>OX451373.1:5594575-8360613 GCA_949629185.1 Apamea crenata
ATGACCAGATGTCTGCTTTGATATGGTTTCCGCGTTCTGCTAATTTCGTTTTGTAGTTTGGAAGATTTTCGTAATACGCGACGAAATTGCGTACCTAACATGTTCTATTTCGCGATTTTTGCAAGGACAGCTCGTGATCGAAAGTGTGGTAGACAAATGACAAATAGCCCAGAGGGGCAATTCTCGTAATTTTAAGAACGTTCAGAGTCTGATGTCAGTCTCAATCTGTCAAAAATACCTCCAATTTCCCTAAATTTTGACAAGCTTTTGTCATTTGTTTGTCGCTGAGACTGCGACTAATTTTGGAACGTTTTCAATTACGAGAATTGGCCTTCTGTTGACGGACGTCACACGACACTTGACAAAAGGGGGTGCGCGTCGAATGTTTTTAAAGGAAACTCCTAGAATGTTCTAGAAGCTTCGACTCGCTCTCATTGGCCGGGCGGGAACGAGAGGGGTTTCCGCCAGAAGCGCGTGAATTGTGGCGGGAGGGGTTAGAAATAGCTTCGCGTTATAAAGTTAAAAATTTAAGGTCTAAAAGTCTCCATACAAGAAACGAGTTTTTTTCGGCGCTTTTAAACCTTCGTTTGAGAGTCCGACTCGCATTTAGCCGCTTTTTTTTGAGGAAGTTTCAGAAAAGCCTTAAAAAAAAACCAACTAATACTTAGTTTATTGGAATGGGATGGGAAGGCCTGTTTGTCTACCGTCTCGCCTGATAGCAAGCAGCGACGTAATCTAAGATAGAGCACGCCTGTCTAGAGCTACGACATTCTTTTTTACTTTTGCTTCAAGAACTCCTGGGCACTTTAGAAGAACGGACGCCGTAAATCTATTTTATTAGAAATGGAAGGTTTTTTTTTCATTTTATCCTTATGTCTACGGCTCTACGAGTATATACCTAGCCTGCACCCTAATTGCGTAACACACGATCAATCGGAATCGGTTTCATATTGACAGTTCAACAACGTTCATTGCGTTATTTACGTGTTGGGCAGACAAATTTTTCGAACTTATGAAGCAATGGATTAGCAATTTGCTTCAAAATTATTCAGATTCCGATTGATTGTGTGTTACGCAATTGGGCTGTATTGTATGCAGGGCAAAGGGCTTCCTCTCCCTTTTCCACACAATTGTGTCTTTTGCGAGCTACGACTAGGGCATGAAATATCCATTGATGTTTATGAGCCGGTAATAATTAATCAGAATTTTATTTAAAACTAGCTTATTTCCGCGGCTTCATCCGCGTGGATGTCGGAAGTTATCCCATGGGAAGGTGCTACCGGGACAAAAAGTAGCCTATGTACTTCCCCAAGCTACTGTCCTTGCCAAATTTCATCGAAATCCGTTCAGTGGTTTAAGCGTGAAAAGTTAACATACAGAGTTACTTGGTTACAATCCATACTTAATAATATGTATTCTAAATCTACATATATATATATATCCCTATTTCCCTTGAACACGTCATAACTTGAGAACAACTTTACCGATTTCATCCATCTTTTTTTGTAAGTTTTCTTTGTAGAAGGTTCTTACGGAAAAAAAAATAAAGAAAGTTGCTTCACGCGGACGAAGTCGCGGGCAAAAGCTAGTTTATAATATTATTAAGTATGGATGGTAACCTATTAGAAATATTCATTACCGATTGTATGTAATAGCTGTACTATTACATACAATCGGTAATGAATATTTCTAATAGGTTATTACAGATACTTTGGGCATTCTTCACTTCAGTTCGATAATTTCATTGAATAAAAAAACAGGTGATTTGCAAAAGATTGGTCTTTTGCAAATCACCTGTTTTTCAGGACTTATTGACCTGAAGACCTCTCACCCTGTGATCTCTATAATAATTCCAAATGTGGCTGTATTTCATGGAATTAAATGTGACTTTTACATTAGTAATATTTGCATAGCCATAATTTACTGAAACTGTAATATCGTGGGTACCTACGGCGCGTGGCGGAGCGCGTAGCACTTTCATTAAACCGGGTGAAGTCTGTATTTCATATAATATTGCCATTATAATTATTATTTGAGTTAGTCACTGAACTTTCTCTTGTTTGTTGTATTTAATAACGGTTTACAAACGATGTCTTGTCTCTGACTCATCATCGTCTAGAATAAAGTATCGAATCTAGGCAAACAGGACTTAAGGCCGAACCCAATAACTTATTGACAAATCGCTACTGATGGTAGCAAGTAAAATTATAACTGCCAGACAGTTATCGTATAGTCATACAGATCGCTACTGATATAGATTATTGGGACGTTAAACCTGAGATACATATGATTTCTACCTCCAGTATGCCAAAACTGGTGATAGATAGGTGATTGGGTTCGGCCGTTATAAGTAATGATGTTCTATCAAAATATTTATAAAGATAAGTGGGAGATTTCTTGTTATTATTCGTGTTCATTTAGACACAATAGTTACTAAATTTATAACATGATGATGGCCAATAACAAGTTTTCACACATAGAATAACAACTAACCATGTACTAGGTAGCGGACAGTGTTACTTTGGCATACTTCATATTCGTATACATATAATGCAAGGGCTATGTTATCTTGTCGAAGAAGTGATTGCAAAGAGCCTTCTTTAAATTGGGCACTCTAGTATTAAAGGGATCTATGTCAACTTCCTGGCAGGTTTCATTATACATATACGGCTCGCCCTAATCATGTAGGAGTTTTGTTTGTAATTTGTTATTAAGCGATTGACAATTATTTTATTTGACTCGACCAAGTTAGGTTGGGTTTTTCTATCTGGAATTTTGCAGTAGAAGCCCGGTGTCTGGATTTGGGCCTGGTTGATGGCAATAGGGCCGTCCCTTATTACATGGGATGATGGGACTTAAATATAACTGGCGATATGTGGGTGTATTAAAGGCACACCTCTGCCTCACCCTTCGGGGAATACAGGGAATAAGTGCTGATTTTTCAATCATCTGATACTTTATTCGAGGAATATTTTTGAAATTTTGACAGTTATTTCATACAAAATCTCAAAAGTCCATTTTATTCCTCGAATAAAAGTTATCTGTCGATGGATAAATCAGCCCTAAATGTCCTTATGTTTATGTTTATGGTAATTATAGTCCTAAATACCTGTAATAATAAGTAATCTTGATAGTACACCCATGCACATTTCTCCATTTCGCTTATCAGACATAGTACTTTATCATAGGCACACATGCATAACTTAGTATCCCACAGATTACTGTATGATAACTAAGTTATACAATGGTAACAAAACCGAAAACGTATTTTGATAACGTGCGTCACAAACAGTTAGGCTGTGACGTCAAATGCTAATCTGCTGTAATTGTTTTGTTCGCAAAGGTTTTACATAAAAAATTATGGCTATAATTCTTTATGGCCTGACTTCTGAAAACTAGATAGGGTCAGTTGTGCGTAGGCCTTGACGTAGCCTTAGCTACGAAAAACCACACTTTCAGTATCGTAGGTGACTAACGAATTAGTTTGGTAGAAGTATTCTTTTTTACAGTAAAAATAAACGTTACTTATTAGTCCCACTGTGAGACGCCGGTCTGCCAATAAATTGAAGTAGTCATTTCTTCTCATGTTTGTCGTGTCCTAAATCTATGTATCGGATTCCACCGACGAAGATGTGTTTTTTTGTGTACTGTAGTTTGTAACAATATAAGTTGTATGTAGTCAGGTATCAGATTACTGTCCATCATCATATCTCCTGTCAACAATGACGACGTCTTTTGCACAACTTTCTAACGGAACTGTATGATATCATTCATCATATACCTTTATCGTAGCCAAAACCTGTTCCCACCATCAGTCGTCTGTTGTCACCGATCATCTGGCTGGGCCGCCATATGTCACGGAGATCTGGAGAAAAAAAAAACAAAAACAAGGTGCGGAAGTGGCGGCTCGCGCATGCGCGCTGCACGGTTCATTTTCACGGCGCGGGCGGAGGGTGGCAGCATCGACTTAAGCAAGGGTGCCGGCCCGCGCGCGCCAGTCAGCTGACGAACCTCGTCGCGAACGCACGTCTCTCCACGCTCATACCGCGCCGGTTTCAGTGTCCGCACTCTCGTGTGATAAAAATCCCTCGTGTTTTAATCAACAATGGCAACCTACGCTCAGTTCAAACATGTCGAGCTCTACAAAATCGGGCACGGAAAGAACAGGTAAGAATTCTCTTTAAGTACCCGCAAGGATGCTGCAGCTGAATTTTCAGTTTCATCTTTGTTCTAAAGGTCAGGGGTTGAATTCTGGGGTTGTAATAGTTTTAGTGGTGCGTTTGATTAATATTTAAATTTTAAGAGTACTGATCATGTCATTAATTTCAATTATTATAATACGTGTGATGATAGGTAAATAATTTTCAAGTACACTTTCCTTCCTGAAGAGCAGTAGGAAACTTGGACTAAAATATTGACTGCATAAGAATATGGAACCATTTGTATTGAAAATACAACGCTGAAAAATATAAATCCAAAAATCGTGCACAGGAAAAAGTATTACCATAAATAAAATCAACCCTCACCCTGCCCTTTGTCTCTAATTTATTAACATTTAACCATGATTATTGATAAATGAATGAAACACAATCCCTGAAATTTATTCAGTCGTTACGGTTAAAATTAGATCATTATTTTATCTTCCCCCGACATCGGAAAATGTGATTTTCACGCAGTGCGTTGAACCCTGCACGCTGGTGTAATGCGGCGGTCGCCTTAACTCCGATCACATTAGGCTTTACCTTATTTCTGTTGTAATCCGAGGTTTTTGATCCATATCTTAGAAACTTGTCGATTTTCAGTAAATGTTTTTCAGAATTTTCTTGTGAAACCGCAGATTTCTTGAGCGTTGCCCGTAATAGAGTAACGTTCGTGAGGCGTTAGTGAAATTTGAATATTCATATATTCAACAAATTCGATTAGTTGGTTATAATTATTATAGCGAGAAATATACACAGAAAATTCGTTAGAAAATTATACGTACGAGTGTTGTAAGTCGTGAAAGACGATAAATTACGAAGAAGATAAATGTTTATTTGCTTAAGCAATTAAAATACGAATGAATAAATATCAGTATAGACTGGTATTTATTTGTTCAGATGCAAATAAGGAACGATTACAAAAAAAAATAAAATGTGTCCCTACCTATGCACACAAAATGCATGTTTTTTAGGGTCCCGTATCTCAAAAGGAAAAGGGTAGCCCTTATAACATCACTTCGTTGTCTGTCTATCTGTTTGTCTGTCAAGACCCTTTTTTAATCTTATCACTCTGTCATTTTCTGCAGCAAGATGCGCCTATGCAGCGCATTTCTAATCTGCAATAACACTAGTCATATTATTACCGTTTTAACTTCATTTTTGCTGATATTTTATGTACTTACAGAATAATTCCCACATTTGCGCAATGTTTTATGACGGAATCACAACAGTTACGGTGATATAAAAGTATGTAGATTCGAACATGCGAAGTGGCAGTAGGAGGCATAACACGCAACTTTTACACGGCGTGCCTAATCTTTTCACCTAGATTTTTGTAAATGGCAACCGTCTGGTTAGGTTAGGCACAAATCCAACGCTGGTTGGTAAAATGGGTCATGCGGGAATTACTTTTGCATGCAAAGGGTTAAAATGGACGTCAATGTATTCTCAGCAAATTTCGTTTTATTTGTAGGTATGTTATGTTAATTCTAGATGTATTAATTCTGTCTATCTAAGTTCCGGTGTTTGGCCATTCGACCTGTATGGGTTGTATACCTAAGCTTTTTTTGTTAATCAAAGGTTCTATTAAATTACTTTTAGGCATTAACAGTAAATAAAAGCTGTTAGGCTTTATTAAAACTTGCTAGTACAACTAAGAACATAGAAATAAAGAAAGAAAAATAGCTTTATTACTCAGACACACGTGTTTCTATGTATGTCTAATAATAAGGAAAAATAAAAACAAAATATATCTATAATCACGAGCATAAAACAGAAATAGTCGACAGCTGCACGTCACAAGTGATTTAAAAATATCGACAGCCGGTCAAATCTTGGGATAGATGTAGTAGTTTCAGTATTTAAGTAATTAATACAAAGAATCAGCTCCTTTTTTTGATTGTATATCACTAATTCGTCCGAAGCCTCGAATTTGTCATTTAAAATAAAATAACAAAACTCTTCAAGCACAACTTTACCTGGAGGAAACTTCACGTGAAAGCCTTCGAAAGAAGTGTTAATTAAAGTCATTTGCATGCGTTTACAGTAATTTTATTACACCTAACAGACTTACTAATTAATTTATCACTTCTGTAACTTGCTCCGGTGTTTATTTTATCGTCATTTGTTGCGACATGGATGTTGCCCATCACAACACTGAATGACAGTGAATCCATACAAAATTGACTGACTTGAATCTCAAAACCAAACCTATCGCTTTTTAGAAATTAATAGTTTAAAAAACACTAGAAAAACACGCTTTTATAAATGTACGTAAAAACAGCTATGATACGATTTTCCATCATAAAGTTCCAGTTTATATCTTGCGACTCCATCATGAGATCAGTTCGACAGTACCATATTATTGTATTGTCATCAGAACTACATACAGTTGCCAATTTTCACTACGCTAGGTAACTAATTTAACCATCTTCCAAGGGTCGTAACCCTTGGAAGATGGTTAAATTAGTTACCTTAGATTCCATTACATAGTTACATACAGGTCGACCTAATAAAAGCGTGTTAAAAAAAAACAAAACATATCAAATTGCTTTTTATCGAAAGTTTAAAAGTTGTGCTAGTAATCCTATTCCAGTACTATACTACCTACTCTCCCAAATGTAAACGCGCCTTCTCCATATATATATATATATCCTTCTCCTCATCTCCATACATTCAGCTGTTCCCTGCCAGTATCAGTGAACCAGTTAGTGCTTATTGATTATTTTATCGGCTCGTTCTTAATTTAAACGCGACTCTCATGCGCTCCCGATCGATCCTCAGCCCTTGAGCATGATTTATGGTCAAGAGATTTAATGCAAGCATAAAATCTGAACTTTCTTTCTTGTTTATGGTACGAATTTGATTTACAAGTCTTATGATGGAGGTTTGTAAGTCGCTTAATTTAATTTCTTATTTATGACTAGCATTTAGGTAATAGCTGAGATATACAGTGGCCTCCATAAGTTAGTTGACAATTTTTCTCTTCAGCTGTGTTGCCACATTATGATTTAAAATTTAAAAGAAATCAGGTTATCTCGAGGGATTACTTGATTATTTTTATGATAAGTCATAGGTTAAATTAGTCAATAAAAACGTTATAGTAAATATTTGGAACTATGTATAATGTCATCATTGTCACAGTTGAAGTGGAAAAATATCAAGTAGCTTTTAGAAGCCACTGTTTATTAAGTTATCTTAGAAGAAGCACGGATGGGTTTTAGTCAGTAAAAGTCTGACACGCCCTCCCGCTCCGCCCAGAGCGGGGGAAGTCATATGATGATTTGACTTTGTAATAATATCCTGATTTAAAAGAGTGTCCGTGGAGTTTCTTACCCGTTCTTCTCTATAGAGATCTACGTTTTTGGAATGGGCTACTACTAGCTTCATCTTTCTGACTAACTGACCGACTATTTAATTTTGACAAGTCAAAAGTGCCTGTAAATGGTTTAATTGAAATAAATGATTTGAGTTTGAGTTTTCCCACACATAAAAAGGCATTCCGCCTTTCAGTCCAAAAAATTCCGCAGCAGTCCAAAATCTACATCTATAAAATTCTGTTACATAAAAGCCAGCTGTAACGCCAAAATTAGTCCCGACAGTGGTTTCCAAATACAGTAATATGGTGTGATGTAGGCGAAGGCTATGGTGGCCGGCGTCGCGTGCCGGCGGCCACCATTAACATATCCATAGGAAGTGTGTGATTACTTGCGGCGGACAGACAAACGCACAGTCCGGCTGGACACGAAACTACAAGGGACAGAAGGCTTAAGGTTTTTATTTCAATATGTAACTTGGAATGCTCTCGAACTTTATATTCGTAGCACTCTTGTCAGAACGGTCGTGGTCCTCATGTAGTTTCACTTCTAGGGGCTGATTGATGGTGATTCACCTCACGATTTCTCGCCACCTACTCCGATATTTGGTATCAGTAGTGCACTCATGCAAGAGATCTCGAACAGATAGTTGAAAATCACGGAAATTTGTAAATGGCGCTTTTAATGCTAATTCTATATGGGCAGTACTAAGGACTGATATTTCAAATGGCAGAAGAAATCTTTATCTAACAGTAATTTAATTTTTTTAACGGGTAAAAAAATCTTTTTGTTTTTTTTTTTAAAAAACGTTGCCCCACACTAGGAATTTTTCCTGTGTCGTGGGTGCGTTTACAGAAATATAAACTCACATACACAAACAGCCAGACCCGGAACAACTAATTGTAGGTCATACAAATATTTGTTCCGTGCGGGAATCGAACCCGCGACACGAAGCGCAGCAGTCAATCGCTTAACCACTGCGCCAACCATGCCGTCACTGAAAGCATCAGCCCTTGGTTTAATATGTTTGGTTCATTAAATCTGATTCATTCAGGTACTGATTATGTCATACGGAAGGCTTAGAAATAATGTAAAATGAGGCAGTCTCGATCGACTGCCTTTCAGCGAAGTTTTTAAAGCTGTACTTATTTTTTCATGTCCGCTTGCTTGATATCGCGATGGTATCGTTTGGCCTTCTGTTATTCATGCTTTTCCAGTAGCTTTGCCAGAATTCGCTATATATAAGGTCGTGGGCTGCCGGGGGCTGTTCCGACCTTGGCTCGCCCCATAAATATTATTATAGGATTAACCTCATTTGAATTTACGTCTGATGAAGTACGAGGAATAGAGAAAGAGGGTAGGGGTTTATATAGAATTTTATAAGGTCGTAGAATCTATTTGTAGAACCATTTATGAACGATGATACCGCCTATCATTAAAGGCACAAAATCGTTCAAACATTAATTAATACCTATACCAAGTACCTGTTTATTAACTGAAAATATATCATATAAAGGATCTATTTTAAGCCCAGCGTGCTACCGAATTTAATTACCAATAAAATTCCAGATTTATTAATACGCTTAACATAACAAGGAAGGATAAAATTACAACATAACTGTTCATCATGGCGGTCGTAATGTTCGTCTATGGTTCATATTTATCCTCAACGAGTCAACAAACTAACATAGTTTGTAGCTAGTAAAAAGTGTCGAGGTACTAGGCATTCATAAATTACAAGAGCTAGGTACAATGTCGGTAGACCATGCTAATGGCTAAGCGACACTTATTTATTGAGGCGAGTATCGGTATGTGTCGTTAATCAAACCACGAAGGGTGGAATGCACATGTGGATGTAATTAGCGTTTCTATGCTCACTAGACGAAGTATTTTAAGACTTGGGGTAAATGTGAGGAAGTATTTACTCTAAACTGTGAGGAATCTTTTCTATTTTGTTGCATTCCTTTAGCAAGGTGGTAAGAATCTTTTCATTTCGAGAAATTGCTTCAGTATGTAATATTGTAAAGCATTAGGAAGAAGTATAGTAGAAGCTTCACGTCTTTGTTATATAAAAACCTTGCCATTAATTCTTGTAGATAAGCGACTTCAAACTGATTATGGCAATATATCCTCAAGTTGGTTCGTTATAGGGGTTTACTGAAGCATTTGTTCTATAGCACACATTTAGATCGGTTCTATGCTTTCAATATTGTCTCTCTTTCTGCCTTAATCCATCCAAAGGTTGTCCTGAAAAGGTCGCTTTTAGCGATAAAACAGCCCATTGTGTCAACCCTTTGTAAAATGTCTACGTATGTATCTATATTTTTTATGATGTACAAACGCCAGCACATCAAGCTACTACAATCTGTAAAATTTCTTTAATAGATTTTCAACTTTATCGCTAAATCCTAATGTTTTAGCGATAAAGTTGAAAGTTGATTGGGAAAAATTGACACTTTCGGGGGGCTTGATGTGCTGGCTTCTGTACATATTAAAGAATATTCTATCTATTCTATCTGTCTGCGAGTACTAAGTAGCAAAGATGCATAACAATTACCAAGGTCTATTTATTATATTATGGAGTTCAAGTAATTACAGTGCATTTTCTAGCAAGCCGTTTTTCAACTCCTACGCAACATCAAACATTATCCCATAAACATAGGTAGATTCTATGCGTTCTGCTGATAACTGCGCTACATTTTTTTTTTGTATTCAACTTGCTATGGCTACGTTTAAACAGCGATATAATCACGGCAAAAACTCGATTGAGATGTGCCACCGCATTAGAACGATTATCGATGTATCGATAAAAAGTTGCAACATCGATTCTCCGACGGTGGATGGCGACTTGGAGAGCGCTCGACACATGTCAAGTCGCTACGATCCGTGTTGGTAAACTAATGATATTTTAATAAGGGCAAGTCTATTACTTGCTTTCAATGTAGGCATAGGAACCGTTTGTAATCGAGTTCTATATGCGATTAGCTGTGCTCGCGACGTCTTTCGCGTGGATGTCGGAAAACAATAATGTGTCTCTTTAATTGATTTTTCTAAAATATAAGTCACCTAAGTTGCTCCTTATAACATCAGCTATCTGACAGTGAAAGTCCTGTCAAAAGATTACTCGGAACAAACAGACAGACAGACAAACAAAAATGTAATTAATTGTTTTTTGTTTTTGTTTTAAGCACCGTATATGCGTTTAGTAAAATGCTGTTATTTTGACATTATAAACATTTATTGGAATTGGTGTATTATTGACTTCTCTAATTTATCTAGTCTTTATTACTATGTGATTGTTATTGTATGCCCAAGCGGCGGGACATAGCTGATCCAATTTAACGTATTAAGAACATTATATGTATTGTTAACCTACCTATTATCCACAATAAAGAATATGAATATGAACAGATACTTCGATTTTATTAATTTTTGTAGATAAATTCCAGCAATTTGTAGTAGTGATCTGTAGACCGTTTCATCGCGTTCAATGAGTAATTTATTTGTCACTGACTTTACTTTAACTGTTGGTACATTTTTTTTTCGCTCCATTAATTCGTGGTTTATCCTATAGGTAAGCTTTGAGGGGAAAATATGTAGAATACCTATCTATAAATACATATTTATATAGGTATTTTCCCACTGTTTGGTACACAATTTGGCGCATGGTTGGTACCATTGCGTGCATTCGCGATATTTATTTGATAGTTCATGTACAATTCGCTGAGCTTTCGCTGTAGCACGACATGATTTTATTATATAATACACAGTTTATAGAATAATGGAAATGTCGTTATGATGTACGACCTTGTCTACGAAACGACAAACTTTGATAACCGTCTTGTGAATCAGAAGAAATAGGGAAGCGGAAAAATTGGAAATGTAGAGAAAATTTTCTTGAAAAAACGCAAGATTACTTTTGTACAGTATCTTAGGGCTGATTTTTCCATCGCCAGATAACTTTTATTCGAGGAATAAAATTGACGTTTGACAGTTTTTGTATGAAATTACTGTCACAATTTCAAAATTATTCCTCGAATAAAGTTATCAGATGATTGAATAATCAGCCTTATGTAGATGACTGTTAAAGTTTCCAAAAGCTCATTAATGTTTTATGGCTATTTAACTGAAACCTTGAGAAGACTTGTCAGCATGTTTGGCTGCTTTCCTGAAAATGCGCAAGCCGCATTGCGCTTAGTTCAATTCATTCGACTCTTATCATGCATCTTTGCTACATAGTACTCGCAGATAGATAGAATTATTTATTATGTACAGATGCCAGCACATCAAGCTCCCCGAAAGTGTCAAATTTTCCCAATCAGGCGGTATACCTTTTTAATCCGAATTGAAAAAGTCCTGCCAATCGATTCTGTAAAAATCTCACCGTGAAAACTTAAGTGAAGTGAGCGTGGAGTGAGTTGTCATTCCAACTAATGCTAGGGATTGACACTATTGACAGCTCACTCTAAGCTCACTTCACCTAACTTTTCACGGTGATATTTTTAGCGCTTAGCTTCAATAGCATTTGTCTCTATAATGCATGTTGATAAAACCCACTTTATATTTCTTACCTGTCTTTTCAATATTAAATGTCCCAGTTCCATTTAGCAGGATATATAATTCAAGTACCCTCGTTCTGAGCCTTTAAGTAAACACTAGTATAATTTTATTACCTAGTTTGTTTTACAGTTTTCTCTTAAGAGTTAAGTAGAAATAGCTTTTTGACATGTTAATCTTGAATATTTATTGATTTAAAGTTGATATAAATCATCAGCTTTACGCTAGCCGCGGTCGGTTCTTGGATGGATCTGTTACATATCGAGACTCTTCTGTGCCTCGGAAAGTACGTCAAGCCGTAGGTCCCGGTTGCAAATCGTAGATCTTTAACAGTTGTTACGGATAGTCAGAAGCCGCACGGGTCGATCGATCAGGTTAAGCTACGCTTGCTGCGGTTGGTCCATGGATGGGTGGCCATTTTCACATACCAAGACCCCTCCGTGCCTCGGAAAGCACGTTCAGCCGTTGGCCCCGGCTGTCATTTGTGGATCTTTGACATTCGTTACGGGTCGTCAGTAGCCCGAAAGTCTGACAACCAGTCTTACCAAGGTGAATCGAGTACCCAGTAACTGGGCTGTGGAGGCCAGTCAGATAGGCAGTCGGTTCATGTAAAATACTGCTATTCAGCTGCTTACGGTTAGACTAGAAGCTGACACCAAAATACTGGAGGAAAGCCTAGGCAGACTGATTTTTGTGTAAAGAGGTTTATATTCACATGCGACATTGTTATTTTACGACATTATCAACAAAGACATCTGAGTTACGGTACAGATTTCGACACTCTAGTACCGTGTGACCGCTAGCAGGTTGTAAATGACATTAAAGCGTCCATTTGGACGTTAGAAATAGAAACTGGCCATCAATCACCAGCATGGGCCACAAAGGCTTTTAACTTTTCTTCATAAAGTGTAAGCTCACTCTAAGTTGTTCGGCCATTACGTCTAAGGAAATAATTTACTCTGGCAACCCTACTAACGTCGTTTAGTAATGCATTTTCGAAATTTATCATTCCTCTGTGTTAAAATTATGGAGGTAGGTGACAGGTAAATGAATATTATTAACGTAAAAATCATTTTGCTGCCAATGAAAAAATACTTTTATTGGTTTTGAACAAGTATGTAAACATATACACTTAAGGTGCTAAAAGATTATAGCTGTTTTATTTCTTTATTTTATTATCTTGCATTACCAGACTTGCAGGGATGGGAATGGTTACAGGAACGTTTTATGCACGCTTTTGTAAATAAACATAGAGATTTTATTTTATATCATGCAGCAGCGTCTTATAGAATTATCAGAAAAAGAGATCAAATCTAGCATGATTGCAAATGCCTGGATGCATGGATGTACGATTGCATAGGATCACATTCAAGTATTTACAGCATTATTGTAAACCTCTTTATTTATATTCCGATAGACAGAATTATCACAGCGATCTTCTTCTTCTGATTCAGATACATTAACGGATGATTTTACCAAAGTCAGATATGTTTTATCCTACTCCACGGATAAAAGATACAATATGACTGTTTGTCATTTACTGGTTACTGTTTGATTCACAGAAATAATGTTATAATATAATAATTATATTACCTCTGCCAAACTGCATACCAGTTTGTTGGCAGACGTATGTAGCTTCTCTTTTAAAATATTTATCCATAATTAACACTTTTTCACCTACTATAGGTACGTACACTAAAGTATACATTGCTTAAATTTTATCCTACGGATTTTAAAACGCAATTTTTAAAAAATATTTTCTACAGGCTTTCACAAAACACAGTAAATAAATCGGGATAAGGGCAGGAAGCAAATCATAATGATGATTGATTAGATAAAACGTACCTACTGATATCAAGAGAGAAATCCTACTGTAAGAGTATCTTCTCGTTAGCAAGGAGAAAACACGATTGTTCCATAAAGATATTTTCTTTTACGAGAACTCTCCTTACACTCTCAGACCTGTTTGCTTATGAAGCAATTAGCAATGATTAAAAAGCATACTTTATAATAATTAATATTTAATTAGCATGTAATTACTTATTCGTAATTTAATAAACGGCTGTGGTGAGCGTTAAAAATGAATGTGCATTAGAATTTTAAATGATGTGTCGGAGTTTCGTAGTAAGTTAACTCTAGTACCTACCTACCATACGAGTGATTGATGAGCTCCCTTATTCTATGTAGATGGTGTAATTATATGAATAACCGAACTCGTATTTTAGGTATCCGTAACTACTTCACAGAAAAGCTATTTATAAAATCATTGTTAAAAGTTATGGGTGGCGTAACACGACCACACTTATTTATATAAGCTTTTATTGCAAAAAAATCGCCTCGATTTCATTTCCGCCTTCTAATAAAAAATGGCCGACACGACAGCGTAAAAACTTCTCATTTAGCACGTTCGCACCCAAAAATTCGTGATGTTATAGTTTGATTACAAGTAATGACAAAATAAAAGACGCGCGTTGAAGCACCACGCGGCGCAGGCGCTGCGATCGCGATGACGGGCCAAGCGCATCGCGCGATCCGTTATGCGCTCGCTTCGCTTTTTTATCGCCTCGCGATTATCGCCGGCCCGTTACACCACCGCACGCGCACAATTTGTGCATTCACTTGCTGGAAATCGCTGGAATCCATTCAAGATTAATTACTGCCTTCCATTGTGATTATGAACTTGTAATTACACGGGTGACGCTATCTTTCCACAGTGTTTACCGTGTCGTATGCAAATGTTATTAATTATTTAATGGCTTTTCATTAATGGAATGTGCATTACGAGGGAACAGTTTTTGTTTGAATTCTTGACTTGATCGACGTAGCGCTGCACTACGTTGATGAGTTTAGCATAACTTGCATTTTCTGAATTCCTGGTACCTATCCTTGTTAAAGTTGGATAGAAATAACGGTAGATTTTTTCATGTGTCGTCATTTCTAACCATAAAAACATTATCGAACAGAGAATGAGAAAAAACCAAAAACCAGAACGTATTCATTTCGTAGAAACCTTATGATGCAACTGTTGTATATTCTTTATATCTATTCATGCCCAATACAAAAACCGCAGAAGCAGTACCCATATAAGCTTTCTTTAAAACTTACAATGGCGTCTGAAGGAACTTTTCACATGTGCATCACAGCAACTAGAACCGTTCAACTAAGCACATTAAAACTTTAGCATCAAGCTCTATTCATCCGTATCTCGAATTTGTCGTTAACCAATCTTGGAAATGACTAACAAATACCTGTGAACGATCAACTGCAGAAACGAATAGGTACTCATTTCACTTGTTTGTTATCTAAGTAGCAAGTATGGTCCATGACACACAACACACCGCCTTTGATAAGATAATGTTATTCAGACAGCGTACCTTCATGCGTTTCATCTCTTGCAGATGTTTTTTATCTCATTCCCACATTAAATGAATTGCAATTTAGTGAAATGCCTATGGATTCCAGCTTTCGAATAGCAAAAAGATGACCACGGAACTGGGCAGGTTTGAACCGGTAATGAGGGACTTTTGATTGATATTACGTAGAGCTGTGAAGGGGTGCTGTTTAGTGCTAGATGTTGGTCATTACGAGCCTTTCCGAGGAATGGATGGTAGTCATTTGTTTCTGTGTCATCGTAAATCAATAACTTTGTTGCGAGGTGTGAAATATGTGAGTTTCTTGTAATGTTAGAATTTGTGAATGTTGTTTTAGATGAGGGTTTTAATCATGTGTAGTCCATTGTTAGACGAGAACAACTGTCGACAAACTGTTACGTAGTTTTGCAGACTTTATGTATGGTATAGTTAATACAAATTTTGAAATAAAAATGTATCAGTATTGACGAATTGCCATATGTTTTGCGTACTTAGGGTACGTTAACTTTCTGGTAGTAACTTTAGAAGCTTTCTACAAAAATGCTACAATAGTAACCACGTCGACAGCTTCTACGTTTCAACTTATATCAGGTGTACATTCCACCGCCTCTTTGTTCAAAACATTTCAACTATCTGCCTCAATATTAACGTCAATTAACACAACTACAGATACACAACAAAAGCAGATTCGAACGCGCGATAGTCGCCAAGTCCCAACATTCTTGAAAACTTTGAAACATTGAAAGGCGAAGTAAATAAGGCGAAAAGCTACGGAACTAGTTGGTGTAACGTTTTCGGTTTAATGAGCCATTGTGAGTTAAATGTTACAAATCGCTGGACAAGAGACGGAATGTCGATCGTTCGAGTGTTTAGTGCGATAGTGACTCTGGCACTTCGTATTGTTGGTTTGTTTTACTTGGTTTAAGTTACTGTTTGATCGGTATTGGTGGTATCGCTGCCGAGTGGGGTTATAGGTCGGATTCACAGTTCGAAGAGTGTTATTCGGTCTTTCTATTCGAAAATTCTTAGTTCGCAGTTAAGACTTCAATAGCAAATAAACTTAGGTATTGTATAGTGACAATTTTGTGATGTTTCTTGCCGGTTCTTCTCCATAATACGCTTTGGTATAGGCAACTAACTTCATCTTTCTGACTGACCGAACTCCTTGACAATTCAAAAGAGCCTTTTTTTTTGTGGATGGGAAATCATCAAATGACCCCTCCCGCTCTGGGTGGAGCGGAAGGGAGTGTCAGACTCTTACTGACTAAAACCCACCCGTGTTCCTTCCTTAGCCCTTTCTGTTCCAGGGCAGCGGTAACCCTTTCGGAAGATCCCGCCGCCCCGGATTCAAAAGAGCCTGTAATTGGTTTATTTGAAATAAATGCTTCCGAGTTTGGGTATTCAGTTATTGGCCTTAGTATCGTTCGGCTAAGTTCTACAGGGATGAGTTGTGAATCGTTTTAACCCTTACTTATGTACAGATGTTTTATCAGCCATTACCATATTGTGCATGCTTAATAATTTATTGGCCATGGTGTCGTACATATTTTTCCTACAAGTGTCGTCACGCGGCTAAGTGTCTGTATCTACACAGGATCTGGTCGCCAGTAATTTACAAACACGTCTTGAAATCATCTAGTTTATAAAGATGTGTTACAAGTTTTATTACATTGTAGGCTTGTCCTTCCTAGATTTGTATCTTAGCCTTTGGCTCTAAGATAATCTCAGAGGCGACTTGTAATTATGTAAAGTTTGTTGTGGAGTACCTAATCAGTAGCATAATAATAATTTGGAAAGTTTCATTTAAAAGAAGCTTTCTGGAAACGCCTGTATGAACATATAGGTACAGGGTGTTTTTGACATGTTTCAGCTCAGAGCAAATAATAAATTCCATTTTTCTTGTTCGACATGTTTTGTTTTAAAAATATGAACCGTAATTATAACACATTGAATAAATTCCGTGTTAAGTATGGGACAATAGAATAAAAAGTGTTTTATATTATAATAACACTACAAATGAATGTCGACAGCAGGCTGATGACTGCGAATTGTAAAAGCGTGAAATCGTCGCCATTTTATTTTACACAAAGCATTTCAATTTGTTGCTTATTTACTTTCAATTTATAATAGTTGCGTGCAATTATCTTGTGTGATTTAGATGTTATCACATGTTCATTGTTACTATCACTGCTGTCTTTGTTGGTTTAAACGTCATATTGATGTAGGAAGTCATTAAAAGAAACATTTTTAAGCTTTTGTCTTTCCGTGTCAAGTTTTATAAAAGAAATTGTGAATCATTTCATTGAAATGTCTACTGACGACTTTCCATGTTTTTTTTCTGATTAATGAACTCATTAAAATAATGAAATAATTTTATTATCCAAATCTGATATCATATCTGGCTATTTGTCTTAATTTTTCAACTTGAGTAACGAGATTAATCAGATTAATCTCGATGGTTTAAGTAATTACCTACGTTACATAATTTGTATAACACATAAATAACAATTATATAAATATGCCTCTTTAAAAGTGCGGTATTTAGATCTATGCAAATAAATAAAATTGAAGTGTCAGTTTGTAATGTAAAAATAATAGCTTTTTACTAAATGCATATAAAAGTAGGTATTATACATATACCTACAGTACTTATAACAAAAAAAAAAAAAAACAAATTTTAAAATGTTTGTTTGTCAGTCGGACTGTTTGTGTTATATAATGAACTCGTTAAAATAATTTGCTTATCCAAATCTGATATCGTATCTGGCAATTTGTCTTCATTTTTCAACATGAATGACGAGATCAGATCATTCTTGATGGTATAAGTAATTACATTACATAATTTATAAATCACCTAAATAGCAATTACATAAATATGCGGCTTTATAGAAAGTGTGGTATTTTCATTAATCATAAACTGTTTCACTACACCGACCGACACGAATGACAGCCGATACATTTTTATCGAGCAGCCAATCAGTGCTCTTCGGAGATTTATGTGGGACAATAAAGATGTTAAGATATAAAATATCAAAGGGCTCAGTTGTTCCAGTGGGTCGATGATTTAATGCCCGACATCGATATAAAGCACAATTCACACTGGTAAGGATTATCGCGGGTTTAGGGTTTATGGTTCACGGAGCGTCGGATCTCGTTTCACAGGCCGACCCCGGTGGCGGCCGGGGTCCGACCGAACCTTCGGCTTCGGCTTCGACCACCTTCGGGCAAAAAATCACTTTCAGCTAAAACTTCGGGTTTGGCCAAATAGGGCCGAAGTTTTGGCAGAAGCCGAAAGTTTCTAGCAAGCGCCGAAATTGAACGAACTGTTACGAATACGCGAGAGCGCAATGGAAGAGGCGACAAGCGTACTAAATAATAATATTATTATAATTGACATTATTTCGAAGTACATAAATAAAAAAAAAATCTTATTTTATGCACGTTTTATCTTGAACTGAATTTCTCGGCCGAAGGTGGTGGCGATAGCCGATTAATCGACTTCGGCTTCGGCCTCGGCCAGAAATCGACCTTCGATCTAACACTACATGCCAATGAGTTTGTCAGATGCCTAATGTGGATACTGGAGCAATGCAGTGTGAACAGAATCTTATGTTCGGTGTCTGGAGATTTGTAACTTGTAATACGTAGGTTTATGTAACTTGAAGTATGTGTAGCAGCGTCATAAGAAAAAAAAAAGAAACTGGTCGTTTTCAATAAAATTGTACAGCCTCTAAATATAGTCAAGTAAATTTAGAGTTTAAGTTAAATAAAAAAGGTACTAAAGCTTTCTAAAAAGGAAAATTTTGCTTCCGTTTGATTAGCCAAAGCAAACATTAAAATTCTCAGAATTAAATGTATATACGAGAACGAATAAACATAATAAGACCTAATTTAAGGGAAAAAAGCAAATTCTTGTTTGCATAATAAATTCTCGCCTTTAGTCAACAGCTCATTTGCCATTGCATAGACGAATAGTGAAGAAAACAAACATTCTACTACTTAGTTTAAGTTGCCGACAAACTTGCTCACGCGCCGACCGGTGCGAAAGTGTCAACAATCAACATATTTAACATTTTAGAATATATCCCTAAAAAAATTTTGGAGATTAGGAAAAGTGTAGATGGCAGAGGGACTAAAGTCGGTCATACACGAGCAGAAAGAATGAATTTATCATTCACAGTACCTTAAGGTATTGTACACACATCAGGTTTTGAGTGGGTATATCTTTCCGGTATTTGAATGCCGTCGCTAATATCTAGATGTATAGACGCCAGTACATCAAGGTACTGCAACCTGTCAAGTTTCTTTAATAGGTTTTCAACTTTATCGCTGAAGCATTAAGATTCAAGCTTGATTGGGAAAATTTGACAGTTTTGGGTATATAGTTTGCCCTGCTGGCGTCTGTACCTACATTTAATGCATACTACCATAAAGTAAATGTATTCATCATCGCAGCGTTTTCAAAAAATGCTGTAACTTATAATACCTTTACATTTTTACAATAGAGTTCCCGTGTGTGACGGTCTTTAACGGGATGGCGGTGGAGTCGTGAGTGAAGCGTGCGCATGCTACGTCTAAATTTACAGGTGCGCGATGATCTACATCCAGATAGGGTTTATTACCGCAGAGAGTTATGTGCGCATCTGTCACGTACATCACTAACGGTTAAACTTATAGTACGGCTCAACGCAGAAGTTTCATCGGGAATATTCGTCAAATACGATAACTTTTCAATTTATGCGACGTAATAATATGAACATTTGATGATTTGTGAGATAGCAAGTAATTCCTATATTACTGGTTTAGTCATTCTATTACCAACTGACAATCGCCATTTTGGATTTCCCGTCCGTAATATCAACTGTCATTCTTTGACAGTCGTATGAAGGCAACTTGGTACAGTAGCAAATAATTAATTTTTCTGAAGTGTATATCGATGGAACCTTTCAAGTTGCGTCGTGTTGACCAAGCATTTGATGGTCTCTCTCAAGTTAGGTTATGTACGTCTTCCTAAACACGGTTATTATTTTTTTGTACCAAACGAGGTAGTGCAGTGTGAAATGAAAGTTAGATAAACGCCGGTTGACGTGGAACTTAGATTAACTAGATAGGTATATGAGTTAGCTACTGACGTGCGATGTCACAAATAGTTACGACTTAAACGATGGGTAAGTTCCTTTGTTGACATAACTTGGAAGTTTTAAGTGAACGGTATGATTGGTTATAAACGTTTTTTTTTGCTTGAACTTTAGTTTTCGTAAAAGTATAAGGGCTGATTTTTCAATCGTCAGATATTTTTATATGACGAATAAACATGGTGATTTGCATATTTTTTATACAAAAACTGTCAAAATTGTCATATTTATTCCTCTAATAAATGTTACCTGATAACCTGACCGATCAAAATCAGACCTAAAAGGCATTTATTTGTATGTCGTTAATTATATAGTTTTCTGTAACCATTACCTCTCTAAATCACTGACATCGAAATGTCAATGAAAATCAATCACAAATCTAAGCCACAAACAATGCTACTCCAAACCCAACATTAAAAACAAAAGAAGATAGTTCAAAAGATAAATATTTAGAACTAAGAGCTCTTTGAACGATGAAAAATGAGATCTAAACGATTTAGATCTAAGAGATGAAAGCTCAACCGGCTACCTACTTACTTTCATAATATTTCGAAAGAGCGGACACTTAGGGGTCATTATCATTATATTACAGTTACTTATGACACGAATGTACTTTTTTTTCGACTAAACAAAGCCTCCATTTTAATAGTTAGTCACTAGAGTTACTCACGGTTCTGCGAAGGCGAACAAAGTCATGGTTTTAAGGAAGTATTGACAATTGTTAAATTGCGAGCCATTAAACAATTTAGTTTCGAACTTACTGTTTTCGTACAAACGCTATAACGATGTTGTTTTGATTGGTGTAATTATTTGATCGTAGCCATGAGTCAGGATTTATGGGATTATTTCTTAATTATAGAATTGTTGTGAGGTTATGGTGTAGGTACTTCCTTGTTTTGATGACAATTCAATTTTGGACCTAATCTTTAATAAGGTATAATAACATCACGCCTGTAAACCCCAAAGGGTTAGACAAAAGTGACTCAGGGCCCTCATATCTCAGGCACCTTTCTCTATTGATGTTGAGATAAATTAAGATTTATGATTATGCAGGGTTTATTTTCAAAGACCAGCCAAATTTATAGGTGTGGTGGTACAGACCAAAAAACTGAACAATTAATCACGAAAAATTTATCAACTGCCCCATAGAAACCTTCAATACCTACTCTACCTAAATGTATGGGACGGCTGAATTTTTATTCGCGATTACGATGTTGGTCCCATGGAGAAAATTGTTCAGTTTCGTGGTCTGTACCACACTCTTAAATTTGGCTGATCTTTGAAAACACTATGTATAACACCCAAATTTTGCCAGTTATGTTTTTAAGTCCCATGTCATAGGAGTCGATTGCCATCAACCGATCTCAAATCCAAACTCTAGACTGCTACTAAGAAGCTCTCGATGGTAAATCTTTAATTAAATAAGGTGAAATTAGTTTCTGGCGAAACTGCATAGATATGATGGGTAAAACGTCTATGAAGTTTCGTTTAAATTTAATTTAACCTGTTATTATGATCCTATTAAGTATTAGCTTTTGACTTCGTCCGCGTGAAGCAACTTTCTTATTTTTTTTTCCGTAAGAACCATCCTCGTACTTCAAGGAATATTCAAAAAAATTAGAAAGAAAAATAATTAGAATTAGCGAAATCGGTTCAGCTGTTCTCGAGATTTGCGCTTAGCAACACATTCAGCGATTCATTTTTATATTATAGAAGATAGATAAGGATAACAGCAGCTGCACACTCTACGAATAGTTGCAAAATCTAATTAACTCTTATAAAAATATGTTTAGGTACTGCTTTCTCTTCGTCTAAACACATCAGTCTGTCATTACTACAATTTCTCGGCTCTAAATTGTCGGTCTCACTAATGTAAAGCGATTTGTTATTAATATATGAAATTACTTGTATATTAGCTACACGAACACACATGTTCTGTAACCCATACTTAGCTTACATTCAATAGTTTCTTAGTCACGGTCCATAGCTCCTGTTACGGATATGACAACGTGCGTGCCGACAAATCGAATTTCTTCATTCCGCTGTCGCCTTTATTATACTTTGAAATAGATACGAAAGTTGCATGTGAGTTTTTGTGTGACGGAAATAACTTGTGTGATTGGTTTGTTTGGATTCATTCATTGATACATTGTCCTCGACCTTCAATTGTTTTAGGATGTCCCGCCTTTTACAGGCATTGTTTGCAAATATCTCGGAAACAATTTAAAAAATTGTCATCATTAACTTTATGGATCATTGGATAGTCAATGGCCGATCAGAATTTAATGCTTTTGTTTTTACCGATGTACCGAACCCTTTGTTTTCTGAATGATTCATACGGAATACGTATTCTGTGACAAGATATGTACTTAACCACTCTTCTGCAAACCCGTATGGAAAGAAGGCGTGAGTGTATGTATAGTATACTATTCTTTATTTATACAGCCACCCCTAGAAAAGTATGCGCTTCGGGAATCATCGCCTATCTTCGGAAATACGAACGCGCGATGATGATATCTAATATACCTAGAGCTGCTACAGCCATGGAAGTACTTGTCTATTTTGTACTACCATGCTTACAAAATTATAGATACAACAACTCTATGTATTCCAAAAAACTTTACAAAGCTTTTGACTGACATAATTAGGACAATCTGCGAAAACTTCATACAAACGCATAATGATAGGTGTACTACTACAAAGCGCAGAAAAAAAAATAAAAACTCAGAAGCATTGCCCCTGTGGGGGGTTACCCGAGGCATGACGTTCGTGCTAATTCGGAAACACGAAGATTTCCGAAGCGCATACCTATTCAGGTTTACAGGCTGTTATTCATCTATTTTCTCAAGTTCACATAAAACTTCGTCTACTTTTAGATTACCATGCCGCATGCAACGACCCTTCCAACATCGAATCCATAAAATATTTTTTGTTTTTATAAGCTCTTCCATAAATAGCTGCATTATTTTTTAGTGTAGGAATCTCTGCATCCTTATGCATTTTTGTATTAGTGATATATATTCTTTGACTTGTCTTTTCCTTGCCTATATTTCATGTTTTTTTTTAAATTAAACTTGCTGCACAAAAAAATAGTATATTAGAGCCAAGAATTGGAGATAAATTTAAAGTTATGGAATGCCATACTTTACAAAGTTCAAATCCCATTGCAACCAAAAACTTATTAGGACGTTGTTTTACTAATGATCACTCAAAACTCAACTTAGAATACATTCCACTAAAGTAGATAACTGATTCAGTGGCGATGGAATCTAAATTGTCTGAGATTATGAACTCTATACTGTACTGCTATAGATAGAAAATACATTTTCATAGACTGTGTTTGTGTTGTTCAAAACAGTCTTCACTAATTAGCTGTCCCTATTACAGCAGCAAATAAAAGTTAAACTTTACAAGAAACAAATAAGTTTTAAGTAGTGTGCTTAAAAGCAGCGCCACTTAAAAAGTAAGTTACTGATAGTTTAGATAATTTGCTAACAAAACGGTGCCGAACACCAATTGTACAACGTGTGAACTAATTTGTGGAGTACACTTTACATCGCGTGCTTTGCTTACTAAATGGACGATAAAAGCTTCAGTAAATGAGCATTGGTTAGCTATTATTAGAAATTTCTAATAATAGCTAACCAATGCTCATTTACTGAAGCTTTTATTTTTTTATGTAAATGGAATATTATAGTCTGAAATACTTTGTTTATAGTGTATTTCTAAGCCATCTTTCCCTACAGGAGAGTCGGGAATATTTATAAGTAGGTACGACGTGGTAGCCCAGTTGAAGCGGCCGCGACTTACGACTTTGTAGGGACAGTAGTCGGTAAGACGTCTTGAGGTCGTTGGTTCGAACCCAGACAGGCACTTTACTTTGTGTAAATTATGTTATCAGTATAACTGCTCTCAAAACGGTGAAGGAAACCATAAAAACGTTCAAAATCTAGTCGCAGTCTCATCTCGGCGGCAAACAAATGTCAAAAGCTTGTCAAAATGTAGGGAAATTAGAGGTATTTTTGACAAATTGAGACTGAGATCAGACTGTGAACGTTCTTAAAATTACGAGAATTGCCCCTCTGACATCTACCAACCCGCAGTGGACCCGCGCGTGGCGGATTACGGTCCACTCCCTCTCACCGAGAGGAGGCCTGTGTCCCAGCAGTGGGAACATTATAGGTTGATTATGAAGAGGTAGGACGTATAAAAACAGAAAGCTCTCATCGATCGATCGCTTCAGAGTAAATAAACTGTCAATTATTTGCTAAATAAGCACTTGAAGATGACAAATACTTAAGACAGCATTTAGAAATGTACGTTCAAATATACCGCTCAATATATCCACGTGCCTAATATTTGCAGTTAGCTCGACGTGCAACTCATATCAAATACCTAATACCAATAGACATAGCAAGTATGAAGTCCTATATTGACATAACGCCGTCGCACACTATTTGAAAAAGCGCAAAAATCGTGCATAAAAAGCCATTGCACAACGAAGCAACTCAACATCGACTTGAACCTTGTAAAGCTTTAAAATTATTTGAGCTTTAAACACTTCCGTGCATACATTTCCAATATTGTCGACAAGTAAGCAATTTGCCGAAGCATCGACAAATTGTCGACTAGTAAGCAATTTGCCGAAGCATCGACCACTTCAGACCAATTACAAAGATAATTATAGTCGTACTCCCTAAGCACTAAATCCGTTGACGAACGGAGAGACTAGACCCCCCGAACCGAAAGTTGGAGTTCTCAATTTGATGTGGTGTGCGACAGCCCTCCATATGACATACCGTTACAATGGGCATATTTTGCGGTAAAACTACCGTTCAGGCCAAACAATAGAGTTTCACTTTCATTGATACGATAGCGGTCCCGCAACGAAACTTGATATCATATGTAATTGACACTCGTCGAGCTAATTTCGCTATACCAGTAGCTAGTTACTCCTGTTTGAACGATCTGCAATGATGAATGGTCGTTCAAATTACACGGACATTCATTGATTGATCGTGTGCATAGATATTAGTTTGTATATTTATCTCATTTGTTATGCGGTTAGATGTGAATTTGTTTCATGTTGAGTGGTAATGATATCAGTCACTCATTATAATGAAGCATTTAGTATACTGGGAAACTCTTACGTTTCTACGGCTGAAGAGGATAATATAATACTGCGATCATGCTTTTCGTGGGGACAGGATGCTGTTCCAAATAACACTTAGTGAATGAGTCGGCTAATAATCATAAACTTTAATTACCAATTTGTCTGGCAAGTGAGGTCACAATATTTAACCGTTCATTGTGTGACTGGGTCTCACACATTCAAGTTTGAAGATAGAGAAAGATATGTGTTGATTTTCTGAACGTAGTTTGCAAAAATATGCACCACAGTGACAGTTACCGTTTTAAACTTGCACTTTACACTTGCAAGCAGACACGACTTTTTCATTCATTACCATCATGTGAATTTCACTGTTTATAGCTAAAGTTTTTTTGCGGTCTGTGAACCGGATTCCAACCACACGTTGAACTCTCACAACCATACGTTCCCATATTTACTAGAGGTCAAGAAGAACTGGAAATATAAGTCTAGATATAAAATTGTGTACGCGAAGTGGGACTTTCTTGACGCTCTACTTGCTCTGTCGATATGCGAATAGTTTAGGTACATCGCCAGTTTCTACGTCTCCACATACAACACGTTTTCTATTGCATGCGTAGTGTCGGAATCTATGAAAATATGCCCAAGAAACCGGAACGGTACTTGCTCGGAAAACATGAAAATATGCGCAGTGCATTCATTAAATACGTATGTTTTAAGGTTAATATATTCTTAATATTACCGGGAAAGGTACTGGTTAGATCTTAATGGTAATAAAATGTTATTAATGTTATCATTTTGAGCTAAATGTGGAGTAGGGAATTTGTGCGGGTAGGTAGAAGCGGAGAAAATGGTTGCAACTGATGGCTTTAATGATTGCGTTAATGGATGATTTTGTAAAGAATTACTATCATCTTGCCTTACATAGGAGGTACAGAAATACATAGGCCTATTGACAGTATGAAGAAATTGCAGCTAATAGGCAAAGAGAGACTTTTAGAACTGACAAGAAGAATGACGAGTCGAAATTGACACTGAAAAAGTATTGGATCATAATGTACCAGTGCCTAATATAAAAAGGCTATTTAAAAGAAGATATAAAAATAGTTTTTATCAATCATGCATTTCTAATACAAAAATGGATAGCAAAAAACATAATAAAATATGCAATGTCACAATGTTCATAGATATAAACTTTCTCTCGGAATGGAAGTATTAAGAAATAAAGTTATTACATGTATTGTACAATATCATAAATAGCCACTCTATCAAGTATATTTGCTTCGTCATCGATTACCGATGAAATGGTGAAGTATCATTTTTTTATGCACTTTCTCGAATAAATTGTGAATTGACATGGCATTAAAATATGATGTTTACCTATGCGCGACATGAAAATTGACTAACACACGACTATGATAAATGATTTTATTTATGTAAGTAGATTTGTACAAAAACTTTCACACGTTAAAAATAAATTATTTATTTATTTATTAGTCTATCTAGAATAATGTCACACTGTTCGACCAAGTGCACAATATTATGTTACTAAGTATATACTATATCCATTGTTACTGTTCTAAATAACTCAATGAAATGAAAGACATTCGTACTGTTATTGTGTTACGCAATTATCCCTCAGATCATGTGAGGAATATGTATCTTAAAATGGTCTTTTGAAGAAAAATCCATACAAAAAATATTTAATGTACCTACCTACCTTTCGCATATTGATATTTAATGGATATAGGTTTAGTGATATTTAAATGTTAGCAGCTGGTGCGTCAATATTCACCACCGACTTGTGATTGAAATCTTAGATGTGTTCCGCAATTTGGAGCCTCGTCCTGCTGTCATGTTGGATCCATGCCAAGAGCGTTATCCCTCGAGAATACGGCCGCAAAACCATATACATAACTTAGTAGTCTTATGTATACATAAATTAGTAGTCAATAATATGTAAGTATGGCATAAAACACTGGATATCTTCAGAGAAAATATTTTTACGTAAGGTTCATATAATATCGAGACTAAAAAGGTAATCGTAAAAATATATTTATTGCTTCAATAAAAATCCGAACAAACTTTTTATTTATTTAGTCGATTTTTTTAATCGTTTGGGCAATTAATACCGTTCCGATTATAAATTGCTTTGCAGTACAGATTCAAAATAATATTTGCAATTTGTGCATAATTTAAACAAATAAACTTTTGATAGCATGTAATGGTTGAGAGTCAATTTGTTTTTCAAATTGGTTTCGTCATTACTAACCATCATTATCTCTCTGAACCGATAGTTAACTTTCTTTGACAGCAATTAATATAGCAGGTGTACAGATTTCATTATTGAAAATCCATATGATAAGTTTGTAAATCATCATAATATCAAGAATCTTGACGACGTTTTCGACATGTAGGATGTGAACTCAATCCATGGGATGTGGATGCAATCATTGTACCGATAATCGTTACAGTAAATGGCATATGAAGGTCTCTTTGCGCTGCTGATTCAAGGGCTTGATTCAGAAAGCAGTGCTCCTGGACACGGCACACATAGTGAGGAAGTTCCTCTCTCTAGAGCACCGGCAGCTTGGACCGTGATCCTGACACCGATGGGCCACTATTTTTTATAATAATATTTGAAAATGAAAATAATATGTATGAAAATGACATAAAGGAAATATAATACCTAACTACATAAAAACACGGAACTATTGCCGATTCAATCCTTCAATTATACGAAGTATGCCTTTGTTTGGTTTGTGAATAAGGGAACAAAAATGTACTTTGTTAGTCAGACTTTATTGACAGGAAACCAGTTAAAAGAGGTTACTAATTATGTATACAGCCAGCCATACAATTTGAAAACATTATTAATCCTTTTATAATTCAAGCGTCTAATAAGGCGCTTCCGAATAATTAAAACGCATTCTACGTCTAATTATATTATCGTAATAAATATTTTAAACGTTGAAACAGATTTATGAAATCAATTAAAATTCTTTATCGAGTTTCATATCATACCTCAATTGAATAATCGACTAATCGGGTTATTCGATGTTGCATAGCGGTACATCACTCATGAGATTTTGTAATAGGTATCGGGTAAGAATGCGAGTTAACTTATAAATAGTCGAGTAAACGAACCGTGTCGGTATGAGCTTTCGTAATTGGAGGGTATCTCACGTGCATGCCTGTGTTAGTCGGGTAAGCTCGCCCAAACACTATAAGACCATCAAACTTTATCGATTGTAGATAATTTATAATTTTAATTCGATTAACACCCACGCATTTCAATCATCATAAAAATCGAATATCAAAACGAATTTGTTTGTATACTTTTAATTACGAAATTGAGGCGTCTTCATTTTTTCGATTATTCGACTACGAATGTTGTTAGGGACATGATAATAAATTTAGTTGTGTTTCTCGTTTTTCTCTATTTAAATGACATTATAATATTCCGAGACTTATCTCCTAAAAGGGCGAATCTAATTATCATGAAAAGGAAACGAGATAATAATTTGATCAAATTATGTTAACCATTTCCTATGTAAATCTGAATTACCTTTCTTCGAGACGATGCTGAGGTAATAAGTCCATTTATTTTCCTATAAAATATTTGTGGAAGATTACCTTAGAACCGTTTATAGCTTACAATTTCCTTTATAATATCGTAAACTAGCTGCGCCCCGCGGTTTCACCCGTATAAGTCCCGATCCTGTGGGAATATCGCGATAATAGGTATTCTATGTCCTAATGCAGGTCATGGTCTACCCATGTGCTAAATTTCATCCAAATCCGTTCAGCCGATTTAGCGTGAAACCGTAACAAACAAACACAAAAAAATCAAATCTTTTCTCTCTGTATAGTATTAGCTGTTTCGATTTACAGCTAAGTAATCATGTCGTAATCGCTGTGAGCTTTGATGACACTAGACCGCTAGGCTTGATGTGATGAACTGATGACGCTAAATTATTGCTGTAAAATGTTTACACGTGTAATGTGGATGACAGATTATGTTCGTATATCAAAACATTATTGTTAATGGTTTGATTGGACATAATCTTTATAGCAGTTTTTTTTTTTGCAAAAATTAATATTAGGTTAAGAGCTAGTCGGATGGAATGGTATACTTTTCCAGTATTTTGCAACTCTAGAAATTATGTGCTAGACTTTTTAGACACTCCCTAAAAATGCTAAATTGATATTTAAAAATCATACCAATCATGACCAAAATATTAACTTAAACCATTATTATTATACAGTGTTGGTGTACCTACTTATATTTATAATGGTTTTAGTTAATATTTATGATTAAAGTGGTATAATGGTTTAAGTGTATATTTATAATGGTTTAAGTAAGTAGACGCAGCAAGCATGCACAATTGGACATAAAATCCAGTTGGTAATTGTGATAATTTCGATACGCCAACGTTCAGTGCGGAAGAATGAGCCTGCGCTGCAGATGTGGGCTGAGGCTGTACGGGATAATCCGAAGATAGGCCGCGTTTATTGGCCGTCATTTCGCGGACTTGCGGTCGAAAGAGGATCGTTGAACGGCGTTCATTGAAAGCAATAGACGTGCAAGATGAGTTGTGTTTCACTGTTTTGTGTTTAACAGTGGAAATAGATGCAAACATTCGTTTTCTGGAATCTATGCAAATAAATAAATAAAATTGAAGTGTCTGTTTATAATGTCCAAATAGCACCTTTTTCCTAAATGCACATGAAAGTATATACGGTACTTACTTTTGCCATGTTACTAACAACCCAGTTTTCTCATCTCTCGTAAAAATGTTTCCCACAGAAAAAGCGTGACACAAATCCACGCATTCATTCATTTCTCATCAACACTTTGACGTCGGAAACAACAAAACAAGCAGACGTAGGCAGGCGACATGACACCACGTCAACACGTCCCCTTTACACGCAACACCGCTGTTCTGAATACGCATGCAACAATACCCTGTGTGCCAGCCCTGCAATTTGCGTATATGGCCCTATTCAGACTTGGCCGTGAATGGGGACGCCCACCCTACCGCGCGACTCCCCGGCCCGCGACGTGTGCACTAGCCCTACAGTCCCTGCACACACTATGGTTGAACGATGAATTTAATATAGTTTTCCGCCCACCATGCAATTTTCTCATACCGTGCTTAGTGCATCTTTAATGTGCAAAATGACGACCTTCGTACACACTTAATTCAATATTATTGCTGAGATGTATGGGTCGTGTATTTCTTGGTTCGTTAAAGTAAGCCTTCATTTTATTAGCAGGGAAAAGGTACTGCTTGCATACAAAGGAGTATATGAATAAACATCGGGCACCATTATCATGCATGCAAGAATTTGCAAGTAGATATTGAAATTATATCAAGAAAACTCCTTATTTTGTTGAAAACATTCTAGTACCCATTTTTGCAATATCATCACGGTCCAATCTAAAAACGAACACAAAAAGCCCATAATTAAAATTTATTCAAAGCTCTCTCAGGTAAATTAATCATCGAACAATGGTACCCGCTGATCGATATAGTTTGCTTCCATAATTTTTATCATAGACTGTCTTGCTTTTGCTTCAGAAATGATTGACGAACATTTTACTGTTACTCCGCTAAATGGCTTGGCGAATCGTGCATTCTGATATAATATCATACTTAAGTTATCCGATGATCGAGTATCATCAAACACTACCGTTTTAAACGCGCCAACATCATCATAAACATCATGATTATCATTGTTATTGGCTACAACTTGTCGACTGACATTACGAAACAGCTGTTTGTTGTAAGATAAACTGACGTTAAAATGGAAAACCTCAAATCAAAACTAATCAGTTCCGTATATTATCTCCACAGTTATTTCTGATTCGGGTCAAAGATCCATCATTTCCTGCGTTTCAACACGATATCTTTCTATACCGTAATAACCAATTTGTGTTTACAAGGCGTTGTATATCCAAAACACACGGTCTGTTGCCTCCATAGGCGTGAAAGGCCTAAATTACATCCATCTCAGCCTTGTTGCGCAGACGTCAGTCAAACGATCCCAGATATACATCAGCGGAAGAAACTTATTATCCCTTTGTTTTCGCATTTTTAAGACGCTTTTTTGAGGCGCTGTCAAAACTGTTGCCGTGTTCCAGGAAGTTAGGGAGCGTAACCTAATTACTCTTTTCTGATTCTTCAATATGCTAAAGAATTATATTACAAGGCTTTGTTGTCTGGTTAATGGTGACTTTGTTTAATTTCAAGTTTGTGAAGACAACGTAAAATATCGCTTCCAAACTTCCTATAATTAGTGAATTTTCAACTTCTATATCAAAGCATACAATTTCACAAGATGAATGATGAGCATAGCATTAATATTAGAGTTCCTCCATCAGAAATCCATGGTTCGTAGATAACAATAATTCGTGCTGTAGCTGGACCATAACCAACGGCAAATATCTTTAAATCAAATTCAGATGTTACATGATCAATGAATGTATGCCGATCTTCCGTTCATTGTTCTTGGCTATTGCGATTGCCATTGTTTCCTCAATTAATGTTTCTGAATCGATTTGATATGCGTAAGTAGGTTTGGTGAAAATCCCTCGTTATGTAATCCTTTTCTTCTGGTTGGTTGGTTTTTACTGACGTTATACGTTGTATGTTCATTTTAATTTGTTTCTTTGTTAATTTTCAATAAGGCTCATATTATTTAGTTCAGTGTGATTCATTCCCTTTGTTTCTTGCATTCGTTGTTCTTATACTACACAAAGATAGTCATATTACTGTGTTTTTGCGTCTTCATTGTTTTTTATGCTTTGTTTGTTGATCGTTAACTAAATCCGTAAAAGGTCCGTCATTTGCATCGATTATTTGTTTTAACACTCATTTTATTTGCCAGAGTGAAATTGACCATACCTAAAGCTAGTGTCGTTAGTAGTTTGACAACTTTTCCTTCAAGATGCGCCTCTTTAGCACCTATTTGCATAGTGAACCTTATTTATTATCGACATATATTACGTATTTAATAGTCAATAGTGTTTTAAAGTACACCTGTTACAACCTCCCCGTAGTGATATAAATTAGTATTGATGATGTTGTACATGTTTTCATATGTATTCAATGTTATTTTCTCTCTTTGCAGGTAAGCTACCTACCGAGGCGTTTTGTACCAGAGCCGGTGTTTCGACGTATCGTAAGAGAAAATAGATCCATTTAGTATTCAATATGTTGTCAGCTACTGTAACGACAGATTCAATATTGTACGTGGTCACTTATAATAGTGCTTGTATTTAGAAATGGAGATAGTTTCACGATATCGTGGTTAGTGTAACTTTTTACATAAGCACTTATGTCAGTACTTTCGTTTTGATAAGTTTTATTTACGAAACAGAGAAATTGCAGTCAGACATTTTCGTAAAATATCTCTTATTATATTAGCTTCGTATGAGGTACATTTCAGTGCTTTCATTTTGATAAGTTTCATCTACGAAACTGCAAAATTACAGTTCAATTTTGTCATAAATTTGCTCTTATTATGTTAGCTCCGTATAAGGTACATGTTCCGCAACGCGCTTCGATTGCCCATCAAACGCTACTAGGTCATCGATCAATCGTCGAATGGAACTCGATTGAAACAACATCTGTATAATTCATTAGACGTTTATGTATGTTGTCCTATGCATATCAACTGAGAAGAGAGTCTCTCACGTAGATGCATTAGTATTATCATTTGAATATCCTTTCACTGCGCCTGCGTGTGTGTCGTCTAATTCATATCTTACTAATCTAATAATAAAGTCGAACCGTCTTAGTACATAACAAAATGTAAATTTAGTTCTAGCCTAAACCTTTGGGCCAGTATTTGTATATATTTCGAACTTTATTTAGATTTAGACAAAGTTCTTAATATTAAAATGACAACATAACATCGACTAAGTTGTCATTTTTGTATATAGAACTGCATTTCTATAAAAGTTAGGTTCTTAATTCAATACCTAGCTCGGTGGTTTAAACCTGATCTAAAGAAAAACCTTGTTTTGTAATAAGGGGGGAAGCGTTTGTTTGTTTGAACGCGCTAATCTCTGGAACTATCAGTCGGATTTGAAAAATCTTTTTGTGTTTGATAGCTTGAGGAAGGCTATAGGCTTATTTAACATCACGCTAGGACCCGGAGGAGCCGAGCACAAAGAAAAATAAGTCAGAAAGAACGATAAACGAAAACAAAGTAATAGCACAGATGGGATGAGTCGGAGGAACAAGAAATTTCACGTGAACCAAGTCGCGGGCAGAACGTAGTGCTTTAATCAAACCTAAGACATTTTGCATATATACAGAACGGAATTAAGAGCGTTTACAACGTATGGCATTTCATACAAACATTCAAGTCCTTATTTTTCGAAATGCATGAACCGATTTTAATGAAACATCATACGCATTAGCAGGATACATAGGTCTAAAAAGTTAGTAAATAACATTTTCGAAATGTCATATTAAAAAAAAGATACTTGGAAATCTCTGTTTCTATGGAAAATTTAAAATCGGTCGAATTTACCTGTAACACTATTTTTCGAAAATCTTCTCAATAATTTTTTTAGACCTATATACGAGTATCTTGCTTACGCGTAGGAAGTTTCATTAAAATCGGTTCATGCATTTCGAAAAACAAGGACTTGAAAGTTTGTATGAAATGCCGTACGTTGTAAACGCTCTTAATGCAACATTTACAAGTGACTATTAGTTTCTTAGTTACCGTTATAAAATAATTCTAGCCGCTATGAATGGAACTGTGTTCGGTTGTACGAACGTACAGTGCATACTTTATCGATGCTATTTCTAATTATGACATTAATGGAGCAGCTGGTTGTGTTCGAACGTAACTTGTATTGCTAAGAATTGATGTGAACACATTCTTTAAGTTATATTAATAGCAATAGTTATTGGTTTGCCGTTTTGCTCACGGACATTAAATATCGAATGTAATTTGATATCTATGCGTTTTGCATCGCGGTTTATAGATGGTTTCCTAAAACGATCGTTTTAGATTCTAGTTTATATTTTAGTTTATCGTTATGCGCTGTTGAAAATGGGGCGTTCTTGGTAAGAGTCTCCGTCTTCTAGTTACTATAAAAACGCTCGTATCTTAAACCTCCCATCTAGCTTGTAAATCTCATTTTGCTATACAGTATTTTGCACTTCATTCTTAGGTACTTGGCTATAGGTAGTAGGGATGATCAAAGAAACGATGGATGGACTGTGTGAAAGATGATACGTTCAGGGGCAAAATGTCCAATTCTCAAAATGTCCAATGGTCAAAATGTCCAATTCTCAAAATGTCCAATGGTCAAAATGTCCAATTCTCAAAATGTCCAATGGTCAAAATGTCCAATTCTCAAAATGTCCAATGGTCAAAATGTCCAATTCTCAAAATGTCCAATGGTCAAAATGTCCAATTCTCAAAATGTCCAATGGTCAAAATGTCCAATTCTCAAAATGTCCAATGGTCAAAATGTCCAATTCTCAAAATGTCCAATGGTCAAAATGTCCAATCTTTGGCAAAGTTCAATAACTTATCAAGATGCTTTTTTAATACTTACTTATGACAAATAATAAATACAAAATAACATACCCGAAATCACTATTTTTGTCTATAGCTAGAAAGAGACCTGACTACCGAAATGACGACTAATAGAGAAGTATGGAAGGAAAAGACATGTTGCGCCGACCCCAAATAAATTGGGATAAAGGCAGGAGAATTATGATGATTCTTAGGTACTTATACTCCCAAAAAAAACTTTACCGGAACGAAAACCGTGTCACCGTAACATCCGAGCACGGATATCGATCAAACACGCGAGATATCGAGAACTCGTATCGAAATAATATGCATAAATAATGTGTAATATCGCGACAGTAATCCTCTCGATTGACGAGCGATCAGATACGCGGCCGTACGTGATGTATCGATTTACTATACCGCATTATTGTGTTATGTATGTCTGTTTGTTACGGATTCGAGTTCAACTGCAGTCGGACATCGTCTGAGAATATTTGGATGGTACTGTTATGACTTGATCGTATCAAATTGTTCGATGTTAGTCGTGTCAATTTGTTTTTTAACCTTTGATAAATGGCAAAAGTAATAGTTCTTTTACCTCTTGAATCTTCTTGTACAAGAAGAAGCTCAAGGTTGTGACAAAAAAGTGTAGTGGTGGTGGTTGGTAATGGTTCAAAAAGAGGTAGAAAAATAAAAGATGGATGATGTGTAACAGATGATATAGCTAGGATTAAAGTCAGCACTGAGATGACGTTTGATAGAGATGCATAGGCTGCCGCATAAGCATAATCAGCCTGTGTATGTGTTCCCACTGCTAGGACACAGGCCTCTTCTCTGTGAGAGAGAGTGGGCCATAATCGACCACGCGGACCAAGTGCGGGTTGGCGGATGTCACGTGTCCGAGGGCGCCGATCCCATGTAAATTCGGATATAAATACAAGTATAAAGATGCATTTTAAATTCTGTACCTCTTGCATCACCAACTCATGGCTTCCTCTGTATCCAAAAAGGTATGTTAAAGAGCATTGCTGGTTGGCTGCCATTGTTTATGTTTCCAATATCTATTTGTACTGCACTGCACTCAAACGCATCGCTTGAGATGACACTCACGGTACCCGAACACCTGGCTAACGTTCAAGTAGTCTATTTGAATTCTACTTTCATAATATTTAATATTCTTCAATAAAGTGTTTTTCTATTTTTACAATAATATTTACTGTGAGATAAATAGTTGACACTTCATATTTTATGCGTTAATGTAAATACCAAGTATTTGCATCTTTTAGACGAGTTTGTAAAGGGGACGGGTTTTGAAATAAATCGTGGGCGTCGCCGCGGGACGAGCTTGTATATAAATATGCATGCACATTAGTAACATCCTGTCGATTCTACTTGTAATTACTCGATATATAAATATCGATGTTTACGACTCGATTATTTGTTTGTAAGTTGTTGTTTTTGTATTTTCAACCAAGATAGTTAACAGACTTAAAATAATATTAATGTGCATGAATATTAAAAAAAGAAGAAAAATAATCATAGGGCATTAAAAAATTCGTCCGCATCGCTGTCAACAGGAAAAGTACCCAAAAGGCTGGCAGCATTGCCACGTTGTATGGCGAATAATGGCGATGCTGATTCTTTGGCCAAAAAATAGACCAGCCCTCTGGTCACGTTAAGAGTGGCGATATCTCGAACAACCAATTTAAGTACACGCACCCTAATTGCGTAACACACGATCAATCAGAATCGGTTTCATTTTGACAGTTCAACAACATTCATTGCGTTATTTACGTTGTTGAGCAGACACCATGACACATTTTTTTGAACATATGAAGCAATGGATTAGTAATATCCTTCAAAATGATTCAGATTGAGATTGATTGTGTTACGCAATTAGGGAGACGGCCCTTTTTTTTTTTTTTTTTTTGGGTGGGATATCGTCAAATGACTCGGGAGGGGTCATTTGATGATTTCCCATCCAAAATCCAGGAGGGGTCATTTGATGATTTCTCCTCTGGGTGGAGCGGAAGGGAGTGTCAGACTCTTACTGACTAAAACCCACCCGTGTTCCTTCCTTAGCCCTTTCTGTTCCAGGGCAGCGGTAACCCTTTCGGACTATCCCGCGACCCTGGAGGGTGACGGCGGCCCTAGTGTTTCAATCTCAAACGGCTCGAACATAATATATAACACAAGTATTTTAAATTGTAACTTTCAATTAATCACACTGCTTTTATTTAAGGATGTAATTAAATCATATGTTCATAAAAGTCTTGTCCGTTGACCGAAGAATTAACTGTAGCTTGTATTATATTTACGAGGCCATTAGAATCCTACGGATGCACTTTTTATTAGTGAGCTTTAAAATACGATAGACTTTGAACGAATAATTGCAAAAGATAGTGATTTTAATTAATGTTTCTGTCAGCATTTTCTTATTTATTTTATGTTTTTGCGTGTGTTTTATCTGCGCTTAAAGCTACTGGTTTTATCTTACTTTAATTAAATACATTGAAATGCCCTTTTTCTTAGGGTCTAGAAATTATTTAGTTTACTAGGAAATGACAACAACACGCCTGTGTTCCCCGATGGGTTCAGCAGAAGTTTAACTGATCGATATCGATCGATATAACTGATCCATAGATTGTTCGCATAACTCGACGTATGGATCAACTGATTTTTTTTTCACGATTTCAGGCATGGTCCAGTAGTAAAGGTTGTTCATAATGATGAGTACAATGACCCCTTTTAAGTATTAAAACGATCAAAATCTAACGGATATACACGCACTGTTATTAAGTGATGAAAAACCTAATAGCACTTGGTCCGACTTGGGAATCGAACCCAGGTCGCTTAGCAGTTGCGTTTGCGTTTACTACGAACTTTTTCCACCAAAACTCATAGCTAATGATGCCACCACGAAATACAGCACTTTACAATACATAATCCCATCATAAAGTATAATTACATATCCATGGGGTGTGACTGTAGTAAACACATGATTGCGTGTTTTTTTTTTTTTTTTTGTGTATGGAAAATCATCAAATGACCCCTCCCGCTCTGGGTGGAGCGGAAGGGAGTGTCAGACTCTTACTGACTAAAACCCACCCGTGTTCCTTCCTTAGCCCTTTCTGTTCCAGGGCAGCGGTAATCCTTTCGGATGATCCCGCCGCCATGATTGCGTGTTTACGCAGATAACCGTTATGTGCCGAACACCTATACATAGGTACTGTTAGAGAAAACTATGTAGTTACTGGAAAGCTCTAGTTACAAATTAAAGAGTGGCAGTAAAATGTCAATTAGTTCATAAAGCATCGTTTTAGTGAAGTTTTTATGATTATTTTATGAGTCTTAATGTTGTGTGAGAGCACTTTCTTATTAAGGAAAATAAGAAAACGCTTGGCTACGCTTGCATGAAGAGTTTTCTATTTTGCGAAACAATAAAAAACAAATAACAAAATAAAAAAGTGAAAATAATGTTTCACTACAATAGTGAAACTCATGAAAAAAAACACGTTAAGTAAAGGTTATTTATTTATTTTTAAAGGTACAGACGCCAGCACATCAAGCTACTACAATCTGTCAATTTTTTTTCATAGATTTTCAACTTTATCGCTAAGGCATTAAGGTTTAAGGTTGATTGGGAAAATTTGACAGTTTTGGGTAGCTTGACCTGCTGGCGTCTGTACCTCTACACAACATATTATGAGTATAGGTAACACCGGTGATCTTGGACTTACACAGTCGCCAATTACCGGTTAACCAGCATTCTCAAAAAAAAGATGTTAACACAAAAATATAAAACTAGTTAAGTTACCAACCCGCACTGGAACTGCGTAGTAGCCTACTCACTCCCTCTCGAAGAAAGGAGCCGGGGGTCCCAGACGTGGGAACGTTATAGACTGATTTGATTGTGCATATCATGATAATCTTACGTGATTTTTTTTTTTTTTGTGGATGGGAAATCATCAAATGACCCCTCCCGCTCTGGTTGGCGGTTAACCTTTCGGATGATCCCGCCGCTCTGGCATATCTTACGTGATTCTGTAACAATTCCGACCCCAACTTTCGCATTCATAAAATCGGTGAGATAGTCCAGCCCCGATTATCTTGTCTCCAGTCTTTCTATATGCACCACAAACACCGACTTTCTATGCATTGTGCAATAGATTTCGAAATATTTGCATCCGCACTAAACGATTGCACTTTCAAACTGTTAAATAACCCACCTATAGGGAATTACAAATCAGTGCATACAATAGACCGTTGTTTTCAATATGAATAGTTAAAACGGACATACACATTTCGGTCACGTGTCGAATGCATCCTTTACATTAAGTAACGGGACACTTTATAGATTATTTTATGGTGGTCCGAGTTTGGCAGGATATATTTTGGTCACCCTTTCACTTATGCGGGTCATGCTTTTTGGTTCAGTGGGTCTCAAATATTTGGGGTCGGTGTTGTCACCTTATCACTTTTTGTTTTTTATTTTAATAATTTCTTGGAATTGTTTATTATGATATGAGGTAGGTATTAATAATTGATTGCTGGTTTAATACAATATCATATAATCATTCTCCTGCTCTTGGTCGTATTTATTTGGGGTCGGAACATCATGTATTTTTATTCCAAATTTCTCTATTAGTCGTCATTCCCTTTCTAGCCATAATCATCTTTCACACAGACCATGGTTAATACAATTTTTGAAGTTCTACTTCTTTAGGCGCGTTATGAAAAAACGATGAGAGTGAAATTTTAAGATGCGCGCGCATCATCGCCCCTCAAAATTCACAGGTTGAAGCTGTCCGCAAAAGCGCTCATTTTTTTTAAAGCTATACGTCACTTTTTTCAGCATAAACCAGCCTGTACCTATTTTGAGCATTTTTTATAGCAACCTGTTTTTTCTTATCGATTAAAAAAAGGCAACGGACATTTCACTATAAAAAATTTGATGCCATAAAAATCTGGTTTTTTATTATGCTTTTAATTTCTTTAAAAGGCCCGTGACATATTACCAACATTATTCAGCCTAAACAACTTACTTTATTGTAACCTTATTTGTAATTAATTATTTGCATGCAATTCAAAATTGTTTTTTAATGATGCCAAAGAAGTATAACTTCTGACGCTCGTACATAAGTACACGCACCCATTTTTTTTTTTTGTAAGTTAGTATCAAAAAGTCGTGAGAAATAAGCAGGGTTTTACTGTGTGGTCCTATTTACAACTAACTACGGGTTTTCGAGTACCTCATCCTCTGCTTCTTGTAACCGGCAAGAGATTAACATCAGGGTGGGATCCGGCATTCAACTATAAATAGTATCGTTGAATTAAGACTCCATTAGGACTGCCGGGTGGGCTTTCGTATTGACATCATACCTTGCCTAGTGTCCACTAGTTAGATTTATCAGGTGGACAGACTTGCTATACACAAATGTAAACTTAACCCTGTATGTAATTAAAAATCCGTAGGACGCCACCAAGGCATTACCAAACTATTAAGAACAGTTTGTATCTTCTATATATATAAAATTCAAAGTCCTGACTGACTGACTGACTGACTGACTGACTGAGACATCAACGCACAGCCTAAACCGCTGGTCCTAGAGACATGAAATTTGGAGGGTGTATTCTTCGTGAAGAGTAGGTATCCACTAAGAAAGGGTTTTTCGAAATTCCACCCTAAGAGGGTGAAATGGGGGGATTTTGTTTGTATGAAAAATCTTATTCCTTGAGTTAATAAACTTGAAACTTGGCACGAATACTTATCTAAGTAAATTATGAAGTTGGGCATTTTTTGTTTTTATAAAATACCCCCTAAAAGGGGATTGGTGGGTTTTAAAGTTTGTATGGAAGAATTTTAGCGCGCGGTCCGATTTAATCGAAACTCAGTAATCATACCTAAAATTGAAAGGAAAGAATAATGTATATCAGGGTTTTTCGAAAATCTACCCCTGACAAGGGGTAGTCAATTTTACAGGGGAGGATTTTACAGCGCGGCTTGATTAACTCGAAAATTGGTATAAATAATAATCTTTGAGTCAAGTTATGAACACATCACAAATGATTTTTCAAAAAGCGGGGATACAGTTTATATGAAAAATGTTATTCGTTAGGTTAATAATCTCGAAAATTGGCATGAATACTCGCCTATGTAAGCAATTAAGTTTATCATTAATAGTTTTTCAAAACTACCCCTCAAAGGGGATATAGGGGTGCTAAAGTTTGTGTGGAAGAATTTGAACGCACGGTCCGATTAACTCGAAACTCAGTGTGTGTACTTAAGACTAAAAATAAATAATAACACGTATGAGGGTTTTTTGAAAATCTACCCCTAACGGGGTGAAAAGGGGTAGTTAATTTTACAGGGGAGGATTATAATAAGTGGCTTGATTAATTATAAAATTGATACAAATAATCTTTGACACAAGTTATGAATTTTAATGAACTTTTTAAAATTCCAACCGTGTGGGGGTGAAAAGCGGGGATACAGTTTATATGAAATTTTTTATTAATTTAATTAATAAACTTGAAACTTGGCAACAATACTTGTCTAAGTAAGTAATAAAGTTTATCATTATAAGTTTTTCAAACTACCCCTCAAAGGGGGATATAGGGGTGTTGAAGTTTGTGTGGAAGAAATTGAATGCGCGGTCCGATTAACTCGAAACTCAGTATTGATACTTTTGACAGAAAATAATTAATAATAAGTATGTAAAGTTGTCGGAAATTGACCCCTGACGGGGCAAAAAGGGGTAATTCGGTTTTTAGGGGAGGATTTGAACTTGAAACTGTATGTTACATTTTCACGCCTAAACTACTGAACTTCTGATTTGGCAAAGAGATAGATGGCATCCCGGGGAAGCATATACTATTTATCCTGGTAGCACGTTCCCGTGGGATAATTTCCGACATCCACGCGGGCGAAGCCGCGGGCAGAAGCTAGTTTAGGGATATAACGGGCGTAAAATGACGCTACATTGCGCGGTATCGTATACAGCAATTATTCACAAAAAAATAAAAGTAATTTCCCAGCAATTATTGTTATACAATGTTAACTTAGTTTGAGTTACAGAATGCGTCTATGACGGCTTTGTGATGGGGCTATTTACACCCTGTACAATGTTCATCATATTTAATTAATTCATTTAGGGAGAATTTCACCAAACTTTTATACCTAGAATAAGTCTTATCTTGAGAATAAATTTTAAATTTTACAGTTTGTCATACTAATACTGTCAATTTTATTTCACGGATAAAAGATATCTGACTTTTGTATAACCAGCCCCAATTATAATATCCCGGTGATTATTGGACTCGATATCCGTCAACACTCCCTTAGTTTGTATACTAAAAAAACGATACCAAACAAATTAAACTTCTTGCAAAGAACAGGATACAGAACTAAACGTCTTTATTACTAGGAGAGCAGCAAACTAGATTCCTTAACACACCATAAAAAGTGAATTCAGATTATACGATCTATAAATAGGAGGTGTAAAACAAGATTGTACTATTTAATGCTATGCGTTTCCGGTTCAGGACGAGTGCGATGTGTCTGGTAAACTTAGATCAACTTGCTTGAACTCGTGGCTTCGTTCGCTTTTATGTACAGGATGTTTTAGAATACCTACTAAAGACATGTTTTACTCGTATCTGGCTTTACATGACAAGACAAGTGTCACAGATTTTGTCGAATCAGCACATAGTTCCATGATACTAGGCTACCTGCTGGTTTATCTGACTCCAACCATGGTGTGGAGCGCAGTGGTGGCCCAGTGGTGACAGACCCAACTTACGAGTTTACGACTTTGTTTTAAATATTTCATCACCACTGCTCTCAAAACTGTGAACGAATACATCGTGAGAAAACCAGCATGTCCTACAACCAAAAATTCGCAGACATGTGACATCTACCAACCCGCACTGTGCCCGCGTGGTAGATTACAGCCCACTCCCTCTTGAAGAGAGGAGGCCTGTGTTTTTGTATTGGGACGGTATTTCAGTATGCTAATACATACCATGCCATGTGAAGTTTAACTGTATGAGAATAATAGGCTAGTTCTTTTTGAATACCCTGTCATATGAAACTTAGGTTCAAAGAAGCCTTTAGTGTCTGTGCGCCTTTTTCATCAGAAATCAATATTATGTGGAGTACTGCAATGACAGATAAATCGCTCAAACAATACTAGATGACCCTCCAGAGCTTTCCAGCTAAACCATTGCTTTATTGTAGGTAGACAAAGCGCTTTATGCTTACCATACAAAAAACCAAAACATTTATTAGTCAGGAACAAAGCGTATAGTATTGACAGTGACATTAAATTAAAGCTGATGAGTGAGTTACGAGCGCTGACAAAGCATTGGGTAACAGTGCGTTCACCCGTCTGTTCGTGTGTTTGTCATCAATGCTTGGCTTTTGTTCGCGACCCTCGCTCGTTGTACTTCATTGAATTGTTGAAATTTCGAAATAAGTCTGAACTGACGATAGCAGACTGTGATATAACCGTGCCATTGACTTTGTGTTTTTGTTGGGAAAAAAAAGGAATGAAATGGGGTTTTATTAACACAATCATGCCGCCACCAATGTTTGTGTGGCTATTGGATCTTTCTTTTTGTTTTCAAAATGATTCAATAATGAATCTATATCCACCATCATCATCATCATAACAGCTTGGAGTCGACCTGTATGTTGTCACCTGTCACCTTACCATTCCAAAATATAAACAAAACTTTACCTAGCCATGTTTGGACGAACGAACTGGCGAAAGGACGCAGTGATTTAGCCGTGCCATTGAAGGGTCTTTATTGGGGAAAATAACGTGAAAACATATTTTTATTGAATTGGTATCATATTCTCTCAAAATAGTAGGTTATTTTTTTCATTATGACTTGAAGTACATTTATAATTCATCATTATAACCAGCCTGGAATCACCCACCGCTGGCCGCCTTCTTTCCGTTTTTTCATGTGTCACCTAACCATACAAAAATGTAAACAAAACTATATACCGGTGAATACTGAGATCCCAGTTGATAGAGATGTATGGAAGAAAAGCCCATGCTGTGCTGATCGAAGTTTAGATACGTTAAAAGCTTGTAGCAAAACCAAAACCAGCTCTATCGAAACCATAAATATGAATTTGCACAAAATGTACTATAGAGGTTGAACGCAACTATTTCGCCTCTATAACATGGGGCTTGAACGTAACTGGCAAAATGGTTTTCGAAAATATTCGTGATTACTATGTTTAGAATTTGACAAACGTTTTATTGTTATACTAGCTGCGCCCCGGGGTTTCACCCGCATAAGTTTCGATCCCGTGGGAATATCGGGATAATAAATATCCTATATCTTAATCCTGTTTACAAACCACATGTGTGCCAAATTTCATCCAAATCCGTTTAGTAGTTTTTGCGTGAAAGAGTAACAAACATCCATCCATTCATCCATCCATACAAACTTTCACGTTTATAATATTAGTAGGATTTCCTCAATCTTGTCTTTAATAATACCCTCAAGCTGGATGGTAACCATAACTTTGTCGCACTCCGGAGCCACAAGATACAAGCAACACATAATTTGTGGCTCATCGAATTTGCCTAAGTAAGTTGTATTGTTACTTTTTGATTCCTTACTTAACTAAACATGTCGTTGGTGTGCCTTGCTTCCTAAAAAATAACTGTAGTATTATCCAGTATTCCAACATTCAAAGAGATAACTTAATTCCATTACCCCGGCAAAGTGACAGGGGTACAGATTTCCCCGATCAAGTAAATAGCCTTCCACGACCTAATCCTTGGCAATGCCTGTAACAGCTGTATTTTTATCACCCGTTCCACCCGCTTTGTATGCAGTAGGGGTACTGCGATCGTCATTATTTTAAGGCCGGGATGTTTCAATACCGAAATGAATGTTTTATTCAATCTTTATCTATACAAATAAATACAATTGAAGTCAGATAGGCAGTCACTTCATGTAAAATACTTGTATTCAGCTGCATCCGGTTAGACTGGAAGCCGACCCCAACATTGTTGGGAAAAGGCTAGGCAGATGATGATGAAGTGTCTGTTTGCAATATCAAAATGAGAGCTTTTTACTGTACTGTGCATAGACAGTAAGCACGATACTAATAATAATAAAAAACAATTTAAAAAAATTTAATTTGTTCCGGCTAATCTCTGAAACAGCTGGACCGATTTTGATGAAATTTGGTATGGGGATACTTTGAACCCTGGGAAAGGATTTTTTATGACATGCCACGCAAGCGAAGCTGCGGGCGGAAGCTAGTGCCATATAAGTTTGTGTATATTGTTGACGAGGCCAACAAGGTAATGGCCTGCTATCGGTCAATACGTAGGTAGGTATGTATAGGTAACGCGAAGTTTTGTGTTTGAGGGAAAACCGCGGGTTTAATTAGTATTTTAATAATGTGTCTCTTAGGTTCTAGCCTTGCAATTATTATTAACCATACAATGTTTTTATGTGTTATTTTACCTTAATTAATGCTATATTGAATACCCATGTCATTAATATTTGGATTTGCATTTATCATTTATTTCGGTTTTTTAATGTAGGTAAGTAGGTACCTATATTTATGCCTGCTCAGAACAAATTATCCACCGTTTCCTTAATAGCGGTATCTGTCTATCATTAACAGTCGATATGCCAGCAAATTATCGTCCAATTAAAAGCCCTACGATAATATCGACCCATCAGACTCCGCGTAGTGTAATGCTGTCAATTTCCTTCCAAACTGTCTCCCTAATGCAAGGTTACATAGATTGCGAACGCGCCAGGTAACATGTAATTTTAACATTATCGCGTAAACGGGTAACGTCCATTCTGTATTCAATGCGGGCATTGCATCGAGTGGCCGCTCGGCGCCGCCTGACATCGATACATAAATTGAATCTCTCGATTCGATTCGATCACTGTAATTACACCACAAGATCGTCGTGTACTTAATTCATCGACTTCCGACGATTACCCATACACCGCCGCTTTTTATTATGGGGATTGATTTTATTGAGACATAGTGCGCAATCGTCGAGCAGTTTTCTAATAGCCCATCGAACAATTACACCATCAATCGAAAGTTTGCAATAAAAGTCAGTCATTATGACAGTTGATGCCTACTCTTTATTCAAACGACGCTCGGTTTCCTCTCTAACCATCGACTAGAGGTAATGTGCGTCGTTTAAACGGTTATCATAAAATAATATAGGGGTATATTAGATTTTACTGCATACTGTAGTGTATAAGTGCTAGTTTTATTGAATAGAAAATAATAAAAAGTCTATAAAAATCGGGCAATATCTACACGGAAGCAAACACTAAACTGATATAACAATATGCTTGCATCACATGTGTTATCAAATTCATGTTTATGTTTTGCAACGATGTGCTTCTAACAGATGATCCTCTGCCCCGAAACAGTTCTCAAAATAAACCGTAAGGCGGCGATGGGGTAATCGCACATGTCAATCACAGCACCCCGACATCCAATTAGATCGGCGGAAGACGCCACAGACGCGTAATCAGACGCAGCCGTCTGCCCGCGCCCGGCCGCCCGCGCCACTCCGAGACTCATCCCATTACTCTTACCGTTCGCTGCGATTGCTCGCTCCACCACCACGATAAATAAACCACGAGTCATCATGAGACTCGTCCTTAACACGCCGCAATCCGTTGACAAGGAACGTGACGCTCGCAGTCAGATACAGCAATGAAAGCAGCTACGACGCTCCCGCTATCGTGATCAAGCGACCGACCGCTACGCTTATTGGCAATCACGCTCCACCATTAGTCGAGCTTCTAATAAAGATATAAATTACGAAAAGTTAATTAAAACGCTTATCGCCGTCCCGGTGGCAACGCGCCGCCATCTACGCGGCTGCTTGCTTAGAAAATTGAACGATTTATAGGAGAAACGGCAAGCAAACATCTGTTAGTGCCTGATTGATTTAGTGCCGGTGACAGCCTGTGTACAAATATTTTGGTACTTTGTTACTTTCACGTCAACGCCGTGATACAAATTGAAACTAAATCAGTGTTCTGAGATTTGTATAATGCTAACTCATTGATTGTAGCGAGTTTCTCAGAGAAACATAAATTACTCCACACAAATCTCTGATATCGTCCATAGATTTTGTACTTAGAGTGGCTACGGTACGATAAAGACAATCTGCCTTAACGGTGAACATTCCCTGATATCAAGACGGATAACAGAATGGACAGCAATCAGAGGCGGAATCGAAAAGCAACTGCTTTCCAATTCAATTCTGCCTTTTCCCAATATGATTACCATTGCGAGAGACACGGAAATGCATTAGCACAATAACTGTCAGTTCGTCCGTTAGCGCACACAATATGACGTGGACACGGTCTGCGGGCGTGATGCGCGCGCGCCGCAAATGGGTGCGATTCTCACGGGGACGGCGCGCATCGCAACCGACCGGCAACCGGGCGACCGCAGCCCACAGGGGAAGCAATGAGCTGTGTGAAAAATATAAGTACGTAATTAAGAATTAAAGAATAGAATTTTTAATTGAGAATCTACAAATATGGTAAACGAGCTCCAACTAAGAGATAAAACTGCCGTTAAGACAAAATTATGACCTGAAATGTTTGGAATCGTTAACCTATTTGGGAGTACGAAGATTTATAACAATGTTTTATGTGCAACGTGCTCCGTACATAGCCCTGTTTTAATTAGCCAATTACCGCACCAAAAGAATCAATATCAATCCGTCATTAGATTGAATTAATAAATAATATCTATTCCAAATGAATTCTATCCTTATAAGGTGGCACATATGGCCATAACTAATTGCAGAATGAAATTGATTTCAACTGCTACCGTCTCCATAGAAAGCTGAGTTATTGTCAGAGTAACAAATTGCATCGTGCGGCAATCGTGCGCAGTTTGAGCGAGTGTCCATTAATTGTCAGGGAGGCATCATGCATCACTGATTCCCGCATGCGCGCTGATGCAACCGAGGTGAAAGGACCAGGTCCTTGTGCAACGGGGAATTAATGGTTAACTAATTTTATTTTGTTGGTCTTATTGTCTGAGGTTTCGAAATGGTTGCCTATTGTTCAGGGAAATTGGTGATGCAAATCTTACCTGTTCCACCAGTTTTTTTGTCTGTAAGTTAAAATGGCAGACAACTCTTTGTCTTTGAAGAAGGTATTAGTAGAGTTTTGCATATTTGCTTTCCAAATAGAATGCTTGACTAAATAGAAAACTTTTAAAATGCTAAAAAATAAATCTTAAGTTTAGTTTAAAAAAATAGTAAAACATATACGTGGAAGGCACGTTAAAAGCCAAAAATAAACTGAAAGTAGAATAAAAAGAATGTATGGACAAACATGATGTGTCTTAACAAGCCGCTGACATTTCTGACTTTTGTGTAAGTAAATCTGTCCACGGATGCGTTTCGCTTCGGGCCACTTATAGTGTGGACACTCTTGGATAATTTATGGTTATGCCAGCTAGGCTGTTTTAAAAATGTCAGTGCTCGAGATAAAAAAATGAAATGTCTAAATGGCGAATGGGCTGGTGATGGTGGAATGGCGTTTCGAAGTGGTGTTCTGTTTTTGAAATATTATTGCGTTTTACCATAGACAATACAATCGTTTTTGTCAAAAAGTTAAGTGATCAATTGAATTACGACCTTACTTACCTACCATGGAATAAAAAACGAGACTTATATTTTGAAACTTAACATCAGTGAGCGTTTTTTCACAACAAAAACAAAGCTTTCATGTCCGGACTGTCTATGGCGACTATTTGCCAGCATATCGCGTATCTTGGAGTGCTATAGTTCTACTTTAGCCTCTTTCCTCCGGCTTACGACATCCCGATGATAAGCAGGTGATGTATACGTACAATGTTTTTGTTTCATTTTACTGTAGCCAAGAAGGAGGTTTTAGTTTTTGTTTAAAACCGAATTAGCACACCTACTTGGCTATATTGAGGAGAATTTTCCTGTAGTTTAGAACACGAGTGTTGTCTTTGTGGTAAATTAAAATTACTTGCGAGGTTGATTACTAATTGTTGTAAGATTTACATGTCCTGAGAAAGATAAACTCTTGTTCCTCCCATTCATGTCTTAAAAGAAATATGAGGCGGACATGAACTTTCACTGTTTATATTAAAATATAGAATATAAAATATCACGATTTGCGCATTTGTGTTCCGGTGCACAATGATCGTGTCTAGAAAGTCGTTAATGCAGTCAAAGTCACGAGTAAAAACTAGTACAATACTGTAATGTGCAATTAATTTCACGAAAAAAACACATTTCTAACTAATTGCCTTCTTCAAAGTCTTTTTAAAACTTTCACATGTTTTTGTCTCGGTTGAAAAATTTCGTTTTCAAGCCAATGTTACACTGTTCCTCTATTATTTCAAAGACGTGTCGGTGTGATAGGATGACGGCACGTTTTAAAGCGCATGAATTGCATAAAACGGAATGATTGAGACGTGAATTCGCTTTAATGGCGTCAAATTAGTATTCATAAGGCCTTTTATTAGCGAGATGAAAATCATTGCAGAAAGGCCTAATTCTGTGGGGTATTGTGTCGTATGGTAATGTGAAAGTCAAGCGAGGGGTCGGCCAGGTTACGTGTCAGATGTTTTTGGATTTTTTTGATGTTATACACTCGCAGTTCTTGTCAGATTGATGCTGATCGACAGCTTTATAGATATTTGTGTAGAAAGCGTCAATCTTGAGAATGTTATGCGCTGCATTTCGACAACGATGAGAATAACAAAGTTTATTCATCAAAAAGTAACAATACAATGTGACGGTTTCGGTGAGCCACAAACTAAGCGTCGCTTGTATCTTTTGGCTCTAGAATAAGTTCAGTATTTTTCTATCAAAACAATGTCTAAACTTGGTAGTTTCAACGACTTTTTGTTGCGATTTTTCTCCTGTTTGTATCAACATCAGTAACAGTCGACTTATTCCCATATGTATGTGTTCACATATGTAATATCAATTTCACGAAACATAAAACAGATTAGCTACATTGTAGTTTATAGTCAACCCGCCCATCTTCAACCGCTCCCCTCGTCTTTGTAAATTCGACACCTTACACACATTACCGTCCGTAAATGGTAATACCGATGATGTTAGCGGAAAAGCGAATGTCCATGTGTGTGCAAGCGCAGGGGTCGACAACACGATCAGAAATAGACGGGGAACTAGACGCAGTGATGGGAGCCACTAATTATAGTGCCGACACAGGGAATCACCCAGAGGGGATGTAACCATATCTCGGATATAACCGGGATAAAACAAATATTACTCTTACTTTTAATCTCTTCACGCTTCTAAAAGTTAATTACTTATACGAGTAGGTAAACAGTGTTTAAAGTGCTTGTTCAGTATCGATCAGGGATTTTTTTTATAGCATAGTAAAAGTCCTTTTATATCTTAATTGCGGGGCTAGTTTTTGAAACTAGGATAGGAAGCAAGACAGTAATATCCTGGCTTAGCACATGCTAGAGCTGTTTATACGATGCTTAGAAATTTTAAGCCAGCAGCCATGCTGTGACTGTCCGTAGAGTAAAATGGTCCGATTGGATAATAGCTTTGTTTTGCCGGTAACACGAGGCTAGTACAAAAGCCAGGATAGTAAAATCAGTGATGAGGGACGCTACTAGCTTAAACATAGAGCCCCATCCTATCAAACTATCACACTAGCCTACTATTTTTCTCACTCGTTTGCTAGCCTAAAATTAGGATAGTCCTGTATACACGAGGCCAGAGTAACTAGCATGCCAGCTTACTAGCACAATCTTGATATCCTAGCCTGAAAAACTAGTGACCTGTAAAAGTCTTTGGCCCAGACCACGTAGCCACCATTTTCTAATATTAGCGCGGACATTTTTTATCGTTGTAATGGGTTAAGAACGTTTACGTTACCATTCGTGACTAGTGACTGTCTAGAACCTCTGTGCCCGCGTTAAAATAAAATTGAAACAGCATTCGTGAAATAAAAGTGAAATTGCTTTTATTTTGAAGGCATGTTCTCTGAAAATATGTTTCGTGTTATTGCTAATACGATTTGCTTACTCATTATAACATGGTGCCTACCTGGTAGGAAAATGTCGTGAAGAAAGTTTTGAATATGAATGTCGATGGCTATAAATAAAATAAAAATTATTTAATTCAGACATTACAGTCCATAGATTGTTAGTAATAAGAGTAGGGGAAGACCAAAGAAACGATGGATGGACTGTGTGAATGATGACTTGGTTAGAAAGGGTGTGGCTACCGAGATGACGATTCGACTAATAGAAGAAAAAGACATGTTGCGCGGACCCCAAATAAATTGGGATAAGGGTAGGAAAATGCTGACCTGGTAGTTTAAAGGTAAATCTTGAATTAATGCATAACATTGTGCATTTTTATAAAATGCAGGTCAATGAAAACTCTAGGCGCGGGAAAGCGGTGCCATTTGCAAAATCATTTTATTTTAACTAAGTTGATGATTCTAGCCTTCCATTTTATTGTGTCTGATGTGGTTTTGACTCAGTTTTATTTCCAACGTTCATGGAGTCAGTACCGTATTTGGTCTTAAAAGGTGTGAAAATTAAACCAGACTTTAATTAAGACCGTGTCGTCTAGTATATAATCATAACTTCTCTGGTCGTTACGTAGATTGCGACCATTAACGTATTTAAATTAATAAACAGCCATCTAGTGGATTTAATTACTTTCCATCTGTCAGGCACTAAAATGTACGCTACCTATGCTTTTTATCAAAACAAATTCCAATACTTAGGCACAGTCAATTTTCTAGACATAATAATCAGTGGTCTTTTGGTACTTGGTCCTTTCTCGCAAGCAATTAAACTTAACTAGATATAGCAAATTAACACGTCTAACTGTGGTCAATTTTCTATGTAAAAGCCATGTATCTGAACTGACTGTTTAATAATGATAGTCAATTGCTAAGCAATCATTTTCCATAACTTTACAGAATAAATATATTATCATTCTCCTGTCCGTGTCCTAATTTATTTGGGGTCGGCGCAACATGTATTTTTCTTCCATATACCTCACTATTAGTCTTCATCTCGGTAGTCACCCCCTTTCTTACCATATCATCATTCACACAGTCCATCCGTCGTTTCTTTATAATAATAAATTTATTTTCAGAAAAAAACACATTTAAGGTTCACAGAAAATAAGATGGCCAAGAGTCCATCGGTCGTTTCTTTATAATAATAAATTTATTTTCAGAAAAAAACACATTTAAGGTTCACAGAACAATTTTCCAACAAAAAATGAACATTACAGAAAAAAGTGTATCGTTGGTGCCTGTACTAATGAAAGAAAATCATTGTATCACAGACACCAGCGCCTTCCAAGATAGGTTACATAATAAATTAATTAAAAATTCGAACGTGCTACATAGTGAACTCGTGAAAAATTACATGGTAATAAAATAAAAGGTAAAAGTAATTTAAAGATAATAAAAACCATTAATATTATAAACTAAAATTAAGCTACTTATTTACTTAAGTTAATATTTGTACGTGTGCGTGCACGAGAGTGCACAGGTAAGTGATTCTGCATGTATGAGTTATGTGTGATTGTGTGTGTGGTCTTCCCCTACTCTTATAGCCGACATTCATACTCAAAACTCTCCTCACGATATGATAAACTAAACTTTACAGAATATATCGCCTGAAATATTAGGTAAATATATATTTTGTGTGTAATTACAAACTCTAGATCATTCTTCCGTTCCAATCTTTATTGAAGCAATAAAGATTTATATTAAAATAGGTTTGCGGACGGGTGCGAATCATAAAATGTGTCACAGAATCGCTGACTTTAAACTAGTATTGAAGTCACAGTTTAATTTAGATTGGTACTTGTCGGAAACTTGCGATAGTTCTTAGGAACATGTGTTTGGCATAATATGTGGTACAAACGCCATTTAACCCTGCTTGATACGGCCAGCAAGTATTAGGTACCTACTGGCTTCTGTCACGCTGTTACCTCGTGTTCGCTTAGCGTTCTTTCTGCTTTTTGCTCGTCTCCTGAGAGTCGTAGCCCGATGATGAAAAGCCTATACCTTCCTCAACAATTATATGCTATCAAATGCAAAAATAGTTTCAAATCCGAATCAATCCGTTCAAACAAACAAACTCTTCACCTTTATTATTAGTATAGACAACTAGAAGCTTGTTAATTAACGTAAACACAGTTCTACTAACGAAGTCTGATATAATTTAATGATGAGGACGAAAGTCTCGCCTAGATTGTTTGTTTGAAATTTTTATTTTCTCTCTCGTTCGTGATTCCATCAAGATTTTACTAAAGCAGGCAGCCCAGCTAGTGGAGGTATGTTTAATTAGCCACTCTCGGTTTTATAACGGGTTTTAATTTTCACACGGACACGAATAAAAAGATCGTTGTTTATTCAACTTAATACTTATTATTTTTTCAGTAGGCGCCATTATGGTCTATCAAGACGATATCAACACCTGTCAATCGTTGCTTCAATTTAAATCATACCTTGTAATAGCTTTTTATAAAATCATTACAATGTTTAATAAGTTTCTACACAAGTTGTTTATTTACCTGTTTTATTATTCACGATTAGTTTTTTACCGGCTCAATCGATGTCGGACAATTGATTTCGTGATCAACGTAACTACGTTGACTGTCGTGACATAACCGCCACTCTCGTCTTTTTACTCTATGTTCGAATCATTGGACATTGTGCTTTCTACCACAAACAATAATAACGGCTTGCATAACGTGCAAAAAGTGTAAAATAGACTTTTATCTATTGGAAAAGCGAGAGTGGCTGTCAGGAAAAGTATTTACTTCTTGCTTCTATCTTGTTTATGGGCCGACGTGACGAGTTTTACATAATCTGTGGTTAATGAAATGGCTTTTGCTGACGGACGGTCAATGTTTAGTTTTCCTGATTGTTTGACTAAATCGAGGAGCTTTAATGCGGTGAAGGGACGCCTCTATCTAGCTTTGGGTGGCTTAGGATAGGAAGGGGCTTAGATTCGTGTTTGTTTAGTTATCGATTACCTACCACAGATATCGTATCTTGCTTAATTTATTGGCTTGAATCATGATACTTACTGGATATTACCTATTATTTTTGTAACCTCAGTAGCAAAGGTCAACAGTTCCTAATTACAAGTAGGCATCCATTAAAAATAATTATAATAAGCATTTAATTTTAGCACGTAAGTAATTTAAACACGCAATGTTATGCCTATTTTATTTACTTAATGGTCTTTGCAAAAAAGGACACTGCACGAAAGGGTAAAAAGACACGCATGTATGTACCTACACAATGATACCAACTAAAAAAAGGTGTCATCACAAACACTTTTATATCAAAATATTATTATTAACAATATATTGATTTAACAGTGTCCGTGTGAAGTTTCCTGCCAATGTTCTCCATAGGTACCTACTACGCTTTGGAATGGGCAACTAGCTTCATCTTGCTTACTGACTGACCCTTGACAATTTAAAAGTGCCTGTAATTGATTTAATTTGAAATAAATGCTGTGAGTTTGATTTTAGAATTCGATTTTAAAATCGGCAGCTTAGTCTTGGCTAGTGTAGTGCGGCTCTTCGACATAATCGAGTCACAGGAATCCTAATCGATATGCTCTGACATTTCGAATGCGTCGTTAGCATGAAGGGTAGCTGATATCGCACTTATCGACAAAACGCGTGTCGCCAAGCCACCGTACCTGGCCCGCGGATCACGGCCCAAGAAATGTAAAAAATCACGAAACCCTTTGCATGAGCATGAAGTCACGAGATCACTAGTGAAATGTCTTGTATAACTGAATTTATTTGTAAAACCATCGTGAACTACAACCTTGAATTTTATAGGCTGAAACTGGCTTTTATTATGTAATTTTCCGCCATTTTCTGGGTGTTCTATATACAAGATAAGTCTGCTACAGTCTATGGCAGGAGGCGATCGAAGATTTTCCGTCTATTTCCACAAAACAGCAAATAAATTGTCTCGCTTTTTAAACAGGTTTTTTATTCACTTAGGTCCATATACCATTAAAACTAATTGGTCTAATTATTTCAATAAAACGTTTATCTTACCAAATAACATTAAATAGAACTAACGAGAAGGACTGTTTGTTTTGTTATTCTAAATTATTCTACATGGATAAAGTGCTTGTAGCAAAACATGTTTTTCAGCAACTGCAAGTAATATCAAAACAATTTCGTTATGTTACGGTCAATTTTACTTACTTATACAAGGTTGAGAAGTTTGGTAAACCCATCACCTGTGTAAACTCCGCGTTAATTAGACATATTCATCACAATATATCACTGAAACAAAAATAACTAAATATATTGGAAAAAAATTCACAGCTGAATGTCTCCTTCATTGCCAAGCCAGTGTAGTCGTTTTATTTGCTTAGTAAACATTAATTTAGTATTGAAAGTAGGCGATGCGTGTATTCTGCGTAAAACACACACACATACACACATTTAATAACTAAGTACTTTATACGGTAATTATATCATTTTTAGACGCTATTATTTCCATCTTTTCCCATGACATATTCGTTTGTATAATTTGATGGAATTAAAAACACTTATACCAACTTAAGTACTAGGTACCTCTTGTCCTTTAGATTGATTGACGTAGGTACTCCAATGTATGCGTACCTGTACGGTAATCAAATATAATACTTTGCCAAACATTGTTGTGTTTTGTCTGAAAATGATTGGGTTTTAGGAAATTTGAGTAGGCTGGAAATATGACTCAACTTGTAAGTCTACTGTTTTATAGCGATTCAGAATGAAAAGTACTGATTTCATCATTACCGGCCAATAACTATGCAACATAATTATAGTCTGATGCTAAATTATTGTCAGAACTTCAAAGTATCTAACTGTCCCTCGATGTGTGCAAAACACCATTGACAGCGACGTGTGGTCTTAAATATGTTCTTAGTTTATATTCCGCTACCTGCCAAGTGATCCGTCAAGCCGGCCTCTCCAGTAAATACTTGAGTTTAGCAAACGGTGTCACGGCACAGACATAGTGCAGACTGTCGCCCTTGCAAACGAACGTCACATATAATATGAGCCCGTTACGTTCGTTCTGCGAGAGATTAACAAGACGCAAAACATATCTAAAAAGTAGGACGTGCAGGGATTATACGCCGTTGCGACGTGTAACTAAATGGATTTAGTTTTTGCCCTTTTGCTACCGTACCGCACTGCGTATTCACGATTAAATTATACGTAAATTGAGCCTCGAAACTGCGCATTTCATACGCGCTAATGGACAGGATGTCAGCTAAAACGACGCCGCCGACCGTCTTTCTCCGCTTGGCGATTACATTGTTAGTATTGTGACTTAGCAAACGGACAAGCACAAGTATAACACGGCCCCTGAGATCATCCTGGGCGGAATAAAGGCGTAATTGGACACATCCGAGCACGCGCGACCGCGCGACACATTTATGCGAAGTCGCGACACGGAACCCTTTGGTGTCGCCGCCACTGTGCGACGCGTCGCAATATCGCAAGTCACGTGTCGCGTGTCGCGCGAGTGCTTCTGCATAATATTTTTTTCTTCGGCTCTCCAGCTTCGTCACTAATGATTTCATTCCGATATGAACGGTGTAAAATGCAAATAAGTAATATAATAATTTTACTCAATTGATTTTCTTGCGATTTCATACTTTCCTCTGACGGTAACTACTTGTAAGTGGAGCTGTGGTAAATCTACAGCCCTGCTAAACGAACGAGCTGGTCACGCTCATCGGCACCACTAATTATTTCACACTTTCCCGTTAAAAAATAAGAGCATCATAATCGGTGGGTTGTCTCGATGGTTTCCGTTCCGACCGATCTGATGTGCATTCGATGTTCAGCTCTTCATTCTTTGCCAGTCGGATGCACTCGATCCGCTTTTTGCCGATTTTGAAATGCAAAGCGATTCAATACAGCAGCGTCTCGTTTCCAAACAATGGGGCTTTGTATCGCACTCGAAGATTTCGTTCGTATTTTACAATACACGATAGAGAGATCTGTGATTTTCTTATCGTAGTCAGTATCTTGGCTGTATAAGTGTGGATCAAAAACAACGCCCTATACCTATCGTAAAGAGCGGGGAATTCTTTAACAGTTTTCGTATTGTTTGTTTGCAAATTTAATTTCGACAATATCTGCATGCTACAGCAAATTCTGGCAAAGAATCCCTTTTATGGTTATTGTAAAAGTGTGAAGCGCTTGCGCAAGATGTATTCTTGCGAGATTGTTTATGTTCTCAACAAAGGGTATTGCCCCAATTCACCAACTGATCAAACAAGTGCATTTCAACACTAAACTAACAGAAATTACCATATAATGTTTGTCAAGTTTCTAAATTCTGCAACAATGATCCAATTTCATCCGTACCTAAGTCTGAAACAACCTCGGTTCTTTGTTTCTCTCGATACAAATCTTATTAGTTCTCCGGTCATCGGCTCGATGCGTTTTTTTCCGTTGGTGGACAATCAGAGCGCGACATGGTACCGTACCGTTTCTTATGTTACTCAGTGGCTACTCGCCGATTAACCGACTCCGACCGGCCGGAACGAGGTATAATGAGTTTATTGTAATTACCCACGCGCTGCAGCTCTACGATGACTATCTGAACGGGATATTTGCGAATATATCTACCGATATGAGGGTGCATCGATACTGTTACCGCGTTTCGGTATGCAAATAGGAGAAAGTTGCTTTGTTACAAGGAAAAATATTTGCGAACCTAGTATTTTTTATGCGGTGATAAAAATTGTTTTATGTTCTCATTGTATTCTTCTCTTTGCTTATTAAAACAAACAAATCACTATTATAAAGCTGGATAATTAAGTAATAAATCACCTTCTTCATTTAACTATCTGATTGACCATAAATTACGTGCGATAATTATCAATACATAGAAATTACTGAGGAGCTTTTTATTTCTTTAATTGCTTGTTTAACATTCTATACACGTAAATGTCATGTTTCGCCAAAAATGGTCACGATTTCGACATTTACGAATGCTTATTTTTTAACCTCTATAATTTGCTTTGACGCTTTATTTAATATCGTTTTTTCCTTTCTGTTACAGGTACGTACAGTCTATCAACAGCCTTAGAGATGTAAGAAATCAATTCGGTACGTAGAAAGCGACACATCTGGAGTGGTATCATTATATCAACCCTCGACTTGCCGTGGGAGTCGACATGTGTATCCTACAGCCGTTCCCGAGTAGCCCGCGGCGATTACTCTATCGTAAATTAGTTTGTGGCGTTCAATTTGCGATAACACAGTAGTAGGTCCGTTGTAGGTCGTAAATAGTGGCAGGTCTAAGGTCCGACTCATCCAGTCACGAACGGGTTAACTTATCGGTTGTCGATGCCTATAAATTATGATCATTAATCAATTGATGTGACTAATTGGCGTTTAGCGCTTTCGTGTAGTTTATGGTAGGTTTTTTATTTAGTTGTGGGGTTAATTGATGTTTCTATACGCGGAAATTGCTGTTCGTTGGGTGAGACATGAATTTTAAGTAGCATTTATCTTCGGTTGACATAATGTAATTGATTTGAACACGCGTAGTTTTTATTGGTGATATTATTTAAGTGTCAAATGTATAAAGATACAAATGTATAACTGTAAACCGTAAATAAATAACCGTAAAAGTAAAAAGAAAGTCAATAAAAACAAACAATTATGAAAATCCGTAGCAATGAAAACCAATTCACTTTTTCACATGACGTTTAAAATTGCCAACTACTTAATACCATAGGGAGCCAAGCTTGCTATAGCATGTTCATGTCATTTGGCACCGCCACCGTCAATCATGGCGTTTTGTTCGTGAAATACGACACCGTGTCATGCGAGACTGGGCCAGCGACATGTAAATTCATGTGATATTTCGCATGTTTGTTATACTTTTTGTGGATTTAGAATGTCATACGTGTGATCAAAGGAAATTAGGTTAGAACGATAAAGCATTTAATATTGTATTTTGGCCGTTGTTATTTTTGTTGCGTAGATTTTATTTCCATAGAGATTTACAATTTGTAGGTGCGTTTTTTACAGTCTTGTTTTGGGAAATCATATTTCTTTTATCACGAAATGTGACACACGAAGTCACGAAAACACAATAATCACCACACTGCACTATTTCACAACATTTTATAATCACGTTACTCAAACTTTCTACCGGCTGCGTGTCGGTCATCCAGTCATAGGTCAGCTCGTTGCAGCGCGGGCGCATACGTTTTCATTGCTGGTACGTCCACAGTTAGCGTACAATTTGCAAGTAATCCCGCACTAGCCGCGTTCCCACGTTGCTTGAGTATTAACCACCTGTACTGTACCTATAAGATTGCGGTTCAGCTGTAATGTTGCGTACGATGTACCATTCGGTGCAGTTTGATGCAGGACGCGAATTCTTCAGTAAATACTTACCAACGATATTTTATTTGAAAATGTTGTACACCATGAAGCAACAAGAGCTCCTCTTACATAATCTTTGAAATAAAACGGAAATAAAAGCAAAACACCAGTTTCACCAGTGATCTTTGAAGATATCAAAGGACAAAGAATAAATTAACTGTAACTTTCATAGCAAATGTTTTCTATTCTAGAATATTTTTGTCGACGATTTTTTTTTTAAATTACTGTCCGCCAATAGACCTAAACATCCATTGTCCTTTTAAAATAATAAACCTTCATTTCAAGACGTTCACTACTGAACACTGGCCCTAGATATAGTACATACGTAATGGGATGCACAGAAATATTGCCTCAAGCCACAGCCAAACAATTTTGAAGCCGCATCAGCATCGTTAGTACAATTACGAATATTTCGTAGGCATTAAGTTTCATACGGTAATTTGGTGTTGCCCGATACGACCGCAACATGTTAATCACGAGTAGGGCTAAAGGTGGCTGACAGACGTGCCGACTGCCTTACAACAACACACCTTGGATATCGTAATTTATTACTCTGTGGTTCTTGCTTAGGCTACGTCCGCACAGACGGCGAAATGCCCGTAGCATTTCTCGTAGACAGCGTCTACGCAGCTTTAAGAGTATTTTAAAATCTTTGTATATGTTTTCTTTATTACATTTCCATACATATTATTTACATGTTTAAATATTTTAGTAAAAAAACATTAAAATAAAACATTGTACTTAAATATAAAAAATAGTGACCCATCGACATCAGGAACAGGGTCCAAGTTCAGGGCTCTAGAGAGAAGAACCTCTTTACTAAGTATTATTATTAATATCTTCGTATGATATCGATTTTCTGAGACTTTAATGACAAGAGTGACTTTCTTTGAATTTGTGTTTTCGATTTTTGACTCGTAATAATTCTGATAATTTATTTAGTTTCTCGCAAGAAATGCCAATGACAACGAAAAGTTTTGGAAATTCGCATCGCTTTGGGTTAGCACTTCAATTATATTTTGGTTTAACAAAAGGATGATAAGAATATATTTTAACAAACATTGCATAGCTCTCTCCACGTAGCAAGTGATCTCATTATGATAAGTTACGGTAACATCCGACGACCTAGATTCGGTTCCAATTTATTTAAATAAAATGCAGTATGACGTATTTCGTTTTGCGAGATTACTTTGTCCACTTGCAAAAATGTACATTGTCCAATTCAATTGAAAATAAATTTAACAAAATTCAGGTTAAACATGTTCCATTCTTCTGTAAAAATAATGTTTCTTCTGTAAAATCTCTGATTTATTTTATATTAAAAAACAATACAGTAGGTACATAGATAGACATATAAAAACGTTGGACAGACTGTCTGGCTGTGTTCTTTTTCGCCTAACTTCCGAATGTCATTTGATGCGCTTCAGCGAATATCGGAATTATAAACAACGAATAGTGAAACCGAAAGTTTACAATAAGAAAATAAACAAAAATAATTTGACGTATACGTAACACGGATTACTAATTAAATTGAAAGGCAAATCCGCTTCCTGTTTGTTTTGTCGGACTAAAATGTAAGATTTATTAATTAGCATAGATAATTATAATCACAATGAGATCGCTTTTGCGACATTCTTCATGTAAGGGCAAAAAAAAACATGGTTAATTTATTACTCGATGGTAATTTTTAATTTATTGGAAAGAAGGTTTGGCGCCGGCTGGTAACTCATTCGCTGCTGCATTCGAAGTGAAATCCAAAGTGATATAAATAATCGCAGAACTGGAACGGTTACAGTATTTACAAGTCCCGTTCTCAATTATACAACGTTATAATTTTCATTTCGCGATACAAATAAATGTCACCACTCATTTAGATACCTCACCGTAAGATAAGATCCCGCTGTAAACTTCTCGATCACGATTTAATCGAGTTTAAAGCGACATCGCTTAGTTAAAACTACGATTTATAATCGAATGTTTGTTTTCAACTAAGTATTCGAGTTAATTACTTCCGAAGCTTTCGAGTTTCACGCCGTATCATTAATTTTTATAGCTGACGATTAACGCTAATGTCATTATTTAAGACCAATATTTTAAATCATAACTGTTATACATTTGGCGAAGTAATATTGCATTTCCGCCCATTTATTTACGAGGCAGGCGGCGTGAATTTTTTATTTATGTTTATTCGTTTTTAACGGACATGTCGTATTGAAAATGACTTTATTAATTATCCAGAAGCTTTTAAGAATGGTCAAGATGACGATAGTGATAAGCTTTCACATTCCATCACTAACCGTATTGCATAACAGTATGAGGCATGATCGGTCTCAGTTCAACACGTACCTACACATATTCGGGTTAATTAGTAAAGTTCATAAAGCCGTTCAATCATTCTTTGTTACTTTCGAACAAAGTACACGGCTGCTCCCCACATCATAAATCTCGAACTATCTCGATCAGTATATTTCTCCAGCACCTAGAAACTAGTCGCGGATTGTCAGCGGAAGCGGTTTGATAAAATATCGCCTAATTAAACAAGACATGTTCGAACAACGCAGCCTTTCTATTAAAATATCGTTTTGACACCGCGCGATCGCTTGTCACTTTTTACGATCTTCGGACGTCCGACCACGAGAGGCCACTTTGAATTAATTAAGCCCGTTTAATGAAACAACAATATCAATTAGTGTCACAATCGAGTGCGTAATCGATTAAAATCGATTGACAGATGGGCGGTCGTCGTGATTATTTGACGTCCCACGCAATCGTTAAATTCGATCCGTAAGACAATAAATGTAATAGTATGTATTTACATTGAGGTCTGTCTCATCTAGGGCAGTTTACATTATTACTGCGGCGGTTCAATTGAGTCGTCTTGCCTTTTCGGGGCATTCTGTGCGATTGCCACGGCTCCGACGTCTGCGCATAGTATACGGTGCGGCGGACACGACAGATAGATTGAATTAATGAGCGCTTTTCACGTAATCGGTTATTTATCTTTGTGGGCTGCTGCCTTAAAATGTATGCCTTCGTATTCAGTGATTCACTAGGTTTCGCTGTTGGTTAGGTCTTATAAAAATAACTTCATTTCGGATGTCAAATGTGAACTTAGTCTTAAAGACGAAAAGGCGAAGGCGAAGGCGGGAGTGAATAGGCTTCTTCTGGGCAAGCTCGTTCCACCGTAGATCTCATCCCTGCCTCTGGGCTGGATTGAGGCCAAGAGTGAGCCCATTGTCAATAAAAAAAACTAACAAAAAAAAACAAACAAAACAAAAAATTAAGTCAAAATCAACTGATTCAACATTCATCATAATAATAGGCGGCCTATAATGTTCCCACTGCATGGACACAGGCCTCCTCTCGGTGAGAGGGAGTGGGCCGTAATTCACCACGCGGGTCCAGTGCGGGTTGGTAGATGTCACATGTTTTCGAATTTTTGGTTCTAAGTCATGCCAGTTTTCACACGATGTTTTCCTTTACCATTTTGAGAGGCCGTTGCCACTGGGACACCAGTGCTCCCATTGATTCGATATTGGATAGAGGACTCTATTGCCTATCGTAACCCATTGTTACCCTACTCTACGAAAGATACTAAAGTACGTACCTATCTATGTAAAAGAAATATTACTCTTTTGAAAGCCTGATAAAGTTGGCTGTGAGCCAATAACCCCAGCGAGGAATATTGATTGATGGCAGGCTGACGGCTCGGAACTGCGACAGTCATCTGTTCACTCAACTACTTCTTTTGATATGACTACATAATCGTTGACTACTTTGGAAGGGTAATTTCAACCTAATTTTTGAGTGTACTCTTCAACTCCGTCAACGAAGATACAAACAGGTTCAAGTTTGATGGATCAACTACTTTCGGACGGGCAAATACATATCCGGTGTTGGGACAACTGTCAAATCGTGCTGTCATTTATTTTTTGTTCCGTCTCCGAAGTAATCAAAATATGTCCGGAGTAGTGTGTAGTGTAGTAGTGTAGTAGTGTGACACGGAGTAGGAAACTTCCGTAAATTCGGCCGTGCATACGGATTTCGTGTTTTAGGAGGGATTTTATATTCAAGGGACGGTTTGACTGTGTCTGCATATTTAGGCAATATTATCTAGGAGGTAGTTAATATTACAAATGCGAAAGTAAATCAGTCTGTCTGTTACCATTTCACGCTAAAGCGTGACGGATGAGCGGATTTCGATCAAATTTGGCACACAGGTAGACCATGGCTTGTGTTAGGACATGGGATATGTTTTATCCCCGTAGTACCTATGTTCGCTTGAGATATTTTCCGCAATTCACACGGGTGCAGCCTGGGCAGACAAGCACTCTACCATTGTAACTGACATTTCCTAGAACCAAAAATTCGAAGATATGTGACATCCACCAACCCGCACTGGGCCAGCTTGGTGGTGGATTACGGTCCACTCTCACAAAGAGGAGGCCTGTGACCTTGCGGTGGGAACATTACAGGCTGATTATGCTTGTGCAGCTCGGGAATAAGCTTATATCAAATCCATTAAAAAATCGAACAGAATTTGTAAATTATCTACCAGAAAAATAAATCAGGAGATGGTGAAAAAGGCCGTTATGGTTGAATATTTTCTTATGTTACTTGGTAAAAGATAAACAACAGCCAGGCGGACTTGGAAATGTATGGTCACCAAAGGAGATAAGTAACCAGGGCCGTCGGATATAGTTAAATTTTGGTAAGAAACCGATGGACATTTTCGAATAAAATTTAATTTGATTAATAGAAAACAAACAGTTAATTTATCAAATTAAATTTCATTAGAAAAAATCCATCGGTTTCTTACTAAACTTTAACTATAAACGACGACCCTGGTTACTCATCTCCTTTGGCGACTGTACTTCAACATTTAGGTTTCCAGGTATAAAACCAAATGAAATTGTAGCGGGCAGTAAGGTTTTTATTGACAAGAATTCGTAAGTTGATTTTACTTCCCAACTTTAAAATACGGATAGTAAAGTCACGTCGCGGCAGTATAAAAGTAGGTTGGTTATCAAAACTCTTTTTATATGTTTCGTAAAATAAAATTGTTTCACTTTAGAATCGTGGGTGTCTAAATTATGATTACCAATTAAAGTTTTATGTCCAGTTGTAAATTACAAAATATTGTTACTTTCTATTTAAGTGTATCTTCATAAAAAGGGTACCTACCTACCTTCCTTTCATATTAAATTTTGAATGGAATTCCTCGTAGCGATGAAAAAGTTAACATCACGGGTTTTTTTTCATGTCAACAAAAAGTCAACAGAATTGATCGATCGTTGGAATGTTGACTGTAGCCTGTAGCGAAAGTGACATGTCAATTTGCCATTCTGTCTGGCTTAGTGACTAAGTTAATTTAATGAATAAAAAAAACAAAATGATAAAACTACAAACGGCATAAGCCGCATGCCAAATACCGCATGCATGTTTTTATAAATGACCATTAAACAAATTAAGCTAATTAATTTAAAAGATACGATAACACTAAAATGTGAAAGGGTCATCGGTGTTACCACTTAATAAAATAATATAATTTTAATACTTATTAATGGGTAGTTTAATATCACTGCACTAATGAATAACCCTGTACGGATGGGGTCACGCCATTAACCTCCCACTCCTAACCGTTGCATTACCGCGACTCAGTACTCCATTCAGCGTTAAAATTAAGTGCATTCGTTAATTAAGTTCATTGCTTTCTTAGTAACTTGTTTGATGTCCGGATTAAGAGGCTTGCGGTGACAGTTCTGTAGGCCAATTCTCGTAATTAAAAACGTTCAAAATCTAGTCGCAATCACATCTCAGCAACAATCAATGTCAAAAATCTAGGGAAGTTAGAGGTATTTTTGACAGATTTAGACTGAGATCAGACTGTGAACGTACCTACTTAAAATTACGAGAATTGCCCCTCAGGTATTCAGTTCACGGCGGTCATTTCCGCCAAATAAACTCATTAATAAATATAAATTGTCTTCCGAACGCAACGACGACTTTACATAGTTTTAACTTGATGGGCCAAGAGTCAAGAATCCACAATTAGCTAACAAATACTTACAGTACCTAGTGAAACTAAAACGCTCGTATTATCTACCAACTTAATTTTCACGAATTTGTTTAGTGGTGACTAAGTACGAAAATGCCATTTACTCGTACATTGACGTTAGTATCAATGAGCACCCTGCTTATAATAACCTGCTTATAAAAATCATGTTGAGGAAATTAAATTCAAATTTATATTAAAAGTTAAAACGTTGCAAGGACACTGACCACTCTGCTAAGAAAATCTTCTTTCGATTTTATTCCTCGCGTAGACTAATCGATATTCAGTAAGCAATTCACTCGATATTACTGGCAATCATAAACTATGTAAAAGTCTATGCACCATAAGCAATGAGAACGGATAACAACGCAATAACGTGGAACTGAAGAGGAAGTTTAATCTTTGAAAGGATATTGGTAGCTTTTTGTTCATTATGATTTTCCTGGGCTTACAATATTATTATCTACTCTTGGTTTCTTGCCTAACGCTTTGATGTTTTTGGTGATTTTAGTCCACATTGATGGAGTCTAAGATTCATTTGAACGACGAGCCGTTAAACACATCAAAGTCATAGAGTAGTCTAGAATTTAAAACGTCATTCTGTCTGTCAATGTCATATGGTTGTCAAAAATGCAACGATGTTATTAACTAACTATATTGAGCGCTAATTTTATTATTTTGTGAGTTGTTATACGAATGGGTATTATAGTGGAGTAAAAAGTTGGATTAAAACGTTTGATTGACTGACAGAACTTTGATTAATTGTTTATTAGGGCGCCTTACTGGTTGTAACTGTAAATCAACCTACTCGAACTCTTGCAAATCAGTGCCGATTCTATTTCAATAACTGATTGACTTCAATCTTTGGGGGAAAAAAAAAATAAGTTTCGATACAATGGTGCGACCTAGTTTTTATTTAGACATTGATTGATTTGCGTTTTCGTTTGCATTACTATTATTGGATGCGGATTTAGAATTAATATTATAATGCATTCTTTTTTACTGGGAAGTAGGATGTTCTACTTTTTGTTATGACGATGAAATTGGATTCTGCAAGTACCTATGGCTGTAAAGCTCTATACTCGGGGAATCTATAAATAAGTAAGTAGGTACTGGAAGTTTGGTGTGTTCATCGGAGTCATAAAGATGATTAATCAGTCGGGCTTAGTGAAATACTGGTTAATTTTCAGCTGTTTTCGTTTTTGATTAGACACATTGGACATTAAAATTAACGAGTGATTATCGGTTTGATTGGTTACTATTGTGCAATAACTTTATAACATTTCTGATGATCCAAAGTAGGTAGGCAACTAGTAAACTTATGAGTAAGTATATAATGTCATAAAAAAGCTATGCCTATCTGACCCCCAAATCTCAGTTACTGGGTAATACGATACCCCTTGGTAAGACTGGGTGTCAAACTTTCGGTCTGCTGACGACCCGTACCGACTGTCAAAGATCCACGAATGGCAGCCGGGAGCAACGGCTTAACGTGCTTTCCGAGGCACGGAGGGGTCTTGGTATGTGAAGATGGTCACTCATCCACGGACCAACCGCGGCAAGCGTAGCTTAACCTGATCGATCGACCCGTGTGGCTGTCTTCACTTAGCTACACATAAAATACCTAATAAAATTAAAAAAGAAAAATCATAATGTTCGAATGACCTGGCAGTTGTATTCAAAGATATTAATTAGCCCATATTTATAATAGCCTAAAGTGATGATAACATTAATATCGCCACTCCTAATGTACAAGATGTAATCGTGCACCTCGCCGATAAATTATTGAACATACTGTGCACAGCAAACATTCAATGTTACCCATTAACACCGCCCACGGCTGCCTCACACATAACAGAACACATCGTACACAACAACATACATTACTTCCTCTGTTACCAGCCTACGCCGATTAAACCGCACCAAACAATCAATGGTCACAATACATTGTGTAGCTGTCAAATATTGTTAGTTTTAAAGTAAAGGTGGGGTTGTAGACGCCCAGCAGACGGCGCGTTCGGTTCAATGACCTCTTTTCGTGCCTGAACTATATCTAGATTTAGATGTTTCGATTGAATTTAACGTAGAGCTGACAAGAAGATCGTGGGGCTACAAAATAATAATACAAATCGTGATGCTTTGGTAGCTAGGTATTATTCTGTTTAATTAAGTTTGGCCCAGATAAAGTTGGTTTTGGGGTTGGTGATGGCCAATTTAGTCGATTATAATTGATTCGATTAATCGAATAAGTTTTAGCATCGACTTTATACGAGGCGCCACACAAAAACAATTCTTTAATAAAGTAACATCAATTTTATTAGACAATTAAAAAGCAATCAATTCGTTTATTATTCTGCTTTCTTGTAATCTTCGTTTTAATTGTTAAGTTAGTTGATTAAAATCGAGTGATAAATCGATTATTAAGTAGTCGATTTTATAGAGTTATTTCGAGTAAGGCACGTTAACTCGTTACAATTAGGTGATAAATAGTTTTATGGAGACTATTAATAGCCAGTTAAATAAAGTAACGGTAATGGTGAAAGAAAACATCGCGAGGAAACCAGCATGTCTTAGAACCAAAGACCCGGACCACTAGTGACAGGGCCCGCGTGGTAGATGACTGCCCAATCGCTCTCACCGAGAGGCGGCACAGGCCGCCTCACAGTAGTGAGAACATTATAGACTGATTATTTTATCTAAACTAATATTATATAGAGAAAAGATTTGATTTTGTATGTTTGTTTGTTACGCTAAAACGGCTGAACGGATTTGGACGAAATTTGGGTAGACCATGTCCTGGATTAAGACATAGGTTACTTTTAGTCCGATATTCCCACGGGATCGAGACTTATGCGGGTGAAACCACCGGGCACAGCTACTGTAAAATAAGGTATCAGAAAGTGTGATCAATAAGTAGGTAACAACCCAGTTACGACGTCAAACCGTCGGCGTCCTACCTATAATGAGATCCCTACACCTACAGGCTAGGGTGATTAGTGAGGGGTGGTTGAACTTTCTAAATTTAGTGGAGAAATACGAGCCTATATCGGTGTAACGAGTGTTTGACCTTAGTTTGTTATTTAGAAGGACTTGTTCAATGTCATGATATTTTTTGTTTTCTCTGTGGCTACATTAATTTCTTCTTTGTAGGATTTTCTTAACTGGTTTAATTCACCAGTTTTTTTGCCTTTAGACAGTGCAAATGATATTTCATCTATCTGGCATTAATGCTGAAATGAACCTTTTTGACGCAGTCATGAGGCACACGACTATTCTAGTTTAAAAATTATTTTCACTTTTTTTTTTGTTATTTGTATTTTGTTTCTCGAACTAATTGTAATTATCAGCCTGTGAGGTCCCACTGCAGGGCAGAGGCGTCCCTACTCTCTTTCCACTTCTCTCTGTTCAAAGCTGCTATGGACCAGTTCGTATTGAAGGAGTCCAGCTCATCCCGCCATCTCCGGGCCTGGGCCTGCAGAGGGACTGTGTCCAAATAAACGATATTCTTTCTTTGACATTTGAAACGTCAAATATCACTGCACAGTCCAAAGGCAAAAAACCGTTTCCTTAACCACAGCCAAATGTGGTTACCTTAATTCACAGGAGGTCCGTTACTTCACGAAGCTCTCATGCAATACTTAGCAAAAATAAAAAATGTAGATCAAGACGTATCTCACGTAAACACGAAACTAAAAACATTACCACTACAAAAATATGACGTCACGAGAAAATTTTCAAAGTGCTGAAAGCTACAGCGAATTCGTGAGTGTTCTTATTAGGAAAGAGCTTCTCCGAAGCTCGGAATTTTTGCTTTAAAAATGTAGCGAATTTTCTCTTACAAATCTCTTTTTATTTCATATTTTCTTCGCTTACGAAGTAGGTAAGGATCTCGTTTGTGCCGGCTGCTACTTCGAAAATGTCTGATTTTTATTCTATGGATGAATCTGGATTTGAAGGTATACGTAGGGTGGCAGGGACATCGGCGCGCAGTCAGGTATTCAGGACATGATTCTGAAACCACGCGCGTTGAAAGTTTTCGTAGGTTATTAAAAAAAAAAATAGCTGTTCCATTCATTTTGATCGCGTAGGTATTGCACTTTTCTATGAAACAGAGGATTTTGTTTTTGATACCCTACGAAAAATTCGCAAGCCAGAACCTACATACACAAGAATCATGTGCTGAATTCATTTACAGTTTGCGCGTCGATCTCCCTGTCACCCTACATATGGAGTTAATTGGATCCTGGTTTATATAAATAAAACGATATTTTCGCTGTTTCATTTCGAAGCCTTACAGGCAGGTTACACTTTCAGTCTTGTTACCGAAATTAAATTATTCCGGAGACAAAGGAATACTAAAGCCCTAAAGCCCCGCTTTATGAATAGGTTATGATATTTTGTATTAGCAAAGAAAAGCTCTTTGTGAGAAGCTTTAACAGAGGAAGCACTGCGGTACCGCTAAGCAGCATTGCTTTGTTACTGTTCATGGGAAGGTATGGGTCTCTGTAGGATTAGATTAATTGTTATTGTTATTTTATTTTTAGCCTTTGTTGTCGCACTGCAGGGTCTCCTTTGCTTCTTTTCCTCTGTCTTGAGCTAGTGTGGACCAATCCTGTCTGTAGGCATCAAGCTCGTCCCGCCATGTTCTCTCACGGATCTCTCTCTCTTTTCAAGAACGAGAGACCCGTAACGGCGATATCGTGATATCGTCAAACGGTTTTTTGGGACCCACATTGTGGTAGATTGAGCCCATGAATTCGTACGACATGCGGCAGACGTGTCGGCTCAGTCCCATTTATTACATTAGAGGCACAAAAAATAAATCCGCCTCAAACAAAAAAGTTTCCTCAGAGTTGCACTGTAGCTCTTATCACTTTAAATCCTACGACGGATCTGTTTTCCAGCCTTTAAAATAAAAATTCAACAGAAATCCCTTCCAGCGTCTAATTCAATTCCAAAGACTCGGATCATTATGGTCAGGTACTTAAGTGTTTTAATCAGCAGTATACTGTACCTTTAACAACTTGACAAATAGGTTGAAATGTAACTGCGAATAGCAATTGGCAGTTCAATTAATGTCCTTATCTGGTACATTTGTGTTGAAATCACTTGAATTGCCCAGCATCCTCTGAATGCAAGCTCGGCGGAAGATCTTGGGTGTAATCTAATCTCCGAGTATCTTCTAATTGCATCCTGTTGCAGATATCCTGGTTATTTGTTTAACCCGTTAACCTAGATGCATTGTTAAGCAGTATATTGTGTGGTTTCTTTATTTCCTGAGCGTATTAATTTGTGGTTTTTATGACTAAAGATGCGTGTTTGGTAGCACCGTTAGCTAAATCAACTTAGTAATTTATGTACCTATTCGATTGTTTTAATCCCCGACAGAAACAGAGGGGTGATACAAGGTTTTAGTTTTGGTCAATGCTTTTTGAAGTCCTGTTTTGAGTAGATTAGAATCCATTTGCATGTAGATAAGCAATCAAGGTTAGGTTATAGTTAGTTTGACAGGGAACACATCATTTTACTCAAAGGTAAAGAACAGACACCTATTTACTTGCATTGGTTGTGTAAGAAGCTCCATAAAGTCGCTTCAAAAATGTTCAGATTCAATAGCCCCACCTACGCACAATGTCCTACAATCTTTATAGCATATCAATAAGGGGGTTGATAAAAAGATAAATATCTCTATGGAAAGTCGCGGGCGTTCGCTTGTAAATGTATTAAGGCATTTATACTTTATCTAACTAAATGATCAATAATACACATCTCATATTCTAATTTCTATTATATGTAAATCATTGTTGTTGTATTCCTAATCGAATCCATGGTATCTATGTTGATTTTTCCTAGGCGTTTATTTTGATTCTCGGTTATACAGATTCTAATTAACAAATGCATGATATCCGAAACAATAGCGTATGAACACGAAAAGAATGTGAGCGTACGTGTAACAAAACCACGTTATTTCAGGAGCTGAAAAGTTACAATCCTTTGGAATCTCAACCTTAGTTTTATGAGGAGAAGATTCTCTTTTGTTTTATGAAGCGGTAAAGGTAGTTTTGTTGACGTAAGGCAGGTGCAAAATAAGAAAAATGTGCAGGAATATGTCGGAACAAAGACTCCGACGTCGGGAGCAGTTAACACCTGGTTAGCTGCCTCGGTAGCCCTGAGTATGTGTGGATTACAAATTACCGTGAACTTCTTTTGTTTTCCTACTCCTTGTCCTTGGGAAATGTTAATTTGGAAAGAGATGGGCATTGAAATATGGTGTTTTCCTTAACTTTTTTGAAGCAATTAAAACAGTTTTAAGTAACTAAATCAAACAAGTGGCATAAGTAAAAAATACTGTACAAAGAAGGACTTAATGCTTTATAAGCAGAGACAAAACATGGCAGGTGCATCATAAAATATTTATCTACTGTCGTAAAATTATAGATTGACCATAACATGATATGTTCCATAGGATAAAGCTATCCCCATATTTGCTTGTCACAATTTCAGTCCTGAAACCCAGTTGAATTTTAGCTGACCTGAAATTCTAATCCATGTATTCAGGTACCGTATTACGTGTAGGTCACGCAGATAAACATGCAAATTAACTAAATGTAGCCGACCGTGTGGACAATCTTTCTACACTAATAATAATAAAGCTAAAGAGCTTGTTTGAACGCGTTAATCTCTGGAACTAGCAGCTTGATTTGAAAAAAATAACCGGCCAAGTGCGAGTCGGACTCGCACACCGAGGGTTCCGTACAATTACAATTTATGATTTATGACGTATTAAAAAAAAAACTACCTACTAGATCTCGTTCAAACCAATTTTCGGTGGAAGAGTTTACATGGTAATGTACATCATATATCGACGCTCCCAAGCAATAACCCGGTAATCGAAAAATCAAAATTTTAGAGGAGAAAAGTTTTACTGATTTTATCTTAATATCTTTTCAACAAGTGGGACTATTGAAGTCATTGATGTATTAAATGAAAGGTATTTTTTTACATCAATGACTTCAATAGTCCCACTTGTTGAAAAGATATTTGATAAAATCAGTAAATCTTTTCTCCTGTAAAAGTTTGATTTTTCGATTACCGGGTTATTGCTTGGGAGCGTCGATATTTTTTTTTAGTTTTATCATTCCCTTATTTTAGAAGTTACAGGGGGGGGGGACACATTTTACCACTTTGGCAGTATCTCTCACGCAAACTATTCAGTTTAGAAAAAAATGATATTAGAAACCTCAATATCATTTTTGAAGACCTATCCTTTGAGTTTCAGTTCTAAGTATGGGGAAACTCCAAAATTTATTGTTTTTTTTCTATTTTTGTATGAAAATCTTAATGCGGTTCACAGAATACATCTACTTACCAAGTTTCAACAGTATAGTTCTTATAGTGTTGGAAAAAAGTGGCTGTGGCATACGGACGGACAGACAGACATGACGAATCCATAAGGGTTCTGCTTTAGCCATTTGGCTACGGAACCCTAATTATTTTTGCTTTTGATAGCCCATTTCTTAAGGAAGAGTATAGGCTTTACATTACGTTAAGTTCCTTAGGAGCCGAGTAAAACAATGGTAAAACAAAAATTCACACATACGCTAAGCGAAAACAAAGAAATAGCGCAGGAAGGTGATGCGATGCGATAGAACAAGAAATTTCACGCAGAGGAAGTCGCGGGGTAAGCAAATATGTATGTAGGTACCTACACTCTGTGTTGATCCGTTTTGACAATCTCGTAGAAAGTAACAGATGATAGTAGTACAAAATCCCAAGAAAAAAAGCTTAATAACGACCCATACGAAATTAAACCTGACTGAGATATATTACTGTCACGAAACTACTATTTAATGACCAATGATTACAAACTTATGAATACAGCCCGGAAAATGTACTCTAACCCGTCATGTCAGAGTAATATGAACCTCTTTAGCAGTAAAATTAAAGTTGTACTCCACAATAGACATGTGAAATGAAATCGTAGGTGAAAGATGATAGTACGTAGGTGTAATTTGAGCCTCACCTCAGAGAATGTGTAATTTCATCCAATTTAGTTTATTTTTTTCTAATCTCCACTCGAGGCGCTAAGTACGTTGGTCTAACAATCGAAAGGTGAGATAGAAACTAGACGCAATTATAAAATGACCACACTTATGGTAGGTATAACGATTTCTAGGTTTCTGCGAATTATTTTCTTTATTCTAGTACCTAAAAGGTTCAATGTATGGTGTAAAGCGGGAGCGGAAAGCGAACGGAATAGCTAACGGTCCGCTTGTTTGTAAATCAAAATTCAAAATGAAGTATTCAAGCGTTCTGCTGCTCGATATTACTGAAATCTCAGCCTACCGAAACACTAAGAAATGTTCGAAAACGCTACGAAACAACTAGGTCAACGCTCAGAGGAAATGGAAGTAAAAAAAAAAGTTATTTTCTCTCCAATCTGTAATTTTATCGTAGAATCACGTTTCTCATCGTGAAATATTATCTCTCACAAATATTGTTGAAATAGGACCCGATAAATAAAAGCTCATCATTCACGAATATTAATTTAAATCATAAAACACGTAGTCGTAGGAATTATGACTAAAATGAAGTAATAAGGAAGCGAAAGTTCCGTCTGTAATATAATACTACGAATGGATTAATGTTTATTGAGAGGTTCTTCCATATTATTCATTACCAAGAACCTGTGAAATGTTGTCGTAAAGCTACCAATGTCTTTTAAAGTTCCCCTAAGCTCGTGAGTTTCTTGAAAACCACTAGAAGGTGATTTACAAAAAAAAACCTTTGCAATTTATTGAGGTTTATCGACAAATTATTTATTTATGAATACTCCATTCAACTGAAACTCTAGGTAGTTTCAGTTGAATGGAGTATTCATAAATAAAAAATGTGTCTCTTTGAAATGTTTAAACTCATGTTGAAATTCTGAATTCCATTAGTTATTATTTCCTAAGGAAATTATAAAAATATGAAGAAGTGAACTGTGAAATGTATTTTCAGACGCGTCGCGGACTTTTTTGTCCATTCCTTTTTTTTGGAATGTTAATAATTTGTGCTACGATGTATCTTACAATAATACAAGGATAGAAAGCAAGCACTCACGAAACTTCTAAATTAAGCATTCGAAAACTGGAACTAATTAAAGGAAAAGGGAATGCACGATGCTGGCTCAAAGACTACAGCCATCCAACGCGCGTGAAGAGATACAGTAACTCCGATTGAAGTGTGCGCTTCGTGAGACCACATGCACGCCTGACACTTTCAGTGAAACAAGCAAAGCCACTTTACTTAGAAGTTTGTAATTAAAACCGTAAAATTATTCGGTATTCCAACAAAACTTTCCTGTTAGAATAGCTAATTGTTGTAGGGTTTACGCCTGAGGGGGGACCAGGGGACGTAAAACTGTTTTCCGTTGGGGACAAACTCGGTGAGGTCAATCGCCGCGTAGGCGTGACGATCTTGGTAAGTTTGAAGGGCAAATAGGGACAGAAATAGCACTAAATACGTGTAGAAAATTTGGAAGGAAAAGAGGCGTTTGACCAGCACAAGGACATAAAAAGGAAAGTACAAGGTGGCACGAAACTTGTCACCTGATGTTCTTTGGCTGTAATTGGTTTTATGAATGAAAAAGAGTATAGCGATTCATGTCATGTTCATGTGTATTTTGTATCTGTTTATTTCACAAAACGTCCAAGTTGAATTTTTTTGCCGTCATTTGCAAAAGTGATTGCATATTCCGATAGGGTAACGAAGGGGTATCGTATTACCCAGTAACTGGGTTGTGGAGGTCAGATAGCCTCCATGTAAAATGCTGGTATTCAGCTGCATCCGATTAGACTGGAAGCCGACCCCAACATAGTTGGGAAAAGGCTAGGCAGATGATGATTCCGATAGGGAGATGACTGTTGCGCAAGCGCCGCCTTGTAACATAGAACATACTCTTCATTATGTACACCATATAATAGAACCTGTCTGTTTAGTTAATAATAAGACCTTTCTAGCTGACGTTTTATTAATCGATGGCGAAGGCGAAGATTTCTACTAACTCAAAACGCACCGTAAACCGAGTAAAAGCAATAGGAAATTGAGTCATACAAAACCTATTCACATAGGGGTTTATTCATAAACGATGACTAAAGTTAAGTAACGTTTAAACGTCAAAAATGTATGGTTAAACAGTCGCTGATCACTGCTTAACTTTAAGCAACGTTTATGAATAAAGGGGATAATGTTTGGATCTTCCCAGTTCATATAACTTTGATGTCGTGGGACGAAATGATATGACAGTTTTACTGTGACCTAGCTCGCATTTAAGTATCCAGATTGCTATAAAGTATAATAATATAAAGTCCCCCATGCTGACAAAGTCGTGGGAGGTATAATAGGCACCAGCATTGTCAGTGCCTACTTCTTCGTCTCGATTATCTTCGATAACGAGTACCGAGAACGATATCGATTGATCTTTCTATAAAAGTAAACCTAATTGGATAATTGCGAATGTATTGTTGATAATACCATGTAGTTTAAGACTGTATGTATTTTTCTCCGTAGTTACGATATTAATTTAAATTGATTTGATTTCATACCGAAATAGTGGTTTCATATTTTTAAACTAGCTTCTTCTTGCTGCTTAGCCCGTATGGATGAAAAAAATTATTAATTAAGTACCGTATATACTTTTATACACATTTAGTAAAAAAACTGTTATTTTGACATCACAAACAGACACTTAACATAACCATTTAATTAATTTGTATAGACTTAATCATCATATTTTGTATTTTTTACCACTTTCGTCCATTCATAAAAATCACTAAGCATTAAAAAGAAATCACATTCAAAAATCCCGTTTGACAACTCAATAGGATTAGCAGTTAATAAAATTTGACGTAGCATACACTAGCGGATACTCGTAGCCGCTACGAGAGAACGAACATGACACGTGCCGCCAACTATCTCCGTATCCGAGACACGCACATGTTCGCACATAGCGAAACCAACATGTTCAACTGTAAGGAACTGATAAGAGTAGCCGTAAATCCGAGTTAGCACTTGAAACAACTGTTCTTATCTACAGTTGTCACAAGCCAACATTGCCGTAAAACACGCCCCAACACGGAAAATCAATATGATCTAACCTAGACTGAACTGGACGTTTATCTGACCGCGTTTCGTACAACAAATCAGTTATGCAAATGACTTTATTTTTTATTCACGTGCTGTTGGTTAGCGCGGACCTATGTGCCCGCGGCAAACACAATTGATTTTCCTCGAAAGAAGTCGGCATTAATAACGAACAGAAATAATGCCAAGTATTATAAAGACGTCGTCGGTTACGGATACGGCCGCAACTTACGAGTTGTAGGTCGTGCGAACCCAGACAGTCGCTTTACTTTGTGTAAGTTATATCATCACCACTGCTCTCAAAATGGTAAAAGAAAAGATTGTGAGGAAACCAGCATGTCTTAGAACCAAAAATTCGAAGACATGTGACATCTACCAAGCCGCACTGGGTCCGCGCTCACAGAGAGGAGGTCTGTGTCCCAACAGTGGAAACATTATACGAGTAGGCTTATTATACTACAAAGTCGTATCGAGGGCGATAATAACAAACGAAAACGGTGTAAATAACATTTTGTCATTGATGCCCATTAAATTTAAATTGTCGAGAAAGTGTACAACCGTTGCTCTCTGCAACAACGTAATGTATTGGCTTTCATTTGAAAACGAAGAGCGGTTTCTCCTGTCGTTCCGCGTATGATAAAGTTACGCGGTCTCTCATTACCGCAGATATCATTAACTTGCTCTCATTATTCGTGGCGTTTGTGGAGCAAAACCGCGCGATGCAGAGGCGTAAACCCATTAACCGGCCAACAACTTTTGATATCGTACACCCTGCCTGCCCTCGCACTGCGCACGGGCACAACGCTCCGTGTAGCTAGCAACGTTATCACACCATCTCACATCCATGTCAGTTATTACACGAGTACAGTAATAATTGCCAATATTCTATAGGTACTCTTGAAATTACACGATCTTATTATGTTAGAATGTGCGTCGTGTTTAACGCACCTTAACACGTTAGCCGATGCTATTCAAGATAAACTTAGTGTACCGTAGTGACGCTTACTCAAAGAAAACGCCAGAAGACATTAACTGGGCCAAAAGGGAACATTCGTTGTCATAATATTTTCTTTTCGTTTATGGGATTTATTATTTTCTTCCGGTGACTGTTTTCACCATCACGCCCCCTTTGACAACTGTTTATTTTAGTAACAGTACCCTGTCAGGCGCCATGTTTCTTTTCGTTGCGTGTGGCGCAGGCGCAGCCCAGCCCCGCCGTGTATATCACAATTAAACAATTTACTCTCACGCGCTTTCTTCCCGTGGTTAATTATAGACGTAGGTTTGTTTTAAATATTTATCATTATAAACATGTGTTTATTTTGTTTCACTATGCGTTTGACTGTTATTTACGTGCGTGCATGAATATGGCGGGCCATGCAGATTGTATTCAATAAGAATCTGTTATCATTGGATGCAGGGGCGTTGTAGATTGCCCGAGCAGTGATGACGAGTAATCTACGCAATTTAACTCGGCGCCCGAGGGCCGCACGCGCGCACCATACGTCGCCCCTCGGGCCAAACACAGGCCTAACACACGAGATAACATAAAGGTGTTGCTACATAAAGATCGCATCGCAGTCGCAGCGCATATTTTATCCAGTTTGTAGTAATAGTTAAGACTCAATGCGGTCGTGGGCGTTGGCAGATGAAAGAGACTCGCGTGAATACGAACAATAGCGCTAAGATATGTGTTCCTTCAGACGCTCGTTTATAATAAGAGAGAGGTCATAATAACGTTGATAGAAATACTGCGTCTAAATTCAATGAATTTTCTCTATTGTGTGTCTACTGTCTATGAATATGTCGAGATTGTACGCCTCCACTACTTGTCAAAGTAGCCTATCGATTACATCTCGACGAATTTTCTCATAGTTATTATAAATATGACTTTCTGATTCGAATCGGTAGCTCAGCTAACTACTGTTTAGTTAAAAATAGGTGCTTCACATGTCTCAATGGCTAAACAATTGCACGTCTTTCTACACCAACAAGTGAATGCTCATCTTTACAATTCCATATCTCTTACATGTGGCAACATTATGTACACCCTATGCTTAGGCCAGAGTGTCCGGCCACTGTATCCACGGTTTACGACCCGGCATGGTGTTCATGGCCCATTATAGTCCAACTTAATGCCTCATCGACCACTTGGCCTATAGTTATTATAATGGGAAAGCTATGTAGGGCGTGACAACACTCTTGTTCTTTAACAGTAGTGATAAAGAAAGCTGTGTTTTGGTTTAAGAGGTTTGCCTTGAGTGCCTTTGCGATTAGTTACGCCCAGTTTTACTCGTATGTGTGGTTGACAAGTCTTTTGTTTATTGACTAAATGGGGACATTTCTCTTAAAAGTTATAGCTAAGATAAGGGATTATTTAGTATGCCCTCGCACAATGCACTTTCTTTTAACAATTTTCACTCACAGCGTTTCAATATTTTGCAGTCTACATCCACGTTCTTCATAGAGCTCTTTCAGGGCTGGCCGTAGCGCTCATTATTGTAGGCATTCACTCATCAAGTCCTCATTCATAAATGCACTAGGTAGATGTCCTAATATGGAAAAGTATAAATAAAATAGAGCTCCTAGCTAGTTGTACAGTGTGTTTTTTATACATAGTATTGAGTGCAATACTATAAAAGAAACAAGCAAACTCGAGTTCATAGTTTCATTCATGGCTCCATGGGAGAAAAGCTTCCAACCTAAATAATAGGTCAGTTCTAACAGTTGTAGAGTGGCGGCACTATCCAGTCTTCATCTCAGCACACAAGTACTAACTACCAGCTAGTAGCAGTAGCTAGGTAGATACCTCGTCATTGTTAAGTCGAGGAAGTGTGACCGGACACAGCGCCGGCGCGCTATCGATTCATTTATCTGGCGAGATATTGCCATTTGTATAATGTCGATAGTGGTCTGTTTAGAGAGGTACGTAATGATCGGGGGAAGTTATTGTCTGTGGTTGTTGATTGGCCGGGCTTCCGTGTTGATTTCCATGAGGGTTTAGAGGAAATGTGACCATTTATTAAGAAACATACATGGTATAGTATCGTACCTATACCGGCTTGCAATGGGAACTTGTGAGCGATAGCCTTTTGTTCATACCTACATAGAAGGAACAGGCAGCAATAGATATTTGCACAACTATTAAGGTAGGATATGGTTTAAAGAACTTTTGTTGTTATTTTTATTATTCGAGGAAATAAATGATTTTTGAAGGACATGGCTTCATATGTTCGAAAAATTTGTCTGATAAACAACGTAAATAACACAGTTAATATTGTTGAACTGTCAACATGAAACCCATTTCTACTGATAGTACGTGTGTTACGCAATTACCCCACTGGTTACCTCGCGATGTTCTCCTTCAACATCAGCAATCAGCGTTATCTAAGATTTACTTAATTTCATTCATTTCAGCTTATTTGGATTTACAGATCAGTCAACATTAAGATAACCATACAAGCCCACGACTAAGACAACTGGCAACTTGTATCAGAATCACAATAAAACTTACCTTCATCAACAATCCTAACAGAGCTACTTGAATCGTCTTTGGTGGCTTCCACTCGGAGTTCCCGCGATCGCGAGCCCCGATAACATCCACCTCATAAAACCAAGTATTTGCTCTACCAAGCCGGGCGTTATCTTGCCATCTTGTTGCATTAACTCCGCCGATTTACCAGTCAAGTTAAACTGTTATGACAGTACCAGCCTGGGTTTACGCGAATGCCGTGTAATTGAATATTTTCTAGACGTTTGTAGTTTAAAGCTGAGTATCCACTGTGGGCGTACGAATTGTGCTCTGCGCATCTGCTTTGGTGTCAAACTCAAAGCATTCATTTCAGTTTAACCATTTTCATTTGTCAAAGGAGTCGGTCAGTCAGAAATATGAAGCTGCCCATTGCCCCTGCAGTTGCCCATTCCAAAGCGCAGGTTCCTATGGAGAAGAATGGGCAAGAATCTCCATGGACTCCAACTCATGGCCGTTTTATGCTGACACAAAGGAGGTGCGTGCACAGTTGGTGGGCCCACATTGTGGATACCCAGCTTAATAGTAGCTCTGCCTTTGATGCAGTTTAATAAGGAGTCTGAGGTTAGACGCTGTTTATCAATTTACTTTATGGGCGATTGTTTCGCATCTTTGTTGAAGGTTAGATACGCTTTCTTTGACCTCTATTGAAATGTAAATACGTGGTTGTTTCTTGGTTATCACACTTCTATTCTCTGCATCAAATATTTCGCAGAATTTACGGCGGATTAATTAAACCAGCTGTGTATCATGAAGCTTAATAAAAAAAAAAACTGGGGTTTATAATTTAATAAGAGGAATGAAAAAGTCAAATAAGGCTGTATTACGTTTCACTGCGGGATTCCTAACATCGGATTAAGATGATAAAAATGAAATACTTTTTCTTTTCGTTACCAAGTTTTGCGGGTTTTATGTATACATATATGTCTTTTTGGGGTTTGTCTGGCGTTTTGTTTTCTTTAATTGATTCATTTAAGCAATTCAAGTTTTAAGTACTTACTTGCCTTAGCCTATCGCATCTTTTAAACGATCAATTATTATTTTAATTTCATCATCATTAACAATCTTTATGCAACAAAAAATAATAATCTACGATACACAGTTTTCCTTTTAAATCATCATACTAAACATAATATTTAACCAGCCTGGCAACCCCATCAGTTCGAATTACGATTTCATCAGGAAATGAAAGTGTTCCCCTCTCTCCGGAAGTGGTTCCCCTCGGCCACTGGTCAGGTAGGGAAGTAGGGATGCCCATCGGTTGTCGTGTCCAGTTGCATGTCAATACATGTATTAAATTCTAATGAGTTTGTGTATCGATTTGCGATCAGCGTGGATAATACGAGGGGGTGAAATACATATAGGGTTGAAAATTGGTCTTTTTTTTAAGTGAAATGTTAGTTTTACGATTCATGTAATAACTTTAAAAGAAATATTAGAAGTAAACATTAACCTAACCCTCGGGTGTGACGCTTATCCAACGGAAATAATTGTATGAAAAATAGTAGAACCGACACACATATACCATGTAAAAACATCAATTTTACGTGTCGTTATATCTATGTATAGAGGTATGGAGGAACAGGAGTTCCCTCTTCCTCCATAGAAAAGGGAGGATCCTCCGACCAGACGAAACGAGACGTTGTACAGACGCCAGCACATCAAGCTACTACAATCTGTCAAATTTCTTTAATAGATTTTCAACTTTATTGCTCAAGCATTAGGTTCGAGGTTGATTGGTAAAATTTGACAGTTTCGGGTAGCTGCTGCCACATACCTATTATACTTTTAGCTCATAATTTAACACCCCCATTTGTTTGTTTACAGGGTGCCGAACGCCCCTAAGAGCTGCATTGCGGAGATCTTCAACGCAGATCAGACCGATGGCAGCCCAGTGAAGAATGGTGCAAACAGGCCTCGCGCACCGCGTGACACCCCCACTCGCCCCCGTGACACGCACTCCAGGCTCTTCGGACAGGTGCGTCAAGCTCAAGTAAGCGTTCAGGTTTTTATTTAATATTATTTAAGAAGCTATGGAGAAATGATCAAATATCATGCAGAAGCGGGAGATATGATAATGGAGATACCATTCACCCCCAGGATGCTCATCTCTGGGACAGGTTTGCATGCTCAAGGACAGCTCCCATTCAAATTAAAACGCGGTTACTCCTAGATTTTAGGCCAATTTAAAGCTATTCCGATGTAGGTAATGGATGGCAAATATCACACTACGGAACCCGCACGTTTTCCGGGTAGGTGTTAAACGCAACTTGACGAAAAAGATGTCAAGTATCTGCGTCGTAGAAGATCTTAACGATAATAATCCAAAGAAGATAAAAAAACATTTACCAGGGTGCTATGCTAATAAATCGCATCCACATCCACGACATTCTAATCATTGGTAAACACAACATAAAATCTCGTTAATTATAACGTGATTACTTGTAACAGGTGGATGCAAATGCCCTATAAAAGCTTAGCCTTAACACCCACGGCGGATGACGTGGTGGTCGGTGGTCTAATCACTCGGCAATTACGTGAACGGTAAAAGTAAATCGATTCCAGAGTGGTGTCGCGGACGTATCACGTCGTATATGGCAGTAGCCCTATGAAGACTTTATGTCCTTATGACAGGTGTGTCGAACTCGATATTATTTACTTTATTTATTTTTATTTACATATTTATGAATGGCATGGGTTCGTTTTTTTTCGACTATGGGTAAGTTGTTAGGATCGACAGTTTAGTTTTTGGAATGCCAATTAAATTATTGTTGTATTTGTTATCTCTAAATAAAAATTCATTCCATTTCCCTTGTTCATGCCATAACTCGAGAACGACTTTACCGACTTTAGCTATTTTTTTAAAAGTTTTCTAATATTTTGTAAGAGGTTCTTACGGAAAAAAAATTAAGAAAGTTGCGCAGAAAATTACAAAATTTAAGAACTACGCTTTTACGCTAAAACAGCTGAACGGATTTAGTTGAAATTTGACACATGGGTAGACCTCGATCTGGAGTAGGACATATGCTACTTTTCATCCTGGATCGCAGACGAAGTCGCGGGCAACAGCTAGTCTCGTATATTTATTTGCGTCATCAAAAAAGACCACCAACCAACCAACCACCACTTACAAACACCAATACCACCAACAACAATAGTGACCTATTTCTAAGCCTACGTTTTTAAAGACGATTTCATGACTGTTCCTGATGTTGTGTTCCTCAATAATCTAATACCATATTTTACGTAACGTTTCAGACTGTAAACAACCCGATGGTGACTGACACAATCCGCAGTCACATTCAATTTGGCGACTCGGAGATGAACGGTTCAAGCCCCCAGCACTCGCCATCCAAGGCATATGGCAACGGGAGCGCTTCGTCAACCCCAAGCCGAGGTGAGACGGACCTCGGTGGACACTGTGAGTCGATCTCAATGTAGGCACGAAAGAGCACGGCTAGTAACGCTCACGAAATGACCACGGACATGAGACGACACGCACGGTCGTGGAATGGAAATTGTAATTATAAGTGTAGAGAGATTTTTTTCCCTAATTGATATTTTTAATTGAAGATTCTAGTAAATTAATGACGTTTCTATGAACTTTCTGTATAATTTTACGGTCGTTAATTGTCTTGTACGATGTTTGTCTATGCAAGCACATCTATTAAAAAATAATTGCATAGCAATAAGATTGAAACGGACCGGAAAGTCACTGGGAAGAATGTATCGTGTCAGTTTTGAAATGTTAAACTTTGTGATTAGCGAGTTAAACTATCCATTCCACGTTCCAAATGTGTAAGATCGTTCACAGAATTCGCAGTATTGCTGCAATGCTCTTATTGGTTTTTATGAGCATTTTGCGAGTCTGCGTGCGATCGCTCTGAAACCGTGCTCAATTCCAAATATTTGGCACTCGTGCACGCTAGGAAGAAAACGCTTCTTACTATACATATTTAATATAATACAGATACGCTCTGACTTTCTTCTTCCACTTATTTAGGTACTCACAAATAATGTCTACTGAAGTTTCTATTAATATTACTCATTGAAATAATCATTATAACAGAAAATAACAAACTCAACGAGCCGTGCTTAGCTTAGAATGGAGCATGATTACACAATAATATTTAAAACTGAAATAGATACTAAAGAATTAATCATACCTTCCTATTATCATTTTACTTGAATAACAGTTTTCATTACCCACAATAACAAATTAACGATGATATCGTGTGATTGCACGCGAAACTATTACCTACACTTATTTTTAAGTATTACCTACTACGAAAAGGATACAGTTTCTAGGTTAATGTAACCATAGGAGAATATTATAGCTCCGAAGTTAGGTCCAATTAGTGTGGTAGATCGAATGAAAACCGATTGTTCTGTGAATGGTAGCATCGTACGCTCCACCGAAGAGGAATCCTGTGACAGGCGATGGAGTGTTCGTGGCGCCGCAGCGCCGCCGTCACCCCGCCGCCAGCCTGCGAGGTGCCGACCCCAGCCCCGACGACTCCTACACCCAACTCCTCCACCCACAACCGACCCACAGATACTACACCAACGAATGGCCCCCAAAACCAGCTAACTATTACGTAGAATCCACCATGAAACCCAGCCTCACCACCAGGATGACTCCTTACACACTCCTCGGCTTGGAAACCGATGACCCAGACATGTTTCACCCTGTCATAGACCCGGATTCTTTGTCGCCCCAACTTATTCTCAACCGGCATTGGCCGCCATTCCCAGCTCAGCACTATTTAGAGCCCAAGGAACATAAGATTCCGTACCACCCATTGCCTCCGTACGCATTTGTTGGAATGCATTCGGCTCTCGGTGAGAGACCCACTCCTGATTATAGGTATGATCCAATTCCTGCATTGGGGGGACCGATAGATCCATATTTGATAGCCAATACTAATCCTCCGCCGACTCTGTTCAAATACGAGCGCGACGGGCCCATTCCAGACGTGATGCCTCTTGCGACTTCCTTGGTCCCTGGTCCGCACACTCTGACCGGTTTCCCGCCAATATTCCACAAACACGTCCCCGGATACATTTTTGATCGCCATCGGCATGCAGCGGACCTCCGACCTAAGACGTACTTTGTAGACTATGTTCGCCGAAGAGAGATGGGTGGGTGCTCAGTTTACACTGGAGGAATGTTGTTGTTTTCGCACCAATTATCTGATGGAATTTTTCAACGACACAAGACCATTTCGTCCGAGAGAAAGCTTGTCACTTTTAATTTGCTGTATATACAAAAGGGATTGGGTATCGAAACCTTCGTGTTTTTAAATTGAGCACCCATTACCGTTTTATAATTTGCTCATATTAGGGTTTAGTTTGACCGTTTCTTCTTAGTGAGCAGTTTAGGCTTGTATGATGTCGTATAGCGCTTATTATCGTGTCCTGCTTGTAATGTTGTCGAGTATTCGTTGTTATGCTGTGCATAATTGTGTATTTGTGTACATACGTGCCAAACTATATCTTTCTTCTATTTCGCACGAATCCTCTTCTTCTATCTATTACTTATTTGTAAGTAGGTTTAGATTTATATCATTAGGTACTCTGAGTACTGCTTTACTTTATATAATAATTATGTAGGCAGAGTCGTAGGTTTAATTGTTGATATTATATTTAGCTTTTGTCAATTGTATTACCGCTGTACTATAAAGTATGATCGTCAATCTAATACGTATGACTGTCTTTACATTGTTTTGTAGGTCTTTTAAACTGTAGCTAGGGTGTTCAATTCACGTATTTTTGCATGTTGAAAATTACATTTCTTTCAAAGTCTCAAGTAGTTTTTAACAAGATGATTTTAAAATTTCCATTTCATTAGATACTTTTTCACAACATTAAAACTCCACTGAAGTGACACTGTTGCTTTAGATGTGCGCTTACTAACTTAATGATAATACTTATCGAACCAATGTAATATTTTCAGAAGGCAACCCGATCACCGGTGACGGCTACAAATCGATGAACGGCCAGATCAACACGGTGACGTCAATCAACGGCAACAGCCACATGACCCACAACTCCTCGCGCGTGCCGCCCGGAGGCTTCTCCTCCGGACTGTGGTAAACACCACCACTGCCGACCGCCCACCTACACCACCACACCGCGGCGAAAGACCAGCAACAAGTCGCCGCCAATTATCGGCCATGCGCAGACCGATTATACTCTAAAGCCGCTGCTTCATTCGAGGATGCATCGAAAACGACGTTCGAGGCTTTATTTATTTTAGCCTCAGATCGAGGCAGTCCGTGCAAACCTATGCCTCGATCTAAGGCGAACGAACGCCTCGAATCAAGCAACGGCTTTAAAGTATACACATTTAACGGTACATAATGAAAAAATGCATTTAGTTCACTTCCTATTATTTCGTTAATCAACTAAATTTGGGTAGTATTGGCAAATTCTAGTACCTAACGCCACAAAATTTATGCACTCGTAAATTGCAACGTCCATTAAGATTTGAAAGGGTATATGTTGTTAATTACATCCTTAGCCTGTCCCAGTAACAGTTTCATCTTTTGAATAATTTAGAATAGATTATAGATATTTTTGTAATAGTAGTATTCGATAGTTATTGTAAAGTTAATAGATTCGCAATGTGGAACTTGGTAATCATAATCAGCAAACTGTAACCACGCGATCATAAATATCTCAAACAGTTTCGTTTATGATTTCAAAGTTGTACATTGAATTATCTTAAGAACTTGAAATTGTACTCTTTCACACTTGTACGAATATGTTAACCCATTGATATTGTGAATTTAGGAGTGAGGAAACGTATCAGCAATATACCAAAACGAATAGTGCCTTGATCGAAGATGAGGGAAATTCTGTAAGAATTGATGTACAGTTGGGTATGAGATAGGCGTAACGTACTAAGCATGAAGATTAATGATTATATATCTATATTTCGCGGTATAGAAATAGTAATCATGCGGCACTCCAGCTAATTGATACAAGTAAATTAACCTAACTTTAATATTCGACACTGCATAAGGGTCTTTAATCTCATTTGTTGAATTTCATTATCTTAATATTTAAATAGAGGGATTTATAAAATGCATTTATTTAAACTTTTTATACGAGTTTATTTTATTTTTTAGTTTATTTTCTACTCGTTTAGAAATTAATGTATTTGACGGATTTGAATTTTTGGTCGATTATCTGTTAACATGTTATCGGATGATCAAGTATGTATGACGAAGAGTGATGTTTCTATGCGTAGTGGGGACCGGTAGAATTAGCGTAGGCATATCATCTTTGTAAAAACTTTTTAATATAATCTAACATGAAATCGCATAATCACTGGCCTAATTGTAACAAATGTTAATAGATAATAACCATTATTTCAAAATAAAGTTTTTTTATTAATTACTCTTGTGTTTTGTTTTTTGCCCTCCACTAAAACTCCTATAGGCTATTGTAAGCCTCGCAACGAGGCACGTCCTTTGTATGGACTTTGGCGTTAGGGCTGTAATAAGTCTGTTAAGGCCGACGCTCACTAGGCGGCCCGACGTGGTATGGCTCGGCAAAGCATTAACATTTGTATGGCTCCGCATGCCGTAGCCTTCCGTGGCATACCGCAGCTTCCCGCGGTATAATTATGCTCAAGTATCCTTGTGACGATGTCAACGGAATGCGAGTGCTAAGCGTATGAAAATAAGGTTTAAACATACACATCACATAGCTCGCTATTTAAAACGACAGGCTGGAATATTTTATACGTAGGTAAACTTCAATAAGCATGCTGTCACGTTGTTCACTTTGACACCCGTCTGACAACATGTCTTACCAAGGGGTATTGTAATACCCAGGTTGTGGAGGTCAAATAGGCAGCCGCTCCATTGAAATACTGGTATTGCTGCATCCGGTAAGACTGGAAGCCGACCCCCAACAAAGTTGAAAAGTGAAAAAAGGCTTGGCAGATGAGAGAAAATTGCAACGTCGTCGCCTCGAAGGAAGGCGGCGAGGCGACTCATCCTGAGGCTAATCTAATCTACATTTAGTCTATATGCAATAAATACCCCAAAATGACGGCATTCTGTACCCTGCGACGCCGCATGGGACCATTGTTAAGACCGCCCTCTAGACCGTATTTCGGCAATGGCTCTGCGGCAAAGCATGACACCCATCTCAAAGGAGACCACTCTTCCGCGCAGGAGATATTGTAGTGCACAAGTGTGTGCGCAGACACAGGATCACTCACTCTCATAGTCCGATAGGACGGCACGCAATCTGACACGACTGGAGAGAGATCAGGCGCTCCTGCGCCCGGATCAACGACCCCCAACTTCCAAAATCCGGGCTGTTACCGAGAAACTCAATGGAACAACCCAATAACACTTTGCCCGCGCGAAACTAAACACATTGACGGCATTCCGTATCCCGCGACGCCGCGATGAGACCATTCTTAAGACCGCCACGACTTCGACTAACCATAGGAAATAATTACTAGGATTCAATGAGATAAAAACTTGAATAAATTTGAACTAAAATACTTTAACACGTTGAACGCCAACGCGGTCAGTGCTGACCGACAGTGAACTTTCCCTTTAGGCCAAGCAAAAATCACAGTTCTATCCAAAATTAGAGCAAATGTTTTTTTAATTAGATACTTATATCTAATGTCCAAATGTATGTTTTTATTAACAAAAGTCAACTTGAGATATTATTTATGGAGATATTAAACGTCGGGCAGCACTGACCGACGCGGCTCCTAGAAACGAAAAATCGACTTTCCGTTAAAGGGGGCCGCGCGGGTCGCGGTGTCAGGTCTCCTCCTGCGGCTCCCGAGTTTGTAATCTCACCCGCGCTTACGCAGTTGACGCCCATAATATATCTCGATCTGAGATGCCTTTACATTGAACAACTTATATTTACTCCAATAAACTTTTTGGTATAAAATGAGAGTTTTTTTTTTGTTTAATGGGTAGTTTTCGCTAAATATTTTACAAACACACCCCCACACATTCACGCACACACATAGTCACCCCTACACACGCACACGCAAACACACAAAACTTGTGGATTTATAATATTAGTATTAGCACTCGTCGATAACGTAGCTTTCCATTACTGAAATAATTTTTGAAATCCGATGAGTAGTTTTAGATATTAGGTACTTTCTACATCCAAACTCACAATCCGACAAAATTTACATCTTTATCATCATCATAAGCCCCGAGAAATCCACTGTGACAAAGGCCTTTCCAACTTCGCGCCACACAAATTTTCACTCTTTGGTAATTGTTGTTTTTTTTCTAAGTCCTTTACGTTTTTCAAAAACCATCTTATTTGGAGTAACTAGAGGGCCACGCGGGTCAATGAATATAGGATTTAGTTTGATAACACTGTCCTACGGCCTGAATGAATGAATCGAAAACACTTGTAAAACGCGGTCAGCACTGACCGACGCGGCCCGAACGGAAAGTCTAGTTGTCGACCATCACTGACCGACGCGGCCTGAACGGGCAGATGCATTTTTTTCCTTGGCGTTCAACGTGTTAATATAAAATTTACTTATCATAAATTAACAATAAATATTTATACCCTATCAACACTGTCCACAACTAGATTCTCACTCTCCTTCTCTTGTTTAGCTACATTGTTACTTCTCCTTTCTTTGCTGGGTGGTAGGTTGGCAGGAGATTCTATCTCGAATGTGACTGGTCCGTCGTTCTGTATGCTTACTTGCATGTAGGCTGCGAACTTGCCATCTGGAACAGAATAGGGAAGTGAGAACTTATTTTTCAAATGCATACCTAACGTTCTCCTTTTTGAAGACGTTGAATAGGACTAGAAGCCGTCTTATTATCAAATAGGCTAAAATTTCTGAGGTCTGGAGCGTGAATATAACGTAAATCCACGCGAGACACAAGGGCTTTTTAACTGTGTCTGTAATTACGGCATTCAACGGTTAATCGGTTGAAGGCCACTGAACGAGACTCAATACCTACTTATAAGTTTTATTGTTATTACGCCTCGGGGGTTTCGTGTCCCCCAAAGGGTTACTAACTTGGATTTTAATAGTGATGCTGTAGAGGTATGAGCAACAGGGTGTAAAGTTCACTAAGCCGCCATAGAAAAGGGAGGATCCTCCGACCAGAAGGGTGTTGTGACCGGTGGGCAACTATCCGACGATTGATGCCGGGATGTTGTATATGCTAGTTCCGCGGTAAACTTTTTGCGAAACGTCAGAGTGATCGTAGTAGTTCGCATGTGGCGATGTAGATACCGCCACAATGCTAGAGATCTCGAGCCCTCGATTGCCTAGGGAAATTCGGCTACTAGGCCTAGGCTACTAGGCCTCGGGCAATAGGGAACTGGAGTGGGGTTTTATTACAATGACATCTAGTAACAACCAGCTGAACTACAAGAGTCGCTAGAAGAAAATCCACATAAACATAGATGGCGCTGGTTGCGCAAAAAAATCTAGTAAATCTGCCTGCATTTTCTAATAACTATCTCCATACCTACATAACAATTACATTGTTTATGTTGCATACATTTTTAATTATCAATAAATAAACAAAATATTTCTCAATAAGTATGGATATGAGGCAACTTCTAATAAAGTTATCATTCTCTATTAACATATTCATAACCATTTACAAAATGTCTGATAAAATGTAGATAAATAGAACACATACCCTTAACTTTATCTGGTTTGTAAGCATCCTTCAACATTTGCAGGAAGTTTTCATAAAACTCTTTCGATTTGTCCCCTGGCATTGCATGGTGGAAGTCAGGCTTGTTACCCTGTAAAAACAAAAATCTAATAAAATCATTGAGCAGTTTGCAAAACACGGTTGATGTAGTACATAGATGTCTTTTTTTATTATAATAGTCCTTCACATTGTAATAATAGTCCTTATGGTCAAATTTCGGACATGGCGACTAATCCCAGCGGCTAGCCTTCGGCGTGGGAGAAATTATGGTGTACAGAATCCACAGTTTAATCATCCTGTTGACTTCATCAGCAACAATGTAGGTGGACGTGTGAGGCTTGCTAGGCACTTGTGATCATTTTGTTTTTACTTATTTATTATAAGGGTACCTACACCAAATATGATTGATATGAAATGAATTGGCAGTGATTAAACTATTATGTGTAACCATTTAACGAAAATTAGAGGAATTGGATCTGCTGGGAATTCAGGAAATTAGGAATTGTATAGCTTTTAGTGGTACAGCCGATTGATTCTGTAAAAATCTCACCGTGAAAAGTTAGGTGAAGCGAGCTGTCAATTGTGTCAATCCCTAACATTAGTTGGTATGACAGCCCACTCGACACTCACTTCATCTAAGTTTTCACAATGAGATGGTTACAGAATTGCACTGCAGGACAGATTAATGTAAATGAAAACTTACTTTCCACGTGTTGTATAATGTGAACTGGCTGACACATAATATTTCTAATTCTCTATCAGAAACACTTTTCTTCCATTTCTTCTCAGATTCATCATCAAATAATTTGATACTCAATATTTTGCGGACACTGAAACATTTTGGTAGGTAGGTAATATTGATTTTAATTTAATTACCTACTGCATAGAAACTGTATTAAATATGGCTTAGTTATATAGGTTTTTAGAGAATGGTTCTGCTACTCACAACAAAAAAGCAACTTTATGGTGAGCTAAAAATCAGCTCAGCCTCCATTTAATAGAGGTATCTATGAGAGGCACAGTACTTATTGCAAGACGTCGAAACTAATATTTTATAGAGAAATGATTTATTTTTTTGTGTTTGTTTGTTACATTTTCACACTAAAATACTACCTACACGAATTTGGATGAAGTTTGGCACATGAGTACACCTGGATTAGGACATAGGATATTTTTAAGCGGGTAAAACGTGCAAGTAAGTACCTACTTAATTAAATTAAAATTTTACAAGAACCATTTTTGATATACTTAGGTACATCTTTTAGAAATTGGTAGGTACTTACATGTATTCCATATCCTTTTTGCTATCATTATTTGATATTCCAATAAATACACAAATACCTTGGCCAATACTGCTTATTACTTCATCGTTTACTGGAATCACAATAAAATACTTTGTTTCAATAGGATTTGGGGGAGGCCTTTGCCCAGCAGTGGGACAGTATAGCATAAAAGTATCAATTTAATATCAATAACCATATTAAATTAAGTACATCATTGCGTGTCGCGGGTTCGATTCCCGCACGGAACAAATATTTGTATGACCTACATGTATTTGTTCCGAGTCTGGGTGTTTTTCTATCTTTAATATGTATGTATTTACAAAAAAAAAAAAAAAAATATTTATGTAGTTTATCAGCCATCTTGTTACCATAACACAAGCATTAGGTTGCTTAGCTTGGGACAAATGGTGCTGTGTGAAATGTCCAGGGATATATTATATCATTATAATAATTTATAAAAATAGTTTGACCAAGAATACTAGAATGAGAAATGGCTATTTACACAATTCTGCTAAAGCTGGTAAAATGTAACATGGGATTTTGTAAACCCATTTTAATTTTAAGATAGTTTTGTTTTAAAGTTAACCTAAAAAAGATATTGTTACAAACTCACCGGTAACTTTAGCGTTCATAACTCGCTGTATTAGTGCTTTCATTTTGTGTGTTATTTTTTGTACTCTTATTATTTATAATTTACGATAAAATAAGTTTGAAAATATTTATTTACAATTTCTCCACAACATAGTTTGACAGTGACAGACTGTCAATAATCTTTTTTCACATGTAAACACAAACCGCAGCAGTTTTTCTCCATTCAGCCCACTCTGAAACATTTTCTTGTTACTGGTATTGCTGCGGTGCACCCTCTAATATTTCAATGGCTATAAAACTAATAAACACATTAAATAATTAAATTATAATAAACCACTTATGTGTATAGTTAAATGCATGTTTATGACATTAAATGCATTAAAAAAAGAATCAGTGTAACTTTCTGTTCCATTGTAGTTCAGCTATTCGATACGAGATGTCACTTTTCATAGTTATGATTCTTTCTTTTAAAAAATCCAAAAGATGGCGCCTGTTCGTTGTATTTGAGCGTTTTCAGGACCCTATTATCGAAGTTCATTACTCCCAATGCTTGAAAATATTTTATCTTTCTCTGTACAATAAGTTTATCACATAGGTTTATCTGTAGATATTGTACATTATTATCGTGATGTCATTGGCCTAATTCCCCAATTTGATTTCGTTACTAAAATTTTTTTAAATCCTTTTTATTTGTTTTCGTTCTTATGCAGAAACACTACATTGAGATATGTAAAGTATTGACATAGGCAGTTGCTTACGGTGTTAAAGGTTATTGACCTACCTGCTAAAACAATAAAATTAGGTAGATTCCTACGTACAACATGATGTTAATTAAATAAAACCAACCCGGTCAGAGGTTTAATTTAACCGGTAGGTTTAGGGTCCTCATACTTTTGGGTGGCTTTTGGGCCTACAACATATTATTAAAACGAAAAGAAAAGACTAGAAACGATTATTGCACCTTTATAGGCACCTAATTACCTATGTTATCAAAGCCAAACTTTTAAGCTTTTAATTTAGTAGATAGTTATTCATGTAAATAATGTTCTTAATCAAACACCCTACACATGTAGTTTAAATATTTAATTCTACAACCATAAATCATTACAGCCCACATTAAAAACACATGTTTTATTATTTTCAAACAATTCCAGCTGAAGACTGAAGGGCACAGCAAACATCTACAAGTTACTGTGTGTGGTGTTACTCGCACGCGGCGACAAGGTCATTCCCCAGGGCGATGTGCTTACGCAGGCAAATGGAGATGCAGTAGGTCTGGTTAAAAAAAATTGCAAATCAGCTTATAGGACACAGAGTTCTGAGGTAACAAACGCAAAAAAACACCCTAATTATAAAAAGTTCTCTCCTTTTTTTGAAGTCGGATAAAAAATCCAGCCAAGTGCGCGTGTGACACGCGCACTACTGAGGGTTCCCATTCCCTCCATAACTATTACCATCTCAATGCTTGTCGCAGAAGCGTGCATTCGAACTATGGTGAGTCGCAGTCGCAGTGCAGTTTTGTCGCACAAGTGTTATTCGGACATCCATTTGTCAAGCTACACTTTTAACTTTTTACTTTAAATTAACACTTTTTTACTTTATATTAAATTCCCTGTTCAAAAATCAAATCCCCGACGCGTAATATCGTAAAAAAATATGAAAATAATTACTAGGTATAATAAATTGATCTTGATGCATGAGAGTTTCTGGTACGGTTTTTGGTCATTCTCCTGTACGGTTTTCGGATTTTTTCATTTACTTGTGCTACATGACATTGCTTCTTGCCAAATTTCATGATTCTAGGTCAACGAAGTACCCTATTAGGTTTTGATTCCCTTGCGAGTGTCAAAATATGCGGCATAAACGGAACATAAACGCACGTATCTTTTCTTTTCATTGCGTTTACTTAGAACTTTGAATTTTTCACTGATTCAAGGGATTGCAGCCCTGAGTATTGAGAATTTCAACTTGATAACTCCACGCGTTCCTGAAAAAGGGTCTTGACAGACTTACGGACAGACAGACGGACAAAATAGGTACGGTGAACTTAGGTACCTAGATTTTTCAAAGAAATTTTGGATTTCGCAAGCTACATTCGTTCAATAATGCTAAAGAAGAGTTGAGAAGTTCTCAACTTCATATTCTCAATTCAGAAACCGGAATTTCTGTAATATCTTTACTTTATCGATTATTTGGGAATACCAAAGTGAAATATTGCGTTGTTACCTTGTGGCACAATTTGTGGGACTTATGTGTAAGCTTCTATGTCAAACTCTTATCACAACCAAACCTTCTGTTTCCTCTACATCCTGGTAGTTGAGGGCAAGTGCGTGTGCGCAGGTCACGTGGTGCCGCCACGTGCGCGCCCGAACAAGCCCGAATACCGGCGCGTGGGCGTCATCGTTCATGGAAACAATTTAGTTACATACATCCTACTTTAGTTTAGGGTTTTCGGATGTGGATTGTTTCTGGCGGTTAAAATGCAGTTTGGTTTGATTAGGTTTCGGTGCGAGTTTAACCTAGCAGGTAGGTGAAAGCTAGGTTGGGCCATTATGACATCTACTTACTTGTTTTTTATTTTATTTGGTAGTCTATACTGTCCCGCAGCTGGGCAAAGGCCTCCCCTAAATCCTTCCAGGAAAGGTTTTCCTGCGTCACCGTAAACCAGCCCTCGTGGTACGGTCCGCGTCATTTCTTTCTGGACCGGCTTCGGCGGCGCCATCCATATTCAGACACCCATTGTGTGGAGACTTTATCCCAGATTTTTATCTACTCGATAAAAATCTTAAATTCATGCTGACAGACCCACAGCCTGTACTGTTACAGCTGGGTGTAGAATCATGAAATTTTGCACAAGAGTTCCTTAGGTATATGGATAACGAAAGTAAACTATCAACTAAGGCAGGATTTCTCAAAATGAATTCCCTAAAGGATGGAGATCGATAGATAGAGAATGAAGTTTGTATGGAAGTTCGTCGTTTTTGCCGATAGGAAATCCCACCGGACACACGGTTTGAGTCAATATAACCTAGGTACTTATGAAAGAAGATGTTTTAGAAGACCATGGTGGGTTGGCGCCCGAAAGTCTGACAAACATTCTTACCAAGGGTATCGTGTTATAAATCCAGTAACTGGGTAACAGTAACTGTGGAGGTCATGAAAGCACTGGTATTCAGCTGCACCCGGTAAGAATGGAAGCTAACCTGAAAGTGATGGGGAGTTAGTGAGCTCATAGTAAATGAGTTTTTCAGGGGTACTCCCCTGAAAAACTCATTTGGAACAACTATCGCATCATTCATACCTACACATTACTGACGCCAAGCAGGTTATGTAAGTACCTATTCATAAAATAAATTCAAATGCAAGTCGCCTGTTGTTTTATGTCGTCACGTTTTTCATACACCTGCGATTTTAACTTACGTAGCTACAATATAAAAAAATAATAAAAATAACTAAGGAAATAAAAGTCACGCGAAATTCTACCTAGCTAGAAATCAATATCATTTCCTGCAATTCCTATACTTGTAGATAATGGGGTTTATTCATAAACGATGACTAAAGTTAAGTAACGTTTAAACGTCAAAAATTTATGGTTAAACAGTCGCTAATCACTGCTTAACTTTAAGCAACGTTTATGAATAAAGGGGAATGTGTTAGAATAGTTGTTTTTTCAAATGATCAAGGAATGTTGCTAAACGAAAATAAACTGGTTAATTACCTAATCTGCGGGGTAATTTCGTCACAAACTATCAACAGCAATGCCTCTGACAGTTCAACAACATTCATTGCGTTATTTACGTTGTTGAGCTGACACATTTTTGGAACATCTAGTATGAAGCAGTGGATTATCAATATCCTTCAAAATGATTGAGATAGATAGTGTGTTGCGCATTTAGTGTGCTGTGGTAGTTACTCTAACCAATTAAAAGATTTAAAGTTTGAAAGCCCAAACTGAGAATCATTGTTATAAAAGTAATCAACTCATAAACGGTATTTCAGTAACTTGTAAGCTCAGGCAGCAAGTGTAGGTAAGTGTCGAGGGCGGTAAACAGCTCTCCCGAAGAGGCAATACTTAAGGTTCCCAAATAACTGTCACATACAGGTACCTAAGTATATTATTTTTATCTCACGAAGCCATACTTTTTATTCTGGGCCCTAGGGGTATCCTAATTTCTAAGTTTGAACCAAGATTAAGAGTTTGCAAATTGATCTAATCAAAGTTAAAGAAAGACTCAAACCACGTGATACTGTGGACTTAAATGTAACTAGTTTTATACGTTTTTCATAGCTTTGAATTATAATAATAATAACATATAATAACATACAATTTTAAGACCACGCTATCGCATTAGCTATAACCTGTAATGATAGTAATTGGAGATTTTAATAAATAAAATAGAGCGTGTATTGTGTAGTCGTTGTATTGTATAGAGTGTGGTTTTTAGGTACTAATATTAGGTTAAGACTTTTACTAATAACCTTAACCATAAAGGATTTTGTAATTTGATCTAAAATATTTATTATTATTATTATATAGGAAGGTACTCTTGTGACATGTTTTACATAGTAACAACACGTTACTTATTGCCTATCTATCATGTCTCTAATACCACAAGACATCGTCAAGGTACCTAATAATAATACGATCGTCTGCCGACTCAAGTGCCTAGGAGGAGTATCTATGCAAACTATTATCATTATCACTTATCAATGAACATTCTATGAACGATAAGATTATTATTATTTGGTTAGACACTAGCAGCAAATTAGCTGATACGTGTGTTTCGTATAGTTTGGAGATATTTAATCTGTCCAGCCTATTCTTGAAGCAGTTCAGTGTGGGAGCCGTCAGTACATTTTCCGGGAGTCTATTCCATGCTGTTACAACTCGGTTAGACAAGAAATGCTTCAAGGGATTTTTTTTTACGAATTTTCCCATAGCTTTAGGGAATGCCCACGCAAATGTTTGTTCGCATTGAGTGTGTAAAGGTCTTGAAGGCTGAGCACTTCGTAGTGTTCTGTAAGTATCTGGTACGTTTCAATGAGCCTACCCCTCTGTCTGCGCTGTTCCAGTGTGCGAAGGTCTTTGAGGCGCTGTTCGTAAAGTAGGTTACGCATGGTGCGAACCATCTTGGTTGCCCTTCTTTGTACATTATCAAGTACAGTTATGCCTTTTTTTAAAATAAGGGTCCCAGATGACATTAGCGTACTCCAAAAGTGGTCTTATGTAGGTCTTGTACAACTTGACAAATGTCCCAGGCGTCAGGCACTTGAATGCCTTGCGGATGATGTAAAGTTTCGAATTTGCTCTTTTGACAATACCGGATAATGAAACTGTGAACTATTAGATTAGAATATTATGATTTATTGTTGCTACAGGTATTTATAAATAAAGCTGGCCAAATTAAAAAAAAAGGGTCTCTGCAACTTAGTTTCTCCTTGGGTGTACAATACGATACTTAATCGTCTAGATAAATAAAACAAAGTCTGCTTAGTTACACCATTTATAACTCAAGGACGAATCTATGATTTATTGTTGCTACAGGTATTTATAAATAAAGCTGGCCAAATTAAAAAAAAAGGGTCTCTGCAACTTAGTTTCTCCTTGGGTGTACAATACGATACTTAATCGTCTAGATAAATAAAACAAAGTCTGCTTAGTTACACCATTTATAACTCAAGGACGAATCTACCGATTTTTATGATCAAAGCTTTGATTTGTTGGATTTGTGTCCGCCCCGAATAGCAGAATAACTTATAGTTATTAGTAATTTTTCCCATGAATATGGGAAAATTTTACAAAAAAAAAATTAAGACGATGAAGCACTGGTTCTCCTCTTAACTTCAGGAACGTCAGCAGTCCGTTAGTGTTGGGGATTCTTCTTCTAGCTGGTGTGACTTTGAAATTGGCGTATACGGTATACTCTCTCCTCTTCTGTTTTCTATTTTTATTAATCTTATAACTTCCGAACTTTAGTGTGTGTATCCACTGTATGCAGATGACTTGCAGTTGTACTTTTAAGGGAAGGTTGATGAATTACCTGACGCTATTGATAAATTAAATAAGGACATAATAGCCATAATAACCTGGGCTGATAGATTTGGTTTAGCTGTAAACCCTACTAAGTGTCAGGCGATCATCATTGGCCGTTCTCGTAGTATTAGCAAGGTAGATGGCACAACGTTGCTGTCAGTTCTCTTCAATGGTGTGATCGTTCCTTTTGGTACAGACGTGAAGGACCTAGGCTTGCACATTGATTGTACTCTGAACTGGTGGACTCAAGTCGCTAGGGTGAACCAGAAGGTTACTGGAACGCTGCGTGTTCTGTACCGTTTGAAAAATTTATTACCGTCAAGTATGAAGTCAATGCTTGTGCAGTCCCTTATTTTCCCTATCATCGATTATGGTGATGTGTGCTACTATGACCTGAATGCAGATCTCCTCGACAAAGTTGACTTATTAGAAACAAAAACAGTATCATTTTTAGTACATTATATTCTGTAAGCACAAGTTCTAATCAACCATTATATTAACAATTGATCGTGACGTAAATATTACATAAGTAATTCGTTAAAAAAATATAACCAATTACTTATAAACTTGCTCAGAAAACTCGCCAGTCACCAGACATGTGCCGAAAGGCACGTGTTTGAATTAAATCTGTTTATATCGTCAACGTTATCAACACAACGTGACGGCCACATTAACAGGCGTTAATTGAATAAATACGGTATGCAACGTTTTGGGTAGGTACATACGTTTTTGTGCAATGAGTTACCTAGGCTTGAGGTTAAGAAAAAACAGCCGCACGGTACTTCGATCGATCAAGGTTAACTTACGCTTGCTGCGGTTGGTCCGTGGATGGGTGACCATCATACCAAGACCCCTCCGTGCCTCTGAAAGCACGTTAAGCCGTTGGTCCCGGCTGTCATGCGTGGATCTTTGACAGTCGTTACGGGTCGTCAGAAGCCCGAAAGTCTGACAACCAGTCTTACCAAGGGACAACCCAGTTATTGGGTAATGCGATACGTATTACCCAATAACTGGGTTGTGAAAAAATTTCAGAATCATTGCGTTTTAATGAAGTAAACAGTTATTATTTTTATCAGGAAACGTTGAGATTCACACGTTTGTGAATGAATAATAAAAAATAACTCGTCATTAATTTAATAAGATCCATAAAATAATTTCCATAATATAACAGTATTTTATTTTATTGCCACGCTCCGTTACAATCACCTTTAATGTCTGATGTCCAAAGAATGGACTATGAATAGACATCACGTTGGCGTGCAACGTGCAACAGAACACACGGAAGTTCTAGAACGCAATGTAACACAAGTGTGACCTCACAACAAGGCCTTTCCGTGCTCTTGTAGTCTTGTCGTTACAATATTTACAGCGGCATTGAAAATGCATGTATTTTGCACTTCATGAATTTTACATGTACACGTTACTTGAAGCGTGGAAAATGTGTAAACAGACATTGAATAAGTTTTGTGAGGCTTTTCCTGAACAACTTTTGTGAGGCTTTTCCTGGACAATTTTTATGAGGCTTTTCCTGAACAAGTTCTGTAAGGCTTTTCCTAAAAAACTTTTGTGAGGCTTTTCCTGAATAAGTTGTGTAAGGCTTTTCCTGAACCACTTTAGTGAGGCTTTTCCTGGTCCATTTTTGCGAGGCTTTTCCTGAAAAAGTTGTGTAAGGCTTCTCCTGATCATGTTTTGTGAGGGATTTCCTAAACAAGATTTGTGAGGCTTTTAGCAACATTATGAGTTAATCGTTTGCATTTATAACAGACAAAATACGCTCAATATACGCTCCTGGCTATAAAAACATGTCGTTCTGATATTTTGATGTTGACTTGAAAGAGCATGGCAGTTGAGAATATGTCATGCTCACTTAAATGTCTCACTGATGGTGGCTAGTGTGTTGGATCATTCGGTTCCCTACAAAATGGTTGAGCTGGGTGGTGCTGATCCACGCGTCATGTTCGTGAACGGGCGCCGTTGGTTGAGACTGGTCATCTCTTAACTGCCAGGGCTTATTTGTAATGTTATATTTTAAATTGTTTCTTTTTTTACATTGTTCTCACATATAGAAGCAATAAGAATAATGTACCCAGGATTTTGTATTAATATCTTGATTTAAAAGAGTGTCCGTGGAGTTTCTTGCCCGTTCTTCTCCATAGAGATCTACGTTTTTGGAATGGGCGACTAGCTTCAACTTTCTGACTAACTGACCGACTATTTAATTTTGACAATTCAAAAGTGCCTGTAAATGGTTTAATTGAAATAAATGATTTGAGTTTGAGTTTGAGTTTGAGTTCCAGGATAAAAAAAAAACTCAGGTTGGTAACTCGCTTGTACGCAGGTTTTGTCAGAATCTGTCGGCGCGCGCACTGTTGTACGCGTGTTTCGTTATTTTCGTGAGTTGTTATATAAACAAATCCTTTAATTATGTCTGGTCGCGGAAAAGGTGGCAAGGTGAAGGGAAAGGCAAAGTCCCGTTCCAACCGTGCTGGTCTCCAGTTCCGTATTCAAATCTAAATTCTTCAACCGTTTTATTATGTTAGTAATAGCTTTGTGACCGTCGAAAGTTAATGTTATTTCCTCGGGAACAGTATTTTTTTTCTGGATGAAAGATACACTATGTTCTTTTCTATACCCTTGACGACGTAGGTATATGCAAAATTTCATGATGATCGGTTCAGTGGATTATGCGTGAAAAGGGAACAAACAAACATACTTTCGCATTTATAATATTAGTTAGTATTATAGATCGTATCGTTATGCTTAGGGGTAGTTTTGTTTACCCTAACATTAGAGTGACTTCTCGAGTCAATAGGCTTTTCTTCAAAAGTGGGTCAGATTTTCTTACCTGATATAGTCCTAGATCACACGCAATACTCATATTGATAGCATTATCATTAATCTACCAAACTGTTATCGATAAGCAGATTATACTTAGAAGCTTAGTAATTAGCACGCGATGCAGTATAAATATTAGTTTAGCTAAAATCTAAAATTACACTGATAAAATTCACCGATAGAAATGTTGGCTAGCCTTTTAACTAAACGGTGCCGTTCAACTAACTGCCTGAATAATATTCAGCCACTACTACAACATTTAATGAACAGGCTGGCTGATGCTTAGGCCACTTATATAAGAGGGTGAAAATGTGAGAGGAAAAAATGGAACTAAATTTAAATGGGTAATCCTTGTAACAACTGCTATTTAAACATTAATTAACGGGAATTACCTTGAATTAAGGTTTAAATAACAGCCAGACAGAAAGTTCGCTACAGAAGTACAGAGTTGAATACAAAATTTTCAATGGGTCGGTCAGTCAGAAACATGAAGCTAGTTGCATCCAGGGGGCCTAAAAAGGCCACTTTAAGCAATACCTCTAAAAGCTATTCATTTCCTGAATTCCCAGTAGATCATTAGCAATTCCTCTAATTTTCGTTAAATGGTTTAATCTCACCTATAATACCATAATAGTTTAATCTCACCTACAATTCATTTCATATCAATCATAAATATTTGGTGTAAACATTGGTGGACCATTTTAATAATTTCCATACAAAACTGTCAAACAGGTAAATTGCCTGATATGAATTGCACACAGATCATATTATAATGAATTGTCAGTTTGTGACCATTTTACGATTTTTAATATGATTCATATTGTTATCCTATTATGATTCTACCAAAGTGGCCTTTTAGGCCCCCTGGTGTTTCACGCGACTTTGACGATATCGTCAACCCAACGCGATTTTCGACGGCCCAGGTTTTTTTGACCTAACCTTGGCTACCATCCGGAAACTCTATTAAAGATACATTATTATTTTAATAATAATAATTTATTTCAAATTCAAGTAAGATAGTACATCATAAATAAAAACATATCATAAATGAGCATAAACTGACAGAAATTCGACAAGATATGTGTCTGAATCTGAACTAGATAAATAAATATCTGTATTTCAGACAACAGCGCTGTTCCCTATAAATATACATTTAAAAGCTTACAAGTTCAAATTTGCTTGAATTATACATACATAGGTATTTCGTTATTTTTTTATGTTTTTTGCTACTAGTTGATAGTAGCAAAAAACATAAAAATACAAATCAAGTAAAATGAAATAAATTGGAGTGGAGGGGAGGATTGGAGGGGAGGGTTTAATAATTATTATTGAGTAGTGGTGGCGCAGTGATAACGGCCGCGGCTTACGAGTTGTAGGTTCGAACCCAGTCAAGCACTTTACTTTGTGTAAATTATATCATTTTGGAGGCATGAGGAACAGGGTGTAAGTTCACTCATCCTCCATTAAAAAGGGAGGATCCTCCGACCAGACGGGTGTTGTGTCTGGCGGACAATTGCCCAACGATTGATATTGGGAAATTGTATCTATGGTAATTACACGGTAAACTCTGCTTGCGAGATGCAGGATTTTGCGTGACGTCAGTATGACGCGTTGTCCGCATGGGGCGTTGTAGGTACCGCTACAACATCATCACTGTTCTCGCTAAATTTTAAATTTTGTAATGTGAGATTAATTATACTATATTTCCGTTCACCCTTAAAAGATAATGGTTACTTATGATAAAATGACCTCTTTGCTCCAAAAACAAAAATATAGGTATAGTATTTTTTTTTAGACACATTGATAACGTCTAACACGTGTATCTAAATTAAACTTTATACTTCTTATCCTAATTATTTTTAAAACATGCCTAGGCCTACCTATGTACATGCCGTATTATCATCATCTGCCTAGCCATTTCCCAACTATGTTGGGGTCGGCTTCCAGTCTAACCGGATGCAGCTGAATTCTAGTATTTTACACGGAGCGACGGCTTATATGACGTCTGCAACCCATTTATTGGGTAATACGAAACCCCTTGTACACTGGTTGTCAGACTTTCGGGCTTCAGACGACCCGTAACTACTGTTAAAGATCTACGAATGACAGTCGGGACCAACGGCTTACCGTGCTTTCCGAGGCACGAGTTGTCACCCATCCACGGACCTACCGCGGCAAGCGTAGCTTAACCTGATCGATCGAACCGTGCGGCTGTTATTTCTTAGCCACTCATAGAATAATATCAACACAGCTTGTGACGTCACATGTTTTATCTAAATACTTACCCAAATAATATTGGTTTTGATATCATATTATCATAGCAATAATATAAAAGTAAAGTCATAAGAAACAAAAATAATTAGATTAGATTAGTTAGAATGTACACAATAACCTGAAAATTAATTTCCTGATCAAAAAAACCGGTCAAGTGCGAGTCGGACTCGCGCACCGAGGGTTCCGTACAATTTAAAATTATTAAAAATATTTTTATTATATGATGTAACTAAAAATGTATGGTTTTCGCCATTTTTCTTCTAACTGTGCTTTAAGACGTTGCTTCGTACCAATTTTCAAGATTCTGAGTTCACGGGAAGTACCCTGTAGGTTTTGATTCCCATGCGAGCGTCGAAAATTTGCGGAAATTTAATAATAAATAATAATAATAATATCCCTGGACATTTCACACAGCACCATTTGTCCCAAGCTAAGCAACCTAATGCTTGTGTTATGGTAACAAGATGGCTGATAAACTACTTATATACAATTTTTTTTTTGTAAATACGTACATATTATATATAGAAAAGATATTTTCTCCTATCCCATTGGCCCATCGCGTAATTTTTTTTTTGCCAGTTCTTTCCCTCTGCTAAGCCAAGGCGTCCCCCAAATCCTTCCAAGAACTCATTTCCCGCTTCGCCTCGAACCAGTCCTCACGGTACGAGTCCAGGTCATCTCGCCATCTCATTCTGGGCCGGCCTCGGCGGCGCCGTTCATCGTCAGGCGCCCATTGTGTGGAGATTTTGGCCCAGGCGGTCAACATGCATGCGGCTGATGTGACCCGCCGAACCACACAAAAACCACAAATCATTATATAAATTATACATAAACCCCTTTATTCATAAACGTTGCTTAAAGTTAAGTAGTGATTAGCGACTGTTTAACCATACATTTTTGACGTTTGAAAGTCACTTAACATTAATCATCGTTTATAAATAACCCCCAATATGTAATGATTTAATAATATTTAACTAATTTAATCTGCTAATTCTATTCGCTCGTGTATTTTATTGGTATAAAACAGCCTTCTGATTTCTCAAAATAATTTCTACCTAGTACTCGTATCTACCTAATTCGTATTCCATTGTTGTTGCGCGATTGAAAAATGGTCAAAGATCGCCACGTGTGTCTGTGAAGCGTAGTGCCGGTGAGTATACAGTACAATACATATGCAAACGTTGGCCAAACACGTGTACACACTTACATGGCCGCCCGTGGTCGCAGCTACTGGTAACTTTTTTGTAAGGTTTAGTAGAAAAGCCTGGAGATGTATTGCTCAGATAAGGGGAAGGGGAAATTCTTTCTAATGCTATACTAATTATTTAATTTGTGAATAACATACAGCATAATCAGCCTATAATGTTCCCACTGCTGGGACACAGGCCTCCTCTCTGTGAGAGGCAGTGGGCCGTAATCCACCACACAGGCCCGTTGCGAGTTAGTAGATGTCACATGCCACCAAATTTTTGGTTCTAGGAAATGCCGGTTACCTCAAGATGTTCTCCTTTAGCGTTTTGAGAGCAGGGGTGAAGAAATAATTGACACAAAGTGTCTGTCAGGGTTAGTTAGTGATATATTTTAATAATTATTTAAAGAATCAACCTCTACATCTAACCTGATGAAGGTCACGGTAAGCCAAGACTGGTTATTTTAGCAACCCTTGACGGAGGCCTTTGTCCTGCATTGAACGTTATTCAGCCGAAATGATAGAAAATAGAAATAGAAAATATTTACTGTCCAGGTAATACAGTAAGCAGGTGCAGGTGCAGGTGGTTAACAGCATAATAAGACGACATGAGTAGCTTAAAGTATTACTTACAGCTAGGTTACAATATAGTATTTGCTAGTGAGCCCCAAACTAGACAGTTAGTCTGTATCTTGCGCTTTTTAAAAAAAAGATAGAGATAGGTAAAACATTACCTTATGACTGCATTATTGCAACCCCGCGTCCTAGCCAAAACGATCGGTCGCACGAATACGCAACCATCGATTTCATAATAATATATGTCATTGTTTATTCGGTGAACGCGTAGTCACGCCGACAGACGTTCCGGTCCGAACATCGCGTCGCGCGACAGTCGCTTTTGGTTAGGACGTGGCCTATTTTTTGTGCACCTATGCTGTAACTGCTAAATACGTAATCTGTCTCTCTGACAAGCAATTAAACTAAACTTTTAACATCTTTTTCATGACCAATGCAAAGGCCAATGAGCAGTGATGGCATTTCGTAATAAAAAAACTCATATGTAGGTACTAATTTTATTACTTACTAATAAATCAATATACGCCTACGAGGTACAATGATTTAAGGTGATAAAGGTTCGCCTCCCACGAATGCGTAGCCGTAGTGTGCGTTGACAACGTGATCAGGTGGCAGCCCTGCCCAAACGTAGCCGCCTGCGCACGTGATCAAGATTGTAACCTAGTTCTCTTCGTGCACACATAGGTACCAGCTATCTAATATCTATATTAGAGATACATTGCAGTAACTTTAGATAGTAGATTTAGTAGAAGCTACATTTTTGTGAATTAATTACAATTATTCAACCTAGATACCTACCTACTTATTTTCTTTTAAACGAGGGTCGTCAGGTCCTTTGGGTGCACCACATGTCTGAAGTCATGTCTTAGTTTTACCCCTTTATTCTTATCCGTTGCTTAAAGTTAAGTAGTAAAGTTTCTGACGTTTGAATGTCACTTAAGTTTAACCATCGTTTATAAATAAACGCCTGTGTCGCTGGAAGCCAATAAATCCCTCCGTTTCTACCCAAATTAAAAGAATCCAGGAGGATATCCCTAAGGTAAAAATTATATAAGAAGTGTAGATGAGAGCCAAGAAAGAGTTCACCTAGTGGAAGACCCTTTAGGTGAACAGAAGACTAGCCTGCACCCTAATTGCATAACACACTATCAATCACAATCTGAATAATTTTGAAGGATTTTACTCAACTATTGCTGCATATGTCCGAAAAAATTGCCGTCTCAACAACGTAAATGACGCAATAAATGTTGTTGAACTGTCAAAATAAAAGCCATTCCTACTTCTTCTTCTTTACGTATCGATGGCAAAAGTGCACATCAACAACAACAACATCATCATCATCAACGTCGTTGGCGCACAATTCAGCTGCGCGAACTCCGCTCACTAACGTTCTACTGTTAGCTTGTTACACAATTACCACTCAGCTCTTTGGACAAACGATCAGTATCCATTGAAGCTGATAAAGCCGTCACTCACGTGGCGTTGACAGAGATATGGAAAAGTGTCTATCAATTTTTAACATACACTACATACAATGGCCTCTAAAAGATTTATTTTTATTTTTTATTAGCTATTAATGTCTCACTGGGGACACAGGCCTCTCTACTCTCCTTCCACCTCTTTCTGTCCAGAGCTGCCAAGGACCAATCTTTATTAAAGGATGCCAGCTCATCCCGCCATCTCCGTCTGGGCCTGTCGCGAAGTCGTTTTCCATTAAGCGGGGCCCACTGGGTCGCCTCCAAAAGTTACTTGACATTTTTCCACTTCAGCTGAGACACGCTACATTATAATTTTAAATTTTAGTTCCAAATGTTTGAACAGTAACAACTAATTCAACCTATGACTTATCATAAGAAATAATCAAGTAATCCCTCCAATAATGAGGCATCACAGCTCCTCCTTAAATAAGGTCCACAAACGATGCAACACTTAATATCGTGTCCTGTGTGTCCTGTCAGCCGCACGTTACAGGAACTGGTGGAATCGCTGGTGCTGGCGCCAAACAAGTAGCCGAATTCTGGGCCAAGTCCATTTAGATTGCTATCGACTCACTAAGAAAATCCCAGGTGAAGTGGAAAAGTGTCAACTAATTTTTGTGGACCACTGTACTATCGCCAAAGCCTATATCTGACCATTTTAAAAACCAAATCCCGTGCACATGATGACCACAGCTGCGTCTGTAAGTAAAACAAAAGGGGATCCTTTTTATGTCGACTAATAATATGCGCTGCAAGCAGGAATAGTCCTTACGGTGGTCAGATATAGATTTTGGCGATAGTACATTGCAGTGACGAAATCCTAGCCAAAAGAGCACGTCACGCTTGCACTAAGCGGAGGTTAAAATGTACATTGTTAGGTATTTGACGTAGGTAGGTTTATTTTTAACGCCCGCTAGTGTTTCTTGCAACGTGACTAAATGGCAACCCTGCCGGAACGTACGCAGCGCGTACGCACGTGAGCTAGTGTATAACGTAACCCAATTCTCAGCAAACATACTCGTTGTATATACTTACGTCCTTTTTGTGTCATTTGAGAATACTGGTACGAGCTGTTTTATCAACTTTTGGTACTCAAGATAATCATTAAGATTAAGTATGAATTTCGTGATATTAATTATCTCGATAAAGAAAACTTTTCAGGGATGAGTCAGCTAGGAAATGCCGGCGCTATCTATTTATATTTTAAAATATTGATTTATAGCTGCATTCAGATAGACTAGAAGTCGACAGAAAATAGTTGGAAAAAGGCTTGGCAGATGAATGCATGAAAGAAATGAATGAATGCAATGTTACATAACCCAACGAATACGTTACAATATATTCGTAGTATATCATACACAGTAGGTACTTACATAGAGGCAGCCCTGCACCCACCAGACGCTTGCGCACGTGAGCGCGAGGTCGACGCTTCCTAGCAGGCGATAAATTATTCACAATGAGGCCGACCAACTCGCTAGCCGCTACACTGCATTGCACTAATACATGTTAGATTACTGTGCATTGTAATAAATAAAGCGTTTTTTTTTTGTTTTTTTGTATACAGGATAAACTTTTAACCAGTGCGCAAACTGTAACCATGAATTCAACACATGATTCTGAATTCGAAAACCGACGAAAAATTTGAACGCAGGGGGCGTTCAAATGTTTCGTTGGTTTTCGAAAAAATAATTAGCTGTTTCATAGAAAAGTGCAATAGGTTTTTTAATCGGTCAAAATGTATGACAGAGCTAGTTTAAAAAAAAATAACCGACGAAAAGTTTCAACGCATTTTTCGTACATTTTTAATCTGTAAATATAATAGCATCTCGCCAGTCAACGTAAGAGGTTATCCGTAGGTTAAAGGGGATTGCCTGTGGATGCCTCAATAAATGAAGGCCTCTACTGTAATTCAGTTGAGATGCAGTCGAATATTTTCTAAAGAAAGTATAATGTCCTTTGAAATGGCAGACGTCGTCTTAGTTGGTATCCATATCCAAACAATTGGTTCAGATAGCTAGCCAGACATTTTAGATTTTCATAAGGGGGATGCGCTTAGTTAGCGAAATTTTAGATTCTCATAAGGCGGATGCGTTAAGTCAGCGAAATTCAAATTTACTTACGTTTTTTGCAATTTGTGGGTCAGTGTCAGGTTGTATGCTGATTGAAATATGATTCACGATCGTAACAAATATGGCTTTACAGAATTAAAATCATTAGAATCAACAATACAACTCCTTAAGTTAGAATTGGCCTCAAATGTCATAATTTCATGAAATAGTCATTCAATAGGGTAAGATGAACTTAGAGAGTTGTTATTATGATTATAATTCTATAAATAATTATATTAATTTTATTATTATTTGATACGGCCGCGATTCATATTTAGATCAACATACCTACAACCAGAGGGTCAATTCTCGTAATTTTAAGAACGTTCACAGTCTGATATATGTCTAAATCTGTCAAAAATACCTCTAATTTGCCAACATTTTTGACTAGTTTTTGACATTTGCTTGTCGCCGAGAAAAAAAAAGAAAATTTTACCCTGACGCTTTTGCCTTAAATTAAACAAAATATGTAATTCCAAGAGCGATTTCATGCTCCAAATCTACAATTAACATCCTTGATAACATACACGAAGTAAACATACTTACATTACAATAACCAAGATGCCTTGTTATTTTAATTCAAATAATTCATGCCATCCGATCTTCCAAGCACGGTGGCCTGTGCTGGGGCGGCTGCTGCAGGTGCGGAAAACCTCAAACGGCGCAAATACTCCAATCTCGTTGGAACTTATATGTTCGAGCCGTTTGGGGTTGAAACACTAGGGCTATAGGGTCCAAGTGCACACTTTCGAGACATCGCCAAGCGGTTGGTCGACCCTTCACGTGACCAGAGGGCTGGCCTAATTTTTGGCCAAAGAATCAGCATTGCCATACAACGTGGTAATGCTGTCAGCCTTTTGGGCACGTTTCCTATTGTCAGCGATGCGGACAAATTTTCTGATGCCCTTTGATAATTTCGCCTCCTTTTTACTTACACATACTTGTACATATTTTAATTTTATGACTGTTATATTTTTAAATTATAATATCTTTGTTCAAATAATTGTTTATTCAAAAAGGAGGTCAAGTCCATTTCATATTCATTTAATATTCATTGTCACCATATTCACGTGATCGAGCGGAATCATTCGAGTAAAATAAAAGACAATTTATGATGAATTTTCATTGAATAAGACCCCTCTACCAAATAGGATTGAAAACATGTGCTTTTGAACTATTCTACTCAGCATGTAAAAATATGTGATGCCTAGTATCATTGCCTAATATCAGATATCAGATGCCTAGTAGTGCCTTATTATCATTTAAAAATATACGCACAATAAGAGTACAGTTCAATCATCTCATTCAAGATTTTATTATTATTATTATTATTATCTATATATCTATGTACAGACCCCAGCACATCAAGCTACTACAATCTGTCAAATTTCTTTAATAGATTTCAACTTTATCGCTAAAGCATTAAGGTTCAAGGTTGATTGGGAAAATTTGACAGTTTCGGGTAGCTTGACCTGCAGGCTGGCGTCTGTACAAATAAATAAAATTGAAGTGTCTGTATCAAACTTATAACTAAGCCTTTATTTTAAATACTAAATACACACGAATCTACTTCAATTTTTGTAGGCCCAGCACCCTAATTGCGTAACACACGATCAATCGGAATCGGTTTCATTTTGACAGTTCAACAACATTCATTGCGTTATTTACGTCGTTGAGCAGACACATGACACATTTTTTGAACATATGAAGCAATGGATTAGCAATATCCTTCAAAATGATTCAGATTGAGATTGATTGTGTGTTACGCAATTAGGGCGCTGATTCATGTCTAAAATAGACATAAATCAGCGCCCTAATTTTAAACTTAATTAAAAAATAATTAATAGTCATAACGAATTAATACCCTATAAAAGCATAGTAACTATTACATTGACTTGACCTTTAATTGATAAACTCTCTTACTATTAATCACATTGTTATCTATTTATTCTACTAAGCTCGGGGTTACCTACCTCTTCATTTCATAATAATAAAAAATATAACGAATGTCATTTAGATTTTAATTATTTTTTGCTTCATCGTCGTCGTCATCAATAACATTTTATTTTTCCAGCTATGTTATATTACAATAATATTTCAGCCAGATAAAAAGTACAGACGCTCACAAACGCAGCATAAAGCAATTCCAAAGAGCTTTTCAACTCACTGACTGCTGACTAAACACTGAATACACAATTTATATATTTTTTTAAACTCAACCAGTCTTGACTAAGTTACTATACAAATAAATACAAAAACAAAGGACACTTAGGCGTTGAAGTACTCGTCCGCATCGCTGTCATTCGGAAACGTGCCCAGAAGACTGGCAGCATTGCCTCGTTGAATGGCAATGTTAATTCTTTGGCCAAAGAACGTCCCAGCCCTCTGGTCACGTGAAGTGCCGACTTTTCGACCCCAAACGGCTCAAAGCTGTAGTTACCCATAAGGTTATATTTGCGCCGCTTGAGGGTCTCAGCAGTCGCAGCAGCGGCGGAGATTTAAATCTCTGTGAGTAGGTACACCTACATAAGAATTAATAGAATATTAACACCATCAATTACAGACGCTAACAAACGTGACGTGACTCCGAAACGGTGTGACGGACGGCTAGCATTGTTATCATAAAGTTGAGCCAAACATGTGACCAGCGTATGCACAGCGCACGTGTCCAACTAGCTGACATAATAAACTCATTGACACTGGTGTGATGACGTCATCATCGTTCGAGCGAGGTGATAATAGCGAACGAATTCATTCGTTTTAAAAATAATTTTGGAGGGGGATATTCACGTTGCTTCTAACACGTGATTGAAAGTTGAACAAACATTTAGGTTTATAATGGTAGCAATAATAAGGCAGGCGCAGATTGGGGCGGGCCGCACAACCACGCAACGCATTACAAAAGTCTTCCTTCAATACTTACACATCTTTTAAAATATAAAAATGAATCGCTGAATGTGTTGCTAAGCGCTAATCTCGAGAACAGCTGAACCGGTTTCGCTAATTCTTTTTTTAGAATATTCCTTGAAGTACGAGGATGGTTCTTACGGAAAAAAAATGTGAGAAAGTTGCTTCACGCGGACGAAGTCGCGGGCAAAAGCTAGTTTTCTATAAATTTCCTGGAAGCCGACCCCAGCATAGTTGGGAAAAGGCTAGGCAAACATATTACAGTATTCAAATTTAGGGCTGATTTTTCAATCGACACACCGTTTTGTTCGTGGAATAAAATTGAATTCTGACAGTTTTTGTATGGAAGAACTGTCAAAAATTAAAAATTATTCCTCCGATAAAATTATCTGGCGATGCAAATATCGGCCCTCTTAATGAAATGAATAACCTCATAAAAGCCCGAGCTGTACCTTTACGGGTTGCAAGGGCAACAGCCAAACTTCCTCAAAGCTCATATAAGCGTAAACATTGTTATAAACCAGCGGGGTAATTGTTATAAACCAGCGGGGTAATTGTTATAAACCAGCGGGGTAATTGTTATAAACCAGCGGGGTAATTGTTATAAACCAGCGGGGTAATTGTTATAAACCAGCGGAGTAATTGTTATAAACCAGCGGGGTAATTGTTATAAACCAGCGGGGTATTGTTATAAACCAGCGGGGTAATTGTTATAAACCAGTGGGGTAATTGCGTAACACTCTACCGGTACCAATAGCTTTCATTCTGACAGTGCAACAACATTCATTGCGTTATTTATGTGGTTGAGCAGACACATTTTTCGAACACAGAATGCAATGGGTTAGCTATTGCTAATCCATTGCATTCTGTATTTGAAAAATGTATGTACTTAAATGATTAATATTATTTTATTTCCGTTTGTTGGAAAATAATTGATATAATAATCTCAATCTGAATCATTTTGAAGGAAATATCCTTCAAAATGATTCATTGATGATTCAGATTGAGATTGAAAGTGTGTTACACAATGAGGGTGAAGACAAGGAGTCTATGGCTGTGTCATACATCCCTACCAGATAATAATGTTCTAGTTCTAGAAACAAGCAATGTGCTCCACATTACTACAGTACTAATAGTAAATTCTGCCATTCAGGGAAGAGACAGATCCAACAAATGAAAGATCATGAAAATCGGTCCAGCCGTTCTTGAGTTTTAAATGGTGTTACTAGCCCGACTTTGTTTTATTTATATAGATTTACACCAATGATGACTATTACGTTTTGGAATGGGCAACTAGCTTCATCTTTCTGACTGACCGACCCCTTTTTTTTTTTTTTTTTTGTGGATGGGAAATCATCAAATGACCCCTCCCGCTCTGGGTGGAGCGGAAGGGAGTGTCAGACTTTTACTGACTAAAACCCACCCGTGTTCCGTCCTTAGCCCTTTCTGTTCCAGGGCAGCGGTTAACCTTTCGGAAAATCCCGCCGCCCCGGCAGGCTTCGGCCCTATGGGGCCCCGTCCTCTGCTGACATTTTCTCTTTGAGGCGCGCGTGGAACACAACGCGCCGTCCGGCACGGGCCTGGTCCTGATCGGACGGTGAGCTACCCATTACTCACCGCCCGCAGGCCCGCGCCTACGGTGGCCGGGAGTCGTCACGCGGCTCCCGACGCCCGGAGCGTCTCCCGCGGCGGCTGAGGCGTGAGGTGTTCTCCCTCAGCCTCCCCGCCACCTCCTTCGCTAGCATGACTGCTTCGCAGAAGGAGGTGACTGCCTCCCATTCTCTCTCGCCCCGGACCATGGCTTGCACCAGGGCCGGGCGCGAGAGGTCGCCGCCGTTGCCGATCGCCTCTACGAGGACACGGCGGGGCTCCGCCCAAGCAGGGCAGACCTCCACCGTGTGCTCCACCGTGTCCTCTGGGCGATCCTGGCAGTGGTGACACCCGGGCGTCTCCTCCCGCCTGATGATGTGCAGGAACCTCCCGAAACATCCGTGTCCGGAGAGGACCTGCGTCAGGCGGTACGTGAGAACGCCGTGACGCCTCTCTAGCCACTCCTCAAAGAGGGGTCTTATCGCCACTATCGTGGCGTGCCCTACTGACCGACCCCTTGACTATTCAAAAGTGCCTGTAAAGGCTTATTTGAAATAAATGGTTTGAATTTGAGCACACAAGGATAGAAAAGCACAAAGGTGCTGCTTATTTCTTCATGAATGTCTTCCAGCAGACCTGCGACCTGCGACCTGCCTGGCTTTCAGAGTTGGATGAGAGACGTACACACAGTGTGCATAATCTGCCTATAATGTTTCCACTGCTGGGACGTTGGCCTCCTGTCTTTGAGAGACAGACACGCGAACTCAGTGCGGGTTGGTAGATGTCACATGTGTTCGATTACCAATTAAATCTGTTACAAATTAAAATTTGTGGCCTCTTACGGCAAGCTAACATAACCCCAAAGGACAGTTGGTTTGGTAACGATATATAAGTAAACAAGAAACTATCTCAAACCCCGTATATTTATAAAAATAAATCTAAAGGTGAACCTTAAAAAACTAATTTACCTTATCATTAACAAATTAGGTAGGTGATTAGCTAACCCAGTACGGGTTGGTAGATGTCACATGTGTTCGTTTTTTTTGGTTCAAATCATGCCGATTTCCTCACAATGTTTTCCTTCACCGTTTTGAGAGCAGACACAGTGTGGAAAAAGACGATAGGTACAGGAAAAATGTTAGTACGTTATTAACTGAAATGTTTACACATTGTGTCACTACTGCAGACGATTAATTGGCGCGGGGCAATGAACTTCGCTATTGCACAGACATGTATGATTGTGTGGTGTCTAGACTAGAGTGTTATCTATAAGTAGGTCGGTATATACTCACGACTTTCTTCATACTTTACGATAGTACCTTGTCTATGTACACAAAGAAATTTATATGTGACTGATAGGTACGTTGTTATATTTGGCCTGTCCCAAGCTTGGCCTTGGTGTGAACCCGTTACTTACCAGACGTAGTACCTGAACTATTGGTATTTCTAATCAGTATCGATACTGTACCGGCACTGTGTAAGAGTGAGAAAACAGATGTAGCAAGTAAAAAGGATAGTGAAAAGATCGTTATAAGACTTTAGAATAATAAGTTCAACAAGGTTGCCAATCATACGAGGTTCCTCGTATACAAGATTTGTGGTACGCGGCTGGTACCTGAATTGGTCCCGGTACTTGTTAGGTGGTGCTGTGGCTGTGGTGTGCTGTATAGTAAGTAAAGTTTCAATACGAAGGGTTAAAGCAGAAAACGAATTAGTCGCTAAGAAATCAATTGACATGGTATGCATTAATTAGCACATTATTATAATGATTCAGTACGTAAGTAGGTACGAAGAATATGAGAATATCCTTATTTTTACCTTGTTGTTCATATAGGACTTTGACCGATAAGAATGTGTAGGCGTTGGCACAACAAAACAATAATAATTTAATTATGTAGGTGTGTTGGATAGTGGTGTAGCGGTATCTACAACGCCACATGCGAACAACGCGTCATACTGACGTCACGCAAATCCTGCATCTCGCAAGCAGAGTTTACCGCGCAATTAGCATATATACAAACTTCCCAACATCAATCGTTGGGCAGTTGCCCGCCAGGCACAACACCCGTCTGGTCGGACGATCCTCCCTTTTCAATGGAGGATGAGTGTAACTGCCACGCTTAAATGGAATTGGGCTGGACATTATCTGCCGCATTTCAGACGATTAATGGGCCAAACTTACGACCCAGTTGGTCCTGGCCGTCGCGGCAGGCCCAGACGGAGAGGGCGGGATGAGCTGGACTCCTTTAATAAAGATGGGCAGCTCTGCGGGATAATTGCTTGACGCACTAACAGTAAGAATGGCTTTCATTATGACAATTCAACAACATTCATTGCGTTATTTATGATGTTAGGCAGACAAATTTTTAAGACACACACATACAAAGATAAATGGAAGGAGAGTACGGAGACCCTGGTCCAGCAGTGGGACACAGTAAAAAAAAACCGGCCAAGTGAGAGTCGGACTCACGCACCGAGGGTTCCGTACAATTTAAAATTATTAAAAATATTTTTATTGTATGATGTAACTAAAAATTTACGGTTTTCACAATTTTTCCTTTATCTGTGCTATACGACGTTGCTTCGCACCAAATTTCAAGATTCTGAGTTTACGGGAAATACCCTGTAGGTTTTGATTCCCTTGCGAGTGTCGATTTGCGGCATAAACGGCTGTATCTTTTGATTGCGTAGGCTTAGAAGTTTGATTTTTTCACAGCTCTAAGGGTCAGTAGACTTGAGTATTTGATTCCACCTTGATACCTCCACGCGTTCCTGAGAAAAAGGGTCTTGACAGACAGACGGACGGACGGACAACAAAGTGATCCTATAAGGGTTCCGTTTTTTCCTTTCGAGGTACGGAACCCTAAAAACCAATAATCTAAAATTTTTAATAAACTTTCTATTGCATCAGTAATTATTATTATTTACTTTATTTAAACAAACTTAAATCGCCCTAAGCAAAGCAGAAAATGAAAGGCTATTATTCCATATGACATTTTTTAGGTAGGTACTGTAAGGTGTTGATATGTTTAATGTAATGCAAATTGTATTTTGTATTATTATATTTTCGTAATTGATTGATTCGTCCGAAATAAGTTCGATGCACTATGTGATGTGATGACCGGGTCGACGGCGCGAAAGAGATGTCAGCACGAACTGACGAGCTCCGCTCGGGCCGGTGCCTGTCAGGGCCGCGGGTGATTCGAAAGAGTTACCGTGGCCCCTGGCATAGGCTACTGAAGGAACACGGGTGGGTTTTAGTCAGTAAAAGTCTGAAAAGGAGTCCTTACTGCTCATGTGTTTTTACACAGATCAGACAGGTGTCAGATCCTGCCAGCTTCACCTGCGTGAAATTTAAAGTTCCCTCGCATCGCATCGCCCACCCGCTCCATTACTTCGTTATCACTAAGCGTTTTTCTGAGTTTTTTTTTTGCTCGGCTTCTAAGGGTAACCTTCCTCAAGGATTGAGCTATAAAACGCGAAAATAATTTTTCAAATCCCACCCCAACACAATCCGACTTCCAGAGATTAGCGCGTTCAAACGAACAAACAAAATGTTTCGAACTGCTAAACTGTCCACCAACCACGCCACGTGAAAAGAGGTCAAAACCACAACGGCCTTCCGCAAACTTTAGGTACAAGTTACTGTTTGTTCAAAATAAAACGTGACTTTCGAATCCTTGATTTTGAATAGTGTCAATATAGTATGAATAATTTTGGGATTAAATTTTATTTTTTTTAAGTTTCTTAGGGTTCCGTACCCAAAGGTTAAAAACGGGACCCTGTTACTAAGACTCCACTGTCCGTCTGTGTGCCTGTCTGTCACCAGGCTGTATCTTATGAGCCGTGATAACAAAAAATACTAAAAACAGAATAAAATAAATATTTAAGTGGGACTCCCATACAACAAACGTGATTTTTTTGCCGTTTTTTGCTCGATATCATTAACGGGATCAGGTAGACGCTGAAAGGAGGAGTAAAAAATTAATAATTAAATTAAAATAAAATAAATATTTAAGGGGAGCCCCCCTTAAAAAAAATATTTTATTTTAATTTAATTATCTATATATATAAAATTCAAAGTCCTGACTGACTGACTGACTGACTGACTGACTGAGACATCAACGCACAGCCTAAACCGCTGGTCCTAGAGATATGAAATTTGGAGGGTGTATTCTTCGTAAAGAGTAGGTATCCACTAAGAAGGGGTTTTTCAAAATTCCACCCCTAAGAGGGTGAAATGGGGGGATTTTGTTTGTATGAAAAATCTTATTCCTTGAGTTAATAAACTTGAAACTTGGCACGAATACTTATCTAAGTAAATTATGAAGTTGGGCATTTTTTGTTTTTATAAACTAGGTACCCCCTAAAAGGGGATCGGGGGGTTTCAAAGTTTGTATGGAAGAATTTTAGCGCGTGGTCCGATTTAATGGAAACTCAGTATTTATTCCTAAAATTGAAAGGAAAGAATAATGTGTATCAGGGTTTTTCGAAAATCTACCCCTGACGGCCTGAAAAGGGGTAGTCAATTTTACAAGGGAGGATTTTACAGCTTGGCTTGATTAACTCGAAAATTGGTATAAATAATCTTTGAGTCAAGTTATGAACACACCCCCTGATGATTTTTCAAAATTCCACCCCTGTGGGGGTGAAAAGCGGGGATACAGTTTATATGAAAAATCTTATTCGTTAGGTTAATAATCTTGAAAATTGGCATGAATACTGGCCTAAGTAAGCAATAAAGTTTATCATTATTAGTTTTTCCAAACTACCCGTCAAAGGGGATATAGGGGTGTTGAAGTTTGTGTGGAAGAAATTGAATGCGCGGTCTGATTAACTCGAAACTCAGTATTGATACTTTCGACAGAAAATAATTAATAATAAGTACGTAAAGTTGTCGAAAATTGACCCCTGACGGGGCAAAAAGGGGTAATTCGGTTTTTAGGGGAGGATTTGAACTTGAAACTGTATGTTACATTTTCACGCTTAAGCCACTGAACTTCTGATTTGGCAAAGCGATAGATGGCATCCTGGGGAAGCACATACTTTTTATCCTGGTAGCACGTTCCCGTGGGATTCCGACATTCACGCGGGCGAAGCCGCGGGCAGAAGCTAGTTAATTTATATACAATAGCCGCGATTTTTATAGATAATGATACGGAAGCCTTCGGGCGCGAGTCTGGTACACAACTTGTATGTTTAATAAAAGGGAACCACTTTGATGTTATTTATTAAAACAGAATTATTTAAAGACCGCTACATCGACTGCTGGCAGTAGTAGCACTCCCTATTTCCTACTAATATAATAAACGCATGGATGGATGGAAGGATGTTTTTTTACTCTTTCACGCAAATTTCGATGAAATTTGGCACACATAGAGTTTATAACCAGGATTGAAACATAGGATACTTTTTATCCCAAAACTCCCACGGGATCCAGACTTATGCGGGTGAAACCACGGGGCGCTGCTAGTCTTCCATAAAATAGTAGTTACCTCTAGGAAAGGAATACTTGTTGCCATCGAGATGAAAAAAGACAATGGCAACGTATTTTTTAATTCAAACCTTTTTAAGCAAAGGGCCTCTGAATGAATAAGCCCTGATAACGTTATCACAGCTGAACCCGAGTCGCCATCAAAACAAATACTCGTACACTGGACAGCAAATAAACCGAGCCACCCGCTACCTTGGAACTATGATTCGATTTTCTCAAAAAGTATTAAACTTACAACTATCAAAGTTATACCTACAGAAAGTGCGTTTCATGATGATTAAAATGACTATAAATTTACTTTAAAGTACCGTCTAATCACATTGTAATCAAGCAACAAACACAATGCTAACGATTTGCATTTGTAGATATTAGATAGGTACTTATTTTATTTCTGATAAAGACCACTCGCTGCCAATGACCTAATCAAATAATTATGTTACTATAGTGATAATATCATGGGTTCATCAGGGTTACTGGTACCTCGACGTATTCCTAGCCTTTTTCCAATCGGGGTCGAATTCCAGTCTAGCCGAATGCAGCTATCTGACCTCCACAACCTAGTTACTGGGTAACACGATACCCGTAGGTAAGACTGGTTGTCGAACTTTCGGGTTTCTGACTACCCGTAACGACTGTCAAAGATCTACGAATGACAGCCGGGACCTAGGGCTTAACGTACTTTCCGAGGCATGGAGAGTCTCTATATGTAAAGGATTGTCACCCATCCACTAACCAACCGCGGCAAGGGTAGCCTAACCTTCGATCGACCTGTGCGATTGTCTTATGTATTACATACAGCGTGGCAGGGACATCGACGAGCAAACTGTAACCATGAATTCAGCACATGAGTTTAGACCCCATAGCGTCGAAATTTTTCGTAGGTTATTAAAAAATTAAATTGCTGTTCCATGCCATACATTTTGACCGCATAGGTATTGCACTTTTCTATGAAACAGGTTTTTTTTTTTGATAACCGACGAAAATTTTTGACGCTATGGGGTCTTAACTCATGTGTTGTTTTCATGGTTACAGTGGGCGCGACGATGTCCCTGCCACCCTGTATATGCATAAATCTTAAATTGTAAGTAGGTTAACAACCTACCTATATAAAGAAAATCGAAGAAAGACCTAACGATACAATACTTTATTTACCCACGTGTGCGCGTGACGTATTCGTTATGACAATAAGTATGCGCGTGCGCACGTGATCTCTCACGAGTTCATTGTTTCCAGCCAGTGTTTAACTTTCACTTGACGATTATACTCGGTTCTGTGTGGTTATCTCTAACAGTGCCTGCGACTTCCATTGTCTTTTGATCGTTTGTGAATTCTTTTAACAATAACAATCAGGTTGCTCAGTAGGTACACCTATGCCGTCAATTCCTTCCTCCGTAGTATAGGTATACTACGGAGGAAGGTATCGACATCAATGTTAGGATAGTTAACACTATTTCAGGTGTGAAATTTGTAATAATTAAGACAACATAATCCATTGCTTCGTATGTTCGAAAAATTTGTCTGCACATCAATGTAAATAACGCAATGAATGTTGTTGAACTGTCAAAATGGAAACCATTGCTACTGTTAGGGTTGATTACCAAAGTCAGATATATTTTATACGTGGAATAAAATTGACATCTGACAGGACAAACTGTCAAAAATTCATTTTTTTTTTCTCAGGATATTAGACTTATTCTAGGTATAAAAGTATGATGAAACTCGTCCTTTAGTGTGTATCGCAATTACCCCGCAGGTTTCATTTATCTTATTCAAAATGCAGAAAACAATTTTATCACTCAGCTAACACAGTTTCCTCCACCGTTTCCTCAGCATCAGCATCATAATTCCTGCCACGTGACATAAAATCATTCCGAATGCTCATTTAGGTCAAGCACATATCTTGCTATTATTCAATTTGAGCTGTAGCGTGTCTTTCAACGTGACTCGTGAATAGAGACGATATTTGGCGTGAAAAGGCTCGCATACACTAACAAGCGAGTATTTTAATGGGACAGAAATGAGGAGCTTTTGCAATGGTTTTTTATAAAGAAAAATGGTGTTTTTATGGTTTTTTAAATAAGGATTTTTGTATGTATTAGTTTATTATCGTATAAGATTATTTTGTGTATTTTATGTATGGGCCTTAGTTGCCTGAAATAAAGTGATTATTATTATTATTATATTCAGCAGTGTGTTCGGCAGTGTCCTTTTGTAAGTATTATAGGGGACTCCCCCTATCCTACAGTTAAAAAACAGCGGCCAAGTGCGAGTCGACGTTTTTTATATGGGGACTCCCGTTAATTATAACTTTACTTTAAATTTATTATTTGCAATTATAGCGGCGATACAAATTTAATACATATTCTGTGAAAATTTCAACGGTCAATCTATTATGGTTAATGAGATACAGCCCGCTGACAGACAGATGGACGGACGGACGGACAGCGGAGGCTTGGTATTAGGGTTCTGTTCCGTTCCGGCCCCCTTTAGATACGGAACCCTTCAAAGTCATGGTCTACTTATGTCCCAAATTTCATCCAAATTCGTTCAGCCGTTTTAGCGTTATAGCGAAACAAACAAACATCAAAAAATCAAATCTTTTCTCTTTATAATATTAGTTTATATAAGTTTCACATACGTGTATAGAGAGAGCCTACACAACCTATAAATCTATAAATTCTCAGAACCTACGAAGGTTCTGTTAATTTCCATACAAAATTGTGAAAAAACTACAGGAACATATCTTATCATATACTCGTACTAATATTATAAATGCGAAAGTTTGTGAGGATGATGGAAGATTGGATGTTTGTTACTCTTTCACGCAAAAACTACTAAACGGATTTTGATGAAACTTTACAGTGATATAGCTTATACATCAGAATAACACAGAGGATACTTTTTATCCCGATATTCCTACGGGATCGAAACTTAAGCGGGTGACACCGCGGGGCGCCGCTAGTTGAGAATAAAAATGTACAAACTTACCTACATTAAACGATCTGATGATTATTTGGTTGACTTGTTAAATACAATGAGCATTTTTAAACGTCACTCCTTGATGGTCATGGTCATGCTTATGTTCATACACTGTAAACAAACAAAAGCACTTAGAGGATCCTTTTTAGGGGCCCGCGTGGTGGGTTACGGCCCACTCCCTCTCACAGAGAGGAGGCCTGTGTCCCAGCAGTGGGAATATTATAGGCGGATTATGCATGCTATGATTTATGGGATTACAAAATAATATACCTATCTCTACATTTACTTTTCTCCATAACCTATTGAATGCCTAAAAAGGTACCTAATTTAACACCATGTGTGTTGCCATGGTGTCGTCTTGGTGGTCACTGTAGTTGACACCCGGTACTTATACGGTAGCAAATGTCTGGCGAGTTACACCGCCACATGAAACTTTGTACCTTACATTGTTTCGTGGAATCCGTCGGTCATTGAATTACTGAGTTAGTGATATGTTGCCACTTATTATTAGAGAGTTGAAATTTTCAGTGTGTGTTTCTATTGCCGCTATAAGAACAAATCATTATCCTGCCCTTATCGTAATTTATTTGGGGTCAGAGCAACATGTCTTTTTCTTCCATACTTCTCTATTAATCTTCATCTCGGTAGTCACCCCCTTTCCATCATTCACACAGTCCATCCATCGTTTCTTTTGTCTTCCCATTCATACTCAAAACTTTCCTCACAACATTTTCCTCATTTCTCTGTAACACATGCCCATATTATGACAGCCGATTTCCATACAACTTTTCAGTTACCGGTGCCACATTCAAACTTCCACGTATGTACTCATTTCTTATTCTATCCATTCGTGTTACACCACACATCCCTCTTAGCATTCTAGCGTATAAATTAAAGTGAGAAAACAAGAAACGTGTTTTTTTTTGGGCTTTTTCTCGCCTTGTGGTGTACCCTGCATATGCGAGTCCGATTCGAACTTGGCTGCTTTTTTTTGTTGTCTTCCTCTGGTATAGCAGAGCGAAAAAAAATGGTATACCGTCCTACCGTCGAGTTGTGCGAAAATATATGTAGCAGCTGTTTTGTTCTCGCGATTTCAGATATCTTCCCATAGTAAAAGTTTTTCATAATGATGAGAGCAATGACTTCTTAAGGGCCAAGCGCCAAGGCAGCCCGCGAAATTCAAATTTTCTTAAGTTTTTAGCAATTTGCAAGTCAGGGTCGGGTCGTAGGTTGAACAAATTAAGGTTATAAACTTCGATGATTTATTGATTATAATTTTGTAAATACGTTACGCTCGCGAATCATATCTTATTTAAGAAAATTTGAATTTCATGGACTACCCTGGCGCTTCACCCTAAAAAGGTTTTCAGTTATTTCAATTGTATACACACCTTGTATACAAGTTTTGAAATACATAATAGATAGAATAATTTTATTAAGTAGGTCACTTATTTTTAATATAACAATACTTTTTGTTTTATTCCATAAGATAACAATGAGAAACATGTTATTGTTTGCGTTGGATGTTGACTTACATAAATTGTTAAACAAATAAGTAAATTTTAGCACCACTTGAGAACTTTCCCTCTAAAATATTTGCTTAGTATTTTACATGTTCCTTGTTGGTATATAATTGAAAGGTATTACCTGAATCTTACACCAAAACTCGAAATAAAGACACATGACGCTTACATTAACCTTTTACGGTATGCTGATTGAATTCTGCGCCTGGTCAGAGATCCAATTACAGCTGCATGAAATAAATACTCAAAGAATGCCCCGTGGACATATTTTCTTAGATGGCATTTGTGAAATATAAAAGCAGTTTTTTTCAGGAGTTTGTACATGTTTTGGCTTGGCGCATGGTATACTTAGTTGACATGACGTGGGTCTGGTGGACGGCATAACAATTTTTGACAACAATTCCCAGAAAATTTAAACTTCACTTAGGGTGACTTCTTCGCGATCGCGGCTTAGCTCGCTACTTCAATATAATGTCGATACCCACGTCGATTTAATCGAACCTGAAAGCTGAATTGCTCAGTCTTGTGTTTGCTTGATCACATGGATGCTTGCCTTCGAAAAACAAAATATTTTGTTAAGCATCGAGGTACCTTAATTTCCAAGTAACCCGCGACGTATCGCAGTGAGGTATCCTTCGGCATGTGCGTGCGTGTCTATAAGCATGCATTTGTTTTACATCGAGGTAGCGAGCTAAACCGTGACCGCGTGGTATCTTCGGCATGTAATCCCTCCCTAAGGATGAAACTATGTAACTGTCCTAAAGACAAATACACCTTGTCTTGTTACGGCGGGCAAGTGACATTCAACCTTACGGTAGTAAGCAGTAAGCAGTAATGAGGATGACTTCATCTAGCACACGCTAGTTCGCCAGTATAGACCTGCCCTAAGGTCGGAGGCACGCGTTTGCGCACACATTAGGTATATTCATTCACCCACGTGTGCATTTGGCTGTTATTGTAGACGCAATGTGACCGGACCGGCACTGCGCAGGCGCTGGCGGCTATTCAATTTGAAGCGCCACGTGGGTCGATTATCCATTATATTGAGCACAATATACAATAAATACATTGTAGACGTTGTAGGTTTCTTATGTAATTGCTCGGTGACCTCTTAGAAAGAGGTTGGCTAGGTTATAGACACCTGATAATGGATTTTTCATCGATTCACACTTTATGCCTCCTTAGGCATAAAGTTGGAAGAAGATGGAAAATCCATTGTAACCATCCGACGTGTTCGCACCACCATCCATGTATAATAGCGGGTATCGACATCGAGCATAATCAGCTTATAACGTTCCCACTGCTGGGACACAGGCCTCCTCTCGGTGAGAGGGAGTGGGCCGTAATCCACCACGGGGGCCAGTGCGAGTTGGTACATGTCACATGTGTTCGAATTTCTGGTTCTAGGACATGCCGGTTTCCTCACGATGTTTTCCTTCACCGTTTTGAGAGCAGTGGTGATGAAATAATATACACAAAGTAAAGTGCCTGTCTGGGTTTCGTAGGTTCTCGAAAGTCGCGGCCACTGGGACACCACTGATCTTTCGATATCGTGGTTACGAGCTAAACAACGATCGAGAGCGAGAAAGTCACTCTAGTGAAGTTTTAATTTTCTGGGAATTGTTGTCACTGATTATAAAGCTTTACGAGGTCAACTATACGAACTTGACGACACGGTTGGCACAGTGGTTAAGCGATTGACTGCTGCGCTGCATGTCGCGGGTTCGATTCCCGCACGGAACAAATATTTGTATGACCTACATGTATATTTGTTCCGAGTCTGGGTGTTTTTCTATCTATAATATGTATGTATTTACAAAAAAAAAATTGTATATAAGTAGTTTATCAGCCATCTTGTTACCATAACACAAGCATTTGGTTGCTTAGCTTGGGACAAATGGTGCTGTGTGAAATGTCCAGGGATATTATTGATAAATGATAAATGATAAATGATAAATGATTTTATTTTGTAAGTAGGTTTGTACAAACACTTTTACACGTCAATCATATTTTAAAACTAGATGAGGTCGGCGTTTCCTATCTGACTACTCTGAGAAGAAAGGCCGAAACAAACTCAGAGGTCACAGTCTCTTTTAAAGTCCAGACATAATCTTGGTCAGATCATATGAAGACCATGCAGGTCGATGTCTGAGATGGTCTTTTGAGGAAAGAACCACACAGATTGAGAGGACCTGTCCAGTCAGTGCACGCATTTGTCAGAAATCAGTGCAGCTCAACTCAAAACTTAAGGAGCTCGACGATTCGACGAACAATACCAAAGAAAGGACATTTGGGTAGGCCGCATTAATTACTCAAACTGCCAGACCATGACAAAACTAAGAGAACAGAGAGAAAAATAAAATATAATAAAAATAAAGTGACCCACATAGTCTTCACATTCACAATAATTAAAATAATAGAATACTTTACAAAGTAAGCAAATGTCACAGTACTTATATATAGAATTCATTGATGTCAAAGTGTATATAAAAAAGAAAAACAACAACAAAACAGAAAAATAAGAACACTACATAGGTAAAAAATTGGAAGCATCTCAATCCCAAGCCTTTTTGTCCTCGATATAATCCTTAACGGTATAAAAGGCTTTCTGGCACAACTTACGTTTAATGAATGATTTGAATTTATTAAGGCTTAGATCTTGAACGGGGCTTGGAACTTTATTGTAAAAGCGTATACATTGGCATCTGAACGAGCCACCTATTTTCTTGAGCCTTGTTATAGGTACAACAAATTTGTGTTTGTTCCTAGTATTTATATCATGGATATCACTGTATTTTTTAAACAATTTTATGTTTCTATGGGCATATAAAAGATTTTCATAAATATATTGAGAAGGCACAGTCATAACATTAATCTCTTTAAATTTGTCTCTGAGCGAGTGTCTCGGACTTAATTTATAAATTGATCGAACAGCTCGCTTCTGCAAAACAAAGATAGTCTGAATATCGGCGGCATTTCCCCACAATAGAATACCGTACGACATTACACTATGAAAATAGCTAAAGTACACTAAGCGGGCTGTCTCTATATCAGTTAAATTACGAATTTTTCTAACAGCGTATGCTGCGGAACTTAGCTTTTTTGACAATTTATCTATATGTGGACCCCACTGAAGCTTAGCATCCAAAGTTATGCCCAAGAATACTGTGCTGTCTTCAGGATTCAATTCTTCGCCCTTTATCAACACATTCGTTTTCACCTGCCTAACGTGAGGTAGCGTAAACTTAATGCATTTAGTTTTTTTCTCGTTTAAAAGTAAATTATTAACATTGAACCAGTGGACTACTTTAGAGATCGCGCTATTTACATCGTCAGTAACCAGCTGCTGACGTTTAAGTTTAAATAAAAGTGAAGTGTCATCGGCAAACAACACTATATCATGATTATCCTTTATGAGGTACGGCAAGTCATTTATATAAATAAGAAACAAGAAAGGACCAAGAATTGAGCCCTGTGGGACTCCCATTGTTACTATAGATCCGGGAGATCTTTTTCCATTAACGACAACGCTCTGAATCCTGTTACTCAAGTATGAAGTAAGAAGATTCAGAGCATTGTTCCGGATTCCGTAGTGGCGGAGTTTCCTGATTAACGTTTCGTGAAGAACGCAATCGAATGCCTTGGACAAATCACAAAAGATGCCCAAGGCATCGCATTTATCTTCCCATGCATTATAAATATGTCCTAGAAGTTCAACACCGGCATCAGTAGTTGAACGACCCCTTGTAAAACCGAACTGTTTGCCATGTAATAATTTGTGTTTATTAAAAAATCTTTGCATTTGTTCTAAAATTAATTTCTCAAAAATTTTACTAAAGGTAGGTAGTACAGAAATAGGTCTATAATTTGTGGGGTCTGATGTACTACCCGATTTAAACAAAGGTATTATTTTACTATTTTTCATGAGATCAGGAAACTCCCCACTGTCTATACAACTATTAAAGATAACAGCTAGAGCAGGTGCCACAATGTCAATAATAGACTTAGCAACTTCTACAGAATTACCCCACAAATCTGCAGTCTTTTTAACATTTAAAGTGTGAAAGGTTTTAATTATATCTCTACAGGTAATATGTTCAAAATGAAATTCCGAATCGCAACCATTAACATTTTCCTTAAGCAAAGACTCAGCAACAGAAGGTGATGAGTTTAGGGATTTAGTAGTTGAAACGGGAATATCCGAAAAGAAATTTTCAAATGCCTTGGCGACTTGTGAGTCAGATTTTATTATGTTGTCATTAATAGACAGGCTGTAGTCAGTATCTCGATTGCTAGATCTCCCCGCTTCACTATTAATAATAGTCCAGGTCGTTTTAATTACATTACTGCTGTTTTTAATCTTTGAACCCAAATAACGTGACTTGGCCATATAACAAACTTTTTTAAATAATTTTGAATAATTTCTAACATACAAATTAAATTCATCAGTGTTAACATAAGACCTTTCATTGTACAGTTCATAAAGCCGTGTTCTACTTTTATGAATACCAATGGTAGCCCAATCACTGAAAGATGCATTACTATTAACCGAGATAGTCTTGGGTATGAAGGTGGAATCAAATTGTTTACAGTATATATTAAAAAAAATATCATAAAGATTATTAGGATCAGCATGAGTTGACAAAACTGGTAATTTATCAATGAGTTTAACTTTAAAAGCCTCCAAGCGACTCGCAGTTTTGGGGTTAACAGTGATATCCTTTTTAGCCACTTTTTTGTTTTGGTTTTGAATAGTAATCCTTTGCCCGCAATGATCAGAATCTAGTAAATTTATAATTTCTTTGTGGCTTGGTATAATATCTGTATAAATATTATCTAGGCATGTGGCACTAGTAGGAGTTATTCTTGTGGGCTCCAAAAATAGGTTTTCAAGATTGTAGGACTGAAACAGGCTTAAAATTTTACTACAAGAACCTGAGTTTTCTAACAAATTGACATTAAAATCACCACAAATGATAACGGACTTGCTTGAATTACAAATCCTGTGTAACACTTCATCCATTACCTTTTCAAAGCAGTCATACAATCCTGAAGGGGGTCTGTACACACTTAATATATATTTATATTATTATTATTATTAACTATACCATGCGCTAAGCCAAAACATAAAGAAACTCCTAAAAAAACCTGCTGTTTTCACAAAGACAAAGTCCAGGAACCGAAAATACTGTCCACGGGACTTCCTAAGAATATTTATTACATTCAGTTGTAATTGGCAGAAGTCAATCAGCATACCTTTAGGTGAGCGTAATGTGTCTTTATCTCGCGTTTTGGTGTAAGATTCAGTAAAACCTTTTAATTTTATACCGAATAGGCGCATGTAATGTTACGTTTATATGCCAGTAATTTCGCCGGTGCCTAAACAATATTTTGTTCAAAATCTAGTCACAATCTCATCTCATTTTCATCTTGCCAAAAATGTACGGAAATTAGAGGTATCGTTGACAGATTGGAAAGTGAGATTAGAGTGAGAACGTTCGCAACGCGAAATACGGAAAATGGCGGATTTTATCAGTGAAACATCAAATAACTTATTTATTTATTTATGTACACACAGTAAAATACATAGTGATATGACATAGATATAATGTGAGTAAAAGGGTACCTACTGCTTATTTCTTAAGAAATTTCTTCCAGCAGACCTGCGTAAGGAAGTACTTAAGTAAGTGTACCTACATAAGTTAGTATTATTACAGCATATATAGTATACACAATACGTTTTCCATTTTCCTTAAATTTTTAACAAACTTAATTTCCCCGTTTGTTAATTCAATCCTTCAGTATCACAGAAAATGTAATTCAATCAAATCATTAAAATAATTTTATTGAAAACGGATTTTCCACTAAGTTTTCCCACAGAGGTATGCACTATAATTTTATACAAATCACCTAGAATTATCTTCCAATCAAAATGACTGTATTTTTATCATAATACGTACGTACGTAATGATATCTTACGATCTCACAATAATTTTCTTTATTACATTGATTCTTTGATGAATAAGTGGTTTATTTCTTAACTTATTAAAGGAAAATTTATTTCCATTCAAGTTTTTTACATTTATTGCAAAACTTACGTTTTTCATCAATACCTATACAGGGTGGCAGGGACATTGGCCCATAACCTGTTACCATGGATGCAATACATGATTCTGACCCCTAGCGTAGAAGCTCCTCGATAATAAAAAAAATTACTGTTTTATAGACAAACTAAGTGCATTCTGGTCAAAACGTACTGAACAGCAGTTTTTTTTTTAATAGCCTCCAAGTATTTTTCCGAAGAAAAGTCTAGAATCATGTGCTGAATTTAGTACATACTTAGTTACAGTTTGCGTGTCGATGTCCCTTCCACCCTGTATGTTGTCTGTGATAAAAGTGTAAAAAGATCCACGGTCTTTAATTTGACTCATATACGTTAGGCCGAAACTCGAAATCCCGAATCACTTTATCCCAAATGAACGCTATCCCGAATCACTCTATCCCAAATGAACGCCATAACCGCTATAGTGTACTATCTTTGTAAGGTAAGGTGTCATATACGAGTATGATAAAGCTTAAGAAATATTATTCTGTGTATATTTTACGAGTACTTACCTATTAGGTTCTGGCTCTTTTTGTGACATGCTTCCCTGGTACTCCAATCACAAACTCAAACTCAAATCATTTATTTCAATTAAACCATTTACAGGCACTTTTGAATTGTCAGAATTAAATAGTCGGTCAGTTAGTCAGAAAGTTGAAGCTATTAGTCGCCCATTCCAAAAACGTAGATCTCTATGGAGAAGAACGGGCAAGAAACTCCACGGACACTCTTTTAAATCAAGATATTATTACAAAATCCTGGGTACATTGTTACTATTTACGGACTAAATAAAAAATTATATTTATCAATAATAAATCTGCCATGGTCTGCTTAAACGTATAAATTATATATGATACACTCATACACGTGCTCACATGTTTTTTCCAAGCAATTTAGATAAACGGTCATCTACTGCTGTGTCATATGGGTTTGTTATTTTGACGTCGTTTGTTACTGTGCGGTTTACATGTTGTAAAAACCAAGTTAATTATAATATAATATACATAGGTTCTCGGTAACCAATCCACTCTAGCCACTCAAGTCCATAGATCAATATGTTTGGCTTCCATGTTCTGCGATACTCCTGCACCAACAGGGGATTATCCTTGGGTGCTCTTAGATAGTGCGTACAGGGATTATCGTCGGTTGGTGCCTCAACACTTAAAAATGTCCAAGGGGCCTCTGCCAGTTGGCTTCGTACGCCTTCCTAAGATGCGGGACCCCAGAGTCCCGAGATATGTCAGAATTTGATATTTATATTATTAGGAATGCCAAAGGGAAAGGGAGCCAAGGAGTACATGAATTAACTCTTGATGACTTTTATGATACGAGTATAAAAGCATTTAACGGATCCTATGGGAAATAATTATTTAAAAAAATACCGAGAACGAAAATGTAAAAAAAATGAAATTAGAAATTGCGCATGGGCACGTCAGCTGATTTGCACGGATTAGTGCTCATATACACGACCAGCTGCCATCACCAACGTGCCGCTCGTGCATTTGATCACCGTTCTCAAATACACGAGCGGCACTTTGTCGACGGCAGCCGTAGACTTGTCGGCGGCTGCAGTTGCGTTAACGCCAGCCACTCGTGTGGGCTATTAGAAGATCAAATTATTTTTCTTGTTTTATTATTACAAGTATGAGCCTGTTGTGTATGTACCACTGCATAGATAAGGCCTCTTTCTTCTTTCCAGTATTCTCTCTCTTTTGCATTAAGCGCCAAATCCTTTAAGGTAGAAGTCTAAATCGTCACGCCATCTCATTCTGGGCCTACATAGTCCTACTACGTCGCCCTTTTCCTATAGTTCGAAACCCAATCTGAGGCTACTTTCGCCTGGGCACGCCACAATTGCGGCAATAAGTCCCCTCTTTGAGGAGTGGCTAGAGAGGCGCCACGGCGCCCTCACCTTCCGCTTAACGCAGGTCCTCACCGGACACGGTTGTTTCGGGAGGTTCCTGTTCAGGATAAAGCGGGGGGAAACGCCAGGGTGTCACCACTGTATGGATCGCCCGGACGACACGGTGGAGCATACGGTGGAGGTGTGCCCGGCTTGGGCGGAGCACCGCCGCGTCCTCGTGGCGGCGATCGGCGGCGGCGATCTCTCGCGTCCGGCCCTGGTCCAGGCCATGGTACGGAGCGAGAGTGCATGGGAGGCAGTCACCTCCTTCTGCGAAGTAGTAATGCTCGCGAAGGAGGAGGCGGAGCGCGTGAGGGAGAGGCAATCACTGCGCCCTCATGCTCCTAGTCGCCGCAGGAGACGCGCTGGATGGGAGGCCGGGAGTCAGCAGCCGACTCCCGGCCACCGTAGGCGCGGGCTTGCGTGCGGTGAGCTGCCCATTGCTCGCCGCCCAGGTAACGGTAAGGTCGCCCGGTAAGGACCAGGCCCGGGTCGACGGCGCGTTGTGTTCCACGCGCGCCTCAAAGAGATGTCAGCACGAACTGACGGGGTCCGCTAGGGCCGATGCCTGCCAGGGCCGCGGGTTGTTCGAAAGAGATACCGTGGCCCCTGGCACCACAGGCAACTGAAGGAACACGGGTGGGTTTTAGTCAGTAAAAGTCTGACACGCCCTTCCGCTCAGCCCAGAGCGGGAGAGGTCATTTGATGATTTCCCATCCAAAAAAAAAGGCTACTTTCGCCCAATTCAGATGTGGCTGCCCCTGATTCTTGTTTTGATTTGATTTTTTATTTTACTTCCTGGTTGAGGCTCCCGCGGACAGGCGCGACGTTACAGGACTCTACATGCGTCACATCCGGACATGTTACATTTCCATTCTTCAATATTTTTAAAGTAAGTAGATACAGTCGCCAAAAGAGATACGGAAGCAGAGTCGCCTGGTATAGCTGAAGTTTAATAAGAAATTGTTTTTGAATGTTTAATTTGATAAATGAACACGGTTTCCTATTTATTAAATTCAGTTTTATTCTAAGACATCCATCGGTTTCTTACTAAACTTCAACTATGTATGTCCGACGACCCTGGTTGTTCAAAAAAGTTAAGAAAAGGAACGTGTCTCGATATATTTTATACAACATAATATAGATTCTACTATTGGAATCCAAAACGGTATTGTTTAAAAGCCTTACGATAATAACGATGTTATTTTTTTTTTAGTATGTGTAATAATAACCAGCCATTGTTTCCAACCGCTGTTTTTCTATTATCTTCATGAGAATAGGAAATACTTTTATTATTTCTTCGTTCTTAGGTGCACTCATTAGGAACGTGTCCTAGGGTTAATTATAATGAGGCCACAGACAAACACTGCAGAAAGTTTCATATTAGGTACTCAAATGTGCAAGTATATAATAGAAAAAAAGGGAAGGCATGAAAAAAATTGTCCGTATCGCTGTCAGTCGGAAAAGTGCCCAAAAGGCTGACAGCGTTGCCACGTTTGATGGCAATGTTGATTCTTTGACCTAAAATCATAGTAAAAAAGTTGCAAATTATGTAGTTATTCTGTAACTAAATATGACTATAACAACCTCGTTAGTCTAGTAAGACTTTTGAACGTGGCGTCCTGGGTTTGATTCTCAGGTCGGGCAAAGTGTGTGTGAGTGGATTTTTCCCTCAGCCCAGGGTCTGTGGCCGGTTAATGACAATAGTCTCGCCCTCCATTATATGGGACTTAAAAATAACTGCCGAACCGTACTAAACAAACTACTAAAGCCTACATAAATATTGAAAAAATAGGACCGAAAAAATAAAGTTATCTAATAATTGTTTAAATATAATTACAAATAAAAGAGATGTGGGTGTGTACTATAGATACACTTCTGTCTAACCAGTCGGAGGTAAACAGGCGTGATGTTATGTTAATGTTGACCTAAATACGCAAAACACCAAGCATTCCACTCAAATCCAATCAAAAAACAAAACGCACGCACAAACGTGCAACTTCCTATCCGCACGGCTGTCGATAAAGTTCAGTTAGACCGTAGAACGAGGCACGTTGAGTGACTCGACGCACGTGTTGAGCTCGACTCGTCTCGTGAGCCCTGACACAGTTCGCGATCAGTGATAGAGGATGTCACTTGGCGAGGAAACCTCATGACGTGGTCGCACGTTTTATACCTTGGATTTTAGATTTTGTACTTGTACTGTAGAATCTACTTGGATTATACAGGGTTAAATTAAATTAGCTAGCGAAATTCTGGAGACGTAATGGTATGGGTATCAAAACACGATAAAATAAAGAGATCTGTTTTTCTTTTTGGGAGGTCATCGACCTCTGTTGGTGTTGTTAATTGAAACATGAGTTTAGTGTTGTTTTCTTTTCTTTTATCGTGTATAGATATCGGTAGCGATACCCATCATGATTATGTTTACACAAAAACAAATTAAAGATTTTTTAAACTTATATTTCAAGTGTCGATAAGCATCCAAAAAATCATCAAATTAATTTATTTTTTATTTTTATCATGTTTAGATAACGATACCCATCGCGTCTGTGGAGTTTCGCTAGCTCATTTAATTTGAGCCTGTAGATTCTACAACATCTTCGTTGGAACCATCCTATTGTAGGAACTAATGTAAGGGAACTTGTCACGTGGGAGTGTGGGACATTCTATCCATCCCCTGAGTTGAGCCAGCAGTATTATGTATCGAGGCTCATTCCAGGAATCATCAGGCTGGTGGCAAGTTCAGGGAGGACTTACATGACTGTATTACACGACTACTGATAATGCGTGAACTGACTGAACAGGACCACTCAATCTGTGTTGTCCTTTCTTCAAAAGACCATATCAGACACCAATCTACACGGATTATGTCTGGACTTTAAACTAGACTGTGACATCTAACTTTGTTCCGACCTCTCTTCTCAGAGTAGTCAAATAGGAAACGCCGACCTCATCCAGATTTTAAAATATGATTGACGTGTAAAAGTGTTTGTAAAAAACCTACTTACAGAAACATGTAAAATCATTTACAAACGAAACATTTCCAGATGATTTGAGTAGCATTTCGCTTAAATATGAGGATGTTTAAATTAGTTTAATAATTAGAATGCATGTAAATGACGCCGATTCCCTTGTTCACAAAACCAAAGTCAATTTAAGTTCAGTGCATCTTTTTCTTTCTATTTCATTACGAAAAGGACAGAAGATAAATATTAGTATAGTCCTGTCAAATTAATACACTCCATAGACAGTTTAGACGTGATTAAAAACATGGCTACTAAAAATACGTCAATTTAAGTCAGGCGCTGCCTATTTGACAGGACTAAACTAATATTTATCTTCTGTCCTTTTCTTAATGAAATAGAAAGAAAAAGATGCACTGAAATTAAATTTAGTTTAGTTTTTGAACAAGGGAATCGGCGCCATTGATCATCAAAAAGTAGGTTGTAAGAAAAGGCGCGATTTATTTGCGAACGACAAAGCAGAGTGTTGATAGATGAACACAGAAAAAGTATGTCAATAAACGCTTCACCAGTAAGCTATTCATATTTTTGTGTTTGCAGACGGTCAATGAACTCTTTTGTAAAAAGCGAAGCCAATATCTAATCTCGAAAACAGAAAGTATTTAATTTCATATCATAGCGAAACGTCCTGCTAGTATTATGAATGGGGTTTATCAAAAATAAACGTGACAACAAAATGGCGGCTGCAGAATAAAGGTCGCCTAGTATAGTCCTTTACAGTTACCTATGAACCTACGACAGTAGCAACCTCTTCGTGGTAAGGGGTATCGTATTACCCAATAACTGGGTTGTGGAGGTCAGATAGGCAGTCAGTCCATGTAAAATACTGGTATTCAGCTGCATCCGGTTAGACTGGAAGCCGACCCCAGCATAGTTGGGGAAAAGGCTAGGGAGATGATGATGATGGCTAGCAACCTTAATACTGATGGATTAGGGCCGGAAACGCAAACACCAGATAAGATTGTAAACGATTTATTAATAGAACAATTTAACATGAACGAACACATTACGAGAAAAAACGACAAGAGGAGCAGTCACAGACCATGACAAGTGATAGTTGACAGATTGGGGTATTATTTGAGACCCAATCACTTTGATCATTCACGGAGAAAGTTACATACGTGCATTATGCAAGACCTATTCTAATAACAATACATCTTACATCCTATGACGTTGAGTTTATAAAGACAGCTATAATAAATGTGAAGACAGCTAGAATAAATGGCCACAGAGGTGCTTCGATATGACATTCTATCTAAGATAGACGAACTAACTCAAAAAGGTGTTCAGCTGAGATTGTAATGGGTCCCATCGCATATTGGAATACGGGGTAACGAGAAGGCTGACATGTTGCCCAAACTAGCAGCCAAACACGGAAAAGAAACCAAAATTACACTTGATTACTCAGATATGTTGCCTAAATTCAAAAATGTTTGTTATGATCTTTGGAAAGAATACTTTGACAGAATATCATTAGAAAAAGGAATATGGTATAAGACCATACAATGTCAGCCTTCCCGTGTGCCCTGGTTTATAAATAATAGTTTAAGCAGGAAATTAGTGGTTACGGCTCACAGACTCAGATCTGGACATATTCCATGTAACAAATTCGTTTTCTTGATGAAAAAAAATACCTCTCCCAACTGTGAGGTTGCAGTTGCTGTGGTCTGTGAGTTGTGGAGGACATGCATCACTTGTTGATGGAATGTGTTCGCTTTGAAGCTGATAGGAGTAAGTTGTTCGGGGCTTTGAAGTTGAACAAGAACGATATAGGTACATTCCACCAAATACTATCTGAGCCGAGCTCTGAAGATGCGAGAAAGTTGTTCGACTTTATAGCCCTGATATATTAATCTCATTAGTTTGATGTGTATCCTGTATTAGGTTACGATGGGACTGACATACGCTGTGCGTTATAAAAGTCCCTATAAAGAATAAAAAAAAAATCTACCTAATAAATACAAAGAAAATAAAGATCACTGTAATTTTGACAGGCTTGTCAGTGACAGCAACTCGATATCCGTGCAGCAACCCTCAAGTTCAAGCAAGCAATCACTTCACGTTTTCACTTGCTACAACAGTTTTCTCCCTGCAAGACCTACATCGGCCGATCTACTCTGTAAAATTCTCACCGTGAAAACTTAGGTGAAGTGAGTTGTTATTCTATCTAATGATCCCTATCAACAGGCGCGGTCGCAGCCCAAGATTGGGGGGCAACCAAGTACTCGTAGTAAGTTACTATCTTAAGTTAGTAAGGCAAGTAAATCATGCTGACTCTCGACAGCTTGAATGATTTTGGGGGGGTCATGACCCCCACGACGGCCTACCTATCATTATAACACTATAGACAGCTCACTTCACCTAAGTTTTCATGGTGAGATTTTTACACAGTAAACCAGCTGCTCTTGCATTACAAACCCACCTCGCTATATTGCTTTTAAAAACGACAGCAATATTTACAACAGCATACGAAATATTTCTGTGTCATGGTCTGCGTGTGTAATTTCTCACATCATTGTCGTACGAAATCGACAAATGTTAACAAACATTTCACTTTTCATGACATTTAGTAGTGTTTGCTCCCTAAATCAACACCCTAATTGCGTAACACACTATCAATCACAATCTGAATTATTTTGAAGGATATGTATAGCTAATCCATTGCTTTATATGTTCGAAAAATTTGTCTGCTCAACAACGTAAATAACGCAATGAATGTTGTTGAACTGTCAAAATGAAAGCTTTTCCTACTGTTAGTTGTATAACGCAATTAGCTCCCGAATTCCAATCTAGCGTTCAATTCCTAGTACATTCATCATACAAGACTTCACTTCATAGGATCATAAGCCAGGCTTCCATGTCGTTAATCCGTCGCACAGGCCGCAAGACACTGCAGCATGCGAACTATTTCGGTGTCACGGTCTGCGGCCGTGTGGCACGTGTGTTTCCGACCGTGCCACGTGCGCGCCGACCTACATTGCAGAACGGCGGCGGCGGCGGGTCGCCGCCCGAGATAGCGGCGGCTTAGCAATGCCCTGAGAAACCGAAATAGAACTGCAGTTGTGGAAATAGAATGAAGACTTAATAGTGCTCGTTAGTTATTAAGTACCTACTGCAATTAGTGGTTTATGTTTATGATTGGAGTTGGTCAATGGGTGTGGTGTTGTGTGCTGCTATGCTTTCGTTTTCATAACAAAAATTGGGGTTTATTCATAAACGATGACTAAAGTTAAGTAACGTTTAAACGTCAAAAATGTATGGTTAAACCTTTAAGCAACGTTTATGAATAAAGGGGATTATGTTCCATGGTATCTAAAGAGATAGAAAACAATATTATAGTCTAGCTGCTAAATCAGACATTTAAAAATAATTTCATAAAACTCTGCAAATTTTAAGAGCAGCTTAATACTTTTCAAAAGATAAAACAAGAAAAATCTGTAAAGTAGCATTTCATCACTCAAAGCGAAAGAGTCAGGGTAGCCCGCAACATTTTCTTACGTTGTATGTGTTATCTCAATATTATTCGCGGCCGTAACAAATATTTATTTATAGAGATAAAATCATAAAAATCTCTAAGTCCATATTACCCTATTGAATTACAATTTCATGAAATCTGACATGTGTTCATGAAGCCAATTCTAACTTAAGAGGGCGCACACAGGTCCATTAGCCGCACTACTTTTAAAAAAAATATCTCGTGACTGAGAAGGAATTATGAAAATCTGCTCAATCAGCGACCTCGGTAAGTGTGTCTAGAATTTTCTAATACCTTTTATTAAGTTTCATATTGAGACACGAAGCAACTAAATTCGATCTAAAGAAAAGCGGCCACATTCCTCTATGTCGTATTTAGTTGCTTCGTGTCTCAATAAGAAACTTAATAAAAGGTATTAGAAAATTCTAGGCACACTTACCGAGGTCGCTGATTGAGCAATTTTCATACTTCGTTCTCAGTCACGAGATAATATTTTTTTAAAGTAGTGGCGCTAGTGGACCAGTTGCAGTTGGATTCTAATGATTATAATTCTGTAAAGTCATATTTGTTACGATCGTGAATCATGTTTTAATCAGCATACAACCTGACACTACCGACGACGACGCTACCTTAGCGAATCCCCCTTAATACTGAGCATCGAAAGTCTATAGTTCGTTATTTATAGACACAGCAGTAACTCGTCAAATTATCATTGGTTGCATGTGAATAACAATTACGTTATTAATTATTTTAATGAGTGACACTCACTGGTATTTAGGTCAAGTGTTAGTAGACATACAACTTGTAAATATACACTGACTATAGTGACGTCACACGAACACTGTGTTGATGCAAAATATTTATCAGTAAGTTTAAGAAACGTTTTTTTTTATGACATTGGTGCGAAAACGGACAAAGAATAAAATATATACTCTTTATTATGTACACATCATATAAATTATAGACATAAATATATCAATTTTACAGAGGGTGATACAATGGAGGTCTCATCGCTGAGAGCGATCTTTTAAAGACAACCTTTGGATGGATTAAAAAAAGGGCAAGGAGAGACAAATTCTGTGGTGTACTCGTACCATTTACATCTATAATATACATATATAAAAATTAATCCCTATTTCCCTTGGTCCTGCCATAGCTTGAGAACGGCTTTAACAATTTGATCCATCTTTTTTTAAGTTTTCTAATACTTTGTAGAAGGTTCTTACGGAAAAAAAATAAGAAAGTGCGCAGAAAATTAGAAAATTTAAGAATTACACTTTTGCGCTAAAACTGCTTAACGGATTTAGATGAAATTCGACACATGGGTAGACCATGATCTGGAGGACATAGGCTACTTTTCATCCTGGATCGCAGACGAAGTCGCGGGCAATAGCTAGTAATATAATAAATACAAAAATTTGAAATAAAGCGGGCGTCCCACAGGTGATTTACATGGACCATATGGACATCTGCAATTTTTAAATGTCAATACCTCACACACAGTGGTGTCATTGCAGATAAACTCAGATGTTTAAAAGATGAAATATCACAACATGTGGTTATACTTATTTCCATCGACATCCATAACCTTCAAACTGGAATGAACGCCACCCTATTTCTGTTGCTAAGCAGGGGCAGCAGTGAGGGTGGTTCCCCTGACTATAGTTGACTTACAAAGCTCTACTGGAAAGGTAAGGAATACAGTGTCTGATTGCCTGACTTAACGTAGTTTCTGGATAGCAACTACGATTTCTTAAGATCAAGAAAAAAAAAAGAAAAGATTTCTTCTCTAGAAGAAATCTAAAGACCAATTCCCGTAATTAAAAACGTTCAAAATCTAGTCGTAATCTTATCTCAGCGACAATCAATGTCAAAAACATGTTAAAATGTAGGGAAATTAGAGGTATTTTGGACAGATTGAGACTGAGATCAGACGGTGAACGTTCTTAAAATTACGAGAATTGCCCCTCTGATCGTTATTTTATGACCACTGCTGGGCAAAGGCCTCCGGCCTCTTTATCGAAGGAGTCCAGCTCATCCCGCCATCTCCGTCTGGGCCTGCCGCGATGTCGTTTGCCATTAAGCGGGACCCACTTATCCTTATTTTAATAACAATTTTTTTTACTATTTTGCTACATTGCCCTCAAAAGGCTATTAAAAACCACAAAAAGGCTTCGTAGAGGCCCTATGAAACCTTTTTATTAACACTTTTCTTTGATATCACATCACATGGCATTTATTGTATAGAAAACGCCCACAGAGCCCTTATTTCGTTTTTCCCTGGAAACACGTATACACGTCACAATAAAATTGGAGAACCTACAATAACATGTGAGGTAAAAAAACACACAGGCTCTTTGTAAATCAAATAGCATATAAATATTTCTAGAGCAAGCATTTGATAAGCAAAACATATTTTTATGTATGTATATGGAGTTCATATTTTACAGTCAGTATGATTGATTTTAGCATACCTAGTAGGTGTTTTATTTTTCAGCTATTGTAAACACGACTGCAGGGCAAAAAATATGATTAGCAAGCTGCGAAAAGGGTTGTGCTTCCAACTTATTACCTTGTAGGTGATCAAAGTACGTAGGCTTAAGGGACGAATTACAACGAAAAACAATCAGTACACCCGACGACACATCAAGCTATACATTTCCAGTTTTAGCTGACCTCGCATTGTATAGCCTTTTCGTACAATGAGAAGTCAGCCTGTACTGGAAATATATAGCTTGATATGTCTTTGTGCGTACCAGCTATTGTGATTCTAGGAAACTATAGCTTTAGTAACAGGATGCTGATTGTAAAATGTAAGATTAGGTATCATTGGGATGTAGGATGGAAAGATGTGACAAACACACGTCGTAAAAATAAAATTGTGATACCCAGATTAACTAAATTGTTTTACTTAAGCAAGTCTTTTCTTATAAACAGTATCCTTATAACAAGTGGCCAAAGTCGGTTACAGAACTTAGCGATGGAAAGTTCAAAATCCACATCAAACGTGTCCTTATCAAAAAAGCATTTATTATAATATTAAAGACTACGTTGAAGACAAGGAAGTCTCGCAATAATTCCTTTTGCGAATGTGGCTTCCCTTCTCCTTCCTTCCGTACCTCATTAACGGCATAACTATGTAAAATAGAATGGGTTAGAATACTCTTTATATGTACACTATTTAAATTACAGATATAAATATAGAAATTTTACAAAGGGTGACACAATGGGCGGTCTTATCGCTAAGACTGATTTTAGACAACCTTTGGATGGATTAAAAAGGCGATGGAGAGACAAATACTGTTGATAGTCTGTGGTGTACGTAAATGTTTAACTGAATGTAAATGTAATTAAGATGTTATTTTTTTTTAACTGTTTACGACGGCACGGTTGGCGCAGTGGTTAAGCGATTGACTGCTGCGCTGCGTATCGCGGGTTCGATTCCCGCACGGAACAAATATTTGTATGACCTACATGTATTTGTTCCGAGTCTGGGTGTTTTTCTATCTATAATATGTATGTATTTACAAAAAAAAAATTGAATATATAAGTAGTTTATCAGCCATCTTGTTACCATAACACAAGCATTAGGTTGCTTAGCTTGGGACAAATGGTGCTGTGTGAAATGTCCAGGGATATTATTATTATTATTATTATTATAATTCTATTTTAGTGAAAGTAAATATTTTGATTTAGTATCATGCATAACATTTATCCTAAATTATTATACCTTAGTTAATGTACCTTAAGGACTTGGGGGAGGCTTTTGCCCAGCAGTGGGATAGTACAGGGTAAACAAAACAAAAAAAACCTACCTCATGTAATCGTAATATTCGTATTACCGTGACGATATGAACGTTAATAATGTGTGTGTGTGATGTGATGTGTGGGGGTGTGTGTGTGTGTATGAACGTTGATAAAAAAAGTGTCCGACTGTCGTTAATATTAATGGCAACGTGCAACAACGCCAACAGTGATGCAAAATGTGTTTTTTTTTCTTTCATCGCCATTTTATTATGAATCAGCATGACACGTGGATGTATAAAAAACTGCATTTTTATCAAAAGTTTATAAATCACTGAATTTTTTATAGGTACTGGTCTGAATTTGTCATTTTCAATTACTATTTATTTATTATTTGTATACTTTTTTTGTACACCACGAAATAAGTTGACTGCAGAAGAATTGTATATAATATAGATACTTCATAATTACATTGTAATGATAGTAAATCAATCTTTATTGACATTGTATATCTTTAGTATTAGGTATGTACTTAGCATCTTTAGTGTATTTTGTACTTTTGCATGCCTTCTGGTTAAATATGCTGTTCCTAATTATATTTTTTATGTCACCGTGTTTTGTAGCCATATTTGCAAAATAAATATCTTATCTTATCTTACCACAAAAATACATAACAAAATAAAATACTACTACCTACTATAAAGTACTATGTACGTGTTAAAACAAATTACCATCTTAATCCAGCGCCTCAAATCGAGTTACCCTGGCAGTTTAAAAGATAATGGCATAACATGTTGTTAGAAATCTTCAGCAAACCCTGGACTGGAAAAGCTCGGATAATTTGCAATAGGCTTGTGATAGCCCCATGGGAGTAGGCTACGTATTATTAACTGTGTAAGGTAACAACACGCGCAATAAATAGACTTCTGTCTACCGTAATGACTAAATTATAGCATAAAGCGCTCATGAGTTTTCATCGCTCAGCTCAGCACCCAAAGTTGAAAATCCAATGAACACGAGCAGAAGTAATTTTATTTTTTGTTACTTTAAAGTAGGATTTAGAATTTCGATGTATCTGTTGAAAAATAAGAACTGAACATCAACATTCATGTTGATTTATTTCTAGGAGCTGATTTCCATAGCAGACACTATTTTGAATGATAGTGCAGACAGTTCAGTAGGTTAAGTCTTAAACGTGACAAGCTATGAAACAAGTATGTCGATGCTCTTTACAAAAGGTCAATCTGATTTGAGACGGGAATCATTAACATAAAAACAGGAAACACTTCTACGTTCTGGAAAAACTCCACACAAATACCCGGTTTCTATATTGAGAACTTGTAAACTTTGTAAATTCCTTCACTGTAGCCCAGGAAATTCAAAATTTCTTACGTTTTTTGCAAATAAATTTTGAATTTCGGTCTTTCACCTAAGTAAACGTCGTTTTTTGTAAATAAAGGGGTCAATGGTAAAGTAGAGTTTGACTTTCTCAATTTCAAATTCTCAAATCAAAAACCGGATAATGTGAGAAGAATAAGAAAAGAAGAAGGCATAAGGTTTATTTTACTTTAACTCTAAGTAGGCAATACTGTGTGACATTGGCGCCGATTCACTTGTTCTCAAACTAAACTAAATTTAAGTTCAGTGCATCTTATTCTTTCTATTTCATTAAGAAAAGGACAGAAGATAAATATTAGTTTAGTCCTGTGAAATTAGTCAGCGTCTGACGTAAATTGACGTATTTTTAGTAGCAATGTATTTAATCACGTCTAAACTTGCTATGGAGTATCTAAATTTAATAGGACTAAACTAATCTAATCTTCTATCCTTTTCTTAATCTATATCTATACTTATAATAAATCTGTAGAGAGGTCAATTCTGTACATGAAATATATTTCCAAAATAACTATCAGGGGGTGATTAGGGATCGATACTGATGCCAAAAATGCAATCAGTAAAATTTTTGTCTGTCTGTCTGTCTTTCTGTCTGTCTGTCTGTCTGTATAACCGTTATAGAAACAAAAACTACTCGACGGATTTTAATGAAACTTGGTACAATTATTTTTCATACTCCTGAGCTGGTTATAGTATACTTTTCATCACGCTACAATCAATAGGAGCAGAGCAGTGAAGGGAAATGTTGGGAAAACGGGAGAAGTTTCTCCATTTTTTACGCTTCCGTCGCGTGTGCAACCTTAATGGTTAAAGCTACACAGAAATCATGTATGACGGAAATGTTCTCCTTAAAATTATATAAAAAATATCCCACGACAGCATATGTCTATCTTTTATGGTTGACTCACAATAACACGTGTAACTCCCGATAGCTTAGCAGTTCGAAGCTTTCTGGTTATATTTGTCTACTCTTACATTTATAATACTCTCAGTCATTCTTAATTAAAAAAGTTAACATTATTAACTATTCCATAAAAAAGAATCATAGAAATCGGTATAGAAACACCAAAGTTATAATAATAATAATATCCCTGGCCCATCGAAAAGGAGTAGAAGCGGTAGACAGAACTTTAAGGGATATACAAATAAGACAAAATGATCGACCAATGGGCGGCATCACGGTTTTATTTTGTGGTGATTTCCGACAGACCTTACCGGTAATACCACGGGGAACCCGAGCTGATGAGGTTAGGGCTTGCCTGAAAAGCTCTTATTTGTGGCGTGATATACAATCGGTGCATTTGACTATAAACATGCGAGTGAGAACTGGAGATAACCCGGATGATCGTCAATTTTCTGATACATTATTAAAGATTGGTGAAGGTACCTATCCACAACTACACCAAGGAAAACTTATTCTGACGCCTGAGTTATGTTGTATAGTGCAATCCCAACCACATCTTATATCGTCGGTTTACGGTGACGTAACAAATATATTAAATAGGGACAATTCTTGGCTATGCGAAAGATCCATTTTAACTCCTCGCAATGACCAGGCATTTGAGATTAATAACAAAATACTGTCGAATATACAGGGGGAAAGCAAAGTTTATAGTTCAATAAATAGAATGGTCGATGAACAAGAAGCCACTAATTACCCGATAGAATTTTAAGATTCTTTAAATATGCCCGGACTTCCTTCTCATGAAATTTGTTTAAAAATTGGCATTCCGATTATTCTGCTCAGAAATTTAAGACCACCACAACTTTGCAATGGAACTCGGCTAAAAGTAACCCAGTTGCAACAAAATATAATCGAGGCTCAAATTTTAACAGGTTGCGGTGCAGGAGAAACCGTCTTTATTCCCAGAATTCCCATAATACCAAATAATTTTCCATTCCAATTTAAAAGAACGCAATTCCCAGTATCGGTGTGTTATGCAATGACAGTTAATAAGGCTCAAGGGCAAACTTTTCGTGTTGCTGGAGTAGATCTCGGTGTCAGTTGTTTCTCGCATGGTCAATTGTACGTCGCTTTTTCCCGGGTTAGCAGTTCTAGAAATCTTTATGTTCACGTGCCGGACGGGTCAACTTTCAACATAGTTTACCCGGAAGCTTTGCGCTGAAGTATTTTCGTTCTACAGGAACATTTTTTTTTTTTTTTTTTTCTGGATGGGATATCATCAAATGACCCCTCCAGCTCTGGGTGGAGCGGAAGGGAGTGTCAGACTCTTACTGACTAAAACCCACCCGTGTTCCTTCCTTAGCCCTTTATGTTCCAGGGCAGCGGTAACCCTCTCGGCCGATCCCGCTACCCCTTCTATAGGTACTTAAGCCTCATGTGAACGTGATCTAAACAATATTACCAATACATTAACTTAATAACACACAAGGAGTTACACGCTGACGGAGTCGCAGGCACAGCTATTAACAATAATATTGTGCGGTTCCGTATTGCGATATTTTTCAACAGTATTGTAGATTGACATATTATATTTCCCTACTAAAATACGAAAGTTAATCTGTCTGTTACATCAAAACCACTGAACCGTGAGGAAGGACATAGGCTACTTTTTTTTACGAAAAACGGCGGAAACGTGGACGAAGTCGCGGGCAACAGCTATAGGTACTATATAAAATTATATATTCTGTCTGTAGGTATGTTACATTTTCACGCCTAAATCACGGATTTCGATAAAATTGCCTGCCAGCAGATGCCAAAGAGATATAGATGGCATCCTGGGGAAGGACATACTTCTCATCCTTTCCGACATTCACGCGGGCGAAGCCGCGGGCAGAAGCTAGTTATTATATAAAATTCAAAGTCCTGACTGACTGATACATCAACGCACAGCCTAAACCACTGGTCCTAGAGACATCAAATTTGGAGGGTGTGTTTTTAGTGAAGAGTTGGTATCCACTAAGAAAGGGTTTATCGAAATTCCACCCCTAAGAGGGTGAAATGGGAGGATTTTGTTTGTATCTTATTAAAATCTTATTACTTGAGTTAATAAACTTGAAACTTGGCACTAATCTAAGTAAATTATGAAGTTTGCCATTTTATGTTTTTCTAAACTACCCCCTAAAAGGGGATTTGGGGGTTTCAAAGGTTGTATAGAGGAATTTTAGCGCGCGATCCGATTAACTCGAAACTCAGTATTTATACCTAGGATCGAAAGTAAAGAATAATGTGTATCAGGGTTTTTCAAAAATTACCCCTGACGGGCTGAAGAGGGGTAGGTACTTAGTCAATTTTAAAGGGGAGGAATTTACTGCATGGCTTGATTAACTCGAAAAAATTGGTATAAATAATCTTTGAATCAAGTTATGAACGAAACGAACCAAAGGATTTTTCGGTAAAGTTGTCGAAAATTTACCCCTGACGGGGCAAAAAGGGGTAATTCGATTTTTAAGGAGAGGATTTGAACTTGAAACTGTATGTTACATTTTCACACCTACACCTGTGAGCTTCTGATTTGGCAAACATATAGATGGCATCCTGGGAAAGAACATACTTTTTATCCTGGTAGCACGTTCCCGTGGGATAATATCCGACCTCCACGCGGGCGAAGCCGCGGGCAGAAGCTAGTAAATATAAAGAAAAAGATGAACTGAACTTAAATTTAGTTTAGTTTGTGAACAAGGGAATCGGCGCCAATGACTGATGACAAGCATGATTTATTTTTTAATGTCCTATGTAATAAGAGACGAGTCTATTACTCAGCTTATCTTCTACTGATAAATTCTTAATGAAAAAACCTAATAACTAAAAATTATTTAGTTAAATTACGTCACGAAAAACAAACGAAATTAAAGAGCTTTTCTCTTGTGATGTTATCGGTGTGAGTTTATTCAATCGAATAAATGTCTTACTAACAAGAATATCTATTTTGATACACTCCTATTATTAATGAAGAGACAAATACTAAAGAAACGTGACCGGATATTTGGCAGCAAATAATAGAACAATAAATAATATCTTTTAACTTATTATGAAGAAAGATAATTTCTTTGACGTCAACGGAAACGGAATAACGCATGGCTAAATTCTCTAATAAATCCCATATACATTTTTCTAATACCTGAGAAAAACAACACAAGACTTGTTCTGCCATGCCCATGCCCCATCGTTAGAATAACGTGAACAAACAAGTGTTATTTTGCTTACTTGTAATAGTGTTTATACCTACAAGCCAGCCTTTTACTACGTACATGATGAAAAGCTTATTATAATACTTACCTATATTAATTGCGCCCCGCGATTCATCCGCATAAGTGTCGACCCCATGGGAATATCGGGACAAAAAGTACCCTATGTCCTAATCCAAGTCTACCCACGTGCAAAATATCATCCAAGTTACAAAGTATCAGTCCGTTCAGCAGTTTTAGCGTGAAAGTTTAACAAACGAACATCCAAACATGCAAAAAATCAAAACTTTTCTATCTATAAAATGAATCCTTATTTCCCTTGGGCACGTCATTACTTGAGAACGACTTTACCGATTTTATCCATCTTTGTTTTAAAGTTTTCTAATACTGTGTACTTCTCATGAAAAAAAAAATTAAGAAAGTTGCTTCACGCGGATGAAGTCGCGCGCAAAAGCTAGTTTATAATAGTTATTAGTTTATATTATAGCTACATAATTACGCATTTAACTAAAGTCATAATCATAGAGCTTATACAGAGGGTTAACCTACCGAGGGGTCAAATCATATCTTGGATAACCGATCAAATAAGGCATTAAATTATTAAAGCGAATTTTTGAAACATAAGTACTTAATAGACAAACATCAAAAGATAAGAAACCTTTCTACACCATTCAAAAATTTTAAAGAAAGAAAAAAAGGAAAAAGTATTTATTGTGACCCGCACCGGAAGATCACAAACTAAATTAAACAAAATCATAATAAAACAAAATGATATAAAAAGAAAGTAAAAAAAAGTGTGTGTGTGTCAGCTACGACGCACGATTGGAGTTTACTCCTTACGAACGATAATTATGATATATATCGAATAGAAAAAAAGGGTAAATGAACGCATCTGCTAAAATGATAAGAGAAACAAACATATATCTGTAATTATTCGGATTATTTATATTACTTCTAAATCTTAGACGTACATAAAAAATATTAGTACCTGTAGTAAGTTTATCTAATACTTCAACCTAGTTGTAAAAATCGTGGCAGTGGAATTAAACACTGTACTAAAATAAGGTTTCAAGTTATAAAAAAAGTATATTACTGGCATTTATTTTCAAAAAAGGTTTTATTTTGATAAAAAGTAAACAAAGAGGAGACCCCGAGAATGAGATACGCTGTGTAATGTATTCCATCTCATTCTTTTACACGTTCAATCCTACAGATATATATGTTTGTCTCTTTCTACGTAACGCCTCAACTTTTCGTGTTACACTTGATTTTACTCCTCATAAAATTTCCGTACCGGGCCTTATAACTCAAATCGTTTCTTAAGGAGTAAACTCCAAAAACAGAAAAAATCTCTATCTTCGCGCTCCTATCACAGCATTAATTTAATTCACACCCAAAAACTACACAACCCTAATTTTATTCACACTCAAACCACGTGGCTCGACGCTCGACTAAATATAATCTGTTTACATACAAGAGACCTAGATATTCTGCATATAATATTATTAATATGCTGCACAAACAAAGGGGTACATATTTCACACGTTTCACGGACTGGGGAGTTTTCTTATCAAGTTGCCAGGACCACGTGATGTCACATAGGTGATGTAGGCTACCGTGCCACGTGGGGCTATGAATAATCATTCTAGGGAGTAAGATTAGAATGTGATTGGATTTTGTAAAGGAACCTATTGACACCGGAAAATTCCGCGAAAAGTTTGTCAGCGAAACTAAAATACATTTGAGCTGCGTTGGTGTCAAAGTTAATTGTTTGTTGTTGTTAAAAACAAGATTGCTTAAATACCTAACAATATATTTTAATGCATAAATACCTACGTATACGTTATCGTTGCGTATATGTGTAGGTATGTATGTCACACTGACGAATGTTGGTAGGTAGAACAACGTGAGACGTGGCCGAACATGTGCACTTCCGAATCGCCGTCACAACGTGACCTAGGGGCGCACGACCGCGCCGCCGCGCGCCGGCCGCGCCGCGACGCAGGTGAACTGAACTAAAATGTTACGTATTTATAGATATTTTTATTCTAGTTGTTTATTTTTACTATGTATTTGTGAACGTATTATCTATAGAAATAAAACAAAGTCGGGTTAGTAACACTATTTATTACTCAAGAACGGCTGGATCCATTTTTTTTATCTTTGATTTGTCTCCGCCCCGGATAGCAGAATAACTAGGTACTAAAAATTCACGAAAAAAAAATGAAGATAATCTGAGGCGGTACGAAGTTAAGCTAGTTTTTTATAAAATCTACTAGTATCCTAATTCTAGTATCCTAATTGGGCAACACGCTTTCAATCAGAATCTGATTCATTTTGAAGGATATTGCTAATCCATTGCTTCATTTGTTCGGAAAATTTGTCTGCTCCACACCGTAAATAACGCAATGAATGTTTTTGAACTGTCAAAATGAAAGACGTTGATACGGTCAGTGGGTTGCGCAATTACCTCGCTGAACCTTAAGTATGTGGTTCAGAGAATTGGTTAAGGCGAAACCTGGGGGTCTACTCCGAAGTAGTAGCTATCGGCCGAATGTTCGGTCGTTTCCTGCTACGAAGTTACTATTTGGTTCGGTCGGTTCCGATCCTACACTCCTACACTAGTTCGAATATTGACTATGGTCCCGACCCAACTGACTTTTTTCGCCTTTTTCAATAATATTCGGTTCGGCCATGTGTAGGTCCGATCCGAACATTCGCACTTTGCACTTCGGAGTAGACTCCCATCACTTTAGCTCGCGAAAATCGAATTTTCTATAAATCATGACATTGCAGGCCAGTATCAACATAAGACAATTCGAGTTTCGAAGGCTAACCGGCGCTGCCCCATTAATAAGCAAGTATTTTGCTAAAGTCTGCGAATGCTCTCAAAATGTCTATAATCCAACATACTCGTATGTTTCCCCATACAATTATGAGCAACACATTTCTATAATTACCTCGTTAATCACCGGTCTTGCTAATGTTCACAGATTATGTAAAACAATCATCACGTTGTTGAACGTTACGTGCTCCATATTGTTATCAAATATTTTTACTCCGTAACACCATTGCATCAGTACCTACACTGCCTACCTAGTGGAAAACTCGTAAAACGATTGACCCAGTTTCAGTACATACGTTTGCGCTATTTCTATCATTCTACGAAACGTTGATTGTGATATGTTCCCTGGAATCGTTGATTGTGAGGTGTTTCTATGTAATATTTTTATTTATTGATAACAGTTTTTTTTTTTCAGAAACATTTTACCAAAGAATTCAATACCCAAGCAAAGTTAATAAAAAACTTATAATATGAAAGAAAGAAAATACGTTTATTTGCGGCAAACGTGACGCATAATAAGAGCAAAAAAAAAACAAGTTGGGAGAAAACATACGTCACATACTTACACGCAAATATATCAAAAAAAATATAAATATAATATTATTGAACTAACACTATCAACCCTATCCTGAATACAAGATAGGTACATACTTATATTCGTTCTATTTTTTTAAATGTTGCACACAATACTTACCAGAAGTACTTAGGTATGGCGTTTTAAATAAATCTGCTGTCCTAATACATGTATATAATTCTATACATATAACGAAGAGGCAGGGAAACGTGAGGATTAGGAATATACAATATACATGCCTACCGGTTACAGCTGGTGAAGGGCGGGCGTTTTGGAGGGCTGTCTTTTGTAATTTTGACGTTCGAACAGTGCTGATTCGTAGCGTAAGTATAATTTGAATAAATTACTTTTGATTTTACTGACTTTTATTGGTCGTTTATAAACAACAAGCCGTGTGCCCGATGAGATTTCTGACCGGCAAAAATTTTGACTTTCATACAAACTTTCATCCCCTATTAACCACTCAAGGGCTGGGGAGGGAGGGATTTTAAAATTTCTTTCGTTATACATATGTATAGGTAAGGAAATCTTGTGCAAGATTTCATGCTTCTACACGCAGCATCTAAAGACATGTGTCACAGTGAATTTAAGATTTTTATACGGAGAGTCTAGATTCAAACCAAAAATTCAAAGATATGTGACATCTACCAACCTTGCGGCCCGCGTGATAGATTATGGCCCACTCTCACAGAGAGGAGGCCTGTGTACCAGCAGTGGGAAAATTATAGACTGATTATGCTTTTATATGGGGATTATTCACATATATTTTTACGTGCACATTTTTTTATATGAAAATTTTATTGGTTTTCTTGAAGCAATTAATTTTATCACTACTTTTAAACATACAATATTCAGCCAGTAGGTAATCTTCTCACTGCAGGACCTCTTCTGCAATAGAAAAATAAGAAATGAACCATTACTCAAATGATTCACAATATGAAGTTTATTATGCAAGCAGTATGTTTACAAAGTTAGCCATGCACGCGAGCTTGAAACGTTGCCTCTTATCGGACGCACGTTTTCACGCGTCAAACTGAAAAACATAAAAAAGGAGAAAAAAATATTACTAGGTCGTATGCTAGGGTTGTTAGCTTAATACTGCTCGGTTCATAAAAAACTTATAAGTAAGTACTTATAGTTTTTTTTACTTTAAACTGAATTTTGTCCGGAAAAGAACCGGAGTTACCGACAATAGCTTGTTTGTTGAAGGACCGATGGCTGGTGGAGCAAACGAGTCCTGGAGTGGAGACTGCGTATTGGCAAGCGTAGTGTGGGATGCCCCCCAGGAGACGGACGACCTAAAGAAGGTTACTGGGAAGGACTGGATGCGGAAGGACAGGCTGTTCTGGCGCAGCCTGGTAGAGGCCTAATGTTTGAAGGTGTCTTTATAATTATTATAAAATATTTCACTTTATATTTAAAATTAAAATAATAATATTAAACATATTATTATTTTAAATATGTTAAGGTATTTATCTATGGGCATGCTTCGCCTGAAATAAATAAAAAAATATTATTTTGAACTTATTATGTACGCAATAGGTACTGCACACCAGATTTTTTTTAGAGTGTACCTGATAATGCTTACTTCCCTCGCCGCACTCGTCCCAAGCTTCGCATAGCTTATAGGCAAGCCCACGATCATTTTTAGAGTATCGTACCGTCAATAATGCAAAAAAAAATAAAAATCTATGTAATACGTAAGGCTCTAAGCATTGCCATTTAACGTGGTTCTGCCTCCAGTATCTTGGGTACATGACCAGTCCACAGCGATGCGCATGACTTTTTCGACGCTATATTTTAGTTTGTGAATAGTTTTAGATAACTTAGGATATCATTTTGCTATTTAAGTGTTAGCTCGTAAACTGTAAATAAACTGTCTCTTTGAATAAAAATAATTAGATTAAAAATTATACACATTTATGTAAATTGTAATACGTATGACAAATGTATAAGTGCACGTTGGACAAATAGACTGCCGGGATTTCCATACATTCAATCGTCACGGACAATTATTGACGATCTACATATTTCCCGCTTAGCGACAAACATAATCTACTTATCGCTTACGAGCCTTCGGGTGAACTGAAAGAAACGAGAGACAATTTATCTTTAACTTGTACATTTTAATAAAGGTAAACGAATACTGATGCTTGCTGACACATTAGGTATGTGCTGCACAATGTTCCCTTGCAAGTAATATTTGAAAAGTTTCCAATCCAAAACATGTTTATAGATATTACTGGCAGCGCCCCGTGGTTTCACCCGCATAAGTCTCGATCCCGTGGAAATATTGGGATAAAAAGTATCCTATGTGTTAATCCTGGTTATAAACTCTATGTGTGCCAAATTTCATGCAAATCCGTTAAGCGGTTTTTGCGTGAAAGAGTAACAAACATCTATCCATCCATCCTCACAAACTTTCGCGTTAATTAGCAGGATTTGATACCATTAAGTATATGGTACGGAACCGTCAGTGCTGAAGTCTGGCTCGCATTAGCCGTTATTTGTGTACATGCAGGATTATTTCTAGTGAGGACCTTAGTGGATAGGGAAATTCAGTCACGTAGCAATGAGTTGTGTGTTTTTTTATACAGGTACAGACATTCCAGGCCAACCCGCACTGCACTCCCTCTCACAGAGAGGAGGCCTGCGTCCCAGCAGTGGGATCATTATAGGCTGATTATGCTATTATGACAGACATAAGGCAATATTGTCAATGTCATACAACCCTAATCTCTTCAGGGCGAGAGTGAATAGGCTTCTTCTGGGCAAGCTCGTTCCACCGCAGATCTCATCCCTGCCTCTGGGCTGGATTGAGGTCAATGAGCCCTTTGCCAATAAAAAAAAAATAACAACAGAGGGGCAATTCCTGTATTTTTTTTAAGAACATACGCATTCTAATCTCAGTCGATCGATTCAAAATCTATGTACATTTTAGAACAGTGATGCTCCAGTGAGTTACGACCGCGACCAGAACAGTTACGACCGCGACTAAGGAGTTGGAGTCGTGGGTGGTCGTGGGTGGCTTTAGGGTCTACTCTATTCAGCTCTGTTCAACTTTTGTCCATAGAAAACATCGATTTTGTATGGAATGCGTACGCGGTCGTAAAGCTGAACGGATGCGTACGCATTCCATACAAAATCGTTGTTTTCTATGGACAAAAGCTGAACAAAGCTTAAGTTAAGTAGTCCCTTACTTTGAATCAATTATTTCATCTGCTCTCAAGGAAAACACCGTGAGGAAACCGGCATGTCCTAGATAACCATAAATTCGAAGACATGTGACCAACCCGCACTGGGCCCACGTGGTAGATTACGGCTCTGCCGCTCATAGAGAGGAAGCTTGTGTCCCAGCAGTGCGATCAGTATTGGCTAACTTTCTTTACCTTAATTTTTTCCTTTCCTTGCCCCTAAGATAAGATTGCGACTAGATTTTGAACGTTTTTTTTAAGGGAACTCGCCAGCTGGTCATTTCATATCCTATTTCGGCGTACCAACCAACGCGCCAACCTAACAACCTATAAAAAAGTTAGGTATTATCGACAACCTTTTAATAAAAAGTTAGTTTTTATTATTCAAAATCTTTACTACCCAACTGGCAAGCAATAAACACGATGCAACTTCTGCACACCTGCGACATTATTTCCATGTACGAGTGTAGTCATCACTAAATCGGCAATGACTTTGACGCATCGATACTATATAATATACTTATGTTGGTTGTTTGTTTGTTAAGCTTTTACTTATATATTTTTTATCCCGATATCCCCGTGGGATCGATACTTATGAGGGTGAAACCGCGGGGCGCAGCTAGTAACATTAAAAATTCAAAAGTAACTATCTGTCTGGTTGTTACCTTTTCACCCCACCTTTTAACAGCTGAGCGTATTTGCAGGAAATTTCCACACGGCTAGACCATCATCCATGACCAGGATAAAATCAGGAATTAAATTATCCGTAAAAGAACAGGAGCTACCGACATAGCTTGCAGAGTAAGCAAACTGAACTGGCAGTGGGCTGGCCATGTTTGTCTAAGAACCGATGGCTGGTGGAGCAGACGAGTCGTGGAGTGGAGAACGCGTATCGGCAAGCGTAGTGTGGGACGCCTCCCAGCTAGATGAACGGACGACCTAAAGAAGGTGGCTAGGACAGACTAGATAATGAGCTGGTTGAGTTGACTGAGACCATGATCTGGTTTAGGAGTCCTGGCCAGTTCATAACCCTACTTAAGATCTGTCTTAAGTTGGGTTGGGATACATTCCGATCAGGACCAGGCCCGTGCCGGACGGCGCGTATGTGTTCCACGCGCGCCTCAAAGAGATGTCAGCAAATGAAGGGGCCTGATAGGGCCGAAGCCTGCCAGGGTAGCAGGATCGTCCGAAAGTGTTACCGCTGCCCTGGAACCGAAAGGGCTAAGGAAGAAACACGGGTGGGTTTTAGTCAGCAAGAGTCTGAAACTCCCTTCCGCTCCACCCAGAGCGGGAGGGGTCATTTGATGATATCCCATCCGCAAAAAAAAGAGGATACATTTTATCCCGATAGAAAGCTACCTTTGTATAATTTCCGACCTCCAAGCAGGCGAAGCCGCAAGCAAAAAATAGTAAGTATTATAAAACAAAGCGACAAATGTACTCTATGACACAAAGGTGACATGTTTCCAAACGTGACGTATCCAGCGTCATCGGCATGTGTCTTTCAGAGAGCTGCATGCTGCAACATGTGCTTCTTCTTTTGTTTGAACCGACCAGTCTTCAAGAGCCTTGTTCAAGAGAGTTCATTAGAAAACCAGCGTCAGACAGCATCTGTCTGGCATTAATGCTGAAATGAACCTTTTTGGCGCAGCCGTGAGGCACACACTATTGTTGTCTGAAACATTATTTGTTATTTTAATAATTTTGTGTTTCACGAACTGTGTCCAAATAAACGTTTTTCTTTCTTTCTTTCTTTCCTTGTGGAACTCCGAGCTAAATATACTCACTGCCTCGTTGTTCTAGTGGACGCAAGCCCGAGGCTGTTAAGCTGCCAGTCTTGGTTTGTCCATAGGTAAGGATAATTTTAAGAGTTGGGTATACTGATAACAGATTTTTCTATAGATAAGGATAATTTTCGGTAGTAGTCTGGAGTTTGGATCCGAGCCCGCAAGCACCCTTTCAGAAAATTTTACAGGAAAAATAAAATTTTTTTTTCCTCAAAAAAGTATCGTCCCAGCCACGTGGGAAGCCAACAACAACCAACTTTACAAACTGATATTGTATAAAAAGCTTCATCATTTGCCAAGCCTTTTCCCAACTAGTTGGGGTCGGCTTCCAGTCTAACCGGATTCAGCTGAATACCAGTATTTTACACTAGCTTCTGCCCGCGGCTTCGCCCGCGTGAATGTCGGAATCCCACGGGAACGTGCTACCAGGATAAAAAGTATGTGCTTCCCCAGGATGCCATCTATCGCTTTGCCAAATCAGAAGTTCAGTGGCTTAAGCGTGAAAATGTAACATACAGTTTCAAGTTCAAATCCTCCCCTAAAAACCGAATTACCCCTTTTTGCCCCGTCAGGGGTCAATTTTCGACAACTTTACGTACTTATTATTAATTATTTTCTGTCGAAAGTATCAATACTGAGTTTCGAGTTAATCAGACCGCGCATTCAATTTCTTCCACACAAACTTCAACACCCCTATATCCCCTTTGACGGGTAGTTTGGAAAAACTAATAATGATAAACTTTATTGCTTACTTAGGCCAGTATTCATGCCAATTTTCAAGATTATTAACCTAACGAATAAGATTTTTCATATAAACTGTATCCCCGCTTTTCACCCCCACAGGGGTGGAATTTTGAAAAATCATCAGGGGGTGTGTTCATAACTTGACTCAAAGATTATTTATACCAATTTTCGAGTTAATCAAGCCAAGCTGTAAAATCCTCCCTTGTAAAATTGACTACCCCTTTTCAGGCCGTCAGGGGTAGATTTTCGAAAAACCCTGATACACATTATTCTTTCCTTTCAATTTTAGGAATAAATACTGAGTTTCCATTAAATCGGACCACGCGCTAAAATTCTTCCATACAAACTTTGAAACCCCCCGATCCCCTTTTAGGGGGTACCTAGTTTATAAAAACAAAAAATGCCCAACTTCATAATTTACTTAGATAAGTATTCGTGCCAAGTTTCAAGTTTATTAACTCAAGGAATAAGATTTTTCATACAAACAAAATCCCCCCATTTCACCCTCTTAGGGGTGGAATTTTGAAAAACCCCTTCTTAGTGGATACCTACTCTTTACGAAGAATACACCCTCCAAATTTCATATCTCTAGGACCAGCGGTTTAGGCTGTGCGTTGATGTCTCAGTCAGTCAGTCAGTCAGTCAGTCAGTCAGGACTTTGAATTTTATATATATAGATAGATGGAGCGACTGCCTATCTGACCTCCACAACCCAGTCACTAGGTAATACGATACCCCTCGGTAAGACTGGTTGTCAGACTTTCGGGCTTCTGACTACCCGTAACGACTGTCAAAGATCCACGAATGACAGCTGGGACCATACCGCTTAACGTGCTTTCCGAGGCACGGAGGGGTCTCGGTATGTAAAGATGGTCACCCATCCACAGATCAACCGCGGCAAGCGTAGCTTAGCATGATCGATCGACCTGTTGCGGCTGTTGTTACTTGGCCACGCCTCCCCCTGTTGTATAAAAAGCTTATGAAAGGTAAAACGTGTGGAGACGAGGAGGTCTACATAATCTGGTGGCGTTCACTTAGTTGCAGAATATTCGCGTCGTCGGAGCACGTTGTGCCCATAACATGGAGGACAACGTGACCGATGTGTATTCTCGGCGTTGAATTATACAGACTTATGATAATATTCGACACGATTTTGCATTCCATGTGCTGGGTCTGTAAGTATGTATGTATGTGTACGGAGTAGTTTTGGTTTTAGAATGTGGTTTGCACGTTTTATGTAGAATAAGTAATACATGTCATAACATCACGCTGGTATTCCCCGCAAGGTTAGGCAGATGTGTTGTAGCGGTAGCACAACCACGTTTCGCCAGTTATGTTTCAGTCCCATCTAATAGGGGCAAGTCTAGTGCCATGAACTGGGCAGAAATCAGTTGCCACTGAGAAATTCCTGATGGAAAAACGCAATAACACTTTGAAATTGGTACAATAAGTTAATCAATTTCAGTAAAACAGAAAACTAAGTCGCTAAGAAATCTATTAACATGCTATTAGTATGATTCAGTATACCTATTGCGATGCATATTGGGAGCATTAGAGCATTAGCATGAACCGACAAATTCAGACTTCAAGCTGCTTTTGAGAAATTCCAGATGGAAAGAACCAATAACGTTTTGCCCGACCCAGGAATGGGACCCACGAACTTGCGACCACTCCACTAACAAGGCGGTGTATCTAATACATAATGGATTGCAATTTTTATTAGACACAATGCGATATAGAGTTTAAAAAAAATGTACGAAACTTTTACACCTATTATGTGTTACTTAAAAAATATTCTACTTCTACTAGGTGCCTACTGCCTTATTATTATAATGTTTGTGAATATTGTATGTTGTATCCTATGATTATGCCTCTAAAGGCACCACCCTTATTACGTAACACACTATCAATCACAATCTGAATCATTTTAAAGGATACTAGGCCATTGCTTCATATGTTCGAAAAATTTGTCTGCTCAACAACGTAAAATAAATAACGCAATGACTGTTGTTGAACTGTCTAAATGAAAGCCCACGGTTAGAGTGTTACGCAATTTTATCCTGCAGACCCGTGCATAAGAAAACGTTGTTTAGCGGCGCACGTTTGCGATCTTGTGCCAATGAAGCTGTTACATAACGTGAGCCCCAGCTCACGTTATGTAACAGCTTCTTCGGCTTCACAGTTTCGTCGACGAAACTGTCTAAATTCGGAAAGTTAGAAATTACCATTTACATAATTAAGTTAAGAGTTCTTTTCACGCGTCATTAAATCATATAATATACTAATATTATAAAAAGGTTTTTTTTTGTTTGTTTTAAGTTTGTATGTAAGGGGTAATCTCCGGAACTACGAGTCGTATTTCAAAAAATCCTTTTGCATTTAATAGCCCAGTTCTTGAGGAAGGTTATAGACTATTTAACATCACGCTACGACTTTTAGGAGCCGAGCAAAAGGAAAAAGAAGTCAGAAAAAACGCTAAAGCGATAACAAAATAGTAACACGGTAAGTAATTTCACGCGGATGAAACCGCGGGCTGAAGCTAGTCCAATACACACCTATCGTGTTTGGAAATATTCGTTTTACGTCCTTTGAAATGGTATAAAAATCAACTAACAAAAAACCCTGAATTAATCAAATCGAAATAAAAATCACTATCGATTCATCAGTCCTAAACAATCGAAAAATAAAGAAAACAACAAGTACCAAACTGCAAACAAGGTGATTAAAAAGTCACACGTTTCGGTACCTACACGCAAGTCCGTATCCTACACGTGCTTTAAATGTACGAGACACCGATAGCAGTTCACGTTATGCGTGACAGCGTGATGGCGTAGCGGATTACAGGTGACTACGGGGTGAAGTGGTACGGAAATCTGTTTCGGGCTACGGGCTACGGGCTACGTGCTACGGGCTACGGGCTACGCGTACTGGGTTTTGGAGACAAGTTCCATTGTTTTAAATCATTTTATAGTCGTTAGTATCTTAGGAAAATATTTTCTCATTATTTCAGCTTTGTTAATGTTTGGTAGCAAGTGGCTTACTAGAAAAACAAAAAAAAAATTTTTATAAAAAAAACTAGCTCTTGCCCGCGACTTCGTCCGCGTGATACAACTTTCTTACATTTTTTTTTTCCGTAAAAACCATCTTCGTACTTCAAGGAATATTCTAAAAAAAGATTTCTTTATATGAACGTAAATAGAATTGTCTCTGTAAAAATATTTCTCCCTATTATATGGGGAAATGTTTCGTATTGAACGAAGCCGTATTATTCGGACGCAATGTTTCCTGTTTCCTGTTCAACACAAATAGCTTTTAAACCCCAGACACTAATAACTTTTCTTAGGGCTGATTTCTCCAACGCCAGATAACTTTATCCGAGAAATAATTTTGAATTGTTTGCAGTTCTTCCATACAAAAACTGTCAGACGTCAATTTTATGCCACAAATAAATACCTGTCGATTGAAAAATCAGCCCTTATAAAAGTAGGAGAAAAAATAACCAGTTAATTATTGCAGACTAGCTTCTGCCTGCGACTTTGTCCGCGTGAAATTTCTGGCTTCCCTGTCTCACCTTGTCGCATCGCATCGCCAGCCTTCGCTATTACTTCGGTTTCACTTACCGTTCTTTCCGACTTCTTTTGTTCTTGCTCAGCTCCTTATGATCCTAACGTGATGTTACGTACTAAGAATCCTATATCCGTCCTCAAGATTTGGGCTACTAAATGCAAAAAGAATTTTTCAAATCTGACTGGTAGTTCCAGAGCTTAGCGCGTTCAAACAAACAAACTCTTCAGCGTTATTATTAGTAAGTATTAAATAGTATAGATAGATATCCAGTTTACCTCATACACATTACACATACCGTTGTTTTTCCCAAAGATTACAATGAAGATGACTTTCTACGAAGGCTATATATTATGTCCAACGACAATCACGTTTCACGACATGTGCTTGCTTATCTGTTAATCCACTACTCGCAGACAGCATGTTACATATACTTATAGACATGACACATGCATTTACGTAAACGTACGTTTATATTCTAATAATAATACCGAACGTTAACGAAACTGTATTTTTGCTAAAATAAACAAATTAAAAGCTATTGTTGTGATCCCCAACCAACGTGATGTGATCAACGTGCAATCTTTTTAATTAGCACGTTTTTTTTCTTTGAGATGGAAAAGTTGGGAAGAATTGTGTATTCACAAGTTGAAAGTTTTCTAAGCAGACATTGTTGTAACTTTTGTTTTGTTACCGTTTGGAAACGTGAACTTTTATGTTGCCGGCAACGTGATATGATACTTGTTTAAAGATATTTTGTGGCTTTTAGGGTCGTGTGTTTTGTCTTACAGCCGTCGAGAGAATGCGTCCCTGACACCTGTCAGTGCGACAATTCTAGAAGCTCTCTTCTTCAGCCTTTCTGGTGAAAAGCTGCCTGGTGTGCATTACAGGATGCCACCCAATGCACGCCACTCTTCTCTGTCTCTAGCCTCCCTAAGCCAGAGTCGTCCAGCAATCTTGACCAGCTCTAGTAGCTAATAAAGATCAAATTCGTAAAACACTTATTCGTTTGTATGACACTAACAGACATTCTTTCATCGGCCGAACTGTAGTCATTTACTACGAATGTTGAATGTTAGTCTCTGAATTACCTTGAGAATGTATGCTCGGTGTAACATACTTATATTTTAGCAGACAAGACAACACTGTCTTACTATCCTTCTGACATAAAGCCTTGATCTCTTGCTACTGGGAAAATGTTTTCATTTAAGACTAGAGAGATGACCTTTATTTCAAAGGGGCGAGCGGCACTTTTTAGGGGGCGGCAAAATTTCAAAGTAAATAATAAAATATATTTTGTAAATATTTGAACCATTTCATATTTTGAATCCCCTTTCTTTGAATGATATTTTGTAGCGAATGGCAACACCGTTTGTACTGACTTGCAGGGTAATAAACGTGATTGTAAAACTAATACTTAAACTTTTTTATTTGAAATTTAACCTGTATAATGCAAGATAATGATGACTGTTCTTGCCGAAAAGTTCTCTAGAATTAATGCATATAATGTATAGTATACATTAAATTGAAATACCTAATTAAGAGGGCGGCAAAATTGTCTTCAGCCCCGGGCAGGCGATACCCACGCTACGCCACTGGCTAGAATCCCTTATTGCCCTTTTGCGACACAGAGTTATAGGAGCGGAAAACTACAGAAGGTTACAGGTTAAAGTTTAGAGTGTAAAAATAACGTCAACTGCGTCAGTTTTTCATAGTTTAGTTCGAGGTGTTTCCGATAAAATTGTTTACTATGCGAACACGTGGCCGTATCGACGCGGCTCTCGGCCAATGCGATGTTGCTTTTGCGTATATAGTACGTAATCAAAGTACCTACGCACACTAAATTGAAGTCTGGTGTTCCTTGGAACCTAAAATAAGATTCACATTGAGTTAGGACATTGTTTTAATATAATAGTGGTCGAGATATCGAATGTAGCAAGGTGGCTGTGCGTGGAGGAGGTCATGTAGAAGATGAACCCAAAGCCTTCACTAGAGGTTTGTTGCAGCTAAATAATAAGAAGTTAGATGATGTTGAAGCAGGGAAGAAGTTTTTATTTTGACTTTGACTCATATAATTTTTTGGTGATCGGTGCTAATAGGTAGGTACATATATCATTCTGGCAGGCAAACATGCACGATCGATGATTTTTTGGATTATTTTTGCTACAAAATTTTTCTAAGAAACCCAAACGACAATAAAGTTTCTAAAGAACTTTTCCTTTCAAAACTGGATTAGAAATACCCGGGAAATACCCATCTATATGTAGATGGGTATTTCCCACGTATTTCCAGTCCAGTTTTCAGACGAGACCAGAAAAATTCCAAGAAAACTTCCTTCAAAGGCAAACCATACAAAATAGGTAAGCTACCTCCCAACTCAGTAACAATAAAAAACAACAATAAGTTTCCCCATCAAGTGTTGATTTCTAATCGCTTCACGTTGCATTTGCGAACGGTCTATTGTTTCAAGTACTGTTACGTAGGTAGGTACTTGCGCGTGCGACGAATCAAACGACGTCGGTGTTGCGTCGGAGCCGTGACGAATCGCTACGTGGACGACTGCAGCTATGAGTGCAATCTGCATTTTAACAATAGGGCTGACCAAAGAATTTGGATATTATAACGTTTTAGTCCACTGCTGGGCAAAGGCCTCCCCCACATCCTTCCAGGAACTCCTTTCCCGCGCCACATCGAACCTAAACAAAAAAAAATCGAATAAATAAAAAAACGTTTTAGTAAACGTGTCCTCTGAATTACTACTTATCTTTTATTTTTATCTGGATTTCTGTGATGGCATCATGTTTTTTTGATTTGGGTTCTTACATGAAAAAAATAAGTACCGTACTAATAGTTTCAAAATGTTCGGTATCTGTGGGGTAATTGCGAAACACACTACTACTGGCTCTCATTTTGACAGTTCAACAACATTCATTGAGTTATTTACGTTGTGGAGCAGACAAATCTTTCGAACATACGAAGCAATGGATTAGCAATAGCCTTCAAAATTATTCAGATTGAAGGTGCTGTTCTTACTCATAATACATACAAACATAAACCCTCGTCGGTACCCATTTACCCACTACCCAATCTCGATTCTTAATAATAACTCTTCTACAATTCCGATTCTTAATACCTCCTCTACCATCTTAAGCATCGATCGTCGTTCCATTAATTAACATTAATTCTAATAAAAGTTCAAACTTGTTGTTTCATTAATGAAACGTTTTACAACGAAATCTATAAATATCGTGCACGTTGTTTTCGACTGTAGGTACCGCCCCTGCACCGCTCAGCGCGCACGCATGCTTGCCAACGTGCCTTCGACCTACGCTTTAGAACCTGCCTCAACGCGTGTCACCATCCTGCTGCATGCACAAGCAACACAGTTTTAAATACCCTACTATTTTATGTAAACCACGTGTCTAGTAATGCGACGGAATGACTGCACGAACAACAATTTTTATTATACTTTGCAAAGTATCGTGACAAATGTTTTGCTTTGTTTTTTTCCGATCCGTCTTTCGCTAAACGGAATTTTTGTTTTTAAGCGACGGCTATAAAGGCCAGTGTCGTATTTGGATATTATGATGTTGGTCTCAAAACGGTGAAGGAAAACATCGTGACGAAACCGGCATGTCCTAGAACCAAAACTTCGAAAACATGTGACATCTACCAACCCGCATTAGGCCCGCGTGATTACAGCCCACAGTCTCGCAGAGAGGAGGCCTGTGTCCCAGCAGTGGGAACATTCTAGGCTGATTATGCTATACGACGGCATAGAGTCGGGTAACGTATTTGGATATGATGAAGTGATGACAATGAGATGTTTTTTGGAGCTATCCTTATGTATCGCAGTGCTCACGTGTTTGGCCACATTATTTTAACTCGAAAATGAATTAACACAATCTTCGAAAAAACAGGAAACTTATAAAAACTTATTACTTATTTTATCTAGTTTTTAACACCGCTTTTGGGCGCTTTTGGACGCTTTATTATTAGTTTTGTATTCAGATATCTACCTACTATCATACAGAAACATTTGTCATTGTTTATCGTGATAAATTCATTAGGTACACAAACTTATCAGTGACAAAACAAATCATCATACCATACCTACTAATTTGTATTATTAAAATATCGGTTTGACGTTTCGTTTTATCAAAAAGTACAACATTTATTTATTTACGTAACTGTAGGTAAGTATTGAAGCACGTTGTATAAAACGGTTTACGTTTTTATCGATTTCTAGGTACCTACCTAGTCGAATATTTTACTAAAAATAAAATATGGCAGTAATTATACATACCTACGTAAGGGATGTTACACGAATCGATAGCATAAGTAGTGAGTGTTTATGAGGAAGTCTGTCCGTGGCACTGGTATCTAACTGAAAAGTTGTGTGGAAATCGGCTGTCATGGTATTGGCCTGTGATACGGACGAAAAATGTCGTGAGGAACGTTTTGAGTATGTATGTCGGCTATAAGAGTAAGTGAATACCAAAGAACTCATTTTCGAACATATTAAGCAATGGATTAGCAATATCCATCAAAATTATTTTGATTAATGGATGGTTTATTTCTAGTATCGTAAAAGAGACCACCACCCTAATGGCGAAACAGACTATCAATCTCAATGGTTCTTCGATTTTCAAGGATATTGCTAATCCATTGCTTCATATGTTCGAAAAATGTGTCTGCTCAACAACGTAAACAAAGCAATGAATGTTGCTGAGCTGTCAAAATTAAACTCCTGATAGTGTCTTACGCAATTACCCCGCAGTTAAACCTTAAAATATTCTTAATCTGGAACAATCGTTTTTGTAATGTTTTGTGACAAAACGACTAGGTACTAGAATACAGTAGATTATATTCATAAATATTAATACCTGTAATGTGTTTATTAATAATATTCGGTTCTTCAAACGGAAAGCGAGCATCTTGCACGTGGCCACGTGATGCATGACAAACTATCTGACGTCATAGATATCACATTATCATTACCATTCTAAACGTGGATTAGTTTTCACGTGGCTTTTCGACCAAACAAGAAGGAGATTAATTATGTTGTTCAAGAACTTGTTGGTGAAAATGGTATAACACGCAGCCACGTGTCGCTGAGGAGTTGCGTCGTTCCTTACAAATTTTCCGTAGTGTAACTTTGTTGGCAAAAGGGCCTGTTATTCAAATTGTATAAAGAATTAAAAGTTTAAAAATCTTAAGTGTTTCTTTTTCCTTCTTATTATTAGTATAGATATTTACATTATATAAGCTAACTAACATTTAAAATAATGATATGTACATGTGAAAAAAAAAGCAAAATAATCATAGGGCATCAAAAAATTCGTACGCATCGCTATCAACAGGAACAGTGCCTAAAAGGCTGGCAGCATTGCCTCGTTGTATGGCGATGCTAATTCTTTGGCCAAGAAACAGGCCAGCCCTCTGGTCATGCGAAGAGTCGACTAACCGCTTGGTGATATCTCGAAAAACCAAGTGGGAACTCGGACCCCATTGGCCCTAGTATTTCAACCCCAAACGGCTCGAACATATAACTCCCAAACAAGGTTGGAATATTTTCGCCGTTTGAGGTTTTCTGCACCAGCAGCAGCCGCTCCAGCACAGCCCACCGTGCTAGGAAGATAGGATGGCGTAAGGGTGTCGACACATGTTGCATCCCACACCAAAGGTCTGCCTAACTTCCAGGACATTATTGTCATTCCGTCTGGTCTCTTCCCATCGTCGCGTGCGAGGCCGTTGGGTTCTAAAACATTTTCCTTCTTTAATTCTTTTGTTAAGCTGTTTATAAAATAAAGGTTTTTGGTAGAAAACAACACTAAGAGTTATTGAGTATAATTATAGTGATGTTCGTCGAAAGGTCAGGTGCGCAGTACTCGCAACCGGCGTGCGTGTATGACCAGAGGGGCAATTCTCGTAATTTTAAGAACGTTCACAGTCTGACCTCAGTCTCAATCTGTCAACAATACCTCTAATTTCCCTACATTATTGACAAGTTTTTGACATTGATTTTCGCTGAGATGAGATTGCGACTAGATTTTGAACGTTTTTAATTACGGGAATTGACCTTCTAATGTATAAAAGTAAACGAGGCAAAAGGAGTTTGTAAGGATCGTAGCAGGTGACGTTCTGTAGTTTCTGCCTACCCCCATGGGAATAAGGCGTAAGATTATGTATATATGATACTATACAAAAGATTTTCGTTTCGTAGAAAGATTAGTTATTGATGTGTAGACATCGGATTATATGCACTATCAAAATGCCAAAATATGCATGCAAATATGCACTAAAAAATGAGTGCGTGTACTTATGTACGCGCGTCAGAAGTTATACTTTTAAAAAACTATTTTTAATTGCATGCAAATAATTAATTACAAAAAAGGTTACAATAAAGTTCGTCGTTTAGGTTTTTTTTAAAAAAAAAACAGAATTTTATGGCATCCAATTTTTTATAGTGAATTGGCCATTCCCTTTTTTTAATCGATAAGAACAAACAGGTTGCTATAAAAAATGCTCAAAATATGTACAGGCCGGTTTATGCTGAAAAAGTGACGTATTGCTTTAAAAATAATAAACGGTTTTGCGGACAGCTTCAACCTGTGAATTTTGTGCGCGCATCTTAAAATTTCACTCTCATCATTTTTTCATAACGCGCCTAAAGAAGTATAACTTCAAAAAAGGGGCGAAATATGAACAAAATATGCACAATCAAAAAACCATTTATTATTAGAATTAACGAAATATGAGGCATTAGTTGTTGTCGACTTCATGTAGGTTTCTGTCTTGCAGCTAAATGGGAAGCAGTAGGTACTTACATGTTTATCGATTTGATATTTTTTTGATGAAGGTATTCGCTTTTCGCGAACTTTGCAGAAAATTGCAGTGACATCAGTCGTAATTTGGCCAGGGTAATTTTTTATCAGAGATTCCATTAAAGACTGGGTATTTTTTTTCATTGGCGGCATTATTTCAATAAAAATAAGATTTTCGTAGATAGATAAACAAATACAGCGAGACAAAAACAATTGAATTGCGTTAGACGCATAATACAACACGCCTAACACGTATAACTACTGAAATAAGCACTGTCAATTAAAAAGTAGGCACCAAAATATGCAATTACGTTATAAAAATAGAATTATATGCAAACATGCAAAATCCGATGTCTATTGATGTGTAATGATTATCATTATCTAATGATATACGCATTTATATACGTACATAGGTACGGAAACGATGTAAGTATCCATTAGATACTTAGTTACTACAATTTACCGTGTATAATATCAATATCAGTCTGTGTGTGACGTTCTTTGTAGACAATACAAGTGGGTGTGACTCCCTTATTTTCCTTAGGTGTATAAAAAAGGGCGGTCTGAAGTCGGGGCTGCTGCTTCACTCTGTGACCCTGTAAAAGTCCAATCAAATCGATTTTATACCAAGCATAATAAATAAGCCTATAATGTTTCAACTGCTGGGACACAGGACTACTCTCTCCGAGAGGGAGTGAGCTATATAATAATCTACCACGCGGGCCCATTGCAGGTTGGTAGATGTCACATGTCTTCGAATTTTTGGTCCTATGACATGCCGGTTTCATCGCAATGTTTGCCTTCACCGTTTTGAGAGCAGTGGTGATGAAAATTTACACAAAGCAAAGTGCCTACCTGGGTTCGAACCCACGATCTGCAACTCGTAAGTTGGGGCCTGTAACACGGGTCACCACTTGTCTCTCATTTTGTATCAGTCATGTTTTCAATGACTATTTCCTAATGATGATGTTGTCTCGACACAGGATGATAGTGACCTATTATGAAGCACGTGTTCAATGGTGAACAAAGTAGATTAATTTTCTGTCCAGTCGTCTTTGTCTGCGTGCACGTTGCAGGAGCTTATGGACGCTATTCACGATGCAACTCTCGTAACCAAGTTCTGGGCTGACACATTTAGATTGCAATCGACACGCTCAGAAGAAAAACTAGGCTTTTAGAGAGAAAGAAGCGATCATTTTTATTATGGGTAGGTATATTTGGCTAAATGATAACAGCCGCACGGTTCGATCGAAAGTTAAGCTCGTTTCGTCAGTTCGTGGATGGGTGACCAATGACCATCCATTATCATATCGAGGCTCCTTGTCACTGTCAAAGATCAGATAGTCAGGTACAGGTAGTCAGAAACCCGAAAGTCTGATAACCAGTCTTACTAAGGGGTATCGTGTTATCCAGTAATTTAGTTGTGGAGGTCAGATAGGCAGTCGCTCCATGTAAAATACTGGTATTCAGCTGCATCAGGTTAAACTGGAAGCCGACCCCAACATAGTCGGCAAAAAACTTGGCAGATTGATTGATTCGTAGCTTCACAGTCACACTACAAGACAGCGTAGCTCAAAATATATAGAATTTCACTCGCATCGTTTCAGTTTGCCACTTTTCAATTTCCCAATCATTTACTCGATAAATCCCTTTAAAAATATCCGTTCCCTCCCTAGAGACTGTTCGATCGAAAATCCATTCCATTGCGCTCAAATTGAATTACTGTCGGGACCGGCTCCAAACTAAGTTAGTCTATCAGGCTAATGGGAAGAGGCGCGTAGGCATGGCACGTGTCTCCTGTGTATGTGTGCCTTATCGCACGCACACATGCATGACACGTGCATGTTATATAGCTACACAAGTATTTGCCGCATTTTTTTTTCTAGGAATATCGATCAGTAAAAAGTTGTCACATGTTTTGTACAAGTGCCAGATTAATTTAAATACTGTTATTCTATTCTACCTCACATTATTATCTTGACTAAGAGCTATTTTCGTATAGTAAACGAGGATGGTAGACGTACGTAGTTTTGATTGGATTTTAATTGTGCTTGTTGTTGAATTACGTAGGAAAGTCTGAACTGCACCCTAATTGCGTAATAACCTTATTCTCAACCTGAATAATTTTGAAGGATATTGTTAATCTATTGCTTCATATGTTCCAAAAATTTGTTTGCTCAACAACGTAAATAACGCAATGAAAGTTGTTGAACTGTCAAAATTAAAGCTATTGCTACTAATAGTGTGTTACGAAATTACCCTGCAGTTGATAACGGCTGTATTGAGGCCAAGGGGTCTACTCCGAAGTGCAAAGTGCGAATGTTCGGATCGGACCGACACATGGCCGAACCGAATATTATTGAAAAATGCGAAAAAAGTTCGGATCCGCTCAGTTGGGTCGGGACCATAGTCAATATTTGAAAGAGTGTAGGAGTGTAGGATCGGAACCGACCGAACCAAATAGTAACTTCGTAGCAGGAAACGGCCGAACATTCGGCCGATACTACTTCGGAGTAGACCCCCAGTACCGTCTGTGTGAGTAAGTTAAGATTGTAATCTGCATCTTTTAGTCTGTGCCTACTAGTAATTTATGAAGCGGAATCTACTGCGCCTATGACTGACTAGGTAACAGATTTAAGATCTATCTTCAACTATTTTATGTCCCTGATTATTTTTTTTACTTTGCTTCTTATTGAATAAATTTATAGTTAAGTATTTGACATAATAATATTTACAATCATTTACATCCTACTTAATAACTATTTGCAATTAATTGACACAATATTTATCATTTATGTTATTGATTATTATTTAAGTGAAAACTGTTTGAAGGTCATAATTTATTATTTTTAGCTGTAATAAATTAATTAATGCACTACTTATTTCAAACACAATGCGAATTGTTACATGAATAAATAAATAAATAACTTAAATGATCACTGAAATTCAAATACATCTAAATCTGTAAGCTGACTCCAAATCTTCTTTAATAATAAAGCTGAAGAGTTTGTTTGAACGCGCTAATCTCTGGAACTGCCATGTCGTATTAGAAAAAATATTTTTGCATTGGGATATCCCAATTCTTGAAGAATGCTATAAGCTATTAAACATCAAGCTAGAACCCGAAAGAGCCGAGCAAACAGAAGATATGTCAAAAAGAACGCTAAGTAAAATTAAGCAGTAGCGTGGGCAGACCATGCGATGCGATGCGACGGAATGGGTCAGGGCAACAAGAAACTTCACGCAGTTCGCGCGGACGAAATCGCAGGCAGAAGGCTAGTAAGGAAATAAAGGTCCTAGAATGTGATCGGTATTTCGGAACACTCGGTAAGTACCTATTATAGTTTAGGGTACAACAATACTTTTCTTTTCATTTCGGTCCAGTGATAATGGACCCGTCTTACGAGTTGTCTCGTGAGTTCGAATCCAGGCAGGCACTTTACTTTGTTTAAATTATTTTATCACCACTGCTCTCAAAACGGTGAAGGAAAACATCGTGAAGAAACAGGCATGTCCTAGAAACAAAAATTCGAAGACGTGATATCCACCAACCCGCACTGGGCCCGCGTGGTGGATTATGGCCCACTCACAGAGAGGAGCCCTGTGTCCCAGCAGTGGGAACATTATAGGCTGATTATATGTTATGTAATACATTTCAGCAAAACTTCTCGACATTGTATTACCATGAAAAAAATCCAAAGAAAAATATTATTCGTAATTTGCGTCACATGCCAATGCGTGTGCCAGTTACGTAACTGTGAGACATTTGCTGATAAAGTTTGTTGTACCAAGTATGCCTACGGAAATAATTATTGTACGGTACAAAGCATCATGTAATATCGAGACACAATGCTTATACAACGTGCTTAGTGACTCAGGACCTGTCTCGAGAGTCACGTTGTAAGGTTGAGCTAATTCTTAACAATAGACGGCATGACGATGGTAAATCTTAGTGTGTATACACACGAGCGACCGCTTCGACGACAGAGGCAGCGATAATCTTCGATGACATGCCGCTCGTGTAGTTGAGCACCGTACTCAAATACACGAGCGACATGTCGTCGACGGCAGCCACCGACGCGTTGACGACTGTCGCCGACACGCGTCGACGACAGAGGCAGCGATAATCTTCGATGACATGCCGCTCGTGTAGTTGAGCACCGTACTCAAATACACGAGCGACATGTTGTCGACGGCAGCCACCAACGCGTTGACGACTGTCGCCGACACGCGTCGACGACAGAGGCAGCGATAATCTTAGATGACATGCCGCTCGTGTAGTTGAGCACCGTACTCAAATACACGAGCGACATGTTGTCGACGGCAGCCACCGACGCGTTGACTACTGTCGCCGACACACGTCGACGACAGAGGCAGCGATAATCTTCGATGACATGCCGCTCGTGTAGTTGAGCACCGTACTCAAATACACGAGCGACATGTTGTCGACGGCAGCCACCGACGCGTTGACGACTGTCGCCGACACGCGTCGACGACAGAGGCAGCGATAATCTTCGATGACATGCCGCTCGTGTAGTTGAGCACCGTACTCAAATACACGAGCGACATGTCGACGGCAGCCACCGACGCGTTGACGACTGTCGCCGACACGCGTCGACGACAGAGGCAGCGATAATCTTCGATGACATGCCGCTCGTGTAGTTGAGCACCGTACTCAAATACACGAGCGACATGTTGTCGACGGCAGCCACCGACGCGTTGACGACTGTCGCCGACACGCGTCGACGACAGAGGCAGCGATAATCTTCGATGACATGCCGCTCGTGTAGTTGAGCACCGTACTCAAATACACGAGCGACATGTTGTCGACGGCAGTCACCAACGCGTTGACGACTGTCGCCGACACGCGTCGACGACAGAGGCAGCGATAATCTTAGATGACATGCCGCTCGTGTAGTTGAGCACCGTACTCAAATACACGAGCGACATGTTGTCGACGGCAGCCACCGACGCGTTGACTACTGTCGCCGACACACGTCGACGACAGAGGCAGCGATAATCTTCGATGACATGCCGCTCGTGTAGTTGAGCACCGTACTCAAATACACGAGCGACATGTTGTCGACGGCAGCCACCGACGCGTTGACTACTGTCGCCGACACACGTCGACGACAGAGGCAGCGATAATCTTCGATGACATGCCGCTCGTATAGTTGAGCACCGTACTCAAATACACGAGCGACATGTTGTCGACGGCAGCCACCGACGCGTTGACGACTATCGCCGACACGCGTCGACGACAGAGGCAGCGATAATCTTCGATGACATGCCGCTCGTGTAGTTGAGCACCGTACTCAAATACACGAGCGACATGTTGTCGACGGCAGCCACCGACGCGTTGACGACTGTCGCCGACACGCGTCGACGGTTGCAGTTGTCTTTGTCGTCGACGCGTGTCGCTAGTGTGAATGTGGCACCGTAAGATTGTAACACCGTTAGTTTATAATCTATCTCGTGAAATTGTAAAAGTGCCTAAATAAAGATTACAATATAACGTATTGATTTTCGATAGTTTATAAAATCTATCCATGCCAAACCGTCAAATTATGACTTACCGACAGCGTTCACAATCTGTCCGATTTTATCACTCGTAAATTGTGGTGACATTTAAGCACACTTAATTTCTATGTCGATGCATTGAGTTGAGAGCAGGCGTCGACATGTGTCTAACAAAAATTCACACTAAACTTTCAGTACTTGGCTCTACGCATTCATTAGTTATCTTACTCACACACACAAACTTGGTAAAATGGAACACGAATGTGTCCCCTTGCTTCTCCGTTGAATGGCACGTGTCATAGTGCTACGTGTAGACGATACCCCGGTGGTAAATCTTAATATCTATGTCGATGCATTGGGTTGAGACTGTCGAGAGCAGGCGTCGACATGTGTCTGGAAATTCACACCTACTTTTCAGGACTTGACTCCCACACATTCTTTAGTTAACTCACTCACACACACAAAAAAATATTTGACACAGATTTGAAAATGGAACACGAATGTGTCCCCCAGCTTCCCCGCTGAATGATACGTGTCGAAGTGCTGCGTATGTGTGCGTGCGTCATTTGGCATGTGTATGAAGTTTATTGTATGTATTGTGTGTGATATGAGAGAGTGTTAGTCAACGTGCGTGCTGATGATGACTCAGACTCACGGACCGGCCCACGTTGCGCCCGCGCTGCGCCGCATGTGACGTCACAGACAACGTGCGTGGACAACAAGCTGCGAAGCGAAACGTTTTTGAAGGTGGCATTTTTCGTTACAAAAAAATAACAGTATTTTTGTATGGTAATTTTGTAATGCATAAGTAATCAAAATATATTTTTTTATATTTATTTTTTAGTTTCGAATTTGTGTGTGTACTTGCTGTACCTACACACACAAGTTCGAATTTGAAAAATAGTATAAAAACAAAGAATTATAAAATGTTTATTACAATAACCAAAAAGTCCCCAGAAAACAAACTACATATTCTAACTAGACCCATATAAATACCCTATAGCAACCACTATGCCACGAAGACCTTATGACCTTGACCATGATATAAATACTAGGAACAAACACAAATTTGTTGTACCTATAACAAGGCTCAAGAAAATAGGTGGCTCGTTCAGATGCCAATGTATACGCTTTTACAATAAAGTTCCAAGCCCCGTTCAAGATCTAAGCCTTAATAAATTCAAATCATTCATTAAACGTAAGTTGTGCCAGAAAGCCTTTTATACCGTTAAGGATTATATCGAGGACAAAAAGGCTTGGGATTAAGGTGCTTCCAATTTTTTACATATTTAATGTTTTTATTTTTATTTATATTTTTTTTCTGTGTTGTTGTTGTTGTTTTTTTTTTTTTGTTTTATTATATACACTTTGACATTAATGGATTTTATATATACTATGACATTTGCTTACTTTGTAAAGTATTCTATTATTTTAATTATTGTGAATGTGAAGACTATGTGGGTCATTTTATTTATATTATTTTTAATTTTTCTCTCTGTTCTGTTAGTTTTTGTCATGGTCTGGCAGTTTGAGTAATTAATGTGGCCTACCCAAATGTCCTTTCTTTGGTATTGTTCGTCGAATCGTCGAGCTCCTTAAGTTTTGAGTTGAGCTGCACGATTTCTGACAAATGCGTGCACTGGCTGGACAGGTCCTCTCAATCTGTGTGGTTCTTTCCTCAAAAGACCATCTCAGACATCGACCTGCATGGTCTTCATATGATCTGACCAAGATTATGTCTGGACTTTAAAAGAGACTGTGACCTCTGAGTTTGTTTCGGCCTTTCTTCTCAGAGTAGTCAGATAGGAAACGCCGACCTCATCTAGTTTTAAAATATGATTGACGTGTAAAAGTGTTTGTACAAACCTACTTACAAAAATAAAATCATTTATCATTTATCAACCAGACATCTAAATTCAAATTTCGCCCACGTGGCCTCACGTCTATTTTTCCCTAATATCACACGCTATCGTGACGTAAGTACCTTTAATACAACAAGTCTAATCGCTGAGTAGGTCCACGTGCGCTAGACAGTGGTCCTGTGTATACCGACACGTGTTTTTTCATGCGACGAGGTGAGCGCTCCCCGGCCAAAGCGTTTGGGCCCTAGAGTTGTCGTATGAAAAGGGGTAAATTCTCCCGGGAAGCTGGGAGAATGGTCGGAGAGAATTTGTTAGTGGATGGTTGGTATTGTGTTCAAAAGTAGTCGTTTTCTTGTGATTTAGAAGATGTTTGACTTTGGTGTTTGTTTCTTGACTTACGATTTTATGAGAAAAAAATATTAATATAGGTAACAATACCTAATTATAAAAATAATGAGGAAAATATACCTACCACCTACCATACCTACCTACCTGGGATACCTATGAAAGTAAAATGGCGTGTAGACTTCGAAATACATAGAATCATGTATAAAAATATATGTATAAGTATACCGTAAAGTTAGGTTTAATGAAAATCGATATTGGCATATTTGAATTAAGTACTTTGAGCTTCAAATAACTTAACAATCCTCTTAATAGTCCTTTTGTAATTATTATTGCTACTTCGTATTGAAGCACCTTAAGTACCTTTACGGAAGCTATTATACAACTTAAATAACACAAAGTTATGGGTAGTAAAATAAATATCACGTACTAGACGTACAACATAATACTAATCATAACATATCCTTGAGGCAGTACTAAGAATACCTACTTTGTTGCGTTTACGACTTCGTAACAACATGGAAGCTATAAAAATTATGAAAAGCTGTTAGATACATACGTACGCACGTCGGAGTCGTTTTAACTTTGATACATTGTACTATTAATTATATTATATAACATGCTATCCAAATATAAGATATTTATTACAATAAGTAGCCCCAATGAATGGTAAGGTAACAATCGATCGCGATCATCAATCAACAAATAATTTTGCTAAGAACAAAAGTAAAACGTATAAACCAAAATTACTGTTTACTTATATAGATTGATTGCGTAGTGCTACGGCGTAGCAAATCCGAACATGAATTAACTACTCAATCAATCAAATGTAATACCTTCGTACAGTTGTTAGAGTCTCTTTCATGCATTATCTTCCGTAAAATATCAATGAATTTTGCGAAATAGAATATGATCACTTGAGTGTTCGTAACGAGTAGCCGCTAATAATTTCTACTTACATACTGTGCACATGTAAAAAGAAATAAATTACAAAGTAACTATCCGATATTTTTCTATTCAATGGTTTTCATATCAGGGTAACGTAAACCACAGCACTACAACACAATGCTCTGTCTCCCTCATCGCGCCATGCTGACGAGTCGATGCAACGCAGCCGTCTTCGATTTTCAAACAGCCGGCCTCGCCGACTAGCTAACTCATTCCACGTTCGGTATTGAGACGGTTCGCACGCGCCTTTCGCTCTCAATAGTGTATCGCTGTTATATTTGTCAATAAAATTGACAAGTCGTGTTACCTGTTTAACTCAGTGTTGATAAGCTGTGTTGTTTAGCCAACATGTGTGAGAAAAGGACCAGAAAGATAAAGAAAGGTACGGTTTGTTTTCTTTTTTTATTTCTGCTGTATAGCCTGGTTTTATGTTATGATCTGTGGTCGCGATGAGGGTGGGATGAAATGGGAGTCGCCTCACTTTATCGGAGAAAATATGGATTTTGTCAAAGGCTTAGTTAATGTTTCCGTTTAAATTACTGGGTTTTGGTTTGTTTCTATTGATCTTCATACGTTTGAGGGTACTTTACTGTCAAAGGTCAAAGTTCGGCTAAATGTTTTTGAAATTTTTTGGCGACTGTTTCTTAGCCTTGAATTGGTCTCGCGTCTTTTTCTACTGTTGTATTTCATCAGCTACTAACACTTAAAGTTATCTAGATTACATCATTTTAATTGGTTTCATCAGGTACTTACCTACTGTGAAATAAAAACAAGTACATCCCGGGTCATAAATATCGATCTCTTATATGTTATTGTTTTAACTTTACCAAGAATACCATAATTAATGTTAACTGTTTTGCTTCTAAGAAAATGTTTTTACTCATACAAGCCCGTAGAGACCGTGTTTACCCATACAACCTAATTTTTCATAAAAAGGGTAATATGGACTTTCATAGTCAAGGGATAAGGTTCCTTGCTGTTGGCACAGTTATTGTAAGATTCTAACAATAGGTTAAAATCATAACAGCTACGCCGTTCCCTTTCTCAACGTTGGAACTGACCTAGCACAAGGTTTCATAATACGCTCAACACTGACTGCTTATAAGCATAGTTTATGATAACGATACCTTCTATTCTTAGACCAAGTTATAAGCTGGCATATACACCTGCATTAATAAGCTACATGCACATGAATTCGACTTGCAAATTTCCCGTTTGACGTCGAAAAAAAAAACAGAAATAAATCGATCAATCTACCGTTTCCCAACTACGTTGGAATCGACTTCTAGTTTTACCGGATGTCGCTAGATAACAGTGTTTCATATGGAGTGACTTGCATATTTAACCTCCATAAGTCCACAACCCAGAAACTAGAAAACACGATACCTATTAGCAAGACTGGTGGTCAGACTTTCGGGTTTCTGACTACGCGTAAAGACTGTCAAACATCTATGAATGACAGCCGGGACCAACTAAAATGTTTACCCATAAAAGAATTAAAAAAAAAATACATCTGAACTTAAACTACTCGCAGAATAAATTACATATCGAATTTCTCAAAAGACCTATTGCACATTTACGTTCGAAGGTTAGAAGTTACTCGACTGATAAGTTATTAATACAAGATGAATGCTATTTAAACTCCTTTGTTGATTATTGCGGACGTTAAGAGTGAAAAATAAATAGAAAACCAGGTTAAAAGAATTTTCCTTGAAATTGCATAAGTTGAAAACATTGTTAAACCAGATAGATCTCATGATCACCATTTCAGCCGAAAGACGTCCACTGTTAGACATACGCCTCCCCCAAGCACCACTTCGACCGATTCTATGTTTCCCTCATCCAGCGGTTTCCTGCAAACCCCTCTCTTCCTAAATGACAAGTACCAAGAACATACCAGATTAGTAATACAAACATTTACATTGACAATAACTTAGCCTCCATAATACCTGACAGCAAGTATTGTGCAATTTTTTCTCATAACTCGATAAAAAACAAAAGGTTTCCGATATCACCAGTTTGCAATGCAAGTTACGACTAAGTGAGAAGAGAAAACTGCACGGAATTCGCCGACGATTCAGATAACGATTACTGCGAACTGCGATACTGAGACGGTTTATACCTAATATGCAGTCACAGATAACAAAGCAACCGGTCTGTTGGAGTAATCCTCTTTTGTATTTATTTACTGGCTGGACATAAACATAACTGACAGCTGCTGGCAGTCTGGAAGCCTCTTTAGATTCGTTTTTGTGTTTTTAAGTTTGGAACTTGTTAAAAGAAAAGGAACACTTTCTTTTGTTTTGTGTAGGTGCTATATGGTGCATTGTTTGACAAGCCAAAGATGTACCTGTATGAATAAATTCAATCATTAATAATATGCGCCTTTCACTGAGAGGAGGCCTGTGTCCCAGTTGTGAGAACATTATAGGCTGATTATGCATGGAATTAAAAGAAAAAATGCAGATACTTCCGATTTAAGTAATTTGGTAATTGCATAATTGAATAATCTTATCTCCATTTTTAATTGTTTTACTAATACGAATAATAATTAAGAATAATTAACTAACAGTTGCTGATATTTCCGCTTTGTAATTTGATAATTGTCATCCGTACTTACATCTTTTTATTACTTATCTCGTTAGCAAATAAAATAGATCTAAATAACCAATGGTCTATTTATCAGCCTCCCTACTTACCGATTATAAAATCTGCAGTCGCGTCGCGCTTTCCATTGATTTCTAATAGAGAAAGGAACTCGCACTTTGACATTTTTATTTTATAATTATCATTTAAATGCAGTGTAGGGATTTCACATTCCTACGAGTACTATACCTTTGATTAATCATAACATTCTTCGGTTTTTTGGGTCTATTCGAGCCAAAACGGAAATATTACCCAGATATTCTAATAAACGTAAAAACAGAAGGAATCTTAGTTAGCAAGATAAATATAATTTAATTAACAAATCGTCCCTGCCATTACAAAGCAAGGAATTAACACATAAGTGTTACCCTGACATTTTGTCCGTATCTATCAGTTTTTTTTACTTTATTTATTTTACAATCGTCTCTCGCATACTTATCAAAAATACTCTTCCTAGCATAAACAAAAAAATATGATCGCGTCATGATCATAAATATAATCAAATCAAAATGAAAATTCATTTATTCAAACTAGATAGAGAATCAGCACCTCTCGAACTTCAAAATTACAAAAGACAATCCACCAAAAGGCCCACCCTTCACCACTTCCTAGTGCTTTCGCTGGGAAGAAGTGGCGTAACAAACTCTCCAGCAGCACATCTGTGTGTTCAGTTGGATCATTAACATCAGGATATTTTGACAATTCCCTTTGCCAAGCTTGGTCAGCAAGTTATTATTGGTTACAAATTAATTTAACCATAGCTACTGTCCAGTATACGAGTAGCTTAGCCGCCTTGGCTGGCTACTACTATATACAATATCTGCCAAGGCCGTTCATTGACCGTTACGTGAAGGCCTATGCACAAAGAGAACGGATTTCCACGAGACAATAATAACAATGTACATATTTATCTTTACATAAATATACTTTATTGTACACCAGCAACATAATTGCGTAATACACGTCTCAATAGCAACGGGTTTCGTTTTGACAGTTCAACAACATACATTACGTTACATTTATTACGTTGTTTAGCAGACACATTTTTCGAACATATGAAGCAATGGCTTAGCAATATCTTTCAAAATGATTCAGATTGAGATTGGTAATTTGTTACGCATTATGGTGCTGAACATACGTAACAAAAAATACTACGAGAATTATCACTACAAAACATATGGGCGGCCTTAAGTATCGCTTTCTGCGATCTCTTCCAGGCAACCTATGTCGTTATGTAAGTACTTATTACGGCTTTTGTAACACAAGACTGGTAACAAAGAGTATCTATTTAAATTGGGTTCCGAATGATCGCACATTAACCGGGTTTTTATCAACAACCGGAATGACAACGTTTAGTGACGGAAGGTTTTGTATTTTCTGCAGTCATTTAAAGTTGCTTCTGTTATGACTTTGAACAATTTGTTAATCATGCAGCACCCACTGGTGTACACTGTACAGTCGTTACTTCTGGCGTTTGCAAAGCGTAGACGCAACGTAGCGAAGGTCGTAGGCGAGCCGCAGACGCACCGTAGAAGTTGCGTTACGGCGTAGGCATTGCGTAGCACTCGTAGGCGCCACAGAGGCGCGTCGTAGACATCTCGTAGGCACGGCTTAATTTTTTTTTTAATTTTTCCAAGACTGCCAATCGATTAAATTAATGACAAACAATTCGTAGAAAATATACTCCAACCATTGTTCTAAAGCCTGTCTAAAGGTCGTTATCCTTCTATTTATCAATTTCATTTCGCATTGTTAACAACGAGGAAAAATGATTAAAAAAAAACGGACAATAACTCAATTTACACTATATAGCTTGGTTTGACCTAATTTCTGTTTACGCTAATGCTAAGTTTAGATTAACAGAACCTATTATTATGAAGCTATACCTACATAATAACATATAGGTACGTTCTATGTCACGTTTTTACACGTCATATCGCCGCGAGTCCGCGACAAATAACGGTTCTGAATAGAAAGCGGTACTCGCAAATGGGTATAATACGGTCTCTACTATAAATAATACCTTAGTAAATGTACACTTTCTACATCCTTGCAATACAGGGTCAAATGAAATTAGCTAGCGAAACTTCACCCACGTGTGGGCTAGCGATAAGTACTTATAAAAAACAGTGACACAAAAAAGTTGTTCTAAAACTTTAAAGTTTAAACTGTACATTACAACAGCTAAAGGACACCTGTGTTTGGTTAAAAAAAATCTGTTTCATTTGTTTTCGATATCAATACCCAACACATGTGCGAAGTTTCGCTAGTAAATTTAATTTGGCTCTGTCTAAGCTCATACAGAAATATTAATACAATGATTAACAAATTACTCATTTCTATTTATTGACTGACCTAGTTTCTAATCAAACGATTTTTTCGACCCACGTGTTGATAACAAAATATGACATACTGAATATGTCATGTTTTGTTATCTTCATTATTAATTTCTTCGTATTAAAAAGGCTGCTAAGTATGCAAGTACCTATAACTGGTAAACGGTCGATTGTAATGGCGACACGACATACCGTTCGTTTTCTGACATGACGTAACCCTTCGTATGGCCGGTACGTGGATCCACGGGAGACAGAATGGCTTTTTTAATTGTTTCTGCAATAACGGCATTCAACCGGTTAACTTATCTCATGACAAGTTTTATAGAGAAACGACGCATGGGAAGATATCTTTATTTTTAAAGTCAAAAACTGTTTTTTATAAGCCTTAAAAAAATAAGTTCGTGAGAAGTGAGAACCAGATTTCTTAGTAAAAATATAATTGTTGTCTGGCAACTTAGCTTTCCCAAACAATACGGTGTTCGGTGGCTTCGCTAGACGGCCATAGTTCACCTAGTATTTGCGTCATTAAGCTAATGGTCGCCATAAATATTTTAGTACTATTAAAAGTGGTACATACCTACGTGGCCTTTCTTATATACTATGTAAAAATAACATAGCTAGGTAAAATTGAGGGTAAAATGCTCTTGATCTCTCACTTATTCCATGGAAATCATTCATAGTTGGACGTAAAACATAGCTACAATATTAAAAAAAACCTTAGAAAGGGATTGAAGATTTTTATATGGAGCCTGGCATACCTAATGTCGCGCCATTTTGTTTTTTTTTTTTTCAAAATGGCGGTCACGCATGATACCTACATAAATCGTTAGCTGACATCAATGCAAACAGAAAACACACTCGGACCAAAACCCGTAAAGTGTCAAGTTACCGAGATATTAATGTTCAAAATTGATCACGAGACATCATTTTTTTTTTTTAACTTGCTTACATGTTGTTGCTTAGATGTTAGAAATAATCACTCTGAAAGTTTAAAGTAATCAAACAACTATGCATTCTATTCCTTTCACGGGCTACGTGGTATAAACTTTATCTACAATCTTATTGAATCGATTATTCGATACATCATGATGCATTATACATATCGCATCAAAGCTTGCAGGCTTTTAATTGAGTATAGGTGCAGCCAAATGTGATTAATCCCTTAATCTCCGATTATGGTTAGGTTTAATCAGCAGCAGTGTCGCCGGGCGGCACCCGCCGCGCCGGTCGGTGCAATTTTGAAGTATCGATCGAGCTATTTTGTTACTCGTAGGTTTAAAATGATAATGTTTCAATTCGTTTTGGATTATTTACTGCTTTTGACGGCAATGGGATGAATCAAATACAAGCTGCAGTGGCAATGGGCCGGCCATATTAGCCGTAGAACCGATGACCGTTGGGTAGACGTGTTTAAGAGTGGAGACCGCGAATCGGTAAACGTAAGGTTGGACGCCCTCTAGGTTGAGCAAAGATCTTCGCAGGGTGGCTGGTAGCAGCTGGATGAGAGTTGCCGAGAATGGAGCTGAGTGGACTGCTAAAGATTAGTGATGATGATGGGATGAAATATTGACATTAGTGGCAGTGATTCTGATGACAGTAGGTCTCTCTATTTGGTAATTGTTACCGAAGAAATAAAGGAAATAGGCATCAGAAAAACAGCACTACTGGTTTGCATGAATAGATTATTCAGAACAAATGATAATTTATTTAATGACCAACGAATTATACCTTAGTCTATAAAATATGTGAATAATTCACTAGGGACTAGCTGTTGTTATTCTGTTTTAATTGATGCACTGAACAGAGAACACTGAACTGAGGTTAAAACTGTAGAGGCCAAACAGCCTAAAGAAAGTACAATCTGAATGATTTTACTTTTTTAAAATACGTAGTCCGTTGGTATTTGAAATTGACAAGGAGGCCGGCCATCTTTTTTCACGTTCGCGTTTCGAAATTCAAAACTCAATGTCAAAACATTGTTTTTCTCAATTGCGAACGTCAAATCTGACCTTCTTGCTACGTAACCTTTTTGCAAACTGCATAAAGATCGAAGACATAACCGTTTGTTGGACAGAAAAAAAAACAGAATTGTCTCATTAATAAACACCATTGTATGAAAATCACGTGAAGTTGGATCTTGGCACGTATAATTTATTTATTCGCAATTCGCTTTGCAGTTAAACCCGGTGAGACAAGGTACAGGGGTGCCAATGACCTTAGGAACCATTATAACTAATGACGTTTGAGACTTTGATGATTCAACACTGTTTCTTTCTAGGTCCTTTTTGTTAGGCATTAGCAGTTTCTGCCTGAAAAAAGGTGTAGACTTTCTAAAGCCCGAATTTAAATGTCTGACATCCAATACTTTTATATAGAAACTAGCTGTTCCTCGCGACTTCGTCTGAAAACCAGGATAAAAAGTAGCTTATGTCCTAACCTAGGTCATGGTATATACCCATGTGCCAAATTTCATCGGAATCCGTTCAGCTGTTTTAACGTGAAAGCGTAACAAACAAACAAACTCATCACTTTCGCATTTATAATATTAGTTAGGAAGTTAATTTTGTTATCTGCTACCGGAGTTTTGTTATCACTCCATGCAGTCGAGAGAAATTCCAAATGTATATAGGCTGAAATATTAATGTCGAATAATATTATTTTAGTCGAAAGTTTATCAATCACCTATAGTGATGTTAAAAATAACTAAAGGATAAAAATAAAATATCTCACTTTCCTCAATTAATTAAAGCGAAAACATATTCACCGACGACGGTCACAAACATGTTTTCTTGCGTGTTCCGAGTTCCGACTCATCACACGCCAACGTGAGTGTATTGCAGAATCAACTGCTGACACAAGCAATATTTACATTTATATTGAGAGGGACAAAGTTTAATTTCATTTATCTTATGTGATGCTGTTCTATAACTGGCAGCCATGGTCTGATGGCGTGAAAGTTCGTTGACCTGATGTGATGTCATCGGATGTCACGTGGTAGACTAGCGTTGTTGAAGGAACACCGTTAGGGGAAATAAAATGAACTGTCATTATGCATAATGTATATATGTCATTCTCGGATCATCACTAGTGCGAGTCGGATTACCTAAGCCAGCATTCGATTATTGATATGGATAGGTTGTCATTTGTTTTTCTCTGTTTTCGGTAAAAATAAAAGGAAAGAGGTTCGTTTACAAAATGAAAACAATTCGCAAAAATAAACGGTAGGTACTATGTGATGAGTCGTTAGCAAAACTAGTTAAGTTTAGTCATGTAATCATCAGAAAAGTAGGTAAAGCTTGTCCGTTGACCCATTTGACATTTAGCATTCTGCGTGGGTGATGATGATACTATCAAAATCTAAAATTACAAAACAAAGAAACTAGGTAGTTAATTATTTTTTTTTTTTTAACCAGAGAGGGAAGTCTAGTAAGAAATAAATAAATAATATTTGCATACAGTGAACATAGTAACGTATTTTGGGTAATAGGTATTTATTATGTAAAACCTAATTAATTCATAAAAATAACAAAATTATATCCTAACCTAACTAAAACTATTATAATAGGTAGGTTAGGTTACTCTACGATTTAGTAAATATCGTGTTTTAATAATAAGTAAAGAAAAACTTTTCGTTTAAAAGCACCTTGTTTACCTTCGTCTGTGTTAAATAATATAGAAAAGCGAAAACTTTTCAGTTTTCCACTGTTACCAAGGCTTTATTTTAATAGGCAAGTGTAATCCAATGAGACCTAGGTATTTATTTTTATCTCATCATTACGTCTTTCCGATAAAATATAATAATGAAGCTAACAAAAGAATAAAAAAAAAACCAGCCTAATACTGTCTCACAGGGCAAAGGCCTCTTCTCATACAGAGAAGGCACGCGCATTGATCACCACTCTTCCTCAAGACGGGTTGGTGATTTCAGCAAGAATAACTTTTAATGAATTGTATTCTTTATTTGAACTTGCTGTAAGTACCAAGTAGGTTCAGTCCTGTCACAAGTTATTTTAAGTACCTCTGATTTAGCATCGCAGTCTAAATCACAGTGATCTGTATTCCCATTCAAATAAGGTTACTATTGGGTTGCTGCCACTGTGATCTTTATTCTCGTTATAAATAAGGTTGCTGTTAGGTTGCTCCTGTCAAGAGTAGAGTAGAGGTAACCTACATCCTTTAAAGCGGATACGCGACTGACAGCTATGAAAACAATTCCCGAGTCACATTGCATGCAATGTGTCACACTAATTGAATATTGAATGGGATTTACCGCCTGCTGAAAAATTAATGAAAACTGGACAAATACTGCAGATTCAAGGAAAATCTGTTGTGTAAATAACGTCGAAATGACGTCACAATGCTATTGTTTGTTACATATTTATTTATTTGGAAATACTATGCCATGTTTAGACAATACAATAAGTACCTACAAAGAGGTTTGTAGTTAAATAAATCATTGAACCTAATTATTTTGAGTTGGCAACACCTACAAAAATAAGACATTATCAGTGTGTCAACCTAACAACATCCAATTAATCACTATCTTATAGTAGGCACAGAAAAAACGTCATTAGACACTAAAACGAAATAGACGTCACACGCCCGCAACGCGATAAAGCGGTGTCAAGAAACGAAGCGCGTGTGAGTCTGGCAAGTCTGTATTTAACGTGACTGTCTGCAGCCACAGAAACTGACTCACGATGCAAGCTGCAAGTCTGCAGTCTGCAGTATTTATTTTCTGTCTTTAAACTGCTCCACAGTCAGTCACGTGGCTGTTACACGCGCATCGCTGTTTTTGTTTCCAGGTTTTTGAACGCACGCCTCGCCTGGCCCATAACGTGACTTACCGCGTTTGAGCATTGTTCTGACAGATTGATTTTTTTTATGTCGAACTGCAAGCAAAGGCTTCTTTGTATTGTGCCTGTTTTAATTTCCCGGCGTTACAGAGAACACGTGCGACTTTACAATAGTCTTTGACGGTTGTTTTTGTAAAGATATCTAGGTGACGATGGTAATTAGCTTTTGACGTATTTGTTGACGTTTCTTATCAACTGATAAGATTACTATGTATCGATGCATTTCGCGTCTACGGAATGACTTGGGATTGCCTTTGATTCGCTGATAATTAGTTACGCTTTTGGATTTAACAGACTACCTAACCATTTATTTTTAGTTATTTTAGGATTATTTCTTACGTAGTGCAACTGGATGTGAATAATTTTCACCCCTTATTATAAATCCCATTTTAGAACGAGTGATATTATCCTGCTAATGTACCCTTTCCATCATAAACTTTTTCAAGAAAATAAATCTCTGTAATTCCGTATTATACTCGTAAAGTTGGAAAGTTATTTGAATGCTGAATTACTGAACCCCATTTCTTTTGCGATACCTATTGTAAAGTTACACTCAAAGTTTTTTAAACTTTTATTCGGAACTTTCATTTTTATTTCTCTCGTTTTTACCGTCAAACTTTATCTGAATATGGTAGCTACAAAATTGTACTTGAAATGCATATTATGTATTATCAGTTTATCATACAAATGTTTTTAACAAAACATCGATAAAATCTTGTCATAATGTAGGTCTGTGCGGATACGCAGTTTCCCCGACCGGGTCAAGGCACTGCCATCCTGCACTTACATACATACACAGTACATATAGGTATACGTATTCGTTTATATTGTGTATGTGTGGTTTTCGAACGGCCTGCCTACACGGTTGCCTTGGCCTGACTAGTTAAGTTAGGTACTTATACTTGATAGTTTACGGTATTAAAATGAGGCAACAGTTTCAGTTCAGTTTCAGTCTTTAATAGGACTGAAGTGTCTTTACAGCATGTGAGTGAGTTCATGCATAGGTAATTCCATACTACCTATAATGCATGTGTGTGTATCCGAATTTTGTCTATGGTAAACCTATAGTAGGTTTAAAGCATAGAGAATCGTTTAGGCCTACGACCATTTTCCAGGTTGTCCTACAAATATTATAAACGTGAAAGTTTGTATGATGGATGGTTGGATGGATGGATGTTTGTTACTCTTTCACGCAAAAACTACTGAACAGATTTGGATGAAACTTGGCACACAGACATGGTTTATAACCAGGATTAACAAATAGGATACTTTTTATCCCAATATTCCCACGGGATCGAAACTTATGCGGGTGAAACCGCGGGGCGCAGCTAGTACTCTATATTTTTTGCCTATTCTGTTGTATTGATCTTTTAACACGTTCGTCATTTGAAAACGAATACAGGCATTGTTCCATTGTTTTCCGACTCGCTTGTACGACGTTGTTTATGCACTGCGCGTCGATTCCAGACAAACTTTTGGATATTTCAAGAATTTTGGTCATTATAAATTAGGCAGGGAATTATGATCACTCTCCATCCAAACTTAGTTGTAAGTTCCTCTCGTTTGTTGATTATTTAACTAACAATATTTCTCCATCTTTCCAGGTTCTCACCTTACCCGCCTGCGTGAAGCCAGACGCATCCAAAGGCTGCAGAGGCTGTCATCACCATCCACCAGCGATGACAACACCACTGTATCAGTGTCGGTGTCCCCGTGCCCGGTCGCCGTCGACAAGAACGCCCAGAACAGGGTCATTCTCGAACTGGCCTGGAAGACGGTCGCCCTCATGCACAAGAACAGACTCATCCAACAAAAGATCATCGCACTCAAAAAGGAAACCTCAGAATTCGTCGCTGCCATCATGAATAACCCTGAAAATAGAAAACGCTACGTTGAACACATCCGCTTGTACGGACCCAACGCACAAGTGCAAATACAAAATGTAGAAAAATCTCCAATACATTTGGAACCCAAGGTGTAAGTCAAATGCGGTTGACATCGGAACACAATGAGTGAATGCACGAATGAGTGATGTTACTTTGTTCAGAATGAATGATTGATTGAATGTTACTTAAAGCCTGTTGTTGAGTTATTTAGCTTTTTATCTTTACATAGAGACCTTGTATACTTCTAGGCTACTGATGTCTAATATTGACATTAATTGTGATCAAATTATGTAAGAATCATTGTTAAAATCTTCAATTCGTAGTCGTGATTTTCAACATTATCTATTGCAGTCTACATAGTATTCTATACGTATATTTAAGATTGTAAACAGCGCAATAATTGCGTAACACACTATCATTCTCAATTTGAATCATTTTGAAGTTTATTGCTAATCCATTGCTTCATAATTATATTCGAAAAATGTGTCTGCAGAACAACGTATTTAAATAACGCAATGAATGTTGTCGAACTGTCAAAATGCTACCATTGCCACTGATAGTATGTTAGACAAAAACCCCGCAGTTCTTGCTGTTTTCTCACATATATAGTATTGGTTTACCCATCCCAGCAATAAATAAATAAAAATTGCAGTGTCTTATGTAAAAATGTTGTGGCTAATGATAACTTCTTGTTGTTCTAGAAGTAAGCTGTAATGAGGTTGTAAGTAAGAGGCTGTTATTGATAAGGTAGTCATCTTCGTACCATTTGTACGGTCTAACATCGGACCGTTAGGGTTTTTGTGAATGTTACGGCGTATTATTTACGCGGGACCGGGAAGATAGGGTAAAAATGATGTTGTTAGGGGTAATTTGACTTCAATAGGACGAGTTGGTCGGTACACATGTGTACCACAAGCGGTACAGCTCGTCCCTGAGAGAAGTGTAGTGACGCTTTGTCGCTTTTTGTTCCCAGTTTTTAGCACCTCATGGTTTAAGCGCAATGTAACGCTGTAATGTCAAGTTAAATGTTGTTTCATATTAGTAGCACAAAATTCTTCAAATGTAATCCGATTTCCTGCGAAAATTAGATGTTTTCCGTAGTTTTTTACAAGGAAAATGAACAATTTTCCTTACACTGATGTAAATTTTCCAATGTACTTAGGTATCTAAAATGCTGATTATTGATTAGTATACCTACCTAACTAATTGAAAATAACCATGGTACGAAGAACTCGAAAAGAAAGGTTTTCAAACAAATACTCTTAGCACGTAATTTAAGTTATTAGAGTTTATTTTAGTTTGTAATTAATTTCTACAAAACATCTTTGTAGGTATTCGTTAAGCAGGCACTGCATTAATTGGACCAAGGGAAGAAAATTACAACTTTTTGAGAAGCTCATTCATTAGGAATTCTTGTTCTCATTAATATGCCCTTAATGTTTATGACAGCTCATTAATTTAGATTATAATTTTGTAATTACGTTCTAGTAATCCAAAACCACCGAATTGTGGATGTCCTATGTGTGAAAATCTCATATTAATGAACACCTAAATATCAAAATCATATATTTGGGCTTCCCAAAAGGTAAAACAAAGCTTCTAATTTAATTTTATAACCTCGAAATCTGTATCACTTCTCGGGGTCATTATCCTGTAAGATATGTACAAACGCACGCTCCTGCCATCTAGCGGCAAAATACAAAACTAAATAATGTTCCTCAATTTCCTTGGTTCAATCAACAGTGTATTATAGCAGCCTTAACATAGTTTGCATTTAATAGGAATTAGTCTAATGAAGAATGCACAGATCTACCAATCACTGTGTTCATTTAATTTAAATGTACGTATGTATACTGGGTTCAGTATACTTATCACAAAAACATTATTTTAAGTATTACACGCGAATGTTTTTGTATCTTTGTATGATTTGTTGAAGCGTTGCTGCAAGTTTGTAACTTGAGTGGATTCAAAATTACATGGAGTGCGAAATTCTAAAATGTGAATCTTTGGAAGAAGTATTATTGTATGATTGACATTATGCTGTTATTTATAATTTATTGCACAAGGCTCCCCTATGTGTATGTTAAATGTACGCTTAAAATCTTGGCTTTTCTGTGGTTTACTTAGATCATAAGTCAATTTTGAAAAATACACTAGTCTCTTGAATTTTAGTTGTTTCCTTTTTCTCCCTTAATAATACCTATGATTAAAATTTGATAATGCAAACATTTAGTAAAAATATCGCGGCGGGATTTTATCGCGCACTGGATTTTCAACTCTCGGTGTTGAACCTAACATTCAGAATCCAATAGAGCGCATTCCAGCGCGTCAAAAAATCCCGCCGTGATATTTTTACGTAAAGAAAAGAAAGAAAACACATTTATTTGCGGCGAACATGACGCATAAAAACAAATACAGTCGAATTGAGAACCTCCTCCTTTTTTGAAGTCCGTTTAAAAAGAACATAAACACACAAAAACAAAATAATTTGGGGGTAAACATGCGTCACTTCCTCGCAAAACGTACTTGCGCACGTGGACTAAGGGCGAGGCCACAACACTGCGTTGCGGCGACGCATCGTAAAAATCTACTACACACAACAACAAAATTTTTGCGATACGACGTCGCAACGCAGTGTTGTGGCCTCGCCCTAAGAAAAGTGGTTAACATTGCTAACCACTGACACTGAAAGAGTCAGAACTTCTGGCGTTTTAACACTGAGAAAGCAGATTGGTGGTTTGGTGATTCAGTTCATATACCTAGACGTCTAGACCTCACAATTAAATATCGTAGGTACAGACGCCAGCAGGTCAAGCTACCCGAATCTGTCAAATTTTCCCAATCAACCTTGAACCTTAATGCTATAACGATAAAGTTGAAAATCTATTAAAGAATTTTGACAGATTGTAGTAGCTTGATGTGCTGGCGTCTGTACATACCTATTAGTGACCGCAGTGTTACTGGCGGATTTAAGAGTAACCGCAGGCTCTGATCTCTATGATTCATGTCAAACGACGGGAAATACCCTTTATGGAAAAGTTTCCTAATTAAATTAAAATAGGAGCCACTTCAGCAAAAGGAACTCATCCATTGAGGTCTTACCTATGTACAGTCACGAGCACCAATATGTCAACACTTGGCAACTTTCAATTGCAATTTTTTCGTGAAATAACGAATGCAACGTTGAAACACGACACATTACATAAACCTAAGGGTTCGAAAATGCTATGTTCGTAACAACAAACCAATTCATCCTACTAATATTATAAATGCGAAAGTTTGTATGTATGGATGTATGGATGTTTGTTACTCTTTCACGCAAAAACTACTGAACAGATTTTGACGAAATTTAGCACACAGATAGTTTATAACCAGGATTAACATATAGGATACTTTTTATCCCGACATTCCCACGGGATCGAAACTTATGCGGGTGAAACCGCGGGGCGCAGCTAGTTAAAAAATAAAGGAGTAAATCGCTTTTGTATAAAGCCGAATGTATACATACTTTTGCTCGTGACTGTACATATAACATCATAGTAGGTAAGTATATTGCATATCTATATACCTACGAAACTAATGAAGGTAAACGAAGTGAACGGAGTATGTAAGGATCATAGGAAGTGGTATTCTGAAGTATCTGCCTACTCCCTTGGGAAGAAAACAAGAGTTTATGTATGTATGTATACCTGCCTGCTTACCTCCCTATAAATACGGGAGATACTAGACAGCAGTAGGTAGTATAGTATAGTTTTATATATATACTAATAGTAGTACCTATACCATCGATTCCAAGAAGTGACGTAACAATTTGAGGCACCGTTCAACGGCCATAATCTAAACTAATAATAAAATTATGATAAAGAGGTAAAATTCAATCAAACTCCGATTCGAAATTCTTTCACTAATGGGAAGCTACCGTACCGTACCTATTGCCGTAGTGTCGTAGGTTATAGGTATTTAAAGTTAAAACAAGAAATTTTACGCGGACGAAGTTGCGGGCAGATGCTAGTAGCAACAGCTGTAGCATATAAACTTAGATCGCAGATCGCTTGTGCATATGTATATGTAAGTACTAACTAAGCTGCTAACGGTATCTACCAGACCAGCTCATCGATCGAACGGTTAACGAAATGCCTTTCTGTTTTATGAGAGTGAAACTAGTACCTATAGACCAGGGTAGAAGCCTTTAAAAATAATAAAAAGTGAAAAAAAATAATAGTAGGATAAAACCCATTAGAAAAGGAGGGGAATATTATAAAAATTAAAGGAAAAATAATTTACGGGCGATCTGAGGTCGGGAAGGGGATGGGGGTGAGTTTTTAAGGGTAAAAAACGGTTTTTCTTGATTTCCGGCAAAACTAAAAGTCCTATCGAAAAAAAACAAATGGCAAAGTTGTAGGAAATAAAAAGATCTAAAACTTTTGTATTTACACTTTTTTCACATAACCTCAAAATTTATGTGAAAAATTCAAAAAACCAAGTTTTTGGTTTTTTATTTTTATCTTTTACAAAAATTATTGTTTTTTAATGAAATTTGGTGAAAACTTACCTTTTTATGTCTCAAATACGCTGTAATTTATTTGATTAAAAATATTTATTATTTCACCTTATTTTGAATTAATATCGAAAAAGCACCCTAATTTTCAATCGAAAATTCACCCGTCAAAATATCAGCTTTTTTCAAAAAGTTGGTATGTTTTCTGTTCGTTGAAATCTCTACTTTCCGATGGTGAAAAAAAAAATATATGTTACTGTAGTAAATCTTCTCAGAAAATGCAAAAAATCGAAACAAACTCGAATTCGAAAACTGATAATCTGAAAAGACAAAATCGAATTATTAATGCCTTCACTATTTTATCGTGAGTATACCCCCATGAAAAAACAATATTAAAGAAATAAATGTCAAAATGTATAAAAAATATATTAAAAATCTATAATAAATGTATAAATATATAAAAAATATGTATAGTAAATATATTTTTAATAACACTAACTTTTGGCCGATTTTCATGTATATTTCATATATTTCAAATATATTTCAGATATATTCGAAATATTTTTTTTTTATATTTTTAGCTATGTTCTTTATGTCTTTTAAGATATATTTTGAATGTATCTAAAATATATGAAAAATACATGAAAATCGGCCAAAAGTTAGTTATTAAAAATATATTTACTATACATATTTTTTATATATTTATACATTTATTATAGATTTTTAATATATTTTTTATACATTTTGACATTTATTTCTTTAATATTATTTTTTCATGGGGGTATACTCACGATAAAATAGTGAAGGCATTAATAATTCGATTTTGTCTTTTCAGATAATCAGTTATCGAATTCGAGTTTTTTTCGATTTTTTGCATTTTCTGAGAAGATTTACTACGGTAACATATATATTTTTTTTCAACATCGGAAATTAGAGATTTCAACGAACAAAAAACATACCAACTTTTTGAAAAAAGCTGATATTTTGACGGGTGAATTTTCGATTGAAAATTAGGGTGCTTTTTCGATATTAATTCAAAATAAGGTGAAATAATAAATATTTTTAATCAAATAAATTACAGCGTATTTGAGACATAAAGAGGTAAGTTTTCACCAAATTTCGTTAAAAAACAATAATTTTTGTAAAAGATAAAAATAAAAAACCAAAAACTTGGTTTTTTGAATTTTTCACATAAATTTTGAGGTTATGTGAAAAAAGTGTAAATACAAAAGTTTTAGATCTTTTTATTACCTACAACTTTGCCATTTGACTTTTTTCGATAGGACTTTTAGTTTTGCCGGAAATCGAGAAAAACCGTTTTTTACCCTTAAAAACTCACCCCATCCCCTTCCCGACCTCAGATCGCCCGTAAATTATTTTTCCTTTATTTTTTATAATATTCCCCTCCTTTTCTAATGGGTTTCATCCTACTATTATTTTTTTTAGTTTTAAAAATTATCGACCCTGGTCTACTACAGCGACTGATGGATTGGAAAATAATAAATATTATACACTGCGCCACTCCTTTAAATTTTTTTTATTTTTTAAGTAGTGGCGCTAGTTGACCTGTGAGAAAGAAAGAAAGAAAAAGTATTTATTGCGACTCGTACAGGATCATAAACTAAACTAAACAGAGTTAAAAAAAAAAAAAAAGACGTGTGGCACTCGGAGACTGCCGCGGTAAAGCTATTGCATAGCATTTTTTATCAAGTTATGCAATTATAATTATTATCCGTCATTTGTTTTTGGACCGTCTTTCTTTTTGGGTGTTAGGTTTTTTTCGTTACGGAATTTCTGGATTCGGTCCCCACGCTCAAGTCCCGCGATAGAAGCTATGCAATAGCTTAATAAAACAAATTATATAAAAAAATAACAAAAGGAAAAAGCGCGGGTGAGCGCCCTCTTAAGTAGGCCACCTTCATATTAGCGGCATCAGCCTCGAGGATTATTTCACGGCTATAAGCTTCACGGCGCTGCTTACCTACCGATATAAGTCCAAAAACGTAACTATGTGAAAAATCATGGAAGCTTTGACAGAAAAACCGTCTAGCATCTACTTGTGAATGATTCATTTACCTAATGATCAACATCAGGAACATCAAAAATGATTACCAAAAGTTCTACGCCATCTAGCGTAGAGTAGCTGATTTCATTGGTTACCGCCATCTATCGGTGAATAGGAAAACTAATCGATCACTGCCATCTAGTGGGAAATAGATGAAGTTTATGATGCAACGACATCTAGTGGTCGAGATCTAGCGTAATGTAAGTACTTCCTTACTAGTTTCTACGTAATTCTACTAGATGACGCTTTTACACTTCAGAAAAAAAAGTCAAATAATAAAATTGATTCCCTGAGTATAACTGCTGAACATTGAAAAACATTGAAATACATTCGCCTGAGGACATGGGACGATCCTCGGCTGGACCTGCAGCTCCGCTCGGATCGGTTTGGGTCGGCTCGGCACGATTTGGCTCGGATCGGTACAACTCTGCTGGTCACTTTTCGGCTCATTCGGGCTCGGCTCGGCACCATTCGGCTCGGCTCCTCTTATCCAACAGTTACCAGCCTCCCTGCGAAGATCGTCACTTTTTTGTAACTTCTAGCATCTTTCCACCCTAAGTTCGCCTATTCAGTTAGCACGTGTAGGTAGCATCACTGTCTTCATTTCACCAAGTAGAATAAAATAGAATATAGTTTTTTGTTGCTTTATTTTTTGTACACCTACACCACAGCCTACACCCTAATTTGGTAACATGATAGTGTGTTATCACAATCTCAATTTGAATCATTTTGAAGGATACTTAATGCTAATCTATTGCTTCATTTATGTTCGAAAAAATTGCCTGGGTAACACAATGTACATATGTTGTAGAACTGTCAAAATGAATACCATTGCTACTGATTGTTACGCAATTACCCCGCTGTAACTACTGCCGATCTATTCTGTAAAAATCTCACGGTAAAGTGAGCTCTAAGTGAACAGTCATCCCATCCTATGGATTGACAGTTCACTTCAAGCTCACTTCACCTATGTGTTCACGGTGAGATTTTTGCAAAATAAATCGCAAGTGGATTTCAGGAAATCGTGTTCGGAAAAAAGGTGCTCTATCGCAACGGAGTCATGGTTTGCTTTTGGCAATACAAAAAAAAAAAGCAACAATTGTTCATACATAGACGTAGGTATGATCTCGGTAGTGTAGGTATTGATTTTAAAGGAAGGAAGTAGATATCTATGGCTCTATTCAGGGCTTTTTTTTTTTGAGGATGGGAAATCATCAAATGACCCCTCCCGCTCTGGGTGGAGCGGAAGGGAGTGTCAGACTCTTACTGACTAAAACCCACCCGTGTTCCTTCCTTAGCCCTTTCTGTTCCAGGGCAGCGGTAACCCTTTCGGACGATCCCGCCGCCCTCTATTCAGGGCTGGGTTAGCCACGTAGCAGATGTAGCAAATGCTACCGGACCCGCGCTTTGGCCCCGTGCTTGCACGTACAAAATAACAAGGCATGGTACCACGAAATAGGTCCAATGGAATATTATGCATGAATAGTCAAAAGAACTTCCCTGATTAGTGTTATATATCGAGAAACCACCGCCGGGCTCAACTCATTCAGATTTAGACATTCATCCTTTTAATGATCTAGGTACTTGAAATAAATGATTTACCAATGACTTAGACTTTTATACAAATCCATTGTTTAGAAACTAAAAAGAAATCTTAAAAAACTATTTTGTAAAAGCACTGTTTATTTTATCCTACATAAAGACAAACTAACTAAGTTTTATCAAGAATTCATAGAATTTGCTACAGGCCCCGCACTGGCTCTATTTACAAACAACATGATTATAATTCCTCATTTCAAATAAACTTATCAAAAGTTTCTTTGCAAACCAATGCAATTTTTTTATGTTAACGGAAGTGTTTCGCGAGCATAAACAATCAATTTTATTATCAAACTAGCTTTTGCCCGCGACTTCTTCCGCGTCAAGCAACTTACATTTTTTTTCCGTAAGAACCATCCTCGTACTTCAAGGAATATTCTAATAAAATAATTAGCGAAATCGGTTCAGCTGTTCTCGAGATTTTCGCTTAGCAACACATTCAGCGAATCATTTTTATATTATAGATTTAAGTATGAGAGAGAAGCTTTACGAGTAGGTATGGTCAATAGAAGTAATTCAAATCATCAGTAGGTATGGCTCAGTCAGTCTGACCTAACGCGCACGACACACTGTCGGGAAATCGTGGCGCGACCCTTTATTTTGGACTATTCGACAAATTGTCCGGGAGTTATGAACTATGCTCTATTTATGACATGTGAAAAGTTGTGGAAAATAGCAGTTTTACTGTTTCATGAAAACTTTTTGCGTCCTAGTTGAAAAGTTTTAGAAGTTATACCAAGTGAATGTTGTATTTTATTATATAATTATTTTGTATAAATAAGTGATAAAAGTGTAGGTATTATTTCACATAATAGTACATAGAAATGTATTGTTTTACATGAGTAATGTTAGCAGAGATAACATTGCACAGTTCCTATATTTTAATCTTTAAAAGTTTGAAGCCGCCGATTCATTTAAAAGTTTTAGCTGAACACATATACCACGAATTCTTTGAAGTACCTATACCTACAAAAACTCAAGTACACTGGGTGTCTTAAATAAGTCTTTAATCTGAAATAGGAATTCGGCAACAATATGGAAATTATCTTAGGTTGGGAATCGCTAATTTCAATAAAAAAACTTCCAACTGGTATTCTTCGTTTTAAATCATTCATCAATTAAAGCATTATTTTATTATTCCTTTATTATAAAATGCATAATAAAACAGTGAAGGAAAATATAGTGAGGAAACCGGCATGTGTTACAACCAAGAATTGGAACACATGTGACATAGTACCAACCCGCACGGGGCCCACGTAGTGAATTACGGCCCACTCCCTCTCACAGAGTGGAGGTCTGTGAGCCAGCAGTGGGAACATTTTTTTTTTTTAAAACGTTGCCCCACACTAGGAATTACTCCGGTATAGTGGGTGCGTTCACAAACATTTAAACTCACATACACAAACAGCTGCAGCTTTATGATGCATAATCAGCACATTGTAGGCTGATTATGCATCATAAAGCTGTTTTGCTCGCAGAAAACTCGCTATACCTAAAATAAAATTGAAAGCTAAATTCCCAAAAGATGAAGATGGGATAGATCACCAATTAATTTCCCATTAGTCATAGATGACTAGGAAACTGTCTCTAACAATAAACTACAAACCTCAACTGTTTACGAAAACAAAAGAAAAGCTATAAATAAAACGTGAACATCATTTTCCTGAATACGTGAACGTATGAACACACATTACGACTATTAATAAAAGCTTCATACATAACAGATCGTATAGTAATACCTGTTATCTCGTTTGATTGATGACCAACCCGCACTGCGACCGCGTGGTGGATAACGGCTCACTTCCTCTCTCCGAATAGAGGCCTGTGTCCCAGCAGTGGGAACGTTATTGTTTGATTATGCTGAAAAAAATAATTAAAATAAATAAATTATGCTTCCTTTTATAAAAATCTATAAATGAAAGTCGCTTTTCGTGTCTAAAGGTGACAATCGTATAACCCAGTAACTGGGTTGTGACAGATAGGCAGTCGCTTCATGTAAAATACTGATATCCAGCTGCATCCAGTTAGACTGGAAGCCGACCTCAACATAGTTGGGAAAAGGCTAGGTAGATGATGAGGTGACAGCGTTGTTCTTCTAAAATACGTAACGAATTTTGATGCGGTTTTCACTATCATGTAGAAAATATATTCCGGAAGGTGGCGCATAAAGTATTAATCTTAAACTAACAAATAATAATGCGTTGGGCGCTCAGCCCGGGGGCATGCTGTTTACTAATTACTAAGTAATTTTGTTGATATTAACACTATGGACTCAGGTCTGACATAAAGAATTTGAATAATAATGAAATATCGATGTTTTATCGAGACGTAAAAAGCGTGGGAAGCAGGGGTGACAGCCTTTTTAATAAGTTGCAAACGGTTAAAACAAAGCTCGACAAAATTCTAAATTAAGTCGCCATAACTAATGTTCAAAATATATCGCCCTTAACTGAACAACCAATCAAATGATATGTCAAATCAATCGGTTGCTCTCGTGAAGATAAATCAATCAATCAGGAATGTTCGGTTCAATAGCGTCGCATGCGCACGTGTTTGTACTAAAGTGTAAAGTATCCACGTTGTGTCGTGATTGGAACTAGTTGACGTCACAGGAGACGCCATCATGGATTTCTACAATCGATGGGACATTGTTGCTATGGACAAATTGGAAAGGTAAAGGATGAAACATTTATATTCATATTTCTTTTGAAAGGAGAATTAAAATGAATTATTTATTTTCACATTGTTTTTCAGTAATAGCGTAGGTACGAGTATGTAATCTCACTAAACTAGTCAGGAACTGTTTACCAAAGTTGCAATAGGTATCGAAACAAGGCTCAATATATTATAGTTAATTATGTTGCTATGCGATCAACATCGCCTAACGTGGACGGTTGTTTTAACCCACATTTGTAGAAGAGCAAGCTTCATTAAAAATGTATAATGAAAATATAGTATAAAAACACACGTTTCGTAGATTGTGCTACGCGGTCGCTGCGTAGTCGTAGAGGGTGAATAGGGAGCTAGTAACTAGGTACTTAAGCACTGTAGAGGTTTTGCCAGGATGGGTTTGCCAACCAACCTCCACGAAACCTTGAATGATTTATTTTTATAAAGTGATTTATAAAACAAACACTAATACATATTTAGAGTAGAAAAGATGAGACAGTCAGCCCGGAAGGCTGACCGGCTGCTTTTCATGTAAAAAAAAAAATAAAAAAATTGAATCGATTCTAATGTGGCATCTACCAACCAGCACTGGCCCCGCGTGGTGGGTTCCGGCCCACTCCCTCTCACAGAGAGGCGGCCTGTGTCCCAGTAGAGCGAACGTTTTAATTATGTTTTTAACGATATCGAGTTTAATTCCGTGGAATAAAGCACGTGTAAGAAGTCTCGGAAGTCTCCTAAGGTGTGGTACAATACTTACCTAAGCCACCAAGGTATCATAATTAGATACTATGTAATCGATATCCAACCAACTGCATAGCTACTCACAACCATCAGACAGGTTATCGTATCGAAAATGACACATTTCGATAACCTGAGGGGCAATTCTCGTAATTGTAAGACCGTTCACAGTCACAATTTCCGTGAAATCAATTTTCGTGAAAGAATTTTCGGGAATTGAATTTGTGAACAGCGTTTAAAGGACTCCTTCGATAACATTGATTGATGTTCGATACGGTACGGAAGCATATCGACTAGTTGTGAATAGCTATGCAGACTAGGCCTTTCTCAGTCCACAGCTAGACAAGCTCCATTTTTTACACAAGTTGTCTTCACAAAAAAACACAAACCGGTATTTTCTTAAGACATGTGGTTTAATTACCTGATGGCCAGTTCAAAGTTACTATAAAACCTCTATGGTCGTTGAGATTGCATAACATTTTCGACGTACTATGAAAATGTTATGCAATAATCACCAACGTACCTTATAAGGCAGTGTTTGTTTTAGAGTTGTTTATGGGTTTGTTTCAAAGAAGTTATATTCTAAACTGTAGCGTTACTGTCTGTGTAAATAATAGTGCTAAAACTAAAACTATGAGAAGAAAAGGAATAGTCAGAAGATGGGACATTCGCATGCTTCTTTTGGTTTTCTATAATTAATGCTCCATACCTAATCTAAACTCGATATTAATTTGAACCGATCCAGCCTGTCCCTTGCTGCCCGCCCCCAGCGATACCCTAAGCCGAGGTCCATACCCCACAGGGTGCGGTGCAGTTTATAAGTTGTATGCCCTGGTTGGAGGCCTTAATTTATTGAGGCACCCACAGGAAAGTCCGGTGTATCAGCCGACAACCTCATAAGTAGACCAGAGACATAATATTCTCAAAAAAAAAAGAAACTCGACAATCGAAGTGTTAAAAAGAAACTCTCCGACCCATTGCCTGATTCTGCTGAAATTCTGTGGCACAGATTTTGTGAAGACTTAGGGCTGATTTTTCCAACGCCAGATTATTTTATCCGAGGAATAATTTTGAATTTTTGAGAGTTTTCCACACAAAAACTGTCAGACGTCAATTTTATTCCACGAAAAAAAAAACAGCAAAGAAATAGAAGAATCAAGAAACACGACAGAATTATTATTCCTTGTTCCTATAATTGATTACTAAGTTACTATAAGTTTTACTCCGCTGCGTCTTATTTCTAAATCTGTATGTCAAGGTGCGTTCGCTCATTAAAGGAACGAGCCGCATTCTTCGCAGTAGGTCTTGTACGAAGTTCAATGATACCATTTACAGACACGCAACTGTCACAACTGACTTCACTTGTTTTAATGACAGATTTGATTGATTGTATCGTTCATTCGTTCTTATTTGTCAGGCTGAAGATTCGAATTGTTTTTTTTAAGGGCATCGCTTCTGTTCAGAAACGAGCGTACCATTATTAGCGTTGATAAAATTGGCCATCTATAACTAACTATACAGGGAGGCAAGGACATCAAAGCACAAACAGTAACCATGAATTCAGCACATGAACCCGAAGCGTAGAAATTTTACAAAAAAACAAAATCTACTGTTTCAAGAAAAGTGCAATACCTACGCTAACAACAACAGCTAATTTACGCGGTCAAAATGTATGGAGCAGCAACTTTTTTTTAATGACTTAAGTCCGATTTTTTCAGAATCAAGTAGGTACTGAATTTATTTTCATACAACAATGTTAACTTAAGTGGTAGGTTTTGCAAAGACGTGATCATAGAGGATAGCACAGTAGAATAGAGGAAGAGGGCTTTAATAAGTTGCAAATAGTCGTGAATAGTTGTTTTTCGTGTCTGTCTGTGTGACCATGTTGTTTTTCTAAACTGCGCAACGGATTTTGATGTGGTTTTCTCGGTTTTGTGTTTAATGGGTTTGTTCGTTTAATACATTAATATTAAACTATTAAAGAAACCTCGATGTTTCGGCAATTCATTAAAACCGTTCTGCAGCAGCAAGCAGAATCTGTCTCTACTCAGTTAGTTATAAATTATTCAACGTTTTATACTCGTATATATGAAAGCCTTTCATATCTAACTTCCCACGACGGCTTTAACATTGATCGATCACAGTGGGCTAGGGGCCTAAAAAGGTCTCGTTGGCAGAATCATAATAGGATAACAATATGAATCATATTAAAAATCGCAAAATGATCACAAACTGACAATTCATTATAATCTGTGTGCAATTCATATCACGCAATTTACCTGTTTGACAGTTTTGTATGGAAATTCGTAAAATGGTCCACCAATGTTTACACCAAATGTGATTGGTATGAAATGAATTGTAGGTGATTAAACTATTGTGTGTAACCATTTAACGAAAATTAGAGGAATTGCTAATGATCTGCTGGGAATTCAGGAAATGAATAGCTTTTAGAGGTATTGCTTAAAGTGGCCTATTTAGGCCCCTTAATCTTGTACCGAAATGACGATTAATCGTACCTAACCTATTAAAAGTTTAATATCTAAAGCTTCCTCAATAAAAGAGGATTTTTCACTCCATTAACCAGATTATGCACGTGGATCATAGTCTAAAAATATAACTATTTAATATTGCGTTGGAATGACCTTGAAATACGGCGTTTTTTTTCAAGTTCCGTCATTAAAGTTTCTTAGGTGCGAGTTTGAGCTTCGACCCTGTTCGAATGGACTTTATGCAATGTGGAGACGTAGTAATGCATAGAAGTATTTTGAAACTAGGCTATTGAAAAATTGTAAAAACGAAATAAAACCGGTCAAGTGCGACTCAGACTCGCGCACCGAGGTTTCCGTACAAATTTGTAGCTATGTAACTAAAAATTTACTGTTTTCGGATTTTTTTCCTTTACTTGTGCTACATGACATTGCTTCTTGCCAAATTTCATGATGCTAGGTCAACGGGAACCCTATAGGTTTTTATTCCCTTGCGAGTGTCAAAATATTCGGCATAAACTGAACATAAACGCCAGTATCTTTTGATTGCGTTAACTTAGAAGTTCGATTTTTTCACTGCTTGAAGGGATTGCAGCCCTGAGTATTTGATATTAATTTCAACTTAGAAAATCCACGCGTTCCTGAGAAAAAGGGTCTTGAGAGACGGACAATGAAGTGATCTTGTAAGGGTTCCGTTTTTCTTTTGAGGTACGGAACTTTTGAGGTTTTTTGGTTTGACAGAGTTCGCCGGTGGTGTGAACAGCCAGCGATCAACAATCTTTTGTACGTTTCCTGAGCGAGAAAATAGTGGATAGGTAGCTGGTTACTTCCTCGCGGTCGTGGTGGGACAGGTCCCTTGAAATATATCTGCGGTTCAAAGACGCATTCACAGATCAATAATCTCGTGCTCAGATTTCGTCCTATGTAATATAACGCGTTTTAGTTTTGTAACACTTCATTCAATTATTTTAAAACAAGCGTCTGCCCGCGGCTTCGCCCGCGTAGATGTCAGAAATTGGTTTCATGCACTGGCTTAGGCGTAAAAAGATAACATACAGACAGACAGTTACTTTCAGAATCAGAATCAGAATGCTTTATTTTTAAACATAGGTCAAATTACAATAGTGTGCGAGATGTTACAAAGAGGTGGATCCTCTATGTTTTGCCCAGAGGCGTACAAATATATTTAACTGTCGATTTTTTTACTTTTAACACCAATTTAACTTTTGAGATATCATAAAGTAGTTCATGTAAACTTTCACATTACTAATAAAATCAATATTAATAGATATGCATATCAACACAAATCGAAATTAGAATCGATTTCAATAAAATATGTCAAATAGATTATGTTACATGCCATAATAATGCTAATGTCAAATAAAAATATAAATCGTTAAAATAGGTGAGGTGATGTACAATTTTCTGAAGCAGTAATTATAGAATTACCGTCCAAATATCCCTGTAGTGAGTACCTAATAACATTTATTTATCAATATTCTTGATACTTCTGTTTTGAAATTGTTCAGATTTAACGTTTTTATTTTTTCAGGTAGTTTGTTAAATATTTTTTTGGCCATACAGAAGGTACTTTTATTCATTGGTACAGTTTTGCCATAATTCACTTCGAGTTCTGACTTATTTTTATCGCCTAATTTTCTGTAGTAACTTTTAGTAGCTATTTTGTATAAAGAAATGTTAGATTTGACGAACATAGTGGGAGGCAGTCACCTCCTTCTGCGAAGCAGTCATGCTAGCGAAGGAGGTGGCGGGGAGGCTGAGGGAGAGAACCTCACGCCTCAGCCGCCGCGGGAGACGCTCCGGGCGTCGGGAGCCGCGTGACGACTCCCGGCCACCGTAGGCGCGGGCCTGCGGGCGGTGCGTAATGGGTAGCTCACCGTCCGATCAGGACCAGGCCCGTGCCGGACGGCGCGTTGTGTTCCACGCGCGCCTCAAAGAGATGTCAGCAGAGGACGGGGCCCCATAGGGCCGAAGCCTGCCGGGGCGGCGGGATTTTCCGAAAGGTTAACCGCTGCCCTGGAACAGAAAGGGCTAAGGAAGGAACACGGGTGGGTTTTAGTCAGTAAAAGTCTGACACTCCCTTCCGCTCCACCCAGAGCGGGAGGGGTCATTTGATGATTTCCCATCCACAAAAAAAAAAAAAAAAATAAGATTTGACGAACATATTTGTTTCGTATATGTACAGCCATGGCAAGGTAAGAATTTTTAGACGTATAAAGTACGGTTGACAACTGTCCGTGCTTTTAAGGCCACACATAGCGCTGACACATCTTTTTTGGACTCTAAATACGAGTTCTCTATCAACTGAATTGCCCCAGTATATTACGTCATATCTGAGTGTTGATGCAACTTAGCCGTGATGTGATAGGCCGTTAGTACGGATTCGAAGCTCACTATTTTTGATAGTTTATAGAGAGTTTTATTTAGTTTTTTACATATTTCGTCTGTCTTGGGTCTCCAAGTTAAATTGTTGTCTATATCCTAGGTCCAAGAAATTTAATAGCAGTAGTTGATTCTATTTTTGTCTCTAAATAGGTAATTTCATGGATTGTATTTGGCATTCTTTGATAAAAATGCATAATTTTAGTCTTTTCTAAGTTTATAATTAGATTATTGTTGTCAAACCATGTTATAATTCTATTTAATGTCATATTCATTTCATTTTCATTAGAACGGTGCTATCATCGGCGAATAGTACCACGGGGTGCTTTATTTGCCTCGAACATTTATGTAGAGCAAAAAAAGGGGGGTACTAGCACGCTACCCTGAGGAATGCCGTATTTAATTTTCTCGCTTTTGGAACAATATTTTTGTGTGTGATTTCGAATTTATAATATTAGCATGGATAGTATGGATTTCTTACCAAAAGCATACAATTTTCATATAACTTAAGAAATGGTTTCTCATGCAAACTTTTATCTCCTATAATATCACACCTATAAAATTGTTTAAAACAATAGAGATAGATGGCATCTCCTTGCCAAATTTTGTCAAAATCCGTTCAGTGGTTTAGGCGTGAAAGGTAACACACAGACAGACTAACAGACAGACAGACATACTTTCGAATTTATAATATTTGTATGGATGACAACAAAATAGATATCACCATACATAAATACATGTATAAAAATTAATAGAACATAAAAGAAAAAATGTTTGGCTTTGTCGATAATATAATCCTTATCTTAGATTGATCTCAGATACATAGTTTAAAACGACTTTGATTTACGAACGCATCTAATGAAATGTGACACTTATAAAAAACATGTTTATTTTTTTAAGAAGAAACACGGGTATTTAAAGAGTTTCTGTGTGATATGCAAAGAATACAAAGATGATCCTCCCACGTTTTATTTTTGTCTATATTCTGTATTTAATACAATACTCTAACCACCTTTTAAAAATATGTGGTCTAGTCCACTGACCGCGATATTATAAAAAATCTATGAAAATAGACCAGAAAAATGAATGAAATGAAATATTAATGAATGATAATATTTATCTATTATTATTGATTTTAAGTCATCATCTGCCTAGCCTTTTCCCAACTATGGTAGGGTCGGCTTCCAGTCTAACCAGATGCAGCTGAATACCAGTATTTTACATTGAGCGACTGATGCCTATCTGACCTCCACAACCCAGTTACTGGGTAATACGAAACCCCTTGGTAAGACTGGTTGTCAGACTTTCGGGCTACTGACGACCCGTAACGACTGTCAAATTACCTATTATTGATTTTAAGTATGTGTGAATATTTCATAGAATCATCTGACGAAATTGATAAGAATAAACTTAATAAATCAAATGATTTAGTTAACTGGAATCTTGTTCCAATGCTATAATTTTATGTGATTCTTACATATTTTTTAATATTTATTAAAAAATATGTAAGTAATATTTATTAAAAAATAATAAAATAAATAGTAATATTTTAAAAAAAATATATAAACTATAATTAAAACAAATATTAATATTTTAATTTTCTGCGTAAGGCGTTGTATTGCTAATTCTAATGATTATAATTCTCTAAAGCCAGTTCCATGTGGAACTAGCTACATGGAACTACTGAGAATAAAGGATTTGTTACGGTCGTGAACCATATTTTAATCAACATATTACAACTTGACACTTACCTGCAAATTGCAAAAAACGTAATTAAATTTAAATTTCGCGGGCTACCGTAGTACTTCTGCAATAACGAACCATATTCAGATAGTTTTTATCACTCATATGGGTCTGTGTGAAGGGAAATCTGACCATAAAGTATGAACCTAATGGAGTAATAATAACTGCACCGATAGAATAGTTTGAAGGGCTTAAGAAATGCCTTTTTTCCGATAAGATCGCCCTTTGCGGTATCATAGTTTAAAAAGTGCTGATTCCCAGCCTAATTTGAATAAATTACTTTCGATTTTATCTTTAAAAGGTTGATACCTTGCCTGGGGCGTTAAACACCCAACATATTATTAATTATTTTTGGCATAATGCACGCTACGTCCAAAATGAATGAAAATATTATTCTGCAATACTAGGCCCCGAAGCTGTTGGAAAATTCCCAAACAAGTTTATATTACGTCAGAACATACCTCCTAAAAAGATTCACAAGTAAGTAAACTTATGTAGTTTGACAGCTATTTCCTGATTAGCCTTTTAGGTATAGATAGTATTATTTCTAGTTTAGCCGATTCAACTAGTATGTCTGGGTGGGCTGTTATTATCTAATGTCACAATAACTGGAGTGTGTGGGACCGTGAGGTGTAGAACCACTGCTTCAGTTTTTAGAACAACAAACTTTATCTTTTAACAGCTCCCTAATAATACCTACCTATTTGCTTTCTAAGTTAATCTTAGAAAATAAAAGTGACCAACGGTAGAAGAACCTAGAATGAATAATAGGAACTTGCTAGCGTAAGAGTAGGCGTGGTGGTAAGTGCTATATGAGAAGAGGCCATGTGACCCTGCGGCTCTGCGGAGGGAAAACTAATACAGGCAACTACCTAGTTAAATCCTTGCCTAGCGCGTATTACTTTCTATGATGACTAGGAAAGCCTTGAAACCCAATGCTTTTATAAAGGGTTATAGGTAAAACATTAACAACCTTTCAGGGCTATAATACTAACATCATAAACAACAACTTTTGTTGTATGACTTTGATTAATTCATCAGATTTTAATTCATCAGACTTTCATAAAAAAAATCTTAATTCAATTTTCTGTTACGAACTCTACGCGAAGCAAAAGAAAGCGTTAGTCAGGTAAACAAACTGCCGCGTTTAGTAGGTACACAATTCAGCAGAGGGGAGCGGGGGTTAGACAGAACAACGAAATCTTTAAAGGTATGTTTTTAGCAAATGTATTATGTTTTGTAAAAAGTACTAGAACAAAAGTTGTTGTTACTGATGTTAGCAATCCAGTCCTGCAAGGTTGTTAATGTTTTACCAATATTGGCGCAAACTAAACTAAATTTAAGTTCAGTGCATCTTTTTCTTTCTATTTCATTAAGAAAAGGACAGAAGATAAATGTGTGAAATCTGTCAAATTAGTGAGCGCCTGACGTAAATTGACGTAATTTTAGTAGTCATGTTTTTAATCTCGTCTAAACTGTCTATGGAGTATCTTAATTTGACAGGACTAAACTAATATTTAGGTATCTTCTGTCCCTTTCTTAATGAAATAGAAAGAAAAAGATGCACAGAACTTAAATTTAGTGTAGTTTGTGAACAAGGGAATCGGCGCCAATGTGTTACCAAACGTATCAAACCTTCCATGTGTTACCAAACGTACTTCAATGACTTGGTTCTTTTTTAAAACATTTAGAACTAGTGTGTGAACGCTTATGGAAATTTTTATGACCCATTTCGTTGATCGCATAATTTGAAGGTTTTAACATCGCTGTCTGATAACTATGGCTATCAGATTGTTACTAATTTAAAATAATTTAAAGGAGATGGATAAAGAAGGAATGTCGTTCTTTGACATTTTAATATTAAATTGATAAAATGACTAAGCTGCCTGGTTGGTTAATTTAATATTACCAACTAAGTTTTATCGAAATAATCTTAACGACAATAAAACAAATGAAATATTCCTAATGTTTTTCCCGGCTGTGAAATCTGAGATGCTAGAATTGAAAACCGAGCCGAGGAGCGATCACGAACAAGAATGTTAGGAAATCCTTAGGTGGCCCCTACACCTACAACAAGTTTGCGCAACCTTTACATTGCGCAATATGATTCAATCAGCTCTTGCACTCAAACGATCCATTATTTTCACGCAATAACGCAGAGCAAAAAGGGATATAGGCGACGAGACGTTGGTGGCTTCACAGCCTGGCACATCGGCGTAATGTTCCTTGCCTGTCAATCTTCTACAGACTACACTTCAGAGAGTGTACCGTTCCATCATAGACCTCATCCATCGCATTCCATCAGGCGTGATCGAGGACACGAACAGGCCTATTCAGAAAAAAAAACATTGACTGCGCATAAGCTTCAATGTGTCGCGTGAGCGAGACCTACCTACGCAATACTTATCGTAGGATAAGTAGTAGTAGTACAGTGCAATCAAAATATGGTGCAATCAAAATTTAACTCGCACAAACTTTTGTTTAATCATTGCGCAAACTTCAATATTAACCCTAACCGGTCAAAAAAATTGCGCAATTCATGATATTGTGCAATATAATTGATCGTTTTGGTCCTAAACGATTAGGGGCTGATTTTTCATCTGATATCTTTCACCTCAGCCTCCTCAACCCACCTATCACGCTTCGTCATCCATACACCCCACCTCCACATACTACACACCACTCTTCAGTTCATCTCCATCTTTTTATTGCTTGTATTTAATTGTTTTCCACCTCTCTTTCTTTAATTTCATTACCTCTGAATTTATAGTTAAGCTTTTCTTGTCGCTAAACGACATTTTGGCGAGCATTATTGAGATTTTGACAATTATTTCCTACAAAAACTGTCAAAGGTCAATTTTATTCCTCGAATAACTCACGAAAAAACAAAAAAAAAATACTACTAACTACAAAGAAAACCACAACAACATACAACAAAAACACCACCATCAACAAACAACATGATCAACATAGTAGTAGGTACGTAAGTAGTTGGTTCTTCATTCAACATAGTTGGGAAAAGGCTAGGCAGATGATTACTCAATACAAAGAAAGGAATTCTTAGGATGTAATTCGAACTAGGTGTACAAGGCCACCTACAGGTTTTTTGACTCGTGGCGCATGCGCGATTATTAGGTTACCTACTACATAAACAAAACAAACTAATAAATATTTCTAAAATGCAGACATTCTGAGAAATCTATGTTAATGTGACAGTTGTTTGACACTTTTTTATTAAATAGAACTGGCTTAAATCAGCTTTTATGAATCGACACTAAATTATGATGAAATTGAATGAACTATTATTGTTATACGGAAGATTTAGTGGCCAATCACAAACTAGTAAGTTGGGTCGTTTGCGTACCGCCATTGAAATAGAGCCCGATTCAAACTTTGTGACAGCTCGAGGTGCGCTACCCGCTGCGCAGTACCTCACCCCTCACCCCCGCTGACAGGTGAATTTGCTAATGCGCATCGACTCGCTTCATATTCCGAGCCGCCATAAAGTTTGAATCGGGCTATATCAGTCCTAAAATGACAGTTGGTATTTGATTATTTGGATAATTTCTGTTGCTAAGCAATTTGCTAAACTACCTATTATTTCCCTGACTCAACGTAAGTCCACAAACATATGCGTGTCTCATGTGTGTGGTGTAATGTAGACGTGTTGACCAACGTGACGAAAAAACACGTGAACAACACCTCTCTGTTACGTCACATATATTAATTGTTTATTACCCTAAATTTATAGAGCCTTTCAGTAATGTATTTACATAACTCGATTTTTGACAATCAAGGCTACGCATGATCATTTTTGTTGAGCAAAAAGAACACCTACCAAACAGCACTGTTCTTTTTTACACGATTGCCCAAAAAAGGAGTGTAATGTTTTCAGGGTTCATGGATGTATGTGTATGAGCTTTTTAGTTCCATAAATTCTAAAGATATGGACCGATTTTATAGTTAATAGTTAAAGTTTAGTTTTTTTAAAGTTTCATCCCGATTCACACCTGCATCCAAAAAAAAAAAATGAGGCCGATTGGTATGTCGTTTCAAAATTCTGTGCGGTTCAACTTCGTGTACATAGATAGGTACCTACCTATACCGTACATAATCTGAGGAAGACAATTTCTATATCTATGACAAATAACTTAGTTACTTAGTTTTGCATAATATCCGAATTTGGATGAAAAATCTGTCTATGATTTCGCGTATTTATTAGATACTTATATAAACGTGTCATATTATAAAGCAGAATAATATAATAATTATGTAGGTATGTACAGTCACCAAAGGATCTTCGATCCATGTTTTCGAATGAAATTTAATTTTATTAAAGAACTGTTTATTTTCTATTAATTAAATTAAATTTCATTCGAAAACATGGACCGATTTCTTACTAAACTTCAACTATATCCGACGACCCTGGTTACTTATCTCCTTTGGTAACTTTACATAGGTACCTACTAATTTCTCGATTATTTATGTTGTTATGTTAATCGATCATTATTGAAATAATTAAAAAATCATTTGTTTCATACCACTTTTTTAATCATTCCATCACCGCTTTAGTTGTCGTCATTCTAGCAATTATTAAAAAAAACGTTGAATTTTATTGTTTTTTGTGTACGAAGTCGTTGGCACCAAGCCACAAACACACATTAGATACATATTATTATATTATATTATATACATATATTTTTTTTTTAATTTATTCTATTTAAAAACTGATGATATTTGTAATGAAATATCCGCAATACACACACGCAATAAAAGTAGTTTTATTTCTTAAGGAGCAATTCAATAGTTCAACGTGTCATGTGCAGAGCATAGATGCAAGAGTGAGATAGCAAGCTGCTACGTCACAATCTTTCTGTCTCTTTTTATTACATTGCATAGATACTACGTCCGTTCTACAAAAACAAATCTAGTTTGCGTTTTAGTTACAGCATACGTTTGCCAAAAGGTTTTTGTAGCAAATTCAAGAAGTATTGAACTAAACTGCTATTGCTGAAAATCCTAATACGTTAGAATTTACGAAACTTATGCATCATTGCGCAATGGTGAAGGAAAACATCGTGAGGAAACTGGCATGTCCTAGAACCAAAAATTCGAAGATATGTGGGCCCACGTGGTGGATTACGGCCCATTCCCTCTCACAGAGAAGGGCCTCCTCTCTGTGTGTGTCCCAGCTGTGGGAACGTTATAGGGTGTTTATGTATGGAGCAATTAGCTATATCATCATTGCGATATAGCTAATTGTCCCTAATCTATTTTTATAAATGAACTAACTGCGCCCCACGGTTTCACGGTTTTGTGGGAATATCGGGATAAAAAGTAGCCTATAAGTTAATCCTGGTTATAAACCATTTGTCTGCCAAATTTCATCCAAATCCGTCCAGTAGTTTTTGCGTGAAAGAGTAACAAGCATCCATCCATCCATCCATCTATCCATCCATCCATACAAACTTTCACGTTTATAATATTAAGGAAGTCAGTTTTCGTGTCTGTCTGTGTGACCGCGTTCTTCTTCTAAACTTCGCATCGGATTTTGATACGGTTTTCACCATCATTTAGGGAATTTACTCCGGAAGGTTTATGTGTATAACACATTAATATTTATCCACATAATAATATAGAGATATTGAAGTTTTGTGAAGTCGTAAAAACTGTGAAGCCCCTACGAGTCGCGATAAACTATTTAATTGCATCCAAATTGCGCAATCTTTTAATCAAAGTGCTTATTGAAAATAAGACATAACTTGTATATTTTGTAAGGTGTCCTTCAAGGCGTTATATAAAGTACGGTAACTAAAGTTCGCTGAATTGAAAACAAAAAAAATAGATATTGCACAACTATTTTCGTGCGGTTTTGATATGTTAAAGAAAAAAAGGTGGTAATGATAATGAATATTCATTAGTAGACCTTAATAGACGAGAGACAAGTAGTTGATAATAAAGGCGTACGAGTGTAAATGAGAGAGAAATAAAAACTATATATTTCGTAAGAATTTATAAACAATACGAAATCATGTTGACTTTTTTGATTTTGAAAATAGGGTTTATTTATAAACGAAAGAAAGGAAGAAAGAAAAATCATTTATTTGCGGCAAACATGACGCATAAAAAAGAACATACCCACAAAAAAAAAATACAAGTTGAACGTCAAACGTTGTTTTTAAAGTGAAGAGTCGTTTAAACGTCAAAAATGTATGGTTAAGTATCGATTAATTAGCGTTAAGCAACGTTTATAATTAAATCCCTTTATTTCTCATTAGATACGGGTCCAAGAGCTGATTTTTCAAACGCCAGATAATTTTATCCGAGGAATAAATTTGAATTTTTGACAGTTCTTCCATACAAAATCACACAAGACGTCAATTTTATTCCACGAATAAAAATTATCTGTCGATTGAAAATCAGCCCTAATTCATATTAAATTTTCTACCAGGAAACTAAAGCATTGGGTTCCTACAACAGCAAAAAGTTTTTACGTAACGGTGATTTTACGCAATGGGCATCGTTCTACCCCAACTACTGCTAATACAGCAGTGGGGGTGGAAAGATGGCCCATTGGCCACACCACAATTATTAAAAATAATACCAGCATAATAGAAAGAAAGAAAAAAACTTTTTTACAAAAAAAAAAAATAACCGACTTCCATAAAAACACTACAAAGTGAAAAATAACTTTAATTACGGAAGTCGGTGTTTTTTGGTTTTTGTATATAATTTTTCGCCACCGACTTCCAAAAGTAAACTTATTTTTCTCTTTGTAGTGTTTTTATGGAAGTCGGTTGTTTTTTTTTTTGTTGGAAAAAAAATTTCAATTTCTTTTTAACCGACTTCAGAAATGGAGGAGTCTCTCAATTCGACTGTATTTTTTTTAGTGTTTGTTACCTCAGAACTCCGTTATTTATAAGCCGATTTGCAAAACTCTTTTTTTATTTGTAAGGATACCTAAACTTTCAGATTGGTCCCATAGACATTTCATCAAAAACGGTACAGTAGTTTGGTTTTTAAACCAAAATTACTACTTAAATATAACATTACCTAGTATTAAAATGCATACTTGGATAACTCGTCATAATTAATTAGGACACATTCAATTATTGCTAAATAGACGAAAAGCTTTTAAGATTTCAAAATGTCAAGTTACCAATATTATCAACAGACGTCATTATACTTAATGCCTTTAAACAAGTGCGTCATCAGAATTTAATTTAAACATAATGACAAAAAACAAATCAGTAATCATTAATTTTTTTCAAGTAGGACGCTTAGGAAATGCATTTCATATTAGGAATCAGAGCACGGCGGTAGAATTCTTCGTTCGTTTAAAAAAATTACCTCGAATTGTGTTAAATTAATACTATTTCATACACTTATTTAAATTTATATCTATTTATTATTGTCAATATAAATAGGAACAGTGCAATATGAATCTTTGTTAACAGCTATCGGAAAACAGTGTAATCTAATAAAATTAATAGAAAATGCGATAAAAAATCGATTTGGATAACTCAAAATGGCTGGGAATAATGAATCTTGACAGACCTCTCCACATAGGCAGTAACATAAAATGAGAATTAGACACTTATGTAGTTAATGTTATCACAAAGCAGCAATAAGACTTCTACAAATATTATGTTCTAGCAGTGTCAATAAATACATAAAACGCGATTGTTGTGTTTTCATAACTTACTTCAACAGTGCAGTGTACTCAATTGCTTTTAAAAAACAAGTAAAATGACGACAGGCGAAGATCGAAAGCCAATCAGCCGATCCAGAGTTATTTTGTCACAGGTAAGTGCTTATTTTATTAATCTTTAACAACAAACTGTTTATTTATTAATAATTGTTTTTGTTTTGTCTTATTTCAATATTTAACCATCTAAAACGCTAGTCATTACTTTAGCTAGTCATTACGATTACTAGGTACTAGTATTAGGTATATTCAACCGTTAAATATTTATTTATAGCAACAAAAAAAAAAACGATATATCTACTTACTTACATGAAATAAAAAAAAACGGTCATCTCACTTTACGATCTACCAAAAAAATCAAAAACCTTAGTAAAATGGTTCGAATTCAGCACTGAATTGACAAAAGGTTTTTGACATTCTGAGAAACAAAATACTGGCTGGCTAACTATGTATATAGTACAGTCACGAGCAAAAGTACGTATACACTCGGCTTTATTCAAAAACGATTTACTCCTTTATTTTTTAATGAAATTGTGAACATAGCATTTTCGAACCCATAGATTTATGTGATTATTTCAACGTTGCATTCGTTATATTTCACGGAAAAATCGCAATTGAAAGTTGCCAAGTGTTGACATATTGGTGCTTATGACTTTACATACGAATTCCATGGCAACGAATAAAAAACGTTTTGTTTTTCGCGGGAAATAAAAAAGTGTAAGTCAGTCGCACTCATTTGTTTTTGCTACGATAAAATTATAAAAGAAAATATTTTGTGGTTTATTGATTCTGTATAAGATCATAATGGTGATTTGTTGCTAAGTATCATTGCAATCAAGAACGAATTACCAGTTTCATGAGTTATAATCGGTAAGAACAAATTGGCGATTTCACCCTCTGTCACTCGCGAGGTAACAAAATTCAATCTATAAAGCATCTACTTATATAGTGTTATAGCAATTTATGGTTTCTTCTTACACAACGGGCTACGCATATAACCATTATGTTTTTATTAGCCTGCAAGACATCAGTCTCAATTTGAGGTCAGTGACACTCGTTTAACATTCATTCAATTCAATCTTCACCATGGCATCTAGAGCAATATTAGTAATATAGATCAATGAATATTAGGGCTCAATCAGTATAAAGTAGTGAATGAATCAATGAATATTTTTAAATAGACTAGACCAAAGAAAAAGCTGAACGACGCGCAGAAGCGGGAAACCTAGCACGTACCTACGTACGGGGGGAGTAAACGTACGAGTATCTAATGTAAATTCGAACGATGTTAGAATCGGAAATACATAAATATCCAATAGTACTATGCTTAAAATTTCTGCGACAAGCACCATTAGTATCACCTCGGATATCTATGGTATCACCCATAGATGGTAAATATTATGTGCGAAACAAGTATTTTCCAATTTTAAAAACGTTTGAATTTAAGTTACGTTTAGCCTGCGCGTTCGTATTAGGTCAACCGATGATAGCTTGTCTACGGATTGAAATCCAAATTTAAAAAAGAAAACAAAGTAAAAGTCATATCATTTATTTCAAATAGGCACATACAAGGCACTTTTGAACGTCAAAAATTAAATTAAAATAAATTTAATTCTAGTCGCCCAAAACAAAAAAGATAACCTATAAATATAATAAGATAATATAATAACAATAAACAAGTGTAAATGATGATCTGATAATATAATTTGGTACTATTGCAGATGAATTGAATTGATAGCTCATTGTGTGTACCTACGTCAAGATAAGAAGTCAATGTACCTAGTGCCGCAAAAGTAAACGGTAGATAAAAATACGCCCACACTTTGTCTCGTGTTATTTTTATTTATATCGATTCAATGACCATAGATCAGTCTGTCAAGTATCTATTTTATTGATTGATAGCTTACAAATGGATGTTATTGCGACACTATACGATGGAACTTGACAATTGTTTTAACAGTACATAAGTAGGTACCTATTTGTATTTAATCAACAACTGATCAATCGGTCTGATTTCCAAAGTCGATACTAGACTGTCCTTTTTGACGCAAAATCAATCATCAGTATACGTACTTGTACGTGATTTATTTATGAATTCGATGCGGCCTAAAACTTCTTGCTCCCCCATCCCACGCCCTCGCATCGCATCGCCCGCGCTTAGGTACCTACTTCGTTTTCACTTAGCATTATTTCTGATTTTTTTCTTTGTGCCCGGCTCCATAAGATCGTAGCGCGACGACGCACAGTGGTTCGTCCCCATACAAGTGGTCGGTCATAGCATATTTGAAAGTCCAAATACCATGTTCTGGACAACTAAAAATGTCATTGGCTTCTATTAATAAAGGGCAACAAAAAATTCTACTACAGAGTTTTAAATGTAGTTTTAGTTTTCAGGTAATAATAAAAATCGTTACTTTAGTTAGTAGGTATGGGAAGCAACACTCACGATTCCCTCCCTGTTTCTGTTAGCGGTTTTCAAAATTGGTATTCCTGTATTATTTGCAATTTTTCATCCATTGGCATATGGTCCCCTAACGCGCCCCTTCGGAGATATGATAATTCAACAACTTCAATTTGGACTTTCAAAGATGCTATGACCGACCACTTGTATGGGGACGAACGGACGAACCACTGTGCGACGTGAAATAGTCTAAAACCTTCCTCAAGAATTGGGCTATCAAATTTAAAAATAACTTTTCAAGATTAGCGAGTTCAAAACACAAACAAACTCTTCAGCTTTATTATTAGTAGGTATATAGATTACCAACGAGATATATTACAATAATCTTTTACTTGATAACTAGGTACCTATGTACGTCTTTTTCTTTAGCTAAAACTTCCTTTTTTGTACACAGAAAAATATTGTCAATATAATTTGCCCTTATAAAACACAAAGACATGAATATATCTGTCCATTCTTAAACCTTATTTGTCTTTAGTAAAATATGTACAAGTAAATTAAAATATTTTATAGCCAAGAGGCTTTTTATGGCACAAAACTAGGAAATAGAATATCAATATACAAACATAGTTTTTAATTACACATTATTAAGGCGTCGAAAACGACCTTACACAGAATTAATATACATGGCCTAATCAATCAATCAATGGTCAGACGCGATCAAGAATACTATTAGAAGCAGCATTTACCGAGCGGTCCACACTGCAGAAGACCGCATGACTTGAAGACGCGTCATTATATGGTCGCGATCCTCAGCATTGAGCATCAATCAATCGGATATATATTATGTAGTAGTACTTACGTCTCCCTTTGTCCTAATATCTAGGATAAAGGGTGACGTTACGATAGTACGATAGGGTAGAATAGTCGCTATCCTGCCATCCTATCCTATCCTACTAATATTAATTAATAGCGAAAGTTTGTATGAATGGATGGATGTTTGTTACTCTTTCACGCAAAAACTACTGAGCGGATTTAGATGAAAATTTCCAGTAATATAGCTTATACATCAGTATAACACATAGGATACTTTTTATCTTGTTATTCCCACGGGATCGACACTTATGCGGGTGAAACCGCGGGGCGCAGCTAGTTATATTATAAACGCGAAACTTTGTGAGGACGGGTGAATGAATCGATGGATGGGTGTTTGATTTAAACGAAATTTGGCATATGTACTTTTTATCCCTTTATTCTCACGGAATCGAGATCTATGCGGGTGAAACTGCGGGGCGCAGCTAGTATTTAACATTTGTGCAATTAGTGACCATAAAGTTATTATCGTTATAAAACGCACAATCTAATTAGGTAAAAAAAAAACAATCTTGTTTGCCAATCATTGGCTACAAAAAAACTCTACATGTCCGCAGACAGGTTTCAAGTTATGTGCGTGTGAAATGAGGTATCTTAAAATTCTAGCATTCCTTGGTAGGATTATAAACATGACAGGTTACTACCTGTAACCTGTCCTGTCTACCTGTGAGGGGCCAGCCCAAGAGGCGAGGTCTACTTACTAGTAGACCTCGCCTCTTGGGCTGGCCCCTGACAACTAGATAAGAATAAGAAAGATAGATAGAATACGCCCGAATAGCTAGATAGATAGTTGGATTGATAGAATACGCCCGTTGCAAACTGTGGCAGGATACTTTACCCTCTCTTACATACCTACCTTTTTTTTTTTGATGGGAAATCATCATATGACCTCTCCCGCTCTGGGCTGAGCGGAAGGGCGTGTCATACTTTTACTGACTAAAACCCATCCGTGTTCCTTCAGTTGCCTGTGGTGGAATCTCTTTCGAACAACCCTCAGCCCCGGCGGCATCGACCCTAGCGGACCCCGTCTGTTCGTTGTGACATCTCGCGCCGTCGCGTCGACCCGGGCCTGGTCCTTACCGGGCGGCGAGCTGCCCATTGCTTGCCGCCCGCAAGCCCTCGCCTACGGTGGCCGGGAGTCGGCTGTTGACTCCCGTAGTCCCGTCCAGGGTGTCTCCTGCGGCGACTAGGGGCGTGAAGGTGCAGTGATTGCCTCTCCCTCACGCGCTCCGCCTCCTCCTTCGCGAGCTCCTACTTACCTACCTTACATACCATTTAATTTAATATTTGAATTGTTTCAAAAAAAAAAATGTGCAGAACATTAAAAGCGAAAATTATCACTATAAAGTTGATATTTGTTTAACTTGAAATAACGTCAATTTGAAACATAAATAAAATTTTAATATAGGTTCACCTACATTACAGTACATTTCGCCAGTTATGTTTTTGAATCCCATGTAACAGGGGTTAGCCTATTGCCATCAATAGGGCACAAAAATCTAGACTCTGGGTTCCAAATCCTGAGAAATTCCAGATAGAAAAACCCACTAACAGTTTGCCTGACCAGGGAATAGAACCTAGGATCTCATGCTCAGCAGTAGCGCATGCGACCACCAACGACCAACTAGACCAGTGGTTCTCAAACTTTTTTGGTGACGGAACCCTTTTGGGAAGCAAAATACTTGATGGAACCCTACAATAAAACAATAGTTTTTAAAAGTGTATTCTTTATTAATAAGCATAATAAAATTACAATGTAACAGTTACTAATTATTACTTACTTTACCACATGGCAAGTACAATAATAGAAGATATTAAAAAAGAAAAAAATCTAACTAATGGGAGGTATGAAACTGTTTTTTATTTTTCATCAATTGGTTGATATCAGGTTTGATAGAAGACAGTTGAAGTCTCATATCAGGTTCGGCGTCCAGTCTATTGCGATATTTTGTTTTCGTGGCTGCATAGGTTGAGAATCCTGTTTCGCACAAATATGTTGTTGGGAACGGGAGAAGAATATTCAGAGCCATTTTGCCAAGCATTGGATATTCATCACGGATTCTGCACCAAAAATCGTTGAGAGGCGTCGTTTTGAACAGTGACTCCATACTTGTGTCTGATGACATTTCTAAAAGAGATTCATATATCTCGTTTGACATACTTTCGGGCTTTTCCAAGTTAGGTAAAAAAGGATTATGAATCCATGAATTCAGTTTCATTTTTGTATTCTGTTCTTCGGGAAAATACTTTTCAAAAGATGCGCGCATCGATCTGAGATATTGGACCAATTCTCCAAACACATCATTTTGAAACATTTCTGAGTCGTTATCGCTAACAAACTCACTGAGTGACGTAAAGCTTTCTATTTCTTTCTTACCAACGCAAATAATCCAAAAATCTAATTTTCTTTTGAAGGCAGTTATTTTGTTATAGGCCTGAAACACTGTTGTCTGTTTACCTTGCAATGATAAATTCAATTCGTTCAGTTTTTGAAAGATATCCGCCATAAAAGACAATCGGAACAACCAAGTTTTATCATACAAACGGTCCTTCAAATTAAAAGAAGTATCTGCTGAAAGAAACATTTGTAACTCGGCTCTAAGTTCAAATAGCCTTGTTAAAGTTTTACCTCGAGACAGCCATCGCACTTCTGTATGGAGCAGCAGTGTTTTATGTTTGCTGCCATAATCTTCACACAATAATGAGAACAATCGGGATTGTAGTGGTCGTGATTTGATAAAATTAATAATTTTTACCGCTTCATCCATAACTAATTTTAGATTTGACGGCATTTGCTTCATCGCAAGTGCTTGTCTATGCAGAATACAATGGCTGGAACTACAATTAGGCGCTTTATTTTTTATTCGTGACACTGCTCCTGCTGTTTTACCTGTCATCGCCTTGGCCCCATCTGTACAAATGTCAATGCAATTGTTCCAACTGATATTATTTTCTTCAAAAAATATATTTATTTTATTAAAAATTTCTTCCCCGGTAGTGTTTGTGAGCAGCGGTGAACACATAAGCATGTCTTCTTTAAAAGAACTTTCATATGGATATCTCACGATAACCAGCAAGATAGCCAAACCAGCGACATCAGTTGACTCGTCCATTTGCAAGGCGAATCGTGTTTTTTGTAGACGTGTAACTAGTTCTTGTTTGACGTAGCTTGCCAGATCATGGATTCGCCGTGAAACAGTATCGTTTGATAGCGGCACAGTAGAAAGATGCTTTGCAGTTTTTTCATCGAGCATACATTTTGTTATGTCTAATACACATGGCTTTATTAAATTCTCAGCGATAGTGTGCGCTTCACCTGCTTGTGCAATGCGATAGCTAACTAAATATGATGCCTCCGTGGCCTTTTCGTTGATAGTTTGTGTTACATGCATCATATTTTTTTGACTTTCCAATAACTGATCTTTTTTACGAACAAAAAATTCTTTATTCTTGTCTTTAGACTCGGGTCGGGGTGCACAGTTTCTAAATGTCGGCGCAATTTGGCAGGTGCCATGGAACTATTAGGAAGCAGTTTACTACATAGCATGCAGAGAGGTGAGCCGTTGGAATCAACAAATCCGAAACTGATATATGATTCATCATACTTCCTTTTTTTCGTCTTTGAAACCGTCGAGCTTGACGTCGCGGCATCATCGTCTGGATCGGTGATTGCTATATTCTCCGTGCGTACTGCTTTTGAACATTCAGCGTCATTAGAAGATGTTGTTGCAACACGTTTAACACCTTTAAGCCAACGTTCCATTCTTCTTTATTTATAATGTTACACGTCAGGATAGTGGGGTCTAAATAATGCACAATCGTTACTGCGTATAAGAGACTAAGTTTAGTACAATGAAGAAATGTATAAAACTGAGACAACGAATACAGCAGGCAGTAGAACAATGAACACTAGTTTCTCGCTAGCAAGCTTATAAGTAGGTAGGCAGGAACTTATCGCTCCGAACGCTAATTGTCAACTGACTGACGAGGCGCGACACGCGATCGCCGCTTTTATACTTAGTCCTAGACTCGATCTCGAATATTCTCGAAAATACTCGAGTCGGCGCCTTTGATAAACAAAAAGCAAAAATAAAAAGAGAAATATAAAAATTACGTTGTAAACAATCTCGACTTTATTTTTTTAAGTTAGAGTCGAAAGTCGCTTGTTGACAACTATAGCGTCTAATACAGAGGCGGCTTTTATCAAAGGGACTGCGCGCTCACAAGTATACCTACAAGTATACATGTTGATACCAAAGTTATGAGATATTGTACCAGTTATTGTAACACATGTTTATACAAATACAAATAAATAAATAAATATACATACGCGCGGCCGCGGTGTCAAAACGTTCGACCAGAGAGAGGTGTTTTGATTTTTTTTCTAAATTCTTGAGGAACCCCTACAGAGGTATCGCGGAACCCTAGGGTTCCGCGGAACACACTTAGAGTATAGCTGAACTAGACCAACGAGGCAGCTAAAAAACGTGTCCTCACTTACAAAAATCAAAAGTAACGTCATCAAACATAAGGACTAGGTAATGCAAATTTTTGACTAAAATAAGGCTTTAAAGTCAATGTGTCGTTATTTATGAGTAGATAATCATGTAATTCAGAGGCTAAGATCTAAAATGTTATCTCGATAATGGTGTGGACTATCAAATTCAGCACTTATGAAGTAACGTCCAAAAACATCAAAACAAGCTTACATAATGTATTCAATGAATAATAAAATTAATTCAAAAAATGAATTCATTTTGAGCATAACCGGATCTTCTCACACGTACTATAGGTACGTTTTATATAGAGAAAATCATAGAAATCATTCATTCTACCTAGCTTTTTCCCAACTATGTTAGGATCAGCTTCCAGTCTAACCGGATGCAGTGACTGCCTATCTGACCTCCACAACCCAGTTACTGAAAGAAAGAAAATAGATTTATTTAGCATAGACTAAAAGACACACAATACACCAGATACATGATACATCAGATAAAAACAAAAAAATAAAGATCAAAAACAAACAGTGTAAACTCGGTGTAAGAAATTATCAGAGGGGCAATTCTCGTAATTTTAAGAACGTTCACAGTCTGATCTCAGTCTCAATCTATCAAAAATACACGTAATTTCCCTGCATTTTTGACAAGTTTTTGACATTTGTTTGTCGCCGAGATGAGACTGCGACTAAATTTTGAACGTTTTAAATTACGAGAATTTGCCTTCAGGAAAGTGTGCCTCACGGCTGCGCCAAAAAGGCCCAGTTCAGCAAAAATGCCAGACAACTAGTGCCTGACGCTGGTTTTCAACTGGACCTGGTAATACGATACCTCTAGGTAAGACTGGTAGTCAGATTTTCGGGGTTTTGACTACCCGTAACGACTGTCAAAGATTCACGAATGACAGCCGGGACCAACGGCTTAACGTGCTTTCCGGTGTCGGTATGTAAAGATGGTCAACCATCCACAGACCAAGCGTATCTTAACCTGATCGATTGACTTGTGCGGTTGTTATTATTTATCCACGGGCACGGGAAAATCATAGAAATATACTTTCTTATACGTAGGGACGAAACTGAAAAAAAGCATTTTTTCAATATACGGGGCTGTTTTTTTTTTTTATTCCTATTTTTCTATGAGTGAAGTGAGTTAGAACATAATCTTTAGGGCGTTTTGCGATAATTTTCCTACCTATTTGATTCAAGTTTGGGTTTGTTTGATAAAGTTTTGTTTTTTTTCCCTCACACACGATTAATTCGTGTCATAAAACTGTTACGTGTGGTATGTAACATAACAAGCTCTACCAAAAAAAAAACAAAATTGGTGCCTACTGATGAATTCATTCATTTCAGCCTGGGCCTCTGAACACACCACATAGGGTATTAAGTTTGTAGCCTATTAAAACAAGAAATCGCTTTTGGAATTTTTTAATCGTTCAAGAATAGAAATTGATGAAAAACTTATAGAAGTATGAGGAACAGGGTGTAATGTTCACTCATACTCCATAGAAAGGGGAGGATCCTCCGTCCAGACGGGTGTTGTGTCTGGCGGGCAATGGCCTAATAATTGATGTTGGGAAAAGTTTGTATATATGCAAATTTCGCGGTAAACTCTGCTTACGAGATGCAGGATTTGCGTGACGTCAGTATGACGCGTTGTTTGCATTTGACGTTGTAGATATCGCTACAAACTTTTGCTAGAGAAATGATCAACAACATTTCGGTTGCAAATATCTCTGTATAATATACATACACACATAAACTCACCCCTTCTTCCCATGGAGGTAGGCAGAAACTACAGAACTCTACTTGCTACGATCCTTACGTACTCCTTTTGCCTCGTTTACGTCCATACATCTGCATGGCTATTCACAGCCACTCGATACGTTTCCGTACCGTATCGAACATCAATCAATGATATCGTAGGAGTCCTCTAAGTGCTGTTCACAAGTCCGACACCCGATTTTGGCAGATTAAATCAAATAGACGACCGACATTCTTCTGACAACTTTTTGCTGTCGGGGGCAAGGCAAATCAGGTTATTGAAATGTGTCATTTTCGATATGATAGCCTGCCGAATGGTTGCTATGCTGGTCATACACGCACGCTCGTGTCGGTCACGTGCGTAACACTAACGAACTTCTGTACTTCTGTAGAAGTTGCTAAGTCTGTAATTGACATTATAGCGCCTACTCTAGCTCTTATCTTTAATAGTTGTATTGACGGTGGGGAGTTTCCTGACCTCATGAAAAATAGTAAAATAATACCTTTGTTTAAATCGGGTAGTACATCAGACCCCACAAATTATAGACCTATTTCTGTACTACCTACTTTTAGTAAAATTTTTGAGAAATTAATTTTAGAACAAATGCAAAGATTTTTTAATAAACACAAATTATTACATAGCAAACAGTTCGGTTTTACAAGGGGTCGTTCAACTACTGATGCCGGTGTTGAACTTTTAGGACATATTTATAATGCATGGGAAGACAAATGCGATGCCTTGGGCATTTTCTGTGATTTGTCCAAGGCATTCGATTGCGTTCTTCACGAAACTTTAATCAGGAAACTCCGCCACTACGGGATCCGGAACGCTGCTCTGGATCTTCTTACTTCATACTTGAGTAAGAGGATTCAGAGCGTTGACGTTAATGGAAAAAGATCTCCCGGATCTATAGTAACAATGGGAGTCCCACAGGGCTCAATTCTTGGTCCTTTCTTGTTTCTTATTTATATTAATGACTTGCCGTACCTCATAAAGGATAATCATGATATAGTGTTGTTTGCAGATGACACTTCACTTTTGTTTAAACTTAAACGTCAGCAGCAGGTTACTGACGAAGTAAATAGCGCGATCTCTAAAGTAGTCCACTGGTTCAATGTTAATAATTTACTTCTAAACGAGAAAAAAACCAAATGCATTAAGTTTACGCTACCTCACGTTAGGCAGGTGAAAACTAATGTGTTGATAAAGGGCGAAGAATTGAATCCTGAAGACAGCACCGTATTCCTGGGCATAACTTTGGATGCTAAGCTTCAGTGGGGTCCGCATATAGACAAATTGTCAAAAAAGCTAAGTTCCGCAGCATTCGCTGTTAGAAAAATTCGTAATTTAACTGATATAGAGACAGCCCGTTTAGTGTACTTTAGCTATTTTCATAGTGTAATGTCGTACGGTATTCTATTGTGGGGAAATGCCGCTGATATTCAGACTATCTTTGTTTTGCAGAAGCGAGCTGTTCGATCAATTTATAAATTAAGTCCGAGACACTCGCTCAGAGACAAATTTAAAGAGATTAATGTTATGACTGTGCCTTCTCAGTATATTTATGAAAATCTTTTATATGCCCATAAAAATATAAAATTGTTTAAAAAATACAGTGATATCCATGATATAAATACTAGGAACAAACACAAATTTGTTGTACCTATAACAAGGCTCAAGAAAATAGGTGGCTCGTTCAGATGCCAATGTATACGCTTTTACAATAAAGTTCCAAGCCCCGTTCAAGATCTAAGCCTTAATAAATTCAAATCATTCATTAAACGTAAGTTGTGCCAGAAAGCCTTTTATACCGTTAAGGATTATATCGAGGACAAAAAGGCTTGGGATTAAGGTGCTTCCAATTTTTTACATATTTAATGTTTTTATTTTTATTTATATTTTTTTTTCTCTGTGTTGTTGTTGTTTTTTTTTTTTTTTTTTGTTTTATTATATACACTTTGACATTAATGGATTTTGTATATACTATGACATTTGCTTACTTTGTAAAGTATTCTATTATTTTAATTATTGTGAATGTGAAGACTATGTGGGTCATTTTATTTATATTATTTTTAATTTTTCTCTCTGTTCTGTTAGTTTTTGTCATGGTCTGGCAGTTTGAGTAATTAATGTGGCCTACCCAAATGTCCTTTCTTTGGTATTGTTCGTCGAATCGTCGAGCTCCTTAAGTTTTGAGTTGAGCTGCACGATTTCTGACAAATGCGTGCACTGGCTGGACAGGTCCTCTCAATCTGTGTGGTTCTTTCCTCAAAAGACCATCTCAGACATCGACCTGCATGGTCTTCATATGATCTGACCAAGATTATGTCTGGACTTTAAAAGAGACTGTGACCTCTGAGTTTGTTTCGGCCTTTCTTCTCAGAGTAGTCAGATAGGAAACGCCGACCTCATCTAGTTTTAAAATATGATTGACGTGTAAAAGTGTTTGTACAAACCTACTTACAAAATAAAATCATTTATCATTTATCATTTATCATTTAACATCAAACACTGTGTTAGTTAGTGGTACGCAGGTGCGAACAAAATGTTCGATGTTCGTGTTCACCATGTTTTTGTTCGTTCGTGCGTACGCGGCTTTACGCACCTGACCTTTCTGAAGAACATCACCAATAAGGTCACTATGTGTCCTCCTAGGGCATTCCTTCCCTTCCTGTCTGATAAATTGATTGTTAATCTTGCAAAGATGCAAAGATCTCTGTACAAATATATATTTTGCTTCTCAAATTGAAAAGGTGATCGATACGAGTGGTGGATTTATTTATCAGAACATCAGTATTTATAACAGCTTAAGTAGGTATAAATAATTTAAAAAATACATTTAAAATACTAAACAATCAATTCTCAGACATTATGGTGCATAAAACATCGTTTATATTCATTTGATGATGTCTATGAATGATTTAAAAGACGAGACGCATCAACGCTCCTCTCAGCCTTCACCTATGCATCGGTCTTCAGACGGCTTCGTATATAAATGTCGCAGATGGATTGTAGAATTCGCTGTTTTACAAAACCGCTAGTGGTTTTACAACCTCCGCATTCTAAAGATCATCAAGTGACATGCGGCGCAATATGGAAGGTGGACCATTGTCTATGGAGGTGCCGATTTGAGCCGTCCAATAAAATATAATCCAATCTTCACTAACAATCCTACTAATATTATAAATGCGAAAGTTTGTATGTATGGATGTATGGATGTTTGTTACTCTTTCACGCAAAAACTACTGAACAGATTTTGACGAAATTTAGCACACAGATAGTTTATAACCAGGATTAACATATAGGATACTTTTTATCCCGACATTCCCACGGGATCGAAACTTATGCGGGTGAAACCGCGGGGCGCAGCTAGTATATCATAATATTATCATCAGTCAGGCGGGGACATAGTGCTTCCATAGTTCAAGGTTACCGATCAACTATAGCCAACCCAAACCCATAGCCCAATATATTTTGTTCCCATGTTCTGCAATAGTCCTGCACCAACCGGGGGTGCTCCGTGGGTGCAATTTTTTTTTATTTTTTTTTATTTTTTTTTATATATGGCTTCTCGTAGTTGGCCTTGAGAGGTCGTGACTACTTTACCGGACTTTCCTGTGGTTGCCTTAAGAAAACTTCTACAGGGATACTCGTCGGTTGGTGGCTCCTTGTCATTTAAAATTGTATAAGAGGCCTGTGCGAGTTGGCTTGGGCCCCTGGTACGCCATCTAAAGGTCTAAAGATATCTAAAAGATATAATATCCAAAATATATATTGTCTTTCCAGGTACTGGCATGCCTAGCGTTGGACTTCTTGCTGATCGGGCTGGGCCTGTCCATCAGTTTCGTCACGATGGTGTTACCTGAGGTGCTCGATGCCAAAGAAGGATTGTCTATTACTAAGAAACAAGCTTCGTGGTTTGGTGAGTACATCTTCATAATTATTATTATCTTAATATCTTTGGGGTAATTGTGTAGAACACTTACAATGGCTGTTTGATTTATTTTGATAGTTTCATAACAATCATTGCGTTATTTACGTTCAGCAGAAGAATTTTCAAACATATTTTTGAAGCAAAAGATTAGGAAAATCCTTCGGAGGTGTTATAGATATAGATGGGGTGTAGTTCGAAAAAATATACTTACAGCTGATCATGGGTCTCCTGTTACTATGTTCCGGGCTAAAGGGTATGGGTACTGGTGTAATTAATTTGTCTCTGGACTCACACTTTGTGTAAATAATTTCATCATCAATGCTCTCAAAACGGTGAAGGAAACCGGCATGTCCTAGAACCAAAAACTCGAAGACATTGTGACATCTACCAACCCGCACTGGGTCCGCGTGGTGGATTGGATTACAGCCCACTTCCTCTCGAAGGGAGGAGGCCTATGTCCCAGCAGTGGGAACATTATAGGTTTATTATGTGGGATCACATAGCTTCTGTGATACTTCTGGTATTGCAAATGATCGTTGCAATACCAGAAGTATTACAAAGCCTTTAAGCCCTAGTAAAAACAACGCCAATAACAAGAAATATAAACATCATCATCTGCCTAGCCTTTTCCCAACTATGTTGGGGTCGGCTTCCAGTCTAACCGGATGCAGCTGAATACCAGTATTTTACATGAAGCGACTGCACTATTGACGACCCGTAACGACTGTCAAAGATCCACGAATGACAGCCGGGACCAGCGGCTTAACGTGCTTTCCGGGGTACGGAGAGGACTTGATATGTGAAAATGGTCACCCATCCACGGACCAACTGCGGCAAGCGTAGCTTAACCTGATCGATCGACCCGTGCGGCTGTTAGCCACAAGCCCCACAAGAAATATAAACGTGATGTTGTTATTACAAATTGGCATCATAGAATCGTACAGGAATAGAATTTCACAATATTATTTAATGCTTCGCTATGCTTCAATAGAAGGCCAGTTACTAGAGGTCAATTACTGTGTGCCCACACAGCAAGAACTGGCACATGTAGAAAAAACACTAGATTATAATAATTAGGTCTGCTAATTTTAATGTAGCTCTGTGTATTTTTTACACCCTGTATATTTTGATAACACATCTAACTGTCAACACGAATTAAAGGAGAAAGTAGAGAAAAATTAAGCCGTCGTAGGACACTTGGCAGATGCGAAACCATCTAAACTATTTTGTATACAGGCTCAAATTGAATTAGTCGCTAGTGTTGTTACCTGAAGTATGAGTTTTCATTCGTTTTATCGTGCTTAGATACCATCACCCAGCCACCACCACCTACCATTTCTATGAAGCTTACACAAACAAAACCTAGTTTTTTAAACTGATATTTCAAGTGACTACACGCACCTGCAGGTGATGATCTGAAAAATAAAACGCATCAAATTTTTTTTTTTTTTGTTTTATTATGTTAAGATGTTGATACCCATCATGTCTGCGGATTTTCGCTAGCTAAAATTAAAATTAATTTGACATCTGTATAGATAATATGCATGAAAGGATGGTTGTGCGCATCACGCACTCGTAACTCTCCGAGAGAGTCGCAGACATTAGAGATACATTTCTATGGTCGCAGAGTTACGAGCGCGTGGCAGGTGACGCTGTTTGGCGTGGCGACGACAAAACAACCAACAGTAACAGGCAGTATCCGGTCTGACCCGCCGCATTAGATCACATCACATTGAAAAGGCTTCAAAATAAACTGAATAAATACAAATGGGAAACCTGGAAATGTTGCATAGGCCTAAATTCTGAAATCAGTCGATCAATAACAAAAACGGGGTCAAAAAAATATTATAGATGCATATTTTACATAAAGCACTATTGACTAGCTGCTCGGTATTGACTAAATCGTGGATAGGTTAATATATGTATACCTATAACATAGTTTAGTAATCATAATAATTATGCAAACCAGACGTTTTATACAATCATTAGTGTAAATATTTTACGGATTATTTCGCAAGTAACATAAGAAAATGTTTTACATGTCTTGAATTAAATAAATATAAATAAATAAATCCCTGGACATTTCACACAGCACCATTTGTTCCAAGCTAAGCAACCTAATGCTTGTGTTATGGTAACAAGATGGCTGATAAACTACTTATATACAATTTTTTTTTGTAAATACATACATATTATAGATAGAAAAACACCCAGACTCGGAACAAATACATGTAGGTCATACAAATATTTGTTCCGTTCGGGAATCGAACCCGCGACACGCAGCGCAGCAGTCAATCGCTTAACCACTGCGCCAACCGTGCCGTAAAATTGCATAGGTATTAATATCAACTTATGTATGTATATTATAATGCTGATAATGCAACGCCAATCCGGATCCATAACGGATTGGCGTAGTAAATAGTAGTCCAAGCACCAAGCAAGGCTCCAGAGAGAGGAACCTCCTGACAATGCGAGCCGTGTCCAGAAGTACCGCTCTCTGAATCAAGCCCTTGATCCAGCTGCCCAACGAGAGCCTCCTCAGGTGTTATTATTATTATTATCTTAAAGCAAAAATTAGGTGACCACACAAGTAACATTAAAGTAATTCATTCTACATATTAATTTCAGTAAGTTAAGACTTGGTCAACGACAGAAAATCAAGTGGGATGATTTTATTTCTTTTTCTTTCCGAATATGGAAGAAGCCCAGAGGGTTTTTGAGAAAGCATATGCAGGGCGAAAAGTTGATAGCTTAGTAGGGGCTCCTAACTGAAACTTTTCAAATATATTTTCGGTGTTCTCTCATCACGCCGCACCTACTTAGCTATCTACTATTCGCCCTGCATTATGCTTTCTCAAAAACTCTTTGGGAAAGCCTACCTACCAATAGTGGATGTGTAGATCTAAATACCTAGTAGTAATAATTGTGTATAATAATGCCATGTTACACAAATGTCAATATCGTATAATGCTTACATTTATCTTCATGAATAACAGTCTTAGACTAACATAATGTTGATTTTCATTCTAGATCACTGTCAATAGCGTAGATTGTATTGCTTGTTTGATATCGCATTACAATATACATATTTTATGCAAACAATATACTTACAGTCTGCAGCACCGAACAGCCTTGAGATGTGTACTACATAGATATAAAAAACTATGCATTTTCAGTGTTTTTCTATTATGATTTATTAACGAGTTTTTTTTAAAGTCCTGCCATATACTTTCTCATCAAAATCTTTAAGTTATTCGTTCGCTGGTACACAACCTAAACCGCTTGGTCTAGAAGCATGACATTTTTCACAAGAGTTCCTTATAATGAAGGTAAGCACTATGGATGAATTTTCGGAAATTCATCCCCTAAACACCCAGATTCACCCGCACCCTAATTGCGTAACACACAATCAATCTCAATCTGAATCATTTTGAAGGATATTGCTAAACCATTGCTTCGTATGTTCAAAAATGTGTCATGTGTCTGCTCAACAACGTAAAAAACGCAAAGAATGTTGTTGAACTGTTAAAGTGAAACCAATTGCTATTGATCGTGTGTTACGCAATTAGGGTGCCGGATGAGACAAACGTGGAACTTAGCTCCAAATAAGAGGGCACACAGCTCGTTTGAATAAAAAAAAATCTACATCGTTTTATTACTGTGAACTTTAATATCGTATCAGATTTTAAGAAGGGCAATGCGGAATTGCCGACAATTGAGTTGAATGGCGCGCAATAGGACAGGCCTATGTCCAGCAGTAGACTGCTTTAGGCTGATGATGATGGTGCGGAATTCGGTAATCCATCTTGAGCCATCGTCAAGATTACAGTCAAGATCAATGCTCATGACTTCTCTGTACGAGAAGAGGCCTTTGCCCTATAGTTAAGCAGCAATAGGCTGGTAGTATTACTATGCAGAATGTCCTAGCCCTTATTCGTTTCAACATAGCACCAAAAATACACGAAACACTTTTGTACCTACCCAGCTATAATCAGCAGCATTGATCCAACACGTTACTCGAACTTAATTTTTTTGTTTCGAGGGAAACCTTCAAAGGCTCCCGGTCTTTGGGGATAAAACCAGGGAGTGTGTTACTTAACTAAGACTACCCCGGTGGTCACCATCTGCACATCGTTACCTCTCAAAAGACCAACCCGGAGCCCCCTCTGTGCAACGCCTGTTAGGGCACATCAATAATCTCTGGGTAGACTGTAAAGGGGTTTCCCCGAAACCTAACTGCGCAGGTATGCAAGGCAGCACATGACCACTGTGCGCCGTCTTCCCTGAGGTCACACAGTGGGCCGACAGAGTCCCCACTCTAATAGCCCAGGACCCCAACGTTACTCGTACCTACCAATTCATTGGTAAAATTGTAAAAAAATATCTCTTAAACAAACTTCTTCTCTTACAGGTAGCATGGCCTTCCTCTGCCAGCCACTAGGCAGCATATTCTCCGGGCCGTTATTGGATCACTTTGGCCGCAAGAAGGCTCTGTTCCTGGTCAACATACCCCATGTGGTCGCGTGGCTTCTCATGTACTACGCCTGGGATGTTCCTTCGCTGTTCATTGGCAATGCCTTGCTGGGCATTGGGACTGGTGTCATGGAAGCGCCTTCAGTCACGTATATTGGGGAAATAAGGTAAGAAAAAATGTTTATTTTTCATAATTATTTGCAACATGTTGATTATAAAAGCGAAAATAGAAGATATTAACTACATTAAAAACCGGTCAAGTGCGAGTCGGACTCAGGTTGTTGTTGAACTGTCAAAATAACACACTTCTTATAACTGGCAATGCGAAACACGCAATAACGCCGCAGGTTGTTCATTAAAGTTGGAAGTTACTTTTATGTCAAGAATCATCATAGTCCTACAATGTGGCAGGTCTCATGGTGGCCGGTCTCATTGCCACATTTCCAGGTTAGAGCCTTTCACAGGCTTCAAACCACCTGGTCAGACGGTTCATCCAACTTGTTTCATAACAACAAAGCAAAAAAAGGTCGTCAATCTTTTTGTTGCCATTGTTTTTATGACATTATCACCGACAAATCTGCTGACAACGTCCTACTATGTATGAACATAGCAATTAAATTTGAGTGCTTTTATTTTCGAAAAACAATACCTTGGTTTTTAACTAGTGATGTATTCAATTACTACGAGAACGTGTATGACTAAATTGTTTTTTACTTAAAACTGGATGAATCTAAATTTATTTATTTATTAAAAACTTACACACACAAATTACACAAAAAAAAAACACAAATTATTTAGCAATAGGCAAGAATATTAAATTAGGCGCTTTTTATGGTCTGGCCGCTGTGGCCTTGTGTGCTCCAACATATAAATATTATGAATGTGTGAAAAAATCGGATTTCTTCCGTGTGTGCAAAATGTAACTAAAGTAATTGTGTTAACATGATCGATACCCCGTAGCATCATCTTTGTAGTCTAAAGTCACAACATGCTTTATCGTGACCATTACTGAACATTGTACGGTAGTCTATGTGGAAGACTCCTGAAAGCCCACTACAATCCACAAGGGATGCTTCACGTGCAATGCATGTAGGTCTAGCAGATTAAGTGCCCTATGGTCGAAAGTTTTGGCAGAAGTGTGACATCTTTATTTATTTATTTATTTAAGGACAACCAACAAAGCGTACACCATAATACATGCTAAAGATTCCATATTTTTTTACATTTTATAGTGTAGCCTTAATTAAAGGCTGCCACGGCATGCACTAAACATAGAAGGAGAAAATGCAGTAACAAAACAGGTTTTACATATTATAAGATTGATTGTTACATAAATGCAGATACATGATACTTTCAATAAAATCCAACATACAAATACAAATGAAAGCTTATCTACTAATTTTTAACTAAAATATTAAACACTTTGTTCGACATCAACTGTTAATAGACAAGTTTTTCAAATCCTTATGGAAATGAAAAAGACTAAAGAAACTAAAATATATTTTTCTTCTTTTTTCATTTTTGTGATAATGCCCTATGAAAGACAGACCTGACTTTACGCAAAGAGTAAGACATATCTATATCTACACTGGGTAGGCGTGGCAGGCGACTAAATTGAACTCTTATATTTCTCTGTGTTAAAAATATCTTCAATCCAGTTCCTTATTACAATTTTTTCAGTGACCCATCAATACGAGGCATCCTCACAACGCTGACCAACGGTTTCACATCGACGGGCATGTTCGTGGCATATCTGCTGGGCACAGTCCTGCCCTGGAGACAGGCGGCGCTGCTGGCACTCACAGTGCCACTAGCTACCATGGTGCTGGTGCTATTTGTAAGTACTTCCATCATTACAAGGCATCCTCATAACGCTGACCAAGGTGTTAACATCGATGGGCATATTTGTAAGTACTTCGCTTGTAAAAATGATCATAATCGTCAGTCAGCCGAAACTGACGTTGACCTCTATGTATAGTCAGGGCAATTATTTGATTACCAAATTGACACACGTCTATCCTATTTTTCTCTATGGCAGCTAGAATTCGCCGAGTTAGGTATAAAAAAAAATTACAAATTATTTTATGCATCTTAATTTTTAAACTGCCTGGTTTTTTGCCTAGACATAATACGAGTAAAACTAGACACAGCCTCGTGGTCACGGTCTCAAGTTATAAATATAACTAATATTTTATAACCGGTCAATAAACCTACGTTGATTTAATATAAATATATTTGGCATAGGAATAGTTTCATTTAGTGGCCATACCTGCTGTGAATTTGTCGAAAAAGAAGTTGGAAAGACGCTGTAAAATACATATTTTAACTATATAAAATAAATAAAACAAAATGGATTAAAAAAATATTCGACGGTAATGTGACGTATTCCACATTGGGCACCCGCTTAAATGGCACCTGAGGTCAGCCTGTAAATTAATTAATCATTAACTTTATTTATGAGATCAATCTCATTTGTTTGTCCCTTTTATTCAGTATGGTTGCGTATGTTATGAATAACGACTTTTGTCAAACTAATTGGTCATATGAATAAAAAAAAAATGTATGGTCTATTTTGGGAATTCGACCCATCATCGTCATTAAGGCTCTCCCCCACAGGCGCGTTATTATCGGTCGATAATATCGGATGCGTTATTGCGATATCTGTTTTCAGTACATTTTGTATTAGAACGGCTACGAAGTTACTCGTTGCTGCGATAATAACGACGCAATAGAAGTAGGACGCTTGCGGTCCTCCGTCCTCCGATATTCCTATATGAGTTCTAAGAACATTTTGTATTAGGACACATTCGATCTCACACACACCTGCGTTAATAACGTAGTAACGTGTGGGTGGAGTGCCTGTAGTTGTAGGTTACACGCAAACGTTAGAAATATCGGACCATAAAAACGCAGCTGTGTGGCAAATCGGGACGTATTATCGCATCCGATATTATCGACCGATAATAGCGCGTCTGTGTGGAAGAGCCTTAATGACGCCTTAATGAGGCCTTTATTTATTTAATCATGGTTAAAAACTTGTTGAGACGTTAATGTTGCTATGGTATTTATAATACCAGTATTTAATTATCATGTACTGATCTAGGGAAGAATGCGGAATAGTTCTTAGTAGAAGGGCAAATTTATTAATTAAAAATAATTAGAATTAGCCATTTAAACTGGCAGCAGTGCCAGGTTAAATGGCAATCCATTTAACCTGATAATGCTGCCAGTGTTCTGGGCACGTTTCCGGCTGACAGTGATGCGGACGAGTAAGTGAGCTAAGCTAAGCTTTGACGCTTAAGGGTCAGTTCACACCGAGACGCGACGCGACGCGACGCTGTGCGCACACTTTATAAGAGTGACTCAAAATACACCTTTATTTTCTACACGAAAAGGTACACATTGCATTGTGAGAGTTCGCGTTGAGAGTATATTTTGAGTCACTCTTTTAAAGTGTGCGCGCAGCGTCGCGTCGCGTCGCGTCTCGGTGTGAACTGACCCTAAGTGTCCTTTTGTTTTTGTATAGTTAGTTAGTCGAAAGCACGTTAAGCCGTTGGTCCTGGCTGTCATTCGTGGATGTTTGACAGTCGTTACGGGTCGTCAGAAGCCCGAAAGTCTGACAACCAGTCTTACCAAAGGGTTTCGTATTTCCCAGTAACTGGGTTGTGAAGGTTAGATAGGCGCAGTCGCTCCATGTAAAATACTGGTACTCAGCTGTATCCGGTTAGACTGGAAGCCGACCCCAACATAGTTGAGAAAAGGCTAGGCAAATGATGAGTTACTTAGTCATTTAATTTAGTACCTAGTGTTACAAATTTAGTACCTAGGGTTAATAATTAGTTATTATCTATACATACAAAGCTAAATACTTAAAAATTACAAATCATATACACATCTATTATATTATAAGCCTGTGTTGTCCCACTGCAGGACAGAGTCCTCCCTTCCCTCTTTCCACTTTTCTCGGTCTACTGCGATCGAAAAATTTCAACTAATTATCTACTTTCTTTCTAGCACGTGGTTTTACCTTGACATTTAGTCAAAAACTCAAAATACTGTTTTGACTATTGTAACTCCAAACCACACGACGAACTCTGTTCGGTGCCTATAACGTATCCACTGCAGGGACACAGGCCTCTCTATGAGAGTGAGTGGGCCATAATCCACCACGCGGGCCCAGTTGGTGGATGCCACATGTCTTCTAGCACATGAGTTCTAGGACTATTGGGTTTTGGGAGCTGTTTTGACGACATCATTAACACAAAGTTATACCTGACTGGGTTCGAAGCAGTGAGTGGTGGCACTGGTCTGCTCTGTGTTCGGTGATTTTGACCTTAAATGTAAAGATCTACACGAATGGAATCATAATAGGATGCAAGTTAAAAATAGAAGCATCAGTTAAAAGCGCGTTAAAAGCAAAATACATACCTTATGTATTATATGGCATTCGCTTATAAAATACGACCAATATATTTCTGTTTAAGGTTAATTAAACAAGATTTACGACTCATTCACTCAGTTAGAGATGAGATATTTATTATTTTAAAAGCTGCAAATTAAGTTGATGTTACATTATTTTCCATTTCATTTGGTTTGGTAATGATCAATTTCGATACACATAATAATATGGCACAGCATTAAAATAAACCACCTCTTTGGTGAATAAATTAAATCATCCTCAACAACAGCAGCAAAAACAGCTGAATTTTAATTGGTGAGAACCAGTTACTCGAAGTAAGCCCAGGTTCGCACGGGCGCGTTTTCTCCGCAACGATTTCTTTTCGCGCACTGAATTTTCAACGTACCTACTCCTTGGCACCGAGAGTTGAAAATCCAATAGTATGTTTTCTTGACACGCTGGGATGCGCTTTGTTGGATTCTCAACGCTCGACTCAACACCGAGAGTTGAAAATCCAGTGCGCGATATTTTTACATCCGTGCGAACGTGGGCTAAAGGTCGATATGACAGTTGATGCGTTAGGCTTTAAGATAAGAAATACACAATAAATATTGAAGGCCAGAAAACGAGTTAATGTGACGTGTTTTTCCTGTAATAAAAAAAGTTTGCGGCACAAACAGCGGAACATTTGAACTTAACTATAGGTCCGGCCAGCAACAAGAGTTCATTAGCATTTTCACGTATATCAAAATGACACCAGTAGATACCTACCCTAATTGCGTAACACACTATCTATCGTAATTTGTATCATTTTGAAGGATATTGCTAATCCATTACTTCATTTGTTCAAAAAATGTGTCCGCTCAACAACGTAAATAACGCAATGAATGTTGTTGAACTGTCAAAATGAAGGCCATTACTACTGAAGTAACTGATAGTGAAGTGGTACTGATAGTATCTGACAGTGTATTACGTAATTACCCTGCTGAACCCAAGTGGGAAGGTGTAAGTCGAACCTCTTAATGTTGCGCTACCTCGACGATTCGGCAGCAGGGTGTGGATGTGGAGCTGCAACACAAACTATGCTCCACCCCCTATCCTGCCCTCTGAGCCCCAAAGCATGCAGCTAAGAGTTACAGTTCTCTTACTTCCAGTACGCAATAGGCAAAAAAGCTTGTGGCGGCATCTACATCGCCACATGCGAACTAAGCATCACACAAAAACGCAAAATCCTGCATTGCGCAAGCAGAGTTGTGAGTTGCAAGCTAGTTGCGCGGTAAACTCTCGCGACATCAATCGTCAGGCAGTTGCTCACCACAACACCCGTTCACTCATCCTCACTTTTCTATGGAGGATGAGTGAACTTTACACCCTGTTCCTCATACCAATATAAACCTTCAAACTCAAGTAAAAAGTTAAATCAAAGAAACGAATCAACTCTCTAACATAATGTGGCAATCATCACATTATGTGGGTAATTTGAAGCAAAACTTCCATGAGCCAAGATTACATGTCTGGTGCTGTAACATTAAAATAATAGGTTGCGTCAATTAAGCCTCTTCGCCTTGACCGACTGTTATCTGTCATGGTGTAAGTTAACTAAAGGTCAGGTTTAAAACAAGATAAAGACCATGCTTACATTGGACTTGCATTATAACAAACACTTTATAAAATCCGATGGGTAAAGACAGCTGCCTGCCCTTTTTTATTGAAGAGTAGCTATTGTCTGCGAATTCGTCCGCACGGAACTCAGAAAACAGCACAAATACTACCATAATACTCTTAGAAGTAGGAGTAGTTGACCTCGTAATTGCTATACCACAATAAAGCCGAATTTCACTTGCACGTCATAAAACGACATAGTTGAGAGTTTCAACCTAAGTGAAGTTTCAATTTTGTCAAAATTGATAAAGCAAAATCGAGGTTGACTATACGTGTGCCTACGTCAGCCGCTTGAATGTAGAAAAACTAGATTACATTGATTTGTGTGTTTACGATATTCTACGCACCAAAATATCAGAGGGAGGCTCCGTCCGAGGATCTTCCGTCAGATGTGTGACCACACTAAATAGACGCGACCGAAGTTACGCCCGAGGCATCTTCCGTCAGGTGTGCGACCTCACAAAATAGACATGCCTGAAGTAACGCCCGAGGCATCTTCCGTCAGATCTGCGACCACACTAAATACATAGATGTACACACTAAATACTAATAGTAAATGCGACCGAAGTTACGCCCGACGCATCCTCCGATATGCGACCACTTCACTTTAGCTTTACCCCGCTAAAACTACATTGCACTATAAATACTAGTTTAGGTTAGGTTAGGTTAGCTAATTAGCTAATAACATTATATTATTAATAGCTATTTAATTAAACACATGCGCAATTAATTAATGAATTTAAGGGATATATTTTTGCTGTGCAAGGTCTTTCCCCATTAATTATACATATTATAGCTCTTGTATTTCAAAATGCTTCAATAAAAAACGGTACATATAATTTATGAAGATACACATAAACAAAACCTGTCTAAAGACGGAAAGTAGAGTTCCTTTTAGGCTTCCCTAGGCGCTGTTTAATGATGACTTAGTAACCACAAATCATCTAGAATATAAAAATAAAGTATCAACGAGATAATTTATGATATCAGATTCCGATCTAGACTCAATAAATAAGATTACCTTCAAGCTTCATCTCAGCCTTGACCGAAGCAGTCGTCAGGTAACTATAACGGTCAAACTTTATGGAGGCTGTTCCGAGTTTTCTGTCTATTTATTTCCGCATCTCCACGTGGTTTTTAGGCTTTAAACTATTTTCATATCGTAAAAAAGTAGAGCTACTAAGGCTACTGTAATAAACACAACGTGAAGAGAATCTTTGCTTGGCAAAAACTAGCCAAGATTTGTTTTTTTTTTCAAAGAACATTCTTATTTCACAGTGTCCGACGGCACGGTTGGCGCAGTGGTTAAGCGATTGACTGCTGCGCTGCGTGTCGTGGGTTCGATTCCCGCACGGAACAAATATTTGTATGGCCTACAAGTAGTTGTTCCGGATCCGGCTGTTTGTGTATGTGTGTATAAATGTTTGTGAACGCACCCACGATACAGGAGTAATTCCTAGTGTGGGCAACGTTTTTAAAAAAAAAAAAAAAATATTCGTGATATGGTGTAATCCACTGTGGGGCTCGTGGCTAAATTATAACAGCCGCACGGGTCGGTCGAAGGTTAAGCTGCGCTTGTTGCGGTCGGTTCATGGATGGGTGACCATCCATTACATATCGAGACACCTCTGTGTCTCGGAAAAAAAGAACATTAAACCATTGGTCCCGGCTGTCATGTTCGTAGATGTTCGTAGACCTTTGACAGTCGTTACGGTTAGTCAGAAGCCCAAAAAGTCTGAAAACCAATCTTACCATTGGGTATTGTGTTACCCAGTTACTGGGTTGTGGAGGTCAGATAGGCAGCCGCACTATATAAAATTCAGCTGCATCCGGTTAGACTGGAAGCCGACCCCAACCTAGTTGGGAAAAGGATACACAGTTGATGTTGTGATCCATTGTTAAAAACAGTACATAGAAAGAAAATTATTAATGATGCTAAGCAAATACTTAGATACAGAACACATGCTGTATGTTACTTTGAGCTTGACTCGCTTCTTTTACGGTTTTTAACCAAAATAATTATAATTGTGTCATTAAAATAACCTTAATTAATAATGATCACAAGATTTTTTATTACTGTTGATAATACAAAACACACACTTCTAATCATCCGGTATGTACTCTTTGTTTACACTATAGCGTTGTTTCGCATTTATATCTTTATGATAATGATTTAATTATGTATGTCAAACTACAATAGATGTCTGTGTTTCAATTGCAAAAAGCCCTTATAACAACTTTGATAAGATTTACACTAACGCTTACCTACAAGGTTCATTGAAATCATTTATAAGTCTGATGAATGAACACCAGCCTATCCCAGCCTATCAACACGCGGCCCTGGCAGGCATCAGCTCTAGCGGACCCCGTCAATTCACGCTGACATCTCTTTGAGACGCGAGTGGAACACAACTCGTCGACCAGGCCTGGTCCATGCCGGGCGGCGAGCTGCCCATTGCTCGCCGCCCGCAAGCCCGCGGCTACGGTGGCTGGGAGTCGGCTGTTGACTCCCGTCCAGGGAGTCTCCTGCGGCGACTGGGGTGAGGGTGCAGTGATTGCCTCTCCCTCACGCGCTCCGCCTCCTCCTTCGCAAGCATTACTGCTTCGCAGAAGGAGGTGACTGCCTCCCATGCACTCTCGCTCCGTACCATGGCCTGGACCAGGGCCGGACGCGAGAGATCTCCGCCACCGATCACCGCCACGAGGACGCGGCGGTGCTCCGCCCAAGCCGGGCAGACCTCCACCGTGTCCTCCGGGCAATCCACACAGTGGTGACACCCTAGCGTTTCCTCCCGCTTTGTCCTGCACAGGAACCTCCCGAAACAACCGTGTCCGGTGAGGACCTGTGTCTGGCGGAAGGTGAGGGCGCCGTGGCGGCTCTCTAGCCACTCCTCAAAGAGGGGACTTATCGCCACTATTGTGGCGTGCCCAGCACTGGGTTGCGACAATCGTACTCTCCAGGCCACTATGAGATCCCACCGGAGCTCTGTCCGCTGTACTGTGATTTCTCGCGGCAGCGGAGTTACGCCACGGCGTTTTGCCTCCTCTCGCCACTCCCATATGTGGGCGAGGACTTTGGCTTCCAGATCCCATGGCATCAATCCGGCAAGGAGGCTCGCCACCTCAGCGGAGACCGTGCAGTATCCTCGGACCAGCCGGACAGCCATGACCGCCACAACACCCTGTCCTCCGTCTTCCGCATACAGCCCCAGCCATATTTTTACGGTCTACAGTACAGCTAGCTGGGGGGCGTCCCGTACTATGGGAGTGAATACTCTTGCACTCTTATTAAATTAATAAAACACGGAAGTTACACCAGTAGTTCTGTCAATTTATTTTTCCATACATTTTTCGAGTTCTTATTTTGGCAAAGGTAACGTGACTCCGGTTATTAATAATGGTGAATGCTTTTGGACTAAACAATGGCGATCATTTATTTTCAAAATGGCTAAAGTTTGCTTTGTATAAAACTATATTGTATATAATTATTCCTAAGTAGGTAACTGGGTATACTTATTAACCTACTTGTGGTCAGCACGGCTGCTAGGCTTGAGGTCGTGTCATGGGCACGATTTCCAGCATCAATGTGTGTATAATAAACCACATTACTTACCCTTCAGTGATCATTATTTTGCATACAACTTATATCAGCCTATAATGTTCCCACTGCTGGGACTCAACAAGCCTCCTCTTTGTGAGAATATTTTAATTCTGAAAAGACTACAATACTTTGATCATCACTATGTCCACATTCTCAAAAGGTTGCTTTATCAATTCCAGGTACCAGAAACACCAATATGGCTGCTATCGAAAGGTCGTCAAAAAGAAGCTCTAAGGTCCCTCTGCCGTCTTCGAGGCTGGGCTAAGCCCGAAGACGTTAAAGAAGAATTTGACGAACTTCTGGAATACTACGAGAAATTAAATCGATGTGTTTTATGTGCCAAAGAAGGAAAGACTGTCGAGCTTTGTGAACACTATAGTACAAATTCTATCAAGAAGATAATCTTGAAGATAAAGCACGTGTTCTTCGTGAAGGAGACCATGAAGCCATTTCTGTTGGTGATAGCGTATTTCTTCTTCTACACAATGAGTGGTGCGCTGCCAGTGAGACCGAACATGGTGAATGTGTGCAAGGCTCTAGGAATGAAATATGATCCGAAGACGATTGTTGTAAGTATTTCACACTGTATTGTCTTTCCTCATATCTTTAAATTTTCTATATATCTCCTTTTATATGAATAACATTAAAAGTTACTTAGACGAAAGTATTGACTATCGGAAGACTACTTTTACTTACCTGTTTCGTCCGTGCACAATCTTCAACCACTATAATAGCCCTTCAGAAGTGAAGTCATAATGCATGTTTTCTTAGTACTGTAGATACTATAGCCTATTTGGTGCTTACATGCAACCTCCGCGAGTTTGTCAAAAATTAAGGCCATAAAATACAGGACAAACATTATTATAATTTAAGATTAAAAGAGTTTAGGCGTCAGATTAGGTTGTCAGCCTAATCTGACGCCTAAACTATTCAAAAAAAGGCAAAGTATTTTTTTTTTACGAAATACCGGAATTGGATAACATATTTAACATTTAAAAAATGCATTTCTGAGTAAATATCGAAACATCTCATTAGTAAATTCGAGGACAAATCTATCAAGTTTATAAATAGTTTCATCTCTCGCATCATATTTCATAATAAGGTTATGGGAAAGTATTTAATTTTGTCCATAGCCTTTTTTGTTATTTTAATTTCCAACATCATTAAAAGAATTCAGCTATATCGCCTTGCAGTTTATGAATTGCTGGTTCAACTAGCGACATCTATCCATTAACCATGGAACCATTACATTAATGATCTAAACCCAAAGACATTAAATAATTTACTTGACAATCTAAACCTAACGTTTGCGTGGTTTTCATAAACATTTTTTAACTTACATCTATAATTAGGCCATTATGATGATTATGTCGCTCTGCATAATTATTTATGCGATCACGATCATCATTGTTAACAATCATGTCAGTCCGCAGCAGTGGTGACCCAGTGATAGCGACTTACGAGTCGTTAAGTATGGTCATAGGTTTGAACCCAGACAGGTGTTTTACTTTGTGTAAATTATTTCATCATCACTGCTCTCAAAACAATGAAGGAAAACATCGTGAGGAAACCGCCATGTCTTAGAACCAAGAATTCGCAGACATGTGACATCTACCAACCCGCACTGGGCCCGCGTGGTGGATTACGGCCCACTCCCTTTCATAGATTGGAGGCCTCTGCCCCAGCAGTGGGAACATTATAGGTGGATTGTATGACGTCGTTGTCGGACCGAAATAGAGGTTAACATATGTACATCATTATGTAAGGCGAAATTCTAGTGCTTACTTGTTTACTGGAATTTTATGCATAACACAATAATGGCACATAACTACACCAGTTCCGCTGGTCAGCAGAGACATTCATGCACAGCATTTGTGTCATCTGTAAACTGAAATGAATCTACTTCAAGAACATCCTCAATTCCATAATAACACACTCTAATTTATAATTCCAGGTCTTCATTGGCGCTCTCTTCATAGCAATGAGTTTGCTGTCAGCTATTATAGTCAAAACTATTGGCAAGAGGAAGCTGGTCATCGGTTCTATGTTAGGTACTGCATGCTGCAGCCTTGCTATCAGCATCTACGCCAGAACGAGCCTCCCTACCACCGTCTTCTCTTATGAAATCGAGACCTTTACTGATTTGAAGGAGATCCTGCCTGTAGTCTTGTTCCTGATGCTCATTTGCTTCAATAGCCTTGGAATACCTTGGGTATTGCTGTCCGAAGTTTTTCCATTCAGGTAAATTTTGTGTGTGTTCTACTTTGATATGTATCTTTAGTGTTAAAGTAGCATCTGTAACTTGTACGCAAGACATATCAAGCTCTATATGCTTATATTTCCAGTATAAGCTGACTTCTCACTGTATGAAAAGCCTATACAATGCGAGGTCAGCTAAATCTGGAAATGTATAGCTTTATATGTACTCTATCGATTTTGACTTAAAGTCGCTTTACACTTGTTTCCGTGCAATTTAAAAAAATTAGCATTAGATGTAAGTTTTATGCAAAACATAAACGTATAAAGTCTAGACATGGTTTTCAGTTTTCTGAGGTTTTAAATTCTTTGTAGCGATGCTAATTGTGTAAACCTTATAATATTGTCAATACTGATTGTTTATGATTCCCTTGATTTCAAGCTCATTTTCTTTGTTTCCAGGAGTCGCGGTATCGCCACAGCTCTTGCAGCAGCTTCAAGCTACATCATCTATTTTGGGGCAGCCAAAACAAACTATAACATAGAATATGCCTTCCACCTTAGCGGCACATTTGGCTTATATGCCATGTTCGGCTTCATAGGAACAATATACCTCTACTTATTCCTTCCAGAAACTGAGAAGAAATCTCTAGCTGAAATTGAAGCGTTTTACAAAAGCGATAGAAAAATATTCGCTGATGATTTCGTTATAAACGCTTTTAGGAAAAAGAAGCTCATGAACGGTGATGCCAACAAACCGATGCTAGTCAAATCAATGAATTGAACATATGTAGTTGTATTTTAAATACTTGATCCCAAGATCGATAATAAGATGCTTAGTGTCTAAAGTGGATAGATTCGTGATGTATTTGCTTTTAATGCTGAGGAACTCTCTATTGGTGCAAAATTCATCAAACAGACAGTTCAGTGTTTTGGGTTCTTTAGTACCTAGTTCTTGTATCTACAATTCTGGTTTTTTAGTTAGTTAGATAAGTAGGCTCGATGCCAATGTCCTCGTATACGTAAAAAGTAATACTGGTATTAAAATAGTACACAACCGTTTTAGTATACAACAAGACAACAACACAACACACACAACAACTACAGTTTTAGTATAGTTGTATTGGAAAAGAAAGCTATCATCGAAGTATACGTAGTAATGTTGCATAATTAGTCTTATTTAGCAAATTATATAGGTTTTTAGTATGTCGTAAAAATAGTTTTCAGACGATGGTCTGAAAACTATTTTTGAAGAAGTACTTAGTAAATACAGCATTAAGGTAATTTGTACAAACATATTATTTTGTATTTATTTAGCTAGCTTCCTAAAGACAAGCTGTTCCGAAATATAGGCATTTAAATGTTGTTGTCATTTGTACATACCAATAATAATTTGTATTTGAATATATGTATAAGTATGAATGTATTTTTTTGGAATTCGGTACAAATATAGAAACTTGCCATTATAATTATAAAGTTTAGATAAAATAATATTTTATTTAGTATTAATTAAAAAATCGTGTGAACCTCAGATCGAGACTGATCTTGATAAAATATGGACGATGGACGTGTAAATATTGTTGCTATATTATAATATAAAATAAATTGTTTTTATTACCTACTTTTGTCGTTTTTGTTCTCTTATCATGATTATTTCTCGCCTTAATTAGTAAAAGTAACACGGGCCACAGATGGCGCCCTGAGGAACACCGGTTTCTGTTAGTAGATGGTTAATTCTCGTCAGCAAAAAACTTAAGAGCTTTCACAATTTATATTTGTCGACAAACGCATCTGGAACCCCAGGGGGTCTACTCCGAAGTAGTATCGGCCGAATGTTCGGCCGTTTCCTGCTACGAAGTTACTATTTGGTTCGGTCGGTCCCGATCCTACACTCCTACACTCTTTTGAATATTGACTATGGTCCCGACCCAATTGAGACGACCCAAACTTTTTTCGCATTTTTCAATAATATTCGGTTCGGCCATGTGTCGGTCCGATCCGAACATTCACACTTTGCGCTTCGGAGTAGACCCCCAGAGCTGTACCCTAATTGCGTAACGCACTACCAATCTCAATCTGAATCATTTTGAAGGATATGGCTAATCCATTGCTTCATATGTTCGAAAAAAAATTCTGCTCAACAACGTACATAAATAACGCAATGAATGTTGTTGAGCTGTAAAAATGAAACCCATTGCTATTGTGCTGATAGTCACAATTACCCCGCAGGCTGCGAAATTATTGTGGTAGGTGGAACAAAATGTATGAAATAGTGTCGCAGCCGCGGTTAGCGTCAAAACAGCGCCTACCAAAACACACCGAGAACCCATATGTATGCAAGTTGCTAACTACGAAATAAAAATGCTCGTATGTAGTCTGGAGATTATATAGTTTTAATAAAACATTTCAGTCAACTTTAGAAAACTAAAATCCTAAAGAAATGTATATATAAGAAGAACTGGGGTACCAGTTTTTCTCCGAAATCGCTCCAGTTTATGTTCCAGGTGTAGAGCACAGTTATGTTGGCATTGATGATGTGTGTGTGTGTGACAACACTAACTATCCAATGAACATGCCATTCAGCTTGGAAGAATTATAAAACTGTGCTATCCCGTGTCAAGGACTCCGCACCAGGGCTGGATGGATTTACTTACTCTTTTATTGTCAAAGAATATAGAACTTAAAGTGAACCTTATCATTATTTGTCTGTGCCTGATGAAATAATTTTAGCTTCACCCGCTCCTGATATTGTGGTTTAACTCGATGATAAGGAGCATACAGAATATTTACACTACGTGATATCCAATAAAAAAGGCTATATTCAATCAGTCTACTTACTAAGCCTTTTCCCAACTATGTTGAGGTCAGCTCCTAATCTAACCGATAAAGATCATTTATTGGTCCAGAACCTAACCAACCAAAATCAAGCTATACTATTAACTGATTTAATCAATATAAAATAATCACATACATTAGTAACGGTATCCATAATTTCGTCTACGTCTCTTAGTCGTTGTGACCCACGTCACTGGCCTCTCACATCTTATGTTATTGCACGGTAGTTTTGGGTACCACCACGAGTGAGATTTTGTAGAACTTGTTTGCGTTGTTTTAGCCTCAGTTACTTTTTCAGTCGTAGTAGTTGTTGACTGTGTTGTCTCAAGGGGGCCGCTGGTGGTGGTTGTGGTTCTAATATCCAGCTCTTTCAAAGTTTCCTTTTCTGTTGGTGTAGTGTCAGTAGACGGTTCAGTATAAGTCCAGGGCTCAGTAGAAATCGTCGGTTCAGTAGAAGTCCATGGCTCAGTAGAAATCGTCGGTTCAGTAGAAGTCCATGGCTCAGTAGAAGTCGTCGGCTCAGTATAAGTCCATGGTTCAGTAGAAGTCGTCGGCTCAGTATAAGTCCATGGTTCAGTAGAAGTCGTCGGCTCAGTATAAGTCCATGGTTCAGTAGAAGTCGTCGGCTCAGTATAAGTCCAGGGCTCAGTAGAAATCGAAGGATCGGTAACAGTAGAAGGCTCAGTTTTTATTGATGCGTAAGTTGTAGAGGTTGATGTCGTTATTTCAATAGTAGTTTCGGTTGTCTCTGAATATGTTGGTTCTTCTGATGTATAAGCCTCCGTTTCTTCTTTTACTGTCGTAAACCACGAGGTAGGTCTGTCACAAGGTGGTTTGTCATACGGATTACAGATATCGTCAATTTTCTCGATTGAATTAGTTACGATGTCATTTTCAAGATAGTCCGACTCTGTTGTATCAATTGGGACTGTACTGGTATCCGGGCGAGTTGGTGTCAATGTTGATAATTTTCCATCTTCACAACATATCAACCTGAAACCTGAAAAAAATGCAATGTTTTATTAATCTTTTTTTTTATTGATGTACTTGAGTGATTCTAACAGTTGTAAAATGTTGTTCACACTATTATGGCTGGGCTTTAAAATAATAACACAAAGCTGTATTCCAAATAAGTGTATTAACGATATAAACTTAATAATAATTCGTACATACATTATTCATGATATCCAGATAATCTCCTGCGTTTTCTACGCCTCGTGGTAATCCACGTATGAGGTTTTTCACATCCCTTATCTTTACACATAGTTTGGTACCGCCAAGTTAGATTCAGTATCTGCAGTCTTAAAGTTTCTGGTTTATCAGTAGGTACTAGTTATTGACTCTGTTACTGTCCAAGTTGATGGTGAATCTTCTAATTTACCTAATCTACCTAATTTACTGAATAAGACGAATGATTTAATATTTACTATGTAAACTAAAATATCATAAACAACAACACACATCAAAATATGATAAACAACAACACAATACACCAAAGTACAATAAACCACAACATAGTAAACCACATATAAAAACCGACCAGTATTATTTCAAAATAAACCTTAGCGGCCACAGACGGTCAGATTGAAAATTATACTGGACGGAAATTATATCAAATAATAATCTACGATTCGATGATATCTTTCTTTTCCATCACGATAAAATTAGTGCAGTCTTTTTGGGGTTATTTACTGACTTATTACGTACGACGAAAATGAAATTATCGACGAAACCTAAAACACAGCAAACTGAACCAACAAAAGTCGAAAAATGTACGCACGATTTTTGGGGTTGCCAATTTTACACAGCTACAACTGGTTTGGCCTTTCTAATGTTTCTATTAGGCAGTGCCAAATTTCTTCATGATTTTCGTGTCGTGGCTCTGAAATAGCAACTATTTTAGATATTTTTTAAGCCCCGCGATATTTTTTAAGCACTTGTTATGATTGATTTTAACTATTCCACGTCTCTGACCTCATACCATGGGTTGTCCAACTGAAAATACATGTTTTAACTAAATACCTAAACGCTGCCACGACATAATGTCAAACTGTGGTTTGATGTCAGTTACCCCAAAAGCTTTTTTAACATTATTAACCAGGACATGCTAAAAAGGAATTAATTCCGACATTATTACTTTGCTTGACCTAAGTGGTAAATAAAACAATATCTATCTCTAATGGCACTAATTGTAATACTCAACAAGAAACAACACGTATCCTATGCGTGCATATGAGACAAATATACTTGCCCAATATTTGCATTTGTACTTGACATTACTTTCTGGCTTACCTCACACGTTTCAGCCCTCTAAAAGGACTGTTTTTTTGCCATTTATTTTTTGTTTAAGATGGAAACAATTTTGAGACCCTACATAATACATGAATCCTCGTTCGGTTCCCCGTACTTGGGCTGCTGAGGTAAATTACTTTCGGCTTCACCCGATCCTCAAAAAACATTAGCTCATCTCAATTATAAACAGACATCACGAGGTATCCAATCAAAATATTAGCTATATTATTTACTGATTTAATCAATACAAAACAATCACATACAGTCATTAATAACGATATCCATGGTATCGTCTTCGTTTCTTAGTCGTAGTGAACCAGATCATAGGTCTCTTACATCTTATGGTATTGCGCGGTGGTTTCAGGTACCATCACGAGTGTGATTTTGTAGAACTTGTTTGCGTTGTTTTAGCTTCAGTTACTATATCAGTTGTGGTTGTGGCGGTGGTTCTAATTTCCAGCTCCTTCAAAGTAACCTTTTCTGTGGGTGTAATGTGAGTCGACGATTATGTATGAGTCATTGGCTCAGTATAAGTTATCGGCTCAGTATAAGTCCATGGCTCAGTATAAGTCGACGGCTCAGTATATGTCCTTGTCCATGGTTCAATAGAAGTCGACGGCTCAGTAGAAGTCGACGGTTCAGTAAAAGTAGAAAGTGTAGTTTTTATTACACCAGAAATCAATCTTAGTAAATACTTAACAAAAGTTGTAGATGTTATAACAGTAATTGATGCCTCGGAATATTTAGGTTCTTCTGGCGTTAAAACTCTATTTCGTCTTTTACTTAGTCGTAAACCACGAGCTAGGTCTGTCACAAGATGGTTTGTAATACGAATTACAGGTTTCTTCATTTTTTATGATTGAATTACCGATGTTATTTTCAAGATATTCTGACTGTTGTGTCAATGGGGACTGTAATGTAAACCAAGAGAGCTGGTATTAATGTTGATAATTTCCCATCTTCACTACGTACCAACGTGAAACCTGAAAAAGATGTTAAAATGATGTTTTATTAATAAATTTTAAACCGTTTTTTATATTTTAGCTTGGCTTTAAAATAATAACAGAAAGCCATATTCCAAATTAGTGTATTAACGATATAAACTTAGTAATAATTCGTACATACATTATTCATGATGATATCCAGAAAATCTTCTGTGTTTCCTACGCCTCATTGTGGTAATCCACGTAAAAGGTCTTTCACATCTCTTATCGTTACACATCGTGGGGTACCACCACGTAGTTTCAATATATCTTGGTGATCTTGAAGTTTCTGGTATGTCAGTACTAGTTGTTGACTCTGTTACTGTCGAAGTTGATGTTGGATCTTCAAGGTTTAAATCTATCTTTATTGTTGTAGTGTCAGTTGCTTTAGGTATAGTACCAGTAGTAGTCTCTTTTTGTGTTGTGGTTGTTTTCAATGGTATTTTTGTAGACGTGGCAGATACTTCTGTTGTTGTTCTTGTTGTCAACGGTATTTTTGTAGATGTACTAGATGTTTCGGTTGTTGTTGTTGTCAACGGTATTTTTGTAGTCGTACTAGACGCTTCTGTTGTTGTTGTTGTCAACGGTATTTTTGTAGACGTACTAGATGCTTCTGTTGATGTTGTTGTTGAAGGTGGACCAGATTCTCCAGTTGTCGTTAAGGGTGGACTAAATGATTCAGTTGTTGTTGTTAATGGTGGACTAGATGCTTCAGTTGTCGTTAAGGGTGGACTAAATGCTTCCGTTGATGTTGTTGATGGTGGATTAAATGCTTCAGTTGTCGTTACGGGTAGACTAAATGCTTCAGTTGTAGTTGTTGATGTTGGACTAAATGCTTCAGTGGTTGTTGATGGTGTACTAGATGCTTCAGTAGTAGTTGTAGTAGCTGTTTTAGAAAAAAACAATGTCAAGTACAAATGCAAATGTTGATTAAATATATATTTGTCTCATATTCATGCATGGGAGTCATGTTGTTTCTTGTTGAATATGTCAATTAGTGCCAATACTAGTACATATAAATAATAATGTCGGAATTAGTTCCTTTTAGGGAGCGCTGGATAATTATTTAGATAGTGGTATTGACATAATATACATATTGAAACTGATGATTTACTCCTTTGTTATAATTGGAATCCCGAGTCAAAAAGCGCGTGAGCTCAAATGAAATCATGCCGCTGCTGGTTCCTTGGGTCTCATAACTGTCACTTTGTTAAGAAATATTGTTACTAACATATTGAGTCTTTTGTTACTGGTTATTAAATATAAATAAATAGCCACCTCCCACAGAAGAGTTGGGGACTGGCTATATATCAGGCAAAGAACTCAAGTGTTACATTAATTGAACTGTAGAAGAGTTAGAAAAATAATGACAGCGTTCATTATTTTTCTAACTCTTCTACAGTTCAATTTTATTATGAAATATTAGGTAGTTACCGATGAAGTTGCCGTACTTGGGATTTTGCCTTTGAATTCATTTTGATCCACATGTTCCCTTTTCTTATCAGCATGTATTTTCAGTGTTTGTTTACGTCCAGGGATTCTCGTCAGTGATCGAGAAAATTAATGAATTAATGGCATTATTTTCGAATTTTAGTAAAGTATTTGTAATACCTACTGCATAGACAATGCACGGAAACTACTAAAGCCCAGATGAAGGTTTTAGCAAAAGATTTAATGGCAATTGAATAAAAACGATAAATGAAACAGGTGTCTAAGTTAGATGTTATATTTGCAACGTGACATGAAACAGTTGGCCCATGGTCAAATGAATTCAAAAACGTGGAATAGTTAAAACCAAAGTGACAAACAATAAAAACCGCTTCATACTATTTTACTATAATTTTTGTAACCTTGTTATCTTTTCACTTATAGATCCGAATGATAATAGATTAGTATTGTTTTAGACGATACAGCAACTTCATGAGAAAAGACCTAATACGTAAAAAAATATCAATTAAGAAAATAATATACATTACTGTGGCCCCGAAATAGCAGACATTTTAATGTCGATTGTCTATTGTTTTTTTTTTGTCGATTTATGATTTGATTTTTGTTTTTTTGTCGAAAATTAATTATTATGAGAAATAATACCATTCAATTGCAATTGTGCAATGCAATGCAATTTTATATATATTATTTCCCAGTAAGTTAACTTATTTTTTTCCGACTCTCAGTAACAATTCCTTTAGAACTAAAATTATAGTCGCCATTTCAGAGTCACCGTATGATACTCATGAAGAAATATTGCACTACGAAAGAATAGAAATGTCAAAACAGCTATGCAAAGTATGTAACTCCAAAAATCGTGCTTACATTTTTCGACTTTTGTGGGTTCAGTTGACTGTGTTTTTGGTTTGGTCGATAATTTCGTTTTCGTCGTACGTCGTGTGGTAGTAAATATCCGTATTTCTTCTCTCGTTACCCAAGTTTTTGGTCTGTCACAACACGGCCCAAATGTGAATGCACCATATTTTGAATTCCGATGATTCTTGATTCTTGATTGAACTATTGGAGTTGGGACTACGGAGTTTTTCAAAGGTCTTGAATATTTTGGTAATAACTTTTTTATTGTTTTATTCTTAGTCGCCAATCTCAAATTACATATTTCGCATGATTCAATGATTTCGCAAGTTGAACACTCTCCAGAGTCATAGTGTGAATGATCGTGGTAGTATTCATGTGAGTGGTGAGGTCTTGGTCCTGATCGACGAAAATGTCCTGGTATTGGTGTTGGTGGATAAGTATATGCAGGTATCGGGGTTGGTGGATAAGTATATACAGGTGGCGGTATTGGTGGATAAGTATATGCAGGTATCGGTGTTGATGGATAAGTATATACAGGTGGCGGTTGTGGTGATGTAGTATATACAGGTAGCGGTTCTGGTGATTGAGTATGTTCATTTATCTCTTCTGGTGATTGATCATGTTCATTTGCTTTTTCTGGTGACTTTTCATATTCATTTGCCTGTTCTGATGACTTTTCATATTCATTTGCCTGTTCAGGTGACTGATCATGTTCATTTGCCTGTTCTGGTGATTTTTCATATTCATTTGCCTGTTCAGGTGATTGAACATGTTCATTTGTCTGTTCTGATGATTGAACATACTCATGTGTTCGTTTCGGTGAGTGAATATATGCATGTTCTGGTGAGTGAACGTGTTTGTGTGGATTTTCTTGTGTAGGTAGTATTGAATAAAAGCCCAAAGTCGGTAAACTGTTTGCGTCAACATCAAAGTAATACGCAGGTGGTAGTGAAATTGAAGTTGTGAATTTCGGTAGGTCAAGAATCTGCGTTGTATGACGTATGTTTGGCACCGTTTTTGGCGTTTCTGGTGGCCATAATATTATTTTAGGAGGATACTTTGTTGGTTCTTCGCTTTCCCCTGATATTGGCCGTTCCCCTGGAAATAATATCCACGGTATGGTTGGTGTTGTTGTTGGAGGCCGACTTGCCCATGGTGTAGGTGGTAAAGATGGTGGCGGGGGTGGCGAGGTATTTTGCTCATGGGGAGGCAAATTAATAAACGACGGGGTTGATATTGTTACTGGTGCTCGGGTTTCTTCTGATGTTGGCGGTAAAGATGATGGTGGGGGTGGCAACCTTTCTGGGGTACCTGAAAGCCATATTGTCCACCACGGTATGGTTGGCGTTGTTGTTGGTGGCCGGCTTGCCCACGATGTTGGTGGTAGAGTTGGTGGCAAGGTTAGTGGTGATTTTGGTGGCCAAATTACTGTTGGTGGGGGCGACAATATTATTGTTGATATCATGGTTTCCCTTGATGTTGGCGGTAAAGTTGATGGTGGGGGTGGCAACGTTTTCGGCCGATTCTGGGTCCATAGTATCCACAGTATCGTCGGCGTTGTTGTTGGTGGCCGGGTTGCCCATGATGTTGGCGGTAAAGTTGGTTGCCGTGGTGGTATAGTGTTTGGCGATTCTGAGGGCCAGTTTATTATCGAATAGGTTGGCGTTGTTGGCGAATAATAAGCCCTAGTTTTTTTATATTTCTTGTTCTTCTTCTTTTTCTTAGAGTTCTTCCATTTCTTTTTCTTCGGTTTCTTTGTTGGTGTTTCTGTAGTAGACGTAGTAGTAGAAGTCATCGTTGAAATAAATGGCGCTGGTGGAGTATTAGGTACCGGTACACATGGCGCTGGTGTAGTGTTTGGTACAAATGGCGCTAGTGTATTGTTTGGTATACATAGCGCTGGTGTATTGTTTGGTACAAATGGCGCTGGTGTATTGTTTGGTACAAATGGCGCTCGTTTATTGTTTGGTACAAATGGCGCTGGTGTATTTTTTGGTACAAATGGCGCTGGTGTATTGTTCGGTACACATGGCGGTGGTGTATTGTTTGGTACACATGACGCTGTTGTATTGTTTGGTACAAATGGCGCTGGTGTATTGTTTGGTACAAATGGCGCTGGTGTATTGTTCGGTTCACATGGTGGTGGTTTATTGTTTGGTACAAATGGCGCTGGTGTTTTGTTCGGTACACATGGTACCGCTGTAGTGCTAATCATCGGTGGTGCAGTACCAGTAAAGCAATGAACTTGCGGTGTTACACACGGTGCTGGGCGATGGTAATAGAGTGGGGGTGGGTTCTTTACATCCAATTCTGAATCTAGGCAAAATAGCTTATAGGTTTCTCGACAATCTGAAAATTCATACATTTTTGTAAGAAAAATTATTATTTGTACAGCGAAGCGAGAAGGTATAAAGTGTTCATTTGAAATTAATCAAACTACAGACGAGTATTTGACTTGATCATCTAATTAAAATTGACTGCAGTCTCACCATTCAACATTTTATTTTACTAGGCATTTATTTATCCTACTTATATGTGAAAGCTTGTATGCTTGTTACTCAATCACGCAAAAACGGCTGAACGTATTTGGAAGAAATTTGGCACACAGATAGTTTATAACCTAAATTAAAACATGGGATATGTATGTGGGTGAAACCGCAGGGCTACTGCTAGTTTATTATAATAAGCACACCAACAGTACAGTCACTTCCAATTTAAACATAAAAACAACCAAAATTGGCATTTTAGTAACCACACAATTTCACACAAATAACTTTTTTTGACTCTTTTTGGTTTTGAAATCGTTACAAATTTTAGAGGTAAAAGAGAACACTAAAAGAACAATAAAAGAGTAGGATTATTATTACATTCTTTTTAATTTTTTCTTGTTTAGTTTTTATTTCATGATACGTTATTTTAATCATTTCATCGTTAGGAATTAAGATTTGGAGTAAAACTAAAACTAAAGTAAAATTTGTTATATTTTTTATTTAGTTAAACGGAAAATCTTCACTTAGACATTAATTACAACCAAAATCTTGTTGCCCTCCCGGACAAGGGTTACTTTGCGCTGCCGAATGTTTTCTGTACCCTGAAATAGGACAGATAACACGTTACTGTTAATTAGGTATTAAGTTTTATCTGTTTTACTCCAAAATTAACCCTAACAAATGATCAACTATTTCCTAAACTAAACAACCTGTATACAGGGTCAAATAAAATTAGCTAGCGAAACTCCGCAGACGAAATAGGCTATATCGATATCTAAACATGATAAAACGAAAAGGAAATAATTAGATGTTTTTTGTAGGGTCGTCGACCGCACTTAGTGACATAGTCACTTGAAATTTCAGTTTAAAAAATCAGTTTATTTTCGTGTAAGCTTCGTATCGGTATCTAAATACGATAAAAAAAAGAAAACATATTTTTCTCAAGTCTTACTGCAAGTAAAAAAACTAACGACTATGTTGTCCCCAAAAAAAATTTTTTTTTTGTACTCATCGAATTTTGATACGTTTATCTATCACGTTTTCAGTTTAGCCAGCAAATGTAATATGATCCTGTATTTTCCATAAAAGCTGGTATTTTTTTTTCGTTTTAGTAAAAAATCAATTTAAAAATCCTTAAAAAAGAATAAAGAATTTAGCGATAAAATGTGCGAAACCAAAAAAAAACACATTTTTGCCCTGTTCGAATTGCAAAACGACAGAATACAAAAAAGTATGGCAACCAAAACGCGTTTTGTTAGTTTCACAACAGATACAAAAAGTCACGTGCTACTCAAACGGCCCTTGAATCACGTGTTTGAGTTGCTGTTCTTAACTTCTTACGCCCGTGTTTTAATTTTTCCCATCTACATTGACATTTCAATAAATAAGGTGATTAATATTGTATATGGTAGCCCGCGAAATTAAAAATTTCTTAATCGCAACTCATTGCACGATTGTCAATTATTTCTTTAATGTTTTAAATAGCTGAGTAGGTAATATGTTTAGATAAAATATGACTGTGCTAAGATTTGTGATAAAAGATTAATAAATGAAGCTACGGACAAAGCTTGGGTTTGTGCAAATATACGTAATTATGTTGACAACATTTCGCACACATTTTAATAGGGCCACATTAGCACACACGTTCAAAACCTATATCTTGCGACATGTTCCACCCATTTTATTCGAAAATGCTGTTAATAATCCAACTCATTACTACTCATTATGTATCTAGGCACATCGAGTGATTTATATACAGCGTCAAATTAAATTAGCTAGCAAAACTCCACAGACGTTATGGGTATCGATATATCTGAACATTTTAAAACAAAAAATAAAATTTTTTTTTTTTTTGTGGCATCATCGACCGCAGCTTGTGTAGCGACTTAAAAAAAAAATATTTTTAATGTAAACTTCACAGACGTGATGCGTTTCAATTCTAAACACGATAAAACAAACAATAATAGATTTTCGCAACTCATACTTAAAGTAACAACTAGCAGTGTTCGTTGACCCCCCAAATCACACAGTCAAAACTTTTTTATTTTAATTTGGTCGTATTTATATATCAATAGTCATCACGTCTGCAGAGTTACGCCAGTAAATTTAATTTGACCCTGAATAACTCCTTTTGTTGCGAGTTATCGAGATTACCGTGGTACCAATCTTAGGGTGTAAACGGAGACGATATTCGCTCGGTTCAATAGGTTAGGGTACAATGCAAATTTCGTCATTATGTTTGTCTCTGAACATTTGTGTGCCTAAAGTATATAAATAAGAACAAGTGATACATACGTGCACCAAAATCGCAGTTATATTCGTACATGTCGCACTGGTCGAGGAAAGTTCGTCGCCTGCAGCCATCTTCTGTGGCAGCACACACCATGCTATGGTCGTGGACACACACTGCTGCCAATTGGCAGTAGTTTATTGGCTGAGAAAAAGGATAAATAAATTAGTCTATGCTTCAATACTATAATATATAAAGGTTGCGAAGAAAAATTATGGTGAAATTGACAGCATTTTTTTTGCGAAACTTTGATAACACCAGCGCTCTAATTGCGTAACACGCTATCAATCTCAATCTGAATCATTTTGAAGGATATTGTTAATCTATTGCTTCATATGTTCGAAAAATGTATATGCTCAACAACTTAAACAACGCAATGAATGTTCACGTGTTTCAATGTGTTTCACGGTGAATTTTTTACAGAATTGGTGGGCAGATCTTTATGCGCTACCCTAAAAACTGCCTACGGGCTGATGTTTCAACCATCTGGTAACTTTATTCGAGGAATAATTTTGAAATTTTGACAGATAAGTATTTCATACAAAAACCATGAATTAACGTCAACCGTCAATTTTATTTCTCGAATAAAAGTTATCTGGCGATGGAAAAATTAGCCCTAAATTTGTTTTTTTTTTTTTGTGCGGTATACTAAGCTATGCTGAGATTTTCTGTTCTTTGCTTTCTCTTCATCGAGTTACATTAAGGTTTCTAAGAAACAGTCAGAATAAAAGTTACTAAATACAAACTAGGTATCTTTGAGCTAGTTACTGGGAATAACCACTCCGAAACGTGTAGTCAAATCACGACGAACATCTTTTTAAATGCTGGTTCAACCTTGCTTCCAATGATGCACAAAACATGTAACATTTCGTAATTGTATTGCGTGTCAACGAATCTATTAATAACAACACAGAAGAAGCATTTTTTTTTAATTTTTGCTAATGAAATCATTAACACTAATGATTTGACTAGCTACGAGTAACTCTTGCTGATGCGCTTGTAAATGTCAAGGAAGAAACGTAGCATAAGCAGCCCATAATGGTCCCAGTACTAGGATAAAGGCTTCTTCTCTGTGATTGGGAGCGGGCCATGATCCACCACGCGGGCCCAGTGCGGGTTGGTAGATGTCACATGTCTTCGAATTTTTGGTTCTAGAACGTGCCGCCGGTTTTGTCACAATTTTTTCCGTCACCGTTTTGAGAGCAACAGTGATGAAAAAAATTACACAAAGTAAAGCACTTGTCTGGGTTCGAACCTACGACCTTTAACGTAATTCGCGGCCGTTGCCACTGGGCCACCACCGTACCGAAGGAATAAATGTATCTTCACGTAATTGTGACGGTAGTTTAAATAGTAGGTATATTATTTTGAGATTTGGGGTCTAATTTATTATGCTTCACTTTACCCATTTCTAACTGGCTAAACTGTTTACCGAAGAAGACCACAGCATGCCCCGAATAGCTCGTGTCGAGTAGGTGAAGTATGAAAGAAGTAGTATATAGAAAGCTCAGGTGATCAGATGGTCTCCTGGTGAATATTGGGAAAGGCTAGCAGAACGTCTATGGAAAATATTGTTAAATAAAAAATAAAAATCATATTACATAAGTCAAATGCTGCTCTGTCCAATCTACTGATGTTAATACTGAAACAAAAGACACAAATCTTTAAGATACTGAAAAAATAACGTATCGTATTTTTTTTTTTTTTTGTGGATGGGAAATCATCAAATGACCCCTCCCAATCTGGGTGGAGCGGAAGGGAGTGTCAGACTCTTACTGACTAAAACCCACCCGTGTTCCTTCCTTAGCCCTTTCTGTTCCAGGGAACGTATCGTATTAGGTCAACTCATCCCGCGGGATAAGTTCGAGCGGCCTCAGTTGACTAAAGAGCCGTATAATTGTAGGTATATTTCTAAATGACTGACAAAAGTCTGGCAAGTGTGACTTCTGCACGTGTAAACTAGGTTCGAGTGCCACCTACTTTAATCTTAATGGCATTGCGGGTGTACGACCACTCTAATATATTTCCGACTTTTTCCGTTTCCAGCAATCCTGTTGCCATAGGTATAGAGAATGAGGAAGCTGTCATGAGGGAACTTTTAAGTATGAATATGAGAAATTACATAAGGGGAAGTAAATAACGATGGGTGGACTGTGAGAAAGATGGAATGGCTAGAAAGGGGTGACTATTGAAATGACAGCTCATAAAGAACTATAAACGGAGAAATGTACGGATGAAGGATTTAGGATATGGCCAGGAGGATGACAATGAGATTTTTGCAGCGAACAATCTCATATCGGCTTTAATGTATGCACAAGTTTACATGCCATTAATATGGATACGGTTCTATGTAGGTACTCAGGTCTTCAAATGTATCACTGTAGGTCTAATGAATCACAGCATTACAGACATTTCGGCGTCCATACTTCGTCAGAGAACAACAATAAAGTCTTACCCAGCAGAATAAATAAGATCATTTTATCCAAACATTGTTCAATATATTGTTTCTAACAGAACGGCAGTTAGCCGTTGACTGTAAACCTATGGATTTTGTATTGTAATAAAATATTTATGACTCTTTCTCTCTAACAGTCATAAAGTAAATTGACTTCACAACTTACTTCTTCGCAGCTTGGTTTGTGACTACATTGTGTGTACTGATAATTACTGGAAAACATATTTGTTTAGTTGGCAAATAAAGTGAAACATTCTGAGATAGTATAATGTCAGTTTTCGAAAAAGTCCAGAGAAATTCCTCTATGAGTTACAGAAGACTAAGAATAAAGTTGGCTTGATGTATGTTTTGACGACACGGTTGCAAAACAGCTTTGTATATTAGAGTATGTGACGTGATGGTAAATCACGTCGTATGTGATTTACCATCACGTCTAATATACAAAGCCGTTTTGCACCATGACATTACAAAGAGCTGTAATTCTTTAGAATCACAAACACTACATGTGTCTATTTTTCTATTCATTGTGCCTAATTATTTTTTTTTGTTTTTTTTTTGAGGGGCTTGTGGTTAAGTAATAACAGCCGTACGGGTCGATCGATCAGGTTAAGCTACGCTTGCCGCGGTTGGTCCGTGGATGGGTGACCATTTTCACATACCAAGACCCCTCCGTGCCTCGGAAAGCACGTTAAGCCGTTGGCCCCGGCTGTCATTCGTGGATCTTTGTCAGTCGTTACGGGTCGTCAGTAGCCCCAAAAGTCTGACAACCAGTCTCACCAAGGGGTATCGTATTACCCAGTAACTGGGTTGCGGAGGTCAGATAGGCATTCGCTCCATGTAGAATACTGGTATTCAGCTGCATCCGGTTAGACTGGAAGCCGACCCCAACATAATTGGGAAAAGGCTAGGCAGATGATGAGCCTAATTATTTCCTTTTTTTAGTCAAGGTTGAAATAACAATCGCAGTCCCTGTTGAAACCACACATCATCAACTACCAACCAACACCTAGCCTTTTACCGGATGCAGTTGCATTCAACATGGAGCGACTGCCTATCTGACCTCCACAACCCAATAACTGGGTAACACGATACACCTTGGTGAGACTGGTTGTCAGACTTAGATCCACGAATGACAGCTGGTACCAACAGGTTAACGTGCTTTCCGAGCCACGGAGGGGGTCGTCTGTAAAGATGGGTGACCACCCATCCACGGATCAACCGCGGCATGCGTAGCTTAAGCTGATTGATCTACCCGTGCGGCTGTTATTACTTAGTCACAAGCTCCTCTTGAAACCTCACATCATAAATTCATAATCAGTAAACGCTCAACGCTGAAGATTGATCAATAAATCCTGTTTGGGCCTCTAGAAGAATTTTCGTGACAAAATCGCCATTGTCCGACTGAAAGTCTGATCCATTTGATGACTGCAGTCGTACGGTCTATCTTGCTGTTAGCAGAAATGAGGACGCTTATGCTCTGGTTACCAGTTTAAAATATGTACATTTCATACATACTCGTACAAACGAGATATGGAAAACAAAAAGATTTAATAGTAGGAATGATGTTGTGCCGTGCATTCATTGACGCAAGTCTTGGCTTTCAATCTTCATAAACTGGTTGCCATGACAACAATTTCAGGCTGTTTCAATGATAAGAAGAAACTGAAACTATTGGAATGGCAGGCGTTTCCTAAAGATTGAGCTTGGCTGAAAATGATCAGTTCTTATTTTGTCAAATATATTGTGGTGGGTCTTTGGGTTACAACCCACGAAGAGCGTACCTACTCGATTGTATCCTTCACATGTCTTCGAACTTTTGGTTCTAGGACATACCGGTTTCCTCACGATGTTTTCCTTAGACGTTTAGGGAGCAGTGGTCATGAAATTACGACGGCACAGTTGGCGCAGTGGTTAAGCGATTGACTGCTGCGCTGCGTGTCGCGGGTTCGATTCCCGCAAGGAACAAATATTTGTATGACCTACAAGTAGTTGTTCCGGGTCTGGCTGTTTGTGTATGTGAGCTTAAACACCCACGATACAGGAGAAATTCCTAGTGGGGCAAAGATTAAAAAAAAAAAAACACGAAGTAGCGCGCCTGTTTGATTTTGAACCCACGACCTGTAAGACGGAGCCATTACCCCTGAGCCACCACAGCTCCGACAATCCGTTATCATTGTGACGTTAATCCTGATTAAACAATAATATATGTCAGTAACATCTAAACTGTCTGGCGGTCACACAGTAACGAAACAAGTACAGTCACGAGCAAAAGTATGTATACATTCGGCTTTATACAAAAGCGATTTACTCCTTTATTTTTTAATTAATTTGTTTGTTGTTACGAACATAACATTTTCGAACCCTTAGGTTTATGTAATCGTATCGTATTTCAACGTTGCTTTCGTTATTTCACGAAAAAATCGCAATTGAAAGTTGCCAAGTGTTGACATATTGGTGCTCGTGACTGTACCTATTTATATTTATTGACGAAGTGACTCTTTTATTTATTTAGGATTGTATTAAGGCTTAATATGAGTCTTTATTAATCTCAAAGAAAACCTAATGAAAGGTAAGATTACTATATTTATATCAGCCTTTACATCTCGTTATGGCTGAAAACAGGTAAGTAACTCGGGTCATATTTTACCATCAAATGAGTAGTTTATAAATCTATAGTCCTTAAGGTATTTTCTACATCATGTTTAAAAAAATAACCTCATCGGTATTTATATTTTCAAGCCGTTTGGGGTTGAATCCCTCGGGGCGTGGGATCCAAGTGCATGGTTTGTTCAACGAAATCTTCAAACGGCTGGTTGACACTTCTGTTCTGTGTGACCCAAGGGCTGGCTTTTACCTTAGCCAGAACCTAAGTATTGCCATACAGCAGTGGTTCTCAAACTTTTTTGGTGACGGAACCCTTTTGGGAAGCAAAATACTTGATGGAACCCTACAATAAAACAATAGTTTTTAAAAGTGTATTCTTTATTAATAAGCATAATAAAATTACAATGTAACAGTTACTAATTATTACTTACTTTACCACATGGCAAGTACAATAATAGAAGATATTAAAAAAGAAAAAAATCTAACTAATGGGAGGTATGAAACTGTTTTTTATTTTTCATCAATTGGTTGATATCAGGTTTGATAGAAGACAGTTGAAGTCTCATATCAGGTTCGGCGTCCAGTCTATTGCGATATTTTGTTTTCGTGGCTGCATAGGTTGAGAATCCTGTTTCGCACAAATATGTTGTTGGGAACGGGAGAAGAATATTCAGAGCCATTTTGCCAAGCATTGGATATTCATCACGGATTCTGCACCAAAAATCGTTGAGAGGCGTCGTTTTGAACAGTGACTCCATACTTGTGTCTGATGACATTTCTAAAAGAGATTCATATATCTCGTTTGACATACTTTCGGGCTTTTCCAAGTTAGGTAAAAAAGGATTATGAATCCATGAATTCAGTTTCATTTTTGTATTCTGTTCTTCGGGAAAATACTTTTCAAAAGATGCGCGCATCGATCTGAGATATTGGACCAATTCTCCAAACACATCATTTTGAAACATTTCTGAGTCGTTATCGCTAACAAACTCACTGAGTGACGTAAAGCTTTCTATTTCTTTCTTACCAACGCAAATAATCCAAAAATCTAATTTTCTTTTGAAGGCAGTTATTTTGTTATAGGCCTGAAACACTGTTGTCTGTTTACCTTGCAATGATAAATTCAATTCGTTCAGTTTTTGAAAGATATCCGCCATAAAAGACAATCGGAACAACCAAGTTTTATCATACAAACGGTCCTTTAAATTAAAAGAAGTATCTGCTGAAAGAAACATTTGTAACTCGGCTCTAAGTTCAAATAGCCTTGTTAAAGTTTTACCTCGAGACAGCCATCGCACTTCTGTATGGAGCAGCAGTGTTTTATGTTTGCTGCCATAATCTTCACACAATAATGAGAACAATCGGGATTGTAGTGGTCGTGATTTGATAAAATTAATTATTTTTACCGCTTCATCCATAACTAATTTTAGATTTGACGGCATTTGCTTCATCGCAAGTGCTTGTCTATGCAGAATACAATGGCTGGAACTACAATTAGGCGCTTTATTTTTTATTCGTGACACTGCTCCTGCTGTTTTACCTGTCATCGCCTTGGCCCCATCTGTACAAATGTCAATGCAATTGTTCCAACTGATATTATTTTCTTCAAAAAATATATTTATTTTATTAAAAATTTCTTCCCCGGTAGTGTTTGTGAGCAGCGGTGAACACATAAGCATGTCTTCTTTAAAAGAACTTTCATATGGATATCTCACGATAACCAGCAAGATAGCCAAACCAGCGACATCAGTTGACTCGTCCATTTGCAAGGCGAATCGTGTTTTTTGTAGACGTGTAACTAGTTCTTGTTTGACGTAGCTTGCCAGATCATGGATTCGCCGTGAAACAGTATCGTTTGATAGCGGCACAGTAGAAAGATGCTTTGCAGATTTTTCATCGAGCATACATTTTGTTATGTCTAATACACATGGCTTTATTAAATTCTCAGCGATAGTGTGCGCTTCACCTGCTTGTGCAATGCGATAGCTAACTAAATATGATGCCTCCGTGGCCTTTTCGTTGATAGTTTGTGTTACATGCATCATATTTTTTTGACTTTCCAATAACTGATCTTTTTTACGAACAAAAAATTCTTTATTCTTGTCTTTAGACTCGGGGTGCACAGTTTCTAAATGTCGGCGCAATTTGGCAGGTGCCATGGAACTATTAGGAAGCAGTTTACTACATAGCATGCAGAGAGGTGAGCCGTTGGAATCAACAAATCCGAAACTGATATATGATTCATCATACTTCCTTTTTTTCGTCTTTGAAACCGTCGAGCTTGACGTCGCGGCATCATCGTCTGGATCGGTGATTGCTATATTCTCCGTGCGTACTGCTTTTGAACATTCAGCGTCATTAGAAGATGTTGTTGCAACACGTTTAACACCTTTAAGCCAACGTTCCATTCTTCTTTATTTATAATGTTACACGTCAGGATAGTGGGGTCTAAATAATGCACAATCGTTACTGCGTATAAGAGACTAAGTTTAGTACAATGAAGAAATGTATAAAACTGAAACAACGAATACAGCAGGCAGTAGAACAATGAACACTAGTTTCTCGCTAGCAAGCTTATAAGTAGGTAGGCAGGAACTTATCGCTCCGAACGCTAATTGTCAACTGACTGACGAGGCGCGACACGCGATCGCCGCTTTTATACTTAGTCCTAGACTCGATCTCGAATATTCTCGAAAATACTCGAGTCGGCGCCTTTGATAAACAAAAAGCAAAAATAAAAAGAGAAATATAAAAATTACGTTGTAAACAATCTCGACTTTATTTTTTTAAGTTAGAGTCGAAAGTCGCTTGTTGACAACTATAGCGTCTAATACAGAGGCGGCTTTTATCAAAGGGACTGCGCGCTCACAAGTATACCTACAAGTATACATGTTGATACCAAAGTTATGAGATATTGTACCAGTTATTGTAACACATGTTTATACAAATACAAATAAATAAATAAATATACATACGCGCGGCCGCGGTGTCAAAACGTTCGACCAGAGAGAGGTGTTTTGATTTTTTTTCTAAATTCTTGAGAAACCCCTACAGAGGTATCGCGGAACCCTAGGGTTCCGCGGAACACACTTAGAGTATAGCTGCCATACAGCATGGCAACGCTGCCAGTCTCTTGGGTACATTACCAGTCGGCAGCGATGCGGAGGATTTTTTTGACGCCATATTTTAATTTGTTAATGGTTTTTTTTTTTTAGGTTAGGATATTATATTTATATTTTTATTTAAGTTTATTTAGTAAGTATTAGAAATGTATCCAGTGAAAATATAAGTATCATCCTAAATAAATATATTAATATCATGAACTTATGGCAACGATCCTTAAAATAACTAGGACGATAAGGTGATGGGTCATTATTAGGATAAATGACTTGTACTTGGTCGAGATACGGTTTTCCTTGCTACAATTACCTTTTGTATTCCTATACTTCTTAAATTGTAGTTCTTGATCTTCTAATGGCCAGTACCTAACGATTGCATGATCTTTGACCCTTGCATGTATCACAACTTTATAATTACACAAACTTAAAAGGGACAATGGGAAAGTATAGACTCTTTTATAATCAATGTTTTCAATAAGCAGTTATAAAATCTCCGAATACAACCAAACGTTTCGAATTCGGTTGATATTACATGCAAATAGCTACAGTTTAGTAAATAAATCGTTAAATGTCATCATCAATAATAAATAATAAACTATTTCGATAAATTATACTTAGGGCTGATTTTTTCATCGCCAGATAACTTTTATTTGAGGAATAAAATTGACGTTTAACAGTTTTTGTACGAAATAACTGTCAACATTTCAAAATTATTCCTCGAATCAAGTTAAAAGATAATTCATATTCGTTTATTTGCATTCCACAAGGTATAAAAGGCTTATAGCTTAGAGCCGTTGTCTACAACGGCTCTAAGCTATAAGCCTTTTATACCTATACAGGGTCTACCCTGTCAGGGCACAGCAAAATTATAGTTACAGGTACATATTTATTGAAAATCTAAATCGTATTACAAAACGTAACTGGCGAAATGTGGGGTCTTCTGCTCAATCCCTCGAGGAGTGCAAGCGCGATGTTATGTTAACAAAAGGATGCATAGATGCACAAATGTTGAAATACACAAACCCAGCTCCATAAACTAAGATTAAGAATCGGTAGGTTAGTTGAGAGATTCGCATTTCAAACAGTTAGCTCGCTTTGACAGTGCAAGGCTGCCGTGTCCTGACTTACTAAAGAAAAGTTTTTGGCGCGAAAAATGTCGAAAATATAATACTTTACTTTAATTTTATGCAACATTACGTTATTTGGTGTTTAGTGTCCGTGAAACATTTTTTTTATATTATTTTCTAGTTTTAAGTTATTTAACTAGAATATTTTTATTTTAAGTAAAAAATTCAAAATGGTTTACAAAATCACCGAAATGAAGGAAGTGGCACTGCCTGTCAGCAGGATAAGATCGTTTTCTGCGCAAGTAAGTACTTATTTCACATTTACATATATACCTACCTACTTAAAAAACTGGTCTTGAACTTCTTTTACTTTTTACGTGGAAAAGGATAACCTCTAAAAGGCCTGCATAAATTTATTGCATTTTATGTTTTTGAGCTCTTATCTCATCTCATTTTTTTTTTGCTTTTTGCTTACTTCGTTAGAGTCGTTCCGTGATGTCATATAGCCTTCGTCGAGAGTTGGGCTATCAAATACAAAATATTTTTTAAATTATTATTTTATAATTATGTTTTATGATTCAAACAAAAACGCACAACTACAGTAAGTACAGTAGACTGAAGGTTGCGGGACTATGCTGGATGCTGCGGGGTAATAACACTGACATTCGTTGCGTTATTTAAGTTGATGATCAGACAAATTTTTCGAACATATGAAGCAATGGATTAGCAATATCCTTCAAAATGATTCAGATTCTTATTGATAGCGTGTTACGCAATTAGGGTGCTGGGGCCACAGGACTGGCCATCATGGCGATTCATGGGTCCTATTTCCAGCAGTGGACATCTGAATGGTGATAATGATGATACTAAAACTACTTACAAAAATATTTATCAACAAAATCATGGCATGAGGATGCAGAAGTTGTTCAATTCATTTTAATTGTTAAGTGAGAAAATTGTGTTCATATACGATGATTATTATAATCTTATAACAGCATTATTATATCGTAGCCAACATAGAAGTTAACGCCGGTTATGTAAAATACTATTACATAAAAGAGAAGCCTTTAATTTAATTATTTATAAATGATTGGCTGTGACTATGCCACATTTGCTATACAACTCAGGCATTCAGTAAGTAGAATCGAATCAACTCGATCGAAACCTAAAACCATAACTGCAGAGGTAAACAAAAATAATGACGCTAAAAAACAACGTATGATTTACATTATTGGTGACATACAAGTACAAAATCTTGCTGAAAGAATGCTTGAAAATAGGCAAGGTAAATGGAATGATGATTATGGCATCTTCGGAATGGTAAAATCATCGGCCACACGCAGCGAAATACTAAGAACGTGTGAAAATATGTCAAAAAATGTCACAAAAAAAGTTATTATAATACTGTGTTTTGGTATACAAGACAAGAATGTAATACAAATATGTATCCAACTTAAGTAATATACTATACATATTTAGAAAGCAAAAAGTCTTCCTAACAAATGTACAACGCAACCTTTATCTTAATGAACACATGCTTAACAGACAGTTGTATCTGATTGTAAAAAATTATATTAACTGTAAATTAATTAACTTGACTAACAGAAATGTTTATATGAATAAAATTAATGACTTTACGAGTATGCTAAGTTATAAAATTAATTTAGAAATAGATTCTATGACATGCATACAATGAAAAATTCCTGACTTTTTCTAATAAACCTAAATATCTAGTACAGCCAGGTGTTTGCATTGAAAATAAGCCGTACATATCCCAAATGACAGAGAAAAGCAAGAAGGGTACCATTATAGTACTATTTAAAAACTAAAAACCAAACGCAATCTAATGATAACCCACAAGTACCTTACTCTTATAAGAAAGGAACTATCCCTTTTCTTTTCAATAGAATGAACGTTACTAGTCAGTCAAACATAAAAGAACCATTCCGTAAAAATCAAATGCATCATTTTTTCGTACCTAACAGTAAATCCAGTCTGATATTGTTTCATCAAAACATTGCAGGTATTTTTAATAAGATAGACGAAATAACAGTGGCAATTAGTGAATTATCTCTGAATTCCAAGGAAATTGACATAATTTGTTTAAGTGAGTCATTCATTAAAAACAAATCAGAATCTCTTCATATGATTCCTGGTTACAAACTCGTCGCATCATACTGTCGAGATACTAAACGAGGTTGTACATGCATTCTCATTAAGAATAAGATGACTTGTATTAAATTAGATAAGCTAACAAATGACATTGCATGTAATTTTAATTTTGAATGTGCCGTAATTGAGTTACCAATTAATCAAATCATCATTATTTGTATTTATAGGACACCAAATACGAGTAACAACCCAAAAGTATTTCTAGAGAAATTGGAAACGGTACTAATTAGAATCACAAAAAAAGCGAAGAAGGTAATTATTTGTGGGGATTGGAATTTAGATACAATTAAGCCAAATAAAAGTTGCCAAGAACTCTTGGGATTATTAAAAAATTTCAATATTGAATTGCATATAAAAACACCAACACGAAAACAGTCATGTTTAGATTTGATTGCAAGCAATATTAAACAAGCTAAAGGTGAAGTTCATCACCTGGCTCTATCAGATCATGAGACAGGCCAAACCCTGACTGTGATGACTAATAAACCTAAACCTATGTTATGTTGGTTTGAGTACAAAAGGGACTATCATGAAGAAAACATACAACAGTTTTGTGACTGTATTTCTGCGCTTTCGTTCTCTAACATGTATCTGATGGATAATTTGGAAGACGCATTTCAGGTATTTCATGGGACATTACAACTGTTTTATAAACTATGTTTTCCCATGCAAAAGATAAAAAGGTCGAACCGAAAAAATAATACTCTTTGGTTGACGAAAGGCCTAAAAAAGTCGTGTATACGGAAACGATATTTACATTTAAAAAGTATTCATAATAAAACCAACAAAAAAAGATTAACAAACAAGTTTAAAAAATATAGTGACATACTTAAACGTTGTATTAATAAATCTCAACAAATACACAATAAAAGATACATACAGAATATGAAAAACAAGTGCAAGGCTACTTGGGATATTTTCAATAAAAACGTTGGTGACACACAAAAAAGTAATGGCATGGAACAAATTGTATTAAAAACCAACCACATCACTGACCCTCAAAAAATTTGTTACATGTTTAACGAATACTATATCCAATTGACAAATAATAATGAATTTACATGTAATATTGACGCGATAAATAGAACAATGGACATTAATCAGAATAATACAATATTCTTGAATCCTACTGATGCAGTAGAAGTATTCAGGGTAATCCATAACCTAAAAAATACGGCGTCTGTTGGTTTTGACGAAATAAGTACCAAAATTATAAAAGCTTGTGCTAATCACTTATGCAAACCGTTGAGCTACTTAATTAATAGATCGTTCATAGAAGGCATATTCCCAAGCGCATTAAAGAACTCAATAGTCAAACCAATATTCAAGAATGGTGATAAATCTGACATGGCGAACTATAGACCTATAACCTTAATTCCTATAATATCGCAAATAGTGGAGAAAACAATGTTAAAAAGGCTATACGACTATGTGGATAAGTATAATTTGCTAAGGCGGGAGCAGTTTGGATTCAGGAAAAATAGCACCACGTCTTTAGCTTGTTTTAATTTAATAAAATTAATAACTGAGGCAATGAATGACAACATACCTGTAGTAGCAATTTTTTAGACATGAGTAAAGCCTTTGACATCGTTGATCACACGCTATTACTAAGCAAATTAGATAAATATGGCATAAGGGGCCAAGCCAATGATTGGCTTAAGTCAGTGGTTCTCAAACTTTTTTGGTGACGGAACCCTTTTGGGAAGCAAAATACTTGATGGAACCCTACAATAAAACAATAGTTTTTAAAAGTGTATTCTTTATTAATAAGCATAATAAAATTACAATGTAACAGTTACTAATTATTACTTACTTTACCACATGGCAAGTACAATAATAGAAGATATTAAAAAAGAAAAAAATCTAACTAATGGGAGGTATGAAACTGTTTTTTATTTTTCATCAATTGGTTGATATCAGGTTTGATAGAAGACAGTTGAAGTCTCATATCAGGTTCGGCGTCCAGTCTATTGCGATATTTTGTTTTCGTGGCTGCATAGGTTGAGAATCCTGTTTCGCACAAATATGTTGTTGGGAACGGGAGAAGAATATTCAGAGCCATTTTGCCAAGCATTGGATATTCATCACGGATTCTGCACCAAAAATCGTTGAGAGGCGTCGTTTTGAACAGTGACTCCATACTTGTGTCTGATGACATTTCTAAAAGAGATTCATATATCTCGTTTGACATACTTTCGGGCTTTTCCAAGTTAGGTAAAAAAGGATTATGAATCCATGAATTCAGTTTCATTTTTGTATTCTGTTCTTCGGGAAAATACTTTTCAAAAGATGCGCGCATCGATCTGAGATATTGGACCAATTCTCCAAACACATCATTTTGAAACATTTCTGAGTCGTTATCGCTAACAAACTCACTGAGTGACGTAAAGCTTTCTATTTCTTTCTTACCAACGCAAATAATCCAAAAATCTAATTTTCTTTTGAAGGCAGTTATTTTGTTATAGGCCTGAAACACTGTTGTCTGTTTACCTTGCAATGATAAATTCAATTCGTTCAGTTTTTGAAAGATATCCGCCATAAAAGACAATCGGAACAACCAAGTTTTATCATACAAACGGTCCTTCAAATTAAAAGAAGTATCTGCTGAAAGAAACATTTGTAACTCGGCTCTAAGTTCAAATAGCCTTGTTAAAGTTTTACCTCGAGACAGCCATCGCACTTCTGTATGGAGCAGCAGTGTTTTATGTTTGCTGCCATAATCTTCACACAATAATGAGAACAATCGGGATTGTAGTGGTCGTGATTTGATAAAATTAATTATTTTTACCGCTTCATCCATAACTAATTTTAGATTTGACGGCATTTGCTTCATCGCAAGTGCTTGTCTATGCAGAATACAATGGCTGGAACTACAATTAGGCGCTTTATTTTTTATTCGTGACACTGCTCCTGCTGTTTTACCTGTCATCGCCTTGGCCCCATCTGTACAAATGTCAATGCAATTGTTCCAACTGATATTATTTTCTTCAAAAAATATATTTATTTTATTAAAAATTTCTTCCCCGGTAGTGTTTGTGAGCAGCGGTGAACACATAAGCATGTCTTCTTTAAAAGAACTTTCATATGGATATCTCACGATAACCAGCAAGATAGCCAAACCAGCGACATCAGTTGACTCGTCCATTTGCAAGGCGAATCGTGTTTTTTGTAGACGTGTAACTAGTTCTTGTTTGACGTAGCTTGCCAGATCATGGATTCGCCGTGAAACAGTATCGTTTGATAGCGGCACAGTAGAAAGATGCTTTGCAGATTTTTCATCGAGCATACATTTTGTTATGTCTAATACACATGGCTTTATTAAATTCTCAGCGATAGTGTGCGCTTCACCTGCTTGTGCAATGCGATAGCTAACTAAATATGATGCCTCCGTGGCCTTTTCGTTGATAGTTTGTGTTACATGCATCATATTTTTTTGACTTTCCAATAACTGATCTTTTTTACGAACAAAAAATTCTTTATTCTTGTCTTTAGACTCGGGGTGCACAGTTTCTAAATGTCGGCGCAATTTGGCAGGTGCCATGGAACTATTAGGAAGCAGTTTACTACATAGCATGCAGAGAGGTGAGCCGTTGGAATCAACAAATCCGAAACTGATATATGATTCATCATACTTCCTTTTTTTCGTCTTTGAAACCGTCGAGCTTGACGTCGCGGCATCATCGTCTGGATCGGTGATTGCTATATTCTCCGTGCGTACTGCTTTTGAACATTCAGCGTCATTAGAAGATGTTGTTGCAACACGTTTAACACCTTTAAGCCAACGTTCCATTCTTCTTTATTTATAATGTTACACGTCAGGATAGTGGGGTCTAAATAATGCACAATCGTTACTGCGTATAAGAGACTAAGTTTAGTACAATGAAGAAATGTATAAAACTGAAACAACGAATACAGCAGGCAGTAGAACAATGAACACTAGTTTCTCGCTAGCAAGCTTATAAGTAGGTAGGCAGGAACTTATCGCTCCGAACGCTAATTGTCAACTGACTGACGAGGCGCGACACGCGATCGCCGCTTTTATACTTAGTCCTAGACTCGATCTCGAATATTCTCGAAAATACTCGAGTCGGCGCCTTTGATAAACAAAAAGCAAAAATAAAAAGAGAAATATAAAAATTACGTTGTAAACAATCTCGACTTTATTTTTTTAAGTTAGAGTCGAAAGTCGCTTGTTGACAACTATAGCGTCTAATACAGAGGCGGCTTTTATCAAAGGGACTGCGCGCTCACAAGTATACCTACAAGTATACATGTTGATACCAAAGTTATGAGATATTGTACCAGTTATTGTAACACATGTTTATACAAATACAAATAAATAAATAAATATACATACGCGCGGCCGCGGTGTCAAAACGTTCGACCAGAGAGAGGTGTTTTGATTTTTTTTCTAAATTCTTGAGAAACCCCTACAGAGGTATCGCGGAACCCTAGGGTTCCGCGGAACACACTTAGAGTATAGCTGCCATACAGCATGGCAACGCTGCCAGTCTCTTGGGTACATTACCAGTCGGCAGCGATGCGGAGGATTTTTTTGACGCCATATTTTAATTTGTTAATGGTTTTTTTTTTTTAGGTTAGGATATTATATTTATATTTTTATTTAAGTTTATTTAGTAAGTATTAGAAATGTATCCAGTGAAAATATAAGTATCATCCTAAATAAATATATTAATATCATGAACTTATGGCAACGATCCTTAAAATAACTAGGACGATAAGGTGATGGGTCATTATTAGGATAAATGACTTGTACTTGGTCGAGATACGGTTTTCCTTGCTACAATTACCTTTTGTATTCCTATACTTCTTAAATTGTAGTTCTTGATCTTCTAATGGCCAGTACCTAACGATTGCATGATCTTTGACCCTTGCATGTATCACAACTTTATAATTACACAAACTTAAAAGGGACAATGGGAAAGTATAGACTCTTTTATAATCAATGTTTTCAATAAGCAGTTATAAAATCTCCGAATACAACCAAACGTTTCGAATTCGGTTGATATTACATGCAAATAGCTACAGTTTAGTAAATAAATCGTTAAATGTCATCATCAATAATAAATAATAAACTATTTCGATAAATTATACTTAGGGCTGATTTTTTCATCGCCAGATAACTTTTATTTGAGGAATAAAATTGACGTTTAACAGTTTTTGTACGAAATAACTGTCAACATTTCAAAATTATTCCTCGAATCAAGTTAAAAGATAATTCATATTCGTTTATTTGCATTCCACAAGGTATAAAAGGCTTATAGCTTAGAGCCGTTGTCTACAACGGCTCTAAGCTATAAGCCTTTTATACCTATACAGGGTCTACCCTGTCAGGGCACAGCAAAATTATAGTTACAGGTACATATTTATTGAAAATCTAAATCGTATTACAAAACGTAACTGGCGAAATGTGGGGTCTTCTGCTCAATCCCTCGAGGAGTGCAAGCGCGATGTTATGTTAACAAAAGGATGCATAGATGCACAAATGTTGAAATACACAAACCCAGCTCCATAAACTAAGATTAAGAATCGGTAGGTTAGTTGAGAGATTCGCATTTCAAACAGTTAGCTCGCTTTGACAGTGCAAGGCTGCCGTGTCCTGACTTACTAAAGAAAAGTTTTTGGCGCGAAAAATGTCGAAAATATAATACTTTACTTTAATTTTATGCAACATTACGTTATTTGGTGTTTAGTGTCCGTGAAACATTTTTTTTATATTATTTTCTAGTTTTAAGTTATTTAACTAGAATATTTTTATTTTAAGTAAAAAATTCAAAATGGTTTACAAAATCACCGAAATGAAGGAAGTGGCACTGCCTGTCAGCAGGATAAGATCGTTTTCTGCGCAAGTAAGTACTTATTTCACATTTACATATATACCTACCTACTTAAAAAACTGGTCTTGAACTTCTTTTACTTTTTACGTGGAAAAGGATAACCTCTAAAAGGCCTGCATAAATTTATTGCATTTTATGTTTTTGAGCTCTTATCTCATCTCATTTTTTTTTTGCTTTTTGCTTACTTCGTTAGAGTCGTTCCGTGATGTCATATAGCCTTCGTCGAGAGTTGGGCTATCAAATACAAAATATTTTTTAAATTATTATTTTATAATTATGTTTTATGATTCAAACAAAAACGCACAACTACAGTAAGTACAGTAGACTGAAGGTTGCGGGACTATGCTGGATGCTGCGGGGTAATAACACTGACATTCGTTGCGTTATTTAAGTTGATGATCAGACAAATTTTTCGAACATATGAAGCAATGGATTAGCAATATCCTTCAAAATGATTCAGATTCTTATTGATAGCGTGTTACGCAATTAGGGTGCTGGGGCCACAGGACTGGCCATCATGGCGATTCATGGGTCCTATTTCCAGCAGTGGACATCTGAATGGTGATAATGATGATACTAAAACTACTTACAAAAATATTTATCAACAAAATCATGGCATGAGGATGCAGAAGTTGTTCAATTCATTTTAATTGTTAAGTGAGAAAATTGTGTTCATATACGATGATTATTATAATCTTATAACAGCATTATTATATCGTAGCCAACATAGAAGTTAACGCCGGTTATGTAAAATACTATTACATAAAAGAGAAGCCTTTAATTTAATTATTTATAAATGATTGGCTGTGACTATGCCACATTTGCTATACAACTCAGGCATTCAGTAAGTAGAATCGAATCAACTCGATCGAAACCTAAAACCATAACTGCAGAGGTAAACAAAAATAATGACGCTAAAAAACAACGTATGATTTACATTATTGGTGACATACAAGTACAAAATCTTGCTGAAAGAATGCTTGAAAATAGGCAAGGTAAATGGAATGATGATTATGGCATCTTCGGAATGGTAAAATCATCGGCCACACGCAGCGAAATACTAAGAACGTGTGAAAATATGTCAAAAAATGTCACAAAAAAAGTTATTATAATACTGTGTTTTGGTATACAAGACAAGAATGTAATACAAATATGTATCCAACTTAAGTAATATACTATACATATTTAGAAAGCAAAAAGTCTTCCTAAAAAATGTACAACGCAACCTTTATCTTAATGAACACATGCTTAACAGACAGTTGTATCTGATTGTAAAAAATTATATTAACTGTAAATTAATTAACTTGACTAACAGAAATGTTTATATGAATAAAATTAATGACTTTACGAGTATGCTAAGTTATAAAATTAATTTAGAAATAGATTCTATGACATGCATACAATGAAAAATTCCTGACTTTTTCTAATAAACCTAAATATCTAGTACAGCCAGGTGTTTGCATTGAAAATAAGCCGTACATATCCCAAATGACAGAGAAAAGCAAGAAGGGTACCATTATAGTACTATTTAAAAACTAAAAACCAAACGCAATCTAATGATAACCCACAAGTACCTTACTCTTATAAGAAAGGAACTATCCCTTTTCTTTTCAATAGAATGAACGTTACTAGTCAGTCAAACATAAAAGAACCATTCCGTAAAAATCAAATGCATCATTTTTTCGTACCTAACAGTAAATCCAGTCTGATATTGTTTCATCAAAACATTGCAGGTATTTTTAATAAGATAGACGAAATAACAGTGGCAATTAGTGAATTATCTCTGAATTCCAAGGAAATTGACATAATTTGTTTAAGTGAGTCATTCATTAAAAACAAATCAGAATCTCTTCATATGATTCCTGGTTACAAACTCGTCGCATCATACTGTCGAGATACTAAACGAGGTTGTACATGCATTCTCATTAAGAATAAGATGACTTGTATTAAATTAGATAAGCTAACAAATGACATTGCATGTAATTTTAATTTTGAATGTGCCGTAATTGAGTTACCAATTAATCAAATCATCATTATTTGTATTTATAGGACACCAAATACGAGTAACAACCCAAAAGTATTTCTAGAGAAATTGGAAACGGTACTAATTAGAATCACAAAAAAAGCGAAGAAGGTAATTATTTGTGGGGATTGGAATTTAGATACAATTAAGCCAAATAAAAGTTGCCAAGAACTCTTGGGATTATTAAAAAATTTCAATATTGAATTGCATATAAAAACACCAACACGAAAACAGTCATGTTTAGATTTGATTGCAAGCAATATTAAACAAGCTAAAGGTGAAGTTCATCACCTGGCTCTATCAGATCATGAGACAGGCCAAACCCTGACTGTGATGACTAATAAACCTAAACCTATGTTATGTTGGTTTGAGTACAAAAGGGACTATCATGAAGAAAACATACAACAGTTTTGTGACTGTATTTCTGCGCTTTCGTTCTCTAACATGTATCTGATGGATAATTTGGAAGACGCATTTCAGGTATTTCATGGGACATTACAACTGTTTTATAAACTATGTTTTCCCATGCAAAAGATAAAAAGGTCGAACCGAAAAAATAATACTCTTTGGTTGACGAAAGGCCTAAAAAAGTCGTGTATACGGAAACGATATTTACATTTAAAAAGTATTCATAATAAAACCAACAAAAAAAGATTAACAAACAAGTTTAAAAAATATAGTGACATACTTAAACGTTGTATTAATAAATCTCAACAAATACACAATAAAAGATACATACAGAATATGAAAAACAAGTGCAAGGCTACTTGGGATATTTTCAATAAAAACGTTGGTGACACACAAAAAAGTAATGGCATGGAACAAATTGTATTAAAAACCAACCACATCACTGACCCTCAAAAAATTTGTTACATGTTTAACGAATACTATATCCAATTGACAAATAATAATGAATTTACATGTAATATTGACGCGATAAATAGAACAATGGACATTAATCAGAATAATACAATATTCTTGAATCCTACTGATGCAGTAGAAGTATTCAGGGTAATCCATAACCTAAAAAATACGGCGTCTGTTGGTTTTGACGAAATAAGTACCAAAATTATAAAAGCTTGTGCTAATCACTTATGCAAACCGTTGAGCTACTTAATTAATAGATCGTTCATAGAAGGCATATTCCCAAGCGCATTAAAGAACTCAATAGTCAAACCAATATTCAAGAATGGTGATAAATCTGACATGGCGAACTATAGACCTATAACCTTAATTCCTATAATATCGCAAATAGTGGAGAAAACAATGTTAAAAAGGCTATACGACTATGTGGATAAGTATAATTTGCTAAGGCGGGAGCAGTTTGGATTCAGGAAAAATAGCACCACGTCTTTAGCTTGTTTTAATTTAATAAAATTAATAACTGAGGCAATGAATGACAACATACCTGTAGTAGCAATTTTTTAGACATGAGTAAAGCCTTTGACATCGTTGATCACACGCTATTACTAAGCAAATTAGATAAATATGGCATAAGGGGCCAAGCCAATGATTGGCTTAAGTCGTACCTAAGTGATAGACGTCAATGTGTGCAAATATCAAAAGTCGTTGATGGAAACAAAGTAGAATATAAATCTAACTATAAAACTAACGCAGTTGGAGTACCCCAAGGCAGCGTGATAGGAGCGTTTTTATTTTTGCTATATATCAATGAACTTCCCAATGCAACACGTCACGAAACAATCTTATTTGCTGACGATACGACACTAATAATAAAATGTAAGGACAAAAATAAGTTGGAACAGGAAATTAATGAAGCAATCAAAGACATGATGGCTTACTAACAACAATTTAAAAATTAATATAAATAAAACAAAAATAATTCAATTTCAAACTTATAAATCAAACTTTCAGAGTCTTAGTATAAAATATGACGACATTATCTTAGAACAAGTAGTAAACACAAAATTCTTGGGCATAACTGCAATTGGAAATCACACATCAGTTACGTATGCGATAAGCTAGACAAATTCGTATACGCAATAAAACGTCTTCGATCGACAGTGTCAGTAGCCGCAGCAGTCACTGCATATTACGGATACGTAGCGTCTGTGCTGCCATATGGTCTGATACTATGGGGCAATTCAGTAGAAGTTCTAAGGACATTTCAAGTACAAAAGAAGTGTGTTAGGGCAATATCTGGCGTCTGGTTTATGGACAGCTGCAAACCTTTATTTAAAAAAATTCACTAACAATGGAACTATGTATGCTAGTAAAGCAAAATCCGCACTACTTTCGCATGCAATCAGAAGTAAGCCACAAAAAGGCTTCTGTTCGAAATAAATACAAACACGAATTAAATGTACCTCAATGTAGATTGCAAATATTTAAGAGGAATGTATATGTTAATGCCATTCAGGTGTATAACAAGTTACCAAACTCATTTAAGGAACTTCCTGTCCCCATGTTCAAGAAAAAGCTGACAAGTTGGTTACTGGATAATTGTTTTTATGACATTGGTGAATATATGGAATATTGTAAAAATCCAAGATGACATGTACAACATCAACGTGTGACATGTGATGTGATGTGTGTGATGTGTGTGTGTGTGTGTGTGACATGTGTTGTGTGTTGTGTTTGACATTGATTTTAAATTAACCACTAACTAATTATAATAATTCATATTGGACATATTTTTAATCAATAATTCTTATAATTAATTGTACTTCGTTATATAAAATGATATTTTAATATTTGTTCACCATATGTTATGGTAGAATGTATAGAACCTAAAACAAAAAAAAAATATTAACACCATACAATGTAAAACTACATTCGTACAATTAAATAAATTCTATTCTATTCAACTAGGAGTTAAAATATGCGTACTTCAGAGTTAACTCTTGAGTATGAATGTTGGCTTGACAGAGTTGGGGAAGGCCAAAGAAACTATGGATATATTGAGTGAAAGATGATATGCCTATAAAAGGAGGTGACGACTAAGATAATGCCTAATAGAGGTGTATGGAAGAATAAGGCAAGCTCCGACTCATGAAGCCTAGGCGAAGATTCATGGAATGCGAGAAAATTAGTTTTTTTAGAAATTTTCCCAATATTGGTTTTCTCTTTGACTACCAAGATGATCACTAATAGAGAAGTATGGAAGAAAAAGACATGTGGCGCCGACCCGAAATAATTTGGCATAAGGACAAGAGAATGATGATGATAACTCTTCTCTAAACTCTCAAATTGAATGAATTTCATTGCTATTCCAATGGGTACCTAATACTTTAACAAATCTTTCGATGTAACAAAATTTTCTAAAACACCAAACAGGAAATGGGTCACGGTTACACTATCACGTCCTGGAAGGAATACGTCAAATTATAATTCACCTGTAGGTACATATACAGTGTGGCGATTAGGTTATCACATTAATTGAAACCACGTATTCTACATAACGTATATTAAACATACACAATTAAAAGAATTAATAACAATTAACATTTTAGTCCTGGGACCTCTTTTTCGTTTCAGTATTAACAACATTAAACTTAATTTGTGTCTACTTAGTAACAATAACATAAAGTTTGTGTTGAATTCTCAATACCATTACCTCACGCGTGTCTAGTGACTTATTATCAAGTATGGTTTATTTCATGACAATTTTTACGCTAATTATTTTCTTTGTTTTTTTTTCTATTTTTAGTCAAATTTAAATTTTATTATTTTAACAACTTGTAATGGCCGCTGTATTATTTCAATGTGATAACCTAATCGCCACTCTGTATTTATACCACAGTATGATGTATTCTAACATAGGTTGTGCTTATACGAAAATACAGTACTGATCTCAAATGTACACATGACATACACTAATATGTGAATAGCTATACGAGTATCTATGGTCTTTAACCCTGACCTTGACTAAACCGCGTGTAATTTCGAAGACAATGCTCTATGTATAGACAGAACGTAAATGATTTATCATTGTAGCGTTTTCTCGTTACATTGTAACAAGTATACACTACCAGATATGATTTAAGTCATGTTTCGGGAAACTGAGAAGATTTTTAGCAATAAATAATAATAATAAAGTTTATTAATCAAAAAGTAACAATACAATTTAGTAAAATTCGGTGAGCCATAAACTAATCATCGCTAGTATCTTGTGATCTAATATTGAAAGCCATTATCAAGGGCAAAGTGGAAACTACTCGTATAAAAAAAAACCGTTCAAGTGCGAGTCGGAATCACGCACCGACTGCTCCGTACAAAACGGTTTTAGATTTTTTTAAATTTCATGATTCTAAGTCAACGTTTCGGAACACATGTACCGTATCTTTTGATTGCGTTGACTTAGAAGTTTGATTTTCTCACTGCTTCAAGAGATTGCAGCCTTGAGTATTTGGTATTAATTTTATCTGGATAACTCCACGCGTTCCTGAGAAAGTGGGTCTTGACTGAAGGATAGACAAACGGACAACGAAGTGATCTTATAAGGGTTCCGTTTTTCCTTTCGAGGTACGGAACCCTAAAAATGTGGAGTTAACGAAAACATCATCATAATCATAATGAGCGTATAACGTTCCCACTGCTGGGACAGCGGCGTCCTCTCTGTGAGAGGGAGTGGACCGTAATCCACCACGCAGGCCCAGTGCGGGTTGGTAGATGTCATATGCCTTCGAAGTTTTGGTTCTAGGACATGCCAGTTTCCTCACGATGTTTTCCTTCACCGGTTTAAGAGCCTGTCTGGGTTTGAAACTACGACTTTTGACTTTGACTTTGACCTACAACACGTAAGTCGAGGACGTTATTAGTAGGCCACCTCTGCTCCAACAAATTCCAATCTCTAATCAAATTAGTCATTGAACGCTTAAAATTACTAGCATAACGTAAATAACCACCAACTTTACTAAACTAAGTAGGTACTTCTTACAATACTATCAGGGATAGTAAAAACATAACCCTGCCTTTGCTGTCACACAGTCGGGTAAAAACAGCTGTTGACAAGGTCGACTTGGTTCAACTACGACAGTCAATCAAAAAACGTTCAGATGGTACTTCAGCATCGAGATAATCTTCCGTACAGTTTTTTTCGATGATTTCCGTGAACAGTTTTACGCACTATTTGTTGATAGTGGCGCCGAATCCCTTGTGCACAAACTAAACTAATTTAAGTTCAGTGCATCTTTTTGTTTCTATTCCATTCTGAAAAGGATAGAATATACATATTAGTTTAGTTCTGTGATTCTAGCGTAGATATTCGACGTCGGTGATCAAAAAAAGAAATATCTCAGCATAATCAGCCTATATTGTTCCCACCGCGAGGAGGGCGTGTCAGACTTTTACTGACTAAAACCCACCAGTGTTCCTTCAGTTGCCTGTGCCAGGGGCCACGGTATCTCTTTCGAACAACCCGCGGCCCTGGCAGGCATCGGCCCTAGCGGACCCCGTCAGTTCATGCTGACATCTCTTTGAGGCGCGCGTGGAACACAACGCGCCGTCAACCCGGGCCTGCCGATCAATTCTATAAAAATCTCACCGTGAAAAGTTAGGTGAAGTGAGCTTAGAGTGAGCTGCCAATAATGTCAATCCCTAGCATTAGTTGGAATGACAGCTCCCTCCACGCTCACTTCACCTAAGTTTTCACGGTGAGATGGTTACAGAATCGCACTGCTGGTCCTTACCGGGCGGCGAGCTGCCCATTGCTCGCCGCCCGCAAGCCCGTGCCTACGGTGGCCGGGAGTCGGCTGTTGACTCCCGTCTAGGGCGTCTCCTGCGGCGACTAGGGGCGTGAGGGCGCAGTGATTGCCTCTCCCTCACGCGCTCCGCCTCCTCCTTCGCGAGCATTACTGCTTCGCAGAAGCAGGTGACGGCCTCCCATGCACTCTCGCTCCGTACGCGACGCGAGAGATCGCCGCCGCCGATCGCCGCGCCGCCACGAGGACACAACCCGCGGCCCTGGCAGGATCGGCAATAGCGGACCCCTGCTTGGGTTCGACGTCACGACCTACCCCTCTCAGAGTCGATACCACTGGGCCACGACTGGTTGGTCAGTCGTGTATGTCTATCATAGTTAAAAGTTTTATATTGTTACACGTTGACTGCCAACTACAGACACAATAGAAAATCTATTGTTGGTGGACATTGTGTGACCGCGGTGGCAGTCAATGACTTATATCAATATGGGTATAAACACGAGTTTATTTCTAGTAATCCACCAAAAAAATCATGAAAATATCTTTTTTGTTTTACCATGTTATATTTATACATAAAACATGGTAAAACGAGAAAAGATATCTATAAAGATATTCCGGAGACGTGATGGGTTACAGATCACAACAACAACATCATCTGCCTAGCCTTTTCCCAACTATGTTGGGGTCGGCTCCCAGTCATACCGGATGCAGCTGAATAATACGAATATATACGATACCCCTTGGTACGACTGATAAGTAGTCAGACTTTCGGGCTTCTGACGACACGTAACAACTGTCAAAGATCCACGAAGGACAGCCGGGACGGGACCAATGGCTTTACGTGCTTTCCGAGACACGGAGCGGTCTTAATATGTTAAGATAGTCATTAGTCACCCATCCACGAACCAACCGCGACAAGCGTAACTTAATCTGATCGATCGACCCGTCCGGCTGTTATTACTTAGCATAAGCCCCTCCTTCACATAGTGATTTTATTGTTGACTGGAAAAAGATTTCCTTGGCGATAAAGGACAGATGAATATTTGATATGAAGCGGAATGCTACAGAACGTGCAGCACGTGTGGGGTGGATTCGCGTGTTCATTTATATTGTGCATTCATAATTTATGAACATATAATGTTCATTATAGGTCATAAAGATGATTAGGAAATTGCCGATGACTGATACATTTATTTATAAGTTAGAGTTGCCATAACAAATAAAGATAAAAACAAGTCGCCTCTTACAATTAATATCTATGACGTATTATTATGGAAAACTTGGGGTTTCACAGCCAATTATCTTACTTCGCTGTGAAACCCTAGGTTTTTAATCTAGCGAATATGAATGTGTCTCAACACAAGTAATTGTGGACTGGTCTGGTCTGGAGACTTGGTCTAGTGGTCGTAAGCGCTACCGCTGAGCTTGAGGTCCTGGGTTCGATTCTCGGGTCGGGCCGGGTCTTAGTAGCAGCTCGCAGACTGGAGTCCCTATTACATGGGACTTAAAGATAACTGGGAAGATGTGGGTATACGTTAGGTACACCCAACCCCCTTGGGAAATACATACGTTATGATATGTTATGTTAGATCCAGGGACATATAGTTAGGTTCCTCAAAAAAACAGCCGAAAAGAATCTAAAATACTTATATGAAATGGTCTGTATACCTGTTTGTATCTCTTTCTTTTTTTTGTGTGGCCTGCACTGTCTCAGGGCTGGCCCTGGGTCTTTGGGTCCTTATTTTTTGTCCCTGTGTCTTTTTTCTTCTTTTTTTCCTCCGTTATGGATGTCAGCCGATCGATTCTGTAAAAATCTCTCCGTGAAAAGTTAGGTGAAGTGAGCTTAGAGTGAGCGAGTGAGTGTGAATAGCTGTGTCAATCCCTAGCATTAGTTGGAATGACAGCTCACTCCACGGCACGCTCACTTCACCTAAGTTTTCACGGTAAGATGGTTACAGAATCGCACTGCAGATAGGCAGTTCGCTTCATGTAAAATACTGGTATTCAGCTGCATCTGGTTAGACTGGAAGCCGACCCCAACATAGTTGGGACAAGGCTAGGCAGATGATTATTATCTAAATAGTTTGGTAACTCCTCCCTGTGGACGAAATGCTCTCGTTGCCAAGTCTGCCTTACAAAATAATGAATGCAAAATTGTATGTCTTACCTTACCTACTTAGGAACAAGATTGGTACGTTTACCGGTTCTGCTCACTGCTTTGCTACCTGAGCAAGAATAATATTATATTCTATTTTCCTTATAAAAAGGAAAAAGGTACTTTTTTGTTTTGTACCTATTACTTTTTGTGCTTATACTTTTTACGTTTTAAAGCCACATCACATGATTTAGGAGATACAATAAGTTCTTGACCTTACTTGCGCTGCAATAGGTGTTCAGTCCATTGGTCATCTGCACCTCACAGAGCATGCTGCTCCTTATAGCACCCAAAGCTACCCACTTTATCAATCATAATCTGAATCATATTACTAATCCATTGCTTTATTTGTTCGAAAAATTTGCTTGCTTATCAACGTAAATAATGCAATTAATATTGTTGAAAAGTCAAAATGATAGCAAATGCTAGGTACTGATAGTGTCTTACGCAATTACCCCGCAATCGTATGGATCTGTTCCATTTTGAGCCACGGGGCTGGGCAAGTGATGAAAATACTAGGCAGGAACAAATTCAGTTCAAATATTTTATTTCGCATAAACCTACATGGGCACTCAAGAAACGTCAGAAGCTAGGTGCACAGTTCCAATTGGTCGTCCTACGGAGAAGAGACGGCAAGAAAATTCAGTTACTCTTTTTAAAATAATTGGCTTTTACAATTTTTTCATATAGGTAACAGTGTTGATATTATGTATGAGAGGACAGCGTGACCCTGTACAAGTACGAGGTACTTCTCACAACATAAATATTCAACATTACATACCGATCAACCTCAAGACTAATCTATTTAATGTTATAATTAAACATTGTTACAGCTATTAGCAAGTATGGCACCGAACCTGCTTCTCATGGACTTGGGCATGGCCATCAGTTTCGCCACCATAGTGATACCAGACCTACTAAACGCCCAAGGCGGTCTCTCATTCACAGACACTGAAGCTTCATGGTTTGGTAAGTACCAACCTCCTAACACAATGTCGTCGGGTCATCTCGGAGTTTTTTTTTTACATTTATGAACATTATGAGCAACTCAATCTTTCTCAGTCTCTAAACTGATGCTAAAATTTAATTATCTGCGTAATTGACATCGTAATTTTTCTGTTCTCTACTATTATTTTATTGATACTCCTGCTGGAAAAGTGCTTTTAATCTTATTCAATCGAGCAAAACCTGACGAGAATTAGTCAAAAAACTTGTGATCTGAATTGGATTTTAATCTGAAGCATCGAGATGGAGAGCAGTTAGACGACTTACGTGCTGTAAATCGTAGGTTCGAGCCTTCGCAGGCCCTGGTGCCCTAGTGGCCTAGGTACTTTACCTAGTGTAAATTATTTCATCACCACTGCTCTCAAAACGGAAAACATCGTGAGGAAACAGGCATGTACTAGAACCAAAAATTTGAAGGCATGGGACATCCGCCAACCCGCACTGGGCCCGAGTGGTGTATTATACGTACATGTTTGTGGTGTCCCAGCAGTGGGAACATTCGATTCATTAAACTGAAGCATAGTACTAGATCACAATATTTTTATTACAGGCAGTCTTTCATTTCTGACGCAGCCGTTTGGAGCTCTAGTATCAGGGCCATTTGTGGACTACGTCGGGAGGAAGAGAGCCACTTTCCTAGTCAACCTGCCCCATGTGATAGCCTGGATCCTCATGTACTTCGCGTGGAACGTTCCTACCTTGTTTATTGGAAACGCACTGCTGGGGCTCGGTACTGGAATCATGGAAGCACCTATCAATTCTTATGTTGGAGAGATTAGGTAAATAGAGAAACATTAGTCACTGAATTTAAAACCCAAAGGCTTACTTGCGTGTCACTTAGTTATTTTTAAGGGCAATCCTTTCAATATTCAATTGGACTTCGAATCGTACAATTGGAAACGGACTGTCAAAACACAGAGAAACTCTCGGAAAACTCAATAAGTACAGATGCCAGCACATCAAGCTACTACAATCTGTCAAATTTCTTTAATAGATTTTCAACTTTATCGCTAAAGCATTAAGTTTCAAGGTTGATTGGGAAAATTGGACAGTTTCGGGTAGCTTGACCTGCTGGCGTCTGTACAGCCTGCGTAACACACTACCAGTAACAAATAACAATGGCTTTCATTTTGACAGTTCAATAATATTCATTACGTTATTTACGTTGTTGGGCAGACACATCTTTCGAACATATGAAGCAATGGATTAGCAATATCCTTCAAAATCATTGCGATTAATAGTGTGTTACGCAATTATGGTGCTGGAGCAATAATTGCTAAATAAATGCTGTGTAAATCTTTTAATGCTGTGCTCATAAATATGGAGGATTGACAAAACTTCAAGATGACTATTTTTATAATATTCTGCACTGTTTTTTTTTTTTAAACGTTGCCCCACATTAGGAATTTCTCCTGTAACGTGGGTGCGTTTACAAACATTCAAATTCAAACACACAAACAGGCAGACCCGAAACAACAAATATTATTTTGTTCCGTTCACTTCCCCATTTAACCCGTCTGCCTTCAAAACAAGAGTGAACAGGCATCTTCTGGGCACGCTCGTTCCATTATAGACCTCATCCATCGCTTTTTATCAGGCGTAATCGAAGTCAAGAGCAGGCCCATTTAGCTAAAAAAATATAACATAAAAATATCCATATGTTTCAGTGAGCCGTCTATACGTGGAGCATTATGCACCATCACCCAGTTATTCTTATCCATCGGTGTATTTGTGATGTACTTCCTCGGCTCCGTGGTCACGTGGCGCATCGCTGCCATCATCTGTATCTCCATACCCTTCACTTCTATGCTTCTCGTGTTATTTGGCGCTGTAAGTATTCAGGCATATTTGGGGTTTATTCATAAACGATGACTAAAGTTAAGTAACGCTTAAACGTCAAAAATGTATGGTTAAACAGTCGCTAATCACTGCTTAACTTTAAGCAACGTTTATGAATAAAGCGGTTTTTATGTTAATAGTACAAATTGTAAACGGTTGTTAACACAATTAAGAAAAACTGAGGTGGAGTGGCCAAGGGCCCAATGATATACTGTCATTGTAATCTATGGAGTCTGCTTATTGTCGCAAAATAATCCATATTGAAAATACAATCAGTGATGAAAATCAATCATATACTTTCTAACACACTCATTTATGCTTGCTAATAACAGACTTTCAACTAGACGGCTAATTTATTTGTTGAAAGTCTAGTTTTGATCAAATCTAGTAAAAACAGATCTCTCACTCGTTCGCCTCGTTAAGGATTTTCAATCTAATGTGTGTTCAATCAGTGCCTTCTGCCTATTATGACTTACGGAGCCAAAACATGGACACTCGCGGTACGGCTGGTCCAAAAATTCAAGGTTAACGCAGGGAAACTATAATGATGATGATAATGATGGAACGGGATATGCTTGGAATTTTTCTGTAGGATCGAATCCGAATCGAAGTCAAAAAACATAAATCCCTGAATCGGCAAATGTAAGGTAGGACGGCCTCAGGCTAGGTGAAGTGACGATCTGCACCAGGTCGCTGGTAGCAGCTGGATGAGGGTTGTTCGAATCGATTTGAATGGCATACGATTAGAGAGGCTTATGTCCAACAGTGGATTGCTGTAGGCTGATAATGATATTTTAATCAATCTAAAACTAGAATATATAGAAAATAGCTAGATTTTCATCCTTATAGAATTGACCTTCAATAAGCCTTTTAATCAAACAAATGTTCAATGTACCTTTTTAAGGTGCCTGACACACCAGTATGGCTACTATCTCAAGGTCGGGAAAAGGATGCCCTAAAGTCACTATGCTACCTTCGCGGGTGGACGACAGCTGATAATGTAAAGGACGAGTTTGACAAACTGGTGGTGTACTCCAAGAGCTTGGACGGCTGTGCTATCTGCTGGAAGGAGAAACGGGAGGAGTCTGAATGTGATCATAATAAGATGAATGTTTTTAAGAGGTAAGGATTAAAGGGCCGTCTCCACGAGCGAGAAAACCACGGCGATGTTATCGTCGGGCCACGTAGTTCTATACACTCTCTTCAAACATGTCTCCACACGGCGATCGATATCATAGCGGCGAGAATTTGATAGCACGGTGAGACTGTCTGCGCGATTATTTTGCCCGTGGAGATGGCGCCTTAGCATGATATACTTCGACTAGTTGCAGTTGATCAAAATCTGGTCTAGTGAAACTTGTCACGAATTTAAAGACAGACTCAATATTTTTCCACATAATAACTTACATAGAGCAGTAGTGGCAACGGCCGCGACATAAGAGTTGTGTGTGTTTGTGGAAATTATTTCATCAGCACTGCTCTCAAAACGGTGAAGGAACGCATCGTGAGGAAACTGCCATTTCCTAGACCCAATAATTCAAAGACATATGTGACATCTGCCAACCCGCACTGGGTCTGCGTGGTGGATTATGGCCTACTCCCTCTCACTGAGCCCAGCAGTGGGAATTTTATAAGCTGATTATGTAACTTATATCATGTCTACTTTGTTTAAAAGAACAGGTTACGAATCCAAAATGTTTCCTCTTCTTGAATTAAACCCTGAATATCTACTTGTTAAGGTTTTTGTAACAGCCTTGAGTGGCTTAAGGAAAAACCTATGAATGTTTAAAAAAATAATTGAATAATAATAAAATGAAAACTTTTGTAGATTCTTCGTTAAGTTCAACATAGTGATGCTGTGCAAGGAGACACTGAGGCCCTTAACCCTCACCATGTTATACTTCACCTTCCTTGTCATGAGTGGCCTCACCCCGGTCAAACCAAACATGGTCAACGTTTGCTCTGCCTTCGGAATGGCTGATGACAGCAAGAACATTGTGGTAAGCATTTCGGTTTTTATCACCGTTATCAGAAGCCTTGTAATTAAGATAGTTATTAGTACACTTATCATCTGCCTAGCCTTTATCCAACTATGTTAGGGTCGGCTTCCAGTCTAACCGGATACAGCTGACTACCAGTATTTACATGGAGCGACTGCCTATCTGACCTCCACAACCCAGATACTAGGTAATACGATACCCCTTGGGAAGACTGGTTGTCAGACTTTCTGGCTTCTGACGACCTGGAACGACTGTCAGAGATAAAAACAGTCGGGACCAATGCGTTTACGTGCTTTCCGAGGCACGGAGGGGTCTTGGTATGTAAAGATGGTCACCCATCCACGGGCCAACCGCGCCAAGCATAGCTTAACCTTATCGATCAACCCGTGCGACTGTCATTACTTAACCACAAGCTCTCTCAGTACCATTACTAACATCAGTAAATGTATCATCATGGTCATTAGAACATAAATGTTTAGCAATATATGTCAAGCTGTTATTCACGGTTCTTCACATGAATATACAAACATCAACGTTTTACATTTTTACCAAATAATTGACACATTGCTATCGTGTTTAATTTTTCTTAATTAAAATAACAATGGCACACATGTGCGAAAAACGACTAATTAGATTCACAAAGTCTGTCACAGATATCGCAAATTTTCGTCATGTCTTTCAAGTTATGTTTATGACGTCAGCAAATGAGACGAATCAGTGGTTCTATTGCCATCAATCGTGAATACAACTGCCTCTAACTCAGGTCATTACAGAGCTCTCGACATTCATTACTTTGTTGTTGTTAATGTTTTATCCGTGATAATTTGTTTGTATTCTTATTTAAAATCTTTTTGTTCCTCATAAATTGTAAGCTCAAACTTTAATAAACACGCCAACCTCATCATGTCTCATGATATTCAACTATCTTATGCAAACAATTTAATGCCATCATTTGAATTATTACTTTTGTTTGCAAAGAACCGAATCACTCCGCATCATCGTCATATGTTTCTATCAAACGACTTCAAACTTTCAGCCTATTGGTAATTACTGCTCAAAATACTAGAAGTAGTAATTGCTTATTTGTATTTATATTTCGTAGCGTTGAAACGCCACACAAGGTGGACCGACGAGCTTGTGAAGGCCGCAGGAATCCGAAGGATGCGGGAACTACAGAAGTCGCGGTGCTTGGGGCAGACATACGTCCAGCAGAGGACGTCTTTCGGCGGAATTGATGATGATAATATATATTTCTAAAACCAAATGAATTTTTGAACAAACATTTCTTTCTCTATTGTTTCAGGTAATGGTAGGCGTAATAACACTAATAGCGAGCATCGTCGTAATCGGCATCATAAAATCCTTGGGCAAACGCAAAATAGGCATCACAGCTATGCTTGGAACAGCCGTCTGCTGCACAGCCCTCAGCGTCTACGCGGAAACACATCTGGACAAAAACGTGTTCTCATACGATCCTAAGACATTCCCTAAGGAGAAGAGCGTGATTCCTCTGATATTCTTCTATCTTCTTACTATTTTCACTGGGTTCAATGTGTCCTGGGTTATTCTAGGAGAGGTTTTCCCTTTCAGGTAAGTTAGCATTTCTATTTCATTGACTATTCCAATACTCTAATGGGTATATTTGAATGACTCCTATTACATATTCTTTATCAGGAGTCGAGCCTCAGCTCAAGGTACCGGAGCTGCCTGGAACTACGTGGTCACTTTCATCGGTGCCAAGACCCTCATTGACTTGGAGACTCACTTCAGACTGACCGGTGCCTTCGCCACGTACGCCGCCTTCGCTTACCTCGGCACCATCTACCTTTACTTCTTCATGCCCGAAACTGAAGGAAAACCCCTCCAAGAAATTGAATCCTTCTACGAAGGACCACTCAAGATATTCGCCGACGATTGGTTCGTAAACATGTTCAAGAAAAAGAAATAGACGTTTATGTATACTTAATATATAATTGTAGACTGAGAACGAACTAGACTAGATCCAATTCTGTTTAATATAAATAATTATTACAAACCGCATTTTGCTTTTATAGTCTACTTGCAGTTTTCTTAAAGTTAAGTAGTGAGTATTATAATAAATTAAAAAAAACTATAACATCACGTATATTTCTACTGTTGGGGATCCTCGATTTTCGCCATAAACAAGGGCAGAGAGCTTCTATTGTCCCACAAGACGGCAATGAAGGGTCGGTTAACTTTGAACACTACGGAAGGTTCGTCGTATGATAGGGCTACTGCTGCGAAAGCTGTGGCAGCAGCTGCAGTACCACCTTTTTCGTCGATAGACAACGTCGCAGAGTGAACTGCTGAAGATATGGTCGGCGAGTGGGATCCGTATGCTCCAATCCCATTGAGCTCGGAATGATCACGACGGAACATGTTTGTGATACCCATCTGAAAAGAGGATAATTCATAAAGTTACTATTTATTTATTTATTACTTTTAAGAAGGCTTACAGACTAATTACAAATAATAGGTAACAACAACACATTATCAAGTTGCTAATAACAAGCCTCCACAGTTATATAACATAACAATTACTTAAAGCTAAACAATTAGAGCACACTGTGTGCATAGGTAAGTAGGTTAGGCTAGTTTTATTTATTTAAGTATTTATGTTACTACATATGAGTTTAAGAACCGAAGAAAAGAGGATAATTCATAAAGTTACGTCAGTATTTCTCTGATAAGTAAGTACCTCAGGTAAGAAATATAGCATACAAATAGTGAGTCTACATTAGGTGTAGGTCACTGACCTATATTAAACAATTACGCTCACTTAATACTATCGATGACAAAACGAAGACATTGGTTTTCGCCATTTTGGTTCAAATAGCCTCGTGTCCGTGGAACTAACATTTTTGTTAAAACTCATTTACAAATTGCGCATACTCTCATGATAAAAATGTTCTAAATATCTCGTAGTAAACACAAAATACACAAACAAGTCTTATTCCACGATTTAGAGCTAAATCATCAGAGACGTACCAAAACCAGTTAGTCCACTGTGCTCTAATCGCGCTATGCTCGACTCATAAAATACCTACTAAAAAGTTTCGCTATGCACGGAATTCTTCGATTCTATGTAAACAATGGAAGGTACAGTTGGAAAGAAAAGTGTTGGAATTCAAGTTAAGTTTTGAAGTGAAAACTTCTTTAGCGGCGCTGTGCACTTTTGTTGTGGTGGATAAAAATGTTAAACTCGCGTCAGGACACGTGACCTGATCGAAAATTCGTTAGACGGAGCTCACGTCAGGACACGTGACCTGATCGAAAATTCGTAAGACGGAGGGAGAGTAGACCGCATTCCAAAATATCAAAAATGCACAACGTTAATATTCAAGTTTTCACTTCTGCCGGCACTCCCGGAGTGCAACCCGTTTTTTTATAGCGCTATTCGTATATGCGTAACCGTCTGTAAGTTAAAATTTGTTTTGTCTCGTTCTGACAATCAAAAACGTCAAAATGACAGATATGGACAAACTAATTTGAGAGCAAATCTAAGTTAAGTAATGTTTATGAATAGAGCTGTAAGTTAATACTGGACCCACAAGATTTAACGAAATCTACAATACTTCGATGATTAAGAATAGGATACCATATTTAAATGCTAGGTTTTCTTAATTTACTTTTTAAATGGTTAATAATTGTGGGCTTCCAAGTACCCATAGTGCACAATTAAACCATCCATGTTTGTCTAATTTTGCTTTAAACTGGTATAATAACTCAAATATAATTTTATCTTATAACAGTTATAACTCAATAGACAGATAAAGGACGCCAGTTATGAGGAAAATGTTCAATATAATTAGCTTGCTCGTTATGTAAAAGGTCGTTTGCGTCACAGACCGGATTTTTTTACCAAAACCACATGAATAATAATGTCTTACGTTTTGAAGATTTATAAAGATTTAAGTCAGGTATCAAACATATTTTGGCTTTCTTCATACATACTATGCTTAGATACACTTTTTCGAACCACCCAAGTACTTTTGGTGCCTTTAGAAATCTGAGTCTCCAATGCATCACCATCAGCATATTGGTACCTATTGGTTAACAGGGATCTAATAATTCACTGGGACCTAAACTGTTAGGTACTGGCCAACTGGGATTTCAATCCGGCCTACCGACCGCAAAAACATAGCACCATGAAAATGTAGGTAAAGCGAATGAGCTGTCCATAGTGTCATCAGATGGAATGACAGCTCACTTCGAGCTCACTTCACCTTAGTTTTCACAGTGAGTTTTATACAGAATATATCGGCTGTAGCTAGCTCTAAAAATCATTACTAGCTTCTTAGAGGATTATGGCTATGTGTAAAATAAATCTGTGATTGTTTACTTTATAAGCAAATGATTAAGGTTGCAAGTGTATTTTATAGATAAGTATTGTTAGATGAGGACTTACAGATTTCAAAACAACCGTCAAATCCGTATCAGCTCTTATTGTAAACTTGGGCATCTCAAGCTCCGTGTCCAAAGCTTCGAAGTGGATGTAGTCCAGTAGCTTGGCATCATTCAGTGATGCTAGTGTGTTCTTCATGCCCATTAACTCATTGGGTAGGATCACCATCAGGTGGTACTCATCGCGCTGGAAATTTAAAAGAAAAAAATATTTTTTAATTATTTTATATAAGTCAGACTATAATAGGCACAAATATTTTTTGGTACTTTTGACGTATCTTGGATTAAAATAAAGTAATGACTGGTAAATTAATTTTCTTCAAAATTCTAACAGTAGCATCAACTATGTAACTTTTACGTAATTGTACCTTAGGGGCGATAGTACTTATTTTTCTGTATTTTTAACATTTGTGTATAATCCTTTGTTTTGACTAAATAAATAAGTAATAATTCCAAATTATATTGTAAAAGTAGATTTTCCAAAAATATTAATAAGTAATAATTTAGTGTGTGTCTGTCATCTTCAAACGATTGAGAGAGACGGAACGATGTTTTAAATTCATTTAGCGATTTAAGTGATTTGTGATGCAAGCGGGCTTAAAACAGTGAGGTTCACTATAACCTTCCATTTTAAGTAGACTTCACTGTCTTGATAATCTCAATAACAAAACATACTACTTCCTACTAATAATATTATAAACGTGAAATTTTCTCAGAATGGATGGATGGATGGATGTTGGTTACTCTTTAACGCAAAAACTTCTGAACGGATTTGGGTGAAATTTGGCACACAGATGGTTTATAACCAGGATTAATATAGAGGATACTTTTTATCACGATATTCCCACGGGATCGACCCTTATGCAGGTGAAACCGCGGGCGGCAGTTTGTCATCCATATAACTACTGTGACGACTTTTGTTATATCCCATGAATCTACATTTCTCATTGCTATGCAGTCATTCACTACATATTTCTTAACTAGCTGCACCCCGCGGTTTCACCCACATAAGTTTCGTTCCCGTGGGAATATCGGGATATAAACCATCCATAATCCTGGTTATAAACCATCTGTATGCCAAATTTCATCCAAATCCCTTCAGTAGTTTTTGCGTGAAAGAGTAACAAACATCCATCCATCCATACAAACTTTCACGTTTATAATATTTGTAAGATAAGATAGTACAAAAACGTCTCTACTTACCTCAAAAGGCAGCACAATAACTTTGGCATTACTAGTTTTATCCGTACCGGTCCTGAACATCTTGCGCATACGCATGGATTGAACAGGTTTTGATTGACCATTACTAAGTTTGAACTCCCTAGACAAAGTTGCTTCTACTCTGAATGGCACTTCCCACAGACCTTTGAAGTAAATTGCATTTACCAGGACAATTTGCGTCGTGTAATCGAGAGCATCTGGAATAATAAACAATGTATCTGTTAAGAAATATCAAAATTGTCTCTTAACGAAAAATCAGAAAAATATAAAATCTTATTATTTTTCCGCTTTTTCGTTTACATAGAATCACAGCTTTACCTAACTGTTTTATTTGCTTTTAACTTTATAAAAATCTTATTTCTGCTTCGACTTCATAATAAAGTTATTCACATTCATGCAAATGGTACTCGTTTTTATTAAAACAAAATATTTTTGCGTTTTGTACGTATACATAAGTTTCCTTCAACAATTGCACCTCAGCCTTCCAAATGTTGCTGTGTTTCTCACGAATGGTAATTAATTTTAAGTTAGCTTGACGACATTTAAATGAGTTAATAACTTTGAAGGATTATTTATTACAAAAACATCCATCATTGACTTAATTAAGTCCAGCACTGCCACCATTTAGAAATTTAAATTTCCAAAAACCCTGCATATTCTGGGAAAACCAAGTGCATTTATGAAGAAGGGCAGTTTAAATATAGATCAGGTAGGAATATAAAACATGTACCATAACTGGTTCAAGTGCGTCATAACGAGGTGTTCAACTCCATCATTCCAGTAACCTTAACTACAAGATGCAAAAGCGAAACCGAATGAGCGAATCAGAAATGCAGAAAATATCGCGTAAATCTATATAATCTACACGTATATGTCACCGTAAGATTGCGAATACCGTTAGTTTAAAATCTATCTCACGAGATTGTAAACTGTCGATAAATTGTGAACTGAATATTTTTGTGAAGGGCGGGCGTTTTTGGGGGACTGTCTTTTGTAATTTTGACGTTCAAAAAGTGCTGATTCTCAGCCTAATTTGAATAAATGACTTTTGATTTGATTTGAATACCATACTGCTTCCTATATCAAAATATTTTAATTCACATAAACCAACATGGGTGTCCACTTATGAAACGTCAGAAGCTAGGTGCACGGTTCCAATTGGTCGTTTCCTATGGAGAAGAGCCGGCAAGAAACTCCACGGTTACTCTTTTAAAACTAATAGGTTTTTACAATGTTTTCAAATTACAGTAAGTATGGGAGGATATAACGTATTAGTTTTCGATAGTTTATAATCTATCCATGTTCAACCGTCAAATTCTGAACGAACTTACCAACAGGGTTCACAATCTGTCCGATTTTATCACACTATTTTACATTTATATAATCCACCTGGGTTATTTTAAGAAAAATATGTCACATTTAAATTATGCAGAATCTTTTTGTTTGGTTTTAGTTTTCCTGTGTGACATAAAACAATTGATATTCATAAATTCTACATTAAGGTGGGCCTTAAAACTAGTATGCATCACTATATTTAAATACACGGTTGGCGCATCCGTGGCAAGCAGTGTCGCTCCCACCTGGCTGACTGGCTAATAGAGGGTGGCAGGGACATCGACGCGCAACCTTGCATTCTGTACCTACATGATTCTGAATGCTGCGCTGGAATTTTAGTAGGTTTAAAAAAGAAATGCTGAGTCTACGCTGGTCTAGTCATGTGCTGAATTCATGGTTAAATGATAAATGATTTTATTTTGTAAGTAGGTTTGTACAAACACTTTACACGTAAATCATAATATGTTAAAACTAGATGAGGTCGGCGTTTAAAGTCCAGACATAGTCTTGGTCAGATCATATTAAGACCATGTAGATCGATGTCTGAGATGGTCTTTTGAGGAAAGAACCACACAGATTGAGAGGACATGTCCAGTCAGTGCACGCATTTGTCAGAAATCGGTTACAGTTTGCACTTCGATATCGCTGCCACCCTGTATATTATCAACTTGTCATGAGCAATTTATAAATAATATATACCCAGTTCGGGCGTCAACACATAGGTATTTACATACCTGGTGAGATAAGGTTTTGGATCTGGTTATCAGTTCTAGACGCTACCCAGCTGTTGATCTGGCGTGCAGCTTCCCCTGGTCTTCGGAAAGAAAGATTCGTGACATCACTGTTGAAGCTGTTTATGGCAACGTTCCTGAAGTTTTTATCGATAAAAAAATCTTCTGATAGGAACAAGTTGTTTACAACTCTCAGAATATTGCGGGAATTGCGGGCCTGGAAAATAAAAAATGTAATATAATAAATGTAAAATGCACGAAGAGGCACAAATTTGACTCAAGGTTATGTCTTCAACAAGAATAATAAGGAAGGAAGCCGTGAACAGTTGTAACTCTTTCATGGAAGCTGGTAAAAATATAATTAAATATCTTTCAACTACTGTGTAGATAATAGTGAAAACAATCACATGTATGCATTGTAGAATGCTTTCAGTATTCGTTTTTTCACCGTATCCTAATCCTCCTAATATTCTATATTGTGGAATTGTGTCACCGTAAATTCGTCTATATAATAATTCCATATATTCCCAATTCACATTCTACCCTTAAAATCGAGCTAATTTGACACTACAATACTTACTCGAACATCCTCAGAAACCGAGGCGTAAGCTGGTGAGGTTGCGTCGTCCGACATATGCAGTGCTCTTGTGATCTGTGCCTGTGTTTGCCCCGATGACCCTTGCTGCAGCATAGCTAGGAGTGAAGTAATGGAAAATGGCGATACCACTACGTTGCCCGAATGCAGACCATCGATAGTCTGCAATATAATAAACAATAAACTTATATTTAATAAAAAACACTAAAACAACATACATTTTGGCTATACTAAATATTACAGTCATGAATTATATAAACGAGAATATTTAGTTAAGAGTTTTGACTGTTCTTCTTTCTTTCATAAGTTTCAGAAGAAATTATCTCTCAAGGTCAAAACATTGAGAGATCATTTCTTCTGAAACTAAACTCCAAAATGCTACGCAACTGATCAGAAAAAATAAGATTTAAGTACCTTTAATAAATTAATTCCGAAATTTGTCACTGAGTACAACAATGAATTGAAACCTGGAGCCTGCTCGGTAGGGAAGTTGAAATCCGGTGAACTAGGCGTACGATTGAATTGAGTCAGAGGTACAATTGGTCTATCCAGTGAATTTTGGGGTACAGCGACTGATGGCCTACTTAATGATATCTCAGATGGGATTTGACCTCCTTGCGATGTCTGAGGAGCCCTTGGTCTGTCTTGTCTTTTCTGAGATGAACCTGGTGCTCCTAGTGATATCTGTTGTATAGTTGGCCAATTTGGTTCTGGTTCATGTGATATATCTGGATTTTTCTGCCCATATTGTGTTTTCTGAAGTGGTGAAACATGGGACAAAAATCGTTCAAGTGGCGTTGTATTTCTGCTAGGTGTCGTTGATGTTTGTCTGTTGTAATTGTTCCACTTATCATTGTTAGATACTTGCTCATCAAATTCTGACCCAACACTCTTTTGGATTTCCACTGTTGTTGGCTGCTGTTTCTTATTCGGCGATTCATTTTGATGTACTCTTCTGTGTGCATTTTTATCTAGTTCATTGAGATTTGGTATTGAAAGTGGTAAAACCGGAATACCGTCAGGAGGGTATATAAAACCTGGGCTTAGAAACTGTGGATCACGTTGAAAATATGGATCAAGTGTCTGAACGTTTAACATCAAACAGCAAAGCGTTATACCTGTAATAAATTACATTTGTTGTTATAATCTGAAGCAATTTTCAATCGATTTAAAGTACCCATGAACTGCAATTATATTAAAACCACACAAATAGTCTCTCCTAAAGTAATTCATCATAATAATTATGTACTTTACTATGAGTAATACTTGTCCAGAGAGCGCAGTTCACATCAGGAAACTATAGTAGATATGCCAAAGGGTACGTTCACAAGTAACGTGTATTTGTGTGACGTCATTCAAGTTGTTTGTATATATCTCAGTCTCAAACATATCGAATATTTTCAAAACAGCTTTCTCAAAATGGTATATATTATTATTTTTTGGCAATTTGACCTTAGAGGCCAGATGACTCATCTATACACAATCATTATTGTATATAAGTAGTTTATCAGCCATCTTGTTACCATAACACAAGCATTAGGTTGCTTATATAGCTTGGGACAAATGGTGCTGGTTGAAATGTCCAGGGATATTATTATTATTATTATGAGAGGTTGATAACTGGTTACTTTGTGTAATATGAAAAATCAGCGACATAACTAAGTATAATATTTTGCTAAAGCACTGTCCATGTCTATTTTAAAACCTGTTTATCTTCTTTTATAAAATGTAAATAATACTTACTTTTTAACAACATGACTAATGTGTTTAAAACAGTTTAGTTTGTTTATCACTTGTTGACCGCCGTTACGTGTAGCTATTATATTATAAATCACTTTATCAATGCGCAAGCGCACAGTTCACATGCACTAACCACTGACACTACCGGGCGAGTGGCCAAGAGAAACAGAAACAGTAAACAAGATCTCGCGAATAAAAAGCCGTTTACGAGAATCAAAGAATTTTAAACGTTTTCGCCGCTTAATAAAGTTACATTTGCATTGGACTTAGGCTCCGCTATATTATTTGATTAGTATAGAACTTGTCATTCTACTTAGAACGCAATGCTTCATAATTATACGGTTTAATTTTAATAAAAATACTTATGTAGGAGATGTGGTCGAGTCTAAAGAATTGGTTTTCCCGAGAACAGCCGGTTTGTGTTTTTCCTTAGCAAGCCTTATTACATATTTAAAAATATACTCCTAATGATATTTTATAAAATACCAACAAGATGCGCAACTTGGATGTTTTATCAAGTTGTCGTCGATGCGATTTGGGCGGGATTGGAGTAAATGGGGATGAAAAAAAAAATGGCTCAATGATAACGCACGCAGGTCGATCGATGGTTAAGCTACGCTCGTCGCGGTTGATCTGTGGATGGGTGACTATGACTATGCATTACATATCGAGACCTTCGTGGCTCGGAAAGCCGTTGGTCCTTGACTGTCATTCGTTGATCTTTGACAGTCGTTACGGGTAGTCAGAAGACCAAAAGTTTGGCAACCAGTCTTACCAAGGTACCTTACTCTTACCGTGTTACTACTGCCTATCTGACCTCCACAACCCAGATTGTGGAGGTCAAATAGGCAGTCGCGTAAAATACTGGTAGGTAGTCAGCTGCATTCGGTTAAAACTCAAAAAGCAGGGTAAGTAGGTACTTTAAAATCTTTTGATGATCTGAAACTAGAGTAGCTAACCCACAAGTCTATTTATTTTAGTAGAATAGCGAGAGGCATCTACCTATTATATTATTTTCCAATACGTTACGTTACATACAGACGCCAGCACATCAAGCTACCCGAAAGTGTCAAATTTTCCCAATCAATCTTGATCCTTAATATTTTAGCGATAAAGTTGAAAATCTATTATAGAAATATGACAGCTTGTAGTAGGTTGAATTATTTATTTATGTAATAGATTTATTTTGTAGACTTAACAGGTCAACCCAAGGCGTCTACAAACAAGTTATATTTAGAAATATACGCGTACAGTTGTTGTTTTTAACATAGGTACTATTATTATTAAATACTAATGCTTAACTACTAACTTATCCAGTTGGCTGCGACATTATTATAGACTAGCAGATTGCACTTATCTTTCACTTTCTCTAACTCAATAATGGGCCCCCATAAACTGGCGCTAGCACATAGTGACGTAGCGACAGGAGGGCAACATTGAGGTGCTTGAGGAGTGGAGATGTAAGTATTCCACGGCTATCAGGACAATCCCGGAGGTACGGTCAGGATCCCAACCAGAATGTTAGATGACTACTTCTCTCTTCTGAGACCAACGACTTAACGTGCTTTCCGAGGAGAGCTCTCGGTATGTAATGGATAGTCACCCATCCACGGACCGTCTAACCTTCGAACGGTCCGTGCGGCTATTATTATTTAGCCACGAAGCCCTTTTTAAACAAGAAATCGGTACATTTTTAGAGTTCCTTACCTCAAAAGGAAAAACGGAACCCTTACAAGATCACTTCGTTGTCCGTCTGTCCGTCGGTCAAGACCCTTTTTCTCAGGAACGCGTGGAGTTATCAAGGTGAAATTAATGTCAAATACTCGGGGTTGTAATCCCTTGAAGCAGTGAAAAAATCAAACTTCCAAATCAACGCAATTAAAATATACGGGAGTTTATGTTCCGTTTATGCCGCATATGTTGACCCTCGCAAGGGAATCAAAAAATATAGGGTAGTTCCCGTTGACCTAGAATCATGAAATTTGGCAAGAAGCAATGTTATGTAGCACAAGTAAAGGAAAAAATCTGAAAACCCTAAGTTTGTAGACATACCTACTTTGAACCCTCAGTGCGCGAGTCCGACACGCACTTGACCTGTTTTTAGGGTTCCGTAGTCAACAAGGAACCCTTATAGTTTGGCCATGTCCGTCTGTCTGTCTGCCTGTCTGTCCGCGGTTTAGCTCAAAAACTATTGGTACTAGAAAGTTGTAATTTGGCATGAGTATACAAGTTAATGACGCCAAAAAAGTGGTGAAATAAAATTTTGAAAAAATCAATTATTTAGGGTACCTCCCCTACATGTAAAGTGGGGATGATAATTTTTTTTTTCGTCCTTCCCGTAGTGTGGGATATCGTTAGATAGGTCTTCCAAAAATATTAGGGATTTGTTGGATCAGGTGATGCTTTGTATAGGAAGTCAAATTAGGTAGGTAGTCATATTTGGCTTTTAGTTAGAGCATGTTACGAAACTATCACTCAGCTAATACGACCCGCACTTGGCTGTTATAAAAACTACGGAACCCTACACTGCTCGTGGCCTGACACGCACTTGACCGGTTTTTCTTATTTCTTTTCCTTAGTCCACTGCCTTCGGACCGGTCTATCAACTACTGCAACTTTATGCAGGAGTTAGCTAGTTCTTAAAACGTTCTTCATAAATTATGCATATAAACTCGATCCTTGGCACATTCAAATAATATAAATACCTTTTGAATCCTTGGATTGAATTTTTTTTGCAACATTTTATCTAAATCAAGAGATTTTAATAAAAAAAAAAAACCCAAAACTACACATTATTGACTATATTATGGTAGGTAAAGTTTTATAAAAACCCGTGTAACAAAAGATACAAAATATGTTTGGTACAGACGCCAGCACATCATTTAAACACATTTATATTGCATAGTGCAAAAAAGAGCAATTTTTATAAAACCTTCGCCACTTTAAAGATAATTTAATTATTTATCTTTTAGAATACGTGTTTTACGTAACTAGGCTAAGCTGTATTTACTATAACCAGTTGGCTGCGACAATAACATTGATCAGGCAGGGCTTCTAGGTAACCAGTTCATTTTAGCCACCAAAACCCAAATCCAATATCTTTGTTTCCATATCCTCCAATAGTCTTGCACCAACCGGGAATCATCCTTGGATGCACTTGCATAGTGCATACAGGAATAATCGTCGGTTGATGTCTCACTTTCTTTTCGAGTGTTTAACGGGCCTTTGCGTGTTGGCTTTAGCCCGTCATACGCCATCCAAAGATCCGGGACCGCAGTTATCCAAGATATGTTCAATACATTTAAAAAAAAACGGTATTTCCAATGATAATTTTATTTTAAAGCAGTCTTTTGCATTTACTATTCATAAATCACAGATAAATTATAAAACATTCAAAAGACCAAACTGTTTATGTTTAAAAAAGAATAGCATTTCGTCTTTTATATTTCTATGGCTTCGTCCATGTTTTATGCAAGTCACATTATTCCAATAAATCATAGATTTGGTCGAAATGTTATTTAGGCCTGATTTTTCAATCGACAGATAATTTTTATTCTTGGAATAAAATTAACGTCTGGCAGTTTTTGTATGGAAGAACTGTCAAAAATCTAAAATTATTCCTCCGATAAAATTATCTGGCGTAGGAAAAATAAACCCTTAGTTATAATAGGTTACCATAACATATATATATATCTTATCAGCCTAAGTTATCTGGCGATGGTAATACCAGCCGGTATTACCATCGCCAGATAACTTTTATTTGAGGAATAAAATTGATTTTTGACAGTTTTTGTATGAAATACCTGTCAAAATTTTAAAATCATTCCTCGAATAAAGTTATCAGATGATTGAATAATCAACCCTAAACTAACTTATGTTTTCATAATTGGTAAGCGAAAGTAATTTCTAGTTAATTTTCTTCAAATTCTTAGATTAGTTTGATGCTGTCGGTACATATAGGTACCTATAGGTATTCAAAAACATACAAGTGACAGAATAAAATATAACATGGAAAAAGCGAGGGAGTCGCGTTACATCCGTTTATATTCCGTATTGTATTCTTGAAGGTGATTTTTTTTCAGATCAGTCGCGGTACAGCCGTTCTATCTAAAAGTACACTCAACGCTAGAAGTGCTTGACTGATCCGAGAAAAAATCACCTTCTAGAATACAATAGGGCCTTAAACGGACGTTACGCGTAACGGACGTAACGCGACTCCGTCGAAATAGGAGGGAAATAGCATAGCTCAGGTTCGACCAACACCAACGACAAACGATAGCGATCCGACAGGCCTTAAGAAGTAATAATTTAATGGTCATTGGATGGGAATAGATCTTCCAAATCCACTTAAAACAGTTAAGTACTAAAAACATACGCAATAAAATCTCCATAGTTGAAATAAGAAGGATAAATCTAACGTAAATTTGTGCAGATTTATTAGAATAATAATAGGATCATCTGAATTTTTTGAACAATAATAATAATCTTAGAATTTAATTATACGGTTTGGCCAGTGATGATTAATAATGTGATTTAAATATTTACATTACTTACATACTAAATAAATTGGCACATAACATTGAAATACTTTTTTCTTAAAATTTCTTACTCGGTACGATTACAATATTTGTCTAAAAATAGTCTAAAATAAGTACCGGTAAAAATCGTTTATTGGGTCAAACACAAATTCTTTCAAGTCAGTTTTTTTTTGTAATTCTAATCCAGTCAGTCAAAATATTAAGTCGTTTTTCATTCTTGTTCTTCAGTTAAGTTCTTTCCAAAATTATAATTTACTTACTATTTAATAACTTTCAATCATTATAATCATAGTCAATTCAATCTTAAATCAGTCCGTTTTAAATCAGTCAATTTTTAAAGGGCGACATCATTTCGAAAATTTTTTAATCTCAATCTCAATTAACGGAATTCTCAAATATTATTCCAAGATGTAATCCGTCTGTAATTCATTAATTTTCAGTCAGTAAACAATAATTAATTTAAGGGCTAATTTTTCCAACGCCAGATAATTTTATCGGAGGAATAATTTTGATTTTTTGACAGTTCTTCTATACGAAAACTGTCAGAAATCAATTTTATTCCACGAATAAAAAATATATGTCGATTGAAAAATCAGCCCTTAGTATTATGTATTTAGGTACTTACTTCAGATACTGTTTTTTTTTTTCATTTTATTTTATAAGTCTTAGACCTTGTACAATATTTTAACAACAAAAGTAAGTATTTCGCAGTACATTGAATTTGTGGCAATAACAACTTCAATATAGTTTAAAAATCTAACGTAACCTAGCTCCCCTCACAATTCCTAGCGTCTATAACTGACAGTTCATTGGCGGCTCGAACGATTCTCTGTGCGATGCAGCATGGCGGCATGCCATAGTGCTCCAACGGGGCTTTGTACTCGTAGAAAGGCGCAGCCACCGTGCGCACCGCCCGACGAAGAATCGAACAAGTGTATGACAAATTCGTTGCTTTCTTCTCTGCAACTATAAATCTGTAAATTAAAAGGTTATTGATTTTCAAACAAGATAATATTTACATAATATATAAGGTAACAGACTTAAGATAATGATAATAACAACATCCTATATAAAAAAGAAGAGAAAGAATTATAGGGCATCAAAGTTCAAAACATTCGTGCGCATCGCTGTCAAAAGGAAAACTGCCCAAAAGGCTGGCAGCATTGCCACGTTGTATGGCGATGCTGATTTTTTGTCCAAAAATAGGCCAAACCTCTGGTCATGTGAAGAGAAATCATCAGAAATGGTCTAGTGGGCCTTCGGACCCCATGGTCCTAGTATTTCAACTCCAAGTGGCTCGAACATATGTGCCCCACAAGATTGTAAAATAAAATAACGAAGATCAAATATCTAGACAGAAAAAAAACGTATTTCTATGGAAATATTGGTTTTAACTTGAACAACAAGTTATTAAACAAGTTTCACCAGTTTTATCCGCCTGCTTCTCATATAATTATTATCAGCTCTAAAATTTTTAAGGCCCAGTAAAAAATTATAAACAACTATATATCAACAAAAACCGGAATGGAAACAATTAAGTCCTAAATCAAGATTTTTTTATGGTAAGGCACCTGTTATTCCAATTAAATCCAATAATAGCATTCCCGTGAAAATATACCCAATTATTAATAATAATAAGATAATTATGATGATTTCCGTTGTCTGAACATAAATGTTTTGTAGGTACAATAAGAAAATGTATAAAAAGGGAGGTAATAAGGTATACAGGGTGGCAGGGACATCGACGCGTAAACTGTAATAATGAATTCAGCACATGAGTTTAGACCCCATAGCGCCGAATTTTTACGTCGGTTATTAAAAAAATTTATTGCTGTTCCATACGTTTTGACCGCGTAGGTATTGCACTTCTCTATAAAACGGAAGATTTTTGTTTTGCCTAACACTATCAATAGCTTTCATTTTGACATTTCAAAAACATTCATTGCGTCATTTACGTTGTTGAGCAGACACATTTTTCGAACATATGAAGCAATGGATTTGCAATATCCTTCAAAATTATTCATATTATGATTGATAGTGTGTTACGCGATTATGGTGCTAGGCCCCCATTCCACTAATTTACAAACGTTTAAGTGGCCTGTCAATTGTGTATTTTTGACACATTTTGTATGACGAGTGAAAAAAGTAGTGGCTAGACAGGTTTTTTTGCTAACGTCATATATGAATCATTCTCTTATACGTACATATTACACATCTGCAGTCGCGGCAACAACTCCTTCTTCCTCAGCAATAACAGGGCGTTTCTGACAGCTGCCACTGCGATGACTGACGGATACTCGCCACAAAGGACCCGATCCACTAGCAGACCGCACATTGCTAGGAACGTAGCCGCCACCTCGATCTCACCAGCATTGTGCGTGTCACACCACCAGGATAAGTAGGTTATGTAGTCTTGAGCGACTATTGGCTGGCTTGGGAAGTTCTGGAACAATAATATATGTTTTAGGAATTTTCTTCTTCGCGTGTACGGCCCAGAATCCGGCTGCGAGTTTGGCACCTTCAGTAGCGACAACAGTTCCTGCTAATGTGCAGACAGCTGGACATGTAGGCTTTTAGGAACTGATAAGGGACCTTCTTTATTGGTCTTTGATTTAGGTCTTTTGTCGCGTGTATATTCTTTTTTTTAATATATGGGACAGTAGGAAAGTCACATAGATATTTCAAAAACTTAAAATTTGTAATGTATATATTATAAATGTATTTAGGAAATACATTTCACTGTTATTTTTCTTCTGATTTTGCGTCACTATGATCTTTATTCTCGTTTCAATAAGGTTGCTGACAAAGATAATCAAATAACTGTAAAAAGGACTGTAGACAATCTTACCTCATAATCCCTTGATAATTGCAAATACTAAGAGGATCTAATAGATAGATGAATAGCTACACCGAACTTAGTTTTGTCTAAGTAAGTATGTATTTTGTGATAAAATTGAACAGAAACTTGTTTCCTCCAAGTTTCACAGGTCAAATCGTTGAGGATAAATTCGGGTAAAACCAGATTTTCTTCACATACGTCTAAGTTTGTCTTAGGTGACGAAAAACAGCTTCTAGCAAAAAAAAACTGGTTTCCTTTGCTTTTTTTAAAATATGTTTGGTCAAATGAGAAAGTCTAAACATCAATCCCAATACACGTGTCCCCACCACTTCTTAACTCCAACCAAAGGATGTCAGGTACAGACGTCAGCAGGTCAGGCTATACCCGAAATTGTCAAATTTTCTTCAAATTCAAATAATGCTTTAGCGATAAAGCTAAAAATCTATTAAAGAAATTTGACAGATTGTAGTAGCTTGATGTGCTGGCGTCTGTGCCATTCGAAAGGGGAAGCTGCACAAAAGTCGAGTACCGAGGCAGAAATTTAAAGCTTAATCCGAACTCCCCGGGTTTGATACTTAAGATCAACAGGCATAATATCAGCAGTTACCCCAGTGGTCCAGGGTCATGGTGGTCACTAACTCGGGATCGTGGAGCTCTAAGCTACTAGAGAACTAAACTCGTACCTGATAAAGACAGGATGTTTATTATTCTTATAAATAATTCCGAGATGGAGACTAATAGAGCTAGAAGTATGCAAGAAAAAGTCATGTTGCGCCGACCTTGAATAAATTGGGATAAGGGCAGGAGAATCATGATGATGATGAAATAATTCCTTTCTTAATATCTGGTACTGGTAATACAGTTTAGAGAGCTGACATGACAACATCCATTGTTGTCATGTCAGCTCTCTAAACTGTCTACTATTTTATATTCTTCAATTCAATCTTAAATCAGTCCGTTTTAAATCAGTAAATTTTTAAAGGGCGACATCATTTCGAAAATGTTTTACTCTCAATTTCAATTAACAGAACTATCCTATAAAATATTATTCGAAGTTGTAATCCGTCTGTAATTCATTAATTTTCAGTCAGTAAACAATAATTAATTTAAGGGCGGATTTTTCCAACACCAGATAATTTTATAGCAGGAATAATTTTGAATATTTGACAATGCTTCCATACAAAAACTGTCAGACGTCCATTTTATTCCACGAACAAAATTATCTGTCGACTGAAAAATCAGCCCTTAAATTAATCCACGATTGACAACCGGAACCCATGACCTAACGTGCTTTCCGAGCCACGAAAGGGTCTTGGTATGTACAATTTAAAATATATGTAAGAAAAAAAAGTAAATCAACAACATACCAATCTGATCATCACAGCTCTCTCTGCAACCAGCAGCTTATCAGTCGTGAATGCCGAGTTAGCGTATTTGACTAGCCTCATAGCAGGTATGAAGGGGCCATTGAGCTTCTGAGCTACCCAGAAGCAAGCTGCTGCAACGAGCTGTAGCTTGTCCAGCTGAACGTGGCCTACGCCCAGGACTGAGTCAAAGTACCAGCACGCTGCCTGGACGACGGCTGGGTTGCCATCAGCGCCCTAAAATGGGAGAAGAGTAAGAAGTCTGATGGTTGCCTGCATAAACATAACTCTCTACCCAACCCTTCGGAGAATACGCGAAGTATTGGCACACCGACATTTCACCAGTTATGTTTATTTTATTATAACCTATTTTACTATAACCTGACCAAGATTATGTCTGGACTTTAAAAGAGACTGTGACCTCTGAGTTTGTTTCGGCCTTTCTTCTGAGAGTAGTCAGATAGGAAACGCCGACCTCATCTAGTTTTAAAATATGATTGACGTGTAAAAGTGTTTGTACAAACCTACTTAAAATAAAATCATTTATCATTTATATTGGGAAAACTTACAGCTATCATAAACAGTGTTCTTAAACAATACCTATGCATTTGAAGGCCGTTTACAAGTTTCCACTGATAAACACTTGAAACAAAAAAGACAACAAAAACGGTTGGTACGAAATACCTATAACATAAATTAGGAAACAAAATAACACTATCAATAAAATTAAGGGCTGGTTTTTCCAACGCCAGATAATTTTATTTGAGGCATAATTTTGTATTATTGACAGTTCTTCCATACAAAGTCTGTCAGACATCAATTTTATTCCAGGAATAAAAATTATCTGTCGAATGAAAAATCAGCCCTCATACAAACTTAAAAACCGGCCAAGTGCGAGTCGGACTCGCGCACCGAGGGTTCCGTACAATTTAAAATTATTAAAAATATTTTTATTATATGATGTAACTAAAAATTTACGGTTTTCGCGATTTTCCCTTTATTTGTGCTATAAGACGTTGCTTCGTACCAAATTTCAAGATTCTGAGTTCACGGGAAGTACCCTGTAGGTTTTCTCTTCTTTGCGAGTGTCGAAAATTTGCGGCATAAACGGCTGTATCTTTTTAATGGGTTGATTTAGAAGTTTGATTGTTTCACAGCTCCAAGGGTCAGTAGACTTGAGTATTTGATACAAATTCCAGCTTGATACCTCTGCGCGTTCCTGAGAAAAAGGGTCTTGACAGACAGACAGACGGACGGACGGACAACAAAGTGATCCTATAAGGGTTCTGATTTTTCCTTTCGAGGTACGGAACCCTAAAAATCATTCGGACGTTACTTTTCCGTAAAAAAGCAACAAATGCTTAATGCTTTTCATATGCCTATTGCCGTCAACCAGTCACAAATCAAGACTCCGAGCTGCCGCTGCGAAATCCTAATAGAGAACTGCGATAACACTTTGCACAACCTGCGGGGTAATTACGTAACACACTATCAGATAGCAATGGCTTTCATTTTGACAGTTAAACAACATTTATTGCTCTATTTACGTTGTTAGCAGAAAAATTTTTGCAGTGAAAACTTCTTTAGCGGCGTTCTGCACTTTTGTTGTGATGGGTAAAAAATGTTAAGCTCGCGTCAGGACACGTGACCTGATCGAAAATTTGCAAGACGGAGCTCGCGTCAGGACACGTGACGTGATCGAAAATTCGTAAGACGGAGGGAGAGTAGACCGCATTCCATAATATCAAAAATGCACAACGTTAATATTCAAGTTTTCACTTCTGCCGGAACTCCCGGAGTGCAACCCGTTTTTTCGAACATATAGAAGGAATAGTAGTAGTTGCAGTAGTAGTTGTTCCGGGTCTGGTTGTTTGTGTATGTGAGTTTAAATGTTTGTAAACGCACCCACGATACAGGAGTAATTCCTAGCGCGGAACAAGGTTTAAAAAAAAATAAAAAAATTAGCAATTTCCTTCAAAATGATTCAAATTGAGATTGATAGTGTGTTACGCAATTAGGGTGTTGGGAATCGAACCTTCTCGCTCAGCAGTCGACCTAGCAACCGCTAGATCCAACGAGACAACGAAAAGCAGAAAAAGCATTGATTATTTTTGACCGGTTGACCTTATTTTTTTTTTAACTGTTTATGTACACAGATCTGTTGACCTTGTGTGGGTATTTGGGACTTTTTGAAGCCCTGTCTTTTGTATGCCCCTGTTTAGGTCTAGTTAACATAATACAACGCATGTCACATATTGTTTATCAATCTGAAAAACTCCCTTTTTAATTGTCATGACATTCATTAAACCTCTATGACTAGTTCGCCAGGGGAATAACACCCAGGAATTACCAACTGTTATTCATCGTTTTTCATATAAAATTTAGCTGACAAACTTTTGCTGTATGGGCAATGTGTTATAAATTTATTTAAAGACGACACTTACCTATTGACACAAGGTAACACATTATTTTTAAATCTCATTCTGACAGTTGCAAGATTTTTAAATCGATCGGTTTCTGTTTTACTTTGGATAACATATTAACACGAATACAGCGACCAACCCTAGAAAATATTATCGCTAGAACACACAAAAATGGTGGGTTTTTACCACAATGCAATTTTATTGCAAGACATCAGGATAACAGCATAATTTTTTTTTTTTTTTTATTTAATTCACAAAACTGATGTACAATCACAAATGCATTGAAACCTTTACGACACAATAGTTCTGATTGACATCTACCAGATGTGAATCTAGCATGCATAATTTAAGTAAAACAATTAGTACTATTTAAAAACAAAACTTACAAAATGTGAACTTTTCCATAGATAATGAAAAAGTTTTGGGAAAGAACAACTAAGTATAGAAAAAATATAAAAATTAAAAATATAAAAATTAAAAATACTTATAAAAATTAAAATTATACAATTAAGACTCTAAGTTTAGTCCTGACTGAGGCTAGAGAACCAGTAAAGATATCTATTTCATCACGAATGGAGTTGGCAAAAGAGAGCATGCGGCAAATGGGTGAAAAATTACCAATATTAGTCCGACTATGAGGCAGGATGAAAGTCTTTCGGTTTAGTAAGCGGCTACTATTACGTGGGACACTAAAATTCACTTTTTCTAAAAGCTCAGGAGAATCTATTAGACCATTTATTAGTTTAAATAAAAACATGAAATCTAAAGATTTCCTACGTGCGCTTAAAGATTTCATTTTATAATGACTCAGCCTAGAGTTATACGAGTTATAATCAGTCTATAATGTTCCCACTGCTGGGACACAGGCTATCTGAGAGAAAATGGGCCGTTATCTACCATAGCCATGCGGGTTGGTAGATGCCACACGTCTTTGAATAGCAAGACATAGCATCCTTGCAATTTGATGCTCAAACAACAAAACTAGGAGCAGCCGGCAACAAACATCTTCATTGAGATAAAAGTTTATTTACACGTTGACTGCCAGACAACAGACACAATAGAAAATCAATTTTTGGCAGTCACCGGTGACTGCGGTGGCAGCCTTAATATCATCAGGAAGATTGGAAAAGTCATTTTAGTATCGGTTATGTTCGATTCCCTTAGCGTAATGTGATAATATGTCTTATCTACATAGATAAGAATGGCCGAACAAACAAATTAGATAAACTGTAAGCAAAACTAAGTTAAAGATAAAATAAAAACTTCACTTACATTAACTTTCATGAGCCAGTTGATAACACAAGCCCTGGTTATGCTCGAAGTCCTGGGCATTTGCAGCGGTTTGATCTCTTTAGCCAGGAGGTACTCAAACACATCCGTCGTGTAGTCCCTAGTTAAGCTCCGCATATACGACCTTTTCCCTAAAAACAAAATTATTTACCACCCACACTACGTATCTTATCCATTAGATGAGAATATTACACAGACTAAACTGTTAATGACCTAGGTTTATCAAAAATTACCCACGGTTATAAGATTTGCACAAGTCTTGATTCATAGTGAATGTCAGAGATTGTAAATATTCACCGAAAAGTATGTGCTAATGTCCGGTTTAAGGTTCTCCCCCACAGACGCGTTGTTTTCGGTTTCTAATATCGGATGCGTTATAACGATAATGCGTCCCGATTCCTTGTCAAACAGCTGCGTTTTTATCGTCCGATATTTCTAAGAACTCATATCGGAATATCGCAAGTTGGAAGAACGTGTCCTATTTCTATTGCGTCGTTATTATAGGAGGAATGCGTAACTTCGTGTCCGTCCTTATACAAAATGTACTGAAAACAGACATCGCAATAACGCATCCGATATTGTACATAATATATCCGATGTGTAGTTAAGGACGCGTATGAGCCATCAAAACAGTAAAACAGTCTTTCTTTCTTTCAGTTAAATTGACGAGTTGTGTTTGTACATAAAATATTTCAGCAGACTATGAGACTAATCGATATAATAACATTATCGTCTTACATAAATTTTTTTTTTAAACGTTGCCCCACACTAGGAATTTCTCCTGTGTCGTGGTTGCGTTTACAGACACATAAACTCACATACACAAACAGCCAGACCCGGAACAACTAATTGTAGGTCATACAAATATTTGTTCCATGCGGGAATCGAACCCGCGACACGCAGCGCAGCAGTCAATCTCTTAACCACTGCGCCAACCGTGCCGTCAATCTATTCCGAACAAGGATTAATATTGTCATTCTATATTTTTTATTAAAATTAGCTTTTATATAAGAGGGTGGAATGTTCACAATGTAAAAACTTAATAATGTGATCACAAATTCTGCCTGAACTCTGATTTTTAATTTGCTAGACTAAAATGACAGCTGCCATTGACCTGTTTTTGTCAACATGACATTATTTAGTATTTATTACCTGTCATTTTGGTCTATCAAATTAAAAAAAAAAACATGAGTTTATTCAACCTACTAGAACAATAAGTTGCTTGGAAAGATCAGTATAGAGTGTAGATATAGTAGATTTTAGTAAAAGAAGGGCGAAATCATTTTACATCAAAGACAAACCTACCTTGTATAGACAGAACTCTGAAGCTAAACTAAAGTTGTCAAAAAATAAAAGGCCCGCTTTGACATTATCAGTTCTAGTAGTTAATAAAGAACAAATTCGCAAAATACGTATTCGTTTGTATGAAACTGACAGGTGTCAAGAACGCACTGTCTAATGTCAAAACGGGCCTTTTATTTTTTTTAAACTTTAACAAGTAAAATCTGTCATCATCTACTACAATTATATACCTATTGGAATATTTATTGTCCTAAGTACGTTAAATCATCATTATATTCGAACAAGGCAAATAAATTACACGTGCTTCCACTTGATCGGTCAAAATACTAATCCAACAAGCAATATTGGTGCATAAGTTTACCCAATACATACTAAATATATCTTCTAAGCTAATATTATAAACAGAAAAGATTTGATTTTTTGTATGTTTGTTTGTTCCGCTTTTACACTAAATCGGCAGAACGGATTTGGATGAAATTTGGCACACGGGTTGACCATCCATCATGTGTGACCTGGATTTGGACATAATATACTTTTTATCCCGATATTCCCACGGGGTTGAGACTTATGCGGGTGAAACCGCGGGTCGTAGCTTAAAATTACGAGAATTGCCCCTCTGATCATTACAATCATCAAATAATACGAAACATGCTCTCAAATTTGTTTAGCATTGCATGACATGTCATATAGCTCCTGCCGACACGATTGAAGAAGAACAGGATGATATAACGTAATTGAAAAACTTAATATCCCTAAATACTTACAGAAATCAGGCGTTCTTAATCTGTCTTGTATACTCTCATTGAACTTCAGGCGACGTTTCACTTTATCGTCAGGCTTCTCTTGTCTGGCTACGACAGGCGGGGACAGACCCTGCAGCTCTCGACTATGAGGCCTTTTCAGACTCCTCTTTATATTCCTCACACGATTCGGCTCTAAAGTAGCCTTCAGATTCGGCGTGACAGCGCTCAACACTGCGCCTAATGCATTTTTATTTTTACTCTCCACAAAATACCGTTGACTACCTTTATCATTCAAGGATCTCTCATCATCGCTTATAGATATAACACTGGCGTTTTTATCTTTTTCACGTTTGTCATTAAAGACGGTGTAATGCCAATCTAAGTCTTCACTTCTCTGTCTAATTGTGACATGTTTCGTGTCAATGTTCAAGGGATGTTTGGGTTTATGTGGTACTACTTTACTTGGACCGGCCTTAGGTATACTCGTACTTTGAGCGTTGATAGTCTTCAAAGGACGTCGATGTGGCACTTCTTGCTTATGAACCATTTTGGTGTCCACCAATAAATGTTTCGGCAAGGCTGGTAAAGGATCCTTCGGTAACGGTATTCTTGTTCTATGCACATTTTCTTTATCAGCGTCGTGCCTCGACGACGCCATATTATTTAAATAATAACTTATACAATAATTGAAGCTTTTTAAATACATTCGATCACGACCAGCATGACCGTTAGTATGAGAGTGAAAATTTTAAGTTTTAATGACAAGCCCTAAAACTACCCTCATAAAGTTTGATATCTTTTTATTAAACTTGATGAGGGTAACTAGAGTGAGATGTTTACGACGAAGAATAAAACCAAAGTTGCCAATTCAAATAAATAGTTTAATCTTAACCATATCACAACATTACAAAAAATAAATAATAACTTAAAACTAACTTAAAAACTACGCTGTGTACTTTTTCATAATCAAATGCATCTGGTTGTTTTAAGAAACTTGTACAATCTCACAGCAAGGCATAAAGTACATCAAAATGTATGAATAAATACGAGTAGAATGGGTGGGCTCTCGAGAATGCCGAAGGCAAACGATGTTGATGACTCTACAGAGTACGAAAAAGAAACACCAAAGTGTTGGTGACAGGAATTTAAAATTTCAGAATCTTTCAAACAGGTACTGCATCGTCAACCATGAATGGTTTCTCGGGGTCAATGACTTTGCCGGCGACTACGACGAGGTTGTCGAGGGTGTCCAAGATGTAGAAGATGAAGGGATGTTCCACGTTGAAGCGGCGGAGGGACTTGGGTGGCGCCAGGGGTAGGTTCTTCGATAGTTCCATTACTGGGTTTCCGGCTATAAAAAAACATTAAATAAATTGTTAGTACTGATCATGGTAACAAAATAATTAATTCAAAACTCAAACTCAAAGCATTCATTTCCATTTAACTAACGGGCACTTCTGAATCGTCATGAAATCAGTCAGGCAGAATTTTATAAGCTTGCGTACGGCTAAAATCAGTTTCATTATCAACTTGAACAAACTTAAGCTGAACAAAATGTGTTTTACAATTACCTGTGATTTCTGAAGCAGAGCTGTCAGCATCATCAACGCGCACGGCGACGTGCTGCACCAGCTCTTGCACGAACAGACCCTCGTCTGAAGACACGCCGGTTAGGTCAGCATCCCGGCTGAAGATGCTGCTCACACCGAACTGGATAACACAATGAGTAAATTTAGATAAGTATTAAACAGCAGTCACAATAATTATAATACCTGATGAAACTTATTTTGCTAGATAAAAAGTATTAGATATGTAAAAAAATATGTATATATTTTCTTAAAACTATTTTCTATTTTATTTAATATTTTCTTTTAGCATTATTTTAACCTTATGATCAGAAAAGTAACTTGGACCAAGAAATATTGTCAACATATTTAACTCAAAGTAATATTCTAGCAATATGCATAGTTTTGTTTTAACATAGTTGTCATCTTAATCTGGCAGAACAGCACACATTTCCCCCAGGCCCTAGGAATCGGAATCGAAAAGCTGTTCCACAGACATTTCACTTTGAAATAAATATGTCGAAAGATAAGTTTAATGCTGTGCATCTTCACTTTCAGACATCACTTTCTTTGTGTTGATGCCTTAACATTATTACTCATTATAATGACAAAACCATGACAAACCTTAGCTAACGCAGCGACGGGCTTAGTAGTGGTTTCCACGGAGAATGAAGGAATGGAAACTTGCAGGTCTTCGTCCTGCAGGCTGTCAAGGATGTCAGAGAGCGGTGCGATGGGCAGGTCAGCTGTCAGCCTGGTCAGACCGTCGCGAGTGCGGGGCACTACCAGCAGGAGTGCGTAGCGACCACCCTGATGGAAAAAAAAATGGTTAGAGCAACTAGCTTAAAGGTACTTGGATTTTAGACAGGCAGTTGCTCCATTTAAAACACTGATATTCAGCCGCATCTGGTTAGACTAGAAGCCGACCCCAAAATAGTTGAGAAAAACCTAGGCAGATGATGGTTGAATGGGTGATGAGGATGGACGGTTTTAAAAAAGGAGAGTGTATATTTTAATTATGCTACATTATGTATAATTAATTTTGTAATGGCTTGGTATAATTATGTATGTTTCTAGTAGTTAATAGCAACTACTTGTTCAACTAATTGGTCTTACTAACCAGTATGGCATTAGTTGGTATTATTGCATAGTAATTTTCTTTCACATTACTTACATCATAAGGCAGCTTGATAGCCTCAGCATCGAGTTCAGGCATAGAGCCAGTCTTGAAGCTGCCCCTGGTCTTCATCATAGAGACCTGCTTCTTCTCAGTGTTAGACCTGTAGAACAAACCAGGCTCGACGATTTCGAAGGGAGTCTTCCAAGATCCTCGGAAGTACATGCCGTTGAAGATGATCATCAGAGAGTCGGAGATTGAGGCTGCATACAAAAATAATGACATGTTAAAGTTAGGATTGGTTATTTTAAAAATCTCTTACTAGTCATTTTATGGGGCAAATATTCCTTTTTAACGGAAAGACAATTGTAATTGTAAATAGTACTTCAAATTATATTATCTTTTTAGGGAAAAAAATGCAAACAAGTTGAAGTGAGAAGTTACGAGAAATCTTGAAGATGTTATATTGAAAAGATAACTTACTGGATTTCTTTCCAACACTGTTCACAGAAAGGCTGGATGACACATCATGAACTTCGTGTAAAGATTTAAGACTCCTAGCGTGGTTTCTCGCCTCGACAGCCACCATAGTTTCTTCATCATCCTCAGATTCAGTCTTCTTGGGGAAAGTCTTCACTAGCTTAATCTTTTCCTTGATGTTCTTCGCAGGTTTGTACTCCATGTGAGAAATGTCAACTTTCTCAGGAATGTCGTCAACAGCAAAGGAGATAAGTTTCTCATCTGTTTCTTTAGGCGGCATCATTTCGGGGATCTCCTCATTTTTGTTGTCTTCAGTCTTGTCAGAGATCTCGATGGTGAATTCACCCTTATCTTCATCATCATCTTCCTGCGCATGCAGATCGGGGTTGTATCGCTCAACAGACCTGACCTCAGTTAGGTAGTAGTCTTCTAGAACCTTCTTGTAATCATCATTGATTGTGTAGTTCTTGTAGATGTAGAAATAGTTCTTCAACTCAGGCTGGTTGTATTTGTATTCGTGGTTGTTCTTCAGCCTCTCCATGATGTATCTGTATGTCTTTCTGGTGAGCATCGGATCTTGAGGCAGATGTAAGGCGGACACCAGCTGTTCTCTCGTCTCTCCACGGGCACCTTCAGCAAGGATAGCTAAGATGGCCGAGTATCCGAGTGGTGAGAATGCAATGTTCTTGTCATCGTCGATGTAACCCTGCAAATTAAATAAACGTATTAAATTAAAATTCCAAAAGTAAATCATGGCCGGAAAAAAACACAAATGGGAAGAGAACTGGGTCTGTTCCCATTTGTATAATCAGCATATAATGTTCCTACTACTGGGACACAGGCCTCCTCTCTGTGACAGGAAGTGGGCCATAATCCACCACGCGGGCACAGTGCTGGTTGGTAGTTGTCACATGTCTAAGAATTTTTGGTTCTAGGTTTTTTTCGGTTTCCTCAAGAGACCCTGACTCTCAGCAGTAAATATAACAAGACCATATCATATTGATTCCGGAAGTAACTGGATAAAGTAATAAGTTTACAAAGTCAAGCCAGTTAGAAAACGTAGACTACATGATATTAAACTATAAAAACTAATTGTTATTGTTTACATTGTTGGTCTTGTCTATGGAGCCATCTTTGTTGTTGCTGTGTCATTATAGCCACGAACGCTAGCGTTTATGGAAACATCCGCGATCGACTTAATCTCCACATTCCTTAGTAACTACATATCGTGTATGTAGTCTTCGGACATTCTCGACATCAATTAGGCCTGCAGCAAGACAATTAGTGTCGCTATTGACTGGAAATCGTGCCGTTTACAGTGTGGTCTTGGTAACATCGACCACCCTTTTGCATCCCGTGTGTATAGCTGGGGGGAATCTTCGCAGTCATGTTAGGAGAATAACATTCACATGGATATATGTAGTTGAATACTACTGTTGTATACTATATACTGACGAATTTGTTGCAAATAAAAATGTTAGACGATAAATTAAACAAGGTCGAATTGATGAACCAGAAACTTGAATATTTCAATTGCTTTCATTCTTCATAAAACATCTACAATGATGGTGTTATCAGCAGAACAGTAAGTAAGTATCGCAAGTAACTAATTCCAATCCAGGGGGTCTACTCCGAAGTGCAAAGTGCGAATGTTCGGATCGGACCGACACATGGCCGAACCGAATATTATTGAAAAATGGGAAAAAAGTTCGGATTGGCTCAGTTGCGTCGGGACGATAGTTAATATTCGAAAGAGTGTAGGAGTGTAGGATCGGGACCGACCGAACCATATAGTAATTTTGTAGCAGGAAACGGCCGAACATTCGGCCGATACTACTTCGGAGTAGACCCCCAGCACCCTTATTGCGTATTAACACACTATCAATCATAATCTGAATCATTTTAAAGTTTATTATTAATCGATTGCTTCACATGTTCGAAAAAATTGCCTACTCAACAAGGTAAATAACGCAATGAATGTTGTTGAACTGTCAAAATGTAAGCGATTGCTACTAATAGTGTGTTACACAATTACCCCGCTGCGCTGGAGTAGGTACTTAAACAATTTTCTAAACAGAAAAACCCAATTAGATGCACTTGACTACATTGCTCAACCCCAAAAGGTGCACTAATGAGTCCTATAATAAGACAGGAAAGAAATAATAATGATGATTACCTGGAAGATTGCTGTGGACAGTTCACTGGTCGCTTCTCCTACGAAGCTGGTTTCTTTGGGCTGACTGGAGCGACCGCTGCGAAGCCATCGTGCACTGCTGAGACCCACCACGAACAATACTGGAAAATAAGCAAAAGGGTTATTATCTCTAGAAGGTAATAATTAGAAATACCATAAATAATAAATACAGGTACAACAACATTAAATTAGGCAGCGAAACTCCGCAAACGTGATGGGTGTCGATATCTAAACATGATAAAACAAATAAGATATTAATTTGGTGAGTTCTTTTTGGAGCCATCAACCGGTAGTGTAGGCAGTTGAATACCAGTTATTTTTTGTTTTTGTTGGTGTAAACTTCACAGACGTGATAGGTTTCGATATCAAAACACGATAAAACAAAATAAAATAAACAGATTTTCTCAACTCATAATTTTATTCAAGTAACCTACACAACAACAAGCAGAAGTTGACCCAAAAAAGACATCACGTTTGCGAAGTTTCGCTAGCTAATATAACTTGACCCAGTAGGTTGTGATTATGGAGCTATGTCACAAACAATGCTCCACCACCTATCCTGCCCTCTGTGTCCCAAAACATGCAGTCAAAGTGACCTCTGCGCTGCCACTGACGACGCCGTGGAAGTGGCAAAGTTTTGGGCCAAAAAGATTTAAAATTCAGTCGTGACATCGACAGAAGAATTTGACCCTATATATCGAAGCTTGTGAAAGTTTCAAGATTCTCTTAACTTGACATCGATATTTTACTTTTGTGGTTTTTTGGAGGACGTACAGTAGACTGCAATTCAGAGGTAGGGTAAGTAACACTTCGCCTTCGAGCTGGCCTAGCGTAGTTCGGAGTGTCAATAGATAAGATGCCAGCTTATACTGGGTTTGTTACCAGTTTACTTTGATAATAGTAACTATTATCAATGAATAGGTAAATCGACTCATCACTACTGCTCTCAAAACGGCGAAGTAAAACATCGTGAGGAAACCGGCATGTCTTAGAACCAAACATTCGAAGACGTATGACACCTACCAACCCGCACTGGGCCCGCGTGGAGGATAACGGCCTACTCCCCCTCACCGAGAGGAGGCCTGTGTCCCAGCAGTGGGAACATTATAGGCTGATTATTCGATACGATCCTTTTCTCACACACCCGATACAATTAATCTGAGCCAGGTCAAATGCTGTTCAAATTACCATCATCTTTATAATCACGACATCTATTGCCATATTAGCCTCATTTGCGAGATGTCAACAAGTTAATGTCTGTAATATTGACTCGATTAATTCTCGATATAACTGTTCCGGACGGAATCGAGTATCGATATGAGACTGGTTCTCGAGACATCTCGAGAAGTGGGTCGAGTACGTGTAGCGGTATCGATGCATGTGTATGTACTTGTAACTGTTCGCTGCAGGACAATTTATTTATAGACCTTTAGGCCTGGTTTACATTGAGAGTTACGACTTTATTAAGCTTTAAGCGGTCGCTTGATTTTTATGTGCGCTTGTGTGTTGTGGCTTTATTTATGATTGGTGCGAGTGTTCGCAAGCTGAGCGGTCCTGCGCTGCGTTCCATTCCTAGGTCGTGCAAACTGTGCCCAATAGTTGGCAATGGGCTAGGCCCCTTATAACATAAGACTTAAACTTAGCTAGCGAAATGTGGGTGTACTATCGGTAACCTCTGCTTAACCCTTCGAGGAAAACAGGCGTGATGTTGTGTTATGTTATGTTAGTTTAGTCTCTTCTTAAACTACTCATTCAGAAGTTACTGACACTCTCAACAACTTCTGAATATACCAACAGTGCTCTACAAAAGTTAGAAGTAAAACAGTAAAGTCAGTTGATATTTTTCCACTTCAGCTGTGTGTCATTGCACATTATGATTTAAAATAAAATAAATAATCAGGTTATCTTAGGGGATTAGATACCTGATTATTTTTGGTAGTTGAATCAGTCGATAAAAAGGCTGTAGGTAGTGTACACGGCCAATTCCCGTAGGTAATTAAAAACGTTCAAAATCTAGTCTCCATCCCAGCGATCCATCTCAGCGAGTCCATCTCAGCGACAATCAATGTCAAAAATGTAGGGAAATTAGAGGTAAGTATTTGTGACAGATTGAGACTGAGATCAGACTGTGGACGTTTTTAAAATTACGAGAATTGCCCCTCAGTTCACATTTGAAACAAGAATTTTAAATCATAGTGTGGCATCACAGCCGAAATGGAAAAATGTCAAATAACTTTTGTCGGGCACTGCATGATTTAGAAGCAGACCACCACACAATATAAAAGATTATTGCTGATAAATAGAAACTAGTCTTGTGGTGTGGTAATATTCCAATACATACTTCCCTCATCAATAATGGAGTGGCTCTCGAGAAAGCGGTTTCTTCTCCGTGAAAGTTTCCAATTTATTGTTCACATAAAATCCTCTCGCGATACATGCATAAAATTACAATTTATGATATAGGAGCCTATAAGACGTTTATTGAGATTAGAAAATTCATTCTGTTACAAATTCCGCTTACTTCTTTGTATGGACTGAAATGGAGAGAGCTGCTTTGTAAATGGCTAGATAAAATATTAGATGTACTGCGTTATAAAACTTCTTTGCCCATTGTAAAAAATTATGCACCTAGAAAATTACATTCTATAAAAAAATCAATTACTTTAAAGCTCGCATCATCATCTGCCTAGCCTTTTCCCAACTATGTTGCGGTCGGCTTACAGACTAACCGGATGCAGTTGAATACCAGTATGTTACATAGAACGACTGCCTATCTGACCTCCACAACCCTGTTACTGGGTAACACGATACTCGTACCCACGGAATAGAAACCGTGCTCGTACCCCTTGGTAAGACTGGTTGTGAGAGTTTCGGGCTTCTGATGACCCGTAACGACTGTCAAAGAACCAGGAATGACAGCCGGGACCAACGGCTTAACGTGCTTTCCGAGCCACGGAGTGGTCTTGGTATGTAAAGATGGTCACCCATCCACGGACCAATCGCGGCAAGCGTAGCTTAACATGATCGAACGACTCGTGCGGCTGATTACTTTAAAGCTTAAATAGTTACATTTTAATTAAGTTTACTAATTTATCATCTTTAATCATTACCAGCCAACTGTATAAAACCCGCAATTTATCTAAAAATTTAATTGTACAAATAAAAGCGCATTACTGTGTGCAGTGCAACGGCGCTAATTGCGCCACTGTGAATCTGATTACGCGCAGATTATCGACAAGCAGCGACGCGACGCTAGGGTGCGCGGGCGCAGCGTCACGGTCGAGATGCGATGCAACGATGCAACGGTATGTACGGTAGTGTGATATGATATTAATATGATAGGCTTGATAATTAAAATGAGAAAAAAAGTGTGCGCATGCACATGGAAACCAGAAATAATCATCTTGATAAAGCACTGCTGTTGAGAGTTAATTAGTTGAGAGTAATTTATTGAGGGTTTATTACGTACTAACTTGTACCCGCGACTTTGTCCGCATGAAATTTCTTGTTCCCCGACCTGCCCCATCGCGTCGCATCGGCTCCCCACACTGTTACTTCGGTTTTGTTCTTTCTAACTTTTTTACTTTTTATTAGGCTCATAAGGGTTCTAGCGTGATGTTATAGTTATAGCCCATAGCCTTCCTCAGAAGTTGGGCTATCAAAATCAAAAATAATTTTTCAAATCCAACTGGCAGATCTACAGATTAGCGCGTTCAAACCAACAAACTCTTCAGCTTTATTATCAGTATAGATTTACCGTTTGGAAGGTATTAAAGATAATAGTTTACTTATAGTGATCTCAGACTTACAGACGCCAGCACATCAAGATACTACAATTTGACAATTTTCTTTAATAGATTTTCAAGGTCAAGGTTGATTGGGAAAATTTGACAATTTCGGGTAGCTTGACCCTGCTGCTGGCATCTGTACCTATATGAGAAATAATTTTAAAAAAATTCTGAACTCATATTTTTTTTAATTTTTCAGGCGTGCCCAATAACCTTAAGTTTTTAAAGTAGACATTTCATAAAGAACAATATTTTAACTTCGCCATATTTCATTGTAAAGGGAAAGACAAACGTACAAAGCATGGGAATGGCATGCGCCCGCGCCGATTGCTCCAATGTGAGGTAAAGTAAAGCACGGCGCGGTGAACGCACTGCGCTGACCCTGCACCATTGTGCTTGAGTAGCGTCAGCAAACATGTGAGATGTGAGAATAGCGCACACGAGATGACTTACACTTAGCGTTATGTTAGCAAGATGGTGATGATAATGTACGAGTATTATCAGTTTAAAACGGTTTTGAAGTGTCAATGTTTTCTGTGATATTCCTGCTTTTAAATCCGATTTTAGAAAGAGTAGCTATCGTGGTCAAAATAAATTAGCTAGAGATAAAACAAAAATAAAACAACATAAAATGTCTTTTTAATTTTACAGCACTATCAGCGGGTAGTGGGATAAAATCTGTTTTGTTTTATCGTATGTCCATCACGTCTGTGAAGTTTACACACAAAAAACATTTTTTATTGTAATATTTCAAGTGACTACACAATGACCCCACAAAAAAAAATCATCATTTTTATTTTATCATTTTTTAATATCGGCACCCAGCACGTCTGCGGAGTTTCGCTACCTAATATTATTTGACCCTGTATAGGTTCGTCTGTTGTCAAGTGGATGACTGATAATTAAAAATTCATTAGCGGGGAGGTGATATTATTATCAGAATAATGATAAAATTTAATTAAATTCCAATTAAATATTGAAATATAAAGATTAAAAATAAGCTGCTAACTTAATTGTTAGTGGTTCAATTCCATTAATATTTCTCTTATTGTCATAATAAAATGGTTTTTAAGCGGCAAAGTATTCTCTGTCTGTCCTATTCCAGCCAGGAAACCAAAGTGTCTATTTTATTTGCTGCCATAGGTAATATCTGTGGACACATAGTTTGATTAGCTGTATTTTGTAGATTTGTCTCAAACAAGTTTTGAAATCGAGGATGAAAAGGTTACCTAATTAAATCGAGAAGATGGTGTTGGTTAGTTTTATTCGAAATTACCTTAAAAAAATCTTCTAATTTTTTTTCCTACCATAGAATTATTTTTGCAAGCTGTACGAGCTCTCTAAGTGCATACCTCTCTCGAAAGTAATCACAGCGATCCACAGAGTAAAATAATAAACTTTGTTGTAACACTCCTTGTACATACTCGTATAATTGAAGATATTACTGCATGTGACTGAGCACTCACATATTTCTACACTCTAAAAAATTGAAGCCAACTAAGAGAGATTTTCTCTTAGTTGACGTTAAATTGAATAAAACAACCATGATAATAAGCAACTCAACGATAGCTGATTAATTACAGCAACAAGTTCATATGTGATTGAACGAACTATGTAGGTATGTTTATTAATTCTAACAAGTGTATATGTTGATTGCATCACTATTCACTTCTTTGTATGGCCTAATCATTTTTATTTAGTTAACATAAATAAATACGTCAGTTGAATCAATTCAGAATAAACTAATAAAAGCAATCAAATTAAATGATAGTTTCGATAAGTTTTGTTAATAAAATTAACAAACATGTCTTAGTTGATTTAACTAAGATCCGATAATAAAAACAACTAAAATTTAATGTTACATTCTACTAAAACTAAAACGTTGAATCGACTTTCATATTAGTTGAATTAATCATTCGATTGATCGATATAATCAAGACTTCAAGAGATCCACCCCTCCATATTCCTTTCTACCGGCTACCCCGCCCTGCACTCACCCACAGGCTGGCGGCGCGCGCGGCTGAGCCCTGCACGACACGCACGCGCCGGTTAATCGTCTCTGCGAGCGAGTCAAAACCAGTTTATCCATCCCAAAGAGTATAATAATAATACGGGACATCCATCCAATCCTTTTTTATCCTCCGTTTTGGACGAGTCCACGGTTGATTACTCCGTGAGTAAAAGAGTAATTTCAGTGTCAGAAACTACAAGTGCAGAGATCTCGTCCTTTGACTAGGTACTTAATTGAAATGGAAGACGTTATGGAACTCCTCAAGACATGGGAGTTAGAGACTCTAATACCAGTATTCACACGTAAGTATCTCACTCGCTAGTTTATTTTATGGTGCTGATTGAAAATGTACTAAGCCCGGAGGCCATTCATGTTGTGTAAGGAAATAGGTATGCACCCTACCACATTATTTTTCTGTTTCGAGTTTGCTCTCTAATTATCGAGCGAGAATTACGAAAAAAGTGGATGAGTGCGCCTTTGATTATATATTTTTCGCGTCACCAAACTAACCACCGGCGTTCGAGCGGTAAGGTGTGCGCCTTGTTCGTTTTGAGTCGGCTTTTAGCGCGAAACAAAGGAGCCGAGACAGCGACACATTCAATAATTGTCTGGTGCTATTCTCGCTTTCTATCGGGGTTCTCCCGTCAAACTGAATTACTTCTTTAGTGGTCGCCTGTCATGAGCAGAACAGGTTCGGGAACCCCCGCACCATGCGCAGTACGAACCTCAGAGAGGCCAGTTTGGCGGGATTTACACATAATTAATATGTTGTTTGCTTGTTCCTTAAGTTTTTCTGATCCGCTCAGCACTCATTTTAAAATAATTTTAATTTGTTGAACTATGAAGTTTCACTCTCAAATAGTAAGGTAGGTACTTACCGAAAAATTGACGATTAAATTATTATACTGACGACCCATTTACTGTTGTTTTTATTGTTGGCATTTTATTAGGTATATACCTATAAAAGCATCACAATAATGAATAATTCTTAGGATAATAAGAGTAGTCTACGTATGTTCTACCTCATAGTTCAAATTACCTATCTCCATGTCGCATTACCACACTTATCTCTATAGAAACCAACTTATACCAGTCCTTATAACAGACAAACACTAACTTGTAGTCCCTCTCCATTCATTGTTATTTTCAGAACAACAAATAACAATACAGGCCTTATCATCACTGTCAGATGATGACATAAAAGAGATAATTCCTTTAATAGGCCCCAGGTCTCTTTTTATGAGATGCTGGCGGACATGGAAAGCAGAGTTTTCATCTGTAAATGTAATTACCTACTTATCTATCTTCTGAATTATATTTTGTTACCTAATGTAAACAGGCTACCTATAATTTTTAAACCAAAATATTAATTTGCAGACTTTGATGGATTTGTCTTTATTTGATGTGGACTCCATAGACCCTAAGAACATAATTGTTGTTCCACCATCTACAGACAAAGAAAACCTGCCTCCAAACAAAAGTTTAATAAATAGTGAGGGGACCAGATCTAAGTGCCAAGTATGCTATTTAATATTTATACATAAGTTTTAGTTATATTTTCTACTTATTTTCACTGTACGTAGGTACCTATTTACTTGACTGCGGCAAAGCCCAAAAGGAGGGTTATGTTTTTGACCTGTATGTGGAAGCAGGCGGGACCCATACCATTTTTATTATATTTTCAAACTGTAATGCCTGCTTCCATCATTTATTTAATTTAAAATGGGCTTGTTTTTAGCTTTTCAGTTTTCTTAACTAAGTTTTTTACCGCAATTGGGTTGTTTAGTTTTTTTTTATTACCTTTTTTTTTATTAGAAGCACTTATTTGTAAAATTATCTGATAAAGTCTTAAAAGTCTTCAATCAAATATACAATTTTTATTAATTAACTACTAAAATTTTTATAGTGATTGAAGCCTAAAGTAGATTTATTTATATAAAGAAAGATCTACCTTCTGTGTGTCAAATCTTTCATGAAAATTAAATCAAATAAAATTTTCAGATATTGGAAAGTCTATTAAAAGAATCCCTGGACTCTGCATCACTTCCTGCATTTAAAGGTCACTGTCTTATTGGGGATAGTGCACGAAACTTATTGGCGTCAGTTATTGGAAAAGCCATCCTGAATGAATACAAAGATATGCCTATCAGAGGTGCGATTTATTATAAGTGGGTCAATCATATCAAAGAACTCTTTCCTGGTGAAAGAACCACCACATATTATATTCCAGCTTGTACAACTGCTAACGGCATTGTACTGCAAGCTAAAGGTAAACTCGTTCACCAGGTATTAAATAAGCGAAGGCGCTTACAAAGCTTAGGAGCTTTACGGAAGCGCAGTAGAGAAGAGAGTCCCACATACTCGTTAGAATCTAATCGGTCACCAAGACCTTTACCTAGTATTTTGCTTGAAGAGGAAAATGAGAATATAGAAGATGACATACAATGGCTCGAAAATTCTTCTGAGCCATGGAATATGGTTGAGGACAAATGGAAAAACACTTTAAAGGCCAGAACGCGCCTTTTCTATGACAACCACAACAATGAAACCATTGAATCTTACTATGAAAAATACCCGGCATTAAAAAAACCACAAGGCTATTCTTTGGTAAATATACAATGTTAATTTAATTTATAGAGTAAAGGTAACTCACAGCTTACTGCTAATAACCTGTAGGTATTTAAGTAGTTAATATGTAATCCTGTGAAATTAAATATAACCCATACATAGAAAAACCATATTTGAGTCAGTAACTAAATACCTAGATGATCTGGCGGTCTACCACATGATTAGAAATACGGAACAGGTACAAAGCTTCATACAACCGTGCAAATCAACAAAACTCATTTAAAGTTAGTAGAAAATCTGACATTTTGGTCAGCGGTCATTTTGTCTTCGGCGTACTGCTTTGTCTAATTTCAAGATAATCTGTAATATTGTATATAAGCATTGGCATGATATAGGCACAGTATTACATGATATAGGTACCTAACCAACAGAAAATTTTAAAAAAAGTGTTGTAACTCACTTTTTCTGTTATTGTTCATTGTATTTAATAAAGGTATGCATTTTTATTTTCCAGATGCATATAGACTTTGATGCTGCACATGGTATTTACAAAGACAATTTGTTTATTAATTTTCCATTATTGAAAATCAAGCTACAGGAACTGATAAAGAAGAAAAAATCAACAGAACCATTTTTCCACGAACTGGTCACCCTTGCTAATTGTAAGTATGAAAGAAATATCTGTACCTATACATTTGGGTGTTTACCGATGGGACTCTGCTCTATTATTAATAAAATTTGTTGCTTACCTACTTCTATTTTTTTTTTCAGCATCGAATGAAGATACATCAAATTTAGCCGGATTTCTATCTATACCGTTTTTATTAAACACCGCGGCAGTTAAACAAAAGAAGAAACGCAGTTCGGATGCAGGTCAAAGCTGGAAACCAAGTAAAGTTGAAGCCCGGGAAGGCTTTATAAAGCACGTGAAATCTAGTGCAGAAATCCGTCAAGCAATAGAACTCCGCCTATCAACCCTTCTCCAAAAAGGAGCGCCATCCCAACCTTATATTATTGTAGTGGGTGAGTCGCTAGACAAAATAAATAATTTCCTTATTGTTGCGAATAGATCGGTCATCTCATCGCTATGTAGGTATGTACCTGACACTGTCTTAGTTTATAGTACAAGTCCTGATTCTCTGCCTGTATTTTTTAAAATAAAACACATTTATTTGTATGATTCAGAAAATCTAATTTTGATGGGAATCACATTAGAAACATTGGAGTTTGACGATCATTTCTGTTGTTATGAGGTTATAGAACCAGACACCATACAGAATGTTGTCAAGTTCTATAATTCTTTAGTATCTCCGATTCCCTGTAATATTAATATTTTAAGTAATGGAAAAAAGTATTTAACCCTGCGCTGTACTATTTAAGCATTCCATGAATATAATATATAACTATTTGTAATTATATTTTTGTTTCATTTTTACCAAATTTATGTAGGTACCTAACATGTCAGCTACAGAAAAATATTGTTACACCAAATAGTTACCTATAGAGACAGTTTAAATACTTATCTAAATAGAGTAAGTTTCATTCGCTTTTTGCACATATTCGCACACATTCGTTTTTTGGGACTAGAGAAAAAACGATCATGTTTTGATCTGTAATAAATTGCTCTCAATTCAGATCAGACAGCATTCTGGGTATGATCTTGAGGTGTTATGTTCATTAATTGGATCAGCTCTTCAAATGCGTATTTAAGAGCACTCTCAGTATTAAGTGCGATTTATAAATACAACCCTTAACCCCGATTTCTGAAATGCCGATAAAATTTTGATAAAAAACCATAAAAAAAAAGAAACTATCACAAGAGGTGATAGAAGTACCTATAACGCATAGGCATATTACAATTTGACCGGCATTTTAGAAACCGGGGGGCAAGGGTTTTATTTATACATTGTAATTAATACTGAGAGTGCTCTTATATACGCATTTGAAGTGCTGACCCAATTAATATATTGGTGTTAGTTAATGAGACAAAGTGTCTCAGTACATTCGATTAGGGGTAATTTTGTTGGCATAATAATGTTTCTTAATAGTACCTAACAAGTTTAGTAGCTTATTCAAATAAACAAATTGATTGTTATGAATATTAAGAGATTTAAATTGAACAAGGTCATAGTTGAATTTATTAAGGTAAAATAGTCTATAATAGTAATTCAAATAATTAGAATAACCAAGGGCTTAGTTGAGTTTACGAAGATAACTTAGTTATAATGACCAAGTTCTTAGTCGAATCTACGAAGATGAATTAGTTGTAATGACCAAGTTCTTAGTCGAATCTACGAAGATGAATTAGTTGTAATGACCAAGTTCTTAGTCGAATCTACGAAGATGAATTAGTTGTAATGACCAAGTTCTTAGTCGAATCTACGAAGATGAATTAGTTGTAATGACCAAGTTCTTAGTCGAATCTACGAAGATGAATTAGTTGTAATGACCAAGTTCTTAGTCGAATCTACGAAGATGAATTAGTTGTAATAACCAAGTTCTTAGTCGAATTTACGAAGATGAATTAGTTGTAATGACCAAGTTCTTAGTCGAATCTACGAAGATGAATTAGTTATAGTAGTCATTTTCATATTTATATTGACCAAGATTATAGATGAATCTATTAAGTTGAATTCGTCATATTGATAATTTTCATGTTAACTTTGACTAAGGTTCTAGTTGTTCTAGTTAAGAAGCAGATAGTAAGCGCAATAAAAATCACCTTATTTGATTTATCTAACGTCTTGTTAGGCTCGTATGGAATCAAGATGCTTGATTGCAATAATCACAATCTTGTTAGGAGCAATCAATTTTTTTTTAGAGTGTATATAAATTCCACGCAATGCGAAAAATCTTCGCAGAGAAATAAAATTCTAGTGAAACTGTTGTGCTTTTGGTTTTTTTTTTTTAATCTGTGGTCGTTAAAGTAAAGGTGAACATGAACTTTTCTTTACGAAACGTTGCTATTCCGTCATTGTCATTACAAGAAAGCTCGTATTCAGTCATGTTTTAAAACATTATCTTTACTTTAAAACTTTTAACCAGACTACGGAAAAGGACGGGAAAAAGTATTTAGCTTTGTCAGATCGAACATAATTATTCTTAGGGCTGATTTTACCAAAGTCAGATATCTTTTATCCGTGGAATAAAATTGACGTCTGACAGATAGTATGCAAAAACTGTCAAAAATTCAACACTAACTTATTTTCAGAATAAGACTTATTCTAGGTATTAAATTTTGGTAAAATGTAGTCGGGAAAGTTACTTGTTATCAACTCGCCCTTCTTTATTTTTCTTTATAGCTATTCTTATAGCTATTTCATACTACTTTCAAAGAGTGACAGTTGTGATTTGAATATACGGTGCATTTAAGTTGGTAATCCACTACCTATCCTATACTAAAATGTTTATTGCCTTAAGTACAATGTACCTCTACGTAGTTTTCCCATAACGCCTACACACACTAGTGTTAGAGATTCGAAAGAGACCGTTACAATATGGCTGGGCATGAGGCACTATGACCATTACCACCACTCTTAGAAAATGGACAAGTCTAATCTCGGTACATTGTAAGGTACTATTTTGTTCCGAGCTTACGACAGAATGGATACACCACCTTTTTTATCTAAGTTTTCGCCTACAATATCTGTGTGGGTGATGGTGCCTTCCGAGATCGAATCAAACCACTCGCAGATTAAAAATAGGCTGCAAACACTTCTCAAATAATATTAGGTACTGTAGAGGCTTGTTTGCCGAAGCAACCTTATATGATGCAGACCGGCTATAATTATGCGCCGGGTTCCATTCGAACCTTCAAGCTAGTGTCAAAGATTCTAATTAGGTTTTTTGTTTAGATCTGTCAGTGGTAGTTTAGTGAGAAATATGTAAAGACGTTCGCCCAATATATTCTAAAAGGAGTTATATAAGTTGTTTGATTCCTCCCGATTCCTTAGAGGGCTCTTCTAGCTCTCTACAGTACCTACAATGTATTAGTTTAACACAATAATCCTATAATGTTCCCACTGCTGGGAGACAGGAATCCTCTCTTCCAAAGGGAATGGGCTGTAATCTACTACGCGGTCCCAGTGCAGGTTGGTAGATATCTTCGAATGTTTGGTTCTAGTGCATGTCGGTTTCCTCACGATGTTTTTCCACCATTTTGAGAGTAAGAGAAGTGATGAAATAATTTAAGTACAGATCAAGCAAATCAAGCTACTACAATCTGTCAAATTTCTTTAATAGATTTTCACTTTAGATTGGGAAAAATTGACAGTTTCGGGTAGCTTGACCTGCTGGCGTCTGTACATAAATTAAGCGCCTGTCTGAATTCGAACTTAGGACTTTCAACTCGTAAATCACTGCTGTGTTTGTTTAATTTGATCGAACAAACAAAACAAAAAATCGGCTTTCAAAATGACCACAAGCACACGAAATTATCATGAATGCAAGTTTAACACATTATAGCATACGTTACTTAAGTATTACATACTCATTCCATACGAGGGACATTAATATTAATGCGACAAGTTCGACGCGTGCGCTCATAGCATCTTTGTCCTGCATTTAGTTGATTTTATGCTTTTTAAACTGGCATTATCTGTGAGTTGTGACTACAAGCAAGAGCAAGCATTTTGTCGATGAACTAAAAGAAACCGATTGATATTCAATTGTCTTAAATTGCATTTTGTTTCAAGAAAATAACAGGTAATCTATTCAAACAAATGTTTCAAATTGATGTTATTTCAAGTTAAACAAATATTACCTTTATTTTAATGGTTATTAAGGTGATTTCAGAGTGACTAGCACACTATTGAAAAACTTACAAAAATATTTGAAGTTGTAGTGTAAACTGAACTTTATTGTGTAGGAATTAAAGTTATTTTTCCATAAACTCATATTAGTTTACATTTTTGGCAAATAAATCGCGAATGCGCATGCATCCTATATAATATCTGCTGCATCCCTGTATCCCGGTATCTATTTTAGTGTATTGGATACATAATATTTGCACCAACGACAACCCCATTTATATGTCCAGGCAAATCACTATCCATTCCAAGGTTGCAAGGTTGAGATCGTAAAAGCGATATCTAAAGTCGCCCATTGTATATTTTGTAGTGTTTGATTTATTTTTTGTTATACCTACATATATTTTTATGGTGTACAATAAAGTACACAGAGAATAGATAAATAAATTGAAAATTATTAAATGTCTCTCGTCTCAAATAATTTTCTTGGAACCGATTCCCTGATTGATCTAATTTTAAGGCAGGTTTTGCCCGGAAAGCTACAAAGGCGTCTGTTCTTTTTCTTTTCAGAATTGTCCAAACATCAACAACAGTCTAATCTGAGATCATGTCTGTTTAGAAAAAGCCTTAAAAAATCTTGTTCTCCAACTATTTCAATAACAGATGCAGCCACAGATAAAAAATGCAGTCACGTACCAAAGCTATGTTTATCGTCTCCCTTTGTCTTCGTAGTTTTTACTAAATGAACGGATACCCATTGAAATTTAAATTACCTTCGGAGAAGCTCACTGGCTGGCTTGTAATGTAAATAATAAGTTAGTATGTAACTTGGAGCATCTTACGATTCTGTAAAGTTAATAGGAATTTGCAAATATAAACAGCAGAAATTATTACCTTGCGGTCGGCAAAAACCTGGCTTAAAGATAACTACACAATTTTATTCGATAGTGGCGCTGATTCCCTTTTTCACAAACTAAACTAAAATTTAAGCTCAGTGTATCGTTTTCTTTCTATTTCATTAAGAAAAGGACAGAAGATAAATATTAGTTTAGTCCTGTCAAATTAGTCAGCGCCTGACGTAAATTGACGTATTTTTAGTAGTCATGTTTTTAATCACGTCTAAGCTGTCACACACTACAGGACAGGACTAAACTAATATTTATCTTCTTTCCCTTTCTTAATGAAAGAAATAGATGCACTAAACTTAAATTTAGTTTAGTTTGTGAACAAGGGAATCGGCGCCATTATGCGTTAGGTCTGGTATGTTAATGCCAGATACTACATAAAATAATATTTTAAATATGAAATTCAAGATGACCTTCGCCTTTTAGACTATTTTTAATACACTTAGGTTTTCCAAGAATATCTAAAGAATACCTACTCTAAAACATAACAATATCACGCCTTGTTTACCCGAAGGATTAGGCAGAATTGTACCTACAGGGTCAAATTAAATCATCTAGCGAAACTCCGCGGACGTAATGGGTATTGATAGCTAAACGGTAAAACAAAAAATAAGTTAAGTTGACGTTTTTTTTGTGGGCAGTTATTGTAGTCTTGTTAAAACAGTTTAAACACAGGTTTTAATTGTGTAAACTTCACAGACGTGATGGGTATCGACAAGAAAAAGCAAAAGATACTTCATGTTAGAAAACATCTAGTAGTCGTAGAACCCCAAAAAGAAACATCAAATCTTTTTTTGTTTTTTTTTTTATAGTGTTTAGCATCACGTCTGCAGATTTTCGCGAGTTAATTTAATTTGACCCTATTGATACTCACATTTCGCCAGTGATTGTAATAGTGGGCGAGCGTTCTAGGAAAACCTAGAACGCTCAAAGTTTTACCATAATTAAAAAAATATGGTAAAACTTTGAACATAACCACAGAATAACTAATAGTACTACATAACTCTACTAGGTCGTGGTTGGAAAGTCACGTTGTTTGACACTACAGTAGATATTTATGCACGTATTATTAAACCTACCTCAATAATAACGACGAACAATGAAGGTCGTTTATAAGTAATAAGTACGTAGTTATGATCATAATTCCCAGGAATTTTAATTAATTATCATAATGTAATTTAATAAACATATTATCATCTCGATAATACGTAGTTGTGGGTAATTGTGTTGCATTTATTTAATATATTAAATAGGTGCAAGATTTTCAATAGTTGTTTGATTCAATTATAGATTCCAGGCTTATTCCGATCTGAATCGTTTAAACTCGTTTGTTTTTTTATTTTTTATTATTTTGATTATATTTTTAATAGGTACATATTTCTACAAGATTTGATCAGCGTAAAAAGAAAGTAAAAATAATACTTCAAATTATATTTGGTACTCTTTTCATTTGCCGTTTCACAGAAGGGATCATTTTGTACTGGGATCAGTTCGGAACAAAATATTAATTTTATCCACATTCCTAACGAATCCCACAGAGTGCGATGGGATTGTGGGTTTCGATCGGGATTAAGCCAGAATTCATAGTGTACATTTTATTAAAACCTCTGCAGGTCACAGGTGGGAAGAGCAGAGATGGCTCAGTAGTAACGGCTTAGAGTTGTGGGTCGTAGGGTAGAACCCAGACAGGCGCATTACTTGGTGTAAATTATTTAATCATCGCTCTCATAATGGTGAAGGAAAATATTGTGAGGAAACCGGCATGTACTAGAATAAAAATTCGAAGACATTTATGTGACATCTCAGTACCAACCCGCACTGAGCCGACGCCCGGCGTACTGAATTACGGCCCACTCACTCTTACAGAGAGATGCGAGGCCATGAGAGGCCTGTCTTACCAGTTTGAACATTATTGGCTGACTATGCTTGTATGCATGCAGGTCATAAGTTACAAACTGGCCACTCATACTTTACACAGCACCCTAATTGCGTAACACACTATCAATCGCAATCTGAATCATTTTGAAGGATATTGCCAATCCATTGCTTCATATGGTAGAAAAATTTGTCTGCTCAACAACGTAAATAACGCAATGAATGTTGTGGAACTGTCAAAATGATAGCCATTTTGCTGCTGTGAGTGTGTTACGCAAGTACCCCGCTGGTCTGAGACTTGATTAATCTAGGGGGTTCAAATTCTCGTTATATAATGGTCGTAGAATGGAGCGACCAATTTTTTTTATATTTGGCTTAAAAGTTTTTGCATAAAACGAAGTCCAACCTTTAAAACAATTCCATATGATATTTATCTTGACTTGTTTTAAAAGACGTAGGTATACTACCTCCTTTAAAACATTCTAGGTACCTACTTGAGTATGTTCAACTTGCAATGTCAATAAAACAGATGCTCATCGGAATTCGTACCATAAAAAAACATCTTATAATCTTGCGTTCGATGTTGGTGATGAGCTCATTACTTAGATAATACACATAAATAGAATAGGTCTTGACATACCATACCTACTTGTTAACTTGACGTACCAACAGTGGTAGTCACGAGTAGTCAGGTAAATGTAAATGTGCAATATACACAGTTAAATAGTTCCAGTGGCTATGCAAGAAGGTCTTAATAAATCCTGGATGATAAATAGCCTTTCGACCGATTTCGGTCACGGTGGCCAATCTCAACGGAGATTAGCCAGGTACGCAGGAGATATTATAGTGCACAAGTGTGTGCGTAATCACAGGTGCACTCTCTGTTCCTTTACTCTCATAGTCCGATGGGACGGCAATCCGACACGACCGGGGAGAGATCAAGCGTAGGACCAATGGCTTCTTCCAAACTCCGGACTAAGGAATTCCTAATGAAAAACCCACAACACTTTGTCCGACCTGGGAATCGAACCCAGGACCCCACGCTCAGCAGTCGCGTTTGCAACCACGAGACCAACGAGGATAAAAAAAGAGTTGATTTATGAATAATCTCAAGTGCATTATGAGAGCCTCCACCAGTGAGGTCACTAAGCAGTCAAACATTCACAGAAGAAGCGAATTCCTGATAAACACCTTAGCATAATCAGCTCATAACGTTCCACCTGCTGGTAGTCAGGTTTCCTCTATGAGAGAGTGGGCAAGAATCCACCAACTGGGCCCAATGCGGGTTGGTGGATGTCACATGTCTGAGAAATTTTGGTTCTAGGGCATGCCAGTTTCGTCATGATGTTTTCCTTCAGCGTTTTGAGAGCAGTGGTGATGAAATTATTTATACAAAGTAAAGCGCCTATCTGGGGTCGAACCTACGACCTGCAACTGGTAAGTCCAGGCCATTACCTCTGCTCTTAAACACTTTGCAGAAGAGAAAATTGGGATATGTTTGTGCATTAGCTGTAATCTACCCATTGGGTATCTTCAGCAGTCAAACAGCTCTGGAATACGTGCTAGTAATCTATGTATCTTTCACCCACTAAAGACCAAGACCATGAGGTAGGTACCTCATGGTCTCGGTCTTCGTCTGTTTAACCTGGAAGTCTTTAAACAGACTACGGGCCCAGGCCGAAGCAAGGAAAACCTGTTCAGGTGGAGATTCATAGACTACTCCGTCTTGGAGTGTAAATGTGGTGCTGTTCCGACAAACGGTGGGACACTTAATATCGTGTCCTGCGCGTCCTGTCAGCTGCACGTTACAGGAACTGATGGACGCTGGTGATGGCGCTAAACAAGTAGCCGAATTCTGGGCTGAGTACATTTAGATTGCTATCGACAATCTAAGAAGAAGTGGAAACGTCACATCACTTTGGACGTTCTGTCTGCCTTTCTCATTGACCAATCCCCATCGATTCTCTTTTGTTTACCTAAAACGTAGATTTCTCCTAATCCACCAATCACTAGCGTTTCTCTTTTGTTTACCTTTGGAACATTTGAATTTTAAATGAATTTGTTCTAACGTTCTAACCGTCTCTTGTTTCATCCCCAAACTTTCACCAGCTTTCGACTATAAACTCACAAAACATATTTGTTAGAAACATGCGATTTAGCATGTCAATATAATATGTAGACGAGCTTAGATAAAAAACTTACATAATAGTAGCGGACGCATTTTCACTGTTCAGCTAATCTTATGATCTGAAAAAAATAAAAAAAACATCGTTAACGAAGTTCTTCGCACGTATATTAAAGTTCATGAATGGTGTTTTGACTGGTTTCATGAAAATATACTGGAGAAAAACGAATCACGTAAGGATTTCAGTGCCAAGCAGGGTTTCTTAGGGACCTATCAGTTCAGTCCCTTTCAGCTAGATCAGAGGATGTTTACATGATCAATTTTCATAACACAAGCAATAAGATTTGATAAAAAAAATATTCAAGGTGGCATCGACGCGCAAATTCAGCACATGATTCTAAACACACTAGCGTAGAAATTTTTCGATATTTGGTTATCAAAAGAAAACTGCAATTTCATAGAAAAGTACAATACCTACACGATAAAAATGTATGGGACAGCAATTTTTTTTAAATTACCGACGAAAAACTTCAACGCAAGGGGTTCCAGAATGATGTACTGAATACATGGTAACAGGTTGCGCGTCGATCTACAGACGCCAGTAGGTCAAGCTACCCGAAATTGTCAAATTTTCCCAATCAACCTTGAACCTTAATGCTTTATTGATAAAGTTGAAAATCTATTGAAGAAATTTGACAGATTGTAGTAGCTTGATGTGCTGGCGTCTGTTCCTGCCATCCTGTATACATAAACTCACACCATTTTCCCATTGTCTCCCATAGGAAAAAGGTGTACATACTACAGAAAGCCATCTGCTACGATCCTTAGGTGGGATATGTTATAGATAGCTAGCTGCGCCCCGCGTTTTCACGCGCATAAAATTTGATCCCGTGGGGACCATCGGGATAAAAACCATCCTATATGTTAATCCGGGTTATAAAACATCTCATCATCTGCCTAGCCTTTTCCCAACTATGTTGGGGTCGGCTTCCAGTCTAACCGGATGCAGCTGAATACCAGTATTTTACATGAAGCGACTGCCTATCTGACCTCCACAACCCAGTTACTGGGTAATACGATACCCCTTGGTAAGACTGGTTGTCAGACTTTCGGGCTACTGACGACCCGTAACGGGTTATAAAACATCTGTGTGTCAAATTTCATCCAAATCCGTTCAGTAGTTTTTGCGTGACAGAGCAACAAACACCCATCCATCCATCCATCCAGACAAACTTTCACGTTTATAATATTAGTAGGATTAGTAGGATAGGGTATGATAGAATAAATTAATGTTCTGAGTCTTTATTAAAGCCTATACTACACATGAAATAAAATAAGTAAGTACTTAAAAACTTGAACATTGATTCATCGCTTAGCATTACCATTAGCATAATGAGAAGTATAATGTCTAATAAAATCGGAAAAATCTCATATAAGAAAATGCGATGCGCACATTTTAGAACGTAATTTAATAGCGGTCGTATGAAAAACAAAAACTAATTAAAAACGAGTTGGTTTATAACTAGAAAATCTTGAAAATTAAGTTTGGAAGACAAATTAATAAGATTATTCTTCTGACAGTGATCGATGATGTTTCGTTCACGGAATTTTGAATCCTATCGTTTGCCGATAAAGTTGAAAATAGTTTTTGATGTTGGAACGAGTTATACGGTTTTAATTACCAAAGTTTGAAGTACAATGATTTATTGACAATAGGTGATGAAAGATGACCTTGAACTTTTGTCAAATAAATACGCCCAAAAGGGGCACCGTATAATAAAATGTATGACGTGATTAACTAAACTCTGATATTTAATTAGCTAAATGACATCTGCGATCGACCTTTTCTTGTTATGTTGACAAAAAAAGATCGATTGCAGCAGTCATTTCAGTCTAGCAAATTGAAAATTAGAATTTAGATATTTAGCTTGAAAATAAAATCTTAAACCTTCAATTTATTACATAATTACTAAATGAAACATGGTATAAAAACATAAATTCATTTATCTACTAGCAGCGCCCCGCGGTTTCACTCGCATAAGTAGCGATCCCGTGGGAATATCGGGATAAAAAGTATCGTATGTGTTAATCCTGGTTATAAACTATTTGCGTGCCAAATTTCATCCCAACCCCTTCAGTAGTTTTTGCGTGAAAGAGTAACAAACACCCATCCATCCATCCATCCTCACAAACTTTCGCGTTTATAATATTAGTAGGATATCTTCTACCAAGTAATTTTTCAAAATGCCGAACCAAAATCGTAGTCGTTTTCATGAAATTGAAACTGTAGAATATTGTTAGATAGAAAAGCTCCATTTGGACATAAATTGGTACACCAATTCATGTGGAATTTGGGAGGAAGAATTCACATAAGTACTAATCTTACATACTTTATCTCTCCACGAGATAGGCTGGACCTAGTATGGAGTTCATAAGCAAAATCCTTCCTTTGCGTCTTATTTTTGTTATATGTAAACCTAGCTATTAATGTAGACTGTAAGGAAAACACTGCTTTTTTGCTAAATAAACTTTATCTACCTTACCTTAAAAAAACAGTTTTAATTGGAAACTTAGTTAATTTATGCGTAAATAACTTAAAACAACCGTCAAAAACGCCTTAACCTTCACAGTGGTTTAAAAAAATAAAAAATATATCAGGAAAATATTCCGTGACGGTCAGAGGAAACATCCTAACACAAATCGTCATCTACCTAAATAACATATAAGTAAACCAACTCAAGGAGGACGAGGCGTTAACTAAAAATAATACTAAAATTCTGGTTTGAGAATTTACCAAACAAGCAAAAGAATTAAAAGAAAAACTAATCAAGACCAGTTATTTTTTGTTTTTCTTTCTTGTCCCGATAGGTAGGTATATTTTAAAGAAAGAAAAAAGTGGACTGTTATTTAAATCAAAATAGTTTTTCCGAAACAAAGTATTCATAAAAAATGGCATGGCCCAATTTCCACTGTAATTAAGACCACACCACTATGTCAACAAATTTTTTTCGTTTTAATTATTAATTTAATAAGTGTCACGCATAAAATTTGCTTTAGCCCGTTAACCTAGAGAATATCTACGTGATATCTATGACAAATACAGAACCTTATAATGCGAATTTGATAAAGGCCTAACCATGAAAGCATGCCCGTTAAGCCGCGCACAACAAAGCCAAGTTGACCTACATTCTAATAAATGTCAACGGCCGTCTTAAAATAGTAAGCAACTACTTACATGCAGGCTTGCAACACAGGCACTAATTAAAAATTAAATACACTTTTTTTTAATAATTGCAAATGTCAAAAAAGCGCGGGAACATACGGCTGCGCTTGCGCCGAGCTCGATAGAGAATGACGTGCCCGGAAGCTGGCGGGGCGCGTTTATATCTAGACATTAAACAGTTATGTTTGAAGAAGGTACGGTGGACATAGAATAGGCGCCGTGGTGCCGTATGCTGCATTTCTATTACTTTTTTCATTGTTCCGATCAAGGTAAGCGTGTGACTGGAGGTTTTATATCGTTTTTAATAAATTACTCAACTTAAAACCGTGACTGCTTACTTATGTTACTGAAAAAGGCTATGTGAAAAAAGCATTACCTATAGGTACTTGAAATAAACCATTTTTCAGCTGTTCCATCTATGATAGCCGCGCACAACAAAGCACATCGCACATCTATTTGACATGCACGTGATAAGGCGCTTTTTATAAACTTAAACTAAACGACTATTTTAGTGAGTTTGACGTGAGATGAAATGGCTATATGAAGCACTTCCTACGATAGAATAGAAAGGCTAATATTCTATAGATATCTAAGGTGCTAATTGGAAGTGGTGAATATTGACTACTTAGGGTACACGAATAAACCTGTTAAAAAATAAAAAGACAACGATTTTGATTACAAATAAAACAGACATAGACGAAAATTATTATTAATCGTTCGTTAAATTTATCGAATCAGTAATCCAGAGAACAATCATAAGTTAGTAATACCTAATAACATAAAAGAGACAAAAATACATTTATTCGTCAGATATGGTAGGTACAAAGTTTATGGTTGATATATGTATACGGATAAGTTCAGGACACATCTGCCGCTAAAAGCGGCATGCCAATATTTACAATATTAGGTACCCGTGGGTACAAAACCTAACTTATATACTACGTATACTCTAATAAACAACAAAAAGCACTTATACTATGGGCATTTATACTCTAATATATAATATAAAATAAAAACACAACAATAACGACATAGACCGCAAAGAATAGCAACAGAGATAGCAAATACACCCATCTTATCATTCAACTACTAAAACTCAGGTTGAATAAATTGATCTCCAAAAGCATCGAGCAAAATAAAATATCGTCTATTCTAAACTTTATCAAGTCTACATCGTCCCGGGATATCGAGCACGCGAAACCGATAAATGCAACAAAAGAAATCGCCAGTGGTAGAAAGGTCTGCAGAACTAAGCGCCACGCAGATTCTCGTATAACGAGCAATCAATTTCTTTCTTATATATTGCTTCTCATTATTTAACATGGCGTGGCGGCAAGATTTTTCTGATAAAAAAGTTAATTTTAAAAGTGGCCCATGCCATCTTTTACGTTCATGTTTTGTTTTCAAGTGCTATGTTTTTACTGTCTCCTTTATTCAATACGTGCATATCATAATTCTAATTGTATTTCGTGTTTATTATAGTTTTAGGAAGCAAGCTGAAGTGGCAATGGGCCGGCCATATTAGCTGTAGAACCTATGACCGTGCGGGTAGACGTGTTCTTGAGTGGAGGAGTCGAATTAGTAAACATAAGGTGGGACGCCCTCAGGCTAGGTGGAGCGACGATTTTCGCAGGAGGCTGGTAGCAGCTGGATGAGAGTTGCCGAAAATCGAGTTGAATGGCGTGCAATAGGAGAGGCGTAAGTCCAGCAGTGGACTGCTATAGGTGATGGTGATGATGATGATGATAGTTTTAAGATAAGTACGTCAGACTCCTTAGTCTAATTCTTCTTCCACAAATATGAAAAGATCAGTAATTAAATGGAATAACGTTTTGTGCACCCAGATGCACAAAACTTTAGATAATTCCAATTACTATTTCTATAATCTCCTTCCGTTCTTCGACGACTTCACAATTATCTTAATCTTCATCAATTATTTCTGGATGTTGTACATCCCAACTGCAACCTCATCTTTCTTTGCTTATTCGAGTCGTAGCTAATCTTAATTCTGCGCGTGCACAGCCAGTGGCGGGACAAGCAATTACTGTTTAATTAATGCATAATTACATCTAACCCGTTCTTTATCCCTTGTACTCTTTTTCAACGAGGTTTACCAGATTCTGTATTACTGAGTCAACTACAAGCATTATGTAATTCGGTGAATACTTTGGCCTATTTATAACCCTGTCCATTAGATTACCCGTTTTTTGACAGCTGTCTTAGAACGTACATATTCCAGATTACATATAAGTAAACTTTAAAATGCGTAATAAAATAAATATATAAACTGCTTTATCATATTCTTACATCTCACATTATAATACCGTACGTGTATGAATCAATGTACTGTGTGTTGCTGCAATCACTAGTTGCATCCGTCAAAAAACGGCACCATAATTGCATAACACACGAGCTATCGGAATCGGTTTCATTTTGACAGTTCAACAACATTCATTGCGTTATTTACGTTGTTGAGCAGACACATGACATATTTCTTGAACATATGAAGCAATGGATTAGCAATATCCTTCAAAATGATTCAGATTGAGATTGATTGTGTGTTACGCAATTAGGGTGCGGTTTACCTAATGGACAGGGTATAATTGTGTAGCTAGATATAGACCTTAAAAAGCCTCTTCTCTTGAATCGATCTTTATAACAAGTGAATGCTGTTGACATAATTAGCCACAGCCTGTAGTAAACAAGGTGGTTACGAGTATTTGACAGACCTCTCTGGGTGCGCCAGCATAAGCATAATCAGCCTATAACGTTCCCCCACTGCTGGGACACAGGCATCCATCGCTGTGTCAGACATCAGTGCGGGTTAGTAGATGTCCCATGTTTTCGAATGTTTTGTCCTTTTCCTCACTCTGTTTTCGTTCATCGTTTTTGAGAGCAATAGTGATGAAATAAATAAATTAATTGATTGATGGATTTTGTGAGGAATGATATGAAAGAGAAGGGAGTGAATGATAGCGTGACGGTTAACAGGGGAGCATGGAAAAAGAAAACGTGTTGCGCCGACCCCAAGTAACATGGGATAAGGGCAGGAAGATGATGTTGAGTGATGAAATAAATTACACAAAGTAAAGCGCCTGGCTGGGTCAAAACCCACGACTTACAACTCGTAAGTCCCTGCCATCGTTACCACTGGTCCACCCTGCTCTCTGGGTGCCCAACTGGGGCCAAACTAATCACTTCTCCTGCTTAGCGTGTCAATGGCAATCTAAACGGACTCGGCCCAGAATTCGGCTATGTGTTTAGCGGCATCACTAGCGTCCATCAGTTGCTGTAACGTTCAGCTGGCAGGACACGTAGGACATGATATTAAGTGTACAGACGCCAGCACATCAAGCTACTAAAATCTGTCAAATTTCTTTATTAGATTTTTAGCTTTATCTCTAAGCATTAAGGTTCAAGGTTTATTGGGATTTGACAGTTTCGGGTAGCTTGACCTGCTGGCGTCTGAACCATCGTGTGTGGAACACACACAATATATTTTGAATCACAATCAATAATATCATAATTAGAAATATAATAAAAGAGAGGGGCTTGTGGTTATGTAATAACAGCCGCACGAGTCGATCTATCAGGTTAAGCTACGCTTGCCGTGGTTGGTCCGGGGATGGGTGGCCATCTTTAAATACCAACACCTTTCCGTGCCTCGGAAAGCTCGTTAAGCCGTTGGTCCCGGCTGTCATTCGTGGATCATTGACAGTCGTTACGGGTAAACAGAAGCCCGAAAGTCTGACAACCAGTGTTACCAAGGGATTTCGTATTACCCAATAACCGGGTTGTGGAGGTCAGATAATCAGTCGCTCCTTGTAAAATACTGGTACTCAGCTGCATCCGGTAAGACTGGAAGCCGACCCCAATTCGGAAAAGGCTAGGAAGATGTGTGAATCATTAATATTATAATTGTTAGCAAAAAAGTTTACAAATATGGTTTTCCGGAATTCACATCAACAAAGGAGATTGTTCTAGACCGCCCTATAACCAACAAACATTTGACGTGTACGTTAATTTTATTTATATTTTAATATACTTTAAAAAAAAAATAAATTCAAGCGGACACTGTTTAATTCCTAATAGGTTTTTAAAAGTGACCTCATTGATTTTATTACCAAACAAACCCGCCATCTTTCGTGGAATTGTCAATGTGAATGTCACAAAAGATTTGATAGTGTCGCTCTCGCTCATATTACATAAATATCGATATCGACGACGATGTCTATAATATCTAGTGATAAATAATAGATGTTCGATATTTATCACTTCCAAAACATTGAAAATGTGCAAAAAGTTTTTCATACATATTTTTTTCATGGAATTAGTTCCGTGATCATTTTAATGGGACTTATATGATAAATAGGGCGAACAATGTATGGGCGTAGAACAATCTCCTTTCACCCAAGGCTCCGGCTGGTTATAAGTTTATCCCAAGATGAGCCACAATTTCCTGCTCTGGCTAGGTCCCATGAGACATGAAAGACATCCTCAACTATTACTTACATATTTAATTATTCCTTGTTCGTTCTCACCCGTCACCTCTTCCTGCGGAAGGCATATAAATTTTACTAGGAAACGACTGTTTGTTGTCTGTTTAACAATTATTTTAACAACACAACAGCTATGCTGCATTACTGCTGATTGGTAGATTGCATGTGCAGCTGTAATCGAATAATCAGGAACTCGACTTTTCCTTGTATTATCGAGATGAAGGAAAAATATTGAATGCATGTTGCATTTAATAAGTTATTGACTTGATTGTTTTTTCTATATATACCTACAGGGTTACATTAAATTCGCTAGCAAAACTACAGAAGTGATGGGTATCGGTATATATCCAAACAATAAAATATTTTGTTGAGTTTTTTAGTGGGGTCATCAGTCGCCTGTAGTGTAGTCTCACACAAAAATATCAGTTGAAAAAATCAGTTTTGTATAAACTTCACAGAAGTGATGGGGATCGATAGGCTGAGTTGATTACGCAGTTATTTCTGAGAGGAGAATGAAACGAAATTCGCAACTGCTGATCTATTCTGTAAAGATCTCACCTTCAAAACTTAGGTGAAGTGAGCTATAACTAGTGACCCTAGCATCAGCTGGAATGACAGCTCACTTGAAGCTCACGTCACCTAAGTTTTCACGGTGAGATTTTAACAGAATAGATCGAAAATAACCAAAGTCGATCGATCACGAAGATGTCAACGAATGTGATCACACACACAATTACCCACTTTAGTTTTCACCTACATTTCTCCAAAATCTTTCAAAATACAAAACTCTTATTTTTGCAGATAAAGTGGCCTTCTCCTACTTTTTGTTATCATTAATCATACTTAGTTAATAGGTATATTGTTCGGAAAAAGAAAGTTTCCATTGTATTCTTGTAAATATGAATTTCCAAACAATATGCAAGCGTAGGTAGGTACTGAATGGTGTAATCAATGTGATGTACTGTAGCATCTGGTTAAATACTGACCTACAAACACCAAGGTAAGACCAACAGAAAAAGGAAATTATGAAATCTATACATCTTCTATACATACAAATAAATAAAATTGAAGTGTGTGTTTGTAATGTCAAATTAATTGGTTTTTACTAGATGCATATATATGAAAGTAGTATATACGAGTACCTACGGTACGTAAAACAAAAAAACATTTTTAGAAAATTTTGTCTGTCTTTCTGTTTGTTCCGGCTAATGTACGAAACGGCTGGACCGATTTTGAAGAACCCTGCGGAAGGATATTGGCTACCTTATCGACGGGCGAAGCCGCCGCCGCCGATGGAAGCTAGGATTCCTTAAATTAAAAAATATATCAGTTGGGATGAATTTATGCCAAGAACAAACTTAACTTCGTACCTAGATGAAATAGTATTCTCCTATACATCGATATACGTCAGCGTCAAATAATGTGAAAACTACAAACTAACTTTCGGGCGTTTTCCTTTACTTGTGGTGTAATACTAAGATTTTACTTCTTGCCAAATTTTATGATTCCAGGTCATCGGGAAGTACCCTATACGTTTTGATTTGTTTGCGAGTATCAAAATATGTCGCACATTTGTACAGACAAACAGACAGACGGACGGACAACGAAGTGATCCTACAAGGGTTCCTTTTCAGGTATGGAACCCTGAAAACGATCTTCGCGGTTTACAAGCAACAATCCCTGAAAGTTGTTATGCAAAAATTGTGATAATAATACCCAACACCCATATACACAGACATGTTGGTAATTTCACCTCTATTTTGAATCTTCACTGATGGGATACAGGCCTCTTTCGGTGAGAGAAAGTAGGCCGTAATGCACCACGCGGGCCCAGTGCAGTTGGTAGATGTCACATGAATTCGAAATTAATGGTTTTAGGGTATGCCGGTTTCCTCACGATGTTTTCCTTCACTGTTTTGAGAGCAGTAGTGATGAAATTAACAAAGTAAAGTGCCTGCTTGGGTCAGTTAGTCGGGGCCGACCTCACTGGGCCACCACTGCTCCAATATAAAAACATACACACACACACACACACACACACATATATACAACACACACACACACAACACATATACATATATGTGTATCCTTTGTTGGAGATCCTCAATAAATAAATAAATAGGCGTTAATATAAATAGACATTGCAAGCCCGGTAAGCAGATGACAACCTCATACTTAGGTTAAAACTGCGAAAAGCCGTTCCAAAAAAAAAAAAGACTGTATATAAACATTTAGTCCGTAACAGAGAATCGAGGACACATTCGCATTTACGGAAAGTTTTTGCCATTATCTGATGAGGTCTCGATTCTTCATGCATTGTTGGATAAAAAATATTGCTACCTATCACAATGTCGCGTTTCGCGTATGAGGTGCAATAAATTGTGTTTTTTTTTTTGTAAAAGTGACAATTTTCTTAATCATTTGACATCTTCACCTTATTTTGATAAGATCACTGAAGGTTTTTGCATTTTTTACGTACTTGCATGTTTGAAAAATATGTATTTTTGCTCGATATTAATAACGGCAACAGGTTCACGCTTGAAATATTCACAGAATAATTAGTTGTATATTCACTTTAAAAATAAATAGGTAATTAAATTAAAATTTAAGGGGGGCTCCCATACAACAGACGTGATTGTTTTGCCGTTTTTTGCTCGGTATTAATAACGGCAACCGGTAGACGCTTTAAATATTCACAGAATAATTAGTTGTATTATTCAATATTATTATTAAAAGAAAGTTTATAATAAACCGCTTTATTCATAAACGTTGCTTAAAGTTAAGCAGTGATTAGCGACTGTTTAACCATACATTTTTGACGTTTAAGCGTTACTTAACTTTAGTCATCGTTTATGAATAAACCCCTTTGTGTCTAATGTTGTATAGATAATGGTACGTTACCCTTCGTGCGCGAGTCGACTCGCCCTTGGCCGTATTATACTTATTTTTATTTATTTATTAATTTTAGGATCTCCAACAAATACACTAAACATTACATATAATATTAATGGACGGCAAAGTATAAAGTAGGTGTACTCCTTCAATTACAGGAGACCACAGCATGCACATTAAAATAAAAAATTTGACAATGGAACATAAAAAAACACAACAAATTCTGTAAAATATTAGGACAAAGGATATTAAAATACCTAAAATTAATTTAAAAAGAAAACTTTCGTATTACATTAAATTTTTAAGACATTTCTTATATTTAACGAGAGATTGGCTGATATCTAAATCTGTAGATTTAGCCATCATGTTGTATTGCCTACAAAGTCTTGGTACAGCAGCGTAATGACCCAGGTTGGTTTTGGAGCCTGGGGTGTAAAATAGACTAAGTGTTAGATCTGGGAAATCGAGTTGGAATTTTAATCCCTAGTGAGTGATCCGTAGTGAGCTTTATATCTTATAACCGAAAAGTTTGACAGTATTGCAAAACTGTAAAAAATTCAAAATTATTCCTCGAACAGTATAATTATATTTATCAATCGGACGACTGAAAAATCAGCCCCCAATCATTACAAATTAGGCCTACAATAAAAAAATCTAGGGGAATACCCCAAGTTTTTTTTACTAGGTACTTACGTACTCCCGATTTTTGTACTGATCTGAACAGCTACCTATACACTCAATTCAGTCTTGCATATAGCTATTTTATTATCCAGCATAGACATAGTTATGAACCGCTTTCCGACTTAATTCCGTCTTACCTGACCTACTATCAGGTAAATGAGTTGTAGTGTGCACGACTTAGGAACCACAACGTTCAAGTTCGTTCAACAATCCACCTTTATGGTTTAAAGTTCACTAAAGGAATTCATTTTTTATTTATAGTGTTGTTTACGTCGCGTCGGCGGAAACAAAACAAAATGGTGGCCGTCCCGTCTACCTGCCGTCGAGGCTTCTATTCTAGCCCTTCTCGGAATCCTAATTAGTTTGATTTGTTACCTACCTAAATATGTGTATCTTTTGTCAGCGAATGCCAGAGGTTTTTCTTTATTTTTCATGGTTCTTATAGAACTTCGGAGCTTTTAAAATGTAATGCAATTGCAAGTGTAGCTCTATCTGCAGGGTCAAATAAAATGAGCTAGCGAAACTCTGCAGACGTGATGAGTATCGTTAACTAAACACGATAAAATAAAAATAATAAAGATTTGATGTGTTTTTTTTTAGACGTGAACGACCGCTGGTAGTGTTGTTACTTGAAGTACGAGTTGAGAATATATGTTTTATCGTGTTTCGATATCGATAAATCACGTCTATGAAGTTTACACACAAAAGAAACTGATTTTTAAACTGATATTTTAAGTGAAAACACTAACTGCGGTCGATGACGCCACAAAAAAAAATCATCTAATTAATATTTTTTTTGTTTTATTGTGTTTAGATATCGATTATTCGATACCCATCACGTATGCGGGGTTATGCTAGCTAATTTAATCTGTAGGGACAAATTAAATTAGCTATTCGTTAGCTAATTAATAAAATATCAATATTAGACAGGGGTATAATATTGGTATTTTACGTGACTGTTAAGCACGGTAATGCGTTGGATATACGAGTAAATTAGGTCCAAACTAAAATAATAACACGTCGCTGGAAACCAGCGCTGGAGTTCAGGGGGTCTACTCCGAAGTACAAAGTGCGAATGTTCGGATCGGACCGACACATGGCCGAACCGAATATTATTGAAAAAGGCGAAAAAAGTTCGGATCGGCTCAGTTGGGTCGGGACCATAGTCAATATTCGAAAGAGTGTAGGAGTGTAAGATCGGAACCGACCAAACCAAACAGTAACTTCGTAGCAGGAAACGGCCGAACATTCGGCCGATACTACTTCGTAGTAGAACCCCTTTTTTTTTTTTTTGAGGATAGGAAATCGTCAAATGACCCCTCCCGCTCTGGGTGGAGCGGAAGGGAGTGTCAGACTCTTACTGACTAAAACCCACCCGTGTTCCTTCCTTAGCCCTTTCTGTTCCAGGGCAGCGGTAACCCTTTCGGAAGATCCCGCCGCCCTGGCAGGGTAGTAGACCCCCTGACTCGCATTATGCTGAGCGATGGCCGTATTGCATGGATGTGACGCATGTTTACCCCAAATTGTTATTTCTTTTGTTTTCTTTTTCTGCGTCATGTCTAACGCAAATACTTAGGTATACGTTTTTTTTTTCATGCTTTCTAACATCATGGGTAGGTAACAATCCTTTTCCTCCTATTGACTTTTATGGCCCACTCCCTCCAAACAGAGGGGAAGCCTGTGTCCCAGCAATGAGAACATTATAGGCTGATTGTGATGAACCATCCTTTTACTAAGACTTCAAAAGTACCACACGATACATCGTTGCACATGGAGCTAATCTATATAACATTTTCGCATTTATGTAATGTTAGTATGGAAGTATGGATGGATACTAAACGCATCCATATTATAATGCGCAAGTAACTCTGTCTGTCTGTTTACCTGTGTTACAGTCCAGCCGTTGAGAGAATGCTTTCTTGACAGGAGTCAACAGACGTCACACGTATTTGTTTCGATGACAAAGATCCACGAATGACAGCCGGGGCCAACGGCTCTCGGTATGTAAGATGGTCAGCCATCCACAGACCAACCGCGGCAAGCGTAGCTTAACCTGATCGATCGACCTGTGCAGCTGTTATTATTATTTAGCCACGGCCCCTCGGCCAAGTAGATTTAACATATCATCGGTAAATTACCAGAATCCTTAACTTATAGAGTAGTTATAGTGTAGAGCGCGAGGAGCGCGAGAGATAAGTACTTTTTATCCCGATAGGATAATTTCCAACCGACACGCGGGCGAACTCACAGGCAAAACTAGTAAAGTATAATTTACAGCAACTTAGCTTAAATTTTCACTACTTATCGGTTTGGTGCAAATATAAACAGTAATTGAAAAAAGAAAAAAGCGAACGTCTCGCATCACTTTTTATTATTATTTCTTGAGTAAAAAGTAGACGCCATTTACTTTTTGCTGGTCAAAAAATCGGTCAATATGAGCTTGAACGTTTGTGCCAAAATTCTACTTTGATACGAAAGCCTGTTCGCAAACACTATGTTAAATGCTAGTCGTCTAAAATGATTTAATGACCCCCTAAAAAGCTGATGTATTAGTTTCTCTTTGGAGACTAAATACTTAATATACGATTTCTATATTTTAATCTAAGTCCTAGTAACTTCTTTCTCCAGCAATGAGTGAATACTTATTCATTCAGTTTTTTATACTCCCAAAAAAGCCGAAATAGTTTTTTCTTATCTGACTTTGCGATATATTCGCCAAAAATGTAAACAAAATAATTTTAATTACTATCTACAATTCTACACAATTAAAAAAGTTCAGTTTACGCTACACCTTCAAACATTTTTATGACTTTTTTAAAAGTGCTAGTCACTCTGAAATCTACTTAATTGCCATTGAAATAAAGTTGATATTTGTTTAACTTGAAATAACGTCAATTTGAAACAAATAAAAGAATATATGTTGTTGTATTGGCGCCGTTGGTTTCGTGGTTGCAAGAGCGACTGCTGAGCGTGGGGCGGGACCCCACGCTCAGCAGTTACATTCTCAGGTCGTGCAAAGTGTTATTGAGTTTTTCCATCATGATTTTTTTTGTAACAGCCCGCTGTTTGTAAGCTGGCGGTGTGATACCCCGTGGCTCGTAAAGCACGTTAAGCCGTTGGTCTTGCGCCTAATCTCTCTCGTGCCATCAGACTAAGAGAGTGAGGGAAAGAGAGAAAGAGTGCACCTGTGTCTGCGCACACACTTGTGCACAAAATTTCTTCCGCGCTGAAAGCTCTGTCTGTTGAGATTGGCCACCATGGCTGAAATACGGTCTAGAGGACCAAGACGATTATGTGGTTGCATACTCGACGGGAAAAGTCATGAAATCCCTTCTTCTTGTTAGTTACATCATACCTAATCATCATCTGGGTCCACCCCCGACAAACCCCGAATTAAACTTTCTCTCTCATATCGGAAAAAATAGCTCTTTGAAAGGAGCTTTGCGCGTCAAGAGACCAATGAGTTTTTCCCAAATATAACAAATACTACTTCTTCTGGTTCCCCCGACCCACCATGTCGGATCGCATCTCCCGCCCGCATTATTACTTCGTTTTTGCTTAGAAGCCTTCCTCAAGAATTGGGCTATCAGCAAAAAGATTTTAGTAGTTCCAGAGATTACCGCGTTCAACATCAACATACTCTTCAGCTTTATTAGATTTTACATTATCATTTGCCTAGCCTTTTCCTTACTATGTCGGGGTCGGCTTCCAGACTAACCGGATGTAGCTGAATACCAGTATTTTACATGGAGCGACTGCCTATCTGACCGTACACAACCCAGTTACTGGGTAATGCGATACCCCTTGGTAAGACTGGTTGTCAGACTTTCGGGCTTCTGACTACCCATAACAGCTGTCGAAGATCCATGAATGATAGCCGGGACCAACGGCTTAGCGTGCTTTCTGAGGCATGGAGGGGTATGTACTCATACATACAAAGATGGTCACACCTCCATAGACCAACCGCGGCAAGCGTAGCTTAGCCTGATTGATCGACCTGTGCGACTGTCATTTTTTATCCACGGACCCCTCGGCCATGTAGATTTCATTTATCATCGCTAAATTACCAGAATCCTTAACTTGTAGTGTAGAGTGCAGCTTCTCTTCGCTTGACGGAATTAAATCGATTAATAAAGACAGGCTTTTAATTAAGTGGTTTTTACCCTTAAATCAAATCAAATCATCAAATCCTACTCTAAGGGCCGATTCACACCGGAACGGCAGAAGCCGGCAGCGGCCGGCAGCGTCGTCAGAATGCATAATTTATGATGTTTGTGTCGCCGCGAGCAACCGCGGGCAGACGCGCGTGGCGCGACCTTTTCAAGCGATACTGGTCTTTTTATTATGTAGATAATGTTTAAAATTATTTCACACTGAAAGTGCTCCCCATGCCGCTGCCGGCGGCTGCCGTTCCGGTGTGAATCGGCCCTAATTGCATCTGCCGCGGATGGGTTTTCTTTTGATCTACGTGTTATCATACATTCAAATTGTTCTGACATTTAGGGTCATTGCATTATCCCCCATAATAAATAATACTTGTCTGCATTGTACGGAGTAATCAAGGTAGATTATTAGCATTTGTTAAAATATATTGTTCGAGGTTGCTACACCGGATAAACATAAAAAAAACCACAATATCATACACGTAATTGATACCATTTATGATAGCAATCAGATATTATTACGTAAAATTAGAAATATATTGCAAAAATACTGTATGACCTCGTGATTTTATTTAGATTAGACATGTCAATGGCATTTTACTGTTGTTGGCCATTTTCATTTATAACTAGGTATACCTGCGACTTCGCATGCATGTCGGAAAACATTAATGTAGTTTTTCTAAAAACCTTATAACATGAGCTATCTGCCCGTGAAAGTCCCGTCAAAATCTGTCCAGCCGTTTCGGAGATTAGCCAGAACAAACAGACCGAAAGACGGATTTTTTTTTTTAATTGATTTTTGTTATAATCGCAAATACTTTACAAATAAACAAAATAGAAGTGTCTGTTTGTATTGTCAAAATAACAGAAAAAAAAAAAAAAAAATAGATAACTGTAAAGGTGATGCTGGAATTTGAACTAAGGCAAGCTGCTTGCCTGGTATAAAAAATAATCCCCGCTGGGAAACTGAAATGAAAAGGATCTAGCTTCCGTCGCAACCACAAAATTAAAACTATTATGTCCTTTAAATATTTTATTTTCTCTTCAAAATCATGCCTAAAAAATAACTAAAAACAATAATCTTACGCTACATATTGTAATAAATCAACCGAAAATTTTTTCATACCAGGTTTTGTTGTCACCGTTTCTAGTAACTGGGGGGCTGGTTGTAGGTGGCTCCGTAATCGTCTGGGTCGTAATCGGTTGGTTTGTAGGGTGAATGGGTTGGTTCGAGGGTTGAATTGGTTGGTTTGTTTGCTGGATCGGTTGGCTGTAGACGGGTTGATTAGTAATTGGTTGAATCGGCTTAGCGTATATCGGTTGATTCGCTGGCGGAATCGGCTGACTGCTGACAGGTTGCTTTACGTTTTCTAAGGGATTGATAGGAACTTGTTGTTGAATAGGATTCGACGGACTATAAGGTCCTGGAGTCGGATTCGGGATCGGCTGGGGTTTAACAGTGTCCTGACCTGAAATAAAAACGTTCATTTTGAAACGCGGACAAATAGGTTAATACGAATTTAATTCTGGGTTGGTCTGCAATTTATGGAAGCTACACCATTTATATTTGAAACAAAATGCCGACAATCCTGCACCCTAATTGCCTAACACAAAATCAATCTCAATCTGAATCATTTTAAAGGATATTGCTAATCCATTGCTTCATACGTTCAAAAAATATGTCATGTGTCTGCTCAACAACGTAAATAACGCAATGAATGTTGTTGAACTGTCAAAATGAAACCGATTCCGATTGATCGTGTGTTACGCAATCAGGGTGCTGATCCTGCACCACAATTGCGTAACACGCTATCAATCTCAATCTGAATCATTTTGAAGGATATTGCTAATCTATTGCTTCATATGTTTGAAAAATGTGTCTGCTCAACAACGTAAATAACGCAATGAATGTTGTTGAACTGTCAAAATGAAAGTCATTCTGTTGTTATACTATTAGTGTGTTACGCAATTACCCCGCTGTTTCTAATACAATTACTTAGTGAGTCCTTTGTAATTATAATAATTCGTTTTAACTTTTCAAAATCAAGAGTTCTAAAGAAACCCCCTTACATAAAAACGTTGTTTAGAGTTAAGACATGCAACTGCTTTAACAATAGCCATATGAAGATCCGCTAAGATAAATATTAATAAAAATAGTATACATAAAAATAATAGTCTTTTCTTTTCTCTCTTCTTCTTTCTTTCTTTCTTAAAAACCTTGCCCCAGACTAGGAATTACTCCTGTATCGTGGGTGCGTTTACAAACATTTAAACTCACATACACAAACAGCCAGACCCGGAACAACTACCTGTAGGCAATACAAATATTTGTTCCGTTCGGGAATCGAACCCGCGACAGTCGATTGCACAGCCACTGCGCCAACCGTGTCGTCAACAACTAATAGTAAACTAATATTAATAACTAATAGTATTTATATATAATAGTAATAACCATCATATACGAAATAATTAATAAATACCATCATATACTATGATTGACGTCCTTTGAAACGTCTTCGCATATTTTTAGCGATAGATAGGTACGTCAAAAAGTGTATGATTAAGCCGAAGTTTTATAAACGCTGCTATATATGTTTATAAATAAGGGGGAATATTTACTTTATAAAAATCTCAAATACTTTCGTTGACAGACAACGAACAGTCTAAACCGCGGGATTTAGTAGTATGAAATCTTGCATATGAGTTCTTTATATGTATAGTGTAAGTGAGTACTAAAGAAGGATTTTTGAAAATTGTCTCCTAAAGAGAGAGTATTGGTAACACAGTGATAACAGCCTTCACTAACGAGTTTTACAAGACCCAGATGCCTGTCTGGGTCTTGTAAAACTCGTAATTCGATCGAAATGATGATCAAATAATTTACAAAAAGTAAAGCGCCTGCTTTATTGTGTAAATTATTTGATCATCACTGGTCTAAAAAAATTAAAGGGACAAAACATCGTGAGAAAACTGGCATGTCCACGAAACAACAAAAATCGATGACGTACTGACATCTACCAACTCGCACTGGGCCCGCGTGGTGGTTTACAGCCCACTCTCTCTCTCACCGAGAGGAGGCCTGTGTCCAGGCAGGCCAGTGGGAAGAGAGGTTTAATACGGAGTGAAAGTTTCTATGGAAGTTTGTTATTTTTGCCGATCGGATATAACATTAGATACACGACTTGTCCTAAAATTAAACATAAAAGATTTCAGATAGTTACCATTGTTACCAAACTTATTATGGACATCAACAAACTCGGTGGGCTCCTCAATCTTTCCTTCAAACAGCACCACTCCTTTTTCATTGTCCCAAATGAAGAACAGGAAAGTTCTGTCAATTTTCAGGTTGACGAAGCTGTTGATGAGAGGAACCACCATGCCGGCAGTGGCTGCAGCGGCCAATGTGCCTTTCTCGTCAACTTGCATGTACACTTTGTGGAAGACGCTGTTCAGGTGACCAGAGACTCCAGGGTCTGCGAAGATGCCTGAAAGATTTGCGGCAGAGGAGAATAGAGTTGAGATGCCCATCTGGAAGGTTAAGAAATAATAAGATGAAATAAAATAATAATAATATTATTATTTAAATTATGATATTTATTGCAATTAAACATGTCAAATTTTCCCAATCAACCTTGATCCTTAATGCTTTGGCGATGAAGTTGAAAATCTATTAAAGAAATTTGACAGAATGTAGTAGTTTGATGTGCTGGCGTCTGTACATAAATGGCAATGTACGCCGTTTTTATTTATTTAATTTGTTTTTTTTTTTTTTTTGGGGATTGGCATCTCGCAGTTCAACCTATGAAGTTGTCGTCTGCTTAACCATGCTTGCTTAAAAACGAAGCGACTACACACTACCCGAAGGCACCCCCTGTGGGGTATGGACGTCGCCATCGGCTAAGGGTGTCGTCGCTGGGAGAGGCCAGCGAGGGACAGACTGGATCGGAATTATAAATTCTTTGTGTAAATAGTCAGAAACTTATAAACGCGGCTACGGAGAACAAGTAGTTTAGAGCGACGATTTTTCTGTAAGCAGTTTGTCACTCACTATCTCCAAATCTTACTTTAGACAAACACTTACATTTTTCAGTACGGACACCATATCATCACTGTACTCAACAGTGAACCTGGGCATGGTAAGGATGACATCAGACGGCTGCAGCATCTTGGATATCTGCAGTAAGCCAATGTAGGGCAGGTCACGGATGAGAGCCACCCCAGCGTCATGATCTTGCGGAACTAGCAGGATCATTGAGTAACGGTTACCCTGCAAGGAAAAGTATTTGTTTTTTTTATTAAAACTAAAATAATGTTTGCACGATAAATAAGGAAATAAAAAAGGAAAAAACGTAATCCTTATATGATCACTTCGTTGTCCGTCCGTCTGTCTGTCAGTCTGTCAAGACCGTTTTCCTTAGGAACGCGTGGTGGCGTCGTTTATTTGTGACACGGTTTCAAGCATAACGTTAGTAGGTAATGAATGAATCAGTCCTTAATTGGTATTAATAAAAAAATCGACGTAAACAACTTGAATCACGTGTGAGTCACAAATGACGAGACGAGACGAACGAAATTTTAGTAGGATAATATGACTACCTAGCACGATATATTTGCGCAAGACTTCCTGGGTGACTAGCGTAACTGCAACTATGGAAAACCTCAATCAAATTGGTTCGTAGAAATAATACTTAAAACATTCCAGAAAAGATCAAAATCTCAAATCGTTTATTGCAATCCATACTGTACACTTAAAGGTGGTAAAATAAAAAAAAAACAATAGAATCAATTATGGACCCTGTCGGGCACAGAAATTTTTTAAATAAGTAAAGAGAGGAAGAGCGCTTTATAAATTTTGTTGATAAGTAAATATTTCTGGACCATCATCTGCCTAGCCTTCTCCCAACTATGTTGGGGTCGGCTTCCAGTCTAACCGGATGCAGCTGAATACCTATTTTTAAATATTTCTAGATACGCTTTGATAGTAAAATTCTAAGTAAGATATGCACGTGACCTCTAATTCCTAGCATACATTGCATGCATAAGAAGCTTACTAATTGCTACTGAAAATAATTCATATATAAAAAGATGACTACCTTGAAAGCACACTTCCGACTTATGACAGTGAGTCAATGGCAGCTGGAATTTCTTCCAAGAGTTCATTAACTTATCCTTGTGGCTAAGTAATAACAGCCGCACGGGTCGATTGATCAGGTTAAGCTACGCTAGCCGCGCTTGGTTCGTGGATGGGTGACCATCTTTACATGAAAGCACATTAAGCCGTTGGTCCCGAATGTCATTCTTGGATCTTTGACAGTCGTTACGGGTCGTCAGAAGCCCGAAAGTCTGACAACCAGTCTTATCAAGGGTTATCGTATTACCCAGTTACTGGGTTGTGGAGGTCAGATAGGCTGTCACTCCATGTAAGATACTGGTATTCAGCTGCAACCGGTTACTCAATACTCAATACTTTATTGCATTCCATAATGTGTACATATGATAGTTGGTATGTCAAAACATCGAATCAATTATGGACCCTGTCGGTTAGACTGGAAACCGACCCCAATATAGTTGGGAAAAGGCTAGGTAGATGATGAGGCAGATTATGAGTTCATTAACTTATGAGTAAAGTTAATACCGGGTCTTAGGCCCTTTGTACACACACGTGTGACCAATTCTTGAGGAAGGCACACAGCGTGTGCCACTTGTTTACCACAAGTAAACCGCGTGTCGTTTCGTGACATAAAATACTGTACACTTGATTACATCTATCACAGAGCTCCGGTAGTGTCAACGCAACGGCATTATTGGTAAAATTCGTGACGCCGAAAGTGCGTTCAGCGCGCCATTGTCAGAGACCGCCTACAAAGCTGTCAGTTTCTATACGTCATTAATGTCGTGGTGACAGTAAACGGTGACATTTGAATTTTGAAATTTGAGTTAATTTTCAAGTTATGGAACAACAAACTGAATGAAATACTTGCAAAGTACAAATTGTTATACCTATATCATCATCATCATTCTCCTGCCCCTACTCCAATTTTTTATACAGGGTTATTGGGAAAACACCAACGACCTCTTAAGAGGTAATTGTACTCGTCATTATGAACAACTTTTACTATGGGACCAAACCTGAAATCGCGAAAAAACAAATCATCTGTTCCCTACATTTACGAGTATGTTCGGTTAACTCGTCAAAATGTAGGGAACAGCAGATTTTTTTTTTTGCTGAGTTTCCAATAACCCTGTATAGTGTGTAAATTGTTAGTTTTGTAAAAGTAAGTTAACCAAAAAACATAATTATATTAAATCAATTCTTTATTTTTACCTCGTATGGCAGTTCCACAGCGTGTGCTCTCAGGTTCTCCACATAAGCGTAATTGAGTTCTGCGTCCAACTCCATCATGGCGACGTTCCTACAAACACCGTCTTTGAAGAAACAGTCGGCGTGCGTCAGCTTAGGTGAGAACTCGTGTAGCCAGGTGCCCTTGAAGTACAACGCGTTTGCCACTAACAGCTCCGTTTGTGGGGAGATATGTGCTGGAATGTTGTAAAAGATGAGGATAATGAGAGGATATATACAAAACTTCCTCATCTCTGAGACATTTCCTTTTTTTTCGGGCCATTCACATTTCCATAATTAATATTATTAACATATGTATTTTTTCCTTCTTTGTCTAGCATCATAGTCTGTCGAGTCGCTTTTAGTGCAGCACTTCTTTCTATTTAGCTTAAAAGTTTTAATTACTTACGTCTGAAGACGTTTCTTCAACTAGGTTTAATAGTTTTCCGACAAAAGTCTCCAAAAATTGGATATCTGGCAGCTTTGGCATTTAAGCACTCCAATTTCACTGTTCTTACCTGACATAGGCAGATCAGAGGGGCAATTCTCGTAATTTTAAGAACGTTCACAGTCTGATATCAGTCTCAATCTGTCAAATATACCTCTAATTCCCCTACATTTTTGACATAGATATTGTCGCTGAGGTGAGATTGCGACTAGATTTTGAACGTTTTTAATTACGAGAATTGGCCTTCAGGTTAAAACCATCTGAACTTAAAGCTAGAATATCAACTACAACTTGCGTTAAATGAGTGAAACCTACCTTGATCAATAACATTCGGGATGAGCCCCTTAGTCTTGCTGCTCACCCATCCGTTGATAATGTCTGCAGAAGTCCTTGGGTCATTGAAGTCCAAGTTGCTTACTTCAGAGAAATAGAGGCGCTTCGCCATCGTCTCGTATTTCTTCTTGAGTTGCAGCTTCTTCGACACAAACAAACCGTTTGCGTTTTGGACGGATACACTGGTTGTGTTTACCTGAAATTAATTTTGAATTTATGCGTCAGAAAATTACAAAATTGTTGAAGAATGATTATCTGGTCCACACTCTGAAGTGATGATGGTAGCCAAGGACAGTGGTTGCCCAGTGGAAATGGCCTCGACTTACGAGTTGTAGGCCGTGGGTTCAAACCCAGGCAGGCGCTTTACTGTGTATAAATAATTTCATCACCACTGCGATCCAAACGGAGAAGGAAAACATCGTGAGGAAACCAGCGTGTCTTAGCACCAAACCCACAATGGGCCCGCGTGGTAGATTATTAGCCCATTCGCTTTCGAAGAGAGGCGGCTTGTGTCCCAGCAGTGGGAACATTATAGGATGATTATGTGATGGTAGCCTGAACAGAGCCTTACATTTACATACTCCGTCTGAACATTTTCATCGTAAACTTTACTTAAATGCAGTGACTAAGGCTAATTTATTTTATTAAACACTATTTTTAGACATTTATCGATAGTTCTATAAGCCATGTTGCGAGATTCTTGCTACTTTGCGTGGACAAGTTTGGGAATACCCAGCAACAGCTTTATAAAACGCACTCTCCATTGCAAAACCTGTATAAAAACGACTCCCTAGAAGTATATTACGTCTTTGGGATTTTCCAAAACTTCAAATTTGACTTCATTATGCCCGGGATGCCCGAGGCTATTTTAAGCTAGCAAGCTAGTACCTCTAGCTGAGTGTATACATAACTAGTTTCATTTCTAGGCTAGTAAGCTAGCAGTCTCAAGCTAGGATAGTGTAATAGGAAGGGGTTCTATTTTTGAGCTAGTGGCGCCCCCACCACCGATTTTACTATCCTGGTACTAGCCTCGTTTAACCGGCAAAGATCGACCCAATCGGATCATTTTACTCTACGGACGAAGGCACCGCAATGCTATTGGCTTCGTGTAAACAGCATAAGCGTGTGCTAAGCCAGGACAGGAAGCCAGGATAGAATACAGGGGTTCTAGCTTGCTATCCTAGCTTTGAAACACTACCCTCGTGTATCCCGAGCATTAGTGTAACATTTCTATAACCTCCAATAATTTACCTGCAAATCCTTCATAAATACGCTCAACAGTTGTCGATAGTCATCTTTATTGGGTGTCAGTCTTAAAGCAGTCTGGATTTCTGCAGCAGTGACTCCACGGGCACCTTCCAACAACATTGCTAGTGTTGACTTAATGCTGGCTGGAGAAACCATGACGTTGCCACTCTTCCCTTCGGCGCAATACCGAAGGAGGTCGATGTCAAAGTAGTTCAGTCGTGAATTTGAAGCGCCGGTAAGACAGTCCAAACTTTGGAGTGAAGCGAAGATCAAAACTGAAATGAGGAAAATGATAAAATAAATAAACGACAGCTTCATTTGTCTGGGCCATAAACATGTCCAGTTGCCTGCGAACCGTAAAATTATCCCATTTTTTGGTCTTCATAAAAAAAATTATAAACCGTATTATAATATGTATTTATGTACATAAATACATATAATGCGGTTTGTAATTTTTTAGATAAAACGAGCTCTTATCATTCTCAGGCAATAATATCAACTTCAATAGATTTGCATTCTTCGTATCAATAGCATTGCTAGGTATTTGCTGATACGAGTATATTATACGTTCAGACCATCGTCCAACGTCAAAATTACAAAAGAGAGTCCCCCCGCCCTTCACCACTTCCTAGTAGTGCTTTCGCTGGGAAGAAGTGGCGCAATAAACTCCCCAGCAGCACAGCTGTTTGTTTCGTTATAAAAAACTTGATTGTATACAATACTAGGTATGTAAGTAATTAACATTATAAGACACAGAAAATTAAATTATTTGCCATATGTCAGCTAGCCACGCCAATATACCAACAAATACAATAAAAACTATAATTATGTACTCAAGCAAAACCTAATGAATTAAAAGTGTAAATAAAAAAACTTACTACCTAATTAAAAGCCTCCATGCATAAAGGGCGTGCCAGCTTACATGTTTATGCAATCCTGGGTTCTATTCACATAGCTGTCACTTGAAGTCACAAATGATAAACTAGTATTATCGCCAAAATCTACTAAATATCTGACCGCCGAAGGACTATTCCTGCTTACAGCGCATATTAAGTCGACCTAAAAACGATCCTCTTTTGTTTTACTTACGGACGCAGCTGTGGTCATCATGTGCACGAGGTTTTGTTTTCAAAATTGTCAGTTATAGGTTTTGGTGATAATACAATTCATGATTGTGTCCATTAATATTTTATACTGTTTTTGTTTCTTTGCAATTTTTACAAATCAGAGCCAAGATGTCATCTTTACAAATCCGGCAATATCATGATCCTCCTCCTCTTGTAAGGACAGGATAATGCGGGTGATATATTCGGTTTTATTATGATGATATTGCTAAATTCGTTGTTACGACATATAGATATATGATATTGTCCAATTCAGTTAGGTTCGGCGCAGAATATCTTCTCCCATACATCTCCCAGTATTCATCCCCTTAAATGCCATGTCTTTCACCTCAATCCATTTATCGTTTATATGGTTTTCCTTTAAATAGTCCGATGGCTTTAGGTACAACATTCTATTCAAAACATTTCTCAGAAATGCATCAACGACAAAACGTAGAGGCTAATGATACCGGTTTCATTTAAAAGGAAAATTATAAAGGTCGTTCCGAAGATATTAAATACCTATCTTTTATAATGAAATCATAGAATGATATGTGCATTATTTATGTGACCATAAGAAATCGTTAGCTTACTATATATTATACATAGGTACTGTGGATTGTAATAACATGGAAAAGTCCCAAGGTTGAGGTATAATTATTAAACATATAGTTGACCTCAGCTTAGAGTAAAAAGCAGCATCGATTCAATTTGTCATTCGTGAATACAGGCAATTTAAATCACGGATTTATTGACAAAAAAAGCTACATAACAACTTCCCACTCGGTCAGAATAACATCGCAGAAAAAAAACCATTTCAAACTTTTAATTGTTTTTTGTTCACTATGAAAATTTTAAATTACTTACCAGCAGCTATTGTGGAACGCATTTTTAAAGCTTTTTGTAACTATTTACATAATAAAATAACAAAACTGGTAGACGGTGCCGATCGAGAAACCGACGACCACAAGCAAGTCGTTAAATAAACACACTGACTTGGATTTCTATAGAAACCTGCAAGATACTCGAGTGACGTAAGCAAAGAGATGACTAATACATACGACCTTTTCATTTTAAACATGAAACGAGTTATAGCTGAGGGTATTTACGTCCAATTTAACAAACTTATTTGAATCAGGTTCATGTTTTTTTGATTATTTTCAAAACAAGATTTTGTCTACATCCTTTTTGGTGTCTTCAAATGGGATATAATATTATTTGTTATAACTCACTTTTTGAAGGCTTCTGCGAATAGAAACTCAAAAGTTACAATAGAATTAGATTGCTTACCTTGTACAGTGTTTCGCAGACATTGCATTTTTATTAAAAAATCTCGTAAATATAATCATTTAAATCCAAGATTTCGTATCCTCATTTAGCGAGCATGTTTAGTTTTTATACAAAAAAACTGTTGAAAATCGTCAAATTTTCATCCATGAAAAAAGAAAAAAAAATACTCTTATTCTAATCATAGTACGTAAAAATTATGCAAGAAGCATCGATGGCATTCGTGGTAGATCTTTGACAGTCGTTACGGGTCGTCAGAAGCCCGAAAATATGACAACCAGTCTTACCAGGGTATCGTATTACCCAGTAACTGGGTTGTGGACATCAGATAGGCAGTCGCTCCATGTAAAATATTTATTCAGCTGCATCCGGTTAGACTGGAAGCCGACCCCAACATAGTTGAGAAAGTCTAGCCAGATGATGAAGCATCGATGGCGTCTTTAATGCTGCATATTTTAGAACACAAATGAACCTCGTAACTTTCGTAGATTCCAGATATACACGAGTTTTTGGTTTTAGGTTTTTTTATTTTTGTTGGGAAATCCACCGTATTGGGATAAGTTATATAAACTGAAGTTATACTTTTCACTTCCCATAAACACCACAAAAAACACTCATTGTACAACGTTCAACTTCGCCAAACGTCACCTCGTCCGGTTGTGGGTTGTGGTTAACCTCTTGGGCTTACTGTGACTAGACATGGAATTATCCTTGTTCTTCTGTTAATTATAGAGAAAAACTTGTTATGAGGATAAGCATAAAAGCAAATGTGTGTGCGGTTTTCAAAGCCTGTAGAAAAACGTTTAACTGCAATTGTAGGCGGTCTTCTCGGCTTATACCAGAATCATTTATAAAGACAGCTGGGGGCCTAAAAAGGCCACTTTAAGCAATACCTCTAAAAGCTATTCATTATCTGAATTCCCAGCAGATCATTAGCAATTCCTCTAATTTTCGTTAAATGGTTACACATAATAGATTAATCACCCACAATTCATTTCATATCAATCATATTTGGTGTATACATTGGTGGACCATTTTACGAATTTCCATACAAAACTGTCAAACAGGTAAATTGCGTGATATGAATTGCACACAGATCATATTATGAATTGTCAGTTTGTGACCATTTTACGATTTTTAATATGATTCATATTGTTATCCTGTTATGATTCTGCCAAAGTGGTCTTTTTAGGCCCCCTGTTGCTGTGTTTAGATTACTATTTATTAAACCTATCGCTGGACACTGCTGGACCAGGACATTAGCTAGTAGGCAGCATCATTCAAGGAATCATCCAGCCTATCTGAATCTATTGCTGGATCTATGTCCAGCATTGGACCGCTATTAGAATAGATATAGACCTTATCCTATCACAACTTGCGCCACTTCATCACTACACCCAGTTCTCCGTCTTCCGTAGGTATCCAGCACCTTTTTTTTCTTTTTACTAGCCTACGCTGACCCACTCCTGGGCGAAGGCCTCCACCCTCCTTCGCGAGCCCGCGCATCCTCCTTCCAGGTTTGACGGAACCTATCCAGCTCGTCCCGCCATCTGCTACGTGGTCTACCGCGACCCCAACTCACTGTCTCAGGGCATCAGTTCTACTATCCAGCACCTACTTAATAAAAATCTTAAATTCAATGACAAACAAAGCAAAGTAAACCACTGGATCAAGTAGCTTCCCAGTCTTGAGCGATCTTTGGCCATGTTAGCTCTGCGAACCTCGTTAGATCGTCACACCACCTTCGCCGTGGTCTACCTCAACTGCGATGTCCTCCTTCGGTTTGTAGTAAGATTAAAAAACCCCCGACACAAACAAATACAAACACAGTAAAAATATTAAAATATGTATTGGCCCTTTAAAAAGCGTCGTTGCGTCGAGGGATGGCTAATGAAAACGCTAAACAGAACTTATCAAGTCGTAGGTAATCGTCCTCACGTCGCGACGTGATGCAAATAGAAGTTATCCATTCTACAATTCCTTGAGCCATCTCATGCACGGCGGGCTGTGCTGGGTACCTTATGGGTAACTACAGCTTTGCGAGCAGCGAGCCGTTTGGGTTAGCAACGCTCAGGTCATTATTTACATTGAGTCTTTTAATTTAGTACCTAGTGTAAATATTAAATTAATTACCTACTAATAAAGCTATGTAAATTTAGATGTATGTAATAATAATAAACTAATAACAATAGCATAATTCATAATTGCTAGGTATAAGTCCACTCTTTCTTCGGGGTTAAATAAAACTCAAGTTTATCACAATCGACGTATATTTGCGAACATTTCCTTTAAATCCAACTAACGACAATACGACACACAAATGGCACTATTCAAGTATTTCTTCTCAAGTTATTGTGAGTTGTTGCCAGAACAAAATTCATAAAACATAAAGATACGCTTACATTCAATTTGTAATGTTTATGTTTATTAAATGTAAATGTATTTTATTAATTCTTAAAAATATAAAATGATTATGTAGATGAGTGTCAATTGTCATATCCGTGGCCAATCTGCAGCCATCTTTCTTTTCTCTTCTAGTGACGATCTTGCCTTTAACGTGTTACAATTATTACAATTGATCTTTATCATTACAATTATTATGAAAAATATCATTCATCAAACCCTAACTATCATTAAAATTACTGTCACATTCCTTCTTTAATCTTAAGTTTTCTTCATGATCAAATTATAGTTTGAAGGCTCCATCAGCAAGGGATGGGTCAGCCACGCGACCGGTGAACAGCAACTGTCTCGTAGCTTCATCCTGGATGAAGAACAGGAACGGCTTGTTGGCTACTACCTCAGCATTGGCTTCCGTATCCTCGCCGAACTTGTTCACCAACTCTATTTCTGTTGAAGGGGAGAAGATTTTATAGTTACTTTTGTTCGATTTTAAAGCTATTCTGAGCCGATCTACACAACTATCAATCAGGCAAGCTTCATCACCATTATGCTAGCCTATTTTTTTTGTTTTGTGGAAACCTTATTTAACAAGATTTCATGCTTGAAATATGGCAAAGATCCTGCTATGGCTCTTAATAGGGAGGACAGTATTGTATTGGTGATATTGATTGTATTTTAGTTTTTAAATTGATCTCATTAAGTATGTCATTTTTTAATAACTAACCTAATTAGTTAATGAAAATGATATCCTAACTAAACTAAAATTATTCAGAAAACTAAACTATAGCGTCGAAAAACTCACCCGCAATGATATTGATTATGGCATAATACACAATTTATCATCATCGTCGGAAAGATCAGAACGCTACTTTACATATTTTAAACGATCAAAATCAAGTCGCAATCAATTCAATCTCAGAGACAATCAATGCCAAAATATACCTATAGGGAACTTAAAGGTATTTTTGACAGATTGGGACCGAGATTGAATGCGACCATTCTTCAAATTACGGGAACTGCCCCTCTGTAATATTAGCTTAGCATTGTACTCTCCACTCTCTCTACACAAGAGTTTGAACATTTTTCCTTACGTGTGGCGGAATAGGCAACACTGCCAACTTCATTGACCTCGATGCCAGATCGCTGCAGCACCTTGGAAATCATAAGTCTCTGGTCCAACAGTTGACCACGAGCGATGCCAGGGAAGGAGGCTGTTGCTTCGAACGCTGATCGGACGCCCAGCTGTAAAGATGAGAGTAATTAATGAAAGTGAGAAAAGATGTCTTTCGTGTACATATTTGTCGGCGCAGCAAGTAGCGCCGTCTAGTTTTGTTACGAAGTTACTAGAATCAGTGAAAAGGACGGATAAAAGTGACACTGGCTGATGATAGTCACTCTAGCAGAGCGTCGCATCTATGATTTCGTGGCGGTTGTCTCCTGATGACAGAGAAAACGTGGGTGACAAGGGAGCCCATAGATAATACAGTATAATGTACTATAATAATAATAATAATAAATTGTTTATTACCACAAATTTCAAGTACATTGCACTGTATACAGATTAAAGATCTTAATTTAGCATTAGGTAGATAAGTACAATAGGTTCAACCCTGCCCCGAAAACTAGGCTAGGCCTGTATCTTTGGGGGCAGTACCCGGCTATAAGGTATGCTTATATGATTCTATTGTGGATTTGTGGCAGACGTGCCAGTGGACCGTGTCAAGTGGGTGCATTTTTGATCTTGTGGTAAACTTTAAAAATGTGAGAGTGAGAAAGTGAAGAGTGAATTTTATTGTATAAGAGTAAGTACCTAAATGTTTGATGATTGTGAATGTGTGAGGAAGTGGATGGGGTGTTTTATGATAGTGTTGTGTGTAGTGAATGAAGTGAGTGTATGTTTGTAGTGTGTTAGAGATGTGAGTGATTAGCGCGTGTGAGAAGAATAGGTGAATTACACATAAAGAGGTGTTTATTAGGTGATATAGGTTAATAGAGATTCCGTTCTATGGTAGTCCTGTTTTAGCAGCCAATCAATTACTGCACGTTTTAGTTTAAACCTGGGGAGACCGAGAATATTTAGCTTTTTAAGGGCTTTGTTATAAATGTGGGTACTTATTACGTAAAATTGGTGCCTTGCGAACTTCGTTTTATGCTGAATACTGGGAATTATATGTTTACGTTTTTTAGGGTCAGGGGGAGCCAAACTGCCATGTATCCTAAGAATTGATTGAAGCACAAATAGCTGTCGTACAGTTAAAACCTTACAGTCTGCATAAAGTTGCGCTGTTGGATATCTGCGTGGTTTCTTTGTCATTACTTTAAGGACTGCCCTTTGTGCTCTCTCAGCCCTCAGGAGACCTGTCTTATTGGCTCCACCCCATACATTAATACAGTACCCTAGCACCGATTGGCACAGCGCAAAATACACCATTTTAAGAACATCATGGTCAGCTGACCCCCTCAGCGATTTAAATATAGGGATAAGACGCAATGTTCGGGTGGTAAGTGTGTTTAGGTGTTTGTCCCATCTTAGTCCGTTGTCTATATGGATGCCGAGGTATTTTACGCTGTCATCTCTTCTTAATTTTGGACAGGAGCAAAGTGTTGAAAGACTTGTACATGAGTGCGCCGTTATGGAGAAGGTACTGGGTGGTTTCATATTGCAACGGATGGCGAAAGGAACATATGAAGTTTTGGCCAGATTTAACGTCAGTAGGTTAGAGTTAAACCAGTGCATGATTCGACTTAGGGCAGACTCAGCGTTGCTTTTAACGGCTTCCCAAGATGGACCGTGGGCGATAATTGCGGTGTCATCTGCATAGGTGTATATTTTGCAGTTTGCGAGCGTCATATTGCAGAGATCGTTTATATAAATTTGAAACAATGTCGGCCCTAGTATGCTACCTTGTGGTACGCCGTAAGTTACAAGCTCCTCGTTACTCAAATTAGGACCAATTTGGACTTGTTGAGTACGGTTTTTAAGGTAATCTATGAAAATTTCAAGCGCTTTACCACGAACACCCAAGGATTCCAACTTGGAGATAAGTTTGGGCACAGAAACCGTGTCAAACGCTTTAGAAAGATCTAAAAAAAATCCCAGGCACTTCGTCTTTTCATCGAGTTTTTTAGCAACCAGTTGCGTAAGATCTAGTACCGCGTCTTCAGTTGATACTCCTGAAAGAAAACCGTATTGGTTGTCGGCTATAAGATGAAATTTGTCTAGGAAGTTTCTAAGTTGTTTATTGAGAATCTTCTCAAAAATTTTAGAAAGTGAAGTGAGTACCGATATGGGTCTGTAATTGTTAACACAGTTTCTGTCCCCTCCCTTGAAAATTGGGTGCAGAATAGCTTTTTTAAGAGCTTTCGGGAAAACTCCTGACTGAATGCAGAGGTTAAAGATGTAGGCAATATGTGGAGCCAGGATATGACGATGCGTTTTAAGCAATGATGACGTGATACCGTCCCAACCTACAGCACAATCACTGCGTAGCTGAAGTATAGTTGCTTCCACGTCCCTTTCGTCTATTTCAGTGATGACAAGTGAATTACAGGGCTGGCTATTTGTTAAGGTTTCCGGAGAATGACTGCTGATGGATGTGGTTTGATTTTGAAGTATACTGGAGGCCAAGTTTTTACCTACATTGGTGAAAAAAGTGCACACATTATTAATGGAAGAAGTTGGAGTGTCACATAATTTCAACAATATGTCTGAACTAGTTCGTATTGGGCGGGAAGAGGAGGTCCTAGGAGAGCCGCACGTCTTGATGATATTGAAGATGCTGAACCACTTACACGTTGACCAGTATGGTCCACGTGTAAGTGGCTCCCTTGTCACCCACGTTTTCTCTGTATTAATAATATTAAATGTTATAAATTACCTATGTTTCTTTTTATCTTACATTAAAAGGCTTTTGGAAATGAAAGCTGGTATTCTTAAAACCGATAACCTTTACTGTTATTGATTTTAAAAAAGAAACGCTTTCTTTTAGCCGGTTAACTTTCTCCAGCTGGTTTTACGAGATTATGATTCATAGCAATCGTAACTTAAAATAATTGCTAGCTTTTAGCCACCACTACCAAAATACCAGGTACCGCAGCTAGAAAAAATAATTTGCTGTTCCTAAGTGCTCATACAACGTCAGAGGCAACTGCAGCCGTTTTTTTTATATAAATGGCATCTTGCAGTTCAACCTATGAGGTTATCGTCAGCTTAACCGGCCTTGCCTGTAGATGCCTCAATAAATTAAGGCCTTCCGACTACACGCTAAGGTCAGCCGAGGTCCAAACCCCACAGGGTACTGTGCGTGTAGTTGGCTGGATCGAAATTATTTAGGGACAAATTTAAAACTATAGGCTTAGCGCCGCGGGCTGGCTCGAAACTGTAATCGTAGACACGCCTCTGCCGTTAATGCATGCCGCTCGTGTGTATGAGCACTAACAATGTCAACACCTCGGGAAATGCACGAAAATTTGGTAATGTGGTTGGAAGTTTGAGTCAGTCGTTCGTCATCGATGTCGTTTCTTCCTTATGTACCTAAGTCGTCAAATTGTAATTATGGAAAATGTAAAAGGTCATCAGTCAGTCACAGAATCTCATGACTTGGATAACCGCAAGCATTGTATGAATATTTTCCAAGAGTTTAAAACTTGTTCTTTGCGGTCCAAAGTCACGTGACACAATAAACGTGAATATTTACAATTAAAAACATATTAATTTATTAATTAAGGTCACGTTTTCAGAGGGGCAATTCTCATAATTTTAAGAACGTTCACAGTCTAATCTCAGTCTCGATCTGTCAAAAATGCCTCTAATTTCCTTACATTTTTGACCAGTTTTTGACATTTGTTTGTCACCGAGATGAGACTGCGACTGCATTTTGAACGTTTTAAATTACGAGAATTGACCTTCTGATATTTGAACAGGTAAACTTATGCCAAAAGTATGTACCTAATGTCGGTTTCTCAAAACAAAATCGAAATGAACAAATTTTCCGAGAAATGGTTAATGATCACGTGTTTTAGTTTCTTCATTTGAAACTAGCTGACCCGGCAAACATCGCACCGCCTCAGAATCAATAAATATACGAATGTATGAGAAAATGAGTTATCTTCATTATTATTTTTTTCGTGAATTGCTCCCATGTTTGACGGCACGGTTGGCGCAGTGGTTAAGCGATTGACTGCTGCGCTGCGTGTCGCGGGTTCGATTCCCGCACGGAACAAATATTTGTATGACCTACATGTATTTGTTCCGAGTCTGGGTGTTTTTCTATCTATAATATGTATGTATTTACAAAAAAAAAAAAAAAAATGTATATAAGTAGTTTATCAGCCATCTTGTTACCATAACACAAGCATTAGGTTGCTTAGCTTGGGACAAATGGTGCTGTGTGAAATGTCCAGGGATATTATTATATTATTATTATTATATTATGTTTTAATAGTTATTCTATTCGGAGCGAAGACAAATCCAACAAATCAAAGAACTAAAAAATCGGCCAAACCGTTCTTGAGTTATAAATGGTGTAATTAATCCGACTTTGTTTTATTTATTTATTTTATAATTTACGTAAACACAAGTAAAAAAATACAGAACAGAAAAATAGGTAGAAAGGTGATGCTTATGGTAGATAGATAATCTAATTTATCAAACCAGTAATTTGAAAATCTAGAATATTTTGCTGAACAGGTAAAAACATAATGGTATAATATGATGAATTTGGTGTCTTCTCTGATTTTTTTTGTTTATTTGAATGGTCTGCCTTTCATTATTATAATCGGTCAACAATGATAGCTAGATCGGAAAATGATGATAGAAATAAACAACGCAATAAATTGTAATCGTTCTAAAGATATTTCTTTAGTCCTTTCATAAATTATAGACTTGTGGCGGCATCTACATCGACACATGCGAACTACGCATCACACTGACGTCACGCAAAATCCTGTATCGCACAAGCAGAGTTTACCGCGCAACTAGCATATTATTGTATAGGTATACAACGTCCTGAAGTCAATCGTCGAGTAGCCCTGGCTGAAGGCCTTAATTTATTGAGGCACCCACAGGCAAGTCCGGTTATGCAGACGACAACCTTCTTAGGATGACCTGCGAGACGCCATTCCACAAAAAAAAACGAAAATAATTGTCGAGTAGTTGACCACCAGACACAACACCCGTCTGGTCGGAGGAACCTCCCTTTTCTATAGAGCATGAGTGAACTTTACACCCTGTTCCATACACCTGTACAGACTCGTAAAGCCACCATTTCAAAGCTTTTTCTGTTCTTCTATTTCATAACTTAATTGTTTTCTATAAAACCAGCTCCTTACCTCTCTCATTACGCCATCCAGCTGTGATGTGTAGTCGAACTTGAACTTGGGCAGAGTGACGTCGACCACGTACTCTCGAAGGTTATTCAGCTCCAAACGAAGGTCACTGAGGTCATTCAGCACGCGGGGTAGACCCATCAGGGAGTTGGGCACTATAACGTACATCGCGTATTTCTTGCCCTGCGAAGAGGATGGAAATTGTTATAAATTATCATAATAATAACAAATAAAGTATATGCAAAAAACTCTGTATAGAGTAAACGCAAAATATTTATATAAAAACTGCCAGTGAAATGTCTTTATCTACAGGCTGGCAGGGACATCGACGCGCAAACTGTAGGTAACCATGGATTCAGCACATGAGCTTAGACCCCATAGCGTCGAAATTTTTCGTCGGTTATTAAAAAAAAAATTGCTGTTCCATACATTTTGACCGCGTAGGTATTGCACTTTTCTATGAAACAGAAGATTTTTTTTTTTAAATTAGACGAAAAATTTCTACGCTATGGGGTCTACTAAACTCATGTGCTGAATTCATGGTTACAGTTGGCGCGTCGATGTCCCTGCCACCCTGTATGTAAATGTTGTGATATTACTTAATTTACGTTTAATGTTATAATTTGACTTTCTGCGCCGTAACAGTCATCATCAAAGTAATACTTTACTTTATATACTTTACTTTATTTCCAAAACCTTAGTACTACTTTACAATGGCAATGTGGCAACAATTTCAAAGTCAGTGGACACTTTTTAAATGTAAAGGATAAAGGAGGAGCCATTTAGCCTTGGGGCACACCGTATGTTATAATTTTGGTATTGATAGATATCTGCTTATCTACTTATTTGAAAAAGCAATCAGGCCTTTGGCCCCGGCTAAAGGTCGGGTAGTCAGCAGGCCTAAAATCTGACAACCAGTCTTACCAAGAGGTATCGTATTGCCCAGAAGGCCGATAAATTCTTGTAATTTAAAACGTTCAAAATCTAGTCGCAGTCTCATCTCGGCGTCAAACAAATGTCAAAAAATTGTCAAAATGTAGGGAAATTAGAAATATTTTTCGACAGATTGAGACTGAGATCAAACTGTAAACGTTCTTAAAATTACGAGAATTGCCCTTCAGTTACCGGGTTGTGGCAGGTCAGATAGCAGTCACTCCGTGTAAAATTATATATTATATTATTGTATTTAGCTGCTTCCGACCCCAACATAGTTGGGAAAAGGCTAGGTAGGTAGGTCGATTGATTGAAATATCAACTTAAGGCAACCTTTTTTTTTGGGTGGGAAATCATCAAATGACCTCTCCCGCTCTGGGCTGAGCGGTAGCGCATGTCAGACTGACCCACCCGTGTTCCTTCAGTTGCCTGTGCCAGGGCCCACACGGTATCTCTTTCGAACAACCCGCGGCCCTGGCAGGCATCGGCCCTAGCGGACCCCGTCAGTACGTCCTGACATCTGTTTGAGGCGCGTGGAACACAACGCGCCGTCGACCCGAGCCTGGTCCTTACCCGGGGGCGAGCTGCCCATTGTTCGTCGCCCGCAAGCCCGCGCCTACGGTGGCCGGGAGTCGGCTGTTGACTCCCGTCCAGGGCGTCTCCTGCGGTGACTAGGGGCGTGAGGGCGCAGAGATTGCCTCCCTCCCCCTCACGCGCTCCGCCTCCTCCTTTGCGAGCATTACTGCTTCGCAGAAGGAGGTGACGGCCTCCCATGCACTCTCGCTGCTAGTTGGAAAAAGGCTAGGCAGGTTGATTGATTGATTGAAATGGCAACTCACCTTGTAAGGCATCCTCAAGATCTTAGCATCGTACTTCGTTGACTCGGTGTAGTAAAACTTATCGTTGACAGTCATGAAGGGAATGGTCTTCTGGGACTTGGCTGAGACGTAGAACGGGCCAGTCTTGGTGGCATTGGGTGCGAACTGGTGAAGCCAGCTGCCCTTGAAGTACAGGGTGTTGAGAACCAGAACCACCATGTTGGCGACGTCATCTGAGTGGGAGAAAAGAGGATTATAAATTTAATTTAATAAACAAACAGTTTATATACATACAAATAAATAAAATTGAAGTATCTATTTGTAATGGCAAAATAATAGCTTTTTACTAAATGCATATTAAAGTATGAAAGTATGAACGGAACAATTTTTAAAATGTTTGTCTGTCTGTCTGTTCCGGTTAATCTCCGAAACGGCTAGACCCATTTTGACGGGGCTTTCACTAGCTGATAGTTGATGTTGAAGAAGCTGATGTTACTGATGTTGTTGTTGGTGAAGTCTTAGTTAGGCTCATAGGCTAGAGCGTAACTAACTTATTTTTATAAAAATAATTAGGATTCCGCGCAAAAAAACCCATGAAATTCAATTTGTTTTCCGACATGCACTCGAACGAAGTCACGGGCAGGGCTCAATCACGACGAGCACGGGTTACTAGCATAGTATTATTAAATAACAGGGAGTCGCAGTGCACTGATTTTTTTTGCAATGTAAAATACATTGCAATAACGTCTTTACAATATCAAGTGCCAATCCAGACATTCAGAAAGTTTCACCTTTTGCCTATGGGATAGGCAAGACCATAGGAAACCACGAGCATTCTTAAAAACTCGTCTTGTTTTTTCTTACATTGCATGGTCGCATGCATATATTATGTACTGTAATGATTTCGTTTGATTGTGCTACTTACAACCAGTTTCGGAGATAATACTTTCGGAGATAATAACTTGGTAAGTTCCGAAGTATTATGTACCTACAAAAACTTGTAAAAACATTTTAGTGTGAATTTGTATTAAATGTTTATGTAATTTAATGTTTATTTAATTTAATTATTATATTTTATTTAAGTTTAAGTGTTGATTTTGATTTTAGGGTTGATTGTGATTTTAATTGTATTTTGATTGCATGTGATGATTAATTATGATTGTGAGTTAAATTTGGTTGAAAATACAATTATGTTCTGAGAGTAAATGAACTCACTCGATATCACTCGGTATCAATCGACAAATAAGTAATGCATGATGTGCTTACCTGTAAAAAATTGGTACACTATTCTACAATAAGTCTGTTGGTTGTATCTCATAATATCTTAGTATCAGTGGATTCAATTGTTGGTGAGCCAAGTAAATAAATAATAAACTAAACTAATACCTACACTTTCGAATTCATGTTAACTGCTGTGATTTGCTGACCGAGACATCAACAGCCAATGGGCGCTTTTATAATTTCTAATGTGACGATATTAACGTGGACGTCCACGGCAGGGAAGTCAAAGGTATGGAAATAAGTGCACATTACAACGTTATCGTGGACGGAAAGGGCTTTGAAGATCACTGGCACACCTTCTGTTGCGCCATTTTGAAAATGGAGGCCTCGCATGAGACCTATATTAATCGATAGCTGACAGAAAACACAATAAGACCAATCCCCGTAAAATGTCACGTTCGCGAGATATCAACGTTCAAAGTTGATGATTGAGCCACGTGATCAACTTTCACCGTTGACTTGACTTTGAAAGCGTCTTCATATACCATGGATTAAGTACATGATTCTGGAAGCTTTTGCGTTAAAATTTTTAGTCGATAATTTAAAAGAAAAATTGCTCTTCCATACATTTTGACCGCGTAGGTATTGCACTTTTCTATAAAACGGCTGGTTTTTTTTTTTGATAACCAACGAAAAGTAGAATCATGTGCTGAATTCATGGTTTCAGTTTGCGCGTCGATGTGCCACCCTGTATTTCCATATATTTTACTTACCTGAGGTATCGTGATGACATTGGCCGTCCAGGATATTATCGTCACATTAGAAATTCAAAAGCGCACAATGAAACAATATGCTATGATATTTAGCAACAGATTGACTCCAACAGGCTTTAGAAACCGGGGGTAAACCAGATGCTACATGTGATTAGCTTACATAAAAGACTTTCATACAAAACTATGTAAATAATACCATTGCATCATCACACACATCCGTTAGCTATTCAAAATGAATATATGAATGTGCACTCAAACATTATAGAACACAAAGCACAAAGCCACTTCCACGTATTTTCCCCTATTACGTAACATGATATTATTCAATTATATTTTTACTATACAAATACACACCATATGTAAAGTAATTGCGGCAATTTTTCATGTGACACCTAAATAATAGAATCCAGCACAAAGCGCATCTGACTCAGGTTGACAGGGCATTGACCGGTAAGGAAATAATTGAGTCACTGCATGCACCAACAATATACCCAGGAACAGTATTACGTACTACAATTCCAATTATCATTGCTCAGTATTCTAATGTATCTACCGATATTGCATGGCTACCTGCGGGGTGATAGCGTAACACACTATGAGTAGCGGTGTCTTCCATTTTGACAGTTCAACAACATTCATTGCGTTATTTACGTTGTTGTGTTGAAAAAAATTCCAAACATATGAAGCAATAGATTACCAATATCCTTCAAAATGTTTCCGATTAAGATTGATAGTGTGTTACGCAATTAGGGTACTAATTCACGTCATGTTATCAGCACTATTATGGTTTACTGGAATTCATTATAACTATCTGTATTAGCATCTATATAACGTTGATCAAGACTGCTTGCTGTGACTTCTCAAGCATCCATCTAGCCATATAACATATATCCATCTTTTCACACATCCACGGTAAACACATGACTAAGACTGCATGCCGTGCCTTCCCAATCATCCATTTAACCATCTATCAAGAGGGATAGGTAGATCCTTTCCCTCTTTCTTCACATCAATTTCTATCTATGCATCGAACATAGACATCGGAACGTCACTCGACACGCAAACTGTTACTATTCTAGAACCCCCCAAAGCGTAGAATCTTTTTGGTTAGAATCTTTTGTAACAAATTAAAATGTCTAGGATCATGTGCACCATATACATATATGTCCATCCTTCTTTCCATCCATCCATAATTATGATCTATAAACTCGTATATCTATTCATCTTCCTTCTCAACAATATTTGTTCATCCCTCTATCTTCAATAATCTTTCGAAATCTCGTAAATGTGATTTCCACTCTTATGTTGGGAAAACTAACCTTCATCAACCAGCGACGGGATATGTCCCTCCGTGATATTAGAGACCCAATTGTTGATTTCCTTCGAAGCGACGGCGGGGTTGTGGAAATTGACGGTCTTCAGCTCAGTCCTGTAGAACTCTTGCGCAATGGCTGCGAACCTCTGGCGCGGTTGCGCGCTGTCACCAATGTAGATCCTACTGCCGAGGTTCAAGATTGATTGTGATTTTTTCTGGAAAAGGTAGATAGTTTTCATTAGTATCATATTGCAGTATTAGTGGAGTCATAATGTATGTAATGAGTCGAGGTGCTTGGGGAGGCATATGTCCAGAAGTGGACGTCTTTCGGCTGAAATGATGATGGTGATGTATGAGTATCATAGTTATTACCGTTACTATGCTCCATCAGATTAATTGCATGAGCGATTGTGGCTTCGAGTTCGAGAACCAAGTCCTTTCTTTTCAACGAACTAACGAACCAAATAAACGTTTTTCTTTTCTTTTGCTGTTTTTGGAATACTTCTATAAAAATTGGTATTTTACTCGATAGTAAAGTCAAATAAAGAACCACATTGCCTATGATAGTCATTGGACGATTATTATACCGGGATACCTAAAGATGGCGCAGTCGTTTACAGCCTAAATGTCGTTGTTATGAGTATCGCGATTTAAGGTATTTAAGTAAAATATACTTATATTGTTTCTGTATTGTTAAATGTAATATTCTAAAAATAAAATATATGCATTTGAAAAATAACTCAAGAGTATTTCCTTCATGACTGAATGCAGTTAATAATTTTATTTATAGTCGCAGATTTACCTCGTAGTCTTACGAGTAAGGAAATAATCGTTAATTTGACTAGTCATGCGATTTGTAACTTTAACCGTACGACATAAGACATCGGCTGTATGACTTCAGTTGTAGGTGAAGGCTTTCGAGTAATTCGCAGAACTTTATGGTTGGGATTCTAAGCACCTGTTAAATAGATTTTACGATAGGTATTACATTACATTTGTTCACAATAAAATTTGCACATTTGACGTGCTGTTAGCTCAGTTCAATACCAGTAGCACCAGTTCAGTATTCTACCATTTACGCTGTTCTCTGTATAATCAACCTATAATGTTCCCACTGCTGGGACACAGGCCTCCTCTCTTCGAGAGAGAGTGGGCTATAATCTACCACGTGGGTTGGTAGTGCTGGTTGGTAGATGTCACATGTCTTCGAATTTTTGGTTCTAGTTCATGTCGGTTTCCTCACGACATCGACCTACATGGTCAAGGTCATCATATGATCTGACCAAGATTATGTCTGGACTTTAAGAGACTGTGACCTCTGAGTTTGTGTCGGCCTTTAGATATTCTTAGACTAGTCAGATAGGAAACGCCGACGTCATCTAGTTTTAAAATATGACTGACGTGTAAAAGTGTTTGTACAAACCTACTTACAAAAATAAAATCATTTATCATTCTCTTAAAAGTATGAGTAATATTTACATAGAAACATCATTATTACGTTATTTGTAGGATTAATGGGATTGCCATAATTTGGTAAGTGCATTATGGTGTAAAGATCCACTTCTATTTCAATTGAATTAAAGAAGATGGCACAGAGCGGTGTAAATGGTGGAATCATTCTATTTAGCTGAGCTGACAGCGCGTTTACGTTATGAGAACAGTGGGGGCCCAGTGGTAACAGCCCCAAGTTACGAGTCGTGGTCGTGGGTTCGAACTCACTTTGTGTAACTAATTTCATCACCACTGCCCTCAAAACGGTGAAGGAAAACATCGTGAGGAAACCGGTATGTATGTCCTAGAACCAAAAATTCGAAGACGTGACGTCTACCAACCCGCACTGGACCCTCGTGGTGGATTACAGCCCACTCCCTCTCACTGAGAGGAGGCCTGTGTCCCAGCAGTGGGAACGTTATAGGCTGATAATGTATGTATGTATGTTACAATTTAAGCAGTGAATAAGACCTCGAGTTTAGTTCTAAGATAAAATACTACAATTACAACACCGATAGCTACCACATGAGGCGATAATCAGAATAGTTATTTTAATTAATACTTACAAGGGAACCATTAACTTTATCATGAAAAACTATTGAGCCAACTTGTTGAACAGATTTGCTTGATTATTGCAACGCACGTGTTGACGTTAAAAAAGCAAATAAGTTGTTACACAATTGTGTGAATTGCTAACACAATGCAACGATATCAAGTTAACACACCGAAATATACGATGATCAAACTGATAATATTAATTATGAATCTTTTGACTAAGATTCAAAACTTGTACTGTGGCGGCCGCAGACTCAAAACAATTTCTATGAAGACTTCATAGAAACTGATCCACCAGAATCGAGTCGAACCGTCGCCGTCGTCGGCGTCGCTCGCGGCTGTATACGGGAACTTTAATCAAATCCTACTATAATCCTACTAATATTATAAACGTGAAAGTTTGTACGGATGGATGGATTGATGTTTGTTACTCTTTGACGCAAAAACTACTGAACGGATTTGAAGGAATTTTGGCACACAGATAGTTTATAACCAAAATTAACACATACGATACTTTTTATCCCGATATTCCCACGGTATCGAAACTTACGCGGGTGAAACCGTGGGGCACTGCTAGTAATTAAAATAAATAAAACTTAAAAACTTCAGCGACAAAAATAGTCTGCCGAAGCTAGGAGTAGGTATTTAGAAGCTGACGTACCTAAATCTAATAAAATAAATCACTAATCGGTTCTGACGTACCTATAACCAATATATAAAAATTTCCATAAACCTACCTCGATATACAAGATCAATGAACTCAATGTTGATGACATACGACATAGGCCATTATAATAAAAATGAAATAAATAGAAAAACTTTTGTAATAAAGTTTTTTTTTTTGTAAAAATGTTTTTATTTTTCACTTTTAAATTGTAATTTTTATCAGTAATTTTGGTTTAAAACCAAACTACAGAACCGTTTTTGATAAAACTTCTATGGGACTAATCTGAACTATATTATATCCTTTCAAATAAAAAAATAATTTTGCAAATCGGCTTATAAATAACGGAGTTACGGTAACGGTAATAGTGATCGATGGGTAAAAAACATAAAAATAAAAAAACTCCTCCTTTTTTTGAAGTCGGTTAAAAATATAGGAGGAAGAGAAATACAGATAATGCTTTTGCACCACACACACCACAAGTTGTTCCCATCTAAAGTAAGCAGTACTGACCTGCAAAGATTCTATGATGTTGGAGAACTTCCTCCTGACTTGGTTCCTGTCTAGATCGAAGCCGAGAACAGACGCGAGCTCGTTTTGGGTCACTCCTGTTGCTGCTTCTGTGAGGATGGCCAGGGCCAGCTTCAGACCCAGAGGTGATAGCAGGAAGTTCTGGTCAGAGGATGCTGCTACGCGCTGAAAAAATAAAATGGCCTATAAGGTAACAATAATAGAAAACTGCGGGGTAGTTACGTAACACTATCAGTACCAATAGGTTTCATTTTGACAGTTCAACAATATTCATTGCGTTATTTACGTTGTTTAGCAGGCGAATTTTTCCAACATATGAAGCAATGGATTAGCAATGGTGCCGATTCCCTTGTTCACAAACTAAAGTAAATTTAAGGTTACTGCATCTTTTTCTTTCTATTTCAGTAAGAAAAGGACAGAAGATAAATATTAGTTAAGTTCTGTCAAATTAAGATACTCCATAGACAAATTAGACGTGATTAAAAACATGGCTACTAAAAATACGTCAATTTACGTCAGGCGCTGACTAATTTGACAGGACTAAACTAATATTTATCTTCTGTCCTTTTCTTAATGAAGTAGAAAGAAAAAAAATGCACTGAACTTAAATTTAGTTTAGTTTGTGAACAAGGCAATCGGCGCCAATATCTTCCAAAATGATTCAGATTGAGATGTGTGCCAACCCGCACTTCTGAATAATTGCGTAACACACTGACAAACGCAATGGCAATGGCTTTAATTTTTACAGTTCAACAACATTCATTACGTTATTTACGTTGTTTAGCAGACACATTTTTCGAGCATATGAAGCAATGGATTAGCATTATATTTTATACCGCAACATTAGCTATTAAAGTTGGATTCATGCAGGTATTGTTCATTACGAAACTATTGGATTTACCCATATTGATCATAATCTGTACACGAGAAGGTTACTTGTAAGGTAATCAAACCGTAGGTATCGACGAACATGCTTTTCCATATTTAGGCTTCGTAACATCATTGGGGTTTCCCCGAGATGATTAATTATTATAGGCAGAACGTAGAACTTGTGTTTAACATCTAATTAAATAGATATGATTTTATTAATAGATAGTCCGACTATACACAACATCATCTGCCTAGCCTTTTCCCAACTATGTTGGGGTCGGCTTCCAGTCTAACTGCTATCTGACCTCCACAACCCAGTTACTGGGTAATACGAAACCTCTTGGTAAGACTGGTTGTTAGACTTTCGGTCTACTGACGACCCGTAACGACTGTCAAAGATCCACGAATGACAGCCGGGGCCCGCGGCTTAACGTGCTTTCCGAGGCAAGGAGGGGTCTTGGTATGTAAAGATGGTCACCCATCCACGGACCGACCGCAGCAAGCGTAGCTTAAAAACAATTGCGTGCAAAATCTCATGTATCGTCATGCTTAAAAGTCTCACCTTAGTCAACGTCCAGTCGAATTTATCATAATCAGCGGGAGCTGGGTTGAAGATATCAGAGTCCCAATAGTCCAGGTCCAAGAGAGTATCATCCGGCGCTGGCGTCACCGCAGTGGCTTGGATGTTTGACCCGGCAGCCACTAATTGTCGTTGCGAAGAGTAGTCTCCGAACACGTCATGCAGGGCTTGGGAATCTATCGCCACGTTTGACGATGCACATAATGCGAGGCACGCTATGGACAAATGAGTTAAAATAGATTATCGTCATGATATTGTTAAGGTAAAATTTGATCTACGTAGTACTATTCAATGTAATCTAGGTTCATAATTATTTCAGACAAAAAACGTCAACTGGCTAGACATAGGGCATGTTTGGATTGCTGATAATTCATTCATTATCATCATCCACAGCCCGACTTCTCCCAATACTGGATATAAGACTCTGTTCTTGTACCAATCTCCTCACTCCTGTGCCGGACGCATCCAGGTTCTACCCACGATGACAACATCAAAAAATTACTTAGTGAAAATATCGGAAATGCTTTTGCAAGTTACAAAAATTATGTAATACACATTCCTGGAAAATTTTACTTCCTACAGCTCTCAAGTTTTGGGGAAACTGTGCCAGATATAATTCCAAGATTTCAGCTCTTGGGACTTATACATATTATTATCCCCTTGTTCATAATGTCTTGCTTTTCATTCGATCATATTCAGAACAGGTGTAATGTTGGTAGGTCCTACATAATATTGCCCCTACAACTGACTTGAACATACCTGGCGAATGTGGGTGGTACTATAATAGGTAGGTACACCGCTGATTATCAGTATTATGTTACATCATCCACAAAATTGTGCGGGTCATAACGATGTGGGCACAAATAATTATAATGTCATCAACGTGACTGACCTAAATGCATACAGCATGACTGTATTTTCTTTTACATGCGTATAAATAAATCAGTAAAAGTGCGAAGTTTCCCACGGGGAAAACCACTGATTTACCTAAGCAGGTTCGCTTGAGTGACGTGCTAAATAAGCCGTACAGTTACAAGAAGCTACACGCGTGCATAATTTATTTATTCATTTATTTATTCACAAGGCAACTACAACAGGCAATAATCACATTAAGTACACGGTTCAAATTATAGGTTTCGACCTGACTATCACCCAAGGCGTAGTCGCACAACATGATCAGCAACAACAATAATAATGATAACAACTACAGTAAAAAAAAAAAAATAACACTTAATTGACAAAATTACAGCTACAAAAGGTATGAGCGTCTGCCCTCCGACACACTTCTACTTACACAGGGAATGTGTCGGAGACCAAACACGCCAGGTTAAGTAGATACATAATTGACACAAAGTTACATTATTTGAAGAGAACAGTATTCAAAGCCGTTTATTCCCAGTAGTTCCATGCAGCTAGTCCCACATGGAACTACTGCAACTCAGTAGTTCCATGTAGCTAGTCCCACATGGAACTACTGCAACTCAGTAGTTCCATGTAGCTAGTCCCACATGGAACTACTGCAACTCAGTAGTTCCATGTAGCTAGTCCTACATGGAACTACTGCAACTCAGTAGTTCCATGTAGCTAGTCCCACATGGAACTACTGCAACTCAGTAGTTCCATGTAGCTAGTCCTACATGGAACTACTGCAACTCAGTAGTTCCATGTAGCTAGTCCCACATGGAACTACTGCAACTCAGTAGTTCCATGTAGCTAGTCCTACATGGAACTACTGCAACTCAGTAGTTCCATGTAGCTAGTCCCACATGGAACTACTGCAACTCAGTAGTTCCATGTAGCTAGTCCCACATGGAACTACTGCAACTCAGTAGTTCCATGTAGCTAGTCCCACATGGAACTACTGCAACTCAGTAGTTCCATGTAGCTAGTCCCACATGGAACTACTGCAACTCAGTAGTTCCATGTAGCTAGTCCCACATGGAACTACTGCAACTCAGTAGTTCCATGTAGCTAGTCCCACATGGAACTACTGCAACTCAGTAGTTCCATGTAGCTAGTCCCACATGGAACTACTGCAACTCAGTAGTTCCATGTAGCTAGTCCCACATGGAACTACTGCAACTCAGTAGTTCCATGTAGCTAGTCCCACATGGAACTACTGCAACTCAGTAGTTCCATGTAGCTAGTCCCACATGGAACTACTGCAACTCAGTAGTTCCATGTAGCTAGTCCTACATGGAACTACTGCAACTCAGTAGTTCCATGTAGCTAGTCCCACATGGAACTACTGCAACTCAGTAGTTCCATGTAGCTAGTCCTACATGGAACTACTGCAACTCAGTAGTTCCATGTAGCTAGTCCCACATGGAACTACTGCAACTCAGTAGTTCCATGTAGCTAGTCCCACATGGAACTACTGCAACTCAGTAGTTCCATGTATGGAACTAATGGGAGTATTCAGCCTTTATTCCCAGTAGTTCCATGTTTTACTAATTGCGTATAGCGACAATTTTTGTTTGTATTATTATTTATTTTTATTCGGGAAACTTACAGCTACCTTATACGTATGTTCTTAAAAATATATGAAACTAGCTGACCCGGCAAACGTTGTTTTGCCATATAAATTATTTCTAGCTGCCCGGCGCTACTTCGTTCGCGTGGTGTGCTACCCCCTAATACCCTACTCCTACCCTACTTTTACCCTACTCCTACCCTACTTCTACCCTACTCCTACCCTACTCCTACACTACTCCTACCCTACTCCTACACTACTCCTACCCTACTCCTACCCTACTCCTACCCTACTCCTACCCTACTCCTACCCTACTCCTACCCTACTCCTACCCTACTCCTACCCTACTCCTACCCTACTTCTACCCTACTCCTACCCTACTCCTACCCTACTCCTACCCTACTCCTACCCTACTCCTACCCTACTCCTACCCTACTCCTACCCTACTCCTATCCTACTCCTACCCTACTCCTACCCTACTCCTATTTTTCCTGAATTTTCTTTGCTATAAACCTCACGGAGCCCGATACCTTTCCAACGAATGCAAAACCGTGGAAATCGGTTCGTGCGTTCTGGAGTTATAGCGTCAGGAAGGAAAACCCGACTTATTTTTATATAGTAGATTGGGGGCCATTTACAAATAAAAACGAAGAAAAGGTCCGTGAAAAATAGGTAACAAAAATCTGAAAAAAAGGCTACAACTTCCCACTGCAGAGAAAGACCTCCCTTCCCATGTTCTAATGTGTTTTTGTCTACTGCCATCTAGGGCCAGGGAACCTTTACTTAATTCCAGTTCATCCCACCATCTCATTCTGGGCTTGCCGCGAAATATTGACTATATAATTATTCAAGTATACCACCAGAACTGTTTGCTACGAGTATTGGTATAACACACTTATTATTCACGTTAATATTCGGTTCCTTTTCCTTATTATTGAGTTAGTTGTCTGGGGCATCACCTAACACATTTTCAATTATGCGTAAGAATTCATAAGCTAGGGTTTCATTTTGCAGTTGTGATTGTAATTATAAATTTAAATGTATATTTGTGATCTTAATTACAAAACTCTGCTATTGAAAAATACTACTATCAGATGCCAAAACCGGCAGACAAAATATTACTTCTTCGGCAACTTCTGCGGCAACTGACGATCAACTAATTTATCAATGTATATGTCGCAGCCAACTAGCTTAATTAACCATTCAGTTAATTTAAATGTCTGGGCTAGGCAAGTAGTTAAACGTTTGCGATCAAGTCATTTGCAAGGCTGAATATCATTCAGGCCGCTAGTTGAACGGCGCCGTTTAGCTAAAAGGCAGAAAGCAGGCTGGCAGTTAACAAAAAGGCTGATTAAATCAGTTGGCGGCAACATATACACGGCGACATATCAAGCTATACTTTTCCAGTTTTAGCTGACCTCGCATTGTATAGGTTTTTCGTACCATAAGCAGTCAGTTTATACTAGAAATGTATAGCTTTAATTGTCGCCGTGCGTACCCAACATTGATAAAATGGTTATCCTTTATCTATTTTATAGTTTGCACTTTGTGGGACAACTTTCGCACCTGCCTACATAGTATAGTAGTATATACCTACATGTTTTTCTTAGCTCTCCACTTTCGGTCATCGACCTATCTGGCTACGACAGCAGTTTCTTACCAGTTTGTGGTGTCCTATTATAAGCTCGCCACCTCAAACGGTCAACTTTTGCCCGAGACGGACTACCACAAACATTCTGTATTATTCGGCAAGTTATATTGTCAATGTCTTCAAGGTATAAGCGAGCCTGTTTATGACTCATTCATCTTCATTGCTGCGACTTTATATTCCTCTATCATTTGAATTCCTTCACCGGTTTGGTTGTTCGTATTCCTCCGCCAATTTGGAAGTCAACTTGATAGTATCAGACTTATAAAAAGAGGTACCTAATTAACTCAAAAACTACACAGTTAACTATTGACTTTAAATTTGGATTTTCTTCTTTTCGTGTTGATGGTACTTCTTCGTTCTTACTTCGTTGTTGTTTTTGTGTAGTACGAATCATTTGATCTGACTTGGTTTCCGTACGTCCTTTTCGGGTAACCACTGCAAATCAGCGCTGTGCCGTGGCACAGCATCATGCTGAGTGGAAGCTTTCTTGTCACAATCATGACGTGCAGCCGTCGACTATTTCTGTTTTGTGCTCTTGGTTATAGATATATTTTGTTTTTCCTTATTATTAGAATTAATTATCTTTTTGTATGCACGTGTTTCTGTGATAAATAAACCTATTTTTCTTTCTTTCTTATATTGTTTGAACCCAGCGGCTACGTTTATAGATGCTTTGAAGCCACCAAATTGAAATGTACACATTAAAGGGAATTAATTTGGTTGGAACGTAACGTCCGTAACGTAATAATCATTTTGTATGACCATAACGATGTGTTGTTACGTTTACCAACAGCCCTACATCTGCGGTATCGTTCACATACTATCCAGCTGACCTTATGATAACCTGCCATATTAGTCGTGATTACAAGCTAATAATCTTTCACTTCAATATTTATGTAGCTATTTTTTTTTATTAACTATATTTCAGCTTGTCCTAGTTCAAAATAAACAGTACCTACTGGAGGAGTAATTTATCTGTTACGAGGTGTGGAGTTTCTTGTCGGCTCTTCTCCATAAGAAACGACCAATTGGAACCGTGCACCTAGCTTTTGACGTTTCATAAGTGCCCATGTAGGTTTATGTGAAATACAATATTTTGATTTTAGGTTAGGTAAGACGTGCAAGGACTGGTAGACGAGATGTCGGGGTGAGATATTAGTGGCATACGACATTGTTGCCATCGCGGCCAAATCCTGGATGAGACTGGCACAAGAGCGTGGGGATTGGCACAAGAAAAGAGAGGCCTATGACCCAGCAGTGGATGAAGTCGGGCTGTGGATGAAGAATAATACTCATTTATTTGTAGAGATTATAGCTAAATTTGAATCGCGACATATTCGCCAAAAATGTAAACAAATATGAGTTTATGGAAAAACAACTTTAATTTCTACACAATAAAGTTCAGTTTACGCTACAACTTCAAACATTTTTTCAATAGTGCTAGTCACTCTGAAATCAACTTAATTTCCATTAAAATAAAGTTGATATTTGTTTAACTTGAAATAACGTAAATTTGAAACGAATAAAATTTGAATTCGTAGGTGTTAGCAGTTGTAAAAGTTGATGGTTTAATGTACAGTCCATATTTTTCATGTAAAATTAATTTGCGTGCCCTCAAATTAATTGTACATGAAAAATAGCTGCTTATTTTAATAAGATATACAGAATATACTTAGAAGGTATATTATACTTTTGCCGAAAGCTCAATGTGACACATAGCGGCCCTGTGTCGGCTTAGTCTGTACAAAGACTGTTCGGTTGGCAGGTCTGCAGCAAACGATCGGTTTTTCGAAACTATCCTTACTAAAACAGGGTACAGGGGGTTGCGCTTGCGAATGAGCAAACGTATGGCGGCGTGGATTGGAAAAGAGAGTTCTTCGAATCTACAGTCGGTCCGACTGTAGATTCCAAGAACTCTTTTTTGGTTGGCTGAACGTAACGGTCGGAAAGATGAGCGTTGTGTCACGAATGACGAAATGGAAAAGGCATTTTACATGCTAAAGAATTTGATAATCGATTGGATTATCAAATTCTTCCGCTTGTAAAATACCTTGTAAACCAAATTGTTTCCTTACTTAGTCTGAATCTTCAGCAGGCAATTATGCTTTTGTACCCAGAATTTTATTATATTCGTTCATATGATGCTATTCGTCCATATGATGAGAGATTTAAAACAAACCGCGAACAGGTTTCTATTGTCTAACTTAATTGATTTGCCATTACTGTGCAATTAAGATGTGATTAAATTCCACGTCATGTTTTGAGGATAATGTTGGAAGTGCGAACAAAACATCCTGTCAGAATGTAAATTATTTAAATACGAATTCCGGTCACATCTATATTGAATATGCAATACCCGAAGCTGCGATCCCAAACTCCAGTATGGTCGAAACTGGCGAATGACTGACAAAACTATACAGCGGGGTAATTACGTAACATACTACGAGTATCAGTACCAATGGGTTTCATTTTGACAGTTCAACAACATTCATTACGTGATTTACATTGTGGAGCAGACACATTTTTCGAACATGTAAAGCAATGGATTAGCAATATCCTTCAAAATGATTCAGATTGAGATTGATAGAGTGTTACGCAATTAGGATGCTGGCTTGACAAAATAATGAATACTACGTTTATCTTGGCTTCCCAGTACAAATGCTGGTTTTCAGCTGCATCCGGTTAGACTGGCAGCCGACCCCAATTTCTTCCATCTATCTATCTATCTTCTCTATAATATAAAATGAATCGCTGAATGTGTTGCTAAGCGCAAATCTCGAGAAGAGCTGATTCGATTTCACTAATTCTTTTTTTAAGAATATTCCTTGAAGTGCGAGGATGGTTTTTACGAAAAAAAAATGTAAGAAAGTTGCTTCACGCGGACGAAGTCGCGGGCAAAAGCTAGTAGTTGATAAAAGGCTAGGCAGATGATGATAACTTGTGCTACAAAGGTGGACTGTATGACCTGGAGAAATTCACGGGAATCTGCTGAATGCGGGAAGCGCAGGATCGGTCTTTGTTTTGATACTTGAGGGAGGACGCATTTCGACTAAATGATTTTTTTTATTGCTGAATAGGCCCGCTTTGTTTGAGGTCACGCCTGGTGGAAAGCAATGGATGAGGTCTATGATGGGACGATTATGCCCAGAAGATGATATTTTAAGATAATTCTGATATTTTAGCAATCACCTATGTACTCTCACAATGATATCCTTCCCATGTCTTCTTTTCACAATGGAAAGACATGGTTTCTCCACGAATTTGACGTTATCGTCATCTTGTTATTCGGGAGGCCACTACACAAATGTTTACGAGGTGCTAATACCTAATGATATCATAAATTATAAAAATGCTTAGAAGGCAATTTATGTAAAAACCTGCCAAACCACTAGCTATAGAACTGGTTCCAAAATTTCAAACATGAAATTAAGTACTTGTGCTTGCCAAAGGTTGCGGAAAGTTTGGTTGTTTCCAATAAGTGAGATTTATTTGTGTCTATAATTTTGATCAGACCACTCGACATCACATCGGTGTCCATCAGAAATGTGTAGAAACATCCGCTGTGGGTCGGAACATGGAGCCTAGATACAGGGTGGCAGGGACATCGACGCGCAAACTGTAACCATGGATTCAGCACATGAGTTTTGACCCAATAGCGTCGAAATTTTGCGTCGGTTATCAAAAAAAAAACTTCTGTTTCATAGAAAAGTGAACCGTGTGACCTACGCGGTAAAAACGTATGGAACAGCAATTTTTTTTTAATAACCGACGAAAAATTTCGACGCTTTGGGGTCTAAACTCATGTGCTGAATCCATGTTTACAGTTTGCGCGTCGATGTCCCTGCCACCCTGTATTTAAATGTGAATGTAGATATTTATTTCTGGGCAACTTTGTAATAAGTAGATAATTTACTCCCATACACATAAATATCAGCTTCAAGATATATTTTAGTTCCAGATTCGGTCACAGAGCGCTGTTACAATGATTTCTATACATTTGCCGAGATGCTATTTTGCTCAATGATCCTCCAAGGGTTCTGATCGATCCCTACAATTCTTTTCCAAACTGTTGTATCACTGCTGTGCATTGTTCTTCTGCATATTCTTCTACGCTTCTTTCTATATGTATTGTGTTGTCTTCTTCGGCCAATTTTTCTTTTATCAGGAATTCCGGATAACCATTTTCCCAAGATGTGGTGTGGTCTTACGAAAAAGAATCATCTTCATGCTTCATCTTCATATCTTTTCAATTCTATTCTCAAAATCAGTCAGTCCCGAAATTGACGACGCGACTGAGACGCTCAAATAAACAATTTTAGTTAATTGTTTATTTGAGCGTCTTGAGCACTATATAGCATATAATCTCAAACCCTAACTATTTTCAGTTGGTTCTGAGAATTTCAAGGACGTATTGATCCCAATCTGTAAATATTCGGAATCTTTACGCAGAAGTTGGTACAGTAAGAAATTCATGAAAACTTTTGTTATAAACTTGAATGATGCAAGTAAGTTTGTTTTGTTTGTAGCATCTGCACAGAACGCTCACTGACATCAACTAGCAAAAAACAAAGTTGTTATAAATACTCATAGTATGTACCTACACAATACAATCAATAACGATGACCTTTTACCATTATAAAGGGTAAACAATGTTGTCAAACGCGTAAAATTCAGAGAACTGGGAATCTATTAGCATTCTACTCAAATACAGGCGAGTCTCCATTAGGTTTAATAATAAAGTAAACATGGTCAAACAAACTCACCAGCAAAAAACACTATAATTATCGATGTCATGGTGATAACACTTTAAAACGAGGAAAACCACAAAATACAGAAAAAATCTTAAGTTCAAGGTGAAATACGGACTTTATGTTGAGACCATTTGACTATTATCACTACAACTAGGTGTGCACTGAAATTTATTCTATGCTCATTATCGAGACGCGAGTTCACCAGTGGGGGCGCAGACCGCGACTAAATAGTGTCCGCACCGCTTGACGAGGAAGGTTTCATTATATTTCTGACATTGCAACCGGTTTATCAACGTGCGACGACGAATACATGAGGTCCAACACTCGTATATAATCAGCGAAGTTTGTTTTTAATCTGCCTTTTCATATTTACATCTTTGGATACATAAATAACTGACTTAAATTCCCTGGGTAAACGAAAACTGGATGATTGCAGACCTTAATTAGGCATCTGGAATTTTGGATTAATAAAGATCAGTGAACGGTTCTTGTAAACAAGTACCGAGTTTTTGTAAAAGGTTCTCTACCATATTCCTACATCCTGGTGACTCACACCTTTTTTTGTGCTATTAACGCCATCGGCAAAGTACAATCTATTTGTTTGTCGGCAGTTAATTGGTCTCACGAATTGAATATAGGAAAAGCAGTTCTATCGTGCGGTCTATAGATCTGCAATTTGTTTGGCATAAATTAGAATAAAGGCAGGGGATGATGATGATGTACGTAGTGTTATTGGACCTTCTATTCTGGATCGTGTAGATTCCGCAGTGAACGCTCAATGAACTTCAGCCATTCTTCTTCTTCGCGTAAGTACTGTTAGGGCTTTTGAGCCCTGGTACCAGAATAGATGTGGCACAGCTGCTAATGAAACTGTTAAATACTAAAACCGAGCACTATAGAATTACTCTACTTATTCTGTACTGGACAGCAATTCTGCTCTCAGATGGTCGCATATTGATTTTAAATCCAAGCACAGTAGATGAGATTTTGTAGACTTTGATTGAGTGGTTGTCAGACTTTCGAACTTCTGACTACCCGTAACGACTGTCAAAGATCTACGAATGACAAGCTGGGACTATCGGCTCATCATGCTTTCCAGAGGGGTCTCGATATCTACTTAATGGATGGCCACGTAAGATGCATGGAGCAAGATGGAAGGTTACCACAGGCCCTTGCTAGAGGCGGCTTGCTGGCAGTGGATTTGGGATTTTTATCAGTAAGTACTCAAATACACGAGCAGCACGTTGTTGACGGCGGGCGCCATACTCTACGACGGCTTCAGTTTCTTCTGCCGTGGACACGCGCCCCTCGTGTGTATGCACACTAGGAGTCTGATACCCCCTTTCGCCCGCATCAAGGCTTTAGAAGAAAAATCGAAAAATTGTACGAGATATGATCAAACTCAAACTCAAATCATTTATTTCAATTAAACCATTTACAGGCACTTTTGAATGGTCAAAATTAAATAGTCGGTCAGTTAGTCAGAAAGTTGAAGCTAGTCGCCCATTCCAAAAACGTAGATCTCTATGGAGAAGAACGGGCAAGAAACTCCACGGACACTCTTTTAAATCAAGATATTATTACAAAATCCTGGGTACATTATTCTTATTGCTTCTATATGTGAGAACAATGTAAAAAAAGAAACAATTTAAAATATAACATTAAAAATAAGCCCTGGCAGTTAAGAGATGACCAGTCTCAACCAACGGCGCCCGTTCACGAACATGACGCGTGGATCAGCACCACCCAGCTCAACCATTTTCTTGATCTTGAATGACATTATGGAACGAGCAACAAGAACTTTTGTTTGCTTTTACAGGATCCTTAGCTTCATTATACCAGAAGGTTTAGGATTATGATTTTGACTGCAAGGTGCTGAAGGACTTGTGTATTAAGTTTTTATCTGACAAGTAAAAGGTTAAGCTCCATTCCGATCGACTTTGATTTCGGGAAAACCCTACTCCTAATCTTGGTGAGACGAGACCTGACAACTGACGTTGGCATTATAGGTACCTACGACCATTTTTTGGCAAAATGTAATTAACTAGGACAGAGTTAGCGGAACTTTTGGTTATAATATTTTAAATTGCTTCCTAAAGATCGCGGAATAGTGCCCGTCCGTCCTTTCCTCTTTTAGATATTTATTAATTGAATCCGTGGACAATAGTGTGGGTTATACGTTTATTAAATAAATCTACTTAGCTCCGATATACAAATTGTAACGTGTAACTGTTTTTTGTCCCTAAATAAATAAAATAAAAAATAGAAATATTCCGTAAAAAAGTTAGATGTACTGAGTCCTCCTCAGATTGACCACATAAGAAGTAGTTTTATTTACACAATTTATTAGCTTAAGTGCACTGTTGACATTACAATATAAAAGGCCGCCAGTAACAGTCACAATACCCTGTACTAGTTGATACTTGTATTACAGAAGGGTAATTATTCCTCATTCCTGTGACCCGTACAGTAACAAAGATTATAGGTTGATATAGGCTCCTTAGGAATATAAACTTAGGTAAACAAATAGAAAACTTAAAATAATTTTGCAGTGAAATTGCTACGCTTAACTTACTACTAGGTACCTAACAGATTCAAATATTCCACTATGAAGAGTCACATATTCAGGGCATCCTGTCACTATTCTGGACGAGCTGGAACTGGGTGAGGTTTGTAGGGTTTTGTTTGCTCATATAAACGAGACGACAACGATAACTGCAGCCGTCGACGGCAGCAGTTGCCTCTGCCGTTGATGCATACCACGTGAATATGATGAACTCTCGTCCTCCCCGCTAAGCATTAACATGTGTTAGAAAAACTTATATCATGGCCTTTTTCTGAACACATTCTATCCATCGTTTTATTGGATGTCATTGCACTATTATTCATTATAAATTAATACCTATGGCGCCAACATTACTATTTCCTTTTCCCTTGAGTCTACCAGTTTACCTAGGATTCAGGGATGATTTTCCCTGAATAATGGTGAAATCAATTCAATAAACTCCATGTGCCGAAATGGTCTAAATACTTAGTATTAGTAACGATAGCCGGTAGGAAATACCTAAAGACCGCTAGACCGAATTTCGGCCATGGCGACCAAACTCAGCGGAGACCATTAGATATTATAGTGCACAAGTGTGTGCGCAGACACAGGTGCACTCGCTCTTCCCTCACTCTCATAGTCCGATGGGACGGCAATCCGACACGACCGAGAGAGATCTGGAGCGGGACCAACCGGCCTAACGTGGTTCCGAGGCAACCCCCGTGCCTCGGAACCACGTTAGGCCGGCCGTTAACAGCCCGGAGTATGGAAGTTGGCGGTGTGATACCCCCTATCACACCGCCAACTTCCAAACTCCGGGCTGTAGAAATTCCCAATGGAAAAACCCCATAACACTTTGCCCGACCCGGGAATTGAACCCAAGAAAACACTCGGCAGTCGCGCTTACGACCACGAGACTATCGGGGCAGTCGAAATGACGTCGATATATGTACCTATTTCCTAAAGGAACTACTATAAGATATTCACAATGCGTTTCTCGAAAGGAGATCACCTGCTCCTTCGACTGGTTTACATTAATGATAACGGTACTGTGGCCTCATATAAAAATGCAGTATTTATAACCCACATAATAAATAAAGTGGGTTTACTGTGTATTGGATTTTAACTGTAAACAATATTGTAGTTACCCTACATTTACAACATAACAATCTAGTTTTTTTTTTTTATAATAATTATACCTAAGTAAAGTAACATTAAAGGTGATTATTGTGAGGTGAGAATTAAATAACATTAAGTTGGGACGCCCTCAGGCTAAGTGGAGCGATGATCTTCGCAGGATGACTGGTAGCAGCTGGATATGGATTCAGAGGAACAGATGAGTGTTTTACTCCATTACCTACTAACTTTTCACGTCTCTTGTAGAGTCGGGAAAATTAACACCCTACGTGAAATATTCGTTTTGTAGCCATTTCATACAACCGTTAAAGTTTATTCTAAGTATCTTCCTACTTACCAATAATCAGCCTATAATCTTCCCACTGCTGGGACACCTCCTCTCTGTGAGAGGTGGGCCATAATCCTCCACGCGGGCCCAGTGCGCTTGATAGATGTCCCATGTCTTCGAATTTTTGGTTCTAGAACAGTGTCACTGACTCTGGCAGAGCCACCATCAGGGATTTTCATTTTGAAAACACAAAAAAATTGTCGCTAATTAGTCGAAATTTGTCGCCAAATATCAGAATTTGTCGGTCACTGGTTCAAAAGATATAAGGGTTTATAGGTGGCCGATCTGGAGAGAGTCTCCCCAGCAGGGCCACATTTATATCTCAAAAACTAGGGCACCTAGCAAATATCTCTTTTCTCCCATAATTTGTCGCCAATTAGTCGGAATCAGTCGCCAAATATCAGAGTTTGTCGGTCACTGGTTCAAAAGATACAAGGGTTTATAGGTGGCCGATCTGGAGAGAGTCTCCCCAGCAGGGCCACATTTATATCTCAAAAACTAGGACACCTAGCGAAGATGTGTTTTCTCCCATATTTTGTCGCCAATTAGTCGCAATTTGTCGCCAAGTCACAGATTTAATCGGATCTTAGTTTAGGAGATATAATGAGTTCAATTAGTAAGGTATAGTCCAAGAGCTAGGTCGAAGAGTTCACGAAAAATACCAAGAAAAAAATATTTCTATTAATATGTGTAATATACTTCTAGTTTTATCGGTCTAAAGTCTTTAGAAATGTCCGAGAGAGATAAATTCTCAATTTAATTCATGTTTTTATGTTTTAAATTACTAGGTTAGAGTGGCTTAAACTTCTTTGAAAACATTAAACCTTGCTCTTGGTCTATTTGGTGAAAGATGTACAGTCGCATGCAACTGTACATCAAGAAAAAATCCTTTAGAGCAAGTTTGTTTGTTTACCTATTTTTTTTTAAGTAGCTACTTTGAGCGGCGGGCGCGAACGCCGACGCGCCGCACCCGTGACGTACAGCAGGTGACACCCTCGTTATATCTCGCTCGTTTCTCCGTTTTTGTATTTTCGGAATACCTAGAGATAACAACACTCGAGTTCGTAACTATTCATAATAAGTTCCACTTTAATTAAACTGGCTGACTTCAACTTACGTGACGGGCAACTCGTTCGAAGCAGCTCATCTGTACATGCGCATCTATCTCTTTCTTACTTACCGTAAATGAAACGGAGCGCAGCGATCTATCTGCCAGCGACTAAGTGGTAAGTGCACATTGTGTTAGATAAATAATTACATAATTATATGTATTGTAGATTTGTTTATAGGTAATGAATACAGCTTTCCTATGGTGGGTTGAAATTATAGAATAAGTTTACATTTATTTAATTCGAAACAAACATTCCTCCATAAGACGTCATAGATACTGTCTAGAAACTACATAAAGTATTTTGTACTCGCTTGTACCACTGTATGGGGAAATTGAATTCTTTAATATCTTTTTAATTACACACCGACTAAATCTGTAACTTTGCGACAAATTGCGACTAATTGGCGACAAAATATGGGAGAAAACACATCTTCGCTAGGTGTCCTAGTTTTTGAGATATAAATGTGGCCCTGCTGGGGAGACTCTCTCCAGATCGGCCACCTATAAACTCTTGTATCTTTTGAACCAGTGACCGACAAACTCTGATATTTGGCGACTGATTCCGACTAATTGGCGACAAATTATGGGAGAAAAGAGATATTTGCTAGGTGCCCTAGTTTTTGAGATATAAATGTGGCCCTGCTGGGGAGACTCTCTCCAGATCGGCCACCTATAAACCCTTATATCTTTTGAACCAGTGACCGACAAATTCTGATATTTGGCGACAAATTTCGACTAATTAGCGACAATTTTTTTGTGTTTTCAAAATGAAAATCCCTGATGGTGGCTCTGCCAGAGTCAGTGACACTCTAGAACATGCCGTTTCCTCATGACGTTTTCCTTCACCGTTTTGAATACAGTTGTGATGCAAAAATTGCGTAAAGTAAAGCACCTGGCTATGTTCGAACTACTACTCGGAAGTGGGGGCCGATACGCACCTACTGCTCTCTTACCCAGTAGGTACAAATTGATAATAGTTACACAAATCTCCTGTCAAACTGCAGTAGGTACAGTTTGTCGACAGTGTTCTCAGAGTATTTACGATTTGAATATATACAGGGTGTCCCGAAACTCAACGATAACCTGGTACCGGGCGAGAGGCCAAGGTATACCAGTTATGAAAAAAAAGAAAAAAAATCCATGTCACTTAGTCAAGCGATAATATAAATTTTTCGAAAAAGTTGAAAATTTGACACCCTTGGTCGCATTTTTAAGAATCACAATTTTTTATAATTTTACAGTTATTTTTTTAATAATGTAATCTCAAATAACAGTGCTATTAATCGCAAGCACAAATCAAAGTAATAAACATTGTTAACTAAGTAAAATAAATAAAGTTTTGACGAGTTTACAAAATTATTGTCAGTTAACTTTGACACTCCATGTTGGAAAAAAAGGCTTTTTTTTCTTATTTTTTTCATAACTGTTATAGGTACCTTGACCTCTCGCCCGGCACCAGGTTATCGTTGAGTTTCGGGACACCCTGTATATACCTATAGGTAGGTATATATTCTTTATTTTCGTACAACAATGATCCAGCGTGTTAAAAAACAATAACTTATTATTAGTGTTAGTACTTAAACTACAACACAGAAGAACACAGACAGGCCTAGATATACCTACGGACGATTTAAGATGGAAGTAAAGTTTAATAATCTTACTTTACCTATATGTAGGTAGGTCTTTTCATGCATAGCAAAAATCTAGAGGTCGGAAAGTAAAAAAAACTCAAACTCTTGCATTCATGTGTACATTTCGTTGTTACAATATAAGTAAGTTCCAACATGAAAGCCGGTAAGTAACTTTTAATCGATACTTGAAAGGTGATCACCTTTCACTAACTGCCAAGCATAAACATAAAACCGAAATTCTCCGCCCTAAAAACCTATTTGCAGACGCCTTAAGCTTCTTCACCGTTTTCCTTGTTTTTAAATCAGACTGTGATCACGTTTGGAAAGTTTATTTTAACCCAACGTATTTGTGACACACTTTTATCGACAACAAATATACACGTGCCTTTCCCAAAAGATGTCATTGCCAAATTTTGTAAATATCGTATGTATAATTTATATTTGCCCTGAATAAAGATCCCCGTACATTATTTATTTATTTATTTATCTCATGGAAAACCAACAGCTTTAAAGTCCAATAAATATACTGGAATAAGAAACATGAAGCCAATTATAGGTTGGGTTATTATATAGGGAAAACAAACAAATAAAACTCTTGGAAGAACGGAACAAATAATTATTAATGCACGTTTTTATTACGAGAATCATCGGAAACACCGATACAGTCATACTGCAATCTTATCTTTTTCAATGCTATGCTTTTTTACTTAATCATAGTTCAGACTGGTGCCTGTACTATGGCCTAAACGCGGTGAGTACCTAACTGTAGGTGAGGAAGGTACATAAAGTAGGTAGGTACTTACCTGCATAAATCAGGACAATAGAAAATCTTTGCACGGAAACCCAATTAAGTCAGCAATGAAAGTGCGAAATGCAATGAATGTACGTTCTAGACAATTTTATGATATTGAAAGTTTTAATTTGTATTATCACGCTGTTATTACAAAAAGGTACCAGCAGTGTATGATTTAACATAATTATGAAACAATCGTTTCTTTTTATTCTTATAACTTATTACCAATTATCGTTTGGTTTATATTCTGTTATCTTGGCTTCATTGTGGCTTACCCAACAATACAAAATCTGCAGTGTCTACTCACTATCCACCACCAAACGAGCTTCTTCTTGCACGTTCCGTGGTCCACTTGGAATTCCCTGAAACGTCTCCGAACCCAAGTGGGAGAAATTAAGTCGAACCTCGTAAAGTGGGGCTACCTCGACGGAACGGCAGCAGCAAACAAAAGTACTCCCTAAACACTTTAGACGTGATTAATTTTTTTTTAACTAATAATACGTCAATTTACGTCAGGCGCCGACTAATTTGACAGGACTAAACTAATATTTATCTTCTGTCCTTTTCTTAATGAAATAGAAATAAAAATATGCACTGAACTTTAATTTAGTTTGTGAACAAGGGAATCGGCGCCAGTGTTCACCAACTTTCATTGCTGACTGTACCTTAGTTATTAGTGACTCGGGCTGTGAGTAACCAAAATACAAACTTCAAGAGCTAAACATACAAGGAAATGTGGAAAATAACCTAAGAAGTCATTGAGGATTAGAAATAGAATCAAATAACTTATTCAAACTGGTGGTTCAAATACTTCAAATTATGAGTCGACAGTCGATTGAGCGATTACTAGGAACCTAACGTTTCCCATTTGAAGTTCTAACAACGCTGACCGTGACCATCCAGGAAAAAATATTCATAAAATATTTATTTTTATCTTGCTTACTAGAAATATTGTAACTTTGTCATTTACGGCTGATAAGATATCTACAGAGAAAAAGCGTTTGTTGATAAGCAAACACTTTGTTTGTAAATAGCACATTGTATGTAATCGCCGCGCCCGGCATTGTCTCGAGGCGGCAGTCAGGGCCTTTGTCCACCGAAGGAGCAACACATTTAAAATCTATTGAAACTAATGTTTCAAATGGTGTTATTTCAAATTAAACAAATATCAACTTTATTTTAATGGTAATTAGGTTCATCTCAGTCAGACTCCATTGGAAAAGTTATAAAAATGTTTGAAGTTGTAGCGTAAACTGAACTTTATTGTTTAGGAATTAAAGTAATTTTTCCATAAACACATATTTGTTTACATTTTTGGCAAATAAATCGCGAATGTAGATACTTGTCCTACTGCCGGTGATTAACGAGAAGCGAGTAGAGCCACCAAAAAACAAGTTGGCGAGCAACGTACCTGTCAGTACCTAACCGCGAGGAGTTGAGATCACAGTTTGATAGATTTGAGTAACGGAGCAATGAAATACAAAATAATGTATAAACACTTTACTTAGCCCATTTTCCCGTCGGCAAAATAACATTATGCTTCATAAAAATAAATATCAAAATTCAATCAACACCAACAGAAATTATTACAGAAACAAAGACAACAGATTAGGTACATTATTATGGCCAATTATTACATAAAGCACTGGCGAGATTCGTCTATTTACATTATGATACAATAATTTTATAATTTTTCACATCCACTTAGCACCACGAATCAAGATACTAAATAGGAAATACAATTACTAAAATACTTACGAACTACGAAGTTCGTATATAAAAAATAAAACATTTGGAACGTTGTGACTGGCAATACAAAAATACACCTCGGTTTCTATATTTGAATCTTTTATCAAACTTCATGTCAACGTCATATGATTGGTTTGACAACCAAACACAAAAATCTAAGCTAGGGTTTTCTAAGACTGCGATGGCCGACACACCACGTGGCGTCAACAATTTCGTGTCGAATGACGTCACTAAAACGTTATTCTTGAAAGTAAGTTGGTATGATTTCCTAGACAGCTTTTTTGACACCGTAAGGTCAAACCCCGCTGCCGTCATTTTCATGACAGCCGTTAAGTGGCGGCCATCGCTGTCGTAGGAAACCCAAGCTTAACATGAGATTAAGCTGCCGATTCTCTGATCAGAAACTTGAACAGATTCTTAGAAACCAGAAACAAAAAGACCTCTACCAAATTAACTATACGCTATTTTTTTCTAACTTAAAGCTGTATCATTTATTGCTTCATAACTTCAACTGGATCTCATATCGAGTAATTTAACTTAACTAGTTTCATATTGGAATACATACTAATGGAATAATAATAATTATATACAGATATATTTTGTAATCGCTAAGGACTAAGATTTAGAAGGTGGGATGTAATTGTCTGGTGTGCTTGTGAATAATACCGTGAGGACCCAGAAATGTAGACAGACCTGCAAACAAAACATTATATTATTATCGGGGCACACGAGATAATAATAATAATAATAATAAAATTTTTATTCAAGTATAAAGTAAAACTATGATTTACATTAATTACAACCGAGGAAACTTAAATTCTAACTGTAATATAGACCTGCCTGATCTAGGTTTATGAAAAACCTGTGTTTCAGGCCATGAGATGAAATCACACTTACACGCACGGATCAGCATTTTTCTGTATCTCCGTCTCTTTTTGTCACTGAAAAGCGTCACTCTCTAGAGCGAGAAGTCCACCCGCACGTAAACTCACTTTTAATGCGAATGCTTGCGAGCGGAATTCCTTCTCTACCTAAAGACCTCTCCGTGACAGAGATAAAAAAAAATGCCGATACGAGCGTATAAGTGTGATTCCATAAGAAAGAAAGAAATAAAAGAAAGAAAATACATTTATTTGCGGCAAACATGACGCACAAAAAAGAACAAACACACAAAAAACAAAAATAACAAGTGATCATGTCATGTGATGTGTCATGATTACTCTCTGTTACAAAAGCACAAATAATATCATTTTTTTAAGGCAGCCGTTACTCAGTTTTACATAACGAAGCTGTTTTGCAAAACAATTAGCAGTTTTGCGAAACAGCGGATTCGAGAATTCATCTGCGATATAGATAGATAGATAAAAACGTTTATTTAGTGCAACAAAAGACACACAATACAAGTAATAAAAAATAGAACAATAAAAAAAAAGCGAAACAAAAAAAAAACAGAAAAAAAGATAGATCGACCCATAGACACCTCGCAAATCCACAACCTCTAGTACAAAATAGTAGTCTATGTCCACAATGGTCGATCACTACTGGGCGGTGCGTGTCTCATGGTTGCACCAAATGGGAGTCCAGCTCAGCATATGCCAGGTACAATACCTGACGCTGGTATTCTGCTGTATCCCGTTAGTGACACACGGATATCGAGAAAACGCATCTGGTTTCAAACAAAATGGTACCTACATAGTGCGGATATATCCACCAACCCGCACTGGGCCCGCGCGGTGGATAATAGCCAACACCTTTTCACAGGGAGGAGGCCTGCGTCCCAGCTGTGGATATGTTAAAGGCAGATTATGCTGCAATATAAATACTCACCATATAACCAATGACAAACATCCTAATGATGGGGTATCGCTTCAAAACGATGCCCAGTCGTAGCGAAGACGCGGACAGGGTCGATTGGGTATTATGCGCCCGCGACCGACGACTCTCGCTGTCTTGTAAGTGCACCACACTGTGCGAGAACTTTTCGCGGGTTGGTATTAGTTCTGCCTTGAATTTAGACTGTGGAAAGAAAACAAACATATTTATAACGTCAATGATTGGGTGACATGTGCGCTTCAGGTTACGTTAAGGCGACAGCGTCAGGATAGCCCGTGAAATTCAAATTTCCTTAAGTTTTTTGCAATTTGCAGATTTATGATCGGAGGATACTTACGGAGCCGAAACGTGGGCACTCACGGTACGGCTGGTACATAAATTCAAGGTCGCTAAGCGAGCTATGGAATGGGCTATGCTTGGAGTCTCTCTGAGGAATCGAATCCTCAACGTGGTGATCCGGCTGAGAACCTTTGTAATTTTGACGTTCAAAAAGTGCTGATTCTCAGCCTAATTTGAATAAATGACTTTTGATTTTGATTTTGAACCAAAGTCGTCGACATAGCTCATAGAATAAGCAAGCTGAAGTGGCAATGGGCCGGCCCCCCCTTAAGTAAAAAAATATGGTTCAGATTTGACAGCCTTATACATAAATCAATTATTTTAATAGGTTTATACGTATCTTACATATATTTGAAAATATTTATTCTTCATTTTTAACTATTGCACCTACCACTGTTTGTCTCTGCTTCACCCAAAGGTTGACTGGTAGATTTTTTTTTTACTAGTAAATCACGAGCGCGACTTATGTAACTCTTACGCATTTGACATAAGGTTTAAATTATTGGAGCGCGGTAGTGAAATGCAAACACTAAGCCCGTAACGTACGGGCGTAACAATATCGCGGCGAGTTTTTATCGCGCACTGGATTTTCACAATCGGTGTTGAGCCGAGAATTGAGAATCCAACAGTGCGTATCCCATCGCGTCAAAAAACACATTGTTGCAATTTCAACTCTCGGCGCTAAACAGTGCGTTGAAAATTAAGTGCGCTTATAAAACAAAATGATACTCACTTCTAATTTTTCCAACTGTATCCTAAGCATATTATTTTCGCCCAGCAAGTTGTCGATCTTCGTTTGTCTATGCACGAGTGTTTGCGTCAGGTAGTGTATCTTGTTGTTGTCTATGGTATCATAATCCGCGACGTTCAGCGCACTCGAGTCTGTGGTCTGGACCGTAGAGGACATGTCGCGGAGATTATTCAATTCGTGCTCTTTATCTCGTAAGGCTGTACGTAAGCTGGCTATTGTTTGGCCTGTCTCCATTTGTATGGCTTTCATTTCCTTTAAAAAATTATATTAAAGAATTAATTATATATCTAAACTGTTAAAACTTCTCAACTAATATTATAAAGAGGTAAAATTGTTTGTTTGTTTGTAAGAGGTAATCTCTGGAAGTACTGATTAGATTACAAAAATTATTTCACTGATAGAAACCTACACTATTACTGATTGCCTTCCAATCCGTTTAAGTAGTTGACTTCCATGGCAGGTTGATGTGAGTTATACTTTACCTTAGCGACAATGAAAGTCTCAGGGCGTCTCGTAGCGCGGCGACAACGCAGTCGGCCGCGGTGTGTCGCATCTCCACTTGTTGAACGTATAGCTTCATAATAATATTATATACTTTACCTTAGCGACAGCCAAACAGTCGGCATCGGCTCTGTTCCTAGCAGCGCGTTCTTCTTTGAAAGCGTCTCGTAGCGCGGCGACAACGCGCTCGGCTGCGGTGTGTCGCGTCTCTACTTGTTGCATGTATAGCTTCAAGTCGCTGAATTCCGAGCGAACGTTCGCGACGGCTTCTTGTAGCTCGTCGCGCTCCTCTCTGGGATAGTAGTTTAAAGTTTAAATCATTTATTAAATACACGGTGTAAGGTACATCGTAACGGAAACTTTTCCCATGGAATCAGTACATGATTCCAGTCTACACACCCCAGCATTGAATTTTTTCGTCAGTTTAAAACAACTGTCGCGTCGGTTTTTTCCCTACCACTGTCTAGAAAAATAAAATATAAATTATTTTTAAAGGAAAGAATACTTCGCACTGGAGCGAGACAGCTCATAACTCTTTGAAAATTCGTATTATACCCTGTCCATTAGGTAAACCGTTTTTTGACAGATGGAACTAGTGACTGCAGCAACACACAATACATTGATTGATACACATACGATATTATTTATAATGTATGTAAGAAGCTATAAATAAGATAAGGCAGTTTTTATATTTATTTTATCACGCATCTTAAAGTTAACTCTTACAGAATCTGGAATATGTACGTTCTAAGACAGCTGTCAAAAAACGGTTAACCTAATGGACAGGGTATAGTTTCAAGACACATGATATGCCCAGTTTTACTTTTACGCTAATAAAACTCACTTTAGATGATCCACCTGCTGCATCAAAGCCTTCTTATCCTCGGTGATATCAACCCCTTCCTGTAACTTCTTTATCTCGGAATCTTTCGCTAGCAACATATTCTTCACCCTCAGTTTATACGCCTCCCAGTCTTTCTCTAGCCTTCTACATTCGTCAGTAGTTTTCTGCAGGTTTGCCTGTAGATCATTAACGGTAGATTGTGCGTGTCTCAAGTCGTTTTCTAGTTTAGTTTGTGCAGCTTCTCTGTCTTTTGTGCTTTCGTACAGTTTTTTACACCTGAAAATTTTGTCGTATTTTAGAAGCTTAATAAAACGGTTAACAATTGGATCTAAGTTCTTTAAGGCGGCTTGAGGTAGGTGTTGACTGATTGAAATCATGACGCTGAAAACGCGTTATACCTACACAACTTCCTCTTTATCTCTTTCTATTATAATACGAGTGTGTGTATCGTGTAAGTAACCTCCGTTCCCGACGGGGTTCCTTTGACCGCAGAATTTTTTTAATGTAATGGATATTTCTTTGGTTTTTACACGACTGCCAAAAAAAAGGAGTATTATGTTTTCAGGCTTCATGTAGGTTTGTGAGTTTTTTTTTAATTATATGGGACCTTAGCCGCGACTGGCCTTCTCTCAACCAATGATCAAGGCCTTTCACTATAGACTATAGATATAGGCTTTGTATTCTCCTGTCCTAAGTTTTAAATAATAAGATGAACAAACATATGAATCGGTACTAGAATGCATTTACTTTCGAAATAGACCAAGTTCCCACGATATGAGATTGAACTTCCCCTTATAGAAATGAGTGGGAGGGGGGGGGGGGGGTTCGAAAGTGGCGCCAGTGAAAGAAAAGTTGAAAGGAAACCATTTGGCTTTGTAAGGGGCATGTGATCACGAAGGAGGAAAAGCATGTAACTAAAAGAGCTTTGAATATAAATGTTGATGGATGGAACGGGAGAGGAAGGCTAAAGAAAAGATGGGTGGAAAAATTGTCTGATGCCTCAAAACTGAGGAATGATATGAGAGAGATGGGATAGCGTGACAATGCAAAGCGTGAAATGATAGCGTGACGGATGACAGGGCAGAATGGAAGAAGAAAACATGGGACAAGGGCAGGAAGATAATGAATGGGCGCAATATAGAAGTGGTGAAGGGCTATGGAGAAATGCTGCACTTGTACGCTGCGTGAGCGTGCGTGATCCATCGTCACTCGTTCTATGTCCACCGCGCACAGGATGGATGGAAAGCAGCACATGAAGTGATTTTTCGCTCTATTGGTGTCATTGCTGTATGGCGTTCCAGTGTGAGGATAAATAAATAAATGACGTGCACGAAATGAAAACATATGTGAACGGTGGTCTGGCTGTAGAAGGCTCTGTAGGCCAAACTCTTAGGAATAAACACGACAATTCAAAATTAAAACAAAAAATTACTTTTCTTCCAATTCCAAATTCCTATGCCTCAATAAAGCATTTTCGTTCTCTAATCTTTGGTTTATCTCCTTGTACTTCACTACTTCAGCAGCTTTATGTTCTTGTATCTTCATCGATAACATTTCCACCTGTGACGTCAGTGACTTCTTCTCTTCAGTAAGATGGCGATTCAAAACTTCAGAAGTGTTTTGTTTGATGCGGATTTCTGCTACTTCTAGAATTACAAAGAAAGAGTTTTCTCACGAGCAAATAATATCAACATCAATTTAAATTTTTACAAGCAGTTATGTTGACAAGAAGTTTATTTGTAAATAAATTTCTGAACAGACAGTTCAGACAGAGCAATTACAATTTACAAGTTAACAGTAATATGATATATACATTACAAGTATATAATAAAAAAAATAAAGAATAAGGCTGGAGCTAATTGGGCATCAAAAAATTCGTCCGCATTGCTGTCAGTGGGATAAGTGTCCAAAAGGCTGGCATACCACGATGGATGGCAATGCTGATTCTTTGGGCTAAAAATACGCCAGCCCTATGGTCACGTGAAGCAGTTATGGTTGGTTTGATTTCGAACACATGAAGGTGAGAATTTTCTGTCTATCTTCAAATTTTATTTATGTTTCAAATTGACATTATTTCAAGTAATTCAGAGTAACTAGCACTATTGAAAAAGTTATAAAAATGTTAGAAGTTGTAGCGTAAACTGAACTTTACTGTGTACGAATTAAAGTTATTTTTCCATAAACTCATATTTGTTTACATTTTTGGCGAATATGTCGCGATTCAAATTTAATTTATTGGTTGACACCAATGAATTAGACAGAAAATTCTCATCTTCACTACACTACACTTCGCCACTGCTCTAGAAAAGGAGGGTTAGAGAACATTGTGAGACAAAATGTCCCACCCGTACTGGGCGCGCATGCTGGATTACGCCCCCACTTATTGGACTCACAGAGAGGACGCCTGCACTGCCAACACACTATCAGTAGCAAACTCCAGTATGGTCTTGAGAAATTGGCGAATGACTGACAAAACTATACAGTGGGGTAATTGCGTAACAAACTACGAGTATCGGTACAAATGGGTTTCATTCTGACAATTCAACAACATTCATTGCGTTATTTACGTTGTTGAGCAGACACATTTTTCGAACATATGAAGCAATGGATTAGCTATATCCTTCAAAATGATTCAGATTGAGATTGATAATGTGTTACGCAATTAGATTGCTTAGTCTCAATAGTGGGAACATTATAGGCTCATTATGTTGTGAGTGTTTATTTATTGAGTGGGTTTGCCATTATAGGTTACGTAAGATATTTTGAAAGGCGTGATAACATAGTCAATTACGATAATATTCTTATCACTACCATGAAGGATTGCCATTAGCCATAATGATACAAAAAATTAAGCAAAAAGAAATGTACGTTGAAAAGATAAAAAATAACTTCTAAGCTACAATTTCAGTGATTTATTTACTGTAAGAGCATGATAATAGACAACGCGTTTGCCTAATCTCTTGAGTATTGCAAACTCTTTTTGTGAAAAGAAAAAAAAACAGAACAAACAAAGCAAATACCTAGAAGCAATAAAAAATAAACTGTCACCAAACCTCATTAGTTACACAGAAGAGCCATCACATGCAATAAATCTGTAATAAAAGTTATCCTACCTGGAATATCTACATCATTACCATCCTCCGTCTTGCGTAGCCTTTCAAGCAATTCAGCGACCTCTCGGTTCATTACGTTGAGTTCGTTCTTCAGCATTGCATTCTCTACTTCCATGTTTTGCATCTTGTATGTAAATTCTTCACTGCTTAGTAGTTCCAAGTCTGATGGTAAACTCCTCCCTGTAAAATTGAAGCATTGGAATTAATGATAATAATGATATGACGATGATAATATAGCCGATCTCATTATAACATCTTATACCTGTACATCTTGTACCTCTACATTTGGAGCAAATAAAGTTCTGATTCTGAAGTGATGTGTGACTAGAAGTTAATTTTTTCAAGCAAGTAAGTAAGTATTAAATCAAGAATTGTGTGTTAAAAAAATTTACTTTTTCTTCTTTCATGCTAAATAATTATTCATAAATATTCAGATTGGGGAAGAATTATTAGGAATGTCTGTCACAGAAATTATTCACAGGGCAATTTATGTAAAATAAAAATGCGACATATTCGCCAAAAATTTAAACAAATATGAGTTTATGGAAAAATAACTTTAATCACTACACAATAAAGTTCAGTTTACGCTACAACTTCAAATATTTTTATAACTTTTTCCATAGTGTTAGTCACTCTGAAATCAACTTAATTCTCATTAAAATAATGTTGATATTTCTTTAACTTGAAATAACGTCAATTTGAAACATAAATAAAATTTGAATATATATTGTTTTTTTAGAAAGTCTATACCAAATCCAGCAAACAGTTATTTTATTTATAGACCCCCAATTTATATTGTTATGATATTAGACAACAATATAGCTGGGAAAAGACTACGCAAATTATGATGTCAATGATGACTAGAGTTTGATGACCAACAATATTAAGAACATATGTATTTAGCAGCTTTTTCGAGAATAAATTAACTATTTTTAGAGAAGTGTTGCTGTTTTTTATTACTTTGATAAAGCACTTGAAATTATCCCTTCATGGATTGGGCATAGCTTACAGATACTACTATTACTGTTAACCTGCATCATCGCACAGCTGGGCAAAAGCCTTCTGTTTTTGTTACCTTTATCGTCCCACAGCTGGGCAAAGGTCGCCCCCATTGACATTATGTGTGTAATTAGATAATAGATAGAAAAACGTATACTTACTTCTAAGTTTTAATGTATGTGCCAAGTGATCAACATAGATATCGGCGTCAGTATCCTTGTCCTTACTCTTCACATCACGGACTAATGTTTTAGGACAATGATCCAGATTGTATTGTCGTACTGGACTGGATTTCTTTGTTGGAGACTTCTTAGACTTAACTGATCCATTTCTTGAAGAATCTGGATTGTCTTTTATGTGAGCACGCGATTGATGATGCGAATTAGGTGTATAAATCTTTGTTGTATCTGGGATAGGCATCGCTTTTCTCGGACTACGACTCAGCGGTCTTTTCTTTGGCAACCAAGCGGTCTCCGAGTTGTTATGAGAGGCACCAAAATCTGCTCCACGGTGTTCAATCCTTTTTCTTGTAACGTTATGGTTTCGCAAAGCCGCGCCGGTCTGTTCGTCCAGGTTGTTAAGGAGGTTCTCCGCCTTCCCGGCGAGGTCCGCGAACCATGCCATTTATAATAATTATTTTATGCCTAAAAATAAAAATATAGAATGTCTTCATTAAAACTTTGATTGGAACATCACAAACTCTGTTACTTCTACCATCGGTTCCGTATTATGTACAAAATGAACGATCATGGAGAAAATTCACATACCGGGCATCAGGAAAATGGGGGGCCGTGGTTTTATAAGTTTCTCCGACTTATTTTTTGTCCGAATCAAAACATCACATCTTCACGACAATCTGACACTTGACAGTTGACACGTAAACATACATTCCAATAGAGGTGGCATTACATGTTATTGTTACGGTTTTTATTGCTAATGGATGCGTAGCATCTCTAGTAAGTGATGTCAAATGACTCAAATGTCAAGTCTGAAGTTTTATTTTTATCTGTGTTTGTGAGTTGTGGTTGTGACACAAAATAATAATGGTTTCTTGTTTTGCCGAAAAAATATTTTCCATTTTACATTAATACATGAAGATCTAGGTGTTTTTTACTATTCTCATCATGGATTTTGAAAGTCCAGATGTAGAAAAAGATTTTCCAGGCTTGTACGCGTCTGAAAGTGGCAGGAAAAGTAATGAAAGTGACTGTAAGTATGCGTGTTGAGAATGTGCATGTATTCATTATTATTCGGCGCAAAACCTTAATAACCCATACCAGATTCATGGCATAGGGACCTAACTGTATAAAATATAGGAAATCATTAAAAATTAAACAAATATTGTTAACTGTGTGCATGACCACACAGGATCAAGCTCACCCTGTGTGGTAATTAAAGTTTTATTATACCAAAACCAAATATTCCCAATAACTCCTCACTGCTAAATAAAACAACCATCACACAGACAACCTCACATAAACTATTAAAAGTTATTTATTTTAATTTGTTCAGTTAGCGATGGAGCTGATCATGAAAAGCCAAGCAAGAAAGACCTCTTAGGAAGGCGCAAAGAAAAGAAGGAGAAAAAAGATAGAGGATATGCTGCACTTGAGGGAGAGAGCTCCCCTGAGGAGGATACTGATACTAAGTCAGTAATAATTCTTTTTATTTTTGTAACCAGCATTACTGGTTCGCAATCCCATGAAAGGGTTTTAGGTTTTTTATATCCATACTATATTATAAATGTGAAAGCAACTCCTGTCTGTCTGCTACTTTTCCACACCCTAACTACTTGGAATGGAATTCATTTAACTTTAATTATATTCCTGTGGGATAATTTACAATCGCCACCAGGCGGAGCCGCAAATAAAAATTTGTAGGCCAGTGTTTCAACCCTTTCATGGGATTGTAAGCAATATCCAGAAATGCTGCATTGATTGATAATATGTTCCTACCACACTTGTGCTTGCATCGCATTTACAGCATTTCGGCATCGCATGACAGCACGGTTGGCACAGTGGTTAAGCGATTGACTGCTGCGCTGCGTGTCGCGGGTTCGATTCCCGCACGGAACAAATATTTGTATGACCTACAATTAGTTGTTCCGGGTCTGGCTGTTTGTGTATGTGAATTTATATGTCTGTAAACGCACCCACGACACAGGAGAAATTCCTAGTGTGGCAACGTTTTTTTTTTTTTTATTTGGCATATAATTTGGATGTTGTAAATTACTTTCACATATGGTAATGCAATCAACAGCATTTTTTTTTGAGAATGCTCTTATGAGTGGCTGGTATTTGGTTCAACGCATGAGATGGAGAGTTTGTTGCCCTAGTTCGAATAAATGACTTTAAACTGCTTAAGTTACACAATTTAAAACCATATTCCAAAATTAATATGTAATTTTTTGCCAGAAGTCCTTCGAAATCCAAGAAAACAAAATCATTTAAATTCCCAACAAAAAGTAAGGAGAAACGTGAGAAGTCACGTGATAAAGAAAAGGTATTAGAAGATGCAGCAAAGCAAAAGGAGAGGGAAGAAAAAGAGAAGAAAAAAGAAAAAGAACGAGAGAAAGAGAGGGAAAGAGAAAAGAAAGAGAAAGAAAAACGTGACAAGTTGAGAGAGAAGGATAAGGTGCGTAATATCTTTAAGGTGCGTAACCCCTCCTTTCTATTATATATGTGTGTTAGCTGCTTTGTCTTTTTTTCACGCAACAATGGAGCTCCAGATCAACGTCTTTTTTGTATACAGGGTGACTTGTAGTTTGACGTATTCCTTCCAGGACGTGATAGTGTGACCCATTTGCAATATCACGACCTGGGGCTGCAGTCTCGACCTTCATAGCGATCGCTTTACGACCGAATTCGGTCGCAAAGTCCTGTCACTCCATACATTACACCTGTCAATCCGGGACTTTGCGATCGTTAGCGATCGCTATGAATGTCGAGACTGCAGCCCCTGGAAGGAATACGTCAAATTACAAGTCACCCTGTAGAGTTAGTCTATGAGCTAGAAGGTGACAGGCCACTTTTCTTTTTTTTATTGCTTAATAGGCCTGCTTTTAACCTCGATCACGCCTGATAGAAAGCGATGGATGAGTTCTATGATGGAACGAGCGTGCGTTTCTGTCAGGAAAATCCTTTGGGATAGATAGACCACGGGAGCAAAGGCGTAGATACAAGCTTCTGTTACTTACGTTTCTGCGTGTCAATCAGGGCCCTAATTCACTATGACCACTTAACGATTCCTTACTTCGAAACCACATCAATTCCTTAGAAAATTCCGCCAATCTCGCGTTCATTTCGCGCGTTTCGTTCATTGTGTTATAGAGAATACTGCTCCAGGTAACAGAGTGGTCAAAACGCGAGCCTATCCATAGCGAAGTCACGCGTTTGGACTTAATGCGTATATTATTTGCACGCCTACTCTTACTAAGTGTCCGAGCTTCCATAGGGATCTTTTTTACGTATATTTACGCATACTGGCACGACTCAAACGCTTCCGAAATACGTACGCACTTAAAAGACAGACACTAGAATTTTATTGTATGTTGGTATGACATACAGGTTGTGTTAGAGATAGAGAATCTAGTGACAAACAACAGTGTGGGTATGCTTTGGTCATGTTGAGAGAATGGTTAAAAGGTAATTAACATCTGGAATGTATATGAAGGACTGATCTAATTGGTGACGCAAAAGGTCAAGTACTTAGTAGGTACCCCTAACCGGTGCGCATGTACGGCATGTATGACCCAAATGTATGAATGTGGATGAAGCAACTCTAGTATGATCGCATTCTTTATTTTCTGCGAGCAAAACAGCGTCAGTTTATTGTCACCGCTATTGCCACGTTAAAGCGATTCGGGTAAACTACTACAGATTGAATTTGTATAACCAACTTAAAATAATAACATCCAAAAATGTATCTATTGTTACGGCAATCATTCAAAAGATCTTAGCATGATCATTCTGCCTACCCCGTGAAAATAAAACGAGAGGTTGGTATGTTCAAAACAGATATCGTCGTAAATATACTTCCTGCTTCATTTGCTAGCTGTTTCATGTGATTGTGATTACATTATTATGGTGGACATTGTGTACTGTAGGGTGTGTATTCATAGTTCATTTACTCACGTAATGCGTCGCATTCAGTATGTACAGTCAACAAAAGAGATAAGTGTGTAGGTCGTTAAGTACAACACCTACTTTTAACCCACGTTTTGCGAATGCTGATTGGTCAAATCTCTGACATGGTTCTGAGTGGCTCATCTGTTCAAAAATAATCACAAGCGTTTACAATGAGAAATGCTTGCAGACGCCAATAAAATTATGGTACGGTGTAGCTGGTTATTACGTATATACGCAACTTCACGACTGAACCCGTATTTAGCGTCCGGGCATGGGTCAGGACTGGATTTAAATTAGATTCACTCGAACTACTCAAGAAAAGCCAGGAACTGCGCTTTTATCATTTCTAACGCGACGTTATTGCTGCACGTTTTGACGTTACCGTGGACTTAAATTTAAAAGCGTCTTCATACCTATATTTCCATACATTTTACTTCCCTGTGTTATCGTGATGCTGTGACGTGGACGTCCTCAATAATATATTTACGTTAGAAATTATTGATAAAGCGCACATTCCTTTGCAAAGAACTCGCCCCAAAGATGGTATTTATAGTCCGTATACCAAACTCTTTTTTTATTCTTCCCATACCATAAAGCTTAAAAATAAATAACGTTGACAAAGGTTTGCAGTATGTCTAATCCTAAGTTATTACAATAAAGAAGTAACATAAATACAGTATCTAACTAATCCAATTAGATATATTTGTACCTACAGCGTCTGTTGAATAATAGCGAAGGTTTCAAAAGATTCACGTTGGTTCACCTTTCGAAATATCAATAATTATTAAGGTATAGAATTTTGTTTGCAAATATTTTTGTAGGAAATTTCCAAAGAATTGTGGTCTTTTTGAATAAACGACCAGTCACACTGGCCAAATTAAATAAAAATCTGCTTTAACAAGGAAAATATTATCAGAAAATACATTTTAAAATATATAATGAACTTCCAACAAATACTTGCAAAACCACCAGGACAAATGTTGAGACATTGCTCGACCTTGCTGCCAGTTTACAGCCAAAATACTCCTTATTCCCTTCACATAAGAATCCAAATAAACTCGAAGGAACATGACACATCTATTGTCACAGTAGCCTTGCACTCCGCGCATTTATTTATTAGAACTGTCTTTGTTTAATCCGAAGTAACTGTGTTTCACTAAAAATATATAAAACAATTAATGTAGTAGAAAGTGTCTATGTTTAAGGAACGTATATTTCCACGTCAGGTTAAATTTTCGCGGTTCAGCAGTTGATAAGTTTTGCATAATTTCACTGTTCAGTAGGTGTAGCTCCGACCTTGAACAAACGGCGGCAGAACGGTCATGGTTTGCTCAGTTGGGTCTCGAATGCGCGTCATGCATCACCTACGCAATGTTTTCTCAAAGGTGCGCGAATTTACGTGTTCTTTTTTTGTTTATTTTTTTTTTATTATCAAAGAGTTTCTAATCATTTGGCCAATGTCAATGCGATAGATTTTATTTTAAATCCGTACTTAGATTTTATGGTGGTTTCGTGAAATAATATCGGTCATGATCGTGTATTGAAAGTTTATATATGTAAAGTGGTTGATGTGCATCGGTTGTTAAGTTAATTTTAGTACCTATTACTTGAATATAGGGTAAATACTGTGTTGTGTACAATTTCACGATTTCATTGCAGTGCTATTTTTACTTTATGCTACTTTGATAAACGTATCCAACTCTTTTGTTGACAACACATTTTTTACGACACATGTTCAATATTATCGTCCAGTACTTTAAAGTGTGTTGTTTAACAGGAAAAAGAAGAGAAAGCGAAATTCAAATTAGAATCTAAGGAGAAATTGAAAGATGAGAAGAAAGATAAGACAAAAGATAAGGACAAGGAAAAGGTGAAAGAGAAAGAAAAGGAAAAAGTTAAAGAAAAGGATAAAGATAAAAAAGATAGGAAGTTGACGAAAGTCCCTTCTACGTTTACTTGCGGGATTCCCTTCGAAGAGATATTTACTTTAGGAGGTAAGCAAAATAATTTTACATTTATTAATATTTATTATTACCTGCCTTTGCCCATGACACCCTTTGCGTGGTCACGGTGACAAAATGTTCACGACGTGAATTAACGTGATACTAATCAGAAACCTACGTTATAATCTGTAGACACGACGACATTATAACATTTCCAGTATAAGCTGACTACTCCTTGTACGAAGCCTATACAATGCTTGGTCAGCAAAAACTAGAATTGATAGTTTGATATGTCGTCGTGTGTACCTACACAATCTTTAAATCTATCTTCTATCTATAAAAATAAAAATTAATCACAGAAATGTTGGTACGCGCATAACTTCCAATCGACTGCACCAAATTGGATAATTATTATTTATTTATTTTATTATTTATGTACACACAGTAAAATACATAATGATATGACATAGATATAATATGAGTACACAGGTATTGCTTTGCGTTAATTCTTTTTTTTTTTTTGTGTTTGTTGAATTGTCAGGACAATAGTTTGTAATACAAGGTGTCGTTTTGCATCCTCGTCAAATTCAAGGAGGTAACTATGCTATTGATTCTCGACACGAATCAATAATAAAATAAGTAGGTTTTTTTTTCGGAATTATGTGCATGTGTGGGACACGCATTTTAAAACGCGGCCTGTGTTAGACCGCACTGTAACTGCCCTTTTACACACATATAAAAACGCGGCCGCTTATACGATACCATAACGCGATTCTGTTCTTTGAAAGTGGTGAATTCTGAAATACTGTCAAACTTAAATAACTAAAAAAAAAGTATGTATTCATTATTTACCAGGGATCGTAATTTTATTTGATTATGTTATCGTAACATTTTCATGCAGCCTCCTGAAATTTGACGAGGATGCAAAGCAACAGCTTGTTTATATGGAACTAGATAAGGGAATCGAAATTCGTCTTTGGTTTTAATAATGTAATTTAACAAAGGTCAATTTTTATACGAGTTAACAGATGGTCCGTAGCTTGATTATCAATGCATTGTGTTGCACTTGCACATTATCGTCATCGTAATTGAATAGGCTAATGTCACTGGGCTTTTATTTGATGCGAGTATACCCCGCATTCTCGTAAAACCCCACAGTTTATCTAGCTACCCTCATTGTATGAATCTCTAATCCCTTTATCCCCATCCCCCCCCCCCCGAAAAATCGCATTTATAGTCGCCTTGAACTCTTCAACGTTGGAAAATCGTTTTCCACGAATAATAATCACTCGGGGCTAGGTCCGGGCTATAGGGTGGGTAGTTAATTTCTTCGTAACCAGAATCTCGCACAGCAGCATTGGAAACACGCGCTATGTGGACCTGGGCGTTGTCGTGAAGAAGCAACACAACAGTGGCAGTGGTCAGTATACCCCGTCTTTTTCCGTTAATTGCTTCCCGTAAATTTCGTAAATTGGATGCGTAGGATGCTGCGTTTATGGTTTCACCTTTTTTTGTGTACTCAATCAGCAAAATTCGCTTTGAGTCCCAAAACACTGGCCATGATTTTTCCGGCGGACGGGACGACTTTGAATTTCTTAGGGGCGCAGTACAGTTCTTGTGCCACTGCATGGACTCTTGCTTACTTTCTAGGTCATAATGATAAACCCACGTTTCATCTCCAGTAACAATTCGATCGAAAATACTTGATGGATTTTCACCACAGATCTCTAAAAACTCTCGATTCGCACTTGCTTTTGAGGTGCCGCCGTCGTGAGCATTCGCGGCACCCATCTTGCACTGACTTTTGAAAGGTGAAGAAAGTTATTAATATAGTATACCTACACGGAACCGACAGGGAGGTGGGTCATCTCTGCTATCATTTTGAACTTCATTCGGGCATCCTCCAGTATAACCTTCTCAACTTTTTTCACGTTTTCTTCCGTACAGACAGTAACCGCCGAGCGAGGGTCATCTTCAATACTCTCTCTGCCCCTTGTAAATTCACTTGACCATTTTTGAACCGTATAGATAACTTTCTTTCTATATAGTCTTTCTAATAATCGTCTTTGACTAACATGCAGAAGTCCAAACTCAAGGTCTGCCAACGAGCAATGGAGCGCAGTATACTAGGCGTTAAGTTAACGGATCGTGTTCGAAACACAATACTGCGCTCCAAAACAAAAATAGCTGACGTGGCTCAAAAGGCTGCCCAACTGAAATGGGACTGGGCAGGACATGTCTGCCGTATGCCGGACAAACTGTGGGCCAAAATAGCACAGAATTGGTGCCCTGAGACAGCGAGGCGAGGTCGCGGCAGGCCACGTAGGAGATGGCGGGACGAGCTGGATAGGTTCCGTCAAAACTGGAAGGAGGACGCGCGGGCTCGCGGAAGCGCGGAAGATGGAAGGAGTGGAGGGAGGCCTTTACCCAGGAGTGGGACAGCGTAGGCTAATATAAAAAAAAAAAAAAAAATAGATAACGAACGTGCAGAATCTTGGTAAACAGCCACCATCTCTTCATAAATAAGTAGTTTCGTTGAAATTTTCCTTGTTTGGTAAGGAATTTAATAACAGCGCGGTGCTCGATTTTCTTCAACATTGTCACGTTAGCCATTCCAGTTGTCGTTGACTAAGGATAGCTAGCAAACTAATGATCACAACTAAATTTTATCTTTATACCCTCCGATAATGTAATTAATTAATTAATTAGTCAAATTACCTACATCATTAGTAAGTCACCCTGATACCGAGAATACATTGAACGCCACTCGTAGCGTCTGTTTAATCATACATTTTCGACGTTTAAACGTCACTTAACTTTAAGCAACGCTTATGAATAAAGGGAAGTGTGTTTAATCGTTAGGAGTCCGACATAACTCTCCATTCTACCTAGACGAGGGGGGAATCACACGAAAATAATTCGATGGTTTGTATTTTCGCATTTCAGCTTTTAACTGGTATCGTCTTAATCTAAAATAGTAATCTTAATATAATTATCATAACATCACGCCGGGAATCCCCGAAAGGCTATGCAGAGGTTTAGGTACTTTATAGTACACGCGCATTTCACCAGTTTTGTTTAAGTCCCATGTTATAGGGGCGAGCGCATTACTATCAACCGAGTAGAAATCTAGACTCCGGCACCCTAATTGCGTAAAATACTGTTGCGCGCCACAATTAATGCCTGATACATGGTGACATTAGTTAGCACTAGCGCCATCTAGTATCAAGTGGAAAAACTAATAGTCACTAGCACCATCTATTATCAAGTAGCAGAACAAGTAGATCCTTCTAGAAATTTCCATACTAGAACTATCGACAGAGGTCAGTCGGGGCCGGTATATACCCGAACATTCTAGATGTTTCTACAATAGAAGGTACTAGAACAATCTGCTGCACTATATAAGGCCGGGAACAACCGCGATTCGACACAGTGCAGTGTGTTGGAAGCGATACATGCGAATACATCGAAGCAATCTTCAAGTGCGACTTAAGTGTAATAATTGTGTTTTATAATTAGTGTGTTTGTGTTGATTAATTAAAGTGTCATTTTTGGTAATTTATATCGGCAGTTTTTATTGTCACGAACCCGAAGCTCGTAACAATACTATCAATCACAATTTGAATCATTTTGAAAGATATTGCTAATCCATTGCTTTTTATGTTCGAAAAATTCGTCTGCTCAATCAACTAAAATATCGGAAATAACGCAATGAATGTTGTTAAACTGTCAAAATGAGGCATTCCTACTGTTAGTTTGTTTCGCAATTACCTCGCAGGCTGCTATTGGGAATTTCTGATGGAAAAACTCAATAACTCATTGCCCGACCGGGGAATGGCACCAGAAAAAGAATATTATTTTTCTTTCTAGCAAATAGCTGTCTATTCCAGTCTGATTCAAGTTCTTTTTAGGGTTCCGTACCCAAAGGGTAAAAACGGGATCCAATTACTAAGACTCCGCTGTCCGTCTGTCTGTCTGTCTGTCACAACGCTGTATCTCATGAACCGTGATAGCTAGGCCGTTGAAATTTTCACAGGTGATGTATTTTTGTTACCGCTATAACAACAAATACTAAAAACAGAATAATATAAATATTTAAGTGGGGCTCCCATACAATACAACAAACGTGATTTTTTTGCCGTTTATTGCTCGATATTAATAACGGCAACAGGTAGATTGAAATTCACAAAATATTTAGTTGTATATTCACTTTAAAAATAAATAATTAAATTAAAATAAAATAAATATTTAGGGGGGCTCCCATAAAACTGACATGATTTTTATAGATAATGGTACGCGGAACCCTTCGTGCACGAGTTCGACTCACACTTGGCCGGTTTTTTACATTCCGCGTACAATGTTTTGGTCTCTCATCAAAGTGTTTCAGAAACAAATGATTGAAAATGACGCACAAGAAAGATAAACATCTGCCTATGTTTGACTTTAAGTTTTACATTCTTCTGCTAAACATTCCGATAGAAGGTATAATCAGAAATCATACATTCATGCCTCTATCGGTTGTAATATAAACAAGAATATCCTTTATGTCAAGTTGCTCGCAGCTGAGGGGCCCGTGGCTTAATGATTACAACCGCACGGGTCGGTGGAAGGGTAAGCTATGCTTGCCGCGGTCAGCTCGTGAATGGTGACCATCCATTAAATATCGACACCCCTCCGTGCCTCTGAAAAAACGTTAAGCCGTTGGTCCCGGTTGTCATTCGTAGATTTTCGAAAGTGGTTACGGTTAGTCGGAAGCGCAAAGTCTGACAACCAGTCTTACCAAGGGGTGACGTGATACCAAGTAACTAGGTTGTGGAGGTCAGATAATCAGCCGCTCCATGTAAAATACTGGCATTCAGCTGCATCCGATTAGACTGACAGCCGACCCCAACATAGTTGGGACAAGGCTAGGCAGATTTTGTTGATCCTTTATTTCAAGTTGCCGAGTCCCTTTTAGTTAGTTGTACATTGGCGCCGATTCCCTTGTTCACAAACTAAATTAAAGTTCAGTGAATATTTTTCTTTCTATTTCATTAAGAAAAGGATAGAAGATAAATATTAGTTTTTTTTTTTTATTAATCAGCCATTTCTGTCCCACTGCAGGGCCAAGGCCTCCCTTCCCTCCTTCCATTTATCCCTATCCAGTGCTGTTAAACGCCAATTCTCGTGGAAAGAGTCGAGCTCGTCCCGCCATGTCATTCTGGGCCTGCCGCGTTGTCGTTTGCTGCTGTTTGGGACCCATTGTGTGGTTACTTTAGGCCATAGCTCCTCCGGCATGCGGCAGATGTGACCAGCCCAGTTCCATTTTAGCTTGGTCCCGTCAAATTAGTCAGCGCCTGACGTAAATTGACGTATTTTTAGTCGCCATGTTTTTAATCACGTCTTAACTGTGGAACTATGGAGTATCTTAATTTGACAGGACTAAACGAATATTGATCTTCTGTCCTTTTCTTAATGAAATAGAAAGAAAAAGATGCACTGAACTTAAATTTAGTTTAGTTTGTGAACAAGGGAATCGGTGCCATTGTTTTAGTTACACCTTTTTATCTGCAGTAATATTGATTTTTGCACCGACCATAATCGGGGCAGAATTATCTGCGATGCCTAAATAGAGTATACTTTTCAAGGTAAATGATAACACGGTGTGTAAACATGAATTCTTTGGGAGTAATGTCGTACTTTGTCTGTTGTTAGTTACCATCTCACGATTATGCGCTCAGCTCGTGTCTTTGTTATTTTTATTCATTATGAACCCTTTTATTCGCGGCTTTTCTATAAGCGGTAAGTTTTTCCAATAGTCCTCATTATTATTTTATTATCAGCATGTGATGTCCCAGTGCAGGGCAAAGGCCTCCCTACTCTCTTTCCACTTCTCTCTATTCAAAGCTGCTAAGGACCAGTTCTTATTAAAGGAGTCCAGCTCATCCAGCCATCTCCGTCTGGGCCTGTCGCGATGTCGCTTGCCATTAATAGGAACTCAATTTGGCCCATTGGTCGTCTGACATGCGGCAGATGTGTCCAGCCCAGTTCCATTTTAGTCGTTAGTCCTCCTTAGTTATTTTTTATTTAGATCAAGCTAGCACACTTTATTTTTACAATGTTATGTTGCAGAACTAACGAAAAACATTTCCTAACGATTTAGGTGTAACCACTTACAGTTGAGCACAATCGGCAAATGATAGGTACGGTGCAATTAATTTTTTTTTTTTTTGTTGACAATGGGCTCACTCTTGACCTCAATCCAGCCCAGAGGCAGGGATGAGATCTACGGTGGGACGAGCTTGCCCAGAAGAAGCCTCTCGCCCTGAAGAGATTAGGGTTAAATAGTAAGACCTCATAAAAATAACATAAAGTTACAATAGCAGATATAAACAAAAGACGCGTGTACGACGGAAATGTTTTGATTGATATGTGACATGACGTGTTCTGGTGTTTTATTGCTTGTGTTCGTGTTTGTACATATGGTTAACGGAATCATCACTTTTATATTTTTATACTGCAAGCTGAGGTTGATCTGAAAATAGGTTTATTGGTATTTTTATGAATATAGAAAAACATGTTTATAAAACGGACTTTTCTGGGGCAAAGTTAATGACGAATTATCGTGTAGGTATCATACGAGTACGAAATAAATCCGCGTTTACTTACACTTACACATGTTTCATTTCACGCTTCAACAGTCGAGCCATTAATTTGATAACACATTGGAATTTGGATTGCCAAATTAAGGTAGTCCCAATTTATTGTTTTACTTACGAAATTCGACCTTATGATCTCTCTCTCTGTGACACAATAAACGAAACCGCGCGAAATCAACGCGAGATTGGCGGGATTACCTACCTAAGGAATTGACGTGGTTTCGGTAAGGAATCGTTAAGTGGTCATAGTGAATTAGGGCCCAACATAGCCCATGCCATATCTTTTTCCAATCAGTGCACTCTATTTAGATTCAAGATAAAGTTAAAATAGTCACAGCATGAAAATTAGAGGGTTGTAATAGTACCATATACAGACCATATGTTTATTTAGCTAAGTTTTTGGCAACACTAGGAATTGAGTAAAAAGTGGGCGTTTTTAGGGCTGTCTTTTGGAAGTTTTGACGTTCAAAAAGTACTGATTCTCAGGCGAATTTTAATAAATTATTTTTGAATATTCGGGTAAGCAACTTAACGGTAATTTTAAGACATTGTGTGGAAATCTCATCATTACAAATAGCTCTATCTTCGGAGCCACAATGTAAACAAGATTGAGAATCTTTCTCTTTGTTCTTTTTATTAACGTTTATCTACATTCTACAACTTATTACTTCCTGTTTCAGTGGCGTTGCCAATATTCGGAGTGCCGTTAGCGCAATCGGTGGAGCGTTCACGATGTCACGACGATACCGGCCTGCCTCTCGTTGTTCGAGACAGCATCGATTATTTGCAGGTAATTCAAACACACTCAAGATTTTTTAATTAAACTTATTTATTACTATTTTTATACAAAGAAAAGTGGAAAAAATGAGGAAGACCTTTGCCCAGCAGTGGGACATTATAGGTTAGTAAAAAAAAATACCTACTAGCTGTGCCCGCGACTTCGTTCACGAACACGTCGGAAAACAAATTGGATTTCATGGGTTTTTAACTTTTTTTCGAGAAACCCTAATTAAGAAAAATAAAATCTCACAACATCAGCTATCTGCCAGTAAAAGTCCCGTCAATATCGGTCCAGCCGTTTCGGAGATTAGCCGGAACAAACAGACGGTCAAAAAATTTGTTTATATCCGCGTGTCATCGGATCAAGGGCCTGATTCAGAAGGTAGTACTCCTCGATACGGCTCGCATTGTGAGGAAGTACCTGCCTCTGGAGCCCTAACTACCGGTAGTTTGGACCCTGCTCCCGACAGACGGCGGACCAGTATGTTTTATATTTCGAACACTTATTTTATCTATATTTTAAAACGTATGAGTTAGGGAACTAAATAAACAAACGAAACAACAAATCGTATAGCTAGACATAAGATTTAGCAACAGACTAAATAGGATAGGCTTTCAACGACCGGGTCATTATTTCCCGTACAAAGGCTGTGTAGTTGACCTAGTTATGTACAGTCACGAGCACCAATATGTCAACACTTGGCAACTTTCAAATGTGATTTTTTCGTGAAATAACGAATGCACTATTGAAATACGATACATTACATAAACCTATGGGTTCGAAAATGCTATGTTCGTAAGTTCAACATAATATTTCATTAAAAAATAAAGGAGTAAATCGCTTTTGAATAAAGCCGAGTGTATATATACTTTTGCTCGTGACTGTACCTATTTCAAGCGGTAATTTTGAGTGACATTCTCAATGCTTCGTCGCGATGGTAATTTATCTCAACCATTCTTCTATACATATGGTCATTTATTATGATTATGATGTATATGATTCTTTTAAAGAAGTAGTTAGTGCCTTTTGACAGAGTGGGACCTTTTTATTAGTATAACTGATAATGAGACATTTTTCTCAAAAAAATTACATGATTGTCGCATTTTCACAACAGATGCTGTTTAGTAAAGTAAAGAAAAGGGAAAGAATAACGTTTATTTGGACACAGATCGTGAAACACAAAAATACAAGTAACAAAATAAACAAGCGAAAATGATGTTTTAACTACAATAGTGTGGTGCTTGAAATCACGGCTGCGCCAAAAAGGTTCAGTAGAAAACGATGAAGAAAGAAAAAAATTAAAAGTAATAATATCCGTGGAACATTATACCGGTACCTAATAAAAGATTTCGTGGGGCTTGTGGCTAAGTAATAACAGCCGCACGGGTCGATCGATCAGGATAAGCTACGCTTGCCGCGGTTGGTCCGTGGATGGGTGACCATTTTCACATACCAAGACAAGAAAGCACGTTAAGCCGTTGGTCCCGGCTGTCATTTGTGGCTCTTTGACACTCGTTACGGGTCGTCAGTAGCCCGAAAGTCTGACAACCAGTCTTACCAAGGGGTTTCGTATTACCCAGTAACTGGGTTGTGAAGGTCAGATAGGCAGTCGCTTCATGTAAAATACTGGTAGGTATTCAGCTGCATCCGGTTAGACTGGAAGCCGACCCCAACATAGTTGGGAAAAGGCTAGGCAGATGAATGACCTAATAAAAGCTTTCGGACTTCTCCATACATTTTGCAACCGGGTATACGGTCCCTATTACCCGGCAGCCGGAGCGTGTGTAACGTGCACAAGCAGCAATGCCAGCAATGTTATTCAAACTTTTGTTAATGCCACTTAATATTGTTCTATCATTAATGCAGCAGACTTCCTTCTGTGTTTGTATTCAATTCAAATATATTGTGTAAAACGGACGAACATAGTAGCTACATTAGCTACAGTTTGAAGGATATACGGTTCGTGAGCCGATTAAACTCATAACTTGTTGAAACACCACACAATGCATGAGTTTAATCATCATCTTGATGCAGGAGTGCAATTTTTAAAGATAACTATTATAATTTAACTAGTGAACAGTAATTTTGTAGTATTGTGGAAGTGGGAAGGAGTTCAAATCTTAGACACAATCGTACGATCAATGCACACATTTTTAACCCCCGACAAAAACAGAGCGGTGTTATAAGTTTAACGTGTGTATCTGTGTCTGTCTGCGCCATCGCATCGTAGCTCCTAAACTGCTGAACCGATTTTGTTTATTTTTTGTCTAAAAGTTGTTGAGTAAACCAGGTGTACAGGTTCACGTTGTATGTTTAGCAAATAATGTTGTGTACTGTTGTTTCGAGTGTTATTTTTATTGTGATGGCCAATGACTTATTACTATACCGTAAACCTTAGAACTTGGCAGTGCATCGAAGTTTACTCGCTTTGTTTTCAAGTGACATAAAAACTTTTATTTGCTGCGTCTCGCCTTGTGTCACGTGCATTAACACTTTAGACCAACACATTAACACAGTCCAGCTGTTGGTAAATATTAGCCAACCAATACCTCCCCTTTATCGATTTTACTTCTTATCTTCTACAAATATCGGTATAGTAATTTTATTTTAGGTGTATTGTCTTCACATACTTATAATTAATATATACAAAATATTTTAAAAGAGTAACGGTGGAGTTTCCATTGCCATTCTTCTCCACCCACCTTTTGGAAGGGGCGACTAGAATCAATTCTTTTTTTTTTTGACCTTCAGAAGTGCCCTCTAGTATATGCCTATTTGAAATAAACGATTTATCTTTGACTTCTATGTTAACTATTACTGAACACCACCAGTCAATCGATCATCAATGCTCTTATTATATTTCAGACGCACGGCCTAAAGTCAAACCAGATCTATCGACAAGAACCCGACAAGATAAAACTACAGCAGCTAAAGAAACTCTTCACAGATCGAGGACCTACCTTCCCTTATCATTGGGACGTTGCAGTGGCTTGCTCTATACTTAAATGCTTTATTAGGTAAGTGAAAATAACTATAGGTACACCTCTGCCAAACCCTTCGGGGAAACAAGGTGTGATGTTGTGTGAATATGACTCTTACTTATTTGATCGATAGGTGTACAATGTTGACCTGTCAAAATGAAAGGCATTCCTTTCATTATGACAGTTCAACAACATTCATTGCGTTATTTATGTTGTTAATCAGACGTATTTTTCAACGTGAAGCAATGGATTAGCAATTTGGTTCAATATCTTTCGGATTTGTATTTGAAGTGTGTTACGCAATTGCGGTGCCGGACGCACGGTTCACGTACTGCGTGAAGGTTAGGTTTAATCCCCGCCTGAACCAATATTTGTTTGGGCTTCACTACACATAATTGTTCCGGGTCAGACAAACAGTTTCCTATGTGAGATTTGTGTTTATAAATATACCCTCGGTAAAGGAAATAGCCACCTACTTACCCTTATGTGAGCGTAATTTTTTAGTTTTCATGTAGAATTTTATTTTGAGTTTTGTTTCTACGATTTAGTTTTTTAATAAATATATATAACTATAGTTTTGCTGTGCCCTGACAGGGTCTACAACGGCTCTTAGCGGCTCTTTATACCTTGTGGAGCAATTTGCATTCCACAAGGTATAAACGAATATGAATATGAAAAAAAAGGGATAAAATATTTTTCTTTGTTATTTATTTTACTAGCATGAAAAAAAATGCTACACCCAGTCGTAAAGCCTGGATCAGTTCAGAGGGGCTTGTGGCTGAAATGACAACCACACGGGTCGATCGAGGGTTAAGCTACGCTTGCCGCAGTCGGTCCGTAGACAAACAAACAGTTTACTATATGAGATTTGTGTTTATAAATACACCCTCGATAGATGGGACATTCCTAGCATGGCAAATAAATGCTACACTTAGTCGTGAAGCTATGATCTGTCGGAGACTAAGGTTAAAAGTGTGAGGTATACCCAAGACACTCACTGGCCCCATAGAGTCTTGAATGGTACAGCCCTTATGGACTACACTATTTGTTGGTTACTTTAAGATCTGACAAACCAAGAAAGTCCCTAATTGCTATTGGTCGTATTAAAGTACCTGGTTGCGGTTTTGGAAGAAGACATTGTAAAAAGTTGCAAACTTTTCTTGTGAACTTTTCCGTACCATTGTCATATCAGACTTTCGGACATACAACAAATTGTTCAATCATTTGAAAGTCCCTAAACGCAATTTATTTGCAGCTTCTAAAAGCGGGATCATGCATGCATACTTTATCCAGTATCAACCCTCATTTTAAGTGCTCTAATTCTAAACCATACTTTTATCACAATTCCAGCGAACTCCCGGACTCTATTCTAACACAAGAGCTACACGGTCAGTTCGAACAAGCAACAGCTATCGCCGAGCCGCAGCGCGAAGCAACCATGCTGTCTCTCATAGCCAAGCTGCCGCCGCCCAACTACAGTCTGCTGGGCTGGCTCATGACGCACTTTGCCTGCGTTGTCGCTAACGAACAGGTGAGTGAACACTTTTATAGTAACTATACAGACCGTGGCTCGTAGTCGCAAGCGCGACTGCTGAACGTGAGGTCCTGGGTTCGATTTCCGGGTCGGGCAAAGTGTCGTTGTGTTTTTCCATTGAGAATTTCTTAGTAACAGCCCGGAGGTTGTAAGTGGGCGGTGTGATACCCCCGTGCCTCGGAAAGCACGTTAAGCCGTTGGTCCTGCGCCTGATCTCTCTCCGGTTGTGTAGGATTGCCGTCCCATCGTACAATGAGAGTGAGGAAGAGAGAGTGCACCTGTGTCTGCGCGCACACTTGTGTGACTATAATATCTCACGCGCCGAAGGCTGTTCTCCGCTGAGATTGGTCGCCGTGGCCGAAATTCGGTCTGGAGAACTTTATTTACAAGCCGTGCGCTTAGTGGGTTCCCATTGGCCAAAATTACGATTTCTAAGTGCTCACTTTCGTTCTAAAAGGAACCCTGTTGCTAAATTTCATGCTTCTAGACCCAGTGGTCTGGGATGTACGTTGTTTGTCAGTGGATGAATGAATGAATTTGATATTTTTATTAAGTTTAACAATAAACATAATATTTACAAACTTCTAATAGGTACTAAATAAACTACAAATTATTAAAATCTATCTATATATATAAAATTCAAAGTCCTGACTGACTGAGACATCAACGCACAGCCTAAACCGCTGGTCCTAGAGACATGGAATTTGGAGGGTGTATTCTTCGTGAAGAGTAGGTATCCACTAAGAAGGGGTTTTTCGAAATTCCACCCCTAAGAGGGTGAAATGGGGGGATTTTGTTTGTATGAAAAATCTTATTCCTTGAGTTAATAAACTTGAAACTTGGCACGAATACTTATCTAAGTAAATTATGAAGTTGGGCATTTTTTGTTTTTATAAACTACCCCCTAAAAGGGGATTGGGGGGTTTCAAAGTTTGTATGGAAGAATTTTAGCGCGCGGTCCGATTTAATCGAAACTCAGTATTTATACCTAAAATTGAAAGGAAAGAATAATGTGTATCAGGGTTTGGGGGTGAAAAGCGGGGATACAGTTTATATGAAAAATCTTAGTGATTTAGTTAATAAACTTGAAACTTGGCAAGAGGCTTGAAAATTGGCATGAATACTCGCCTAAGTAAGCAATAAAGTTTATCATTATAAGTTTTTCAAAATTACGCCTCAAAGGGGGATATAGGGGTGTTGAAGTTTGTGTGGAAGAAATTGAATGCGCGGTCTGATCAACTCGAAACTCAGTATTGATACGATTTTTTGACGAAAAATAATTAATAATAAGTATATAAAGTTGTCGAAAATTGACCCCTGACGGGGCAAAAAGGGGTAATTCGGTTTTTTAGGGCGGATTTGTACTTGAAACTGTATGTAACATTTTCACGCCTAAACCACTGAACTTCTGATTTGGCAAAGAGATAGATGGCATCCTGGGGAAGCACATACTTTTTATCCAGGTAGCACTTTCCCGTGGGATAATTTCCGATATCCACGCGGGCGAAGCCGCGGGCAGAAGCTAGTAAAAATATAATATCCTATACTAACTAAAACTATTAAGAAACTAAAATATTGCGTCGAAATATTCCTCCACATCGCTGTCGACTGGTAATGTACCCAAGAGACTGGCGGCATTGCCAAGTTGTATGGCAATGCTTAGCCTCTGGCTAAAGTAAAAGCCAGCCCTTGGGTCACGCGAAGTGTCAACCAGCCGTTTAGAGTTCATTGAACATGCAATGAGCACTCGGACCAATGAGCACTTTATTAAACAGATTCAATATTATCTGAATGTTTATGTTAGACGTGCGAACTCGCAATCTACATATAGCTCGTGTCCGAAACAAGTCTGGCAACCCCGAAACAACCAGGCAGGTAAAACAGTAAACAATAATAAATCAAAAGTTTAGAAAGAGAACTGTTGTTTCCTGAAAAATACGTGCAGCCACTATTCATGCTTCTTGCGTTAGTCTGGGCGGAGTGCATTATTTTTACAGCAATTTCTAAGTACCTATCTAAAACCTTTTGCAAAAACAATGGGCACTTCAGCTCAGCAAATAACGTATTTCATTGACTTCAGTTAATTTGATTATTCTAATCCTGTGTGATTAGCCTGAATCCTCAGAATCTTGTTAATTAGTAAGCAGAGTTCTTTCTGTCAATTTCGTCATAAAGTTTAGATTAAATCAATCAAAAATTATGTCAAAGTCAATACTAATCGTAAAGTAAATAAATTCATATAAAAACATCATTTAGAAAAACAAGCTTTTATTTAAATGCTCTAAGAAGAAGAAAATAAACTTTAAATTAAATCAAAACCCATCAATTTATTACATTACACAGTTTAGTTGTAAATGGCGTAACGATAGGGTGGCAGGAGTGGCAAAATGAAACGGGCCCCCCGCCGGAGGGGGCCCCAGACCCGAGAGGGCCATGAGCACGGCGGATCTTAACGTACCTTTCCCGTGAAGTTTGGAAAACAAAAACATCGTGTTTGCATACAGAAATGTGTATGGCCAAGCGTGCGATGTTGCGATGTTTATGTGTAATGTTTCGAAAAAACACCCGCAGGAGACACGGCTTAAAAAATTGAAATGAATTTAAAAATAATTTCGTATTGCAATCTTTACACACAGGGAAATAATTTAAACCGTCCGTTTCTTTGCAAATGAGTGTTTTACACATCTTGCTGGAAAACCTTTTTGGGAGGACAGAATAATTGCTACCCTTTGGAAGTTGTAATATTCTCGGTAGACATCATTTTACAATAGTTTAACATTTGTTTTTCCTGTTTCCAGGCGAATCACGCGAACATTCAAACGATAGCGACTGCCATGGGCCCTGCGCTCAACATGTCGTTGAATCTGTTGACTTACCTCATCTCCAAGGCAGATAAACTCTTCCCTGACGTCCAGTTGACTAAGTAAGTAATACCTGAAGCTAACACTCAAACGAATAAGCATATGATTGGAATAGGCAAACTAAAAGCAATCAGAGGGGCAATTCTCGTAATTTTAAGAACGTTCACAGTCTGATCTCAGTGTCAATCTGTAAAAAACACTTCTAATTTCCCTACATTTTTGACATTGATTGTCGCCGAGATTGCGACTAGATTTTGAACGTTTTTAATTACGGAAATTGGCCTTCAGATATTGGCAACCAACGTCAGTGAATTTTAACCGTCGTCACTAGCTCGCTACATAGTCAGACCAACTTAGATTCGGATAAAGGTTCACACATTCACAAGAGAAAATTTCACTTTCTGATCTAAATCGAAACAACTTTGAACAAATTCTACGCGATTGCTTTTATTCAATGACTAGATATGCACAATTTCAGCAAAAACGCCGTAAAAATGAACCAAATAATGTTATTCATAAATTGTGTGAGGAAGTAAGTCCACAAAAACCGACCTATTTTCCTGGATTTATACGAGAGAGATGTTTCTATGATCATAAATCAATTCCTATTCCTTTTCTCTTACAGATACGTACCGCCTCTCGCATCAATTCCTCCAGACTTCCCAGAAACAGCCCCAGAGATAAGCCTGGAGCTTCGCAAACAAGAGTCCTTACTGAATCAAATACACGCTGAAATGCACGCGGGCTTCATAACACCGGCCCGAGACCAACAACTATGGGAGGCGCAGAGAATTGTTACACAGTTAAAGGTAAGATCATCATTATTATAAATATTTGGTAAGGCACACTAGCAGGTATTTCAGCTAACTACCTGCTAGTGGGTAATTTCCCAACTATACTGGGGGTCTACTCCGAAGTAGTATCGGCCGTTTCCTGCTACGAAGTTACTATTTGGTTCGGTCGTTCCCGATCCTACACTCCTACACTCTTTCGAATATTGACTATGGTCTTGACCCAACTGAGCCGATCCAAACTTTTTCCGCATTTTTCAATAATATTCGGTACGGCCATGTGTCGGTCCGATCCGAACATTCGCACTTTGCACTTCGGAGTAGACCCCCAAGGGAGATCCTAGAGTCCTGTATTTTATGTGGAGCGACTGCCTATCTGATCTCCAAAAACTGGATTAACATGATACCCCTTGGCCCTTGGTAAGACTAGTTGAATGTACATTAGTGCGGATCGCGCCGCAAAAATCCTTCTTCATCACTTTCACACATTTTGTATGAATCGCACACTACATGCGATCGAACTTTTTTGTATTGGAATGCAATGTGAGCAATCCACTGTAATTGCAAGTCGACATCAATGAAGACAGAGTAATAAGATTACATTAATTAAGACGGCACGGTTAGCGCAGTGGTTAAGCGATTGACTGCTGCGCTGCGTGTCGCGGGTTCGATTCCCGTACGGAACAAATATTTGTATGACCTACAATTAGTTGTTCCGGGTCTGGCTGTTTGTGTATGTGAGTTTATATGTCTGTAAACGCACCCACGACACAGGAGAAATTCCTAGTGTAGGGCAACGTTTAAAAAAAAAATAACAAAAAATTAAAATAAAATAAGTTATTCATTGCTAGCTTGCTTTACTAAGGGCTAATTATACCAAAATCAGGGGGCTTACCACCAGGGCCCTATTTCTCGAAACTTATTAGACTAATAATATGAGTCCATGAACGAATATTTTTTACAAGTTTACTAGTGTGCGTTTCTCGAAGCTACGGCAGTAAAATATTAGTTACTAGTTGCCAACTAATAAATATTAGTTAAAATTACCTGAGTAAATTCAATTTGGTTTCATAAAACTATATGTTATTAAATACTCTTGTAAATTACACTGATAAAGCTATTAGTCTCAGAAGGCTTGTAAAAAATATTAGCCAAAATTATTAGTAAATTTAATAAAAAAAAATATATAAAATGTGGTCAGATTCGGACATATTAGTGCCTATTAATGCCCCAAATGAAAACTAAGAACAATTTGTAGATAGGCACGGGATTCACTCAACAAATAGTTTAGTAGTTTGCGGTCCCGCTTTACAGTTTTATTATTCGTATGCTAATGGGCCAGGGTCAGTGCACCATTCGAGAGTTCTACGCCACAGTGGACTTTTTCGTAGAATGGAAAATGGCTGGAGTAACTAACACAACATTACTCGCAGATAGTGGCTACCTAATTTAATTAAATAAATATGTGTAGAGAAAAAAAAAATACTTAAAATAAAACAATCCGCTTTTACCGCCAATGTGCAAACGACAAATTCAAACGAGTCCAAAGTTCCAAACACGGCGGGAACTTTTTCCGTATTTTTTTAAGTAAAGAGGCATGGGTAATATGTATGTGTAGGTATTCAGCCAAGCCAGCCTAATATTTTTTATTAGTCTGCTACAATTAGTTATTAGTCCAGTACCTGTTTTTGAGAAACAGGAAATATTAGGACTTGTAATTTTTACACTAGTAATTATTAACTAATATACTAGTAAACTAATAGTTTCGAGAAATAGGGCCCAGCCCTTATAGCAGGGCAGAAGTTGAACTGCACTGCTTTTGCAGTTGAGCTGGTGGTAGTATATCTTTTATCCGCGGAATAAAATTGACTTCTGACAGTTCTAATATGGAAAAACTCGAAAAATCAGGATAAGACATAATCTAGGTATAAAAGTTTAGTGAAATTCGCTCTAAATTAAATTTAGAATAATAAAATAAATAGCGGACACTGGCACAGCTGCTGGACTAAGGTGGAACTGGGCTGGCCACATCTGTCACATGTCGGAGCATAGTATTTATGCTCCGACATGTGACAGATGTGGCAAAAACCACCACTCAATGGATCGCAAATAGCACGAAACGAATGGCAGGCCCAGAAAGAGAAGGCAGGATGAGCTGCATGGTAATTGCGGAACAAACTAACAGCAGCAATATGCATAGCAAAAATAATGGTTTTCATTTTGTCAATTCAACAACATTTATTGCGTCCTTCCAAATCATTCAGATTGCGACTGAAATTACGCAATTGAGTGCTGAACTTCTTAAAGGATTCGCCCAGCCATCGCAGTAGACCGGGAAAAGTGGAAAGACGTAAGGGAGGCATTTGTCCTGCAGTGGGACCACAGACTTATAAAATAAAGTGGCTTACAACAAAACCGGAACGATTAAATTCGATGTGAATTTTCCATCAGGCGTTTCGACATCTGACTGACGTGAAGACTGTATATTGTATTCATAGGACCGATGACTGTTTTAACCGAAGCGAAAATAGGGAAATAATGAAGGACTAAATAATTTTAACTTCTTGTTTTTACAGTTCTCAAAATGTTCCGTATGATTTTTATGATATTGATGATTATTTTTATTTAGCTTAAACTTTTTATTGCCTGAAACGCTGGACTGCCGCTAATTTGCACAAAATCCGGCTTCCCTCTTACCACCTATCTATTTCTTTAACTTCCTTCCTTGTCCATTAAATACCTACTAGAAGATAGGTCGAGTCCAGTTGACTATTCTACTGGGCTCACCGCGGTGTTTTCTATTGCTGCTGTTCGGGACCCATTGTGTGGTAATTTTCGCTAGATCTGGCAAACCCTGTAACATTTGAGCTTGGCATCTGTGTGGTCTAACTGAAATAGACCAAGGCTGTTAAATCCCAGGGCCGCGGGCTAATAAGTGGCCCGCCAACGCATTTGAATTGACCCGCCAAAAGCTATCAGCTGACGATAGTCTTTTGACGGAACAGTTTTCGGGAGTTTCAAACCAGGTCTAAAAATATTTTGCTTAAAATCTTATGAAGCCATCCGCAATTAGCCAACAATAAAACATGAGACGGATAACATGACGGGAATAGAACATGAAACAGCTTATATGTAGATTTTTATTGAGATTTGTCGCCAAATATTTATAACTTTTTATTCATATTTTCTGTACCCTGTTATTATCCTGCCTGCAATGTATCATGTACTTACACCATTTTTAAACAAATAAAATTTACTTGGCGATAAATGGCGATAAACCTCTTCAAAGGTATCAGTGAAGTTTTTTTAGATTATTCAAAGTATGTGTAACTTAAAGTTACTATAGCTGTAGGCAAGTTTTATTTACTAGATGGCCCGCCGGCTGACACGGAATCGTAATGCAATGAGAAACCTTGAATAAACAATACTCGACTCATTTGCGTTACAGGGAAAATACAGCTTCCTCATTTTGCAGTTGTTATTTAACTAACCAGTACCAACTGTTTTTTAGTATCCAAATGTGGTTTTATTTAGAGTCAGTGCAATGTATTCCATACATTACGTAAGTTTTCTTCATGAATATTTCTTCTGCCTACATAATGAGCCTATAATGTGGCCACTGCTGGGACACAGGCCTCTCTGTGAGAGGAAGTGGGCCATAATCCACCACGCATGCCCAAAGCTTGTTGGTGGATTCTTCCTATTTCTTCTGCCTGTCCTTATCCAATGTTACTTGAGGTTTGCGCAAAATGTTTTACTCTTCCATCAACTTCCCTCATATATCATTTTTTTCTTGAGTACACAGACTAATACACAAGCATTTCAGCTCCTCCTAAATGTAAAACGTATACTTTAGTTCCAATAATCAAATACCTAATGAATCCACAATAATGAGGGTAGAGGAAAATACTTCGAATCAATTTCAAATAAGCTGTTCCATTTTTAAATCACAACATTTTCTTATTACATTTTGAAAAAGAATTTATTTTGCGCCAATGAACTAAATATTTCAATATTTTAACAGTTTCAACTTTGTGTTTAAAACAAAACATTGTTGTAATTTTGGTGGTTTTCCTCGTGTTTAATTTATCACATTTTGCAACTAACTATGTATAATAATAATAACACAAGTACTTGTTTGCTAGAGGTTATTATGACAGTGGTATTAGTCACACCGGTTCCTTATCGCGGTTGTCTACAATTTACTTAACTATTATTAGCTCTGTCAATAAAATAACTTCATTACGTTTAGTCCCGGAAATTCACCGACGAAAGTTTTATTTTTTTGGTCATTAGGGGTGTAAATTCTTTGATCATCAAAACTCTTATACGATCTTCGAATTACCTAGTTTTATCGGCCTAGTATTACTACCTCGTTTGACATGCATCAGTGATCGCAATATGTTGATTTTAAAAGGAGTTTCCTATGCCTTTTATTGCTACCTGAGCAATTTAAAAAAACGATGACTTTTAGTCATCTGTGCTTTTTCTACATCTGTTTTTTTTTTCTATTATAAAGACGTAAAATTTGTGAGTTTGTACGTAGGGGGTAATTTTCGGAACTACTGATTTCGATTTCAAAAATGATTTCACTAATGGGAAGCTACTAGTATTGCCGAGTGTCATAGGATATACTTTATGTTAAAACAAACAATTTCACGCGGACGAAATCGCGAGCAGAAGCTAGAACACACGACGACACATCAAACTAATATATTTCCAGTTTTATCTGACCTCACATCGTATATGCTTGTCGAGAAGTCAGCTTATACTGGAAATGCATAGCTTGATACGTGATACCTACATAATTTGAATATAATATTCATCAAATTGTTAAAATATTCACACAGTGTCAGATCATTGAGAAAATCATTAAATGAATTGACGTCATAGATTCCTAAATGAGTTGCGTAATGACTAAACAACACAAACTTGTTTCGAATCGAAAGTATCTTTAGCATTACCGTACCGAATTAATTAGTGCAGCTTGAATGATAGATGCTGAAGACAATCTTTAAACGTTTTTTTGGTAACAAGAATTTTGATAGATTCTGTCTGTACTGTGTCATGTCGCGTTAAAGTTTCCACAACAGCTTGTGATGACATTAATCAAGTTCCACTTGAATATTATGTTTTAATTTACTTAACAGTATTTTTTTTTTTGTATACAATACGGCACATGCAGATTTATTATATAAGTAAATGAATTATCCATTAATAAAAACCTTCTATTACAGAGAAAACTTCGCTCAGTACAGAAATCAGTGGAACCGGCAAACTCTTTACAACCACAACACGCCTCTTTAGACGAAAAACCAGAGACTAGACCAGAAGAAGAACCAGCGCGAAGAAACTCACAACCTTCCCAACCATCACAACCGACACAAATTACAGAATTACAACAACATACACCACAAGAAACAACTGAAGTAAAAACACCGAACGAACCATTCCTAGAGCCGAAAGAATCTCCCAGCACAGAACCGATATTCGAAGCAGAATTCGAGGACAATTTCGAATTCCCGAAACTCGAAAATAAAAAAGAAACGCCCGAACAAGAGATCCCTCCCGCAGAACCGGTTAAAGAAAAACCAAAACTCACAGAAAAAGAACTCAAAGTATTGAGACTTGAACTTGAAAACGCTGAGTACTTACAACTAAAGTCATTACTACAAGCGAAAATCAACTCGGAACAGTTTGAAATAGTGAAGCTTAAGAGTCATGTTGCGTTGAAGAATAAGCAAGCAGAGGGCGCGCAAAGTGCGAAGGACAGTAAAGACAATAATACGCCAGAGGAACAAGAATTAAGACAAAGACTGATGAAGGAAAATGCGTTGTTAGAACAAAAGAGAGTTAATCTAATCAACCAGATCTTCCAAGAAAGAGTTGCTTGTATACAACTGAAAATAGAGCTCGCTATGAAAGAAATATTATCGAAATCATAAGCTTGATAGTGAGTAAAGTATGCAACCATTCCTAAAGTGTTGTGAAAATTAATAAAATCGATAGACGACTATGGTTTCTAGCTCATAATGGGTCCTGAAACATACCCAATAAGGAAAATCAACAATTCGCATTATAAGATTTCGCAGGCGACAGTTAATCATAACGTATAAGGTTCATAATGTAAGTGATGAGTTCCCATTTTAATATACAAGCTATGAAGCCACGATACATTGAAACAGGTCAACTATTTGACGTCACGACCTAAATGGAGCAACATACACAAGGGTGATTATAGACTTGGAATGTAATGTTACCAGTGATTCGACATGTAATTTTGTTTCGCGAATCTCTACCTTTCCTAAAGCATGATGTCTACTAGCAATGTTTTTAGCTAGCACAATGTAAACGTTGACAGCAAATGGACTTGCTGCAAGTTTTATTACAGTCCGTTCACAGCTAAGTAACGTCTGATTTTGCATCTTTTATTCTCTTCAAACTTCTCTTCTCTTTTTAACCTTTAATCTCTTCACATAAGGTTTATGTCAGAAGTAAAATAACTGTGAATGGGCTGTAACTAGAACTGCTCAGCTTGTGCATTGACTTGTTAGTAGATATCAGCCGTAATATAGTCTCAAATATGTTACGTAGCGTAAGTTTTATTTATTATTATAATATTCGTTATAGGTTGTTCGGCTAAGGAAGTAACAAAAAGGACTATTTATGACATTGACTCATTTTAACAAGGCAATTTTATCTAAGACTGCAGTAATATTTATGTATTACCTAAATACATATACATAATACTAAACGTGAATGTGCATTAATAATGGACTCATTATAATAACTCAATTTACTATTGCTTGGACATAATTTGACATTGTAAATGCAAATTATAATCATGATGAAGTGTAGAGCATTAAAGAACTTCCGTATATAATTTATAGATTAATCAAATTTTATTGATCAAATAAATGTTGTACAAAATATTTTTGTTTTCCTTCACACTTAGTCAACCATGTTACCCCTAGCGCGAATTGCGGTTGGTTACTGGCCTATAGGGTATAGCGCCAATCGCGGTTCGTTAAAGGGCTATAGGATCTGGCGCGAATCAAGGTTGGAAAAAGGGCTATAGTATAAAGCGCGAATCGTGGTTGGATAAAGGCTGTAGGGTCTAGCGCGAATCGCGGTTGGTTACAGGGCTATAGAGTATAGCGGGAGTCGTGGTTAGTTAAAGGGCTATAGCGCGAATAGCGGTTGGTTAAAAGGGCTATAGTGTAAAGCGCGAATCGTAGTTGGACAAAGGCTATAGAATATAGCAGGAATCGTTGTTGGATATAGTGTACCTATAGCGCGAAACGCGGTTGGATAAAAGGCTATAGAGTATAGGGCGAATCGCGGTTGCAAGGGCTATAGGGTCTAGCTCGAACCGTGGTTAAATAAAGGGCTATAGGATATATGATGAATGATGGTTTGATAAAGAGCAATAGGTTATAGCATCCGTGTATGGGCAGCACGTGACCACTACGTGCTACCGACCTCCCCAAGGTCGTGGTAATGAAGTCTCGAGTAGTCACTGCAAAAAACCCGCGACCTTGGACTGATAAAAAATTTAAAACTTTTTCATAAAACGTTACAGCTGACGCACTTACTTATGTAGGTACCCCACCCAGACTAAAGTATTACAACTAGCAAAAGGTACCTACCTACGTAATGTCAGTTTATTCTAGAATTATTGTTTCTATCTTGCAATAATTATTTATCAATGTACTAATTGCATAACCATATGGCCTTATCAACTGTATATCAAAACACTATCGCGATAAATACATATCTTAATGACTTATAGATTTCTTGTAAAATAATAGGTGCAGTGTTTAAAACATATTCTGTAGATGGTCAGTCATATGACTTCTGTGTTGAATTAATTCATCTTTTTCCTACTATTTCAGACTAATCCATCCATGGAATTTATGTAAAATATTACTATTAGCGACATCGCTCTAGTAGGTACAATGGCGTAACTATGTCAACTTGGGAGGTACAGTCGGCTTAACAATGACATCATTTAGGAGGAACAGTCGGCGTCCGCGTAAATATGTCATGATTTAGGAGGTACAGTCGGCGTAACAGTGTCATCTTTTAGGAGGTACAGTCGGCGTAACAATGTCATGATTTAAGAGGTACAGTCGGCGTAATAATGTCATCATTTAAGAGGTACAGTCGGCGTAACAGTGTGATCTTTTAGGAGGTACAGTCGGCGTAACAATGTCATCATTTAAGAGGTACAGTCGGCGTAACAATGTCATGAGTTAGGAGGTACAGTCGGCGTAACAGTGTAATCTTTTAGGAGGTACAGTTGGCGTAACAGTGTAATCTTTTAGGAGGTACAGTATTGGCGTAACAGTGTAATCTTTTAGGAGGTACAGTTGGCGTAACAGTGTAATCTTTTAGGAGGTACAGTTGGCGTAACAGTGTAATCTTTTAGGAGGTACAGTTGGCGTAACAATGTCATGATTTAAGAGGTACAGTCGGCGTAATAATGTCATCATTTAAGAGGTACAGTCGGCGTAACAATGTCATGAGTTAGGAGGTACAGTCGGCGTAACAGTGTCATTATTTAGGAGTTCCAAAAATTATCGCAAGTGTGAGAATCTACTTATTAGATCAGGTACTCTACAGCCCATTACATAAGAATTGGCAAGTTTTCATTCATAAACATTTGATACTTATTTATTAAGACTTGCATATCTAGGTACTGTACTTCAACCGTGCGTAGATACCTACTTACATATCTACATACTTTTACAATGTTTGTTATTTTTATTATCGAAGTATCGAAATAACTTTATTCCTTGCTACAAACTAATATTCAATTAATATAGGTTATGATGATGACACGATCTAGAAGCAATCAAATCAAGTGTCTAACAAGTTTCAAGTAGCAGTCATTTTCAAGAACTGTTTGAGGACTATTACGTAGGAACCTATTTTAATTATCGTCCTACGGTCTTATAGGTGTATAGGACCGTAGGACGTAGGTAGCCTGCAATGTGTTCAAGCACAGTGTGTGCGAAAGGTTCTGGAGTGGCGACTGCGTACCGGAAGACGATCTTGTAAAGACCGCAGGAACCCGTTAGATGCGAGAAGCACAGAATCGGTCGAAGTGGAGGTCTTGGGGGAGGACGTCTTTCGGCTGAAATGATGGTGATGCACAGTGTGTATCAAAATGAGTGTTATACATAAATAATACGACGCGCAACCTGTTACCATGGATTCAGTACATGATTCTGAAACATAAAATTTTTCGTAGGTTTAAAAAAAAATTTGCTCTTCCATAAATTTTGACCGCGTAGACAGGTAATTGCACTTTTCTATGAAACAGCAGATTTTTTTTTTTTGATAACCTACGAAAAATTTCTACACTAAAACCGTCAAAAAATAAAAGGCCCGTTTTGACATTGACAGTTCTAGTAGTTAATAAAGATCAAATTCGCAAAACACGTATTCGTTTGTATGAAACTGACAGGTGTCAAGAACGCATTCTGAAATGTCAAAACGGGCCTTTTATTTTTTGACAACTTTAGGGGGATTAAAATCATGTGCTATTTACAGTTTGCGCGTCTATGGCCCTGCCACCTTGTATAAGTACCTATATTAACTTTACCGATCGACCAAAGCTGATGGTTTCCCTAAACCATAAAGCGCAAGGCTAGAAGCATTATGCCAGTAGGCTGCTGAAAGAGCCTGAGCTATACCACAGGTAGAAGCAAAATGGTAGGATATTGGTGTGATCATAATAATATGATGGATGCCAAACAACAGCATTATAAGTTATATTTGCATATCGGGTAGGTCTGAGAATCGGCCAACATCTATTTTTCATCAAAAAAAAATATATATATTTCCTAGAAACAATGTATTTGGCAAAATAACTGCTAGTTTCATAAAAAAAAATATATTAAAAGCCTCATTCATTAGTCAGAGGTCGGCCTAGCAACACCGCCTGCAAGTGCTTTGCAAGATGATTCGACTTTCTTTCTGATTTTTTATATATAAAAAATACACATTTGCCTACGTTATGGCAAATTTAAAACAATACGTACAAAAAATCGCGTAAAAAAACCATTTTGTATGTTCCACTTATTATGAAATATAACAGGCGTTGTAAACAGTCACGCGATACTGGTGAAGACAAAAGAAATATTCCATCGAGTGCACCGCAATCGAGTTAGCACGCCAGGGGTCGTAACTATCCGGACTTAATTATCTATTCTTTTATTACGTAACTTTAACAGCTAATCTTGGAACTAAAAAGAAAAAATAACTGCTAAGATGAAACTATTAAATCGATTGCGGATACGATTAGCCAAAAGGTAGGTACTAAAATGATACGATAGCGAGTCTTCAGTCTTCAAGATGTTTTAGATTAAAAGTGTATTTATTTCATAATCAACACGTTTTAACAAATACATTTTAGAGGTCATCTTTTAAGTATAGAGATACCAGTAACAGAAGACTCCATGTGCACCTATGTACACATGATTTAAAGGCGTGTCGTGGAGTTTCTTGCCCGTTCTTCTCCATAGGTCCCTACTACGCTTTGGAATGGGCAACTAGGTTCAGTTTTCTGACTAACCGACCCCTTGACAATTTAAAACTACCTGTATTGGTTTATTTGAAATAAATGCTATCCCCCTTATTACTTTCGATCGGGTTTAAACCACTGACCCAGTTATTGAATTAAGAACCCAACTGATAGAGAAATGCAGTTCTTTAGACAAAAATGACAGCTTAGTTCGGTGCTAAGTTGTCATTTTAGTATTAAGAATTTTGCCTAAATCGAAATAAAGTTCGAAATACAAGTACTGGCTCAATAGTTTAGGCTAGAACTAAAGTTAGGTTTCGTTTTGTAATAATACGGTTTGAGTTAGAATTGGGACTGAGAAATGTTACCGTGTACAATCAACTCACGAACACTAATTATGTATACTCTTAGCAACTTTTAAAATTGAGTTTCATCCTGTTGTACTGATTGTAATTTTATTTTGTTACGAACATAGTACTTTGGAACCCACACTATTAAGAAATAAGTCTTATCTCGAAGTTCAAATCTTTATTTCAAGAGAAAATCTGTTTTGAATTTGGCTATCTGTATACATAACATGCTCGTGACTATACCGATATATAAAGCCAAATGAGGTGATGACTAATTCATTATTTTATGCAGAAACGTAATAAGGTCTTAAAAGCAACCGTTTGGGTTGCCAAACGTCTGAGCTGAGCAACACCTTAAAAACATGCTTACCGCTGAAGAAGTAAAAAGGACACAATTCATTCTGTGTTCCCCTCCCACATTTAACTCGTCTGCCTTCAAAGCAAGAGAGAACAAGCATCTTCTGGGCACGCTCGTTCCATCATAGACCTCATCCATCGCTTTTCATCAGGCGTAATCGAAGTCAAGGGCGGGCCCATTTAGCAATAAAAAAAAGAGGACGTGGCAAAATGCCATAGGTACAGGATGTATAACAACCCGCTATCAATTCGACAATTAATTGCATGACAAAAGCAAGCCTGAGCTGTGATTTTTGTATGTGAAAGCAGGCTATCTTTTTCTCTTATATCAAAAATGAAATCGCGTCTAAGCTACTTGATAGCAAAAGTATTCGTACTACAAACTAAAACAGGATACGACAAAAAATCAATAGGGATCGTTGACACGATTTCTTCCGGCTATCCAGCCCAAAATAAATTTTAATAATTCTAAGCATGACTTGCCATATTAGTCATTCGACTTCGAAAACGGTGAAATCAATCGCTACTGTTTATACTAACACCCACACTGGATAAACCTGTCTTTAGCATTCAATTTTAAAGCTTATGGATCTTGAAAACATACTGACCTTGATGCAGTAGGTAAGTAGGCAGATCTCTTAGTACCTAATATGCATAGGTACCTAATGGATTGTAGCATTTCTGGTCGTAGGCGTCACTGGCCAGCCATGATGGTTACAAGAGAGGCCAAACCCCAAATCTGTATGCAAATTAAACGCGAATGAGATCACCACATTGTGAAGATTTCGACCTTCGCATTTTGGTACATAATGGGGCTATTCGACAACAACAGTTAGCATACATCAAAATAATCACTTCAAGGTTAGGTTCAACGATTCTGTATCGCTGAATAAATGCATAATCGTTTTGCCCTATAGGTACTTGTTAACATACCTCGTCGTTTTTGCAAGCATTACATACATATGTATAGAAAAACTCATTATGACATGAAAGAAATACCTACACTAACACCGACATAGATATCTTTGGGAACTAGTGCGCTTGTCTAGAAAGTATTCATTATATTAGAAACTAGCTTCTGCCCGCGGCTTCGCCCGCGTGAATGTCGGAAAGGATAAGAAGTATGTCCTTCCCCAGGATGCCATCTATCTCTTTGGCATCTGCTGGCAGGCAATTTTATCGAAATCCGTTCAGTGATTTAGGCGTGAAAATGTAACATACCTACAGACAGAATATATAATTTTATATAGTACCTATAGCTGTTGCCCGCGACTTCGTCCACGTTTCCGCCGTTTTTCGTAAAAAAAAGTAGCCTATGTCCTTCCTCACGGTTCAGTGGTTTTGATGTAACAGACAGATTAACTTTCGTATTTTAGTAGGGAAATATAATATGTCAATCTACAATACTGTTGAAAAATATCGCAATACGGAACCGCACAATATTATTGTTAATAGCTGTGCCCGCGACTCCGTCAGCGTGTAACTACTTGTGTGTTATAAAGTTAATGTATTGGTAATATTGTTTAGATCACGTTCACATGAGGCTTAAGTACCTATAGAAGGGGTAGCGGGATCGTCCGAAAGGGTTACCGCTGCCCTGGAACATAAAGGGCTAAGGAAGGAACACGGGTGGGTTTTAGTCAGTAAGAGTCTGACACTCCCTTCCGCTCCACCCAGAGCTGGAGGGGTCATTTGATGATTTCCCATCCAGAAAAAAAAAAAAATGTACATGTAGAACGAAAATACTTCAGCGCAAAGCTTCCGGGTAAACTATGTTGAAAGTTGACCCGTCCGGCACGTGAACATAAAGATTTCTAGAACTGCTAACCCGGGAAAGAGCGACGTACAATTGACCATGCGAGAAACAACTGACACCGAGATCTACTCCAGCAACACGAAAAGTTTGCCCTTGAGCCTTATTAACTGTCATTGCATAACACACCGATACTGGGAATTGCGTTCTTTTAAAAATATAATCAGAAAGCTTCGAACTGCTAAGCTATCGGGAGTTAAACGTGTTATTGTGAGTCAACCATAAAAGATAGACATATGCTGTCGTAGGATATTTTTTATATAATTTTAAGGAGAACATTTCCGTCATACATGATTTCTGTGTAGCTTTAACCATTAAGGTTGCACACGCGACGGAAGCGTAAAAAATGGAGTAACTTCTCCCGTTTTCCCAACATTTCCCTTCACTGCTCTGCTCCTATTGATTGTAGCGTGATGAAAAGTATACTATAACCAGCTCAGGAGTATGAAAAATAATTGTACCAAGTTTCATTAAAATCCGTCGAGTAGTTTTTGTTTCTATAACGGTTATACAGACAGACAGACAGACAGACAGACAGACAGACAGACAGACAAAAATTTTACTGATTGCATTTTTGGCATCAGTATCGATCCCTAATCACCCCCTGATAGTTATTTTGGAAATATATTTCATGTACAGAATTGACCTCTCTACAGATTTATTATAAGTATAGATATGTTCAGAATCGTTTTTGAACTGATACAATACAAACACAGTTTGATTATAATGTATTAGAGATTAGATAAATACGTTGCTTTACGTTGATAATTCGTCATATTTTGTGCTTTGACTTGTATTCTGATAATGGACGCTGGAATTACCTTTAATTAGGCGTCTAGTCGCTTCTAATCTTGTTCAGGGCTTCATTAGCATAATTGTTTAATAACATCTTTGTTCACGACCAAAGTACCGTTCTTAAGGACTTAAACACATCTCATTAGAACAAAACAATGCTGTTTTTATGTACAGGTTTGTGCTAACCGTGTTTATATTTCCTAAGCATGTCATCATTTGAGAAAATACCATCACATTTCTAATTTTATAAAGCTGTGGGTGTATTTTCGGATATCCGCGGGATCCGGTCCCCTTGTTTTTCTACTATTCTTATATCAATGTTGGATTCATTTATTTCAGACTTCATTCCTAGATAGAAAATGAGATTTACCTGAGCGAAAGTTGATCATTGATGGCACTATTAGCCCGTATGAGTGTAGCCAGTCTTGTTAGCCGTCAACAATTAATTAACATAAGGTCAACCGTTAACCTGTTCACCTAGTTTCTGCATATACAACTGCACAGACAGGTGTGTTACTAGGTAGGTAGATATGCACATGTATAGGTAATACCAAAACATGTGATATTTTTTATATGATATGAGGATTAACAAATTAGGTAGTCATTGAGAGATATGCATTTATAGATCATCTAAGTCTAATATATATCTAGTTCATATTAATTAGCAACGGACAGACCTTGTCCTTTTATAATTATCAGCATTTAACAACAATTGCAGTGTACCTACTTATTAAATATGAGGTAAAGTGCACTAACAAGAGGAAAAACTGAATAAAACGTGAGTTTGCACTCACATAAGAACGTGCAGTTATTTGCTTTCACTGCTAAAAGTACCTCTCTATCTAACTACCATAAAGTTTCGTCATTTTTCTTTTGTTGATCCCAAGAAAACAGTTGGCACATCCACAGCACATTGGGTAGGTAGATGCCTAGGATTTCATCACACTAGCAAGCCTATGGCAAAAATGGAAGTGTGAATAAATCAACCTTGTTTTAAAAGGCATGTATCTAGGTGATTTATCTGTGTTGCTGTTGAGTAAGTGTGTATTATCTTTTGTTACTTACCTTGCCTGTAGGTTTTATCATTGGGTTTTATTTTATACTACCTATATCAACCTACCTACACACGTAAGCGCTACAAAGTGTTATGCCTTTCAACATAATTCAATTGTTGCTAGCACTTGAGTATGTGTCAGTATCTAGCCAGGGTAGCGGGATCGTCCGAAAGGGATACCGCTGCCCTGGAACAGAAAGGGTTAAGGAAGGAACACGGGTGGGTTTTAGTCAGTAAGAGTCTGACACTCCCTTCCGCTCCACCCAGAGCGGCCCTCCCGCTCATCGTCATTTGATGATTTCCCATCCGAAAAAAAAAATAAAAGTATCTAGCCAGAATTATAGGTAGGTATATAACTGTCCGAGTATTAAATTATCTATTTCAATTTACATCTACGGTCTAAAACTTCGATTCATAAGGAATAGTTCGATCATTATCATGGTTTCCAGTGTATGCATCTGTGTTTGTTTAGATGACACTCCCGCAGAGAAATATTTAGAGGACATAGTCGAGGCAACAGATAGTCATACGACTCATAAGCATAGAATCTATGCAACGAAATCCCGGAAGTTTGAAACAATCCGATCTGTAAATACTTCACCTTAGCGGAGTCTCTCGTTAGTACTTACTCGTAGGTTATATCGTTCTATGAACTCTTCTATCTAGTTCTATATTTAGTGGGAGAGCTATTTAAAGCCCCCGTCAAAACTGAAGGGTGTTATAAATTCATCCTTATACGTGTGTTTGTTTCTTGTGTCACAACTTACGCACGGACGGATTAGAAGTGAAGTTTTTTATTCAAAAGGATAAAATAAAGTGATTCCACGAATTCCGCGGTAATCCTAAGTGATGAGTGATACTTTTTTTTGTGAAAAACGAAAAAACATGAAGAGCATTCGAAAACGTCTTCGCGTTGCGGTAAAAAGTGAGACAGACTTGAATTGTGTTCGGAATCCATTGTATCACACAAATATTTCTCACCGCAAGCGCTAACAACTTTAACAATTTTCGTTCTAACGGTTCTTCCAACAAAACGCGTATGAGTAGGTGAATACAGACGTATCAAAGTGCATTCGATTCTAGTCTCTACACGAGAGCAATACTTGTTACAATCCCGATCGTGCTCTGCTGTGAATAATCTATGTTATCTGTTGTAAGATATTGTTGCAACAATAATCTCGTTGTTTGTGAGAATCGGGTTTCTATTCAGTTACCAATTATCTAATGACTGTGAATTATTAGTGATAAAGGTCTCAAGTAAATGTTGACATTCATTAACAGAAGTGCTTCCAGGAATAAATTAGTGTTCAGTAAATATTAACAATGCAATGTGAAGTGGTCCTATCGAATTTGGGACATTTGTTTTAATATTCATTATATAATGAGGCGCTCGGCGATCGGTCGCCGCCTTGCGCGCTTTCACTCCGTTCGCTATTAATTACGTACACGATTGTGTTCAGTCGGTTATATTTACTCAACTGTTTCGACTGCTGAAAGATAAAGAAATAGCTAAAGTGGCGCGCTACACGACGCTCGTATCTTATCGCATCCACTCTATTGATCACTCGACACATATCGCGAACGGCTCGCCTTATACGGACGACCGTGCCACCTTTATTGTCCAATTTAACATATAGACGTGTACTGTTATAGGCGCGATGTTACCGGTGAACTCATAATGTGCGTCGTACAAAAATAGAAATACAGTGTTTACAGGAAAATAGTATCAATAACAAAGTGTTGCGGTTTGTAATTGAACGGAAATGGCGGCTAAATCGCCAACCATGAGTGTGAAGTCGCGGGAAATAATCGGCGAGGAACAGTTCAGTCAGCGCCGCGAAGTGTTCGGCAAGCACGACACCGTGTTCCTGCCGCCCGCGTCGCCCACGCCCGCCTCCTACCGCGAGGTCGATCCCATCGTCACGTCCAACCACGGCAAGACCACCGCCAACTTCAAGCGCAACACGCCTGGCTACTCCAGCATGCGGGAGTCACGCACCGATGAGCGGGTCTTCGACTTCCGACCCAGGAAGTACTCCGACAACTTCACCTCGGAGCTGAACCAGAGCGACGATGTGGAGTACAGACACACCATGACCGAGAGGACGCGCCGCCTGTCCAAAATGCGGCGCGACTTCATGACTTCGAACCTACACGAGCCAGGTACTACCAGTCCCTTCAACCGCTCTGGGACGCGGGCTTCCATGCCGGCTAACACTAACACTTCGCCTTTAAAATATAAAATTGAGAGTCCCAATTTATACAAGTTCCCGTTCGCGGAGCCCTACTCGACGCCGACGCCGGTGCGCCGAGTGATTGTTGATCTAGGACCCGCCGATGAAGAAGGCGGTGGCAAGGAGAACCAAGATCCAGGAAGACCACGACATCAAAGCTTGTCACATGAGCCACCCAATAAAGTGGATCAACAAAAATTGTTTGAGGAGATACTGAAAAGATATTCACCACAGCGGAAGCCAGTCGACTGGCAGTTACCTCCTACCAAGCCCAGGGTGGTCGCGTCTGTTCCTAAATCTAATTCTAGTGTGGCCGATAGTATTGATAGTGGAGATAAGAACGACAAAAACGAAAAAGGTGATGATGACGTGTTTGAGAAGAAACAAAATGGTGAAGTGGCAGCGGCTGTTCTAAGTGAAAATTCTGTGGAAAATCCCGTGGAAGTTAAAGCTGAGGTCATACAAAATGGACCGGAATCATTAAGTACGGAGGCGGGCGCAGCAAAGGAAAGTGAGTCTAAAACATCACAATCTGAATTAGACGAGAAACAAGATCAAGTGCCGGAGCTGTCGACAATTCAAAGGCAATTGAGTAAAGACTCAACCAAAAAACCTTTAGAGAACAAAATCGTAGATTTAAGTTTACCTGCACTGTTACATAAAATGACTGCTGAGGCTGAGAACCTGGAGAATACGAGTAAAATGCAGAAAAAAGTGAAGAGAAAACGTAGTTTCTTAGATAAGTTGCTAGGTCGCAAGAAGGACAAATAGTAGCGATATATTGTAACATTGATGTGATATTGAATATATACTGCAAATAATGCAGGACAGCCAAAGATTTAAAGAAGCATGACGTCATTTCTGTAATCTTTTGATATGTAGATATTGCTTTATATCGCAAAGGAATAAACCGATAGATTTATTTATATCTAAAATAATTAAGGCCAGTCTTCCTCTGTTTTTTTTTTATCGTAATGCATTGGTTGGGTTATCACTCGCTGATAATACTAAGTGCCTTGTGACACGCCCTATCTGCCAAATTCAAACGGTTTTATAACAAATAATGTCAAATGTGAATAACTAGTATATAAGAGAATTTTAATAGTTGTGCTATTAACGTTATATATTTTGTTACTATTATTATTTGTTTAATTAATTAATACTTGGTACATCCTGTAAATTTTCCGTAAACGTGCCTTAGTTTATCAAGAGGTACAATTCTATGATGTCATTATCAGTACTATTAATAACTTGTTCCATATAATAATGTTACAATTCCCATACAAATACTTCAGAGTTCATAAGCTAGTGAGCCTTCGAACCAAATATTTTCATAATAAATTTATTGTTTTTAATAAATATTTGAATTTTATTGATACTCTTTAGAAATAAAAAAAACACAGAAATCTTTGATGAAATTATATTTCAGAAAGGTCAAAGTCAAATAAATATAATTAAGTATATAAATATCACAGTGCTTTTCTTACAAAGTATATTATAAATAAATTAGTAAGGAATTTCAATGTTGCACACCTAAATGAAATTCAAACGTTGATGTTTTAATTAATTGGTTTTTAATGAATTCATTTATCTAGGTAAGCAACTGTTAGTGCCATTTGCTCCTACTTGATTGATTGCTTAATGCATATAATGTAGTTACGAAACCAGATCTAGAATGTAGCTTACATACAAAACATACATTTTCGACCGACATTGTTATGTACCATTGTATTTTTATTTGCGTGACTGAGACGAATTCAATGACACCTTTTTGTAGAAAATGGTTGCAGGCTAATTGGGTACAGACAGAAAATAACACGTAATACACACAAAAATATGTAACAAAACGCAAAAAAAAATAACTATTGGATAAGCATCAGGGAAATGAGAACAGGCAATTATTTTGCCATAACCTACAACGAAAATATCACAAAATAATTGAAGTTAACTGCTTGTTATTTCTATTCGTTTTCTGTGTTTTATCCGCCTGAATAAGGAAATAACTGTGTTCATTTATACAAATTAACTTGATAATTATAATTAGAAGAGGAATCACGTTTTTGCCCAGTTCAGGAGTACAACGTACTGAATAGAAGAATTTGGAAATGTAAAAAAAACCTTCATTACATCTCTGTCTGTCCCCATCAGGACAGTAGTATTGTGCAAATAACACATTACTTCATTAGTCTAAATCAGTAGTTTTATAATATTTTGAATGGCAGTTCTAGCACTTAGAAGCGAAATCCTGCTATTAAAATTTAGCTTGATATGATTTTACTACAAAATACATACACATACATAAATTCACGCCATCTTCCCAAGGAGTAAGCAGAAACTACAAAACACCACCTGCTACAATCCATACATACTCCTTTTGCCTCGTTTACGTTCGTACATCAGAAGGACAATTCCCGTAATTTAAAACATTCAAAATCTAGTTGCAATCTCATCTCAGCGACAATCAATGTCAAAAACTTGTCCAAAAATGTAGGGAAATCAGAGATACTTTTGACAGATTGAGACTGAGATCAGACTGTGAATGTTCTTAAAATTACGAGAATTACCCCTCTGGTCATACACGCACGCCGGTCGCGAGCACTACGCACCTGACCTTTCTAAAGAAGACATACATACACACATATTATGTATTAAGATTCGAATACTATTGTTTAGTATCGACCATTGTCTATTGTTTAGTAGCAAGCGTTAGCTGCCTAAAGTTTACCATACTTTACAAGTATCTTCAGCACTTTTAACTTTCAGTCCGTAATTGCCTGCAAGTACTAGATAGCAATACTCTCGTTAAGCAAGGAATGTAATAGAATAGGCGCTTATTACAAAATCAGTGCTAACTTTAGTCCAAATTCAAATCTTCAATCCAGTTATCGTATTTTAAACTTTATTCAGAGCACGGTAAAGTTCTTAATACAAAATTGACAATTTTGACTCGGGTATGACTTTAGTTTTTGTAATTAGAACTTTAACTTTGTCAGAATAGAGTTTGAAATTCAAAAACGGCTCGGTGATTCAAACCTGGTTCCAAATTTTTGCAAGCCAGCAGTTTAGGTCACCGCTATTAAAATAAAGTAAATCAATACACTGATTGATACACTCGCCCATTTTAAAATGGGAATCTAACATACATCCCATATTAAAATGTAACAGGCGAGTCGTTTTTTGTGATATTCACTTTTGCCTACCTCTTCGCGTGACATACAGGTGTCATTTTTGTGTTAATTCCATACACTAGATATTTTTTATAAATATTTGAAAGGCGCGTTTGACCATGTATTACTTTGTAATAAGTAGATGCATTCGACGGTGGTCCACGCTTGCCTAGAAGTAACCTATTCAATCCTTTTGTATCGATTAGGTACTTAATCGAGTATGAGACAACTCACTACTAAAATAAAATATAATGTACTATCGCCAAAACCTGTCTGACCATTTTGAAAACAAAATCCCGTGCACATGATGACCACAGCTGCGTCCGCAAGTAAAACAAAAGAGGATCCTTTTAAGGTCGACTAATAATATTATGCGCTGCAAGCAAAAAGTCCTTACGGTGGTCAGATATAGACTTTGGCGATAGTACTTCAGTACAGACTATTCGACAAATTATATTTGCTACAATAAATAATAAATAGTGTTAAATCTAAATATAAAATCTAAATACATTTCAATTGCAACTAGATACTTATTAGTACTCTATCAGCTAAAGCAATAAGGCCTGTTCGCAATACCGATTAGAGCGGCGCCTTTAAATTATCACCAATCGCAAGACAGCAGCGCGGCCGTACTGCTCATACAATTTACAAACTCAAATTCAACTCAAACTCAAAGTATTTATTTCAATTAAACCAATTACAGGTACTTTTGAATTGTCAAGGTACAACATTATTCAAATAGTTGATCGTGGCTAACTGGAAAGCGGTACTTAATGTACCTAAGTGGTAAGAAAAAGCAACTGTTGGGACTCTTCAGGGTTCCGTATCCAAAGGGTGCAAACGGGACCCTATTTCAAAGCCTCCGCTGTCCGTCCGTCCATCCGTATGTCTGTCAGCAGGCTGTATATCATGAACCGTAATAGGTAGGTAGTTGAAAAATTAAGGGGGTGTCCATACAATAAACTTGTTTTTTTTCGGGGTTTTTTGCTTTGTGGTACGGAACCCTTGGTCCCGAGTCCGACTCGCAATTGGCCGCTTTTTCCAAGTGTAGTTTCGTGAAACTTCACCTATACCGTTAACTTACAGATAAGGATCTAACAAGATTGTACAACTATTTCGAACACGAAAGTTAAAGTTTTAAGTGTTCTGCAGCTTTCTAATCACACGAGAAGAAATACCAAACATTGCTGAGCTATGAGACTTCGTCAATACGACTCTAGTATACCTCGATAAGGATCAAAGCATTTTTAAACAAGATTCGACACACGCGGAACACCTTAAGTTGTATTTTTGCTTGCACTGTCCAAATAGAATTCACATCTGCAACCATCAATTAGAATTAGAAAGAGGTTGTTTTGCGAGTGTACTAACTTATTTTTTTTTTTCAAAACTTGCACTAATCGTAGTATAAACAGGCCTTGGTAAAAATACTGAATACTTTTACAAAAAATAATTAATTACAATTTTAAAATCACATTGTAGCTACTAAAATACATGTTCAACTAAGATGAGCGTAGCAAGGTCCAAATACTGATTAATAAAAGCGATTTTTTGACATACACCTTAAATTCTTAAAAGATTTAGCGATTTGCAGAACATCGCGGTTTAATATTATTCATTTAGCTTCAGAAATATTAGAAGACTTAGGGCTGATTTTTCAATAATCAAATAACTCTTATTTAAGGTGGATGCTCCAAGGTAGGCCGCGAAATTCAGATTTTCTTATGTTTTTTTGAAATTAGCTGGTCAGTACTACGTTATACGTTGATTAAAATATGATTCGCGGCCGTAACAAAAATGTATTTACAGAATTATAATCATTAGAATCAGTAATACAACTTGTTAAGTTAGCATAATCCTAAAATGTCAAGATTTAATGAAATTGTCATTCAGTAGGATTACTTGATCTTAGATTTGTGTTGGTGACTTTAATGATTATAATTCTGTAAATACATATTTGTTACGGCCGCGAATCATATTTTAACCAACGTCCAACTTAGTACTGACCGGCAAATTGCAAAAAACGTAAGAAAATTTTAATTTCGCGGGCTACCTTGGAGCATCCACCTTAAATAATAATTATGAGAGTTTGACATATTTTCAATACAAAAGCTGTCAAACCGCAATATTTATTCCACAGATAAAGTTATCTACTATTGAAAAATCAGCCCTTATTTGTTTAAAAGCAATGGATTATAAACTAAGCAGTAAGCTTTGCTCATTGCTTATGCTTTCAAACGGTGAAGGACAAATTGTGAAGAAAGCGATATGTCCTAGACCAAACATTCAAAGACATGTGGCATCTACCAACCCGCACTAGGCCAGTGTCGTGGATTACGGCCCACCCTCGCACAGAGAGGAGACCCATATCCCAGCAGTGGGAACATTATAGACTGGTTATGTATGTTTTCAAAAACGAAAAAAAAAATCAGCACCAAAGCTACGCTCTTAGCAATAATTGATCTACTTATTACAAAAAAAATATCACACTCGAGTCTTTTTGGAGTCTGGATCTAGCCTCCTTACAGCAGCCTCCAATGAGAAGAGATGGTCATCTTCAACGTCTGGTGCGAGTTCCCTCATAGCTGCTGCGAGGTTGTATAGATACTCCTTGTTAGGACCACTAGGCCCTTGGCAGCTTGTCACTTGTTTCGCTATCTCTTCTATAGATGCTTCTCCTGAAAGTAGATTGTCTTTCGTAAGTATTTAGAAATGAAAACTATAGTATTAGGTAGACAAGATCATTATGAAAAGTGATGGTTGATTTAAGGCGAAATCGCCATATTGACAAATTTATTGGAAAAATACTGAATTGAACGTCTCAATATCGTCGTTAATATCAGCACGCGAGTTTTTAAAAGATGCATTTAAGGGACTAACTACACTTACGCATCTCCATACAAAATAGTAGTTTGCTATGGACAAAAGCTGAACAGAGCTGAATAAGTGTGGTTAGTCTCTAAATATGGAAGAACCTTATGTCAAATTGTCAATGGGTATCACTTTTGAACAGCCTTGGAGGCCATTGTGCCCTTGTGCAGCTCTAGATGATCAGATTGTCATTTTGTCAATAAAAAATATGAAAAACGAAGCATGTATGTATTTTCAGAATTTATAATCAGCCTATAATGTTCCCACTGCTGGGACACAGGCCTCCTCTCCGTGAGAGGGTGTGGGCCGTAATCTACCACGTGGGCCCAGTGCGGGTTGGTAGATGTCACACGGCCTCGAATTTTTGTTTCTAGGACATGCCGGTTTCCTCACGATGTTTTCCTTCACCGTTTTGAGAGCAGTATTATTAATTTCTGTATAGTTAAATATAATTTACCAAGAATAGGGAAAACACGGAGATATGAACACAAGGAAGCAAAGTCATACAAATACTTTGCACCACAGACTGACTACCTGCTAATTGTTATGTAAATAGTCATATTATGTGGTAGCAATGAAGTACAGTCACCAAAGGCGATAAGTAACCAAGGTCGTTGGATATAGTTGAAGTTTAGTAAGTAATTGATGGATGTTTTCCAATGAAATATAATTTAAATAATAGAAAACAAGCAGTTCATTTATTAAATCAAATTTCATTCGAAAAAATCCATCAATTTCTTACTAAACTTCAACTATATCCGACGACCCTGGTTACTTATCTCCTTTGGTTACCGTACATAAAGGAAAATGGCGAAAATAGAATGAATTAGTTGCCTAAACTACATGCAACTAATTCATTCTATTTTCGCCATTTTCACAGCAGGAAATGGAATTATATGAAATAAACTGTGCTAAGAATATAGTTTATTGTAATCGAAAATAGTTATGTTTGACGAGCCTACTTAAATGAAATAGCAATGTGATTCATTGAGAAAACACAATAACTTGTTTAGCAGGAACTAAATTTTGCAACACATTTAGTTTTTTCTTATCAATCTGCCTAACCTTTTCTCAAATGTGTTCGGGTCGGCTTCCAGTCTAAACGGATGCAGCTGCGTTAACCAGTATTTAACATGAAATGAATGTCTATCTATTGAACTTTCTCAACCCAGTTACTGGGTAACACAATACCCCTTGGTAAGACTGGTTGTCAGACTTTTTTTTGGGTTTCTGACAACCCGTAACAACTGTCAAAGATCTATGAATGAGGGCTGGGTTTTTTCTAAGCTATAAAAACTATAAATGGATACTGAGCATGTATAAGTGGCACCTGCATTTCACCTATTATACAAGGGTTTAGCACTGTTTCTTAGCAGATTGTTTATTTTTGGCCCCATTATGCAATCAGGAAGTAATTTTTGTGACCTCAAATTACATTTAATTAAACTAAAGCTAAGCTATTGATAGATGATTGTGGCCTAATACCAATCATTCAGATAAAACTATGTGTTAAAACTGCATTTTCTGCATTTTGTAGATGTAACCTAGGCTGAGGGAGCATGTAAAAGCTTAAGCCTTCATTTTCTCATAGCAAATTACAACCTATCTTACCAGCATAAGATTCATTTTCCTCCGTTGCCACATACAGAGTTAACTTAAATGGATCAAGAGCATCTTTTGGGTGGAAATTGACAGTTCTCTTGATATATCCATTCTTCTCTCGGAAGTCCAGGTGCTCAGTTACTTGGTTTACATCTTCTTTTCTTATTTTATATGCTACACCCCATACCTTGCTATTTGGGTCATCACTTTGGATCAGTGTTACAACTCTGCCTGGCTGGAATAAGAAATGGTTTATATTATTCATTGTCTTCCTAGCCTTTTTATTATTTATCTTATTATTATTAATTGTCTATCTAGCATGTTGGGGTGGCCTTCCAGTCTAACCGATGCAGCTCAATCCCAGTATTTTACATAGAGTGACTATACTGCCTATCTGACCTCCACAATGGAGTTGGGTTTCAATGGTCTGGGTAATACAATACCCTTTAGTAAGACTGGTTGTCGGACTTTTGAGTTTCTGATGACCCATAACAACTGTCAAATATCCATAAATGACAACCAAGAAGATTTAACATGCTTTCAGAGGCACAAATGGTTTACTTGCATATTCAATCATGGTATTTCTAAATGAGTGACCAATTACCATACATGGAATGGAAAACTGGCTAGGCTATAAAAGGTTCTTTTCCAGAATTATATGTAAACAAGGCAAAAGGAGTATGGAGGGATCGTAGCAGGTGGCATTTGTAGTTTCTGCTGCTCACCCCCATGGGAAGAGGGCGTGGCTTTATGTATGTTTGTTAGAAACTCATATAGACAAGGTTTAGAACTAACCAACCTTCTTGTAAGTTTAATTTTGTGATGTTTTGTGTTTTGTGGTTTTTGTGTAAGTATTTGATTCTAACTCATAAGTAGTAGCAGCGGTAACACCACAAACCAACACCAATATTAGTATTGATGTCCTCCTAACAGGTAAGGTGTGTAGTACATACCTCGCGCGAGAGTCAAATGAAGTAAAATGTGAACGAACCAAAAGGAGTACTTACGCAGTAATTGTAGAAATTGCAGACATAAATCGAGAAATTGGCTTACTGACCTACTCTACTCCTAGGGCGTAATATGTACTATGTTAAGTCGCATCTTGCATCCTACATTTGCTTTAGGAACTTACTTTTCCAGGTACACCTCGGTGATCAATGCTGTGTTGATAAAATCTTCTCAAGTAACCTTTTATATAACCTACAACCTTGCATTCATATTTGAAATCTACTTTCCATACCAATGATCCGTACCCAAAAACCCACATCGTATGTATTTTCTATATCCAATTACTTAACGTTTCAAATTATTCGAGTCATTAAAATAGGAACAATTTTTTTAATGTTACGATTGTTACGAACACAACAAATAAATTATCAAACTGTCAAAAGTGTCAAAGTTAAAGTCACAGAACATGTAACCTTGTCAAAGTGAAGTTTGTGCAAAAATGCTTAAAATAAGGCGTTTCCAAGAAAACCTGGAACACAGCACTCAACAGCCAAGTTGTCTTTGTATTAGTATGTAAAGAGTTTAAGTTCTTATGCTAGATACACCCGGCGTATGTCATACGCAGCGACGATCGCTAGCGATTTGAAAAGCTCACGTCCACACACAGATTTAGACAGCTAATTTGTCGCTAGCGATGTCAAAATACAGATTTTCTCTCAGAGAACCTCATGTTCAATCCTGTGTGTGAAGTTCGAAGCCAAGGGACCGTCTAAAATACGGTGGAGGTCTGCCCGGCTCGGGCAGAGCAGCGTCGCGTCCTCGTGGCGGCGATCGGCGGCAGCGATCGCTCTCGCGTCTGGCTCTGGTCCAGGCCATGGTACGGAGGGAGAGTGCATGGGAGGCCGCCACCTCCTTCTGCGAAGCAGTAATGCTCGTAAAGGAGGAGGTGGAGCCCGTGAGGGAGAGGCAATCTCTGCGCCCTCACGCTCCTAGCCGCCGCAGGAGACGCCCTGGACGGGAGTCAACAGCCGACTCCCGGCCACCGTAGCCGCGGGCTTACGGCTGGCGAGTGATGAGCATTTCGCCGCCCAGCAAGGACCAGGCCCGGCTCGAGGGCGCGTTGTGTTCCACGCGCGCCTCAAAGAGATGTCAGCACGAATTGACTTGTGGGAGGCAGTCACCTCCTTTTGCGAAGCAGTCATGCTGGCGAAGGAGGTGGCGGGGAGGCTGAGGGAGAACACCTCACGCCTCAGCCGCCGCGGGAGACGCTCCGGGTGTCGGGAGCCGCGTGACGACTCCCGGCCACCGTAGGCGCGGGCCTGCGGGCGGTGAGTAATGGGTAGCTCACCGTCCGATCAGGACCAGGCCCGTGCCGGACGGCGCGTTGTGTTCCACGCGCGCCTCAAAGAGAAGTCAGCAGAGGACGGGGCCCGATAGGGCCGAAGCCTGCCAGGGCGGCGGGATCATCCGAAAGGGTTACCGCTGCCCTGGAACAGAAAGGGCTAAGGAAGGAACACGGGTGGGTTTTAGTCAGTACGGGGTCTGCTAGGGCCGATGCCTGTCAGGGCCGTGGTCCCTGGCACAGGCAACTGAAGGAACACGGGTGGGCAACTTTGTAGGCAAAATTTCACCAATGCTTCAGTACCCTACTAATTATACTAGAATCTAGATTGTTATGTTAGGTTCGTTTCGAACCACGTTCGAGTGGATAAATTACCTTGAAACGCCTTCATATTTCACAGATAAAGTATACCTACTTACTCTTTCCCTGGCGACGGCGATCACCAGTCACCAAGTAGTGCAGAAGCGGTAATATTGAGAGCCAAACACTGGCTTTCCACAAAATGTATGAGATACTGAAAGAAGCGCCATTCTTACTACATACCTACATGAATAAAATAAGTGTTATTTAGAACATAAATGGAACCTTCATTGAACATTAGTAATTTGATAGGGTAGTATCATAATCATATAATGCACGGAACCCCAGCGCCATCGCCACCAGCACGGACCTAGAGACGGCAGCAGTAGGCATAGGTACTAATAATCAAACGGAAGTAAAACCATAGGAAAAAAAATAACTTGACGGACTATTTCACAAATACGCTGTCAAATACTCTGACTTTGCAGTTGCCAGTTGCATTCCAAAATGGCTTAAATGGAAATCAAAACGAAATCTTGGATCTTACAATCTCGGAATATCATGTTCACCAAAATTTTGTGATGTTCAGTACCTAGAAACAGATAAAAAATGACTGGTAAGATTACAAAAATAGGAATGACTAAGAAGATGAAATATTCAGAATAGCTGGCTTCATGTCTATAGCTCAGAGACTGTGTAATGAAATCGTAGAGCCTGCCCTAGAAAATCCTGTTCTTGGCGCATTTGTGTTAAATTCAAGAAGACATGAGACTCTATCACCTGGTTCTGGCAGTAGCAGACGATATAATTCTGTCACCCGATCGCGAACTAATCCAGTACCGAAAAAGCAAACACCTAGCAAATTTACGACACGTGATACTATTGGTCCAATCCGATCCATCACTCGGAACAAAGTCAGAGAAAATGACGCTCGAAACCCTAAAAAATTTGTCTTGTCAAAAGCAGCTAACACAGCCGACACGGATGGGCCTTCGATGTGTGATAATGAATGTATTACTAATGTTCGCAGACGGGACAATCACAGCTCTCTTAATTGCCAATGCTCTCCTAGAAAAAATAATTGTAAAGCTAGTGATAAGCGAATTCAAACACATACTAACAAACTGTATGCGTTTTTGGATAAAGCCTGTTCACAAGTTGTCGATACAGTCACTTTTGGTACACAGTCTGAAGACGTGTTAGACAATATCTGTGTCCAAGTTAATGGTACAGCCACAGATGGTACACAGTTTGAAGTCATGGTAGACAATGGATGTAAGCATAAGCGAGATAACGAGGCAATGTTGGCCGAACATACGAGGGCATCATTAAAATTGACCCCAAAGAAATCCAGAACTCCGAGATTTACCGAACCATATGAAAGTAACCAATCAAGTAATAAGTACTACCATTCTTGCAAACGATGGGCTCTCGCTCAGTCGCCTCACATCCGTGGGCCCGACTTTTAAGCCTGCTTTCATAAATTATAATAAAAACATCAAGGTATAGGTACTGTCCTTACTTTTACTTAAAATATTTACGTAGGTACACTATTCAATCATTCATTGCATTCCACAATGTGCACCTACGGTAGTAAAAGTGCAGTGGTGGACGAGTGGTAACCCAGACAGTCGCTTTACTTTACGTAAATTATTTTTATTTTTTTTTATATAACGTTGCCCCACACTAGGAATTACTCCTGTATCGTGGGTGCGTTCACAAACATTTAAACTCACATACACAAACAGCCAGACCCGGAACAACTACTTGTAGGCCATACAAATATTTGTTCCGTGCGGGAATCGAACCCGCGACACGCAGCGCAGCGCAGCTTATCCACTGCGCCAACCGTGCCGTCAAAGAAAAAAAAAATTCATTACTACTTCTCTCAAAACGGTGAAGGAAAACATCGTGAGGAAACCGACATGTCCTAGAACCAAATTTTTGAAGTCATGTGACATAACAACCCGCACTGGGCCTGCGTGGTGGATTACTCTCTCTCACCGAGAGGAGGCCTGTGTCCCAAGGAACATTATAGGCTGATTATGATAATGATGAAGACCATGCCATAGTGATAATGAAGAAAACACTAAGATATTCTAAAGGAATTTAGGGTAATCAAATAACGCTCATGATGCACCACTCCCCCCTTCCCCAATACTGTGTGAGAACTCACACCTGCGCAGTGCGCACACCGGGGACGGCAAGGCAGAGTATTTTACCTTTACCCAACGTAAATTCATACGTCATAGTGGTAACACAACAACATACAGCACCCTAATTGCGTAACACACTATCATCTCAATCTGAATCATTTTGAAAGATATTACTAATCCATTACTTTATATGTTCGAGAAATGTGTCTGCTCAACAACGAAAATAACGCAATGAATGTTGTTGAACTGTCAAAACGAATGCCATTGCTACTGTTAGCGTGTTACACAATTACTTAGAGATTACTTGTTTAGAGATCGACCCCAAGGCATCAAAGGGGATTTGCCTTCGCGGCATTGAAGAGAGCGTTAGAGGATGGCGCGACGGGACACAAGTACGTAGTAAGTGGCGGGACGGGTAACGTCACGGTGAAACAGCATGCTTAGGGACGCCAAGGCACGCTGAGGGACGCCAAGCCATACGACGATATGCGCTGGAGTCCGCTAACATCGCGGGGTGAAGCATGCCCTTGCAAAATCCCCTACCCGGCTATTCCTGGTGTGCGCTGGCTCTCGGCATGCTGCCGAATACCTCGATAGCTGTCGGCATCCCACTGTATATACATATAATAGGCCGCTGACATTATCCGTGTGCGTTGACCGGTGGCAAAATCCCTTGCCCGGTCGTCCCCGGTGTGTGCAGGTTTTTGAAGATCTCACACTTAGGTAGAAGCCATGTCTGCGGACTCTCCGTCCGCTTACCGGCCCATCATGCTGCTCGACGCGTTGGGTAAGCTCTTTGAAAGAGTCATTGCAGACCGCCTTGTCGGGCATCTGGTGCGGATGGGGCCGGATTTGGCGGAAAACCAATTTGATTTCCGCAGGGGGCGCTCTACGGTGGACGCCATCATGCGCGTGCGTGCCCTCACGACGGGGGATGCTGTGGCCCAGGGTGTGGTTGTCTTGGCGGTGTCTATAGACATCGCCAACGCCTTCAATACCCTGCCCTGGAGTTGCATCAGGGAGGCACTCCGGTATCACCGGATGCCGACCTACCTCTGTCGCATTGTCGAGGCTTATTTGACGGACAGGGCCGCCATCTACCCCGGTCACGGGGAGAGTGGAACCGGCGAGAGATGTCGTGCGGTGTCCCATAGGGATCAGTCCTGGGGCCGCATCTGTGGGACATCGGGTACGACTAGGTGCTGCGCGCTGACCTCCCTAGCGGCGTCAGCCTGGTTTGCTACGCTGACGACACGCTGGTCCACGCAGGGGAGGTCACACCAGGCGGCGGCCGAAGCAGTGACACGCGGGTTTGCGACAATCGTCGAGAGGATCCGGCAATTGGGACTCGAGGTGGCCTTGCACAAGTCTGAGGCCATGTGTTTTCATGGTCGTCGGGACGCGCCACCGTAGGGTTCACAAATAACGGCAGGAGGGGTTCACATCGGCGTCGAGCTGACGATGAAGTACCTGGGACCCATCCTCGACAGCCGGTGGAACTTTGTGGAGCACTTCCGACGTTTGGCTCCTAGACTGGAGCGGGCTGGGGCTGCCTTGAGGCGGCTCCTGCCCAATTTACGATCTCGAACTACCGGCCGATAGTGTACTGTGTTTTTATATCGCTCCCCAGTAATAAATAGTTCTCATACAGTTTTAAGTTGTTCTCGGTTAAGTGTTGGTGATCAATTTGTTTTTGGACATACGTACTAACTGTGAGTGGAAGAAATTACACAAAGACATCACAAATAAGACTTATCTTAGGAAATAATAAGTGAACTTTTTGTTAATATACCCAACCGTACACCGAATACAGAGCCTTTGACCCAAACGCGTAAGCGACGCCGCCGCCGTCTTCCGCGCACTTAAGACCTTTTGGTCGCGAACTCCGAGTCGCTCGCTCGGCGTGGGCCATTATTAGTGTGCACTTCTCGTTGTGGGCATTTTTTAGTGTGCGCTTTCAATTAAACTAATAAAAAAAAAGTTTTTTTTTTTTTTTTCTTAATTAATATGGCCGAATCAGAATCTTCATCTTCAAAAGAAAGCTCTGAAAATACTGTGTCCCCCACCAGACTGGGAGAAAATGTAAATGTAAACTCGCGTGCCAAAAAAAGAATGGCCCTGTCGTCACCACCGATTAGCAACTCTAGTACCTTGACTAAGACTGATGTACAAGAGATAGTAGAGGCAGTAATAAAAACTGCAATGACTGACATGCTTGCGCAATTAAATGCTAATATGAACTCAGAGCTTAAATCAATCAGGGATGAGTTGAAGGATGTAAACGAGGCTATGTCTTTTATGAACAGTCAATATGAGGCTGCTATTTTGGAAGCCAGAAAATCTGCACAAACAATAAAGGATCTTGAAACCAAAAATGAACTAATGTCCAACACCATTGTAAAGCTCACGAATCGCATAAACCAGATGGAACAACATGCTAGATTCAGCAATATTGAGATTCAATGCGTTCCAGAGAAAAAAACAGAGAATGTCATCGACCTGACAAAACAGCTGGGGTCGGTCATAGGCTGCGCCATTGCAGATAATGATATTTTAAGCTGCACACGAATTGCCAAAGTAAACCGTGACTCTCCGAGGCCTCGATCAATCGTCGCTCAGTTCAGCTCCCCAAGACTCCGTGATCAATTTTTGGCAGCTTCGATCGACTTCAACAAGAAAAACAGTCAGGACAAATTGAACTCTTCTCATATTGGATTGGTGGGACCTAAAAATCCTATCTACGTAATGGAGCATCTGTCGGCAACCAACAAGGAAATCCACGCCGCAGCAAGAACCAAAGCTAGAGAATTAGGATTCCAATTCGTGTGGGTCAGAAGCGGTCGTATTTTAATGCGTAAAGACGTTACATCGGAACGTATAGTGATAAAGGATCTAGCAACTTTAGATAGGTTGAAATAAGTTTAACTTTGTAGAAGCTTTTTATGCATGTTAATTATTGTATTACACAAACAAAATTCAACTTGTTTAATATTGAGATTTACTATCAAAATGTAAGAGGCCTGCGGACAAAAACGCACGATTTTTCATGTAAAATAGCAACATGTACCTACGATATTCTAATTCTGACAGAAACTTGGCTTAATAATAGTGTATGCAACAAAGAACTGTTTGATGGTAGATACTTGGTCTATAGAAGAGACAGGGAAAGCTCGGGCTACCACTGCGATAGGGATGGCGGAGGTGTCTTGATTGCAGTATCTAATAGACTAGTTTCAAAAAGATTATTGCATAGACAAAGTAATTGTGAGGATTTATGGGTGTCTGTGGAAATACCGTGCGAGCGCTCGAGGCAGCTCCGCCGCCGCCGTCTTGATCTTTGTGCAGTCTACCTGCCACCACCGGTCTCTAAATCAATGTTGGAACATTTTATTGGTAATTGTAATTCTTACCAGGATAACCTTAATGCGTACACATGCATCGTGGGAGATTTTAACTTGAGAACTATAAACTGGAATGATCTAAACAATCCTCTCAAAAATCAGCGCATTAGTAGTCTCGATCAACTTTTTATTGATTTTACTTCAGTTAATAGTCTCCGACAATGCAATCGTGTTACCAACAAAAACAATAGACTACTGGATATTGTATTGGTGGACGTTCCAGGTTGTTGCGTTAGTGAAGCGGATCCCTTAAGTATTGTAGACTCTCACCATCCTCCATTAGATATACAAGTAACATTGACAGAGTCGCTAAAACTAAAATCTAATACCATTGCAAAAAGAAACTTTCATAAGGCCGACTATGAAGCAATAAACAAGCATTTTAAGGATAAGGACTGGGAAGAGTGTCTGGGATGTTGCAGTAATGTTGACGAAATGGTGGAAGTTTTCTACAGTGTTATTGAGTCAGCTATAAATACTTTTGTACCTATCATACGAAAGCGAGGTAGTGGTATTCCAATATGGTTTGATAAGAAACTTCTTAATTTATTAAAAGAGAAAAAAAAACTTCGTATACGGTATAAAAAGTACAAGAATCCGCTAGATAAACTATCACTCAGATTAATCTCTAAACGATGTGATAATTACGCCAAAGAGTGTTACAATAGTTACATTGAGAGTACAGAAGAATCTATTGCTAGATGTCCCAAAATTTTTTGGTCATATGTCAAGAACAAACGTGGTGGAGAAAGTTCATACCCAGCATCAATGACTGATGGTCCGATAACATCTTCGAATGGAGGAGGAATATGTGAGCTATTTGCTTTAAATTATAGCAGCATTTATAAAGAAGAAACAACATTGCCTTCAGGTCAAAACTATGTAGCCTCCGAATACCTGGAAGCAATAGCTACACAGTCAGACAGTATAGCTTCCGTGGACATCGAATATGAAAATGTTGAGAAAAAACTAAAAAGCCTTGATATTACTAAGGGGGCAGGCCCAGATGATATACCGCCACTGTTTATTGCCGGATGTGCACCTAGCCTGGCTGTTCCCTTGACGAAGATATATAGCGCCTCAGTTCGATCTGGTCAATTCCCTAATGAGTGGAAACAGGCGAAAGTAGTACCGGTCTACAAGAGTGGAGAGCCTTGTGACGTAAAGAACTATAGACCGATATCCATCCTTTCTATTTTCGGTAAAATATTGGAGTCGTTGATCTGTCCACATATTCAACGCTATTTTTCGAAGTTCTTAAGCGACCATCAGCACGGCTTTGTAAAGAACGGATCCACAAGTACAAATCTGGTGTCCTTTGTTGAAGCCTCATGCGAAGCCATGGATAAGGGTATACAGGTGGACGCTGTTTACACGGATTTTAGCAAGGCATTTGATAAGGTTTCACATGAACTGCTTGTTGAAAAACTAGCTACGTACGGCGTCACCGGTAGTCTGTTAAAGTGGTTCTGTTCTTATCTGGCTGGTCGGGAGTTTTTTGTGGTTGTCAATGGGTTCCGGTCAGGCAGGTATGCAATTGCCTCGGGTGTCCCTCAAGGTTCTCATCTCGGCCCAGTATTGTTCGTGATATATATAAATGACGTGACATCGTGTTTTCACAATACTAGCCTATTCCTTTTTGCAGACGACCTCAAAATCTCAAGAGCTATTAGGTCTCAACAGGACGTAAACCTAATGCAAGAAGATATAGACCGACTATCTGCATGGTGTTATCATAATAAAATCTCGTTGAACAGTTCAAAATGTAGCCACATAAAATTCACCAGGAAAATAAATACAGTGAATTCGGCGTACCAAATAAACGGAGTGAACTTGTGCGAGGTGGATGTAGTTCGAGATCTGGGAGTTATCTTGGACTCTAAACTCACATTTGTACCACAAATATTGAGAACATAATCAGTCGATCTCAACGTATGCTTGGATTTGTCATTCGTAATGGAAAGGTATTTCAACGCCCACATACTAAATTAGTTCTCTACAATAGCCTTATAAGAAGCATCCTGGAATACTGCAGTGTGGTATGGAGGCCTCACTACGCAACCCACTCGCTGCGGATAGAACGAATCCAAAAAAGGTTTATCCGATACTTAGGGTACTCAAAGGGAAGGCAATTTAAATATCTCTCCTACCATGATAAACTAGGCTGCTACAAAATGAGTGCCCTGGAAGCTCGGAGGGAGCTCTTAGATCTGAGATTCGCATATAAACTGCTCAATAACACCATCGACTGCCCACAATTGGTATGTAGGTTCAATTTCAGAGTACCCCGTAGACCACCTCGCAAACCTATAACACCTTTGGCTCCACCAGTTCGCCGTACAGTGTCTGGTGCTAATTCACCTGTACCCCGCATGTGCAAACTCATAAACGAACGCAGCGACCTGGTTGACGTCCACGCAGACTCAGTATCAACATTTGTCAGACGTCATTAATATTAGTATTTAATAGTCTTTAAAATTTAATATTCTTTAAAATTTAAAATTTAATAGTCTTTAAAAATTTTTATATTTTCTAAAGAGCATTTTGCATGTGGTGTTTACCTGTAATTGGTTGTGCAGTTAGTTTTAAGACACAATTGTATGTTCCTTTGTATCTGTGTAATGTCTGTAACAACTGTTGGTGAACCTTAATTAAATAAATAAATAAATAAATAAATAAATTTAGGGGGACCAAACGCCTCCTGCCGGATGGTCTATGCGGGGGTCGTGCGGTCCATGGCCCTTTACGGGGCACTGGTTTGGGCGCGTTCCCTGAGGCGGTGACCAGCCCGCCGGTTGAACGCGTCCCAAAGGGTCATGGCTGTCCGGCTGGTCCGAAGATACCACACGGTCTCCGCTGAGGTGGCGAGCCTCCGTGCCGGATTGCCGCCATGGGATCTGGAGGCCAAAGTCCTCGCCCACATATGGGAGTGGCGAGATGAGGCAAAACGCTGGGGCGTAACTCCGCTGCCGCGAGAAATCACGGTACAGCGGATTGTCGCAACCCAGTGCTGGGCACGCCACATTTGCGGCAATAAGTCCCCTCTTTGAGGAGTGGCTAGAGAGGCGCCACGGCGCCCTCCGCCTGACGCAGGTCCTCGCCGGACACGGTTGTTTCGGGAGGTTCCTGTTCAGGATAAACCGGGAAGAAACGCCAGGGTGTCACCACTGTGTGGATCGCCTGGAGGACACGGTGGAGCATACGGTGGAGGTCTGCCCGGCTTGGGCGGAGCAACGCCGCGTCCTCGTGGGGGCGATCGGTGGCGGCGATCTCTCGCGTCCGGCCCTGGGGTCCAGGCCATGGAACGGAGCGAGAGTGCATGGAAGGCCGACACCTACTTCTGCGAAGCAGTAATGCTCGCGAAGGAGGAGGTGGAGCGTGTGAGGGAGAGGCAATCACTGCGCCCTTACGGCGTTAGTCGCCGCAGGAGACGCCCTGGACGGGAGTCAACAGCCGACTCCCGGCCATCGTAGGCGCGGCGAAATGCCCATTGCTCGCCGCGGTAAGGACCAGGCCCGGGTCGACGGCGCGGAGTTTCTATGGCCATCTTTGGGCTCCATGGTAGTTTAGTTTTAGTTTAGTAAGTTTCAGCTCAATCAGTTGCGGCTTGAAAAATGGATGACAATGCGAGTTATCGGAAACACACACGAGCGAAGCAAGCTAATATAAAGCGTTAAAAAAGTTTCATACGCAGGCAGTACCTACTATGTGTAGTCCTTCTCCTTTTACCTGGGATCCTTTTCTGTCACATACTTTGTGAAAATTTCATGTGTCTACCTATTGGCTATTAAAAAGGGGACTATAGTCTCTATTAAAATTATTCCTTCGGTTTAGAAACTTGAAACGTTGATTGAAATGTTTACGTAACTAATAAAGATCGTAATGAGTCATTCCAAAATTACCCTTCGAAAGGGGTGGAAGGGAGTGAAGTTCCTAGGGAAAAGTACGAAATCACTAGACACACTACAAACATAATTTTTGCTTTACCTGGATGCTGGACGATCGTTTTGCAGTATCCGGGCTATTATAGTGTTTTATCTATGGTATCCAGTCCCCGACAGGATTCCATTCATTGTGATCGACAGTAGGTACAGACGCCAGCACATGAAGCTACTACAATCTGTCAAATTGGTTTAATAGATTTTCAACTTTATCGTTAAAGCGTTAAGGTTCAAGGTTGATTGGGAAAATTTGACAGTTTCGGGTAACTTGGCCTGCTGGCGTCTGTACGTTAGTGGTAGCAACAGCTTAAGGTCAAAGTGTCGGACATACGGTCACCAAATAGGTATCCATTTTCAGAATAACTAAAATTAACTAGATAAAGGACACTGAACGAGACAAAAGAAGATTTATTGTTTTTAAGTCTGTTAGCTTAGTGTCACAGAGTACATTACCTATAGTACATACGCTTAGTGTCCCGCAAAGTTTTGAGAATGTGGAACTTTTCGACTCGCGGATTCGCTTCACGCATATATCTAAATGCCCGAATCGAACCCGTGACTCGAAAATTCTAAAAACACAAATACTTACCATTTTTTATGCTTTTGTACGCCGCGCCAGCGCGACCGACGCCGACGGTGTTGATCCAATCAAATCACGTCCACGTGATGCATTGAGAAGCTGTGTAACTAGCGCGCTAGCACAGCTTCAAGGCTGCAATGCGTGGGACATCTTCGACGGTTCGACAGAAGGCTATGATAGAATTAGGTCATACATTTTTGGTTGTGACTTGTTGTTATGAGATTGGTACTTGGTAGACAGTAGACACTGCTCCAAATAAGGCATATTTGGAGCAGTGTCTACTGTCTACCAAGTACCATATCTTTTAATGGGAAAGATACAAAAGAAAACAAATTAATTTGAAATGATAAAAAGTTTATTCCTAGTCCACTACGACTGCATACAAAATTAGTGCATTCTTGAAATTTTACCTTGTTTTGTACCTAAAAAAATAATACAATAACGTGTAAGAGACAAATACATAATAACATTTAAAAAGGCAAAATTTTGTCAGTACATTCATGAATTAAATTATTTCAAAATATCATTGGATATGTCAGTAAACAAATAATTATAACAGTCCAAATCTGTAGAATATCTGACGTAAACACAGATTTGATCTGGGAATTGTAAAAAGGCTCACAGGCCCACTATAAACAATAACAAAAAGTAGCACTTATAGTATTCCTTATCATACTATTAAATCAAATATAATATTACGCATCCTTATTGAAATTTCCAGAATTTCCTTAAGGACCTAATATAATACTTTTTGAGAACTACGAGTGCAGGAAGTGTGATCATTTCCTAGTCAGTCTATTCAAGCTTTTTGAATTAGCTTGTTTTAGAAAACAACATCCACACAAGTGCACCAATCTTAACATTACGTTTCATTATCTAAACCTTTATCGAGGCTTCTTTTCATACATCTCTGCAATAAAATATACACTTTACCATCTACAATTTTACTAAGCAGTGATGTGTAATTATGCTAGCTATATTTTATTTTATTAGTGTATAAAACTGCACTACTTATTGTATATTGTCCATAGTGGGCATGTGTCAGAAAGTCAAGGCTCACATGTTCTGTTGCGCCGGACTGGCGGGCGGTGGCTGAGCTTCTAAATTTTTAATCAGCTGAGCCAACCAGTGCTTGGTCGAATTATCCTCCTGGAGGCATGCTGCAAATGTGGAATCCCTCAATTGATCTGGCAGGCACTGTCTTAATGCCTCTCTAGCTCTTGCATTGTCAGACAGGCGCAGGTAGCATCTCACTACATGCTTCAACAAGCGTGCGGACGGGTCTTTGGCCAATGATAATACCATTTTTCCTAATATCATAGCTACATGGGAGAATCTGTCATATGTTTGGCAAATATAGCAAAGTCCACTGTCATCTAGCAATATCTTCTGTAAAATGAATGTGGCGACAGTCTTGGATAGTTCAGATCCATTCTCCATGATACGTAGACACAGTGGTATTATTTCAGTGGTCAACAGAAATGTTATAACTTCCTGTTCATCTGTTTTGACTAAAGCTCCGATGACTCCGAGGCTAGTAAGGCGTAGGTATTCGAATGGACGTGTTTTAGAAACAGTATGAAGGAAAGGATAAAGGAATAACGGTACGTGTGCTTGTAGGAAGGCCGAACGGGTCTCGGGGTGCGAGGCAACGCATTGCATTAACGCCAACGCGTTACAGACGCGGTTGCTCTGGTGAGCCGTGAGCGTCGGCGGGATCATGGCCACGTAAATGTTGGTGATCTCCTGCAGCAGCGCGGCGATAGTGCCGAAACTGTGCCACAACATGGGCGCTAGGTCCGGCACATTCTCACGCTTCTTACTCAGTTCCAGTAACGCATTTTCTCGCGTCTCAGGATTGCACAACTCCAGGATCCACGAAAATATCTTTTCCCTGTCCACGGACTGCATGTTCGCCGGGCTCTGCTGGCTAGTCATGTTAATCATTGATCTTGTTCTAATGCTTTAGCACTGGCTATTTACAATACACGTAGGCTACGTGTAAGGTTAAATTCATTGTATTTTTGTAATAAAGTTAAAAAGATCACTGAACCATGTGTTCATTTATTATTTGCTCTAACGGGTAGAAACTTTAATATTTTGATAACGAGATTATAATTCTCACTAATAACTATTTCTCGAAAGCGTCGGACAATCGACGACATTGACGTGACGTTCAGTTTGACAGGCAAAGAAGGCCAACCCATAGATTATACAGTCTATTATTGGCCAACCCAAAGACAATGAAAATTAATAACCTAAAGGTATTTTCACACTAGACTTCTTACTAAAGCGCTTATTACACTATCCAATTTTAAGGAATGCTAACTAGGAAATCGGCAGTTGTAATCGCAGTAAGAACAGTTTTAACTGAACTGTTCTGTTAGAGTGTTCCTAGTTAGCATTGCTTAAATTGGATAGTTTAATAAGCGCTTAACACTAATACTGGTTTTATTATTAACAAGCCGTGCGCCTGCCCGTTGGGGTTTCCCATCGGCAAAAGTGATAAAAGTGAAGTTGAGTCACAAAAAAAAAGTTTGCTTTGGTAACATAGGAATGAGTAAGCTTATCAAATACGTATTTAATTCCACTTTGTGTTTATTGACGATGTTACAACACTTCCTGTCAATTTGTTAACATAGCAAGTAGTGGGATACGACTTTCTTCGCGTGGGGTAGTGTACAGACGCCAGCACATCAAGCGACAAACTGACAAACTGTCAAATTTCTTTAATAGATTTTCAACATTATCGCTACAGCTTTAAGGTTCAAGGTTGATTGGGAAAATTTGACAGTTTCGGGTAGTTTGACCTGCTGGCGTCCGTACAACCACATAAAAAGTGAGAAATAATAACAACCGAAGGAAAACTTTTATGCAAAAAAATACAACTGACTTGCTAAAAAATACTACAAAGGGAAAAATAAATTATTATTTTATTGAATATTGGATTGGTTTGTAAACTTGATTTTTATTCGATTGTAAAAAATTAGTTTGCATATTCCAATAAAAAAACTATGAAAAACAAAGTTAGTTTCACTTAAGAAATAATATAATTCAAGGGGGTTGTAACCCAATACGCTGATGGGGCGCTCGATTCTCTCTGCCCTCCCCGCAAAAAAACGTGTTATGTTATAGTAGGTACTAGGTAGTAGTAGTAAATGTAGTTTTCATCATAAAATGTTTTTTTTCACATTTTACAATACCATTACAAAGTTATAATTGTATGTTACCTGGTTTTAACTCATGGTCGCCACGTGTGTACCAAGCATTAAAAACCGTATTCCTTCCCCGGTGCGTGCCCTCCTCGCCACTCTAATCGGAAAACTCAATCAACTTTTGTGTGTGACATTTTCTTCACAGCTGTCAGTCAGTTGGCCCTGCTGTCCGCTGTGTTTGAGCTATCAGTGGATTTTGTGTATTTTTATTTATTAATTTACTAGTCTAGTATCGTGAACATTGTGTCCGCTTAGGAGTTTTAATTCTAAGCTATTACATACTGATTTCACGCTGTATTGCTTCACCATTTTCCCAATTATAATATGTGAAAGTTGTGTTTTCTACGACTTCCTACCTACGTTTATTGGTTTGTAACATTTTAATTGTATCTGTTCGTAATTAGACGTGTTATATTTTTCATCTTAAACAGTGCCGTATAACCCTGTGCTGATTTCAGTGTAATATTATCAGACTCCGGTTGATTCATCGCGTTGACGCCATTGCTGGGTATAATTAACTATAATAAACAAACTCTACTGAGTAAGCTCAACGGGGCTACGCTCGTTATTCTGTTTACGCACACATTATAAGAGCAAGTCTGTGAAACTAGGTTTATTGGCAGGTCATGAGTAAACACTGGATTGTTCAAGTATACTGTATCAATTATTGACAAAGGATTTAGTGAAGCTTGTAGAACCTATACTCTCGAATGCTCTATAGAATCAGTAATAAGGTTCTTAGTTTTTTTTTTCTAGAAAGACCATAGTATACTTTTCTGTTTATTATTTATAACTGGCTGTTTTAAAATTGCTTTTATACAATCAGTGAATTTTGATATTGCTAACTGGGAAACTTACTACCAAACCAAGTGAATAAATTTTACATGCCTTCTGAAAGTGAGATGTGTTAAGTACTTAAAAAAACATTGGTCAAGTGCATGGCATAAGTTGCTGTTGTTGTTTTGCAAATAAATATTTCTAAATCAAAATATTTTATTACACATAAACCTACATGAGCAGTTGGGCACTTGTGAAACGTCAGAAGCTAGATCCACAGTTCCAATTGGTTGTTTCCTATGGAAAAGAGCTATCGAGAAACTCCACAATTACTCTTTTAAAAATAATTGGCTTTGACAATGTTTTCAAATTACAGTGTTAACAGGTATGGAAGGACAGTCTAGGCCTGTCAACAAGTACAAAAAAAATAGAAAACAGTCTAAAAATCTACAATCTCCAAGGCCTACATTCTCACATTCACAAAATATAAAAGAATCTATTTAAAAAATAAATAAAATAAAAACGAACTATTCTATCTATTCTGCTATCTAACTATTCTAAGTAAATTTTGTATGATAAGTATACGAGGTAGGTATCTAATTATATATTTGTTGGATATAAAAACAGTCTAACCTGCATTATTGTCTCGCCTCCTTTTAATCCATCCAAAAGTTATCTTTAAAATAAGTCTCACTTTTAGCGATAAAACCACGCAAAATACGCACATTGATATGGAGTTGCGTACATCAGCCCGTTTTACCTATTAGCAATAAGACCATCCATTTTGTCACCCTATGTAATTTGTACATTCATATCTGTAGTTTATATGGTGTACATAATAAATAGTATACTAGTATTCACTTTAGCCACCCAAACCCATAACCGAATATCTTGCAATAATTCTAAACCAACCGGGGGTTGTACTTGGGTGCACTTGCAAAGTGCGAACAGGGATAATTATTGGTTGGTGCCTCATTTAATTGAAAACGTCTAACGGGCCACGAGTTGGCTGTGGCCCCACGTACGCCTTCCAAAGGTCTGGGATCCCAGGTTCCCGAGATATGTCAAAGTATACTATCTATTTCAGAAATATTTTACAGACTTATACTATGTGCACTTATCACTTCTGAAGACCTATATTTTTATTATTTTTGTAGAAAAATGGAGGTGTCCCATTCCTTGACTCTGAACGAGTCTGCCCTGCAACAGCTACCTGATGACAAGAAGCCGCACTTTATATTTGAATGGCTCCGATTCCTTGATAAGGTGCTTGTGGCTGCACATAAGGTAATTATTGTTGTTAAATACATTTGTTATTGTAATGTTGAAAGAATATTTATAAATAATGTAACTTGTGTTAACTGTAATTTTATGTGACTTTATTTTGTTAACATTAAAGTAATTACGTTCATCTTTTTAGAAAAGCTAGCAAGCTGAAAATTATTTTTTTGATAAAATTGTTTTATAATTAGGTCAAAACATATTGGTATGAATGAAAGTAACTCACACTTAACTCTCTCTGATATTGTAATTCTTACATGCGAACAATCAAATTTTGATTGAGTGATTGACTCTATGACATGACTTGAATAGTTTATAGGTAAAATAGAGGTTTTGATATATAATAAAAAAGAATTTGAAGCAGGTTACTTTTCCGCAGTATAATAAAAATATATAAAGGTAGTTTTTTTACCAACAATCCTTAAATATTATTATAAAAATAAAAACAAATGGATATTAAAGTATGTTTAATTTCTGTTGTATGAGAAAGTATTTTTTTTTGCCAACAGTCTGACATAAAAAGCTGCCAGCAAAAACTAGTAGCACAGCTAGTAAACCTCTTACGTGAGAACCTTGGATGCCCAGCAAGGAGGTTGTTAGCCAGAAACCTGGCCACACTGTTCTCTGTCGGGGACACCTTCCTGCTCTTTGATACTGTGAACAAGTGTAATGACATCATCAAGGTCAAAGATGATTCGCCTTCCTATTTGCCGACGAGACTGTGAGTATGACTTTTTGTTTTAAATATAAATCATAATAGAGTTTCATTGTATTATGAATTAAATTCTATGAAATTTACTCAAACATAAATGAGAAAGAAATGAAAAAGAGAGGAGAGAAGAAATGGGAGAAAGAATTAAAGAAGTGATCTTATAAGGGATCCGTTTTTCCTTTTGAGGCACGGAACCCTAAAAAAGAACGAAAATACATAGAACAAGAAACACATACAATAGAAGAAGGAAGAAAATACATTTATTTGACTCACGTTAACGCACGTAATATTCACACAAAAAAAAAACGGAACATCTTGAACTTCTCATTTTCCATTCACTCATTGTGAATGGAAAAAATGAGATAGGAAAAAAATTGCATGAATCAAACAGGTTTGATTCCCTAACAAAACAAATGTTTGTATGGCTTATAAATTGACTTTCTAGATTGTGTTTGGACCGAAAACGAAACGGCAAAATTCTAGAGTACAAAAATGAAACTAAAAGAATGTATTTTATATCCTACATATCAAATCTATTTTGAAACATAGATGCTCCATATTGAGTCCACTTAATGTCACCCCTCACCCAATTTAATGTCCCATGGGACTGGCCTAATTGTCCCATAGTTTACAAAGTATTTCTAAATGCCAAGACAAAAGGTCACAGCTAGTACATACATGAACAAAGCTGTGTTATACAATCTCAATAGGTTTGAATAGCGTATGTAATAACTGGCAGAAGTGTGTCAGTAATAAAACGTAGATACTTTTTTGCACAATGTATGCTAAGCGAAGTGCACAATACAGCCGCAATGGGCCCAGGCGCGGTCGCAGCCCAAGATTTTGGGGGGGTCACCAAGTAGTAAGTTAGTAACTTAAGTTAGTAAGGCAAGTAAATCATGTAGACTCGACAGCTTGAATGATTTTGGGGGGGAGGGTCATGACTCCCACGCCCCCCCCTCGGACCGCGCCTGAATGGGCCGCGTTTTTATACAAAAAAGTGCAGTACGCCCCCCTGTAGTGTGCATTGGTTCATAGAAACTGGACCTTTCGTCCAGTATCTCTAAACCATGAAAGAGGATGAAGGAGGATTTTTGCAATGCGTGGCGTTGCGAGAGTAGCGGTGGCCCAATGGTAACGGTCCCGACTCACGAGTTGTAGGTCGTGGGTTCGAACCCCGACAGGCGCTTTACTATTTGTAATTTATTTCATCACCACTGCTCTCAAAAACGGTAAAGGAAAACGTGAGGAAACCGGCATGTCCTAGAACCAAAAATTCGAAGATATGCGACACCTACCAACCCGCACCGGGCTCGCGTGGTGGATTACAGCCCACTCCCTCTAACAAAGAGAGGCCTATGTCCCAGCAGTGGGAACGTTATAGGCTGCTTACCTATGTGTTACGGCGCGGTACACTCCAATCTACGTTAGCCTTAAATGCACAGTAATCTAGGCAACTCTTAAATTATAAAACTAGGTATACTTAAATGTAACTCCTGAATTTGGATAGTCTTTGCCTTATTAGATTTTATAGCATTGTTTACTTTTGTCAGAAATGACTAATACTATTGTTAGTATGCCTACATCTTATTATTTGTTAGGTCTTAATGGAGTGCAGTTACTCTTTGCAAACATCTGAAGGCCAATTCTCGTAATTTAAAACGTTCAAAATCTAGTCGCAGTCTCATCTCGGTGACAGAGAAATGTCAAAAACGGAACCCTTATAGGATCACTTTGTTGTCCGTCCGTCCGTCTGTTTGTCAAGACCCTTTTTCTCAGGAACGCGTGGAGGTATCAAGCTGGAATTTATATCAAATACTCTGGTCTATTGACCCTTGGAGCTGTGAAAAAATCAAACTTCTAAGCCAACGCAATCAAAAGATACAGCCGTTTATGCCGCAAATTTTTGACACTCGCGAGTGAATCAACACCTACAGGGTACTTCCCGTGAACTCAGAATCTTGAAATTTGGTACGAAGCAACGTCTTATAGCACAGATAAATAAAAAATTGTGAAAACCGTAAATTTTTAGTTACATCATATAATAAAAATATTTTTAATAATTTTAAATTGTACGGAACCCTCGGTGCGAGAAATCCGGCCAAGTGCGAGTCCGACTCGCACTTGGCCGGATTTTTGATTTTTGATTGTGTTTAGTTTAGTTTAGTCTTATGATCTTCCTATGCGAGTCGCAATAAATACTTTTTCTTTCTTAAAATTACGAAAATGGCCGCTCTGTTATCATTTTGTATCTTGTATAAAAAAATTGTCAGAAATTAAATTATGAAACAAAATATTAGGTATGATTTTACGCGTGTTTTCAACATAAGCTTTTAGGCCTCAGTTTTAAATCCCCACTGGATCTCATTGTGCATTACATAATACGTGAACGAAGCATGTCCATAATGAGCTTATTACAGATTATATTTATAATGGCATTATGTTTGTTCCATGCATAACATCAGCCTTATATTCAATAAAGGGGTAGGCACGAGTGTATTATTATAATAGCGATGCGGCGATATTTCATATTATACTAGCTGCGCCCCGCGGTGTCACCTGAACAACTTTCGATCACGTGGGAATATCGGGATAAAGAGTATCCTATATGTTAATCCTGGTTATATACCATCTATGTGCCAAATTTCATCCAAATCCGTTCAGTAGTTTTTGCGTGAAAGAGTAACAAACATGAACATCCATCCATCCATACAAACTTTAACTTAACTGCAGGACAAAGACCTCCCTATTCTCTTTCCACTTCTCTTGCTCAACTATAATAGCCAAAATGTAGACAGAGTAGAGATCACAAAATTTTTAGGAATTTTAATTGACAGTCAGCTGACATGGAAGCCACAGGCTGAAGCAATCTGCAAAAAACTCAGCGCATCTGCATATGCACTTTATAACCTTAGGAAAAAAGTTAATATCAAAACAGTATTACTAGCATATCATGGTCTTGTCGTTTCCATTCTAAGGTTTGGAATTATATTCTGGGGCAACTGTACCGAAAGGGAGAGTATTTTTAAAGCCCAAAAACGCTGTTTGCGAGCAATATTTGGTTTGAAAGTTACTGACAGCTGTGTTCCAATTTTTAAAAACTATAATTTATTGACTTTTCCTTGCCTTTACATTTTAGAAATTGCTATTTTTGTTAAATGTAACAGAAACCAATTTTTATCTATATCGGAAAGCAGATACCGAGATGTAACTTTACGATCTCAATACCGAAACTTGTTACGCACTGGGAGATATAGAACTGCTTTATTGAGGAAAAGTGTTTTTGGTATGGCACCCACTATCTTTAACCACATTCCTGATTCTATAAAAGAGGAACGAGTAACAAGATTCAAAAAGAAACTGACTGTACTTTTATTGAATAAGTGTTACTACTCCGTATCGGACTTTCTAGCTGATACTTTTTAGTTGTGTTTGTGGATTATGTGTACTGTGTTTGTAGATAACTAATGATGAACTGCATCAATGTTTGCATGCCAAAATGGTAGAATGTACAAGGCTTCTTCAACATTTCTGTAACCACCTTATTGTAAATACCTACATTCCGAGCAAATAAATGATTATTATTATTATTATTATTGCGTAACACAGTTTCAATCACAATCCCAGAGTTTGACGAATATTTCTAATCCATTGCTTCTTATGTGGAATAAATTCTTCTGCTCAACAACATACATAACGCAATGAACGTGGACTGGACTGAACTGTCAAAATGAAAGTAAATGCGATAGTAATAATAATATCCCTGGACATTTCACACAGCACCATTTGTCCCAAGCTAAGCAACCTAATGCTTGTGTTATGGTAACAAGATGGCTGATAAACTACTTTTTTTTTTTTGTAAATACATACATATTATAGATAGAAAAACACCCAGACTCGGAACAAATACATGTAGGTCATACAAATATTTGTTCCGTGCGGGAATCGAACCCGCGACACGCAGCGCAGCAGTCAATCGCCTAACCACTGCGCCAACCGTGCCGTCGATCAATTGTCATTTTATGTCTGTTACGCAATTACCCCGTTGCAGAGCCTATGGCTAATAACTGGTAAAAGTCTAGATTTCGAACTGTCTTTAAAAGAAACCAATACCACTTTGTCCGACCTAAGAATCGATCTAAGCCCGACACTCGGTTGCGATTGACTAATCAAAATCAAAGTCATTGATTCAAACTAGGCTGAGAATCAGCACTTTTCGAACGTATAAATTATAAAAGACAGTTCCCCAAAACGCCCGCCTTGCCCACTTCCTAGTGCTTTCGCTGGACAGAAGTGGCGCAACAAACTCCCTATGAGTCAGTTACTTCCATTCAAGGCATAATTTCACTCCTACATTTTGTAAGCATATGTTTTTTTTTCAGGGCTGCCATATGTTGCTTGGGCAGTATGTACGAGAAACTCGGCAGAATGATGGGGAGGTCTTATGAGGAGACTGTGTCGACCCTAGTCAAGTCCTTGAAGAATGCAGAGTCGCAAACACGACTCGAGATTATGAATACTCTTGAAAAGGTTTGTTATTCAATACACAATATTTATTTGCATTCTACAATGTGAACTTACATAGGTGGTAGGTTTTACAAAGACATGGTCATTGTGGGCCCTGACGGGCACAGCAAATTAGGAGGGAGGTCGAGGGCTCTATAAACTTGTTAACCACCACCAACCCCCCCCTGGTTGGTGGTGGTTAACAAGTTTATAATTATGTATCAGCGTCTTACCTTTTACCGATTATTTTGGGGTCGACTTCCAGACTAACCGAATGCAGCTAAATACCAGTATTGTTAATTCACTGACCTCCACAACCCAGTCACTGGGTAACACGATACCCCTTGGTAGGACTGATTGTCAGACTTACTGACAATCAGACGCACTGCGGGATACCACCCATATTTGGTTGATATACCATATATACGCACTAAGCGCTTCTCATCATCTTTTCTGATGCGCACAGCAAAGGAGTGGAATAATTGTCTGCCTGCGTCTGCATTCCCGAGTTCATTCAACCCTAATCTCTTCAGGGCGAGAGTGAATAGGCTTCTTCTGGGCAAGCTCGTTCCACCGTAGATCTCATCCCTGCCTCTGGGCTGGATTGAGGTCAAGAGTGAGCCCATTGTCAATAAAAAATTAAAAAAAAACTTTTAGGCTTCTGACAACCCGTAACGACTGTCAAAGATCTACGAATGACAGCCGGGATCTACGGCTTAACGTGCGTCCTGAGACTCGGAGGGGTCTGGATATTGTAATGGATGATCACCATCCACGAGCCCACCGCAGCAAGCGTAACTTAACCTTCGATCGACCCGTGCGGCTGTTATTATTTGGTCACGAGTCCCCAAGTATAATGACGTACTATTTTAAAATTTATTTTTAGCTTCCTTAAACATTTTAGTTTAGTTGAGTTAAGGATCAGTTCTGTGATTAGCTGTATTTGCTATTTTCTCGATAAGAATCTGCTATATACATGGCGCGCGTTTGGCGAAGGTGACCTATAGGGGTCGCGCTTCCCCACTGCGCGGGTTCAACTCATGTCAGACAAGTTCCGGGCGTTTACCACATATACCCGCGTTTTTCGTAGTTCAATCAGTCTCGAATGAAGAAAATTATAGTAATCTAGGGACCCGCTCATTATTCGCACGGTTTTTATGAGTTGACAACACATCGAGATTTCTTAATTACCTATATGTAAGTTTAATATTAATGTATTATGCACATAAACCATATTTATTTTAATATTTATGTACACACAGTAAAATGTATAGGGATATGACATAATTATAATTTGAGTACAAAGTTACTGCCTTCAGGAATCTTCAGGAACCTTCAGGAATAAATTCTCTAAATAAAAATCCGTTGGTTAGCTAAGAAGAACAACGCGATCACACAGACAGCCACGAAAAGCGTCTATAATTTATAATATGTACTTATAGGTAATAATTATTGATGGTAAAAAGACCAGTGACATACTTTTTTTGTCGTAAGAATTGTCTATGCGTTGTAGTTTTTATCTATGGGAACCTAAGTTGTACTTTTTTGTATGTAAGCAGGTACTTTTTAGAATACATTACGGAAATTAGTTATCTTATCAGTTTAGCAACTATGTATCCGTGTGTAAAAATGTCTATATTCAAATTTTATTTATGTTTCAAATTGACGTTATTTCAAGTTAAACAAATATCAACTTTATTTTAATAGCAATTAAGTTGATTTCAGAGTGACTAGCACTATGGAAAAAGTTATAAAAATGTTTGAAGTTGTAGCGTAAACTAGTTCAGTTTACGCTACAACTTCAAACATTTTTATAACTTTTTTGTGTAGGAATTAAAGTTATTTTTCCATAAACTCATAATTATTTGTTTACATTTTTGGCGAAAATGTCGTAATTTTATTTTAGCCGAATTTTTTATGTTTGGATAATTATTTTAAATGATATTTTTTTAGCCGTTATTGCCTTTGCCCACTGCTGGGCAAAAACCTCCCTATTTTCTTTCCACCTCTCTCTGTCCGAGCTGCCAAGGACCAATCTTTATGAAAGGAGTCCAGCTCATCCCGCCATCTCCGTCTGGGCCTGCCGCGATGTTGTTTGCCATTAAACGGGACCCACTGGGTCGTATGTTTGGCCCATTGATCGTCTGACAGTCGGCAGATGTGTCCAGCCCAATTCCATTTAAGCGTGGCAGCTTTCCGAGTGACATCAGTTATTTTAGTGATGAAACGGATTGTTGTATTCTTAACCCGGTCCACAAGTTTAATACCTAGAAATAGAATACTCCGTTCCATAGCCCTCTGGCAAACCTCGAGGGTGGACCTCTGCTGAATTGTCAAAGACCATGTTTGAGGACCATATGTGAGGATGGGAAGAATACACACATGTCGATGAGTCTTCTCTTGAGGGATAGAGGAAGATCGCCTTTGATTAGATCTGAAGAGAGAAGAGAAGTTGATGAAGATGATTCATTTATGCATTTTTAATTGTAGAATGGCAGAATTCATGCAGTTTGGACGGAACCTACCCAGTTCGTCCAGATCCTACGTGGCCTAATATGCCTTAATTATATTTTTTACGACTCCAATATTTGATAATTTGACAACACATGAACTTATCAAAGATTTGATAGGCTTCTCGAAAGCGGTATTATATTATTGTTCTCTGTCAGATCTGCGTGGGCATGGGCACGGCTGCTCCGGCGGCAGTGCGCGAGGTGTCGCGCGCAGCCCGCGCCGCGCTCGTGTCGGAGCGCGCGACGGCCGTGCGGGCGGCTGCGGCGCACACGTTGCGGCATTTGTTGCCGTTGATGCGGTTGACGCCGGCGGATTTAGATGCTATTGCTGCGGCCTGTTTGAGGGCAGCACATTCCAGTGATTATTCTTTAAGGTGAGATTGTTTGATTAAATATCGTTAACATTGTGTTCTCAGCCTCTCCTTTGTTGGGGTGTACTTCCAGGCTAACCAGTTGTGCCTGAATATTTTGTACACTAGCTGCAGCATATGACATGTAGAAACTACTTTAACAAAGAGTAAACCGACTGCCGAATACAAAAGTACAGCAGTCAAGTAAATTAAAGACAACCAAAATCGAAATGTCGATGATTACTTATGTTCTGTCTCTTTCAACAGATGTGCTATTGCGGAGCTACTTGGTGCGTTGATAGCGATAACGCAGGCCGGCGAAGTGACCAACTTAAATTCCAAACTAAAAGTTGGAGCTCAGTCAGGTATAATTATACAAAATCTCGTGTATAAATAGATAGGTGATTAAAGGCTTAAAAGATTTCATTCATTGAAAACTTTCTGTCAGTTCAGTTCAGAGGTTTGGCTGAGGTTTTATCAGTGCGTAATTTAGATAAAGAAAAGGTTGCTGTAGCATTACATCTCATATTCTAGAATGCTTTATAAACAGCAAGCCTATATCAACACTATTGCAACATATCTCTAACAATAATATTCCACTTACAGTCCAACAAAAGAAAGACCCTCCCAAGAACGTGGTATCACTAGACGAGGCACTAAACCTGTTGATGGGCGCGTTCCTCCGCGGCGGCACGTCCTTCCTCAAGGGAGAGATCATCAAGTCCAGCTCCGGAGTTAACCGGGAAGTGCGCGTTTGTGTTACACATGTGAGTATGTAATTGTGTTTTGAGATAATTTAATGACTATTTATATAGTGGGTTGAATGCTAATCATTGACAGCTGCAAGGAGAGCTCATGAAGACAAGTTGCAAAGCTATTTCACCATTATTACAACCGATTCAAACTTTATGGTGGGTCTGACCCCTCATCCCCACTGACAGGTGAATTTCAGCTACTCGCCGCATGTTCCGAGCCGCCATAAAGTTCCAATCGGGCTGTACTGCAGACTGGTGGATGTGTCCGTAATATTCCTGCAACTGGGGTAGTACGGAAAATGTGTTAGGCTAGGCCTCATGTACAGACGCTAGCACATCAAGTTACTACAATCTGTCAAATTTCTTTATTAGATTTTCAACTTTATTGCTAAATTATTAAGGTTCCAGGTTGATTGGGAAAATTTGACAGTTTCAGATAGCTTGACCTGCTGGCGTCTGTACATGACGCACTAGATAAATACCATGCATGCGCTGAACCGTCGCCGCACCCACGAAGCCGCGCCCGAACCGCGTGTGCACCGTATTGATACGATATTTATTCGTATACATAAACTTGCCGCTCCGGTGCGGCTCCGGCGTCATGTACAGGAAGCCTTAGACGTTTTTACGATCGAAACCGACTGCGGGTTCATCAGGAAAATATAGACTTCGGGTACTTACAGACAGGAAATAATTGTTTCGTGTCGGTAACCAGATAGATGCATCGTGTGTGTTTGGGTGATTTCAATGTATAAATGCATGTGATTTCATGGGACAAACGCTATATTAGAAAACCTTCAACATTAACATCTGCAATTTACAGCTAACATCTTATTGAATTTTTCTTTTCTCAGTCTTACGTGGTGTTCGTACAAAATATGGGAGGCGTATGGTTAGAACGCAACATGACTACGTTCTTAAACCACGTTTTAGACCTAGTGGCGAACCCCAAGGCAGCTAGCTCGCATGTCGACGCTGTGTATTCTAGGTAAAGTGAGAAATACCATTATGATTGCTTTTTAATTTCATTCTTCATGTTTGCCAACCAAAGGGGATTTAAGATTTTTGTATGGAGCCTGGCGTGCCTACTTTCCGTCATTTTGTTTTTTTTTTTTCAAAATGGCGGCTACGCTTGAAACCTATGTAACTCGATAGCTGACATCAATGCAAACAGTAAAAAAGCAGAAAAAAGTATAAAACAAAAACATAAACAAACACGCAACGAGATGTAAGCAATAAATGTATTTTCTTGCTTTCTTTAAGTTAAAAAAAAACATGGATGTCACGTGATCAACTTAAAATCTTGGAAACGTGATGCTTTACGGGGTTTGGCTTTATTATTTCTATTTGCATTGATGTCATCTATTGATTTATATAAGTTTCATGCGCGACCACCATTTTGAAAAAAAAATGGCGTATAGTAGGTACGCCACGGACCTTCAAAGCCCTTTTTATGAGACATCATTTTAATGGTTTTGCGTCTCACCCAGTGGATTTTGGAGAGGCAGTTAAAAACTAATATGTATTCCCAGAAAATGCATCAACTTCATACTACGCAACACTCTTGGTAAGATGCTGGGCGAGAAAGCGCAGGCGTCTGCGTGTCGCGAGATCATACAGATAGTTATCAAGCAGATGAACAGCATTGACTTCAACCCAGAGAACGCTAAGGATTGTAACCAGGTATATTATATTATGTTGATTAATGACAAGCTAGATTAATGGTCAAGTTAGTTTACACCCCCACCTCTTTGAATCGCTTGTACCCTTGGATTAACACATTCAGATGAATGAATGATGATGATGAATGAATGAATGGTCTGAATGTGTGAAAGGGTGTTTCTAAAAATTTCACGGAGATGTATAAAGTGTTCCAGTTTCTTTCATTTTTAACACACTTCTAAAAGGACGAGGAAATTAAGCTAATAAAACATTTATTTTTCAGGAAACACTATTCAGCCAGCACTTACTAGTATGCGCGTTGATGGAAGCAGGTGAACTGGCGCTACAGCTGGGTACTTCGGTGCAGAACCTCGTGTCTGATACGTCGCTGAACATGTTAGATGCTATCTGTACTGTAAGTGTTACTTTTGACTGTGTGTTAACGATAAGATATAAATATCAGAAGATTATTATTAATATTTAAATATTCGATAGAAATCTCTATGCCAAGGCATTAAATGCCCCATAATGCCACAACCTCGTTTTTAACTTTTTCAAATCCAATTATATGAAAATAATAAGTATATGAACCACTAGTGTGCCCAAACTGTGCTGGAAAAGTAAGAAAGATTCTCGGACAATGCGGGTCATACTGCCTGATGAACCGCAGCTTTAGGAATTAGTACATATCCCTCAGAAAACATTGGTTGCGATGTAAAATTCTGTGGCGCCATCTATTGGTTTGGGTTACAATATTTGCCTATAATAGCAATCTTCCTTCAACCCCAGGTACTAGAACACCCATGTGTAGCAGCCCGCTTGGCAGCCGCCTGGTGCATCCGCTGCGTGTGCGTGGCGCTACCGTCGCAGATCACGCCGCTCATAGATAAATGTGTTGACGCACTCGACGCGGCTAGGCCTACGCCGCATCATATCTCTGGTAATACATTATTGCCTTTATTTTGGATGACATTTAATTAGCTTCTTCGCAGTCGTTCTACAGAAACCATTTTCCTTCCTACCAAAAGAGCCTAGAATACAGATTGGTGACAGCATAGCCACGAATGCAAAGATGCTCCGTGGAAAGGGCTAATATGATCTTTGTTGACCCTTCCCTGGTCGCCATCCGTTTATTGAAAACATACAGTAGGTATAATGCCCGGCACGAGTCGTGAGCACAGATGGGCAGTAGTGGGGGCAAGCTCGCGCATTGTACACTTTCGGCCAAATTTATTTAGTACCGCTTTTGCTCAAATTATTGATAGCTACTTACGCAAAATATAATTAAAATATTAGTGGTACTTGAAATTTTATTTTGATACAGTAATGTTGTAGGCCTTTGTGACTTACGGCCAGTTTCTTCATCAACACAATCAGTCAAAGTATTAACTTTTACTTGACCTTTACTGATACTACGGTAAATGTTTTCTTCATTCAAGTAACTGCTAAAATAGTGAAGAAACAAATTTAACCGGTACTTTGACTTAACGACGAATTAACAAAAATAAACTATTTCAAAATTAAAAACGTAAGTCACTAAAATTGCACGAAAGTGTACAGTAGCCGAATGACACGTGAGAGTCCAATAGACGACGAGCATCGACAGACGAACCAATCGCGCGCAGCCTCGGTGCCCCCCGCCTTCTTCATTCCGCCAAAGAGACCGCAAAATGAACTACTGCGCAGGTGTCAGTTTGTGCTCACGACTCCGGTTACTATATGTAAATGTAAAAAAACAAACTTATTTCCACTGTGTAACAATACCGAGCTGCCTGGCTTCACTCGGGATATGACAAACTCCGTTTTTTATCTCAATCGCATCTTTCACGTTACTTTAAATCAAGTCACAGGTTTCAAAAATAGTAAAGATCTAATTCCTTCATAAATCTTCCAGGTTACTCAGCAGCTCTAGCGGCTATCCTAGGCGCCGTTCGTCTTTCACCTCTAGGCGTGCCACACGGTCGGGGCAAAGTAGCGTTCAATGCTGCAGAACAACTATTGAGGTCTGCCGGACAAAGCAGCAGACTGACTGCTGCAAGGACTAATGCGGGGTGGTTGATTGTTGGTGCTATCTGTACACTTGGTAAGTAAAAAACACGCTAATACCATCTTATAAATAGGTAAAGTTGTTAGTAATAGATAAACTCTGGAAAATCTGATCCGATTACAAAAATGATTGATGATGATTTCACTGATGGAAAGCTACACAATTTCCGAGTAACCAGTGGCGTGCATTGGTTTTCAGGATAGGTAGGCAGGAATTTAATTTCGTCGTATTAACTTGAACGAGTAAAGAACAATGACAGTGTGTGAATAGTACGGGAGCCGAGTAGGCCGTCTGGCGACTGTCTAATTTCGCGCGTGTTTGTATGAATTTTTTTTTTTTTTGTTAGGTATGACAATTTAGTGAGTTTCCTAATTGTGCGGCACACACACTAAAATGTGTAATTGACAGGATTATGGTGATATTTTGAGGTAGGCACTGCTTATATGCCTTTATGCAATGCACGCCACTGAGTAACATAGGTTAGTTTTTATCCCTAAGAAATGTACGATGCCGGTGGGATAGACCACGGGAGTGAAACCGTGGGAAAAGGCTAATAGAGTAGCAAAGGAATATGCCACATATTAAATAAGTATACAACACAAGAGTTTTTTCTTGCCGTGAAAAACTACGGTTTATTCGCCGTGTGTGTGTTTGTGAATTTCTCAAATTGTATTTATGTTAACTTTATTGTTACTTTTCATTCTACATTATTAGGTGTGCCTGTGGTTCGTGGCTTGCTACCCAGAATGTTACTTCTATGGCGTAACAGCTTCCCACGCTCCGCCAAAGAGCTAGAATCGGAGAAGTCCAGAGGAGATGCGTTTACTTGGCAGGTTAGTTATTTGAATTTTCCGAGTGTCTGCACTGCACTGGGTCATTGTGCAGCGTCAACCTTGACGTGAAAGCTGCGCTGGTGTCGCGTTTGCACTGTGTCAATTTTTCTTTTTTCTAATATTGATTGGCTATTAAAGCACCATGTTTTGAAAATGTTCACATTGTAAGTTTTTACCAACGGTTTTTTATAACTTAATTTTAGTTCGTCTTAAGTTAAGTGAAACCGTCGCTTAAGCTATTAAAGAACACTGAACACGACTCAATACAGGTTTTATTGTCCCGCAGTGTGAACATAATAATTATTATGAGTTAATGTTTTTCTTCATAGAAGTGATTAATTTTATTCTTTTTAACCGACTTCTAAAAAAGGAGGAGGTTCTCAATTCGGATGTTTGTATTTATTTTGAAAAATTCTTTTTTTGTTGGAAAGGGTTTTTTTGTTGGGAACTTCCCAAACGGTCGCATAAAATTTTTATCAAAATCGGACAAGCGGTTTTTGAAAAATAAAACAAAAATAAAAAAAAATATCACTGCAAAAAAGTGAAACATAAAAATAACTTTAATTTCGGAAGTCGGTATCTTTGGTTTTTGTATTTCGTTTTTTGCCACCGACTTCCGGAATTAAAATTAATTTTTACTTTGTAGTGTTTTTATGGAAGTCGGTCTTTTTTTTTTGTAAAAAAGTTTTTATTGAGTGAAATAAAGTATCTTAATCATAACACTCTTACGTTTGGCCACTATCTCACCTGATTGTAAGCTGTGGCCTATGCTGGACCAACACCAGAAGGTCAATTCTCGTAATTTAAAACATTCAAAATCCAGTCGCAGTCTTATTTCGACGACAAAGAAATGTCAAAAACTTGTCAAAAATGTAGGGAAATTAGAGGTATTTTTGACAGATTGAGACGCAGATCAGAATGTGAACGTTCTTAAAATTACGAGAATTGCCCCTCAGATGCAAAGGCAGAAACTGGGTGCAATTTTTTTACTCTGACGGATGCTTCTCTTTAAGATTATCATTTGAACACGTTCCACTTTGTCAGGTGACGTTGGAAGGCCGTGCTGGAGCCCTATCAGCATTACACAGTCTGCTGATACATTGTCCTTCGTTAGTCAACAATGATGACACCGCCAAACGTCTGACGCAACCGATTGATGGAGCTATTGCTGTTCTAACTAAGTAAGTATTTTAATTTAGTAGACAGTGCGGCCTCACGGACAGCGAACACCCTGTTATTACAGCTTAGAGTACAATCGAGTACACTTAAAAATGTTCGATATCAGGTAGTCTGATATCGATATTTTTGTCGTATTGCAAAAATTGTGAACATACGAGCTATTATGTTGATAATTTGAATGTCGAACATCGAAGCAATCTCCGTCTTGTCTTATTGGTAACCTGTTCTAGCCTCTGCATGCGAGCGGTCTCGCTTTTTCAAATATATTCGTATAAACGTATGGGTTAACTTTTTCGCACAATGCTTGGCGCAAGTTCGGCGCAAATTCGAAGCAAATTCGGCGCCTCCACCACTTGTAAAGGGCTAGACGTGCGCTTCAGAATCGGGAGGAATAAAATCAAACTGCGGTTTATCTCGTAATCTATAATATAAAAACCGGTCAAGTGCGTGTCGGGCTACGCGCAGTGTAGGGTTCCGTAGTTTTTATAACAGCCAAGTGCGGGTCGTATTCGCTGACTGATAGTTTCTTACCATGCTCTAACTACAACACAACGACGACGACACAACTACTCTACTAATACTAACTACTAATAGTCGACTACGATACAACTGACGCTTAGCGCCATCTATCGACATTTCTATGGAGTTGTTTTTTTTCGAGTCAAATACAATTAATAAAATTGGTCGACTATTACTAATAAACTTGTAAAACCCACTTAAGTGTGATAGTTTTCCTTTAAACTTCGTTATATATAGATACTACTGCCGGGACATTTGAATTTCTAACTACAACCGTTTAGCTGGTAGAGGACACACACACTTGACTCTAACGAAAATTGGTACTTTAAAGCCTGATAAGTCACGAACGGTTTACTTAGTCAAAAAACGGTCTTCCCAAACCCCTAGTATTTTTAAAAAACCCATCCAACGATATCCCACACCATGGGAAAGACGAAAAAAAAAATATCATCCCCACTTTACATGTAGGGGAGGTACCCTAAATATTTTTTTTTGCAAAATTTTATTTTACCACTTTTTGGCGTCATTAACGTGTATACTCATGCCAAATTACAACTTTCTAGTACCAATATTTTTTGAGGTAAACCGCGGACAGGCAGACAGACGGACATGGCGAAACTATAAGGGTTCCTTGTTGACTACGGAACTCTAAAAATGAATCGCTGGATGTGTTGCTAAGCGCAAATCTCGAGAACAGCTGAACCGATTTCGCTAATTCTTTCTTTAGAATACGAGGGCGGCACTGAAAATTTCGGGAATCAAGGAAGTGACACAACATTACTATTTAAAAATGTATTTATTGCTTTTCGAAGTATTCTCCGCTAAATTTGACACATTTTTCCATACGATGGAACCAATCATTGAAGCAACCATTCCATTCGGAAGTTGGGGTCTCCAAAATGGCCGTTTTGTAGGCATCTTGTTGGCTTTAACTCATTTTCGAACACCCAAACTCGTGACTGGTTTTTTGTTTCGGGTTCGTACGCGTATATCCAGGATTCGTCACCTGATACGATGTTGTATACAGCATTTGAGGATCCTGCGTGGAATCTTTCGAAAGTTCTGACGCACCAAGTAACGCGAGCCGCTTTTTGCTCTTCACAGAGCGAATGCGGTATCCATCGGGAAAACAACTTTTTTACACCTAATTTTTCATGCAAGATTATTTGTATTTGACTCATGCCAATGTCTAAAGTTGCCTGAATTTCGCGGTATGTCACATGTCGATCTGCCTCAATCAGCTTACGCACAGCATCAACGTTTTCTTGGGTGTCTGCAGTTTTTGGACGACCTTGACGGGGATCATCACTGAGCTTGACACTTCTACGTTGAAATTCAGCAAACCAGCGATAAATTGTGGTTTTGGATGGGGCTTCATCACCAAATGCAGAAATCATCCGGTTAACACACTGTTTTTGTGTTAAACCACTTCGAAAGTCATAATAAATCATCGCTCTTGAATTTTCTCGAGTCAATTCCATTTTCTCAACGACTAAACAAGTTTGACAAAACCTTGTGACAAGACCGAGAATCTTTTTTTAAATAAATAAATGGTATTCGATTTTTAAAACCAAGGAGTCTTCAATTAAAAAGATTTTAATATGACAGGAACAGTGGAAATATTCCATTCCCGATACTTTTAGTGCAGCCCTCGTATTACTTGAAGTACGAGGATGGTTCTTACGCGGAGAAAAAAAAATTAAAAAATCCTGAAAAAGTCTAAAAACAACACTTTTCTATACTCCCATACAAAATTTTGTTTCGGGGTGGGTCGGGGGTACAAGAAATTTCACGCGGACGAAATCGCGGGCAGAAGCTAGTGTTCAATAATTATTCCTATAAAATATATTACGTATTTTACATCATAATCCTTTTGCTTGTCAGCCTAATCTCTTCTAATCTTAAATCTCCATGTTTGTCTCGTATTTTATACCAATCACTTTAAATAAACTCGCGGAGGTTGCATGTTAGCACCAAATAGGCTATAATTATTATAGTCTCTACAGTACTGGAGGTCTATTGTCGTGACATATTAATGCCAGAATGTTTGCAGTGTGAGAGAGAGAGAGGGAGCTATAGAAGGCCGATAGCACCATCTCTTTTTTGCAATGGAAGATTGATGGTATTAATACTTCATAATATGGTCCCTGTATCCGTATCACAATGATATGCGAATAACGTCAGAACTACCAGTTGTCTACAAACTTACCTTCGCTGTCTAGTAAGAGTGCTCCAACCACTAGTCCTTCTTCCAGCGTCAGCACCGTAGTCCGCTCGTACGGGGGCGCTCTGAAGGCCCCGGCGGCGCTGCTGCGCCTGCGCGTGTACCAGGCGTGCTACGCGCTGGGCGTGGGCGCCGCGCCGCCGCCCGCGCCCTTGCTGCGTCTGCTGGCGGCGGAGCTGGCGGGCTCGGCTGACCCTAGTGGCGCTAATGTGGCTACAGGTATGTACCAGGCGTGCTACGCGCTGGGCGTGGGCGCCGCGCCGCCGCCCGCGCCCTTGCTGCGTCTGCTGGCGGCGGAGCTGGCGGGCTCGGCTGACCCTAGTGGCGCTAATGTGGCTACAGGTATGTACCAGGCGTGCTACGCGCTGGGCGTGGGCGCCGCGCCGCCGCCCGCGCCCTTGCTGCGTCTGCTGGCGGCGGAGCTGGCGGGCTCGGCTGACCCTAGTGGCGCTAATGTGGCTACAGGTATGTACCAGGCGTGCTACGCGCTGGGCGTGGGCGCCGCGCCGCCGCCCGCGCCCTTGCTGCGTCTGCTGGCGGCGGAGCTGGCGGGCTCGGCTGACCCTAGTGGCGCTAATGTGGCTACAGGTATGTACCAGGCGTGCTACGCGCTGGGCGTGGGCGCCGCGCCGCCGCCCGCGCCCTTGCTGCGTCTGCTGGCGGCGGAGCTGGCGGGCTCGGCTGACCCTAGTGGCGCTAATGTGGCTACAGGTATGTACCAGGCGTGCTACGCGCTGGGCGTGGGCGCCGCGCCGCCGCCCGCGCCCTTGCTGCGTCTGCTGGCGGCGGAGCTGGCGGGCTCGGCTGACCCTAGTGGCGCTAATGTGGCTACAGGTATGTACCAGGCGTGCTACGCGCTGGGCGTGGGCGCCGCGCCGCCGCCCGCGCCCTTGCTGCGTCTGCTGGCGGCGGAGCTGGCGGGCTCGGCTGACCCTAGTGGCGCTAATGTGGCTACAGGTATGTACCAGGCGTGCTACGCGCTGGGCGTGGGCGCCGCGCCGCCGCCCGCGCCCTTGCTGCGTCTGCTGGCGGCGGAGCTGGCGGGCTCGGCTGACCCTAGTGGCGCTAATGTGGCTACAGGTATAGTTGGAATGGGTTTTGTTTGGTTTTTGTGCAGTATAGTAGGTACCGCACTAACATCAATGAAAATAGAGGTAAAAACAAAAAAACAAAACGCAAGACCCTATAAAAAACCAAACCCCTATGTTATTTTCACACCACCTGCTTGATAATGTTTTGGAGGTATGAGGAATTGCGCGGTAAACTCTGCTTGCGAGATGCAGGATTTGCGTGACGTCAGTATGACGCGTTGTTCGCATGTGGCGTTGTAGATACCGCTACAATGTCAAATTATACGTCACGCAAACCTAACTTAAAGTAAGTCATTTTAGCCTTCTGGTCTAGTCGGGCAATAATATTGTCCTGAATTTCATCATAACCCACTGGTCAATAATGACATTTGAATTTGGATTCAAATAAAATCGCGTATGAAAACTTTTACAAAAAGTATTATTCTCTCGAAAATCTAATAACTTTTTATTATCTCGCAGAAGGTGTGAAAAGTAGATATAATCTCCTCGGCGAAAAAGAATCATCAAAATATGCGCCAGCTTGCTGTTATGTAAAATACTGGTATTTAAATAAGGTTAGACGGAAAGCTGACCCCAGCAACGTTGGGAAAGGAATACGCGCCTCAAGGAATGCACGCTATTTTGAAATCTATTTTAGTTGTGATTAAGTTTATTATCAATTTATCAGTGAAAAACTGCTTGTGTGGTTAACTGCTCTGTCTGTGCTGACTATTATGTTAATGATAGTTTTCATGAAAATTCACACCAGTTGGCGCCACTTTGACAAGAGGTTTTTCATTTCGTCAATGAATATAAAATATATGGTTACGATTCGTATTTTTTTTAATTCATTCATTCAGTCAGCATTCAGTCATGGCTAAAAAAATATAGGCGCTTTGGTACTTTTGCCCGGACCTCAGGTCTCAGTGCTGCCACCTAGTGATCGTCATTTCAGAAAACCCTCATTGACCCATCGCCACAGCTTATAATAAATATTACCTTGTGTTCCATTGTCAGGTACACTTCGAAGCGCGATGCATCCGCGTGACACCATGCTGCTGGGCGAAGAAGGCTGGATATACGACACCGACCACGCTGAAATTGAGGAACAGGTAATTTACTAATATAATAGATATACAAGTCAGTTATAACTATTAACTTTGCGGGCTTATTTAGGACGGCACAAAATTATTTGTTATTTAAGCCCTCTGTGTGATAATAAAATTGTATTAATGTGAACGTATTTTTCGTAAGCACTTCGGGGAGACCTTTACCCAGCAAAAAAAAAAATAATATGGTCCACGCAAAAGTGTTTTTGGTTTGAATGAGAGCGGATTTCTCGCTCTAGCGAATGATAAGTGACAGAGATAGAGATATAGAAAAATGCTGATCTGTGTATGAAAACCTGAGTCCCAGCTGTGGGAACATAGAGGCTGATGATGGTAAGGTTTATAACTCGTGTTTGTGTGGCCCGCCTGGCGGTGAAGCTGATCTCGCCGCTGAGCGCGAGCGGCTCGGGCGCGCTGGAGCACGACCCGTGCTGCCTGTACCGCGGGCTCACGGGCGCGCAGCCGCTCGGCGTGGCCGTCATCGACGCCTCCGTGCTACTGTTCCCGCAGATCTTCTCCAGAGCTGCCAATAAGCATCGGTGAGTGTTTCACAACTCCTTTAGTAATATATCTTTAATTAAATAGCTCCAGCTCTACAAGATACCCTAGTACACACAGCTTATATAATTATCTTTTGCTGGATATATCAATAGCTGTTTTCTCTCCTAATCTTTATAATACCAAAAAGTAGAATATGCAGGTTTTTTTCAGTATGTCTACATCTTAACTTCCATTATTCCACAGACAACAAATGCTAGAACACTTCGCGGAATGCATCAAAATGTCTAAAGGGGCTCGTCAGGAAGCGATACAAGTCAACATTTACACCGCTCTGCTGTTAGCGTTGAGGACCTTAGCTGAACTCAAGAGTTCGCTGGGACAGGAGGCTGTGAATAATATTGCTATGGAGATTGTTATAGTGAGTAAACCGTTTTAAATCTTCTAAGTACTGATGTCAGTAAAAAAACTGTCATTATAATAGTTTTGAGAACGATTGGTCTTACGTCTATGGCGCCGGTAGATTGCGTTTGATCGATGCCTAGCAGTCAATTTTCTTTGCCTCAAAAAAACATGAACGTCCGGGTGGCAAGCACACCAGTTTTTTTTTGTGCCCGACAGGGTTCATATTGATCTTTTACCTTGTATATGCTATCTATGTAACACATATGGAATGCAATAAAGATTTGAGTATTGAGTTGATCGATCTGAACGGTCGATGTCATCAATTGACCACAATCTCATCATCATCATCAGCCTAAAGCAGTCCACTGCTGGACATAGGCCATACAACATAGGGATCCAGCTCGATTCTCGGCAGCTCTCATCCAGCTGTTGCTACCACAATCTAGTGCACCTTAATACATCATCAGCCTTGCCTTTTCCCAAATATGTTGGGGCCGGCTTCCAGTCTAACCGGATACAGTTGAGTACCAGTATTTTACATAGAGCGACTGCCTATCTGACCTCCACAACCCAGTTACTGGGTAATACGAGACCCCTTGGTAAGACTAGCACACCTAGTGCTAGTGCACGTTGATAGTTATTGAATAAATGACTGCAATAAAATCTAAAACCTATGGTTTTTGTGTTGTATTTTTTATTTTCAAATAGTTTTACAACAGAAATTTCAAAAATGAGCGAGCGCGTTTTTAAAAAAAATAACGGTATTTTAAATTATATGTCCTTTTGCAGAACGGTCTGTCAGCGAATAGCGCAACAGTTCGTGCCGCGGCCGCGTCGTGCGCCGGCCGCCTGTGCGGCTGTATCACTGAAGCGGAGAGCCAAGCTTTATCTGAGAAAGTCATCGCTTTAGCTCGCACAGCGGTCAATAGGTAGGTATTTGAATAGCAGTATAGCTCGACTTCCGTCAAAAAGGTTTCATCGTATTTTAGAAAGAACCGTATTTTGGCGGATATTTAAATGTGACTATCGACCAATAGAAATAGATTTGTATTGCCGATTGTAATTGATGTACTGATTTTATCCCTCACTTATTGGATCACTTTGACGCTCAGAAAATAATCATCATCATCATCTGCCTAGCCTTTTTCCAACTATGTTGGGGCTGGCTTCCAGTCTAACCGGATGCAGCTGAGTACTAGTATTTTATATGGAGCGACCGCCTGTCTGACCTACACAACCCAGTTACTGGGTAATACGATCCCCTTGGTAAGACTGAAAATCTCGACATCAGAGCCAACAGCAGAGCGAAAATAAACAAATCATAATCGAAATAATTTTGAAAATTACACACATGAACACGCTGTAATTATAATTAAAGCAGTGTTCTCCTTAATCTTCGATTATTTATTTTCAATGTTTATTTTCGCTCTTCTGAAAAATTGCAAAAATATAAATATCGGACCAGATGGGTCTGATGTCGAGAAATAATACCATACCTTTTTCGTTTCATCATAATTTAATAGGATCGAAACCCGTCGCGTTGGTGAAGATTTGCTAGTTAATTTTAAAAGGTCCAGTGTGTTAATATTTCGGTGCCCAATAAAGTACCTTCTATTTATTTGTAGGTCTGTGCGCGCAGCCGCTGCAGCTGCAGTAGGCGCGGTCCAGCGGGCAAGAGGTGCCACATCAAGCGCTACAGCGCTGCCGGTGTTAAGAGCACTTGCGCAAGATACGGCTGCTGTTGAATTACAAGTAAGTTTTATTAAAAACACATATGACAGTCAAATTGAAAACTTTCTTTTTTTAAGCCAGTTAGAAATAGCTTGTCTAAAGAGAGATTTTGTTGCGTTCACAAGTTTCTTCTGATAATTGAGTAAGCGCATTAGTAGAGCCTTCGATTCTTTAAGCGTATTTCTAAATATGCATGTTAGGAATAATACTTAACGCATTGAAGGACACTGAACGAGACACAATAGAAGTTTTATTGTTATTACGTCGAGAGGCATTAAGTGTCCTGCAAAGTGTAATAACCTTATACAATTATTGAGATAATTTACTTTTAGATTGAAAATATAAACATCCAAATTCCTCCTTTTTGAAGTCGGTTAAAAAACAAAAACATGCGCAGTAGCGCAATTGACACATACAGTCTGAGCAAAACTTCCTCTTAGAAAATAAAACCTTATTTACATTGCGAATAAAAGCAAAATTCTAATATCTCATATCAATCTAATGTATGTATAGCCGATGATGTTATATCCATTCATCATCTCTTCCCAGGTCTGGTCCCTCCACGCCCTCTCAGTACTAGCAGACGCTTCCGGTCCAATGTTCCGTGGTCACGTGGAGTCTACCCTGAACTTAGCATTAAAGCTACTGTTCAGCGCGCCTCCCTACCAAGAGGATCTACATCGCAGCATCGGACGATTGCTGTCGGCTTTGATTACTGTGGTCGGGCCTGAGTTGCAAGGTAAGTTAACAATTCTGTAATATTCTCCAGTTAAATGTTATTTTGTTCTAAAATTCACGTGAAAAATATCTTTTGGGAATGCTCGCATGCTAAGATATGCATCGGAATATCCGCCGTGTGTGAACGTTTAGAAAGTAAATAAATTTATTCGACCCAGCCTAAGGCACTCAATAACAGGACAAAAACAACAGGACAAAAAGAAACAATTTTTGCATATGTCGTACTTACATCCGAGCCTTGTCGAACGTTAAACTTCTAGATTTTGTAGATACGTACATTGTATAATCTTATTATTTTTTCTCCCATACAGTGGTTGCAGTAGGTCGATTCGTTTGTGCGTGTGCAGCATTAGGCGAATTCGGCGCAGGTGCAAGGTCCGAGGCTTTAGGATGTCTACAGCAGTTGCAGATGTTCGCGCCCGATCACATCAACCTGCACACGCTTGTACCGCATCTTTGTGTGAGTATAATGCATAGCAGTATGTATATTCAAATATTAATTATGTAATCAACTTAATGACCATTAAAATAAAGTTGATATTTGTTTAACTTGAAATAACGTCAATTTGGAAAAAGTTATAAAAAATTATAAAAGTTTGAAGTTGTAGCGTAAAGTGAACTTTATTGTATAGGAATTAAAGTTATTTTTCCAAAAACACATATTTGTTTACATTTTTGGCGAATATGTCGCGATTCAAATTTATATTATTGGCAAGTTAGCTCTACCAGACCTTTTTAATTACTAGTGAAACTAACTACTTAAAAAGGCTCTGTATTGAAAATTCCATATCAAGGGATGCCGATAAAATCTTGCGTCACTGTTGCTCCAAACTGAAATTTATAAAAAAATAACGTATTAATTTTTAGCGCGACCTATCAAGTTCTGAACTCACCGTTCGTCGCGCGGCGCTCTGCTGTCTCCGTCAGCTGTCGCAGAAAGAAGCTGCTGAAGTGTGCAAATACGCGCTATTGGCCAAAGACCATGTGCCTGCGAAGCCTTATTGTGGTAAGTTATAAACATATTAATCGATATCATATAAAAATATATCATCTCTTTAATAGCAATGTGTAGCGGTATCTACAACGCCACATGCGAACAACGCCTCATACTGACTTCACGCAAATCCTGCATCTCGCAAGCAGAGTTTACCGCGCAATTAGAATACACACAAACTTTCCGATATCAGTCGTTGGGCAATTGCCCGCCAGACGAAACACCCGTCTGGTCGGACGATCTTCCCTTTTCTATGGAGGATGAGTGAACTTTACACCCTGTTCCTCATACCTCTATAAACGTATCTGGGCCAGTGGCGTGCACAGAGTTTTTAGACAGGGTAGGCAGAAAATTTTAAAAGCCAAAATACTTACTGCATGTTGGTTTTGGTTCGTGTCTTGTCGATTAAATAATGATGTAGGTAATAGCTACCTACCTACTTTAAAAATTGTTGTTTAACTAATTTCGGTTCGGAAAACATCGGATAATTTCGTAATTTGTCGTGTTGTAAAAAAGACACTGTCTATTCTGTACGGTTGTGTGCGTTATTGTGACATTGTGTGCCACGTATTTATAGGAACGCACACCCATTCAATCCGCATGACCACGAGAGCACACATATAAACATTTAGACCCGAATAGTTTGTGTCTTTCCCGAGGCACTCGCTCAGCGTAGGTAGCGGCGCTAGTGCCGCGCAATGTCACAATACTGAACGAGCTTGCTTGGAGCGACTGTTTATGATTTTTTTGTTTATTTTAGTAAGTAGGTACTCGTCGTACTCGTAGATTAAATAATAATAGATATCAGAACAAGATTATACTGAGTTAGGTAGGGTAGGCAGTGTCTTTCTGTCTTTATGAAACGCACGCCACTGATCTGGGCCTACTATACGCCTCGAAACTGTAAGTTTTTGTATTAAGGTTTCAATTTATTAAATGGTTGTGTATTCTAATTCGGAACAATGATAACGCCAATGATGGCCAGTATGTCGGCTTCAAAACTGCATAAAAACTTTTTCTTTGACTCATCATTATTTTGATGCTGAAGGCCAGTAATGCACTTTGTCTGCATTTAGAAGTCTGGGAGCTGTAGTAACATTTTGAACACGATCGGAGTATAATATGATATGTTCAACCGGTCAGAATAATTCAGTAAAATACTTACGGCCCAAACATGCTCGAAATTTAATAGATTTTTCTATTAATCGCTTCCATGACTCTGTCCCGAATTTCTGACCCGTACACTTCAGTGCCACAGGTAAATGCATTTAAAACATACGGCTCTTCGCTCTCAACGGACTGACGGACAGTTTGTGACAGCTTACAAGGCCGTAGACCTTTTTTTCCTTTCTTTGAATGCTATCATATTTTGAATTTTTGACATTTATTATGAATTTATTTTATTATTATTATATTATTAGTGTGAAATGTTTTGTAAATTGTCTTCTATGGGCATAGTTACCCGAAATAAATAAATTTAATTTAATTTTTATTTCACACGTAAACGAAACCGCTTGCCAAGCGTAAAGTTGAATATCAAAGTCTTCAAGACCTAACCATCATGTATTTTTTTTACAGGTGTCGTAATCACAGAGACCGGTCTTCCCGGAGCTCTATTCACGTTCTTGGACAGCGAGCGTGACCCCACAGCGTTGTCATACGCGCGTGACACGTTGACGTGCTGCCTGTTAGCCGCGGCCACGCATCGGAGTGTGAGGGACTGGCTGGCGTTAGCGAAGAGAGTGCTTACTATTAGACTAGGTAATGTATCCTGTAATATTATAATCTTAATTTTTTTTATAAGTGTGTCGATGGCAAATCACTTTGCCTGCTTAGCCTTTTCCCAACTATGTTAGAATCAGCCTCCAGTCTAACCAGATGCAGCTGAATTCCTCTGTGACCTGAGTTGGTTTCGGCCTTTCTTCTCAGAGTAATCAGATAGGAAACGCCGAACTCAGCTAGGTTAAAAAAAATATGATTGACGTGTAAAAGTGTTTTAACAAACCTATTTATCATTTATTTATCAATTATCTCTCAAATCCAATCAGTACCCAAATATTTGATTAACCCTAATCGGAAAATCAAATTATACTTGCAGAAGACAGCAACAATCCAGAGACAGACTTCGACGCGGAAGGTGATGATGACCAAGCAGAGTTCCACGCTGAATCTGAAACGTCTACACATCCTGCGGTCCAGTCAAGATGGCCGACAAGAGTATGTATTAATGTTAATGAGTTAATTTCGCAATTTCTTTCCAGCTCAAACACCAGCAAGTGGGTTGGGTGGGCTGTTTGGTAACTTTTTAACTGCATAATGATCTGAATCTTAGCTTCATTTCAGTACACGATTTTTCTATCGTGTATTGTCTTTACTTTAAAAACATGAACTTTTCCAAATCAAAGTATAATTTATGTGTATGGTTGTTTATCATGAAAGACATAAGAAACCACACGAAAACATAAATTCTCGAAACTATGTTTTGTCGTAGTTTTATTTTCTCTTCTCTAAAACGAAATATTTTATTTTATTTCTAAAACTATGTATGTAAGTAGTACATGACTGCCCAAAAAAAGCAGTGTTATTACATAACATTTTACCGTCGTGGATTTCGGAAAAGTAACGCCTGATTCCGTAACAACTTATCTTCTATTCAGGTATTCGCAATGGAGTGCATTCAGAAGATAATGGGTGCGTGCGAGGCGACCGGCGACAGCGCACACTTCGACCTCGTCAAAGCCAAGGAGAAGCTACAGAATAACCCAGAGGGTATGTACAGGCAACTTACTTTATCGAATAGGGTAGTTGTATTTTTTTAAATTACCGTCTGGAATAAAATAAATAACATTTACTGACAACGAAAAACGTAATGAATTATACTCAAAGTTAGCCCTATCAAAAAAAAAATTTACAAGACAGAGATGGAATACAGGTGGGATGACGTCACGCCTTGTTGTTAATAATAATAATAAATCCCTGGACATTTCACACAGCACCATTTGTCCCAAGCTAAGCAACCTAATGCTTGTGTTATGGTAACAAGATGGCTGATAAACTACTTATATACAATTTTTTTTTTGTAAATACATACATATTATAGATAGAAAAACACCCAGAATCGGAACAAATACATGTAGGTCATACAAATATTTGTTCCGTGCGGGAATCGAACCCGCGACACGCAGCGCAGCAGTCAATCGCTTAACCACTGCGCCAACTGTGCCGTCAAAACAGTTCTGTTCTGTGGGTATTTCTCACCACCGCGTAAAATTTCCTTTTAGCGCGACAAGGAACTCAGTATCCCTTCAAAACAACTTGAAGAGCATTGTATCTACTCCATTTTGGCACAAATGATATATTTATGTGGATGAAACAATCTTTCATTGTTTATCTTTTTTAGCTAGTAGACCTCATTTGTAAGTAGTAGTAACAATAAGTTGTGTATAATTAAGCTCATCCTATATATCTATTTCATTTTTTAAGGTTCCGTACCCAAAGGGTAAACTTCGCTGTCTGTCCGTCCGTCTGTCTGTTACCCGGCTGTATCTCAAGAACCGCGATAGCTAGACAGTTGCAATTTTCACAAATTATGTATTTCTGTTGCCGCTATAACAACAAATACTAAAAACAATATAAAATAAATATTTAAGGGGGGCTCCTATACAACAGACGTGATTTTTATAGGTACGGAACCCTTCGTGCGCGAGTCCGACTCGCACTTGGCCGGTTTTTTATTTATTTATCCTATACTGTCCCACTGCTGAGCAAATGCCTCCCCCAAATCCTTCCAGGAATCCCATTTTAAATAATATCTTATGTTTTCAGGTGACTACCTATCCATATACCTATCAGACCTCGTCCGCATGGCGTTCGTCGGGGCCACAGGCGAGTCTGACGCACTCCGGCTATGTGGTCTGAAGACTTTGCAGATGATTATACAACAGTACGCCAGGGCGCCAGAACCTGACTTCCCTGGACATCTGCTCTTGGAACAGTATCAAGCACAGGTTAGTTCTATATTAGGTTATCGAATGTTTTCCTCAACGTAGGCTTAGTGTGATCAATAAGGCTATTTTGCATGTGGGTAGCTTCTCACCCGTTGAAGGGCTAGAATGCCCAGACGTATTTCGAAAACGAGACTTTGGCGTACGTACTTTTTACACGAGTCAACTTTTTAATATTCCTTTGGTAATCGCTTATTTCATTCGAAAAACTCCGCGTGTAAACGTTCGTGAGTCACTATCATTGACCCTGTTGATAGTTCCGTAATACACATACTATTGTATACAGGTTGGTGCCGCGGTCCGTCCTGCATTTGCGGGCGACACAGCATCGCACGTAACAGCTGCCGCGTGTGACGTGTGTTCTGCATGGATCGGCTGCGGGGTCGCTAGGGATATCAATGATCTACGGAGGTACGTACTAATACAGGCTGAATTTTAGAAGAGGTTGCCATTTTGTATACCAACCTTCAGAGATATCTTTGAAATCCATCTAAAGTTTTAGAATAACATTTTGCATAAAGAAGTTTTACGAACCACGACATATAGTTTAAAAAAAAATCATCTGTATTGTTTCAGAGTTCACCAACTGCTAGTCTCCAGTTTGGATAAATTAAACACTAAAGGCAACACCACGTTAATTTACAACGAAAGTATGGCAACACTGGAAAAGTTGTCCATTTTGAAAGCGTGGGCTGAGGTAAGTTACTGAGTCAATCAATTTGGTATAAAATGTCGTATACTCAACCTACTCGTCAAGTCAGCTCTTCGCTTTGCTAAAATACTGTTTTTTTTAGCATTGGGATGTAATCTAGAAACAGGATACTTTTGCATTTACCTGTTGAAAACTTTTGACCATGTATTATTTATTTCAAGCCTAAAATCTTGCTAATCATCATTAAACCCACAGGTATACATAGTAGCGATGGTAAGCAACGGTAGCGCTCCGGGCAGCTACGTCAAACAGCTCGACACGAAACCGTTCAACAACCGCGCGGAACTCGCCAAATGGCGCAATCAGTTGCTCCAGAACAACAACCAGATCGACAACGCGGAACCACAAACGCCTGAGGATGAGGAATATGGGGAGTTCGAGTCCAAAGGGGAGAGTCTGCTCAAATTGGTCGAACCTGAGTTGGAGAGTTTGGGCGAGAATTGGATTGCCGCATTGAAAGATCATGCGCTTTTGAGTTTGCCGCCTGGTAAGTGTGAATAATAATAATAATGTTTATTTACCAAAAAAGGATTGTACAAAAACAACTTAAAAACTACATAGGAAGCTATTATAGATACAATACAAAATAGTAGCATCTGCAGCCGAACTAGGTGACACCTGTATCTCGGCAACAGCGCCGAACCTCTCAATATGTTATTTATCTAAGAAATTAACTTACGAGTACAGCCTTATGTAGATTAAAGAAAAACAAGTAAAAATAAAATAAAGTAAACTACGAGTAAGCTAAAAACTAAGTGAGTTGGTGTGTAGGTATGTATGGAGTTGGTGTATAGGTATGTATGGTGTGTAGATATGGATCATGTAAGGGGCGGTGAGTGTTAGAATGTGTGTGCGCGTGTGGTGATGTGTGGAATGATGAGTGTAGGCAGGTGTGTGTGTTTGAGTGATCTGGAAATGAAGAGTAGTAAATACATTAAAGGTTGCACAAAGGACCCTGTTTACTCTGGTACGATTAATAGTCTTTCTGTGTCATCATAAGTTAGGGTCACTAAGTACTTTGGTACGAAATTTGAATATTTGAATATTTTTAGGGTACCGTATCCACATGGTGCCATACCAAATCAGTTATGAAAATAGCTTTTTAAGGACAAGGATCTAGTCTTGGTTGACCCATAACATAATCAGCCAGTAACATTCCCACTGCTGGGGCACAGGCTTCCTCTCTTCAAGAGGGAGTGGGCTGTAATCTACCACTCGGGCCCGGTACGGCCTGGTAGACGTCACATGTCTTCGAACTTTTGGTTCTAAGACATGAAGGTTTCCTCAAGATGTTTTATTCACCGTTTTGAGAACAGTGCTGATGCAATTATTTACACGATAGTAAATCGCCAGCCTGGGTTTCGAACTCACGACCAACAACAAACAACTACACAAACAACAACAACAACTAAGAACAACAACCACAACAACAACTAGAACAACTAGTAAGTCGGAGCCGTTACCACTGGCCACCACTGCTCAAATATAATAGATATTTGAGCAGTGTTGGCCGCATTAGAAAGTATTTCAAAAGTACCTAAATACCAAATTTACGGGTAGTTAACGTTGTGGTGACAACCTGAGGGGCAATTCTCGTAATTTTAAGAACGTTCACAGTCTGATTTCAGTCTCAATCTGTCAAAAATACCTCTAATTTCTCTACATTTTGACAAGTTTTTGATATTAGAGACATCTCGGCGACATCTGCGACATCTGCGACATCTGCAACTAGATTTTGAACGTTTTAAATTACGAGAATTGGCCTTCTGCTTGAATAGGATCCGTTTTCGTAGACGCCCATATGCGGCGCATGCAACCCCGAATATATTTTTTTTACAGAAATCGACCTCTTGCAGGTCTATCAATTCCCGGGGTTAAATAATCTGGAATGAGGGTCAACTCTTGCTCTCCGTTACTCTTGCTAACGTTTTAGCCCAATAATTAGCCGCCCAGTATTGCAAACAGGTATTCATCATACTTATTTTGTGTACAGAGTTCGCATCCCAGCTCCCACACGGCGGTGGTGCGTTTTACTCAGCGGAAACAGCCGAAGCGTCCCGACAACATTATGCCCGCGCCTGGCCGTCTCTATTATATGCCGCCTCTCTGAGATTCAACGCTAATATTGCACATCCACAGACTGATAATGCTGCAGGTAAGTTGCCTTGAATATCCTGGACGTTAGTCTGCATAAAAGTTATAACTTAACCCAAAAAAACGTATCGATTCTCGCGGCGTTAAAATTGTAGTCGCTCTGGGTTAAATACTGACCCAACTGCATCTAGTTGGTTTCAGGTTTCATGTTAGGGTGGGGTAACATGGTTGTAATAAGACGAAAATCAGCGTCTAAGCATCTTATAATTTCGTGTTTTGACCGGTTTCATCCAACTCTCCAAGAATTGGATGAAACCTGTCAAAACACGAAATTAAAATAAAATGCATGAAATCTTCCAGAATCGGTAACCATTTGCGTAACGGCACAACTTTTGCAAGCAAATTAAGTTGTATTCTAAAAAAATGTTATAATATTTTTTTTCCAGATAAATCTGAAGGTGCATTAGACAACAGAACAACAAAGACTGAAAATGGGAACTTCGAATTCTTCGAACCCGTCGATGAGAGATTCCATTTGTTATTCGGTAAGATTTGTATCCAAGTTTTTACATTTGAAACTTCCATATCAAAATGTAATCTAATAAATTATGTGTTTTCCTAGGTATTTGCACGGAAGCCCTCTGTGCACAACGGGACATGACCGACGAGAATATAATATCTGTGCTATTGTCTCTGGTTACACTTCTCGATGCCCCAGAAAACAGAGCCAGGTTACTGAAGGACAGGTAAATCATATTTCTCATAGAACTTTAAATAATTTAATTTAAGCATTGCTTCGTGCTAAAAATTGCAGATGTTTCTTCAGGACATTTTATAATCTCACTCTTAGTTTTCGTGAGACAACCGACGTTATAATGAACAGCTGACCGTTGGCGATGTTCTTTTGTTTCTCCCGAACACAATAGAGCTCAATAATTTCTTTAACGACGAAGTTACATGTGCGCAAACTTTGTGTATACCTGCATTTCTAGCAACATCTACAAAACACGATCCCTATGTATGTCGTAAAACAGTGCTGTATTTTATCGTTCTCAGATCGCTCGCTATTGAGCTGTGCCAAATCATTCACCGAACAGGCCTCACTCAGGAGAGCATTGAGGCCTTACTGCTAGCCGCGGATGTGTTGAAACTAGTCATAGATGGCGCCAGGGAGCAACTGCATGCGAGCATGCAGGCTAAGATTAAAGGTGGGAAGAAAGATGTGTATGCTAGTACAGGAACCAGACCCAAATATTACTCTTCGGGCTTTAGAAATTGTCACACAATAAGTCACATGCAAAGCTTTTTAAAGCCGAACTTTAAATCGATATGCCATATTTACGGACGGATACTGTACCTTTGCATAAACTGTTAATTGCCCAAAAATACTTCGTAGATTAGCGAAACTGGGTGTATTAAGCCTACCCTAAGCTGTATGCTAATTACGCCATTTTAAACGCGTTCCAACCAATAAGAGTGGACCTCGGTATAATCCTAACTGTATGTAAACATAATACTCCTAAACTGTAGGATTTTAATGACGTTGAGAGCGGAATTTTCTCTTCCATATGAAGTTCTATTTGCTTCTCTACGACACAGCCTAATTTACCTTTTAATAATTCTTCTTCTATTTTTAATAACATCGATTTATTTCACAGAACTAGCACCAAATGAAGCCACAGACGGATCCACACCCCAATCAGTCCTCGAAGTAGTCCACACATTAGGCGAAGGAGGTCCCACAGGCGACCTACCTCCCGGCAAGTCGGTAGTCTTCGCGTGTCTAGAGGCATGTCTATGTCTGCTCGTTCGAAGGCTCCCGGCCTTGTCTCCTAAGAAACATGGCGGCGCTGTCGGTGTCATCGGGGTGCCGAAAGGATTGGGCGTTCATGGTGATACTTTGTTGGTGAAGAGTTTGTCGGCCATGTCGGAATTGCCATCGCTGACTAGTCCTCAGGGTGAGTTGGTTTGAGTCTGTTTTATTTTACCCAGTTTTTGTTGACAGCATTTATTTTCCAGAGAATAACTGAACTATATGAATAGTATCTAAAAACTGCGTGTGTTGTGTGCATGTTTTGTTTTATGGATAATCCCGATGAATACACCTCATGGGGTTTACCGTAGATATCAAAGTTTAGGCTAAGATGATTTTTTTAAAAATTTGTTTGGCTGCAATGCAACTTTCCCCGAATGAGTCTTTCCACAAGAAGATATACTACTATTATTAGAGCTTTCATAAAATGTAGTACTATACACCACTGTCCAACCCTAAGGGGAAAAAAGGCGTTATGTTATGACCTTATGAAAACCATTAAATATGTTGCAGGCGCGCTATCAATCTTGCCAACAATCTTATACCTCGCAACCGAGATCCTCCGTGAAAGTAAAGGCGAAGGCGCGGCAGCGGAAGCAGGAGTCGTGTTGCTGCAACGAGCATCCGAGTGTCATGTAGTGAGGTTGCATGAACACACCAAGCAACAACACGCGCAACTGTTGCAGAGCGCGCTCGCCAAACTAGTGGAGAGGGTCAAGAGTGGTAAGTTGAGCAAAATCTCTTGTGGTATTTTGTTGAATAATGTGATGATCATTTTAATTTAATAAGTGAGTAAGCCTACCGTTTGCAAACAAAAAGAAAAGGTGCGGTGAAGATTAAAGATGCTGTTAAAATCGAACAGGACGTATCAAACGCCCCAAATATATAGGCCACAGGCTTTCATTTTTAGACGTAATGTTGGACGCGTTCGGAGCGTGTGTATCGTTCAACCAATTCGGACTTGAACCGGTATGATCGGTCAGTTAGGTGGGTTTCAGTTGCCGGAACTAGAATGTAGAGTAATCTAAGAACACGATTAAGAACGCTCTCAGTGCGGGAGATTTCATTCTTTATGAATACTAGCTTCTGCCTGCGACTTTTTCCGTATGAAATTTCTTGTTTTGTTGTTCCCTCGACCCACCCCGTCGCATTGCATAGTCTGCCCGCGCTATTACATTTTTGCTCGGCTCCTGAGAGTCCTATTGTGATGTTAAATCCTTCCTCATGAATTGGGCAAAAAGAGTTCTTCAAATCCGGCTGGTAATTCCAGAGATTAGCGCGTTTGAAAAAACAAACAAACTCTTCAGCTTTATTATTCGTATAGATTATATTTCTTTGCATGCTTTTGCTTCACTCTTTAAACAATTCCGTCAATATTATTCTATCTACTATCACCATAAAAATATATTGACAGTTTTAAAAACATTTAATCTTTTTTACAGACGAGCCAGAACAACGTATCGAGCCAGTGATAGGCGCGCGAGGCATGGCCGTCGTGCTGAACAGAGCGACGCCCGCGCCGCCGCTGCACTACCCTTGTATCAACCACTTCCGGCAGTGTCTGGAAACTAATGACAATGAGGTACTTATTTATATAAAACAACTGACATTTTTACAGGTTGCGTTTCATTATCATCATCATTTCAGTTCGGAATCACCCACTGTTGGGTATATGGCCTTCCCTTTTTGTGTGTCTCTCATCCAGGTGATTTCTTCATTATATCTAGTGTCCGACCGAAAGTTCGGTTTCGGTTTCGGCTGAGTTTCGGCCAAAAATCAAGTTTCGGTAGCAGTTTCGGTTTCGGCCAAAATTGGCCGAAACTTTTGCCGAAACCGAAACTGATTTTGGAAGTTGTCGTGCACGCTCGCCTAACTTTGTTTCTCACGGCAATGCTTTGGCGGACGCTGGCGGAATTGAAACAGCAGACCATAACCTATATTGAGAAGTGCAGTTTTAAAATACCTTTCAGCTCCACCTACCAGTGCCCCGAGTGAGCAGCTGTTCAGTGCTGCTGACCAAATATACTCGGATCGTCGCAATAATTTACGTGGCGAAAACGTAGACAAACTGCTTTTCTTGGCGTACAATATAATAAATTTTAATATGGAATATTAATAATACGAAAAACCAAAAAAGTAACCCTAGATATAAGATATTTAGAAGTTTTTTTATTTTATTTTATAACTGTTTTCAATTTAAATGTTTACTGTAGTTTAGTAGTGAGTTACTTAATTCTAAATGTAAGTATGACTGTCCGTCCTACTAATTCTGATCTAGGTATCTTTGTTAATTCTAAATGTGTGATTTGATTATCTTTGTTGAAACTGGAACTAAGAGTGTAAAAGTAATTTTAGTAATTATTATTTTTATATATGAGGTACATAAAATAGATTGATGATTCTTCTAAGTACAAATACAAACCAAAGTATTAATTAATAAGATCTCAAAATACCAATACTTAGTATTTAATGAAACAGTAACAATTAGTGATTTGATTATTGATAACTGATAAATATTTTGCTATGAGAACTTAATTTGAAAAAATAATAAAAATATTATTAATAATTTTTAATATTATATTAACTAAATTATTACAACAAAATTAATATACTGTTTCAATTTCATGCCCTAATTAATGCAGAATAATGGGTAAAATGCACCAAATTTCAGTATTTTAAGGAATTTTATACTTGACCACGTGAGTTTCGGTTTCAGTTTCGGCCGAAACTGAAGCCACGGCCGAATATTCGTTTTCGGTTTCGGTTTCGGCCGGAAAACCAGGTTCGGTCGGACTCTAATTATATCATTACCAAAGCAACGCGCGTTTACGAATATTTAAAGACTTTAGAGGCTAACAGCATAATTCATTATTGCAATCGATGGTTTTGGTATCCTATGTTTGAGATAACGTAGTATGTACAGATGCTGACGTCAAAAAAGTTAAATTTCTAGTTATTTTTGAAAAAGTGGCAACGAGTGACGTCATAAACTCAAACTCAAATCATTTAATTCAACTAAACCAATTACTGGCATTTTTGAATTGTCAAAGGGTCGGTCAGTCAGAAAGATGAATCTAGTGGCCATTCCAAAGCGTAGGTACCTATGGAGAAGAACGGGCAAGAAACTCCATGGCCACTCTTTTAAATCATAAAATTGTTACAAAATATTTGATTACATCATTCGTGTTGAAATTAACCATGTGAGAACGATGTAGAAAGATGTGCACGTTAAAAGCGTCCGTTATAGAGAACATAAAAACAATTCAGAAATTAAAAATTACAATAAGCCGTGGCAGCTAAGAGATGACCAGTCCCTACTGACGGCGCCCGTTCACGAACATGACGTATGGATCAGCACCATTCAGCTCAACCATTTTGAAGGGAACTTAATGATCCAACACACACGCCACCACCAGCGAGACATTAGAGTGAGCATGACATACTCTCAGCCGCCAGGGCACATTCAAGTCAATGAAAGACGTCCCAGTAAATGGTAGCTTTATAGAAAGTACATAGTGCTCACACGTGTGCTATGCAATTATACAATACTAAACAATTGAGTTTATACAATGCAAGTATAGTTTTCTTCCAATGTTCAGCAGCTCCAACAATGTTTCCGATTGCCAATTAGTTTATGCGCCCCCGTGGAGCTGGACCAGCATTGAGCCAAGCATTTTTGTCAGCGATGTAATCCCCTAACTTATAATATGCTTGGCTACATAGTGTGCATTTAATACAAGATTTAAATTTCGTTTCATTCAGTTGGAGTATGTGGGGAGGACTTTTATTGTAACATTTTAAACAGTACCCCATGAAGGTTGAGTCTACTTAAGCCAGTCTGATACCTGTTTGAACTAATTGGTCCCTATTTCTAGTCCTATAGTTGTGTCTTTCACCTCTTTTGTTGAATAGATTTAAATTTTTTCTTACGTACAGTTTGCAAAGGAGTTAAGTAACCAGTTTTGTAGTGTGCGTGACACTACAAAACTATATCGCTACTGTACGTACTGCTCACAATGTCAGCCACGTACTGCTCACAGTGAGCTAACGTCTTCTAAATTATAGTATAGCATAATTTCGCAACAGAATCTAAAGTGTTCGTAGCCCAACGCATAAGCTATATACTTCTGAATTCAACGGCGTGAGTTCGAATCTCAGAAATGGTGATTCTTTTTGTGATTTAAAATGAATTTGTTTTGTTATGAAATGGTTTTATTTATTTAAAATAGCTTAAATAAGTAAAGCCATTTTTAATAAAAATCTTTATTTAAAAAAATTAAAGAACATCACAAGTCCGGTATAAGTAACTTTATTTCTCATTTAGACAATCGTCACTTACATGAGAACAATAAATCTTATTACTAATTATATTATAAAAGTGCGGGTAGAAGAAAACAAAAAATAAAAAAGTATGATCATTGTCAACAAAATTGAAGCGAGTTCACCGCATTCCTAAGATATGGCGGTGGCGCAAGTTAAAAGATGTTGCTGTTTTGGACTAAAATAAACACAACACAATTAATATAGTGTTTCGTCGTTGTAAATAAAAGTAAATAATTTATTTTTAAATATGTTGAGTGAAGTCAATTCTTTTACATTCTTTAGAAGGTTATACAATTATATAATAAACAATGGGCGGAGTGAATAAACATGTCACATAAATGAAAAATATAATCTGATCTAGTAACAATAACATCACTCACATTCCAGTACCGCCGACTTATTTTTATTATGGCTAAATATGCTGTGAAAGTTTTGAAGATTTAATAGTATTAAGTATTTCGTTTATTCAGTTATCAACCATCCGGTATCGGGAACACAACCAACCACATAGCAACCAACATAGTTTCTAGGAAAATTATAGATTTAAATACGTTAAAATCTCGAAATTTAAAGGTTATATAAATGTTAAGATAAGTCGGCGGTGATTTTCAATATTACACTTTCTCAAGATGATCCGTAATTAATAATATTGGTGGATATTTTATATAGTAATAATTATTGTTATTATAACAATAATTATAAATTTTTGTTGTTATTTTAATAATGAATGGGTGCCCCTTCGCTGTCTATGACAAGTTGCAAACGTCTGCTCATACTAGCAACCATGTTGTTACATATGTCACTACCACGTAACAACTCCCAAGTCGAAGTTACAACGTCATCCAAATTAGACTTTGTTCTAACTTCAGATGGGTCCCCATTGCAGCCTTGAGTCGAGCGTGATCCCCAGGAAAACAGTTTTATCGACGAATTCTAGTTTCCCTTTGTTCAAGACTATGTCACAATCACTACTTTTAACATTTGGTAAAGCAAATCTTATGCATTTAGTTTTTTTCCCATTTAATACCAAATTATTAGCAGTGAACCAATTTAGTACCTGCAGTAGGGCGTTATTTACGTCGTCAATATTTGATGCACGTCTATTTATCTTAAAAATTAAGGAAGTATCGTCAGCAAATAACACCATTTGTGTTTGGTTCTTGAGTAAATGGGGTAGATCATTAATATATACTAAAAAGAGGAAAGGACCTAATACCGAGCCTTGAGGAACACCCATTACTACTTTTAAAGCAAGAGAATTGACACCATTTATTTGAAATTTTTGCGGTCTATCATTTAAATAAGATTTGACTAAACTGAGCGCAAGTTGACCTAGTCCATAATGCTCAAGTTTAAAAAGTAAGGTTTCGTGATTGACGCAGTCACATGCCTTGGAGAGGTCACAAAAGATTCCTATGGCATCTTGGGCCTCCTCCCACGCTGTAAATATGTGCTTTAATAAGGTGACACCGGCGTCAGTCGTACAAAGTCCTTTGGTGAAACCATATTGCTGATCATGTAAGATTTTGTTGGTGTTAAAATGATCAAGCATTTGATTGAGCATTACCTTTTCATACACCTTGCTGAATACGGGCAACACGGATATTCCGAAGACGATAGCAATGTGAGACTACAATAGAATCAACCTATTATTATGATTATTACCATAAGCCGAGTCGTTGTCGAAAAGAAAATGACACGTGTACCTCTATCCCCGCCAGATCTTCTCGTCGTGCTGCTCCGTGCTGCGCTCGGTGTGGTCGCGCCGCGCCCCGCCGGCGTGCGTGTCCTGGTGGGCGCGCGGGCTGGCGGGCGGCGTGGTGGCGCGCGCGGCGGCCGCGCGGCGCCCCGCCGACATGGCGCACACGCGCGCCGCCATCGCCGCCTTCACCGCGCTCGACGAGCTGGTTAATGCTGCTCCGGACTCTGCGCGTGAGTACAACATTAGTGTTCGTCTCCTGGTGGGCGCGCGGGCTGGCGGGCGGCGTGGTGGCGCGCGCGGCGGCCGCGCGGCGCCCCGCCGACATGGCGCACACGCGCGCCGCCATCGCCGCCTTCACCGCGCTCGACGAGCTGGTTAATGCTGCTCCGGACTCTGCGCGTGAGTACAACATTAGTGTTCGTCTCCTGGTGGGCGCGCGGGCTGGCGGGCGGCGTGGTGGCGCGCGCGGCGGCCGCGCGGCGCCCCGCCGACATGGCGCACACGCGCGCCGCCATCGCCGCCTTCACCGCGCTCGACGAGCTGGTTAATGCTGCTCCGGACTCTGCGCGTGAGTACAACATTAGTGTTCGTCTCCTGGTGGGCGCGCGGGCTGGCGGGCGGCGTGGTGGCGCGCGCGGCGGCCGCGCGGCGCCCCGCCGACATGGCGCACACGCGCGCCGCCATCGCCGCCTTCACCGCGCTCGACGAGCTGGTTAATGCTGCTCCGGACTCTGCGCGTGAGTACAACATTAGTGTTCGTCTCCTGGTGGGCGCGCGGGCTGGCGGGCGGCGTGGTGGCGCGCGCGGCGGCCGCGCGGCGCCCCGCCGACATGGCGCACACGCGCGCCGCCATCGCCGCCTTCACCGCGCTCGACGAGCTGGTTAATGCTGCTCCGGACTCTGCGCGTGAGTACAACATTAGTGTTCGTCTCCTGGTGGGCGCGCGGGCTGGCGGGCGGCGTGGTGGCGCGCGCGGCGGCCGCGCGGCGCCCCGCCGACATGGCGCACACGCGCGCCGCCATCGCCGCCTTCACCGCGCTCGACGAGCTGGTTAATGCTGCTCCGGACTCTGCGCGTGAGTACAACATTAGTGTTCGTCTCCTGGTGGGCGCGCGGGCTGGCGGGCGGCGTGGTGGCGCGCGCGGCGGCCGCGCGGCGCCCCGCCGACATGGCGCACACGCGCGCCGCCATCGCCGCCTTCACCGCGCTCGACGAGCTGGTTAATGCTGCTCCGGACTCTGCGCGTGAGTACAACATTAGTGTTCGTCTCCTGGTGGGCGCGCGGGCTGGCGGGCGGCGTGGTGGCGCGCGCGGCGGCCGCGCGGCGCCCCGCCGACATGGCGCACACGCGCGCCGCCATCGCCGCCTTCACCGCGCTCGACGAGCTGGTTAATGCTGCTCCGGACTCTGCGCGTGAGTACAACATTAGTGTTCGTCTCCTGGTGGGCGCGCGGGCTGGCGGGCGGCGTGGTGGCGCGCGCGGCGGCCGCGCGGCGCCCCGCCGACATGGCGCACACGCGCGCCGCCATCGCCGCCTTCACCGCGCTCGACGAGCTGGTTAATGCTGCTCCGGACTCTGCGCGTGAGTACAACATTAGTGTTCGTCTCCTGGTGGGCGCGCGGGCTGGCGGGCGGCGTGGTGGCGCGCGCGGCGGCCGCGCGGCGCCCCGCCGACATGGCGCACACGCGCGCCGCCATCGCCGCCTTCACCGCGCTCGACGAGCTGGTTAATGCTGCTCCGGACTCTGCGCGTGAGTACAACATTAGTGTTCGTCTCCTGGTGGGCGCGCGGGCTGGCGGGCGGCGTGGTGGCGCGCGCGGCGGCCGCGCGGCGCCCCGCCGACATGGCGCACACGCGCGCCGCCATCGCCGCCTTCACCGCGCTCGACGAGCTGGTTAATGCTGCTCCGGACTCTGCGCGTGAGTACAACATTAGTGTTCGTCTCCTGGTGGGCGCGCGGGCTGGCGGGCGGCGTGGTGGCGCGCGCGGCGGCCGCGCGGCGCCCCGCCGACATGGCGCACACGCGCGCCGCCATCGCCGCCTTCACCGCGCTCGACGAGCTGGTTAATGCTGCTCCGGACTCTGCGCGTGAGTACAACATTAGTGTTCGTCTCCTGGTGGGCGCGCGGGCTGGCGGGCGGCGTGGTGGCGCGCGCGGCGGCCGCGCGGCGCCCCGCCGACATGGCGCACACGCGCGCCGCCATCGCCGCCTTCACCGCGCTCGACGAGCTGGTTAATGCTGCTCCGGACTCTGCGCGTGAGTACAACATTAGTGTTCGTCTCCTGGTGGGCGCGCGGGCTGGCGGGCGGCGTGGTGGCGCGCGCGGCGGCCGCGCGGCGCCCCGCCGACATGGCGCACACGCGCGCCGCCATCGCCGCCTTCACCGCGCTCGACGAGCTGGTTAATGCTGCTCCGGACTCTGCGCGTGAGTACAACATTAGTGTTCGTCTCCTGGTGGGCGCGCGGGCTGGCGGGCGGCGTGGTGGCGCGCGCGGCGGCCGCGCGGCGCCCCGCCGACATGGCGCACACGCGCGCCGCCATCGCCGCCTTCACCGCGCTCGACGAGCTGGTTAATGCTGCTCCGGACTCTGCGCGTGAGTACAACATTAGTGTTCGTCTCCTGGTGGGCGCGCGGGCTGGCGGGCGGCGTGGTGGCGCGCGCGGCGGCCGCGCGGCGCCCCGCCGACATGGCGCACACGCGCGCCGCCATCGCCGCCTTCACCGCGCTCGACGAGCTGGTTAATGCTGCTCCGGACTCTGCGCGTGAGTACAACATTAGTGTTCGTCTCCTGGTGGGCGCGCGGGCTGGCGGGCGGCGTGGTGGCGCGCGCGGCGGCCGCGCGGCGCCCCGCCGACATGGCGCACACGCGCGCCGCCATCGCCGCCTTCACCGCGCTCGACGAGCTGGTTAATGCTGCTCCGGACTCTGCGCGTGAGTACAACATTAGTGTTCGTCTCCTGGTGGGCGCGCGGGCTGGCGGGCGGCGTGGTGGCGCGCGCGGCGGCCGCGCGGCGCCCCGCCGACATGGCGCACACGCGCGCCGCCATCGCCGCCTTCACCGCGCTCGACGAGCTGGTTAATGCTGCTCCGGACTCTGCGCGTGAGTACAACATTAGTGTTCGTCTCCTGGTGGGCGCGCGGGCTGGCGGGCGGCGTGGTGGCGCGCGCGGCGGCCGCGCGGCGCCCCGCCGACATGGCGCACACGCGCGCCGCCATCGCCGCCTTCACCGCGCTCGACGAGCTGGTTAATGCTGCTCCGGACTCTGCGCGTGAGTACAACATTAGTGTTCGTCTCCTGGTGGGCGCGCGGGCTGGCGGGCGGCGTGGTGGCGCGCGCGGCGGCCGCGCGGCGCCCCGCCGACATGGCGCACACGCGCGCCGCCATCGCCGCCTTCACCGCGCTCGACGAGCTGGTTAATGCTGCTCCGGACTCTGCGCGTGAGTACAACATTAGTGTTCGTCTCCTGGTGGGCGCGCGGGCTGGCGGGCGGCGTGGTGGCGCGCGCGGCGGCCGCGCGGCGCCCCGCCGACATGGCGCACACGCGCGCCGCCATCGCCGCCTTCACCGCGCTCGACGAGCTGGTTAATGCTGCTCCGGACTCTGCGCGTGAGTACAACATTAGTGTTCGTCTCCTGGTGGGCGCGCGGGCTGGCGGGCGGCGTGGTGGCGCGCGCGGCGGCCGCGCGGCGCCCCGCCGACATGGCGCACACGCGCGCCGCCATCGCCGCCTTCACCGCGCTCGACGAGCTGGTTAATGCTGCTCCGGACTCTGCGCGTGAGTACAACATTAGTGTTCGTCTCCTGGTGGGCGCGCGGGCTGGCGGGCGGCGTGGTGGCGCGCGCGGCGGCCGCGCGGCGCCCCGCCGACATGGCGCACACGCGCGCCGCCATCGCCGCCTTCACCGCGCTCGACGAGCTGGTTAATGCTGCTCCGGACTCTGCGCGTGAGTACAACATTAGTGTTCGTCTCCTGGTGGGCGCGCGGGCTGGCGGGCGGCGTGGTGGCGCGCGCGGCGGCCGCGCGGCGCCCCGCCGACATGGCGCACACGCGCGCCGCCATCGCCGCCTTCACCGCGCTCGACGAGCTGGTTAATGCTGCTCCGGACTCTGCGCGTGAGTACAACATTAGTGTTCGTCTCCTGGTGGGCGCGCGGGCTGGCGGGCGGCGTGGTGGCGCGCGCGGCGGCCGCGCGGCGCCCCGCCGACATGGCGCACACGCGCGCCGCCATCGCCGCCTTCACCGCGCTCGACGAGCTGGTTAATGCTGCTCCGGACTCTGCGCGTGAGTACAACATTAGTGTTCGTCTCCTGGTGGGCGCGCGGGCTGGCGGGCGGCGTGGTGGCGCGCGCGGCGGCCGCGCGGCGCCCCGCCGACATGGCGCACACGCGCGCCGCCATCGCCGCCTTCACCGCGCTCGACGAGCTGGTTAATGCTGCTCCGGACTCTGCGCGTGAGTACAACATTAGTGTTCGTCTCCTGGTGGGCGCGCGGGCTGGCGGGCGGCGTGGTGGCGCGCGCGGCGGCCGCGCGGCGCCCCGCCGACATGGCGCACACGCGCGCCGCCATCGCCGCCTTCACCGCGCTCGACGAGCTGGTTAATGCTGCTCCGGACTCTGCGCGTGAGTACAACATTAGTGTTCGTCTCCTGGTGGGCGCGCGGGCTGGCGGGCGGCGTGGTGGCGCGCGCGGCGGCCGCGCGGCGCCCCGCCGACATGGCGCACACGCGCGCCGCCATCGCCGCCTTCACCGCGCTCGACGAGCTGGTTAATGCTGCTCCGGACTCTGCGCGTGAGTACAACATTAGTGTTCGTCTCCTGGTGGGCGCGCGGGCTGGCGGGCGGCGTGGTGGCGCGCGCGGCGGCCGCGCGGCGCCCCGCCGACATGGCGCACACGCGCGCCGCCATCGCCGCCTTCACCGCGCTCGACGAGCTGGTTAATGCTGCTCCGGACTCTGCGCGTGAGTACAACATTAGTGTTCGTCTCCTGGTGGGCGCGCGGGCTGGCGGGCGGCGTGGTGGCGCGCGCGGCGGCCGCGCGGCGCCCCGCCGACATGGCGCACACGCGCGCCGCCATCGCCGCCTTCACCGCGCTCGACGAGCTGGTTAATGCTGCTCCGGACTCTGCGCGTGAGTACAACATTAGTGTTCGTCTCCTGGTGGGCGCGCGGGCTGGCGGGCGGCGTGGTGGCGCGCGCGGCGGCCGCGCGGCGCCCCGCCGACATGGCGCACACGCGCGCCGCCATCGCCGCCTTCACCGCGCTCGACGAGCTGGTTAATGCTGCTCCGGACTCTGCGCGTGAGTACAACATTAGTGTTCGTCTCCTGGTGGGCGCGCGGGCTGGCGGGCGGCGTGGTGGCGCGCGCGGCGGCCGCGCGGCGCCCCGCCGACATGGCGCACACGCGCGCCGCCATCGCCGCCTTCACCGCGCTCGACGAGCTGGTTAATGCTGCTCCGGACTCTGCGCGTGAGTACAACATTAGTGTTCGTCTCCTGGTGGGCGCGCGGGCTGGCGGGCGGCGTGGTGGCGCGCGCGGCGGCCGCGCGGCGCCCCGCCGACATGGCGCACACGCGCGCCGCCATCGCCGCCTTCACCGCGCTCGACGAGCTGGTTAATGCTGCTCCGGACTCTGCGCGTGAGTACAACATTAGTGTTCGTCTCCTGGTGGGCGCGCGGGCTGGCGGGCGGCGTGGTGGCGCGCGCGGCGGCCGCGCGGCGCCCCGCCGACATGGCGCACACGCGCGCCGCCATCGCCGCCTTCACCGCGCTCGACGAGCTGGTTAATGCTGCTCCGGACTCTGCGCGTGAGTACAACATTAGTGTTCGTCTCCTGGTGGGCGCGCGGGCTGGCGGGCGGCGTGGTGGCGCGCGCGGCGGCCGCGCGGCGCCCCGCCGACATGGCGCACACGCGCGCCGCCATCGCCGCCTTCACCGCGCTCGACGAGCTGGTTAATGCTGCTCCGGACTCTGCGCGTGAGTACAACATTAGTGTTCGTCTCCTGGTGGGCGCGCGGGCTGGCGGGCGGCGTGGTGGCGCGCGCGGCGGCCGCGCGGCGCCCCGCCGACATGGCGCACACGCGCGCCGCCATCGCCGCCTTCACCGCGCTCGACGAGCTGGTTAATGCTGCTCCGGACTCTGCGCGTGAGTACAACATTAGTGTTCGTCTCCTGGTGGGCGCGCGGGCTGGCGGGCGGCGTGGTGGCGCGCGCGGCGGCCGCGCGGCGCCCCGCCGACATGGCGCACACGCGCGCCGCCATCGCCGCCTTCACCGCGCTCGACGAGCTGGTTAATGCTGCTCCGGACTCTGCGCGTGAGTACAACATTAGTGTTCGTCTCCTGGTGGGCGCGCGGGCTGGCGGGCGGCGTGGTGGCGCGCGCGGCGGCCGCGCGGCGCCCCGCCGACATGGCGCACACGCGCGCCGCCATCGCCGCCTTCACCGCGCTCGACGAGCTGGTTAATGCTGCTCCGGACTCTGCGCGTGAGTACAACATTAGTGTTCGTCTCCTGGTGGGCGCGCGGGCTGGCGGGCGGCGTGGTGGCGCGCGCGGCGGCCGCGCGGCGCCCCGCCGACATGGCGCACACGCGCGCCGCCATCGCCGCCTTCACCGCGCTCGACGAGCTGGTTAATGCTGCTCCGGACTCTGCGCGTGAGTACAACATTAGTGTTCGTCTCCTGGTGGGCGCGCGGGCTGGCGGGCGGCGTGGTGGCGCGCGCGGCGGCCGCGCGGCGCCCCGCCGACATGGCGCACACGCGCGCCGCCATCGCCGCCTTCACCGCGCTCGACGAGCTGGTTAATGCTGCTCCGGACTCTGCGCGTGAGTACAACATTAGTGTTCGTCTCCTGGTGGGCGCGCGGGCTGGCGGGCGGCGTGGTGGCGCGCGCGGCGGCCGCGCGGCGCCCCGCCGACATGGCGCACACGCGCGCCGCCATCGCCGCCTTCACCGCGCTCGACGAGCTGGTTAATGCTGCTCCGGACTCTGCGCGTGAGTACAACATTAGTGTTCGTCTCCTGGTGGGCGCGCGGGCTGGCGGGCGGCGTGGTGGCGCGCGCGGCGGCCGCGCGGCGCCCCGCCGACATGGCGCACACGCGCGCCGCCATCGCCGCCTTCACCGCGCTCGACGAGCTGGTTAATGCTGCTCCGGACTCTGCGCGTGAGTACAACATTAGTGTTCGTCTCCTGGTGGGCGCGCGGGCTGGCGGGCGGCGTGGTGGCGCGCGCGGCGGCCGCGCGGCGCCCCGCCGACATGGCGCACACGCGCGCCGCCATCGCCGCCTTCACCGCGCTCGACGAGCTGGTTAATGCTGCTCCGGACTCTGCGCGTGAGTACAACATTAGTGTTCGTCTCCTGGTGGGCGCGCGGGCTGGCGGGCGGCGTGGTGGCGCGCGCGGCGGCCGCGCGGCGCCCCGCCGACATGGCGCACACGCGCGCCGCCATCGCCGCCTTCACCGCGCTCGACGAGCTGGTTAATGCTGCTCCGGACTCTGCGCGTGAGTACAACATTAGTGTTCGTCTCCTGGTGGGCGCGCGGGCTGGCGGGCGGCGTGGTGGCGCGCGCGGCGGCCGCGCGGCGCCCCGCCGACATGGCGCACACGCGCGCCGCCATCGCCGCCTTCACCGCGCTCGACGAGCTGGTTAATGCTGCTCCGGACTCTGCGCGTGAGTACAACATTAGTGTTCGTCTCCTGGTGGGCGCGCGGGCTGGCGGGCGGCGTGGTGGCGCGCGCGGCGGCCGCGCGGCGCCCCGCCGACATGGCGCACACGCGCGCCGCCATCGCCGCCTTCACCGCGCTCGACGAGCTGGTTAATGCTGCTCCGGACTCTGCGCGTGAGTACAACATTAGTGTTCGTCTCCTGGTGGGCGCGCGGGCTGGCGGGCGGCGTGGTGGCGCGCGCGGCGGCCGCGCGGCGCCCCGCCGACATGGCGCACACGCGCGCCGCCATCGCCGCCTTCACCGCGCTCGACGAGCTGGTTAATGCTGCTCCGGACTCTGCGCGTGAGTACAACATTAGTGTTCGTCTCCTGGTGGGCGCGCGGGCTGGCGGGCGGCGTGGTGGCGCGCGCGGCGGCCGCGCGGCGCCCCGCCGACATGGCGCACACGCGCGCCGCCATCGCCGCCTTCACCGCGCTCGACGAGCTGGTTAATGCTGCTCCGGACTCTGCGCGTGAGTACAACATTAGTGTTCGTCTCCTGGTGGGCGCGCGGGCTGGCGGGCGGCGTGGTGGCGCGCGCGGCGGCCGCGCGGCGCCCCGCCGACATGGCGCACACGCGCGCCGCCATCGCCGCCTTCACCGCGCTCGACGAGCTGGTTAATGCTGCTCCGGACTCTGCGCGTGAGTACAACATTAGTGTTCGTCTCCTGGTGGGCGCGCGGGCTGGCGGGCGGCGTGGTGGCGCGCGCGGCGGCCGCGCGGCGCCCCGCCGACATGGCGCACACGCGCGCCGCCATCGCCGCCTTCACCGCGCTCGACGAGCTGGTTAATGCTGCTCCGGACTCTGCGCGTGAGTACAACATTAGTGTTCGTCTCCTGGTGGGCGCGCGGGCTGGCGGGCGGCGTGGTGGCGCGCGCGGCGGCCGCGCGGCGCCCCGCCGACATGGCGCACACGCGCGCCGCCATCGCCGCCTTCACCGCGCTCGACGAGCTGGTTAATGCTGCTCCGGACTCTGCGCGTGAGTACAACATTAGTGTTCGTCTCCTGGTGGGCGCGCGGGCTGGCGGGCGGCGTGGTGGCGCGCGCGGCGGCCGCGCGGCGCCCCGCCGACATGGCGCACACGCGCGCCGCCATCGCCGCCTTCACCGCGCTCGACGAGCTGGTTAATGCTGCTCCGGACTCTGCGCGTGAGTACAACATTAGTGTTCGTCTCCTGGTGGGCGCGCGGGCTGGCGGGCGGCGTGGTGGCGCGCGCGGCGGCCGCGCGGCGCCCCGCCGACATGGCGCACACGCGCGCCGCCATCGCCGCCTTCACCGCGCTCGACGAGCTGGTTAATGCTGCTCCGGACTCTGCGCGTGAGTACAACATTAGTGTTCGTCTCCTGGTGGGCGCGCGGGCTGGCGGGCGGCGTGGTGGCGCGCGCGGCGGCCGCGCGGCGCCCCGCCGACATGGCGCACACGCGCGCCGCCATCGCCGCCTTCACCGCGCTCGACGAGCTGGTTAATGCTGCTCCGGACTCTGCGCGTGAGTACAACATTAGTGTTCGTCTCCTGGTGGGCGCGCGGGCTGGCGGGCGGCGTGGTGGCGCGCGCGGCGGCCGCGCGGCGCCCCGCCGACATGGCGCACACGCGCGCCGCCATCGCCGCCTTCACCGCGCTCGACGAGCTGGTTAATGCTGCTCCGGACTCTGCGCGTGAGTACAACATTAGTGTTCGTCTCCTGGTGGGCGCGCGGGCTGGCGGGCGGCGTGGTGGCGCGCGCGGCGGCCGCGCGGCGCCCCGCCGACATGGCGCACACGCGCGCCGCCATCGCCGCCTTCACCGCGCTCGACGAGCTGGTTAATGCTGCTCCGGACTCTGCGCGTGAGTACAACATTAGTGTTCGTCTCCTGGTGGGCGCGCGGGCTGGCGGGCGGCGTGGTGGCGCGCGCGGCGGCCGCGCGGCGCCCCGCCGACATGGCGCACACGCGCGCCGCCATCGCCGCCTTCACCGCGCTCGACGAGCTGGTTAATGCTGCTCCGGACTCTGCGCGTGAGTACAACATTAGTGTGTTCGTCTCGGCCTGCGTGTTCTATTGAGATCGCGGTGTAACCACCAGAGTGATGGTCGCACCACTAGCATGCCCCATACGAGGGCGGCTAAAGCAATCTTTCCAGCCCTCGATGAACTTGTTTATGCTGCTCCGGATTCCGAACCAACTCGTCAACAAGGTTTGCAAGGTTTGAGCCGACTGTAGGCCTGTTAAATCAACACATTGGTAACATGTTTTTGAAGTAATTTATTCATTATTTCATTTTTTACCATTATTGGCTGTGTGTGTGTTGTTTAGACAAAGTGTTTTTTTTTTAAATACGTATTATGAGAACATACACATTAATCAATACACATACTTTTCATCATAACTCAGCCCACTCTCTCAAAGAGAGGAAACCTGTGTCCCACCAGTGGGAACATTATCAGCTGATTATGCATAAGCCACAACACAGCCTTCATTTATAGTAGACTACTGCACTGTTTAATGTTTAATACACTAATCATTGTAATGTTATTTTATATGCTGCTATGTAGAGGAAGGTCCTAAAGGTAATCCATGCTATTTAAAATCATAAACAATAGTTCAATTACAAACCACGCGAGTGCCTCGTTGCTATAGTAGTCGCAAACGCTACTGCTGAACATGAGCTGCTAGGTTTAACTACCAGGTCGGGCAGTGTTTTTAGGGTTCCGTACCTCGAAAGGAAAAAACGGAACCCCTATAGGATCACTTTGTTGTCCGTCCGTCTGTCTGTCTGTCAAGACCCTTTTTCTGAGGAACGCGTGGAGGTATCAAGCTGGAATTTATATCAAATACTCAGGTCTACTGACCCTTGGAGCTGTAAAACTTCTAAGCCAACGCAATCAAAAGATACAGCCGTTTATGCCGCAAATTTCCGCAAATTTTCGACACACGCAAGGGAATCAACACCCACAGGGTACTTACCGTGAACTCAGAATATTGAAATTTGGTACGAAGCAACGTCTTATAGCACAGATAACGGAAAAATTTCGAAAACCGTAATTTTTTTGTTACATCATATAATAAAAATATTTTTAATAATTTTAAATTGTACGGAACCCTCGGTGCGCGAGTCCGACTCGCACTTGGTCGGTTTTTTTAGTTTTTCTATCTGGAATTTCTCAGTAGCAGTCTGGATTTTGTGCCCGGTTGTTGGCTTGCCCCTATTACATGGGACTTAAACATATCAGGCGAAATGTGAGTGCACTATATGTACACCTCTGCCCAACCCTTCGAGGAAAAGTTCGTGATGTTATGTTATTTATTGGCATTAATGTCTGATATTGATTGAAAGTCATCGATTTTAATTGATTATCTTTCTTTAAAACTGGCGAAATGTGGGTGTACTACACCGTTAAATTTTGATCGTTTTAATCCTTAAAAGGGGTCATTGTACTCATCATTATGTATAACTTTTAGTACGGGTGGTCCGGTAGTAAAAGTTGTACATAATGATGAGTGAAAAAAAATCAGTTGATCCATAGATTTATGTTCGCATAACTCGAAATAATGTATGAATCAACTGATTTTTTTTTCACGATTTCAGGGTTGGTCCCGTAGTAAAAGTTGTATATAATGATGAGTACAATGACCCCTTTTAAGGATTAAAACGATCAAAATTTAACGAAGTATAGGTACTACACCTCTAACTAACCCTTCGGGGATTATATGCGTAATGTTATGTGTGATTTGCTTTAAATTATGAACGTACATGATTTCTGGTTACAGGTATCAAAATGCTTTGGCTGTTAGTACCGATAGTGATATCGTACTTGCGCGAGGGCACAGAGCTCCAGCGCGCCGCGCCGCACGTACGTGCGTTACATGAGTTTGCGCTGCAATGGCTTACCAGGGTCGGGCCTAAGCATCCGCAGGTATGTGAAACTTTTTGGTGAATATTGTAGAAGACGAATAAACGTCGACAGATACGATAAGAGAGCAATGAAAGTAGATCTGCAAGTAGCAGTCTTTGGGCAGTCAGTTCCGCTCCCGATTTCACTGGCTTATTAAATCTTTGACCATGGCATGAGAAATTATTGTCTATTTCGGGCCGATACGAGAAAAGTAAGAGGCCTAAGTTGATACAATCCGGTTCAAACTTTATAGCTGTTCGGAACATGTGGCGGGTCGCTGCGCAGTAACAAATTCACCGGTCAGCGGGGGTGAGGGGTGAGGTACTGCGCAGCAAGTAGCGCACTTCAGAGCCGCCATAAAGTTTGAGTCGGGCTTTACCTCTCATATACTTTCTTTGGAGATTGTTATCACAAATTCCATAGATTTAGAGTAAATATAAACAAAACTGCGTTAATCGACGATGACTCCCTACCAATAAAAAAAATATTCCAGTGATTTTATATTAAAATACTACCATCTTTTTCTAGGAATTCAAAACAATGATGCAACAGTCCTCCGAGCTGCGCAACAAGCTAGAAAACGCGTTGAAAGCGAACCAAGCGAGCACTCGGGCCGGTCGCGCGGCGCAGTCGCGACCACTGTTCGACGCGAAACCGGCTAAACCCACCATACAACTGAAGACAGACTTCAGCGATTTTAGGTAATCTGTAAGCAACAGGATTATGAAAGTGAAAGGATAAAATTGTGTGAATCATTTCATTGAAGTAAAACTTTTAATTTTAACGTCATTTAAGTTGAATTCAACTGTTTGTTAATAATCCATATTATGATCTTATCTTAAACGAACGTTTATAAAACTACATCTGAGACCCAGCAGAGAAATCTATTTTGTTAATATGGTCTTAATCTTAACACATTAAGCCTTCATGTACGAGCGATTGTTTTTCGCGCATTGGATTTTCAATCCACTGCTTAACGCCGAGGGTTAAAAATCCGACAGTGTGTTTTTTGACACACTGGAATGCGCTCAGTTGAATTCTCAATTGTCGGCTCAATAACGAGAGAAGAAAATCCAATCTGCCATAAAGAATCGCCCGTGTGTACTTGAGTTAAATGTCATACAGCAGTCGAAACATATAATTCTATTATTTACGGTTCTCTTGAATGGTGAAGGAAAACATCGTGAGGAAACCGGCATGTTCTAGAACCAAAAAATCGAAGTCATGTGACATCTACAAACCCGCACTGGGCCCGCGTGGTAGATTACAGCCAACTCCCTCTGAAATAGAGGAGGCCTGTTTCCTGTGACCAGTGGGAACATAATAAGCTGATAATGCAGTTCTCTTGTGACTGTAATAATGCCTAAACATCCCATCATATTATAATAAGGGCTTCGCCTCGTAAAATAGTAAAGGATCAAATTATGTGAACCGAGTGAGAAATTGAGTATTTTAGTATTATGAGATAAATGCCCAGTGGTTAGTACTAATAATACATCGCATGCCGATTTCGGCTATAGTGACTTATTTTTGTTTCCGACGACTTTCAATTATGAGCTTGTCTGATGTGGCTAATGAAACTAATCTTGACTGTAAAGGTATAGTGACCTCTTCATGTTTCTACTTCAGCTGTGACTCATCACATTATGATCTAAAATTCTAGTGATCCAATTATTTGAACTGCTATAACGTTTTTATTGACTAAGGGCTGGTTTTTCCATCTCCAGATAACTTTTAATCGAGGAATAAAATTTTCGTTTGACATTTTTTGTATGAAATAACTGTCAAAATTTCTTAATTATTTCTCGAATAAAGTTATCAGTTGATTAAACATCAGCCCTTATTCAACTACCTATGACTTATCATAAAAAATAATCAAGTAGGTAATCCATTAGGAGTACCTGTTTTTTTTTAATCTTTACATGGGAGCACAGCTGAAGTGGACAAATGTCAACTAACTTTTGGAGGGCATTATATATGCCCAGTGACTAGTGTATAGAATATAACTCGGGCGGTTATTTATTTTACACAAGGATTTCTTGTGTATTTGTCATGTCTTATTATTTACTCGTGTAGACTTGTAGTAAGTATAATTCCTGTTTTAAATACTGACTATCCTGAAAATTATTCTGGTGACTGATACCGTAAGGGATCGAACTCACACAGCGGTCTAAGTTTTGGGTTTAGGCCAAAATGAGGAATGATTTCATTTCTGTATGTAGGTTGGTACAAGACCGAAATAAACTCAGAGGTCACAGCCTCTTTTAAAGTCCAGACATAATCTTGGTCAGATCATGTAGGCTTATGATAAACTATGGTAATGCATTATGCCCCATAGTGTAACTTGTATTTAATAAACATCGCACTAAGCGATACAAAACTAACTGGAAAACGTATTTATTTATACAGTAAAATTGTGTATGTGAGAGTGTATTTTTTTTGCAACTACTAAACACATTAACTGCACATTGTACATATTGTTTTGGTTGTTCTTTTTGTTAGATTTTTATTTGATCATTCTAATATGACTACTGCCCTAAAAAAGACCTCATCTAAACGTCTGAAGGAAAATTCCCGTAGTTAAAAATGTCTAGCCGAACTTTCATCTCAGCGACAATTAATGTCAAAAATGTATGGAAATTAAAGTTATTTTTGACAGATTAAGGCTGAGATTAGAATGTGAACGTGCTCAAAAATACGGGAATTCCCCTCTGATAAAACAAGTCTGCAATAATATATAATAGTATTTTATTTTTAACGCATTATATTAATAGATATGACGTGGCGAATGAAGTATGCACAATTTGTACGCTGACTATAATATTAACCATTCCATAACTAAGTTATTAAAAGCATTACCTTGCGGAGACTATACTGATACCTAAACATTTTATATTTATACACATAACTCCTCATTTTTAGTAGATTTAAGTAAACTATTTCTATAATATACTTAAAATACATTTTAGAACAATAATATAGATTAGAGAGATGCCTAGCGATCTCGTTATATCGTAGATATTAATCTCCTATATTCGTAAAATAATACAAGATCACAAGTACCGAACTTACAGCCGCTCTATTCTGTAAAAATGTCACCTCGCAAACTTGTGAAGTACGTGGGCTTGAAGTAAACTCTCGACAGTGTCAATCTCTAGCATCAGGGGGACTAAAAAGGCCACGTTGGCAGAATCATAATAGGATAACAATATGAATCATATTATAAATCCTAAAATGGTCACAAACTGACAATTCATAATATGATCTGTGTGCAAATTCATATCACGCAATTCACCTGTTTGACAGTATTGTATGGAAATTCGTAAAATGGTCCACCAATGTTTACACCAAATATTATTGATATGAAATGAATTGTAGGCGATTAAACTTTTATGTGTAACCATTTAACGAAAATTAGAGGAATTGCTAATGATCTGCTGGGAATTCAGGAAATGAATAGCTTTTAGAGGTATTGCTTAAAGTGGCCTTTTTAGGCCCCCAGATGGAATGACAGCTCACTTCACCTAAATTTCACCGTGAGATTTTACAGAATAGATCGGCAGGTATCCAAACTAACAAAATATTGCGACGATTGATTGTGCGCTTCTTATAATTAACATGACGATATTATCGTGGACGTCCACGTTCATAAAATGTATATATGTATGTAGAAATACGTGCACGTTATAACGTTATCGTGGACGGAAATTTAATAGCGTCTTTATATATCTCCATATATTTTACTTCCCTCTGTTATCGTGATGCCGTGGACGTCCACGATAATATCGACACGTTATAAATTATAAAAGTGCACATTGACTTTCTCTTGTCAAAGCAAAAATAGAAAAATATGAACATTTCGAAATAAAGGAGATGACAAATGATTTCTCTCATAAAAGATTATGAATAAGGGAAAAGTATTCGTAAGTCAAAAATCATAATATACGATTTAAATTAAAATATTCGTAGCAAATATAGAAAATTATAAAATACTCGTATATTTAGAAAATTAACGTTTTTAACGAAATGAAATTATATGGAAATCAACAGTCCTGTGATAGTTCCTTAAAACAGTTTTATATTATGACGATTTTATTTGAAACTATGCAGATATGAATGGAATGGCGACAAAAATATTTTTTCATACTTTTACGGGATACATCTGATTTACGCCTTATTTGAAATTAATGGCTTCATGTACTAACTTCTATACGAAATAGTTTTAAAAAATATTAATCGATCTCTATTTCATTCATGTTGCGCATGCGGCGACAAAAGATCCAATATGCCAAATTTTTATAAATAAAAGAAAATTTCATTATTATGCTTCCATTTACATGTTTGAGTGCTATTTCACTTGTTCCTACAAATAGGGTATTTGACTGTTTCATAATATCTCTCATCTCAAATGATCTATGTACACATAACATTACGCCTGCAATCCTGGCTTAGGTAGAGAGGACCAATTTCACGCAGACAAAGTTGCGAGCAGAGCTAATTAAAAAATAAATCTAGGATGTCATCAGTACGATCCATATTTTAATACAGTCAAATACCCTATTCTGGCCTTTACAATGATTAATTTTATGATAGCGCTGAATTAATTTAGATTTTGATTTATTTGTCTTCAAGTCAATTATATTTAGCTTTTTTATTTTAAGAAAATTATATTTATTTAGCTCTAAGTTGCCAATCATTGTACCTATTTTAATGCTTTTGGTTCAATAAAGTATATTAACATAGTAACAATCTTTTGTTTATTTTCTATTTCCATCAATAAACCTGTGTATGTGACACAGACCGGCTCGGAGAGGAGAGTACATTTTTTATATCGTTTAAAAAAGAGTTTTGGGTCATTGAAATAAGGTTGATTTTTTCATGTCACTTCTTGTTATTTAAATGAGAATGCTTAATAGCCGACTTTATCGCAACGTTGCATCGCGGCCCGGCCCGCCCAAATCTGCGCTAGCCGTTATTTAACTATTCCGGACATATTTTTTTACACATAAGTAGATAGAATACTTATAAATATAGGTAATGAAAGAAAAAGTTTCTTCAAACATTTTATTATAACAATTACGTCATCATCAAATATCATACAGTTTCATCAATAACCATTTTGTCGCCATTTTCTGACGAACTCTTGTCTTCGTCGATTTCTGTTTTCGTTTTCTTTGCTTTACCTGTAACAGAAGAGATCATTTTTTTTGTAAATAATTGATATAAAGTTAGACCAATGCACTAGTTTGTCTTACGGTCCTTTTTTGTCGTTTTGAGAACATTTAACATCTACAAACTTTTAGGCGTGTTCAGTTTGCGCCAGTTAAACAATGTTCAGAAATCGACTACCCACGCCCCCCGACGTTAATACTTCTATTGTGTCTCGTTCAGGACTAAAGAAGGACCCCCACAAAGGTGTCTTCCTGTGTCCCTCACAGGAAGACACCTTCGAAGAAATCGTTCGCCAGTGAGCCTTCCTGTGTCCTTCACAGGAAGGCTCACTGGCGAACGATCACAAGAAAGTCAAGCTGTGGCGAGACAGTGCTTCCTTGCCCAAACCACTCGTTCCACCCGTTGAAGACCTAACCTGGACATGAGTTACCTTGGGTAACCTAGAAGTCTTTAAACAGACTCCGGACCCAGGTTGGCCGAAGCAAGGAAAACCTGTTCAGGTGGAGATCCATAGACGACTCCGCCTTGGAATGTAAAAGTGGAGCTGTTCCACAAACGATGGGACATTTAATATCATGTCCTGCGTGTCCTGTCAGCTGCACGTTACAGGAACTGATGCACGCTGGTGATGGCGCCAAACAAGTACTTAGCCAAATTCTGGGCCGATTCCAAAAGGAGTTAAATAGGGGATTGTAGCGGTATCTACAACGCCACATGCGTCATATCGACGTCACGCAAATCCTGCATCTCGCAAGCAGAGTTTACCGCGCAATTAGCATAGATACAATATCCCAATATCAATCGTTGGGCAATTGCCCGCCAGACACAACACCCGTCTGGTCGGAAGATCCTCCCTTTTCTATGGAGGTTGAGTAAACTTTACACCCTGTTCCTCATACCCCCAAAGGATGAAAGATTGTATGAAAGATCGCCATTTTCGTCAATGGGAAATCCATCGGGCACACGGCTAGGACTCGTAACATAATAAATTCTTACTGCGTGCATATGGAGGCTGCGTGGCGACGGTGAGGTACCCAGTATGACCAGGAGTGCTCTGCGGCCAGGTGCCTACCACGTAGCTCGTCTCACTACTGGGCTTCTCTTCGATAGGGGATGTTGAGCTCTGCAGAAGAATAATTATCATTTTAAGAAGCTGACGTCATGATGTGGTTTGATCAGCATATACAATTCCATGAAACTGCGGATGAAAATCTATACTAATAATAAAGCTGAAGAGTTTGTTTGTTTTTCTTATTATTTATTTAATGCTTCAAGCACACATATGTACAGAGGCGGACTTAGTGCCACAGCCATTGGCGGCGATTCCCTTGTTCACAAACCAAACTATATTTGAGTTCAGTGCATCTTTTTCTTTCTATTCCGTTAAGAAAAGGACAGAAGATAATTATTAGTTTAGTCCTGTCAAATTAAGATACTCCATAGGCATTTTAGACGTGATTAAAAACATGGCTACTAAAAGTACGTCAATTTACGTCAGGCGCTGACTAATTTGACAGGACTAGGTAAACTAATATTTATCTTCTGTCCTTTTCTTAATGAAATAGAAAGAAAAAGATGCACTGAACTTAAAGTTAGTTTAGTTTGTGAGCAAGGGAATCGGCGCCATGTTCAACCAGTCAACCTTTTGTTGATACAGAGACAAACAGTGGTAAAATAGGTGTAATCATAAAAATTTAGGACAATATTTTAAATATAAAGATACGCATACCTAAACCTATTAAAACCTATTAAGTACATTATTGTTTTTTTTTTTGTTCGTTTGTTTGAACGAGCTAATCTCTAGAACTAGCAGTCGGATTAAAAAAAATATTTTGCATTTGATAGCCCAATTCTATCGTAGAGGCTAAACATCACGCTAGGAGCCTTAGGTGCCGAGCAAAAAGAAAGGCAGTCAGAGAGAACGATATGTGAATATGAAGTAATAGCGCAGGCGCCTGCGGTGGGTCGGGGGAATTAGAAATTTCACGCAGATGAAGTCGCAGCTAGTAGTAAATAAAATGAGCTCATTTGACCTCTCTTAAACATCCTACTAATATTATAAACGTGAAAGTTTGTATGGATGAATGGATGGATGGATGGATGTTTGTTACTCTTTCACGCAAAAACTACTGAACGGATTTGGATGAAATTTAGCACGCAGATGGTTTATAACCAGGATTACCGTATAGGATACTTTTTATACCGATATTCCCACGGGATCGAAACTTATGCGGGTGAAACCGCGGGGCGCAGCTGGTAACATTATAAGAAGATAAAATTGTTGTTGTGCACTAAATTAAATCATTAACATATTTTTAATAATCACCGTCAGGCCCGTCAGGGGTCGACCCTGACGGGTACCAGTTTTTATAGATGTTAATGATTTAACAAAGAAAGATGAGGTACTAGAATGGCCAAATTAGGGAAATAAAATAGGAAGTCACCTTGGACAACAGACTCACAAAAAACTTGCAAACTGCCTAATAAATACAAAAATAAGTCTGGTGATTACGCATATCTCTCATTAGCGGCGTGTCTATGACGTCACCTCATCATCGCCTGATGCGCGTGAGTTGATGGACGTTATGACTAGCTATTACTGAACTAGACGTGGTTGATAGCTCTGTACAGTGTGCAATCTGTATGTAATTGCTTTTGAATAAATGACGATGCCTGTAAACTACAACACGTAATTCAGTAGGTGTATTTCTAGGAATACTCCTAACTTATTCATCATCAATAATGGTACCTTGCTAGATCCAATGACAACCTCAAGTGTGGAAGTTCAAGTTGAACCTCAGCAATTTTTCTAGGGCATCCGTACGTATGCCCTAGAAAAATCCATCCATCCCATCACTACAAACTGTATGCAAGTGCCGTTCGGGAACTGAAAAAAATACTGATAAACTGTTCCACCGACCCGCACGTTACAAAATTTTGTTTCAGTGCGGTTAGTGAAAGTGCTCAGGTGTGGTTCGGGCGAGTGCTGTTGAAATCAGTGTTCTGATTGGAATACTTCTTTTTTTTTTGGACTTTCTTTGGGGGTGCGGCGAATGTACAAATATCTCCTGGGCCCCCGACTGAACAGTGTCCCGAACGAACAGTGAGGATTTGGTCGGTAGGAGTCCGACATAACCCTCCGTTCTTCTTCCACGGAGGGTACCCAGGGGGATTTCCCTACAAAAAAAGAGCTAGATTCTAACACCGTGGTGATTATTTAGGACAAACCCTATTATTGCACTTTGGCAACGCAAAAATCAACTAAGGGATTTTAAAATCAGGTATTGCGCCTGCGAATATAAAGAATTACCTAGGTATACGTACTTATTACAAATATGTCCCGGCACTTCATATCTCCAAAATGAAGGGAATGTCATTTTGAAGATATGACGTGTCGGGTCATATTTAAGTGGTTTGTTCGGTCACAGTTCAACTGGCTATTTTGGTCAAAGGTTGAGCTAAGGCTCTGCTAAACGGAGGATGACGCCACCTCATCATCAGCTGCTAACAGCGTAGTCCGACGTGTGTTACGTGCGCTATTAGGTGCAGGCCACTATACGTGCTCGATGGTACAGTACACTCGATGAGTCATGTGCTTATTCAAATAAAATTGATTGAATCCGTAGGTACTAATATTATAAACGGGAAAGTTTGTATGGATGGATGTTTGTTACTCTTTCACGCAAAAACTACTGAATGGATTTGGATGAAATTTGGCACACAGATGGTTTTATAACCAGGATTAACATATAGGATACTTTTTATCCCGATATTCCCACGGGATCGAAACGTATGCGGGTAAAACCGCGGGGCACAGATAGTGCTATATAATATCTACTGGCTTAAAACGGTATGACATCCAATGCAAGGTGCGGATGCGGTATGAGATTCAATGGTATGATAGAAAATCTATAACTTGCCTGCGCATTGAATGCGAAATCTGTAAGCAGAATAACTCAAAATATTTGGTTTATCTTTTTGTAACGAGACTCAAGATGCAGAGAAAACCTTGCATGTCCATGGCAAAAATGTCTAAATTCAGACATTCATGGATCCGTCAAGCAAGTCATTATTCGCTTAGACGCATTATGCTTGAAATATTTACATACGTCTATAACTTTACAGCTTCAGAAACATGCACAATTTGAATAGCGTAAAGCCTATGTTCACGACGATACGCCAAGGGGTCAGGGCGCGGGCATAATTATCGATGACACGGCTCGGGGCTCGTTGCATCTCGTCCTTCAAACATCGCTATCACTAGTAACTGACTGTATTTATTTTACTCCGAGAATCGATTACACACGCATACTAGGATAGGTACATATTTGCAAAAGTACTGTAAAAGGTGATGGCGAATTCTACTAATATTATAAACGCGAAAGTTTGTATGGATGGATGGATGGATGGATGTTTGTTACTCTTTAACGCAAAAAACTACTGATGAAATTTAGTACACAGATGGTTTATAAACAGGATTAACACATAGGATACTTTTTATCGCGATATTCCCAGGGGATCGAAACTTATGCGGGTGAAACCGCGGGGCGCAGCTAGTACCTACATAAAATAAGTTCGCAAAAAGGACCAACCAAAAGGAAAACCATTCCATCTCTAGTCTTCTACATAAGCTGGCACGACAGTTACAAAATTTTGCTGGCCCAATACTCGTCAATTCCACGGCGTTATCGGTGGCAGCGCAGATGTCACTTTAGGATAGGAGCATCTTTGGTAGGCTCGAAACAATAGGTACCGAAATATCGAAAATCAAAATGGTGAGACCACGTCACAATCAACGAAATCGGAAGGGTCGGTCAACCGTTACAAGCCGCTGTTTGGTCTGTTACATTTTAGGCGATTCAAATAAGGTAAGGTCCTATTTCTAAAAATAGATTCGAGGGTTACGTGAAACTAGCCTTAAAATTAAATAAAACGGACACTTTTTACAGCTCATTTGTCTGGTTCAAAGGGCGTTGAATCCCTGCAAGACAAATATATAAAATACAGGCCACACAGTCATTCTAGGTCTGCATGCAGCCTTATAGGGGGTCATTAGTTAAATGATAAGGGCAAGCAATCTCAATCCATGCAAATATGGATGATTCACAGACATTTAGATTTAATAGATACTAATAGCATAAACTTGTAAGAATTATTATATACAAATTACAAAAACATTGTGCAACATCAAACTAGGACAGTAATTGGCATAGACACACAAAAGCAAATGAAGATATTATTTTTACGAATAATTGGAATCGATTATTTCGAGGTCTGAGAATTGAATATTTTTGTAGAAGTCTTTTGTTCAATTGTTTTGTCGTCACGCGAAAGTAATTAAACAGATTCAAACTCACTGTTTACAAAATTGTTTTCGATTTCGAAAGACTCCCAATGCCAGTGGGACACCTACTCAGTAGCATATAAGTATCAGTTTTTAATCATCATTACCAAAAGCAGCAACCCCAATTGCGAAACACTTTATTCCACAATCCTAAGGATTTGAAGGAATTCTATTGCTTCATATGTTTGACCAACCCGCACTGGGCCCGCGTGGTAGATTACAGCCCACTCCCTCTCAAAGAGAGCGTGCCTGTGTCCTGTGTATGCTAAGTATATGTTTGACAAATTCACCTGCTTGACAACATAAATAAAGCAATGAATGTTGTTGAATTGTCAAATTGAAGGGCATTGTAAATTCTTCATAATATAACTACTATCAAAAGAAAGATTCGAGGTGGAGTTTGAGTTACGAGTTTCTTAAACTAACATCGAAGTAATATTTGGTTCTATATCTGCCTTATCGTGCACTACGCTATATCAACCTGTTGTACCAACAGAAAATAATATCTCACAGCACAAACATTCGACTATCGCAACCGAAGTAACAGTTAACATCAAGTGAAAATACAAAACAAAAGGATTATAGGCAGCCGCATTTAGATGCAGTCGCGTTTAAATTTAGCGACACCGACAATGCCCACCGAAAAACGCCTTTCGTAATCAGGACTATGCACACGGCAGACAGTATGAAACTTTCGAAGATTGCGAAAATGAAAAGTAGTATAATATCAATCAAATCATGAACCAATTGTGTCTTTTCATAATTTGTTATGAATATTAACCAAAGTGTGTGTAGGCGTAAGTGCAGAGTCCAGCAGTGGTGATGATGCAATAAATGTGCAGATGGCCTCCATCCCAAACCATCCATGACATTCATCATCATCTCAGCTTGTATAGAACTTATATGCAACAGTGGCCTGATGATGATCATGATGACCACAAAACACATGCTGCGTACAAACCTATTTTTATGTCAAACTTCTCAGTCCCGACTCCCACAGCATTGCCAGTAAGCTTGTCAGACCTGTCAACCAATGCTTCCATACTTCGTGTAGAATATCCTTGCTTAATACCTTGATATGATCAAAAATCGCTAACGCATCTTCGAGGACGCTCGTCTACCTAGCACAGGTACCGGTGAAATGACAAGGCGCTTGCGGTGGCGCCACGCGGCTCGCTAATCACAGACTGGTGCTGCGCCAGAGATGTCCCCTCTCATTAGGAAGATTACTAAACTTGCTGGCTGGCTGCACCCTTGCTTTGTTTAGAACCGCTGTATGCAGTGTGACGTCAGTATTTCATAAAGATTGTATTTAGGAGTGCGACAGTTTGGCGTCGCAGGAAGTGAATAATGACAGATCAACATGAGAGCATATAAAAGATGTAGCAAGGTACCTACAGGATTTCGCAAGTGTAATTAAAGCATGGCCAGATTGCTAGCTAACTTTAGATTAGTTAGAAGTGCTTCGACCTTGACACTGGCTGGCCCTTCGAAAAACTTAGGTTTCAAAATTAAGTAATAGCTTGAAAGTACACGTAGCCGTACTACATAATAATATGTGAAACATGCGTCCCTGATTAAAACAACCGTAACCCATTCAATTTCTCACAAAAAAGGCAATTGACAATAGCATAAAGGAAGAGCAGTAAAGGCCCAGTGGTCGTTGGTTCGAACCCAGGCAGGCGTTTTACTTTGTGTAAATAATTTCATCACCCACTGCTGTCAAAACGGTGAATGAAAACATCGTAAGGAAACCCGCATGTCCTAGAACCAAACATTCGAAGACGTAACATCTACCAGCCCGTACTGGGCCCGCGTGGTTGATGACGCCTATTCCCTCTCATGGAGAGAATGCCAGCGCTGGGAACAATATAGATTGATTAAGTATAATAGAAGTTCTGTGTCAATTATATGCTCTTCAGACACAGACGACCTTTAAAACGATGAACAGACTACAAAAAAGACTATAAATTGTTCACAAGCCTCATAAAAATACATTTATTCAAATATTTGCTAAAATTCTAGGACTCACTCGCTGTAATAACCACGTAAGTGTATAAACTCATAATTGGAAACCTTGACAGAGTTGTGGCGAAGATTACACTAATCTAACCCCGGCCCAGCAGCGTCTCTAACCACAACTGAACTTCGTCTCCTGACCTTGGCCTCTTCTTAAACTTGTGTGTTTTTTCTTCAAAACTTAGCACTACAAAAAAATACATAATTATTTATCTACCTAGCCTTTTCCCAAATATGTTGGGGTCGGCCTCCAGTCTAACCGGATGCAGCTGAATAATTACCAGGATTTCACATGGAGCGACTGCCTATCTGATCACCACAACCCAGTTACTGGTTAACACGATACCCCTTGGTAAGACTGGTTGACAAACTTTTGGGCTTCTAACTGCCCGTAACGACTGTCAAAGATCTACGAATGACAGCCGGGACCAACGGCTTAACGTGCTTTCCGATAAATTAATGAAAATAATAAATAGATAAAACATGAAGCTGTTTGTAGCATCGGTAATAAATGCTACGATACTTCATTTGATCCGGTGTTTACACGTGGTGACATTTGCATTAAACTTATTGAAAGTGTTAAGGAATTACTCAATGCGAATAATAATAAACTTGCACTTCGCTGCCACATTAACAGAGATATCAAGACATTAACCGTTGAAAAACAACATAATGTCGAAGGCATCGCTCGTTGTGCGCATAAGCTGCGCGCACGCACCGCAATTACGTAACATAAATCCAGAGTCGAACGCGCCGTGATCGATGGACCGCTGTGTTCCCAAACACAACAAAACCATGTCCACTTGTTACATTTTGATTTATTATATCAACTTTATTTAGATCGCATTGTTAATTTTAGTCAACCGTATCCTACCTACGTTTTATTACCTACTCGACAGTTAACCCAACAGTTATGCTTTACTTTGAATATATTAAAATACAATAACACTTTTTTGGTTCTACCTCCATCAGTGGACATAAAATAGATAAGCTTTTATAACAAGAAATAAACGACGACGTACTCTTTCTAATACAAGCGATTAAACGCCCATAAAGCCCAGATTAAAACATAAAACCTTCATGCTGTCAACACAGAATTTAACCTCTCCACTGGATGACATAAACGAAAAAGGAAATAAAAAGGTTTTGAAAAAAAGAATAACGAGCAAAGAGGCGCATTAAGAATTGAGATAAGAGAGATGGACGGGCACTCAACGGCGCGCGGTCGACTTTATTATTTATTGACACTTAAAATAATTACTGGCCGGTTGGCCCGTGCCGAATGTGGCTTCGTGTCGAAGACCTTACGCCGATGTGTTTGAACTATAATAGATATGCTATTTGCGAAGTTATCGGAGATAAATGTGAAAAAGGATAACTAGAGCCAAATAAGTGCTGCACTTTAGATATATATGTTCACATGAGAGCTTGAAAAGACTTAGTAGGTAATACTTGGAAGGAAAAGAGCAAGTGCAGCCCAATTTTTGACAATAATCTTGCAGATGACTTCTTCGATATATTGATATGAAACGTACTACGGAAATACAGATGTGTAACAAGATACTTAACTAGTGAAGTAAATAAACGTAGCAGTTCTCACTTTCCTCCTGACGTTCTTTACTACAAACTTTACACACAAAACAAAAACAAATCAACAGCAACAAAATACCCAGAAATACGATATGCAAATAAACCCAACCGTAAAAGAAACATCGATAAAACGTCACCGAGCTGCCAAAACGGTTACAATATACAAGAAGTGTTATCGGCAGGGCATGTTACCTGTCGCCGCAGTGACAAACGGACGGACCATGGATTTAGATGTTCATCCTGGTCGGTGAAATAAGAAATAAAACGCTGCAGTAGGATTATTGGAACGATAAGTTGGGGTTGGGACAAAAGAGGTTGTTTTTGTAGAGGATAAGATGGCTAATGAGAGAGTGAGAGGTGATGTGTGGGTCAATGACATGGAAGAAATCATAGAAAGACGTGACATGTCATTCTCTTTGATGTGTAACACATTGTGTTAATATATCAGAGAGATTTACCAGCACCAGCACCTATGCTGAACCGCTTTCGTTTACTTTGAAACGAAAGCGGTTCAGCATAGATGTTAGTAAAAAAAAAAAAACTGAGGTGTTAGCCAAATGATAAAGCATATACTCGGCCAGTCTTTGAGACGGTGATTAACTAAGGGGCGATGATTAATTAAGGGTCAGTTTAAATCCGAAGCACTGAAGTATCTTAGCGAGCATGCTTTAGATACGAGTATCAAGGTTCGACTTCCAATTTAACCATACGCAAATGAAGAGTTAATGCAACTGCTATAAATACCACATAATCTAATAAATAATGTGCAACACATTAAAATGTAAAAAACTCATATAAATTAACTTCTATATTATGAAGTGCGTGTGGAATTTGATAGTCAAGTAACCAATACGGCTTGTCCCATGTCGTAGATATGGTAAAAAGCGTCGGTAGTCAGCTGATAGTAAACACGCGACCGCCACCTGCGCGCTGACGTGTTCAATATCGAGCATTTGTCCATACACTTTGTTACAATTAGTATACGACTAACCATGAGATGAAGTAACGTCGGTTTCTTTTTGGTAACTCTTTGAAAAGCAGCTGTTGTTTCATTAAATATGTATCTTTGTATATCTGTCAAAGTACTGGTGACACTTGAAGTAATGTGTATCCAAAGGTAGACAGTGGTCATGCAAATTAAGCTTTAGCAGCTGACAGTTGGATAAGGAAGGCGAAGCAGGGTGATATAGCGCTACTTACTTGAAGTCTGTATTCAGAAAAGATTTCGGATATAAGATTAAATTAAGGGATTGATAATATCATTACGTAACGCCGAAATCCGTCGGGCACAATGCGATCCGCCTCAAGTGGAGTTGGGCAGGAAATTTAGTAAAACGAGGAGATGGCCGATGGAGCAAAGGTGTGACCAAGTAGCTAAGGTTAGGCCAATGAAACCAGGGCCATCCAAAAGTGCGTTGGGTTGATGATATCGTCAAAGTTGCGGGAAACATTTGGATTAGAGACACATGGAACCGTAAAGTATGGCAGGAAAACGGGGAGGCCTACCCAGCAATGGATGAAATGATGAATATCATTACATTAAATGAAAAGCTCAATACTCCATCAGGAATAACATATTCAAATCTATCCGCACATAAACCTACAAACCGCAACTCAAAAGCATCATCACTCAATATTCCCACAGCGAGACGCGTGTTTTATTCGATAAAGGGACGATACAATCGGCGCGTCAAGAGTATCGATACATTCGATACTCGATTACGCAACGATTAAATCGAGCGGTATCGTAAATCAATCGAGCTATTACGCCGCCATCTGTCAGAAATGAGAGCGTATGAATCACGCCTGATACCGCCCGCGCTATCATACGCTAAGATTTATATTTGTATGGGTTTTGTGGGATCTTGAATATGTATGAGCCAATGATATAGTTCATGGTCAGGATTTAATTTCATACTGTCGATAGAACTGCCAATCTAAGTTCCATCTCGACTTGGAAAACTAACCACAGAAATAAAGGAAAATTGCCTCTTCTAAAATGCTTCTACCATTAGGCATTTTTAAATTAATGTTAAAGATTCTTTTGAGTTCTAATATTATATTCGTTTGCTCAGTGTTTTGTTGGTCCTCGTTGGACAGATCAGTTTTCATATCATCCAAAGTCAATGAATCCCTCTCAATACCTCATAGTATGTAGAAGCACATGAACGCGTCATGGTTGGAATATTTTAAAATTCTCAAGTGCATGCCGCATTGAAAGCGTTACCTGCTACTGTATCGGTTTCCTTCGCAAATATCTTAAAACGATATCCAAAATAATCCTGCGGTCCGTTTACAGTAATTTCACGCTTCCATTGCATCTGATTATCGTCACCGTGTCCGTACGTACGGCTTCGGCTCCCGACTGACATTCCTCGCACGCCACCGACCGGCCGGCTCGACGCCGTCACCTATTTTATCACACCACTCAGCCACCTAAATCACTCATTTGCCCATAATGACTCACAACCACGTTAAAATTACGCGACATTTTAATACCCACATTAATAATCACGAACAAAACGACATCTCGGTCAATTTTGAATCTTAAATGACGGAATGGGTGCCTGGGACACGCAAGGATACGCAATTAATATTGTGCTTTGATTTTAAACACTCAGCGATCCATCTCGCAGAGATCGTGGCTGCAACGTCCTTTAATTTCGATAAGTACAACTTTGATTGATTCCATGTTTCGTAATGCGGTGAGCAGACAAAACATTGGCCAATATTTCCGTTCGGATAACAAATACGCTGTCACTTTGTACATGAGAACTTGAAAGCTAATTAGTATGAATGTAGAGTAAACTGAGCCTTGATCTGAAAATCTGAACGTGGCAGATAAGTAATCTATTGCATAATAAAAGTTCGAGTTGATAACTTTCGTACGTATATGGCTGTAATTTTAACACTAAACGAAGTGCAATGGCACGCGTACTGTTGGACCCCCCGTGAAGCTAATACGATTATGCGAACCGAACGATCGATTATCGGTTGAATCGATTGGTAATAAGCGAGCGCTTTCACCGAGTATGAATGTCAAATCATGAGTATAAAATCTGGATCGGAACGTAATCCGACCGAATGTTTGTATCGATTTTAAATCCTTTTAGTGACGGTCATTTGTTTTAAAAGCCCAGATTGTGTTACAAGTATGATTAAAGGTTATAAATATTACAAGACCGCCCTTTTCATTGTGACAGATCTGCATTTAAAGACGTTGGCGGTTTCCATTTGTCTTCGGGTTAATATAGGATATTTATTACTAGTGTTTTACTAAGTAATTTTGGAGAGAGCAGCCTAAATTAGTGTCTTGATACGATTTTGGCTGCTGCGCCCTAAATATAAGCATCCTATATGCTCATCAAACATTAAAAGTCAATCAAAGAAAGCCTTTTCTTATTGGAAGCCTAAACACATTTTCCTGCTCTTGCTGTCAGCTTCTAGTCCAACCAAAATCGGCTAAACTCAGAAAGAAACAGGGTTTGGCATAGGTGTATAGTAGGTTTATATTGGGTGTGTTTAGTACCTATTTTATGAACTGTTAGCGCTAAAAAAAAACATTTGAAAGGTCGGTTTTTACTTTTTAACTTCGAAAAGCACAAACGAATTCATTCTTTTGTTTTAAGACCATTTGATACGGAGTCATACACCCATATTTCACCAGTGATGTTTAAGTCCCATGTAATAGAGTGCTCACAAGCGGGATCGTCCGAAAGGGTTACCGCTGCCCTGGAACAGGAAGGGCTAAGGAAGGAACACGGGTGGGTTTTAGTCAATAAGAGTCTGACACTCCCTTCCGCTCCACCCAGAGCGGGAGTGCTCACAGAAATTGGAGCTTGCACCATATACTATATGTGATATATCCTATTCTTTGCCAGAAACCGCAAGAACCACAACAATCATTACAAAGCTTACGTTAACAACAATTATTTTAATGGATACAATTTCAACATGTTAGCAGTACCGTATGCAGTTTACGCAGACAGGCAGATAAATGATGTCTAATGCAGGACCCAGGCACGCAATATTACAACCAACCAACTTGATTAATAAGTCATTCAAGTGTCAAAAGTACAGGTTAATGATTACGTACAAAAATCATGTTTATGGAAGTTTTAAATTAATCGGTAAGTTGGAGGAGGAGCAGTATGAGCATGATATTAATCATTCGCACTACAGCTAGCAATTTTCTAGTTTAAAAGGATACATACACAAGAATGCATTGGGTGCAGTCATGCAGTTTTCTATTTATTATATTATCAGCCTCAACCGTTCTGATCATAACTACAGTTAATCTAATATCTATTTTAATAATTATGTAAGGTAATAGAATTAAAGTAATAATAAGATGTACATGTATTTAAAAAAAGAGACAATAATTAGGAAATCAAAAAATTCGTCCGCTTCGCTGTCAACAGGAAAAGTGCCCAAAAAGCTGGCATTATTCACGTAATGTAACCCTGCAAAGATTTGTACGTATAAATATTCGTACATAATATATAAGTATTTCGTACTTATGCCATCGAACGTGAAACTCCCTACCCCTGCCCTTTAAAGGGTAGCTTCTGAACAAGCATTATTATTTTATTATCATTTTATAAGTATTAAAAAAATATTTTTGCAGTTTCAAGTTTCTGAAACGAATTACTTAATGACATTTTTCATACAAACTTTATTCCTCCTGTTCACCCCAACGGGGGTTGATTTAAAAAAAATCATCTAATACTTTTCAATAGTTTAATCCTGAGCTTATTTTTACGAATTTTCGATTTAATCAAAGACAGCAGTAAAATCCTCCCCTAAAAATTTGATTAATCCTTTTCACCTAGTTAGGGGTTGATTTTCGAAATATCCAAAAACGCGTAGATATATCTTATATTTTTGTTGTGAATTATATCAATACAATACCAAGTTTGAAATTAATCGGGCCGCACGTTAAAATTCTTCCATACAAATATTAACACCCCTTAAGCTCCCTACGGGGAGTAATTTTAGAAAAAAATAAATATTTCAAACCTTGTTTATAATTATGTTTAAGGTATTCGGGCTTGGTGAAGCGATTTAGAAGCTCCAACTGAACTTCAGTCCGTCTACTTGCAGTAGCGGGCACGATCAATCAAGGGAATTCTCAGGCCAATTACGGCCATTCAAAAATTGCCAACGCGGACGGTATTTCACGTCCACACGGCGGGGTATTGGTAAAGTTTTCAACTAGCAATAATCGCACCTCGGATTAACCTCATTGGTTACGATATTGCCTCTGCGCAAAGTTAACTTTACAAAATTCTCGGCTCGAGCCCAACCAAACCGCGGTAACGAAACCATAGCGAGATCTAACTCGATCCCAACGCCATCTATCGAGGTAGGGTGTAAACTTTTGCGTCGACGAAGAAAAAATTGTTTTGGATTAAAATAATAAAAAATGTGTTTATATAGTAGTTTTTGGTGCATAATATTTTTCTGCGTTGTTAAATATTTTTTAGGACGTCATTTAATGCAAGTTTTTGACGAACAAAGAGCGCGTAGTACCTGCGTCAGGGAGAAGTTTGGTAATGGTGATAATTTAGGGAAAAAATAAATACAGAATTATAAAAAAGAATAAAATACAGCCCAGTGATTTTTACTTTTTTAATTGTCGGCAGTGACAAAGGCCTATTCTGCGGCGCATCGAATGCATTTCGGCTGCGAAAATAGTTACACGTAGGCTTTTCTCAGACAGTGTTGTGAATGGGACAGTGTTGGTCACGATTTGAATTGTGATGATTTTTTGTCAGGTCGTGAGGCCTTACCTTCCGTGTCAGAGGTCGGATGGACGGGGGGTGTCCATTGATATCCGACATAAGGGAACTCGGACTCAGGGGCGATTTTTGAATGTTGTAGTGCATTTTTGACGCTCGTGACGGTGAATTAGGTTATTCAACACCCTAAAGATTTTTTTAAAATTAATTTTGCTGCCGGTTTTTTTCTTTTGACGGAATAAATAGTATGTTTTCCTGAATATTGAAATTTGATACCAATAAATTCCGCCAGGTGGCGCTTTGGTGACGAGAACATAGCCCTCACAGTTTCTGGGCCTCTGTTTATTTTCAGTGTCTGTTATCATGTTTTAATGTGTCACTTATCATCTTTAAATAATATACTTTATTATCTTATCATAAAATCCGCGATAGTTCCTCGATGTCAATGGAAACAATCGGGTCGTCGTCCACAGCAGCGGCGTGACCTGACGCGGTCCAGCGGTCACGTCCCCTCCTACCCCCCCCCCCCCCCTCCAACTCTTCAATGAACCTGAACAGTATCCTCCCCCTTTCTTAGAAGCCCCACAAAAAGCCCTAAGATTCCCTTGAGCACCATGACATTGATTGATTTGAACCAATCCTTTTGTTTTGATAACCGTGCAATCACGATATTTTATTTCTATTCTATTTTAAGATTTTTTTTGTTAGTTTCATTGATATTCTATTGTTTGTTATTTTTGTGCGAATAGTCGTAGCGAGCAATTCTGCCTTTTTGGAAAGTTTATTTTGGTAACTTCCTAGAACGCTTGTCTAAAGATTTTTTCTGCAATTTGTTGACAACAAAGCGCGGCGGTTATGACTTTATTAACCTGAGAACGTTTATTGTAGTCTGTGAATGCTTATATTATTTAAAAGGGGGTCGAATCCAGACTATTGTGGAACGTTTTAGTTAACAATCCAGTTTGTAATTTTAGAGAAATCTTTTGCATTGTAGGTATTATCTCCTTTTCAATTGGAAGCTATATTTTTTTTGGTGACTCGTTTCAGTTAATTATCTAAATTTTAAAGCATAGATTCTCAACCTTATTTTGCCCATCATACACTTTGAGAATATTTTATTTTCTAAAGCTCCCCAATTTTTTAAATCTGCCTGGTGTCGCGAATCTGAAACAGCTATTGCCACGATTATATTTAAACTTCCTACTAATATTATAAATGCGAAAGTTTGTATGGATGGATGGATGGATGTTGGTTACTCTTTCACGCAAAAACTACTGAACGGATTTGGATGAAATTTAGTACACAGATAGTTTATAACCAGGATTAACACATAGGATACTTTTTATTCCGATATTCTCGAAACTTATGCGGGTGAAACCGCGGGGCGCAGCTAGTATTATATGGTCGTAAGATAGGATATAAATGTGATAGAAATGAAAATAAATAACTTTCTCTGAGTCTTCTACTGCCCCCTGAAAGTGACAAACGCGTACGAGGGGGCGTTATCGCCCACGTTGAGCACCTATGATCTAAAGCATTCCCCTTTAATCATAATCGTTGCTTAAAGTTAAGTAGTGATTAGCGGCTGTTTAGCCATACATTTTTGACATTTTAACGTCCCCTAACTTTAATCATTGTTTATAAATACCCAAACCCCACGATCTTTACATATATGTATAGAAGAAGAAAAAAGACGCCAAACAAACATTCCCAACAAAATAATAAACTTCGCTAATCATTCAATCAATTCGTTCAAAAAAACAAAAGAGGAAACCCTAAGACAAACAAACTCAACACAGAGTACTCCAATTCGTAACAAATCTCAACATGGCCCCATTGTAATCTTAATATTGATACCGATACAAATCTTCATCCTTCAACAGAATCGGTGTCTCCTACCACCAATCATTAATCTAGAACAGTACGGGCCAAGACAATGGTTTCCAAATGGAGATCAATTACTGCTTGTGTAACCATATTTTGTTTCATTTAGTCATTTTAACACGTAAGATCAACACACTCAAGGTTTTAAATAATTGCAACCTGTTAAACCATGGGTTTTTAGGGTTCCGTACCTCGAAAGGAAAAAACGGAACTCTTATAAAATCACTTTGTTGTTCGTCCGTCCGTCTGTCTGTCTGTCTGTCAAGACCCTTTTTCTGAGGAACGCGTGGAGGTATCAAGCTGGAATTTATATCAAATACTCAGGTCTACTGACCCTTGGAGAAAAAATCAAACTTCTAAGCCAACGCAATCAAAAGATACAGCCGTTTATGCCGCAAATTTCCGCAAATTTTCGACACTCGCAAGGGAATCAAAATCTACAGGGTACTTCCCGTGAACTTAGAATCTTGAAATTTGGTACGAAGCAACGTCTTATAGCACAGATAAAGGAAAAACTGCGAAAACCGTAAATTTTTAGTTACATATCATATAATAAAAATATTTTTAATAATTTTAAATTATACGGAACCCTCGGTGCGCGAGTCCGACTCGCACTTGGCCGGTTTTTTTGAGAATATGCGTGAGGTATAGCATGAAAGCATAATCATAATCAGCCAGCTCAGCTTTCCCACTGCTGGGACACAGGCCTCCTCTCTGTGGAGCCCAGGAAACCACGCGGGCCCAGTAGATGTCACATGTCTTCGAATTTTAGGATTCTAGGAGATGCCGGTTTCCTCATGATGTTTTCCTTCACCGTTTTGAGAGCAGTGGTGATGAAGTTTAATACACAAAGTAAAGTTGAGATTGACTGCTGCGCTGCGTGTCGCGGGTTCGATTCCCGCACGGAACAAATATTTGTATGACCTACAACTAGTTGTTCCGGGTCTGGCTGTTTGTGTGTGAGTGATGTGAGTTTATATGTCTGTAAACGCACCCACGACACAGGAGAAAGTCCTAGTGTGGGGCAACGTTTAAAAAAAAATAAATAAATAAAAAAATAAAAAAATAAAGTGTTTAAAGGTTAGAACTCACGACCTCACAGATCGTAAGTCGGGGTCGGTAACACTCGCGGCCTCGATTGCTCTTTTAAATAATTGCAACCTGTTAAACCATGGATTTTTTGAGGATATGCGTGAACTATAGAATGAAATAAGTTTCATATACCTACAGCAATACATTAACATTGCATAACTAAATTTGAATCGCGACATATTCGCCAAAAATGTAAACAAATATGAGTTTATGGAAAAATGACATTAATACGCTACACAATAAAGTTCAGTTTATGCTACAACTTCAAACATTTTTATGACGTTCTCAAAACTGCTAGTTACTCTGAATTAATCAACTTAATAACCATTAAAATAAAGTTGATATTTGTTTAACTTGAAATAACGTCAATTTGAAACAAATAAAATTTGAATATAGAAGAAAACCTATATAATTATGTAGGTCTTGTATAGACGCTATAGTAGAGTAGTTGTGGCCCAGCGGTAACGGAAGCGTCATACGAGTTGTAGGTTGTGGGTTGGAATTCAATTAGGCACTTTACTTTCTGTAGTATTTTACCACTACTGTTCTCAAAACGGTGAAGGAAAACATCGTGAAGAAACAATTCGAATTTCAGAATACATGTGACATCCAACCCTCATTGGGCCCACGTGGTGGTGTGCCCAATGAACCCTGGTGGTGGTGACTATGGGCTCCATTCCCTCTCACAGAAAAAGGTGGCCTGTGTCCCAGCAGTGGGAACATTACAGGCTGATTAGTTAGAAGTTAATGTTATTAGTAGGTAGTGGTGAAGGGTGGGCGTTTTGGGGGACTGCTCTTATGTCATTTTAACGTTCGAAAAGTGCTGATTCTCAGCCTTATTTGAATAAATAAAAATAAAAAATTGACACTAATATGCTGCTTGGTATAACACAAAGTACTACGATTCGTAACAAATCTCAACATAGCCAAAGACCATTGTAATCTTAATATCGATACTGATACCAATCTTCATCCTTCAGAATCGGTCACCAATCATTAATCTGGACCAGTACGGGTCAAGACAATGGTTTCCAAATGAGATCATTTACTGCTTCGACTGGTTGTGCAATCATCTTTTGTTTTATGTGATTGTGATTGAAGCCATGTAATGTCAATGATTCCGAACAATAGTGTCGATTTGTTGCAATAAAATGTTTAATTGATTTGTGTTGAAAGATCTTACCGAATCTAGTGTATAGAGGGTCAAATAAAATTTGCCAGCGAAACTCCGCAGACGTGATGGGTATCAGTATCTAAATACGATAAAACAAAAGACACAAGGGATATCGTATTACCCAGTAATTGGGTTGTGGAGGTCAGATAGGCAGTCGCTCCATGTAAAACACTGGTATTCAGCAGCATCCGGTGAGACTGGAAGCCGACCCCAACATAGTTGGGAAAAGGGACCTCAAAGCACCAGAAGTAATATCAAATAGTGTGCGATTTTTTAATGTACTGCCCATGCAACTTTATCTACCACAAAATATTACTATAATACATTATCATAAATTGATTAACACCACGAAACAACTCGTAGATTCACATTATCCCCGAGAAATTTAAATCTTACACATTAATACTCCTTATAGACCAGGGTAGAAGCCTTCAAAAATAATAAAAAGTGAAAAAAAATAATAGTAGGATAAAACCCATTAGAAAAGGAGGGGAATATTATAAAAATGAAAAGAAAAATAATTTACGGGCGATCTGAGGTCGGGAAGGGGATGGGGTGAGTTTTTAAGGGTAAAAAACGGTTTTTCTCGATTTCCGGCAAAACTAAAAGCCCTATCGAAAAAAGTCAAATGGCAAAGTTGTAGGTAATAAAAAGATCTAAAACTTTTGTATTTACACTTTTTTCACATAACCTCAAAATTTATGTGAAAACTTCAAAAAACCAAGTTTTTGGTTTTTTATTTTTATCTTTTACAAAAATTATTGTTTTTTAACGAAATTTGGTGAAAACTTACCTTTTTATGTCTCAAATACGCTGTAATTTATTTGATTAAAAATATTTATTATTTCACCTTATTTTGAATGAATATCGAAAAAGCACCCTAATTTTCAATCGAAAATTCACCCGTCAAAATATCAGCTTTTTTCAAAAATTTGGTATGTTTTCTGTTCGTTGAAATCTTTACTTTCCGATGGTGAAAAAAAATATATATGTTACGATAGTAAATCTTCTCAGAAAATGCAAAAAATCGAAAAAAACTCGAATTCGATAACTGATAATCTGAAAAGACAAAATCGAATTATTAATGCCTTCACTATTTTATCGTGAGTATACCCCCATGAAAAAACAATATTAAAGAAATAAATGTCAAAATGTATAAAAAATATATTAAAAATCTATAATAAATGTATAAATATATAAAAAATATGTATAGTAAATATATTTTTAATAACTAACTTTTGGCCGATTTTCATGTATATTTCATATATTTTAAATATATTTTAGATACATTCAAAATATATCTTAAAAGACATAAAGAACATAGCTAAAAATAAAAAATAAATATATTTTGAATATATCTGAAATATATTTGAAATATATGAAATATACATGAAAATCGGCCAAAAGTTAGTTATTAAAAATATATTTACTATACATATTTTTTATATATTTATACATTTATTATAGATTTTTAATATATTTTTTATACATTTTGACATTTATTTCTTTAATATTGTTTTTTCATGGGGGTATAGTACTCACGATAAAATAGTGAAGGCATTAATAATTCGATTTTGTCTTTTCAGATTATCAGTTATCGAATTCGAGTTTTTTTCGACTTTTTGCATTTTCTGAGAAGATTTACTATCGTAACATATATATTTTTTTTCACCATCGGAAAGTAGAGATTTCAACGAACAGAAAACATACCAAATTTTTGAAAAAAGCTGATATTTTGACGGGTGAATTTTCGATTGAAAATTAGGGTGCTTTTTCGATATTCATTCAAAATAAGGTGAAATAATAAATATTTTTAATCAAATAAATTACAGCGTATTTGAGACATAAAAAGGTAAGTTTTCACCAAATTTCGTTAAAAAACAATAATTTTTGTAAAAGATAAAAATAAAAAACCAAAAACTTGGTTTTTTGAATTTTTCACATAAATTTTGAGGTTATGTGAAAAAAGTGTAAATACAAAAGTTTTAGATCTTTTTATTACCTACAACTTTGCCATTTGACTTTTTTCGATAGGGCTTTTAGTTTTGCCGGAAATCGAGAAAAACCGTATTTTACCCTTAAAAACTCACCCCATCCCCTTCCCGACCTCAGATCGCCCGTAAATTATTTTTCCTTTCATTTTTATAATATTCCCCTCCTTTTCTAATGGGTTTCATCCTACTATTATTTTTTTTAGTTTTAAAAATTATCGACCCTGGTCTATTACTTGTAAAATCACAATTCATTGCTAAATTATATACATTTACTAGCTGACCCGGCAAACGTTGTTTTGCCATATAAATTATTTCTAGCTGCCCGGCGCTACTTTGTTCGCGTGGAGTGCTACCCCCTACCCTACTCCTACCCTACTCCTACACTACTCCTACCCTACTCCTACCCTACTCCTACCCTACTCCTACCCTACTCCTTTTTCCATATTTTCTGACCGTTTAAACCTTCCCTGGACTACGACAAACATTTCAAAACCAAAATCAGCTAAATCGGCCCAGCCGTTCTCGAGTTTTAGCGAGACTAACGAACAGCAATTGATTTTTATATATATAGATTTTGCAAGGTGTGACCGTCAGGCTACATGGTTATTTATTGTTAACACTCTTAACAGATTAGTTAAGAACTTGCACAAGTAAATGCATAGAATAATTTCGTAATTTTTATACCTGTGCAATGTTCTTATGCATGACTAAACTGACAGAGCGACACATTTCAATTACTGATACGAGACTTATCCGAATGATGGTGCTATCGACACTATTGTACTGCAAGTCATAAGAGAGAACTTCTGAATCAATGTGCCAAGCATTTTCCCAACCATGTTGGGGTCGGTTTCCAATTCAACCGAATGCATGGAGCGACTGCCTATCTGACCTCCACAACCCAGTTACTTGGTAACACGATCTCCTCCGTAAAACTGGTTGTCAGACGTTTGGGCTTCTGACTATCCGTAACTACTGTCAAAGATCCACGAATGACAGCCGGCACCAACGGGTTAACGTGCTTTCCGAGGCACGGGGGGGTCTGGGTATGTAAAGGTGGTCTTCATTCATCCACGGACTAACCGCGGCAAGCGTAGCTTAACCTGATCGATCGAGGCTTGCGGCTGTTACTCCTTCGCTACAAGCACCTCCATAAGACAGAGCCTATAATGGAAGAAATTAAGAGATTATATATATACTGGTGGTTGATTAAAATGATTTAGGTAATTTGCAAATCTGAATACAAACACAAAAGCGGAGTTAGACTGGAGACACTGAGAACCTTTACGGTAATGGTTGGATGACGAGTTAAAGTTACTTTTCCTTTCCGTTACAGAATCCTCGATCTTCACATCAATGTGATTTACCTAATACAGGATCAGGCCAGGATCTACCATAGTTGATAAAGTCTGTCATCGATAAAGATATTCAAAAGATACAACTTACAGCAGATACAAAGATTCAGCGGTTTTGTTTACTCGTTCTCCGGTAGAACCGGAGGCCCGAAAATATGTAAATTGTATTTTTTTTTATAATATTGGGCACGCTTCATAAGAAAATGAAATTGTTCAGGGACCAGCTGATTCATCTGAAGGGAATTGGGTAATCTAATAATGTTCAGAGTTGAGATACCTAATTAAGTTTATAAAAACGGAGTGAGTTTTTCAAAGCGAAGCTAATATGAACAAAGCTGGTATAGAATCTGATAACAGAAACCTATCAAAGTCAAGATTGACCAATCTACAAAACAAATAAATATTTTAAAGCTCATTTTAAAGTACAGTTACAAATAATAATAGCTTTATTTGTCATAAACGGTTCTCGGTGAGTGGCAGTAAAAACATTATCTCGAAGTGTAATTTTATTGTAAAATTACTACATTCCATACACCCACGTTATTTGTAATAGTTTATTAATTGCTATTTAGCTTTTCAATAAACTGTTTTAAATAGTCATTAAAATTTTAAGGGCCACTCAATGTTATGAAATAGGGCAAAATCCAGCCATTTTGGTATGTCGCAAACGAAGATTAAACACTAACGTAAATAATATACATGAACGAAAACATTGAATTAGTCTACAAGCCCTAAATATTTGTGATTGAATGGTATGAGGTAATTAATATTATAATTTCTATACTAACAAATAACATCAGAATGATGTATTATTTCTACTAATTTACTTTAAAAATGATACAGGAGAGATTACCGATTAACAAATGACTGGAAAAACTACAAGTGGAACAAAAAGGGCCTAGTGGTATCCCTTGGGGAACCCAGTCTAGCATAGGATTTACATAACTCAATTGACAATTACAAATTGTCTCTGTCTTTCCTACTGTTAATCTTACATTGAAGGTGGTGGGATGATGTGGTCAGCTTTCCTTATCTTTCGTCATCACTTCGCTTTGTCTATGACCACAGTGTCGAAAACATTTCTTAGTTCATTTTTCAGTGTATTATTATAATAGGTTATCGGTTGCTCTCGGGAGCTTTTATTTATAATGTAACTATTATCTGCAACTGTGTCTAAATGAAACAGTTTATAAATTACACCATCCCCGAATCCAAGAGACAATGGGTACGGAGCGGTTACTAGATCGGGGTCAGGCCGGGTCACGAACTGACGGTCCCGCCAGTTTTGGGTCACTCGCTACCTATGAGAAGTGGCTTAACTTTAACTTGGGCTAGAACAATGAGACAGTCGATACTGATATAGTTCTACTAAAACTTGATATATTAGCCATTAACTATGTGGAAATTCGTATCCTGTTCAGATTTTCTGGGATTATTGATCAGTATAAGCATCAAAGCTTTTCGATGCTAGTTTGGATCTGGTATTTCATCAGTGTGTATCTCTTTAGTTTTCTTATCGTTTGTCTCCTTATACCGCATTATCGCAACTTTTATAACAGTGCCTAGATAGTAAGTCTATATTTCGCATAACACAAATCCTGACCAAGTCAATCTGAGAGTTCAACTTTCGAAGACATGTCTTCAAGTGACAGTCTTCGAATTAAATTCGTCCAATAGAAATCGATCGCACATTATTAACAAAGACATTATTAAGTCCAAAGAGCGGTAGCCGAATCTTTCAACACCCGATTATACAACATCACACGCCCACCGGTGTCAGCCCCTACAAAGCTTTGTCATTTCGTCAAATCACCGTCCACTTTCATATCGTGATCCAAGGATATTAATAGCGACTGTGTAATTTCTATCCGGTCAAACCCACGAATACCATTGTTAGGACTGCGGACACACGATCGATCACAATTACGGATGTGGTGCTTAATCATATTTATTCAATTAATTAATTTAAATGAGCTCAAGGTGAATGGTGTTCGTGTGAGGCTGGAATGTTCAGTTTAATTGTTTTAGTTTAGATTTTATTCAAACCAGAAAATGAGCTTTAGCAAATTAACGCATTTCAGTAACAGCTTTTTGAAACGTTTAAATCCATGATATAGTTTCAAAAGCTTTGAAAATATTTATAACTAAGAAAGGCTTTAGATAGATAAGCCAGTAGACGCAATATGGGACTAATAAGTTGAGTTAACATTACAACAGTGCATAACGAAAATGTCTCAATAATCCGCAACAAACACTGAAACCGCTGTTGCATAAATTGAAACAATGTACGCTGCAAGTGTGAGCGAGTGACAGCTAACAAAACGTAACAAAATGTCACATAGAGAAAATAAATCGCGGGGAAAATAAAGCATTTCGCCCGTGTCCCCGTTTCGAGCGGGCTTGGAGCAGCGCTGTTCCGCGCACCACCATCTTGATACGGTTTAGCGTTCGTGGGAACACACCTCTCCGAGCGCTAATTTATTGCCTAGCGTTGCACTACATGGGACTGACGACTCTATCCCGCCTGCCACGGCATTACCTCGTAAATTCACATCGCAAATGAGAGCTAGCGAGCCGAAATCCACAAGTGCGCTGTCAAACGATGCTACGTTGTCACACCGTATTGAGTTATTTAGTTGGGTAACGCTAAGCAAATTGTTAATGCGGTTCTGTGGTTAGAATACCATCTTGTATTTTTGTTTCGTCATTCGACATTGGTTGTTATGCGTATGTGATTATTTAGTGCGTCAATTATGTAGTGGTCGCTTCAGTGCGTTGCAATAATGCACTAAATTGGCTTGCTGGGTCGCGGCTTTGGGCTGCTACCATTTTCTTATATATCAAGGCTTGTTTAACGGCTGTAAAAAGATACTTAACGGTGCCGAGAGTCACTTGTACTGCCCGTCATTGTGATATTTTTTTGTACTGGACCATACCTGGTTACGGAGATATTGAAGGCCAAAATTCCAATTTTTACTGAAGTTTTTTCACGGAAACCAGTTGTTGTTTAAACCCAACTTTAAATACCCCCACGACCCCTGTACCGTTGCATGCACCCACAAGTACAAAGTTTTGTGTGTGCTACATTGCGCACTACTTATAGCAATTTTTCACACCAAAAATAAAAGTCATTTCCCAGCAATTACTTTTGTGCAATGTACTTTATTTTGTTGTACAGAATGCGTCGTTGACGGCTATGTGATGGGTCATTTTACACCCCGTATTATCGAATGAAAACCGTTAAAACAATTTTGCAATTTGCATCTCTGTTTATAGTTTTCAGCGCATTTCAAAACCTGCACAACAATTGAAACCACGGCAACTCATACCCATAAAATGGTGTAACCAAAGCGATACATCACTACGTATCATCCTTAGTGGATCAGATTAAGTAGTAAATTGAGTCAAACCGCTCACTAACCGGTGGCATAAATAAATACGAGCGTGCCAAATGATGCACGATTCGCACTATACGTAAATCATTTACACAATAGTTACGTGTAAAGGGGTGATTAGACCAAAATAAAGCGGGCAACGGCCATAGAACATGTAAAACAGAGACTGCTCTGATGATGTTACTGTTTCGACCAAACGAACAGCATTAAGTAAGAGAATTTGTGTTCTGTCCAGTTTTTGCTGTCTGGTTCGACATTTTTTAGATTGGTCTTTCTCTCAAAGAAATAAAAAGTATCACAAACTAAACTAAATAAAAAATAAACTAATTTAGTTTTTTATTTCTCATAATACAAAAAAGTAAAATGAAACAGAAAGTCTTATACGAGGCTAAAATAATATGTTGTATCTCTAGTACATACGAAAGAAGTCTCGTAAACGCGGCGCCACTGTCGTGCGTCGTAATCATAAATAATGATTTATTTATTTATCTCGACATCATATTACATGCACAGGTTAATAAAATGCACAATCTTAAATAGAGAAAGGGTGTCTGAAGTAGGACGGTTGTTGTAGGAATGTTGCTAACTATATGTATAATAATAATTAATTCCTACCTATTGCCGCGAGACTTCTTTCGTGAGACGGAATCTAACAGTTTGTAGGCGTACAAGTATACAGAATCCACATATTAATTTCATCGTCTGACAAGAATCTTAGTCCAAGATTTGCTTTGGTCTTAGACCGATAGAATTAAAGGTCTTAGCTCTATGATCAGCTGGTCTAAACGCACCATAACAATAGTTCAAAACCATAAGCTTAAGGATCATCTCATAAATATTCTAGTACAATGCTGTGATTGCGATCGACGCTGATGTAATCACCTTCGCTTGTAGCATTTCAGTGATCAAGTGAAAATGAGTTAAGGAGTAGTGCTATAACGTTTGTCATAATCTTGTCAATGATACTTCCTGGCCTGTGGGTACTATTACTTACACAAAACATATGCACTGTACTATCAAAATGCAAATGCATGAGAAAGTCGAAACTGTATCCGTAGGCTGTACAGAGTTAGTTATGATTATGCATTTACAAAGTGTACAATTCTTATTTTATGTGAGAGCTGAAAGGACTTGTATTTTTGGCTGTAAAGTAGGACCAAAAGTTAATGTATTATAAAAACATTTGATATCGTATAAAGGGGGTTCAAATTTTGGACCGTATAAGGAACGCAACAATGCGCGCAAAAACATAGATCACGGACGTTACCGAAAAAGCCGCTAAGCTTAAGTGGGACTGGGCCGGACACGTCTGACGCATGTCAGATGACAAATGGGCTAAGAGATCCGACTAAACGCATGAAGCCATCGCGGCAGGCCGAGGCGAAGATGGCGGGACGAGCTTGACTCCTACCAGAAGGACTGGCCTGCACCAGCAAAACACAAAATTGTGTGGAAAAGAGAGAGGGAGGCCTTTGCCCTGCACTGGTACAATACAGGGGGTCTACTCCGAAGTAGTATCGGCCGAATGTTCGGCCGTTTCCTGCTACGAAGTTACTATTTGGTTCGGTCGGTCCCGATCCTACACTCTTACACTGTTTCGAATATTGACTATGGTTCCGACCCAACTGAGCCGATCCGAACATTCGCAATTAGCACTTCGGAGTAGACCCCCTGGATAGTTAGATTAGATCGTATATAAAGTTTTCGCTATCGCGTACGCGGCCCAGTTGACGTTCGTCAGTCAGCTAGTAACAAAAAACAGGCGTGCGTCGTCTGTTTTTCAGGAAGCTTCTAGAAGTTTAACCCCCCCCTAATTGGTCGAGCGGAAACGGAAGTCGTTTCCGCCAAAAGCGCGCGGATTGTAGCGGGAGCGGTTGAAATTAGGTCCGCGTTATAAGCTTTTAAAATGTGCTTATATCTGGCCTACAATCATTATCGAATACCAAATGACGTTGAATCTAAATATACTTCGAACATAACAATTTGTCGTACTAAGAATGCATGTAATATCAAGTTGTTGAAACATATAGAATCGATTTCCGCACTCAAATACACAGATTTGTCTCACATGGCGTACCTTGACATTCACATTTCCGAGTGTTGTACTACGTAAAGGCAGGTTTATACTGCCCCCTGACTTGACAATTACAATCAGATTTGTGACCGCGGTATAATCACTAATGTCAGTGAAGGAGTTAATGTCACTGGTATAGTTGGTATTGTATTTTATTTTGTGGTTCTACTTGAGAATGGTACTGCTATCGACTTTTTACGACAACGAGAAGACGGTCGTGTTAGACTGGGACATTAAATGCATTACAAGTTCAACGGCAGTAGTGTTCGTTTTGAAAACATAGCGTATGATCTGTAAGCACTACGTACAATACAAGCACTTAGCGTTTTTGCGTAAGTTATTGATCAATGAACACAAACTTTTAAGAATGTGGAGAACGTCACTGTTGCTATATGTGTTAACTTGGCTATCTACTGGGCTTTAGCAATAATATCGATTAAAACAGAAAAACAAAGCAAAGATAGTATAAATGATAGATAAACATAAATCCTAGCCAGTTATTGAGCATTGGTGGCCCAGTGGTACTGGCCTTACAAGTTGCAGGTCGTGGGTTCGAACCCAGGCATGCGCTTTTCTTTGTTTAACAATTTATCACCACTGCTCTCAAAACGGTGAAGGAAAACATCGTGAGGAAACCTGCATGTCCTAGAAACAAAAATTCGAAGACGTGACATCTACCAACCCGCGCTGGGCCGGTGTGGTAGATTATAGCCCAGTCTCTCTCGAAGAGAGGAGGCCTGTGTCCCAGCAGCGGGAACATTACAGGCTCATTATGCTTATGCTAAAAATAAACATAACGCTAGAGCCTCAGACATATCAAAATTTCGAACTAGCAGTATGAACGTTACTTTAGTACAACGCATAGCGTTTGATTCCGTGTCGCGTGTCATTGATGTAGACATCCATTCCACACGTAGATACAAGCTGGTACAACGCACAACACATCTCACATGTTTGTATTACACGGACGATCAATAAATACTCTCTCGTTGGCCTAGAAGTTGCAAGTTCGACTGAAGATGGGATTCCTGGGTTCAATGGACAGGTTGGGCAAAGTGTAGTTTTTTTAATTTAGTCTCCTTTGCCCCACTGCTGGGCACCCCAAAACCCCCAAATCTTTCCAGGCATCCATTTTTAGAGCCACCTCGATCCAACCCTAGCGGTATGCGTCCAGGTCGTTTTGAAAGGCACCCACCGTGTGGAGACTGTTGCCCAGGCAGTGGTGGTCCAGTGGTCACGGCTGCGACTTAGGAGTTGTAGGCCGTAGGTTCGATCCCAGACAGGTGCTTTACTTTGTCTAAATTATTTCATCGCCATGCTCTCAAAACGGTGACGGAAAAACATCGTGAGGAAACCGGCATGTCCTAGAAACAAAAATTCGAAGACGTGCCATATACCAACCAGCACGGGGCCCGCTTAGTGGATTACAGCCCGCTCTCTCACAGAGGGGCTTGTTTCCCAGCAGTGTGAACATTATAGGCTGATTATGCATGCCAGTCCCCGCATTTTCAATTTGTCGATGCGACGAATTTACAGATTTGAAATGCGTAGTTTAACACCAGTTACGTGGTAGTAAAACAGATATTACCTACATTTGATTAATTTATATACTAAGCTCCATAATTTAGGTCTCACGCAGCTTGAATGAATTTTATAGCTTATAAATCCAAAAGTTCACTTATTTGCATATGAAGAATAAATTACCGAGCGATATGCAGTCAATTGCTAGTAAATGATGAAAACGAATATATTACCGAAATAAACGATGGAGATATAAATATTTCATCTATAAATAATAACTGTTATGTCGGGTGTAAATGTCCAAGTTATGAGCGTGCAATGGACATGTGTTTTACATTCAATCTTAACGCAATATATGTAGGTCGTAACATTTAAATTACTCGAAGACATTGGGATGCTTTTAATTATTTAGCCAGTATAAAATTTGTGGTGATTTGCTTGTCGTAAAATAATGATGTGGGTACTAAAATCAACACTAGAGACTGGAATGGAATATGTTACGACAGAAGATAATATATTTTTTAAACTTACAATTGCTGGGTAGGCTGCGGGTAAAGACATTAAATATATGGATTTAACACTACATCATATTGTAATCGGGGGCAGAACTTAAATAATTGTAAGCTTTGATATTACAAATGTATGGAAACTACATAGCATCAGCAGCCTATGCTCTATGCCACTGCTGGGACACAGGCCCAATCCCTCTCACCGATAGGAATATCGGTGAGAGGGAATGGGCCGTAATCCCCAAGCAAGCCCAGTGCGGGATGGTAGATGTCACATGTAAAAATTCAAAGACATGTGTCATGTAAACCGATATTTTCCTTCCCCGTTTTGAGAGCAGTGGTGATGAAATAATTTACACAAAGTAAAGCGCCTGTCTGGGTTCGAACCTACGACCTACAATCGTAAGTTACAGCCACTGGGCCACCACCGCTCCCGGAAACTACATATTTCTTTTTAAATGGGCCTAAAATAGTTAACTAACTGGAGAACAGAAGCCGAAACACATATGTATAAGGGTCTATCATATTTTAAAAGAGAAACTTGGCACATCCTGTTGGGACAGGTTAACTCAAAGCTGCAATGGCTCTTTTTTGGAAAGGCCCTTCCAGACAAGGCCTTGCGTTGTTAGACTCACATAAAAGCCTAATAATATAATGTTTGGACTTTAAAACAGACCATGACCTCTTGAGTTTGTTTCATTCTTCTCAGGAATCAGTCAGCTAGGAAACAACGGCGCCATCTAGTTTAAAAATATTGACGTGCTTTAAAAGATCTATATACATAAATAAAACATTTCATTTCACATGAAAGCGTGTTTTGAAGCGTCGATCAAATTGGCTTACTACTGAACCCAGACTTGCCCCATAAACAACAAAATCAGAAACACTGAAATGATATTACCACTATTACTTCTAATAGCAGACTGATTGCTGATCTACGTTATATTCATAGTAATTATCTCCTATTCGAAACACAATCCAACTCAATCCCGACTGGCAATTACACTATATTACAAGTGTCCTAAGATTTGTGTGACAGCGATTTTAACAGACCGCTACAGTAACATTAAGGTACCTAGTTTACTTTCTATTACGAGGCAGCAGCTTCTATTAAGGTATCTGATTGAGAAGAGTAGATTCAATATATCTTTCTGGGCGTTAATAGCGAGGAACTATCGACTAGCCTATTATTTTGTCAAGTTGGGATTTATAGATAGCCGCGCGTAACGGTACAGCTGTGTCGGAGTCCTAGAACATTTGCCAGTGTATGCTCTTATATAGGGCGTTTGTTCTTTGATAGTATCAGACAGGATAAGGACTAAGTAAAGGTTACTTGTGTTCTGTGAATGGATTGAGTTAGTGTAGGCTTCGATTGGGTAACTGTTGTTGGCGAAGAACGCTTACGAGACTTCATATTTCAGACTCAATCTTTAGGGCTGATCTGAAAGGGTCCTTGGGAATCGGGTTACCGGTATAGAAGACGATTGTTAAATCTATAACATCAAAAGCACCATCTGATACAAAATTGTCTTCTTCAACGTTATTTACACTTGCAGCTGATCTTGTTAGGCAATTTGCAATACAATACTTAGCCATAATCTAAATACTGTTTATGCAGATAAATCTAAATTCAATTTCAGCTCCGTTACAAATATCAATATCGAGCAGTAAAGTTTTTTCATCCCACTAACAAGCACGACCCAGCTAACGATAGATGTTTATCACAGAATCTGTCCATTGCTTTACGAGACACCTCTAACCCCGTCACTATCGGAATGTGAATTCAATGATTTGAAATTCTAAAATTCTGAATTAACATTCCACGATCGATATACAGTTGGTCCAATTTCGACTTTTAATCAAATAATTTGGAGTTGTGTAGTGTAGTGTATAAGTTTTAACACAAGAGCCGTAACGAGCGATTTCACGGCACAAGCGCATCCTTTCGCCACGGCTGTCGGCCCTCGATCACGCCGCCATCTTGGCTGCGCGTGCGACAGATACGTTGCGTCACATGCGCCAACAATATAGAGAGGATCGTGTTACACTGTCCTAAATCTCCTTTGTTCTTTGATTTGCATGTGTAGATCTTTAGCTAGTGTTGTACAATATGTAGCTAGTTAATGTCGATGCATTTCAATTTTCAAGTCAGATGAAGCTGTATGAAATAACATTGTGATTAGTTCTGTTGACATGCACGTATTAGGACATATTACAAATGCAATTAGCGATGAATTTGATCATAACGAAATAGCCTGTATACCAGACAATAAATACAATTGACTTATTGACCCTAGCGCCGGGACATTAGATAGTAAACAGTTAGAATGAAAATAGTCATGATATCATTCGGAATGTATAGCATTCTAGTGCAGTTTATTATTTCCCAGTACTTGTAAATCATCGATTAATTGGATTTCATTTAGTCGAGATAATATCTTAACATTGAATGCGGGCGCGATTTTCATAATAACTACTGTAAGATTAAATGTAAAATCGTAATTATTTAAAATAGTTTTTAGACAGTCATATATCCATTATCCATCGTCATTCCGTTTTAATTAATAGGACGCCGAGCGCCGGCGCGGGCGACGACACAAGATGAGAGAAAGAATTTGTCGATTTCCGTTTTATTTATCTTACTTGATCTTCTTCGTCTGTAATTCTTGGAACATTATTTAGCATGAGTACAAGGTTGCTAAAAAACATAGGTAAAGCACTATTGTTAGCCGACGCATGAATTGCACTTCATCGAAATTTTGATCGAGATCTCAATTCTTTGGCCAATATTTACCTAAAATTGTTGGTAAAATATATGTCAAAAAGGTTGGTACAATTTAGCGAATTTTCGATCTAGGTCAACTTTGCATAGGTTGTGTAGTTAGCAGGCAAACAATTTCAATTCATCACTGCCAGTATAATGTAGCTTTGTATATATCCTGCTCCCAGTTTCACCTATTATACAGTTGTACCTATTGAAATGCAGAAAACCCCGATTACATCAACACAACAATAATCTCTAGATCTCTAAATCAATCAACATCACACAATTATAATCAAATTCTCACTCATCAAACCAATTTCTATTAGCATTCACGAAATCAAGTCGCAATCGCGGTGTGCCACAGGGGACAATGTTTGGACACGCGCTGGCCGCGCGACAGCGACAATGAGTCGCGTCTCGATCGCGCGATTAGATCGTATCGCTGCGCACGCGCCGAGCTCCGGTTTAGATTGGACCGTGAAATTAAAAGCGATTTATAGTTGTGCTTAATGGTTCTACGGATTAATTGTTAGGAACGTTGTTTAATGTAGGATTATTTATTTAAGTCGGTATTGAGTGGGATTTGTGTGGAATGATTGAATTTGATGTGGCTATTTGTGTAGATGATTACAGTAATTAAGGTAAATTAGTAACACTTTTGGGTGGTGCTTTTGCTGTTCGGAACTAAGGAGAGACAGCTCAGCCCAATTGCTTTGTCTCAGTTCAATTTTGCAAAAAATGTCCTTTTTATTATGTTATTTAAAATACTTTTATTATAATAAAATACTATATTATTCTAATATAAAAAAAATATTAAAAAATACTGATAACTTGTATGTGTGGTGCAAACTGTTAATATAAGTTGGTTATTAATAAATAAATAAATGCTGTTAACAGTTTACGTTTGAAGGAGATATTGAATGATGAAATTCAAGAAATTTTTCCAATACGATATTTCAATAAATAAGTACTGAAGTATGCTTTGACGGTAGAAATAAAAGCGATAATTTCTAAACACCAACTTAATCATCATCCAAGGTAATATCACAATCAAGCCCAATTCAACTTGAATATATTTTTATTCACCACAAGAATGACAACATGATGCTGTTCGATTGTGCGGTACATACCCACGTACTCTTGACTTGACAGTCTAAGATACCGTCAATTCGGGTTTTTATCTCATCACCCATCTTGAGCTCTATTGACTATTTGAGCTGTTCGAATTTTGAAGGGTCCTTACAACATGAATTAAGAGATAACAGATGTTATTATGTATGGAGTTTTAACTTGTGCTGTGTATACTTTTCTCTTATAATCGTAAGGATAGGGTAGTTTCCTGGGTAAAAAAATAATAATTATATTATTCCGTCAGTTAGATTATCGAAAAATAATGGACATGTATTTTTTCTTTTGTCAATCAAACAAAAAATGACAAAGATAAAGCGCGTCAAAATTTGGGAGTGGGGGGTCGTGACGTCACTTGCTTGCAAAGGTGTCGCAAGCAAGTGACGTCACGCGGAACTTTAACGGGCGATATCTTCAACATTTTTTATATAATTGACAAAAGAAAAAATACGGGTTCAATATTTTTTGATAATCTAACTGACGGACTAATTAGATTTTTTTAGGAAACTAAGAGTAAAGTTGCGTTGTGAACTAAGAGTAAAGTGGCTTGCGTTTCATTGTTCGTGTCTATGCAGCAAAAAAATGGGATCATTGAAATCTCTTCTCTCCTAATAGACTAATGCACAATGCATATCTTACACACACAAACCCTCTCTCCCTCACTTCCACCTTTACATTATGTATTACACATTTTTAGTGATTTTTTATTGTTTTTTTTTGTACCTAATTATTATTTTCTAATTTATTATAAGACTTCCTTAAAGATGTGAAAGTCTGGAACAAATGACTTCCATGTATTTTGTGTTGGGCTTTAATAGCTGCGCCGCAGGATTTTACTTTTGCAGCTATCATCCCTTTTGTTAAGTTATACTTAAATTTTTCTAATTATGTTTATTATTCTATTACTACTTTGACTAATTTTAAGTTAGCCACTTTTACTTATTTGATTAATGAATAATATGCAATGTCAGTCATATAAAAAAAATATCGTCGTCTGTCGTCTTACAATATCCTGGTCATTATTAGAGCCACAAGTATAAAAATGCTTTTTATATGAGGCGTTTATGCGCAAGAGTATTTGGTTGAAGCATTCCCAAATGAAAAAAAGATGTATGCAAAATTTCAGCTCAATCGGATACCAAGAAATGGTCGAAAAATGGTTTACAAATTTTAACGAACAACTTACGAACATACACACGAACAGTGGAAGTTAAATAAAAGCTTGTAATGAATATTTAATTTTCTTGTAGGCGTAAAACAAAATATGTTTACTTAGATATTCGGACACATAAACAAGTTAGTCTTAGAATTAGTCAGACAATGTTAAATTCAGGTATCACCTAATTTGCATATAATTTAAATAGATTTCAAATTATTACCAAGATCAAGACATTAGGTTGTCCACACCAATTATTCAATCAAGATTGAAATGTAAGACTTGAATATTATTAAGACAAGAAAAACACAATACTACGACATAAGATAATACGACGATGCTGTGATCTGTCATATCGGTAAGTTATGTGGGAATGAAAGCAAGCCTTTGTTAGTCCACAGCTGCATGGACAAATAAATCATTTCGGTAAATAATGCTTTATCTAAATTAGGACAGACGCTTGCTTAGATTGTAATTAGGGAATGTTTTGAAGTATTGAAGTGTCAGATTATATTTGTGACCATGACTTTTTATTTTTAGTGTCCAGCTCTTGGTGAATGCGATCGTTTTCGAAATTTGTAATGGCCGATTCCTATAATTTGCAGACCGTTATTGGTTAAAATTAAGATTTTTGTATCTTTACCAATAATGAAGCTAAGACCTCACAGCTGTGTCTAGTAGACCCTCCCTTATAGAAGTAGCTATCACAGGTAAAATAAGCTTACGAATCTATTTAGATGCCTAGTTTGGCAGTAAAAAATGCACCATTGGTAAGCAAAACGATTCGTTTTTGTTTATAGGAATCAAGTACTCAATACTCAATATATTTATTGCTTCCACGTGTGAACTTAGGTTTAGGGTAGGTTTTACAGAATATGATCATTGTAGGCGCTGTCGGGCACAGCCAACGCAGGAAAGAGGAAGAGGGCTTTTATTTGACTACAAGAATGTTGCAAGATGCAGAGGTGTCGTTATTTCGTTCCTTATAAAAGTAAATAAACCCACACATGCACGGGTGCACACAGACAGAACTTTTAATGGAGCTTTCGACTAGATCCTTTGATCAGACTGTGAAAACACATCACAGTGATTGCGAGAGTGCAATGGAAACTATGAAACAACCAATAAATACAAACCAGACGCACTCAGCCCAAACAACACTTTCTAAAACCTTTTAAAATCCAGCCCAGATTAAGGCCTCGCACACAGAATAAGGCCACATTAGGCACACATAACGCCCCTCATACACTACAGTGGAACAAGCCTCCCGTTCTATAATGGTCGTATAATGGTGACAGCGCTATTAGGCGCTCGTTGATTTGCGACGGGGGTCCCGCTCTCGTTTGGCATAAACGGCTCAGGTGGGCCTTATTAGGGTCGCAAATATGCGAGCACAAGGTCTGTTGTCGTCAGGATGGCAGTCATGGCAAGTTTCATGAGTTAATAGTCATATTAAACAGGGTTTTCTGTGGAGTAGAGAACATGTTCGGAGACTTTAGCCCTAGAGCTTGCTTGAGTCTGCTGAAATGGACCCAACTTTATTTTCTTTTAGTGACAGAAATAGGAAATTAGTATCTCCACAGCTTTGTAGAGCAGTGGGGGCTCAGTGGTAACGGCCGCGACTTAAGAGTTGTTGGTCGTGGGTTCGAACCCCAAGCAGGCACTTTACTTTGTGTAAATTATTTCATAGCCACTGTTTTCAAAACGGTTAAGGAGAACATCGTGAGGAAACCGGCATATCCTAGAACCAAAAATTCGAAGACATATTGTGACATCCGCCAACCCACATTGGGCCCAAGTGGTGGATTATGGCCCACTCCCTTTCATAGCTCTGTGTCCCAGCAGTGAGAACATTATAGGCTGATTATGTAGCTTTGTAGTTACAGGCAATAGGCACATTCATTATGAAGCTCATAAACACATCTAATAAATTACACTGGATAACGTATGTAGATGATTTTAAACGAACATACACACCCGATCTTGAACCGTGTCAACGCACTTTGAACTTTGAAAGAAGAAATACCTCCGTTATAGAAACTGAAAGTGAAGATATCACCATCGATGCAGACGTATACAATGGAATGAACAATGTTGGATGCATTACATGAGTTCAACAATCATAAACAAGAGAAGATCAAATAAACAATTGACTGATTAATGAACCAAACAATATGTTTTTTAGCTAAACAAACCAAATTATTTGCATCAGCCGTCGTGGGTTCGAACCAGGCAGGCGCTTTACTTTATGTAATTTATTTTATCACCACAGCTCTAAAAACGGTGAAGGAAAAAATCGTGAGGAAACCGGCATGTCCTAGAATCAAAAATTCGAAGACATGTGACATCGACCAACCCGCACTGGGCCCGCGTGGTGGATTATGTGCCACTTCCTCTCACAGACAGGAGGCATGTGTCCTATAGCAGTGGAAACATTATATGCTGATTATGCTTAGAACCAATTTACAGAACAAAGCATTGAAAATCAAAACAAACATCGCAAATCCAGAACAAAGTCTAAAACTAAATCAAACCAAAGGCTACAGCCTGAATCACTTGACATTTAAGCAAAATAAGCCGAGTCAAACGCACGTGTGTTACCCGTAGAATAGAAAATATATTAGCGGCATGCGTTTACGAAAATTTATGAATACTAAATACCGCAACGACTAACAAGATCCAGTTTGGCAATTTATCAACGTCCAGCCACTCAATTGTGCGAGATTGGCTACTTTCGACTTTATCTGATACCTTGCTTAAGATTTAGAGGGATTTATAAACAGAAGGGATTACGGCGACCGGCTGTCTGGCGGGCAATGATTTAAAAGCTGTAGAAATTGCGGCTCATTGAAATAAATGTTGCGGGGTGATTTATGAAATTTTTAGTTTATTTTGACAGCGTTTATCCGGGTATTGTTAGAGAATTTATGTTCTTATAAATAGTACATTTGTTGTATTGGTAGAAAAAGGTGTGGCTTGATCTTAGTAGATAGAGTTATGGAGGTTGTATCTTAATGGAATCTGCCAATCCTGGAGGAGGTCTTCACCTCAGGAGTTCTCAAATAAAGAACAATTAAAATTCTTAAAACTATTGGTAAACACTAAACAATAAGAGAAATATTTACCTTTCTTATGTTTTTTTTGTCCTATCGCTCTTTGTTCTGAGTCTCTTGGTAGACACCAACGCCACCCAACCTTGACGGCCATTTTCAGTAGGTACTGAAAATGGCTGTCAACGATGTTTCAGTGCATGAAAATCTCTCATTTAATCTATCCTAATAATAAAGCTGAAGAGTTTGGTTGTTTCAACGCGCTAATCTGTGGAACTACCAGTTGGATTTGAGAAATTCTTTTTGCATTTGATACTCTAATTCTCGAGGAAGTCAAAAGTCTTGGCTAAAGAGTAACCGTGGAGTTTCTTGCCGGCTCTTCTCCATAGAAAACGACCAATTGGAACCGTGCACCTAGCTTCTGACGTTTCATAAGTGCCCTTGTAAGGTTTATGTGAAATAAAATATGTTGATTTTGATTTTTGATTTTGGCTATATAACATCACGCTAGACCCTTAAAAACCGAGCGGGAAGAAATAAAGTCAGAAAGACCGGTAAGCGGAAACGAAGTAGGTAATAGTGCGGGCAGGCGATGCGATGCGACGGTGTGTGTCGGGGGAGCAAGAAATTTCACGCGAACGAAGTCGCGAGCAGAAGCTCAAGCATCTCATAATAAAAAGGATATTCTGTTTACGATCTCATCTCCGTGTAAGGCTTACACAACAATTCTTTGACCTCTAAGGCTCTAACCACGTTACACAGGTACCTAAGGATCTTCAGCGCACTTAAAAAAGGCCAACTGTCGTAATTTAAAACGTTTAAAATCTAGTCGCAGTCTCTCGGCGACAAACAAATGTCAAAAACGTGTCAAAAATTTAGGGAAATCAGAGGTATTTTTGACAGATTGACACTGAGGTCAGACTGTGAACGTTCTTAAAATTACGAGAATTGCCTCTCTGATTACGATCAATTTAATAATCTAAGACTGGAGCCGTTGCATACATATTCATACACACGAGGACTTAGATCAATGATATGCATCAGTGAAACCATCGTCATTACGCCGCCGATGCACCACAGAGGCTGTAAATCAGCTTAACCCAAATAGGAAAACACCATAAGATCCAGCCAAGTAATCTAGTAATGCAGTCTTAATATATGACTATGGGCATACCCGGGCTGCTTTTAGCTAGATTTTAAAAAGCCCTGCTGATTTTCCCACGGATGCTGAGCCTTTGTTGTTAGGCATGTGCCGCGAGTCAAGAATTTTATCGATAAACTTCAATCTCACGCAGATTTTTTTGGCAATGTCATGTGCGCTTTCTTTGAATGCTAATGTGTCAGAACTGTTAGTGTCGACATTATAAAGTACGAATTATGCTGTTTATCTAGTATCGTGTTCAAGTGACTGAACTTGTTATCTAGTAGTTGACTCACTTTGACACTATGTTTTGCATATCTGATAACAAGGTAGTGATTTAATTTCCATTTTCTGTACTAAGTAGGCGTGGACACATAAAAACGTTTTACGATTCATAATTCTGTCACTTTATTCTACATTACAAGCGGCAATAGTTAAATTGAAGCATTATAGCAGACCAGTAGTGCGTTTTATCGATAATCGATAATAGTAAACATGTCGTATCGTCAGCACTTGGCTACCGTTTGCGAAACGTGACCGCCCGCGACAAACGGCGCGCGTGACGTTTCCGAACGCAGCCCGATATGTCGCCGATACGAGGCACATCACTACACACCACTTTAACCTTTATTAGAAGAGCCGTAACAGACATATTCCTTTACTCAATAGTCACGTCAGTAATTTTTCCTACGTATTATTTAAAGTTGATATAAAGTTTATGTTAAAAGCGTTAGTACAGCAATTTTCATGCTTTACGTGTTACGGAACTTGCGCTAATGGAGTTAAGCTTAGTTTGGTTTTAATTAACTTTATGAAACTTTGTTCTTAAGTAAATAAAATATATACCCTATTTTAAATGTGCAGAACAGACCAACTGTGTGTCCAAATAGCACAGAACTGGAGCCCTAAGACAGTGAGAAGGGGTCGCGGCAGACCATGTAGGAGATAGCGGGACGAGCTAGATAGGCTCGCGAAATATGGAAAGTGGTCTTTGCCAAGAGTGGGACAGCATAGGCTATTAAAAAAAAAAACAAAATATACCTATTAAAAAATACCTGAAAATCATCTACAACAATGAAAGTTTTTACTGAACAAACTTAACCGTCTCTCTTGTGGCTTGTTATTTGGGATACATTCATTTGAAGACATTCGACTTGTATCTTATGACTACTGTCCGGTTTCTGAATTCTGAAGTATTCTTAACCGGATTTTATCTATTTGATTGTGCTATTGGTTCGATATCTTGACACATTTGCGATTCTGAACACTCAGTCATACAATGAAATTCTATGAAATTGATAATTTTGTCGAATCAATAACTATTGAGATTATCTGAGGACCTCAGGAATTGGGCATTAGTCAGACATTGAAAATCCTGTACTGTTACTAAAAATTCGGTTATCTTTCTCGTGTTGCTAGCACGACCGTATTTCAGATCTTGTTGGCCCAAAACTTCGCCACTTCCACGCCATCGGTGGCAGCGCAAAGTTCACTTCGACTGCATTTTTTGGAACACAGAGGGCAGGGTAGAAGGAGAAGCATAGTTTGTGACACAGCTCCACATCCACACCCTGCTGCCGTTCCGTCCAGGTAGCCCTACTGTACCAGGTTGGAGTTGCATCATCCCACTTCTGACCGGAGACGGGGCAGTGAATTCCAAGTGTTCCACGAAAGGTTACATCCTGCAGGAAAATGCTCCTTTGGTGGTACATAGTAAGTAAGAGGGGGAGGAGTATCCCGCCACAGTTTGCAACGGGCGTCGGCCGGATTCAAATAATTTATTTTCTCTTCAAACAATGGCAACATGTTAATTTAGACAAGCTTAAAAACGATGTGACCCTAGTTTGTGAGAGACTGGTGTCTGTGCAAGGAATACCTAAGCTGTATAGCAGATCACCATAGACTCTTTCCGGGCAGCCGCTGAATTTTTAAAATTGGCAAGAAATTTTCATAAGATGGCAGACCTATACCCTGTAACAGGCGGGTGACTAAGAAATGAGCTGCAACCATAACACCTTTATTTCTTGTATTTATAAGATGCAAAACCTACAATTTCAGCGTCAAATCATACAGTGTCACAAGTATCTCAATTCCAAACGGTCGTATTCTATTCAGGTTACGATCAGCGATAGTGCGTTTGTTGAATAAAGTTAATACGTAAAGAACTCAGAAGGTCAACTTTCAAAATGGCGGAGGATATCAAGGGTCTGGAAGCCTCACCGGGCTACCACAGAGATCGAACCCAGATTTCGCACCGAAGGTGATCCACGAATACTTGTGGGTGACCTTTTCCATCTCGGCTACTTAGTTTGATCTAGCGAGACCAAAATAGCCGTTCAATAACCAACAAAATCAAAAGTAATTTATTCAAATTAGGCTGAGAATCCGCACTTTTCGAACGTCAAAAATACAAAAGACAGTCCTCCAAAACGCCCGCCCTTCACCACTTCGCTGGGAAGAAGTGGCGCAACAAACTCCCCAGCTGAGGGTGTGAAAATGTATGCTCGGATTTGAGCATAACGTATTTTTTGTGGGAGAGTATGTGTTGTGAGAACAGTCAACGAACCTTTACTGCAAGACTAAACTGTTTTGAAAACCACCTTTTGTTTTTCCTAGCGACCAAATACACAAAGCCTAATAAATAATTTCATCAACACTCTCTCAAAACGGGGAAGAAAACATCGTGAGAATGTCCTAGAACCAAAAATTCGAAGACATGTGACATCATAGCCCACTCCCTCTCCAAGAGAGGAGGCCTGTGTCCCAGCAGTGGGAACATTATAGGATGATTCTGTGTATGATCAAAGACAGGATACTCGGGGTTCTGAAGACAAGTTAGTCTGAGTTACTAGAACTTAATAAGCCAAGTGCACCTTCTTTCCTTCCTTATTCTATGGCAAAATTCCCCTCGCATACCCTGCAATAGGCGGGTGACAACCGCCGACAGGCATCATGACTAACAAAGAGACAATCGCGCTGAAGCTCTGCCTATCTGATTGTGAGCCACCTGGGATGAAATACTACGCGTTTGTTGGATCAAGTCATCATTGTAAAGAGGAGCTGCAGATCTGTAGGGTGTCTTGTTGACCTGCATTTATGAATAGGAAATACAAAGATCGTCCTGTAAAACTGATTTCAAAAGTTACTAAAGTATTGAAAATTACGTCTGCTGAAAATTAAGAAACTTGAGCAGACTGTCCTTGTTGCGACTTGTCCATTCCGTGATTTTTTCTATTTATTATAATAAATTGTCTTCTGCCAGCGGCTTCACGCGCGTGGGTGTCGTAAATTATCCCACAGGAACGTGCTACCGGGACAAACAGCCTATGTTCTTCCCCAGGATGCCATCTATCTCCTTGCCAAATTTAGTCGAAATCCGTTCAGTGGTTTAGGCGTAAAAAGGTAACATACAGACAGAGTTACTTTCGAATTTCTAATGTTAGTATGGATAGCTTGCAATTTAGTGGAACAGGCCTTTTTTGCGGACTAGGACTTTTTTGATGATGGATGCCATAAATAGAGCAAAGAAATTTTTGAACAACAGCCACGTTATAATCTGTATCCACCTGAATCTGGCCTATAACCAAGCAATTTAAACACATCGTAGAAATAACGAATTCCTCAAAGATCTTGTTCACTCCGTAAGTAAATACGACGGCAATAATTTCAATATAACCAGGTGATTCAAGGAAACAGTAAAATATTCTCACATATATTCCTCTAAGAGCAATCAATTTACATCAATCAATCAATGAGTTTACTTAAGTTACTTCCATTTAATTCGAAACACGATCACTATTCACTGTGATGGGCGGGTTAGTACCCCATCCACTTCAACTTTCTGTAGCTTCAATCTACGTCACTCGAGGATTTATCAGGGGCTCGGAAATCAGCCAGATTCATTGATAGACAGATGGCGAGTGTTTGTGAGACCATTAAGGACTTGGGACCTTTAGTAATTTTCATGGTTAATGGCGCCGATTCCCTTGTTCACAAACTAAACTAAATTTAAGTTCAGTGCATCTTTTTTTCTATTTCATTAAGAAAAGGACAGAAGATAAATATTAGTTTAATCCTGTCAAGTTAGTCAGCGTCTGACGTAAATTGACGTAGTTTTAGTAGCAATTTTTTTAATCACGACTAAACCTGTCTAAGGAGTATCTTAATTTGACAGGACTGAACTAATATTTATATTCTGTCCTTTTCTTAATGATATAGAAAGAAAAAGATGCACTGAACTTAAATTTAGTGTAGTTTGTGAACAAGGAAATCGGCGCCAATATATTGGTGTCAAGTGTTTTATTCATGCGAAGATACTACTTAACATCTAAATTTCTATGAAAGGACTTACACGTGTTGAGTAAAAATAATTAATTTATTATTAGAAGTGGCTTAAAATGACCGATTTTGCGGCATCAGAAAGTTTTATTTGTAAAACCCCGATGGCAAACAGTTGCTGCTGTGAAAGTTTTTACATACAGCAATATAGCGTTTATATTGTAGGTGTAAAGCAGCTAGCAGTTTTGTAAAACAATCCATCTGCAACATAATATATATAGTAGGTGTTTCTAATACGGTTTATCAAGCCTGAGTGTGATAATGATATTGTTTTGGTACTCTATAAATGAGCTTTCCAAAACGTTACATTTTCGGATAACCACGATGAAAATCGCTAATCGCAAAGCCCAACCATTAAGACTTATGACCGCATTTACTCAGCACTACGCGTTTCACGAATCCGCGTAGGTCCAATTATCCGCCGAATCGACTGTGTATCCGCGGTAACCCCATTCATATCCGCAGCCCATTCAATTTAGGACGTGCTACCATTTAAGGAACGTTCTATTTTAAAAGGCTATTTCTACGGGCCTAAAATTAAAAGCCTGATTATTTAATAAAGTCTTGTGAAGCAGAAAATAATGAATCAGCGCGTTTGTGGTTAACTGCAGGAAGGAATTTCTATTTAAAACGCTTTAGTTAACCAGGCTCTCAAGTCGAATAAGTAGTTTAACTTAAAACCGGCGGTTTTGAGATAAGGTTCAAAGGTAAAGTAGTACTTTTATTTATTTATTTTGGACGTAATCTATCTTTAGAAGCCAAGTTTAAGGTAGGCTAAAAAAACATTTAGGGCTGATTTTTCAATCAACAGATAATTGTCATTCGTGGAATAAAATTTACGTCTGACAGATTTTGTATGGGAGAACTGTCAACAATTCAAAATGATTCTTTGGATAATATTATCTGGCGTTGGAAAAAACAGCCCTTAGACCTGTATCCCTGAATCTAAATATATATAACTCAAAGTTGACTGACTGAATGACATGGTGATCTATCAACGCACAGCCTAAACCACTGGACGGATCGGGCTGAAATTTGGCATGCAGGTAGATGTTATGACGTAGGCATCCGCTAAGAAAGGATTTTGATCAATTCTACCTCCAAGGGGATAAAATAGGGGATGAAAGTTTGTATGAAACTTTGTCAATTTTAAACCGATAGGGCTGTACACTTCTTAACGCGAGCGAAGCCGCGGGCAAAACTAGTTTTCTTTATAAAACAAAAGCCAGCTTACTCCACCAAAATACACTCGAAAATCAGTCCCCAACGCGACCACACAATTATTATTAGAATAGCCATAAACCGGTTCAAGTACATGAACAGTAGGCTATACTGCCACCAAGTGATACTGTCAATTATCTGTTCGTTAGCCCTGATCGATCCTCGGCGTGTGTTGAAGAGTCGTAAGTCAGCCGTCTAATGTGTCAGGCCAGGTCAGTCGAATGGCCCAGATCGAGCTATTAGAAAATTAAGAGCCGATGGGAGATAGGCTCTGAGATATGTTTTGTTTGCTTGAATATTTTAAGTTGGGTTTGTTTTAATTAGATTATATTGTGGAGTTGAGGGTTAGGAGTTTTGCGTGGTTTTTTATAAATGGTTTTGTATGATAGTGACGATAGTTTAAAGACATAAAACACCTTCGTAGATCCGGTTAAATTATTAGGCAAATAGTTTAGTGTATCCGGAGATGATTGTTACGTCTTCAATCCACAATCGACATCTGGGTGGTTGCCAATACGTTGAATTAACTTAAGTGAATATACACTTAAGTTAATTCAATGTATTTGCTTTCGGGACACTGTCTAAACCATCCGGGTTAAGTTCAAGGTGGTCAGCAACCATAAATGCTTTATTTTGATAAATACACAATAGGATTTAATTAGCATACACATATAAATACAAATGGAACCTTACCTTTTGCTTGAGGAACGATAAATCCCTCACGGGTACTGTCCTTCTGGTGACTTTGATCTCAGACTGCAGCACTTCCATGGTGGAAATCTCTTGGAAGCCGTAGTCTTGTAGCGCTAAGCAAGTTCGCTGCACTTGCTCGATGCATGGAGAGAATGAGCAGAATCTGCCGCCTGGAATATTAAACATTATTTGTTAAACAATAGGGTTTATTTTTGTGCAGTAGGTCAATACCGTGCAAATACGTTTTTAGGGGTGCTCAACAGGGCACGCCACGATAGTGGCGATAAGACCCCTCTTTGAGGAGTGGCTAGAGAGGCGTCACGGCGTTCTCACGTACCGCCTGACGCAGGTCCTCTCCGGACACGGATGTTTCGGGAGGTTCCTGCACATCATCAGGCGGGAGGAGACGCCCGGGTGTCACCACTGCCAGGATCGCCCAGAGGACACGGTGGAGCATACGGTGGAGGTCTGCCCTGCTTGGGCGGAGCCCCGCCGTGTCCTCGTAGAGGCGATCGGCAACGGCGGCGACCTCTCGCGTCCGGCCCTGGTGCAAGCCATGGTCCGGGACGAGAGGGAGTGGGAGGCAGTCACCTCCTTCTGCGAAGCAGTCATGCTAGCGAAGGAGGTGGCGGGGAGGCTGAGGGAGAGAACCTCACGCCTCAGCCGCCGCGGGAGACGCTCCGGGCGTCGGGAGCCGCGTGACGACTCCCGGCCACCGTAGGCGCGGGCCTGCGGGCGGTGAGTAATGGGTAGCTCACCGTCCGATCAGGACCAGGCCCGTGTCGGACGGCGCGTTGTGTTCCACGCGCGCCTCAAAGAGATGTCAGCAGAGGACGGGGCCCCACAGGGCCGAGGCCTGCCGGGGCGGCGGGATTTTCCGAAAGGTTAACCGCTGCCCTGGAACAGAAAGGGCTAAGGACGGAACACGGGTGGGTTTTAGTCAGTAAAAGTCTGACACTCCCTTCCGCTCCACCCAGAGCGGGAGGGGTCATATGATGATTTCCCATCCACAAAAAAAAAAAAAAAAAAGGGGTGTTCAACATTCTAGGTTTGGTTAAGACAGAAGGTATCACAGTAATATCTAACATACAAAAGCATAATCAGCCTACAATGTTCCCACTGCTGGGACACAGGCCTCCTCTCGGTGAGAGGGAGTGGGTCGTAATCCACCACGCGGGCCCAGTGTGAGTTGGTAGATGTCACATGTCTTGGTTTGGTTTTAGGACATGCCGGTGACTTCACGATGTTTTCCTTCACCGTTTTGAGAGCAGTGGTGATGAAATAATCACACAAAGTAAAGCACCTGACTGGGTTCGACCTTTTTTTTTTGTTTTCGTGGGGAAACCTTCAAAAGGCACCCGACCTCCGGGGAGTGGGGTCGGGGATTGTGGGAGTTTTACCTCACTAAAACCACCCCGGTGATCACCATCCGCACATAGGGGTGGTCCCGGTTCCTCTTAAAAGACCAATTCCGGAACCACTCCTGCGCAACGCCTGTAAGGCACATCCCTGGAGAGACTGTAAAGGGGCAAGGGGCCTCCCCTAAGCGTCGCTATGCACGGCAGCACGTGGCACCACCGTCGACTGGTTTCTACCTACGACCTAAAACTTGTAAATCACGGCCGTTACCACTCGGCCAATATTGCTCATACATGTAATAGTATTTTGAAGGGACCTAAGCAGATAGACGACGATTTTTTTTTTTTGTGGATGGGAAGTCATCAAATGACCCCTCCCGCTCTGGGTGGAGCGGAAGGGAGTGTCAGACTCTTACTGAGTAAGACCCACCTATGTTCCTTCCTTAGCCCTTTCTGTTCCAGGTCAGCGGTAACCCTTTCGGACGATCCCGCTACCCATAGATGATGATTAAGCTGACGTTTACGGGTATACATTGGGATAACATAAGCTCGTTTCAAAGCGAATTCTGGCATGAATAATATTGTAAGGCTTTCATTAAAGCTTTGATTAAAAACAAATAGTAGCGATCTAAATTTGAATCGCGACATAATCGCCAAAAATGTAAACAAATATGAGTTTATGGAAACTTTAATTCCTACACAATAAAGTTCAGTTTACGCTACAACTTCAAACATTTTTATAACTTTTTCAATAGTGCTAGTCACTCTGAAATCAACTTAATTTCCATTAAAATAAAGTTGATATTTGTTTAACTTCAAATAACGTCAATTTGAAAAAAAATATAGGTGGTGGTACTTTAGAAATAATTATTCGATTTTATTTGTTTGTGAATTTGATTGTGAACAAGCCCTAAGTTTACCATTGTATTTCGATGCAAGAGAGTTCAGTAATATTTTAAGATTTTGTTCAAATAAATCGTCACTTTAAATAACCAATGACCTCATAACGGTTCATATTGAATAGTGAATCGTAGATTTAAGATAATAATGACGAAGTCGCATCGTACGCTACACTATCGAACATCTCCGTATTGTGTTAACTTGTACCACAGTGGTAGGTACTCGATAATGTCCAGAGGGATCCCTCGCTCCACGCCAGGACCCGTTCGGGCTCATAACAATGTTTGAAACGGAGCAGGGGCGATCGACCTCGCTATTACACAATCCAAACAAAACCAAGACGTCTTACCACTTCATAATGCGCGCGCGCACGTAAAAAAGATCCAGACATAACAAAATGTCGACAGATGTTTTCATTCCCGTGTGATAGATACGAGATGACCGGCTCAAGACTAAGATAATGTACCCTTTTTGTTACCGCGATACCGTTTTGAAATTTTTACAAGTCGAAAATGCTCAGGAAGAGACACATCGTCTTTTATGTGGCCCGCTTACTCTTATCTGTCAAATCTTATCGACCAATAAGGACAGCGGACGTCACTCACTCTGCCAATCTGAGCGACGCGGGCGCTTCACTGCGGGGGGCGAATTTAAAATTGTTCCATTTTTTTAAATGTGTATCGCGTGCCTGGATGGTATAACCCGCGCTCTATTAACATAATGTTGTTAGAGACGCTTAGTGGTACGTAATGAAGCCATTATAGAGGATAATCTTCGAGCCTTGACACACTACGCTACAGTATATGGCATGGAAAAATGGCAGTAGTTTACATTGCAGAGCTTAATTGAAGCTTAAAGGTAGAATACATATTTTAAGCCTTTGTACAGTATTCATTTGAATTATCTAACAAGTAAGTCGTAAGTATGTAAGTAAGTCAGTGTTAATATACCTAAGTCTGCAGTCACCAATCCGCCTTGAATATGCATGGTGATCAATGTTCGTGCCTTCTCTGTATGAGAGGAGATCTTTGTCCTGCAGCAGGGCAGTTACAGACTGGTATTGTTATTTAAAAAAAACTTCTGCCCGCGAATTTCTTATTTTAACATAAATTAATATATTCTATGACATTCGGAAAAACTGTAGCTTCCCATTAGTGAAAGAACTTTTGAATCGGATCAGTAGTTCCGAAAATTACGCCCTACATACAAACTCACAAAGGACATAATTCAAGTGTCGAACATTTTATACCCAAAAATTAAAATGCAGGCCAGAAAGAAAGTATATTAAACTATTTTGTTATGGGAAATAACATTTTGAGCTTTTTTACTATAAAGCCGAAAGCCTAAATATAACCCCCCGGCTGCTATTTGAGATTGAAAATGCCAAAAATCATTTTTTATAACAAGTGTTTTAAGCATAACATTAAAAAAAATACCAACTTTAATTTTTTAACATCCTGACCATGTTTTAACTATAAACTTGTTATTAAAATATGATTTTGGCATTTTCAGTCTCAAATAGCAGCCGGGGGGTTAAAGGCAGACTTTCGTTGTAGTAGTAAAAAATGCTCAGGAGGTAATTTCCCATAAGTCAGCAGCAGTTTTCATTTCTGGCCGGCATTTTAATTTTTGGGTACGAAATGAATGATGTACTTTTACCTCTTGTGCAGAAATTCAAAACCACGTGCCATGTTAAAAAAGACATTTTGCCAAATAAGCCAAGGAAACGTAAAAACGTCTGTCAAGAATAAGATCTTTCACACGCTCTACTCAGACGGATACAAATCAAATAATATTTTCGCTCGCAGCATTTTTACTTTCGACATTTTTGTGGCGTAGTCTGCAAACTGTCACTACAAAGGTTTCTAGCTGAGGTCGTATAGGTGGTGAAATATGTAATACACTATCTTAATGCATCGCGAGTCACGTAGTCGCTTCGACTCGACTCGACTCGATTCGATAGCGAGAGGGCCGAGTATCGAGTTATCTTAGTAACATGATTCCAAGTGTTCAATTAAAGTTAATTAATCACTGATGACGATTTGATTAGTTGTTTGTAGATAAATGAAGGCTGTTTATCTTATTAGTATTTAGTGGGCATTTGAAAGTTAATGTCTTCTAAGATTTCGTTGGTAGGGTTGTCAGGATTTTAGTTTTATCGTGGGAAATGTTAGAGATCGTATTGAGATTTATTGGAAAATAACTTTGCGCTCGTTAACCTTTTTACTGCACCTGGCACCTGGGAAACCTAGATCTTTCGAATATTTGTAGTGAAACCAGCTGCCCTTTATTTAAATTAACTTTTATGGTCCTTTTGTGAGTAATTCTAATGTACGTAGGTACACAATTTGTTTAATGACTTTCGAACTACATATACTACTTATGTACCTCTATTTGAAGCGAAACCATTTTGACGTGAAAATAATTTCTCATTTTTTCACAAGTTTTGTAAAGCGAAATACTCTGCTTTATTCATAAACATTGCTTAAAGTTAAGTAATGTTTATTAACCATACATTTTTGATGTTTAAACGTGTCTTAACTTTAAGCAACGTTTATAAATAAAGCGGATTATGTGCCACTAATTATCATTTCCGTAATTTTGTATTTTAATTTCGGCATGACAAAGAAAAACATTTAGTTTTAATTAAAAATGTAGGTTGCACGAGACTTAACATAAATTATAAAAGGTGGACGTAAAATCAATATAGTACCCACATTCTAATTATATGCGGAAAATCGAATGAATGAAACGGCACCTCAAGCTGATGTTGCTATGATAAAAATTTATAAAGTGCACCATATGAATGTCATAACGACATCAAGACAAAACAAACTTGGAACGATGAATACGTACAAAAACTACTCATATAACACAGCAAAATCTAAACACGATACAAAACAGCCATACACCAAGTTTATGCCTGTCTATGTACGGTACAGCAAGGTAAAGGGTGAAGTGAACACAGCCGTTAGTCATCCTCGGTGCGCTTGCGCAGTCTGTGGGTCAGGGCACAGGAATGTCGCCTAATTGACAGATTGCTGAGGACGGGCTTGTCACTGCTGCTTAATAACACCGGTGCTTTAGTACTTGTTTAGCAATTTAGAATTTGGGCAACCATTTTGGAGGTATTGCGAATTTTGAATTTTGGAGTGACATTGATTTTAGATTAGGTGAGCATGTGATACGGAGATACCCTGGATATACATACAGGCCGATTCTGATCGAGCTTCCATTCTTGAAGCTTTTACTCGTATGCAAAATGATCGATTTGAATGATTGACTTAGTTCGTTTGGAGAAAAAAGTTCGTGGGCACTGATGGTAATGTCAAATATGACATTTCTTTTATGTACACAAAATAAATGGTTTATCTATCAATCTATCTATGACAACCCTACTAACTGCCCTTTACAGTAACCATTAACTAAAACAGTCTGGCCATTTTAGACCTCAAATTAGGATAAAGATATTTTAAATCGAGTCTCGTAAAACAATGTTAGGCCCTAAGGTCAAAACATAGCTATGTCACCTAATTGATAAATTGGTGTTGTGGGCTGGCAGTGTCACTGCCGCTTAGTAACGAACCCTTTGTTCTTAACTAATTGCTGCCCTGAGGCGGTTATAACTCGGTGATTATGAAATCTTATCTTATAAGCAAACGATTGGAAGTTAAGATTAGGGCGATTTTAAAGTGTGAAGGTTAATTTCCGTGTGATTTATTTCCTTATTAACTAAATGTATTGGTTATGTGACATTTGGTAATAAAAAAAAAATGAAAGTGAAGTTTTTGTGCTTTTCAAGTTAGAATTTGGTCCCAGCATGGATTGCTCTGATAGAGTTGTTCCAGATGTTTGTATACATATGCTATTTGTGGCTGCAGATCTATATGTATACATTAAACATGGTCTTCATATGATCTGACCAAGATTATGTCTGGACTTTAAAGGGAGACTGTGACCTCTGAGTTTGTTTCGGCCCTCAGACTAGTCAGATAGGAAACGCCGACCTCATCTAGTTTTAAAATATGATCGACGTGTAAAAGTGTTTGTACAAACCTACTAACAAAATAAAATCATTTATCATTTAACAACAATTCATTTTTGTTTTAAAGTCATAAGATGTCCTGATGGACATCAATTCTGCGGAGCTTCACTCGCTAATTTAAATGACCATGTTCGTGTGCTCAATTTGACTTTCATTCATCATTTCACTCTTCATTTACATGGGTGTTTTTCTATCTATAATATGTATGTATTTACAAAAAAAAAATTGTATATAAGTAGTTTATCAGCCATCTTGTTACCATAACACAAGCATTAGGTTGCTTAGCTTGGGACAAATGGTGCTGTGTGAAATGTCCAGGGATATTATTATTATATATTATTTACACACACACCCTTTTCATTTGATCCTTCATTTTACTCTTTATTGTGCACAATAACAAACACACACAAGTATTTATGGATAAACAGTCGCTAATCACTTTTTTTTTTATTAGTCTACGCTGTCCCTCTCCTGGGCAAAGGCCTCCCTCCACTCCTTCCATCTTTCGCGAGCCCGCGCGTCCTCCTTCCAGTTTTGACAGAACCTATCCGGCTCGCCCGTAATCATTACTTAACTTTATTTAAGTAAAAAAGTAAGTAAGATTGTATAGTTCGTTATTGATTGTTGTTGGATTGTTTGTTGTTTGTTGTTGTAAGTAAAATTTATAAATAAACCCCATGAATACTGAGGATGGCGTAAGCAAAGAACAACAACTGGCTGCCAACAAATTAAACACCGACTAAGACAAAATTGATGCATGATGATGAGACAGAACAGAATCTCTAAACACTGTACTCAAACTGGAGCATTGAAAGCAGTAATTTGTAGTGTCGTAAACACTATACAGGGAGATGTAAAGCGATCTAAATGTCAAGTCTAGTACTGAAGATATCGACACAAGTCTAATCCTGGCAGACTGCAACAATATGCGTTATGTAACAAGGGCTTTGTGCCATAAGTACTCCCATTCACTGGCTGGTTTAGTGATGCACCATGTTTGGGATATCGATATTCTCTGAATGTCATTTGAAATTGTTAATGTATAAAGAAGAATGAGCCAAAAACTAAACTTTACAGATATTATTCATTCACATTGTTGATTGCAATGCCTATCGATATATTCCGTCAAGGGGTTTTATTTCCACGACCATACTCAGGAATTGCAGCGGTGGTATCGTCTGGACGAAATTTTGGTTGCATTTACGATACGAATAATGTGGGCTCCACATGCACCCGTTCTTGTGCGTAAAATATATAAACAAACGATGTACGAATTGGGCTGTACGCCCGTTGACTGTATTTCGTGAGGAGACTAAAATGTTATATTAAGTTTCGGTTCTCCCTTTATCGATTATAGCATCCCATCACTACCCCAGACGATGTAAAGCAACACATCACAATAGCCCCGCGTCGCGTCACTAACAATACTGGACAAGCCATTGATGTATTAGTAAAGATAACGCGGTGAAATCACATGTGTAGCCTGCGCGTACGCGTAATGAGGTCGGCTCGCAATCCACTCGTGCGCATACCGTATTGTTCTTTCAATGATCCGATTGGAATTAAGCTACGTCGATACTGCGTCGCTTCGTGTTGGGTAATGGTAAATTGTGGTTACATTTTTATGTAATGGAAGACAAAAGAAGCGAGACCGACATGGTTAGCACAAACTCCAGCTCAATTTCATAAGAATTTCATCAACAACATGTATTTTGTGTACTTGTTTTAAAATAGATGCTGGAGCATTAAAACTTAAGTAAGGCGTTTTCATAGGTATATCTTCACAACGTTCCAGAGATTGCTGCACTAGAAGAGTCCTCCATCGCAGCTTTTCTAGACCTAATTTCATGGCTACCCATATGTCACCGACCCTGAAGTCATATACTTTTCCAACTATATATTCCACATTATTTTTCCAACAATTCGTACATAGGCGAGGTGTTTCGCCCGCGTGCGGCATGGGGCGTCGTCGCCGGGGTGGCCCGCGCATGCGTCGGCCCCGCCCCCGCCCGAGGCTGCGCTCGCGCCGACAACTCGTACTATTATCAACATACCACCTATAAACCCAATGTTGTAATTTAATGTAAACAATCATGGGAAGTGGTAAGGATTGTTCTGTCATGTTTGTTTGCGATATGGTATTCATTTATTCTTAACATTGTAAGATCAAGTCGTAAAGGCTCCTAAGGCTCTCCTAGTTTTGAGGTTAAGTTGTAATAACTGTAATGATAATGAAACACGTATGTTAAATTATAGATTGCATCGTATTATTATAGCTGAATGATGGTGATTAGAGCATGTAGTTTTATACATCTACTTAGATACTTATATTCATCAGTGAGTCACTATTTGATAGCTCAAACCTCAAGAACCCGACAGAACTGAATCAAACAAAATATAATCAAATACAATTTACATTTTTAACGACTTATACCGAGAAGGCATCCGATGGCGGATAATAAAATTCCAAGTACGATGCGTTCAATTAATTTAAAAAACATTCGTTAATTTTATTAATGCGCGCAAGCCTAAATCTACGATCACTGGAAGATGTGATCGCGAACGCCTTCTCATTTTCGAAATTAGCAAATGAATAAAAAACAAAATGTTGGTAACCGCCAACGGAGTGGACAAGATAAAGAAATATACGGAGAGGTGCCTGCGTTCGAGGGTCCAGATAACACCATTAACGCCGGGGAGGCTGGCGAACAAAACAATAGAAAGGGACGCTAATATTGGTTCATTTCCGAAAAAGTTAAATTTCGCAAACTTGACACCGAAGACTCAACTCTATCTTGAAGACCACAAGGTTAAAAACTAAAAGACGCAGAAAAAGACATAAGTCACGAAGCAGTTCAGCAAAACGATGATACAATTGGAGGAGCAAAAGGGACAATACACGATGGTATTGATAGCGAAATGAGTGGAGTAAGTTTTTCTCAGCCACCCAGCCAGCAACATAATTAATGGTGTTCGTGTTGGAGACGAATTTATAAATTGGCTTTATTCCGTTTTTAACAAAGGGTGGGACATGTGTGATAGGGCTGATAGGCAATCTACGAGAATGCGACATAATTAGCGAATCGTTTTCAGGATTAATGTGTGATAATATTTGTCTGCGAACATCGAAGAATCAGATAAGAATAGTTCTGTAAGGTCTGATTTTTCAATCGACAGATAATTTTTATTCGTTGAGTAAAATTGACGTTTGACATATTTTATATGGAAGATCTGTCAAAAATTCAAAATTTTCCTCGAATAAAATTATCTGGCGTTGAAAAATCAGCCCTAAATGAAAAAGAGAAAACAACTAACTAATTAATACGAATCTTTGCTTGTGAGTTGCAAAGATCGTTTGCTGTTTATTTATGACAATAGGTACCCCGTATTCATTTGGTACATTAGCACAAGTTTTAGATAGAGTTTGTCACACAGGTATGAGCGGCCGCAACTTACGAGTTGTAGGTCGTATATTCGAAAACAACAAAATAAAGAGCCTGTCTGGGAGGCTCTTTACTTTGTGCAAATCATTTCATCACCACTGCTCTCAAAACGTTGAAGGAAAACATCGTGAGGAAACCGGCATGTCCTAGAACCAAAAAAAAAAAAATCGAAGACAAGTGACTCTACCTTCCCCCACTGGGCCTGCGTGGTGGATTACGGCCCACTCTCTCTCACCGAGAGGAGGCCTGTGTCCTAGCAGTGGGCACATAGACTGATCATGTGTGAGTGGCAGAGACGCTCTACAAGCAGATTTTTTTCTTAAACTAAATGTGCCATAGTAACAGTTCGATGATTTTGATGGAGTAAAACCAGAGAGTATTGTCGTGATGCCCCAGGGTCTAAGGCCTCGTCTCACATACACGCGGTTATGGGTTCAAATACGATGTGACTTTTTCTTTCTCTTGGACATTGCTGACATCGGTGAAGGAAAAACACATATATATATATTATAAACGTGAAAGTTTGTATTGTATGGATGTTTGTAACTCTTTCACGCAAAAGTTACTGAACGGATTTGGATGAAAGATCACTGGGCACCATTTGTATGGAAACTATACCCACGCTGTACAGAAATAAAATAGGGTGGAATAGACAAATTAATGTCTCTAGTTTACGATAGTATGAGTTGCATTAGTGTGGGTACTGTCTGTTAACTAAATTTTTTTGTATTGGGAAATATAAAGAAATAGTTTTTTTTTAACACGATCAACGCGGCAAGCTTCAGACAGTTTGCTCGTCCGTGCGTTACGGCCGCTGTATATCCCGTACAAGAGTTTCCTGATAAGTATGCGTTACGGCCGGTAGAAACATTGATTTTATATTGACCTGTTAATTTTTACTCCCATAGTTAAACAAAAAAAAGTACATGAAATTAAAAGTGGGGTGAAACTTAACAAGTTAAATCTAGTTTTTTTGTACGCAAGTTTTCACAAACCGGGTCAGATTACGCCCAATGATCTTTGGCACACAGATGGTTTATAACCAGGATTAACATATAGGATACTTTTTATCCCGATATTCTCACGGGATCGAAACTTATGCGGGTGAAACCGCGGGGCGCAGCTAGTAATATAAGTCTGAAATCACCAACCCGTCTTGGACAAGCGTGGTGATCAATGCTAGTGCCTTCTTTGTATGAGAAGAGGCCTTTGTCCTGTAGTGGGGCTGGTATTATTAAACTAGAGGTTGCGATGGACGTTAAATTAAAAACTTCCCGATTGGCTGATTCTTATAATTTACGGGCCGTTATTGGTTAATATTAAGACTCTTGTACCTTTACCAATAATGAAGCAAAGACCTCATAGCTTTGTATAGTAGAAGAAGTAGCTATTACAGGTAAAACTAGCTTACGAATCTATTTATATGCCCAGTTTGGCAATAAAAAATGCTATCATGGGATCAGCTGCATCCGGTTAGACTGGAAGCTGACCCCAACATAGTTGGGAAAAGTCTAGGCAGATGGTAAGCAAAACGATTCGTTTTTTGGCTATAGGAACCGAGCATAAAAGGCTAGACAACAATAACAAAAAGTTAGTATCAAAGCTTCCAAGAGAAATTATAAACAAAACAGTGAACGCTTCACTCAGTAAAGTTACAATATGAAATGCTAAGTGCTATGCAATTGTACGATGGCGGATAAGAAAATAAGTAACAGAATTCATGCTAGACTATAATAGAATTCCAATTTCCTATCAGAGCAATAACATCTTGACTGTATTAATTCCATAGGTCGCTTCTCTAACATTGTTTTTCTTTAGTTTCAAGTTTTAAACTTTGCAATATGTATTATACTGTTTGGAAATATTGGAGCTCCAAAAGCAGAGTCTGTTAAAGTGTTCACCAAAGATTTTTGGGTTCATTGTTTTCATTAGCAGTTTTGACGTCGTCTAACTAAGTTGTATTAGTTTCTATCCCAGTAACCGTTTTCAATAAAACACAGGGTCAAATTAAATTACCTAGCGAAACTGCAGACGTGATGAGTGTCGATATCTAAACACGATAAAATTAAAATAAAAAAGATTTGATGTTTTTTTAAGGGTCAAAGACCGCTGGTAGTGTTCTTACTTGAAGTACGAGCTGAGAAAATATGTTTTATCGTGTTTAAATATTGATATTAATCACATCAGTGAAGTTTACGCATAAAAAACTAATATATATGCTGATATTTCAAGTAAATACACTAACGGCGGTCGATGGTCCCACTGAAAAAAAATCATCAAATCAATTTCTTTTTGTTTTATCATGTTCAGATATTGATACCCATCACGTATGTGAAGTTTTGCTAGCTAATTTAATTTGGCTCTGTATGTTTATACTCTGATCTGACCAAAATTATGTCTGGACTTTAAAAGAGACTGTGACCTCTGAATTTGTTTCAGCCTTTCTTCTTAGAGTAGTGCGGGCGGGAGTGAAGGGCGGGCGTTTTTGGGGGACTGTCTTATGTAATTTTGACGTTCAAAAAGTGCTGACTCTCAGCCTAATTTGAATAAATGACTTTTGATTTTGATTTTAGTCCGATGGGAAACGCCTCATCTAGTTTTTAAAATATGATTGACATGTAAAAGTGTTGGTGCAAACCTAATTACAGAAATACAATAATTTAACATTTATCACATTTTTCTTCTGCTTCCAGATCAGCATAGCAGTTAACGTTTACGTCTGTCAGTTTAACTGGTACTTAGACTTAATAGCAAAACACAATCAGCAGCAACCATCCGAAAGATGTAACACAAAATATTGTTATTATCTTAACCGCCTTCAAATTCCATTCTCACCAATAAATAAGAAAAAGCGCAATCGGGATCGTAAATGTGAGAGAGCATTATTTGTTTCGCATATAATAATGGCATATTTAGTGGGCGATATCAGTTAATACGGAGAGGCTGGCATAAATCGGCGCGGGCGCAATCTAACATCGCGGCGGTCCCTCGCCCCGCCCCCGCGAGTAACTCACTGCTATCTGCCCCGAATATTGTTAATCAGTGTATCATTAGCTCGCGAGTACGACACACACTGTCCGTTTCTGTGGAGGGAATTAATTAATATTATTTTCAGGCCACATTGATTTTTTTCCGAAAATCTTTTCAGAATCCTTTCATCAGCTCTATATCTTCCTGTACGTACACTTAGCATAAAGCATAATCAGCCTATATGTCACAAACCATGCTCCACCTCCTATCCTGCCATCTGTGTCCCAAAACATGCAATCAAAGTGACCTCTGCACTGCCACCGTGCAAGTGGCAAACTTTTGGGAAAGCTTTAAAATACAGTCGTGGCACGAAAAAGAAGATAATCAGCCTATAAGGAGAGGAGGCCTGTATCCCAGCAGTGGGAACGCCACTGCTGGGACACAAGCCTCATCTCTTCGAGAGGGAGTGAGCCGTAATCCACTAAGCGGGCCCGGTGCAGGTTGGTAGATGTCACATGTCTTCGATTTTTTGATTCTAGGACATGCCGATTTCCTCACGATGTTTTCCTTCACTGTTTTGAAAACAGCTTACACGTACCTACACTTAATACTTCCACAAAACATAATTTACTATGTGACTGCGCAGCAGTATCTACTTGAGTATAATAGCCACCAATCAGACAGTTAATGACACTGATTGAGGTAATTTTGATTTGAGGGTCAATGAGAATGACTCATGTTTAAGAGGTTTTCGGTCAATTACTGCATCTACAACGAAGGCGCAACTCTATCGCTCTTCTGACCCTTTCCATGGCATTGCTTGTGGTGTTTTTTAACCCTCCTTTGTACAGAAGGAGCAAGCGCGGATATGGAAAATGGACTGAATGGGGCCTGCAGTCGTATTCAATATCGAAATGAGTATCTCTTATTTGGAGACATTGATTGAAGCGGCCGAGCCAAGTCCAGATCGGGATCTATTAACCGACTTTGGAGTCAATTGAGGATTTCCAATTTCCCGAGATGCCTGGGGACAGGTGTTCTTGCCCGCTAAAAACATTAACCAACTAGGTATAAAACAAAGGATTCAAATAAAACTATCAAATTCAGCATCTGAAAAAGCATTTATAAACGTCGTAATTCGCACCAAAATTCAGTTCGTATGTATCTGCGATGGCTCGGCGCACGATAGCCGCATAGCGCACAGCCGCGATATAGATAAAGCTAACGGGGAGGCGCTGCTATAAATACCAAAACGAACCAAACGCTAACTCTGTCCCACTCATGCACCCCTGGTACTTTCAGATGAGTGTTCGTTCTAATAGTTTTGCCGTAGGAGTGAAGTTTCAGGAGAAAGTTAATGAAATGGTCAAACTACTTTAAGCATAACATAACAGACATCACGCCCGTATTCCTCAAAGGGTTAGGTAGAGGTGTACATATAGTACACCCATATTTCGCCAGTACACAAAACATCTCACATGAAAATGCGGTAGAATATAGAAAAAATACAGGAAGCTACATTCTAAAATCTAAATGTGGAAAACAGTAGGTATCTGTGAACGTCCTAGAAACCCGGCGAAGGGTCCATAACGGATCTTGTCATAACCACAATGCCTGTCAAGTGAATTGGTAATATAAATATGAAACAATTATTTTATACCTCTGTCTATAATGTCCACGGCTAGCGATTTCGTGTCACTGATTTCATTGTATGTAAATATCCACAATGTAATTAACCTCTAGCTACAAAACAAATAATTAATCCTTAGTCCACAAAGTGTCAAAGTTAAGATACAGCTCAAAATGTAGGACACCTGTTTACCATATCTGCGACAAATCGCATACCAATGGTTGGAACTAATTTCATATTAGAAATAATGGGTTGAAACTGATCATAAATGCCAAAGGTGTTCAGCGGTCACTTCTCGTCCCGCCCACTATAGCAATAAAGTATTTTACAAGTGATACAAGAATTACAATCGTACGCCGGATCTCCCGTTGCCTTAACCTTATAAATACTGCGCTATTTATTTCTGGAAATCTGTATACTCTCATCAATATCGTTTGAATGTTGTTCTGGGAAGGTTTGTGGGGGAAATTGGTGTTGTGTAAGGGTGTTGTAGGTAAATGTCAGCGTAATTAGGTACTCAATTGAGAATATCACCAGAAATTTACCAAAACAAAACAATTTTTGGAGTATTTCAAGGGTTCATTAGTAAAATTGCGTTGTCACTATTTATACGCGGCTGGTTTTTGAAATCAGACATACGGAAGAAAACCGATATTTCGACTGATTTTCGCCATTAAGCTTATGTTTTTGCTCTGAAGACACATCTCAGAAACTGACCTTGATTGGCATACATCCTAATCCTTCATATGGACGTGGACTCACGCGAGACACAATGGCTTTTTTATTTTACTTTTATTTACCTAAGTTTTTAATTTAGTTTTTACGTTATGTTTATTGTTAATTTATTTAATTAAGTATTTATGCGCTTTCTAGCCTGAAGCACAGGTTCAAGTTCAGGCAAATTAGCAACTGTGCGCTATTTTTAATTGTTTAAGTATTAAATGTAAATGTATTCCCTTTTTATAAATAAACGATTTATTATTATTATTATATTATATTAATTGATTCTGTAATTACGGCATTCAACCAGCACTGATAAAGATTTCTTTATATAATCTCATTTCTTAATTAGTTTCGGAAAAGTCAAGTTTACAACTTTAGGACCATGTTAAACAGCTAGCTAAATTCACCAGTAAAACACGCTTCTAACTCCACACTAAAACTCGGTCGTATATCAAGGTGCGCGTACGCAATGTACGGTAGCGACAAGGCGACAACGCGACAGTGCGCGCCCGTGTCGCGTGTCGCAGCGACATGTCGCTACCTTATACGATTATACGCAATGAATGGAGAATGTGCGTGCGCGCTTAAACGGGGTAAGGTGATGTAATTAGAAAAGTTGCGTTTTGTTTTTTTTTTTTTGTTGAGGAAGGTCGATGGCTTGTGTGAAAACAGGAATAGGTTAAGGCCTCTGGGCATCGAGGCTGTATTTGGCGTACGAATTCAATACAGAAAATCAATGGAATAAGATTCGTTTATGGGTACCCGCACTGGGCTCGCGTGGTAGATCGCAGCCCACTTGAAAAAGCAAAGCTAAAGCTAAGCTTAATGCTGAGCGATAGCCGTTTTGCGTGGATGTGACACATGTCAACTATTTCTTATTGTTTTATTTTCTTTATTTATTCATAAGTTCTTTTGTGCGTCATGTTTACCGCAAATAAACGTATTTTCTTTCTTTCTTTCACTTCCTCTCGAAGAGAAGACGCCTGTGTCCCAGAAGTGGGAATATTATAGGCTGATTATGGTTTTGAGTATTTTAACAGAAAATATGCAAATGGAGCTAAAGCCAACTTTAAAGGCAATCAGACATGGAATCAAGTACCTAGATACCACGTTTTCCCTAGCGGGGTAAATATTTTAAAAAAGGCCTTATAAAAAATCTAAGATTTTCAATTACTTTTCACTGAATAAAAAAAATCTACATTCAATTGCATGTATCCGTTCTATAAATCAAGGTTAATGTGTCAGCTGCTATAAATCTTAACACTAATAAATATTAAATAGACCATTAGGAGACACGGTCTTTGAACAAATTACCACAACAGGCAAGAACACGAATACTTCCATACTAAAAACATCAACGCGCTCTACACGATATTCTCTAACTATACTCTGTCCACTAGGTTAATCGTTTTTTGACAGCTGCCTTATAACGTAACTATTCCAGATTACGTAAAAATTAACTTTCAAATGCGTAGGTAATAAAATAAATATATAAACTGCCTAATCTTACTGAATTAACTTATTTCTGACTTCTTACAGACATTATAATAGCGTACCTGTTTCAGTTTTGACAAAAAACATAATTATAATTGCTCACTAGTTCGATCTGTCAAAAAACGGATAACCTAGTGGACAGAGTATAGTGGCATTTGGCATGAATATTAATACACACAGCATTACATATCTTTTCTAAGTAACACTACACGCCTACGTTAGTCTGAAACCTCCAGTAAATCATTATAGGACGTGCCAATGCCTCCCGCCTCACTTACCAACGGATAAGGCAATAAAACTCATTCACACGTTCGTCAACTTAATAGATGCCTTATTAAAAACTCACCGCACGAATTGAATCGATTCACTTTACTCGCCCCGCGAATCGATTTATTCACCGATGTTCTCGATTCAAATTAATATTGGCAGCTGCGTTTACGCGCCAAGTACGTTTGATTTAAGTTCCAGTTTTCCAATATTTAAATTTATTCGTGTTCCATTTTGGGAATGCTTTATTTCCTATGTTCACTTCAGCGGCTGTATGATTTATGCCGAATAGATGTGTTTTTAATTGATTATTAATAGGTTTTAGTTAAATATTGGTTTTCTGAGGAAATTCCAATATCTGCTCCTACCTACATCAATTAAGTCAAGTGATACATGATACTTGTAATGGTTGTATTTGTTCGATCACCCATATTGAATTGGTTTACTTGATTTGGAACATTGAATTAACAGCTGTTCGCTAAATTGAACACTATAATCAACAAAGAAGTGGAATTTATGGGTGCACTAATAGGTAGTCTAGAGGTACACAGCATCTAAAGAAAGAAATAAAAGAAAGAAAAAGTACCTAAGTAGTGCAGGTAGTAGTAGTGTAGTATCTAGACACACCTACCAAGTATTATCGCCCAGAAGTACACAGTATCAAGACATATATATACCTACTTAGTGTAATCAATCGATAAAAATCAAACATAATATTTAAGCCAAAAATACACTTATGGGACTGTGTGGGACATACTCGTAGATAAATCTGAACCACTCCCATCCGTTCATCAGTTGAAACCTTTAGCATAATCAGCCTATAATGTTCTCACAGCTGGGACACAGGCCTCCTCCTTGTGAGAAGGAGCCGTAATCCACCACGCAGGCCCAGTGCTGTTTGGTAGTAGTAGATATCACATGTCTTCGAATTTTTAGAAAATCTTTCTTTCTTTTTTGTTAATCGGTTGTAACCTTTGCAAATGGTCAGTTACCCTGTTACTGCCTTGGCGACAGCTAAATGCAAGATATTCAGTACTGATACACGAATGAATATGCGGACAAAAGTCACCTTTGCACAACCACAACATGGCTTATTTCAGGCAGTACAATACAACAACGATGCTCGTTTAAATTACACATCGCACATCGCCGATTTCGCAAGCCACTGTAGTGAAAAGGTTAATCTTATAAATAATATCTAATCTGGCTCAGACACCATCAATAAATCAGCTTATTTAGCCCATATCCACGTTCGACTCCAACATTCCATCCTATTAACATTTAACAATGTATGAGAAATAGTATCGGTTAGGGCACATAAGTACGCATGCGATTTATTTAGCAATTGAGTGTAGCCACTTAAAGGAATCACAGCGCGGAGAAGCAACAAATTGAACAGGGTTGGCAATTACTGAAGACAATGCGTGCGTGAGAGTCGGGCGCCGCGCACGCAGCCCGCGAATTAGACTCGTTATCTGGACCTGGGTAATTAGGGAAGGTTTCCCACGCGCGAACCCTAACACTCACAGGTGGACTTAGACTTGTTTTTGTTCGGTTCTGGTTCAATGGTTGGTATTTGTCACAGGGAGGCCTTTGTCGAGGCTACGGCATGAAATTCTTCTGTGTGATTCCGGGTGTTGGAAGTTTGGCATTTGTTGAACTGTCTTAGAGTGTTGTTACACCATCTACATATACCGCCTATTTGGTAGAGAAATATAATTATATGTGGTTGGGTGTGTCTTCTCTTCATCCAAATATCTCGATGCATTTCTTAAAATATTGATCCTGTAAGTATTCGTTCTGGAACTTTTTTATGTGTATTCATTGAGACCATGAGATGGAAGTTTCTAAAGAACTAACTTGACATTTAATGGTTAAAAAGCTTCACAAGAAGTTGCTCTATTCTAATAATATTTAAGTAAGAACATCTCACATATTATGCAATATTTTCACGAGCGCATGAAATTACAATAGAAGCACCATATTGGTGCGGAAAGCTCAAAAGCCATGTTAGGTGCGCAAGCGCAGGGCGTTACGCCCCCAGGCGGCTGATGAAGACATCACGCGGCACGCCAATTGATTAGTCGCGCAACGGTCGGCGATGCGAGCGGACGTGTTATTATACGACGTTAGACACGCGTCCCCGTTACGGGGATGATGCCACAACGTATGAGAACGATGCTAATTCGACAAGTTTGCAATTTGCATACATTTTCGATGAACTACAACCGTTAAATACTGACATTGTTTTACAACAGCTTATGCTCGCTAACTTTAGCCCAATATTTACAATATGCACGCTTTTAGGTTTGATTAATGTTTATTATAAAACGTTTCCGTTTAACTTACGGGTCAAGTAAAGCGGGTCTGCTTTAATCTGCATTTGATTCAGTTCATAATAGGCACTTAAAACCTATAAACGAATAAATGTCCAAGTATAATTATATTATAATATAGAGCAGCGTCGGAATAAATTGCGATTCTCAGACAATTCTCAAACATAAAGAGCTTCTAAGACCCCATTTATTCAGGCTGTATTATAAAGTACGAAACTTAAGCGCAAACAAGTGGGAACGTTCTAGGCAGAGATATAAACTCATTTAACTAGCCGAGGTAACAGTTCAATAGGGAATTATTGCTCGAATTACTGAGTCTAATCGATAGTCGCACGCATTCGCGGATAGCCATAGAAACTGCGTCAATCGCGTTTAGCGGGAACCTTTAGCGTACGTAATTAAGCCTTTAAGGATGCAATACATCCCATCGGCTGATAATTAAGGAGTTCAACAAACGAACAGTATTTTGCTGGCGACATTTACTACGATACGGAGATAAGAGGGAAGGTTGGATAATACTACATTGTTGGTAATTGACAGTTCCTTGGTACAACATGAATTAGTAGGACGCTCGAAATGCGGTGTTAGGGGCCGTTTAGACGCCACTTACGGTGGAGTAACGAAGAGCCAATAATATGATGTTGTTACGAGTATTTCGAGAAAATGCGTGAGGCATGTTTCATCACGTAAGAATGTGTAAACATGTTTATATACAATCTAGCCAAAACATAACAGATTAGATAGCCGGTAAACAGTAGAATTAGTAATGTGTGAATGGCATTTGACTACTAATATGCCTCACGTGATAAACAATACTTAAAGCAGTACAGAACAGGATAGACACATGTTTTATTACTTCGCTTGGAGCTATATTGCACAGTATGTTAGGGTGCGTATACATCGACACGGAACGCAGCAACTTAGGTTAGGAACTTCGCGTCTGTCGGAGGCATGCATACATCTAGCAAATGATTATTGATGTGTTCGCACCTTAAAGATTAAAAGATAATGTAGTATTCATTCAAAGGCTAGGCAACCTTTTTTGTCGGAATTCATATAATTCACTAAACAACTATTCGCATGACCTGCAGCTGTAATTTATGTTCATTAATTACATATCTGGACAAATTGCATAATAAATTGAAGTTTAAATTGTAAATAAATAGAATTAGATAAACCAGGTTTTCCTTGAATTGTGGAGCAATAAAATATTTAGTGCCCATTCTGTGTTAATGTAAAATCTTAGTAAAATTGTGGTCGCAATTCTAGAAACTATTTTGGTTAGCTAGAGAGATACTTAAAGTTTTTGTTTCTAAAGTTGAGCCGCTTAAGTTCCGAGTTGAACTGCACGATCACTGACAAAAGCTTGCACTGGCTGGACATGTCCATTCAAGTCTGTGTGGTTTTTATGTTCTTAAATGACCTGTAAAATAATTCCGATATTCTATTTATGGCTGATTTTTCAATCGACAGATAATTTTTATTTGTGGAATAAAATTGACGCCTGACAGATTTAGAATGGAAAAACTGTCTAAAATTCAAAATTATTCCTCGGTGAAAATTATCTGTCAATTGGAAAATCAGCCGTAAGAGCTGATTTATTATTTGTTATTCTTGGAATAAAATTGACGTCTGACAATTTTGTATGGAAGAACTATCAACAATTCGAAACTATTCCTCAGATAAAATGGAAGTACACACACGAACGTACGATGACGTACGTCACTAACACTAGAAGTTAAGTAAAATTGTTACTAACCCTATGGACTCCTGTCTGAAATAAAATTTTTCTATTCTGTTCTATAAAATTATCTGGCATTGGAAAAATCTGCTCTTAAAGAAACAATTTCGTTTAATTTCTTATATTCTTGATATAGCAAAGTTCTCATACAAATAACGCTTAGTGCACAAGAATGGGTGTAGCGTGTCTTAACCCATTTGCCATAGAACACCGCAGGCGCACCGCCTAAGGGCTGGTTCTAACGTAGGAAAACATCCAGCTAAGCGTATTAATTGCTCCCATAAATGATTTTAATGCGAGGCATTAGTCTGGGCACTTAATAAAATTTTAGTTTTATGCGTTAATCTGCGGGATTTATACGAAGATGTATTTTTTTTTAATAAACTTCGCAGATGACTTTATTATGTTTATCTGTAATGCCCGCCGGGATACACGAGGCTAGTTTTTCAAAGGTAGGATAGCAAGCTAGTAGCTCTGTATAATTTCCTGGTTTGGCATAAGCTAGTCCTGTTTACACGATGCTAGTAAATTTGAAGCTAAAAGCATTGCGGTGACTTAGTCCGTAGAGTAAAATGATCCAATTGGGTACTATGTTTGCCGGCCACACAAGGCTAGTTTATAGGCCAGGATAGTAAAATCGGTAGTGGTGGTTGTGGGGCGCTACTAGCTCATAGCTTACTAGCTTTGAAATGGAGCTAGTTCTGTTTACACGGAGCTAGAGTTACTAGCTTGCTAACTTACTTACATATCTTACTATCCCAGCATCAAAAACTAGCCTCGTGTATCCCGGGTAAACGAATCAAGCTAGTGAAGACACACTTCTTTTTGTTTTTTTATTTAGCCCTCTTTACTCAAAAGCGCGTTGTTGGATTTTCAACGCTCGGCTCAGCTACAAAAGTTGAAAATCGAACTGCGAGCGTTTCTATTTAGGAATTCATTTAGATGTCGTCTAGTGTCGGTGAACACGGGCATTAGTTATTCAAATACTGACAGGAGTTTTTTAAACAATACCTACAATTAAGCAGTCAGATGTAATTCAATGATTGTAAACAATAAAGCTATTATATTGATATTAATAATACACATTGTCGTCCACATCCTGGTAAGAGCATTACGTTTTTATCACACAATTGACTTGCAATTTAGTTAACGAGACATATGACGTATCCTTGCGAGTCAATCAATGGAGCAACTACATACAGGATGAAATTTAAAACATGCGACAAATCGAAATAGGAGGTGCAGTAACTGCTCATAGAAAGAAAGAAAGAAAGATAGAAAAACGTTTATTTGGACACAGTTCGCGAAACACAAAATTATTAAAATAACAAATAATGTTTCAGACAACAATAGTGTGTGCCTCACGGCTGCGCCAAAAAGGTTCATTTCAGCATTAATCCCAGACAGATGCTGTCTGACGCTGGTTTTCTAATGAACCCTTAGGGAAAAGTGACGGGGAGTATATATATACACAGTTTCAACCACAAACAGTTTCAAACAAACCTAATACATACTTATAAATAAATAAATAAACTAGTAATCACGTATATATCATTACAAATACAAATAAGAAAATCATCATGCTGATAATCATTATAAATTGGCATTTCCCAAAGGTCCCCAAATTCATTTCGTACCCAAAAATTAAAGTGCCGGCCAGAAAAAAGAAGTACGGTTGTCTTATGGGAAATAACATCTTCAGCATTTTTTTACTATTACCTACAGCGAAAGTCTGCAATTAACCCCCCGGCTGCTATTTGAGATTGAAAATGCCAAAAATCATACATTTGAAAAATACCACCTTTAAGTTGAATATAACATCCCGAACATATTTTAACTATTACAACATAGATCTACAATAACCCCCTGGCTGCTATTTGGGTTTGAAACTGTAGCGGTATCTACGACGCCCCATGCGAACAACGCGTCATACTGACGTCACGCAAATCCTGCATCTCGCAAGCAGAGTTTACCGCACAATTAGCATATATACAAACTTATTACCAAATATCATATTTTTGCCAACAATATTTTGGACGGTCGTAGAGTTCACAACATGAAGCAAGTTGGTAACGCGTTGAACTAGCGGTATTTATCTAATCTTGACCGTTCCTACGAAACAAGGGGCATGCGACGACGTTGCTCAATCGCTTGCCTACGCGCACGTATGTGCGTCCCTTTACTTAATGACCATGCTTTTTTACACGTTGAATTAGATGTGTTAAATTGTCGCACTTCATCCTGTATAACAAAACAAAGGTCGTAACGTTTTAACGAGAAAAATACCCATATATTAACTCTTACACATAACTTAGCATTAAAATAAATTCCCTTGCAAAATCACTGGTTTTATTACATAAGCAGTAATAATAAACAAGGGCCAATCGGTATAAATTAAGCGGTGGTCGACAGCCGCGTTTACACCGACGTTTGAGAATATTGAAACTAAATCATTTCAACGTGACCCGAGCGTGGCTGTGCGTTCGAAATCGAATCATGAAAATTCATATCGCGATTTCCATTGCAGGGTTTATACAGCTGCCTTTATGTTTGTTGAGTATAAAGGGATCAATGGATGGTGTGATGGTGTTTCGAAATGATATCTCGTGCAGTAGACGGTATAACAAAATACAAATAACACCACTAATGAAGTTTGATTAAAAACTGATTTATTATTTTTAAATTATGTATCCGGCTTGAGGCTTGTTTGTAGTTGTTAATTTATTTGATTTAGATATCACGCTTTCAGGCTGGCCAGTTAGATCAGATTCGATACGATATCGAACCGGGTATCTAACTATTCGATTGTCCATTAAAAACATTTAATAACATGACAAGAAAACTGCCATTTGCCAATCATTTAAATGCTAAACTAATTAATTAGAACTTTGATTAGATCTATGGTATAATCTTTTTTTCAATTAAATGTTATGTATTATGTCAAATATTGATTGCATTTCATTATTGCATGCAAAATGATAGATTATGATCGGTAATTTGAATTGTATGAACCTGGTTGCGTGGGTACTTGCTAGGTAGACCCCCAGTGACTGTTGCGTAGGGGGACCCCTCCTAGATGACCGATTCATTGAGGGGTTGCCATGACCCAAAGACCACCTGCGCATTGAATGTATCAATTAACCCTTCGTATAACGTGGATCCGCGTGTGCAGTGATGAGGGATGAGTGGTGGCCCAGTGGTAATGGCCGCGGCTTACGAGTTGTAGGTCGAAACGGGTGGGTAGGTGTAATAGGCAATGTGAATGATGTACGCTTCAGCGTCATTTACATTTGCTTCGGAACTATTCAACGGGAATATGGGATTTTCGATCTTCATTTTGTTTGATTTGTTTATTAGTCATTAGAAGGCCAATTCAAGTAATTCAAAATCTAGTCGCAGTCGCATCTCGGCGACAAACAAATGTCAAAAACTTGTTAAAATGTAGGGAAATTAGAGGGATTTTTGACAGATCGAGACTGAGATCAGACTGTGAACGTTCTTAAAATTTTGAGAATTACCCTCTGAGCAGTGGTAACGACATCGACTTACGAGTTGTAGATCGAAGGTTGAAGGTCGAAGGCCAGACAGGCGTTTTACTTTGTGTAAAATATTTCATCACCACACGTTCAATCCCCATCTGCCTAGCCTGTTCCCAACTATGCTGGGGTCGACTTCCAGTCTAACCGGATGCAGCTGAATACCAGTATTTTACATGGAGCGACTGCCTATCTGACCTCCACAGCCCAGTTACTGGGTAATACGATACCCCTTGGTAAGACTGGTTGTCAGACTTTCGGGCTACTGACGAGTCGTAACGACTGTGAAAGATCCACGAATGACAGCCGGGATCAGCAGTTTAACGTGCTTTCCGAGTCACGGAGAGGTCTTGGTATGTGAAGATGGTCACCCATCCACGCACCAACCGCGGCAAGCGTAGCTTAACCTGATCGATCGACCCGTGCGGCTGTTATTACTTAGCCACAGGCCCCTCAAGTATTTAATTTCAATCTTTTTGTTAAAACGTTATTAACAAGGCAGTCTGTGTAGCTCTTCTTGTAAATTATTAAATCTTACGACTGCACTTAAGATTTACTTCATGTACGAGGGTCATTCAATAAATATTTAGCCTACAAAAAGTAAACGAAAATTTTGGAAAATGGCAATTTATTTTTCAACAGTCTCCTTTTAGTTCGATACACTTAGACCAGCGATGCTCCAACTTTTTTAACCCGTCCGAAAAATAGTTTTTTTTTAAACTCTGCAAAATAGGCCTCCATGGCGGCGATGACCTCCTCATTTGATCCATATCTATTCCCGGCGAGAGATTTTTTCAGATTAGGAAACAGAAAGAAGTCACGAGGGGCCAAATCTGGAGAATACGGTGGATGGGGCAGCAATTCGTAGCGTAATTCGACCAATTTGGCCATGGCAACGGCAGACGTGTGAACCGGTGCGTTGTCGTGGTGAAACAGCACTTTTTTCTTCGCCAGATGGGGTCGTTTTTTCTTAAATTCGGCGTCGAATCGGCCCAATAAATCGGCATAGTAAAGCCCTGTAATTGTTTTACCCTTCTCGAGGTAATCGATGTAGATCACACCTTGTGAAGAGTGTACGAAAACGGTGGCCATAACTTTTCCGGCCGATTTTACAGTTTTCGCCTTCTTTGGAGCACGTTCCCCGGTCTGGATCCATTGTTATGATTGCTGCTTGGTCTCTGGTGTGTACCAGTGGATCCAGGTTTCATCGACAGTCACAAAACGACGCAAAAACTCCGCTGGATTCCGCTTAAACAGCGCCAAACACGTCTCCGATGTGGTCTCACGGTTGCACTTGTTTTCCGGTGTGAGTAAACGCGGCACCCATCGCGCCGACAGCTTTCTCATGCCGAGTTCCTCGTGAAGAATATGATGCACTGTTCCTTCTGAAAAGCCTACAGTCTCAGCTAGCTCCCGAACCTTCAATCGGCGATCTGCGAATACGAGATCATGGATTTTTTTAATGTTTTCCTCCGTAGCAGCTGTTTTCGGTGCACCTTGACGTGGTTCATCAAAAACCGACGTACGGCCACGTGCAAACTCGTTGAACCAATTCTTGACGGTGGCCATCGATGGAGAATAGTCACCGTACACAGCATCCAAGCGCTCTTTGATTTCGATGCGCGTTTTCCCTTCCAAAAATAGGAATCGAATCACCGAACGATATTGCTCTTTTTCCATTTTTGTAAAACCGATCGATACATTCGCTTCCATAAGTTGTCAAATTATAACAAATGAAGGGATTTGAATGAAAATTTGAAAAAAGAATTAAAAAAGAATGTGCTACACTGTGGTAAAACTCTTTTGAAACTACAGCGCCCTCTGGCGATGAGGCTAGGTACTTATTGAATGCACCTCGTATTAGTTGCTGCATATACCTAAGAACCGGAGTAACCGACATAGCTTGTAGAGTAGGAAACCATGGCAGTGGCATGGTAGTGGCAGTGGGCTGGCCATGTTAGTCAAAGGACCGATGGCCGATGGAACAGACGAGTCCAGGGGGTCTACTCCGAAGTAGTATCGGCCGAATGTTTGGCCGTTTCCTGCTACGAACTTACTATTTGGTTCGGTCGGTCCCAGTCCTACACTCCTACACTCTTTCGAATATTGACTATGGTCCCAACCCAACTGAGCCGATCCGAACTTTGTTCGCATTTTCAATAATATTCGGTCCGGCCATGTGTCGGTCCGATCCGAACATTCACACTTTGCACTTCGGAGTAGACCCCCTTTTTTTTTTTTTTTTTTTTTGGATGGGAAATCATCAAATGACCCCTCCCGCTCTGGGTGGAGCGGAAGGGAGTGTCAGACTTTTACTGACTAAAACCCATCCGTGTTCCTTCCTTAGCCCTTTCTGTTCCAGGGCAGCGGTTAACCTTTCGGAAAATCCCGCCGCCCCGGCAGGCTTCGGCCCTATGGGGCCCCGTCCTCTGCTGACATTTTCTCTTGAGGCGCGCGTGGAACACAACGCACCGTCCGGCACGGGCCTGGTCCTGATCGGACGGTGAGCTACCCATTACTCACCGCCCGCAGGCCCGCGCCTACGGTGGCCGGGAGTCGTCACGCGGCCCCCGACGCCCGGAGCGTCTCCCGCGGCGGCTGAGGCGTGAGGTGGTCTCTCTCAGCCACCTCCTTCGCTAGCATGACTGCTTCGCAGAAGGAGGTGACTGCCTCCCACTCCCTCTCGCCCCGGACCATGGCTTGCACCAGGGCCGGACGCGAGAGGTCTCCGCCGTTGCCGATCGCCTCTACGAGGACACGGCGGGGCTCCGCCCAAGCAGGGCAGACCGCCACCGTATGCTCCACCGAGTCCTCCGGGCGATCCTGGCAGTGGTGACACCCGGGCGTCTCCTCCCGCCTGATTATGTGCAGGAACCTCCCGAAACATCCGTGTCCGGAGAGGACCTGCGTCAAGCGGAAGGTGAGAACGCCGTGACGCCTCTCTAGCCACTCCTCAAAGAGGGGTCTTATCGCCGCTATCGCGGCGTGCCCTGCGCTGGGTTGCGATAGTCGCGCCTTCCATTCCGCCATGAGATCGCGCCGGAGGTCCGTCCGCTCCGCAGCGATTTGCCGCGGGTGCAGAGTTTCCCCCCGGCGTAGTGCCTCCGCGCGCCAATCATGCAGGCGCGCGAGGACTATCGCCTCCAGATCCCACGGCGGCAGTCCGGCAAGGAGGCGGAGTAGACCCCCTGGAGTGGAGACCTCGTATCGGCAAGCGTAGTGTGGGACGCCCCCCAGCTAGACGGACCGACGACCTTAAGAGAGTGGCTGGGACAGCTTGAACGAGGAAGTCGGAGGACAGCGTGTTGTGATCAGCCTGGGAGAGGCCTATGCCCAACAGTGGACTGCGATAGGCTTAGTTAAGTGATACCTCATGAAAGTACAGGGCCTTCATTCAATGTCTAAAAACAAAATGAACTACAATGAAGACACGTTTGTTTTATGCTTTTGTGTGGCAGGAGATAGAATTTTAATAAGAAAATCACAAAAATTATTACACAAAAGAAACAGGATTTTTGGGCTGGCCATCGCCAAATATAGCGTGGTAAAATGCGTAACATAATGGCTTTTATTTTGACAGTTCAACAACATTCATTGCGTTATTTACATTGCTGAGCAGACAAATTTTTCGATCATTTGAAGCAATGGATTAGCAATATCCTTCAGATTGTGATTGATGGTGTGTTACGCAATTAGGGTACTAGTACTGCTGCTGGTCCTATCGCGCCAATATATCTACATAACTCATACCAACATTGCCGCCAATCAAAGCCAGAGGCCTCACTCACAAGTGCGCTCGTAACACCAGATAATTATAACAATGTAATCTATAGAAAACAAATATAGTGCGCGGGCGCTTGTGACGTGTGACCGGAATGCAAGCCGCAGGGCGCGGCGAGTCAAGGTAAGGGGTCAGAGAGAAAGGCACGCCTAATGTCTGTGTTAATTTCGTATTAAACTTATTAATATCAATGTTAGTTGGTGTGCTTTTCCCCGTTGAGGACCAAACTTTTGGAGAGAAAAAGGCTTAAGGCTAAATGCTTTTCCTTCAAGAGGCTGCAGTAAAAGATGCCAGGAATCTGTCGAGGGAAGGAGTGGCATACTGCAACTGCAACTAACAATCCGTTTGGCAAGTGTTGCATAGTCCCTAATAATAACTCCTTTGACTGCCAAGTAAGATCGATCAACTTAGCGTATCGTCATTCATTGCTGACTTAGGGTCTTCTAAGAACACACGACAACATATCAAGCTATGCATTTCCAGTTTTAGCTGACCTCGCGTTGTATTGGCTTTTCGTAGAACAAGAAGCCAGCTTATGTCGTCGTGCGTACCTAATATCATAAAAACCAGTTACTGGTCTTCCGAGGCCAGTTCCCCTGCTACAGGATAATCATTATCCTCTAGTTTGTTTCTGTCTTTTAATGGGTGTTTCTGCTAGCAGTATAAAACTACGAGCTTGAATTTTGCTCTTAAGGGCTATTTTTACCAAAATGATGATGATGATATCTTTTATCTGTGGAATAAAATTGATGTCTGACAGTTCGAGTATGGAAAAACTGTCAATAATTCAAAATTTGTTCTCAGAAAACTTATTCTAGGTATAAAAATTTTGGTAAAATGCACCATAAGTGAACTTAGATTGAGTATAATTAATTGCCAGTTCAAAATATTAGTAGTTGTGTTTCCGTTTAAAGACAGAGCTCGTTATTTCAGGTAATTGATTTAAAGGTATTACCTATGCATATTTCACGCACATAAATATTTTCCAAATTATTATTAATAATTATATTTTAGGTTGAAGTGGTGTTGAAGTAGATAAATCATCAAGTTTAATGGACAAACAGGGCTGATTTATACTTTGACTGGAAGCTAGTCTTTGTGGAACATGTTCTAAACGTTAATAGCTCTCCTTGGTTTTTGATCCCAAAAAATAGCCAAGTTAGCTAGTTTTTTGGGAAAAAAAATATTCTATGTTTTTTTATGGGCCTTGCTTAAACTCTGTGCCAAATTAGACCCTACTGGTCCCATTCTTCATCTGGACTGGAATTTGGCATAAGGTTAAGGCGTTTAAGCAACCAACAAACAGTCAGCTTTCGGATTCATTACGAGATGGACCATTTGACATTTCATTGAAAAGGTTTCGCAATATTTGCCTTCTAATTCTGAAGGCATAAACACGATACTTTACAGGTGCACTATACCCATCAAAACCCGGCCATAGATCATTATTGCAATAACTAATTAGCAAACGAGATATTGCGTCCATCAGGGGATTGACTGTAGTGCTAGAATTTATGTGGGATGTATCGGTATTTCGTGAAAGTGACGCAATTATGATATCTACTACAATTCTTATTTTATTGTTTGCTTGACCATAAGCATTATAAAAACATGGATATGCTTCCTCACACATAGCTACAATTGACCGATTCTGACAAAGCTTGGTAAGCCAAGCTTAGTAAAACGATAACCAGGATTATAAAAGTAATTTAGCAGAAACGATGAAAATGCTGCTCATTTTTAAGATAGTGAGGGGCGGGCGTTTTGGGGCACCGTCTTTTGTAATTTTGACGTTCGAAAAGTGCTGATTCTCAGCCTAATTTGAATAAATGACTTTTGATTTTGATAAAATTCCTTAGGATCTCGAATTTTATAACACGGGATAAGAAATTATGACTTAATATATCCGTGTGGCATCGGCATGTTCTAGAACCAATCATTCGAAGACATGTGACATCCGCCAACCCGCACTGGGCCCGCGTTGTGAATTATGGCCCACTCCCTCTCACAGAGAGGAGGCCTGTACCCCAGTAGTGGGAACAGTATCGGCTGATTATGCCAATAAGAGGCCAATTATAGAAATCAACAAAATTAATTTAGTAAACTTTAACAACGCATTAGGTACCTACCTATTTATATTTTTTTGCTGCATTTAGTAACACCTAGATTTGAACTTTGCCTAGTAACCAACGACAGCAAAAAACCTCGTTATTTGACACTAATAATACAGTGTTGCCATCAATTTTATTACCAGCAGATCAATTTTAAAATCGTCGACACCGCGCCTAGTGTTTAGGCTAGCCCATACAAGGCTTGGTAGGCGTGGTGATTGCCCACACCAATTACCAACCATATTATTATAACTATTCGCAATGTCATTACTGAATATAAATCAAAATAATGTATATTAAATTTTAATTTGTGGTGGCAATACCTAGAGAGATTTAATTAAGTAAGTTAAAGCCTATTATGTTGTTACACGGTTGTCGTTTACAACCTTAAAATTGTAGCGGAGTTTGTACGCAAATTGGGAAATAAATTGTTTGGAGAAAATGGTCGATTTATTGTTGTTATTTGTTACGATTTAATTGGTATTTTCACGGTTGGTTTAGCTTTGAGATAAGGGTTTGCGTAGACTTTAGAGCTAGGGTTTGATAAGGCAGTAATTGTTGAGTAATTGTTTGTTTGCAGGTTTCCAATGCAAAACAATCCAATATTCTATACTAAATTAGGCTCATAACGTCAAACCCAGAAATGAGTTCAATAAATATATAGAATACTAGCGATACCAACAGACGTTGTCCTGCCCGACCGTTTTGGCTTGCCGACTATTTCCTAAAAAAGTATTCTTTACTAACTTCTGCCCGCGACTTCGTCTGCGTGAAGCAACTTTCTTAAATTTTTTTTCCGTAAGAACTATCTACAAGGTATTAGAAAACTTAAAAAAAAATGGATGAAATCGGTAAAGCCGTTCTCAAGTTATGGCGTGACCAAGGGAAATAGGGATTCACGTTTATATTTATATAGATAAAGATTCCTAGAATCCGATCACAGCGTCACCTACTGGTTCCACTTGTGAATCTTACACATACAGGCACCCACTCGAACACACACACAAAAAAATCATCAAAATCGGTCCAGCCATTTAGTGACGTACACATGATGAAGAAGATAAAAGCTAAAAGCTCAAAAATATTACAAAAACAAAGTTATACGAAAAAACACAAGCATTATTATGATTTGTGCAATTATTTTAGAAATAATTTAGTTGGTAGGTACTTACTCACTTAATTTCTAAAGTACCTACCTAACTCCCCCTGCGAAGCAAAACACACACTAACTAATATACAAAAGAGACACCTCAAACAAACTGCATATTTCGCTCGTTTATCTAAACTTAAAGCTAGTTAGCTACATGTAAAGCTTAAAGTTCGCTCAGCTGTTGACATTGTGCTTTGATCCACATTCGAGACCAGTTTCAGCGAGCTATGGGCCCTATTTATAGACGTGTAGCGCGCATTCTACGTGTGAATAATGTTAAGTTCATATTAAAGTTGGTTGGTGAGTAATAAATAACTACTAGGTACCAGTAAACAGGGTGGGGTAGGAATATGATGGACGTAATTTGGTGAGGTGTGGTTTGACTATGAATATGACGTCTATCGCGCGGGTGTTACAAAGGTTTTTACAATTTTTTATTTATCCCTTTTTTGTCTTTGTAATTGACATGTGTGTCACTAATAAAATATGAAGCATTGATTAAGGGATTGATTACTATAGAGCGTTCTTCCGCTTACGAGGTAATTATCGTTAAGAGAGGATGATGTCGACGTTAGTGGGCATCAGTGATCCTGAATTGCTACAGTAAAATAATAAAAATTCATTTATTTTTCAGAGATAGTCTTTTACTTTGTTCTTCTTCCTGCCCTTTTCCCAGTTTATACTCGTGCATTTGCGCCAGGAACGCCAGTCTCGGGTTGTCGCAGGTGATAAGTTTTAAGATTTAAGGACCTTCACGACAGTTGGCTGTGTGTCATTGTTCTACACTCTTGTCAATGTTCTATGTCAACAGTCTTCACGGAGTAGTTGTCATCTCGGCGCATTTTACTCGTATGTCCATAGCAACGGAGAGAGATACGGCCCTTTACATTACATTAAATTAAAATAAATAAAATTGAATCACGCCTGTAGCCCCCAAACGAATAGGCAGAGGTGAACATAGTCCGTCTTATTACAAAACGAAATCTAACTTTAGTTCTAGCCTAAATCTTTGAGACAGTATTTGTATTTAGAACTTTATTTCGATTTAGGTAAAGTTCGTAATACTAAAATGACAACTTAGCACCGAACTAAGCTGTCATTTTTGTATAAAGAACTAGATTTCTATAACAGTTATGTTCTTAATTCAAAAACTGGCTCGGTGGTTTAAACCTGAGGGGCAATTCTCGTAATTTTAAGAACGTTCACAGTCTGATCTCAGTCTCAATCTGTCAAAAAAACCTTAAATTTCCCTACATTTTGACAAGTTTTTGACATTTTTTTTGTCGCTGAGATGAGACTGCGACTAGATTTTGAACGTTTTAAATTACGAGAATTGGCTTTCTGATCTTAAGAAAAGCCTTGTTTTGTAATAAGGGGGAGTAGGTACAGTCGCTGTAGAAATATCAATAAAAGGTACGTGTAATATTAGACTACAAATCAGTTTGTTCAAACAACTTTCCAAAAGTTGGTCTAGAGACCAACTTTTGGAAACAATACACTGAGGGTTGGGTCTCTCATTCCTGACATTCCATATTTCCAAGCATAAACTGTATCATACTTATATTATAACAACATAATTATCAAGTAACATGAAACAGAATAGCACACAAGCCGACAGACAGACCATATATATTGTCTTTATGATATTTAAATGACCAAGAATTAACATGTCAACATTGCGTGCAGACCCGACCTTATATTATTTACCTATTTCATATTTTATGCTAGATTTATGGAGCTACTTATTGGCCAATCAGTGGACGGCACCCGTGCGGCTATTATCATTTAATTTTAGTGCTGTAATAATTGTTGAGTAGGATACTAAGATTAGGTGTGAGAGCGCCATTTTAGGGTAATGTGAATTAGTTTCTATTATGTGCCAAATCAGTATTATTGTTATCACCGAATATTAACTTCGTATTAAATCTTGATAAATATTATATAAGGGTTATAAATCGCGAAAAAAAAATATCAGCTGCTCCCTACATTTTGACGAGTTATGCGAACATAAATGTAGGGAGCAGCTGATTTTTTTTTCGTGATTTCAGGTTTGGTCCCATAGTAAAAGTTGTTTATAATGATGAGTAGGTACAATGACCTCTTAAGAGGTTGTTGGTGTTTTACAAATAACCCTGTATATAAACTTCGTTTGATAACAATTACTTACCTAAAGCCTGGTTTTCTAAGACGACGTCGAGTAGTAAAGGGTCCATGAACGTTTCTAGTATTTTTTGTAAACGTATAGGTACAGTCACGAGCAAAAGTATGTATACACTCGGCTTTATTCAAAAGCGATTTACTCCTTTATTTTTAATTGAAATTTTATGTTGTTATGAACATAGCATTTTCGAACCCATAGGTTTATGTAATGTGTCGTATTTCAACGTTCCATTCGTTATTTCACGAAAAAATTGCAGTTGAAAGTCGCCAAGTGTTGACATATTGGTGTTCCTGACTGTACAGACGCCAGCACATCAAGATACTACAATCTGTCAAATTTATTTAATAGATTTTCAAACTTTATAACCAAAGCATTAAGGTTCAAGGTTAATTGGAATTTTTTGTTAAATTGAATTTTTACAGTTTCGGGTAGCTTGACCTGCTGGCGTCTGTACAACTGACTGCCTCTTCTCTAAGAAAGTGCTACGAAACTGTGTAAAAGTGCAAATTGACACTGTTCTTAGTTATAACATAATATTAAGTTACAGTTAAATTGCTTATATTAGTCTAGATTATAATCAATTACTAAGAACTTTTTAGTTCTTATTAAACAAGAAAAAAAAAACTTGTTTGGCGCCGTCACCAGTGTCCATCTGTTCCCGTAACGTGCAGCTGACAGGACACGCTATATTAACAGAATGATTGGACTGTTTGAAGTAAATGATTTTACCTAGGAATACGCAGTTTTTCGTTTGGTCTAGCTTTTAGCTATAGCTACTGTAGCCATTATTTAATTGGTATAAATTCCAACACAATGACAGAGGTCCGTAAAATTGTACTACTGCAGTACAAAACACCTACGATGTAAAGGTATTGCGCAATTTGTGTATAAAGTAATTCATTGCGTGTTTGCTGTAGAGCTGACAACATTGCCCTAATAAGACTTGGGTGTAAAGTTTATTGCTGGCTATTTTACACCTATGTACGATACTAGGTACTTAAAACTTCTTATAAGCGATGTGACGTAAGACTTTCGGGAGTAATGAAGTTGTATATTGCATAGAATTATAACTTTTCTAGCTGCGCCCCGCGGTTTCACCCGCATAAGTTTCGATCCCGTGGGAATATCGGGATAAAAAGTATCCTATATGTTAATCCTGGTTATAAACCATCTGTGTGCCAAATTTCATCCAAATCTGTACAGTATTTTTTGCGTGAACGAGTAACAAACATCCATCCATACAAACATTCACGTTTATAATATTAGTAGGATAACAGCTTGCAGCTTGATGGGCCCGTGGATAAATAATAACAGCCGCACGGGTCGATCGAAGGTTAACTACGCATGTCGCGGTCGGTTTGTGGATGGGTTACCATCCATTACATATCGAGACCCCTCCGTACCTCGGAAAGCACGTTAAGCAGTTGGTTCCGGCTGTCATTCGTAGATTTTCGACAGTCCGTTACGGGTAGTCAAAAGCCCAAAAGTCTGACAACTAGTGTTACCCAGTAACTGGGTTGTGAAGGTCAGTTAGACAATCGCTCCATGCAAAATACTGTTTTTATTAATTCAGCTGAATCCGGTTAGACAGGAAGCCGACCCCAACAAAGTTGAGAAAAGGATTAGCAGATGATGGTTGCGTGTTTGCTGTTGAAGAGCTGGTTATAAAGTTTATTGGTGGCTATTTTACACCTATCTACATATGTAGGTCTCTTATTAATCTTTATAACTTGTACTATAACTTCTTATAAGCGATGTGACGTAAATGGCTGTTTGGCGATAATATAGTTGAATAGGAAATTATACATAGCAGCTTTTTATATTACCTTTTATAGCTAAATCAGCATAAACCTAATCCTAAATAAGTAGTAATATTGATGGCTGCTAAGAAAATAATGTTGAAATGGATTTTGTCAAGACGGTGGGTACATTGGTCTTCGTACACCGCCATATGTTGTCTGTTAACTGGATAATTCTATTCTGGATATTCTTGCTGTTTTATAAAACCGATTATTTTGAGGTCGGATGATCAACTAACTTAAGCTTATTTCGCTTAGCTTATTTTATAGGGAGTTACAGCTTTAGACTTGCATTAGGGTCCAACCTAAAGTTACCTATAATAAATTTATTCAAGTAACAAGGATGTCGGTGGCTATAAGAGTAGGGGAAGACCAAAGAAACGATGGATGGACTGTGTGAATGATGATATGGTTACAAAGGGGGTAACTGTCGAGATGGCGGATAATAGAGGAGTATGGAAGAAAAAGACATGTTGCGCCGACCTCAAATAAATTGCCATAAGGGCAGGAGAATGATGATGATTCAAGTAACAAGGACTTATTGTGTTAGTAGTTTATTGTATTATAAACTACTCAAAACAAAATAGGGCCCACCTCGGATCAGTCACTATTTTGGTCAAAATAAAGTTATCTAAGTAGTTGTTGTCAAAGTTACGCATTGAACCGTCAAGCTGACATGTTTAGGAGCCCTTATCAATGTTTATTTCGACAACATTCATATTGGTTTCAAGAGGGTAGCTAAAAAAGTGAAGTACTCGAAAAAAACATCGAATGCACAAATTCTCGGTCACTTAAGTTTTCAGTCTACACTAAACACTGCTGTGGAATACTCACGTTTTTAACAATTTGTTTGGTTCCTGTGTTAGTTGTGATCACTATGCCTGGTTCTCGCCGACATATGGACATGGAAACCGCTGCAAGAGCAGTATCTTTGCTTCAAGAGGGACAGTCTCAGAGATCTGTGGCTATACACCTCGGTGTGTCACGACGAGCAATCCGAAATGTTTGGGAACGATATCAGGAGACCGGAAGTGTAGCTAGGAGACCTGGCACAGGAAGAGTTTGAGCTACAACTGCCCAGGAAGACCGATATCTAAGGTTAACCGCACGACGGGAGCGTACTGTTACCGCTCGGACCTTACAAACTCGACTACGGCAATCCACAGGGACGAGAGTCAGCGACCAAACCATTCGGAATCGGCTTCACGAAGATGGACAACGCTCCAGAGTACGCGCTATTCGACTGAAACTGACGAGGGCTCATCGTGCAGCACGCTTAAGGTACGCCCGGGAACATTTGGAATGGACCATGGATAACTGGAGGAATGTGCTTTTTACGGACGAGTCTAAAGTGAAGTTTTTCAGTGATGACAGACGGATACGCGTGTGGAGAAGAGAAGGGGAACGTTTTTCTGAACCATGCGTGCATGGAACAGACCGATGGGGGGGTCCCAGTGTTATGGTATGGGGTGGAATTAGCTTACACGGCAAAACAGAGCTGGTAATTCTCAATGAAGGTACCGTAACCGCCGCCAGTTACATCGAGCGAGTAATCCGGCCACATGTCATCCCGTTTTCACAAAGAGTGGGCAATAATTTTGTCTTTATGCATGACAATGCTCGCGCACACACAGCCCGCACCACACAAAGAGCCCTCTCTGAAGCCAATATCACCGTTTTGCCATGGCCAGCCATGAGTCCCGACCTCAACCCAATAGAACATTTATGGGATCAACTCAAAAGAAGCCTGAAAGAAAACTACAGTGATGTGAACAGCCAGCAGGAGCTCATTAACGCCCTGAAAGTCTGTTGGGAACAAATACCGCACACAAACGTGACTCACTTGATTGAAAGTGTACCAGATAGGCTCAGAGAGTGCATACGGAGCAGAGGAGGACCCACTCGTTATTAAAAAATAACAAGCACCATATTTTTTTTCAGAAGACGTGTGCTTTACCAGATTACGTTTATCTTTTATTTTGTGTAATTTTTCCTAAAAACTGTTATTTGTGTTTTTATTAAAGGAAATAAACAAATGATTCCATTGTTTGTGTTTACACTATTCCTGAATGCCCACTTGAAACTTATACATTCATAAAAACTGAACAATTATGTTCAATTTTATGTTAAGGCAAAAAAACATGGTGGGCCCTATTTAGTTTTGAGTAGTTTATTTATTTCATCCCATGGGAGATGACACTGCAGTGATTGATGTATATGCAATCGAGCCTGCTAGCGATAATTTTTAGGATTTTTTGGCTATATCCAGAGGGGTTTTCAGTTTCATATTGTTATTTTAGATGACTGCTCGTGTGAACATGTAATGAGACTGTCTAGGTAACAATTTAGGCTTCATTACGATTCCACGTGAAGTAAAAAACTTTGTGTCTATTATTAGCTATACTTTGTGGCTATTAAGACGGAACAAAAATATAGAACCACTTAGTTATATACCAATCGTGTCCGTCAGCCAGTACATAACACCTCTAATATTAACAGGAATTCTATTCACTACGACCAGCTAAGTTGTAATTCAGTTAGCCAAACAAAACGCTGTATTAGTCATATGGTCTATTGTCCATAGCTGTCGGTCCCGCCGCTTTATCTTAATTGACTGCAATTTAATTTAGTGGCGCAACTGTTTGCCAACTTACGTTTGCTATAAAACAACACCTATATACTAAACGAATTTATTGCCGATTACAGTTTAACAACAGCATGTATAAGTTGGTGTTCTAAGGCACGCGCCAATCTAATACTACGTTTCGAAAATGATCCGTCACTCAAGTTTCAATCTTGTGTCGTGGGGTGTAGAGTTCTGGTTTGTTAGTGATGTTTGAATTTATGAGGTTGTCAAAATGCATTGTATGAGCAACGCCTAAGGGGACAAGTTATGTCACACAGTTATTTCTTGTACAACATGTCTGGTAGGAAAGTAACAAGGATATAAGATTTGTATCGCGCCATATGAATTTGATTGAAGTTCAGGGGGCATACTATGAATTTGGACTTGAAATTAATTTTGATTGAATTTATTGGTTCATGGTAATAATATTGCATCAGTTTCTATCACAGAACGAGTAAGATTCAATTTTCGAACGAGATTCAACTGTCTTTTTTTCAAAATGGTCTACGACGGCCATTTTGATTTCGTTTGACAGCTACCAATTCGTGTTGATCGGTCATAGTAGGCCCCCAAAAGGTATGTCAGTGTTATCAGTAAATGACTGAATGAAGTGTGCACAGTTCGTTCCTTGATCTTTATCAGTAGAGTTGGTTTAGCAAATGAAACTTGTCAGCAAATAAATTTATCACGAGTGATACGATAAGATTTGTACCCTGTTTATTAACTGCCTGTTCGCCGCATAATATACATATAAATGGAAACTGGTTTCGGAATATGATGATTCATTGATATGTCAAAGTGCGTGAGAAATCTATCTTATTTTGATTTTAGGGAGAACTTAGTTACTAACTTTGCTGGCCTTTGGATCACGGCTCATGCGAGCTACATGCTCTTCTCGTATGGCAGACGATAGAAGATGCATTTGTTAGGCTTGCATAATCAGCCTATAATGTTCCCACTGCTGGGACACAGGCCTCCTCTCTTCATGAGGGAGTGGGCTATAATGTACCACGCGAGCCCAGTGCGGGTTGGTTGAATCTGTTTCCTGACGATGTTTTCCTTCACCGTTTTGAGAGCAGCGGTGATGAAGTTATTTACACAAAGTAAAGCCACTTATATAATACTTATTCATTTTCAGTAAACTACAATATCTTTAGTTAAAACTTAGCTTAGTTAAAGCTTTAGTTAAGTAAACTGTTTTCAGCTACCCCAAATATTTTCAAACTCACTCCAAGTTTGAAAATATTTGGGGTAGCTGAAAACAGTTTACTGTAGAAATCTTAGACCATCGACTTGTTATTTCTTGAAGGATACAAGATCCGCCTTTATTTATAAAAACAAATCATTTAACTACATCCTTATATCTACAATTGAACCACGCGGAAGCAAGTACCACGGATGACGTCACACAATGATATACGAGTGTCAGCAGCCACTAGGAAACATTTAATTACATTAACAACATGTTTATCGTTGCATCTTCTTTATTCCTAGCATTTTCTCAGGTAATGTCAAGGTACAAATCACTTGGGAGGTACCCGACTTCCTACGTTTAGGTACAAAAAGGAGTATTAATTTTATTGTATAAGGAATTTTACGGAGTTCGGAGTACGACAGGGTCTTACTTTGCATCGGGTTCTGCTTACACCTAAGGGTCAGTTCACACCGAGACGCGACGCGACGCGACGCTGCGCGCACACTTTAAAAGAGTGACTCAAAATATACTTTATTTTCTACACGAAAAGGTACACATTGCATTGTGAGAGTTCGCGTTGAGAGTATATTTTGAGTCACTCTTTTAAAGAGTGCGCAAAGCGTCGCGTCGCGTCGCGTCTCGGTGTGAACTGACCCTAAGGATGTACGTTTCTCAACGAACAATCAAGAATCTGTCAATACACACATCAGCCGGTAAATATTAGGGGGTTTATTTTTTATTTGTATTTTTCTAGACCTTTGTAGCAATGCTTTTATTATAGTCTTCGCTGCAAGGAACAGCTAGCACATCAAGCTAATACAATCTGTCAAATTCATTAAATAGATTTTCAACTTTATCGCTAAAGCATTAGGTTCAAGGTTGATTCGGAAAATTTGACAGTTTCCGGTAGTTTGATGTGCTAGGATGTGGGTTTGTCCATTCTCTTGTTCATAGTTTATCCGAAGTCACCTTAGGATGAAGCGAAGGTAACTTTACATACAAATGGTGTTATTATTCTTTACCAGGAATCATCGGTTGATGATAGTATCAATATTTGAGCATACCAGTTCTCAGCAATCTACGGTCACGGGCTGACCTTTGTCACCCCAACTTTGCGATCCATGACATCACCAACACAGGTGGATGCTTAACCTGATGTAATTCCTTAGTCACAGAACATAAGAATCAACGTAACATATTTATCGATATCGTCGAACAATAATTCAATCAACACATAATAAGGTCATGGTTGAACCAGGCTCAACCTAAACCTTTAGCATCGATTAATATTCGATATAAACGCATATTAATCAATCGGTATGCAGTTAAATTAGAATTTAAGTTTATTTAGATTTTGTTAATTGGTGCAGTTATAGCTATCGTATTGTGTTTAAAAATAACTAGGACGGACGGTCAACTATTCCATTCCAGGTAGCTGCCAGCAGCCAGGTCAGCCATTCCTAGTTATCTTACATATATGTAGAGTGATAGGAAGGGAGGGGCTTGTGGCTAAGTAATAACAGCCACACGGGTCGATTGATCAGGTTAAGCTACGCTTGCCACGGTTGGTCCGTGGATGGGTGACCATTTTCACATACCAAGACCCTCCGTGCCTCGGAAAGCACGTTAACCCGTTGGTCCCGGCTGTCATTCGTGGATCTTTGGCAGTCGTTACGGGTCGTCAGTAGCCCGAAAGTCAGACAACCAATTTTACCAAGGGGTATTGTATTACCCAGTAACTGGGTTGTGGAGGTCAGATAGGCAGTCGCTTCATGTAAAATACTGGTATTCAGCTGAATCCGGTTAGACAAGAAGCCGACCCCAACAAAGGGAAATGGCTAAGCAGATGATGGTTGCGTGTTTGGAGGGAGGAAGGGAGGGAGCGAAACGGTCTAAGTATAATTAATTTGATGGATTTTTCCAAAATGTAAACCCCCCCCTCAGGCGCCTTACTTTGTGCAATTTATTTTATCACCACTGCTGGGACTGCGTGGTGGATTTCGGCCCACGCCCTCTCACAGAGAGGAGGCCTGTGTCCCAGCAGTGGGAACATTATAGGCTGATTATGATGATGGATTGGTGCAGATAATATAGCTACCATACGTATTGTATGTATTTTTTTTAATCTTTATTTATTTAGAGGGGTTTGGTTATCACACATACCCATGTCAGCCCCATCATAATTCATAACAAAAATCGCTCTATTAGCTAAATAGCTGCATACAAAACTATCAATTTTCTTAGCCTCCTCACTACAGGGTTTAGACAAAAAACATTGAACTAAATCTAACTTACTAATTTTTTAATCTGCCAATAAGGCTTCTCTTTCTCTGCGATTACGGACACATTCCACCAACAAGTGATGCACGTCCTCCACAGACTCGCAGTATTGAAAATTATTGTATGTATTTAAAAATAACTAAGGCGGACATTCTACAGATTTATGGTGAATAGAGGGAAGGAGCAAAAGACAGGTGATTTGATGTTTAATTTCCAATAGGTATGTAGGTAAATATTTTCTTTGTAACTAAGATCTATCAAGCGAAACCAGTATTCAAGCTATAAACTCGATGATGGCAATCATCATCATCACCATTTCAGCCGAAAGACGTCCACTGGTGGACATCGGCCTCCCTCAAGCACACTTGCCACTTCAACAGGTTCTCTGCGTCTCGCAACCAGTAGGTTCCTGCGGCCTTCACCAGATCATCGGTCCACCTTATGATGATGACAACAATAGATTTGCTTTTGCACAAAGCAAAGCTAATAAGCAGCGAAATCCTACTAATATTATAAACGTGAAAGTTTGTATGGATGGATGGATGTTTATTACTCTTCCACGCAAAAACTACTGAACGGATTTGGATGAAATTTGGCATACAGATAGTTATAACCAGGATTAACACATTATCCCGATATTCACACGGGATCGATACTTATGCGGGTGAAACCGCGGGACGCAGCTAGTACTAAATAATATCATGAGCTAACTGAATTCACTAGTGCATACATACAATCATGCCGAGGATTTCGTTTTAACTTTAGGTAACACAAACAACTTATGGTTAAGAGCCCACAACAATCTTAACACATCTCAGACAACATTGAAACACAGAAAAATGCACTCAATTATAAACCACTTAAACTCAAAGTACAAACACACACAGTCTTCAACATTTTTAATGCACAGGTCACTTTCCGCCATCGTGCCCGCGTTGCTTTCAAGTAATTCTACAAAGGGCACTATTTTTCACTGGCTGATAATGTCCTAGGCAAGACAGCTAAGCTAAAGGCTTGTCTTATTAGCCTTTCGTTCGTTCCCTTGAAGACCACCATGAGAGAGGGATTTCTTGGTTGGATATGAGTCATGCTCTGCGGCCACACATTTGTTACTGTTTCAAATGTTCAGATTGCGGGGTTTAAAGTAGGCGATTGAGTGTATCTTGGGGTTAATGCGAAAAAAGGTTTAGTATATGTATGTGAAGTGTTCTATTTGCACATATTTCTCAGCTATTTTACTCGAATTCCTGACGTTTTAAAAAGTGCAGTGTTTATTGGTGTAAGTAAAATTTATCATTATTCCGTTTGTTGTTTGTCGATTGATTTTCTAGAAAAAAATCCGATAAATAGAAGTACATTTTGCCTTGAAACTTTCGTCGCGAAAATAGATTTTATGATTGATAAGCTATTAACAAGTTTAATTACTTACACAAATGCATAGACTTTCAGAGCACAATATTTTTGCTGATTCTGCCGTGTAGAAGACGGATCTTTCAATCATGACTTGGTAATATTGCAAAACCTCGCCCAAAACCGACTCTGCCTTCCCAGAACGCAGATACACAAGGATAATTATGATAAATCGTAACGCATGATACTATTGATGAGTCCCTTCAACATACAACGGTACAATCGGTACGGTTCGGCGGTTTGTCGAATGCTATAGCAGATGTAAACCGTGACTTAGATGCTATCAAAAAGTGGTCTGATAGTTTCGGGGTGTCAGTAAACCCCTCGAAGTGTCAGGCCATTGTAATTGGAAGCTCACGCATGATGGGTAGGGTGACGCTTAGCTCTCTTCCACCTCTTATTTTTAATGGTACCGTCATACCCATTACACCTACTGTGAAAGATCTTGGTTTGCATCTTGACTCAACGCTTAGTTGGCAACGCCAGGTCTCTAGTGTTAGTCAAAGGGTCAACGGGACTCTGCGATCGCTGTACCGTTTGAGAAACTTTTTGCCCGCTAAGACGAAGACCATGCTTGTGCAGACTTTGATTTTCCCTATAATCGACTATGGTGACGTGTGCTACTTTGATTTGAATGCGGTGTTGCTGGATAAGCTCGACAGATTGCTTAACAATGGGATCCGGTTCATATTCAACCTCAAAAAATATGACCATGTGTCGAGCTATAGGTCAGAGCTCAAATGGATGTCCATTCGCCAAAGAAGAAGTTTGCGCGCTTTGACCACGCTTTTCTCCCTTCTCAACTCTCCCACTCCTCCTTCTTATCTAATATCTCACTTCCAATATCTATGTTCTTCACACACTAAGAATCTGCGTTCTTCTAACAATCTCCTCTTACTCTGTCCTTCTCATACGTCTGACTTTGTTCATTCTTCTTTTCATATTCAGTCCATTCTTCTTTGGAATGCGCTTCCTCTTGATATCAGGACGGCCACCAGTCGGTATGCATTTAAGCGGAAATTGCAGAGTTATTTTCAAAACAACTTTTAAAAAATAGCGTAGAGTCATCTTAACACTTCTCTTCCTTGATTTTGTATATATATATATTATAAGTATATATTATAGTAATAGTATGTATGTGTATATAACCTATTTATATACATAGTTTTAAGTTTTTTATCATTGTCCCTCTCAACCAAAGCACCTGCCATCTAATCTCTTCACCACCCTTGGTTGACTGGTAGAGAATGCCTAAGGCATTAAGTCCGCCTTTGTACCTTCTTTGTGCGAAAAGTTTAAATAAATAAATAAATAAATAATACAATACTAACACAAAGGTTTGGTCAAACTTCGTTATAGTATTAGTGGACTACGAAGAGAATAGTTGTGACATTTCTCATGCATTTGTTATAGCTATTGTAACAGACATCACGGAACGGCTGACCATTTATTAATAGGACATATTTGGACAGCCATTGACGTGTAATAAATAAACGTATACAACTTAGAATTTGAACCGAAAGTCGGTTAGTTACGGGGGTATTAGACGTGATTTTGAAACGTTTCGATTGGGCTTGAAATATTTAGTGGTGACAATGTCTCTATGAGTTAGCTTTTGTAGCAATTTAAGTGGGGCAGTTTTCGTATAAATTTTGCATCATATTAGGTCATAGTTTAAGGCTAGCATCTTAAACTATGACCTAGCTATGGCCGTTATTTAGTTTTTTATTTAGTTTAGTTTGTGATCTTCCTGTACGAGTCGCAATAAATACTTTTTCTTCCTTTATAATATGATGCAAAATTGAGACCCTTGCAAACCCACCTAAGTAAAAACACCGATGACAAAATCAATGGACATTATAAATTTGTTTAAGTTTAACTAGTCAAAGTGTACTTAGAAAACCTGGGACGCCTTTGGTCCTATACGAGCATTAATTGGTAGGGTCTGTTCGCTGCCATAAGTACAGAAACTGCAATGCCTGAACAATATGAAGGAACCAACAACAAGACAATCGTGGATATGGGTCCGCCAACATATAACAACATATGGGGATGGTGCATCTGGGCTAGGTATGCGAGGAAGTAGGCTTCGGTTACAAGATTTGAAGTCAATTTCAACCATACTGATATTATTCAATACTATTTAAGTACTCAACATCAAGGCAATGATTTCCTTAACCAATCCACATTACATCAGCCACATATTGCTCATTTATATATCCAATAGTAGAGAGCAGTACCGGCCCTGTGGCAACGACCCCGACTTACGTCGGTCGTGGGTTCGAACCCAGACAGGCGCTTTACTTTGTGTAAATTATTTCGTCACCACTGCTCTCAAAACGGTGAAGGAAAACATCGTGAGGAAACCGGCATGTCTTACAACCAACAATTTGAAGACATGTGACATCTACCAACCCGCACTGGGCCAGCGTGGTGTATTACGGACCACTCCTTCTTACAGAGAGGCCTGTCACCCAGTAGTGGGAACAATATAGTCTGATTATACTACAGCTCATTATCCGCGATGTATTATACGAGTATATATAATAGGTACGAGTATGTTTGTAACTGCTCAATATAAAACCATAATTCCTTTACCCAATCCACATTACATCAGCCACATATTGCTCATTTATATATCCAATGCGCAATAAATAACCATCTCCATGGTCCGTACATGTTTCAAATATGCCTATTAAGACTATTAGCCATTATTGAGCATATAATAGCGTAAGGAAGTCTTTGAAACGGCTGATCAGACTAATTTTGGAAAATAAAGGGCCGTACGTTTTGAGAGAAAGGAGGATCGAGTTACTCAAGTATATTGGATGTGATTATAGTAATGATGTATCTACGATGTAGGTAGTATGTATAGATTTACGTATTAGCGATGTATATCGTGTGGTGGCCCTTACGCTATTAAAGCAATAATTATAATTGCTTTAATGGCGTAAGGGCTGGTTAGTCTTGAAGCTTGATTATTTACACGCAACAGTATAGGAATTGCGTCTTAAGAATGTATAAGAAGGTGGTACCTGAATGTGCATACACGCGAGCGACATGCGTCGACGGCTGTCGGCGACAACATGCCGCTCGCGACGCGTGTGTCTCGTGTAAGAAGATGTTACGGTAATATACTTCCATCAAAAAATCAAGTCATTTATTGAAACTTGACTGAGAATTAGCACTTTTAGTATGTCAAAATTATATAAGACAGTCCCCCAAAACGCTCACCCTTCACCACTTCTTAGCTTTAGCTGGAAAGAAGAAGTGGCGCAACAAACCCCCCAACAGCACATCTATTATCCAAAGGGAAGCTAGATCACATCCTGTTGTAACTGCATCTAGATAAAGTTCTTTCGAATGAATACTATATAGCATAATTATCTGACTCTATTCTACTCCGGACCAGTAATTAAATAAATAAAATATAAAAGCTTTTATTCTATACTTTTACAATTTTACATACTATATGATATTATGTAATAGCGAGGCTCACGCCTTTACGCAATATTCGTATCCTTTTTGGCGTAGGTGCCTCCCCCATTTCCTTTCACTGATTTCTATCCCTAGTTTTGGTCATCCATCCTGGTTAGTGGTCCTTCCTTTTCCCAAAATATGACTTCCCACCTTTTCCTTGGCCGACCTCTACTTCTGCTTTGGTCTCTTGGCATCCATTCGGTCACTTTTTTTGGTCCATCGACTGTATTCCGACCTGCACACATGGACAGCCCTGTTCTCGAGTAACCTAATTCTTTTGACGACGTCAACCAATTTTGTCTTTTGTCTAATATCCCGGACCAGTCTGTCACTTATAATTAGTGTGTGACCATTTCCTAATACCCAAACTTTTACCATTTCACAACTGGCCAAAATAAAAGGCCCAATAAGACTCTACTACCCAAATTGGTTCCATTGATCGAGCAGTATTTAACCGGTGTCTCCTGAACCGTTGACAATGGACAGCTAAAAGCATTCTCAAGGATAAGCCGCAGTTATTGTGTAGTTTGTCGCCCGGATCGGCTGGCGATGCGTATCTAACGCTTACTTATGTTATAACCGCTATGTACCAATTAGACTAATGAATTTAGGGCTGTGTATGTGACAAATGTTGAAATATTTCTGATACAGAACTTTTAAAGCGGCTCAAAATTAAAGTTTTCTGTTTGTTTTGTATGGCATTAAAGTCGGTTTATATGTATGTATAGAGTGCTACAAGTATCTTTTGGCGCTCAAATGACGTTGACAAGGTGGTGCTGTTAGTGAACATCTGTGCGATTGTTTTGTAAAATGTATTGGAAAAACAAGATGGCGCCGTTAGTTCCGATTATGGCCACGCGCCGAAAGAACCTTGTAAAGTTGCATTTAGTATTATTTAGTTCTTTTGTATAGAATTTTCTGGAGTGTCGAAAGGTGGCCTGTGGTGGTTTTGTTTCAGGATAACTAGACCATCGCGTTTTCTTTTGTTATTGGTATCGGACCTAGTAGGTTTCTAGGGTCAAGAGGTTTTAAGCTTGTACTGTGTTTACAATCTGGTCTCCTTCGTGTCGCTGCCACGACTTTTTCAGATCTTGTTGGCCCAAAACTTCGCTACTTCCACGGCGTCGTCGGTGACAGCGCAGAGGTCACTTTGACTGCAAGTTTTGAGACACAGAGGGCAGGATAGGAGGTGGAGCATAGTTTGCGACATAGCTCCACATCCACACCCTGCTGCCGTTTCGTCGAAGTAGCTCCACTTTACCAGGTTGGAGTTACATCTTCTCACTTGTGTCCGGAGACGGTTCAGGGACTTCCAAGTGGATTACGAAAGGTTACACCCTGCATTAAGATGCGCCTTTGCTGGTAGATAGTGAGGGAGGGCGAAGAGTATCCTGCCAGTTTGCAACGGGCGTTGGCCGGGTTTTCTGGTAGGAACGCTGTTGATTTTAAGAAGCTGTGCCTGCTTTTTGGCCGTTACGTTGGTAGTTGTGCGCCAGATAGTGGGCATCTAGTATCAGATTCCTGTTTGTGTTTACAATAGGTAGTACCTACCTTTGTTCAAGTCTAGGCAAGTACACACAAGGCTACATTAATGGTGTAACTGACAGCCCTGCACAATAGTAGGAGTTCAACTACTTTCAAATCGACACAAATCGATGTATCGATTGAGAATTCGTTATCTGGTTCACTACTATCCAGATTAATGAATAGACTCGAATAACTCACAAGGGGATCTGAATAATCGACACGGTGTAATCAGATCGCTATCTATTTGTCGATTTATAAGGATCTGCCGTTTTCCGCTTACGTACAAACGATTTCTTATCTGTATATCGTGGCAGCCATTTATAAATTGTTTGATCTTGTGTCTGTTCTATACAAATAGAGGACTAGATCTGTCGATGCTGGAATCTTAATGGTTTTATGGCTAGGTATTGAAAGGGAGTATGTGCGGATTAAATAGGACGCGTATTATTGTCAATGGTTTACTGTACTTCAATAAAGCTATCAATAAGATTCGTGTTTTCATGCAACCTTAGAAATCCCTTGGGCCGAGTGAAGGCGCAAGTCGGCAGCTGGGGACGAGTGAGAAAATAAACGTAGGTATGCAGGTACTGCTGATGCCGGACACATGCCCATATCGAAAGCTTATACCCGTTTACACTTACACTAGGCGACATCTAAACGACTGCTTAAAATGATTATCAGATTTTCAACTCTCGGCACTCGGCCCAGTTCGGAAATCCAACAGCTCGCTTTGAATTAGGCATTCGATTGGGTTCGTGAAAACGGGCATTAGTATGTCTACATAGACTGTTAGACACAGTAGCCAGCGGTTAATTAGATTATCGCAATCATCACGGTTATGTTCGGTAAACTCAATAATACAAATTAAAAAAAAAATAAGTAGGTATAAACTACGAGAGTTCTTAAGTGAAATGTTTAAGACCAAATTGAAACGAGAGACTTACCTTGGTCCTTCATAGCGTCAAGAGCATGAGGTACTCCTATCCAAGGACTGGGCAGGTCAAGGAACACTGCGTCAGCTTTACCAATCAGCTCTTCACCAAAACCATCTGCTAGGACATCTCTGTGTTTTGCCTAAAATGTGAGAAGCTTGTATAGCTAAGCTAGTGAAAGAATAAAGTAATTTGACTTTTATGAATATTGATATTATAAGGATTGAAGTTTCTATAGTTTACCTAAGTGATAGAACGAAGAGAGCAATTTGATTCTTATAAACATGGGTATAAGGTTTAAATTACAATGGTTGACGCGCGTTCAGGACATGCAACAACTTTAATACTGGTTAAGTTTTGACAGCTCGAGGCATGTTTCCAAGTCCTGAGTTCTATTCCCAAGTCTTCCAAAATTAGTTTTTCAAAACAAGGGTTACTTAATCTATATTCGCGATTTATTTGCCAAAAATGTAAGCAAATATGAGTTTATAGAAAAATAACTTTAAATCCTACACAATAAAGTTCAGTATATATTATGCTACAACTTCAAACATTTTTATAGCATTTTCGCTTAACGCTTTAGTTTAACTTTAACACTTTAGTGCTAGTCACTCTGAAATCAACTTAATTACCATAACAATGAAGTTGATATTTCTTTAACTTGAAATAATATTTATTTATAACATCAGTTTGAATAAACTTTAGGTTTACTAGTAGGTATAGTCGACCGCATGTCGATGGCAACACTTTGACCTTGACTAGAGTTTCATTAGAATTCAATACTTAGGTACTAGTTTTGTTACCACTGATATGCAGCCTACTGTACCTTGTCAAAATCATAACCAAGTGTTTGAACAGTAATAAAAAAAGTTATTTTATACTCACAGTAACAAAATCGGCTAATCCATGTTCAGTAAATTCCTCCTGGGCCACCTTGCTCCTGTGTTCATGGAAGTCGAAGGTGTGGACATGACCATGAGGTCTCACCCTCCTTATCAGAGCATGAGTTAGGGAACCACTGCCAGTACCTGGTTGAAATATAAAATATAAGAAAACCCACTCTTTAGCTTTAAAGAAAATCTTTTTCATTTTCACAACATGAGAGAAAATCTTATCATTATCTCTGACAATATGAAAATTAAAAAGACTTTCTATAAAAATTATTTAGTAACTTAAATAATTATTGTTAATTTTTAATAATATAAGACACTATTTAAAAAAATAACATAAACATATTTAGACAAATAAATATTGTAGGTACCTATGTAATTTTTATGTTTGAAACTTGTGTTACAATCAACAGATAATTTTTATTTGTGGAATAAAATTGACGTCTGACAGTTTTTGTATGGAAGAACTGTAAAAAATTCAAAACTATTCCTCGGATAAAATAATCTGGCATTGGCAAAGTCAGCCCTTATGGTATAAATATGTAGATTTATTCACAGGCATCATGCTTCTATTCTATTACATAAATAATTAAAAAAAAAATATTTTCTTTTTTAAATAATTATTCTTAATATGTACAACTCACCAGCTTCAATAACAACAGATCCTGGTACCAGATCAAGTTGTAACAGGATCATACTAATGTCAGGAGTATAGATAATCTGTGTGCGATGAGGCAGGGTCAATGACCACAGCTCCGGGGTTGGTTGTAGAACATGACCCCACCCTTTGGATAGCTCCACCTAAATAAAACAAGTTTCAAATGGATCATCATATTATGATTATGATGAACCAACCAACCCCTCTGGGCCCGCATGGCTGATTACAGCATACTCTTTCGCAAAGAGAAGTAGGATTAATCAGTCATGCGGGCCCAGTGGGGGTTGGTAGATGTCACATGTCTTCGAAGTTTTGGTTCTAGGATATGCAAGTTTCCTCACAATGTTTTCCTTCACCATTTTTAGAGCAGTGGCGATGAAACGATTTACACAAAGTAAAGCACCTGTCTGGGTTCGAACCCACAACTTACAACTCGGTAAGTCAGGACCGCCTGGGCCACTTTTTTAGACAATCATAATAGGCATATATGGTTGCTTTTACACTTTCGTGTTTTTTAATGATTCTGCTACTTGGCTTCAAAAATATTTGGTTATTTTTAAGGAGTATGCAGATAAGTAATTTGCCTTGGAATTCATTGTAGATAAACATTATTTCAAAAATAATTCAAGTATTTTACGCAAGGAGTTAAATTATTATTTTTGATGTTTGATTGAGGTTATAAGTTTATTTTTCTCTAAGTTTTGTATAATATTACTAAAACTGCTACTCTATTATGTGGTTATAAGTCTTACCCGAGTACCATATTCAGCTCCGATGAGAGTTCTCACTTTTAGAGCACCAAAAGGAGTTTGATATACATTTTCCATCAATTCACCCTTTTTGTTTTTCATTTCAGGCTGCACGTCTATTGCGTATAGATTATTACTTAGATACAGAATAGCTGTATCTCCCTCCTCAATTTTATCCTTATAATTTCTGAAACTCATCTTTATTTTGTTATTATTTTTGCAGTCGACAAAGTTTGTAAACAAACCACAACACGAGGGGATCCTAAGTTTTGACGTTACGTTTCGATACTAACGTTCTCTAATAAACGTCAGCTGATCCAAGTTAAGTAAGATAAAGAAAACAAAATAAAAATTACAACACAATGAATAGCTTTTCACATTTGCTTAGAATCTACAAAATGAAAGTCTAAAATCTAATACAAATTTATAACTCAACATTTAGTGAATGTTTAGTAATTGCATGACTTAGCAATAACCAAACGTAGCTGAGTGTATGTCAGTTCTCTATGAATCTTGTGTGTGCTGCGTTTTGATTAGTCAGTTCTTACATGTTAAAATGTCAACCAATAACATCAAGAGACTGGTGTAAGTTCGTGAAAGTAGAAATAGGAAACGTACTTAGTTTGACGTTGCTTGGTTGCGGTCAAAATAGAGATTGTGTGATTTTGGGAATTTACGTAAAATATGAATAAATAAGTGGATAGTACACGGACATGACAGTGCACAGTGGTAATAAAACCAAAGTCTTATGTTTTCCTGTGAGACACTGAAGAAATATGGTGAAGATGGACGCGTCCAAAGTGACGAGTAAAACAAGCTCGTTGAAGGCGTTGATCCTCAAAGCTTGGAGGGAACGGTGGACTGACATACAATGGGGCATCAACATCAAGACCATACTCCCAAGGGGAGTCAGCGGCGACCTGTATAACCTAGCAGACTGCATACTCCAGCAAGCAATGGTTGGCTGTGGAGCTAACCAGTTGGTAATATCATATTTGAAACATTCTTTGGCATCCCATCTCGTATCATATGCCGCCGTCCTGCAGAGAATAGCGAAATTCGATGCATTTCATAAACCCCATTGTGTTATGAGCCTCCTTGAGTTTTTGGAAGGTGTTCTTGATGGCATTACGTGTCGTGGAAAAATGGAAGAGGAAGTGTTATCATTGGCTGTGTCGTCAATTATCTTATGGCTACTGCAAGTGTACCATTACTGTCTCAGCAAGTATCCATCACCAAACCCAGTCCAAAGTCAAGAACTACTGGAAAAATCCACCATACTTTTGAATTCTATTATGAATGCTGATTTCCTACTTGCTATGTTCTATTTAGCTAAACAGAATGACCCTAATGAGTATAGTGAGGTCACCAAGAAGTGCCAGGAGATCACGGCATTTATGATGATGAATACTCAGTTTAAAGCACCCATCACTATCCATGAGACTTTACAGAAGATTTGCAATATGGATATTGATAAAATAGCACCATTGAATAATAAACCGGAGCCCGTAACACATTGTTTACAAGCATTGATAGCTGTTAATGTGCTCTCGAACCCCAGCGCTAATATGCAACAGCTATCCAACCAGCTACTCATGGTAAAGAGGATCAAAGGATACCCACTGTCAAGACTGTACTGCGAACTGATCAGAGCATGTTTTATTTCTCTCAATGATTCCAGCAAGGATGCCACTACACAATCATTGTGGGCTGCTTTTACCTTCCTTAAAATACCTCAAGTCATGCACTATTTACATAATATTTGTGGTACCACTACTAAAGATAGTGAATACTCCATAGAGATTGCTGAGGCATTCGAGAAATTGCTGCAATCAACACCACTACTAGATGTTGTTGATACAAAGAATTCATGCAACAGTGTCATATCTCTGTTAGAACCTTTAGTGAAGTTGAATGTAGTGTCAGAGAGCCACCTGGCATACTTCAAACAGAAGCGGGAACATAAAGATGTCAAATTACAAAAGTTGGAGCCAACCGGGCTTCAAGGATCAGTCCCATCATTCATCACAAGAGCTGAACCAACTTTAGCTGGTATCTTGAAAACGATGGGAGGAGATTTTCATAAAACCCAGGAGTCTTTGTATGCTATGCTGTGTCAAATTGTAGTTGGTGGGACAACTTTAGACACAATTCTTGCAGTTGCCACTGTTGAAGGTAAATTGAAACTGTTTGTCTCTAGATTGATTAAATTCAATGAATTTGCTTTGCTTGCTGCCAATGAGAAGGGAGCTCCCCAATCCAAGGTTTACATTTTTGATATTTCATTTCTTATTCTATGCTCAATTGTACAAGACTATGGGGCTGATGCTGTTCTTGATGAAAATGGGGACTCATTTTTCGAAAAGTGGGTGAAAGAATGTATGGTCTATCAGGGAGTGCATAAATCTCCTGATCAGATTCTCCAAAAATGTGATCCTCAACTTGTGGAAATATTCATTAATCACTTGAGTGCTCCAGAATTTGATTTCAAAAACACAAATATCAAACCCCACGATCTTTGTATGAATGTAAGTGGAGTTATAAAAGAAATCCTATTTGCTTGGGAACAAGGTTCTCTTTCGGCTGCAGATGTCAAATGTATGTTGGATTCTTTGAGACAGAAAATGGCATCTTTGGCTGTTTGTGCTTCAGTTTGGTTGTGTTCTTACATAAATGTTGTGCATCAAGACGCATTTTTGAAACCTATCAACATGGTTCAGCAGTTTTTGGTACCCCCCAGTGAAGCGGAGCTGACACAAATTGATAATTTCAAGGAAAGAACTGTTTTGATGTGTCAAATTATCAGAAAGATGCAATATGATATACATCCGCCTTCAGTGCCAAAGTCGAAAGCCTTAGCATTAACACATAATATTATATCAAGACAGCCCATTCTGGAACAATTGCAAGCAGTTTGGGACGATATAAAGTCGAGAGGCTACCTTCACATTGATGCTACACATACTATAGAAAGTCTTCTGAACACAACTGGACCCATTTGGTTCGTCACAAACTTAGTTAAAGAAACACTGAAATTCCGTTATCAGGAAGACCTTGATAGATCAATTGATATAGTTCTGGCTATGCTTCATATGGATATTGAGAAATGCACTGAAGCTTTGTTGCTTCACGTCTTACCGCAATACTTGTATAATGCTAAACTGTGTGAGGATTTAGTAGAACCTCAATGTGCTATGTTAGCAAAACTAACAGTTTATTGCATTTACGCTGCTCTAGAACACAGCAACTTGACCAAAGGGCAGACGGCCAGAAAGCGTCGTCACGATGATTCTGAGGACTTAGAAATGTGTTCAGGCAACAAAGTACGGAGGTTGAATGACAACTCTTCTGATAGCATGTACTATTCACAAGGACATAGTGTTTCTGGGATTACATTAAAAGAGCCTTTACTAACCGCCCTAGACACTTTGTATACGTCGTTCTCCCAACTGGCTGGAAAAAATGGCGATATTACGCCGCAGACAGATTTCATATTACAGTTTCTCGTTTATGTTGTGCAATGTGGACACGATAGAGCTCCAGTCGTCTTGCAGAAAATGCCAAGTGAACTTGTACCAACACTTATAAAATGTCTTCCCGATGGTTTCAATATCAGTTTGATCCTCCGATTGTATGACTTATCGACTCCCTACGGACGAAAAGACACTGCTAGGGATCTATGTCTTATGAGGAATATGCGCCTTAGACCTGATTAATGTTTACATTCAGATGTAAGGTCAATTTAAAATGTTATTAATAGCTTATTGTGTAAAATAAAATCAAATATTGTATTCAAAGTTTAATTTATTTCAATTCCTTGAATTGCATCATTTTGAAGGATATTGCTAATTCATTGCTTCATGTGTTCGAAAAAGGTTCCTGCTCACAGACGTTAATAAAGCAGTGAATGTTGTTGAACTGTCAACATGAAAGCCATTCTTACGCAATTACCCAGCTATTAGAAGGAGAAGGAAAATCAAACAAAAAATAGGTCATAATAATCTTTACTTCGCAAAACGCAATCAACAAAATAGCGATCATAAATTAATACTAGGCACTTCTCCTGTTACAAATAGTTGTTCCTGTTTCGTATATTACACACTTACGACTATTTTGTACAATATCCTTAATTCTATGAGTTCCAATACTGGACGGAAATAGAAATTGTTCGGAGAGGAATGTTCGTAAAATTAGTGGTCAAAGGAACTATGTAAGTCAATTGTATCTTTCGTATTTTTGCGCTTTAGCAAAAGGTTCAGAGAAATAGACCCCAAATCAGTTTGATTGAATATAGATAAGGGTTTGATTGAAATAGAAATACATAATTTATTTTCTTAGCGTGTAGGTACCAGAATAATAAAAGGTACTCTCACAAAAATACTTTAATATCAAATTAGAACCGCAGATGGGCAAATGCCATCTCCAAAGTAAACAGGTTTTAGAAACTTCAGGTTTTGCTTTGCTCGTGGTTGCTTTTATTACTTTTTTATATTTATAAAAGCAGAAAGAGAAATTAGAGCGACGAGCTAAAACCAGACTAACTATTGTTTTATTCAATAGGGAGTTGCAACCTCGTAGCTGAACGGTATCAGAAGCAATATTACATTTGCGCATAATTTATGAATAGCACTGGAAATAAAAGGGGCTAGGAAAATGGACGGCATCGATTTAACAAAGTACGAACTAGTAGACTACCTATAAATATTTACAAAAATAATACATTGCGTATACCTACACAAACAAATCACATTGAATGTGAACAATAATTACGTTCTAGTTAATTTTGTACAGAGTCCATAATACCGGACAATATTTATGTACAAATTAATAACCTATTACTTATACAAAAAAAAAAAAAATTAAACACAAAGATCACAGGAGAGTTCCAGAGCTTTTACTATAATTAATAAAATTTATTATTACAGGGTAACAAATTATTATTTAACTATTCAAAGAAATTACATGGAATTAAGCTACAGTTATAACGCAGGCTTTTTGGCATCCGGCGAATCTGAATGTGGTCGATCTAGAACAATAAGAAAAAGGGAACGTTAATATATTTTATTCTGATGTTTTATCTGGTGTAGGTAGTGCAGACGCATTGCTGCTGCGCATTTATCTTGCTTTATTTATGTATCTACAATCGCTGCACTTCGAAACAGATTCCAACTATCTTAAGATACGAAATATTGGTTCCAACAGTAGATACGATAACTAAAATTCTCATTCAATTCAAATGCAGTAACTTACCAATTTGCCTTCTAAGTACGTCTTCTCTAGATGCATTATACGCTGGCGGTGGATTACTGACCCTCATTGGTAAACTTAATCTATTAGGATTGGAGTTTTCATCTACCGAGTTCTCCGCGCTATTAGCGAACGTTGTCCTTTGACTTCTATTCCACGTCTGCTGATAGGAACTTTCTGTGGTTATTGTGTTACATCTATTGTTAGTATGAGGAACATATTGCTCTGGTGACCAGTCGAACACGAAGGTATGACTGTAGTTGTGGGTGTAGGCTGTAGGTGTCCCGGACGGCGTAGGAGGCGTCGTCGTCACGTAAGGACTCAGGTCTTGGTGACAGACGTCAGGCACCTTTTGGAGCGCTGATTCTGACCACGTTGGACTTGGGTTCCATTGGTCAACCATTTCTGTTTCTGTTATGTTGAAGTTTTTGGACCCCGGTCTTCTACTGGCAATGGACCCTGCCGAAACTGCTATAAGTGTATCTCCTCCTGATGTGATAGTTGAAGGTGTGCAACGAGGTGACATATTTGTTATTATTGGGGTATTTGATTTGTCGTCCATACTCTTCCCTTTCCGCTTAGCATTGGGCTGGATCCTCGTATCCTCTATCCGTATATTGTGGTACCTGAAATAGAAAACTAAAGTTACACATGTGGAATTTCAATCGGAGTAACTACGCGAGATCGTCACAATTAATCAAGAAAACAATTTCAAGATGAAACCAAATTATACGCGCATTCCAAAAACGACATATTTGATGGACAGCATGAGTTCATAGTGCAATTAGCAAGATCATTTCTAGGCCATACCTGATACCTAAACACTATGTTGTTAGATGAACTGACAATTTGAAATTAATCGAGTTATGGCCATGAACAGTTTAATTCCATTAGCATAATTAACAATTGTTGGCCATCAAATCGGAAAGTAGAATATCTTACCTATTTTCCTGCAGCGAGACTGAATAATCTACGGGTCCATTGTCTGTCCTTTCGTAGGCGTAGTGCATGGGTGCTATATGTGGTGGGACGTGTGGTATATGAGGTTGTATGCCAGGGTTGGGCATCATGACCGGCTGGTTGCCATTGATGCAGACGGGCGGTGTTGGCGTGTACTGCATCGTTGGAGGGTAGACTTGGATATCTGGTGGTGGGGGTCCATACATCCTCGTCGCTGCTTCGTAAGCCAATCCGTAGTGTAGCTTGGATTGTACCGCGTAATAGTGGTAGAGCCAAGGGTTTGCTTTCATTACTGCTGCTTCCTGTTCACTGTTGACAAAATTCGTATGTCAGAAAATTTATTCTTGATAGCTTAGTAAACTTTTGAAGTTTTGATAATAAGATTTTTATAGGCCTTAGCAAAAATTTAAGAATAATAGAAATATTTTTGTCTGTGGGTATTAAACTAATGGTTATAAAATATTCCCCTTGTATCTACCATCGATATTTATCTGAGTAGAATAGCTTGTTCAAGCGCAAGAAACCTTGAACTCGAAATAGATCGTAAGTTATGAGCTAGGCAAACAATTAAAATAACTTTTAAATGGTGATTGCATATAACTGGAAAGAATTCACGTTAGTCTCTACGACATTGTTACAAGCTTTAGCCATTACTAGAATAGTAAAGAGGAGCACTAAAGTTTAATGTTTATATTTAGTGGGATTCGTTTCGCCATGCGTTACGACCGCCTATTAATTATGTATCGAAGTAGTTTAGGCTATGTTCCATTACACTAATCGCAGATAACGAAAGTATATTAGACTTGTAATGTGTTAAACAAGTCACTGTTGTTAAGCGGCCTTCTCACAAATACTTGAAATAGAGTTTGCTGTCGCAGATTTTCCGATAAAAGCTCCGCATTTTCGAGCTGTGAGAATTTTATCGCTTCCATTATAGAAGCGTTTTCTACTGACTGTAGTTAACATTCTTTATCCAGCACTTTGCAAAGGCTTTGACAAAGCAAATCAACGTTCTTTTGTTAAACAATTAAATTGTTTTTATCTACAATCGTCGTCCTGTCGTAAGATAAACGTATTGCCAATAAAGTTAGTTAACAACCTTATGCTGGTTACTAGTTAACAAATGATACATTCGTATGTTATCTACGTCACACATCTCCGATTGTCGACAAAATGAGGAACATTTAAACAAACGACATGTAATGACTGTGCCGGGTAAGGCAAAGTGAATACACAGTATTGAATTTGTACTTAATGTAACCTTTCGCGCGAGTTCACTTAACGTTTGTGTTTGCGACCTTTAAGATAGTGGATGCAGGGAAATGTCACATAGTTGGACCCAGCCCTGGACCTACATCTGTACAGGTGGGTTGAAAATGCTTGAAAGAAATAATAGCGTAAGACCAAATCAGTAAAACATGCATATTCAATACAAGTTGGCTGGCTTAGTTGATGGCGATAAATAGATTTATAATTAGTTATTTGCAACACACTATTTTGCTTTTGCGGTTTGAATTATTGATACTAGAGGAAATTATGAGAGTTGAAGTCAATCCTGTTTTATTTAAATTTGATTTGCTTTGCCAGCTACAGCTCGAAGAGAGGAGGCCCAGCAGTGGTAACATGATAGGGTGATTATGCTATGCTTTGCCAAGGAAAGTGTACCGTGTCCGATTGTCATATTTTAATTTTTCCGGAATGCAAGGCACCTTTCCTCCAAATAGAGCTTTAACCCTTTGTCTTTGATCGAAATTGATTCGGCCGTTCAAGACGAACAAAAAGACATAATTGGTGTTTGTAATTAAATTACGAAGCAGGTACCATAAGTAAACAGTTACGATTACCAACCTACCTTAATACGGAACCGGTAAATATTTAAAAAATAACAGCTCACATAGTTACTTTGTTATAAATCAGTCGTTGCAAATTCAACGGTTGAGTTGACGACGACAGTACATCAAAGTGTAGATATGTGTCCGACGGCGACAAATCGCTATTACATTCACTGTAAGGAAAGAGATACTATTCTGAAGGCTCCAGAACCAAAATGGCGTCGGGATAAAACGTTATTCCTATGTTTACACGCGTTCTGCATTAATAAACTTGACCCTTACGACCTTTAGTGATTTATAGCTAGCTTGTGCTAACATTTTATTTATACTAAAAGCCTTACTGAACGCCTCGGAGATATCGTAGAAACAGTAGGTAAATTATGCACATTAGTTGCCATTAATTGTACTCGTACGCTCATTTACCTATAAGTATAATAAGTTATTTCATATTGGAATTGAGTGTTGTGACCAATCGATTTGAAATGGTGTGGCGATGAAATATGTGAATTTATCTCGAGATCTTTTTGGACAGGAACTTAAATCTGATGCCAAAAAAATAATGAACACGTGCATTAAAAGCGCGCCTTTAAATTTTATTTTTAAATTGCAGAGGACGAGTAGTCGGTTATGTCGTCCTTTTGGGTAAATAAATTATGTGTAGTCAGAAATTATATACGTGCTCCTTAACATCATAAGTTTGAACACGTATTTAGTTAATTATATTAATGTAAATCTGCCAACGTCTATAAAATGTCGTAGATCCTATTTAACTAAGATCCTTTAAAGATAATTTCAAGGTTCAAGCATTCTAGTTAGACTTTTTTATATTGTCTACATAATCCGGTGCTTGTTATGCATAACCGAGTTAATGGAATGTTGGAAATCAACGTATCCGTCCATGTTCTCAGTTTCCCGCCAATTTGTGCGTCCGCGCAGCCTGAACGCATAAATCTCGTCGACATGACGTAGGCGGCCGACATGTTGACAATTTGTTGTCGTTCACCGTATCACTTGTACATGCCATAGGTGTGTATAAACAAGCGTTAAATTACTTGCTCATACACTTTCAACATCGATATTTCTTTTGATGGTCTAAACAACGACAACGGTTCTTTATCGATACTTACGCCACGTGTCTACTACAAAAAAGCGTCACTTTACTCTTACGCAGCAAGTTTTTATAACTAAAAGTAATGAACCAATTAAATCTGGAATAGTAACATGATTTTTTGTTACAAGAAATGTACTAAAGAATTCTCTAGTCACTATGAATGCCAGTAAAATGTTTTCGAACTTTTCGTTACCGATAAAATGGCTGGAGAGTAAAGCTCGGAACGCCATTAAATCAGTTATTCACGTAAGCCGGGCTCATTATTAAAAGCAACAGTATTTGTCAGTGGAAAGCACGAAGTAACATGAGTAGGTTGCGCAAGAGCATCAGCGCAGAAACGTGACAAATGACGCAATCCCACGAACAATGCAACTGAGCTTGTGAGCACAGCGGATTTATAGCCACCACCGTACAACTTTTGGTGCAATTTATGAAATAAAGCATTCGTATAATTTGTACAAGAAGTGGGAATTATGTACCTAAACTTACACCGATTTGTAGCGATGACATAATATTAGAATATTGTAGTCGATAAGCTGAAAGCTTGTTGGCACTGTCCACAAGATTTGATTTCCTGAGAATTAAGTCATTTCAAAGCATTCCGTTTTTAATACAGCCATTATGCCTATTTATGTTTGCAAATATTGCACATAAGAAACCCTACTTACGTCCAATTTGTTTACCTGACTAACTAATTGCTTAAGAGCCAAAGCTCTTAAAGTTTCATAACCTCCATTTTGAAGTAACTACGTAGGCTAACGTACTTAATTTGTGCTTTTAACGGCAAATGGTCTTCAGGTGTTATTATCGCCTAAATGTCTGCTTATGACATGCACCACTCCTTCCCAAGACCTAAGTGGCTAAGGACCGCGCCACCGCCCTTTGTGCCTGATTGTTTGGGTCAGCTGGACTGTCACCCACTCGCCCATTCAAATTAATTTAGATTTACTATCTAAATAGCGCCTACCAGGACTAATATGAATCGGTCTTGTCACTGTAGGCCGAGCCATAATGACTTTGTTCGCGCCGATTATTATCTAGATGCCTAATCCGGATTGTGAATGGTGTTGAATTTAATGTTTAGGAAAGTGTTAAGTCAGACGTTATCTTAATTATGCCTTTAATGGTATGCACCTTTGAATAAGGAAGGAGTTCCTAGGGCAATCTCTCGCATCGTCGCAGAATCTCCTCGACCAGCCGCGCGCTTTTTATAGCATTCTTCAGACCGCTTATCTACAATGCAAGAAGTGATTGATGGGACCAAATCATAACGCAAGAATTTCGGGAAGGATCAATCTTCCAAAATTACTTTCCATACAAAAGTTCACCCATACCAATCCGGCCATACATCTCGAGCAAATTTACAAAATTAGCAGCAGTTTTCGTGTATTTTCGTGCTATAAAATATAGACGGTTGTATCCGCCGGGTCCATCGATCAAACCCGGCGCTTGTTAAACACCGTTTCTCACATCACAACAATAGCCCTTTGCAGGCATATTTCAAGCCATCCCGATAGTAACATCGGCCGGCCGATCGGCTTGCGAGGCTCGCCCCGGCTCTATAAATCACCCCCTTACAATATTTATTCTCTGCGAAGCTTCACTACGAACTCTAGATGTTCGATCGAGTTTTAACACTCGATTGCATAGAACAGAGCAGATAAATATTCTCAATGCAGCTTAGAAAATAAGCATGGCAGATCTAAAGCAACGCCTGAACCGCGTCACTGATTAGAGAGATCAGAAAACATTCAGCGAAAGTTGCCTCGGTATTCCTAGCTTGCAAACTGTCACTTGAGCATGTGTGATCGTTAAATTTAATTTGTTATAACTGTGGTTCCGAACTGTATCATTGCCTATCATGACACAGCTTTGGATTGCGACACCAGAGCAAAAAACCAGAGAATAGAAAGAATAACGAATGCTCTGAATGAAAACGATTACGTAGTGTATCATTAGAAGAATGTAAGTCAAATGTAGGCTATTCCAATCAAGACAAGTAAACAAAATGAAACATAATTGGCCTTCTAAAATTGCTAGACAATGATTGTGACTATTAACGTCAATTAACGAGGCATAGAAAAGTTATGCTTGACTCATGAGCAGTCTATAAATTGGATTGTCTTCTTATTTAGAAAACATGACTGTGTAACTTAATATTCCATTAATTGGCTATGTCGACACGAATCACAGTTTTCAAAATTTCTAAAATGTTTGATCCACACACTTGTTGGCACTCACTTCCTCTCTCCTTAAATATTATCATTATATTTTCTTTCCTCCTGTTTCATGATTCATATTATTTATATAGATTAGTATATGCTTTATGTATGTATTTATTGTATAATGTAAATGATACACCACAGACTACCTACAGCATTCTCTCTTCTTCCCCTTTTTAATCCATCCAAAGGTTGTCTTTAAAGGGTCGCTCTTAGCGATAAGACCGCCCATTGTGTCACCCTTTGTAAAATTTCTACATTTATATCTGTAATTTATATGGTGCACATAATAAAGAGTATTTCTGTTATATTTTTCGAATTTTGAATTTAACGTCTAGTGGCAAAGGCAGCGTCCATGTTGGAATTTTAAAATTTTGTTAATGCCAGTTTGTCGTCACAATTTCTTCCTAAAGCCTTTGGTTCTTCAGCAACAAATTCGAGTTCCACCAACAATAGTACGGGCCGTGTTTACGCGAGAGGCGTACGTCGTCCGACGTCATCTAGTATTGATATCTCAATAGGGAAGTCTGTAAGTGACCGCGTTAAGTTATGACCGTAATTTTTCAAAGTCGGCGCACCGTGGGCCGGCAGAATTATCGGTCCGGTTAATAGTGTGGCTTTGGGCTCAATTAGCTCGCGAGCTTTAGACTTTCAGATACACTTGGAGTTATTGTTCTAGGGAGCTTTTATTATCTTGTTCGTTTGTCTGACTTTTTTGTGTTTTTATTTTGTTCTCCACGTTTGCACTATTGTGGGTGAGTCTATGAGCTAATTTTCAAGAGATAGGTGGATCCACAAAAGACAGAATTGTGTGGAAAATAGAGAGACCTTTGCCCTGCAATAGGACAATACAGTCTAATTAGATTAGATTAGGTGGATCCTCGAGTTGGTTCAAAACATTTTTTACAATATGTGATTCTGTTTTCGCCTGCTCCACTAGCATATTACCTTATCGTTTGCTTTGTGTTCTGTGTCTTTGTGTTTTTGTCTATTTTGTAGTGTCTCATGTGTTTTTTATGCTATGTATTTTTGTGGTGTACAATAAAGTATATATAAATAAATAAATAAAGTAATGACATCTCAGCACGTCGGAAATAATGTAGTTACCTATTCTAAGCTATTAACTCACCTTCTTCACGACCTCAATGATAATAACGTTCAAGAAGCATTTATATTTCTATACCTATCTTGTACTAGTCATACCAGCATCAGATTTATTTGCCACTTCAGCAAACCGCACATCCTATAAAAGGAAATATTGCACGTTGCATCTTGGAATTTAAAAAATGCTGTCGAGACGAACGCAAACAAAATACCTTGTAAAATTATCTCCAATTATAGTTTAATTCATAATTACCGGTCCGGACCGCACAGCCGTAAACATAATTGGTTGGTGGTTGAACGCCGGCAACTTGACGATAAATATCATACCGTTTAGTATTGGTTTACATGATATTGTTTGTCGATGGAGAGGTTTAATTTGATGTGTGGGCTGGTGGGATGATAAGAGAATGTAATATTAAGAAAGCGGTCATAGAGAATTTAGAGGATAAGCTTTAGAAAACTTGGCACATCTTTGTTACTTTCAAAATACTTATAATATTTTTTTTTGTGAACTGTATTGTAGAAGTTTAATCAGTCTATAATGTTCCCACTACTGGGACACGTGCCTGACCGTGAGAGTTAGTGGGTCGTAATCTAACACGTGGGCCCAGTGCGGGTTGGTTGACAGTAGGTATATGTATACGAACGAATCGAATGTATTTAATTCGACACGGTGCTCTACAATAAAAAATAGTTTATTGTTCAATGCTCAATAATTTGTTGCATTTCATGCAGCTGAATGTGCTGAAATTTCACATATTTGACCAGTCATCGCTATTTATGAACTAATTTAATAACTTTCTGCTAATGTTAGAGACATTTTGTGTAATAACTTTTAAGAACAGCTGTCGATGATTTGTTACGACTTTTATGATCATCCTGAGTACCTGAATACAACCTATTATATTCATTTGAATGTAGCTATTCAATACGCCAAAGAGTAATCAGATCATGGAGTGCGTATTTCGGTTAAATTTGAAATTACCAACAACCTGTAGAAAAAAGGGCTTCTAGAAAAAAGTTGTTGGCATTGGCACCTATCCTACTTGTGCTCGTTTTAACCTCTTTTTGATAATGATTGTTCTAATTGGCGACTAGGTTATTAGGTTAAAAAGATGGGCAGCCTTAATCTCTTGAACTCTAGTAAAAACCAAATTCGGTAATCTAGAGATATCATGATCGTGCATCATAGTACCCGATTAGGTGAAGTATCGTGTTCAACAGTCGAATTACCCACAACGTTTCTTTGGGGCATCGGCGGCTGACGCCTGTAGATATCTATGTATACTCCATTTACATGAGAAAATTAACGGTTATCATTCGTTCGTTGTTTCGATATAAACGTATAATAACTCCGTTATATAAATACAAAACAATATAAATATTTACCATTTACATTAAAAAATAACTCTTAAAGTGCAGTAATTGAAAAAATATTACACAATAACTGTCGTTATTCGGCCGTTGTTACGGCTAACGCTTTTATACTTACCTATAATAGGTAACTATAAAAGCGTCAGCCGCCTGCCGATGCCTGCAACTGCACTACTTATTACAAAAGCTATTACTCCATTTTCGAACTATTCTTTGTACACATAATTTGAGCTACGATTCGGCGATAGAATTATTTGTGTTACTCCGAGAACATTAAATGTGATTTAAAGTGCTTTATTTATTACTGCGCAATATGGTGTTTGTTACTTTGGTACGGAATTTATTCAACGTTTCGCATTTACTTGAGCTTTTGACGTTTATTGATATATTACAATAACATGATGGTTGTATTTTGCGTATGTTTAGGAAATACATTTAATAATTAGACGTGTAATTTGATCTTTAGTTCAAAATAATAACTATAATACGCTTTTATGATTGGTTGAACTGGTAATTATTTGTAATTTTGAAGTGAAATAATGTAGATAAATTGCCTGCAGAAATATTAAAGGATAATAAGTCAAATGATTGCTATGTGGCCTCACCCATTGGACCAAGAAGTTGACTTATTACACATAGGGTGCCCTATAGGGATATACCTTGTAATAACTTTAATACATATATAGTTTATAAACCTGTTTAGATCGTAATTGAATATTCTGAACTTTTTAATTAAACATAACGTAACATTACGCCTGTATTCTTCATAGGATTAGTCAGAGGTGTACCTATAGTACATCTACAGGGTGGCAGGGACATCGAAGCGCAAACTGTGACCACGGTTTCAGCACATGAATTTAGACCCCATAGCGCCGAAATTTTTCGTCGATTGTTAAAAAAAAATATTGCTGTTCCATACATTTCGACCGCGTAGGTATTGCACTTTTCTATGAAACAGAAGATTTTTTTTTTGATAAGCGACGATAAATTTCTACGCTATGGAGTCTAAACTCATGTGCTGAATTCATGGTTACAGTTGCGCGTCGATGTCCCTGCCACCCTGAATATTTGGCCAGTTATGTTTAGTCATGTCAGACGCATGTCAGACGATCAATGGGCCAAACATACGACCTAGTGGGTCCGTTTAAGGCAAACGACATCGCGGTAGACCCAGACGGAGATGGCGGGATGAGCTGGACTCCTTTCATAAAGATTGGTCCTTGGTAGCTCTAGACAGAGAGAGATGGAAAGAGAATAGGGAGGCCTTTGCCCAGCAGTGAGTCATTAACGGCTAATAAAAAAAATAAAAAATAGTTTAAATCTCATGCATCAAGGAGCAAACCTATGGCCATCAACCGAGCACAAATCTATCAAATCTACAAATCAGGCTGCTACTGAGATACCTCCTTCTGCGAAGCAGTAATGCTCGCGAAGGAGGAGGCGGAACGCGTGAGGGAGAGGCAATCACTGCGCCCTCACGCCCCCAGTCGCCGCAGGAGACGCCCTGGACGGGAGTCAACAGCCGACTCCCGGTCACCGTAGGCGCGGGCTTGCGGGCGGCGAGCAATGGGCAGCTTACCGCCCGGTAAGGACCAGGCCCGGGTTGACGGCGCGTTGTGTTCCACGCACGCCTCAAAGAGATGTCAGATGTCGAACTGACGGGGTCCGCTAGGGCCGATGCCTGCCAGGGCCGCGGGTTGTTCGAAAGAGATACCGTGGCCCCTGGCGCAGGCAACTGAAGGAACACGGGTGGGTTTTAGTCAGTAAAAGTCTGACACGCCCATCCGCTCAGCCCAGAGCGGGAGAGGTCATTTGATGATTTCCCACCCAATTAAAAGGCTGCTACTGAGATCTAATTAAACACTCGTAGTTATTACCTATTTTTACTTCAAAATTAAGAATTTTATAACAAAATTCCTCCCCGCCATGTGACCATTCTGCTTCATCGTTATAAACTGTCCATTTGACGTTAGTTCCGAAATAATTGCGCAGGCGCAGGACGGCTAATGAAGTGATTTCACCCTTGATCGGGCAATGCCGCTCGTTTCGACGTATTAGTGGGTAATCAGAGATGCTATGTGGACGGGCTATTATGGGGAATGTTTGTGGGTTGAGGGATAATTTAGTGGTTTAATACCGTAGGTTATGGGCAGAGAATAGGGTTATTTCATAGAATGTGTATTATATGAACTTGGGCCGTTGTGTTGGTTTCGTGGACTAATTTGAGGCTATTTTAATAAAGATGGTGAATATTTTTTTTGATCGTTTTTTATAATTCTATGATGCTAAATGCAGGAACTCATCATCTGCCTAGCCTTTTCCCGAATGTGGGGTCGGCTTCCATTCTAACCGGATGCAGCCGAATACTAGTATTTTACATGAAACGACAGCCTAACTCACCTTCACAACCCAGTTACTGGATAATATGATACCCTTAAAAACAAGAAAAAAATGCAGCAACTTTATAAAATTGTACCCATTAAGTATTGTAGGTATTGTATATCGGGCTGGTGTCTGCAACACTATCGTCATATTTTCGTCGAGTATATTTAGCGTACCCATTAAGTACAAACGCCAGCAGGTCAAGCTACCCGAAATTGTCAAATTTTCCCAATCAACCTTGAACCTTAAAGCTCAAGCGATACAGTTGAAAATCTATTAAAGAAATTTGACAGATTGTAGTAGCTTGATGTGCTGGCATCTGTACTTATACGTCACCTCTATCTGATCGTCCTCTATCCAACTATGAAAGGCTTGTCTAGACATGAAAATAGCACTGGAAACTTTGATGGTAGATACACAGTTACCATTTTGATGGGGCCTTAAGGATTTTGAGTCCCAAAGGAACTTAACCTTGGTATAATAAGAACTAAGTGTAGTATTCTCAAATGATAATAGTATTTGAATACTTAGAACGAGAGGAAGGGATTGGGGAGGGCCTTTGCCCTGATTGGGTCACTGAAGCCTTGATATGAAAATAAATAGGTAAATTTTAACACGACTACTTACCTCAAAACCTGGTTAGTACACACGATGACGGGTCTCTGTGAGTTCTCCAGGTTATCCTTGAGCTGCAGAACAGCATGCACCCAGAGGAACTGGCCTGAACGACGCTGAAGCCGCAGCAGTGCGATGCAGGAGCGCTCTTGTTCAGATTGTGTTACTGTTGAAGAAGAAATACGCTGTTTAGAAAAGCATTCATTAGGTTGTGACAATAGGCCGCAGGTCAGGCAACGAAACGAGTATGAGTTGGCCTCGTATTCTATTAATACTCCGTACTACGCTGGACCAGTTCAAGGTCTAAGTGATACCACTGACATGAGGTCGACGTACATTTACAGCCTATCGGTAGACATTGATTGATTCGAGGCGGCTGTCACCTCAAGGAGTCGGAAGGTTGGCTTCAATTGAACACCTATTTTGCTAAAGGTTATGGGTTATAGGTACTCGTACAACAATTCTGGATAAAAAAGGAGAAATAAGATCATCATAACTAGAAATGTGTATTCTGCTAGGTAAATTTTAATTGTAAGCAGCTTTCTTCCCTAGGTTGGCTAGCAGAAGTTTAATCAATTTTCGCGAAAAAAAATTGCAAGTCGTCAAGTTTGGTATTAGGGCAGGGCTGAATGCCCAGATTGCCCAGGGAATGTTGGGCAATGGGAATAGGACTTATGGTGTACATAATTGAAGAGTATTTCTATTATATTCTAATGCTGGACGTATGAAAACACTTATGTGACGTCATGCCATTGTAGCGCTTATATTAGGTAGTGTGAGGCAATAATACTCCAGATGTACGACGAAAGTATATTTAAAAGTAAACGAGGAAGTATAGAGCGTGTGTGTTTTACAAAATCGTCGATTCGTACAAATACATATTGCATTATAAAATAACTCTGTCAGTGCATTCGCACCGGAAACATAATGACGAGATTCACAAAAATAAAATTACAGAGGAAGCGTACCTTTTACAACCATCTAAAAATAAATTACTATGTTCTTGCATTTTGACATTAAGCACCGTTATAAAGGATTCAACGAGTGGGTGTTGTTATTTTTTGTTTCCATCAAACTTGTGTGTTCTATTTATAGCACATTTTTTACTTCGACTCATCACTTAGATAAATTGATACCTTGTTAGCCTTCTTTGTATAATATATTACCTACCCACCTAATTTACATATTTTTTTACACGTGCACTTGTAGTAAACTACACCTTGTAGTACCTACTCAAACTAATAAAAAAAATATGTAAGTGCTCTCATTGGTTTAGTGGTATGAGGAACAGGGTGTAAAGTTCACTCATCCTCCATAGAAAAGGGCTCCGACCTTTCCGGGTGTTGTCTGGTGGGCAACTGGCCGACGATTGATGTCGGGACGTTGTATATACTAAGCTAGGTGCGCGGTAAACTCTGCTTGTGCGATGCAGGATTTTACGTGACGTCAGTATAATGCGTAGTTCGCATGTGGCGATGTAGATGCCGCTACAGCAGCCATCATAATTATTATCATCTGTTAAAAGACGTACTCTGCTGCAGATAGGCCTTCCCGAAACATCGGTTCTGTGCTTCTCGCATCCAGCGGATTCCTCCGGCCTTCATAAGGTCATCGTTCCACCTTGTGGGAGGTCTTCCAACGTTACGTCTTCCGGTACGCGGTCGCTCCAGAACCTTTCGGCCCCATCGGCCATCTGTTCAGAGAGCATGGTGCCCTGCCCACTGCTACTTAAGTTTGGTAATTCTTCGGGCTATGTCGGTTATTTTGGTTTTACGGATATTTTTATTTCTTATTCAATCACGGATCACTCTTGGGTGATCTAAGAAAGGATATTAGGTTTGGATCCTAAATCGTATATTGCTATTGGGTTCTCAAAATCTTATTAAAATAAACTTCCATTGAACTACCACTAACTAACTAACCACTACCTATACCGTTTTGGTAACTTTCCATTGAAGCTAGGCATTGTAATGCCTAGCTTTAATCTAGGAATATAACCCCAAACTACTAGCATAAGTACATAGATCTCTGCTTACTCCTGCTAAGGAAGGCGGATTTGTCATTCGTTCAATAAGAGAAACAAGTTGTATGAAATGAAATGACAAATAGACAAACACAATCTCAGTGTGAATAGTTATAATTGAATAGCCCTAAAATTAGAACGTCGTTAATTTCAAGATTATCGAGGTGCGGCTAACACCATCTTAAACACTACCCTTTAGTAACAAGCGACACGCTAATTACATTCAATAACTAACTTTATTACAAGGAGATAGAGTTTGAATTACCTTGAGTGTAGTCCTTTATTATACAAGGTGTTTGACTTTGACAATGATGTTGTGATAGTAATTTACATGCGCCAGGAATGGACCGTCCCATCATACGAATCGCCGTAAAAGGCATCCGATTCTTACGTCCATCGAATAGTCATAAATGGTTTACTCGTTTGTTTGTCGATCATTTCGGAGATAAAATCGATTCTCGATTCGTATGACCGATGTTTACGCAATCAATTTGGTGTGTTTATCGATACCTAACGATGCTAATACGAGTTGTGATCATCGCTAGTTAATTTTATTTGTTTATAGTTACTGTAGCGTTTTATTATGTTTGAACAGCTTTCCCTTATAAAGTTATTCGAGATTATTATTTGTTAGTAAACGATTGTAAGTATCGATGATTATTTATTGGTATTTAATCGCCGAGCCCTTTTTATAGTTTTGTAATACAAATAGTCGTTGTTAATTTGAACACGATCGACTTAATATATACATACAGTTGAGTTAAATAGTTTAACCTTTTTGCTGCAATCAAAGGTTGCTTATACATATATTTTTTTTAATCTGTTGCAGTTTGAAGAGCCAAAGGCTGTATAAGGTGCTTATGACACTTCAATGCTTACTATACCGAAGTAGCTATTACTTATCTATATAAAGGTAGATAGGTAGGTACAATACTATTATTATGTATTATACGGGTAGTCAGAAGCCCGAAAGTCTTACCAAGGGGTATCGTATTTTTTATTGTATTTTTTATTTAAATATACTACCTCCTCAGACACAAAATCAGAGCCCATATTAACTAAACTACTGTTCCATTCCAGTTCTATCAATTATGCTTCTCGCACTTTTATTCCGCATACTTTATCTTTCTTTCTTACTTTCTCTATCATACTATTTCCGGTGGGATTCCGGTCTTAATCTTCTATCTACTCTAATAAAATTGTTTCTTTAATTTGGGTTTCAGGGTACAACATACACTGTTTCTTTATTAAAATAATGGACAGCAGATTTGTTAATTTTTGTTCTTAAATATCTAGTTCACATCTAGTGCTTACTTCTATCTTATCTGTTTTCTTATAACTAGTTTTAATTCTATTTTACATAATTTATGGGATTCCGGGTTTACAATACCCACTATTTTTGAGCTTTTTTTGGCCCAGTATTTTTTATTTTTCATTTTCATTCAGAACTTATTTATATGTTAGACTAATCTTATTCCTATCTTTAATTACAAAATTCCTTAATACATTTCTATGTATGATGTACAGTATATTCCCTAATATATGGTCATTGTACTTTTATTACTTATTTCTCTTTACGACTGTTTCTACAATTTTAAGACCATGAACTTTTACCTACTCTATAAATACACACTGTATACAAGGTTATTTTAAATTAGCTAGCTAAACTCCGCAGACGCGATTGGTACCGATATCGATAACCAATTTCAAATAACCCTGTATTATATCGTAAACAAGCACCATTTATATTTGTTGTCTAATTACCATAAATATTACGGTTTATTTGGAAACCGATTTTAATTTGATTATAGTAATTGGAATATTTATCAACCCGTGGGACATTTATTCAAATATAAAATCTAGATACTCCTAAAATATACGAGAAGTCTATTAATAAGAGTTTTATTACAATAATAGGAATATTAATAGTGTTTATTATTTTTACATAAATTACTAAGTTATGTTAGCGAAGGAATTACTGATATACCTAATGTAGAGGGTGTTTTCGAATTGGTGACAGTGAAATCACATAATTGAATGATGAATTGGTGATACATAATTTGCCTAGACAAGTTAACCTATTAATAATGTACTAAGTTTCTATAGTCACTTATTTTAGTTATAAGTAAGTAAGTAAACTAAATCGTTATAGAAACTTAGTAAATTGTACATCAAAATTTGCAGCAGTGTCATTCTTTCGTAACAGAAGTCATAAAGAGTCGTTTTCGGACAACTCTTATGTCGCAGAATTAAAAGGCTCGCGCAGACGTATGCGACTCCGGTAGAACAATTTCCATGAAGTTTTCATAGAAATTCTTCCACCAGAATCGGAGCGCGACTCTCTGTGGGAGCTTTTAAAATTCGCGGTTTCAAAAATTAAATGTAGGTATTCAAGAACACCCTTTATGTACCCTGTGTGATTTACTGACTAAGGTCCGGTAACTTATCAGACGAGACTAACGGTGTAATATATTTATTAATATTAATATATTACTTATTTATGAACAATTATTTAAGTAATTAATGCATGTGCTACGAGTACCTACACTGGATCCGTGTTGGGATTTTCACATCCTTAAATAACATGTGTTTTTACGCAGGATATAATAAAATAATTATGGTGGAGAAACCTTAGTAATACCTGCATAATTATTATTAATTTAGTCTGCTAATTAGTTATGTAAACAGATCTACATCTAGTTACTATAATACTTATAGAATTGGTTTTTAAACCCATTGGTTATACGAAAACCCATTGGTTACACGAATACGAAATGTACACTCATTCAATGCATTTAAAATTTAGCTCGGCCAGAATGTTAGACTTCTGGTGAAACAAATGCGTTGGGTGGGTCGGGTTTCAGATATGTTGATTAGTCTGTAACTGGTGATGTCGAACTGTTTGTTTTAAATTATGATTAGTATTGTTCTCAAGTTCTCTTTTTGCGTCGTGGTCATTCGCAGTGTACAGACGTGCTCGTTAGCAATATTTAATAATCACCTACTTTAAAAATAGTGACCTCCTTTAGTGCATTACCAACGTAATGCAACTGTAAATTTGCTTAGTGTGTAGTTTCAGTGAAAAATGGACACGAATTAGTAAAATTATAAAATGGATAACAGCCCCTCCTCGCCGTCGAAGACGACGTCGCGGAAGCCAGCCCTTGAGTCAGTCACGGCTGATGTTGTTTCAATGCCCGAGATTCAAAAATGGATGTCAGCCATTGAACAGCACTTAAGTGAAATTTGCGCTATTGCCGCGGATGGCAAACTCAACTCGGAGCAGAAAATGAAAATTTCTACCCTGTGCCGTAAAGTAGGATCTGGAACCTCACAAATGGCAGTCCTATACCAGTCGCTCAAGCAGAAAGCCGTTCACGCGTATAACGCGGTTGATGCCCTTCAGGAAAAGTGCGACCTCACGGAACATATTTTGGAGCTCAAGCAGACGATTAAGGACTCTGGTTCTGCGGGAAATGCTTCGTTTGCCGATATGGTGAAGAAAGGAGCAAATGATTTCGTTCGACCAAACAATCTAAGCTCTGTAGCTATTTATCCTAACGATAAATTGAAGTCAAGCGACGAAACAAAAGACCTCGTGCAAAAAATCATTCGCCCTGATCAAATGAAGCTGCATGTACGTGGTGTCCGAAAGACCAAAAATGGAGGCGTTATTATTAGTACAGAGACCAAACATGATGCTGACAAACTCAAGCACGCAGTCCAGCTCTCTACATCCGGACTTACCGCCGACGAACCAAGCAAGCGCAAACCTCGGATTGTGGTTGTAGGTGTGCCAACTACTTTGGCTGAAACTGAAGTCTTCAGGTGCATTTATGAACAAAACGTAGCCGACAAGTTTCCAGCAATGCCTATGGAGTCCTTTTTGAGCGTGGTTAAATTAAGCCACAAATCTGGGAAAAAAGATGCGTCGACCTGTAATTACGTCATTGAAGTTACAGCCAATATACGTAAAGCCCTATTATCCCAATCAAGGCTTTTTATAAATTGGACGTCATGCCCTGTTAGGGACTTCACTCTGGTTACCAGATGCTACAAATGCCAACAATATGGTCATGCAGCAAAAACATGCAGAGAGCTGAAATCTACTTGTGGTCACTGCGGTGAAGAAGGACACCCGATGTCAGAGTGCGCGAAGAAAGTTGACACACCGAAATGTGCGACTTGCTCTCGCTTTAAAAAGCCTGATAACCACAAAACGGGAGATGCTGAGTGCCCTGCTAGGAAAATAGCGGAATACAGGTACATTAACTCCATCGACTACGAGGGCGCCTAGAGCGTCATGCTTAAGGCCAGACTTCCGTGATGAATGCCTGCTGCTAACTCAGCTAAACACTGCACTGGCCTACAAACACTCGATTTTTTTGATGTTTAAGCACATTAGTCGCCCGCAGCTCGAATAAACACATTGCCACGAACGTGATTTAATTTTGTGCAACATTGACTTTAGCCCACTTACCAATTTCTGCTGACGCAAAATCAAATCATGTGTGTTTACCTACATTATAAAGTGCAAGAAACTATTTTACGCAAACTAAATAATTACGTATATAAGACTTTTTGTTATTTTAATCTTTAAGGTAAATAGTATTTAAGTAAACTAGGTATAAAATAACGAATTAATAATTTTTTGTCATTATATCATGTTAAATATTGTTAAGAATTTTATTGTCCTACAATTACCATAAAGTATGCTCATGCCGCCTGTGATACAGGTTTATCCTAGTACAGGCATCTAACATTATTATACCTTTGTAAGTTATTTCTAAGACTTTATGTTAATATTTTACCAATTGAATACCTACTGAATAAAATATTATTATTATATTATTATTATTATTATTATTATAAGTAAGTGACATGTTATGTTTTCATTGAGTTTAAAGTTTCTTTAAACCTAATAAAGGTCTTGAAATCTGGGGAAGTTGCAAACTATAAGAATCATAACAAGCTCACTAGGTACTTTTAATGTAAAAGCTTCAGCAAGCAGGACTGAGGTAGTCCTGCTTGCTGAAGCTTCTACCCTTATCGCTATTTTTTGCACTGAGGGGCAATTCTCGTAATTTTAAGAACGTTCACAGTCTGATCTCAGTTTCAATCTGTCAAAAATACTTCTATTTTCTCTACATTTTGACAAGTTTTTGACATTTATTTGTCGCCGAGATGAGCCTGCGACTAGATTTTGAACGTTTTAAATTACGAGAATTGGGCTTCTGATTTCAAATAAAAACGTCGTGTGCTTAAAATAATTTCTGTAATGCATCGAATGATAGCATAGTAATAATAATAATAATGTTTATTCACACAAAATGTACATTTTTTTATCAAGTAGAGTGCTTAATTTAGACTTACAGTACACAAAAGTATAAGCATTTGAGGCCGAACTAGGCATAGCCTGTATTTCAGCCTTCAACGCCGATCCCCCTGAGTTACAAATTAAACTATCTTAATATGACAGTGCAATGATCCCATGTATGAATGTACAGTATCTTATTCAACATATAAAAGTTTTGAAGAAAAAACTTACTAACTAACTACTAACTTACTTATTTAAGAAATTATAATAATGGGGTTTATTCATAAACGATGACCAAAGTTAAGCAACGTTTAAACGTCCAAAATGTATGGTTAAACAGTCGTCAATCACTGCTCAACCTTAAGCAACGTTTATGAATAAAGGGAATAGTGTAATCAACCTACAATGTTTCCACTGCTGGTTCACAGGCCTCCTCTGTGTGAGAGGGAGTGAGCCATAATCCACCACGCGGGCCCAGTGCGGGTGGGCGGATGTCACAATGTCTTCGAGTTTTTAGTTCTAGGACAAGCATTTTTCTTGTCCGTTTTAAGACCTACAATGATACGATGTAAAAGTTCAATTTTATACGCAATATTAGAAATGAGATCAGATTGAGCCATAATAACTTCGTAAATAAATCATAGGTCCACGTTTTTAATAAAAACTCAGGCTAAACAAACATTAGGTACCTACTCCGATGTTTTTACACCATCGATAGTACACTCATAATAAATTAAAAGCAATATAATGTTAATGAAATATTTCAAAGGACAGTATCTACGCCTGCTCTGTGACAATTAATTGAACCCAAGACATTTATATCTGATTGCAATAAGTAATAAATTATGTTTCCTGTGACAAAGAATGCTAATAAATGCTTAATATGGCTCGAGATTATCTTGCTGAAATTAATATTATGAGGTTCCGTATGAAGTTTCTATATAAATATCAACGAATCAATTTAGTCCCAACAAGCGGACGAATTTTTTGATGCCCTATGATTCTTTTGCTTATTTTTTCACATGTACATATTATTATTTTAAATGTTAGCTCATATAATGTCCCAACATTAAGTTAAACTTACCGTGAGGAAAGTGAAAAGCTGTGTAGGGTTGTCAAAAACTCCGACTGTCCGAATTAATAAAAAAAGTGACAATCACATAAGGCTCTAATCACCACAAGGAGGGTCAATAGGCATCATCAGTATAGAATAAATGTACCTATCGTTCTGATTCTATACCATATGGCCTATACTATAGAGTATATAGTAAAGATGATGTTCAAACACATTAGTTGCTTCTAACAAAGGGAAAAGAGAGGACTTTACATTTTAGATCCATAACGTTTACTAAGTTTCAGTGAAGAGAATAATTACCATGCCTCATCGGAACCACTAACGTGTTAAGTCATTTTACACTTGAGATTTAACAATAACTTAGAAATTATTATGAATGTGGATTTGAAAGGCAAATATGGTTACTGTATTTATATTATCCAACAATATTTTTAGCATAGAGTACAGTCAGCACATAACTTGGCATGAGTTCTGTCCTTTCTTTAACTTTCTTTTAAACAGGTATGTTTAGAAATAAATTATGGCAATAGCCGTAGAATATACCAAGCAATAAAAGTGACCACTTTTTTCACCAAGTGTACCAGGGTCGTCGAATATAGTTGAAGTTAAGTAAGAAACCGATGGATGTTTTCGAATAAAATTCAATTTAATTATAATACAAAACAAACGGTTCTTTTATGAAATTAAATTTCATTCGAAAACATCTATCGGTTTCTTACTTAACTTCAACTATATCAGACGACCCAGGGGGTCTACTCCGAAGTAGTATCGGCCGAATGTTCGGCCGTTTCCTGCTACGAAGTTACTATTTGGTTCGGTCGGTTCCGATCCTACACTCTTTCGAATATTGACTATGGTCTCAACCCAACTGAGCTGATCCGAACTTTTTTCAATAATTTTCGGTTCGGCCATGTGTCGGTCCGATCCGAACATTAAGAAAAAAAAGAAGTGCAAAGTGCGAATGTTACTTATCTCCTTTGGTGACTTTACTCAGGCACTAAGTTACTGCAACTACGCCAAAACCTTGTCAAGTTACGTGCCTAGATAGACAGATAGTGTAAACGACGCCTTATGTCATATATATAATAACAATAATAATAACCCGGTGTAATAAACGTTTGATGAAGGGATATTAATAGATATAAAGCATTCTACATTCCTCGTAAAACATATGAATTGGTCTTTGAGGTAGTTAAGCAAGCAATCGATGTATTCTTGACAAAGCTGTAAATCATAGGTCATTACGGTTCCAATTAAATAGCCACTGTTTGTTTGTTTTGATTTACCATATTAGTGAGTACAGTAAAATATATGTTTGAGTCATAAGTTATTTATTTCTTAACAAAATACATTGTGTTGAAAATATTACAGTGATGATAAATTAACTAACAATAAAAACATTACACACACATAAAAAAAAAAACATATTTAAAATTTCAAACAGACAGTTCAGACAGTTACCACTTTATTCATAAACGTTGCTTAAAGTTAAGTAGTGATTAGCGACTGTTTTATCATACATTTTTGACGTAAAAACTTCTCTTAACTTTTCATCGTTTATAAATAAATCCCTTATTATTTCCCATTAATAGTAGCAAAGACCCAGGTAAACATAGATTTTAAACTTAAGCTCAAGAAAAAATTCTAGCAGGTTTTTAGGGCACAAAAACTATTGATGTTGGTACCCACACTTACAAAAATGAATAGGTACGTACTGACTAAGCAACAATGCTATTTGTAGAAGATATCAATAACAAAAACTAATAATAAAACGCAATCAAAGCAGTTACCGCTGAAGCAAACCCAATATAATTTCCAAAGGTCACCGCACAAGCAGAGAACCGTCCTTGTCATTACCGATTATCGAATCATTCGAATGATGACTCGACTACGATGCATTGCCAAGTACGATTCCGATTCAACAAACTTCATAAATCGAATCCGTCATTCGAATATACGTCTTAAGTCGACGTGACAGCTGAATTATTTCATATTTCGAAGTAAGAATGTACGTTTGTAGGAGAGTAATGAGGGTTAATGCCAGCCGATCATTTGTGCAATCTCGACTGTTGGTTTTAGAGGAAGAGATTGACGACTGCTGCGATTGTAGGTCGGCAAACTGCCAGTATGTTTATTCCCAAGTACATACCGGTATGTTTGGCTAAAGTGGGTTTGATTTGCGAGCTGTATTCAGAGCTCTGCCTACGCGCACCTTAACGAATGACATAATGATATGAATGTAAATTGTAGTAATTAATTCTCATTCTAACTAGAAATAGGCGTAGATTTAGATTAAATGTTCGACACGTAAGTTATGAGCTCCGTATTTCAGTCGACTGATGTTTTGAACATTTGATCAGTTTCAGTTCAAATTCTAATGTTAGTTGAAATTTACATATTTTAATACTAAATTACCATTTTCATTAACATAATATTCAAACACTCGATGGATGATATCCGTGTCCAGAATATGATTTGCATCACAATAACTTGTACATGAGTTATTTCATTATTCGTCGATAGTTTATTGCTGTACCATCCTCTATTTGCCTGACATTTGACTTATGAACATCTTAGCGCGAATCCTCCGAAAGTGTTCCAATTTCGGATTTACCAAGTTTGCGTCAAGCGCGAAGTCACGAGTTTCGAGTACGATTTTGAAAACGGAACATTATATTGTGGACATAGGGTTGGGATTCGTTCAGTAATATTTAGTCGAGTGCTCGATTTAGCCGATATAATCGCTCACGTAAGGGAAGGTTCACACACGATCGTCACGTCTCTGTCGCGTCAAGTTGTCGACTTTCTCTAACGTGTGTTGACGCAGATAAGTTTGCGTTAAACGTTTTTGTGTTGTCGTAGGTTATCGAGCGATCGCACGCGATGTGCCCGATAGTCGATTGTCATCTTTTTGCAACATTGGTTTTGCTAGTGTCTACCTAAATGTTTGGCACATGGCGTGAGCTGTTGTTGTCATGTCAACATCATCAAGAAGGTATGTTCATTCAGGAGCGCTGTTTTTCTCTCTACACTATTTACGGTCAGGCAACGATGGAAGACGACTTCCTGTTAATTTACTTAGATACATACATTTAAATCTAATAGTTATTTCTTGCACGGATTCATTTTTCAAACGCAGCACATACATAAATTGAGATCGTAGTAGGTATCTAAATAAACCCTGCCTGTACCTTTTGACGCCAAACGGATTTCGATGTTACATAGGCATACGGTAGACCATGACTTGGGTTAGGACAAAATATACTTTTTATTCCGGTAGTATGTTCCTGTGGGATAATTTCTAGCATCCACGCTTGTGCAGCAAAGATTAGTATTGAACATAGACATCATTTGCAAAAAACAATTGCCAAAATGTGACCAGAATGAAGCCCAACTTTTTAATTCTTTCATAAACAATAAAAGTTCCCACGCTTTTCGTCCACCGGGACACTAAGATCCTACATCATTAATCACAAACAATGGACGCATGCGCGGTCGTTTAGAGATCTATTAAAGCGTGCAGTTAACTGCGAGATTGACGGGTTCAGCCGGCGCACGAGTTGATGTTATGGAATTACGTTAGGAGCACTATGTGTATCTAGATTGCGGTTTCTAATGGTTTTTTTGGTGTACATTTACGTAAGCTTAAGGTGATGTTCTTGATTTTATCGAAATTGTTCTTGATTTCTTTCATACACCCTTACTACTCTCGTGTCGACAGGTTGAAGTCTTCATGAAAAGCTGCAAGTTAAGCTGCGCTTGCCGTAGTCAGTTCGTGGATAGGCGACCAATCAATCTGCCGAGCCATTTCCCAACTATGCTGGGGTCGGCTTTCAGTCTAACCGGATGCAGCTGAATACCAGTATTTTACATGGAGCGACTGCCTATCTGACCTCCACAACCCAGTTACTGGGTAACACGATACCCCTTGGTAAGACTGGTTGTCAGACTTTCGGGCTTCTGACGTCCCGTAACGACTGTCAAAGATCCAAGAATGACAGCCGGGGCCAACGGTTTAACGTACTTTCCGAGGCACGGAGAGGTTATGTAAAGATGGTCACCCATCCTTGGACTGACCCCGGCAAGTGTAGCTTAACCTGATAGATCGACTCGTGCGGCTGTTATTACTTAGTCACGATGGATAGACGATTCATTACATAATGAGTCTCTTCTGTACTTTGATGACCAAATTGTCGTTATTATTTTACAAAAATCTACAAAGTAGGTACAGTCATTTAAAAAAGTAAATAGTCAGAAATCCTGACTGTCTGACAGCTAGTCTAACCTTCGTAGAATATCTGCATTGCCCAAGATTGTGGAGGTCAGATGGCAGTTACTTTATATGTAACAATTTAATATTCAGCCGGATCTATTCAGACAGAAAACCAACACCTACCGTTTAGAGAAAAGGTTACACGAAGCTGTTGTTGCTTTTAAATTGTAATTTTGTGGTGCGCAATAAAAAAATATAGAATTTGTATTGTGGTCGGGGTGGGTCACGTTATTGAAGAGGCTTCCATTGAGGGTTAAACTGTTATATTTTGGCCCCCATTTCACCACACAACGCGCCCTTGGCGGGCTACTTGACAAGCTCCTATCATAAAGGTCGAAGATGCCTCACAGGGATAAAAAAAAAATACCGGTACTCAGCTGCATCCGGTTAGATAGTTGGGAAAAGGCTTGGCAGATGTTGATAATGATACCTCACTGCGATACCTCGCGGTCGCGGTTTAGCTTCCTACCTCGATGTCAGCTCCATGTAAAACAAATGCATGCTGATAGACACGTACAGTCACGAGCACCAATATGGCAACACTTGGCAACTTTCAAATGCGATTTTTTTGTGAAATAACGAATGCAACGTTGAAATACTACACATTACACAAACCTATGGGTTCGAAAATGCTATGTTCGTAACAGCATAATATTTCATTCAAAAACAAAGGAGTAAATCGCTTTTGAATAAAGCCGAGTGTATACATACTTTTGCTCGTGACTGTACGCATATGCCAGAGGGGCAGTTCTCGTAATTTTAAGAACTTTCACAGTCTGATCTTAGTCACAATCTGTCAAAAAATCCTCTAAATTCCCTACATTTTTGAAAAGTGTTTTGACATTGATTGTGACTAGATTTTGAACGTTTTTGTTTACGGGAATTGGTCTTCAGACATCGAGGTAAATCCCCAAGCAACCCACGATGTAGTGATAGACCGCCATAGACGTCTGTTAGGACGGAGGAGTTCGTACACTGCTATAAACTTAACTAATGCTTTAAAAGAATACTTACTTAACCGATGTTTGCTCTGCGCTTCCTTGCAGCAGTCAGGATGTAGCAGATGATACCAACTCACGCCGTGCAGTGAACTTCTCTCCCAGCCGAGATGCCATTCACTACTGCACAAACAGAAGACATATAATTAGCATTACAAGAGTGTAATATAGAGATATAATATTTTTATTGACGTGTAAAAGTGTTTGTATGAACCTACTTACAGAAAATAAATTATTTATCATTTATAATATTTGTATTTTTTATAGGTAGGGGGGGCTTGTGGCTAAGTAATAACAGCCGCACGGGTCGATCGGTCAGGTTAAGCAACGCTTGCCGCGGTTGGTCCGTGGATGGGTGACCATCTTTACATACCAAGACCCCTCCGTGCCTCGGGAAGCACGTTAAGCCGTTGGTCTTGGCTGTCATTCGTTGATCTTTGACAGTCGTTACGGGTCGTCAGAAGCCCTAAAATCTGACAACCAGTCTTACCAAGGGGTATCGTATTACCCAGTTACTGGGTTGTGGAGGTCAGATAGGCAGTCGCTCCATGTAAAATAATGGTATTCAGCTGCATCCGGTTAGACTGGAAGCCGATCCCAACATAGTTGGGAAAAGGCTAGGCAGATGATGTATATTTTATAGGTTTTTTTTTGTATTGTAGTTTTATTTTTTATATTTTTTTTTAGTATAAACCTACTTTTTGTTTTTATTTTTTGGTAGCGCTGTAAGAAAGACCTTACAACGTTATCTGTAGGTATAGAATAATATACCAGGGCGTTTAAAAGGCACATCGAGCTTTAGAGACTGACACGGGAATGTTGATATGAGTGAACGAATCAGAACTTTTTTCATACTCGATGAGCAATGTGAACGGCCGCGTGCCGTGTTAATGACGGAAATGATGTTAATGTAAAGGACGTTTAGTTTAGTTTGTTGTTTTGTAGTTGAATGACTTAACTAAACATCATCATCACGGTCATGGCTAAAGTAGCCTACTTTGAAGTAGCCATGGCTAAATTAAACTAAACGTCCTTCTTGTTCCATGAGTAGGAAGCCTACTCATGAAAAGAAAAAAAAAATGAACAAACGTACAGAAGCCAGCACATCAAACCACCCGAAACTGTCAAGTTTTCCCGATCAACCTTAAACCTAATGCTTTAGCGATAAAGTTGAAATTCTATTAAAGAAATTTTACAGCTTGTAGTAGCTTGATGTGCTGGCGTCTGTACTTTGAAAAATGATGTCCATACTATCTTTGTCCACTGACAGACGGAGGTGAGATACCAAGTCATGCCAGCACCCGGATCTCCGTCTTTCGCAAATTCACGTGTAATATGAAGTGTATGAGAATCTAACGAATGATTGCGCTAACTTAATTAATTAAACTAATTTGTATGCACTATTGCATGATTTCAAGAGTCCTTTTAATAATCCAGTTCTCAATTTGTTTGATTAATTCGTAATTGAATATCATAAAATGTGTAACATACTAATGAACTAAAAATAAATCAATACTAAGTTATGAACATAGAGTTTCGTAAACATCAAATTGGATTTAGTTCGCTCGCACTCGGTCGCTTATTAATTAAGCGGCCAAGTGCGAGTCGGACTCACACCCGAAGGGTTCCGTACCTGAGTACAATATTTAACACTATATAATTCTTTAAACTTTAAAATTTTAAACTTTATTTAATGTTATTTTTAATATTGGTTGTTATAGCGGCCGCAATAGTACAAACTGTGAAAATTTCAAGTGTCTTCCTATTACGGTATCTAAAACGCCACATGCGAACAACGCGTCATACTGACTTCACGCCAATCCTGCATCTCGCAAGCAGAGTTTACCGCGCAACTAGCATATATACAAACGTCCAGTTATGATTCATCGGGCAATTGCCCGCCAGACACAACACCCGTTTGGTCGGAGGATCCTCCTTTTTTTCTATGGAGGATGAGTGAACTTTACACCCTGTTCCTTATACCTCTATAACGGTTCAAAAGAAATAGTCCTGTGACAGACGGCTGGATGAACGGAGTAATAGGGTCTCGTTGGCACCCTTTGGCACGGAACCCTTATAATCATTATATTAAAACTAGCTTAGTTTCAAGGCAAAGATTCAGAGACTAAAGACTGAAAACATAGGCAATAATTATTAAGAAATCAGACCAGTGTTTCTGGCTATTATGCAAACATTAGAGAACTATCGAACGAAGTACCTATTGTAGTTGTTCAAGGTCTAAATGATTGATGGTTGAGATGACCCCAACAGATTATGTTTGTATTTCAAGTTCATATTCATTTTATTTTTAATCGTTCTTGATTTGGTAATTTCGGGTATTTGTTTTTTAATTGTTTTAGGGCTATTAATCTATTATTTGTTTCAAAGGTCTGTGGTCTGTTATCTTAAGAAGCGAAATTGAACTATGGGCAAGATTCCAAACTTATTTATAAAGGTTATACTTAGTGAAATATTATACTTTAAATAGTGCTATATGTTACTTTGCTCTCTAGCAATATAACATAAAGGATATCATAATTTATATTTCTAGTACCAACATAGGTAATATTTTTTTTAACCTCTACATATAGGTACCTACCAGTGAATGGAAACGCTGGGAGGGGTCGCCCTAGGAGGGCATATAGTGACCTTATTCGTAATGTTCTTCAGAAAGGTCATGCGGGTAGTACTCGCCACCAGCGTGCGTCTAAACGAGGCAAAAGGAGTATGTCAGGATTGTAGCAGGTGGCATTCTGTAGTTTCTGCTTAACCCCATTGATATAAGGCGTGAGTTTATATCATGTTTATAGGTACCTGAAAGATTCCTTTGAAACTTTTAAAATTAGAATTCGAAGAAGTTTTTATTCAAAGTCCATTTCATTGCTTCTTCTTTTTCTTTTCGTGTCGATGGTAGGTACTCTTCGAGCTGGTGGTGGGTGCCCTTGGAGTGGTCGTTATTATTATTTGGCCCTGACATGGACCGTTGGGCATGGCTCTGAGGAGAGCCGTTTAAGTGTACCATCGTGGTGAAAGGATTAGTCAGCTAGACTCTGCGTTACCGAGTGCTAGCTGTCCAGGGTTCGCCGGGCGTTTTGAATCGCATTACGATTTATGTTAACGCCGCTCGGGGGGTTCCTTTCATTGCTGATGATGTATCAATTTTAGGAAGCCTTATGCATTATCAGTCTATAATAATTCCACTGCTGGGACTCAGGCCTCCTCTCTGTGAGAGGGAGTGGGCCGTAATCCACCACGTGGGGGCCAGTGCTGGTTGGTAGATGCCACAATTAAGCTTTAAAGCTAAAACCCTTATGGCTTCCTAAAATTCCTTTACTTACAATACATTGCCTAGTAAACAAAATGCAATATTGTTTTTTTTTTGTCTTTAAATTTGACCTTAAGCATACCCAAACCAACAGTAGCGATTGGGTCATACACACAACAATTTGTTTTCTTTACCAACGCAAATCTCTTCAAAATCCCAAGTGGATTGTTAGCTGTCTCTAGTTAAACTGTTCAATTATCTTTATTCAAATAATATCGACCTTACTGCAACACAATAAGAGTTAACAATTATTTGATTAGCTGATAAAGCGATTGTAATCGATATGACGTTAATATTTGCATTTATCTTGCGAACTATTAAACGCTCCTAGTTAAGAGTTTTCTTCTCATAATGTGGGTCATTGGCAAGAGTCTAGAGTGGTAATAACAACTCATTATATTTATCTAAATACGAATTTGTGACTGTCATTTTCGAAAATGAGAATAGATACAATATTTTGATAGTGGTGTAATTAGGAATAAATAGCTTTTGATTTGCATTAATATCATTATATCTCTTGAAAGTAAAAGTTTGTAGATTGGTTTCAAGTGATTGCTCTCAAGAACAAAATATTGTGTTAGATACTTGTCTTGTGGTTTCTCTTGATTTTTTTTGTTCACTCTATTATCGTCATTATTTCACTATGTCACGGCACTGCTCTTGTACTTTGGGTCGGTGACGCGACAGTATTTCAAGTCCTGTTGGCCCAAAACTTCGCCACTTCCACGGCGTCGTAGAGGTCACTTTGTCAGCATGAAGGTACTAGTGGGTTGGTAAGAATAGGTGCTCCGTTTCTTTACCTACGACATTTTTTTCAGTCCCTACTCCTAATATTCTGTGATTTTAGCTTGAATTAATGGTCATTAATTTTGAATTGCTCATTCGGAACTCCATCTAGGTCCAGAACTACGGTCATCATGAGCTCTTTAGCTGATTTTCCAATTGTACATTTTAGCAGGACCTCATTCATCACTTAGAGTATACAATTATTTACCTATCTATCTGTCTATAGGAAAACTGGCACTAGTAGTGACTCTTAACCTTTAACTGCAGTAGATTACCAATGAATGATAAATAATTATATTATTTAACTATTCAATTATTTATGAGTACATTTCGTAGAAGCTGTTGATATTTGATCGGGACTAAACTACGATATTATGAGTATAATATCCAAGGCAACTGCCGCCTTTTAGATGTATAAACAATCAATCAAATAATTTTAAATGTATTTATTGTTACATGTGAGGACGTATAAGGACTACCTATTTTGAGAAGACACAAGTCATTATATAATCGATTAATCAAATTTATACTAATAATAAACCTGACGACCACAATAGAAGAAGAAAAATAATATACCTTTTTTGTTTGAGTACGGTTAGGGAACAACCAAAAATTCTGAAAAAATATTTTTTGCATTTTGTAGCCCAGCCGGTCGATTCTGTGAAAATCTCACCGTGAAAACTCAAGTGAAGTGAGCTTGATCTGAGTTGTCAGTAGTGTCAATCCCTAGCATTATTTGGAATAACAGCTCACTCCACGCTCACTTCACCTAAGTTTTAACGGTGAGATGGTTACAGAATCGCACTGCAGTTCTTGAGGGAGGTATTTAACAAAAAGAAAAAAATACAAAAAGAACGATACGCAAAAACCCATTAATATCATGGGCGGGCTATGCGATGCTATATGTTATATTTTATGTAATTGGTCTATAAAAATCTACTGCTGGATAAGCGCTCTACAATTTTTTTCAAATAGTGTTTGACCACCAAAATATTTTTTAATATAAACAGCAGCTTCTTAAGGAAGATCGTATTAAGGCCTGTAGGTCATTATGGTCAATTCGGATATTAGACACGGAAGCATTCCAAGTAATTACCCAGTAATTATAATTTCAAATTAAAGTAGCATCAATAACACAACCAGAAGTCAGGTCCATAGTCCAACACAAAGCCAATAAACTTCACATCATTATTAAATTAATAATCAATATTAAAATCACCCGCTAAGCGTACGGCAACAACTCATAACTATACAAGTGAATATTTGCATCTCTGTGACGTAGAGGCTCATTGAAAAGCGCACACTGTCGCTAAAGACAGAACAATAATGTTTACGACCACCAGATGCAATAGAACATTATAGACTATGTGACATATGGTCGTGCGTGATCCGCTTAACATATAAATCATAGATCATTATAAGGTAGGGCTGCACTGGTGACGATTCGGGTCGTCGCGGCGTCGGCTAATTCACAGATATATCCCAGAATGTGGTTAGGTGTGTCGATCTTCATTTATTTTATTGTTTTGTGTTTCGTATTTACTTTGCATACTATTGTATAGAATCCAGTATTTCTACAACTGAACAGACAGCTGTGCTGCTGGGGAGTTTCTTGCGTCACTTATTCTTCCTAGCTAAAGCGCTAGGAAGTGGTGAAGGACGGGCGTTTTGGGGGACTGTCTTATGTAATTTTGACTTTCGAAAACTGCTGATTCTCAGCCTAGTTTGAATAAATGACTTTGATTTTGATTATTGAGGTCGGTTGCCCCAAAAATCAATTTATTTCTATGAGAAACTTTTGGCCTACTTTTCAGTTTAGATCGTATTTGGGCTGTTTCCTAACTTAACTTTATTATTCCTAGTTAGCATATACGAAAGACCTCACCTTTGCGTCGCACAAGCCAATGTTTTTTCTCAGTCCACAGTTTCAACTATTACGTCATGGGCATTTGCCTGACATTGTCATGGGTTTCTGGAGGCATACAGCTTTTGGGATATCTTATTCTTTACTATATAAACCCGTAAAGTTTTCGGGAGCTTACTTTGAAGTATCTTCTGCCCAACATTTCTTAACCGTACATTTTTTGTGCAATGTGTTGTTTCCAACTTCGTGCAACATCATCATTAGTCGCCTTGTTACATCCACTGCTGAGTATAGGACTTTTTCCTTTTTTGCCAAGATTTTCTGGTCTGTGCGAGTCTCATCCAGGCTTACAAACGTCGTGTGTATTAGCTTTGAAATAATCTATGATTATAAACGACTTGTTCAAAATGCACAGATTTGTCTGTTAATTAATAGGGAGTCTGTATGGCGTCATACTTGGCATCATTTATGTTAAATCCGTTTGTATTTTATGTTTAAATCAAGTTAAGTTATTGGAAATGTTCATTACAAATAAAGTGGTAGGAATATAATAACATATTTGATGGGTTTACAAATGTTATTATGAGTTGTAATGATTTTCGTTTAACAACCAAATCGTTCTTCGATTTCATTTTAAAATGTGACTACTAGTATCATTTGAAGATAATTTGGTTTAGAGTTAAGTATATATTTTTTACTTACAAAATTGTACAAACACATCAATATCCCTATATTTTGATATGTTTAAGTAAAATCTTGTATCTGGGCCTTTTAAAAGACCCAAAAACAGCCGATGAACTTGCCAGAAGGGGGTCGAGCATGGCACCAGTGGGACCTGAGCCCATCGCGCCACTTCCCTTCGGATACATACGTACTCTGGTAAGGAAACGCACCAGAGACCAACATGACAAACTTTGGACGGAGCTGGGTGAATGTAGGCAGGCCAAGGAAGCACTTCCCACAATTGATGGTCGCCTCACGAAGCAGGTTCTCCGTCTAAATAAACTAAAGCTGCGTACAGTTACTGCAGCTTTAACTGGCCATGGGTCATTTAACAAACACCTCTATGTCTTAGGAGTAACAGACAGTCCGCTGTGCAGGGCCTGCATGGAGGATGACGAGACAGCGGCGCATGTGCTGCTAAACTGCCCGGTGGTCGCCACGTACAGGGCAAAGTACTTCGGTAACCCAGGTACCCTACGTGAGACGGTCAGTAACATCAAGGCATTGCTGGCCTTCCTTGAGGAGCTGGGGTGGATCGAATGATCGATTTTCCTACCCGTACGCAAAATACGCGCATTGTCGTGGAGTTGCGGACACCAGCCCGTATTACCTATTACCTAAGACCCAAAAACGCATACGTACTACATGCATACGACCCCTATATTACCACGGGCCATCTTTTCCTGGAAAAAATGTTTCAGTAACATCTTACAGTTAACTGTTAACAGTTAATATATCTCCATCCATTCATCATTCTCATCCATTTATCATGTCATCAGTATCATTGACGGCAGCATTACCTGTAGAATATCCATAGATTAATATGTAACGTATAATATGTATTGGATTCACTCGTACTGGTATGTCTAATGCAGTCTTTTGAAATTAAATACCAGTTTCTCTTGACTAATTCCTTTCTTATAGTTAGCCCAATATATACTTTTGATTTCTCATAATTCTAAGTATTTTCTATAGGTAAATTACTTCTGAAAGCTAGCCTAAGATCTCAAAGATAAACCAGTGTGCTCACCGCTCTAATACAGAGTTTCACGGGAGCTTGTAACTTTGTCATTGTATGCAAAGTCTGTCCGTTTCCGAGCAGGTGACAGCCGTGTTTACATTTCAACACCAGACACGGAAATATAGTGCAATGAAAGGCCCGATGGCTTGAGCATTTGAATAAATTAGATATTAATTATGTTGTTATTGGTTTGGTTGGGTACTTATAAGGATAGCTAAGTAGCCAGAAATATCTAACGTGGGAATACAATTGAACGGAACGAGAAGGTATCTCAATGATATCATTTTGCAAAGATTTAATCGAGCAATTGATATAGAATTAAAGTTCATATCCTTCTGCATAATCAGCCTATAATGTTTCCGCTGCTGGGACACAGGCCTCCTCTCGGTGCGAGGGAGTGACCACACGGGCCCTGTGCGGGTTGGTAGAGGTCACATGTCTTCGAAATTTTGGGTCTTGGATATGCCGGTTTCGTCACGATGTTTTCCTTCACCGATGAAATTGTTTACACAAAGTAAACCGCCTGCCTGGGTTCGATCCTTTGACCTACAACTCGTAAATCATCAAATAAATGAAGATCGAAAATCCAATATTCCCGTTGAATAGTTCCGAAGCAAATGTAAATGACGCTGAAGCGTATATCATTGACATTGCCCATTACAAAAGCAACACCCTTTCAACAACATTATTCTCTACGTATAAATTTCGCATTTCAAGTCGACAGCTGCATAAAAAACGTCAGATTATTTGTACCTGAATGTCGAGTGCGACTCATCTCTTTACCATTGCATATATTTCAACTCGTCTTATTATTTCGTGCCATTGAATGCTGGTGACGAACTGACGACATGCATGAATATGAAGCAAGCTCAATAGAGATGTTGTCATACATTTCAGCCTTTGATGGACACTGGTCCTGTGACAGTAACACATAATGTATTGTTTATTGTTTGCGGGAGCCTTGAACCACTAGGGTGTTTGTTGGTTTTAGTTCATGTAAATCTAGATCGCGTGTTTGGAAGGCAAATCTTGGCTTGTTAATGGTAATCTTTTGGCAAAATAAAAGATGCTGGCAGCTTCTTTATGAAAAGAGGATTTATTATGAAAAGTGGAGTTCCTGAAAATTGTTACCCATCAGGTTTTTGAGGATGTTCTTAAGAGACTGCTACTACGAGATTTCTTCCCAGAAGTAGCAAAGTTGGGCTAGCGTTTCGTTGACCGTAGTTAGTGAGAGGATTTCCTAACACCAACAGCCGAGGAGTTTGTTAGGCTGAATGCTCAAGAACCGTCTCATATTTTAGTAAACTTACTTGGTATCAATATGCAGTATCTTCATGTCCATGGCGTGCACGGTGGTGAACACGTTGGTGGCGCCGTGCACCACGCACTCGCGCGTCTCGGGCATGGCCAGTGGCGTGCACACCGCGAGGAACACTGGCTCGTTGCGGCTACACAGTGGCAGGTATGACACGTAGTGGCCTCGGACTAGTATTACCTAGAAAAGAAAAACATTTCGATTAGGTGTGGGTGTGAATTGATTCTGATCAAAACTCATGTCATTTCTAAACATCAACACGAAGAAGATGAACATGTTTAATTCAAGTGTTATGTGAAAAAAGGCGAAAAATGCTCGTATAGAACTTCCTAGTAATCCCACGAATATTATAAACGTGAAAGTTTGTATGGATGGATGGATGGATGTTTGTTACTCGCAAAAACTCCTGGACGGATTTGGATGAAATTCGGCACACAGATAGTTTATAACCAGGATTAACACAAAGGATACTTTCATCCCGATATTCTAACGGGATCGAAAACTATGCGGGTGAAACCGTGGGGCGCAGCCAGTATGAACAAAGAAACTTTTCTCTGTAAAGATTAAGTTCAAGGTCCTATTTCAATACCAATGCATATAAAAGTGACGATAAAACATAGATAAAATAGCAACAAATTGTACACCGATACAATCAATTTAGGTCTGAAGGAACATCTAAAAGTCAAGGGGGAATTTTACAAGATGTACAGCGTTTTAGCACGAGCTAAGAAAGAAAGGAAGAGAAGGAAGGATGGGTTATCGTATTACCCAGTAACTGGGTTGCAGAGGTCAGATAGGCAGTCCCTTCATGTTAAATACTGGTTTTCGGCTGCATCTAGTTAGACTGGAAGCCGACCCCAACGTAGCTGGGAAAATGCTAGGCAGATGATGATGAAGACGTCAAGACGTCTACGTAGAATCTTTACCAGTATAAAATAGCTTTTGTATACTCTTCATTTGAAGTCCTATCGTATCTGAAATCGACATATCACACGTGTTCATCCAAGCTACTACACGCACATCTAAACAAAACCATATCACTATCGAGTTACATCAAGGCCTTTAAAAAGCTTTTTACCACCGACACACACTGTGACCCGTTCACTAGTTGGGCGTGGTACTTTGACATTCTTTAAACTTTTAACTACAATGGTATAAGTTCCATACAATAGTTCACAGTTCAGCCGCTCACTGACGCGATCTTCGATCCGGATTCGAACAACCTTGAACGATATTTTATTGTGTATTGAACTATCGTATTCATAGTATCGATTTTGTTTAGGAGAATCGAGTTGGGGAGATTCGATGCGCCGTGTGTGGTTGTGATTAATGATTTTGGTTTTAACATTTAATTGATTTTGAAAGGATTTGTGGAGTTGTATTTGAGTAACGTCTGCGGAGATTAATATTGGATTCTCCTAACTTTGAAGTACTAAAGGTGGCGTTTTATGATTGGACAAAGTTGTATTAGAGAAGTGAAGATTGCTTCAGGTTTTTATGTATGGCCGCTGAGATTGTAAAATGAATGGTGCTGATTAAATTTATTCATTCATCTTATTCATAACATTGCACTTAGCATAATCAGCCTATAATGTTCCCACTGCTGGGACACAGGTCTTCTCTCTGTGAGAGGGAGTGGGCTGTAATCTACCACGCGGGCCCACTGCATGTTGGCAGATGTTGCATGTCTTCGAAGTTTTGGTTCTAGGTTTTCTCACTATGTTTTCCTTAATTTATTTTATTTTTTTACGTTTTTACATATCTCGGGACCACGGGAAGGCGTACGTGGGGCCGAAGCCAAATCGCAGAGGCCCCTTAGGAAATTTTAATGGAATGCGGCACCAGCCGACGATTATCCCTGTATGCACTTTGCAACTGCACCCAAGGATAACCCCCGGTTGATGTAGGACCTTTAATTTTTTACTATTATTGTAACTTCAATCGCCACAACCCTACTATGAATACGCCAGGAAACAATAAGTAGATACAAAATATCATTGTATCGTTGCGTAAAAACTTTAATCTACTTAACAAGATATATTTAAATGATGTCTGCGGCTGTAGGTCAGATTGTATCATGCTCTTAAATAGAGCACGGTATTGTATGACAACATTATTTCTGAATGCAATTTTGAATGACTGCTATGCTAATTGTGTAGGAAATACCTTGGTTTATGAAGAATTGTAGTTTATGAGAATCTACGTAGGAATAAGATGCGGTAAATCTTACGACTGAGAATGTTGAAACTTGGGTTTACGTTTTAGATGGAATATTGATTGACAAAAGGAAAAAAGAAACTACAGAATGATATGGCACATTTAGCCTATGAATTCAAGGGTGGTTTGATTGACCAACCAGTAGGTAAGCAATGTACAAACTCGAAAAATTTAATGAGGGGAGAAGAAGCATTACTCTTTTTGAATTATGTTTGAGTTCATGTAAACCGCCCCAGATTTTAGACAACCGACGATCTATTCTGTAAAAAGCTCCGCGTGAAAACTGTGGAACTAAGCTGTTAGAGTATTAGTGTCAATCCCAAGATTCCCAAGCACCAGGTGGAAGACAGCTCACATCAAACTCACTTCGCCTAAGATATCACCGTAAGATTTTTACAGAAAAGATCGTCTGATTTGTTTACACCCCACCAATCTACCACTACTTTTACCACAAATTCGACAAAGTAAGTGACACTTGTCTTGTCTACATGCAGCTCATTTGCATCACTCATCCATCGGGAGGTCCGTCACACAGCTTCATTTAATAACCCGTTTCACGCTTCAAACAAGCTCTCAATCGCATTCCCAGATTAGAATTAAAAAGAATTAAATTGACATACAAGTACTTAAGGGATTATAACTAAAACTTTACTCGTAAACCGATTGGTTACGTCAACGCGACGCCCACCGAACAAAATATGACGATAGATTAGCCGGATGTGATGTGAGATTATCGGCGTATGACGATACGCCCAAACATAAGGCGGCGGCGGCGGCGGCGGCGTATGGTATAAGGGATGAGCGGTTGGAGGGTTACGGTTGCTGATGTTATGGTTGATAGAAGATAAAAGAACTGAAATATAAATCGTCCTAGCCTCATCCTTACTATGTTGGAGTCGGCTTCCAGTCTAACCGGATGTAGCTGAATACCAGTAGTTTACATGGAGCGACTGCCTATCTCATACTTGACTGCAAGAAACCCAGCTACCGGGTAACACGATACCCCTTGGTAAAACTGGTTGTCAGACTTTTTGCCTCTGACTACCCGTAACAACTGTCAAAGATTAACGAATGACAGCCTACCGGGACCAACGGTAAGGTCTGTATATGTAATGGATGGTCACCCATCATGGTAGCTTTACTTTCGATCGACCCGTGCGGCTGTTATCATTTAGCTACAAGCCCCGATAGCAAAAGAACTGCAATATAAGTCGATTAATAATGTTCCCACGGCAGGATCATACGGATCTAAGTAAGAAGCGTTTTCAGTCACGTGATTCTCGCTAGTCATTGACTATTTGCCAAGTTAGGTCCTTTTCAAGACATTTATTTTTATATCGCTGACTCAATTACTCCATTTTGCATTCAGACAAATATAGAGACTAGAAAAAAAAACTATTGTAAGCTTGTCCCTGAATTTGAAAGATTAATTTTAGTAGGTAAACTTTTTCAGTCGTCGTGATTATCCTGCTGGTTGACTGATTAGATTAGCGTGAATAATTAATCAGTTTTTTCAGACTCTTTCAAGGTGGTTTAGGTCTCGAAAACTCTACCGCTGCCTATAAAAGCTATTCACTCATAACACGATTCTAAAAAAAAAAATGTTCAATGACGCATCCTACGTAATTCTATGTCATGCCTATAGCTTCATGTGATGGCCTAGTGGTTGATGCCTCATCTCCATCATCATTATCCTCTCATGCACGAGATTGTGGGCTCAAATTTAATTTACCTACAATTTGGATACTAGTGGTTAATTTAAATTAGAGTAGTTTCTTGTAAATTTTTTCTCTATCGTACGTACAACTTTCGTTTTGCATGCTGAGTTTACCTTTATGTGATTGTACACTATTGTTTATCTGTTTGAGCTTGTTTTTTTATGCCCATAACTGGTGTAAACAATCGTTGGTAGACCAATAAATAAATAAATAAATCTGGGCAAGTAGTGTGTATAAGATAACTCTACGCTATTTTTAAAATTTTTCCAATCCGCCAATCCGCCTTAAGCAAGCGTGGTGATTAATGCTCGTGCCTTCTCTGAATAAGAAGACGCCCACAAGACTGTCCCACTGCAGGGCGAAGGACTATTATAAAAGGGAATTTTTTTGTAGCTTCAGAGTAATTCGCCGTCGCTTCCACTCATCACTTAATTCCTAAGCAATATGGGTTCATAACAGTATAGGACAATCAATCGTGAGTTATTATCTGTTGCGTAGAACCAAATCCATCAGAACCATACCGACTCTTGAAGTCAACAGTGAACCACTTTCTACCAAGATAAGGCTGTGTCGTGACTTCTCGTGACCCGATACACTGCCTTACAATGTTACCCCTGACAATGGCGCTAGTAGTCGTACTTTCTTCATTCATAATTAGTTCTGATTTTCGCCGCAACCGCCTTTGTGATTCGGTTATTGAATTGTCAAATGCGATAGTGTTGTGATTTCTGAATTTGACTTTATCTTTTGAAGTTAATGTCGTGCAGTATAAAGACTGTGTTTGATTATTTGATTGTATTATTTGACGGTCTGTTGTGAATGGGCGGTAAGAAGTTGCAAATAGACAGAGCCGTAGATATGGGAAGGGAATGCTTTTGTTGTTGTTTGTAAGCATTATTAATATGCCTATGGTAGACTGGTTGTTTTGTCGTTATAGGGTGTAAATTCTCTTGATGCATCTATACAATGTATTACTTAGTTAATATGAAAACAATTGGAGCAAAAGTTTTAATTAAACATAATATTGGTAGAGACCACGTAAGCGTAGTGTGTGACGTCTTCCAGCTAGATGGGCCGACAACCTGAAAAAGGTGGCTGGGACAGACTGGATATGGAAGGCGGAAGACAGGGTGTTATGGCGCAGCCAGGGAGAGGCCTATTTCTAGAAGTGAGATTGCCTGAGTTGATTAACTTGGGCGGATGATTTGTTTCTTCTAAATTGTATTCAAAACAGTATTGCAGAGTTGATTACGGTAAGAAATATTCTTTCTGCGTGATGAACAAATAATGAAAATTAATTCATGTTAAATTATATTTCCTGACTGATTACGAGTCAAACACAATTAATCATACCGTTTGAAGGCAAATGTACCTAGTTTAAAAAAAACCTAAACTTAAATCACGATTTGGCAACGGAAATAAACTAAATCGGCGCTGCCTTACTAAATAACGGCAAAAAATTATAAAAACACACCAAGTTGAACTCAAAAAATGCCAAAAAACCGTCTAAACCGTTAACTATTGTTTATCTATACATTCTGAGGGCAAGACCGATTAACTGCAAAGCAAACGTCGGCAAGTGGTCACAAGAGTCACGCTCAACCGTGTGGAGTCACGAATCGTTACGTCACACCTTCTTTTTTTTAAAAGTTATCCTTTATAACGGTCTGCGCACGCGCCACCTCACGATATCGGTGTCGGTGTCGTGTGCGGTTCATGTATTTTATTATATTAGCGTTGATTGATTGGTTTCGATATTCCTATTGATAAAGTTTGACCGATGTATGTGTTTTATGACGATTGTATTTTAGTATTTTACTACTGGTAGTCATAGTAATGTGGTAGTAGGTATTAATTTTGTGTCGTATCTACGTAGGTATGTCGTGAGAACCGTTGTTCGGTGTTTGATAAATTACTGGTCTAGAGATCGTGATTCGTATATTTGTCATACGTTTGGTGAATTTTAGTGAATTTAATATGAAATATTGGTGTTTCGAAGTCAAGATTCTGAATGGTTTTAAAATTAAATATCACGTCTTGGATTCAGTTTTTTTTGCTTTCAAAGAAATGAATGGAATTTATGGGTTATTTTCCTGCTGCAATTACCGGTACGGTTATTAACTTAACGCAATCATTTAAATGGTTTTTATTTTTATTTGATTGACTGCCGCATATCAGATGGCACTTGGGCTAAGAGAACCACCGATTGGGTACTCCACTCCACTAAACACACAACGCCATCGCGACAGGCTGGAACGAAGATGGTGGGACGAGCTTGACTTCTACCGAAATGACACTCGCAAAAGACAGAATTGTGTGGAGACTGGAGATGCTTTTGCCCAGCATTGGGACAATACAGGCTAGTTAGATTAGATTAGATAGATTATTTTAATTAGACTATAATGGTTTTTCTGATCTTGTTGCGGTACTATAAAGCGTCATACTGACGTCACACAAATCCTGCATCTCGCAAGCAGAGTTTACCGCGCAATTAGCATACATACAAACTTCCCGACATCAGTCGTTGGGCAGTTGCCCGCCAGAAACAACACCCGTCTGGTCGGAGGATCCTCCCTTTTCTATGGAGGATGAGTAAGCTTTAGCCCCTGTACCTCATGCCTCTATAATCTAATTGAATTGAAAACCTTATAAACAGTCATGCATTCGCATAATTTATTTGTTTATCAAGGTATACCAACAGCTTCTATGTCTAATATATCTTAAGTACTATAAATCACAATAGCCTCGGTCTTACACAATCGTCATTTATAGGTTGACCAGCAATATCAGAAATAAATGATCACAAATAACAATAACAAAACTAAAGGCTAGAACCTAAAAATTATGGCAATATACTTCTTGCGCTGGGGCTCTGTTTCGTATAGGGTCACACGTAAAACGGCACGCAAAACGGCCAACTTTTAATTTTTTTTTGTGTGTTTATGTTCTTTTTATGCGTCATGTTTGCCGCAAATAAATGTATTTCTTTATTCTTTTCTTAAACTATTAATAACAAAAAGTAAAATAAAAAGACGAACAACATGGCAATTTGTAATAATTTCACTTACTATTGCACCACCATATAATCGTCATAACTTTTCAGCCAGCCCGTTACAGCAGCTTAAATGTAACAAATACTCGGTCACACGTTCACCATACGGTATGCAAATAATACATCTTAATATAGAGAGGCAGTGGCTGGGGTTTTGTTATTACAATCAGATGAATTTACATTTCATAAATAAATGCATCTCTGCCGGTTCCCTAACGACGCCACACTCAATGTTTCTGTTCCACATAAACTGTATGAGTACCTTAATTTAAATAACTCGCCGCGTTCTCTTCGACTTTATCCTATGGTGGTTGGTGTGAATATTATGTTAGTAAGATATAATGTCCAAGCGTTTTTGCATTGACTCTGCCTAGCCAGGTGTGTTCGAGGTTTGTGTGCGCATAATCCTGTAAACCTGTGTGGGATGCCAGTTTTTGTGTTAGGTTTGCAATATATCAGTTTGGAGTCATTGATATACTGTTGGTACATACGGTAGAATTGGTTTGCAAATGCTATGTTGAACGTATGCCTCCTCTACATATAGTCTAAGTTCTATAGAGGCGCATTGCATACTCGTATGTATTAAATATATAGGGTGGCAGGGAAATCGACGCGCAACCTGTTACTATGGATTCTGGGGGTCTACTCCGAAGTGCAAAGTGCGAATGTTCGGATCGGACCAACACATGGCCGAACCGAATATTATTAAAAAAAAGCGAAAAAAGTTCGGATCGGCTCAATTGGGTCGGGACCATAGTCAATATTCGAAAGAGTCTAGGAGTGTAGGATCGGAACCGACCGAACCAAATAGTAACTTCGTAGCAGGAAACGGCCGAACATTCGGCCGATACAACTTCGGAGTAGAACCCCAGTACATGATTTTGAACCACCCAGGGTACGTTTATTTAAAGGGTTTATTTTAAAAATTGCTGTAACATACATTTTGACCGCGTATGTTTGCACTTTTTTTATAAAACAGCCGTTTTTATTTGTTAACAGACGAATAATTTCTACACTATAATCATGTGCTGAATCCATGGTTACAGTTTGCACGTCGATGTCCGTGCCACCCTGTATTTGTAGAAATCTATAACGTATTAGCCTGGACAGCATGTCACGGAATAGCAAAAACCACTACAGTGCACGTCAGTATCATCACAAATTAGCTTTTATTTAACTATTTGAGTATGGGTTTCTCACCTCCACTCTGGCTCCCGCAAACAAGTGCGACGCGACGACGGTGCGACGCGATTCAGGTAGAACAATTTCCATGAAGTATTCATAAAGTTTGTTCTACTAGAGTCCCGTCGCGCCTGTCTGCGGGAGCCTATAGGTATCTCAGCTAGATTTGAAGTACTGACGTTGAAACATTGAGTGGTCTTCGTAGACTTCACATTTGTGTCGATCAATATTTAATGAAATGGTGAACACCATTTGAAGCCACGACGACGTATCAAGCTATACATTTCCTTCCAAAAGCCTATAGAATGTGAGGTGATCTAAAACTGGAAATGTGTAGCTATGTCGTTGTTATACAAGGTATAACATAACATATACATACATGACATATACCAACATTTTAAACACATTCGCCTCATTAACCAACATCAAGTTGGCACTCTGACTTTCTATTTTGATTGACTGCGTATAAACCCTATAATTTTGAAAATTAATTCCCGCTATAATTCCAATTCGCTCAGAAGCGGTTCATAGTTCAAGTTTTTGCGTAATGACGTAATGTTATGAGCAATGGTTTAATTGGCCAATCACTTGTACTAGCATGATGGATTCACTTATTGAAACTACGTAAGATTTGCATAATTGCTCTAATTGGAATGTTTGTATTGTGAAATAGTTTATAAAAATAGATATTAGATGCTATAGTTATTCCAGGCCGCGGAAGGTTCGATTAGCATACATTACTGTGACCTCAACTAGTCATCATCTGCCTAGCCTTTTCCCAACAATGTCTGCTTCCAGTCAAACCGGATGCAGCTGAATACCAGTATTTTACATGAAGCGACTGCCTATCTGACCTCCACAACCCAGTTATTGAGTAATACGACACCAATTGGTAGGACTGGTTGTCAGACTTTCGGGACCCGTAACGACTACCAAAGATCTACGAATGACAGCCGGGACCATAATGGCTTAACGTGCTTTACGAGGCATGGAAGTTTACGAAACGCCTCAACTAGTAGATGCGTGTCGTAAAAAGCGAGCAAAAGGCAAGGCCCTTGAAGAGAACAGCAGATGCAGAATTTTCTCGTTAGCTGAAGATAATTGACTAAGGTCACCCATCCATCTGTGTAGCGTAGCTTTATGGCAAAATTTAAAATGGGCTACGGAAATAATTATCACAATTAATAAATTCTTTAGCAAAAGTATCCAAAAAAATGAAAACTACAAGATCTGCATTTTTATTTCATAGATACAGTTAGTACATCCGCCAAGCCGCACTGGGCCCGCGAGGTGGATTATGGCTAAATCCCTCACACAGAGAGGAGGTCTGTGTCCTGAAATCATTTATTTCAAATAGGCACATAAAAGGCACCTTTGAACGCAAAATTTCAAAAAATAGTTCCATAAGATAGTTTAATTATGCTAAAAGTCATGAATCCAAAATCCATGTTCCGGTAAATAGCCCCACCCAGTCTGGAAATGACGCTGCGTTCCGTTCATCTATCAAGGAGAACCGAATGAAGGAAGGAACGATTTAATACCAACAACAAAAAATGAATCGAATTCAGAGGTCACCCAAAAAAATGAACATCACAATTTTTTATTAACAATAATTGCCTACAAATTGCACTATTCTATACACATTAGCGCTCGTATCAATTACAAAAGAAATTCTTTGAATGATCATGTATCGTATTAGGCAAAAAGCTCACATACAGAGACATATCATTTGGACGTGTTCTCACGAACACTAAAAATCAAGTACCAATCATTATGCAGAACCCCGTGAACTAACACGTAGGTATATTAATTCCAATAATGACTGTCCGAATGAGCCTTCTTTCGTCACACACCGTATAGAAAACATCAAATACATATAATTAGAGGCATCTATAAACTACGGTAATTGTGAATCGTCTTCTTTAATTACGAAGGCCGGTATCGAAGGTTGTGGAAGAGTTGCTTGTGAAATATATTTTGTTAGTGATGTACTGGACATGTATTGACATACTAATCGACTAACTGTGCACGACTACGCGATAATTAAACTGTCGATGCAATATATCGTCACGTAATCGAAGTTGTACTTTCTTGTAAATAGTTTGCCAATTACGGGGATCCAATTAATAGAAGATGTGCTTCATTTTATCGGTCACAATTGAAATTACAGGAACTTGAATATATAGAAGAGAAATTATTTGGCTTTGCTTGAGTGTGACTGGTCAATCAAAGATGGTATGGCTCACACAAAGATACGTAGACTCGTACTTAGTGGATATATAGTTAACTATTACAAACCTTTATGTACTAAACATTGTGACAATGTTGGTCAATGCGTTAATATTTGCGAGAGCAGTGTATCCGTGTGCTAAGAGTAATCGCTGCACATTCCGATACACAAAACATCAGACGCTGAGCATCATTATACAATGACAAAAGAACCTTGTGCAACTAGTTAAAATGTATGCTCTCCTGGTACAGACGGAGAAACAAATCAACTGAATATTGGAAATAATGATGATACAGATTTTCTTACGAAGACAACAAAAAGTATACGTGATTAAAATACTAAAAGAAAGAATTCGCAGAATTCTGAAAATCAATAAACTAAGGATTTTGGTAGTGACAGGGAACAACTACGAATTGATAAACCCTTTCATATGAAATAATACCTGTGTGAAGTGTTGTAACAAAAATGACCAAAGAAGGCAGCAAGGATAAAACAGATACGGAAGGCAAAGATGTAGAAGTGGTGAAGCAGTTTAGGAGATACCTTTATGCAGTGGATTATGGTAGATGCTTTGAAAATTGTATATTGCATAATGTTGACAAAATAAGAAATCTCGCTCCACATATAGCTGCGGACGCTACCGATCGGTTCCACCGCACTAACCTTATTCCGCATCACAATAATGGTCTCTGATCATTTCTAAGCGCATTTCTTGCAATCGTCGACTATTACAACTGTATTGTTTAATGCCTGATGATGTTCGACTGTCTCGTAGATATTGTTCCAAGAATAATAGATGCAATTTATGTAAATTGTATTGTATGTCGTGTGGTCATGGCAGCAAAATAGAAATAGATCCCCCGAGATTTCGCTACTTGGCAAGCGGGTAATAGCGATATGATTAACTTGTAGATTCAATACTGGACAAAATAATTTCGATAGCCCTTGTGCCCAATGTTGAAAACTGTAACGGCCAAACCGTTTTAAAATAGGTCAATGGAGGAAGTATTACGCCAAATTGTTGAATAAAGCGTAACCGTTTGACACGCAAGAAGGAGAATTGACGATTCTCTTACAACTGAAAGACTCAAGTATTTAACGAATGATGGAACAACAAGGGGATTGGCATAAGAAAAAATAGGCTTCCAATAGTGAGTGAAGTCGGGCTACGGATAATGATCATCATCAGCGTGATGGAACCAAATGGACTGGACTGTATGGTATGGATATGTAAACTTAAATAACATATTAGGGCTTAATAATAATGACTAAATAATATATAACTTGTCGAATGTAACATTATTGAGATATGAATGGTGTACTACCAACGATCTGAGTGTTGTTTATTTTATCATTGCTTTCATTTTCGTCAACTCCTCAACGGATGTTGAAAGAACTTGGAAACTCAACAATGAAAAGGTTGAAATTAGCATTAGTAGCGTATTCAGCGTTTCTTTTTGTACAATAATGATTCCATTCAACGTTGTGTTGGATAGTTCAATCGATATCATTGTTACGATTTTGTAATAGATCATCGAGTTATTTGATGAATACTACTAGCTATTCTTCAAGCCTTTCAAGCTGTCTTCTGATTCTATAAATATCATTATTGCGATTATTGTAATGTTTCTTGAGTACGATCAATAAATCTGCCTAGTCTTTTCCCAACTATGTTGGGGTCGGCTTCCAGTCTAACCGGATGCAGCTGAATACCAGTATTTTACATCGAGCGACTGCCTATCTGACCTGCACAACCCAGTTTATTGGGTAACCCTTGGTAAGACTGGTTGCCAGACTTTCGGGCTTCTGACGACCCGTAAGTACTGTCAAAGATGACAGCCGGGACCAACGGCTTGCTGCGGCTGCACGTGCTTTCTGAGACACGGAGGGGTTTCGGTATGTAAAGATGGTCACCCATCCATGGACCGACCGTGGCAAGCGTAGCTTAACCTGATCGATCCGTGCGGCTGTAATGACTTAGCCACGAGCACCTCGATACATTTTACAAATCTGTTTCCGAAATAGAAACCTGGCCCAATAAACACCTGGCCATGGAATTTACGGTTATCTGTTATTGATAGTCATTAATAAAGGCAATAAAAATTAAGGCAGATTATTAACATATTTCCTTGATTTTGTATTTTCCGGTTTATATTAATGCATATTTCCTGAAATTGTTGAAAACAGTTTTGATTTCAATTACTCTTGCTCGTTTGTAAATTAACCGTAAATTGCTATTATGATCACAACTAAAATATTGTATGGACATCTTAGTCTCTTCATTTAGTTTATCTAGTCATTTTGCATTTGTCTCTATATTTTCAGTTCTCATAATGACTATATTTTAACGTAAGTTCCGAAATTATTACCAAGTGCCCATAAAACCAGTGAATTAAAGCTGTTTATGAAATATTTGGTCCATTACAGGTACGATAGTGTAAAGTCGATACTTGTATGTCGGTATCGTGCGCTCGCGACCATTAGCTGCGCTTGCGCAACACGCATTTAGTTCAATAGTTACAAGCGATTCTGGGGAAATGCTGTAATTTTGTACATTGCAGTTTAGTTACTTGTAATATTGTAATTATATGGAGTAAGTAGCTCTTAGGCTTGGATGATCAAACTGATTTTGATATGGTAATGAGCCTTATTGTTTAATAATTTTTGACACGACACCAGTGCCACCAGCCTTTCTCATTGACTCCATTTTTATTCAAATTCTGATCGAATTTATCGGGTAAAAATAGGTCTTCATTTCATTGTGAAATAAAATCGTAAGTTATATGTGAACTAACATACTTTTAAGCAATATTTTACCAACAAAATGGATCTTGTTGTCTGAAACATAAATACATATGTATATTCTGGCGTTCGTTTTTTAGAGAGAATCTCAAGTGTTGAGAGTTGTGTTGTATACATATAAATCAGTGTCTAGTGGATTGTTCGTATGAAATACCATAGATACAAGTTGCAAGCTTATCTTTTATTTATAAGCCGTATACTGGCCCGCTTCCCTCATTTCAATTTTCAAACATAACTAAAATTCCACGGTTGCTCTTGTAATAAATTCGACGTGTGCAAACCGACAATTTTGATCATAATGAACCTTTTTACACAATGTCTATGGATTTATCATAAAAAATGATTTGAAGACGTCACAACTGACAACTGACAAAAATGATAATAATTTTCATCTCTGTGGAATATTTAAGCCTTGGATGAACATGAAATATTTATGTTTTGTGCTATATATGTGCCAGATATCTTGCAAAGAGTGTACTGTAGATATCAATATAAAAGAATTAATTTACATTGCTGATCATTTGACCCGTGCAGAATGTCGACTACTCTTTGCTTCTTTGTATTTCGAGTCCTACGATCTTCCAGACGGTTTACCTGAAGCGGCGGAACACATACCGGGAAACATACCGTGCTTACATATGCTGGTAAAATGGAACAGTGGTATAGAATCATGGGAAGGAAAAGGCAAAGCTCATACTATTGTAGAACATAGATTACGTCAACTTAATAAGATTGAGTTAGCTGACTGGTTAGGGAAGATGGTGTTTCATCAGTTAGCTAAAGATGTTAATAAGTCGTTAGAAGATGAACCGCATTTAGAAGGTGATAAACCTGGGATGACACCAAAAGTTTTTATAAAAGACAGCGATTCGAAGTTTGATGTTGAACAATGGACAACAATGGATTCCATATTGAGTGTGACGTTATGCTGTATGTTATTTGTTACACTGGCTGCGTTCTGTCGTATGCTGAAGCTAACGTTTAGGAGGGCTAAAGTTAGACGTAAGAGCGCGGAGCATGCGGAGGAGTTGATCGATTTGATGAGTGCGGACTCAGTCGAGAGTGATCAGGAAACTGTCTATGAACTCGATGTGGAAAATAGAAAACGTTCCCGTATCAGTTTGGAAGATGATGTCAAAAAAACATCTAGCACCGGATCTGTTAAATAAGTTGTTATTGTTACTAAATGTTAGAATTAAATTATTTTAAATAATACTTGGTATAAGTTGCTTTTCGCTCATAATATAGAAACTAATTTAGAAAATTTATTGTGTATATCATTTGTTGGAAATCCTAAATAGATAATTAAATATGTGATAATTTGAGAAAAAACTTTAAGTAATCTTGAGATTCAATAAGAATAAATCTCAGCGAAGAATAGTTTGAAATGTTTCGAGAATCAAGACTATTAAATATGTCTGCAGCGACCAATCAACTAATGATCCCAGCAGCACTTATGTATTTATTTTTACATTTAAACAAGGTTAACAGACTAATAAAATTATAGTAAGGGCTGATTTTTCAACAGTCAGCAAAATTTTTATCTGAGGAAATTTTTCGGTTTGGCAGCTTTTGTATAGAAAATATGTGAAACTATAATATTTATTCTTCAGATAATAGTTATATGACTATTGAAAAATCAGGCCTAACAAGAGTATACAGCTAGATAGCTCATTAAAAGCCTCCACAGATAAATGCTAAAAGCTATAGCAACACTGTTACTGACTTACTCAAAGTTTAAAGTTACATTCGTCTCATCCTCACCATCACCATTAACATTAGCATACAAAATTATCCATCGTCTATCAATTAACATTTCCTACGTTAATTCCTTGAATCAAAGCACAGCTACCTGTCGCTAACAAGCCGGTGTGTAGCAATGCGCGCACGCAGGCATCGCCCGTGTCATCGCGCAAGCGCACCGATAAACCTCATTAGCGACCGTCCTTCTTAACTTCATCAACTGATACCATTAAACTTGGGATATCGGACCGAAGTGGGTTGGCTAAATGGCAAACTTTAGTACTTGAATTGGCTACTCGCATGAAATTAACTGAATTTGCGGTTCTAGTTAAATAGAAGTTTTATTGTTAGCGTATTGTTCGATTGCTTCTAGAACTGGATTGTTTAAGGATACTAGATTTATATATTTAGTACTAAAATAATTCGAAATAAATGTAAATCATATATTTTATGTCACGAAATAAAGGGTTAATGTGTAGGAGCCCAGTTGTGCATAAAATTTAATTGTGTTTAATAAAGTAATGAGATTCCTGGTCAATGATTACTGCGTAGGTGTTTTATGTCATAAGTTTATAGAAATTATTGCCTCGAATGAGATCATTCAACTGTACATGGTACATTTGTTACAGAAGCATTGATTTCATACAATCCATGTCTTTCACGATGGAGTGGAGACCGCATATCGGCAAGCGTAGTGGCGCATGCCCCCCCAGCTAGATGGACTGACGACTTAAAGAAGATGGCTGGGACAGACTGGATGCGGAAGGCGGATGGTGTTGGTGCAGCTTGGGAGAGGCCTATGTCCAGCCGTGGACTGCGACAGGCTGAGTTGACAAGTGAATTGTGTGAAATATGACAATAATTCATTAGGCTAAAAGAGGGGTGAATTCTGAGATGATAGTTGACAGATATAAACGATTGCGCAAGCTATTACCATAGATTCAGTAAATGATTTTGAACCCAAATGCGTTGAAATTTTACGACGGTTATTAAATTTAAAAAAATAGCTGTTCCAAACATTTTGACTGCGTAGATGTTGCACTTTTCTATGAAACAGTAATTTTTTTTCATAACCGACGAAGTATTTCTACGCTACGGGGTGTAGAATCATGTGCAGAATTCATGGTTACAGTTTACGCGTCGATGTCGAAGAAGATGAAATGCTGCATCAAGCTAAAATAAATAGGAATGAGGGCTGAATGAGGGACCATCAAGTTTAAAGCGAGGAAGAGATGCTTATTTATTGCACATTCATTTTGGACGAACGGAAACATAAAAGTATGCATGACAACTGATAAGACCACTAAATCAGAGTAACTAATTAATCCAACTACTTTATCATGAAGAATGACTAAAAAATATCTAATTGAACTGCCTAATTATGGAGAATTAATAAAACACGCCAACACAACACAAAGAAAATACTTAAGAATTATTATTATGATTAACCAAGATGTAAAATTGATATGGAAATAAGGCAGACATGAAAGAAAATATATAGGTAAGAGGTAAGTACACCAATGCCCACGTAGGTATATTAGCTAAGTAACTTCACACCTATAATTCAATACAATTATTTATTCATATTATACCCAGTACGTCAACGAATGAATAACTAGTTATTAGATATATTTCTTAAGAAACATTCAGTTTGAAATTACTATTATTTAGTACCTCATTATCATCGGAATTGCATTTGTTTCCTTAGTATTGCACTGCGGGATTGTCTTTTACTTTGTATTTTATGATTTGTGTTATATACTGGGAGTTAACCGTCAAAATAAAGTTAGTTATCGTTAACTGTCAAATAAAATGGTAACATTTTATTTTAGTAACTTAGTTTACTTAAGCCTTGCGGCTAAGTTGGTGCAAATAAACCGTTTTGAGCGTGAAACGGTTTTAGTATTTATTTCTCGTACTAAGTCAATTGCTATTACAATTCTGTCAAACAACTCGTGGATATTATATTTTGTATCATTTCGTCAGATTGTCGCGTGTCCTTAATAGAGTTGTCGTAGTAAGAACGTATTGCAAGAAAACACGAGGTGAAAACGTATTTCATGAAAACATGGAATAAAAGATTAAAGCAGACTAAAAATTATTGTATCAGTCTCTTATAAAAGTCCTAGTGTCAAATTTACGACACGGTTGTCGCGTTGGCTGAGCGATCGACTGCTGCGCTGCGTGTCGCGGGTTCGATTCCCGCACGGAACAATGTATTGCCTACAGGTAGTTGTTCCGGGTCTGGCTGTTTGTATATGTGAGTTTAAATGTTTGTAAACGCACCCACGATACAGGAGCAAGTCCTGTTGTGGGGCAACGTTTAAAAAAAAAAAATATGGCATTGTATTTTGGTCAAGTGGCAAGTGTAAAAATGTCATCATAGGTACAGTCAACAGCAAAAGTAGATGATCAAAATCAGAAATTTAATACTAATGAACGGAGTTTGCGTCAGAACTGTGTGGCGTCGAAATGATTCAAAAGTATGTCAGACTCAGTGTCATACTTTTGAATCACTATGATACCAAGTTTTCAAATACTTATCAAGATTACTCTCGATAAGACAATGAAGAATGACAATGAGAATGAATGACAACACCATTTTACAGCTGTACGTAAGTACAGCGCGCTGCGCGCTGCGCGCAGCGCTGTGCGTAAGTGTTTCTTAGTTCGGGCCCCGAACTAATCATATGTCCGTAAAAGACACGAAGTCGGAAACGACCGTAACTTCGGCCGAAGCTACGGTCACACCCACCACCACTCAGTGAATCCCAAATGGCGGGAAACGACCGCGCGGCAGGCCCAGAGAGAGATGGCGAGATGAGCTGAGCTGGACTCTTTCTTAAAGGATTGGCCCACAATCGCAGTAGACCGGGAAAAGTGGAAAGAGTGCAGTGGGACAACACATAACAAGGTTATTATTATTAGCCTGTGTTGTCCCACTGCACTCTTTCCACTTTTCCTAGTTTCACTTCGCACGGTTTCCAAAATCCACCAGATTTAGCTTTTTATCTTAAGCACTTTTAGTCGTTGCGGCCAACCACATTTACAAACGACTACTATGATAAAACACATGATTTTCACACAAAACCCAACCACCAAAGCTCGAAAAAACAAACAGAGGATCCCTTCCTAACATCTTCATTTCCATACGACCACACAAACTTGCATCGCTCGCAGTAGGCGTGACTTTCATACTATTTTCTAAATATTCTGTCGTACAATACACGTATACTTGAATGCCTACAGGCGTGCCTCGCTGAATAAACATTAATTCGTGTAATGTAACATAAGGCCTGGTTTGCGATTGGTGGACAGCTAAATTAATGTGGCTAGGGAAAGTTGAACTGAATGTTTGGTTAATCGATGTTGTTATTCGATCTTTGTAGTTACTGGTGTATATTAATTTTATTCAGAACTGATTAGCCCACCACCGGCTGCAGCAAGGGCCTCGCCTTATTCTATACTATACATGTCCAAAGGGAAGTTGCCATAATCACGATTGGAATTTATTTACTTCTATGTTTTGAGTATGCAGTCGCCTAGCTGAATTCTGGGCCGACTCCATTTAGATTGCCATCAACTCGCTGAGAAGAAGAAGTAGGCGGGAAGCAGACTCTTTTCTTTCCTCTAAGGATACGTAATCTGAAAGTAGGTACCTTTTTAAGATAACCAGGACTGGTGAAATATTCTCAGACGAAACGAATGGCAGAAATGGCATATATCCGTTTGCACATAAGTATGCAAGCTACTTGCATGCAATTGTACTACATAGTATGTAGATTGTAGGTATACTATACCTACAGAGTGTCAGGGAGATCGACGCGCAAATTGAAACCAAGAATTCAGCACATGATTTTAGACCGCCTAGCGCAGAAATGTTTCGTCGGTTGTCAGCTGTTTCATAGAAAAGTGCAGTACCTATGCAGTCAAAATGTATGGAACAGCTTATTATTTTTTCAATGACAGTCAGTATCTGGTTATCATAGTATCTATTTGTTTACTGTTTTTATAGTCTTATGGTGTATTAATTTTGTGTAATGCCAATAAACGCATTTTTCTTTCTTTTCTTTTATCTGATTGTGCGTCGATGTTCTTGCCACCCTGTATTACTAGCTTTACCAAAATGCATAAGAAGTCTCCAAATGAAGTCCGTTATGCTAATAAATAAACAAGACGTGTATCTCTATATTCAGAAATGTATTTACCTTTCTAGCTAACCGGTAAAAGGTACTGTATTTATCGGAAATGCTTGAAGGCTTGCTCATAACCTTTCGAGTTTAAATAATACAACGCCGCCGCATATTTTAATGATATTCATCAAGTATGGAATTACTTGTACAATCCTTCATTCATTGGATGGCCTTTCGACTCGACAGATGTTAGTCACCCTTGAGACATCACAAGTCAATAGGTGTCGTAAGGTTGTGCCCAAACTTAGCGGAAATTGTTGGTGTTGTGATTTTTACTTCCTCGGTTCATTTATGTTCATTTGGAATTTGTAGCTAGCTAAGTTAAGTAGTTGATCATTTTCAGCTTTTGTCGTGTCTCAGTTGGGAAATTTCTTTACTGTAGCACACCTAAATTTATGTATGGACGTAGAAGAAACATGCTGCGCTGGCCAAAAATAAATTGAGATAAAGGCTGGAGTGGGATGGTGACGATGGCTCAACTAATACTGCATCGCATAATCAGTCAATATTTTTTCCACTGCTGAAACAGAACTCCTCTTGGTGAGAGGGAGTGGGCTGTTATCAACCACGACGACCCAGTGCGGATTGGATGAAATTTGCACACAGATAATTTATAACCAGGATTAAAACATAGGATACTTTTTATCTCGATATTCCCACGGGATCGAAACTTATCCGGGTGAAACCGCGGGGCGCAGCTAGTAACAGGTATATTCATAGACCACAACGACATTAGGGGATGACCATTTTCTTGCTTTTCAGGCATCTGTGTGTGTTTCATACCTTATTATAAAGTTACCTACACCATCTATGTACCTAAAGGTACTTCTAATACTGCACCCAGTAAGGTAGGTAGGTACTGGTATGTAACAATACTGCACTGTTGTGTGGAAAGTGGCACCCAGCCCAACTCAGGTGATAAATACTGGTAATTGGCTATTTTTGCTCAATACGAAAACGTGTCAACAATACAACAGCCAATTTAAATATATACTCTAGAATTTAAATAGATCTAGATTAATCTACAATAGGTCCTAGATCTGACTAACATGGCTCAAAGGCAGTTGGTGTGGATAAGCTGTTATCGAACACCTACAGTTTGATATTGGCGCGGATTACCTGGTTCACAAACTAAACTAAATTTAAGTTCAGTGCATATTTTTCTTTCTATTTCATTAAGAAAAGGATAGAAGATACATATAAGTTTAGTCCTGTCAAATTAGTCAGCGCCTGGATAGCGCCTGGCGTAATTTGACGTATTTTTAGTAGCCATGTTTTTAATATTTTTTATTATATTTATATTAAAATTTAATATCCGGTTCGGCTGTGTCGGTCCGATCCGAACATTCGCACTTTGCACTTCGGAGTAGACCTCAATACAGTTGGGAAAAGGTTAGGCAGATTGATTGCTGGTTTCAGGGTGACTGCGACACGTTCAGGCGAATAACCATTAAATCGATGACTAAAGTGATTTGAACCGCCTACTCAAAATATTTAACACTAGACCCCTTAATGGTCGCCTCTAGAAACCCAGTTAAATATACCAATGAATTTCAACCCAGCTAACTCCTGCTTACTTCATAACTGTACCTACAATGCAAATACACAATTTCCCATGACAAATGCACAGTAACCAGCAAATCAAACACCCAACACTTGGCTACAAACTTCCAAATGGTTCAGAACACGTGCGCCTGTGCCATATTAATTTCCTACAACGTACGCACAGATAGTTGTCATTTGTTATTTTCAAGTGTTTTACTTCTCTGCTGTATCTAACCACTTAGCCGGTGGGTGTTGGGGTTAGTTTAATCTTTATTTATTACTGTATACCCTTATTTCTGAGTTAGTTAATGTATTGGCAGTAGGCCTGGTAAGGTGAGTTATTTAAAATAATCTTGTTATGAGAATCACGTTGTGAATTATTTTATGAGCGAATGTTCTAAATTGAATGAGGTGTTGGTTAGTTTATGTTACTGAGTTGTCAATTTTCATTAGTATCAGACGTGATTATATGGGTTATTTATGCGTTTTGCAAGTCATATTAGACGCCCATGACGATTAATACTGGTAAAATGAAATTACTAATATTTCGGTAAGGTAGTTTGTCACCATGGTTGCCGATGTTTCTGCTTGGCCGTGTCGAGAGTGGAACATACAGGGTGGCAGGTAAATTGACGCACAACCTGTTATCATGGAATCAGTACATGATTAAATTAAAAAAAAAATCTGTTCCAGACATTTTGACCGCTGCACTTTTGGTCGAAACAGCTGTTTTTTTTCAAATAATCGGCGAAAAATGTCAACGCGGGTGTGTTCAGAATCAAATACTAAATCCATGTTAACAGATGCCCCGATGTTGATGTTCAGATGGATGATAGTTAGCTTAAGATTTGTCGAGCTAGGAGTTGTACCATGGAATCGAAGAAGCAATAGACACGACTATTATTTAGTAACCCAAAATCTCACGATGTTCTCAATGACGCACCTAGACCTACATCTAGCCTGGGAGTTTAATTTCCAACCATATCCCAAACGAAAAACTAAGGACACATAAATCCTTACAAATTGGCAATAGAAAAGTTATAAAAAATAACCTAACTAGATACAAACCCGACTTCCGTTTACACCGGAACTTGGCGCTCTTCAAAAAGATTCGGCGGTTTTCTCACGATGTACCACGAGTGTGAACTGGGTACCAATAAACTAACGTTCGTTATAGCTCATCTGATAAGCCTGATTACTGCTGATCACATCGGTTTATAGCCTCAATGTAATTACTTCGAAAGCAGGCTACTAACCGCTTTGATTTAAGCAGGTATAAATGGATCTAATTAATTTTATATAAAAACTGATCGTGATGTGGTTATGAGATGAATTATTAATTTTGTTTGGAACCTAGTTGGGGTTTCGCTTCTTATTAATGGCACTTAGGTTTTTAGGAGTAAAAAATGTGAGAGTCAAACCGCAGGGATGAATGTTTTTGGAAGGCTCCAAGTACTCTTAAAGATTATCATATGTATGGTGATATATCTCATAATGAAGAATAGTTTGTAAATAGTTTTAGTTCATTTAGGATATCATTTTGTTATTTTACTGTTATCTTGTAAATTGTAATTGGTACCCTATATGAAGAATTCATTATGAGATCAATCAGCTTTAACAGCATTTGTCACACCGTCCTCGATTGCTTTTGTGACCTCTGTGTTTGTTTCGACCTTTTCTCCCAGAGTAGTCAGATAGTACACTCAGTATACTCAGACTTCATCTAGCTTATTTTTTTTTGTATTTTTACAATATGACGTGTAAAAGTGATTCTGATATCCTATTTACAGATTAGACAATTTCATTTCAATGTAAGACGACAAAAATCAAGTTCTGTTGAGTTTCCCTTTATTCAAGTAAATGAGTTAGGTATGTGAATCATTTTTGACAGAGTACCGGGTCAATAAAAATAAATACCTAGATGGCGAAGTAAATAATTGTGCTCAGATCAGCTCAAATAAAATATATGACATACTCAACGATTATGCATATTTGTATTGCTTGCTGGTTAGTCTAAGTGGTATACTCAATAAAATAGGATGTAGGATAGTGTCGACGAGAGTAGGCTGTATGTTGTTTATGTCTTACATGACCAATAATGCTAGGCCTGACTTTATGAGAAGTTATGGCTCTATCATTAGGAAATTAATATCATCAACGAACGCCTGTGGCGGTTGAACGATGGCAGTACCTTCAGATTTGCACTCTCTGCATTACAAAGTCCTCGATGATATTCGTACGTGTGCTAAATGTGAAATTCTTTTTACTTTTCATTAGTTTTAATATTAATCATTAAAATCGTATTCGTATAGTTTCCGGCGTTTACGAGTTAATAATGATGAAGATATACAGCTCTGGCGTTACAAACCAATGAAGATCAGTAAAATATTGAGTTATTAATTCGAAATAAAATCAAAATATTTGTATAACGACCAATATCTAAATAACATCCATACATTATACCAACTCAAATATCCAATGTAAAAAGGTAATCTATTTTGTACAAAATAAGGTCTAATTTACATAAACGATGAAAAGCTTTGCTTACATGCGCGTGAGCATTCAATTACTTGTAATAACGCGAGTGTATCGAAGCCTATCAATTTGTCAGTCTGTCCGTAACCTCTTTATATGTACATTTTATATTCACTTAAACATTTTGAAAGTAAACTTGTTAATTATGCTCTCAACCATTTCGTGTATAATATTTTATGGTGAGGTTCGAGTGTAGGCGATATAATTACTTTATAGTTGAGCTGTTTAATGTGTGCTTATTATTTTATAGACAGAACCGAAATAGTCAATCAAACGAATGTTTGTTTTTTCTATTACCTACTCAAGTTGGTAATTTATTTAAATTCTCACGATGAAATGATGATAGAAAGCGGTAAATGAATCAACAATTTATTGGTTACAACAAACAGTTGGTTCTGATGGATATGAAGGTGTTGGTCCTTTAAAACATACAAATTTTAAGCGCATAAAATAAATTCCTTTTTTTGTGAATGGCATCTTGCAGGTCAATACTAATCAAAACAGGATATTACTAATCCATTGCTTGATATGTTCGAAAAATGTGTCTGCTCAACAACGTAAATAACGCAATGAATGTTGTTGAACTGTCAAAATTAAACCCATTGCTACTGTTAATGTGTTATGCAATTTCCCCGGTGATCAAATAATTTTCCTACATTTACAAGGATTAATATTTTTTGGCCAACCGCTTAACTGAGACGTTGCCTGAGGTAGCAGCGCAGTGCGGGAGGGGTGTGGTGACGTGATGCGAGACTTCAGTGATTCGTCAACTTGTGACAACTATCACCCCTCCCGCACCGCGCAGCTACCTCAGGCCTATAATTTTTTTTTTTTTTAGTAAAAACTTTGCCCCACACTAGGAATTACTCCTGTATCGTGGGTGCGTTCACAAACATTTAAACTGACATACACAAACAGCCAGACCCGGAAAAATTACTTGTAGGCCATACAAATATTTGTTCCGTGCGGGAATCGAACCCACGACACGCAGCGCAGCAGTCAATCGCTTAACCACTGCGCCAACCGTGCCGTCAAAAATAATATACGTTGCTCGGCCAAGGACCTCAAACGCTTACAGTGGAACCAAGCCTACTAAATCCGACCTCGCGCTTGACGACTGACGTTACAATTTTAATACGATTATGATTGAAACGAATTCTCTTCTAATACTGACGATCAAATGTGCGTTATATTAATTAATATTTCAACACTCTTTTTAGTTTTTGCTAATCATGCCTGTCAAAGTTCAAAGTTCACAGGAGTCAATGACTATTCCCTAGATAGAATTTAGTCGTGAATTGAAGATGCCTACATAATTATTAACTCACAAAATACTGAAAATATTCGAAAGTCTTGAAATGGGTATATCTATATAGGTATTAGGTATAAAAATTACATTCTCATTTCTTCTCACAAATCTGAAGTAGATCCTTCATATTTGACATTTTATTGGTAAAACCTGTTGATTACGAATAAACTCTTTTTTTTACACTCATAATCTGGCTATACCGTACCCACGGCTGGGAATCGGGTCTGCTCCCTTTAAGAGGTAATATGAGGTAGTACTCCACGCGGACCCAGTGCAAGAGTCTCACACAAGAACCGTACCCTTGAACCGTAGGGATGACGTCAATCTTACACCACTATTACCAATAATAAAGCTACACATTCACACTTACTTTCTGATCCCCGAACCGCATCTGACGCCTAGCATTTCTGGCGACGTTCATGCGACAGAGGAACACACGGTCCTCTCCGTCTGTGGGCGCCCGGGACAGCTCGGTCCTGACTGCCTGCTGGTCTTGTTTGTCTATGACGTCGTAGACACTGTCGCCGTGGATTAGGAGGTCCTCCTGTAGAAGAAAAGCAATATATTAAGAGCAGGCTTTGAGAAATTCAAAGGTTTATTTAGTAGGTACACGTTTATAATGTTTTACGCTACTTTTTTATGTGCTTGTTGCTATACAATCTGCTTCGTTTCTTTGTCATTCAAGTGTCTGCTAGTTCATAATTTATTGTCTAAAATATTACATATCGAAGAATCATCAATATAGGTTCATGTACATCTAGGACCAGCGAAAATCTTACATGTCTTCAGTCACGACAATCCCTATTTATTAATTTTTTATTTACCTGCGTAGTTCTGTCAACGGTCTTACGCATCGGTTTTTTCTATTTCTGTGGTCTTACGATGCTTTGTTTTTAGTTCCATCTCCCGACATACTCAAAAGGACGTAATTTTTCATAAAATTGTTTTGTTTAGCTTGATAATTCTACCTCCTGTCTTAATACTGGACCTAGCGCAGACATTAAAACAATAACGCCACCGTACACTCATTCATCCACAAAATAATTCTAGACGTAGGAAACGCCGTAAGGTGGCGGCTCTGCGATTAAAATAATACAGCCTGCGGTTTGCGCACTGATGAAAATGTCGAGCCAATCTCCCTAAGTATACGCCTCTTTAAAAATAAAAGCGTTTGCTTTAACTCTGCGGCGACGGATCTGATGGTGATGGTTCCGCAATTAGCATTCCGTGTGCGCTGGGCCTTTCTTTTGTTGCTATTGTTTAGGTCGCTTGGTGCATGGATTTAGATTTGACAAAGGCTTACCACTTTGAACTGTTAGGTTTTGATAGGATATTCGATTTCGAATCTTTTGCAAGTGTCTGAAGCTTGAGTATGACTCTGATCAGTAAAATGGCTGTCAAACCTCATGTCATGTTTGGTTAAATGACAAACTAAACATAACATATCCCTCTAATTCTTAACAGACAGAAAGTAAGAGAAAAGTAAGTGAAGGCCAATTCTCGTAATTTAAAAAAACGTTCAAAATCTAGTTGCAGTCTCATCTCGGCGACAAACACAGAAGTATTTTTTGACAGATTGAGACTGCAAACAGAATTGCGCCTCAGTTCTGTGTCAGAATAGGACAATGTTAATAAATACTTCTTGGTTGGCAACAGTGTTCGGCCATATTGAAAAAAAAAAGAAAAGTATTATGTGTGTTCAATTGTTAACGGAGCGTTGGAACATTTAGGGCTGATTATTCAATCGACTGATAATTTTTATTCGTGGAATAAAATTGACGTCTGATAGTTTTTGTAGAACTGTTACAAATTCAAAATTATTCCTCCGATAAAGTTATCTGGCATTGGAAAAACCAGCCCTTAAGTAATAGAAGTCATTTTATCTATTATTTTGCTTCAACTTTCATTCTGTATCCTCTACCGGATCAACCCACCAGACGTCGCTATTCGCAAACGAATCGACAGTTCCAATCACCAATAGATTATTGCGCGCTATGGAACATTACTTATCCGTTTTACTATGCAGTCTGTTGTACTCGAAGCGTTAAATAAAGCTATTATTAATGAAAATACAGGTTTATCTAGTTCAGGATAAAATTTATAACTAACAATTATTATTTTATAACTTCCTAAGTGCCAGCATCCGACCCAGGGTTAGATGGGGTCAATAAAATTGTAGACTGTGGTACATCATTCTCTCTTCTCTCTGTATAAACAAATTTCAATTAACCTGGCCGCTTTAATAACTTTAATTAAATCATATTTCTCGGGTAAAGTAAAGCACAGCGGAATTTTCTCTAGATTGCAGTGTTGCGTTTTTTGTAGGGCTGGCAGGAGATAATAGTCGGTCTTTTGCTGTATTTAATTTTATAATATCCCTGGACATTTCACACAGCACCATTTGTCCCAAGCTAAGCAACCTAATGCTTGTGTTATGGTAACAAGATGGCTGATAAACTACTTATATACAATTTTTTTTTTGTAAATACATACATATTATAGATAGAAAAACACCCAGACTCGGAACAAATACATGTAGGTCATACAAATATTTGTTCCGTGCGGGAATCGAACCCGCGACACGCAGCGCAGCAGTCAATCGCTTAACCACTGCGCCAACCGTGTCGTCAATTTTTCATTGAGGTTTTGTGTAATATGTATCTTCTTTTATCATGTTTTAACATAAGTACTTGGTTTCATCAATCACCTCCTATCCTATCGTCTATAGCAGTCCACTGCTGGACATAGGTCGCTCCTAGAGTGCGCCACAACACTCTATACTCCGCCTTCCTCATCCTGTCTACCCCAGCCACCTTGTTTAGGTCGTTCGTCCATCCAGCTCGGAGTCCCACACTACACTTGCCGACCGCTTGACTTGGTTTCATATAGTAATAGGAAATTAACCAAATAAATATACAGTGACGTTTGTTTGCCAGATATGCCAGACTGCCGATCGATTCTGTAAAAATCTCACCGTGAAACCTTAGGTGAAGTTAGGTTAGAGTGGAATGACAGCTCACTCCCCGCTCACTTCACCTAAGTTTTCACGGTGAGATGGTTAAAGAATCGCACTGTTGTATACATGCATTTCACATGCAAGCAACAACTGACATAAATAAATTGGTTAGTGCTATAAGTATTTTAATTAGACGACAGTACAAATTAGACTGTACTTATTTCTATCAAGGTTCCGCGAATTTTTCTAGTGATTTTTTGCTAAGCCAATGTCTTTAGATACTTTTAAGCCCTTTTTTATTCTTGTACTAATGTACTTTTTCTCTATTTTATCTAAACCCCGGCTCACCCCTGACGTTTGACGTCACGGCGCGTCACTTAGCCACGCCCACCTGTCGCGAACCCTCCACGTTAAGACATAATAGTGCGCGCGCGCTCCACCGCCCACGCGCATGCGCGAGCCGCCGCGCTCTGCCCGTGGGGGGCGTCCATGTGAACCAGCGAAAATATTGTTTTGTGGCTATGAAGAGATCAGGGCTTGTGCTCTATTTGGATGGGAATGTCTTGAATTGAATCTAAGCTATTCGCAGACTTTTTCTTGAAAGTTTTTGTAGTATGGATGGATGGACTGAATACATCGTTCTGTCAGTTTAATGAATGTAAAAAAACATGTACATAAGGATTTTAGTCGTCGGTCTGTTTCCTGGCTCAGTCGAATCGTCAGGGTATGGGGCTCTAATGTACAGTCACGAGCACCAATATGTCAACACTTGGCAACTTTCAATTGCGATTTTTTCGTGAAATAACGAATGCAACGTTGAAATACGACACATACATAAACCTATGGGTTCGAAAATGCTATGTTCGTAACAACATAAAATTTAATTCAAAAATAAAGGAGTAAATCGCTTTTGAATAAAGCCGAGTGTATACATACTTTTGCTCGTGACTGTACCTACACTAGTGAAAAATAGATGGCTGAGTCATGTAACTGAAACCATGAGTATGTGTTCTGATAAAAGGCTGGAGATTTACCAGTAGAAAAACTGCACTGTCATCTATTGCTTGCTCAGCTATAAAGTCAGAACAAGTCGTCATTCATGTCATGCCAAAGCAAGTACTGATAAGTACTTACAGAAGACATAATGAACTTGGTCTTTTGGCTTATTACTTATATCTTCATCCATACACCTATCCATCTATTTAGCCCGTATTGTCTCACAGCTGAGCAAATGCTTCCCTTTCTCTTTTCCACACACGTCTGACTGCTGTATAACTTCATCACGAAAATTTTTGGTCGGTTGTTGAAAAAAAAAAAACAAAATTGCTGTTCCATACATTTTGACCACGTAGGTTGTTATGAAACAGGTGATACGAGTATTTTGAACTGTACGGGTTCTAGAATCATGTGCTGAATTCATGATTACAGTTTGGGCGTCGATGTCCCAGGCACCCTGTACTTTCGAAAAAAAGGTATTTTTAACTCTTACTTTTCAAAATATTACAAAATTCTACCAACAACAACATGACATTTAATAAGCCGACCCATAGACCACCAACATTGTATAAAGTACAAACTTTTCCTGTTTAGAATACTCTGAGAAATGAAATTAAACGCACACACTGCATCTAATTGCCGCGGGCGACCACGCCTTCTGGTGATGACCATACGTAAACACAGTAATGTATGCAAATACGTCAGTTATGAACCGCTAATTGTAGACCCATAGCGCGTTATGGGAATTTAAATGGATCGTTTGAAAGTTTATGTGAATGGGAATATTGAATTTAGTAGAAACGGTTTTGGCTATCGCAATAGTGACTAAAAATATTCAATTTCGATAAAGCATTACGTTCTGACTTTCTATTTACTCCAGATGAGAGATTTTCTCCGAATTCAAGAAGATGGATTTTGAGCGATCAAAGGTGTGAAATTGCGTATGAGAACTTAAACTTTTTGGTGCAGAATTAAAACTAATTGATAGCGTTGCGTCACATTGAAAGGGTATACACACCTAAAGAAAATACTTTCTGGAAATTACAGTTTCAGAAATCATTAAAAAATATATTTGATTTTGTGTATGTTTGTTTGTTACGCTTTCACGCTAAAATGGCTGAACGGATTTATATGAAATTTAGCATCTGGGTAGACCATGAACTGGATTAGGACATAGGATACTTTGCCAGACATTCCTACGGGATCGAGACTTATGGGGGTGGAAGCGCGGGGCGCTAGCTAGTGCATGATTAAATTACTTCAGCAGTGCGATTCTGTAACCATCTCACCGTGAAAACTTAGGTGAAGTGATCGTGGAATGAGTTGTCATTCCAACGAATGCTAAGAGATTGACACTATAGACAGCTTACTCTAAGCTCACTTCACCAACTTTTCACAGTGAGACTTTTACAGAATCGATCGGCAGATCAAAGAGTCATCCAAATTTCTCACAAATATGCCTATAGTTTCGCAATTTCATTTTAAATCAAGTTTCAAATCTCGTCCAAGCCTGCTCAAGTTAAAGATCTAACAGGCGTTGCCGATACAATATCTCAAGAAAATAATTGTGTTGTAAAATCGCCTTGTTTTGGATTACACCATATGATAGCCGTGGGCACTCATAAATCCCAACTATTGGGCAGGGGACCGTAAATTATGTGCTAAAACCTCAACTGCACGATTTCACTCAGAAATAGGCACCTCACTGAGCTGGCGATAAATTTCGTCTTAAGTGAATTACGTCACTGACACTTTAAGTTATTTGCTTTGATTTTTATAGTGATTAATGGACGGGTAATTATTTTTGTGGTTCGTTATGATATTGTGATTGTAATTATGGTTTCTTCATCGGAGCTCGTAATAACATTGGACTATGGTTGGGTTCTATAAGAATAATGAAAAATACAATTTCTGGTAGATAGAATGATGACATATGACAGTCGAAAATGTCGGATTCGAACCGAAATACAACGCTTTAGTGATCATGGTATAGTAGTCATGAATTAAATCTCATTCCAAATATTTTTACTGATTTAATGTGCCAACATATGTAATTATGTTTGGTACCAATATTCTAAGCTTTAATAGGTTTGTAATCCTAAAACGAAGTTACTCTTGTGATACAGGAACACCTAGTAAAAGAGCCAGGGGACTGATGTTTGTGTCTTAAATTGAAAAATAAATAAGTATTTATTTATTTATTAAAACACACCATAATCCTCTCCTACCCGTATACCAGTGTATTTGAGATCGGCGCAGCACGTCTTTACTTCAACACCAGTTCCATTAACCGTCGTACCACATACCTAAACCTAAATTTCGCAATTTTATTAATTTAACTACAGTAGATTACCCTAATCGACATCTCTAAGTGCGAGCTTAAGGTACCAAATAGAAAGGTACAGAATTCCGCCCATAACCGACCATAGCAACTGTACCGACCAAATAAAGCCATTTTGTATTACAAATGCGTTTTCCCTCTCAATGAACGAATACAATAAATAAACAGACCGCGAGAGTTCATTACTTACAGAATCTGTTTATTTTACAACATTAATACGGGTTCGACTCCGCGGTGGGCCATTGAATTTATATTTGTACCTTTTGAATTATTTCTACCGTGTAGTGTTGCTTTCACTTAGTGTTGGGACGTGTAACAGTGAGAGTTTATGGTTTTAGTTTAAGCTTGCCAGTGGTTCTGTCGGGTGACAGATTGCTACTAAGCGTGCGTCTGAAATGGGTGTTTTTAAGGGAGTATTTCAGGTGTATAGCAAGCGGATTATGGGATGGTAAATAAGCAGATGGCTCAACTAATGGACACATATCAGCCTTTTACACACGTTAAAATGGTCACCAACGTTTATAGTCCTATTATACGACGTGCAACCATAAGGCCAATTCTCGTTCTTTAAAACGTTCAAAATCTAGTCGCAGTCACATCTCAGCGACAAACAAATGTCAAAAACTTGTCAAAATGTAGGGAAATTAGAGGTATTTTTGACAGATTGAGACTGAGATCAGACTGTGAGCGTTCTTAAAATTACGAGAATTGCCCCTCTGTTGTCATGGATTCATCACCATGATTCTGAACTGAACAATTTTCCCCGGTTAATAAAAAAAATTGCCTGTCCCATAGAAGCATTACATTTATTTATTGCAATGCTTCTTCTTCTTAAATCATGTGCCAGAGACAAACCTGAAATGTCATGTGCACTCAAGGAAGGTATTACACGAAGACAAGTTCTTCATAAAAGATTTCTATCAATTCTTAAAGTTCTATTACCTACTTATATACTGTAAGAAGTAGCTATAATAGTTTAATGACATAATTTTATTATCCTGCTAGTACGGCTAGCTAACCCAAATAAGCTTTTACTGGTTAAACTTCTGTAAATCCTACAAAAACATAGTAGGTTGCGAACTCCCGACCTTTCCCGCTATTATTACCTGGTGAGCTATTGTTGCTCTATCTATCGACAAAAACGACAACATTTTATACTACAATTTCAAATCGAGTTTCAATCGATCCAGTAAAGGGAATCGATTTACTACCCACCCATCACTTTGTATCGATATTTCGCTGTTTTCAATTGATTTCAATATCGATGAACGCCATACCATTATCTGGTTCATGATGATTCAGCAAATGATTGCTCCAGTTCTTGTTTGTTAGATTTTTTGGAATTGATTTCTTTGAACTAATGTTATTGTGAGTTCATCTTGATTTGTGAAGTTCTGTTATATCTAATATTTGTATGAATCGGTGTTATTAATCTACGACTATTATTGTATTAGAGTATTGAATATTAACGGTTTTATACCTTTATTGGGTTAGTTACTAGTGGGTCATCATCATCATATTATTGACAGGTTTATCGACAAAGTATGCTGAAGCTAATGATATATGGTGGTACATAATACGATTTCCTAAGAGGCGGTTAAGTCACCATTTTTGGAACATATTCTATATGAAGATTTGAAGAATACCTTTGCTGTATTCGCCAAGGTTGTCTGTGGAATTAAGCCAAAAAATAAGGTAGCTATAGAGCTTACTGCGTATTCAGAATCAAAAATTACAATCACCAATACGTCTTCCAAGCGTGGTGATTATGCCAATAAGACTATTCACAAGGCAATTATGATATGAGTGTTGCTATACACATGTTCTTCGTCAGCACAATTGATCCGGCCAGTAAGTATTTGCTGAATAACACAGCCGACCCGAAGTAATTACTACACATATTCTTTCATTCGGATCATGCCGATCGGCTTTTTCCAGATCATACTTATATCGAATATTCGATTTTATTACCATGTCTTCGATTTTGTTTTTTCGAATCATGTCTGACCCTAAATTGTTTAGCACCCCTGACAGCAGTTGCTCAGTTAGTATACAAAACGCTTATATTTTGACCTCAACTCATACCAATGAGCGACAAACCGAGCAAGGAAAATACATTCCGATAAATCTCCGATATCTCTAAAATTAACAACAGTCGGTATAATGCCTTACAAGAAATAAGCCAAAGGCGAGATAAAGCAACAATATATCAATATATTACTACAATCTATTGTTAAGTTATAAATCGATTTCGACACCTATTATTGCAATATCGTTTAAAAATACAGGCCTTATCTGTTAAATGATAAAGTCAGTCGATCTAAATTCTAAATGTGTGTCATATTAATCTTTTCATCAGCAAACATTGAATTGCACATGTAAGAACAAAAACAAATAAACGAATCTTGATAATGTGTTATTTATTTTATCTTTATTCATATGTTTGAAAGCACACTGGTCTAGTTTTGGTACAATAAATCATTGCGTACACACCTATTAAAATATTTACACTGCATGTCATTAGCCGTGTTGCTAGAGATGTTCCTATGTCGACTAAAGTATGACTATGTAGATTAAAGAATAATAAACAATGTTTTATAGATTGTTTATTATTCTTTTAGAGATTGTCAATCTTTTATAGAATCTTTTATAGATTGTTTATCATTCTTTTTTCGAATGAAGTTGTATACCTATTCTTCTCCATACGAAACTACCTTTTGGAAGGAGCGACTAGAATCAATTCTATTTTTTTGTAAATTTTGACGGTTAAACGTGCCTGTTACGTGTAAATAAATGATTTGACTTTGACTTTGAAAGCCACATTAGCAAGTGGGAAAAATGAGGAGATGATATTTAAGGATTCGCATGGCATGATATTATATTATGAACTGCTTTGAAGCTCTCATAACATCTCAACTAGATAATCTGTTTTCGAGTAACGGTCTTTTTTGAAGCCGTTTAAACTTGTGTTGAATAAAATTATTACATTCGCAAGTTATCTTTTATTTTGATTTTAGCGTAGTGTGAGACGCCCTTTAGCTAGATGGACAGACGACCTTAAGAAGGTGGCTGGTACAGACTGGATGCAGAAGGCGGAGGACAAGGTGTTATGGCGTAGCCTGGGCCTATGTCCAGCAGGGGACTGCGATAGGCTGAGTTGATTGATAGCAGATATTTTTTTAATTAATCCTAGGTTTTCTACCAGGACAATTACTCCATCTGAAATTTTCATCTGCTTTGATTCAATTGTTGCAGTGACGTTTAATCATCGAATATTGTAAGTATACTATTCGATGCATCGACTAAGCCCATCCCTTTTACAACATACTCTTCACTAACAAATGTAAGACAGACAGACAAACAAGCCCCCGGATATGTAGATTAATGATTCACAAACGAAAACACACAGTCTAATTGCAATACAAATGAATACATGTCTCGATTGATTAATCGAGTCGTCATTTAACATCGATTGATTCGGACACTTGTCGGGGGGCATATAAAAATTAATAACTAAACACATATGATTTAAATTAGTTTGATTAATTCTGGGAATGGCTCTTTTGTTTGTAGTTAATGAAATACGTGTAGATAAATTTTGAAATAGTATCTTTGGCCACTGCTGAATTGGATTGATTGGATTTAGAACAAACTACTTAAGGGGGCTGCGCTAAGGTGGCCCGCGAAATCAAATTTACTTAAGTTTTTTGCATTTTGCACACCAGTGTCAGGTTGTAAGTTGTATGTTGACTAAAAATATGATTTGTGACCGTAGCAAATATGGCTTTACAAAATTATACTTTTCAGAAACAGCAATACAATTCCTTAAATTACAATTGCTGGTAATATGAACATAGAGAGATCTTTTGATGATTTTTATTATGATTATATTTGTATAAATAAATATTTGTTAACATACAATCTGATACTGACCTGGGAATTCCAAAAAACGTAAGAAAAGTTTTAATTTCGCGGGCTACCCTGACGCTTTTTCCTTAAATATTGATCGTTATTTGTTTTTCCTTTATATTAATCAACGAACAGAAAGATGATGATGTCCTATCGTTAAGGGTACGTAATCGTAATCTACCCACAGGGGCCTGTGTGATGTAGTTGTAAATTACTTTTTCAATTCGGTATAGGAAAATATAATTGTATGTGGGTAGATGGTATATCTTGACGCTAAATTAATTAAAATGTCCCGATGCATAGAGAAGCGTGATTAGTAGTTGCAATTGATGAGCAAGTATTTTACCGGCTTATTGAAGTTCTAAAGGTCCACTTGGCATAGTAATTTATATTCGACAAGACAGAGGATGTAATTAACCTACCCAGGAAGCTAATTACAGAACAAAACATCCTCCATACAAGAAACAAATGACTATTTAAATAATAAATTCAGAAACGTCATTCATAAATCAGTCAAAATATTGACCGACGAACTTTGCCTACTAACATTTAAATCTGCGATAACAATTGACATTAACGACATATCATCGGCCGTAGTGTGAAGTCATTTCAGTACTTCAAAACCACAAAGGGCGCATATACACAATAGCAATGATAAATACCGGATTGCCTAAGGCTTAGGCGCGGTGCAGCCCATTCCTTACTTGGATAACCGTTTTCACAAGACCTTCCCTGCCTCTTGAATTCTTTAAGCTTTTAGAAGTTTGAGGGGCATAAAGATTCAGTTCGGGAGGTCAAGGGATGCTGGTTACTTTTATTGCTCAAGTATTTAATATTGAACATCAATAAATCGATATAGTGGTTAGCGACAGTGCATTGTCTAAAGCATTATCATTACATTGTTTTGCATATTGAATTGTGCGTTCTTCTATTGTTTATGGTAAGGTTTGGTCTACGTGTGCGGTTAGTGTGTTGACGGGGGGATTGGATTATCTTGTGTTGAAGATCCTTGTTTCATTGGTTGCGGAGTCTTTGATATGTTGGTTACCTCCCCTTTGGTTTGGCGGTGATAAGGATAGGTTTGTAAAGCATCAGGGATTAAAAGTATGGATAAAGACGATGGAGTTTAACGTGGGGCTTAGTGTCAGGGTTTATTTAAGACTGAAGAATAGCCTTTCTATGAACATAAAAGTCAAAGTTACATTTTTATTTTAACTACAAAATATCTCTCGTCTCTTCTGCCATGTGCATACCTATTGGCAAAGACCTCTTACTCTTTCCATTGATTCTTCTGCAACTTGAAACCGCAGTCCACTTTATTTAATAAGCTTTAAGAATAAAGTAGCATAGGCCTAACAAAATCATCAGCCCATAATGTGGGTGCTGCTGGGACACTGCCCTCGTCTCTGTGAGAGGGAGTGGGATGTACTCCACCACGCGGCCACAGACAGGTTGGTGGATTTCACATGTCTCTGAATTTTTTGGTTCTAGGACATTGCCGGTTTCCTCACGATGTTTTCCTTCACTGTGTTGAGAAAGTGTTTGTGGAATAAATACGTAATAATGCTAGAATACAGTATTACGTATTTATTCGGTCTTTTTCTGGTTTTTATTTTTAGATTTATCATGAAAAGTGTTTTGGAAAACCGTAATTTTCGAATCAAACCCGGTACATTTTTATCCTTGGTACCTACTTACGAATGTATAAACATCTGCCACGAAACAATTTAAGAAACACAACGGGAACAACAAAAACCTACATTCCTGCTAGAGCGGACATCATATATAATGTAATTAAAGTCATTAATTCAGGCTCGAATAATTGTGCGCAGATAATTATATTGTCTCTTAAGACAACTGTAATCTTCGATCTTACGGTTAGTTAAGCTGTAGGTACATCAATTATAGGAGAGGTTTATACAATTTGCAGAAATTGTTTTGTGTGGAATAATATTTTAGTAGTTAATTGTAAGATTGCTGTGTGGTCTTCTATTTAGATGAACACCCTATTTTGGAATTATGAGTACTTAATACCTTTTTTTGACTACTAAAACCCACCCGTGTTCCTTCCTTAGCCCTTTCTGTTCCAGGGCAGCGGTAAACCTTTAGGATGATCCCGCCGCCCCGGCAGGCTTCGGCCCTGTCGGGCCCCGTCCTCTGCTGACATCTCTTTGAGGCGCGCGTGGAACACAACGCGCCGTCCGGCACGGGTCAGGTCCTGATCGGACGGTGAGCTACCCATTACTCACTGCCCGCAGGCCCGCGTATTTTGGAATTATGAGTACTTAATACCTGAAATCCAATTCTCGTAATTTAAAACTTTCAAAATCTAGTCGCAGTCTCATCTCGGCGACAAACAAATATCAAAAACTTTGAAAGTATGAACGTTTGCATTCTAATCTCAGTCTCAATCTGTCAAAACTATAATTTAACCTATATTTTTGAGAAGTTTTCAGTTTTTGACATTGATTGTCGCTGAGATGAGATTGCGACTAGATTTTGAACATTTTTTACTACGGAAATTGAACTTCTGGAAGTTGCTGGTTGACAGATGACTTTTATCGATATGTTATTGTAGGTAGGTTGTTATTACAACAATATGTAAGTAGGTATAATCATAATTAATTCGCCAAATTCTCGCCATTCGTTACAGCCGCTGACCACCGCGATAGTAAAATTTTATACAAGGCAGTAGTAAATAAAATGAACAAAGGGAACATAGTTTTAATTTGACATTTAATACTCAATCATTACTAAAGATTATCTCTCCATTACATTATAGGAACGAGTAATAAAAACCATTAGTTGGTACCCAATTAAAGTCCAAATGATCTGATAACGGTAATAAGCCCTAACTTATTGGAGGAATAAAGGTGCGTGTTCACAGCACTGCAACATAGTTGATGCATTGGGAACTACTATTAGGGCAAACGAAAAAAACGCAATCGAAATCAAAAGTAATATTTATACAAATTAGGCAGAGAATCAGCACTTTTTGAACGTCAAAATTACATAAGACAGTCCCTCAAAACACCCGCCCTTCACCACTTCCTAGTGCTTTCGCCGGGAAGAAGAACTGGCGCAACAAATCCCCCTGCAATAAAAAAAACTGCAGTTTTGTGGCTTTAAAAAAATAACAAGAGGCTTCTGTGAAGAGTTATAAAATTAGATGGAACGCGATGATGAATGGTTCGAGAGTAAGGAAAATGGTGCAATTATGAGTAACAAACAAACGTATCTATCAGTGGGTGTTGGTGAAAAGGAAGGAGAAGATGACATGATATTTATACAGTTGACATGTCCACCCACCCCTGGAGAATTAAACCGAATAATCAAATCAATTGATTGATTGCAGTCATTCGCAAAAGTTCTTAATAAATCATCGATCTAACAAGTGAAAACCCAGCCTTATCGAAGTGTAGAAAGATAACAAGCGCTTTGTTTGACATCCTACTAATATTATAAACGTGAAAGTTTGTATGGATGTATGGATGTTTGTTACTCTTTCACGCAAAAACTACTGAACGGATTTGGATGAAATTTGGCACACATATGGTTTATAACCAGGATTAACATATAGGATACTTTTTATCCCGATATTCCCACGGGATCGAAACTTATGCGGGTGAAACCGCGGGGCGCAGCTAGTTTTATAATAAATTATAAACAATACGAGTACTGTTAGGACACTCCTACGCATCAATTTAATCTCATAGGCGTATTTACGATATCAGCATTGTTTTATAGAGTTCCTTAAAGTACGAGGTGAAGCTTTAATAAACTTTGAGATTTATGGTCTTGTAATGTTGAGTAAGCAAATGGAATATGTCTATCGAAAGTTGTCAAAAATATAGAGCAAAATTGATACGATCCTTTGTCATCTTGTAATAGTTTGGTTGTTAATTTACCTACCTAAGGTCTATTCAAATTGAAATTTCCAATTTTTATGTTATTTCAAGTTAAATAAATATCAACTTTATTTCACTGGTAATTAAGTTGATTTCAGAGTGACTAGCATTATTTATTAAAAATGTTTGATGTTATTTTTCCAATAACTCAAATTTGTTTACATGTTCGGGAAGTTGCGCAAACGCAGTATTATATATTCTAGCATATCAAAATAAAACATGTGTATTCTTTACTAGGTATTTCCAACGCTGGCGTGATGACCTTAGAAGATATAGGAGATTGGCCGGAAAAGGCAACACCCCGTGTGTTGCCTTTTCCAGCCAATCTCCTGAAAGTGACCTGGAAGTGGCCAATCTCCTGAAGAGTGGAAAGCTTTGAGGCAGAACTTTGCCCAGCAATGGGACCGTATGTAACAGGTTGAAATTTGACACATAACTTTTTTTTTCTTCTTGTGATCGTTATGCATCTCACTCTGTCAAGCTTTTAATTAGAATACAGTTACCTATTAATTACTGTTTTTTAAACATAAATAAGTTTTTCATTCAAAAATTTATTGCAGTGAGGAATGCAAGATAAAACAAAATAAATGCTACAGAATCCTCCCCGCCCCAATCAAGCTCATACTTAAGATTTTTTTAAACTAGATATTTGGATTAAGTACTTACTGCGTCTAAGTCTTATCATTAATCTTAATTGCAGAATAACAATAAAATATTGCTCGGAGGTGGGTTCGATTTCGTTCTAATCTGGTTCTTATCTTGTGGAAATTAAGGTATCATTTTGATGTTTAGCCGAGATAATAATAGTTGTATCGATCGTTACATTACTGGCTCATAAGAAGTGTATCGTGGGAACTCTGTCGATGGATGAGTTATAGTCAAAAGATGGGCTTAGGATTGTCTTAAATTTTCTAATACCGGATACTATTTTAGCCTTTATTAGGTTTGATTGTGGATCGATAAAGTAGTCATCATGGCTTAACTTTCTTAAAGGTCAATTTAACTAACGAGTCCTAGAAATAACAGTAATAATTTTTTTAATATTTTTTTTTATTGACAATGGGCTCACTCTTGACCTCAATCCAGCCCAAAGGCAGGGTTGAGATCTACGGTGGAACGAGCTTGCCCAGAAGAAGCCTATTCACTCTCGCCCTGTTGAGATTAGGGTTGTATGAACTCGGGAATGCAGACGCAGGCAGACAATTCCACTCCTTTGCTGTGCGCATCAGAAAAGATGATGAGAAACGCTTAGTGCGTATATATGGTATATTAACCAAATGTGCCGGTGGTATCCCGCAGTGCGTCTGGACTCTCGATGGTAAAAAAGTGAAGGCGGGATGAGCTCATGTAGCTCTTGAGCACACTCCCCGAGGTACAGTCCGTAGAAGACGGACAGACAGGCAATACTTCGCCGGTGAGCCAAACTGTGAAGCTTTGCCTCCACCAGCTTTTTATCGCCAATAATATAATAGTAATAATATAATACGTACAGTCAGGAATTTTTTTCTGCAAATTGACACCCTACATTAATTTACCGTGTTATAGCCATTTTTGGACTCGTTCCTGCATTTCTATTCTGTAAAAATCTCACCTTGAAAACTTAGGTAAGGTGAGCTTGAAGTCAGTTGTCATTCCAAGTGAGGGTGTGACGCTCGGGGTGCCAGGGCAGAAAACCTCCACGTGCGCCTGGGCACTGGAGTTCCCTTCTGGATACGTCCGGGGGGAAGACCAGTGTTCGGGCCGGTGCATCCCGGGGTGCGGGCAGCGATTTCTTGTTGGGATTATTTCCCAATGAGATCTCGCTGCCCGCATGCTAATGTTCTGCCAAGAGGAGCGCTCCACACACGTCGCTATGAGGAGCAGAGCGGCAACTGTTGTGGAGTAAGAGCGGGCCCGGTGTGCACTTACCCTGCCGCCGGGCAGGCAGTAGGGGTAACCCCCCCCTCCTGCCACCGTTAATCTCGTAGCCCCGAAGACTGTCAAGGTCATGTCTCTGACATTTGACGGGGGTCGAGGGTCCTGGCTTAACCGCCCGGGCCGCGAGGAAGATTAACCTCTATAAAAAATTCCCCAAACCTCCAAGCGGCGGCGCACCGTGAGGGAGGTAAGAAGCTTGACTAATGGGTAGCTTGGTTTAGTCGCTAGTGCGAACCACGTTTTTTTTTTGAGCAAGTACAAGAAGTTTATTACTCGTGGGAACAATATGGAAAAATATTTAAAAAACAAAACCACAACGAAAGAGGTGAGGAGTGATGCGGGGTCGGAGTCCGACGCTGCATCTGGAAGAGCGAGCACGGTAGGCTCAGGGAGCCTATGCCGTGCCAAGGAGACGGCCGCTGCAAAAAGAAAGGGACGAAGCAAGCGGCCAAGGTCACTGGACGGCCAGGGGTCGTCCTCTGACTGGGAGCTGGCCTCGGCGCGTAAAATCTCCACCAGTAGGCGGGGAGGAGCCCGGGAAAGAGGCAAAGGGAGGGGGCTCACTGCCCGGGAGGCGGCAGAGCGAGCGGAGGAGCCCGCAAAGGAGGGGGGGACGGCTTCGGAGCCCTCAAGCGACGAGGCGGTTGAGGTTGGCGGCCCCGAGGCGGACCGCAAGAAGAGCTTTGCGGCGGTAGTGGAGGCCGCAATCCGGGTCGTGGCCTTGAAGAAGCGCCAGGACTCGAAGAACAAGGCCATTGACGCGGCAATGGCCTCCATTATGGCGGCAGCGGAGGCGGTCAACTACGCCGGTCCTTCGGCTGGGGAAGTGGCCGAACTGCGGGCGGATGTGGCTCGCCTGACGGCTGCCACGGAGCTTCTCCAAGAGGAGAACCGGAGGCTCCGTGCAGACCTGGCCGGCCTGAAGGTCCCCGATAAAGTGCAGGCGGAACCTTCAAGCCGGCCCGTGCCGGTGGAGAACCAGGTCTTGGACCTGGTTCGGAAGGAACTGGCGACCTTCCAGGCGCGGTTCGCCGTCCTGGAGGGGATCGTTTTGCGCCCCCCCTTGGCGGGTAGGACGGTTCCGGGGCCGAAGGCGACCTCGTACGCGGCCGCTGCTGCCCCTGAGCCTGGGCCGTCTGGCCGGGCCCAGGCGCCGGCCAAACCAACGTCGGCAGGAGGAGCCCCAGCACCGGCGAAACCGGCGCCGGCGAAACCGACACCGGCGAAACCGGCCCCGGCGAAACCGACACCGGCGAAACCGGCGTCGGCTGGCGGAGCCTCGGCGCCGGCAAAACCAGCGCCGGCCCATAAGAAGGGCAAAGCGGCTGGGAAGGCGAGGGCCCCAGAGCCTTCGCCTCTCCCAGAAGGACCTCCCACGACCAACGCAGAGTGGCAAGTGGTCGGGGAGAGAAAGAAGGCGGCCAAGGCGGCGAGGAAAAAGGCGCAAAGGCAGCGCCGCAAGGAGCGAGCCGTTGCGGCTAGGCTTCGCTCCCCTAAGACCGCGGCTGTAGTCATAACACTACAGCCGGACGCGGTCAAGGGGGGAGTGACCTACTGTGACGTGCTCACAAAGGCAAAAGCGACGGTGAACCTCCAGGAGCTGGGGATCACCGGAGGCCTCCGGCTTAGGGTGACCGCTACTGGTGCCCGCATGCTGGAGATCCCCGGTGCGACGAGTGGCCCCACCGCTGACGCCCTAGCTGAGAAGCTAAGGGCGTCCCTCAACGCGGACGAGGCTCGAGTCTCCAGGCCCGTCAAGTGCGTAGATATGCGCATTATGGGCCTGGATGACTCTGTTACGGAGAAGGAGGTGGTAGCCGCCGTCGTCGGGACGGGCGGGTGTCTGGCCGACCAGGTGAAGGCGGGCACCATACGTCCCGACTTCACGGGCATGCGAACCATTACGGTAAGCTGTCCCGTGACGGCGGCGAGACAGATAGTGGAGGGCGGAAGGCTCCTGGTGGGCTGGGTGTCAGCGCAGGTCAAGCTGCTGGAGCCCAGACCTCTGAGGTGCTATCGATGCCTCGTGGGGCACCACGCGAGCGCCATGTGCACCTCGGAGGACCGCAGCACTCTGTGCTTCCGCTGCGGTAAGCCCGGACATAAGGCCGGCTCGTGCAACGCCACGCCGCACTGCGTCGCATGTGCGGCTGCTGGCAAGCCGGCCGATCACCGGGCGGGGAGCAAGTCCTGCGCCCCACCCACCGAAGCCAGGAGGAAAGGCAGGCCCTCCGCCGCCGTCGCCACCACCACCACCGTCGCCGCCACTGCTGCCGCCGCCGCCACCGCCGCCGCCGCCGCCACCGCCGCCGCCGCCGCCACCGCCGCCGCTGCTGAAGGGCCTCCTCAAGAGGCCCGGGAGGGGGTTGAAATGGAGGAGTAATGGCTCCGCTACGCCTCCGCCAGGCGAACATCAACCACTGCGCCTGCGCTCAGGACTTGTTGCTCCAGAGCATGGCGCAGTGGTCGATTAACATCGCCGTGGTCGCTGAGCCGTACTTTGTCCCGCCCAGGGATGACTGGGTGGAGGACCTTAACGGCTCAGTGGCTATAATTTCGTCGGCTGCCGCCGGTACCCCGTCCCTCGAATGTGTCACGAAGGGACAGGGGTGCGTAGCAGCACGGTTCGGAGAGATTGTAGTAGTGGGAGTTTACTTCTCTCCGAGCCGAACTCTCGCCGAGTTCCAGAACTCTTTAACAGAGTTGAGTGTCGTCGTCGCCAGGAACCATCCCTTCTCCGTGCTAGTGCTCGGGGACTTCAACGCCAAGAACTTGGCCTGGGGTTCCCGGTGCACGGACGTGCGGGGCAGGATGGTGGAGGACTGGGCTCTGGAAACAGGCCTGGTCGTCCTAAATCGGGGTTCTGTTCCTACGTGTGTGCGGATGCGGGGCGAGTCGGTAGTGGACATCTCGTTCGCCAGCCCCGCTCTGACGCAGCAGGTCATTGACTGGCGCGTCATGGAGGAGGTGGAGACCTACTCCGATCACCGGTATATCCGGTTTGATGTCTCCGCCCAGACCTCCAGCGCGCTGGTCCAACAGGCCCCGAGTGGTCCGCGGTGGGCGCTGAAGCAGCTGGACCGGGAGCTTCTCCTGGAAGCCTCGATCGTGCAGGCCTGGGTGTATTCACCGGACAGGCCTGCTGATATCGACGATGAGGCGGAGTGGTTCCGGGAGGCCATGTCCGAGATTTGTGACGTGGCAATGCCCCGAGTCCGGCCAGGACGCGCCCGACGTCAGGTGTACTGGTGGTCGCAGGAGATCGCGGCGTTACGCAAGGCGTGCGTCGACGCGCGACACCGGTACACCAGGCACCGCAGGCGCCGCATCCGCCCTCCGGATGCGGAAGCCACGGAGGCGGAGCTGTACGGGGGGTACAGAGCGGCGAAGACCGCCCTCCGAGAGGCTGTCCAGCGGGCCAAGGATTTGGCCCGCGAGGAGATGCTGGAGACTCTGAACAGAGATCCATGGGGGCGCCCTTACAAGATGGTGCGGAATAAACTCCGCACCTGGGCCCCCCCACTGACACAGAGTCTCCGCCCTCAGCTGGTGGAGGAGTTGGTGAGCGCTCTGTTCCCTTCACGGGGGGAGCATACTCCCCCGCCTATGGCTCCGCCAATAGCGGTGTCCGAAGCGGACCACATGGACGACGACGACGACATCCCTGAAGTGACCGGGGTAGAGCTGGGAGCGGCGGTAATCAGGCTGAAGGCCAAAAATACCGCCCCAGGACCCGACGGCTTGCCGGGTAAAGCCTGGGTCCTGGCCTCGACGGCTCTCGGGCCTCGACTGGAGGCGCTCTTAAGCGCATGCATGGAGAGAGGCCAGTTTCCACTCCGTTGGAAGGCGGGGAAGCTGGTCCTCATTCAGAAGCCAGGGCGCCCTGCGGACTCTCCGTCCGCATACCGGCCCATTGTGCTGCTCGACGAGGTTGGCAAGCTCTTCGAGAGAGTGATTGCGGGCCGCCTCGTCGGGCACCTGGTGGGGACGGGGCCGGATCTTGCGGATAGTCAGTTTGGCTTCCGCAAGGGGCGCTCGACGGTGGACGCCATCATGCGCGTTAGAGCCCTCACGACGGGGGATGCGGTGTCCCGGGGCGGGGTCGTCGTGGCGGTGTCACTCGACATCGCCAACGCGTTTAACACCCTGCCCTGGAGTTGCATTGGGGAGGCACTCCGATATCACCGGGTGCCGACCTACCTCCGTCGAATAGTCGGGGCGTATCTGACGGATAGAGCCGTCATCTACCCCGGTCACGACGGGAACTGGAGCCGGCGAGAGATGTCGTGCGGTGTCCCACAGGGATCGGTTCTGGGGCCGCTCCTGTGGGACATCGGTTACGACTGGGTGCTGCGGGCAGACCTCCCTGATGGCGTCAGCGTAGTTTGCTACGCTGACGACACGCTGGTCCTGGCGCAGGGGAGGTCGCATCAGGCGGCGGCCGACGCGATGACACGCGGGGTTGCGATAGTCGTGGATAGGATCCGGCAGTTGGGTCTCGAGGTGGCATTGCACAAGTCCGAGGCCATGTCCTTTCATGGGCCCCGGTACGGGCCACCTTCGGGATCTCAACTGATGGTAGGAGGGGTTCACATCGGCGTCGAGACAACGATGAGATACCTGGGTCTCGTCCTCGACAGCCGGTGGAACTTCGTCGAGCATTTCCGACGTTTGGCCCCCAAACTGGAACGGGCCGGGGCCGCCTTAAAGCGGCTCCTGCCCAACCTGAGGGGGCCAAACGCCTCCTGCCGGAGGCTTTACGCGGGGATCGTGCGGTCCATGGCCCTATATGGGGCCCCGGTGTGGGCGCGTTCACTGCGGCTTCGAGCCGCACACTACCTGAACGCGCCCCAGAGGGTGGTAGCCACAAGGCTAATCCGGGGCTACCGCACGATCTCGCGCGAGGCGGCAAGCCTCCTTGCCGGACTGCCGCCATGGGATCTGGAGGCGATAGTCCTCGCGCGCCTGCATGATTGGCGCGCGGAGGCACTACGCCGGGGGGAAACTCTGCACCCGCGGCAAATCGCTGCGGAGCGGACGGACCTCCGGCGCGATCTCATGGCGGAATGGAAGGCGCGACTATCGCAACCCAGCGCAGGGCACGCCGCGATAGCGGCGATAAGACCCCTCTTTGAGGAGTGGCTAGAGAGGCGTCACGGCGTTCTCACCTTCCGCTTGACGCAGGTCCTCTCCGGACACGGATGTTTCGGGAGGTTCCTGCACATCATCAGGCGGGAGGAGACGCCCGGGTGTCACCACTGCCAGGATCGCCCGGAGGACACGGTGGAGCATACGGTGGCGGTCTGCCCTGCTTGGGCGGAGCCCCGCCGTGTCCTCGTAGAGGCGATCGGCAACGGCGGCGACCTCTCGCGTCCGGCCCTGGTGCAAGCCATGGTCCGGGGCGAGAGGGAGTGGGAGGCAGTCACCTCCTTCTGCGAAGCAGTCATGCTAGCGAAGGAGGTGGCTGAGAGGCTGAGGGAAAGAACCTCACGCCTCAGCCGCCGCGGGAGACGCTCCGGGCGTCGGGAGCCGCGTGACGACTCCCGGCCACCGTAGGCGCGGGCCTGCGGGCGGTGAGTAATGGGTAGCTCACCGTCCGATCAGGACCAGGCCCGTGCCGGACGGCGCGTTGTGTTCCACGCGCGCCTCAAAGAGAAAATGTCAGCAGAGGACGGGGCCCCATAGGGCCGAAGCCTGCCGGGGCGGCGGGATTTTCCGAAAGGTTAACCGCTGCCCTGGAACAGAAAGGGCTAAGGACGGAACACGGGTGGGTTTTAGTCAGTAAAAGTCTGACACTCCCTTCCGCTCCACCCAGAGCGGGAGGGGTCATTTGATGATTTCCCATCCACAAAAAAAAAAAAAAAAAAAAAAAAGGGTGTGACGCTCACTTCACCTAAGTTTTCACGGTGAGATTTTTACAGAATAGATTGGCAGACCTTTTAGCCGGAGAAGGCACAACTTATGAAAAACTGGAAAAGTATGGGTGAGACTTTTGCCCAGCACTCGGACAACATAAGTTAACCAAAAAATAGACATTTCATACTACGGTCAAAGAATGATAGTTGTGGTTTGAATATACGGACAATTTAAGTTGGTAACCAATTTGCTTAACACTTTATTTCCTTGACTTGACAAGGTCTTAGATATTTTTTTTAAACAAGATATCATAAATCATAGAGTAATTGAGTGTCAAAAGTTTAGCAAAATAATTGATACTGTATTTAGTTTGGCCTTCGAGCGACGTGGTTATATTATGATATATATTTATTGATCATGGGACATAGTTAAATTAATATTTTGCAATTCTGTTCTTATTATTTATATCCGGCTGCTTTCACTTGTTGTTGAGTTATTAAAATGGATATCTGTCACCACTGCTTAAATGATTGCTATATAAAAATGGAAGTGATAAGCTGGGGTTTGCTAAGACTGCGATGGCCGTCACATAGCGTCCGCAATTTACCGTCCAATGGCCTTTTCCGCAATATGTCGGGTTCGGCTTCCAGTCTAACCGGATGCAACTGAATACCAGTGTTTTACATGGAGCGACCCAGTAACTGGGTAATACGATACCCCTTGGTAAGACTGGTTGTCAGACTTTAGGGCTTCTGATTACCCGTAACGACTTTCAAAGACCTACAAATGACAGCTGGGGCCAACGGTTTAACGAAACACTGACGGTTCTCGATATTTACCTAATGGATGGTCACCCATCCAAAAACCGACCTTGGCAAGCGTAGCTTAACTTTCGAACGACCCGTGCAGCTGTTATTATTTAGCCACGAGCACTTTAGAACATTATCATCATCATCATTTCAGCCGTAAGAGGTCCACAGCTGGACATAGGCCTCCCCCAAGCACCTCCACTTCGACGGTGCTTCCCGCATCCAACAAATTACTGCGGCCTTCACAAGTTCATCGTCCACCCTGTGGGAGGCCTTTCAACGCTACGTCGTCCGGTACGCGGTCACCACTCTAGAACCATTCGGGTCCATCGGCCATCTGTTCTGCGAGCAAAGTGCCCTGCCCACTACCACTTATGTCTTTATCAATTCTTCGGTACATTATTATCTGCCTAGCCTTTTCTCAACTATGTTGGGGTCGGCTTCCAGTCTAACCGGATGCATGTGAATACCAGTATTTTACATGGAACGACTGCCTATCTGACCTCCACACAACCTTAATGAACTTTAAATCCAATATTAAGGAAAATGTTCTGTGTTTATCAATAGAATTTTATCAGAGCTTAACGTGGTTTAACCCAGTATCGATTGCAAGGGCAATAAAATAATCCGTAATCCAATGCAGTCATCATATCATGCACTGAGTCATACTCCATTAAACTCAGTAAGCTTCTTATCAATTCCAAGATCTACCTCAACATACCTACGTCACAATGGCGCTAATATCTACGTCAAACAAATTTAAAAAAGAGAACCGAGCTGATTCCAAATACAAAAACTGAATCACTGCAGTAACTACCCGGATATTATAGTAAATATGACGCATCGAACTTGAGGAAGATACTCTCAACACGGGCTCGTGGTAAGTAATAACAGCCGCACGGGTTGACGGTTCAGGTTAAGCTAGGCTTGTTACGATTTGACGGCGGATGGGTGCCCATCTTTACATACCGAGACCCTCCGTGCTTCGGAAAGCACGTTAAGCCGTTAGTCCCGGCTGTCATTCGTGGACCTTAAAGCTGCTTTCAGACTACGCTATAATATAATAGCATATAGTATATAGCTCATAGCACAACAATATCGCGCACCATACATTGTTATGGACACGTTCACACTGTACTGTACTATATATTATTGGCTTACTATTAAAATTAATACTAGGTCCTTCTTTGATAGCTAAGACTATAAGGCACTATAGTATAGCGTAGTCTGAAAGCAGCTTTAACTTCGTTAAGTGTCGTCTGACAACCAAATTTATCAAGGGGAATCGTATTATCCAGTAACTGAGTTGTAAAGGTCAGATCGCGTCGCATCAGAGTCGCTCCATATAAAACTGATATTCAGTTGCATCCGGTTGGTCATACATACACAACATAGTTGGGAAAAGGCTCGGACGATCATATCAACATGCAGGAGTGACAGAGATTACGCTCTTCAAAGCCGAACTTTGACATTAGAAACAGACACGTCAATTTCATTTCTTTGTATTTTTGTTATAAGTAATACTTTCATACTTATGCATTTAGTAAAAAGCTGCTATTTTGACATTACAAACGGACGCTTCAATTTAATTTATTTATATGTAGACAAGTCTGATATCGACCACCCGTCTTGAGCAGGCCTGATGATCAATGATGCCTTCTCTGTATGAGAAGAGGCCTTTGCCCTGCAGTGAGACAATAGGGGCCAGCGCCCACTGGCGGCACGGCACGGCAAGAGATTTTTATGCGACAATTAGAAAATGCAACTTAAAAGTATGACAATAAAATTTAAATTTCAACGACAACGATGCCACGGTATCCTTAGGCATGCCGCGACGTCCCTTGGCATCATCATTGGAATTTCTATTCTATTGTCATGCATATTTAAGTTATATTTCTAATCGTCGCATAAAAATCCCTTGCCGTGCCGTGCCGCCAGTGGGCGCCGGCCCTAATAGACTGGTATTATTATTATTACAACAGCATCTTTGACATTTAATCCGTAACGACATCTGACAAGCGCTTTTGAGTGGTCAAAACAGAGCCACAGATGCATTTAAGCGAAAAAATATGAATCTCTAGATAAGTTACGATTCGTTTTGATAGTGTGCCGACATCCTATTAATCACAATTTGGACATATTGACTGGCAATCATTAGGTATACATGTGTGGTAGCTAGTTTTCACACGGAGCGGCCGCCAAAATGGTTGTAGTTCAGTGTGGTACAGGTTGATGTTAATTGTTTGAGAAAGGGCGGTAGTTTATTTATTGTTAGTTAGTATTTTTATTATTAGTTATTAGCAATTTGTACAAGAATAGAATAGACTGTGACCCCCAAACTATTCCCTGTCCATTAGGTTAACCGTTTTTTGACAGCTGTCTTAAAACGTACATTTTCCAGATTACGTAAAAGTTAACTTTAAAATGCGTAATAAAATAAATATTATATAAATTGCCTTATTTTATTGCATTATCTTATTTATGGCTTTTTTTTTTTGGATGGGAAATCATCAAATGACCCCTCCCGCTCTGGGTGGAGCGGAAGGGAGTGTCAGACTCTTACTGACTAAAACCCACCCGTGTTCCTTCCTTAGCCCTTTCTGTTCCAGGGCAGCGGTAACCCTTTCGGACGATCCCGCCGCCCTGGCATTATTTATGGCTTCTTACATACATTATAATACCGTACGTGTATCAATCAATGTATTATGTTGCTGCAATCACTAGTTCCATCTGTCAAAAAATGGTTTACCTAATATCTAGTCAGAGTTGCAACATTTTCATAGTAATTATTGCATGATATCTAAATTGTAAGCCTAAAATAATAAACTGCAATAGCAGTTTATTAAATCACCCCTAACTCCAAGAAACATACCTCTTCTAAACCAATCACATCAACCTGTATACCGGGCGCGGCTAACAATAAAACATAGTGATTAATTCATGTGCGCCGGCGCAGGCTAACGAGGAACTATTTGGGGTCAGACGGTACCATTTGTATCCGGACCCACCGGTGTGCTTTGTTACAAAAATTGAAAGTATTGGCATATCTAGTTATTTCGCTAGACTTTAAATGTCATGTCTAAAGATCTTGTAGGATAATGGTAATAGATTTTTGTTGTAAATTAATTTTATTTTTATTTTTGACAGATGTTGGTCTAGTTGTCGCAAGCCCAGTCAGCGTGGGGTCTTAGGTTCGATCCTCAGGTCGGGCCATGTGTTGCTATAACCTAAATTGGAAAATTCACAGTAGCTGCCTTATTTCTTGATTTTTTCCCTGTTTAAAATGGCAATTGGGCCCTATTTATCATCAGCCTATAGTAGTCCACTGCTGGACATACGCCTTTCCTATTGCATGCCGTTCAACTTGTCGGCAATGCAGAAAATTGGGACCTATTGTGTAAAGTGTGTATAAATAACCATTGTGTCTCGCGTGGATCCACGTTCGAAGGGTTAAACATAACTGACGAACCCTTCAGATAATACTGGTGTGATGTTATGACGTCACATTTTAGGTTACTAAGTGCTTGCTGATTTTGAACCTATGGTATTTAGGTAGCTGCAGAAGTGCTAGCCGAATCGTTAGTGTAAAGAATTGACAGTAGATTAGATACGGCTAATTAAAGCTTTAAAAAGATTATACATTTAAAGGTTAGGCGAAATTGTTGGCAGTACCTGACATTTATCTTGATTGATAACACTAAGTAGTAAGTGGCAATTTTTAGTATGTATTATTAAAGATTGTATAGTTGTGATTGTAGATTGTATTATAAAATATTATAGGAGGTGTAGGTTAGGCCCATCGCTCACGAGGCTGCTCAAAAGTAAAGTTACTTTTGAGTACCATCGTGCCAGACTGGCCTTAGTTTATAGAGCTGCTTACCCATTTCATAGTTAGAGTAGAGTTTATTTTATTTTATTGACTTTCATGCACATCACACATTTCACAATAGATTACGGTCAGTTTTTGTACATGAACCCAGTCAGGGCACTGTAAAATATAAATGTTGGTTTACTGTCGAGTTTGTGATAAATTGAGTCTAATCTTATGAAAAAACAATTTTAGAAATATTAAATGTCTAGATTATGATGTCCAATTAACAATAATAAACAGATACATATGGTTTATCCATTATATACAATTCCAAAATGCACGTTCGCCACTGCTACACACATTACCATCTCGCTCTTCTCTGCTTACTCACTCCGCTCAAATGACCAGGTACCTAGAGGCACACCCAGTTTCTAAATTAATAATGTGAAGTTGAGAACTTGCCAAATTCTACTTAAGCATTACATAAGGCTTCTAACAAAGCTCGCGAATTTCAAAATTTCATTGCAAAAAATGTAGGAAATGTTGAATTTCGCGGGCTACATTGAAGGAATGCTAAAGTAGATTTTGGCAAGTTTTCAACTTCTAATTATCTCCTATTCAGGAACTGGGTGTGAGAGTGGAAACATAAAATAGCTCACCATAGAATGTCCCAGGTATTCCGCCGCGTTGTCCGATATGTAAAGTAGTTTGCCGTTTTGTGTCATCATCATCAGGAACCCGTTTAGTGCCTGCGAAAGTGAAAAACAATTGAAATACTTCGAAACGTATCTATACATAGTATCTAGAATTCTAGATGAACGTTGTAAAGCTTTGTTTCAATAAAAAAAAAAAACAATATTTATGAATTCATTGGATTCAGCATTTTGACTCCCTTCAATGGGCTATACCCGGTGTAAAGGAGACCTAAACGCAAACTGTTATCAAGAATTCAGCAAAATATGATCCCAAACCCCAGCGCAAAAAAAAATTGACGATTATAAAGAAAAAAAATGCTGTGTGACCATAGTTATTGCACTTTTATGAAACAAACTTTTAAAAAATATTTAAAGAACGCTTGTAGGTCCTAGAATTATATACTGAATTCATAGCAGCAGTTCGCGCGTCGATATCTACACCCTGTTTATATGGGTTTGTTCATAAAACCACTACCTACTTCTTCGAAATAACAGCTAACTCTTCGGAGTTATGAGGCACTGGTGAATCGAAGCAGATCTTCATGTTAGAAGGGGCTATATCTATTCTGTTAAAATATGTTGTTCTTACGGATTACAAAGCACTAACTGCTAATTCTATTGTTCCATCCATCATTGGCATAATAATAATATAAGCCAAGTTACTACCAAAATCTTTCTCAATAGGTACCAATAAAAACAGCAACTAAAGTTCTTGAACTTCTGATATTTATGAGTTTATTTAGCAATAAAATAATTAAGTGTAACATTGAATTACATTGTTCAATATTCATGAGTTAATCATATTTTTCACGGAAAACAATCGTTTAACGGTTATATGTGTAATTATTTAATCGATTTGCGAATTTCAATGTTTTATTCTTTTTAAATTTGCATCTGTCCTGACCCAGTCGTTTGTACAGTAAAGGTTAAATGTTTCCATTAATTTATGTTTCGGGACCATTTTTCAGTTACCTTATTTCTTTTTTCCTTGTACATCATCATAGTATATGAATAAAAATTATTAACACAAACATAACATCACGCCTAGCATCCCCAAAGGGTTCGGCAGAGGTGTACCTATAGTAATCCCACATTTCGCCAGGTATGTTTAATTCCCATGTAGTAGGGGGCGGCCTTATTGCCATCTACCGGTACAACTCCAGACATAAAAATTACTACTACTAAAGTCATTTCCTAAAAAAATATCTGGTTCCTCTTAAATTTCACATGCAAAAATAGTAGGTAGGTAAGGCTGCGGCTACAAAAGTGCTAGAAAACCTACTTTTCGAGGATTTCTGTATCTTAAAATAGAATATAACTAATTTAGAACATGACTGGCTAGAAATATGCTACGTGATCTTTACGATTATCTAGCTAAAGAGCACTTAGAACATTCATAGCATTTAACCTAGTCCTTTATCTAAGACCTATTAATAGATTGATCTCATTTGTATACAACACATAACTATATCAATATGAAAACATGCCACATTGTGTTCACCGTTCTAATTTACATTACCGTTTAAACCGCGATACACCTGAGTTATGAATCGCATAAATTAAATCTTGGACAATCGACTCGCGATCGCGCGTTACACTAATATCGCGTATAATGCCAATATCGCGCATAAGGCCTATATTGGGTATTATGCTAATATCGCGCATAAGGACATTATCGCGTGTTTGTCACATAAATTTAGTAAAACTGCGTTTGTCGCTAAAGGCGATTCGCTTTTGTTTAATTTGAAACAAGGTTAACATAAATTGATTTGACTATTTTGTCATGTGGAAAGTCGAAATCTCATGGATATGTATTTGGTCACAGGAAAAGCTGTTGATTGCTCGTCGCTTTTAGGATATTTCATCAAAATTACAGATAAAATAATTATTTGCATCTAACGTGGAAAGCCTTAGACGAGGCCTTTGTCGAAAAACAAGGTGTTATGAGGGACCAACCGAATTCCGAGTTTCTTACGTCTATGTTCAACTTTCAAATTATTGTTTTATCAAATAATTTAAAAACGAACAGTAACAAAGGTTTATTTTATTTTACTGTAAATAATATGGGTGGGCTAGTGTAAACTGCCAATGCGATGGAAACAAGATACATTTTTTTAAATTTGTAAGTACAACAAGTAAAACTTGCTAAGATTAGTAACACATACATAAATGTAACTCGATGGCAGAAATCACTTGTAACTCACCTAGACTCGTAGGAAAACGATTTCGACATGACAAAATATGTCCAATAAATACGTCAGCTGTTTTATGTAGTTAATTTACAGAGGTCAGTGGGAACCATAATTATCATGTATGGTATTGATTGATATTGAAACATGTGATAAATGAACCCACATTTCGGTTTCATAAGTAGGTTAACAATTATTAATAGTACATCTGACCTTAACAAAGATACGAGTGTACACACAAATAAAAAAGTTTAGGTATAATAAATACGTACCCACTAATATGAAAAATAGCTTCCAAGTTATCATTAAAACCCCCAGAATTAAACATAATGAGTGGTTGCCACCCCACTAATACAGCCTTACGCAATGATTCAAATGTATTTTGTGTCCCTTTCTCACTTGAGAAAACCCCAAAAGAGTAAAAGAGTTGGAAGGTTCGGGTACTTTGAAACGAACTGAGAATTTGTAAATGTGAAATTACGAGGCGTGGGAAACGAAGTTTGGGAGAGGTTTTAATTAATTAAGTTAGGGGTTATGGCGGGGTTTGGTTTTGCGTGTGTCGGTATGATGTGGTAGGTATATTACCAGGAACTGCATTCGTTTGAACCGTTCAAGGACGTTAGCAGAACAGATTGTGTGATTATACAGTGCTTTTTTTCTTTTTGCGTATTGCATATAGACTTTCAGTACTACAGGGTTCACTAATTATTATCCATCATCTGCCTAGCCTTTGCCTAATTATTTTTTTCCGAAACTTGTTGTATTCTGAACCTTAATCTTGGTAACGTAAGTACAGCCATCACTATATTTCATCGAAAGAGAACTTTGTCCATTCAGTCAGATTGTAGACTTGTAGTAAAGTAAAAGTAAAAAAAACTTACCTTAGAAAATCCGAAGTTGAGCGTGGTGGACGGTTGGTGGTTGATGTCAAAGCGTTTGAAAACTGTGAACAAAACAAAAAAAAAAACAGTTGAACATGTGTCATAAGATCTCTTTGCTTTACACAAGTAACTATAGCTTAGACTATAGACTCTATCTAAATGGCCATTCGGCTAGTTCGCAGTAGGTTTCGAATTTTTTCGTACAGCGACAGGTCGCGTGCGGCGGCGGGTGACTAAAATCGACCGTGAAAATGTTTAGTCGCAGGCGATCGCCCGCTGCAGCACGAAGGTCAACATTTCGATGCAAAATGAACTGCCGATCAATTCTGTAAAAATCTCACCGTGAAAAGTTAGGTGAAGTGAGCTTAGAGTGAGCTGTCAATAGTGTCAATCCCTAACATTAGTTGGAATGACAGTTCACTCCACGCTCACTTCACCCAAGTTTTCACGGTGAGATGATTACAGAATCGCACTGCTGATGACCACTTTTATAGACCTGTGTAAATGGGGTTGCGATTAGGCTTGAGAGGCGATTTGGTAAGCGACCAGCCGCACGGCGAAAAGGGACCTAGTGTCAAAACACTAATGGGGGATTTACACTACGTTCCACACACACACTAGGTTACCAGGTCAGCTGAAAATCGAGTTGTATCAATAAGTACATATGTCACAGGCCAATCCATAATGCAGTATGAAAACGCTTGCATCGGCTAAGTAACATTTGGTTAGGCTATGGTACTATCATTTTGTAACACAGACAATAAAGAGAAATCTTCAACTATTAGGTGTGGATATGAGTTCTCTTGTGATCGTTTAGTAAAATGTAACCCACCTAGATACAATTGCACATTATTACAGATAAAACAGTTAATATGAGTATAATGCTTCGTTCAATCTGCCGACAAGAAATTGTAACGACACATACAATATGAAATGTTTGTGTTAAGGGTACTTGCACACTTAAGTAAGACAGGTACTAAGTACAATTCGAGATCTTGGATAATTTAAAAAGTCATACGTATAGTCCTGCCTTATCTGCTTGGTTTTTACTAGGGTATCCGAATAATTATCGGTGCGAAAGTTTAAAAAACAAAATTGTGTAACTCTTCATTTCGAATGTTAATTAAGAATCGGGTTCAACTTTATGTTTCCTTTGTCAAAACATTTTATTTATTATTATTACTGATTTCGATGGAAACCCCGTAAATTAATCTAACCGAAACTTTCAATTTCAGCTTTTTATAATATAATATTTAAGTTTAAGCATGAGGTCCTTAAAACATTTTAGAGCCTATGTGAATCTGCCCTAACATCGACACACGAGTAATATACGAACAATCGATAATTCGAAGCGGTCTCTACACCGCTGATACACATCTCTATTGAGACTCGATGTCGACTATTGTACTCGACGAGCGCTCTCTATCACTCTCATAACTATTGAGAAACCTTTCTCTCGACATGAAAAATTACGACATTATAAAAATGGTATTTTAACTGGCATAAATGTCGCTTGAATAACTGGAGCAAGCCATTTAGCGTCATAAAAAAACTTAATAAATTTCAAGCCTAATAACAATAACACTTTTTTATCTTGATTCATTAAACCATTAGCATTACGCATCATAATCTGTGAGATAATTAATCGACAGTAAAAAAAAATAGCCCGTCACAAAGTTGTGACACTACCGTCCAAATTCAAATCGATGTCATTGCGCACTTACGGGACAAACAGTATTCGTAATTAATCGATAGTATCGATCCATACTTTCTCATCCGGCGGCCAGGAAGCATCGATAAACAATAAGCGGGCGACCACCCGATTATATCGATACGTTATCTGCGGAATAATTCCCTTCTCTAATGGGCCCGCCTCAACGTTAGGGATTTACACTTTCTAAAGTATCTCAAAAGGGTTACAGTGGAGGATGGATTAGAATATTGATAAGTTATATAGCGAGCCTTGTCTCACACCGTACGATTGGCGATTGTTTTAATTGTGTGGCTATTAATTAGAGCGGGAGGTAATGTGATTAAGATATTGTTGGAGATAGTCGATTTATTTTTGTGTTTTAATTGAAGATGTTTTCGTGCAAGAACTAAGAGTTCTTAAAATACAATGAGTAAATGAAAACCCGAAATGAAAAATGGAAACAGTTTTATTAATTTCCTAGAGTTTCTAAAATAACAATCTATGCCGCAATCAAGGTGGCCACCTACTGTGCTCAAACTATATAAAATATCGAAGAAGAGTACCATCGTCACGAAAAGAAGAAGAAAAAGAACCAGAAACAATTTTTCATTACACTGTACTTCTGGTATATTGTGAATCTGGTATTTAGTAATCTGTTATATTGCAAATCTGGTATTTTGAGAATCTGGTATTCTGAGATTGAGCCTATAAAATTTACATATGTTTTAAAGAAACCAACAAATTATTTAAAAAAAAACATTTTGTAATAATTAAAAATAATGCATAAATTAGATAAAACTGTTTTTATCTCATAATTTTGTAAGCTACTGGTTACTCAGAAAATTCTGGTATCATTAGGTGCCTATACAGTTTTAATCAGATAAAATATTCTTAATTTATGCTCTAAAAACAAACTGAACACAGTGTGGTCAAGAAAGCTTCAGTATTAATAAATAAAAACTCGGAAAATCTCTTTCAATTCAATACATAGGCACATCTGAGTCGTCACAAGATATTCGTCGGGCAGAATTCCTGAACCATTAGATAAACATCAGAGCTTGCCGCGAACGTTTGTATACATTACGTTTTAATAATGCATTCCCCACCGTTACGTGGCTGTGAACTACGATATGTATGCGAAAATTGTTGTTTATGATGTATTTGTGTACGGTCGGTTATAATGGTGGAAGTGGAGCTGAGTTATTTTGTGTTTGAGTTGAATAAAATGTCTGTTGGTTTGTGTTTTGTTTTGTTGACTGTTCAGAAGGCCAATATTCTCGTAATTTAAAACGTTCAAAATCTAGTCGCATTCTCATCTCGGCGACAAAAAAATGTCAAAAACTTGTCAAAATGTAGGGAAATTAGACGTATTTTTGACAGATTGAGACTGAGATCAGACTATGAACGTTCTTAAAATTACGAGAATTGCCCCTCAGTTTAAAGGGACGTTTTTTGGAATACAATTTTCGATATTCGTTGAATTGCTAATTTCTTCAATAGGTGCTATAATGACAATGTCCAAGCTTAGAAAAAATATTAGCATAAGCATAATCAGCCTATAATGTTCACAGGACAATGACACAGGCCTCCTCTCTTCGGGAGGGAGTGGGGCTCTAATCTACCAAGCGGGCTCAGTGTGGTTTGGTAGATGTTACACGTTTACGAATTTTTGGTTCCAGGATGTCCTAGAGCCGGTTTCCTCACAATGCTTTCTTTCACAATTTTGAGAGTTGCGGTGATGAAATATTTTTACACAAAATAAAGTGCCTGCCTGGGTTCAAACCCAGGACCTACATCTCGTAAATCGGGGCCATTACTTCTGAGCCACCACTGCTCTAAAAATGATTAGCTCAAATTGATTTGTGGTGAAGTTTTTACTGTTATACAAAATTTGTGTTTTGTGTACAACATTTTTAATTATAGCTATAAGAACAATAGTCCTATTAAGTACTAACAATATTCATTATAGATGACATCTTTGGAAATTGATTTCAACAGCTTTGAATCATTTAAGTATCTCCTATATGGAAATAGGAAATGGTTTCAAATAAGCCACAAATCTAAAAGCTAAAGAAACGCTAACAACCTGCATTCAATAGATTTCATCACTAATTAAAGCAATTGCGCAAAATCCATTGACTTTCAACGCGAGCGCAAGCTTGTATTGCTAACATCCATCTTCAACTTTCGTCGCGTCCGCTGATAAATACAAACACTTAGGTAATTGAAACGTACTAAATCAATTACTGATTCCCTCACATCTAGTACACGTGTATTGACGATAGTGCAAGCCTTAGAGTATGAATGAGACAAGGTACAGCGCAAACTGCACAATATTTCATATCGACACTAGTAAAAGAGTTCACAAAGGTTTTATGCCATAAGGATGCTGTGTGGCAGCGCTTTGCATATAATTTGCACCCTTGTTACGTAAAACACTCGTCATCACGCTTGCTATCACACTCGTCATCACACTCCTTATCACACTGGTTATCACAATCGTTTTTGTTTTAACAATACGACAAAAGTGCTTCATAAGTTTGAAAAGTGCTTAGATTACTGTAATTGGTACAATCAAAGCGGTTGCGATTGCGAAAGAAAATGTATCATCATTAGGCAGCTGACTAATAGGTTTCGATCATCAATGCCGTTATCATGTGTGGTAACTATGAAAGTGTTACGACCAGTTACCTAAAAATTAACCACACGATCAATAGGGATATACTTTGTATATACTAAACGCGGGACATGTGCGCGCAATATGCATGGATCAGTAACGGTTCGCATTCTAAAAGATGGCCATTAGCGCTCCACATCTCTTAAATACTCTACCTCTAAAGTAAACACTTGCTAAGCGTCTAAGAACAAGACTGATGGCTCCGTAGTCGCACTAATGCGTGCGATTGCGGCCCGAATGGCGCACTGCATCAATGTTACGACCAGATAGTTTGACTTCACTTGAGCTAAAATTAAGTGTATTGGAGTTATAACTCAGTGCACAGAGGGCAAAGGTTGGGGCTAATTGGAGATTTGTGAAGTTTTTGACATACGTGTGTTTGAGTAACGGCCGGTTGAAATCAAGAATGGAAGTTAGAAAAAAGATCTATGCTACTTAGCAAGAGTGACTGATGAAATATTTTAAAGATTTTTTCATTTGTTTGTGCACAATTTATTACTATTACTACATTTTTGTTTTTTTTTTGTATTTGGCCGCAGGAACCCGTTGGATGCGAGACGCAGAGAACCGGTCGAAGTGGAGGTGCTTGGGGGATAGCCTATGTCAAATGATGATGACAATGATGATTAAATTTGTATACTGTTGACCTTACAATATATTAGGCCGCCGCGCTGGTAACAGTCACAATACCCCCTGTACTAGTTGATACTGTATTACACTGGACTATTATATTCAAACAATCCCTAATTTGATATCTATAATATAAAAATTAGTCGCTGAACAGCTGATCCGATTTCGCTAATTATTTTTTTAGAATATTCATTGAAGTACGGGGATGGTTCGTATGAAAAAAAAATGTAAGAAAGTTGCTTCACGCGGACGAAGTCGCGGGCAAAAGCTACTATTTCCAAAATTCCATTATCAAATTGAGGTCACTCACTTACAGAAAAAAATGGTAGCGTAAACAACAATAATTAATATTCAATTCACAAAAACACAATTAATTAAAAGACGCACAATATTTATAACACAACTTTAGCTATTCAATCACTCACCAACAATAATAAATAACATTCCTCACTAAATACCCAATTTCCATATCACTTAAACACATTCAAATTAGCTTCAGTATCAACAATATTAATGCACAACACTTAATAAGACGCTATATTAAAAAAAAACTAATACGAAAATTCACCTAATATCAATATAATAACTGCGTAGCCTCAGGCACTTCGAGCGAAGTCAAATGGCTTCTTAACTGATTCAAATGAAGTACATTTGTTAAGAAGAAGTCTCACAAATTGTTTCGTTACATTAACTTAATGTTAACACGGAAAGCTCCGTTGTTGGTAATTAAATATTGTGGACGTGGGCTGGGTGTAGGATTTTCTAGGGTTAAGTTAGGTTTTGTAAAGAATTTGTATTTGTTAGTGAACAGGTGAACTACACGCAATGTTTTGTGGTTGAAAAGTTTAGTAGTCTGTGTTCTATCTCGCCGCATTTAAGCAAGTGAGCAGCAGTCGCTAAGACCCGTGTTTCCACGGTTTATTTAAGTTTCAGTTTGTTTTCCGTTAAATGTAGTTTAAAATAACTAGCTTACACCGGCGACTTATAACCCTTCAAATGGGTACTGTGTTTTGGACAAACGAATTAAATACGATTTGGTCGATTTCTCAGAAAGAGATGGCGGGATGAGCTGGACTCCTTCTTAAAGGATTGGCCCACAATCGCAGTAGACCGGGAAAAGTGGAAAGGGGGAAGGGAGGGCTTGGCCTTGCAGTTGGAAAACACAGGTTTCTAATAATAATAATACTACAAGAGCTTCGACCAACACCTGAGGAGGCTCTCGTTGGGCAGCTGGATCAAAGGCTTGATTCAGGAAGCGTTACTTCTGGACACGGCTCGCATTGTCTGGAGGTTCCTGTCTCTGGAGCCCTGACCACCGGTAGCTTGGACCCTGTTCCCGATACCGGTGGGCTACTATTTTTTATATTTTTAAATGTTTTTATACTTTTTACAATCTAATATTTAAAAATATAATTTATATGTATTCATACTGAAATAAAGAAAATAATATTACGATTTGTGATACGTAATATGATGTGGCAACGTCAACAAAAGACAATACCAGCGGGCAATAACTTCACGTAGAAAAATCGAAACTATAGGTCTCGGTAAGTATAAATTAAGAATATAAAAAAAAAATCTGGCAATGTCAAGTCAATAGTGAGAGTTAGTGAGAGTTCTAAGTGGGCCTAACAAATTAATGCAAATGAACTAATAATTCCCCATGGAATTCCCACAACATTCAATACGACGTTATGGTGTCCATAAATAATGGCTGAGCACGTGCCCAGCGCCATAATCGTTACTGTAATTAATTAGCAGCGCGGCGAGCGATTTGCGCGCGCGCACGCCGCCTAATCAATTCTAATGTGTAGCGCATTTGTTTATACGGAACTGTGTTTTTTTGTGTGTATTTTGTGTTTTTGTGTATTTAAAAGCAGCCTAGATCCAAGCATGAGGTGATTAGACAGGTAATTTAGAGGATGTTAACTCCAGCCTGCAAGTCACAATTAGGTATAAGTGGCGGGTACTGAAGAAAAGTTACTGATGTGCTCTGACAAAAATGCATATATCAGAGGGAAAATTTTCGTAATTTTAAGAACTTCACAGTCTGATCTTAGTCTCAATCTGTCAAAAAATCCTCGAATTTCCCTACATTTTGAAACATTTTTGACATTTTTTTGTCGCCGAGATGAGACTGCGACTAGATTTTTAACGTTTTAAATTACGAGAATTGGCCTTCAGATATTGCTAACCTCAAATAAAGTTATAAAGTTTAATGCTTAAAATGTTAACAAAGATCATTAATTTGATTTAAAACAAATTTTCTTTTACGACATCACCATCGCCAGAAATCATTTTGATTTATAACTCTGCATTTCTATAACTACAAAACTTATGTAGGTACCTATTGTTTATAATCAAAAATATAAAAGCAACAAAATATACCTTCAACAAAATTTTCAACCACCATTGCTGAATAAAAGCATTCTAACGCGGTCTAAAGTGGGTTTATTTAAAAGCCAGCCTGCAGGTGGTTAGCTGAATTGAGATGTTCGTTAGCTCCTAATGGTATGTATCTCGTCAATCTCGGCCTGTTATTTCTGTCGCCCAAGAACTGCCCTCCTGGTCACTGATCTGGCTTTTTAATAAACTCGCGTGGATTATATTGTGGTGGTATTGTCAGTTGGACGTTTTGTTGGGATTTCTCTGGGTGGTTAAGTAGAAATGGTACGATAAAAATGGTGACAAAAATTTGAATGTTCAGAAAAAAAAATCTTGTGGATATAACCATACAGTACTTTACTTATGCGCAGTATAACCAAATCCTACTACTAAATATTATAACTGTGTAATTGAAAGACAGATGATCGACATCGTTAAATTTATTTTAAAGTTCCCATCAGATTTTTTTTTGGAACAGCTGAGACAGACTGGTGTTGATCAACATGATGTTAAACTAACACAAAACTGACGAAATATCCTTAGTATAAAAATATTTCTTGTTTTTAAAGCAAGATCGAGTAAGCCCTTGAAGCTCAATGCTGTTCTGAAATACCTATAAGACTGTCAAACAGAATAGTAGTTGAGACTCCACCACATATCACCCTTTTAAAAGAGTAACCGTGGAGTTTCTTGCCGGCTCTTCTCCATAGGAAACGACCAATTATTGGAACAGTGCACCTAGCTTCTGACGTTTCATAAGTAGCTAGGCAGGTTTTTGAGAAATAAAATATTTTGATTTCAATAAAAAAACCCCTCTTATACAAATCCTACAGATAATTACTACAAATCAAAATAGTTATTAACTGTGCTTCCCAAGAAGGCAATTATTTTTTTATTGGATAAACATTGCGGCCGTCGTAAGGTTAACAAGAAATACCTTCTAGAAGCCCTATAAAACTGTCTCACGAAACTTTTCAAAACATTAGTCCCCTACCAAAAGTGGTAGGCGGAACAGTTGGGACTGCACCAGTACCACCCCACTTATGCAAATCCTACAGTCAATTACTACAGAGGAAATTGTTGCGGTCCTCGCAGAGTCGTGCGATGCCTTTTCGGGTTGCTCTCGAGTAAGTCTATTGTCAGTCAGTCTGAGGGTGTGGACACTGGTGGCTTAATTAGTATGTGGGATATGTGGGGCTAACTGTATCTTGGTATAGTTTGAATGTATGGCTTGGTTTCAGAGACTAACTGGCGCACCGTTTGATGTCAAAGGGAAATATTTGATGTAAAGATTTTTTCGTAATTTTAATACTTTTGAGTAAATTTAAAATTAGCTTTTGCTTGCGGCTCTGCTTCCTTATTCCTGCTAAAAAGTACACTATGTCACTATCCGGGACATATTAATCTTCAGGCAAAAAAATACGTCGATTCGTTGCTCGGTTACTGCGTAAAAGAAACACAAACCAATCAACACACGTTTGCATTTATAATATTAGAAGGTTTTTATAGTCGATGCCTCGAGTAAATATTGTCAGTCAGTCTGAGGGTATAATAAACACTGGTGAGTTAATTAGTATGTGTGGGATATGTGGGGCTAACTGTATCTTGGAAAATCAGGTCTGGGAATGATGGATTAGGATACTATCTGGACGGTGATTTGCTTCAAAAATCACAGTGTATGTAGAGTTAGTGTAAATTTTAATGTGAATAAAAGAATTTGTACTCATTCTTACATAAAATAAGTGAGCTAAGTAAATAAAAGTAATACTTTAAACGCCAGTGTATCCCGTTTCGAGTGTTTAGGATTGTTACAGTGAAAATATGGTTTTTTAGTTACACGTGACCTTTAATTAGATAGATTTTAAAGAAATTAAGTGTAGATGGGTACTGTAAACTATGTAATGGTAAAAATGATAGACATTGCATCGTAAAATAAGAAACTTAAGAGTTAAGTGTGGAGCAATTAATGTTAAAATGCCTAATGTTGACAACACTTAGATCAATCAAATAACCCATGAAACAAACACCAGCTGTCAAGATTACGTAACATTAAACGCATCCTAAGGTCACCTTCACACCGGCTGTCTAAGTCGCAATTAACGTTTCAAAAGCGTCAAACAAATTGGCTTGTCATGCCAACAGGCTCGTGTGAGGGGGCCGTTACTTTAGGCACAAATTGACGGCTCTTTGAACGTTTGATGGGTACGTAAACTGTGGGAGAAATTGTTGGTAGTTAGAGTAGCCTGGGATTCCTTTTAGCTGTGGGTTGTACATTATATTTATCTGTTAAAGTGTTTTACTGAATGTATGCCTAGTAATGAGAACTAAACTAAGATATAAGCATGTATTTTAGTTGCAAGCGACATCAAATGACTTCTTGGTAGGACTCAAAGTCAAACTCAAAGCATTTATTTCAATTAAACCATTTTTTTTTGAACTGTCAAAGAGTCGGTCAGTTGGAGCTTATTGTCTATTCCAAAACGTAGATCTCTATGGAGAAGGGCAGGCAAAAAACTCCATGGACACTCTTTTTAATCAAGGTATTAAAAAATCCTCGGTACATTATTCTTGTTGCTTCTATATGTGAGAATAATGTAAACAATAAAATAAAAAAAACAATTCAAAATGTAATATTAAAAATAAGCTCTGGCAGTTAAGAGATGACCAGTCTCAAATGAAGACGCCTTCAAAAACATGACGCGTTGATCAGCTCCATCCAGCTCAACCATTTTTTAGGGAATTGAAATGGATGATCATCACCATCTACCTAACCTTTTCCCAACTATGTTGGGGTCGGCTTCCAGCCTAACCGGATGCAGCTGAATATCAGTATTTGACATGAAGCGACGATATAATGATACGATGATAATAAAAGTAAAGTCATTTCAATACCAATAATGTAAGAAGAGGGGATCTATTCTATTAAGTTTCGCGTTAAGACGTTATAACAGTAAATACATCTTAATTTAAAGAAATAAATAAATTACCTCACTAACTAATTGATTCTATTTTTATTCCAAAAGTATTAGATCACTAATCAACCCGGCTCTTACTATGTCAAGGAACATTAATTACTACGAAATGCGTTGAGAGCATAATTAATCTTCACACGTATTGATATACCATTTTATCCGTAAACGAATAATTATTTAATCCCCTTGACATTTCACTTTTTTCAATAAAAATAAACATTCCGATAAATGCTCCATCAAATAAACAAAATTAAGCAGAACATCCGTGGGTACGTGTTATTTTTAATCGATATAATATATTCGAATCGATAGGCCGTATAAATACAGGTCATTCGATTTATAAATCAAACTCGAAATCGATTTCAACAAGTGGCTATTAATTAAGTTGTAGTTAGATTAGAAATTAGATAGAGCAACAGTTGGGCGGTGACGTCGGTTAATATATGGGATCTATTATTAAAATTATCTATAGATACGTTAAATACGCTGCAATCGTCGAAAATGGAGGTGTGAAGTGGTGAAACTCGATGCCACTCAATGTTTTTCTAAACATATAATTGTTTTTTTTTATAAATTGCCTTGTATCTTCGGGAAAACTCTAACTGTTTATTAAGATATTACGTAATACAACCACCTGTTGATATTTTATTATAGAGTAAGTATAGGTGTTGTTATACAAGGTTATTTTGGACATGGCATCATCTTCAAATGTTACTTTTCAACAACTGCACCTTTATCATTCGGCGCGTTGATGTCTTTTGTACGGGTTTGGATATTTTTTGACTACTGCAGAAAATGCTGAATAAAGCCAGTATACGGTGCAAGTGTATTGCCTGTGGCATACCATAAAACTGAAGCAACAATTGACTGGCACCGTCTCAACAATACGTACAATTGTTGCAAGATAAGAGCAAGTTACGTAGTAGCCATGTAAACAGCCCGTACAATAAAATCGCATTAAATTCTAGTATGAACATTCTATTATTCAAAGTTAAAAAAATCTTGAGAAGACGTTTATTAAAATTGAATAAAATATTTGGTAGCGCAATTACTTGAGGCAATTGTACAAGGAAGTGCAACTCTTTGTTTAGACGAGGCAAAACTTCATGCAATTCTTGAATGGCAATAATTGAAAGAGCTTTATGGCATGGGATTATTGATCTCGAACGTTCCGGGAACTTGCACCGTGTAATGTATCTTCGTAAATTCATTTATTTATTAGTCTATCTACAATTGTTACACTGTTCAACCAAATAAACACAACCAAACAATCAAGTGCACAAACATAACAATAAAATATAAATACAGTAGCTATAAGTTCAGAAATGACGCATATTTTTTACACAATTTTAACAGAATTAATTAAATACTAACATCGCAATTACCTTCAAATTATTCAAACAAACAACATTTGATCAGAGGTACTTAATTTTTAAATAAATCACGCGCATTCCGCCGTGATTGGCTGTCAACATTGACAAATAAAAATTTCGAAGTTAACATGAATGAAATATGATATTTTATTTTCATTAATCCATCGATCAATAGTCTGAAACAGCGCGCCTGATGATTAAGTCATCAATTTTAATTATATTATATTCGCAATAGTATTGACAGGACAGTGTCGTGTATGTACAGATGTACATTATGTACGAGTTTGAACAAACGCGGTTTGATTCAATGTTATATAAATGTCGCAATGTGATTTGCGAAGTGTGAACGTGTATTATGAGATTATGACGGTCTTATGTGTTAATCCGTTTAGCTTTCATTTTAGTTCTAAGGCATCTTATTTAAAGTAATACAACGAAAACAGTTTAATCAGTGTACAAGACGAAAACACTAGTCATCAAGTTAGCACCAAGGAAAAAACGATAGATTTTTTCGATCAATATCTATACTTATAATAAAACTGAAGAGTTTGTTTGTCTGTTTGATCGCGCTTATCTCTAACTACCAGTCGGCATTTGCATTTGATAGACAAATTCTTGAGGAAGGCTATAGTATAGGATATTGGTTCTTTAAGCAACACGCTAAGACCCTTCAGAGCAGAGCATCATCATCATCATTTGCCGAGCCTTTTCCCAACTATGTTGGGGTCGGCTTCCAGTCTAACCGGATGCAGCTGAATACCAATATTTTACATGAAGCGACTGCCTATCTGACCTCCACAACCCAGTTAACGGGTAATACGATACCCCCTTAAGAGCAGAAAAAAAAAAGAAAAAAAAAGTCAGAAGGAACGCCTAGTGAAAAAGAAGTAATAGCGCTGGCAAGCGATGCGATGCGACAGGATGGGTCGCGAAAATTCACGCGGATGAACTCGCGGGCAGAAGCTATTCTAAATGTGTAAGTAACTCTGTCTGTCTATACTGTTACCGTTTCACGCCTTGAAGTCTGAATTTTGGCTCATGGGTAGTCCTTGACCTGGGTTAGGACCATTTTATCCCGGTAGTACGTTTCCGTGGGATAATATCCCCACGTAGGTGAAGCCGCAGGAAAAAGCTAGTGTTCAATAAAAGAACCATTTCATCGGACATGTCGTTTAAAAAAATCTATGATATTTTGTATATCATGGTTGTTAGTAGACTGCTAACCAAGACATTTCTAGGCTATAATTTTAGCAGTATTTCATATAAATTAAGTATCAAATGACTAATCCATTTAAGTCTTTAAGTAAATGATAGATTAGCTACAAGTGGACGTAAAGTTATGATCCTCTAATTGAAAGCAAACACGGCCAACCTATGTCAATCAATCAATACTGTAATTACTTAGATCTGCAATTTTATGCGTAATATCTTCTAACTGACGATAGATTTATGAGTGACGTAGGCATGTTACCTTGTTTATTTTTAAGTTCCACGATTTTTTAAGCATTTATTATCTGCTTGATTACCAGATTAATTAATGTTTAATTTATTAAAAAATACAACATTACATCAGGCCTATATTTCTGTGAGAGGCAAGCAGAAAGGTATTTCCACATTATCATCATCTGCCTAGCCTTCCCCAACTATGTTGGGTTCAGCTTTCAGTCTAACCGAATGCAGCTGAATACCGGTATTTTACATGGAGCGACTGATAATCTGACCTCCACAACTCAATTAATAGGTAATACGATACCCCTTGGTAAGACTGGTTATTAGACTTGCGGGATCCGTAACGACTGTCAAAAATCCACGAATGGCAGCCGGGACCAACAGCTTAACATGCTTTCCGAGGCACAGAGAGATCTGGATATGTTTAGTGTACTTCCACATACCGAAAGAAAATTTAACTATATTTCTTAGTTTCAAGTAATAAGAGCATCGGTATATTGGCAAAAGGACAAAGATTCAAACTCCGGAGTGGTACTGCAAAATTCCTATTGGCAAAACCATATACAGCTTTGTCTTACCTAGGGACCGAGATCATAACTATACGTTCGTTTGCGACCACTAAACCAAGAGGCTAAATGCCTCATTGATATAAAGCAAAAGCATTAAAGCAAAAAAAATGACAAAACATAACATCGTGCCTTTTCCTTGAAGACGTAAGCAGAGCTGTACCTATAGTACACCCACGCTGCCCGACTTGGGAAACGAACCCAGGACCTCATGCTCAGCAGTACTGCTTGCAACCACTACACCAACGCAACCAAACATAATTATATGAAAAATACTAGTACCATCTATTCGAACTACAGATAGCCCTATATTCACGCTCTTCGCTTACTAAACCTGAACCTTGTGTAAAAAACATCTGCCACCTTACATCCTTAGTTCCGTCTTAGCACTCGAGTCCGGTGTGAAGGTACAACACTGATGAAATCATCACCACTACCGGTTGTTGTGACCTTTTGCTCCGTTACTAAATAATATTCTTTTTTTTTATTATTAAAACAATTGAAAGTGAGTTCGGTACTTGAAATTAAGGTCATGTATGGATGTTAGTGATGGACGAGACGTTTTGTTTTGAGTGCTGTATTGTTTGTAAATGTTAATGTCTGGTTATTATTATTTGAAAATTGTGTGTGGATTCAAATAATTCGAGTTTTAACTAAGTGCAGTATCCTTTAAAATAATCATTATTGTGATGGGATTACTATTAAGGGGTTCTTGAAAATGTCAAATTGGTCTAGAAGTAAGAAAAAAAACCGGCGAAGGGCGCACAATACATATACTTTTTTGGTCTTTGACTAGCGATCCGAAGGACAATTCTCGTAATCAAAAATGTTCAAAATCTAGTTTCAATTTCATCTCGGCGACAATCAATGTCAAAAACTTGTCAAAAATGTAGGGAAATTAATGGTATTTTTGACAGATTGAGACTGAAATTAGACTGCGAACGTTCTTAAAAATACGAAAAGTGCCTCTCAGTGTGCGCGGCATTGAAATACCTAACATTTCGTGAAAAACCTCTGTGACAGACGGACAAGACAGTGGGATTTATAAAAGTTCTCATTTTCATTTCTTCGGAACCTTAAAAATACCAACAGCGAACAGTTGATTCAAGAAAGATGAATCTGCAACTTATGCTAGATAAATGCTAGTCCAGTTTGGGTCAGAAAGTTATCGTTATGAAATTTATTATTCGACTAACTTGGTCAGTCTTTAATCGAATTTAAAAAATTACACAACCCAAATCAATATTAATTAAATTATATAACTCCCTTATTCAATAGCTACCAATTCAGATTACAGAACAATTCCTATGAATCGATACTCAAAGTCAAAACAATACATTTCGATACTTGATTGATAAAGTTTTAACTCGAAACAAAAAGGTATTAATGTTCCTCGTATACACTCCACGTCAAACGTCTTTCAACGATTCGAATCGCCCATTGTATCGATTAAACGCGTGTCGTAATCGATTGTATCAATCGATATAAATAAAAGATTATTATTATTATTTCCGACCTTACCCAAGGCGTTAATTGTTGCTAGAATAGTAAATTGACAATTAATTTAATTAAGAATGTTGTAAATGTGAGTTGTATAAGTTTTGGGCTACTCTGGAAGGTCAAGTTGTAAAGTGAACCAGTTAATGGCGACCCTATTTCTGGGTTAATAGGTGCACGTGAAATGTTGGGTTTTATTGCAGTGTAAATTTGCCCTACCAAATAATTGCGTGATTTTATGTCTGTATAGGAGCAGTGGTGGCCTGGTGGTACCGGCCGCGAATTACGAGTTGTGGGTCTTAGGTTCGAACCTTGACAGGTGCTTTACTTTATATATTATTTCGTCACGACTGCTCTCAAAACGGTGAAGGAAAACATCGTGAGGAAACCGGCATGTCCTAGAACCAAAAATTCGAAGAAATATGACATCTACCAACCTACATTGGGCCCGCGTGGTGGATTACAGCCCACTCCTGTGCCTGTGTCCCAGCAGTGGGAACATTATAGGCTGATTATGGGTGCACGCGAACTATTGGGTTTTATTGCAGTGTTGATTGGCCCTACCAAGTAATTTTAATGCTATTTTAATGTTTGTTAATCAAATATTTTAATATCATCGACGCGTGTGCGAACTATGAGTCAGCGTTTTATTATAAATCTTAGATATATTACAAATGCATCATCATCATTCGTGTTGATATTTCTTAAGAAATATTGACATCTTCTTGAAGTCAACAAATGCACAGTAATACAGAAGCTTGTAGTACTCAAACTATGTAATATATTTAGTGCGCTTGCAGAGCTTTGTCAGATTTCAATAGCTTAGTTTATTTTCACGTTTTTTATAAATAAAGTTTAATGAGCAGTATTGCAATATTATAATGTGTGAGATTTTTATTTCAATATGATATACGAACCAGATCGTCTCCAGTGCTGCAACAAAAATAATGTAAAACTTTGATTAGGGGCCTGGTGACCTGACATACATGTTTTGTAAAAAACTTAGTTTAGGCACCAGTCTTCCACAAATTAATTATGAAATTGCGTCTGTAGACTACTAATTACTATATCTGTAATTTGTGGTAAGGAATAAATAATTTATTATTATTGTTTGTAGTTTCCTCACAATCAAGGACTCCTATTCATTAATCAGGACTATTCCCGTACAGAGGATCTTATTGCTAAATTAATATAGCCACGTAATAATAATCATTATTCTACAATACCGAATACATAAGCCCATGCAACATTACAAGAACAGTCTTCTTACGACCTCACACAACCCCACAAAACACAGATCCCCCCCCCCCCCCTTTCATACACCACAACACACCATTCTACTACACAGCACGCCACACCACACAGCCACATCTCCCTCCTTTAACACACATACCTACTCATTCATATTCGTAGTTGAGCCGAGTCATTATAGGTTCATCATGTTATCACACACAAATAAAGGATTTTTTGAACACGAAGCTACAGTAGAACACTGACTCCTCAGTCACAGGGTACCCCTAGTTTAGGAGGCAGGGATCTTCACTATTTGTGCAGCCTTTTTTCCCAGGGTTTAGTATTCCTGTGTATTGTAATGGCTTTCTATACTAAGGTTTTTGTGATAATAAACTTATTTTTATTTTATTTATTTTTACTTATTCCATAAGTGCACAAAATACTTAAGTATGCCTTTTGGAAAAACTTCCTAAAAGAAACAAGACTGTCTTGCACTGGCAAGCAAAACTCTTAATGGACCTAGACATGAGTTGCCTTGGGTAACCTTGAAGTCTTCAGTCAGACTCCGGACCCAGGTTGGTCGAAGCCAGGAAAACCTGTTCAGGTAGAGAATCAAAGACGACTCCGCCTTGGAGTGTAAATGTGGTGCTGTTCCACAAACGATGGGACACTTAATATCATGTCCTGGGTGTTCTGTCAGCTGCACGTTACCGAGTACACTTGGATTGCCATTGGCACACTAAGGAGATGAAGAAGAGTAGGTATATATGTACGGTCACCAAAGGAGATAAGTGTCCGGGGTCGTCGGATATAGTTGAAGTTTAGTAAGAAACGGATCGATGTTTTCGGATAAAATTTTGTTTAATTAATAAACAACAAACAGTTCATTTATCAAACTAAACTTCATTCGAAAAAATCCATCGGTTTCTTACTAAACTTCAACTATATCCGACGACTCTGGATACTTATATCCTTTGGTGACTGTACATAATAAGTATGCCCAGGTAAGTTAAAATAAGACTGCTTCCTTGCCCACTTTATGCCCTACACACTCTCAAACAAAATTACATATCAGCGATTCCCATTATCAATTCAAGGTTTCAATACAGTCATAAGAAACAAGTAACAACATTTATTAAAATAATATTCAATTGTGAGGTTGGTACGTAATGATAGTGAACAAATGTAGCCATAAATCTCGGGGCGTATGGTATGAATAGGACCCAGATTGCTAAGAACCTTGACCCACAAGTATGGCTTGCCGTCTGGTGTTGCTTGTCAAAACCGGCTCTGATGTTAGGCCTTTTTAGTTGCAGTGAAATTGTGTGTGGTTATTGAAATGGGCTTTTTGATTGAGTGATTGATAACTGAGGAGGCTGTGTTTAAGAATGTGTTGAATAGATTTTCAGACATGCGCATCTGAAAATCCACTAGATAGAGGAGGAATATAGAAAGAAAGAAAGAAAGAAAAATATTTTAAAACCGAAACCGTCCGTTATATGAAACCGGATGACCGAATTCATTTGAAGCCTTCATGAGTTTCTTAATTATATTTTTTTTTCATAAAATTTTTGCAGTTTTTTCAGCAATTAATAATATGCTAAAATGGTTTCCATAACAAAAAAAAGGCTTGGTTTTTTGCACGTAAAATTCAGTGATTTTTTTAACTTCCTGAAGCCAACTTAAAATCATTTAGTCAAATCCTGAACTCAATCTATTAATTGCAAACGAATAAATTATAGAATTGAAATAAATTAATGTGAAAGATTTAACAGATACGGTAGGCAATAAATATATAGCTCTTCAAATAAATTGCCCGGGGCAGTATTGTATTGTGAATCATCACCTGAGCATTAGCAACATAGCATGCGTATGTTACTTATTAAATGAGTACAATGATAGAATAAATTCTACGTTCTAAAGCTATGGTTGCTTCTCTGTATAAGGATGTATTTTGATCTGAAGCGCGAAAATTATAGGCTGGTATGAAGAGAAAAAAAATTGGAAAATACATTAACACAGCCAATATACAAAAATATGATTAAAAAAAAAACAAAACCATGTTCAACAGCAACCATGTCTAGCAGTTGACAGTTGTAGGCCTTGTAGATCAACACACTAAGATGATTTGTAGACCATATTCTATTTTATGAATTACTCGGTACTTGTTGACAGGCCTACACAGTCCTTCCTTGACGGCACGGTTGGCGCAGTGGTTAAGCGATTGACTGCTGCGCTGAGTGTCGCGGGTTCGATTCCCGCACGGAACAAATATTTGTATGAGCTACATGTATTTGTTCCGAGTCTGGGTGTTTTTCTATCTATAATATGTATGTATTTACAAAAAAAAATAAAAAATTGTATATAAGTAGTTTATCAGCCATCTTGTTACCATAACACAAGCATTAGGTTGCTTAGCTTGGGACAAATGGTGCTGTGTGAAATGTCCAGGGATATTATTATTATTACCTATTAACACTGTAATTTAAAAACTTAAAACATTGTAAAAGTCAATTATTTTTAAAAGAGTAACCGTGGAGTTCTCCATAGGAACCGAGCAATTGGAACTGTGCATCTAGCTTCTGTTGTTTAATAAGTGCCCGTGTAGGTTTATATAAAATAAAATATTTTGATTTTGATTGACCAAAAGTTTTCGTCACTCAATTTAAATTGTCATTCGACATTTGACTCTGTAGAATCTGTCGGTTCGACTACGTGTAAGACCAGAAACAGTCGTTGTGTCACGGTCTACCGCGTAATGCAAATTAAGCGTGCTTGTTGGCTACAACAGATCTTGTGGAGCTAATCAGTCAATCGATTAATACGCACGTATATAGACAGGTATGTATTGCTTTTAGCCGCTTTTTATATATATATCTATATTTTTTTTATTTTTTTTTAAACGTTGCCCCACACTAAGAATTTCTCCTGTGTCGTGGGTGCGTTATAATATATTCACCCCCATGTTAGGATTTTTTTCACATTTTTATAACATTACTAAAATCCTACTAATATCATAAATGTGAAAGTTTGTATGGATGGATGTTTGTTACTCTTTAACGCAAAAACTACTGAACGGATTTGGATGAAATTTGGCACACAGATGGCTTATAACCAGGATTAACATATATGATACTTTTTATCCCGATATTCCCGCGGAAAGTCATAAATATATACTCAAATCATATTCATCATTAAGTTATCTTAGCTTAGGTATTAGTAGCAACTCTAACATATAAAATAATGTAACTACCTTTTGGCCTATTTTATTGTAAACCTGTTTCTTTATGTTAATTTTGAAGTTGCAGTTAAACATTGTTTTTTATCATCCTGCATAAATACCTAGTCAAAATGTTTTTTTTTCTGTGCTGAAATCAAACCCAGAGACCAGAGAGGAGTCAACGGTCTACTGGTTTAGAGAAGCAAAAGCGAAGAAACAATAAAGCTCAACGAGTCTAGCACATATGTTTCACTTTAGCTGTCTGGAACACGCAACGGAGAAAACTTGGAAAAGTAGGAGAGTACCATAAATTATCTGACCAAGAGTGAACTTTAAAAGACTTAGACCCTTTTTTTTTTGAGGATGGGAAATCATCAAATCACCCCTCCCGCTCTGAGTGGAGCGGAAGGGAGTGTCAGACTCTTACTGACTAAAACCCAACCGTGTTCCTTCCTTAGCCCTTTCTGTTCCAGGGCAGCAGTAAACCTTTCGGACGATCCCGCTGCCCTTCGGACGATCCCGCTGTGAGTTTGTTTCGCCATTTCTTCTCAGGGGTAGTCAGATAGGAAATGTCGACTCCATCTATCTTATTTAAAAATATATATATATGTACAACATGAACATGTAAAAGTGATTCCGATATCTTATTTAAAGAATAAACAATTTCACTCAATTTTATTTCACTCGTAACAAAACTGTCGCATACTCTAAACTAACAAAATGTACTGAAAAGATTGACACAAGACAAAACTGTCCACTAGTGTGCACACAGTCTAATCAAGACTGACATAAATTAGGCTAAACACTAATTCAACTCAACAAAACCACTAATTATATTTAGGCAACACTTATATCTATTAGCGATCCTATCCACCTGTTTCCATAACAGGTTCCATGTAATTTTCTGCCTGTTTTAAAATTCAAATCATATGGTAATGTGACATAGCACGGCGGGCACTAATTGGATTAACGTTCGAACCTCTTATATACTTCTTGTTGTTATGTATATGTAGTGTTAAGTAGTGATAACGTTGAGTGTTAATGTTGTTTATATTGTGGTTTAATTACTTGTTGAATATGTCCAGATTGTGACGTCATTTTCAGGTCTAAGAATATTTTGTGTATATTTTTAGATTGTTGAATTAATTTTTATTACACAGATGAATCAATATAGAGGGTCACATTAAATTAGCTAGCTAAACTCCGCGGACGTGATGGGTCGATATCTAAACATGATAAATTTCTAATTTTCAGCTAAAGCATTGAAGATACAGATTTCTTTATTTTTAATAAGTTTGTTTGGACTTTAAGGTAAATACATTTTTTTTTTCGGATCGAGCTGGACAAAACAAGTGACCAGTGGTCCACTTTAGCCATGGATGGAAAGAGCTGGAAGTCATGGGGAGAGGCTTTTGCCCAGCAGTGGGATGATGCAGGTAAACAGTAACATCTTGTGTGCAGCGCCTGAGCGAAGCATCTCAAAAAGCTTCAGGAAAGAACAAAAATATACTTTATAAGGAGTTCTTAAGACATCTTCTCGGGTAGAAAAATTTGTCTTGAACGTGTAAACAACTACTGTCTCTCATACAGTGTGTTTGTTTTTTGAAAAGACAAGTTTATCAAGACTATAATGATTTTTTTTATAAACTGAGCAACTAAACACAAACACACAACATAAACAAATAAAACCGTAAACGTTCCCGCACTAGCCATACCTAGAACAAGTACCTACCACCACAATTCACTACCTACTCCCAGTAATTATTTCTAATTATAGTGCAATTGTACACACAAACGAACAAACAATTGCGATACGTCGATAATAGGCCGCTAAGTGTCGGTGTTGCCGCTCCCTTGCGCCCGCGCACCGAGTAATCATACGTTGATGCGCGGACGCTTATCACGATTACCTTAGCTTCAATCTTTGTAGGTTATACGGGATTGGCTTAGATTTTAAACAGAGATAAGCTGGCTTTTTGTTTTTTTAATTGTGGGGGGTAATTGAATCGTTTGTATTCCTGAGAAGCTTTTGAATTAAAGTTCATATTCTCATTGTGTAGGTACGGTTGTGCTTTCTGAGGCACGGAGGTAAAGATATAATTTTGTTATTTTTATTAATTACTTAGTCATAGCTTAGTTAAGTTGTTAATGGAAAAAAATGTTTACATCATAGTCTACTTTCATACTAACGTAACTAACAGGAAAAATATTTTTTTGACGGAAAACCGTTACTCTATTATTATTTCGCATCCTGATTCCGCCCGGAAATAAAAATAATAACTATAATATTCATAAGCTTTCGAGTCGAACATACTCGTAGATCATAATTTTAATAAATAAATCAAAATTCTCACACCAATAATCAAAACATGCAATGAAATTATCTACGCGTTGATCAAGGAACAATTTTTTTAAATTTTCTAACATTTTTATTGATGTAATCTGAGAAATATTTATGTTTGAAGCCCCAGCCAAGTTGGAGGTTATCTGTTATCTGATTGAATACTACCTATTTGATCATCATCACTTGCTTGTAATGATTAATATGTAATAATAATAAATGTTAAGTAGGTACCTAACTGACGGGAATCTAGATAAAATATTGTATGTTTGATTTTATGTCTTCTTGTGGCTGACTCATACATTAACCTGTTGAAGAAACAATTAAAAAGCCATTGTGTATCGCGTGGATCCACGTTCCGGTGTTTAATACGAAGGGTTTGCTTGTTTGTCTGTCACAATTATAAAACACTAGCGTTTGCCCGAGACTTCATCTGCGTGTAAGTTAACTATAGTTGAATATAGTTACAATACCATAAAACATCGTCAAAAATACCTCTCAAAACTCTAAATTTTTGACAAATTTTTGATATAATAAAAATTGATTGCTTGATTGTCGATGAGATGAGATTGCGACCAGATTTTAAACGTTTTTAATTACGGGAATTGGCCTTCTGATTATTTTCCAGACATGATGTTGAATTAGACTCAATTATGCAGGTACTGTAAATATTATTCCATTGGTTTTTTTGAGGCACAAAAAACAGCTGTAGCCTCGAGCAAATGCTACTGCTACTTAAAAATATGTATGGATCGTGTACAGTATGGCACACTACAATATTTTTTGTATTATTCCGATCGCAAAGATAATTACAGCACAAAAGCTATGATTACTCGATTATTTGAATGAATCGATGTAATTTTTGTGAACAAAAGTGATAGTTTCGTACAAATTCATCGACAAGGTCGTCTCGAGACGAATCGCAAATTGCTGGCACATAATATTTATTGTAATTATTGCTATGTGAAAGAAACGTTTCGTTTGTGGCCCTGGCCTTAGCTGGCCAGGGTTTGTTTAGACCTCTCTGAGTACTTTAAAAATTGACAACCTCTTGACACAGTATTCGAGTCTTGTACCATTCTGTCAACCTGTTTGTCTTATCGATGTATGTGTTATATTAGAATGACTGGCACTGATTAAAAAAGAAACAAATGAAGCAACAATCATAGAGTACTGCTGTAGAAACTAAGACGTCTTTTGAAAGGAGAACTTCTACCCAAAGTTTTCAACAAATTGCTCAGTACGACCCAAGTTTTACAAACCAAATGGTATGGTGTTAGTGTCAGTTTCTGGACATGAATGTTGTTGAAGAGAAGTGGAATACTGTTACTGTCAGCCTGCATCATCCCACTCCCACTGCTGGGCAAAGACCTCTCTCCTTAACTTCCAGCTCTTTCGACCCACGGCTAAAGTGGACCTCTGGTCGTTTGTTTTCTCCAGATCGTCCCGCCATGTTCTACGGGGTCTGCCGTAGAAGTAGAACAGGTTTCTTATATTACTCCAAATTCAACTTCCTTTAAAAGAAGCTTCCATACGGCCATGCCCCTTGACTTCTAACCACTAATAACGATATTAATTTACACAAAAAAATAAGTTAAAATTTTTCAAATAATGATTGATCGACAAGAGCATTCCAATCCGATCTCCCATTAAAAACAACCTCAGTTATAATACTTTAATACTGCATTAACACGCAATGATATAAATATCGACAGTCCTTCAACAGACTATTATATTTAGCTTCCGACAGCGAACTATAACTTGAGATAAACGATGTTTTAATACTACTTTGAACATGAAAACAAATCATAATAAACTGCTGTTATGTTATTATATCAATATCGGTAGAAAATAAACCTTTGATTATGCGTTGGCTTGGTAATAAGTTGTCAATATGTCGTTGTTTTGTTGTTTTTTATATGCTGTTAACTGTAATATGTTGGATTGTTGTTGTTTGTTGTTGTTGTTTATTGTTGTTTGTTGTGGTTTGTTGGTTGTTGGGTTTGTTGTTGGACCTCTATTTTGAAAGTAATAGCAAACTGGCTTGTACCTCCTTGTCTTCTTTGTACACTCCTGAAGTCTTAAGAAAAACCTTAAATTGTTTGAGCCACTTTCGCCACGCGTCAGCTGGGTTTGCCGGGCCACCTTCTAAAACTAATTCGGCCGGAGGTCTTGCGTGTTCCATAATAACTCGTACAGTCTATCACCAAAACACACTAACACCATTGTGATTTCGGCTAATTATTACTTCCGAAAGCGTAATTCGTACTTATCGCTGTCACCATGAAGTAAAACACGATCATGCTAGATAATGACTGCTTTATTTATCTGTACGGTGTATGATCAAAACATTATTGTGAGGTTACCCCCAATGTTAATATACAACTGCAGTTAATAGATTATTTGTGTAGGTGACAGATGTGGTTCGACTGCTAGATTTGGCTGGAAGTAGTCACTACCTTCAGCCTGCTTGCCAGGCTGGAAACTGTACTGTAGAGGAACTGCATCTTATTCCGTTTGATGTTGGAACAGCCTTTCTTTTTCCATTTTATAGCGAAATAAAACAGAAACTTCACCAATTTAACACGTATAATTTTTAAATATGATTAAACCAAATCTAATGATACGAAACCATACGATAGAGCTTACAAAAAACTCCAAGAGTGGTTTTGGAATTAAGGAATCAGCTGATTAAGGGATCTCGATGGCTGGTTCGCGCGGCGACATATCGAGTATTTCCAGTACAAGCTTACTTCTCATTATACGAAAAGTCTGTACAATGCGAGGTCGTTTAGCTTCATATGTCGTCGTGGGGACCTATTAGTTTATTTGGCAACGGATCCAGTGGTCTCTCTATTCCAGTCATCTCGATATAGTAGTAGATTCCAGTTATCGTCATCCTTTATAATTTGTTCATAAAATAATCTTTCTTCAAGAAGTGTATTCAATCATATTTCTTTACTTAACTGATCTTAGCGCATGCTTCCACCCAACGCTTCCTTGAAAAGCTTTTCTACCTTTTGAGAAATAATTGTGTGACTATTTAGTTGCATGCAGCGCTGGGCAAAAGGATATGCATAATCACCCTATAACGTTCTAACTGCTGGGACACAGGACTCCTCTCTTCAAGAGGGAGTGGCCATGCGGAAAGGATATTGTAGCGGTATCTCCAATACAACATGCGATCAACCCGTCATACTGACGTCACGCAAATCCTGCATCTCGCAAGCAGAGTTTACCGCGCAATTAGCATACATACAAACTTCCCGACATCAGTCGTTGGGCAATTGCCCGCCAGACACAACACCCGTCTGGTCGGAGGATCCTCCCTTTTCTATAGAGGTTGGGGTGCTGTGGGCCAACTATTTTTAAAGTTGGACAACTGCCCCTAGTAAAGACCCATGGTCCAACTAGTTGGACAGAGCAGTTGGACCACTGCCCCGGACTGGAACTTTACACCCTGTTCCTCATACCTCCAAAATATAAGGAAGAGTATTAAAAACATTATAACCTAACATTGAAATCGAGTAGCCAAAATGATTTATTCTAGGATCACTCAACAAATTGCAGCTGATGCTTATACTCGTAAATGTAATGTTTCTGTCAAAGTCTTTGGACAGCATGTTAATAGCTTTTATTCAAAGTTCTCCAGACCGAATTTCGGCTATAGCGACCAATTTCAAGCGGATACCATCGACGTGGGAGATATTATAGTGCACAAGTGTGTGCGCAGACACAGGTGCACTCTCTCTTCCCTCACTCTTATTATCCGTTGGGACGGCAATCCGACACGACCGGAGAGAGATCACGCGCAGGACAGTAACGGCTTAACGTGCTTTCTAAGGCATGGTGTCACATCGCCAACTTCCAACTTACTGGCTGGACTAAGAAATTCCCAATTCCCAACCTTTTATTACAATGTAAGACAAGCAATAATTAAAAGTAATTACATTGTATTATTAGTACACAATGATAATCTTGATGCGGGAAAGCAGAGGTCAAGATGAAACTACAAGTCTACAATAGCCCAAGGGTGCTGCGATCGGCAGTCAATAAGTGCAGTAACCGTTGTTCGTGAGGTCACGGGTTCAATTATGTTCACTGAACTGTTGTGATGAATCACTTGAGACAATAGAGGTTTTTTAACTGATATTTAATGGTAGTATTGAAATGTGTTGGTAAAATAGTAGTGTTCAAGGATTGAGGAAAAAAATTGCTCGTGCAGAGAACATGAAACTTCTTAAAAAGTAAGGAATAAGAGATATTTAGTGTGAGCAGTGGTGGTCCAGAGGTAACGCCCCGACTTACGGTCGTGGGTTCGAACCCAGATAGTCGCTTTACTTTGTGTAAATAATTTCATCACCTCTCGAAACGGTGAAGAAAAACATCGTGAGGAAACCGGCATATCCTAGAACCAAAAATTCGAAGATATTTGTCTATCTACGATTCTAGCAGTCATAAAAAAATCAATACAACCCTTCAATGCAAACAAAACATCAAAAGATTCCGCGCAATTTCAAACCTAAAATTACAAGAGAACTCCTCTGTATCATATCGGCATAACAAAACGCAAATAACCGATCTGCAAGCACTGCAAGTTAATTAGGCACAAGAAACGATCTCACATATCGATAGTTCCCAGGGTGGTATGCAAAAATTGTTGAGAAAATACCACGGGAGTGCGTGGTCGATAATTCGAGGGACGCACGCCGGTAATTTCAGCATTTAGGCCTATAAGACTGGGAATTGTAATTGTCTGGATTGGTTTTACGCACTGCTACTTGAGTCATATAGTGCGGTGCATTGTAAGGTGGGAATAGTGAGGGGAATTTCTGCACTAATGTATCGATAAATAAGTTATGTGTCGATAGTTATTTGAAAGTTCATTTATTGATTGGAACGAAGTTTCTTATTGTACGTTATACTCTGCGCACTGGCGAATGAACGCTTAGCCGAACAAAGTGTAACATGTTGACCGTCACGACACTTCTGCTATAGTTGTTTTTTATTTAGTTACTTTTAAAAGTTTTTGTTTTACTCCCACGACACCTCTCAACTTTTCTATGGCATCAGATTTATTTTAAAATGTTTTAAAAAAATGTTGCTTTATATGTATATTTTTAAGGCCTATGTGGTAACATTAATAAACGATTTAATTATGTGCATTTTATTGTTATCGCTCTTTTTTTCAGGAACAATAAAACTATAAACAGAAAAAAGTTATTCTGAACTATCGTAGAATACACAAGGAAATCATTCTGAGTTTTTTATTCTGGGTTTTTTAAGTCTATTTTTATAGCCCATCATTGGCATAAAACTAGCTATCTATCGGTTGCCAATAAAACAACAAAGTCTAAACTATGGAAGAGTCAAGCATCTTTGAGAAGCGGGCTCAGCGAAATCATATGCAAAATGCGTTTCCCACGACCCGTGGACAATCAAACGTTTATCGAGTGGCCCGGACCCCTATTCTTTATCGATTATTACTTATCGATATTGCGTCATTTGAGTCGATTAACGAAATAAAAATCGACAGTAATGGCTCAAGTTAAAACAAAAAATGAAACAAAAAATACACATTAATCCACAGATACTGTAGCTATTTTTAGCCATAAATAATTATTAATGCAGCTGTTCAAATATCATTAAACTAAATACGGCAATAAGTAATAAATCATATCAAAATGCCCCAGAAATTGATTAATTAAAATCAATCTCACTTACGTCCGACTCGATACCGTTATCGTAAATCTATCGGTGTTTAAATGTTAAAGCTTTGACAAATTAAGCTATTCCATTTTATCTAAATCGTTTTCTTTATCGATAAAAAAATTATTGACAGCACTTAAGCTTGGACGTTTAATAAAAAAAAAACGATAATTTGTAAAGATATATTTTAATATTCTTGAAATCTATACGACCTTCTAGTGTTTTTTTTAATGTAATTTCTATATAATACATAAACAAGTACCTATCAAAGTTGTTAATAAAGTTTTAAGAATTTATTTCTTTACTAGCGAGTAGCGACCCGCCCTTGTCTCGCACGGTTTTTACGACTTGATAAAACATCATCATCATTTATTACTATATGTTGCCCACGACTTCGCCTGCGATCCAAGGTGAAAATTAGTCTATCTACCCATGTGCCAAATTTCATCCAAATCTGTTCAGCCGTTTTAGCGTGAAAGCGGAATAAACAAACATACAAGTAATAATATTAAATATTCCGGAATGAATTCTCTATATGATGCTGAAAACCGCATCAAAATCTGTTTCGTAGTTTAGAAGAAGAACGCGGTCACACAGACAGACACGGAAAGCGACGTTAATTTATACATATTTTATAGATATAGATGGTATAAAGTGTTCAGACAGGAATTAATAATTGGATTAATAAAATGTTGAACATGCAATAAAATGTCTCTCTAGTGATATTATATTTTATGAGCAACCAGAGCTTTTACTCTTAAGATTAACGTTTTAATCTCATCGAATACTTCATTAACTACTCGTATCATTCGATGCAAACGATTGGCTAGTGGACGATAAACCTTTTCGGCTAAGATTAAAGTGTCAAAGGTGGTTGATTAAAATGACTTTGCTCATGTAAGCACCATAGCGCCCGCAGTTTTGCTCGCGTATTTTGGTCAATTTACACAAGATCTTTATAAATTTCTAGCTTTTGCCCGCGACTTTGTACGCGTGAAGCAACTTTCTTTTTTTTTTTCCTTAAGAACCTTCTACAAAGTATTAGAAAACTTAAAAAAAAACGATGGATGAAATCGGTAAAGTCGTTCTCGAATTATGACGTGACCAAGGGAAATAGGGATTCATTTTTATATATATAGATTATAGCCTATGTTTTATTCTGATATATAAGCTATATTACTTCGAAGTAGTTTTTGCGTAAAAGAGTAACAAACAAACATCCCTACCATCTTTATATCTATCCATCGTCACAAACTTTCGCGTTTATAATAGTATTGTAGGATGCCTAGATGATTTCCTTGCCTCGGAAATCATTTTAAGCCGCTGGTCCCGGCTGTCAATCCTGGATCTTTGGCAGTCGTTACGGGTAGTCAGTAGCCCGAAAGTCTGACAACCAGTCTTACCAAGGGGTATCGTATTACCCAGTAACTGGGTTGTGAAGGTCAGATAGGCAGTAGCAGCTTCATGTAAAATACTGATTTTCAGCTGCATCCGGTTAGACTGGAAGCCGACTCCAACATAGTTGGGAAAAGGCTTGGCAGATGATGACAAATAATCTTTGTTTTGTGCCGAATATGAGTGAGGGTGTGTGTTCGAATTCTCATCCGTTGTAATCTTTACCTCAAAGCAACTTTGTCAACAAGCATTATTAATACTCGTAGCTTACCTCACAATTTTTTGTGTCCAGTGAAATGATTTGTTTAAAATCTTCTATTTTATTAATTATATTCATCTTACGTCTTAATTTTACTTCCTCCTCTTGTCATCATTCGTCGTCTGTCACACCTGCTTCCACTGAAGTGTTGACATGCTAGTCGTCTATCATTCCCCTGTATAATAATGCAAGATGTTCAACCTCACATTCTCTCTTTGCAAGTACTCTAAGATGAATAGTAGCTGCACAAAAATGTTTCGTTTTTATCTTTTTCAGTCCTTACAATTCATCTTAGAGCGTCGATGAAGCTAGAACAGGATGAGACTTAACATTTTTGCGAGAATCCAGCTTTTAGTTATTTCTCTATGTAAACCCACGTTACTAGTAGCCAAATCCAAACTTCTCACGTTGCTAGAAGCCAGAGGGGCAATTCTCGTAATTTTAAGAACGTTCACAGTCTGATGTCAGTGTCGATCTGTCAAAAAATTGTTTTAATTTCCCTACATTTTTGACCAGTTTTTGACATTGATTGTCGCTGAGATGAGATTGCGACTAGATTTTTAACGTTTTAATTACTGGAATTGACCTTCTGATTAAAACATAACCTCCCTACATCGGTAAACAAACAACGATCAGAATAGGGTTGTACTTAAAACCCATCTTTGTACGGAGTCCGGTAACTCGGCAGTCCCGGGGGAATCTCGGCAAAATGTGAGTAACGTCGGCTTACATGACAGTGAAGTACGTATGTATGATAGGAATTCATTGTACGAAAGGTTAAAGCTTATTTATTGAGGGTCATTTCGTAGCTACGCAACCAGAAATTCCTTGGTTGATTATTCTAAATGTTTTATGAAATATTCAGTAGTTGTTCGATGAATGCTAAAATTTAAAAAAGAGTTGCCAAATGCATAACCTCCTCCTTTTTTGAAGTTGGTTGATAAGCATAGACTTTATTTTAATTTCAGCATAACACATAGCATAGAAACTAATTTACTGTGTACCCAGTATGAGAAACGACAAAATATTTACCGTTTTTTTTTTCTGAATTTTTTTTTCTGTTTTATCAATTAGGTAGGTACAATATAATATGTTTTAAAAGGTTTTGAAAAAGCAATCGCAAAGCCTACTGATATATCAAGATTATTTTATACTGCGCATCGTTTACGATGATGCCCAATACAAAATTAATTAATTAATACACAAAAATTTAAATCATCGAACAAATAAATCCAGAAAGTTCTCTTCAAATTCCATCGCCGTTAAACCATGTGAACCGCGAACCTTAGCGTGCAGTACGGGCGTGACAGCCCGACTGGGGTTCGATTCCCTGCAGGCACCATTAGGACCAATAACCATCAGACGGTAGCCGGTCCTCGGACCGCTAATTCAGACTAATTTTCCTATCAAAATCGAAACGCTATTGTTTTTTATGCCGACAGTAGCTACCTAACTGTTTTATCGTGAGAACTTCGTTTTGTTATGTAATTGCATATTTTTAGTTCTTTTTTGCAGTTTTTTTTTGTTGATATTTGCGTGTATGTTCGTGTGTGAAATTCGGCCTTGCTTTAACACGTAAATGAAGCTTGAAGGAGAGATCCTAAACGGTTAGCATATCGCGATAGTTACCATGGTATAAGTGAATATAAAAATATTCAAGGTAAGTTTCGTAATCTATCTAACACTTCGGTAACCTTCGAGTTGGGGAATTATTTTTTGTACTTATTTTATGTGTTTTTTTTTTATAGAAATGTTTACGATACGCACAGAGTATTTGTAATACCGACATTTTCCTGAGTTTTTCTTAAGATGAGGGGCAATTCTCGTAATTTTCGAAAGAAAATACATCTATTTAGCAAAGACTAAAAGACACACAATACTCCAGGAACATTTTTACAGATTAAAAACGTTCTCAGTCTGACCTCAGTCTCAATCTGTCTAAAATCACTACGGATTTTAGAGGTATTTTTGAAAGATCGAGACTGTTTGAGGTACTTTTGACAATGATTGTCGCTGAGATGATACGGCAATCGACCTTCTGATAGCCAAAAAGTCTTGTAAAATAATCGGCATAAGCTGATGTCAATTAAAGAACTCTAATCTTTTTTGAAGTCCATTTTCTTCATTGCTAATATTGTTATCCGGTCATTTTCTCGAATAGAATTTTATCATCCTCAACAAACTCACAGGTGCACATAATGTGCACATAACCCCATATGTTCTATACCTAAGTATGTACCTATATCATGTGGTGAGTAAAGGATGCGCAAGAGCACGTTACGGGGAGTGGCTCGTTCATATTACGTATTAATTTAAACACGCTTCGTTAGCGATGCGAAGCGCTTGTGAAGTTACTACTTACATCAGGTCGGGACGCATTCTGTTTTAGTTCTAATAGAAGAAGAGAGGTGTGTTTTGTTGTTTTGTATGTGAGTGGGTTTCTTGCTTATAGATGAGCCTAAAATCGTTTTTCGAATTGAGAGAAAAATAGGACTTCGCTCTATGTAAAATTATTGGGAGGGTATGATATTTAGCTTCCTCCGAATCAGTTTAGGGTATATCAAATGCTCTTACGTCACACGATGCTAAACAGGAGTTTTGAGGACTAGTAAAAGCATCAAAGGTTCGATATATACATAAATGTATCTAGATCAGTGGTTACCAACCCGATGTTAATAGGGTCCCGTTTGCACAGTTTTGGTACGGAACCCTAAAAAGCTTGTAAAAATATCTATTTAGCGAGTTTCACTACCAAGCTCGCTCAATAGATATTTTTACAAGCCCTATTAACTAGGCTCCACTATCCGTCCGTCCGTCTGTCTATCACAGGGCTGTATCTTTTGAACCGTAAAAGGTAGACACTTGAAATTTTCAAGAGTGTGTGCTACTATGGCCGCTATAACAACAAATAATAAAAATAAAATAATTGCACGGTGGTACGGAACCCTTTGCGTCCGACTCGCACTTGGCCGCTTTTTTACACTTCGTTCGTTTGTGTTTCCAGTAACAAATCAGTTATTCGTTTTTTTACATAGAAGATAGATTTGCAGTAGAATATAAAGGTAACTGAGGTAGTAGACGATGTACAGACGCCAGCCAGCACCTCAAACTACCCGAAACTGTCAAATTTTCCCAATCAACCGTGTACCTTTATGCTTTAGCGATAAAGTTGAAAATCTATACTACACCACTCACCATCCTCCCATCTTACTACTCTTCTATACTTGTATGGTGTACAATAAAGAGTATTCTATTCTATTCTATCTATTAAAGACATTTGACAGATTGTAGTAGCTTGATGTGCTGGCCGTCTGTACAGTACTATGCAGGTGAAGCAGTTATCACATACCTTGTTGGAAGTAGTTGGACTTCCTTACGTAGACACAGACGAGGGCCATGAGCTGGAGCTGTGACAGTCTCTGTCTGGTGGACGGGGGGAGCGGCAGCAGGTCCCGAAGGTTGGCAATCTCTGCGTTTATGAGGTCGCGTCTCAGCTTGCTCGCGCCTTTCGTTGATTTGCCTTGGTCGAACCTGAGGGCCGGAAAACGAATTAATTTGATATATCTGAATTTTTTTGCTGCAATGGGATTGGGGTAGTACGTGACCCGCCCGACACAGCATACAGAGACCGCTGGGCAACAGTCTCCATATGGCGGGTGCCTGAGGACGGATGGCGCCGCGCTGGCCCAGAAAGAGATGACGAGACGACTTAGACGCGTACCGCAAGGGTTTGATCAAGGTGGCACGAGAAAAGGATAAAAATAAATAAATAAAAGTTACACAGGCGTATGAAATTAAGAAAAAACCAGCCAGTGAGTCAGACTCGCCCACTGTGGTGTCAGGATGAAGAGACGGCGTAGGCTAATAGGCGACGTTGGAACTCTTTAGGTACGGGACTTGCCCGTCTTAAATTGAATCTGTTTTTAACAAGGCACAAAAGGTGGCGTGTGGAAACCTGCATGTCCTAGAACCGAAGACACTTGACATCTGCCAACCCGCACAGGTCCCGCGTGTTGTATTACGGCAGTGGGCCAGCATAATCAGTCTATAATCTTCCCACTGATGGGACACCCCAGCAGCGGGAACATTTCAGGCTGATTAAGCTTATATGTTATGTCAGAGGCGGGTAAATAGGCTTCTGATAGGCGTGTCTCCAGTTCGATTTCGTGGCATGATCCCGAAAATATATACAGGTTGGCAGGGACATCGACGCGCAAACTGTAACCATGGATTCAGCACATCAGCTTAGACCCCATGGCGTCGAATTTCTTAGTCGGTTATTAAAAAAAAATGTTCCATACGTTTTGACCGCGTAGGTATTGTACTGATCTATGAAACAGAAGAATTTTTTTTTGAAAACCGACGAAAAATTTCGACGTGAATGTGATGTGCTGAATTCATGGTTACAGTTTGCGCGTCGATGTCCCTGCCACCCTGTTTAAATGTAGGCCATATAAGTTTACACACATGCGATTGGTGTCAGCTTGCTTTACTAGATAATCGTACTGATAATATATTATCGACGTTAACGTTTACTGACCTCTTTGAACTTATTATAGTACTGAGCTTCGAGTTAATGCCATTTACATCAACAATATTGGCATACCTATAAACCTTTATTATTTGCCCAACCTACCGTCAATGCCACTTGGTGTTTATGTCCAATGAAGGATAGTAATGTTCACAAATAATAAATTAAATCTTCCATAAAAGGTTGAAGTTTTTAGTTCTTAGCATACATAGCATAATCAACCTAACAACGTACCGACGTTCGTTCGTTAACTTATAATAACGTTCCCATTGCTGGGACAGCGGCCTCCTCTTTGTGAGAGGGAGTGGGTCATAATCCACCACGCGGCCCAATGCGGGTTGGTAGTTGTCACATGTCTTCGAATTTTTGGTCCTATCCTCACGATATTTTCCATCACCGTTTTTAATTTTAGTTTTATGTCTCACGCTTAAATCCTATCCTACTAATATTATAAATGTGAAAGTTTGTATGGATGGATGGATGTTTTAACAAACATCCATCCATCCAAACAAAAGAAAGAGTAACCTCTTTCACGCTAAAATTACTTAACGGATTTGGTAGAAATTTGGCACACATTTGGTTTATAGCCCGGATTAACATATAGAATACTTTTTATCCCAATATTCCCACGGGATCGAAACTTATGTGGGTGAAACCGCGAGGTACAGCTAGTCTAACATAAAATACCTACCACAGTCTTTGCAAAAACTTTATGCCGATCTAAACTCAGCTAGCACGTCAAAAACTAAATTTTACCTCACTTAAAACCTCATAATACGTACGCAATAAAACTTAAAACAATTAAGCAGTTAACTTAATACTCGAATAAAATTCGTTCCACATTCATATCCTAGTAGAATCGTCATTCATATCGATTATTTGTATCGATATATAATTTAACGATTTTTATTGTATTAGACATAAATGCGGAATATTTCCTAAAGTTACGATATCACCTTGAGTCGTAATCGAAGTAATAGTAGGTACGGGTAGTAGCCAAAGGTCAGAGTTATAGCTATTTTAAAATACCACCTGGCTAGCATGTTTTTATTACTATTATTTTAGTTCTTATTGACTTTGAAATAAAGAGAAAAAAACTCCCACAGGAAAAACATCATCATCTGCCTAGCCTTTCCCCAACTATGTTTGGGTTGGATTCCAGTCTAACCGAATGCAGCTGAATACCAGTATTTTACATGGAGCGACTGCCAATCTGACTTCAACAACCCAGTTATTGGGCAATATGATACCCATGATACCCCTTGGTAAGACAGGTTGTCAGACTTTCGAACTATTGACGTCTTGATATGTGAAGATGGTCACCCATCCACGGACCAACCGCGGAAAGCGTAGCTTAACCTGATCGATCGACCCGTGCGGCTATTGTTACTTACAGGAAAAACATCTAACATGGAAAAGGGGGCTTCCCAGGATTTACTTTTGATTAGAGAATTTTTCATTTGTTTTATAAAAGGAGTTTAGGTGAATTAGATGAAGAAACGATGGATGGACTGCGTGAATGATGATATGATTAGAAAGCGGGTGACTACCGAGATTACGACTAATAGAGAAGTATGGAAGAAAAAGACATGTTGTGGCGACCCCAAATAAATTGGGATCAGGGCATGAGAAAGATTATGAGGTGAATTAGATGTAAGCAACAGTATCAACTTATTTCCTAAAAATATACTGCTATAAGGATCAATTTGCCCATAAGGGAATCATACACATTGCATCTTTCACGAACATCACTACGCAAAGGATGAACTATAATTTATTTAGAGTGATGTGATGGATAAGCTACAGAATCCTGCTAAACGTTCGGTTATCAATTACGTTAATATATCCATTCGTCAAGTTCAGTGGATCACTTGCTAAGCTAGTAGGAAAGAGTAGAAATGGCATAAAAGAGGCGCCAACTGTGTAACTATACAACACATATCAAAAAAAAAATACTCGTTGGTTTAGTGATTGCTAGCAGAACAGATGAGCATGAGGTTCGATTCCCGGATGGCGAAAATGTTATTGGGTTTTTTCATTTACAATAGGGTAGTTTCCTGGGTAAAAAAAATATAATTATATTTAGTCCGTCAGTTAGATTTTCGAAAAATAGTGGACACGTATTTTTTCTTTTCTCAATCAAAGAAAAAATGACAAAGATAAAGCGAGTCAAAATTTGGGAGTGGGGTGTCGTGACGTCGTGCTCGCAAAAGTGTCGCAAGCAAGTGACGTCACGCGGAACTTTAACGGGCGATTTCTTCATATTTTTTTTATATAATTGCCAAAAGAAAAAATACGGGTTCAATATTTTTTTGATAATCTAACTGACGGACTAATTAGAATTTTTTAGGAAACTAGACTCCGGTCTGGATTTGTGCCCGGCTAGCAATAGGTTCGCCCGCTATTACATGGCACTTAAACATTACTAGTGATAGTTTGGTGTACTATACGGACATCTCCACCTAAATTTTCGGGGAATGCAGGCATGAAGTTATGTTACTAAAAAGATACAGGATTGTAATTAAAATTAAGTGAAATAAAAGTTTAATTTGAATTAACAAACTTCTATTGCTACAATAACAATTTGGCTATGGCATCCTAAAATATTCTAATAAAATATGCCAATCAAAACACGTTCAAATTATACTTAATCGTTCTATTCGAAAGAGTTATTATAGGATGTCCTATAATATTTCATAACCTTCTAAAATTATCTTTTTCCGTCACAGACATATTATGCATTCATTTTCATAATTGTTGAATTTGCAATCATATAAATGAAGATAATTACTTCTTAAATGGCGACTAATTGTTTTACATGCCAATCAATGTGTCGAAACTATATAAATGTCACCTTAATTACTGCTTGATGATTAAAAATTGATGATTAAATTTATTGAGTAAAGATTTGTTTAGAGTATAATTTAAAAGCATAATTGAGTAAGTTGATGGTGCTCCGTATGAAGTAGAAATGTGTTTTAAAATTAATACTACTTCTTGAAGAAATTTACTGAAATCTGAAATAACAAGCATTTGTCCATAAAAACAATAAGTTTAATTCAACTAACAAGACTCCAACAGATACAGACAGGATAAAAAGCACAGGCTAAAACGAACACTCACAAGGTAGCAAAATAGCTGTGACAAAATATTGAACAATGAACATTACAAAATAGTGAAGAATGGAAAAAAGTGAATCATAATATTATATTTCTCATTCACCAATTGCAAAAGGCTAAACAGAAGTAAAACTAACTAGCATAGAATAATTGTTCAGAATATTCAGCTAGGCACTACGCAGAATTCCTCTGACAGGAGCCAATTCGAGCTATCAACACAACAGCCGCATTAGCCCCACTCCGTCCACCAAGCCTTACAGTTTAACCTATAACCTCACAACCTTAAGCTGTCCATCTGAATCCTCCATGGTCCTTGTTACACCCGATATACTGACGCAAACATTGCCCTTTACCATAGATTAATAATTTATAGAAGTGAAAATCTGCCAACGCATTTTAAATACTTAGATTTTTTTCCAAACGCATTTTAAATACTTAGGTTCTGCTCGTGTCGCTGGCTTATGCATATTTTATCCGACCATCCAGTAGGTACGTAGCTAATATGGGGTGTTTAAAACTTTCGACAGGTTAGTATCACCGGTTGAGCGTTCGTTCTTCAAGAATTGTCAAAGCTGAGTACCCTATTTTCGCTAAATTAAGGTAAAGGGTGTACACTTGTTCAGGTTGGATTATGAGGCACAGCCAGCGCGTAGCGAGCAAAATCTAATATAATATATATTATATTGCACGGCCCGGCTTTGCTGAGTCGTGCCGCATCGTGCCGTCCTGAACAACAGTGTAGTACACCTATAGCCTAGGTGGAGTAATAATCAAAATCAAAGTCAAAATATTCAGTCAATCTTCGCAGGATTGACTGGTATCAGTTGGATGAGAGTAGCCGAGGATCTGTTAAATAGCGTGCGATTTGAGAAACCTTTGCCACCCGTGGACTACTATACCTACTGACGACGAAGAGCATGATAAAGCCGATCAATTCTGTAAAAATCTCACCGTGAAAACTTAGGTGAAGTGAAGCTGTCATTCCAACGAATTCTCGAGATTGACACTTGACCGCTCACTTCAACAAAATTTTCACGGTGAGATTTTTACAGAATAGACCGTAGGTGATACATTCAGCGGCATCGTTGCATTTTCGCCTCTATGCAGTTTCCTAATCCTACGTCCTAACCCCCCATTAACATGATATGTCACTTAACTCGTTAAGTTTCTGATTAAAATTATCCCGCTCTTAGATGTATTTATGCAGTAATGGCAAAACTGTTTATTGATGATGTCATTGCTGTTTAATTATGAACGAGCTTATAAAGTTTTAATGTCTGTCAGTGATGGATTAAGGAAATGTGTGCTACTTCCTTATTCGGTGGTAATAGGAGCGTATGTACTTGAACTGCAATTGTCTATAAAGTTTAATGTTTTCTTAGTTATTTTTCGATATGAAATATGTTTGAGGAAAGAACAGAGATATTCTATTAATGATTGATTAATGACTATAAATTTAAATCTGTTCCTATTGACAGTCCGGCCGTCGAGAGAATGCGTTCCTGATAGCTGTCATTGCGATTTCTTGTAGCTAATAAAGATCAAATTCGCAAAACACGTATTCGTTTGCACGAAACTGATAAGTGTCAAGAACACATTCTCTCGTCGGCTGAGCTGTTGGTTTTGTGACAACGTTTGTTGCTAATTGGATTACGGGTCATATAGTTATTTCACGGTTTTATATTTTTAAGAGAAGAGAGAGAATAAGATTACAATTTTATAAAAGTAACCCGTAAGAATTTTTAATTAAACCATTAAAAAAACTTTCACCAAAAAGTTTTTAAGTAGCTGAACGCAATCTTTTACAAAATCTGCCATACGTCCCGTAATATAATTTGCAGATTTTAATGACAACAAAAAAAAGCATTTTGTTCAAGACTCACGTTTTTTGTAATAATAAGATCAAAAATATTTAAATTTTGCTGTATTCCACTTGGTACTTTACGTTGGCATTCCATCAATTTAAACAAAAACTTTTTTGAATATTTCGCGTTAAAAAGGAAGAGAAATCTTTTGTGATTTGAGTGAGGCGTTCGCTGTATGGCATAAAGGAGAGAAATCGATGAGGGAATGAGTGAGTGGATCTCTTATTAGCTAATATAGTGCAGCACGCGATGCGCCGGCGCAGTACGGTTGATTTGTGCCGCTTGGGACTGGGGGATTTACTGCATTTTGTTCTTGGAATATTCTCACGTTCTGTTTTTGCGGAATGATAAAGTATTTAATTTCACTGCTGTATTATTAATGAATTGTATTGTATTGCAACTAATTATGATACTGATCTAGTGATTATTTGATAAACTTTTTTTGGTATTTGTTCTGTTCATTGATTTATGTACGGAAAACAAAGAGCTTCTTAGTATATTAACCGGTTGAATGCTGTCATTATAGAAACAATTAAAAAACCATTATATTTCGCGTGGATCCACGTTCCGGCTTAATATACGGCATACGAAGGGTTAATAAAGGAATAGTAGGGAAAAAGTCGCCTAAAATCACGTCATGAGTTTCAAAACAGCATATGGTTTCAGAGCATAGCGAGACCTGTGATGTCATTTTTAAAATAGTGTCAAGATTTTTTTTTGCAAAAATTTTTTTGCTCAACTTATTTCTAGTTACTTTTTTTAGGCTGTCAGTCGCAAGTCGCAAGTGCAACACACCTACGGCTCATGTGTATCGTGGGAACGCGATACATTACTGCCGTAACTGGAGAGGCTCCTAACTCCTAACCTATTTTATGTATAAGGCCATCCTCACCTCACGAACACTTTCCGTATTTTAACGAAAATTCCGTGAGCATTGAACAAAGGGCCCAATTTATATGAACACACGAATTGGAATGCTGTTAGTTCAGAGTTATTGAATGGAGAGGTGGAATAAAGTTGGATGAAATGGAATTCACGTAAGTAGATATCGTTTTAATAAGGGAAGGTGGTAATGTGAATGAGCTTAGGAAATTTAGAATTTCAAGTGAAACAAGTTTCTCTGTGGAAAACTGAACTAAGGAGGAGATCATTGTCCAACCGAAAACGTCTTCCGGCTCAATAATAATGAGGCATAGTCCAATATGTATGAACAAAAATAGAGTAAAGTATCTATATTTAATTAGATGAGTAAATACACATTTTTTTCCATAGTCTTGCACCAACCGGGAATGTCCTTAGATCCACTTGCATACGCATACAGGGATAATCGTTGGTTTGTGACACATTTCATTAAAAGTGTCTAGCGGGCCTCTGCAAGTTGGCTTCGGCCCCTCAAACGCCCTGCAAAGGTCCGGGACCCCAAAGTCCCGAAATATGTCAAAGACATTTAAAAATAAAACCAGCCAGTTCGACTGCAGGTCAAAGGCCTCTTTTCATACAGATATGAGAATGATCAAATTTCCTTAATCATATCTGGAAAATTGTTTAAACTATACCTCTGTAGTATCGCATCAACAAACATAGGTACAAATAAATTCAACCGTTTAGACTTGCTAACGTTAAACTGCACCGAGTAACCGAGCGAACTTTCCATGTATCTACAAGTATGTAAGTCCAAGTAATTTACTTTCTACTAAAAATTTTCACGCGAATTTTCATAATAGGTGACCGCAACAGCTTTCAGTATTGTGTAAGTATAATTTCCTGTGAAAACTTAGCCTGTTTTCCCACGCTGCGAGCCGTTACAAAGGCAGCTAATAATTTAGACAATTTTCCAATATCAGACTTGGTGTGGACCAAGTAAACGGCAGAAGAGTTTTTAGAGTTCGATTTTTTGTTATTTTCTTATATCTTCCCAGCGATAGCACTAGGAAGTGGTGAAGGGCGGGCGTTTTCGGGGGACTGTCTTTTGTAATTTTGACGTTCAAGAAGTGCTGACTCGCAGCCTAATTTGAATAAATGACTTTTGATTTTGATTGTTTGTTTATGATATTTAAATAATATTTATTATTGAACGAGTTCTGACTCTATTTGAGTCATATTTATAGACAACATAATATTTATTTTAACAGAGTTAATCTGCAACATGCATTTTGACCTAGCACATTCGTTTCAGCTGGTGGTTTATAGTCTAATTATGCAGACTGGTTAAATGATGTACCACCTATAGGTAATGAAGAGTCGTAAAAATATAAATGATCTTGAAAGGGTCCTAGACTTATGTAATATTAAACTATTAAAAATTTTAAGGAAAAGTTCAGTAATACAAAAATATTCATCAAAGATGTCTGATTTCAATTCTACACGAAACGACATGTGACACTTTTACACCACAGCGCAGTGCTGAGGAATTTGTTGCGCCACTTCTTCTTCCCAGCGAAAGCACTAGGAACTGGTGAAGGGCAGGCGTTTTGGGGGACTGTCTTATGTAATTTTAACGTTCAAAAAGTGCTGATTAGCCTAATTTGAATAAATGACTTTTAATCTTGAGTAACAAGTAGTTGAAAACTTTTCTTTAAAAGGAATCGCTCGTCAGTTCCATCTTACACCAACCACCAAGGGTAGTTCATAGAAACCGCAACAGCGTATCGGTGGTACAGTACACGCCAGTCGCATTACCTCGTAAGGACCATACCTCTATCTCATCCGTTCGCCCTATAAATTCTAATACCATGTTAGTGCATAGAAAGCTTTATTACTACTGCATGTTTATGTTATCCTGGTACTATTTTCATAGATTTATTGAATGTGTGTGTTTATTTTGCTGGGTTTGTGTGTGTTTTGTGTATTATTGTGACAAATATAGGGCGATATTTGTGATGTTTTTACGAAGTAAAATATTATTTTGTGCCTCAATCTGGCTTATTTTTTATGGACACACAGAAATATTAAGGTACCTAATGGTTTCACCTGGTATTATTTATTGTGTGAAATAAAAATGAAAAAAAAAAAAAAAAGAAAGATTATTTCTTGCACAGGCTTTAGCCCGATATCCGGGACATTACAGGTAAACAAAACAAAACCCCTAGCGTGAGCGCTAATATGACTCGCCAGACCGAATTTTGCTGTCACAACTAATACAATAGAGTTGGCCGGCAGAGTTAAAGATATAGGTATACGAGGGCTAAGGTCTCTCTTGACGTATTTGGCTTTTTAGGGTTCCGTAGCCAAATGGCTAAAACGGAACCCTTTTGGATTCGTCATGTCTGTCTGTCTGTCTGTCCATCCGTATGTCACAGCCACTTTTTTCCGAAAATATAAGAACTACTATTGAAACTTGGTAAGTAGATGCATTCTGTGAACCGTATTAAGATTTTCACAAAAAAATAGAAAAAAAAACAGTAAATTTTGGGGGTTCCCCATGCTTAGAACTGAAACTCAAAAAAATTTTTTTCATCAAACCCATACGTGTGGGATATCTATGGATAGGTCTTCAAAAATGATATTGAGATTTCTAATATATTTTTTTTCTAAACTGAATAGTTTGCGCGAGAGACACTTCCAAAGTGGTAAAATGTGTCCCCCCCCCCCTGTAACTTCTAAAATAAGGGAATGATAAAACTAAAAAAAATATATGATGTACACGTAAACTACCACCGAAAATTGGTTTGAACGAGATCTAGTAGGTATTTTTTTTTAATACGTCATAAATCGTAAATTGTAATTGTACGGAACACTCGGTGCGCGAGTCCGACTCGCACTTGGCCGGTTTTTTTACTAACCGTATGAAACAAGATATGGAGAGGAAGGAAGTGAGATGACTGCTAATATACCTAGATGTATAAAAGAAAAATAGCTGTAGAAAAAGAGCTGTAGGCTGTTGACGAATGTTAGGTGGTGTATATAAAGTCCGTCAAAACCTGGCTATAAATTTACCCTCTAACATTACAAAGACAACATCTTCAATGCAACTACTTACCAACAACAGCGGTGCAATCCAATAAACTTGACATGACATTGACACAACATACCCCCGACATTGATTCACAATCTATCTGCCAAAGCCTTCCTAATACCCGGAATTGACAGATCACACGTTTAAACAAGCTTATAACAGTACCTGGGTCCACTCATAATGGTCCTTCCCAAGAAATCTGTAGGGCCTAAGGGCTTAAGGTAATTTCCCTTCATATCACAGGCCACCCATACAAGCATAGGTTTATGCGTTATTACATATGTTTTGTGACATTTGAAGGGTGGAGGTTAAGTTCGCGTGAGTGTAGCTCTGATTCAGTTTTGTTGGGGTATAAATGGATGGATCCACTGATAATCATCAAACATTATTTGATCGAATAGTAATAATATGAGCTTTCTGTGGCTTTTGGCCAAGAACACTATTCACACTTCTAGTTAGCGAAATTAAAGCAAAATATCATCGCAGATTTTCGTCAGAGATGATTTAAAGATTGAACCAAAAACATCTGATGGGTACAAATGCTACCAATGGCGGTTGACCACTTTTCACCGTTGTACCCTCAATCATTAGCTTGAAAACTGATTCATCGCCAGTGCCCGGATGGTACAATATCATCGCGAAGATATTTTTAAGAAAACCAGATTTAGGAGTTGGAGGGGTTTACAGCAGCGTTTGCATGGTTCACCCAAATCGATGTTAATCTTTATTGAAAACTGCAGCAAGTCCTTCTGCTAGATAGGAAAAACCTTACTGAGATGACCAGGGAAATGCAATGAGAATCATAAATTCCAATATAAATCCTCCATTATCTCCCTAAATCATATCAAAAGCTTACAATAAAGACGTTACTTCGATAGCACACACACTACACACAAACATGCACATTTCTACACCTTTGTGTTTTCTATGCCCGCTCAGTCAGGGCAACACAAGGCAGGTCTCTGACACGTTAAGTGGATATTTTACAAACTATTACAAAGCTTGTACAGAATGTGGGTAGGTCATATTAAGCCGTGCTTGCTCCAGTTATGGCGGGAAAGTTGAAGTATTTAGTTACAAGCTTATTAGAGTTTTTCGAACATTAATCGGTTTTCATACTCTCGGTTTTGTTGTCAATTTTGTACGAGATTTTAATTTTCTAATCTCGTTTGCAGTATCACTATTACACTTTGGAGAAACTCAGAGTTTATTAAAAGTGTCTGTGTGTTCTTTACCAACGCCTAAATGATTGTAGCGCATAAAAATTGCTCTTTTTGACTGACAATATGTATGTACTAATAAAAGAAAATGTTGTGTCACCAAAGAAATTCAACTATACCGGGTGGCAGGGACATTGACGCACAACCTATTCCCATCAATGCATGATTCTGGACCTCTCTGGGTTGATATTTTTGTCTTTTATTAAAAATAATAATTGATGCTCCATACAAATAATAATTGATGCTTAACACTTACGCGGGTAAGAACCCGCGTAAGTATTGTACTTTTGTAAGAAACAGCTGTTTTTTTTAATAACCGACGAAAAATTTCAACGCTCCGCCACCCAGAATATCTTTTTATGAAATGCTGTCATGCTTATCGCTAGGAGTACAAACTGAAAGACGAAAAATGCGCACTAGCTTTAAATAGGACTTCTTATATAAGAAAATATCACCATACATGATACACCATTCATAGATTGTTTCAAAGGCACAGGTTGTAGAAAAAACCTTAATTAGCAAATAACACGGGCGACACAGTTAAGGTCAAGCAGGTGACGAGGCGGCGCTGGACACGTGTGTACGTGTCCTTATAATTAGCGAGTGCGAGTGGGGTACTAATGAGAGCTATTGTTTGGAGTCGACGACCTAGCACTTGACTGAGTGGCTTAAGGTGATGACTTACGAGTGGTTGAGGTTCTGGGTGAGAAATGTAGCTTTTCGATCTTCAAAATTCGAAGTGTTATTAGATTTTTACATCAGGAATTCCTCAAAAGCAGCCCGGTGTCTGGATTTGAGCCCAATTGATGGCAATAGGCTGGTCCCGTGGGACATGGGAGTTAAACATAACTGGTGAAATGTGGGTGATGTATAAGGCTATAGGTCAGTTCTGCCTAATCTTTATAGGTATGAGGAACAGGGTGTAAAGTTCTCTTGTCCTCCATAGAAGAGTGAGGATCCTCCGAACAGACGAGTGTTGTTTCTGTTGGGCAACTGCCAACTGCCTAGTTGTACGGTAAACTGCTGCAGATGCAGGATCTTGCGTGACGTCAGTGTGAGGCTTACTTCGCATACACTTGTTCGTTAGTGGATGTCACATGTCTTCGAATTTTTGGTTCTAGGACATGCCGGTTTCCTCACGATGTTTTCCTTCACCATTTTGAGAACAGTGGTGATGAAATGATTTACACAAAGTAAGTGCCTGCCTGGATTCAAACCCATGACCTACAACTCGTAAGTCAGGGTCGACACCACTGGGTCACCACGACTCTCATGCTGATGCTTTAATGCTGCGTGTCGTGGGTTCGATTCCCGTACGGAACAAATATTTGTATGACCTACATGTATTTGTTCCGAGTCTGGGTGTTTTTCTATCTATAAACTGTATGTATTTACAAAAAAAAAATGTATATAAGTAGTTTATAGTAGTAGTTTTTTTTTGTAGTTTTCATCTTTTTACCATAACACAAGCATTAGGTTGCTTAGCTTGGGACAAAATGGTGCTGTGTGAAATGTCCAGGGATATTATTATTATTATTAATTAACTTTGTTAAAATCTATGCCTCTGTATTCAGCTGGTCTTCTACAGGATCTAAGCTATTCGCTCCATGCTACTGTCGATATCGAAGACCAGTCATTAATTGACTATTTTTCATCGCAGTTATAAAGAAGGATTTATCACAGTGTATATCAAAACTCATATTTAAATTCAATCTCATCCTAATCAACGTTGATCCATAAAGTATTTGCGCTCATTATTCTCAGTTACTATCTGACAGATAGCCGGGCTTTAATCGAAGATTAAAATTATCTGTCAGCTAATGAACTGCAGTGAGCGGCGCCGGCGCAAATTATTTAGCACCCTCTAGCAACCATCGCTTATTCGATTATAATTGTTTTTCACGCCTATTTCGCGTTATTGAAATAAATCTTTTGTTTTAATATTTATTATTGTTTTCGTGTGTTGATTGGTATTGTTTTGCATATGGGTTTTGTGTTTTGATTGTTTAAAGATTAATTGAAACTTAGTTACATACATAATTTGTTTATTGATTCACTGATTGATTATGAATATGAGGTAGGACAAAGTTTTTTGCTAAAAATATTGAAATCGAACTCTTACTAAACCAGTAAGTATACTTTTCGAGAAAACAAAAAATCAAGCTCTTGATTATTGTGGACACTTTTCTCTATTTCTTATTTTAGGTTTTAATTTTATCTTGATCTCCAAAACTTACCCTGTAACTTACCAATGTTGATTAAATTTATTATCAATTCGGCCTATATATAAAGCGTCAAAAGCATAAAATGATGCATTATTTTAGTAAAACACAATCTTAATAGTGTCACACTAACAACAATGGATACAGCACAAATCTTCCCACACCTTGAACACAAGCCCATAGTCAATGAACTGATTCGTAAGCCTGATGATAATCATCAACATTACGCGTAGAACTAAGCTCCTTTTGTGTACACTCGGCCTTGAATCGCTGATGAGCAGGAAGCAAGGCCATCTCACACTGGGAAGTAATTAAGGAACTTTATGTCATTAAATGAGCAGAGAAATCTAAACCTTATGTCAAACATATATGTCATTTTGACATAAGGTTTAGATTGTCTATTGTTTAGTTTATTTTGGCAAGGAAGCTAAAGTTCAGTTATAAGTAGAGTTATGAAGGCAATGAAAGTGAAATTAGTATTGATATTTGGGCTTATACATAGAGCTTGAGTAAGTAATGAAAGTTACTGATTAAGTAGAATTAGGTTGCATTGTTAAGTTTATGTTCGTAATTGGATTTAAAATAGGATTGACTGTGTCGCTAGATTCATAAATCTACGTGTGGAAAATGAGCCTTAGAACCTTCTTTATAACTGTCTGAAGGTAAAGGAAAACACCGTGAACCAAAAATTCAAAAACATGTGACATCTCCCAACCCGCACTGAGCCCGCGTGGTGGATTATGACCCACGCCCTCTCACCAAGAGGAAGCCTGTGGGCTGTGTCCCAGCAGTATATAAATAATTCATCTAAAAAAATACAATCTTACTACCCACACTTCTATCCTATAAAATTAAGCAAATCAACACACATTTTTGCTTAAAAACAATAACACCAGGAAATTCATAAATATTTTATCTTTATGGTGGATTACGCCTGACGAGTCTGTATATTAAATCATTTTACTGATTACCAGCTCATTGTGTGCGCTCCTATTGTGTTGAGCGGTTAGTTAAAAGGTAACTTAGGTAAGGCTTGGGTTGTTTGGAAGCGGGTGGCGATCACGCGGAATTGACATCTATACTATATACGCTATATAATCTCTGGAACAACCAGCCGGATTTGAAAAAAAACTTTTTTTCATTTTATAGTCCAATTCTTGAGCAAGGCTAAGAACCTCACACCTCAGCCGCCGCGGGAGACGCTCCGGGCGTACCGGGATATTCCGAAAGGGTTACCGCTGCCCTGGAACAGAAAGGGCTGAGGAAGGAACACGGGTGGGTTTTAGTCAGTAAGAGTCTGACACTCCCTTCCGCTCCACCCAAAGCGGGAGGGGTCACTTGATGATTTACCATCCGAAAAAAAAAGGCTACAGGCTATTTAACATCACGAAAAAACTCAGAAAGAAAGCTAAAAAAAAGACCACAAAATAATATCGCGGGTTTGTGATGCGATGCGATATGTCGTGGGTGGGTCGGAGGAACGGAACAAACGGAAGCTAATTAAGTAAAAACTTTCAATAGACACTAGAATGAGAAGAAGTTTTATTTAAATGCTATGAAAGTCCCGCATTTTTGACAATTGGTAAAAAAAAACCGATGCAACTTGGATTAAACTTTCAAATATCATAATTATGGTAATAGACCAATAAGACCAATGGTAAACACGTCTTCCATTGTTACTGAAACATGAAAGTTCAAAAACGGCCAGAAGACTAATTCTCGTAATTAAAAACGTTCAGAATGTAGTCGCAATCTCATCTCAGCGATAAATCAATATCAAAAACTTATCAAAAATGTTGGGATATTACAGGTATTATTGACAGATCAGACTGTGAACGTTCTTAAAAATTACGAGAATTGCCCCTCTGATATCCGCCTCATCTTTCACCTTAAGCCACACACAATCAAAATTTTTATATCCGCAACAGTCATAGCTGGGAAACCAATCTGTCACCTTTTATGAGTGTTGACATCTAAAGGTCTATTTAAACATTACATTTTAATTGGGTTAAAAGACATCTTAGTATTTATCGTGTCATCTTACAATAGTGCAGTCTGCATAGTTTGTTATAATAAAACCTCTTTGTTTAGTTAATGCGTTATGTCTGAGAGCTAGATGTTCTGAATAGCTTGTTCTATGCAGTTTTTGAATTCGGTTTTGTTTTAATGTTGGTATGGCATGCTTCGGTTTTTGAATGTGACCTGTGAGTTGAGCTAAATGTTTGTAGATTAACGCGACTGGCTTTTGTTTTTGTATAACAGATCTTTAGATTGAACCGTGTTATCTTTAGCTATAACAGACAAACATTGATTTATAAAAAGAATAGAAAAATAACGGGTGTAATGAGATTTAGCTTATAAGCCAGTGACAAGGATAAAAATGTAGAACTATCTTATTTCCGTGCCTTGGAAAGTACGTTAAGCCGTTGTTCCCTGCTGTCCATTCTTGAATCTTTGACAGTCGTTACGGGTCGTCAGAAGCCCGAAAGTCTGACAACCAGTGTCACCAAGGGAGATACCCCTTGGTAGGAGTGGTTGTCAGACGTTGTATGATTTGTATATGCTATACGACAGTATTACCCAGTAACTGGATTGGGGAAGTCAGATAGGCAGTAGTTCCATGTAAAATACTGGTATTTAGCTGCATCCGGTTAGACTGGGAGCCGACCCCAACATAGTTGGGAAAAGGTTAGGCAGACGAGGGTGATCTTCTAGGAATAATTATTGAAGTAATATAACATACTGTGGTTTTATTCACTCGCCCAGGAACTGAGAGCTCGTAACGCTCTCACATTACTTGTATGTAACAAAACAGTGTATACCTAAATAAAATTAACATGTAAATCTGATAGTTCAGACATAATATTATGACTGTTCTTTAATGAAGTTTTATTGCAATGCTTAGTGTTTATTTCTTAACAACGACTTAATAATTGCTCACATCTATTAGGTCATAAAAGGTTAATGCTGCTTGATTTATAAATCAGGGTTCCTTACAGGTATTTAAATGTATATAATGTACATACAAGTTATCTCTTAGTTAATTTGGCTTTTAGTATGATTACCTACTTAATAATGCGTTAAAGCTGCGTTAAAATGCTATCTACGTAAAGTTTAAAAAGTAGGTGCTTCTGGAGTTAAAATCGCTGAAATCCTGTTTCCGTGGTACCTAAACTCATGTTTAACTACACTAGACTACGGCTGTCACCAAGGATATATATGGTGGGATATTCAGCTTAATTGATAGTCAAAATAAACGATGGGCCTACCTATCATTATCATCATTCTCTTTTACACCTTTATCCCAATTTCTTCATCATCTCACTCCCTTTCTAACAACAGCTTTTTTTCTTTATAACATCTTTCATCCGGTCCATCCATAGTTTCTTCGTCGTCCCTTACTCTAATACATCCACACATTTTATAATAAAAACTTCCCTCACGACACTGGCCTCACTCCTCTGCATTACATGCACATTCCATGATAACCGATTTCCACCCAACTTTTCAGTTAGCCTTGCCACTTTCAGACTTAGCAGGCCTACCTATATCATCATTATCATCATCTGCCTAGCAATATTTTACATGGACTGACTACCCATCTGACCTCCACAACCCAGCTACTGGGTAATACCCACCACCCCATAGGCCTACTTATATAAAGGCACATAAAACTGAGCCTGCAGCCTGGTTTCTATACAATTTTCTCCTCAAATTAACAGCTTAGGTATGTAGCAGTAAATACTACTAACAGAATAAATATTCAAATGAAACGATACCCTAATCTATAACCAATTAAAAACTTAAATAAACGTTCTTGCGAAATTAACTTTCGCAAACTCTACCTAACTTTAAAAGCTAGTCGTACGTATCAGAATGACTGACAAGGCATTAGTGTAACTTCTCATGTTTTTTACACGTTATATGTAACTTGTATCTAGATCGGACCAAAGGTTAGGCTGATCGGTAATCGAGAGGCTGTATGATAGTAGGAAATGAAAGTGGCTAGATATTAAGGTAAGTGAAATATTTTGAGTTAGAGTTATGTTTTGACATAGTTATGCATAGCTACGGGATGTCCTAAAACCAAAAATTTCGAAGATATGTGACATCTACCAACCCGCACTGGGCTCGCGTGGTGGATTACGGCCTTCTCTCTCTCACACAGAGGCCTGTGTCCCAGCAGTGGGAACGTTATAGGCAGATCTTGATTATGGTATGCCTATTTATTTTAACTTAAACAATATATTAAGATCTACTTGGTTACTCAATGCTAGCAATATATGGAAGTAAATTCATTTAAAGTCAGACATTTTTTTTGTATTTAATTTGTTTTGTCATTCCTGTCAATAAAATGTCATAGCTTTTCTGCAAAAGAAACTAAAAGCAGTTGCCTAAAAGCACTGGTATCTCTCGGTTTGATAACCAATTGTAACAATTGTTTTCTTCTTATATTCTTATCGAAGTTTTTGTTTTTAATTTGATTAGAATCGCAAAAATACCGTGCCTGACAACAGTTCTATTCTGTAGAATTTAATTCGAAGCTCATCCGTTTTTAAAGTAAACCATCGCCGATTCTCTCACACCTCGACACCTTTAGAATTTCGAAGTAGTGTTAAGACAATAGACGCTGATAATTGGTCCTGCATTTCATCATTATCATTTGCCTAGCCTTTTCCCAACTATGTTGGGGTCGGCTTTCAGTCTAACCGGATGCAGCTGAATACCATTATTTTACATGGAGCGACCGCCTATCTGACCTCCACAACCCAGTTACCGGGTAATACAATACCCCTTGGTAAGACTGGTTGTCAGACTTTCGGGCTACTAACGACTGTCAAAGATCCACGAACAACAGCCGGGACCAACGGCTTAACGGCCCTGCATTTCATAGACCACATTTAATTAAAATACCATTTAAATTATCTGTCCACATTTAAATGCTCTGATTTAAACTCTCCACAGCCCCCGAGTGCAAAGTGCAGATATTATTAAAATATGAATCAGTTCCGCATACGGAATCTGATTTAATAGTCACTGTTATTGGATCCTTATAATTTATTGCCATTTGCCTTCGTGGGAACGACTGGGTACTTAGACTACTATCACACCGTACTGTAATGTTATCTCGACTCGGCTTTTAAATTGCTCCCTTATCTGCTTCGCCTTTGGTGCGAATATGAGTTGTAGATTTTGGAATTATAATTTCATTGTTTCTGGGATTTGATTTTGCAATGTTATCCGTGTTTATTTTGTGTTTTAATAAACGTAAGGCTCATTTTTTTAACGCCAGATAATTTATCGGAGGAATAATTTTGAATTTTTGACACTTCTTCCATACAAAAATGGTCAGACGTAAAATTCCACGAATAAAAATTATCTGCCGAATAAAAAATCAACCCTTAGGCGAGTTACAGCTTTTGCAAGACTAATTAACCGGTTGAATGCTGTAATTTCAGAAAAAATAAATTAACCACTGTGTTTCGCGTGGATCCACGTTATACGAAGGGTTAAAGCGTTTTATGATTTATAGTAATAGTAATTTATATCGAAAACTTCAGTGCACGTTACATCAATGAGGTTGTGACCTAGGACAGCCTATATGACAGGATGATTTATCTTTTATGTTCCTGTTAAGAAAAGGTAATAAAAATAATGTTTATGAAGATAACGCATTTTTTTTATATGGGTTAGGACAGCATTTATTTTGTTAAAAATTCCAAATCAAAGTTTCTATTCATTTACCAATAGCAAAACAAAAAACAAAATGTAGGTATATAAAGAGTCTTATTGGCAACAAGAAAAGGTGATGACAGACAGTAATTTTACATAAACAGTTAAGTTTGCACATATAAGCAGTCGCTCCATGTAAAATACTGGTACTCAGCTGCTTTCGGTCAGACTGGAAGCCGACCCCAACATAGTTGGGAAACGGCTAGGCAGATGATGATGATTTGAGTTTGTACATCACAATTTTTTGGTTTGACCCATGACCCCCAACCTTAGCAGGGCTTGTATCTTGGGACACAACAACAGATCTACGCAATTCCAATTCATACGACGTCGGTGTATAGGAATGACGCTTAGTATTTAATTATTGGTGAGACATCAAGTAATTAGGTGCCACATTTATGCAAATAAACACTTTAATGGCGATGCATATTATCGCTACAAATAATGTATGGGTTGCAGGGGACGAACTGATGTGTTATGCAAAATATTGTTTCTTGCAAAGCGTCTGTTGTACAAATTTTGTCATATTAATTTTGTTATATTTTCTTCAATGACATGTTTTTAAACTTCAAATTATTGCTAGAGATTTTAGATTCTAAGTTATTTTTTGTTTAGTTACCACATCTTGTATCTCATTTTGTATCTCATTTTGTACCTCACTTTGTACCTCACTTTGTACCTCATTTTGTAGCTAGCTGTAATGATTAGTATAGTATATATTACTATAGTATAGGTACATATTTAACACGTGCTATTATCAGTCAACAATCTATTGTGGGGATCGGAACTGCTTCTCCTAAACACATATTATTTTGTAATTTATCTAGGAAACCTCTGAAAACAGCAACCATCCAATACTCATCATCTGCCAAGCCTTTTCCCAACTATATTGGGGTCGGCTTCCAGTCTAACCGGATGCAGCTGAATACCAGTGTTTTACATGGAGTGACTGCCTATCTAAAAGGTAAATGAATTTTGATTTTGATGGATTTTGGTAATACGATACTCCTTGGTAAGACTGGTTGGCAGACTTTCGGGCTTCTGACAACCCGTAACGACTGTCAAAGATGTACGAATGACAACGGGACCAACGGCTTAACGTGCTTTCCGAGGCACGGATGGGTCTTTGTATGTAAAGATGGTCACCCATCCACGGACCAACCGCGGCAAGCGTAGCTTAACCTGATCAATCGAACCGTGCGGCTGTTATTTCTCAGCCCCTCTACCAACAAATACTAATTTCCTTAATTAGTTCACATTAAAAACTGTATCAATATACTCTAAACAAAACCCATCCAATCTAAAAGCCACTAACTCCACACACTAAACAAAAACCGTCGGCAAAACAAACCAGTATCCTCTCAATCCGCAACTAGAGCCTCTTAGCTAACCGTATCTATCAATTAAGGCCCAGGGAACGCGTGAGTGGACTTTTGATTGATCCATCAATAAGTACATAAATCCATTAAGGTAATACGCATGGCCTGTTAATTGTGTATTTTCTACGGCTGTCAGTCGAGATACATCGAAGTTCGGAGTGATTCGAACGTTCGAAACTGTTTCGAATAGTGCTCAGCGATTGGGCAATTAAAACATCGTGAAAGTTTGGATGATGGCGGATTAATGTAAAGTGGCCAGTTACAGGTGGGTGGCGCAATCAAATTTTTACGCGTGTTTTACAGTTCAGGGTGGGCCAAATTTTTTGCTGTTGTAGCAGTTAGTTTTATCTGTTTGAAGAATTGCGTGTTAATTCAAGGTGCTGAACTTTAACTTCAATTTTAAGTTATACATAAGTATGTATATGAAGGGTTTTTACCATCCGCGATTTGGTGGTTTTCTGGGTTAACGTCTATGTAAGTATAGATCGACAGCCGACCAACCTCCCCAAATATTGTAGGGCCATCCATGGTTTTGGTAAAATTTCGTTAATTATTAACGTTTGCCAATTTAACCATATCATTTGTGTTTTCAGTTAACTCCTAAAATAAAAGTTTGTATATTAATAAAATTGAAAATAAAATTTATTTCTTAGTACCTAATGGAATTGAAACCGAATATTTTTCTATTTCTTTCTACCTTCGATCGCAATCTATTTTAAATACAAATATTCATATTAAATCAATCTAAGATGATATTCAAATCGTGAACAATAAGTTTCATGTTGTGGTATTGTGGTTAGATGCTACACCGATGTTCTGCGCAATTAATGTAGTAATAAATGAATGAATTCATAATTTAATACATGAATATGCTAATTAGGATACTGACATGACTACTACAGTGCTTACGAAGTGATGTATGAAAATTATTTGTTTTTATTAAGATTTATTAATGTGCAAGCATTCATAAATCTTAATAAAAACAAATAATTTCCTAGAAAAAAATTGAAATCCTAGAAGTTATTTGTTCAGGCTTCGTTGCAGAAATACGCATAATTATGTTTTTCTATTGAGATTTTTTCGTAATGTTAGCAATTAGCTTTAGGTATCAGAAAATATTCAATGTTATTTTTAAATTACCAAAACCAGAATTACTAAAATCTTATTAATAAACTAGCTTTCGTGGAGGTCGGAAATTACCCACGGGAGGAATATTTCATCACGGTAGTACCTACTACCGTGATGAAATATTCCTCCCGTGGGTAATTTAAGAAAAAGGGTCTTGATAGACAGACAGACGGACGGACGGACGGACAACAAAGTGATCCTATAAGGGTTCCGTTTTTTCCTTTCGAGGTATGGAACCTTAAAGATCGGAAATATGTGAAGTCTACCAACCCACACTGGGCCCGCGTGGTAGATGACAGCCCCACTACCTCTCAAAAGGAGAAGGCCTGTGTCCCAGCAGTGGGAACATTATAAAGGCTGATTATGCTATACCAATTAGATACGATCAGTTTTTTTTTCATTGTGTAAATTAATCAGAAAAGAAATGAATTTCAATTAATGATAATAGGTACATACCATAACCTGTTAGAGTTAACGAAGGAGCACCAAAGGAAACACTTGTTATAAGGATTTATATAATACGTTTATTATCCTTTTATATTTATATATTGGAAGGTGTGTTTACTATTATTACGTGAGACGTGTGTATAGCTATACTAATTTATGGGCCAATAATCTCTCCATGATATTAATATATTTGCTCATAGCAACATGAGCATACAAAACGAAACATACAGGTTTACTGCAACTTTCAATTCTTCAAAAACCATTGAAATACTTAATTTCAACCTTGAATCAATCATTAATAAAGTTAAATTCTGTTTGCAATTACAAAACCAGATACACATGCGGCCAAATGAATGGATTCATCTCTAAATCTCTATACCTCTAATTAAAACTGATGTACCGTTTCATTATACGCCGTAATGAGTTTAGTTCTAACACAATGGTTTAATTAGATCGAAGCTGTTCATTAACATACGATTGTGTCAAAACACTCAGTTCTGTCGTATCGGACTGTCAACTAAATGTCAAAGATGTGTCGGTGGGTTAGTGACGTCGGCCTGTTGTGTAATGTACAGACGAGTGCTCAGTCTTGTCGTTAGCTTAAAGAAGCTTATATTTTGGCGTTACGTTACTTGTCATTAATTAAAATTATTGACTTGAATTTCTTTGTGGGTTTGGTGTTGATTTTATGTGAATTTTGAGATATTTGATTTTTAATTATTTTAAGTGACTATGGAGATGATATTAAAGCTTTTATGAAAGACCGTGCCTATGTTTATTTTTGTATTGTCGAAGAATGTTTAAATTCTTCATAAGTATGCATTTTTAAAGAAAAACTTGAATAACGATACATTACTATTTAGCTTACACAAATAATACGTTTTCGTTCTTAAAGATTTTTTACAAACAAACAATCAAGAACCCATAAAATAAATATATTAATCTAAAACAATTTTCCCCTCGTGTACACTTGCGGCCAAACAAACCTGCGCGCGTTGATCGGCTTACGACGGCTATCAACTGGTACATCGACATCTGTCCACGTGCCCGGATTAAATGGACCGTGTGACATGTGATTGTACACTTATTTGTACACGAAGTGTATGATTAATGGTTCAGTGATACGCGTAACGGGATTGGGAAGTAATGATGGGACGATACCTTGGTTATACGAGTTGTATGCTCTTAGGTGAAGCGTTTTTAACATTTAACACAAAAAACTTTAGAAATAGAAGTTTGAGACGAAAATGTCCTTTCATGATTGATTAAGTTAAATGGTCAATAGATTGTCAGATTTTATTAATTAAACTTTACCTACTCAGTTAGTCAAGCGCGACAACTGAGTGTAGGGTCCCGGGTTCTATTCTCAGGTCGGGTTGTATATTAGAAGGTTTGGTTCCCGCATTCAGTCCTTCAAGTGAACCATTGTGCGTGGGCCATGACGGCCGTCGATATTTATTCCAATTCCATTCCCAGGTCGGTCAAAGAGTTACTGGGTTTTTCTATTAGGAATTTCTTAGTAACAGGAATTTGGTATTTGGTGATGATACTCCCGTGCCTCGGAAAGCACGTTAAGCCGTTGGTCCCGCGCCTGATCTCTCTCCGGTCATGTTGGGTTACGTGCCGTCCCATCGGACTATGAGAGTGAGGGAAGAGAGAGAGCACCTTAGTCTGCGCACACACTTGTGCACTATAATCTCCTGTGTCGAAGGCTTGTCTCTGTTGAGATTGGCCGCCGTGACAGAAATACGGTCTGAAGGACTATTATTATTTCAACTGCACAAAGCTTCTAGTTGTCTGTGTGTGTTGTCTTCGAGATAGAAAAACCCCAATAAGGAAAATATGAATAAAAATCTAACAAATCAGATAAGACGTCAAGTAAATAACTGTGAACAGAAGACCAATTCTCGTAATTTAAAACGTTCAAAATCTAGCCGCAGTCTCATCTCGGCGACAAACAAATGTAAAAAAGTTGTCAAAATGTATGGAAATTAGAGGTATTTTTGACAGATTGAGACTGAAATCAGACTGTGAACGTTCTTAAAATTACGAGAATTGCCCCTCAGATATGGACTTCAAAAAACAAAAGAAAACGTCATATAATAAATCACTTAAATGGTCTGCTGCCATTAACTTTTTACCCCACTTTCTATAATGGTTGTCGTCCAATATGATTTTAGAATGCTTTAGTGAAAATACCTGGTTACCTTGACGTTGGGCTATAAAAGCAAGTCATCTTTCGGCCTAATATAAATAGCGAACATTAAATCAACGAGGCTGGTTGGAGTACACTTGCGGTCCTAAAAATCGGGTTAATTTGGTAATTTTCATAGGTCGCAGTTTCGAACATTATTTGTATTGTTTTTGTTCTTTTATCTATTTTTGGTCAAATAATTATGACGTCTTCTGTCGATATTGTCAAATGCGGTCACTACTATACTACAATACTGGTATTCAGCTGAATCCGGTTAAAATGGAAGCCGACCCCTACATAGTTGGAAAAAGGCTAGGTAGATGATGATGAAGCCGACAAGTATCTATAATTGGAGTAGATAACAGTAACAGACAACAATTTCGAACACAGTTAAGTAAAATCACTAAATAGACTTTTCTATTTGCGCAAAACCAACTGATTAATTCTGTGGGTTTCGTTTTTCTTTCACATTCCCTTTGCAACACGTATAATAAGTATTCATCAACTATGTCAGAGAAGTTCTGTTAAAGACCCTAATAAAAATCGAATAAATGAAAACGACTAAAGAAAAAAACAGAAAAATATTTTATTTAAGACACACTCAAGAAATACAAATAGTAAAAAGGAGCATTAAAAACTAACAAAGTTACATTAAAAATAACCAAAAAAATAAGCAAATAAACCAAAAAAAGACCTGCGCGAGCCCAAAAGGCTCCTACATCAGCATAATGCTGCGATGTAACTGTGACCACTATTCAGTGGCCCGCAGTGTACACGTGCCCCGTGATGCCGTAATGGCCTTACGCACATTACGTTAGTTTGAGTGGCCAGTACTGAACAAAAAACACACCAAGACAGTTCGAGTTATGCGCGGAACGCACCAAGGGGACCGCTTTAGTCAACATTTTGAAGGTTCACTATTTTTCATTAGATATCCACTTTACGGTCCATATGAGAGCAGTGGTGACCAGTCTGACGGCACGGTTGGCGCAGTGGACTGCTGCGCTGCGTGTCGTGGGTTCGATTCCCGCACGGAACAAATATTTGTATGACCTACATGTATTTGTTCCGAGTCTGGGTGTTTTTCCATCTATAATATGTATGTATTTACAAAAAAAAAAAAAAAAAATTGTATGTAAGTAGTTTATCAGCCATCTTGTTACCATAACACAAGCATTAGGTTGCTTAGCTTGGGACAAATGGTGCTGTGTGAAATGTCCAGGGATTTATTTATTATTTTATTATTTAGTAGTAACGTGCGACTTATGTGTTGTGGGTTAATAAAACCATGAAAAATCCCCCTTTAGTATTCACGTAAAGTGGGGATGTTTTTTTTCTCGTCTGCTCCATGGTGTTGGGTATCGTTGGTTGGTCTTTCAAATATTTTGCGGGTTTGTGAAAACAATTTTTCGATTCAGGGATCCGTTTGTGAAATATTATAAGCTTTAAAGTGCAAATTTTTCCCCTGCCAGTTAAATGGTTGTTTTTGGACATGGGAAAAAATTCACGGTAGTAGTATACTCGTATATAACTAAGTTACAAGAAAAACTATCACAGCTAAGTAGGCTCTACAAGTTTACGAGTCAAACCAAATTACATTTGGAGTTCCAATATACGGGAGAACATGATTTTCAACTACAATGTTCTATGGAACCCTTCATTGTGCGTGGTCCAACACGCGCTTGGCTGGTTTGTTTTATTATTTTTAATCTGTGTGTTTATCGTTGATTTTATGTTATGCCCTTTAACCCTTCACATTTACTAAATAACTAATTATGTTTACATACCTGTGGTGGGACCCTGGTGATCTGCTATACAGGTACCTATTCCTAGTGCAGACACCAGTCTCTCACAAACTAGTGTCAATAGTTTCTAAGCCTGCCTTAATTTATATGATGCCATTGTTTGTGAAGAGAAAATAAATTATTTGAATTTAAATGTTATAAACATAACTCATAGGTAAATTATTATAATATCATTATAAATCGCCCGTTTATTATTTAAATTATGCTGATGAATATATACAAATCTAACAAATACATGGAAGTAATTAAGTACAGGACAAATATCGGATTGAAATTATTATTCCATTGCATTTGCTAATGGTAAGCTGGGGGGATAGTGACAGGTTGTTAGCTTGCGCCCACGCACGCTGTAACCCATTGGCCTTAGATGACTCTTGTAACTTGAGCGAGATTATTATATTAAGGCAATGTCCTTACGTCGATATGTTTTGAAAGTGATCTATACTTCCACTTATACTCTTGTGTGAGTTACAAGTATGGGAATTGTGGTTGAGACAAGCTGCAACACGACAAGCAGCAAGCTGGTCAATGAGGTTGATTATGGCCAATTGTGGTTGTGAGGTAGTTCAAAAAATGTCATTGATAAAACACTCGAAGGAGTTTATTGATGGGTTACTAATCTTAGACAATTGCTAAGAAGTGAAAACATTGTAGGCTGGTCAGTCATGACTTGAGGAGTTTTACCAGACCACTGGCAAGAAAGGATAGGTTGGTAACCAATAATTAATAATTATATGTTATCAGAAACAATTTAACAGATCAGGAAAATGTTGATAAAGCCTTTCCTAATGCCGAAAAAGAAATCGAGTTATAATATTTCCTATTCCTAAAAAGTTTAAGTTTTTATAAAAGTTAGTTACAGAGGGGAGTGGAAATGAGAAAGGAGGCCTTTGTCCTACAGCAGGACAACATAAGCTAACAATAAACAATAAATAAATTTAAGTTCCAAAAACCTGCCTATCCTTTTCTCAGCTATGTTGGGGTCATCGGATGCCGATAAAAATTACGATAGCTCAGAAATTAACAGTAGGTACTCCTAATTATCACATACCTCAAAACTAGTGGTGCCAATGATATACCTAGCTAGGTAAATAAAATACACTAATGTACCAAAAATAAACTTATGTAAAAATATTGTGAAACCACCCAATGACGTAGTGTGAATGCTAAATGTTTTGGGAGGCTGTTATCATGTCATTAATCTGGCTAAACCATTATTTAGATAGCTGATAGTAGAAAAGTTTTGTTTAGTTCTAAAATATGCTAAAAAACTAAACAGAAGGTAATGCAGACTTATATACTTTTTTTTTTTACTAGCCTACTCTGTCCCAGTCCTGGGCAGAGGCCTCCCTCCACTCCTTCCATGTTACGCGAGCCCGCACGTCCTCCTTCCAGTTTTGACGGAACCTATCCAGCTCGTCCCGCCATCTCATATGTAGGTAGGTAGGTAGGTAGGTATGTCTCATATGTTTTCTTAACCCAATGTATGTACATTGGGTTAAGAAAACATTTTTTTTTTTTTTATGTTAGCCTACGCTGTCCCACTCCTGGGCAAAGGCCTCCCTCCACTCCTTCCATCTTCCGCGAGCCCGCGCGTCCTCCTTCCAGTTTTGACGGAACCTATCCAGCTCGTCCCGCCATCTCCTACGTGGTCTGCCGCGACCTCGCCTCGCTGTCTCAGGGCACCAATTCTGTGCTATTTTGGCCCACAGTTTGTCCGGCATACGACAGACATGTCCTGCCCAGTCCCATTTCAGTTGGGTAATAGGTAATGTATGTATGAACTGCAAATCATAAATCGTTTTATGCAAAACGATTTATGGTTTGCAGTTACAACAGCTTTTGCCTTCTAAAAAAGCGGTGTGGTCAATGTCAAATACTGGTGAAAATGACATTTTTATGACGGCCACCATTCTTCTGCCTACTACAAGCTGTTGTTTTGCATCCTTGTTGAATTTCAGGAGGGTGCTATGAAAGACATAAATAATCAAATAAAATTAAGATCCCGGGTAAATAATGAATACATACTTGTTTTAGAGTTATTTAAGTTTGACAGTATTTCAGAATACACCCCTTTCAAAGAACTGAATCGCGTTATGGTGTCGTATAAGCGGCCGCGCTTTTATGTGCGTGTAAAAGGGCAGTCACAGTGCGGTCTCACACAGGCCGCGTTTTAAACACATGCTGATTTCCGAAAATTAGAAAGAAAAACCGACTTTTTTTATTATTGATTCGTGTCGAGAATCAGTAGCACAGTTACCTCCTTGAATTTGACGAGGATGCAAAACGACACCTTGTATATCAGAATTTAAATAGGCCCATTTGCTTGAAACATATTAAAACCCATAAACATTAGGCAAAGTAACAATCGATTTTTTTTTATAAAGTCCTGAAAATTAATGTGTAAAAATATTTCGAAGTAAACAACGAGTTAAACAATTTCCATTACGTAGATAAAAAAAACACTACATAAAAATCTAAGAACAAGTATTCATTCAATTAAAGCCACTTCAGCGGCTTCCACAAAAATAACGTTTACCTAAGACAACACTTTGTCAAAATTCACTTAACAACAGCTCTAAATAAAATCACAATAAGTTCTGAAGTAACCACCTCGGTACATAGTGATATCGAATCACTTAACACACTATGTCACAAGCTAAAAGCTGAAGTGTAAACTACGGAAACGTCATTTTAGCACATTATGAAAGAAAACGTAACTATAGTTATTGATATAGGAAGGAATATAATACGCAATGTTTACATAGAATACGTCAATGTTTTACGAAATATTTTCAGGTTTGTATACTCCATGGTGATAATGGTTGAAGAAGCGACTTTTATGAACTCAGTAAAGACGTGGATACTCATTGACACGATTTTGGGCGATGACGACGAGGTGCTGTTACCTAGTAACAGAATTACAATACTTGGAATAAAATTGTAGTATACCTAAGTCATCTACATAAGAGATATCTATGAATTGATTATGAATATGGATGGCAGTAAGAAAGGAACCAAATATAAAGATGGATGGATTTGGCGGAAAATTGTATGGCTAGAAAAAAAAGAGATGAACACTGATAGATATGTATGGAGGAAAATTACATACTACAAATTACTACCAAGACAGAAGGTAAGAGAAAATGAGATATATGGACTAGTAGTTGACTAGCACACACTACGTCACAAGCTAAAAGCTGATGTGTAAACTAATGAAACTTCATTTTAGCACATTATGAAGAAAAGGTAACTATGGTTATTGATATAAGAAGGAATATAATACGCAATTTTTACGTATTATACGTTTGGAAATATTTTCTGGGTTGTAGCCTCCATGATGATAATGGTTAAAGAAGCGAGATTTATGTACTCAGTAAAGAAGGAATGACGTGGGTACTAATTGACGCAATTTTGGGCGAAGACGAAGGGGTTCTGTTACTTATTAATAGAATAAAATTGGAATACTTGGAATTGTGGTAAAGGTATTTATCACCTAAGAGGTAAGTTTTGATTATGAACGTAGAGGGCAATAAGAAAAGTGGTGGATGATAAAATAGATTGCTTTTTGAGTAAAGGTTAACTCAGAAGGGAAGGGTCAGAGGGTTCAGAAGGGATTATTAGAGATGTAGATATGAAGGAAAAAGCTTCAAATTAGTATATAGGTAGAATGCAAAGAAAGAAAGAATATAACGAGTAAATTACGAATAGTTTTCTACTTTTAACAATGCAGAGTCGATGTGCCAACGAATTCCTAAAATGATTTCATTACACTAATGGATGCCAGTTAAATTATTCTCGCATAACTGTCTTAAGTCATTGTCCTGCGTGATGATCACGAATCAGGTCAACCATGCGTGATGTACATGAACCGATCATGATATTATCACGATTTTTTTACAAGAAGTTACAAGTACTTTGTGTGCGTAGTACACGTGACAATTAGAGTCGGACGGCAGGACAATGTTTTTGGGTGGAAAGTAAAAATGGAAATTCACAGGTTTCACCGTTTTCTTTTAACGGAATTTGTTGTTTCCATACTTATGTGATTTGGAATTTAATCATATCCCTATGCCTGTATGGTCATAAATGCATATGGCCGTTTTGCGTGGATGTGACGCATGTTTTACCCCAACTTGTTATTTTTTTTTGTGTTTTTGTTCTTTTTATGCGTTATGTTTACCGCAAATAAACGTATTGTCTTTCTTCTTTTCTTTATCTCATAGGTAAATCCCCCACTGCAGGAGGTCTCATACAACAAAGGGAATGAGCATTGATATTATAAGACCAGAGTGACCAAAAACTGGTTCGACATGGGTTTTAACGACAAAATATTAGAACTAAATTCAAAGATGTAAGAAGCCTGGGCAAATTACTTTTGAATACGTCGGTTAATTCAGGTCGCTAGTTTGTTTTCAACTAAAAGATTTTGGTAAGAAACCCGCTGGCATATTTTCAAACCTGGCTGGATTTAAACTTACCTCGTGAACATGTTGGCTTGTGGAGTGGGTCAGATATCTAGGCACGCTCTGGTCGGCGTACCCGCGCGCCGTCACCGTTGTCATCATTGGCGACACGACGACCGCACCACTGCTCACCGGTACCTCACACCTGGAGAATATGGAATCATTAGAATACAATACTATCATTTGCAGTGCCATATATATAAAGCACTCAACAGGTTGCGTACCCAGGTAGGCCGCTGCAAACACAGCTTGGCAAAATGGACGCCACTGATACAGCTTTTAAAGTGGCTTACTGGGTTCAATTAATCTAAAAACTACCATCGACATAAAAAGAGGAAAATGCGAAAATGGCGTGTGTTAAATGAGACATTCGTTTTAGGACTGTATCTGGGAGGTCCAATCAATGGAAACGAATCGACGTCATTGGATAATGATGAATGATCGTAAAATGTTCAAGATTTCCAAGCCAGCCGGTGAACAGCATACATTATTTTAATTTTTACATAAATAAATACAAAAATAAAAATGAGTAAATTATTCCCAAGGTTCAACTTGACGTGCCATCGGCATTGCTTACTAATAGCGCGATAATGTGGGGTGAGGTAGGTCATGTTCAAAATTCCAAGTATTGACCAATGGGTGCACAGTTGGCTAAAGAACACTTTTCTGATGACTGAGTGCGTACTGCGTCAGATGGGACATATACATCATATTTATGAAAAAAAAATATATTTTTGCCACCTGGTTAAGGAAACAGTGTATTATAAAAGTAAATATTACACAAGTTTACTATTGTAGGTGTATATTTAACTAATGTTAACTCTACGCAGGCTAGTCGAGATCGGAAAATTAGAGTAGCATTAAAACTGAAACTGTACTTCGAATAGCTACGTATGACGTAGGTATTACGTATACATGACATGTGTAAATATGATGTTGCTATGGACTTTATTGATTATTTAATTACCATGACATTAGACAATGATTCCACGAATATTTTACGAGAAAATTGCTTCGTAAGATACTGCTTTCATGAATATAACTGGTGAAATATAGGTGTACTCTATGTGTACAGCTCTGCTAGATCCTTTGGGGATTGCAGGCACGAAGTTATGCTATAGTATGTGTTCTTTTACTAAGGACTTACTGAGAAGATTAAAGTATCTTCTCATAATCTACATACATCTACCTAAACAAACTATCTATAAGGCTGCCTCTAAATAAGCACAAACTACATCACAAAAACACCTGCTCACCAAACACTAGCTCCCATAAGAAAGATAACCAACAAACGGTTGACGACTCCTAATAAGGAAACGTAGGTACATGAAGCATAATAAAACAAAAAAGGTGCGCTAAACATTCTTCATTAGCGCTCCGACGCTGACTTACGCCAATCATTGGCAGGCGCCAGAAAACAGGCAAGAATGGGCATGGGAGGAGCGCTAATTATTGACAAAGTCAGACTTATATGGCGTGCCAAAACGATCATAAAACACTAAGAACTTATCACCATTTTCGTCTCGACGAATCGGTGTGAAGTGGGCATTGGTTACTGTGTATCAACTTTACATTTTTATGTGTTTTTTTTTCTGTATTATCTGTGAATGATTGATTATGATTTAAATGTCATGTCGTTTGCGTAATGTGGTTTTGTAGTTGTGTATTGAGAGTTAGGTTGATAAAAGGACAGAGGTTAAACCCACATTGGCTTGTGTCGAGGCATGATTGATTTATTAATGTTGCCAAGGCATGGCTTTTTGAAATTGATATTTAGCATAATGTTACAACAGGTGTTGGATATTAATCAGTTTAAACAGGGTTAAATCTGTCAATATCTACTGCACAATTTTACCAAGTTTCCTCAGAAAAAAACTAGCTGAGCCCCGCGGTTTCACCTGCTAGGTCTCGATCCCGTGAGGATATCGGGATAGAAAGTGTGTCCTTATCCAGGTCATGATCTACCCATGCTCCAAATTTCAACCTAATTCGTTAAGCCATTTTAGCGTGAATGCATTAAACAAACATACTCGTACAAAAGACGAATCTTTTTTCACATTAGTTCAGACAACGAACTTATGTGAAATTATTTTCAAATATATATCGAAAAAAAAAAACTTCAAACGTAAAACGTGTATGTATAAGGAAGAAATTTTCGACCCTTTTCGACAAATAATAGCATACATAATTGTAACAATAGCTACGCATTCGATTCGCTCTCGGCATTCCATAGCTCATTAGTGACGCAACCCAATTCAACCGAAAAAGATCAAATCGATATTGCTCACAAAATACCGTACTTGTCATAATCAGCAATTATACCTACTAACGTTACCTTTTTAATGCATACCTTTTACGCACATTTTTCATCGTAAACAAATTACAGTTTTCAAACCACCAATAATTTTGACCCGATGGACGTAAGGACGTATATTAAAGTGATTACGTCCACTTTCGACCGAGTGATTGGACATATTTTAGTGTGTAATTTTTCGTGTTATTATTGGTAAAAGCAATGTAATCGGTATAGGTTAAATGGCTCGTTATGTAGATTTTGAAAAATGGCCCTTTTTATGTGTTTTGTAACTGTTAATTTGTATTGTGTAATGTAATGAGGCGTATGTTTTGGTGATTCTAAAATTTAAATCAAGTAGGAATGTGTGCAAGTCTATTAAATTATATTAAGATTAAGTAAAGTATTCATAACTTGCTAACATTGATACCCAAAAACTGGAAATATTACCGAAAACTGTAGGTTTCAATCAGGGAAATTATTTAGTAAACAAATTGATATCCTACGTCAATTTGCCGTGTCATACAACTGTCAAAGAATGACAGTTGTGATTTCAATTTAGGGAACATTTTAGTTACGTGTATATTTATTTGACAATTCATGTTCTAGACTTGATAATAAGTAAAACTTTAGAAACATTACACTAGAAGTACCAAATACACGCGAAACATTACGCAAAAAGTACCAAATGCACCGATCCATGTTCCACAGACTCTCCATCAAAACCGTCAAGTGAGTCACAACATTATCCCGCAGTGACAAAAACGCAGCTTCAAGATTATAATACATTAATGCATCCTATACCTATCCCATGGGAAAGTTTATCATTCACCGAAAAACGAGAAAAAAAACCCCACACACACTACTAAAGAAACAATATGAGAAACTGCAGATTCTGTATCCTAGCCACTTACAAATCGAATAAAACAAACACTGATATTCTATTATGGTGATCATCTATCCCTTTCGCTCTCGCCAAGACGAAGAGGGACAGAGTTACTGGTTGAAATGTCGTAGGTCATTAGGTCCTTACCATGTAAGGTCTGCAATATGCCAATATGGAAGCCAGCCGTGACTTTTGTATGTGGTTATGTTGGGCCTAACAATAGGTTATTGGGCATAAGATTTAAACTAAATGCGTAGATGACCTGACCGGTTCAGATGACTTTGATAACGACAGACATTGTTGGGAATTAATTGTTCGGGAGAAAGTTATTAGGCTCCTTGTTCGTTGAAATGGGATTGCTGTAAGACTATGTGGATATATAGTTAGGTAATGAGTATGACGCCATTGTCTTCTTCATCTTGTGTTTCATATTGAAACTTGTTTTCATTGGAAGGCTGTAACTATACCAAACGAATATAGAGCATGAGCATGCATTCTTCAATTATCACAGGAAATTATACTTTTTGGTTGTAATAATGATTTTTTTAAAGTCGGTTTGATATTTGACACACTAGAAGACATAATTGGTCATGAACTGGACCAATTCCGGAGTAAACTCAAGGAACTTATTACATTTCAGTATATTTACGTACAGAGGTATTTTAGTGTCAAAAACAGCAAAGTTTTGTGGTCTAAACAAAATTTCTCCAACTAAACAGGAAAGTACTTTTAAAGACTTTCTATTCTCTTTTTAGGGTATCATGTTTCAGGTTCGCAAACTTTCAACCGGAATGTCTCAGTCTGACCCCCGCTATTGTCTCCAAGCCTTTGTTTGCAATTGTACTTTTAAATGTACTGGTTTCACTAATTTTATTTTATGTACTTGCCACGGGTCCACCTCCTTCAGTATGTACATATTTTAAGTTCGAATACTGACTTAGCTCCTTATGGTTATTTACACTATCTACGAATTTAGCCATATACTACTACTTCGTTGTCTAGTTACTGATGAATTGTTACTTAGATTTCCTGTTGACACAATTATTATTTCATTGGAAAAAATTTTGACGCTTAGAATAATCATGACTAAGTTTCGATGGTTAATAATTCAGCTTTGGAACGGGATATACTCTCGATTCGAACTTCAAAACGGTAAAGATATAAAACACATATATCAAATATGCTTATCATAGTCTGATTAGGTTAACAGATGACAGCGATAATCAAAAGAGTAGACGATCTTGCTATCAGATGAGATCTTTTTCTTGTGTTGCTGGCACGACAGTTATTTAAATTTTTTTGGCCCAAAACTTCGCCACTTCCACGGCGTTATCGGTGGCAGCGCAGAGGTCACTTTGGCTGCATGTTTTGGGGCACAGAGGGCAGGATAGGAGGTAGAGCATAGTTGGACACAGCTCCACATCCACCCTGCTGCCGTTGTACTAGCAAGATAATAATTAGATCGGAGTCCGGATTCGTGCCCGGTTGATACCAATAGGGCGTAACATGGAACTTAAACATAATTGGCGAAATGTGGGTCTACTATACGTTTAGAGGTATGAGGAACAGGGTGTAAAGTTCGCTCATACTCTATCTATAGAAAAGGGAGGATCCTCCGACCAGACGGGTGTTGTGTCTGGCGGGCAATTGCTCAACGATTGATGTTGGGAAGTTTGTATATATGCTAATTACGTGTAAACTCTGCTTGCGAGATGCAGGATTTGCGTGAGGTCAGTATGACGCGTTGTTCGCATGTGGCGTTGTAGATACCGCTACTACATACGTATACCTCTGCCTAACCCTTCGGAGATTACAGGCGTGATATTATGTTATGTTACAATTTTAGACAAGCCAAAGAGGATTGCACCCAATGATTGTTCAGCAATGCTTTGCAAATAAAATTTGACCCAAAACCAAAGTTGAGTGAACTGTCCCCAACCTGACCGTGTAATGAGCACACTAAAATTCATAGTACAGCTACCAACGTTACAAAAATTAATAACCGTATAAGAAAACAGAGGTTTGTCATACAAAAGTCATCCAGAATGTCGATTCAAATTATGATAAGGCAAGAGTGAATTAGTTCTGGTAGAACGTAATGGCTAGCGATTAGGTTATGTTGAGAACGTGGAGCTGTGATGCTCGGATGTTTTTGGATATGACAAGAGTTATAGTATTTTTTGGGAAATGAGTTTTGACTTCCTGTCTGCTGTTACCTATACCAGCGCCCTAATTGCGTAAAACACTATCAATCACAATCTGAATCATTTTGAAGGATATTGCTAATCCATTGCTTTATATGTTCGAAAAAAAATCGTAAATAACACAATGAATGTGGTTGAATTGTCAAAATGAGTGTTACGCAATAACCCCACCCCGCAGATGGTCTAATGGTCTTAAATTATCTTTTGTAATGGTTTGTCAAGAAAAGTGTAAATGTGGATGGCTGTTAGGAAAAAGGCAGATCAAAGAAAAGATGAGTGGGTTGTGTGAAAAATAATATATTTTTTGTAATTTTTATTTTTTTATTTTGTAAATTGTAAAGAAGTTAACTTTCTGAAGACGGGAGATTTGAAGACGAAAAAGAAGTGAAGCGTTGACCCAAAATAAATCGGGATAATGTCTGGAGGACGATGAGAATGTACGTGTCTGCTTTTAATTCAACCTGCTGGGTAAACCTTTGACGCGCGCCTTGCATGCACTCAACGAAATCGCGGAAAGGGTTGATTTATTTACCTGTTCTCTGAATGAGTTCACAAAAATTACTTTACAGATAAGCTGTACATAATGGAAAAAATATTGTTTAATACCACGCTACCGATTTGGGCAACCTGTAATGTTAGTTGTGTTGGGAATAATAAATATCTAAATAAAATAATTGGCTCCATGCTACCGTGAAATGCGAGATTGGAAGTAGGTATACAACGAAAAACCGCAGAAACATTCAATAAACTCGCCATATCCGATAGAAGCTACTTGTTTCATACCTCCATGGTAACGTTCATAGAAGCGCAGTGAATGATGCGACGTATCTCGAATGGCCCACAAAACACCGCTTTGATAAGCCTGACGAACTATTTTGTTCCGAGTTCCAAAGTCGGGGCTTTGGGCTAATCATAATGTACGCTGTTAACATTGAGTGATTTATTGTGAAGAATTTAAAGGAAATAAAATAGAAATAAGTTTTATATGAAGATGTGTTTTATGCTTGTCAATGGTTGAGAGATGCAATACGCATATTTAAGTAAAATCAGCCTTTAAGGTTCCCACTGTTGTAATCCACAACGCGGGCCCAGTGTGGGTTCGTAGATGTCACATACAATACATATAATATAATTTTTAATAATAAAAAGTGATATGGAATAGTGTCCACCAAGGTAAGTATGGAAAATATGGCGTGCCATGGTTGAGAACCTACACTCGGTGTTGAGTGGATACGAGTTGAAGACAAGAAGAGGCACACTGTTCTGCTAATTTCTTACATCGGACTTTATATTTTTTATTTGATCTTTATTTTTCTGTTTTTATCTAATGTATCTATCAGAAGGCCAATTCTCGTAATCTAAAACGTTCAAGATCTAGTCGCAGTCTCATCTCGGCGACAAACTAATGTCAAAAACTTGTCAAAAATGTAGGAAAGTTAACAGGATTTTTTGAGAGATTGAGACTGAGATCAGACTGTGAGCGTTCTTAAAATTACGAGAATTAACCCTCTGGTGTATTGTGTGTATTTTAGTCTGTGCTAAATAAATGTATTTTCTTTCTTTTAAAAGAGAGATAGAGAGAGAAATAAGTATGTAGGTATCAAGAAGATACAATACGTTGGATACAATTCTACCACCTTGGACCTAGTTTTAACAATAGCTGTTTAGGCAGAGAAGTTTAAAAGAGGCAAATTTCTGCCTACTAGGTAACAGCAGCCAAGTAAGTACGTATCTATACAATTCACTCTTATAATAATCCCAATAACATTAATATCCTGTAACCACCACAAAACATGGCCCCTGCCACTAAAAGAAAAAAAAAAAGAAAACATTTAAACAAAGACCACCTGCATCCAACCCTGTAAGTAAGTAACTGCTAAGTGGTGGTGTTAATTCGGCCGCTACTTACCACACGGCACCCTCCTGTAAACAGTCCCACTTGCTAATGTAAGTGTTAAGAATTTGGGTCCAAATATTTGTGAAACGTACGGTTTTTGGTGGCGGGGGAGAGAGAGGGATAATGCAGGTGTGTTTGGTATTTATATGGTTACAGCAAATAATAATTTCTGTTTGTGAAATTAAAACAAATCAGAGACAATGAGCGAGTACAAGGAAGCATTATTGAAATAAAATGAGGATAACACACTAGTGATGCTGAATGGTAAGATTTTTTTTTTTGTGGGCTAAAGCCACTACACCATGGATTCCTGAAAACTTCCAACGGCATCACAGAAGACCCAGGTGTAGATGGTTGGACGAACTTGACTATATGAGGGATTGGTCCATTTTGGCTCCAGATCCAGTTTAATGGAAAAAAGGAAAGGAAGGCCCTGCAGTGGGACAATGCAGTCTGATTATTATTTTATTTTTTTGCAACAAAAATTTACCTTTAAACGGCAAAAACGCCGCGCTCTACATTGATGAAAAAAGTAAATTGAATCATCATACATACCTGGGATTAGGATAGGTAGAGATCGAATAAGGAAAACCAATGCAGTTTTGTGCAAGAAAATTCCAGATTAGGTAAAAAAGGTACTAAGAAACGATGAAGTCTTGAAATAATAAAAACAACCATCACTATGAAAAAACATGTTTTTAAAACAACAATCTATTTAAACTTTTATTTTTAATTTAAGTTCCAAAGAACCTTACTCATTCAAAACAAAGATGAGTAAGCCTACATCCTATTCGAATTTCGAATCCTGTTCCTTCACATTATTTCCCATGCACAGATAAATAATATATGCGGCGATGATCTAACTTCGATCAAGATTACAACCTCATTGGTATTAAATACAGTTAATTATAGCGATTGCTCATAATTACCAATAAACAAGTAGCTACAACATTTATTTTTTTCAACTATTGAAATAAAATAATTCTCAATAGTGCCCGGTTTTTAATTGATCTGAGAAAATGTGGAGGGAATTAAGCTATTTTGTATCGTTTTTAAAGTGCAGTAGCTTTTTCTCAGTAACAAGGTCGGGATCACTATTTTACTACCTACTAACAAATCGTTGTGTTCTTTTTCTGTGGAGTTCAGACATTTTTGTTTTTGCTTCTTTTCGTCATGTTGTTTTATCCAGAAACCTCGTATTTTGCTTTTTATTTATTATTAAGAACACTTAACTTTGTTCTAGCTAGTTATTACCGTGCAATATGGGTTTTTATTACACAAGCTTAATGGTCTTTATCTCCATATTTCATTGAACGAACACATATTTATCATTGCAACCCGTATGTAATTATTACAAAAATAGCTACTGACGTTCGATAGGCCGTCTCATTGTGATGCATCAGAGAAAAGAAATCACATGGTTGCAACGTAACAAAAAAAAGGTAAAATAAAAAAGTAAACGAGATGCGCCCGCGTACGCCAAGATCTCGGTCAGGCAGGAGCCGAGTTCTTTTGTTTCCAACCTCGAATCAGCCAGTGTCTCGAATCTAGATGCTGTTTTCGAATTGTTTTTTCTTTTTCCCCCTATGGCTTTTTCTTTATTGTCTCAGTGCAGGCTGACTAAAAAAAAGTAAAAATCCGGTGGCTTATGGCTCTCCATTGATATGCGACGTTCGAATTGAAATTTAAATATTTGCTCGCATCCGCGACGGGCTTCATCTTGGGTATTTTGTTTTTAAAAAGATCTTTGTGTTTCCATCTTAATATTTTATTATGTTATTCAAGAAATACCGCGAGTACGCATTTATGTATTTTTTTGTTTAAATATTTTTGTTTACTGATCGTCGCCTCAATAAATTGATGGCAAACACTGTATTTTTCTATATTCTTTGGATTTATTTTGACTTTTATATGCATTGAAAGTATTTCAATCAAATTATAACTTCTTAAAGTACGTAGTAGGTAGGTTAAGTTCTGGTACTATATGGAAGTTTAGTTTTTGTATTAATAAAAGTAGGTATTTAACTAACACATGAATCCCATTTAAATATATTGCATATTTAAATGGGATTCATGTGTTAGTAGTAAATTAGCTACGATACATAATTATTAGATTGCCAAGCTAAATTCTTTCGTCGACAATCACACATAGCTAAAAGGTGTATTAACAAAACATACGTCAATCTCTTGTCATATATACTTAGTCTAAATGACAAGACTATTACGTTAAACCTTCACTTGTTACAACCGCACCTTCGTAAAACATAAAACATAGTTCCTTTTAGAATATTACACACACATTCTCCGAATCACTCGAAATATTTTTTTGGGTTCCGTACCCAAAGTAAAGTAGTAAGTCCGTCTGTCACAGGCCTGTATCTTTTGAACCGTAACAGGTAGACACTTGAAATTTTCACAGTTTGGACTACTATAGCAGCAAATAATACGAATAAAATAAAGTAAAAAATAAAGAAAAGTAAAAAATTGAAGGGGGCCTCCCTTCAATTTTTTACTTTTCTTTATTTTTTATTTCTTTAACACGTTTCATAAAAGAAACGTGTTAAAGAAATATCGAAGCTGTGGTAGCCCAGTGGTAACAACTTACGAGTTGTAGGTCGTGGGTTTGGACCCAGGCAGGCGCTTTACTTTGTGTAATTTATTTCATCACAATTGCTCTCAAAAACAGTGAAGGAAAACATCGTGAGGAAACTAGCATGTTCTAGAACCCAAAATTCGAATTCATGTGACATCTACCAACCTGCACTGGGCCCGCGTGGTGGATTACGGCCCATTCCCTCTCACAGAGAGTAGGCCTGTGTCCCAGCAGTGGGAACAGCTTAGGCTGATTATGTGAAAGAAATATGCAGTGTTCTGTGTTACATATTGAACTGTGGTACGGAACAAATCTGACTCGCACCTGGCCGCTTTTTTTGACAGTTAATGAGTCACATTTGTCTTTAAAAGTTCATAATGTCGAACGATATGTCATATTGGAAATGTGACGTTTAGGAATGGGAGCACTACTGCAGTTACAAGGTTAACAATCGGCTCTTTAATGTCAGGTATAGAAATATGGCGTGACGTAGTGGAAGAAAAAATGGCGATCCGCGTTGGTTGATTTGAACCGAATTGGCCACTAATGTATGGCGCTGGAAGAGGTTAGTGTTGGCTGAATGTGAAAAATACTTTGTCCGCAAAAGGGCAAATTTTTGGTTAGTTGGACTGGGCTAGCGTTGGTGTTTTTTTTTCCTAATACTTGTTGGCACATTGAAATTAGCAACTTGTACTTTGGTACTGACGTGTTCTGGAGTGGAGACCGCGAATCGGTAAACGTAAGGTGGGACGCCGTCAGGCTAGGTTCTTCGCAGGATGGCTGGTAGCAGCTGGATGAGAGTTGCCGAAAATCGAGTTGAATGGCGCGCAATAGGAGAGGCCTATGTCCAGCCGTGGACTGCTATAGGCTGATAATGATGATGACTGGGGTATTTATCAGTAAAATGAAGGAAAATAATGTTTGGTTGTTTTTGTAATATGAAAAAACATTGTTTTTACTTTTTAAGTTTACTACCTTTTAAAAGGTATTCTTAGCTTACCGTATCGACCGTATCCAGCCGGTCTATTTTGTCAAAATCTCACCGTGAAATAGTTGGTGAAGGAAGCTTGAAGTGAGCTGTCTTTCCACCTGACGCTAGGGATTGACACTATTGACAGCTCACTCTAAGCTCACTTCACCTAACTTTTCACGGCGAGATTTTTTTCCATCTTTAGATAAGTAAACTACAAAGAATCACAAAAATGTTAGTATTTTTTTTTTAAATATAGCTTTATAAAGTTCTACACCGAAATAATCCAGCCACATCTAGTATATCTACGAAATTATCTCTGCATTTTCGGTGATACGTTTTAAGCCAATTAAAAAAAGTCATGGTCAGTCATCGGAACGCCACAGATAACCGACAGCGCCCTCTGACCTGCGTTCCGTGAAACACAATTACTTACATTTCTTTGGTCTATATAAATTTATTTTTTTCTATAGGCAGGTAAGTATATCGATCTTCAAGCTAACCCAGACGAATCCGCCATAATCTGTCATTATTTTTATGTTGCATAATTAGGTATATATCTTATAGGTATGGCTTATTTCAACAGTGTGTAGGGGGGGTTGTGGCTAAGTAATAATAGCCGCACGGCTCGATCGATCAGGTTAAGCTATGCTTGCCGCGGTTGGTCCGTGGATGGGTGCCCATTTTCACATACCAAGACCCCTCCGTGCCTCGGAAAACAAACACGTTCAGCCGTTGGTCCCTGCTGTCATTCGTGGATCTTTGATAGTCGTTACGGGTCGTCTCTTAATTTTAAGCAATGTTTATGAATAAACCCCTAATAATGCTTTTTTATGTGCAATTATCTAGGTCTGTTTTCTAATGTATTCAAGACGTCCATGAGCTCGCGTTAAAATTTTCAAACTCAAACTCAAATCATTTATTTCGAGTAAACCATTTACAGGCACTTTTGAATCGCCAAAATTAAATAGTCGGTCAGTTGGTGAGAAAGTTAAAGCTAGTTGCCCATTCCAAAACGTAGATCTCTATGAAGAAGAACGGGCAAGAAACTCCACGGATACTCTTTTAAATCAAGATAATAGTACAAAATCCTGGGTACATTATTCTTATTGCTTCTATATGTGAGAACAATGTAACAAAGAAACAATTAAAAATATAAAATTAAAAATAAGCTTTTCTTTTAAGGACGAGTTCATTACATTATAACATTGCCAACAACTGCAAAAGAATCTACCGTAGCAATCAACCAAAAAAGCTACCAAGTACCTAAATCTTATCAGAAAATAATATTAGAGAAGAATCAAACGAATCTGAATATCTTCTTATAGCTCAGACTAAACTTTTATTTGACGCAAAAAAACCTAAGTGTGTCCTAATCCTATGCTACAAGAATTTTAGAAGTCGAATTGACTTTAGTGCTAATAAAATTAGATGGTCACGTCTTGCGATTCATAATGAAGCATTTCTAATTATGAATACTTATTAGGACGTTAGTGCATCAATCAAACGAGTTCTTAAAAATATATATCTTTGCAAAGCAGACTAATATTTCTTTTCTAAACGTATAGCCATTCAATAAACACAAATTGATCTCACATAAGCACTTACATTTAAATATAAAGACATAAACATTTAAATCAATCAGACGCTAATGTTCTCTAAATATTATTTGTTTTCAATGACTTAATTTGCAACAAATCTCTCGCACACTTAACTTTTCAAAACAAAGATAAGATACTTTGAATTCACGTCCGTTTTTGAACCGGTTTTTAAAACGATCACGTTTGATTCTCTATAAGAGTTAGACAGGGATGTATAGTTTACCCGTATTTTGACCAGTTTGGTTTTAAACCTAAGTGATCAAAGCGGAGCAGTGGTGTGGTGGCTCAGTGGTAACAGCCATGGGCGTAGGTTTGAACCCAGACAGGCGTTTTGCTTTTTCTAAATTATTACATCACCACTGCTCTCTAAACGGTGAAGGAAAATATCGTGAGGAAACCGGCATGTTCTAGAACCAAAAATTCGAAGACAGGTGACATCTACCAACCCACACTGGGTCCACGTGGTGAATTACGGCCCACTCTCTCTCACCGAGACACAGTCCTCGTGTCCCAGCAGTGGAAACATTATACGCTGATTATGCAACAATGGACAAGCTTATTGCCACTAACGGGGCAGAAATCCATACTCAAGGAAAGAAAATAAATAAAGAAAAATAGATTTATAAGGCTGGAAAACCTGCGAAGCACGCAGAAAGCAAGCTGTTGTGCTGTGTTTGTGTGCTGTTGCTGTGGGCAAAGCCGTAAATAAGTTACTAATAGGAAAAACCAAACATATTGCCTGGTACGGGGATCAAACTCAGGACGCCTGCTGCGCTAGCAACCACTTAGAGTCTTAGACCAATGAGGCAGGTTTTATATAACCTTTTTCTCAGTCTTTCGAACCGGTTTTGAAAATGATATTTGCTTTAGCTTTAAATAGTAGCCCCAATCTGTTTTATAACTTTATCAGATACTAATGATGAACGTAGTTAACTAAACAAGTTAATGAGTTAGTAATAAAATAAATACGTTGTAATCGTAAAAGGCTGTATAAACGTAGTTAATTCCATTTAGTGATTATGGTTCTTTTTGCAATGATTTAAGGATGATTTATGGCGTTTGATGGAAATATTAGAATGGGTAGACTTTTGCGATTTTGAAGACATAATATAATATATTGTAGACATACTCATAATGGCACAGGCACGCAAATAATTTTATGAAATGCAACATATCACAAAATAGATGGAGAAGGAGGGTGATATAATACAGGGTGGCAGGGACATCGACGCGCAAACTGTAACCGTGAATTCAGCATATGAGCTTAGACCCCGTAGCGTAGAAATTTTTCGTCGGTTATCAAAAAAAAAAATTCTGTTTCATAGAAACGTGCAATACCTACGTGGTCAAAATGTATGAAACAGCAATATTTTTTTTTAATAACCGACGAAAAATTTCCAAAAAAAATTCATTGCGCCCATTTTCTTCAAACCGGAACCCAACTATGCCAGTATTAGCTCTTCTAAATACTAACTAGTTACAATATGAATTGATAGCATCTATTATGATAGTTACTCGATAGCCTGTCGTCGACGCGTGTTGATCGTGTGTATGGACACTTAAGAGTGGCGCTACTATTCACCTAAGCAACGAAAAACGCAGCCAGACACTCCAAAAATATAATTACAAAAGTCACTCATTCTACATTAAGTTTACGAGAGCCAAAAAAATCACCTACAAAACTGGATGCGTCATATGTTTGACCTATTAAATAACATAGACACAAAAAACGAATAGAATGGACTAGTATTATTCATACCTACGTATCGCTCTTTTAGACGTGAGTACCTACTGGTTTTTTATGACAATTAGGTAGGTAGGACCCCATTATCCTTGATGATGGTGTAAAAACATTCTGAATGCTGTCAGTAACTCAGTAAATCGTTCTGCGGTGGTTTTTGGACACTTTGTTGCTGAGTTTCATAATTACTTAATGTTTCTTCATGAGATTTTGAAAATAGGTTCTATTATTTTTGTGACAGATTTGTTTTTTGGTTGGCAAGTACATAAGCTGCTGGTTTGCGGCCCACCTGATGTTTACTCGCTACCGACGCCTATGGACATTTGGAATACCAGAGGCATCGAAGTTGCGTAACTATTGAGAGACAAACCTGACATTTCTTATATTCTTGTATGCCTAAAATAGAATGACAAACAAGGAATAGAGTTTGCAGCTGAAGCTTCTAGGTACATACGTTCCACGATGCAAGACAGAGACGGAATTCACTCAGTTCAAATGTGATTTGATAAATACACTAGAAATTTGCCATAAAGGCTGTGAAGTTGAAAAAAACGCAACTTAGTAAATAAAAGTAACAAATTGGACTGATATAAAACGGACTACTTAAAACTGACAGTAAGAGTCAGCTATATGTCCCTTAGATGTTAAGAGTTGCATTAATAGACTCCTGAGTCTAGCTTACTCTCAGCCAGATTCGCAAATTCCAAATAGGAAATATCTGCTAAACTCATTATTGGTATCTATGAAAATATGAACAATATTTAAGTCAAACGAAAAATGGTGCGTTTCGAGGAATAATTTTGGTGCGTTTCAAAGTTGGTGCGCTTCGAGAAATACCCCGAAAATTATTGGGATGTAGTGAGTCAGGCCATAAACTTCTAAAAAATAACGCAAAATAAAAGGAAACCGAAAAATGCATAAAAACTTTTCAAAATAGCAAATGGATTACTCATTTGTTTTTGCGTCCTGTCAAGTTATTCACGTCGGCGGCATATCAAACGTTGACGTCCTTTCACGCTGATTACAGTGAAAAGGTTAAGTGGTACTGCAATGCTTTAATAGAGATATTAGGACATAGTCAACTGCTTATGTTTTATGGCCAAAAATACAGAGTTGGGCATTTCGAATCTCATATGTGTGAGGGGCTTGTGGCTAAGGTAATAACAGCCGTGCGTGTCAATCGATCAGGTTAAGGTACGCTTGCCGCAGTTGGTCCGTGGATGGATGACCATTTTTACATATCAAAACCCCTCCGTTTCTCAGAAAGCACGTTAAGCAGTTGGTCCTGGCTGTCATTCGTGATTCATTGGCAGTCGTTACGGGTCGTCAGAAGCCCGAAAGTCTGACAACCAGTTTTACTAAGGATATCGTATTATAACCCAGTAGCTGGATTGTGGAGGTCAGATAGGCAGGTGTTTCATGTAAAATACTGGTATTCAGCTGCACCCGGTTAGACTGGAAGCCGACGCCAACATAGTTGGGAAAAGGCTAGGCAGATGATGATGTGTGTATGGGCTGTACATTTCGAAATAAAGAAAATTTTAACCCATTCCATCGTGAACCTTACATAGACAGGATAACCGAAGAAGGAGGGAATCTTTATGGCATTCAAGGTCTTAAGAGGACATGACAAGCAAAAATTGAAGATGCTTGTTACAAGTGGAAGCCTTGACCTAGTCTCTATACTTTAGAATTGAATAGAATACTTTTTATTATGTACACAATATAAATTTCAGATAAAAATGTAGAAATTTTACAAAGGGTGACACAATTGGCGGTCTTTACCTCGAAGCTTCCCAAAGAAGGATAGTATGTAGCTGGTAACGACGAACATAATAATTATTATTTCCTAAAGTGGGGTAAAGTTTAAAAAAAACATAAAAAAAATTGTGCAAGTTTCTAATACCACTGTGTTTCGGGACGAAAGAGACACAACTCGTGATCTTGGACAAAATTACAATCTTCCTTTGGGATGGAATATTCATCTTTTGAAAACATTCTAAAAGCCATTTTTTTTAAGAGTATCCGTGTTGTTTCTTGCCGGCTCTTCTCCATAGGAAACGACTAATTGGGACCATGCACCTAGCTTCTGACGTTTCATAAGTGCCCATGTAGGTTTATGTGAAATAAAATATGTTGATTTCGATCACAATAATCAAATATCTGGAAATGGGCTTAAAAATCCGAAACATTTCGTTAACCTCTTGACATCTCAACTTCTTGATACAATTCAGGTGCAGAATCTCCCTTTAAAAGTGAGAGTGTTAATAGAATATTAGTTTGTTTAAACTCTTTGCACGCACACAAAAAGGGTAAAACGGCGGACTTAATGCCTTTCAGCATTCTCTACCAGTCAACCAAGGGTGGTGAAGAGATAAGATGTGAGAAACATTGGTGGAGAGGAACAACGATAAAAAACAAAACTAAAAACATAATAATATAATAAATAGATAACTAAATTTAGGTTACAATATTAACATTCTATTGTCAAAAATATGGTAACAAAGAGGTAAGATATCAAGTATCGTTTTGTTCCTTGACAGTCATTTCAGTAGCGTATCAAATAGCACAAAAGCACTGGAACAGTTTTTGCACAGTGCATAGTTGATTAAAAGCTGGTAAAAAAAGCTTCGCTGGATGCAGTCTTGCTTGTGTTAAAAGAGCATAACAGATAGGTACTCGAGTACCATTGTTGGAAGTTATTGTTGAATCATTGTCTTTCATGATACTGGTTAGCGAGAATCTAGGTAGGAAAATGCTTGTTATCTATGCCACAAAAAAGTTAAGAAGGTAGGTAGGTAGTTATATATACTATACTGTAGGTTCTATGAATATGTATGGCGGAGAATATGGTTATAAAGAAGCATTAGGATGCAATTATTGAAGACGTTTTCGGTGATAAATTCGAAGATAGCTTTGTGGGTATGAAATAATACGGAATGTCAAGTCTAGGAACAGAAAATGAATATGAGGTAAATAATGACAGCAATCAGTATCTTGAAATGTTCAGCAATGTAAGTTTCTTCCGTTCAAGATTTGAGATGCTTAATATTCGCGCGTAAGCAAACATAACTTAAAATTAAAGAAAGTTATAAAATCAAAGTCTTACCGAGCAAATCAAACGTATGAGCAATCCTTATGCAAGAGGAGTATATTCCAAAAATGTGCAAATAAAATCTGGTACTCAAATCAAAATGAAAACACACAATTTTCAGCAAACTGTACTGTTCACAACTACCTAATCAGTTCACACTTCAAACAAGTCAAAATTCACGTCCTTGGCACCACTACTGAATCAAATGAAGCGGACCTAGAGAACGTTTAGCACTGAATTCGAAACACTGTGTGTAAATATTTCTAAACCATTGAAAAGTGTCTTGAAAATGATTGTCACTTCACCCTTATTTACACTCTATAAAAAAATCCTTCAGAAAAAATTAAGTCAGATCAACGGCAAAAAAGTCGAAAGTCATCCGTTCCATTTTTAAAAGTCAATTTGCCAGTAACGTGTTCCGAGTTGGAAGTCGGAACTGACAGCGGTTGACAGGTCGCGTGGTTGGGCACGCGCGGTCGTGTGAGCGTGCTGTGCGCACGGGCATCGGCGCCACACTGCGTTCGCGCGCTTTTCGACCTATGAAACCTTCGCTCGCAGCCTCCAGCGAGTATAGGATGTATTAGAATTGTCGATGATTCTATAAGATTTTCTCACGGAAAGGATTCTCGATATGTAGATCGGTCTGTTGACGGCCTAACGGTTCAGAGCATCATCTCTGACTGATGTTGATGAGTCGACTTAAGTTTTGTTTTTAATTTTGACGGGCTAGAGTGGTTGGTTTATTTTTATAGTGGGATTATTCTATCGTGTTATGAATGCGAGTCTTATGGTCCGTAGTGAATCGGAGCCGACGCTTTTTGTGTTGTTAAAGTACTTCTGTCAATGAAAATGTATTGTATTTAGTTGTGTAACTCGTTCAAACGCCTCGGCCACGTGTTTCGGTTAAATGTTTGATCGATTTGTTGGTGATTTATAACTTTAAGGGGCACCATTTTTATTCATTAGGATTATGTGTTTGACGTTTGTGCTTTTCGACGTTGTTAAAAGGCGTGATAGAGAAGAAAGTAGTTTTTTTTTATGTGTATGGTTAATTTGAAATTAGGAATATCGTGTTACCCAGTAACTGGGTTGTGGAGGTCAGATAGGCAGCCGCTCCACGTAAAATGCTGGTATTCAGCTGCATTCGGTCAGACTGGTCACAACACAGTTGGGAAAAAGGCAAGACAGATTCGTTTTGATTTTTGATAGGGTTAATTTGAAAAGTCATGTAAGTTATGTATTTTATTTTGACAATAAATAAATAGATGATAACTATTTAAGTACAAAGGCGACAAAGGCTCCAATTGTGATGTCACTTTCACTATCTATGTAGTGTAGATGTTGCAAACATTGTGTAGGCAAACGAGATCATTGAGAATAGTCATTTTTTTTCTAAAATTCATCTTATTTAATTAATCTAATTCAGGAGCCGACGGAATCCGCTGGACACGAGAAGTACAGAACCGGTCGAAGTGGTGATGCTTGAGGGACGCCTGTAAAACGCCTGTTGTGCCAGCAATGGACGTCTTTCAGCTTCTTATTCTTTTTCATGTCGCAGGCATGACTGAATGTTGTATCTTGTTGGCCCAAAACTTTGCCACTTCCACGGCGTCGTCAGTGGCAGCGCAGAGGTCACTTTGACTGCATGTTTTGGAACACAGTGGGCAGGATAAGACGTGAAACATGGTTCGCGATGTAGCTCCACAAACACTCTACTGCCGTATTATGGCTATTTCAGCCGAAGGATTATGATGAACAAAACTATAAACAATACAGTTAACTGTGAATTATGTGGAATGCAATAAATTAATATGAATATTTATGTGAACTAATTATAGGGTGAACTACTTATCATATTTTAACAATTTTTGGAAAAATATTGGCATTACTTCAGTACTGATACCAAGACAAGATACTGCATGAATTTATTTATAAATGTTACATTTCTCTGATAATGAATGGCTCTAGTGGATTGCTTTTGTTTTATTACTTGACTCTACTAGACTATTTAACATATGTAGATATTAGTTTATAAACTAGAACAGATTTTTTATAATATAATTGGTAAAGATATTTTTTTCTTTTTTCGGTCGGTGTTAATTAGCTTGATTATGTAAAACTATTCTAACTTTATCGCTATTATAGCCTAATTCCTTTCTGCCTAACCTATTTCCAAAACCTTAATACCTAGAATACACTAAAACAGTCAATTAATTACTTCCACGGAGCCGAAAGCCCGCTAAAAGCTTTCTAAGAAGAAAAGACATCAACGCTCAATCGAAATTACCAAAATATTTTTATACAAAATCTCTCCAATTTTCGAAACGGTATCGCCTACGATTTCGTATAAAATGATCATTTGCCATAATTTTGTATAAAACATAAAAACTACTTTTTCACGAAATATTGAAAACAGTCGTGACAGAAATTCAATAAACACAGTTTCAGTAGGCAACAACTTTGATAGATGTCAAAACTTCACACCACGTGTAAATTATCACCCTGATAATAGATAGCCTTGATAATTTTACAAGCATTGCGTCATCAATGACTGTCAACATTCAATCGAAAAAAATACTGCGCGAGGGAGACAACACTAGCCCCGTTGTTCCGCCGCGTTGTCACCTCCGCTTCAAAGCGAACAGTCGTCACGGATCACTGCGAAAGCCAACCCATTGTAACGACACACCGGCAAACTATAGCCGTCTCTTTCTCTCCCACGCAATTAGCATGGGCGTTATTTTTAGAAAGAGACGTAATCAAGTGCGTTTTTTGGACGAATTGTTTAGTTTTTTGTGAAATATAGATCAACTTTAAAATAATATGTCATTGACCCTGAGTTCCGGTAAAATGGCAGTGGTTGTAGAAATGAGAAAAAAAAAGTTATACCTATTGGGTTCAGGTTTCTTCAAGCTAGGAAAAAATTGTTATTCACCTATATCTGGGTTCAATTTTAAATATCTCATTTATATTCTTTGGAATATTCTTCGGTGTTTATTTAGAATAGGTCTATAATAAAAACTGCAATTTCAGAGGCATACAAAATTTTGTATAAAGAGAAAAAACTAGTTCATCATTTCAATATTTTTTCTTTCGAAGTAAATATATTTTAAAAGAAATATTGCGAATGAATTTTCATGACAGAATGCTTTCAACGATATTGCTTTATTTGAATAATGTAGGCATTTTTGGTGGCAAAGAAATATTTTCAGCTTAGAAATCAAATACATTTTTTTATTAATTTATTTATTTAAACTTCAAGCCGGGGTACATAAGAAGGGCTTAAAGCCTCAAGTATTTTATTTCTTCATAATCAGCCTGTAATGTCCCCACTGCTGGGACACAGGCCTCCTCTCTATGAGAGGGAGTGGGTTGTAATCCACCACGCGGGTCCAGTGCGGGTTGGTAGATGTCACATGTCTTGGAATTTTTGGTTCTAGGACATGCCGGTTTTCCCACGATGTTTTCCTTCACCGTTTTGAGAGCAGTGGTGATGAATTAATTTGCACAGAGTAAAGCGCCTGTCTGGGTTCGAACCTACGACCTACAACTCGAAGTCGCGGCCACCACTGCTCTTACTTAAGTATATAACAATAAGGAATAAATCTTAATTAAAACTACGTCATTATTCGACATTGTTATGTCCTCAAGGAAAATCATGTTATATGTGTATGTGTAATATTGATGGTTTTACCGCCATTATTAGAAAAATATATGAATCCCTGATGACTCGAGTTCGCGGCAGCACCAACAGTATTCTCAGTGTGTTGGCAGATCGGTGGGATTCCCTGATGTTGCAGAGGCGGATGCAGCTCCACGCTGGATTTTAATTGTATGTGAATCTGCGTCTAACTAGCACTAGATTTTAAGTAAAATTGCTATCGACTCAGTCTAAAATAAAAATTTTCAATTCTATTCCTTTTTATTATAATTAATGGAATTAGGAACTTACGAAGTAGGGGGTGGGTTTGAACATAGGCAGGCGCTTTACTTTGTGTAAATAATTTCATCACCACTGCTCTCAAAACGTTCCAGGAAAACACCGTGAGGAAACCGTCATGTCCTCGAACCAAAAATTCGAGAAATGTGACATCTACCAACCCGTTCCTAGCCCGTGAGGTAAATTACAGCCCACTTCCTCTCACAGAGAGGAGGCCTGCGTCCCAGCAGTGGGAACATTATAGGCTGATTATGCTCATGCTATTAATCATAAATGACGAAGATAATGCTTAATTGACAACTCTTTTTCTGAAATGGATGATGAAAGTAATATCCTGACCTAGTAATTTTTTACCGAATGTTTTTATTTAAGGACTCATCACAAAAGATAGAAATCACATTAAAGTACAATTCAAAGTTAAATGAACGGCGATAAAGTGAGTGTTAGTAAGTCCTGGATTCACACTAGTAAAAGATTACTGATCTTTTACTTACTCGTAGGAATGCTCCCTACCTTTGGCTTACTGCGCTAAGCAAATGTACAGTGTGATCCTTTACTATTGTTTCAATGATTTTAGTATGAAGAGTGACTACTGCTATATAATCTACCCACCCCTTTATTCAATAACGTTCTTACAGTTAAAGTATAATAGTATAGTTGTATAGTATAATAGTATGGTATAGTTATAAGCGACTGTTTAAACATACATTTTTATGTTTAAACGTCTCTTAACTATAATCTTTGTTTATAAATAAACCCCTCAGTACTTACTAAAGTATCATTCAATGTGCCTAGACCTTTTCCAACTATTTTGGGGTCGGCTTCCAGTCTAACCGGATGCAGCTGAATACCAGTTTTGCATAGAGCGACTGTCAAACTTCAGATCCCACTCCTCCACTTTTTATATATTATTTTATTATTATACTAAAAACAAAAATAAAATTATTCGAAACAAGAGTGGTTTTTGTTTTGGTCTCCGCATAATTTTTTATAATGTATTTGTTTACTACTCGTAGTAAAGTACCCAGTCAGTTGTAGAGTTTTGTGTACATCATTTTACACGACCAGAAACAAGAAATCCATTGTTAACAAACATATTGTAAATAAGCACATGAATTAAACATTGAACACCTTTCTACCCAACCATTTATCTTACTGTTAGATCTCTCTAAACTCCTTACAAAATCAGCAACATCCTATACACAATTGACCACCACAAAGGTCATTGGGTACTAGTGACCGGGGGATTCTCACGCCCGTTGCCATGGCAACCGATACCACAGCCATATCACCGTCGATATTGAGCGTAATTTGTAGCTTCGTGGTACAGAGAGATTTACTGCGGAGTAGATACTAGACGTTTACTGAGAAAAGTGGAGTAGGAACTAAATGGTAAAGGTTGGCTTATGTAAGCTGTTGGTAGTAGGTGGTGGTATGGAAAAATGTGCCATGATAGTTTGGTGCGGTAACTGTAAAGTTCAACCACTTTGGAGTTTTTAATAAGGTCAGGTACTATATCATGGGAACATTTCCTGCTGCTGTGCTCCTACTTACGATTTTTATGGTTAGAGTTCCTAGTGAGTTTTGATGACAGAAAATGATAAAATATGAAAAATTACAATAGCAGTGTACAATGAATGCATTGTGCCTGTGAATTTAATTTATGTAATTTATTTATTAAATTATAGAAGTCACAATAATTTGAAGAAGTTCAAAACTGGGCAAAAAACAACTCCAATTTTCGAATAGCTATAATCTACATTAAAGTATGAAAAATAGAACCCACATTACCTTCAACCTTAATAAATGAATTCAAATAATTACGATGAAGTTATGTCCTAGAACCAAAACTTCGAAGGCATGTGCACATCTACCAACCCGCACTGGGCCCGCGTGGTGGATTATGGCCCACTCCCTCTCACCGACAGGAGACCTGTGTCCCAGCAGTGGGAACATTATAGGCTTATTATGTAATTGCCTGCTAGTAAGTTCCCAATGGCATTTTCAATGAAAGAAAATATTTGTCGGTACTGAAAATGACCTAAAAATATGAAAACGAACCTATTTGACCTACATGTAGAGACCAGAAAGGAACTTACATAATTATGTATAATTTATTTATAAAAGTATACACCAACAGCTTCTGTGTATATTATACAAAAAAAAGACAAAAGCCTCGAACTGACATAGTCACCAATCACAGGTTAACCAGTAGTCTCAGAAATAGGTGACAACATAACATGACATGGCATGACATGGTCATGTCATTTGATTCTACTCGCCCATTCCAAAAGGTAGTTTTCGTTTGGAGAAGAATGGGCAAGTTAATCCACCGTTACTTTTTTATAATGTTTTACAATATTTTGTATATATTAATAATGTGAAGACATGCACCTAGAATGAAATTAATATACCACAATAAGTAATTAAAAAAGAAGCCATGACGGATAAATTAATTATGTAATAGACACATGATGCGGCAATGTAATAAAGCTAAAACTCTAGAATTTAGAAAATTAAAATAAATTTGCATATTTTATAGCTGCCCATCCAATGAATTACGTACTCACTGAACAATTTCACAACCAATCATAAACAAAACACTTAATAAAGCAAACAGACGAAAATTAACTCAATTAACGTTGTACATAATAAAAACCGCCCATAATATGCTACCATGAAATTAATTAAAATGACTGCGGTGACGAGCACATTACTGCCACCTAGCGGACTGTGACAATTACGTGCTTCGAACGCCTGGCGTGCCAGCTGGATTCCAACCAATTAGACACGAGAGAAAAACGAACAAAAAAAGGTTTGAATTCAAACTATTCTCATTGACAGGTAATGCAAGCAGCATTACCTGTCAATGAGTATGATTGTTTTCTTTTGCGGTTTTGAAAATGTAATGTGTCAGATTCAGATATGAAATGAGTGCGAGAAAAAATAGAGGGAAAATGTTAAAATGTAAACTCCTTAGAACTAGAATAAAGTAGGTTAGCTATACGACTAATAATTTATTATGAAGCCAGTTTTATAGAAAAAAAAGTAAAACTAAGCTGAAAATAGTTTTCTTTGTAAGTTGTAGTGAAGAGGTATTTTTTTGTTGTGTTTATTATAAAGACAGTTTTTAAAGATAAAAGAAATAGATAGAAATCCTTAATAGCAACTTGAGTATAACTAGGCTGAACATAGTTTTCTTTGCACATAATATTATGTTGTAGCGAAGAGGTGTTTTTTGTTGTGTTGTCTTTTACTGCTTTTGAGTTTGGCCTTTGACATTAAAATTGACAATGACAGGTCGATAATTTCAACTTGCAAAGATATTATAAGTAAAAAACCGGCCAAGTGCGAGTCGGACTCGTGCATGAAGGGTTCCGTACCATTATCTATAAAAATCACGTCTGTTGTATGGGAGCCCCCCTTAAATATTTATTTTATTTTGTTTTTAGTATATGTTGTTATAGCGTCAGCAGAAATACATCATTTGTGAAAATTTCAACTGCCTAGCTATCGCGGTTCTTGAGATACAGCCTGGTGACAGACAGACGGACGAACAGACAGCGAAGTCTTAGTAATTGGGCCCCGTTTTTACCCTTTGGGTACGGAACCCTAAAAAGAAGTAGATAGGTTACCTACCCGACATTCGATCTTCAAAAACGGTACAAAGTCATATTACTGAGACAGATGAGACATGGAAGTGGGACGACATGTCGCAAAGAAAGCGTAATCAGCCTACACCGTTCCCACTGCTGGGACACAGGCCTCCTCTCTGTGAGAGGGAGTGAGCTAGTCCACCACGCGTGCCCAGTATGGGTTGGTGGATGTCCCATGTCTTCGAATTTGGTTCTAGGACATGTTTGTCTCACGATGTCTTCCTTCACCGTTTTGAGAGCAGTGGTGATGAAATTAAATACACAAAGTCATTTGCCTGCCTGGGTTCGAACCGCGAAGAAAACTTGGTTTAAATAGCAAAGTATTCTTCGTCTGGTCTCTTTTTCTCATCAAGCCTTTAGGGTTTAATTATATTGCACCTATATTTTTATATGACTAGGTACGTGACCAGTAAACGTGTATATCAGAATCCTCTTGCAAAACTAGTGCTTACAGGAATGAACGCTAACGCTTATGCATGTAAAACGAGTATTTAGTGATTACTTATGCTCGTAGATATTTTTTGAGTTATTCATGTGCTAAGATCACTGAAACTATTTAAAGGCATTTCTTGTATCTGCTTTCATGAATCTTATCGCAAACTAGCTTCAGCCCGCGAACGCCCTCGTATATTTTTTGTTTTATTATAAAATATATCTTATGACACTTGGCAATACTGTAGCTTTCCATTAGTGAAAGAATTTTCGGAATCGGATCAGTAGTTCTGAAGATTACTTCCTACATACAAACTCACAAATTGTATCCCTTTGTAATATTAGTAGGTATAGATTGTCTGTAACTATATCAGTAACATGTGGATCCTGATACACCAATGACTTTGCGTCTCTTATTAGATTAATATTCCAAATTAATTTTAATGTTGTTCTACACATTAGTACATTAACCTCTTGACATTAAAAATGGAAAAGCAATAAATCACTGAATAGTTTACCTTGTTATTTATAAAAACTTATTCTACATACAGTCAATAAGTACTTTATTAAATACTTCCATCACTCCAATACTCTAGTAAAAGGGTTCACTTCCGACATTCTTAAAATGCCAACGCGTTTTCAACTAAATTGATACGATGCGTCCAATCCGTGTTTGGAAGCAGACCAAATTAACCAGACCCCCCTTTCCCCCTTCTACTGCAAGAAAATGTTACCAGAGACGGGTAAATTAACTGTTATTGGAGGTCAAATGGAACTGGTGGTTTCGAACTATAAAAAGGATGGTCAATTGAGATAGAGTAGAATGCTTTATAAACCTTTACAAAAACTCTTTAAAGGATTTTTAGAATACCTTTATGTGGGGAATAAAATGAAGACTGCAGCTGGCCCCACAAGCATTTGTGTAAAAAACTGTTATTAAAACACAGGCTGGAGATAACACAGGGCTTGCAAAAGGCCTGTATTATTATATAAGGCTTCTTTTGCTGTTAGTTAGAATTTTAGCTAAGTTAACATAATATTATAATTTTAGCTAAGTTAACATATTATAATTTTAGCTAAGTTAACATATTATAATTTTAGCTAAGTTTACATATTATAATTTTAGCTAAATTTACTAAGTTAACATATTATAATTTCACACATTTAGTATATCCACATGTCGCCAAATATGTTTCAGTCTCATGTAAAAGGGGGCTAGCCTATTTCCATCAAGACTCTATTCTGCTTTTGAAAAATTCCTGATGAAAAACCCAATCTCCCTCCCTTTTTTTTTGTCTTTTGCTGACTAAAACCCACATAAATTCCTTCAGTTGCTTGTGCCAGGGGTCTCCCTGACCTGGGAATCGTACCGAGGACCTCATGCTCAACAGGAGCTCTTACGGCCACTAAATGAACAAGGCAGCCTTGCACAAGTTATTGCTTATTAGTCCAGGTGCTAGTATCCTCATATTAATCTAAATATAGTACACTTGCATCAACTGGTAAACAGAAGTAATTAATGACCGCTATAATGAAAGGTCGAAAATGATCATCCTTTAACTTTAACAGATGGATTGGTGATAGCAGTCTTTTATCATTTGACGATATGAAACCGTCTTCGTGTCTTCAGGAATAGGCAGGCCTATTTCCTTGAGTTAGCGAGAGTTAGAGAGTTAGCTAAGTCACCTTTCACGATACCCACAGATAAGAAAAGGACACCTAGACCATTCCTTGCCAGGAATCACATTATAAACGTAACTCTAACTTACCCGTAAGTTTCTCATTTATTTTCAAACGAGCCGTCTATCCTTTCCTAAGAAAATCTGCTACATCCATCAATTTCTACATTCTCCAACTCACTTATATACTTACAGAATTATATTTCAATCCAATCTGCAAGTAAAGTAATCGGGTAATCTCACATAAAACGTATTGTGCGTCGGTGGCAGTAAAGGCACGCGCACACTGAATTGTTTTATCCCGCACGCAAGTATTCGACGCACATCGCAAGGGGTACAATAAAACATATGCGATGGGGTAGGGTTGTGCCGAATTGAGAGTAGGATTTATTTATTTAAACTTTACCCACAAAAAGGTACAAAGGCGGACTTAATGCCTTAGGCATTCTCTACCAGTCAACCAAGGGTGGAGAAGAGATTAGATGGATGGTGCTTTGGTTGTGAGGAACAATGATAACAAAAACTCTTAAAACTGATTCTGATTTTGGGATTCTGTTTTTTAATTATTTTCCTGTTGTTTTTTTGTTGTTGTGTTAATGAGTGAATGTTGACTGGGGAGAATAGAAGAAGAAAACATATGTCGCCGACCCCAAGTCACCTCGGACAAGGTCAGGAAGATGAGGCTGAAGATGACTGAGCTTTTGAGTTAGAAAAAAATACATAATATTGAATATATTTTTCTTTTTTCGTGAATTCTTTCCTACCGTGTTAGGATTCGTGAATGATTCAAAAGGCAATGCAGTTGTATAAGATAAGGTAATGTTTGTTTGCCAAAAACAGTGCTTTAAATTTCCTTAAAGTCTACATTAATAGCTAGATTACATAAAAAAAAATAAGACGCAAAGAAACCATTTTGCTTATGAACTTCACACTAGGCTCCTGTTTCGTGTAGTCCAATGTTAATATTACAATATAATATGTAGATATAATATAGATTGAGAATAGATTGTGTTGTTTTCAGAAAGTCTTGTGACTAGCACTTTTTCTGAATAAAATTAATCATTGATTTTTCCATGACTGTAATATAACTTTTGAACTTTGAAACTACTGCACTTTTATGCCCACGTCTTGGAAGACTGGGTTGGAGAATCATCAACATCAATATTCTACTACGTGGATCTCGTCAGTAAATTCTTGCGTCCCGGCTTTGGGGAGGCATTACATCCAGCACGTGTTTCAACTGAGTTCATGATAATTCTATCATAAGGAGAACACAAAAGGTTTATTTTTTGTAGCATTATCCTCCTCAACCAATTATTATTTCAATTCGACACTCTCAACTCCCGCGCATCCCTACACCTATGAATCGCATAGCGGCGCGTACGATCGGGGTAGCCTCGCGTTACGCAGACGATCCCACTTTCCATTTCCTCAGTATCACAATAGCGTTTTTATATCGACGTATGTTTGGAAACAATGCAGCCTTCTCCAAGAATTTTATCATACGAGATTTTGTTTTTTAATTGTATTTTTTTTAAGGATTGTTTTGGGTAACTACGTTTGTAGGAGGCATGACTGTTACTGTTTGTGTCTTTTGGTAAAGAGTAGGTAATATAACAGTATATGCAAAAGACATATTTATTAAATAATTTAAAAAAGCATTACAAGAACTCTTACCATTCAGCAGACCCTGGGGTCCCGGACCTTTGGAAATCGTACGAGGGTCCGAAGCCAACTCACAGAGGCCCGTTAGACGTTTTCTATGAAATGAGGCACCAACAGACGACTATCCCTGTTCGCACCAAGTGCACCCAAGAACAACCCCCGGTTGGTGTAGGATTAGGCATGGAAACAAAGATATTGGATTATGGGTTTAGGTGCCTAAAGTGAACTGGTTATCTAGAACTATGGAAAAACTTTAGCACCTGCCTGACCAATGTTCTACATAAATTACACAGATGAAATGGTGGGGGGTGAAAGAATATTAACATTACGCCTTGTTATTCCGAAGGGTTAGGCAGAGCTGTACCCATAGCAGGTACATAATAAGGTAGGTAATATAAAGTATTCTCATTATTCATGGAAAAACTAACAAAAACTTAAATGAATCTAAATCTAAAACTACAATATGCAAATAGCAATTTTCTAAGTCCTGCAATATTTTACTTAAAATATCTAACGCTCAATTCACAGGAAAGCACATCATAAACACAACAAAACTATGATTTTAAGCGTTGGACAGTAATTTCATCTATCGCGGACAGGGGTCACATCCGATTTTCTCCCCTGGGACCACTTGATAAGATCAAATTACTGATATTATGCAACGTAAGAACCACCTACGGTTCAACGAGGTTCGTCCTGGTGGAAATATATGGGAGGATAGTTTGTCGAACGGAGCCTTTACCAAACTGAGAAGAGTTAAGCAATTTGCAGGTCAGGTTGTATAGCATAATCAGCATTTAATGTTCCCACTGCTGGGCCACAGGTCTCCTCTCGATGAGAGAGGTCAGGCTGTATCTTGAACAAAATATGATTCGCGAGCGTAATATGTATGTATTTATATAATCATAATCAGTAAATTCTTCAATACAACCCTCTAAGTTATATAATCCTATTGATAATTTTAATGATGACAATTCGGTAAAGTCATATTAGTTACGCTCGTGAATCTTAATTTAATGAACATTCAACGTGACACTAACCTCACACATTCAAAAAAACGTAAGTACATTTGAATTTCGTGGGCTTTTTTTTGGATGGGAAGCGGAGTGGAGTGTCAGTCTCTTACTGACTAACACCCACCCGTGTTCCTTCCTTAGCCCTTTCTGTTCCAGGGCAGCGGTAACCCATTCGGACGATCCCGCTACCCTGGCAGGCTTCGGCCCTATCAGGCCCCTTCATTTGCTGACATCTCTTTGAGGCGCGCGTGGAACACATACGCGCCGTCCGGCACGGGCCTGGTCCTGATCGGACGGTGAGCTAGTGGGCTACCCTTGCGTTTCTCCCTTAAAGCTATGGTTTGTATATTGCCGTCGAATGACGTCACTAAAACGTTATTTATGACAGTAAGTTGGTGTTTCCTAAAGCTTTCCTAGTAAAGAGGTTCCGTCATATTAATACGACCGTCTTGAAAAATCTCTCCATTATTTGACATTAAAAAAAGGTCTCAAAAAACGATCTGTGTTTGAACAGCCGTTATTGTGTGATCGTTTGCTTTTTTAAGGAACCAAAGCTTTGGAGAGCATTTTTTGATACCGAACCAAACCTATCCGACCGTAAAGCCAAACCCCGCTGCCCTAATCTTCCTGACACCCGTCTGTGCGGCCGTTATATAGCGACCACAGTTGTCGACTGCTTGTAGGAGACTCCGCAATTCCACGTGACAATAGATAATATAGATATTCATTTATTTATCCTCACACTGGAACGCCATATAGCAATTACACCAACGGAGCAAAAACTTACTTCATGTGCTGCTTTCCATCCATCCTGTGCGCGGTGGACATCGAACGGGCGGCGATGGATCACGCAAGCTCACGCATCGTGAATACATTTCTCCAACTTCCAAAGCCCCATCACTCTTTCCATATTGCACATATTATTTGCGAATTTTTGAAACTCAATTTCTGATGATGGGCGTAGTTCCGTAAAATGCATTAGAAAAGCTTAGGAAACAAACGAATGTGCGTTTTTACGTCAGAACAAAAATGGAAATTGCACAGGTCTTGCTGCAATTTAAAATAAAAGACCAATATTAACCTATTTCCTAAAAGCATGTTCCTGAAGTTTGTCCAAGTTTGTGTTGCATATAATAAATATGGCGCCCTCCGGAGTCGCACGCCATATTTATTATATGCAACACGTAGTATGGAGTTTCAATGAACTAAAAGGCCATCTTATACTGGTTTTGTTGCCACTGTCATGCGGCCTACCGTACTTACGCAAAATACGCGCTTAGACGTGGTGTTGCGCTCACCAGCTCATTATACAATACAATACTGTACAATGTGTTGCTCGACAATTTACTGCATAGTATCTTTTTCACTAAGGACAACCCGACCATCTATTCTAAGCAACCGCTAAAGTAAAACCTCCAACAAAACACCATGGCCATTGAAATTTAGACGTAAGCGCATAAGTGAATCTTATTTCCAGTGCGTAGTATCGCAAATTATAATATTTATACGCCATAACTCGTTGCTAACAGCCACGTGAGATATGATAATAATAGTGTCCGTTGGAATTTAATTTACTGCTGATATAGACTTATTTATGTTACTCATGTATGGTAAAGGTAAGGTAATGTTTGTCATTTGTTTTGAATTGTGAGGTAAATTAACATACTTACCTTGTGTTCTAACCTAAGTAATCGGTCGTCGTTCATTTGTTCGGAAAACTGCAATGCGCCCTTTTGTCGGCGTGACCACACGTTCGGGTTCGCCGAACAAAATTAAAGCGAAGGTCACGTGTTCGAAAGACGATCGATTTGGTTAGGACTCGGCCTTATGGTGTCAAGCAGCGTGGCTGTGGTTGGGTTTGAAGGAACTGTCGCTGATATTACATAGACTTTTCAGCTGTCTGTCTTCAGGTTTATAGTATGCTATTAATCTTCTGCTTCTATTAGTCTACCAGTTTAGTGCCTTAAGTGTCACTGCAATGTAATCAATGACACTTATGGTACATCGCAGGTGCTATCGCAATATTGTAATAGGAAAAGTTCACAGCTTAGCATCAGGCTAAGTTCTACATTAGTTGCATAATTAATACACACGAAACATAACAACACGCCTGTAATCTCCAATGGGTCCGGCAGTGGTGTACCTAATAATGTTTAAGTCACATGTAATGTTTAAGTCACATGTAATGTTTAAGTCACATGTAATGTTTAAGTCACATGTAATGTTTAAGTCACATGTAATGGTTAAGTCACATGTAATGTTTAAGTCACATGTAATGTTTAAGTCACACGTAATGTTTAAGTCACATGTAATAGGGTGTGAGCCTATTGCCTTCAACCGTGCGGAAATTTAGACCGGTGTTTAGTTTTGTGCCCGGTTGATTCCTGATGGAAAAACCCAGTAACACATTGCCCGGCCAGGGAATCGAAACCTGGGGGTCTACTCCGAAGTGCAAAGTGCGAATGTTCGGATCGGACCGACACATGGCCGAACCGAATATTATTGAAAAATGCGAAAAAAGTTCGGATCGGCTCAGTTGGGTCGGGACCATAGTCAATATTCGAAAGAGTGTAGGAGTGTAGGATCGGGACCGACAGAACCAAATACTAACTTCGTAGCAGGAAACGGCCGAACATTCGGCCGATACTATTTCGGAGTAGACCCCCAGGAGATACTCAGCAGTAGCGCACCGACGAGGCAGTAGATGAAAAAACAAAGTCTGAAAACTTACCTACAGTTAGAGAGGATGATCATCCCAAAAGTAAGTGTTGAGAGTGTGTCAGATCATTGGTTGTCTATTCCTTAAACTAACTAAGTTAAATGTACCCTCAAAAACATACATGCGCATGCCTAATTTATTTCCGCGAACAGTTGTGTCACCGCATTACCGACCCCATCAATCTAAATATTGAACGACTCGGGCATCGAATGTGTGCGGTCTCGTTACGCAGCTGTAATGAGAGCGCTTGCGTTCATTAGCGGCACAACACAGCGAACTCCTGCGCAGCGTCGCCTCTATGCATCTTGTATGAGACACCCGGTGAGGAGGGGTATTCTGCACGGGTTGCGACATTCGACGTTTTCGATGCTTACTTTAATAAAAGCAAGGAAAGGTACGATTTTTTTTTATTTAATAAAATAGGTTTAAAAAAATACTGAATGATATGGGTAAGGTTTTGGAAATACATATATGTATATACTCGTACCTTTTCAGTAACCTGCAAAAGTTCACTACATTTCCCGCAACCCGCACTTGGTTCCTTGATGAGCTGATTTGATATATAAACTAAGAACATTTTTTTAAAGGTTCTCTGATATTATGATTCTCTTGGCGTTTGTTAAGTTTCACCAAATAATCGTATCTGCTGTACACCTAGATTTAATTATTTTTATTCATGAATAAAAAGAAAAGACGTCTTTCTTTGGGACACACAAACGCTTTTTCTTCGCTATTGAGCCGGTGTCTTTTGTTATTAATTTTATTCGTCATTGTGTCAATTTTATTTCCATATTTGTGTTTTACATTTTGTTTTTTTTTTTATCGGCACCTTTTTTTATAATATAATCATGTGGATAGTTTGGTTATCATCTAATAGTGTACTTTTGTGTGTTGTGCTGTCTTTTTTGTGTGCGCCAAATAAATGATTTATCTATCTATCATATTCATATTCTACCAGTGTCAAGTTGAGACGACGGCGCTACACAAACGGTTATATATATTTAAATAGGTATCATTTTTTAAAATACTATTTAAGTTAACTGAACTTTTTCCAGAATCCCCCTGCATCGGTGTGAGCCACTTAGTTTGGCGCGATGTATTGCGTATTGTGGAGCTACAAATTGATTGGACTCGTCACAGGACGCCGCCTTCGCGCCTGTCACTTCGTCACTCCATACCCGTACGATATAACAAAGTTACGCTTACCTGCACACAAACAATTGTACGCCTGTGAATTTAAAACTCGGTGAAAAGTTATGTATGAAAAAGGAGCGGAAATTGTCAGCCTCTTTCTATCATAATATTAAACTTTGTATTTTTGGATAAATTAGGTCAAAAACTTTATTATAGCGACGTCAGTGAATAGGCTGTTTGGAAAAGGTCACACAATAAATACCGGGTAAACTTACTTACGTAAGTAGATGATGAAGAAAAAATATAAAAAGAAAATTCACACCATTCGAACACTTACACACGTAGAATAAAAATAATCATGCATTTTCTTATTATATACCATCATCTATCTAGCCTTTTCCCAACTAAGTTGGGGTCGGCTTCCAATCTAACTGGATGCAGCTGAATACCTGTATTTTACATGGAGCGACTCCACAACCCAGTTACTGGGTAATACGATACCCCTTGGTAAGACTGGTTGTCAGAGTTTCGGACTTCTGACTACCCGTAACGACTGTTAAAGATCCGCGAATGACAGCCGAGGCCAACGGCTTAACGTGCTTTCCGAGGCACGGAGGGGTCTCGGTATGTAAAGATGGTCACCTATCCACAGACCAACCACGGCAAGCGTAGCTTAACCTGATCGATCGACCTGTGCGGTTGTTATTATATATAGCCACGGGACCTTCTTTCTTCGGGGCCTTTCCTATTACCTACCAATTTTGCATATTTACGTTACTGTTTTAGAGAATATCAATCAATAGATAAATCCACCATTACATACTTCCCTTATCTAATAAAAATCTCGAGAAAACTCATAAACTTAATAAGTTTATAACATTGTGTTTTTGTAAGTAACATTGTAAGGAGATCACGTTCGCCCATGACAATGGTAGTGCATGCTTTCAATAAATAAAGACAAAAATCACCGGGATTGTTGTAGACGAAACAATATTTATGCGCGTCCTGCACGGGAACGAACCCGCGACTCCGGGCTACCGTGCCGGCGCTGGTGGTCTGAACGTACACGTGAATGTGCATCCATTGAGATATTATTGTAAATACTCGGTATCTTTTGTGTAATTCTTCAGACAACAACATTTCACTACTGTATAGACCTTCCACTTCTTTAATAATTATGAATGCATCGGAATCTCATTCCTTTTTAGAGGTGTGAGGAACAGGCTGTAAAGTTCCTCATCCTCCATAGAAATGGGATGTGTTGTGTCTTGTGGGCTACTGCCAGATGATTGACATCGGGGAGTTATATATGTCATGTGGTGTTGCAATTCGGCATTAAAAACCACACCAAACGCTTATTGTGACTGCAAATAAGTCATTCTGCATTACGTCTAAACGTTGTTCAGCTGTTTTGTAAAACGGGTAGCGGTTATGTAAAACAAAACATTCGACAATCCATCTGCGACACAATAATATATACGATAGTCGTGCGTCGAACTTTGCTTGCGCGATGTAGGACGTTGGCGTGACGTCAGTATGATGCGTAGTTATACTTAGATGCCACCACACCTTTGGTTCATTGGATACCAAGAAATGACAACATTTTATTCAAGTGTGTGTGTAAGTAACAAGTATTTTGGTATTCCAGCTAAAAGCTAAAGTGTCAATTCAATTCACAACACTGCCGAGTGGTTGGCACGCTGAAGTCACTCGTCTAAATACCACCTTCAGAGTAGATTTTTTTTTATTTTATTTATTTGGGAAAAACAAACAATTGTACAGTATGTTTTACAAAAAGGAAAAAGAAAATATATATACATAGACATATGGGTAAATGTACAATCAACGACGTTTCCACAGATTACTTGTGTACATTATTAATTAGTTAGGTAGGTACAAATTACATTTAAATACTAAGTAGGTATCTTAAACTTTTAGCTTAGTTACTAATCACACTTGATTTTGTCATCATCGCACTTATTCACACAATTTTAGAGTACAATGCAAGCAAATATAAAACCAGCTCAGTCAATCCTCTATTAGTCTCGTCGACTATAAAGCAAGTGTATCACAGGAAAGTAATGCATTATTTTTAATACCAGGCTTGGTTACATCAATACGCGGGTCAGTGCTGACGTTTGGAAATAAGTATTACAATGAAGTTCCTGGTAAACAATAGACGGTTTCTTTTCTTCCTTGAGTTGCATTAAGTTTTCCTTATACATCATCCACAGCTCTAATATCCGTGCCTATACTGTTTCTCAGCAAAAATTATTGAACTTAATCATATGGCTACCTATAGTGAAGTTAGCATGTATGGCCAAAAGAACTTCGGTCATCCATGATCTTTGGTCTTTGGCAACCATACAATCAATCAATCATTTGCAGTTTACTGCTGAACGTAGGCATCTCCCAGGCTGCGCCACAACACCCTGTCCTCCGCCTTCCGCATCCAGTCTATCCCAGCCACCTTCTGTAGGTCGTCCGTCTATCTAGCTGGGGGTGTCCCACACTACGCTTGCCGATACACGGTCTCCACTCCAGGACTCGTCTGCTCCACTGGCAATCGGTCCTTCGACAAACGTGGCCAGCCTACTGCCACTTCAGTTTGCTTACTCTGCAAGCTATGTCGGTAACTCCGGTTCTTTTCCGGATAATTTCATTTGCAACCATAATCGTAATACTCGAGGTCATAATACAATTATTACGACTTCTTACGACCTTTTGAAGACAATATCTGAGAGTGTGTACCTCATACTCGTAAAAAGGGCAAGGCAGTAATACCTATCATAAATAAATTATTGCAAGCAGATATCCCCATCGCGATGACATTTATATTATTGTTTACAACAAACTAACATCACCTAAATGACACGATATTGCTTAACTAATAATAAACATAAATAATACTATCAACAGCCTACTTAAGATAAAAAATCATAATAATTGGCCCTAGCATCGAACTCACGACGCTAACACACGTTTTTGTCCGATACACCGTGGGTATCATCGTATCAGGCAATCAGCCTTTACATCATTATAAATGTGCAGTACAATGAAATAAACGTATGTATTTATCTTAACTGACTTAATTACTGGGGATTATCGGTGACCTACTATCTCAGTAATGTTACCAATGCAATTTGTCTGTGTGTTTGTTATTTTTCTGTTCGTCCAAGTGCTCTTACAGACGAGCGACAAACGTTAACAACAGAGGCAACTGCCACCGTCGACGAGTGTCAACAGTTGCCGTCGACAAAATACCGCTCGTGTATTTGAGTATCGTACTCAAATACCGACGCTTCGACGGTTGCCTCGAGGAGTCGTGGACGATTGCAGTTACCTCTGTCGTTGACGGGTGTCGCTCATGTGTCATCATCATCTTCCTGCCCTTATCCCATGTTACTTGGGGTCGGCGCAACACGTTTTCTTCTTCCATTCTCACCTGTCAACCGTCACGCTATCATTCACTCTCTTCTTTTTCATATCATACCTCACACAATCCATCCATCTTTTCTTCGGCCTTCCTCTCCCTCTCCATCCATCAACATGAATATTCATCACTATTTTAGTCACATGCGTTTTGTCCCTTCTCATCACATGCCCATACTAAGCTAAACGATTTCCTTTGAACTTTCAACTTATGTGTATGCGCACTAAATGCTTAATCTTAGAAACTTTTCTCGCCGCAGGATTCTCCTAGAAAAACTATATGTGAGTCAGTCACATAATAATATGTGCTTAGTTTGGCCTTTGAACCCACAACCATTACATGAGAACCCGATTGCTCAGTAACTTCGCCAGTCATTCTGTTCAGTCGTATCTTGCTGACCAATTAATCGATAATTGAAAATGACTAAACTACTTAATCTGATATCTGAATTTTCTTTCTGAAAACTTTAAGCTGCTCAACATAACATCACGCCAATGTACTACTACTATAACTACTGTATACCTATTACTGTAATCTATTAAAGAAATTTGACAGATTGTGGTAGCTTGATGTGCTGGCGTCTGTACATGTATTTTTTTCATTTCCAAATATTATTTTTTTGAATCAGATTTTCTTTCCTTCCTTTTAAGAACAATTAACGCTACGAGAACAGTCGCAGGAAAAAGCTTGCTCTTATTATTCCATTGTTACCATATGGGTAAGTACAGTCACCAAAAGAGATAAGTAACCAGGGTCGTCGGATATAGTTGAAGTTTAGTAAGAAACCGATGGATGTTTTCGAATGTAATTTAATTTGATAAATTAACTGTTTGTTTTCTATTAATTAAATAAAACTTTATCCGAAAACATCAATCGGTTTCTTGCGAAACTTCAACTATATCCGATGACCCTGGTTACTTATCTCCTTTGGTGACCGTACATCGATCGGTTTGTAAATAATAATGGTGTTCTGTCAGTTTTATAACTAGTGTCGATAATTATTCACAATGATATCAATCGGCCGTTATCGGCTGCAGATATCTATTGTGTTGTTCTATTAACATTTTCTCGCTATAAATGTGTATTCATGAGTGGGATTCGAGTAATACTGGATAAGGAAATGGTTGTACATGTATATAAGTCTCTACAGTGATACAAAAGCGAATTATTCGTTGGTCGGTCATAATTTTTTACACATTATCATAATAATAAAAAATAAAAAACTGTGGACTTGAAATTATAATTCAATTCAAGTCCACAGTATTTTTTTCACATTAAATAATAAAAGGTATAGTAAAAGGTAAAAAAATGAGACCTGCTTGCAGAAAGAAAGAAAAAAAAAGTGTGTATTTCGACTCATACAGGAAGATCACAAACTAAACACACACACAGCAGGAAATATTTCAAGAGATCAAAACAGGCAGCTTTGAATGACTTGATTGAAACACTGGCATACTGTTTACTCCAAAAGTATCCGATGAAAGTGTAAACAAACCCTGCATTCACTCCCTAAAGGAATTTAGTAACGCTTTCATCTGTATAATAGATTTCAACTCTATATCTCATCACTTTTTTTAATTATTATTATTTTAATAACATTATTAAATGTAAATTATTAGAACTTTGCCAAAAATATGGGTAAAATTAATCTCAATTATTAAATGAAAAACAATTAATTTCAAGTTACAGTATTCAAATAATCAAATCAAAATACCAATTGGCATACAACAGTTACAATTTTGTATTCATTTATTTATATTTTTATTACATACGTTTGGAACAGACCATACCTACTTACTTACTACTAACGTATCCGTCTTATAAAATTCGGAAATGCATATTACCGATCCATCTTTAGCATAATCCTCGTCGAAAAGGCATAAACGTCCGGTGTTGAGGGGCATGCGTGTATCGCAGTGATTTACCGAAGCTAAGCCTTTAGCATTGCTAATTTATAGTCGTTTGTTGGTTTGTCACCAATATCACGGACGTGCGGGCGGAACAAACTCCATTGTATAATTTATACAACAAAAACCTATTAGTTACCCTTTGTATTGAAATTTTATTAATTAAACGCACGATTTCTATGACTTAATTCTTGATATAGGCCATTTATTTGCAATTTCCTTTTGGTTTTTTTATAGTTTTTGCGTCTCCCCTTTGCAGACGCCGGCGCCGGTTCCGACAATACATGCGTAATGACACTAAAGTTATTAATTATTTACGATTGTTTTGATAACCATCTTCAGCGGCGACAAGTCTTTATTAGTATGTATACTTACGTCTACAAGGCCAATTCCTTTTACCTATCGTTAAAATTCCAAGTGCATTTCCACTCATAAAGATGCTATCTATCTAGCATAATCAGCCTACAACGTTCCCACTGCTGGGATACAGGCCTCATCTCTATGAAAGGGAGTGGGCCATAATTCACCACGCGGGCCCAGTGCGGATTGATGGATGTCAGTCTTTGAATTTTGGGACAGGACATGTCGGTTTCCTCACGATGTTTTCCTTCACCGTTTTGAGAGGAGTGGTGATGAAATTAAATACACAAAGTAAAATGCCTGTCTGGGTTCGAACTCACAACCTACAACTGGTAAGTCAAGGTTGATACCACTGCGCCACCAGTGTTCCTCATATCAATCTATGCATATTATAAAATAGTGTTGAAGTCAAAACCGTACATTGATATTTTTGAAAAAAGTAACGGTAAACGAGTCTGATGCCGAAAATATAGTTTTTAGAATTTATTGTGCGTTTGTCAGACGCATGTTCCGGATTGGCGCAAATACAGCTAAACGGATTTGGATAAAATTTGGCACACAGATAGATTATAACCTGTCCTGTCCTGTTTTAATCCCGGTATTACGTTCAAGTGGGATATTTTCCGACATCCACGCGGGCAAAGCCGCGGGCAAGTGCTAGTAGATAAATAAAGCATAGATCTTATATCTATTCATGGTAAGCATGTGACTTAAATATATGCAAGGAAATATCATTTTTTTTATAAACGTTGCCCCACACTTGGAATTACTCCTGTATTGTGGGTGCGTTTACAAACATTTAAACTCACATACACAAACAGCCAGACCCGGAACAACTACCTGTAGGCAATACAAATATTTGTTCCGTGCGGGAATCGAACCCGCGACACGCAGCGCAGCAGTTGATCGCTCAGCCACTGCGCCAACCGTGTCGTATGATATTAATAAATCGCATTTAACAATGACTTTAACAAACTTGACTGCCTTGTCTAGTGGTCTCACGTGCTGCTGATGAGCATGAGATCCTGGTTTCGGCTTCCAGGTCGGACAAAGTGTTATTGGGTTTTACTATAAGGAATTGCTTAGTAGCAGCCGGAGATTCTTTTTTTTTTCTGTTTGATGGCAGTAGGCCCGCCCTATTACATGTAACTTAAAAATAACTGATAATCCATCTATAATATCTGAACAAGATCTGGACTTTAAAAGAGACTGTGACCTCTGAGTTTGTTTCGGCCTTTCTTCTCAGAGTACTCAGAAGGGAACCGCCGACCTCATCTAGTTTTTAAAATATGATTGACTTTTATTTCAGAAATAAAATCATTTATCATTAACTGGGTAGATTTTATGTGCCCATCCTACTTCCTACTAATATTATAAACGTGAAAGTTTGTATGGATGGATGGATGGATGTTTGTTACTCTTTCACGCAAAAACTATACTGAACGGATTTGAATGAAATTTGGCACACAGATGGTTTATAACCAGGATTAACATATAGGATAGTTTTTATCCCGAAATTCCCACGGGATCGAAACTTATGCGGGTGAAACCACGGGGCGCAGCTAGTTTGAAATAAATGATTTGACTTTGACCTCTGCCCAACCCTTCGGGGAAACAAGGCATGATGTTATGTATGTAAATGTTCAATAAACTTCCCCGAAGATCAAGCCCTTGTAACTTCCAAGACTGATGTGATGATGCTATAAATCATTCTTGCTCACATTACTATGACGTTATAACTATGATGAACGTAATATTCTTGTAACCATCATCTTTGTGACGTCGTTTCTTTTCTTGTATCAATATGATTTACGCAAATCATATTTCCGGAAATTTTGTGACTGTCGTTGAAAATCCAGAGTGAGTTGCTATTTCCTTGTTTTATTTTTTCTTTTACATTCATCACATTTTTTCCCCGTTTGTGTTTCATCATATTAATACAAAATATGAAATGATCTACTGTCTAGTGATGACTTATGTGGGTTTTACACTTCCTCATATGTACTCATTTCTTATTCTATCCATTCCCGTAAGTAATTAATATAATTAACAGTATATAATTAGATCACGTGGAGAGCAGTGGTGGCCCAGTGGTAACTGCCGCGACTTACGAGTTCGAACCCTGACAGGCGCCTTACTTTGTGTAATTTATTTTATTACCACTGCTCTCAAAACCGGTGAAGGAAAACATCGTGAGGAAACCGGCATGTCCTAGAACAAAAAAATCCACGACATGTGACTTCTACCAACCCGCACCGGGCCCACGTGGTGGATTACGGCCCATTCCCTCTCACAGAAAGGAGGCGTGTGACCCAGTCCCAGCAGTGGGATCGTTATAGGCTGATTATGTTATGTATGCTAATTAGATCACAATGCGCTTCATTATTTGTATTTGTATTAATTATTATTATTATAGACGCCATATCAATTTGCTTACTTGATTCACACCGATCTAACGAGCTTCGAAGAATCAATTTACTACCCATTTTTCCGAATAAAAGGAAAACCGACACCTATACATAAATTAAATTTAATTACTATTATTCACGATGAGATTGCACGTTGATTTTATTGTTATTCGATCAGTAGTATCGGGAAAACCTATTAATATGCCTATTTTATTATGAATACATCTGCAAACGGAGGTGGAAATTCATGGAATTAGTGAGATAGATCATAGGGTAAAATAGTTCAGCCATCATCTTTGAAATGACTAAGACGGACAGCGTCAGTAAGCTATTTGGTTTCCCTATGCATATGTCGGAAAAATTCTGTTATAATTTTCTGCTTTGTCAGCTTTTATTTTATGCTTTGTGTGCAAATTGCAACAAAATATTAAATAATAGTTGGTTCGTTGGCGGTTTAAAAGAAGAAGTAGTGACAAATTTTTTAAAGATTATTGATAAATGGTTAGTTCATGTTGAGAGGATGAGTTAAAGGCGACTAACAAAAGAAGGAAACAAGGTAGATGTGAGTAGGAACGACGGAGGATACACCCAAGAAGGATGTATACAAGCTGTTGTTTTGCATCCTCGTCAAATTTCAGGAGGCTGTTATGAAAGACATAAATAATCAAATAAAATTACAAATCAAGTAAATAGTACTTTTAATCGGCGTGCGTGTATGACCAGAAGGCCAATTCTCGTAATTTATAACGTTCAAAATCTAGTCGCAGTCTCATCTCGGCTACAAACAAATGTCAATAACTTGTCAAAAATGTAGGGAAATTGGAGTTATTTTTTGACAGATTGAGACTGAGATTAGACTGTGAACGTTCTTAAAATTACGAGAATTACCCCTCAGATGACATGTGTATGGATTATATGTATATTATGTGTATGGATATATACAAAGGAGTATTTACGGAACGGTGCAGGTGGCATTTCTGCCTACACCCATGGGAAGAAAGCGTGTGTTTATGTAGTTGGATACTTTACTTATTCATTCAGGGAACACAAAACTAAAACACCTGCAAACAATACGCTTACGAAACATAATCTCAAAATCGACTCTCATAAAACGTCGAAATCCAAACCGCGAACGCGAGCAAATAGTTTGCAAAGAAATAAACGACCACAGGCCAAGATCTCCCAGATTGAAACGTACCGGCATAAATACCCACGTGCCTTTAAAGGTACTACATAAAATACGCCTTAAGCCATAAATTATAAGAAACTTAAACACCCGATATAACCCCGAGCACTTCGCATAAAAAAATACTAAAACCCAGTAATGAGCAACAAAACAACACAATAAATTTAAAGTTAAAGAGGTGTTATAATTAATGTTTTCGAGTTAAAAGGATGACCGTAAACGGCCGGTTAATTTCTTAACCCTTTGTGCGGGCAATGTCATAATTTGTATGAAGACAAATATTATGTGCACACAAATAACTGTAGGCGATTTGAGGTCGTGTTTTGTTTTTTATTTATGTTACTTACGACCGTTCTTGGTTGATAATTGTTGTTTTATTATTAGCACTTATATTTTGGATCAAGAAATATATGGCAAACTAACTGCTGAAAGCGGCTTCGCCCGCGTGGATGTCGGAAATTATAAGTATGTATATTACGGGAACTTGCTACAGGACAAAAAGTACTTTACGTTATTCCTTGTAACATCATCTACCTGTGAACGTCCCGTCGAAATCGATCTAGCTATTTCGGAGATTAGCCGGAACAAACAGACAGACAACAAATTTTTTAATTGTTTTTTTATTATTAGTACCGTATACACTTTCATATGCATTTAGTAAAAAGCTGTTATTTTGTCATTATAAACAGACACTTCAATTATATTTATTTGTTTAACACGGTGCAATTAATTTATGTCGGTAACTTTATTAAGGTTTATCTCTGACACGTTAAACTCACGATTAAAACCACACTTCACACAATAGATCCTTTCAACAGCTGTCATTATAAACATGACCCTCTCGCTTTTTCTTCACTAAATCGAAAACGCTTCACTTTACACAGATCTACAAGTAAATCTGCGCACAATAAAGTGCTGTGCACACCGAAACCATAAAATTGTGTGTCCCAACGTCTTAGTTAGCCATTTATTTATGTGTGGAACTGAAAAAGTAACTCCACGGTCTTATGGACCGGGCTGTGAGTATTTCAAGTGTTAACTAAGGAACTCTCTATTCAAAGCTGGTGATTATTTATTGGTGGTTAGTATCGAACTTTATGTTCCTGTGTGCGATTAAAATTCTGTGTTCAATGCAAAGACTGAGTGTCTTTTGTGAGTGAGGGCGATATTTTCTTTTTGTTGGGATGTTTGTCTTCGACATTTTCTGGTTTAGTTGTTTCTTGTGTGTGTTAAATGTATTGATTTCTCTATTATGAAATGGGTGACTTGGAGAAAATAAATCCTAATGACATGTTGCAGAGGAAGGGTATCATCATAGGCAATAATCCTTTCTTGATATCTCGCTTATCCTTCACTTCTCATTCCCAGCTAAAGCACTAGGAACTGGTGAACGGCGGGCGTTTTGGGGGACTGTCTTACGTAATTTTGACGTTCAACAAGTGCTGATTCTCTGCCTAATTTGAATAAAGGACTTTTGATTTTAGATTTGAAGTCAAAATCTGAAATCACGACGATTTATAAATCGTCCAAGTATTACACACGTTTAGTGGCATGTGCTTGCCTTCTTCACTCTTTTCACGCTGGACCTTGTTGGTTGCTTCTGTTAGTTCTTTCCAATGTTGTAGAGTTGGTAGAGAAATTAATTTCCCAAAACTTTTGTCTTACAGCAAACAGTGTCATTAATCTTCATTCTCCTACATTAAAATCCCTCCGACACTAACATCCTCTACACAGAAGACTTAAAAAAATAGTGGCAATTTAAACGATAACTGTACACCACTATCAGATACCTAGATAAATATCGCGAGATATATCGTTCAATCTGGACAGGGGCGGTGCAAATTGCAATGACAAACTTCGGAGGTAGTCCTGTTCTACTCGTAATTAAGTCTTACACCTGGGACAATTAATCAGTACTATGTTATGTCGTGTCGTTGTGATATACGACAGACGATATTAGTACTGTTTCCAGCTGTTGATTTGGAGTTATTTGCGGGGTTGACTCATAGACTTCATTGTATATGTACAGTTTTGCTGGGCTATCTGACATCTGTAGATCGGACCTGTATTGTAGTTTTTGGTTAAAACATTGTTTGTATCACCTGCGAGTGCCCACTTAGTTTTTCGATACATCGCCAAGCGGTTGGTCAACTTTTGACGTGACCACACTGGCTTATGTTTTGGCCAAAGAATCAGCATTGCCGTACAACGCTGCAATGCTGCCAATCTTTTAGGCACCTTTCCTGTTGAAAGCGATGCGGTTGAATTGTTTGATGCCCTTCGATTCTTTCCCCTCTTTTTTATATTCTGGTACATATTATTATTTTGAGACTAGGCTTTAAATTATGTAAAAACAATATACACTCATTTTAATACTATTACAATAAATTTAATCTGCGTTATTTTTGTTATTTTGATAATTTATTTCAGTCCATAGACTTATTGAAATACATTTGGGACACTTTATTTTTATCAAGCAGCAAAATGCAATAAAGTTTTAGAAAAAAAAAGCTTCGACCCCGCGTCAAGTTAACTAAATCCTACCTACCTAGAGAAGACCTACCTACCTAAGAAATAGGTAGGTACCACTGGCAGACAATAAAACAGTCGAAACCACAAAACTTAGAACAATGAAAGAAGAAAAACGCAAAGTATTAGTAGTAGTATGAGGCAAATTATTTAAAGTCTCCTCCAAGTTCAAAGAAACAAAGTATCCAAATGAAGTAGCGCGCATTTAACTTATATCGTAATGGCCGCATTTCCCACCAAAATTAAACACTTAATATTCCATTACTCATATCAAGATAATAATATCAAATATCAAATTTTAACAATCCAGACTACATAACTTATTGTTATTTAGCACCAGAGGCTCTAAAATATGGTCTTAAAATGTAACGGAGCATTAAGCAACCGCACAAAGGCATTGTATGATAGATAAGCCTTTTAAGCTGAACTGTGGCCCGATAAAGGAAACTTAGGCTGTGCGTAGACCAGAGATAAAATTGTCTTTAGACAAACTTGCGAACGATAAACACAATGATGGCGTTTACATTTCCATAACGTTAGCCTCATAGACAATCTTGATTAAAATGAAATCGGTGTGCTTATGATAGAAGTGAAAACTTACGACAGGAGCTGAGTATACCCGATTCAGCATCACGGACCCGAGCGAGATGGTTCAGTTTAGTTCCCTGTTCAGAAAGAGCACAGAGTGCGTCTAAAGAAGTTTTCACTTAAAAAATTCTGCTGATAAGACTGTTTGATACTTATAGGCTAGACTAAAAGTCAAAGTAAAATCATTTATTTCAATGGAGCCTTTAAAAGGCACTTTTGAATGACAACATTTTCCAGAAAATAGAATTTATTCTAGTAGCCCCTTAAGCTAGGGTTTCTAAAGTGTCTTAAAAGATCTACTCACAGAAATAAACATTTCATGTCATAAGACTGCGGTAACCGCAAATAAGCGTCCGCAATTCACCGTCGAATGACGTCACTAAAACTTTATTTATGAAATAAGTTGGTGTGTGAGAGCGTTTTTTGACAACGTTAAGTCAAACCCCGGTGCCATCATTTTTATGTCACCACTGCTCTTCCTAGAACCAACGGTAGCTTTACAAATGGTACTGTCTGGATTGTTCTGTCATGGCGAACCAAACTGTTTTGACTCAAGTGCAAACGCTGTCTTAGATTCTGTATATGCTTAGACTTGTGCTCTAGGTAAAAGGTATGAGAATTCGTAATATTTTTTAGTAAAAGCTCTTTCCTTTTTTGAGTGATCGGCGTCAATTGTTTCGAAGATATCAAGATGGTTGTAGGGAATGATTAAGTAGGGCATTATAACAGCTGATTGTACCAAGGTAGGAATGAAATATGTTGATGGTTTGATCACTAATCTCCAAGTTTAAGGTTATTAATCGGTTGAAGGACACTGAACGAGACACGATAGAGGTTTCATTGTTATTATGAACGTGTCCGGGCGTTTAGTGTTCCGCAAAGTTTTTTTTTTTTTTATAATCGTTTATTGGGAACAAAAAAACAAAAACATACAAAAGACAAACAATGTTAATCGATTATAGCTGCAAAAGCTAAAACTGTGGCGCAGCTTCCAACGCCCGACTCCTGGTGAGAGGGTAGGTTTTTCCAAGACATAACAAAGGATTTACACAAGAATATAATAATAATCTAACTATAATATCTATCTATCTATAATATGTATGTATTTACAAAAAAAAAATGTATATAAGTAGTTTATCAGCCATCTTGTTACCATAACACAAGCATTAGGTTGCTTAGCTTGGGACAAATGGTGCTGTGTGAAATGTCCAGAGATTTATTTATTTATTTATTTAATATAAAGAAAAGAAAAGTTAGTGTTAGGTATGATCTAGTATGCTTGTATTCCTACTTCCAATTGAATTTTCCAACAGTGAATGAGAAGACGATAAATTAATGATCACAGCTGCATCGAGAACAAAAACATGACATAAGTCAGTTTTGCACAGTCATTAAATAGCCCTATTTAAAAATTTCAACATTATCGACCTGCCCTACTTTAACGAAAATATCAACATTATCATTATCATTATTTGCACCGTGATGACCTGCCATATTTTAAAGAAAATATCAACATTATCATTATCATTGCACTGTGATAACCTGTACTATTTTAAAGAAAATATCAACATTATCAATATCACTATTTGCATCGCTATGACCAGCCCTACTTATAAGAAAAACAACATTATCAGTATCACTAATTGCACTGTCATAAGCTACGCTACTTAAAAAAATATCAACATTATCACTATCACTATTTGCAAATAACAAATCATTGGACTCATATTGAACAAACCACAACGTTCCCAAACGATCAGTTTTCCCAGCTGTACACAAGTTAACCGTACTTCAACGTTATAGAGTTGTTTATCTAAATGCCAGGCATTCCTTATAAATATGGAGGCTTGGTCAGTGGCTCTCTAAATTAAGACATAAAACCTATATGCTTTGTCTGGGAAACGTGACCTAACTAGACCCATAACTAGGGAGGTACTAGCACGAACGTCAAGTCAATTCTAAGATGAAAATAATTAATATTGCATTCCTGGTTTTATTATACTTAAAGTAATTAAAATCAATTTATAACTTTCAATAATTACTGTGAGATTTTCGTGGGGATCATAATATAGTTTTCTAACTTATAGTGTTTGCTATACCTGTATGTAAATAAACAGGCCATTGTCTATTATTCATTATCTAATATTCTTCTTCGTCAATAGTGTATTAAATTTGATTGGCCCCAAACTTCGTCACTTCCACGGCATCGTCTGTGGCAGCGCAGAGGTCGCCAGTAGTTGCATTTTTTGGGACACAGAGTAGGACAGGATATGGAACATAGTCCGCGCCATGTCACCCTGCGTGCTGACAGGGGGTTATCTAATTTTTAACATGGGGTTCTTTTGTGCATTTCAAAAGAGTTACCAAGTAAGTTAAAATCTGCGGTTTTTGGATGAGTTCCCCAATAAGGGATATCTATGCCAAAGAAATCAACACCAGTTCTAGTAAGAAAATCTGCCAGTGTTTTGGCCAAGTTAAATAACCGGCCCTTTGACCTGTCACCTCTGGGACTCTTTTTAAACAAAAAGTTTAAATCATGGAAACAAATCTTTGCTTTTGCATCTACCACCATTTGCAGGTTATATACCTAATGTCAGTGTCAAAATACTGCCAAGCGCTCGTATACCTATGAAGACAAAATATCCCAACCCTTGTTGTACTCGACGATACAATACGTACGTTACACGGAGGTAGCCATTCTGAACGCTGCCGGCACAATTTTATGTCACTTTGACGATCTTATCAAATGTGCAAATGCGGCTACTCATACTAGCAGTCCAGGGGTCGCCAACGTGTTTTGTCTCACAGTAATGTCAGTTTGATTATTACCACCAGTCCACAAGTATATTATTGAGATGCAGGTAATGTTGTAGGTCATTGTAGATCGAGGATTGAAAGGTAAATGTCAAGTAAACAGGCGTGGTAGTACAATGGAATGTGACTTATGGAGCCTAAACTTGTTATTTCCTACTGTCAATTATTTTTGTCTCTGAGTGAGTGGATTGAGTTACTTCTCAGTGCGCAGGTTGATTTTGGTCATTCATTAATTAATAATTAATATTTTAACAAAAGCTGCGTTAATATGGTCGAAGATATACAGGTTAGGATACCAAGAGATACCAAGAGTGGTAATTACATAGTCATCCAGCACTTTTTGGGTAGTCTTCCCATGGGAAACAAAATTACTTGCTGTTTTGTATTGATTGCACCCAAACTACAGTCGAAATCACATGACAAAGATTTGTAAAACTTAATTCCAGTCAGAAACATTTCTCCGTCAAAAACATCCTGAAAAACTAGCAAAGTAACATCCAAAATGTTGTCAACCCCTCACCCCAAAGCGTACCATGTTATAATAATGAAACAGAGCATACCTCAACCGCATGCCAGACAAGGACACCTGTATAACAGTCTGTTTAATTAACACCGTACTTCACCGCTAGATGAAGTTGTTGCTCGCTTGAATAAAATAACGAGACTTGCGTCATGTTGCCTTATATCGGAGAATTTATTTTATTTTTGTAGGACAGGATTTTTGCTGCGAGTGTAAGGGTGATTATGGGGAGATGGGCCATGTTGGGAATGTCGATAATAGGAGTTGATAGTGAGTTTTTCTTTTGTTTTTGATGGTGATTAAAGTGTGCAAAGTTTTGCGTGAGGGGATGAAGTTCTTGGCGTGTGGTCTACACTCTTAATGATTTACGTAAGTGACGTACGAGATGATCTTGTCGCAGTAGTTCTTTGTGAACTCAGATTAAAATGTACATTCTTTGTAAATCCGCGTCTTCTCCCATGGGCGCAGGCAAAACCTACAGTAACCTTACATTAATATTTGTTGTATAGTAGTTTTGTTTCACGAAGCGACGCGCTTTACTTGTGTTATAAACACGCTGTGAATGTGTGTGTTAGCGCCGGAGCTCTCGGTACCATTCAAGACACGGGCGAAGTCGGAAGTGTGTGTGTGTATGTACGTGTGTGTGTGTGTTACGTGCTGACGCTAATCGTCTTCACTCACACATTCCAAGCGTGTTTCTATACTTGGTTACCACAAGTAAAACGCGCGACGCTTCGTGAGATAAAAATACTGTACCTATTACTTTTTTATCTACAGTTTCGTTAGAACAGTCACTACGTCGACCTTCAATGCATGGAGAGCATAAATGGCATAACCATAATCAGCTTATAATCCCACTGCTGGGACACAGGCCTCCTTTCTTCGAGAGGGAGTGGGCTATAATCTACCACATGGGCTCAGTGCGGGTTGGTAGATGTCACATGTCTTCAAATTTTAGTTCCTAAGAAATGCCAGTTTCCTCTTTTTCCAGTAGAAATGAAATAATTTTCATAAACTAAAGCACATGAATGCTTACTAATATCTATTCTTATATAAGCAAATAACGAGATCAAGTTCTTAGTTGTAATTCTGTAGAAGTTATTCTCACCATCGACTATGCACAGACAGAAGACTTACTTATTGTCTGCAAATAGAACTGCTAACATGCTATTTTACTTTTATTTACGTAAGTTTTAATTTAGTATTTACGCTAAACTCATTGTTAATTTATTACATTAAGTATTTATGCACTTTCTAGCCTGAAGCACAGGTTCAACCTAGTTCAGACAAATTACCAACTGTGCACTACTTTAATTGTAAAGGTATTAATTTTAAACATATCCCCTTTTTATAAATAAACTATTTATTTATTTTCTAATTAATACCATAAAAAAAGGACTAGTTTTGCAACTCCACTCCAATTACTTTTATTTTCTAACTAATTAAAAACCATTCCATTTAATTACCCAAATCAATTATACAAGAATACAGCAGCACGTTTTAAGAACCAAAATCCTTCGAACAGCAGCATTCAATTTAGCTATAACAATTGTTACCAGCCAGTGTGCAGTAAAATTTTATAGTACAGACCCACTTAACTTGTGACGTGTCGTCCCATGAAACAGGGGCACTTAGCCCTAATAGTCACATCGTTATAGTAAATACTCAATGGCGAGATCTTTTGTATAGAGATCGTTTTGTGCCTTACTTTTGTTTGAAGTAAATTGGGGTTGGATTGTAAATTGTTTTTTTGGTGAAGTTTTACGTTCTGTCTTTCTAGATTAAAATGTTTCATATTAAGACTCTTTTAATGGACTCAAAAGTTACTATTTTGAATCAATTCTGATCTAGATTTTGGATCCGATAAAAATTTAGACGAAAATGAACATCTTTTATGGAATGCCAACACCCAAACATAGATCGCTCCTAACTAGCCTTTTTCCAACTGTTGTGATGTTGGGGTCGGCTTCCAGTTTAACTTGATGCAGCCTGTTTGCCTATCTGACCTCCACAACCCAGTTACTGGGTAATTGCCCTTGATAAGACTGGTTGTCAGACTTTCGGCCTTCTGTAGACCCATAACGACTGTCAAAGAACTCGAATGACAGCCGGGAACAGCGGCTTAAACCCTAACATAGATCATCCAAAACCTTTTGTAAGTGATAAAGCAAGAAATTAGAAAATAAATTACAAGCTACATTATTTGCTCAATACACACTTTTCACAACTATTTAGCAACTCACATTCCCAACACAAGGAAACAGTACAGTGATTCTTAACCTTTAAGCCCGCTAATCATGTTAGTTCTAACGAGAATGCTGAGAACAGAGCAATAATAAGCCGCAATTACTTCCAAAACAAGACATTACGTAAGGCAGCTAATGAAAGTTTTGTAACTGTAGTCAATGGTGGTCATAAGTCATTGGGGTACGCGATCACACCTACTACGTGTACGGAGTAATTGTGTGCTTGCGGTTTTGGATGCGGCCAGAAAACTATTAAACTAGAAAGAAGAGTATACGGGTCACCCCGTGCTCAGGCAGAAGAGATGGCGAGTAGAATAGAAAGAACTTTATCTATTCTTGATAGAATAGAGATAGAATTGGTGATGCTACGCCTGCTGACACCCGGCACTATCCTTGCAACACAAATATTAATGCTTTAGCGTTATAGAGGCTATTAGATATTCTATACAGCTTGACTGCATTACAATGCACAATATCCATATTTCGCAACATTTTATTACTATTTCGATTATCATGTTATTTAGGGGCTCAGATTTTCTATCTTTCCGCCGTATTTATGGCCTCAAAGTTAACTTGGCCTTTGACCAATTTACCCGGTAGTTCTACCCGTTGTGATACGCAAACAATAAGATGGTGATATCTCAGGCCGACAATTAAATGATTAGGATCGATTTAATTTATCTTACAATGACAGAATTTGAATATCTAAAGGACTGGACTTGGAATTGTTTCCGCATAATTTGTACTTAGGTATTGTACATATGTGCGTGGTTATCTAAGTCTAACATTGAGTTCGCTTTATTTGTAAGATGATAACGTCCTACCTCGTAACTGCACTTGTTGGTCAATTTTACATTTTGAGGCGAAATTGTCCATCATGCTATTTTCCACCTTTCTGGTGATACCTTGTACGAGTATGTACAGGAGGTTTACTTCACTTAAAAAACTGACTTTTCCTGACATTTCGTAACAAGAATTTGAAGCACTTTGTAAGGTGTGACCTTGTAAGTTTAATAGACACCAAGCATGCCAAGGTGATTTTTATGTACATACAAGAAAACATACGGTATTTTATTTAATATTCAATAAAATAACCAATAGCATGCTATATACATAATTATCAAAACAGTTTTTTGTCTCTCCTGTAAAATTGACAGGTTCGTATTTACGAGGTGTCACATCTAGAGCGAAACACTTCAGAAATTTTGTTTTTATATTGTCATGCTTAAGGTTTCGTATTTCAGGGCCAGGGCAGTTTTATTCATTGTTTATTTCTGTTTCAAACTAATATGAAATAATTTGCCTTTTCCAAATATGTTGGGTTCGGCTTCTAGTGTAACCGGTTGCAGCTGGATACCAGTATTTTACATGGAGCGACTGCCTATCTGAACTCCACAACCCAGTTACTGGGTAACACAATACTCCTTGGTAGGACTAGTTGTCAGACGTTGGGGATTCTGACTACCCGTAACGACTGTCAAAGATCTACAAATGACAGCTAGGACCAACGGCTTAATGTGCTTTCTAAGTCACGGAGGGGTCTCAGTATTTAATGGATAGTAACCCATCTATGAACTGACCTCGGCAAGCGTTGCTGCCTTGAAGATCGACCTCGTCTGGTTGTTATTAATGAGCCACGAGCCCCTCAAACTAATACGAAATAACGACGGTAAAACAAAGGAATATTTTTATCCAATACAATATCTTCTAAAAAAAAATCACAATGATACAAGCATTTTTCTAACTCTAGAAAAAATAAAAAATCCTTACAAATGGTAGATCGATTGAAAAATGGAATTCTTCAATGCATCGTATGGGAACAATAATGACAACAATTTGAAATTGGAATGTTTCTATCTCGTTGTTGTCGGCACGTATTGTGCGTGCGCGCAGCGGTAGCATCCTCAGTCTTTGTGCAACCGATCAGGGAAAGAAAAGCATCAACAGTACCTATCCCTATACTACATATATATTAGGACCTATCTTATTTTAAACGACTTTTTTCCCACGATTTGGTACATAACCTGTTATATTTTTATTTTTACGGCAGCTTCGCGGTTTTTTAAAAAGCAAGTGCTTTTTCTTCTTGTGAGTAAAATAATCTGCAACTCTGCACTAGCAAAATTTGAACCCTGACTAGATCCGTTCTCAAAGTCAATAGAGGAAGGTGTTGATCATAAAATAGTTTTAAGAGCATGAAACAAAAAAAATAAAACCGAAAGTCTGACAACCACTCTAGCAGTCTGCACCCGAGCATTTCACTGATGAATTCCCAACACTAAGATATACTTATAGAAAAGTTTCAACATAAGCAAGCCTTCCCCTATGAATCATCTATTCCTCCACAGAATAAAACACTACCAATACCATTCTTATACCTCTACAAAATCCTTTTATTTCTTTTTTTCCCCTGCTTACAGAACGATAAACAATATAAAGTGCATTACTGCAGCCCGTCATATTACAATAATAAGCAATTGTTGCTCTTGTCGGCACTGATACGCTTACCGTGATTGTATTGTGATTGTAAACATAGGTGGAGCAACCACGGGAAGCGAAGCTTTTTATTGGATTCGTTTTCAATTGGTTCGATAGTTTTGTTTGCAATAACTACTAATTTCTATTCACTTAAATCTGAAATGTGTCTCCAGTAGGAATTAGAAAAATATTTTTGAGACCACTTTATTGACATAGATGTTGCTGGTGGAACATGGGATCAATACAAAAAAAAAAAAAATATGGTAGGGGAGGCAGGTTTAAAGTGTCGGGGGTAAGTTGTTTCGGCACGAATAGTTGTTTTAATTATAAGCAATTGTTCTTGTCGACACTGATACGCTTACCGTGATTGTATTGTGATTGTAAACATAGGTGGCTCTGCTAGTGGAAGGGAAGCGTTTTGTTGCATTCGTAGTGTAGTATTTCTCTTCTCAAATCAAATCTTGCACAATGCAGAAATTGTGTAGTAAATAATAAATAAGTTTCAACACCATTTTGCGTTATGTCTATCCCGAAGCGAAATAAGCGTTAAATCATACATTATAACTCATCACGTGCTTATAAATCGGTAAATACAGGTAATATAATAATAAAGCAATATCTTTAGTTTCGCTCGTTACTGGATGGGTTCCCTAAATGGCGTAGAATTGACTTTATGATATGAAACAATTTAGTTAATCCGCAAGTATGACTACGTTTACCAATAAAATATTGTATTACTTGGCTTCTTGGTAAATGTTACCAAATATCTTTTAATTTTTTTGTCAATGGCGCCGATTCCCTTGTCCACAACTAAACTAAATTAAGTTCAGTGCATCTTTTTCTTTCTATTTCATTAAGAAAAGGACAGAAGATAAATACGAGTATCAGTTTAGTGCTGGCAAATTAGTCAGCGTCTGACGTAAATTGACGTATTTTTAGTAGCCATGTTTTTAATCACGTCTAAACGGTCTATGGAGTATCTTAATTTGACAGGACTAAACTAATATTTATCTTCTATCCTTTTCTTAATGAAATAGAAAGAAAAAGATGCACTGAATTTAAATTAAGTTTAGTTTGTGAACAAGAGAATCGGCGCCAATGACTTTTTATATTCGTCCCATCGGACTATGAGAGTCAGGGAAGAGAGATTGCACCCGCGTCTGCGCAGTGCGCTCACACTTATCTTGTGCACTATAATTATCTCCCGCGCTGAGGGTTTGTCTCGGCTGAAATTGGCCGCCATGGCCGAAATTTGTTTTTTTTTTTATACGTTGCCCCACACTAGGAATTTCTCCTGTGTCGTGGGAGTGTTTACAGACATATAAACTCACATACACAAACAGCCAGACCCGGAACAACTAATTGTAGGTCGTAGGAATCAAACCAGCGCAGCACGCAGCGCAGCAGTCAATCGCTTAATCACTGCGCCAACCGTGTCGTCAAATTCTCTCTAGAGGACTATATCTATGTATATTCAAGAAATACAGAGGAAAGCTTGACACTCGAAATGGCCCATAAGAATGAAGTATATTTTTAGAGCTAAAACTTTGGTTTCACTACGGATAGCGCAGTTATTTTTTGCGATGGTGCTGATGAGAAGTCCATGCCCGGACTAGTAAGACTGGTGTCTTTTATTTTTTCAGCATTATCTGTCACCATTCTTCTGCCCTAAACCCTATTTATTTGGGGTCGGTGCAGACAAAGGTGCACTTACTCTTCCCTCACTCCTCACTCTTCAAAGATCAGGTGCAGGACGAACGGCTTAACGTGCTTTCCGAAGCACGAGAGTATCACACCAACATCCAAATACCGGACTGTTACTAAAACAATCCTAACCCAATAACACTTTGCCCAACCTAGATATCGAACCCAGGACTCCACGCTCAGCCATCGCGCTTGCAACCACGAGACCAACGGGGCATCTGCATTACCGAAGGGTAATGAACTTATTCCTTTAAACTTCTATCACAGATCACAATATAATTTCATTACCCGTTAACTTCAAAACATCCTCTAAAATTACCACTCTCCACCATTACCCGCTGCACACATTATCATACATTCACCAAGCGCCTAAGTGCGGCCACATCAAGTGAGGCCAACAAAAGCGGCCGGGAAGTCGGTGTACTGCCCGATTATAGGGAAAGTCGCAAGCACCTCGTTAGGCTGTAACATAATAATCGCAATTTGCTATTACCTACAGGCCACACGTAATATGAGCGTCCTGACAGGCACTTGGGATGAGTAACCGTGAAAATAATAAGCTGAACGATAGTGTTTTATAAGAGGTATGGGCTTGTTGTGGTGTAGCTTTGTTGCCACAAGTACAGGTATAGATAGGTACCTAGGTTACTAGTCGTTGGTTAGTATAGACGGCTGCATTAATTGAGTACCTGCCATTAAAGTGCGAAAATGCCACAAAAAAGGTATTTTCTACATTGTTAATGGCTATACCTACACAGCTAATCTGTATAGCTGCTTCAACCCTGGAAGACAGAGGCTTCCGCAGACAGGCGCGACGCGACTCTAGTAGAACAATTTAAATGAAAATATTCATAGAAATTGTTCTACTAGAGCCTCGTCGCGCAGTCTTGTCGCACTTGTCTGCCTTGGGAGCCTTTAATCTCAGTTAGTTAATCAAATATAGCTCTACTTTATTGGTATTTTTTGTTTATTGAGTAAATGACTGCTCTCAAAACGGTGAAGGAAAACATTGTGAGAAAACCAGCATGTCTTAGAACCAAAAATTTGAAGACATGTGACATCTACCAACCCGCACTGGGCCCGCGTGGTAGTTCACGGCCCAGTCCCTCTGACCGAGAGGAGGCTTGAGTCCGAGCAGTGAGAACATTATCTATAGGCTAGGCTATTATCTATGTTTTTAATATCAACATTGCATAAAGCACAAAATACAATCTACATACACACCAACAAATCTGCATAAACAAAAAGTAGGTGCTCGCTGTAATTCTTAGCCTATAACAATACATCATACAGACGCACAGAGTGCCAGGTCGCGAGGTTGTTACGACAAAAATAAACAAATCCACACAGTGTTACATTTCAGGGAATGCGAAAATAAACAGCGATATGTGCTCTTCAAATACCTGACAGTCCCATTACCGCGAACTATCACTGCACACTGTGCACAGGCAAATATTGAAGAAAAAATTACTACTTTCACAAACTATTGTACGGAATACGGTTTGTTGTTCGAGGTTCTGAGGTCCTTTTGTGACGAGTCAATCTGCTTAGCCGTTACCCAACTTTAACTATATTTCAAATGTATTCACCCGAAATGATGATCATGATGAATGATGGTTGGAGTTGGCTCAATGATTTGTAATGACAACCGAGTTGCTTTTTACCTAAACTATCTCATATATTTCTGACCTGAGCATAATCTGCATATAATATTCCACTAGTGGTACAAAGGGCTCCTCTCTTCAAGAGAGAGTGGGCTTTAATATCCTACGCGACCCCAGTGTTGGTTGATAGATGTCACATTTTTTCGAATATTTGGTTCTAGGACATGCCCGTTTCCTGACGCTGTTTTCCTTCACCGTTTTGAGAGCAGTGGTGATGAAATTATTTACACAAAGTAAAGCCCACCTGGGGTCGAACCCATGACCTATGTGTCGTAAGTCGGGGCCGTTACCTCTGGCCCACCACTGCTCTTAAATGATCAGAATAATAAACAAAACAAACCAAGGCTGTCGCTGAACCCCAGCTCTGGGGCTCTGTCTCGTATAGGGTTTTAGCATTATGCTGAGCGATGGCCGTTTTGCGTGGATGTGACGCATGTTTACCCCCAACTTGTAATTTTTTTTTGTGTTTGTGTTCTTTTTATGCGTCATGTTTGCCGCAAATAGACGTATTTTCTTTTCTTCTTTAAACCTCTATTTTGCCCAGCTTACCGTCAATCGCCCCACTGTGTATCACCTCTCACCGCGCGAGGCGCCGCGGCGCTGACACGCAATTAAATAATGCTCCAAGTGTTCACACTAAATTCAATATCTCGCAGCCAACTCTTTTAGATCTACGAGCTTTATGATTCTGTTACCACTACCCTGAACTGGTAATTCACACTGAGGCTTTATTTCCCATCATTACGGTGGTCATTTTCGAGAGAAATTTCTCAGTTTTGGTAAGAAAGTTGAAGCTATGACTAATGTCTCACTTCCATATATCGTGGCATATTTAAATTCGAACATAATAAGCTAAGAAGCACTCACTTCGAAAAAAAATAGGTACTTTTTTACGGGTGAATGCATCTAGAAATCTAGAATATCTAACGTAATATATACCTATCGGTTATCGATCAGTCCTACATTAAAACCTATTACATAATCAGCCTTTAATGTTCCCACTGCTGGGACACAGGCCTCCTCTCTGTGAGAGGAAGTGGTCATAATTCCCCACGCGGGCCCATTGCGGGTTGGTGAATGTCACATGTCTTCGATTTTTTTGGTTATAGGACATGCCGGTTCCCTCAAGCCTCCTCACCTTAAGACCTCTTATTAAGACCTTACTTTTTAGACTGTAGAATGCCAATAATTCTACGACTCCATAGCTAATACTTACTCCCAGTTACACAACAACAAACAAACACACGAGAACAAATAGTACGTAATTATTGAGCGCAATTTAAGAACAGTTGTATGTAACAAAACACGGTTTGTTACCTCCGACAGTTCCCACAGGATACCTAATGGGCTGTCTGTTCAACAAAATATTGTGTTCGCACTGTATTTTTGCATCACTTTATATGCAGATAAAATTACAACGGAAAATTTCCCGTGATTGTTGGAACAATCTATCCGAGAAAGCTATCGATATTGATGTTTCTATTTCTCATTATTAATGGTGTAAGATGATATTTTATTCGCCGGTTTCGTTTACAGGTTATTACCATGAATGGAATGAGGTTGTATTTAGTTATTAACCGTCTTATTACAAAACGAAACCTAAGTTTAGTTCAAGCCTAAACTATTGAGCCAGTACTTGCATTGCGAACTTTATATCGATTTAGGCAAAGTTCTTAATACTAAAATGACAACTTAGCACCGAACCAAGCTGTCATTTTTGTAAAAAGAACTGCATTTCTCTATCAGTTGGGTTCTTAATTCAATAACTGGGTCAGTGGTTTAAACCTGAACGAAAGAAAAACCTTGTTTTGTAATAATGGGGGGGGGGGGGTATGAGATTTAATTTTAGCTGTATTTGTGTGTTTAGTGGTCGCAAACGCTACTGCTGACCGTAGGGTCTTGGGTTCGATTGCCAGGTCGGGCAAAGTGCTATTGGGTTTTTCCATCAGAAATTTTCATTAGCAGCTCGGAGTATGGGTGTGTGCCCGATTGACGACCATAGGCCTGTCCCCTATTACATGGTACAGTGCAACCTTAATATAACGTACCTCAATATAACGAATTCCTCGATTTAACGAATTCTTCGTAATCCCCTTGAATTGTCCATAAGAGTCAATGTAAAATATACCTTTACATTGCGTAGATTTTTTGCGAACAACCTCTTTATAACGAATTTTCAACTATCAAAAAAAGTGTAAACCTCTAATTAACGAATTTTGTCAACCCAAAACCTTTATATAACGTTCCCGATAGTATGTGATTCAGTCGCGACAGGTTTCGACACGCTGTACCTCTTTATAACAAATTTTAGATCAACCTAACCTCAATATAACAAACCTCAGTTTAAGGAATTACTTGATAATTATAACGAATATGTACTTATTTCGTTCTGATTTGTTATATCGAGGTTGCACTGTACTTAATAACTGGCGAAATCTGGGTTACTATAGGAAGACCTCTGCGTAACCCTATATTGAAGCCCTACCCTTTTACCCTTATAGGCGCGATGTTATGTATTTGTGTAGCGTGAATTAAAATATGAAAGACGTGAACAGAGATATAAAGAACCAACAAATCTAACAAAAAAGAAACAGATCAATCAATTAGTGCAGAGTTGCTAAAAATTGTAACAGATTGGAAAGCGCGGAGAGAGCTGAAGGTCAGCCTTTCAGAAAAAGCTGAACAGGGTAAATTATCAATATATGCCAGTTAAAACTGTACTTTGAAAACATTATAAAAGCCAATTATTTTTAAAAGAGTAACCGGGGAGTTTCTTGCCGGCTCTTCTCCATAGGAAACGACCAATTGGAACCGTGCACCTAGCTTCAAACGTTTCATAAGTGCCAATGTAGGTTAATGTGTTTTTTTTTTTATTGATTTAATATGATTTCATGGGGAAAATCTAGGTAAAACCTATCTGGCCCATATTTTTATATAAATCAAGTAAATATTAAATAATCGTTTTATGAGAGAGAGACCCATAACTTTTCTCTCTCCAATTATAGTTTTGATTACATTATAAAACGAGTTTGATAGTGAAACAGATACTTGTACAACTAAGTAAATTGCGAATAAAATGCCAACGCTGTACCTTTTAATATACAACCTGTAACAATAAGGTGTGACCAAATTTAAGTATGCGGTACAGACCATCAAACTAAACAACTCTCTCCACGGGACCAATATCGTAATCGCGAAAAAATTATCAACTGTCCCATACAAAACTTCAGTACGTAATCGACCCAAATGTTTGGGACGGCTGGCAAATTTTTGTCGATTATGATGTTGATCACATAGAGAAAGTTGTTTAGTTTCATGGTATGTATCAATCAGGTTTTTCTAGTCTAACCGGATACAGCTGACTACCAGTATTTTACATGGAGCGACTGCCTATCTGACCTCCACAGCCCAGTTACTGGATAATACTATACTCCTTGGTAGGGCTGGTTGTCAGACTTTCATACTTCTAACTACCCATAACGACTGTCAAATATCTACGAATGACACCTGGGACCAACGTCTTAACGTGCTTTCCGATGCACGGAGGGGTGCCGATATGTAGTGGATGGTCACCCATCCACGGACCGACCTCGGCAAGCGTAACTTAACTTAATCGACCCGTGCGCCTGTTATTATTTAGCCACGAGCCCCCATTTATTATTCCATGCTCTGACCACACCCACACCCCCCATGGTCCCCACACCCTTAAATTTGACAACACTTCTCTGATACATGCTGTCTTAATAAAAACGATCAAATGGTTGCAAGCTACAATAAATCATAGTATAACAATTTATCAGCTTCAAGATTTCCGTAAGCTAGTGTTAATTAATTTATTAAAACACCTAATAAACTTTAATAATGTCGTAGGTGTGAGTTTTCTTCATAGAGCAACAGTGAGGATCACTACTAATCTATTATGATTTCGGAAGACTAGTGCCTCACAAGAAGTGGGTTGTTGCAAGAAGATGTAAAAGAGGGAAAAAAAGTACAATTTGTTCCAAAAGAACCATGAGGGATCACGATTCTTGCTAGAAGTTTCTGCATATAGAGCGGTATTTTATTGAGAGAGTTGAAGTAAAGGAAGCCTGGAAAGACTCGCAGATATCGTAAACTTTTGATGTTGAAGAGTTATGAAACAGCTGAAGCTTTCAGAATCCAACGGGTCGATATTATATGTAGCAGTCACTAGCAGAAACTAGCTTCATCTTTTTGACTGACTGTGGTCAGTTACCCTTGCCAATTCAAAAGTGCCTGTAATTGTTTTATTTGAAATAAATGCTTGAGTTTGAGTTTAAATTCGCATTAAGTTTTATAAACTTGCCCAAACTGTGGTAATTGTATACAGCAGTTTTGTAATAATTATTTATTTATATATACTTTATTGTACACGGGAATTATTACGTAAAAAAATAAATCAGATTAAAATTGCTTATTAGTCATAAAAGCTAGATTGCAATTAATTATTGACAACCAGTTTCTTTTAAAAACGATTTAAAAAAACACAGCCATTAAATAAATTGAAATTGAAATCGAAAATATTTATTTCAGACTAAGCACACAGTAATTGATACAAGTCCATATTATGTTAGTAAGTAGATACTTATAACTATGTTAGTAAAATTTAAAATAATTACCTATAACACAACAACAAACACAACAACAACACAACAACATAACAACAACAACAACATTAACAACATTAACATTATTATTATTTTATTATTATTATTTTATTATTTTATTTTATTGTTTATTATTTTTTAATAAATAACGAGAGAAAGAATAAGAAATGACGAATTTACAAATCATGGCCGTGACAAAAATTAAATCAACTGTCAAAATGCAAAGCACAGATAAACAATCAATCAGTGTTATCTTCTTGAATCATAAATTACGTTATTTACTTTTCGATTTAACCAGCATTAACGGCACTAGCACTACCAACATTAGTTTAGTTCAAATGACACGGGCGCATAACTCACGTCATACCGACCATTACTGTAACTCAAAATGGCGGCCAACTATCAAAGAGAAAGCTCGCGAGCTCTCACATCATTCTCTATGGTCTAGTCTATGGCTTGCGAAACTGAGTGCAGATTAAAAAGGGTGTAGTAAATGAGGCTTTATTGTAAATTATTTAGGGATGATATTACTTTGATGTGAGGTTTAATTTTGATCGTTTTAGTGGATTCTCATATTGGGACCAATATTGGGTAATATGTGGTCTACAATTATAAACTATCATCATTATTACTACGTCTTTTCCGAGCTTGGTTCGATAAAACTGCACTCAAACAGTATCGATGAAGGGCTAAGTAGGTGCGTGTCTTTCGGTTTCTTCTACTTTTCCCTAATTTTTCTGATGACTAACATTCTGATTTGCAGACTAGGTAATAGTGGCATTATTGTCAAAACATTTTCTGTACCTATCTATAATTCAACCCCAGAAAATTGTGTAAAAAAGTGCCTACACCAACAAATAATGAAAGTCCGTTTCAATTTTCATTTACATTTCAGTAATCAAAATATGGAATGAAGAGCCAAAGTGTGGCCCAACACCATGGCCCATCAGCACCAACGTTGGCCCCAACATCTTGCCTAGTGTGACAGGACTAAATTTATCAATTTACGAAGATTGTTCGTTGCTATTAACACGTTAAGTTCGTGTCTCGAGGCGATATCGTTACTAAATATTAAATTATTGAAGTTTCTCGCAGAGATAACACATGGTTCACCGTCGTAATGGCTTCGTGATTTAACGAACTTCTTACTTTGTGGGCGATGTTAATCAATATATTGTACCCACTAAGAGGGAATGCGTTTGATGCATAAGTAGAGTGAAGTAGGTACCAACTTACACAAAATTGCATAAAGTTGGAGGTGAAAGGTGAAATATGATTTTCAGATTCTGTGCTGAATTTGAAACTGAAATTTATTAATTGTGCTTTTTTGCATATGAGAAAAACAAAATTGTTTATTGAGTTCTAAGGTATGGGAGCAGAGTGGTGGCCCAGTGGTAGTGGCCGTGACGAGTTGTAGGTCAAAGGTTAGAACTTACTTTGTATAAATGATTTCAGCACCACGGCTCTCAAAACGGTGAAGGAAAACATGGTAAGAGAACCGGTATCTCCTAAAACCAAAAATTCAAAGACATGTGGTATCTACAACCCGCTCTGGGCCCTGTGAGGCCTGTGTTCTAGTAGTGGGAACGTTACAGCTGATGCTGACGCTTATGTTAAAAGGAATGGACACAAATAAAGTAAGGTACATGATTCACTGTATATATTCATCACATTTTATATTATAATCAATAATTCCATTTACATTAGAGTTTTCAAATAATTACAACATTTATAATGGTATAATCTGTGACTTTCAATAATAGTTTTATAACACGCCGAATTCGTAAAATTTTAAAATTAAAATCAAATAACAGGTAACTATCTTACACTACAACATCCAATTATTAAATTAATAATTGTGTTAAAATATGCTATAAATATTTAATTGTTTTAAAATGTAACTTGTCGAATAATAATATTTAAACTTTGAAATAACGTTGCGGATTGCAACTATCAAGGAATAGTAAATGGTAATGAATATTAATCATTATAATTTGCAAACAAGATTTGGTGTTGTTCAAAGGTTACGTAGTAGACCACAATTCCATAACATTTAATGTTTTTCCTCGTAATCTACGACATAAACCAAGATCAGCATCACAACCCATTGGGGCATTGAGATCTTATCATGAAGAATTTGTATACACTTTATAAGGAATGCTATAAGTTATCCTATGAGATACACTATGAAATAGATAGAATATAATTTTCTACTGTGTGTATAATAGAATTTTGTCTCATGTCTTCCCTCTTAAGTCTTGTAGTTAAGTAACTATATTTAACTACATTGAAAAGACAAGCGATTAGCACAACACCGAATAGTCAAATAATTATAATTATACAATTCAAATTCTCATTTATTTATCACACTCGTTTTTTTTATAAAAGAACTAATATTGTCAGTGGCACCTTTGATTTGTAACTGCTTACAATTTCACATTGTACCTACGGAGAAAATACAACCTCATATCCCTTAACCAACTGCATGTACTCTAAGTAATTATTTTCTTATATAGGTCTTTACTTTAGGAATGCAAATAATTAGCCCGTTAATAAAGCACATAATTGCGTAATTAAAACATGGCACTCCAAAACTGTAAGCACTTACAGCTTTCATCCATCTTCAGCCTAACATACATTAAAATTGACGTTGCTGTAAATAATTTTGAATATAATCGCTGTCCTAGAAATTAATTTCTAAATGTATAGCATTCGTAAATAATCAATGTCTCTTTAATTGACTCTTTTAAGCCGCTAAAATATAATAATTTGTGTAAATTGCAAATAATTGACTTCTAAGACGCTATGAATACTATTGGACATTTAAAATAATTTTAATTAATTTACAATAATTCTAGTCATAAGATTTGTTAAACTATAAAATAAGCAAAAATAATTTATTTTTATAGTATTTTTCTTACTAGTGTCAATTCAATTCCGTATTTCTACCATCGCTGTTATATTTGGTGTTATACAATGAGGAAACAATGAATTATTAGTGTTAGGAATATAGATAAATATTATGTGTTATAGAACTATTTTACAATATCAGAAAGATTCCACTACATTTGGAAGAATCCAATAAGTCCTTTATGAGCTTTTGGCCGATAGAGGTAATTATAGTTACAATATATATATATATATATATATTTATAGTACCTACATAGGTTAAAATGAGCAAATAGATAACATACAAGGAATCAGGACTCTAAATAGTAAATATCTACAAGGCACGCAAATAAATTTTTAGACAGCCATGATGTTATTTTTTTTTAATAATTATAGTGTCATAGCTATTTCCAATATGAAAAAACAAGAATTATCTTTTTCAATAAAATGTCTGTTTTATCTAAACCTTTTATATGAATAGATTGTAACTTGTACAGTATTCACTTAATTTACTGTTAGGTATATTTTTTACACCTTTAGGAATCATAATTGGATTTTAACCGATTAATTATTTTGTTGACCGAATAATTATAATCTAATTTACGTTAAAATTTTGAATAATTGTATTATTCAAAAAACAGCCAAATATTTTGTGTAATATTTCGCTCCTTTTAAGTTTGGAGCCTAGTTGTTACAATTTCAATTATACGTTTATAATAGATAAATAAAATAATATTATATTATAAATCAGCTTCTCATTTGAAGTGGAACCCAACGGATGCGACGAGTGAATTAAATTACATATATTTTCCTGGAAACAACAATTATATTAGTACTTTTACACTTAAACAAAAATTCCCATACTCACACCAAGTGCATAATTATTATCCCATTTTTTTGCTTCAATTCCACATAATTTATGTCAAATCTCTCAAAACACTATACACCTAATTTTGATATTAACTTGATAGTGCACGACATTAAATGCACGAATAAAATCTTCTAATTACGCAAATATGTGTAGTGAAGTACAGTATGCAATACACTTGATGTGAAGTGTATTTCTGTGAGTAATTTCAGTCAAAGTATCATGCTGGATCAAAAATGATATAAAAATACAAACATGTGGGTGTCAAAATCGAAACAATCCAAGTGTTAAAGTTTGAAAAATTCAAAATGGGCGATCTACTTCTATTTTTGCTCAATATGTATTAAATCGAAAAATTTTGAAATGTCAATGTGGGGTTGAACAATTTTAAATGGCGGATCTATTTCTAATTTCGTTCAATGTAGGTGTGAGGAACTTTAAATTGTATTGTCAGGATCGTGAGGTGAAAACGCAATGTAGGTGAGGATTTTTGGTCCATGTTAGTATAATGAATACAAACTAATGTGTAGAAGCGTAGAAGATGTACTAGAATGGGAAGCTGCGTATTTAAAAAAAAAATTTTAAAACACAAAAGACATACAATGATAATATCTTTTGACAAGGCTTCGCGTTCCAGAGGCATTTGGCACAACATCGCGTAAACGCTGGATCAACGCATATGCGAAGGAACCTCTAATATTTAAACACCATACTCGCCTGATCTCTTTAATTGAAGCAACCATGATGTAGCAAACATCATTGCAGCTTCATCGAAATACGACAATACTTAAAATTAACGACTTACCATACATTCTACTTCTACAATACAAGCTCTAAAATGCAAAAGATAAGAAAGAAGACAAGTTGAAAGAAAGAACAATCTAGTACTTACAACGGTTAGTATTTGCTGTCACAGTGCCATTGGTGGCCGCGACCGGCGCCGCTGCCGCTATTGGCGACGGGTTTCGGTACCGAACTAACCAAACATTTGTTTAATGTTATCACCTGCAAACAGCCGTAAGCAAAACATATGCCTCGAAGCGACTAGCCTCTACACTACCCGTGGTTTGTTCATACGTGCTTCTTTGAGGGGAGATTGTATGAGCTAGTATTTTTGTGCATCTTTTTTCTATACACCATTTTTTTCGTTGTGTAAAGTGGGAAATTACATGGTCTAGTATTTTCTGTGCATGTCTTTTTTTACACCATTCTGGTCGGTATGTGCAGTAGAAACTATTAATAAACTAAGTCTTATCTATTCATAAATCTTTTCGCACATTATTTTTTTCAATAAGTTTGTGGGATATAAAATTTATTATATCTTTGTGCAAGTCTAACAATACATCTATTAGAAATCCTTTTACTTGCACAGTGAGTAAAACTTAATGCATATTGAACACCAAGTGGAACGGTTAAAAATGTTGAGGTTAGTGCTGTTGTGCAGTCATGATTAAAATGTAGGCTGAACGGTTGACTGTTACTACTCTGATAGGTACATGCTCAACTTTGACTTTGACTTACGATTCGATCGATGCCGATGGCATATAAAGTCAAATGCTAGGCACATTATCAACTCAATAAACCAGTGTTACGTTTAATAAAACAGTCATCAGACTCAATAAAAGTAATAAACTTGACAACAAAAAAGTGGAGTCGCCTGCTCTCGTTTAAAAATCTGTGCAGCATGCGGATTTTTGCGATTCTTTTTTGTTTTTTGTGTTACTAACTTCAGTTCTAAGAATTTTTATCCCTAGAACACATGTGGGTAATCTCATAACAGGCAACATTTAGAAAGATAACGAAGAAGCTAGGGAGACAGTCACAGAATTTGGAAGAGAAAGTAATAAGCCAATTGCGCTAAGTTCAGTACAATTTCTAACACATTCATGACATTCAGACGATCAAGGAAGGTTCAGATGCAAACTAACAGTTTAGTAGCCAAACACAAGTGTTTGCACGTTGCTAGTGGGGTGAGATGAAACTTGACTGTTTCTCTGGTTATGTTAGGATTTAGGTTTGCAATAGGGTCTATCTACACAATTGAGTATAACGTGTCTATCTACATTTTTGTCTCTCTCCCAGAGAACATGCTTGTTCATGATGTTCATGAAGCAAGTCTTCGTGCATATATTAGCTAAAAGAAAAACAGAAGTTAAATCTTTTTGCTCTCCTGTACAAACAATTTGTTTATCACAATTGCATTAATCTTGTTGTTGACAATAGTTTACTTTTTCTTAAAAGCACCTGTTGCTATAAAAATATTATATAAAATAGGTTATCTCTTAATTTTATAAATTGAAGACTACGCGAACAGTTAATTTCGCGGATTACAAGTGACGTCTACCAACCCACTGTAGGATAGCGCGGTGGTTTATGTATGGCCCACTTCTTCTCACAGAGAGGAGACTAGTGAGAATTTTATCTCTGATTTTAATTCATAGGTTTCACAATATTGCTGCTGTTTTACAGCAGTAGTTTCTTTAGCTACAGTGACTGAATCTTTCACCAGTTTAGCATTTTGTTCATCTGCTTTCTTGTTTAGCTCGCCTGCAACTTTCAATTAAAAATTGCTATGAGCGACCTCCTAATCTTTGGGATTCCCAACTTAACATGGGTCAAGTCTCATCCCTCCCCACGTTATACACATAACATTCCAAGTCACACAGCTAAGCTTCACTTGACAACATCGACTGTGAGCTAGTTATTTGCTGATACTTACCAAATAGTAGGCCTATTATAACGATTCCGATCACACCCATTATTATCATCATCTGTAATGTGAAAATTGATTTTTAATGTGTGTATCTTCATCAAATCTATAGCCATAAATCATTTTCTAGTCTATTTGTTCCTTAGAATGGCCGTAACCAAACCTATCAAATGTAGGGCTTAATAAGGGCAATTTTTTTAATAGTCAGATATCTTTTAACTGATTAGTAAATATTGTTGTTTGACTGCTTTTGTATAGAAAATATGTCAATATGTCATATTTATTCTTCAGATAAAAGTTATCTGACTAATATACTATACTAAATATCTAAAAAAAAATAGAGATTACCTTAAGATTTTGTAACCAGAACTTGTTCTTCAAACTCTTGGCCTGCTGCTCGAACTGCGACGCCCCGTATTGCAGCGCATCTGTCGACAGTGTTTAAGATACATATTACTATAACCATTGATCTTATATAACACTGTCCAGTTCCATTATTATGTTTACCTATTGTGTCTACTTCGCGACAAGATGAAGTTTAGGCAAAAATGTTTTATTGCACCAACAGACGTAGTTTAAGCAGTTACATGTTATTATTGTTTTATGCACTAGGAGCTAAAATAAAACCACCTCCTCGCTCGTACGATGTCACTTGTTCGAGCAGTCATAACTTTATGACACACTCGGTCTCACTTACAAATGCTCCTCGCGCCTTGTCCTCGTAAAACGTTAACAGGCACTTTTGGTATTACGGTTTTCATACCAACTATATCTTAGACTTGATGCGAAAAATACACGGAATCCATTTTCTCATAAAAGTTAAAAATATTTATTTTACCTGCTCTGTCGTCAAGTTCTGATAGCTTCACATCTCGGTCGAGCACCTTGTCCATGTTCGTCTTCATAATGTCCACCACCTGGATAACAAACCGTGAAAAAAACATTGAGTTTAAAGTATTTATCATCTTTTTCCTGCCCTTGTCCTATGTTACATTTCGACGCAATATGTTTTTTCTTCCCTTCTCCTATCAGCGGTCACTCTTTCAATAACTACTTTTATCTGATGTCAATACTTACACAATCCACGCATCTTGTCTTTTGGGCTGTCTCTCCCTCTCCATCCATCAACATTTATTTATCCTACTGCAGAAAAGAGTCTCCGTCATAAACAGAGAATGGAGGACCGTTGTTCACCACATTTGCTCACTGCAAGTTGGCTACGAGAGAAACCATGAAGGTTTTATTGTCTCCATAACTTTAATTTACTAATGACTGCCTTCAATGACTTTCTAGCTAGTATTCTTTGAATCTCAGCTTAGTAACTAATTAAGAACAGTGGTGATAATCACCGCTTAGGGGATATTATTCGATGCTGCACAATTCATCCTCATTTTTTAATTAAATCGATCGATGGACGATCTTTTATTTCGTGTCAACGTACCTCATCGACCTGCGCCTGAGTCTGCTGCAACCGCCTCTGCGCGGCAATCTGCTGCGGGGTGCGGGGTCCTCCGATGATCTCTCCATCGGGTCCTGTCTCTCCTTCCGGTAGCGTGAGCCCAGTTTGAGCGGGACCAGCTTCGGCAGCCCTGGAATATATGACAATTGAAAATATTAGTCTTTAATTATAAATGTATGTTATTTTCTAATGTTCTTCCTTTCAGTAGACAACTATATCTTTTTATATCTTGTCATTGTTTTTTTCTAAGCTATCCGTTCATTTTTGCAATCAGCTTTTTTTTAACTTGGAAAAGGTCCTTACATAATATAAAGGCCACAAGGATTTTCTGAGCTACACTCCAAAGCAAATCCTATATTGTAGTTAGTTAAAGTTTGTATCCATACAAAATCGAGAAAGCAGCTGGTAAATCAATTCAATCAATCAAAAGTCATTTATTCAAATTAGGCTGAGAATCAGCACTTTTCGAACGTCAAAATTACGTAAGACAGACCCCCAAAACGCCCTTCACCACTTCCTAGTGCTTTCGCTGGGAATAACAAGTGACGCAACTATCTCCCCAGCAGCACAGCTGTTTGTTCAGTTAGAAAAACTTCCTTGTATACAATAGTTTATGTAAAGTAATTAACATTACGAGACACAGAACATTAAATTAAATTATTTGCCATATGTCAGCTAGCCACGCTAATATACCAATAAATAATCTAACTAACAACAATATACCAATAATAATTAATCCAAGTTTACTAAAACTATCGTACAGTTTAGTAAATAAGTTACAATTCCAATTTCATCGAACAGTTTCCACTCATCAAAAATCTACCAAATATCAACCCATGTTTACTAGCGGATAGAGTTTTACCTCCTACATTTCAAAAACCAATTCTGGCACAAATATAACTGACGCCTGCCAATTCTCCACCGAAACCAATTTATCCTAAATTGATTTCAACTTAAGGTAAAAAACAAGTCAGTAAATAATACTTATTCTATACCCAATAAGAAATAACGTAAATAGAAAAATGAGTATGAAAAAAGCTTCGTATTATTTCCGAAAAGCTCGTTCATTTTCGTCAACTACACGAGGCACTTACAGTAACACACATGAACGTGTAAGATAATATTTCAAGGTAATTTAGAGGGTTGAAAACTTGCCAAATGTTAACTTTCCCGGGAGCTTTATGCTCTATGGTTTATCTTACGTAAATACGCCGCAGTGGGAAACTAGGCTAAACCACTACTGCGGAAAATTTTGATTTACAAATAGGTAAATGGAGGATTAAATCTGCTTGGATTGTTTTAATGTTTATGTATAATTTTCACTTAAGCATCCGTTATATTATATTTACTTAATGATGTTGCAATAAGTTATTATAATCTAAGTGTATGATTATTTAATGTATCATACTTCTGCCCCTTACACCAATCTGTTTGGGATCGGTGCAGTGTCATTTTCTTTTATAAAGCCGTAATATTAGATATATATATATATATATAGATTTATTATATATTTCATATTCAGTAGTTCACACTATTTACTTCCTTTTTTGGCATATTATCTTTCACTCAAACCATCCGTCGTTTCTTATACCCATTCTCATACATATTTAACCACTTAGAAGTCAGATGTTTATTCAATTTTGTTAGCCTATATGGTGTCCCACTGCTGGGATAAGGCCTCCCCTTTTTCTTCCAAACCTCCCTTGTGCGATGTCTGGCCATGACCCTGTAAACCTTATCAGATCGTCATACCACCTTCGCCGTGGTCTACCTCGATGGTTCATTCATAATCCTACTAATATTATAAACGTGAAAGTTTGTATGGATGTATGGATGTTTGTTACTCTTTCACGCAAAAACTACTGAACGGATTTGGATGAAATTTGGCACACAGATGGTTTATAACCAGGATTAACATATAGGATACTTTTTATCCCGATATTCCCACGGGATCGAAACTTATGCGGGTGAAACCGCGGGGCGCAGCTAGTTTATTAATAATTCCTCCAATGAAAAGCCATTTAAATCACAGAAGTGGCTTTCCAAAGGTTATAACGATATTTAATAAACTACCAAAATCATGAAGGGAATTTCCAATAAATCAATATCTCAATATATTGAAATCCATGTTCAACCCCCCAGGGGTTAAACATTTAGGGGTTCAACATGGTCGGGGGTAAATTTGTGGGGGTTGAACATGGACTAATCTTTATCAGCCTAATGTTGGTAATCAGTCAAATGCTTTGAGAAAAAATAATTATATTCTGTGAATGACTTCAAAGATTCACACTGACATCTTCCTGTTATAATTTGAGAAATACTTGACATTTTATATTTATATACCTACTATGATTTATGTACCTACCAATTTTTATTAGCTTCATTTATTTCATAATTTTGCATGCTAGTTTTAGCGAATTGTTTTAGAGACTGATAAAAAACCCGACCATCTGTAATGTGCTACAATTCTTGCTAATTTTCATTTCATAAACCTTACGTAACCCAACATGAAAATGTTCATGTCAAGCTTGGCTTTGTGTTGGTAAAGTTGCGACCCTAAGCACAATAACCACGGCGGTACTAAAATCTTAACTTGTGTTGTCACACGGCTACCTTGTTTCTACGGAATAATTAATATCATGTAATTTATCTTCCGACCTTGTCGTCAACCACGCTACGAATTAATTAAAAGAAAATGAATTACGTTTTTTTTATAAAAAGCTGTTTGTTTTACTGTTGCTTTGTTCATTTTGTTGTTGTACAATCTTGAATACAAAGAAAAATAAATATTAATATACGTTTGCGGATGACAGCGATGTGGACGAGTACTTCGACGCGCGAAATGTCGTTTTGTTTTCGTATTCATTTGTATAGTAAGGGTTGATTGTCCCAACGCCAGATAATTTTATCGGAGGAATAATTTTAAATTTTTGACAGTCAGTGTCAGACGTCAATTTTATTCCACGAATAAAAATCATCGGTCGATTGAAAAATCAGCCCTAAGTTAGTAAGGCTTTTAATTTGATAAATGAAATATTGTATGTAAGAATTTTAATGTATATGAAATATATAAGTGGTCTTGAATTAGCTATTATAGTAAGAAAATTAATAGATATAACTATAAAACCTCAACCTTGTGATTCAACAAAGTTTTTATCTTCAACGATTAAGTTTAAGTTATTGAAGTCAATGCTTGATAACATTGTTCAACTTAAAAGTACCTCCAACTTAGTTCGTGTTTTAATCGTTTAAGTCATCAGTTTTTACTGTTTTCTTGCAGCAAGCAAAAATAGTTTCAGTATTAAATTATGCCAGGTCGTCACGTCAACTTAGTATGTACCTTCTCTGCAAAGCAGATTTTTCATTATAGTGTTTATTCAACGCGTCTAAACTATTGGAAATGACTTGTTCGTGGAAAATTCTGAAAATCATAAATAATCAAACTCATTTATTCTAATCATGAGGAAAAAAATATCTTAATAAATTCAATTTAATTTATTATTATTGTTCTTGAGAAAGTCTGGAAAGAACCACTGTTACTTAGGGTCACTGTCTCTTTAAAAGTCCAACCATTTAAGTACCACAAAACCGATTTCATTCGGCAAAAAATGGGGGTAATGTCTGGACTGGGCTTTTAGACAAACCCCAAAGCCACCCTGAATCAAGTAAGTAGATTATTCATTACAGTATTTATTCAAAGCGTATTTATATAAACATTGGAAATGTCTTCGTCTAAATACATACGTTCGTAGAAAATTATGAAAAGGACGCTAATTATAAACAAACTCATTTATTCTAATCTGAAGGAAAAATATATCCTATTGAATTCAATTCATCTTATAATTTCGTTCATGAATTATTTGAGAAGTTGAAACGAGTTGTCGAAACAAACTTCAGGGTCGTTGTCTTATTAGAAGTCCAGATTTTAACCACAAAACCGATTTCATGCAACGAAATATTGGGGCAATGTTTGGACTGGCCTTTGAGACAAATGCCAAAGGCACCCTTAACAGTAAAGCTAAAAAAAACAGTCGGCCTTGCTGAATTATACATCAGTTCCTACAATACACGTTACTCGCATTTGGTTCCAAACGTTTCAACCTTGAAACTGTATCGATCTGCAAACGATGTATTATGCACAATACTCACTTAAGTACTTATAAGTATTATTATTATAAATGCGAAAGTCACTGCCTGTCTGGCTTGTACCCCTTCACAAACAGACAGGTATCCTGGGACCAGCTGGAGAAGAATACAGGATACTTTTTATCCTGGATAATAAAGATGAAATACAAAATACACTCAAACAGCAAAAGCATTTATTTCAATTAACCCATATACAGGCGAAGCAGAGCAGTGGTGACTCAGTGGTATGGGCCCCGATTTACGAGCTGTAGGTCGAGGGTTCGAACCCAGACAGGCGTTTTACGTTGTGTAACGTATTTCATCACCACTTCTCTCAAAACGGTGAAGGAAAATATCGTGAGGAAACCGGCATATCCTAGAACCAAAAATTCGAAGACCATATAACATCACCAACCCGTACTGGGCCTGCGTGGTGGATTACGGCCCACTCTCTCTCGAAGGCCTGTCTGTGAAGTCCCGGGTATCAGCTAGTAAAACATAATAGCTGGTTTGGTGACAGATCAATCGATAGGAAAAGATGGCAGAGCGCCAGACGACGTCATCATCATGGCAATTGGGGTTGGCGCTAATGGTACGGAATTTTGTATCGAATGCCGTGATTGTATGCGTGGCAATTAGTTTAATGGACGTGGTAGAAATGCTTTTAACAGGTCGAAATGGGGCTACGTTTTATACATGTAGCTGATGTAGTGTTATGTATACAAAAGCTAATGAAAAGTACGTACTGGGTATTACTTAATTTGTGAGTATACCAGTCATGACGGTAAGTCAAAAGGTTGGTTTAGCAAATCTAAACCACTGCTGTCACATTCATCTATAATATTAGAGCAGAGGTGGCCCAGTGGTAACAACCGCAACTTACGAGATGTAAGTTATAGGTTTGAACCCAGACAGGCGCTTTACTTTGTGTAAATTATTTCATCACCACTGCTCTCAAAAAGATGAAGGAAAACGTCGTGAGGAAACCGGCATGTCCTAGAACCGAAAATTCTAAGACATGTCCAACCGCACAGGGCTCGCGAGGTGGATTACGGCCCACGCCCTCTCACTGTGAGAAGGAGAATTATAGGCTGATTAGATATGCAGCAATGAATCTCTACTAATAACTAAACTTAGAATTTCTCATAGACCGCCACCGAAATCGACGGTAGGGTGTACTGTCTCAATCACCAATATTTGCAGGCAGCCGAAAGCTCCAAGTATATCGTTATGACCTTGAGGAAAACCCCAGTTTTCTTGATCGCTCATACACTCTTTACGACACCCATTTCATTCCATAATCTGCCCAAGTTCACAGCCAGGTACACTCGAGTAAATGTGGAAAACATTGGCTCTTTCCAGACAGCCATTTTATAAAAGATTTACTAAATATTTATGGAAGGAAGTACCAATTTTGCCAAGGTTATAGAAGTACAAGGAGTGTGAAAAGTGCCACACGATAAATTTTAATACGGCTACTTCGGAGAAAGTTGGTCGTTACTACAAGCTAATCAAAATGTAAGCAACTTTTATGATTGAAGAGTTTACGAAGGAAACTCGAACCTTATCTTTCTTTTACAGGGATGAAGGCAAACAGATTTGATATTTTCAAAGTTATTAATGCGGGGATAAGATTTCTTGGACGAATAAGGTATATTACATTGCTTCAGTTTTGGAAGGTTTTTTTTTTGATAGGGTATGTCGTCTAAGGGCTGATTTTTCAATCGACACAAAATTTTTATTCGTGGAATAAAATTGACGTCTGACAGATTTTGTATGAAAGAACTGTCAAACATTCAAACTTATCCTTGGATAAAATTATCTGGCGTTGGAAAATCTGCCCTTAATCATAGATTCTCAACGTGGGCGATAACACCTACTCGTGGGCGTTTGAGATTTTCAGGGGGCACTGGAAGGTCCACAGAAAATGTTCCCATCTTACTATACTATATAATATTACACATTTAAATATAATCGTGGCAGCAGCTTTTTCAGATCGCGACAGATGGTAAATAAAAAAAATTGAGGGTCTAGAAAAAATATGTAGGTACTCAAAGTGGGCCGTGGGAAAAACAAGGTTAAGAGTCTCTGGTCTAAATCTTATTGGCTCCAAGCCAATAAAAAGGTTTCCGGTGTCAGTTTATGCAATTTTATAAAATTGGTTTACTAGCAAGATTTTTATATCGGCAACAACAATTCCAAAACTCTAGTTCTCATTCTAAATAAACCTTCTATCAAAGCAGACACACCTTTTACAGCAGGATATTGTCAACCCTTTCATTCACTGAAAACATTGAAATCAATATCAGTAAATTCAAGTTTAGTTCCAAAAAGGTAACATTAAATACTGCGACATTGTAGATACTTTGCGGAATGTACAGGCACTCCGTTCGTTCGCTATTACATTTAGCTATAACTTGAAAACTGTTGCTTCGACAAACACGCTAAGGATTTCATTAGTAGATTAGTACAGAAGATAGGTGTGCATGTCGGTACATCGCTAACTACGGTTACGGTACGGTACGCAATCAGAATTGAGCTGAAAAAATATATATTACAAAAAAAAAATCTGATGAGTAAAATAAATCTACTTTGGTCATTATTACCAGGCTTGTCCCTACTGAAATCCTAACAGAATTTAAGAAATACATACAGTTTTAAATAATTCATAATCAAAACTAAGATGACGTCAAAACCGCAATTTTCACAAACAACACCACAAGCGTACGAAAAAAAAACAACTGAAAATCAACCTTCTAAAAATTCAATTAAAAATTCAACTTACATTTTCTCGTCTTCACACTCACTTCAATTCAACGAATCAATTAAATAATAACGCGTTTAATTCAATTATTTCAACGGTAGCTATCCGCGTTCAGGCGAGCTTTCAGCAGCGGTGTTGGCGCAAAGTGCGACTGGTATCGGCCGCAGTAACGTCGCCAACAAAACACTTTAGAACGAGCTTTTTGGCATGATAGCGATTTTTTTCTTTTTGGGTATTTTAAAAATGTGTTTGTCTTTAAAAGTAGAGGTAGCGACGCTTCTGTAAGATTTTTTGTAAGGTTCTTGTGTGAAAAGGGTTGCGACGAATAAATTTTATAAAAGTAATGAGAAAATCTGGATAGTTTTTGTTTAAAAACCATTTTATTGTGTTTGGTACTACTTTGTTTTTAGCGTAGCACTTACCTCTCATGCTAAAGTAAAAGTAAAAAAAAAAAAAAATCTTAATTAATTTTTCTTTACTATCATTTACATTTTCTTGAAAGCTTTATTATGATTCATAACAGATTATGCTTTTGTTTCGAATTATGTGGCTTTCAGTCAAAAACTAAGAAGGATTTGCGAAAGAAATTCTGCAAGAGAATATTTTGTAACATACCCACATGTAAGTTATAGTTATTATTTATTAATAATGAGTGACTGGACGCCTTTTTAAGCGAACTTGAGCATTAGGTATCGTATAGTATATACATTTCCATGCATCAAACAGAACTAGCTTATTAATCTCAAAGAAAATACCTTCAAGCAACTTCTGTCTCCACCAGTACTTCACCAGAGCTTTCCGCCACGCATGCGCGAGCCACTGCGTGTGTGCACCCCCATCGATTTCTCCCACTTGTGGGGTAGGTCCGGGCCCCGTTGCACGTGTCGCATTCACCACCCAATCAATGGACCACCCTATACTTATGTACCTATAGGATGCAGGCTACATTGATGCGAAGATCATTGATGAATATGACCTGACCTTTACTTATCAACAACTAGGTACTGCGTACCATACACCTGCTGCTTACAGGGTGTCTGACTCATGACATAGCCGTAATCTACGCATCTTTACATCAAACTAAGTAAAATTGAGCAAAAATGATTGCTGGGAAACGACTTGAATTGTTGATGTGATAGTAATCGTCGTAAGTTGGGTGATAATCGTATTATTTAAAACTTGTTTTCGTAAAAAACGTTAAAAAAAAGTTAGAACTTTGACCTTCAATATCTCCGTAACCAGAACGTTCCTAAGTATGATTCCATCCCCAAAAAGTTACTTGTTTAACCGAGACTCAGTTGTTTTTCCAGTCATTATAATCACCATGACAGGAAAAACAAGTGAGTCTCGGTTAAACAAGTAACTTTTAAAGTGAGTCTCGGCTTCGTTAAGCGTCTTTCACCAGGGAGGCAATTCTCGTAATTTTAAGAACGTTCACAGTCTGATCCCAGTCTCAATCTGTCAAAAATACCTCTAATTTCATTTTTGACATTTGTTTGTCGCCGCGATGAGACTGCCAGTAGATTTTTAACGTTTTAAATTACGAGAATTGGCCTTCAGTTATGTATGTAGATGTATGCTGTATTTGGGTACATGAATAGGAGAGTGCACTAATGTAGGTACACTATACTTAATATTTTATTTATAAGGTTTTAGGGTGTGTGCGTAAATCGTTGAGGGAGAGTGCGCTGTTGTGAATGTATTACTATATTACTATTACTTTGTGTCAAGGTCAACGTTTTGTCGCATGCTTTGTATTTTCCAGGAGTTTTTTTTATAGGTATCAATTATATAACTTTTCTCTCTCTCTCTCTTATGTTTTAAAAGGCATAAACGATAGACAGTGAAGGGAATGGCAGTAGTTTCAGTATTATGAACTAAGAATAATGTAGGTATGTACTGCCATAATGAATTCGCCAAGCAAGGCTAGGTAAAAAAAAAATTAGCCCACCATATTCACTGATGAACATGGTGCTATACTAAATGGAAATCGGCTTTATCAAGAATGGACAGACATACTTACAAATACAACTAATAGGCGGTTGGATCACGGTCCTGATTCAGAAGACAGCATTCCTGGATACGGTTCACATTGTGAGGAGGTTTCTGCCTCTGGCAGGACCAGAATTTGGACCCTGTTCCCGATTTCGGTGGATCAAAATTTTTGTTTTAAATTTGTTTGCAAAAATATATCTAAAAAGGAGAGCGGTAGTGTGTGTGTGAGTTCGAACCCAGGCAGACGCGTGTGTAAATAATTTCATCATTACTGCTCTTAATTAACAGAGAAGGAAAACATTGTGAGGAAACCGGCATTGTGACCGAAAATTTTCTAGAACCAAAACTTAACATCTACCAACCCGAACTGGGCTCACGTGGTAGATTACAGCCCACTCCCTCTCGAAAAGAGGAGGCCTGTGTTCCAGCAGTGGTAATATTATAGGCTGATTCTGTTATGTTATCTAAGGACTGATTTTTCCATCGCCAGATAACTTTTATTTGAGGAATAAAATTGACGTTTGACAGTTTTTGTATAAAATAACTGTCATAATTATTTTTCGAATAAAGATATCAGATGATTGAAAAATCAGCCCAAAAAATGGAAAATAATATGAGTTGAAATTAGTGAATAAAATAGTAATAATAATTTAAGACCATATTTGTAAGTAATAATTTGCTTACATGATATGCTTGATTTGCTCTACTCCAAAAAAGGGACCCTGTTTGTTGTCCTTTAAACATAAAACCCTTTCCCAACTTTTACGACCCTTAAACATGGAGAGTGGCCGTCCATTTTGTGATAAAACGGCTGATGCCTAGATAAGGTTTTATTTAGCGAGCCTAGATTTCTAGCTCAAGGTTTTTCATAACAATTTTCTTAACAATTTTCTGCTAACAATACAATTTGCTGAAAGCTGCGTCGTTACCCGTGGTGGCTTAATTTTCCGCCCTCGCGACTACCAATTGATTTCGTGGCCTTTCACATTTCATAAAATTAATTTTTAGACTAAAGCTAGACTTTCAGATTTCTCGTTAACGTTCATTAATATACAGGCATCAGGCATCAGGTACAAGCATCTAACATTATTATACCTTTGTAAGTTATTTCCAAGACTTTATGTTAATGTTTTACCAATTGAATTGAATACTGAATAAAATATTATTATTATATCTTTTTCGTAAAGTGACTATTTTATTGAGGTCTGAAGAAAATTATTTTTCATACATTTATACATAACTTCCTTCGTTACAAAAATGAAGCTCGCCAATACAAAAAAAAATTACACTGCGATCAATGTTTGTTGGCTGTCGCTGAAAACCAGCGCTGGGGCTTTGTCTCCCATAGGTAGGTAGGTAGGTAATAGCATTATGCTGAGAGATGGCCGTGAATGTGACGCATATTTTCCACCAACTTGTTCTTTTTGTGTTTGTGATCTTTCTTTGCGGCGTGTTTACCGCAAATAAATGTATTTTCTTTCTTTCTTCTTATCCTTTCTTTCATGGTCGTTCCATCTTTGGATGACAGTGAGACCTTTGTTTTATAGTCTAATGTTATCATTGTGAGCAACCATTAAGACCATGGTTACATTTCATCAGCAATCGTGGAAAATTTTAACTGTGTGTCTGCAGCAGATAAAATTGAAAAGCTGATAAAATATCTACACGAGAAAGGTCTAAGGGAACCTGTAAAACGCCTGAAAAAATGGAAAACTTCAATGATAATGCTAAATTATCGAAAGGCTCGTATTCCGAGTCTTCGTATGGTGCATGGGTCGATCTACAGAACCAAAAAGTATGTAGTCGAACCCTGTTAGATTGTCCTAAGTGTTTTTGGCAGTGTGGTCCTATTCAAGAGCGTCGTTTTGCATCCTCGTCAAATTCAATGAGGTTACTATGCTACTGATTCTCGACACGAATCAATAATAAAATAAGTAGGTATTCTTTTTTCTAATTTCCGGAAATCGGCACCGCACTATAACTGCCCTTTTACTCACACATAAAAACGCGGCCGCTTATACGATATCACAACGCGATTCTGTTCTTTGAAAGTGGTGTATTCTGAAATACTGTCAAACTCGTCTAATAAATATTTACATTATATAAGCTAACATTAAAATAATGATATGTACATGGGAAAAAATAAGCAAAATAATCATAGGGCATCAAAAAATTGTCCGCATCGCTGTCAACAGGAACAGTGCCTAACAGGCTGGCAGCATTGCCACGTTGTATGGCGATACTAATTCTTTGGCCAAGAAACAGGCCAGCCCTCTGCCAAACTTAAATAACTAAAAAAACAAGTATGTATTCATTATTTACCAGGGATCGTAATTTTATTTGATTATTTATGTATTTCATAACAGCCTCTTAAAATTTGACTAGGATGCAAAACAACAGCTTGTATATATGTAAACAGAGATTATTTGTGAAAAAATTAATAGTTTAAAAAACACTAGAAAAACACGCTTTTATAAATGCACGTAAAAACCAAAAAAAAAGTCATTATCAGACCTTGAAACCTAACCGTGGTCAAAGTTCATTACAAGACTTTTCTAAGAAATCCAAAACAGCTATGATACAATTTTCCATCACGAAGTTCCAGTTCATATCTTCCGGCTCCATCATCAGATCAGTTCGACAGTACCATATTATTGTATTGTCATCAGAATTACATACAGCTGCCAATTTTCATTACGCTACAAACCTTGGAAGATGGTTAAATTAGTTACCTTAGATTCCATTACATAGTTACATACAGGTCGACCTAATAAAATCGTGTTAAAAAAGTTTTTTGCGCAGAGATTTTTGGATAAAAATGTGGTGTCAATCTATTAGGATGAGCAAACGACACTCACCCTCCCTGAGAGGTTTACAAAAACATAACATAACATCACTCCTGTAATTCCCAAAAGGGCAACGGTGCATAGTACATCCACTATACCCCAACATAGGTGGTTCTATTGCCGTCAACCGCTAAAAGCTCGCAATTTATAAGTTTTTTTAAAAAAAGGACATGTGGCCTTGGCCCAGGAACTCAACAACCTCTTTAAGTTCAAGTTTAAGGTAGTTGAAAACTAAGTCGTTCGCTTCAAGTACTATTAATCCCACGGGGTAATTGCATAACACACTATCAGTAGCAATAGGTTTCATTTTGACAATTCAACAACATTCATTGGTGGTTTACGTTGTTGAGCAGACACATTTTTCGAACATTATGAAGCAATGGATTAGCAATATCCTTCAAAATGATTCAGATTGAGATTGATAGTGTGTTACGCACTGAGAGTGCTGGTCATAATATACAATGTCTAGTTTTCATGTACACACCTACAGGTGACAGGGAAACTCGACGTATTCCTTGAAAGGCGTTATACTAGAGGTCATTAGCAACAAATTTAGTCCAGTCAACTAGGGTTCAAAACTTTTACTGTTACCGAGCTGTGTCGGTTCTTTGATTATTTAGAAATTTTCTTGACTTGTTAAGTACCAAAAACAATTAATTATGAGAAAAAACTACTCCACTCCAAACATTTAATTGATACTTTTCTGAAAGTTGAAAAAAAAAATGCTTGCAAAACTTACATAATCTCAGATATAAAAGGTCTTTAATAGTAAAATTTTTATTTTCTAACCGTCCAGTTTTGACCCCTAATTCACTGGACATATTTAGTTGCTAATGACCTCTAGTATAACCCCTTTCAAGGAATACGTCGAGTATCCCTGTCACCCTGTATACAGTGCGGTGATTAGGTTATCACATTAATTGAAACCACGTATTCTATATATCGTATTTTAACTAAACACAATTAAAATAATTAATAACAATTTACATGCTAGCCGTAGGACCTTTTTTGTCGTTTTAGTATTTAACAACATTAAACTTAATTTTGTGATTATTTAGTAACAATACCATAAAGTTTGTGTTGAATTGTTGATACCATCGACACGGTAATGTTACTACCGTGCCATCGACCCGCGCGTGTCTAGTGTCATATTATCAAGGGTAGTTTATTTCGTGCCATTTTTTTTCGTTAGTTATTCTGTTTGTTCAAACAGTTTTCTATTTACAGTAAAATTGAATATTTTATTATTTTAAAATACTGATAAAGATCGACACTCACTGGACGCTTGATCCTGAGGACATCGCCGTCGAGTTAGACCACGGCGAAGGTGGTGTGACGATCTGGTAACGTTTGCAGGACCAACATGGCCGGAGATCGCAAAAGACAGGAAGGTTTGGAAGGGAAAAGGGGAGGCTTTGGTCCAGCAGAGGTACATAATGTAGGCTAACAAACAAAAACAGACTGATAACAACTTGTAATAACCGCTGTACCTACTATTTAATGTGGCCAAGAAGAAGAAAAAAAGGAAATCACCAAGAGTTTGTATTCACAAGCTAATAGGGTAGTTTTCTGGGTAAAAAAATTATAATTATATTTATCAAACAAAACAGGACAAAGATAAAGCGCGTCAAAATTTGGTAGTGACGTCACTTCCTTACAAAAGTGTCGCAAGCAAGTGACGTCACGAGGAACTTTAACGGGCGATATCTTCATCATATTTTATATAATTGACAAAAGAAAAAATACGGGTTCAATATTTTTTGATAATCTAACTGACGGACTAATTAGAATTTTGTAGGAAACTCCTATTGGTTTTTATTCGTGGTGTAGTTTAACCTAAGGTCTATTAAATTTGATTCCACTTGATGTTATGTCAAGTTATACAAATATAAACTTTACTTATGTGGTAATTAAGTTGATTTCAGATTGCCTAGCACTTTTGAAAAAGTTATAAAAATGTTTGTAGTTGTAGCGTAAACTGAACTTTATTTTTCCAGAAGCCTAAATTTGTTTACATGTTTGGCAACTAAATCGCGAACGCAGGTTACCTACCACACATTGTTCTGCCGGTCGATTCTGTAAAAATCTCACCGTGGAAACTCAAGTGAAGTGAGCTAGAGGTGAGTTGTCAGTAGTGTCAATCCCTAGCATTATTTGGAATGACAGCTCACTCCACGCTCACTTCACCTAAGTTTTCACGGTGAGATGGTTACAGAATCGCACTGCAGGTTGTTTCAGCACCAGTATGGTCACAAGGTTAGTTTTTATAGCACATTACTAATTAGCGGTATGACCCAGTTTGAAAAGTCCACCTGATTTGACCTGCCTGTGTAAAGCTGTGAGGTTAGCTAGACGCTTTGAAAGGCTTTTCTTAGTAGTTTACTGAGTATTGAAGTAGGTTAAAATAAGTGAAAATGAAAGTTCTTAGGTAGTTACTATAAATTACGAGTTGCTTTACTTTGTGTAAATAATTTCATCACCACTGCTCTCAAAACGGCGAAGGAAAACATCGTGAGGAAACCGGCATATCCTAGAACCAAAATTTCGAAGACATGACGTGATATTTACCAACCCGCACTGCACCCGCGTGGTTGATTACGGCCGACTGACTCTCACAGAGAGGAGGCCTGTGTCCCAGCAGTGGGATCATTATAGGCTGATTATGGTATACATATTACCAATGATTACAGTGTCATCTGCCAATGCATAAAATCCAGTCCTACCTAGTTTATCAAATAAAATAATGGCTACATCTTCACCTGGACAGGTTGTTTCCTAACCAGGTTCATACGATATTGGATGCCACCTAGATGCTGCGGACGTAACTATGCGTTTAAGCGCACCGCGTGTGTACCCACAATAAAACAATAGTATGCTTAGCAATAACACGAACGAGACTAGTGGAATGGACAGTGGTGACGTCACGAAGGATTTTGGAATGGTTCACATTGAGTTCTTGTTGTAATAACGCTGAAGAAGGCTGTATGCATTGTTTATTATTTAGTTAAACATTTTGTTGTTTTTTATGCTTTTTGTTGGGTTGGTTCTCAAGATCACCAGCCAGATTAATACTTAGGTCACATAAGCCATGGAAAACGTGACCCACAAGCAAGAGAAGAATTTGTTACACTTTTTATTTTACAAGCTCCTGGATTCTTTAAATCATTTTCATTCAATTGGTCAAACAGCAGCAACTCTGATTTTTTCCCAATTCCTTAGCATTTCCACAAATCTAGCAGTGGAGAAGAGGTTCCCTTCACCAACCTGATCCATCCAAATCCAACGCATGATAAATACATTAAATATAAATTTTATAAGCCCATTAAAATTAGGGCGGTCGGGCCGCAAGCAAATTGTTGTGAGCATCGGCGCGGCGCACAAAGGGCGCCGGCTAATCAATTGCTTTGGACCAACTCTTGCGCACTACACACGAACTGAAACGATGGTAAGTTGAGAATTGTTGTTTCTGTTTGTGCACGGCGAAAAAGAAATAAAAGAAGGATAAAGTACAAGTCTTTGATAATTATTATTTTTATTCAAATAACTTCCTCATTTTTTTTGGGAACAAATAACTGTAAAAGCAAATTAAGTAATTGATCGAAGAAGGCTTCGTTTGCGACGGTAAAAATTAAAAACCGGTAAATTAAAAAAAAGTAAATAATAGAAAAATGCGACTTTGACCTTCAATATCTCCAGAACCAGTGGATTCCCAGGTATGTTCTAATAGAAAAAAAATATCCAAATAATGGGTATGTGGCTTTCGGCTTCGGAAAGTGTCTTTTACACCCAATATTATACTGCATTATAATATATTAATTGAAAGCGGGGCATAAAAACCTACACTTTGTTAACACCATACCAGTCCTTCTAAAAACCTCAAAATCTACACTTACACTCCTTCCCTTTCTCCACCTCCATACTCGGTTCCCCAGTGCCGACTCTTCATTTATTTTATTAGCCGACTCCGCGAGGCATCGTAAGTCATTCGTCTAATGCATTTATTTATTTCAGCCGTATCTTTAATTACGTGGACTTAAGAATTAACGAGCGTCAATCCGTGGGACTGCACAGTGCGATATTGTTTATGAATTAATATTTGCATAAGAGAAAGATGTATGGTCAGTTCCTAAAGGATATACTTATAGAGAAAGGAATATCATTTGATATTTTAATTAGTTATTACTGTCTTGTTCCTTATGGGGTAATCAATGTCCATGACTATGAACAAACATGAATAGTCGATGGAAAAATTCTTTCCTACTTAATTTTTACCTATTTGGCATCCCAAAAATAATTAAAATAATAATAATAATTTATTCACAAAAACATAAGCTTTGACAATCAAGTTTACAGAGAGGTAAACAAATATGAGTAAATTTTAGACAGAGATTGGAAACAAAACGTAGGTAGTAGGGTCAAAAGTCTAAAGAAATAAGTATCCTAACCCCCAAACTAGGAAAATCCTGGGGGTCTACTCCGAAGTAGCATCGGCCGAATGTTCGGCCGTTTCCTGCTACGAAGTTACTATTAGGTTCGGTCGGTCCCGATCCTACACTCCTACACTCTTTCGAATATTGACTATGGTCCCGACCCAAATGAGCCGATCCGAACTTTTTCGCATTTTTCAATAATATTCGGGCCGGCCATGCATCGGTCCGATCCAAATATTCGCACTTTGCACTTCGGAGTAGACCCCCTGTATCTTGGGAGGCAGTGTCTTCGCATTACATAAGGGTCGAGCGGTTTTTTGTGAGCTTACAAGTTATTAATTATTTATTCTTTTCTTTATTTCAATACAGCAAAAAAATAACCACATAACCTAACACATTGTGTGACATTATGAGGATTTTTTTTAAGTTCATCATCATCATTTCACCCGAAAGATGTCCACTGCTGGACATAGGCCTCCCCCAAGCACCTTCACTTCGACCAGTTCTGTGCTTCTCGAATCCAACGGATTCCTGCGGCCTTCGGTCGCGGCCTGCGGTAAGTTCGTCGGTCCACCTTGTGTGAGGCCTTCCGGTACGCGGTCGCCACTCCAGAACCTTTCGGCCCCATCGGCCATCTGTTCTGCGAGCAATGTGCCTGCCTACTGCCACTTCAGTTGGCAATTTTTCGGGTTACGTCGGTTACCTTGGTTCTCCTGCGGATGTCTTCATTTCTGATTCGATCACGCAGGGACATTAGAACGATACCGTATCAAATCAAAACCGTTACCGTTTACTTTGTCCCCTCCCCCCCTCCGTCGGGGGTACCCCCCCTGAAACTCCGCCACTGAATATCCCCACCTGCACTCTTAATTAAAAGCATTTGTTTACGTGTGCACGAAGTAAACAGTATCGTTTCAGCTAGAGAAGAAAACCTCCTTCTTAAGCGAATTAAACACTACAAACAACTACTATGAAACGCGTTTTTATTAAATTTGTTTGTAAAAATCACGTGCGGGAGCAATTTTCGTTGTACTGTATGATCCACCTGTGTGATCCACCTTACGTAGCCATCTACTGTTATAACATCCGTAAATAAAAATTCCATAGTTCCTGAATTGATCTTTGCACTGGCGCGGCGCTGAAAAGACATTTGCGTATTAACGTATCAACACAAAAATATTTTTACAGCTGATATTTGTATTACTTCTTAGCAAGAGTAATACAAATATTATAACGTACTTTTATAATAATTGATGTATATTTGTTTGTTAACATTTACATAGACGTGATATATGCTGAATTTTGAGCGTAGTGGTACAAACTACGCTCAAAATTCAGTCATTGGTAGGATGAGTAATTTTAACAAGAGATTGTCTCATCTTGATATATTTAATACCAAGAAAGGTATATTTAGAAAACAATTAATAACGTCTGAATGCGACGAACTGCCAAATAAATCTAATTACATTAAATTGAATAGACAGACACTACATACCACTTCAACATATTCGCACACCCATTCGCAACTCCTCATGCACACTCCTACACACTCACCCACACTGTACACTTGGCAGTGCTTAGCAGTAATTCACTTCACTCTGTATGTTTGTTACTGCTGCATATATTGTCTAGCTATTAAATTGTAAATCCGTAATTGGCTGTAATACTATTTTATATATTATATTAAGATAAAATTTCAAAGAGCTGTGGATTTTGTGAATAATAAATAAATATTATAAAAGCATTACTCCACAATACACGTAATATTCGTACCTTCAATGAGATCCTTAAAAACAATATTACTTTGGTATACGTATCCTTTTTACTGAATAAAGATCTATTTAAATAACGTTACCAGCTTCGTGCCCTATAAGAACCTCTTGCCGGATTCAATTAGGCAGCGTTTGTTTTTTTTTCAGTAACAAGTTAACTGTTATAATTGGTCCAAATATTTCGGATAGACGAAATTCTACCGGTCCAAGACTTATGTTGTAGTTTTAAAGCCGAACTATCTTTGAAAATGCGACATCTTTCATCTAAGTACTAATAAAAATTGATAAGTTAAATTCCTCTCATTGTGACACATAAACGGAGGGGCAATATTATCGTAATTTTAAGAACGTTCACAGTCTGATCTCATTCTCAATCTGTCAAAAATAAGTCTAATTTCCCTTCATTTTTGACAAGTCTTTTACATTGATTGTCGCTGAGATTAGATTGCGGCAAGATTTTGAACGTTTTTCATTGCGGGAATGGGCCTTCGATCCTAGGAAATTCCTCATAGGTAAACCCGAACACATACTAGACAGAAACTTGTAAAAAACGCACGTACGCCACAAATCTTTTGATACAGTTTCCAGTTCCGTGTTGAAGTGTGCGTTTGTTTGCTCAGATGTATTTTGCCCTTCTATGTCTATTGGCCTTCAGATGCTACCTCGACTCAACCAATTACAGCTCCCAAAAGACTCATTAACATTCGCAACAACTGCCCACGGGTCGAAACATCGAGGTCGTCGCAGGTACACCCGTACACCCGACATTCTATCTACAATTAGGCCACTTAACCCTGCAACTAGGCGCTGTAAACAAATCCGTGCTTTGTCCACCGAGTTAACACTGTACAGCTAAGTGTTGGTCGATCCTTGTTAACGTTTTAGGTTAACAAGACGACCGCGGTGTTTACGGCGACCCGTGTTGGTACAAGGAGGTAGCGCCTTGCTGCTGTGTTTGGGTTAGGGTAGAGGAGGGAGCGGTGGCGGGGGCGGGTCGGGTAGAGGAGGGAGCGATGGCGGGTCGGGTAGCGATTTGGTTATCATGTTTTGGGACCTTCTACAGTTTGGGATAGGCAACTAGCTTCATCTTTCTGAATGTCGAGACCTTGGTGATTGAAAAGTTACTACAATTGGTTTAATTGAAATAAATGCAAGATACGATACTTATAAAAACCTAAAAAAAATTATACCCTAAGTAAGACTAGTAGTGTTTTGTATAACAGCACGCGCTCGGTCGTAGTGCACTTTATCACCTAGCTGTGGCCAACAATGTTGCCAATCGGGTCACCACACATTTACACACCTGCCGACAAACTGTCCTGCACTGCCGACAAACTGTCCTGCAGTTTGTCAGAAGATCTGTGTATTCCCATCTGTGTACTCTTTTGTTGAAATAAAAAAAAAAACAGCTCGATCAGTGTGCTAAGTAAAGAATTCTAAATTCAGTGGACGGACTATCAGAAGGCATGGTTTAACTTTATTATTAGTTAGTCCAATGCCCGTGGCTAAATAATAACAGCCGCACAGGTCAATCGTTCAGGTTAAGCTACGCCTGTCGCGGTTGGTCTGTGGATGGGTGACCATCTTTACATACTAAAACCACTCCGTGCCTCGGAAAGCACGTTAAGCCGTTGATCCCGGCTGTCATTCGTAGATCTTTGACAGTCGTTACGGGTAGTCAGAATCCCGAAAATCTGACAACCAGTCTTACCAAGGGGTATCGTATTACCCAGTTACTGGGTTGTGGAGGTCAGGTAAGCAGTCGCTCCATGTAAAATACTGGTATTCAGCTGAATCCGGTTAGACTGAAAGCCGTCCCCAACATAGTTGGGAAAAGGCTAGGTAGATGAGGCAGATGATGATTAGTTAGTCCAATGCTGTATCGTAACGTAGAGCAGAGGTGGCTCAGTGGGGACGACCGCGACTTCCGAGTTGATGGCCGGATGTTCGAACCCAGACAGGCGCTTTACTTTGTGTAAATTATTTAATACCATTGCTCTCATAACGGTGAAGGGAAACATCGTGAGGAAACCGGCATGGCACCAAAAGTTCAAAGACATATATTTAACATTTATCGGCCGTCACTGGGCCCGCGTGGTGGATTACGGCCCACTCCCTCTCACAGAGAGGAGGCCTGTGACCCAGCAGTGGGAACAGTATGGACCTCCACCTCCTATCCTGCCCTCTGTGTCCCAAAACATGCAGTCAAAGTAACATCTGCGCTGCCACCGACAACGCCGTGAAGTGGCAAAGTTTTGGGAAAAACCAAATTTAAAAAATATTCGTGCCAAAGACACGAATAAGAATGTTTTTAAACAAGTAGGTAGTAATAATAATAAATTTTATATCGCTCTCATGTTTCAACAAAAACTTAATATATGAAGTACAATTAATAATTAAAGTGTTTGATGGTTGTAAGGCAGCACATAATTGATGATCTACTAATTCAAGCTTGTGTTTTGGGAGTAAGTTAGGAATAAGTTTAGAAACTTCTACTTTAGACCACACATGAAAAACTGATGACGTCGATTACAAAATATTGTACTGTATACTCGGTCTGAAAATTACCATTATAATAATATGCTAATTAAACATCCTCTTTAAACTAAATTTAATTTTTATTATATTTTACTACATCCTCTTACAAAATTAAACCAAAACTTCTTCGTTTAATCTGGTTAAATAATTGTGAACGCTACTGTAAGCTTCATTTTTGACATAACCTCTCCTTTTGACATTTAAATATTGACAGAACTGTAACCAGATCACAAGTCATACTCTTATGTCAACAGGGACACTATAGTATATCATAGTCTCTGTCCCTCATGGTGTAAATGAGAGAGAGGGTGGACTTGTCAAACTGAATTTAACACATCAAGAGCAATTTCACCCGTGCTCGGCTTTAAGTCAAAATTCGGCATTTTCCTCAAACCGCATTATCACATATATGGTAATAGGGACGGGTGCGCGCGCGCCGACATCTGAGCAAACAAACGCACACTACGACACATAACTGGAAACTGTAGCAAAAGATTTGTGGCGTACGAACGTTTTTTACATGTTTCTGTCTATTATGTGTTCGGATCTACCTATGAGGAATTTCCAATGATCGAAGGCAATTCCCGTAATGAAAAACGTTCAAAATCTAGTCGCAATCTCATCTCAGCGACAACCAATGTCGAAAACTTTTCAAAAATGAAGGGAAATTAGAGGTATTTTTGACAGAGACTTAGACCAGACTGTGAACGTTCTTAAAATTATGAGTATTGCCCCTCAGCTCAAAGCCTTTCAATGTTACGCCAATTTTTGGAACAATTTTCCAATAATACACAGTGCTACTGCCTTAATTCTACTTGGATTTGATAAGATGTCAAAGAACCTACTATACCTAATACCCTCAATCTTTCCGAAGCTTTACACACAGAAATAAAATCAATAAATCTCAAACCCCAGTAGAACAACATTTCGAAACCCTTTTAACTTTATCTCCGCCTAATCTCCAAAGATTAATTTAGAAATGAAAATCATTCCGTTTCGCCGTATTTTGCGCAAAATCTTTTAATTCTAACCTTTCGGCTAACCTTTACAAAAAGGTTACAACAATAAATACAATGGCTATCAGAAACATTAAGTTTTGTTTATCTTATCTTAAAACAGGGACTCGGTACTTGTGGTCAGTTTTAATGGGACAAATAGGTACAAGATCATTACGATACAGCCTTCTGATTGTTTATTATAAGGAAAACATTAGGATCTTTATTCTGAAGATACGGTAATGGTTTATTATCTTAAAATATTAACATTATTTAAAAATGTACAGTCTTAAAATAATAATATGAGTAGGTATGTTAAAAGGAAAAAATCCTAGTCGTCAACGGGAAAACTGCCCGAAAGGCTGGCAGAAATGCCACGTTGTATGGCAATGCTCATCTGATTCTTAGACCTAAAAATAGGCTAGTCCTTTAATCACGTGAAGAGTCAACCAACCGCTTGGCAATGGCACCGATTCCCTTGTTCGCAAACTAAACTAAATTTAAGTGCAGTACATCTTTTTCTTTCTATTTCAGTCCACTGCGAAAGAAAAGAAAGAAAAATGTTTATTCGGAAAAGTACTGTACGCAAGTAACATATTTGAACTGTAAGATGTGCATGGAGAGGTTTGCCATGGTTCATTTGTTTTAAGAAAAGGACAGAAGATAATATTAGTTTAGTCATGTCAAATTAGTCAGCGCCTGACGGAAATTGACGTATTTTTTAGTAGCCATGTTTTTAATCACGTCTAATTTGTCTATGGAGTATCTTAATTTGACAGAACTAAACTAATATTTATCTTCTGTCCTTTTCTTAATGAAATAGAAAGAAAAAGATGCACTGAACTTAAATTTTGTTGAGTTTGTCAACAAGGGAATCGACGCCAATGTCTCGCAAAACTAAGTTTGTACTCGGACCCCATGACACTAGAGTTTCAACCCCAAACGGCTTGAATATATAAGTTCCAATAAGATTGGCATATTTGCGCCTTCTGAAGATTGAATTTCTTATCATGTTTTCACTCTTTTTATTTGGGTCCTAACATGGCCCTTTTATAAAAATTTAAATTTAAAAATTGCCAAAGAAGATTAACCTCGGACACGATCTCACCAATTTCCTATATTCGTGTCGATAATATCAAATGTTCCCGTCTTCAGCAAAATTGGTGATTTTATTTTCACATGTGTTTTTTTTTCAAAAGTTTTCGATATAAAACAAAAAGATGTAAAGGCAAATTTAAAGATTTAAAAAATATAATGATTTTATTATTGGATTTTGATTTTAGTATTGACTAACATTGTTCTCAGACCTTTATTACTTACAATATTATGGAAAAATAATTCCTCTGAAATTGATTAATAATTATAATAAATTAATAAAGTTTCTTCGACGAGCAATGGTGGCCCAGTGGTAATGGCCGCGACACACGAGTTGCTGGTCATGGAGCCAAACATTCGAAGACATGTGACATTTACCAACCCGCACTGGGCCCGCATGGTGGATTATGGCCCAGTCCCTCTCATAGAGGCATAGGAGGCCTGTGTCCCTGCAGTGGGAACATTATAGCCTAATTCGTCGACGTTCCATATTTTGACTGAACTAATTTTTTTCCCATTACACTCAAGTGAAAAATCTTACGAGAATAATCAAATTAAATAAGATTTCTATTCCTTTGATGATACCGAATAATTTCAATGAACTCATTATCCTCTTCCTTTATTCCAAGTCTAGTTTAATGAACGGTTTAAAACATCCGCTTTATAAATGAGTTATTCGATGCGCACGCGTCGCTTTGCAGGTGGTCTCTCTAAGCAAGTTTATTTAATGTTGTCATTATTATTTTAACATTAATTTGATTTAAATATTGCAAGTACTTGTTATATTTCATTGCATTTTAGATCAGTTATCTTTTTTAGCTGAAAGATAACTGAACTGTCGCCAGTTATAATAACTGAAAAGAATCTGTTTCTCCATACATTCTTCTTCGCATATACTGGACAGAATGAAGAGAACAGCTGATTTTTTTTCGCAATTTCGGCATTTTTCATTAAATATCAATCAATATGGTTATATAAACTAAGAGGGTCGTATTGATGATTATATATGATTATAATTCTGTGTAAATACATACGTGTTACTCACTTAGGTAGGTACTTGTTTACTTGTGAGGGAAAACATCGTGAGGAAACCCGTATGTCCTAGAACAAAAATTCGAAGGCATGTGACATCCACCAACCCGCACTGGGCCCGCGTGGTGGATTACGGCCCAGTCCCTCTTGCCGAGAGGAAGCCTGTGTCCCAGCAGTGGGAACATTATAGGTTGATTATGCTACATACTTTTTACGGTGGTGAATTACCTTATATTTTGATTAACATACAACCTACTGACACTAAACTGAAAATTGCCATATTTATTTACAATTTACTTATTTTGCCTGACGGTTACTTAAAACTCTCCTCCAATCACAACTCGTCTTCATGATCCAATTAACTCTTCAATTTTATCAGCAGTGTACAATGAGTGGCTCCGACGTCTCGAACATAACCGAAGACAGCCGATATCTGCCGAGTTATTAATTGAGCATTGTGGGCACGCGTAATGGGACGTGCGCAAGAGCACTCCGCTGTTATCTTTATGAAGACGCATGAGCGAAGTAAGCGGTCTTACTATGAGTGTAACTGAGTTTGGTGGAAAGTACGTGAGAATAGATTAGGTTTGCGCCTGAAAATTATCTCCTTTTTCGGGGATAAGCAGAAATTACAGAACGCTACCTTACCAACGCTTATACAGCGTCGAAATCCCTGCCACCCTGTATACTCCTTTCGCTTCGTTTACAGTCACACATCTGTCCTACACGCAACCCGGTGGCGAGTACTACACTCCTGGCCTTTCTGTAGAACATCACCAATAAGGTCAGTTTATATCCTTTTAGGGCGTCCCCGGCGGACCGATGGCCGGTGGAGCAGACGAGTCCTGGAGTGGCGACCGCGTATCGGCAAACGTAGTGTGGGCCGCCCCCCAGCTAGATGGACAGACGACCTAAAGAAGGTTGCTGGGACGGACTGGATGCGGAAGGCGGAGGACAGGGTGTTGTGGCGCAGCCTGGGAGAGGCCTATGTCCAGCAGTTTACTGCGATAGGCTGAGTTGATTGAGGGCGTCCCCTCCCGTCCATACTTCTGCAAGTACATAATCAGCCTTTGTTAGGACACAGACATCCTCTCGGTGACAGAGAGTTGGCTGTAATCCACCACGCGAGCCCAGTGCGGTTCGGTTGATGTCACATTTCTTCGAATTTTTGGTTCTAGGACATGCCGGTTTCCTCACGATGTTTTCCTTCATTATTTTGAGAGCAGTGGTGATGAAATAATTTACTCAAATTGAAGCGCCTGTCTGGGTTCGAACCTACGATCTACAACTCATAAGTTGCGGGCGTTACCACTAGGCCACCACTGCTCCTCAAGTACTATTGTTTAAATCAGAAGTAGGTTCTTACTTCCAAAAGCTCATTTCAAAACGTTCCTATCTTCAATCGAGAACCCACAGTAAGGTCATCAACTAAAATCTATAATTTAGCAATCGTCTCGGACAGATACGATGTGGTATGTCAGCTCGACTCAGGGCAGCTATAAAATTGGTCGTATCTTGTGACCTTCGCGACCTGTAGGACCGAGGTGACACCTGTTTGTTTTCAGCTTTATTATCAGGAAGCGTAAGGCCTAATGTAGCTTTAACAGTATCTATTGTGCGTGTAAACTTTACCGCTAGTAGGTTAGTTGTAGGATTTCTATACTCTGGTTCAGATCATTTGGAATGTATATCTTCTAGGGCAGATTTTATCAAAGTCTGTATTTTATCCGTGGAATATAATCGTTGTCTGAAATTTATTTTACTTTTTTAATTGTCATAGTTTAAAATTTAATTCATATAATAATAAATTTCCCACTGCTGGGACACAGACCTCCTCTCTACGAGAGAGAGTGGGCTGTAATCTACCTCGCGGGTCCATTGCGGGTTGTTAAATGTCACATAACTTATGCATAATCAGCGTATTATATTCACACTGCTGGGACACAGACCTCCTCTCTACGAGAGAGAGTGGGCTGTAATCTACCTCGCGGGCCCAGTGCGGGTGGTTAGATGTCACATAACTTATGCATAATCAGCGTATTATATTCACACTGCTGGGACACAGACCTCCTCTCTACGAGAGAGAGTGGGCTGTAATCTACCTCGCGGGTCCAGTGCGGGTTGTTAGATGTCACATAACTTATGCATAATCAGAGTATTATATTCGCACTTCTGGGACACAGGCCTCTGTACGCAAGGGAGTGGGCTATAATCTACCTCGCGGGCCCAGTGCGGGTTGTTAGATGTCACATGACTTATCCATAATCAGCGTATTATATTCACACTGCTGGGACACAGACCTCCTCTCTACGAGAGAGAGTGGGCTGTAATCTACCTCGCGGGTCTAGTGCGGGTTGTTAGATGTCACATGTCTTATCCATAATCAGCGTATTATATTCACACTGCTGGGACACAGACCTCCTCTCTACGAGAGAGAGTGGGCTGTAATCTACCTCGCGGGTCCAGTGCGGGTTATTAGATGTCACATAACTTATGCATAATCAGCGTATTATATTCACACTTCTGGGACACAGACCTCCTCTCTACGAGAGAGAGTGGGCTGTAATCTACCTCGCGGGTCCAGTGCGGGTTATTAGATGTCACATAACTTATGCATAATCAGCGTATTACATTCACACTTCTGGGACACAGGCCTCTGTACGCAAGGGAGTGGGCTATAATCTACCTCGCGGGCCCAGTGCGGGTTGTTAGATGTCACATAACTTATGCATAATCAGCGTATTATATTCACACTGCTGGGACACAGACCTCCTCTCTACGAGAGAGAGTGGGCTGTAATCTACCTCGCAGGCCCAGTGCGGGTTGTTAGATGTCACATGTCTTCGAATTTTTGGTTCTAGGACAAGCCGGTTTTTTCACGAGGTTTTCCTTCACCGTTTTGAGAGAGATAAGATTTATGATTAGGTATAAAAGATTGCCCGAATTCCCCCTTGGCAAAGTAGTTTAAATTAAGGCTTTTTTCTGGAAAAATACTGAATAATGTTTTTGTTTGCAAAATATGCTAACAGCTGAAAGTCTCATTGCCACAAAATTCATGTAATAAAATATTAGGTAGGATTTTCGCTGGGAAACTTCCGACGGCTACAACATTTTTTACCATACCATATCTTTATAGAATGATATGGTATGAGGGGCTTGTGGCTAAGTAATAACAGCCGCACGGGTCGATCGATCAGGTTAAGCTACGCTTGCCGCGGTTGGTCCGTGGATGGGTGACCATTTTCACATACCAAGACGAGGGGTCTTGGTATGTGAAAATGGTCACGTGTCTCGGAAAGCACGTTAAGCCGTTGGTCCCGGCTGTCATTCGTGGATCTTTGACAGTCGTTACGGGTCGTCAGTAGCCCGAAAGTCTGACAACCAGTCTTACCAACGGGTATCGCATTACCCATTAACTGGGTTGTGTTGGTCAGATAGGCAGTCGCTTCATGTAAAATATTGGTATTCAGCTGTATCCGGTTAGACTGGAAGCCGACCCCAACATAGTTGGGAAAAGGCTCGGCAGATGCTGATGATCTTTATAGAATGATTTTAATTAAGTATTTATTAGTAGGTAAAACATTAAGTTTCGTTTTCTAGCAAGTAAAATATCGAACTATCGATACTGTCGTACAGGTTCAAATTAAATTAGCTAGCGAAACTTTGCAAATGTGATGGGTAAAAAAACATTGATGGATATTTTTTCGGTGTCTACGACTCTGGCTGGTAATGTTGATATTTAAAGTATGAGTACATCATCACTTCTCTGAAGTTTACACAAAAAAAAACTGATGTTTCAACTGACTACAAACACTGCGGCCCGTGACGCCACAAAAAAAAACATTAAATTAATTCCTTTTTTGTTTTAACATGTTTGATAAATGATAAATGATTTTATTTTTGTAAGTAGGTTTGTACAAACACTTTTACACGTCAATCATATTTTAAAACTAGATGAGGTCGGCGTTTCCTATCTGACTAGTCTGAGAAGAAAGGCCGAAACAAACTCAGAGGTCAGTCTCTTTTAAAGTCCAGACATAATCTTGGTCAGATCATATGAAGTTTAGATATTGATACCCATAATGTCTGTCGGAGTTTCGCTAGCTAATTTAATTTGACCCTGTATAAGTGGAAAATCTTTTCTATGGACCCATTAGACTGAGAACTCGGTTCACTTATAATAACTTACATAAGATATTTGTACAAGTAATTCTTAGAATATGTAACAGACGCGTAGGCTGTGACGTCAAACATGTCAAGTTTGCTTTCGTACCGTTGTTTGCGCTTGCGCACCGCTCCTGTTTGAAGACGATTTTGTTGGAAAATAACTATAATAATTATCACGTTTATTTGGAAGGTCAGGTTTTACAACCATTCAGGTATAATTTCTTACGACATTTTGGTCAGAACGATTAGTACATACATTGAGATTATATTTCATCAAGTCATTAAATAATTTATTTAGGAGGATAAAAATATAATATACACTAGCTATAGTTCTAATACTAATTAAACTAACACACTGTTAAAATAAAAAATATATGATCCTAATTTAACTAAATCTCACCCATTGTAAAATAAGATATAACTCACCCCTTGTAAGATATACGCGTTCAATGAAACTAACAAACTGTTCAGCTTTATTATTAGTTTTGATACTTAGATAGATAATGTTTTTACGTTCTCGTAGGTAGTTCAAATGCTATATTTTATTTACCTACTACTCGTAGATATTTGCAAAGTTATCCGTAGCAGAGACGAAGGCATGTGTCTCGAGTATTTTCACATGTCAAGTTTGCCTTTGTACCGTTGTTTGCGTTTGTGCACCAACAAACCACCGCTCCTGTCACCTCCTGCCGTTTGTTCAAATAAAGTTACTTTGTAGAAGTAAATCTGTGTAATATCTACCTTTACAGAATAAACATAATGTTTTCTTGCGGTTACAAAATAAAAGTTTTAATCTTTACACAATAATTTTAATATTTACAGAACTCTTAATCGTTTGCTATCAAAGTGTCTTTATAGGAAATAACTGACGATATAAACGTGAAATACTGAATTTTTACCATTAATAAAGTTATAGCCAAGCTGTCATTTCTGGATCTATGACAGTCGTTACGGGTCATCAGAAGCCCGAAAGTCTGACAATCAGTCTTACCAAGGGGTATCGTATTACCTAGTAACTGGGTAGTGGAGGTCAGATAGGCAGTTGCTTCATGTAAATTGAACTGCAGTGCGATTCTGTAACCATCGCACCGTGAAAACTTAGGTGAAGTGAGCTTGGAGTGAGCTGTCATTCCAACTAATTCTAGGGATTGACACTATTGACAGCTCACTCTAAGCTCACTTCACCTAACTTTTGCACGGTGAGATTTTTACAAAAGTTGAACATGGTCGGGGGTAAAGATTGTGTTGGAGTTATAGCCAAAACTCAGTTAAAAGATTTTCCCGTACACAAAAATTATGCGTAGTTCTTTTTCCTAGGTCAATTACATAATATTGATTTATGTAACTAATCTAAATAAGTTTACATAAACTAAAACGTAGCTTCTGCGGCGGCCGCCGCCTCGTATTTACACACGTCCATCTTTACGTGTCGGTATTCTGCAAATAATAAAAATTTGATGATTTACGTTTTCATGTTTACAATACTTCAATAAAAATGCGTGTTGTTATGTGAGCAGTTTTGACATGTATAAGAAAAACAGTAAGTCAATTGAATATTTAATGTCGTTTGAAACGCTTTCATTACTTAAAGTAAACAATTTGGTTACCAAACTGCGCTTTGGTAGTTTGGTAAGCAGCTGTTGGTATCTCATCCAGTTGCCCAGTATAATCTTATACTGTTGTGTGCTGTTATTTATCTGATACACGTCCCAGTGCGATTAGCACATTTAGCGTTTTTCATATCTACCTTCTAAAGCATGAAGCTAGATAGATAGAAGGTAGATATTTCACCACTAGGCGAAGACAACATATCCTTGTTCTTAGATACAAAATTGTTCTAGAACTTCTACTAATTGTTCTGGCAATATTCTTGGTTTTACTTACGTTTCTTCTCATCACAGTTGTATTCGAACAGATCGCAGTTGTCGCTGAACATTCTGGTTATACCCAAGGAGTCCTGCCCGCAGATGGGCACGAAGTCGTGCTGGCACTGGTCAGCCATCTTGCAGAAATTTATTACCTGCCACAAAATAATAGTTCTAATAACGGTTCTTGAGGATATCTCTGAGAGGAAAGGGGAGAAAGTGAGAGATGAGAGGAGGTTTTATCCATAAATGGAAGTACCTACCTACAATAACTAAAATCACGAGAGTTAATTTAATTCTCATCTGGGGTAGAAGTTAAAAACCAATTGACTTGATGTAGAAAATTTGGAGTATTCCTCGATGGTCACAATGTTTGAAAGCTAGTGTTGAACTTGTCATTAGGCTTCAAATAATCCCAAATGTTAATATTAACACTAAGCTGTAACTAAAGTCGATCACACACGAGAACGTGCCACGCGAAGATAGCTCGCCCCCACTCGCGTGATTGTTAACATACAAATTCAATAAAAAACGCAGGGAATTTTGTTCCATTTCCCGCACCCCGTCAATCAGTCAAGCAATAAAAATATTTTATTCCACTTTAACCTACATGGGCACTTATGAAACGTCAGAAACGATGTAGGTGCACGGTTCCAATTGGTCGTTTCTTATAGAGAAAACTCCACGGTTACTCTTTTAAAAATAATCGTCGCGTGGTGCGTTGCAGTATGTGAACCGCCTAAGTACGAAAACATTTTTCAGGTCGTATTTAAAACAATATTTTCTTTGTTTCCCGCTGTGGCGTGAAAACTCTCGACCCAGCGCCATTCGTTTAGAGACTATGTCAAGAGGTGCGGCACGTAAAGCTTTTATGACCATTATCATTTCTTATTTTTGGAACAATAGGCGGACTATGGCGAATGAATAAGTAATTTGAAGGAATTCTTCTTCTTCTTGTCGGTTGATGGTACTCTTTCTCGGCAAGGGCACCCACCCAGCTTACCAAGCCCGCCCTTATTGTCACCTCAATAAATATCGAAAGCATTGTCTAATTATTTCATTACCACTGCTCTCAAAATAGTGAAGGAAAACATCGTGAGGAAACCGGCATGTCCTAAAACCAAAAATTCGAAGACACGTGACATCTACCAACCCGCACTGGGCCCGCGTGTTGGATTACGGTCCACCACCTCGTACCGAGAGGAGGCCTGAATTCCAGCAGTGGGAATGTTATAGGCTGATTATGTAATTAATCTAAGAGTAAGTAGAATGAATGTTACCGGTTCTAGAGGAAAGAAGTAATCTTCAGCTTCTATTTCAACGTGCGACCACACCTCGGCTGCTAACCCAATTATTACTAAACCTAAAACAATTAATAAAACATAATTCTGTATTACATAGATTTTAAGAAAGAAAAAAAATACGTATATTTGCGTTAAACATCACGCAAACACAAAAAAAAATTCAAGTTGGGGGAAAATATGCATCACGTCTACGAAAAACGGCCAGCATAATGCTAAGACCTTATGCAAGATAGAGCCCCAGTGCTAGTTTGGTTATGATTCAAATCAGAAGAGATGTTTCAAACAGACTTTTCAAAATGTCAAGATAATCGTCATGATGTACGAAAGTGCGTCAAAGATTAAAGAAATGAAATCGTTGCTTTTTCACTACCGAAAACTTCCACGTCAATTTACCAAAAAGAAAAAAAAAACATGATAAAACTTACTAGTAAAAACTTTTCTAAATATCATAGTGTGCACGGTCACTTCGGCGAACGAACAACAATGATCTATGTGAACAATAACCTCTTTTGTTTACGTTGGCTAAGCTAAACTATGGCTATGGATAGGAAATTATAACAACATGCACATAATATTGAAGCGTATGTCGAACGTGCAATATTTGGCAGGGGTGGTCAACATTAGGATCAAGAATTTTGAACTATTTTGTAGAGTCTATCTGGAAGTATTTTATGCCAAAGCCTACCTTCGGTTCTCTATTTATCCCTTCATTCTTGATTCTGGGTTCGATTCCCGGGTCAGGCTAACTAGTTCAGATGACGGGGCCCGACAGGGCCGAAGCCTCCCAGGGCGGCGGGATCGTCCGAAAGGGTTACCACTGCCCTGGAACAGAAAGGGCTAAGGAAGGAACACGGGTGGGTTTTAGTCAGTAAGAGTCTGATACTCCCTTCCGCTCCACCCAGAGCGGGAGGGGGCAGCATTATAAAATATTGTAAGTTGGTAAATTTTACTCAGACCCGTGATAAAGGAAGAGAAAGGTCAGTTACAGATTGCAGGGAGAACAATGGCGGTGACCTAACAAAGTTTTTTTTAGGTAGTAAGCAGCAATTGAATTATACCAATGTAATTAAAATAAGTCTTTAATTTATTTCTGTAAGTAGATCTTTTACACGTTTCGTTGTTGGTCAATATTTCAAAACTAGATGTCACCGGCTGACATATCCCTGAGAAGAAAATTAAATGCCGAAACAAATTTCTATTATGATTTGATTGGATGCTTCTGGCGGGAAGCTCCTCAACAATATTCTTTATAGCACTGTGTGACCTAAACCCGCACTTGAGTCACGCTTTTCTGTGTCTTAAGTAGTCCATTTTTACACTGAAAAACGTAACTTAAGTGCGGCTTTAGGTCACCCGAGCTATAAAATAGTATATGATGCGTGTGACTTAAGTAGTACATTATTGCACCCCGTGCATTAATGTACTATTTTGAAACAGTTATGCACCCCTGATAATGGTAGTTCTAAAACCAACAAACATTGGTCTCTAACTAGTTTATGGTCCCATAACTATTACTGTGCGGATTGTTATCATTCAAGCATTCCTGCGATACCGGAATGTGGTTAAAGATAACTGAAATATTTGTTTTTTGTAAGTAAAAGTTATATATTTTCCGCCTTCCATTTTTCCTATCTATTGCTGTACGTTGCCAATCTTTTAGAAAAGAATTGAAAATCCAACAATGGGCTTTCCTAACGTGCTAGTGAAATACTACTACTCTGTTGGATTTTCAATCCTCACCTCAGCGCCGAGAGTTGAAAATCCAGAGCACTAAAGAAGTAGTGCAGTATATTAGGTTCTTTTTAAATCCTAATTCGCGTGCTTAACAAGTTGACTTCTACACGTTTATGCCCCATTGTTTTTTTATTCTATTAACAAAATAGCAGTAGAGCCAGGCTTGCATCTGATTATTTTAATATTAAATATTTTCATTACCCGTTGGTTACGAGAAGCACGGAACCGGTCGAAGTGGAGGTGGGGGAGGCTTATGTCCAGCAGCAGCAGTGCACGTCACGTGAGCAGTGGACGTCTTTCGGCTGAAATTATGATGAATATGCTGATTTTCATTACAGGTGTATTATTGCTGCTCAACAATATATCACATGTCAGCTGCCATCTTCCCAGCTACATGTCAACTCCATCGGTTCGTATTTGTACATTTTCTTTCATATTATCAAACTAAATTTTGCCCGCGGCATCGCCGCTAAAAATCCCACAGAAATGTACAACCGGTAGAAAAATCCTGCGTCCTAGCTCAGGTCATGGTCTGCACGTATGTCTTTCATCAAAATTCGTCCAGCCGCTGAGAAGTTAAAAGGTTAACAGACAGACATAGAGTTACTTTTTTATTTATAATACTATTATAGAAGGATGAATTGTTATTAACTACTGTGACGTATAAGGGACTAATCGCCTATTCAGCTCTGTTCAGCTTTTGTCATTCGTTGTTTTCTATGGACAAAAGCTGAACAGAGCTGAATGAGTGTAGTTAGTCCCTAACTCTTCTTACCGCTATTTTGACACCATGCCCGTTGCATTTGTTACGGCATCAAATTCAATTGAAAATTCAACTTTTCATTCATAAACACCTTCATTTTACTCCGCAGAACAAAATTGAGCAATACTGTTTACAGTCAGAGACTTGTATTCACGACACGATTCAGATCTGTGGCAAGATGGGAGACGAGAAGAGAACCTTCCTGGACCTGTGTGACTTGCTGGAGTACGCCTGTGACACTAATCAGAGTATGTACTTCCTTACCTTCGTTGTCTTTTTTGTTGTGGATACATTTAATGGGTTTTTATTTATTTATTTATTCAGTAGTACACATACGTTATATACATATAAGTTGGTGCCAACATAAACTCATTAGAGTTTTACCGTGCACCAAAGTCATCGACTACATAATTTAGAGAAATTAGCCACCTAGGTAGGTACTTAGGTAAAAAGTAACAACAAAAAATAAAAATACAACGGGTATAAGCGAAATACTATTATCTAATACTAACCAGCGCACATCAGTGACAAATGCGGCCGTCCATCCTTAAAATAAAAGTGGTGGAGGGTTTTTGAATTGATACACGTTGCTCCTAAAATTACATAATTTTATGTTTTTAGTAATAGTTAACTTTACATTTTATTTGTGTTATGATATTATTGTTAATGTATAGTTATAGGTACCCACTTCTAAATACTGTTTTCGTCTTCATTGCAGCATAATCAGCCTATAACGTTCCCACTGCTGGGACACAGGCCTCCTCTCGGTGAGAGGAAGCGGGTAATAATCCGCCACGCGGGCCCAGTGCGAGTTGGTAGATGTCACATGTCTTGGAATGTTTGGTTCTAGGACATGCCGGTTTCCTCACGGTGTTTCCCTTCACCGTTTTCACAGCAGTTTCATTGCAGCAGAGACTTTTAATTGTTCCTTCAACTCAATCTCCCTTACCGGGACTTGGAGCACCTGAGGGTGGTCCACTTCCTGTGCTATGTAGGTACCTTCGCAAGAAGGATGCAATCCTGGATACAATAAAAGCATTTGAATTTGAAAACCGAATTAAGAGTTTTTCGACTAAGAGCTGATTCTATGTTTTTGTCTGTAATTTATATGGTTTATATAATAAAGAGAATTCTATTCCATTCTGATTTTTCCATCGCCTTTTTATTCGAAGAATAAAACTGACATTTGACAGTCTTTTTAGGAGATAACTGACCAAAATTTCAAAATTATTCCTCGAATAAAGTTATCAGATGATTGAAAAATCAGCCCTAAATCAATGGAGTTCATAAATAATTCAAAAACAATCTCTAGGCAATTATGTATTATGATTTTAAATTCACACCCAGATATGATAATTTTGACGCATATTTATGTTATTTTGTTTTTCAGTATACACACACGTGGACGATATGGAAGACTGTCCTTTACCCAAAGAGCCCCTTTGAAAGATGAAACGAAAGATCAACCAAAATGGAGTTTAAAATTATAATAAAGTCTAAACAATAGTAAACTTCTTGATTTAAATGGACTAATGAAGCCATTCGCCAATGATCACAACCTAGTATAACACAATATCACGCCTGTTATCCTGAAGGGTTAGGCAGTGATGACCTACATAAATAGTACACACATTTCACCAATTATGTTAAAGTCCTATGTAGGTGAGTCTATTGCGATCAACCGAGCACAATCCGTGACGGAAAAACCCAGCTACACTTCGCCTGACCTGGAATCGATCCCAAGAACTCATCCTCAGCGGTAGCCCTTGCGACTACTAAAGCAACCTACCACAAATATAATTTCCGCAGTCCGTTTGTGGATGGATGACCATCCATTACATATCAAGACCCCTCCGTGCCTCGGAGAGCACGTTAAGCCGTTGGTCCCGGCTGTTATTTGGAGATCTATGACAGTCGTTATGGGGTATTATATAGGTCGTCAAAGATATTTAAAAAAAAAAAAGTTGCCCAACACTAGGTATCACTCCTGTATCGTGGGTGCGTTTACAAACATTTAAACTCACATACACAAACAGCCACCCGGAACAGCTACCTGTAGGCAATAAAAATATTTGTTCCGTGCGGGAATCGAAACCGCGACACGCAGCGCAGCAGTCGATCGCTCCGCCACTGCGCCAACCGTGTCGTCACAATATTTGTTGTAAGTAGAGACCATTTTTCCTTACCTTTGATCCCTCCAAAGACTATTTTCAGGCGACTTTTGGTATGATATTATAATAATAACGTTTATTTCGACCAACGGAGTATCATAGTACATACATGTAAGAGATATCACATAATATAAATTAAATTAAAAAAACATACTGTAACAACAGCGGGTTGTTCGTTATGAAATAGGTACTGTGCATTGTATACATCTGGTTCTATGTTAAAAACTGTACTAAAGTATTAATGCCCTGCCTCTTTAAACTAGGTAAACCTGTATCTTAAGAGACAGCGGCAATATTCATCCTAATCAACCCGTCATTGCCCCATGGGTGGGACACAGCTATCTGACTATACACTATAATGCGACCTAACAGGAGGTCATCATCATTAATCTACCTCCTGCATCAACTCTATTACAATACTAAAAAGCCCTACAATCTCAATAAAACGCAGAATTACACCACAAATTATAAAATACCAGACTACACACTCAGACGTACAACTTTTTAAGAGAAAAAGAATCTTTACTTAAATATGTGTTTAAGTATCATTACTGTAATGTGCTTCGGCCTGACCTGAGATCGTTAGAGAAGGAGGGATGTATGAAAGGTTGCGTGTGTGGGAGGGAGAGGGGCATAGCTCGAAGGTTGACCGGGTAACAGGTTGGAGCAGACAGAGTAAGTATAGCGAATGCAGTAAGGTACGGGCGCATCGGCGCATCTAAGATACGATGGTACGAAAGTAATCGGGGGTTAACGTCTGGTTAAAAAAATTGCCTTGCGATTTTTTCTGTGGAGTTTAATTATGATGTAAATAAAACTCCTTTAATAATGGGATAGGAAGAACCATCTATTTGGTATCCAATTACAATTACAGAAAATGCCGATAATTTTTTAATGTGTTTTACATATTCGGCCTAGGTGGCGCTGGCGGCCTTCTGCCAGTATTGCCAACACCCGAAAACTATATTTTCATAAAATCAATTTCGGAGTAGGTATTAGTCCTTTACGCTTAAAGTTGGTATGTTACAATTACTAATTATCCTGTTAAAATGTCACCATATTTTTACAATCGGTTTATTGCGCATAAATAAAGTTAGAGTTTATGAGAGCACTTGGCTATGGATTAAAAATGTAGAATAGTTTGGTCAATATCTAATTAAAAAAATAATTTAATTAAGTTTTAAATAGATCTTATAAGGCTCCACACTGTCGACTATCACTGCCAAAAAACCTAGGTAGGTGAGCAATCAGGAAATAATTTATTTGATTAATTACAAATCTCAATAACGCTAGCACTCACATCATTCGCAGGAAAACACGCGATGCACACAGAAAACTTAATCCCAACCAATCAATATTAATAACTTCCTTCATATCATTTCTATAATTATAATTCAATAAAAATGTAATAGCGTATTTTATGTGAAAATTATAAAAAAAAAACGTTGTAACTCGATTTAAAAGTTAAGGTTACAGTGTAACCGGTCCGTCTTGCCCGTGAGAAAGGTACAATTTGAACAAGCCATAATTAGCGACTGGGGTATTAAATCATGGGCACTGGACGCCCCCCTCCCCACCCCGCGCCCCTTCGGCTGCGCGGGCGCCGACCGGCCCGTTCGCAACGATTCCATCGATTAGACCGATTTGAGGTCAAGTTTCAACAGGTGGAATTGTCGGGTCAAGGACACCTGGACAGACGGAAATTATATGTTTCCGTGATCTAGATTAAGGAAGGGTTGTGGAGGATGTGGAGGTGAGTGTGTGAGATCAAGAAGATATTTCGAAGTCAATAATAACTTTTTGTTGGGAGTCATTGATTGACTTTTTTAAGTTTAACCATGAGTCAGCTAATCAGCATAAGCACCGCAAGTTGTATCAGCGTTCTTCGAATGAAGCTTCACTTGTTAAGACCACCGGCTACTGAGCCTTTGGAAAATCCAGTGCTCTACCTATTTCCAATATTGAAATCTCCTGTATTGTTTGGTTTCAAACTGTTTTATTTATTTATTTAATACTTCAAGCACATAAATGTACAGAGGCGGACTTAATGCCATAGGCATTATCTACCAGTCAACCTTCGGGTGATGCAGAGACAGAGATCATGAAAATTGAGGAATAAATATTTTAAATATAAAGATACGCATAAACCTATTAAAACTATAAACATAATATACAGGGTGGCAGGGACATCGACGCGCAAACTGTAACCATGGATTCAGCACATGAGTTTAGACCCCATAGCGTCGAAATTTTACGTCGGTTATTAAATCGCGTCGATGTCCCTGCCACCCTGTATACCTAATTACATATAAATACCGCAATTGGCAAAAAACAATGACGTCAGTGTCAAAATTTATATCATTCTGGTATTTCTAAAGAAGCGAGACACTGCGACCATTAAACAATTTCTTAGGAGACCCCCCCTACCTTAGCAATGAACGTGTTACTATTTGAAAATGGTGTTACTGTACCTACTTGCGCTTTTGGGAGATATATAAAAACGTTTATAACCTCGTAACTGTGATAAAGATATTGCTATAAAAATATGATCCTAGATAAACATGCAAAAGAAAGTAATTTGAATATAAATAAACAAGATAAATACAACAATCACAACACAGAATCCGTGAGATCGGTCAAAGTTTACTTATTAGAAAGCTGTCCTACAGCTGCGACGACGACGATATATTTTAACTTGTACATTATATGCATATAGTATAACTTCACGCCTGTAATTCACTGAAAGGGAAGGCAGAGGATGCACCCACATTTGGCCAGATACTTAAATCCCATGAAGAGTGTACGGAGCGGATAACGGAGCAATACAGACCACGGATTGCTCTTGTGAAATTCTTTATTGTAGTCCGCGATTTCGTCTGCGATCTAAGATGAAAAGTAGCCTATGTACTGCTCTAGGTCATGGTCCACCTACGTACAAATCCGTTTAGCCGTTTTGGACAAACACACAAACTCACTTTCGCATCTATAATATTAGTTAGGATTGCCGCGGAGGCGTGCGTCGACGGGTTCGCCGCGATCATGCGGAAGCGCTGCGCTTCCATGATGGCGCGCTTGCGCTTCTCCTCCAATGGCAACCTGAATTTGTTTTCAGACCGGTGGGACTCTCCCCTTTCACGTAGGTGGGTAAGAGTCCAGACACCCTTAATTTAATTAACCCTGAATTAAATTGCTACTAACATTAGGCTAAGTTACTAACATTATATGGATTTTTATCTGAAATAAAATATTTGAATTTGAATTGCACTGCGTGACTCCGGGAACGAATCTAGAACCTCACAACAGCAACAGTTTAGCAGTCAGGTTTGCGATTGCTAGACCAACGAGGCAGCAAACTTTTACTATATATTTCTTCCCAATATTAACGTTCCTTTACTTGGCATTTTAAATTCAGTTGGCTTTTAAATATAAACTGGATCGCTGCGCTGCTGAAAAGGCTCTTTACACCTTACGATCCGATCTTTCGCACGAAGTCGTAACTTGTAAGGATTATCAACGAAATGAAATGAAATTTTCGGCTGCTTTTTACGTAATTTCTTTCGACTTTCCGATTCCTCTTGCTTCCTTATACTCTTGTTGTTTCTGTCAGTATTTCTAATAGGATTAGTTAGATCGAAATGACAACCCTCTTGTCTGCGGAGAAACTATTTATAACAATTTCAGCTCTATTTTCTCCTACAATTTGTTTTCTTTTTCGCTGTATCATCCATATCGGAAGGTGTGAAAACACCTATTGCTTTTGTTTGCGGAGCACGGGCAGGTAAACAGGACGAACGCACCGGCCGACAATCGCGCCATCTGCCACCACGCCCAGCGACCCCGCGACCGCTGCCAGGGTTGGCACATGCTGACCACTGGGGGACCAATTTAGTGGTATCATCTTATTTCGTACCCTAGTTTAGTAACTAGGATACGAAGGCTCTTTAGTCAGTAAATAGGATGATTTGTACCTTGTCAGATATCTCGACTTGGAATGGAAGGTGAAAGGAGATATAAAGCAGGTAGGTATAAGGTAGGTACCTATTCCATGGATTAATTTATGACCGTCAGATATGATTTTAGAACTACGATTACAGACATTGGCACCAATTCCCTTGTTCACAAACTAAACTAAATTTAAGTTCAGTGCATCTTTTTCTTTCTATTTCATTACGAAAAGGACGGAAGACAAATATTAGAATTAGTCCTGCCAAATTAGTCAGCGCCTGACGTAAATTGACGTATTTGTAGTCGCCATGTTTTTAACCACGTCTAAACTGTTTATGGAATATCTTAATTTGACAGGACTAAACTAATGTTTATCTTCTGTAAAGCAAAGCAAAATTATTGTAGCTAGTTTTTTTTTTTTAAACTTTGCCCCACACTACGAATTTATCTTGTATCGTGGGTGCGTTTAAAAACATTTAACAAACACAACAACTCTCAACCACTCAACTCTCTCTTTTTAACATTTATTTTTTATTTTTGTAGTTAGAAACTAGTGTTATTTGCCACCACTCACCTAATTGCAAACTGGTATATAGAAATGCAAAGTACTCTGAGTTAATTAAGTTATTAAAATAAGTATTTAAACAGTAACCATAAAGATAAAACGCGAAACAGCTCATTAACAGCAAAAAAACGCATTAACGAAAACAAAAAGCAACACAACACGCAAGCCCTAACAACAAAATTAAAATGGGAAATACACAATCCTACAGCGAACAGAAAGCCAGCATTAAGATGAATCATCTAAACAGTAAAATTTGAATATTCCGTGAACCATCTATACCCTAAAATTGCTCTCAATCAAAACTCAGTAATCCTAATCCGAGCTTTGTAATCTTTCAATTTTGATTCAACAAATAAAATGATGAGTTAGGCAACCCTGTTGTTAAAAATGCATCTTAAGTGAGGTCCATTTTACTTACCTTGTAACTAACGGCCTGGCTTTAAGATTATAAAATTATCCCGTACATAGTGATTGAGGGGGACGTCTGTCTGTCTATCAATAAGGGTCTATAAAAACTTGAATCAATTATACCGAAGTACCGTATTGCGGGTTTTTTAACCCGTTTACGACTTTGAACTGTGTTTTCTTGAAAGAATATTAGGTAATAGTTTTAATACAATATCTTTTTATGTAATAAAATTAATTACCTAGCTTGTTAATTGATATCTAGCAAATCCAAAAAACACGGTGGAATAAGGTTGAAAAAAAAATGTCGTACGTACATTTATAATTGAATCCATATTGAGAGTTCATACCACCAGTTTCGGCCCATCCATGAAATAGCATGTGCAATATCTTGAAGTCATCATCATCTGCCTAGCCTTTTCCCAACTATGTTGGGGTCGGCTTCCAGTCTAACCGGATGCAGCTGAATACCAGTATTTTACATGAAGCGACTGCCTATCTGACCTCCACAACCCAGTTACTGGGTAATACGATACCCCTTGGTAAGACTGGTTGTCAGACTTTCGGGCTACTGACGACCCGTAACGACTGTCAAAGATCCACGAATGACAGCCGGGACCAACGGCTTAACGTGCTTTCCGAGACACGGAGGGGACTTGGTATGTGAAAATGGTCACCCATCCACGGACCAACCGCGGCAAGCGTAGCTTAACCTGATCGATCGACCCGTGCGGCTGTTATTACTTAGCCACAATATCTTGAAGTCAGAGTTCTATAATTTACGAAATTAATCCAACCAAACTCGGGATACAACCTTAGTCGTTATAAAAGAGTTAAAAGCAAGCCGTGTTACGAAAAAATAAACATTATGACTCAGAATGATCTTAACACTTTAAAAATCGGTGTCTGTAATTTTTAATAACAAAATTATAGGTTCACAACAAAGTTAGCTTAATAAACTGGTGATTATAAATAGTTTGTCTTAACGGTCACTTAATATGAAGCTTCTTTGGGGTCCTAATGCTAGGTTTGATACGAATTTAATTAAAATTATAACGTAACTCACATTTAGTGAAGGTTAGGTACTCATAATCACTTTCACGGTGACGCCGTGTAATCTTGGTTAAGATGATTAATTAACTAGATCAATTTCGTAGATAGATAAATTAAAAAATTTAATTATAATTATTTGCCGATGTAAAAAGCTTTACAAATCTATTACTAACTAGCTGACCCGGCGAACATCGCTTCGCCTCAGAATCAATAAGAACGAAGGTTTAATAATTTTCGTGAATTTTTACAATGTTTTAATAATTATTCTGCTATTCGGGGTGGAGAAAAATCTAACAATTAACAAATCAATGATAGAAAAACGGTCCAGCCGGTTTTGAGTTATAAATAGTGTAAGTAACCCGACTTTGATTCATTTTTAAAGATATGAAAACGTTATCAATAAAGATTTTATTTAAACAGAGAACACTATAAGAATCTTACAAGTTTCTAATGCCTCCATAAATTCATTTTCCTAATTAAAATCTAACAAGAATCTACAATAACATAGCCAGAGAAATAAGAACAATTCCTTTAAAGCCTAATCTCGCAGTACGATGGCATCTTAACGACCTCTTTAGTGAAAAAGAACTGACAAAATCGGAGCACCACCCTACGACACGGCCGGGGATTCCTGGTAAAACGGACGCACAGGTACAGTTAGGTAGAGCAGGCCAAATTGAAGAAATATGTGGATTAAAATAGTGCACAAAAAGGAATAATATTTCAGAAATTAAGATTATTCCTTGAAATTGTGTACAAAAAGGAATATTAATAGGTACTTCGGAAAATGGTTATTGTGTTTTCAATTTTATTTTGCGCACAAAAAGAAAAAACAATCAGAAAACGTTGCTTTAAATATTCCAGAAAAAGGAGCAAATAGAGAGAATAATATTTCAGTTTACAATGTATATGTTTGTGTTGAGACAAATATAAGTTAACATTATTACAAATAAATTAAACTTACGTGCAAGCGAGGTTTACAGGATGTTAATATTTACATGTAAGCTTAAAAGGTTGTTCTTGTATATCTTCTGCAAAAAAAAGGAATCGTTGAATACGTTTTTTTAAAAATTTATTCTTTGTTAATAAGCATACTATATGACAAATAGAAAAACTTAGACTCACAACACATTGATTTAGACATTTCAAGTTGCACTCCTTCTATTTTCACCTAGAAAAGTTTCCAACTGTACCCACCATGATAGTTATCATGTATCCTAATAACAGAGCGGGTCCTTTGTCTATTGTTTACATTAGGGTGGCTGATGGCTCGCTACGTGATTTCGGTGGTCATGCCGGCCCCTTTGCACAGACCTCCCTGCTGTTATTGTTAAATACGTCGTCATTCTGATATGGATACAGCGTGTTTAAGAAAGTGCTCGTTAATTAATTTGGAGTTAATTTTAGCTTTGTTCATCAAAATTCATTTTTTATCAGACTAAGTTTGTATTCCTGACTAATCGGTAGAAATGTGGTATCTTATATACATATATATTACTAAGTGTAGTATTCCTGACTACCAGTTTGATAATATGTAGATTATGCTAAGTCGCGTTCCATAATAGACCTCATCCATTGCTTTCCATCAGGCGTGATCGAGGTTTAGAGCAGACCCATTCAACTTAAAAAAAATAAAAAGTCTTGCAAATAATCCCATGAATAGAACATGAAAAGTTCTGTAAAGGCACCATAATGTCTTTCAACATCGAAAATGTTCTCATATATTATAGATATTTGACTCCTGAATATTCTGTGAAAAGTGTTTGCTTCAAGAACCTGTACGTCAACATGAGAAACTAGTACATAAAGTTATTTTTTGAGAAGTTCCTTTTTTTAACTATTGCAGCAAAGCGTTCTTCCATAAGTCAATATGTATTCCCCAGTTCCTCACACTTTCCTCGAAAAAAACCACCTCAAACACTTTCAACAAAACAGCCTGTACGTTTAAGAAGGGTGCGCGCGCCGTTTGTCGGCGCAGACGCAGCACGTGGCGCAGTTTAGCCTGCGCGTGAGTCGCGCGCTAATGACACTGTGTCACTCGACTGCCGGCCGCCGAACGCGCCGGACGTTAACTAATGTGCCGCCCTATTATTTATTGCGTATGAATTGGGTGACTTCTTTGAATCGAGAAGATTATCTTTTGATTGACATAGCAACACCAGAAGCAACAGGGTAAAGCTGCTTTCAGACTACGCTATAATATAATAGCATATAGTAAATAGCTCATAGCACAACAATATCGCGCACCATACATTGTTATGGACACGTTCATACTGTACTGTACTATATATTATTGGCTTACTATTAAAATTAATACTAGGTCCTTCTTTGCTATACTATATGGCACTATAGTATAGTGTAGTCTGAAAGCAGCTTTAGATGGTTACTATTTCAACTATTAGTAAATGATTACTTAAAGTTGCATGTAAGAGAAATAAAGGGTAAGGTTACTCGTGGAGCATAACGTAGTTTGCTACGACGCTGCTGAAAACCCATCAAGCTGAAATACAGTAGCTTGCATTGCCGTACTAGTTTATGGCTGCAGACATAGAATGCTGGCTATTTTTTTTTTTTGCTTTTTGAGGACGATTGAAATGACAACCTCTCCAACTCCTCTCTCCTCTCTCTCTATGTATACAAATCAGCTAAGAACTAGCCCAAATGAATAGGTATAATGTAATAGGATCATACACGTTACCTGTTACGATTCACAATTAGTCTTCAAACAGGTGGCACCCGAATATTGTTCATAAATCACCACCTGTCCTCCAATCACGATGTTTATCACCTTTGATGTGCCGCTCACCGTCAAACAGTTTGTTAACATTACAGTTAGACCCAAAACTGGTAGCCGAACAAAACCTTTCAGTTAGTTTAACCAATTTTAGAGCAGGGACATTTATCTTTTTGTGATTTAAACTTAGTTTACAAGTGCACTTGTTTTTTTTTTTTTGTATGTCTGATAATTTATGAGCTTGTCGTAGGTCTAGCCCATAATGTAACCATTTTGGATGTCGATAAAGATGCAATGACCCTAAAAACTTTTCAGTCTTGAATTTCGGGTACATCAAACGAACGAAAGCAGCTTCTTCTTGTCTTTGTTATGGAATCACTGAAAATAATAAATAATAACATCACGCCTTGTTTCCCCGAAGGGTTGGGCAGAGGTGTAACTACCTATAGCACACCCATACTTCGTCAATTATATTTAAGCCCCAATAGGGACCGACCATAACAACCGGGCAAATTCTAGACTCCGGACTGCTATTAAGAAATTCCAAATAATTCCATATTCCATAGTAAAACCGGTAACACGTTGCCCTACCTGGGAATCGAACCCAGAATCTCATGCAGTAGTAGGGCTTGTGACGACTAGACCAACGAGGCAGTTCTCAGAATCACTAAAAATATAGCAAAAAAATAACACGTCTAGCTATTTCAATACATGGTTGAGGTAAGAAAAATAATACCTTTATGTTTCTTAACCCACTAGGTAGGTATATAAAGTATACGAAATTCCAACTACCAGCACAAATAAACAACTACATACATACTCTAAAAAATATTCCACTAAAGTTATTGTTCCACCTAACTCAATAACTTTAAAATTGAACCTCAAACTAATGTAGGTACAGACGCCAGCCTGCACGTCAACCTACTTTATTATATTCGCAATTTATTTGTAGGCAAGATGACATTAACGTGTACTTTTTAATTAACTTCATTGCGTCATCATCCTATAGCATCAGTATAGCAGTCCACTGTTGGACAAAGCCTCTCCTATTGCACGCCATTCAACTCGATTTTCGGCCACTTCATTGCATAAAGTTCACAAATAAATTTAGTTCGTGCGATTCGCCTTTACAAAAAAATAATATATAGATATAATATTATTTAAAAGTGACGATTCGCACTTTAAGGGGGAGAAAATTCGTGTGAATCGACTTTTAAGCAATAAAAGCGCGTTGCTGAATTTCCAACTTTCGGCACTGAGCCGAGCCGAGATTTTCCATCGGTAAAAATTCCGAAAATCCATATGAACTTTCATCCTCTATTTAATTCCTATAGGGGATTAAAAAAAAACGTTTCTTAGTGCTTACAATACTTAATTATCAGGAATTCTTGTGCAAAATCCCAGCTTCTAGACCCAGTGGTTTAAGCTGCGTTGTCAGCAATGAATATTAGATTTTTTTAAATTATAGTCTCATATTTTGGCCAAGCATCGGCAAAAACGATTAGTGTTGCAGTTTGCATGAGGCTATTGGCTGGTTAACTAACATAAAAAGCTTAAAAATATAAGAAGAAGAATCTAAGAAGGCTCTTAGAATAAACCATAAATCAAAACCACCATCATCTGTCGAGACAAGCACGCACTTAACTTACGAAAACCTGTTAAAAAACAATTTAAAGTGTTCCTTATTTGTTTTCAAAATTATTCGATTTTCAGACAAGAATGAGTAGCGTAAATAAATGACTCATCATCTGCCTAGCCTCTTCCCAGCTATGTTGGGGTCAGCTTCCAGTTAAACCGGATGCATCTGAATACCAGTATTTCAGATGGAACGACTGCCTATCTAACCTCCAGAATCCAGTTACTGGGTTACACGATACCCCTTGGTAAGACTGGTTGTCAGACTTTCGGGCTTCTGACTACCCGTAACGACTGTCAAAGACTTACAAATGACAGCCGGGACTAACGGCTTATCATGCTTTCCGAGACACGAAGGGATCTCGGTATGTAATGGTTGGTCACCCATCCTCTGACCGACCTCGCGTCCCGTGTGGCAGTCTTTATTAAGCCACTAGCCCCATAAGTCAAAACCAATTTACAATACAATTAACTTTGTAACCAAATCCAAATCGAGAATGAATCACTGAACATTTCACAAATCAGTGTAAATAATTTAATTACTCCCAAATGTTTTATTTTTAACCGCTTCGTTCCCACATTAAAGTGTCGATGTTAAGATTACGGTTATCTGCGTAACCCGCCGCCCGCGGGCGACCACTCATCTTCAAACTTTTGTTTTACTTTAACCACTGTTGCAGAGGCTGTGTGGTTTTAATTTTGATTGAGAGATTTTGGAGGCCGGTGAAATGTTGGTCGAAGGTAAACCACAAAAATATTGTGGTTTTTTTTTATTTGTAGATGCTAAAAGTGGTGTTAAAATTTTGTATGGTTCTCTATGTATCTCTATCGTAAAGATATGACGCACTCTCATTAATAGGAGTCTTATTTTGAAACAGTAATTCCTATTTCCGTTTCGTTCTCAAAGAAAACTTATTAAGGTCCTCATGGGCTGTTATTTATTTTATTATTTATGTATACACAGTAAAATACATAGGGGTTTTTCTTTTCTTTTTGAGCCAAACGAAACTATCTAGTTCAGAACCAAAAATATACACTCTCCGTACATTAATAAATAATAATTTATTTATAGCTATTGAGAACACTGAATAGCTATAAATTAAGTAATTCAAACCACAACCAAATACAACCTGAAACTAAACATGACACCAATTAATAAACGTTAACATAAAATTAACTTCGACTAACTTAAGTAGCGCCTAATGAATTTATACAGTAAATAGCACACAGCATCTAAATATAGCATGCATTTGCTAACGACTACCCACACACGCGAATTAAAACGCCATATACCACCATAAAAACACGAGAATCCCAACGTCGTCATTAAATTGTAATTAACATTAGCGATCTAGATGCGCCTGCGCACCCCACCTATACGGCAAATCTCCCAGCCACAAATCGACGCTTATTACGACAATATCAATAACTGTCATTGCGCCCAATCATTATAGTTTCGTCTCGTTTACGCGAAACAACAGTAATTACCTCGCCATTACCTACATCTCTCTCGAACTCATTAATCTAAAGCGATGTAAGTAACGAACGACTCTTTCCATTTCTTTCGCGCGAAACAACGAACGATGCTGGAAAAATGTACCTCACAAACATACGGCTGTCTCCCTCGCACTCGCCTCTTACCGCGCTCGAAATAAAACCTTCAAAAGAATATTTTTTTCTTAATTACACCACAGTTACATTTTGAAAATGACAAGACTAAAGTGTCTTGAAAATTTGAAATTGGAGCAGTCCCCACCACGCGTAGGGATTCGTTAGGCGCTCGCGCATGTTTTTTCAACATAAAAAAGAAAAATAAGGCTCGCGGGAAAGAGAGGCTTAGTTGCTTTTTATAGTCGTTCTCCCGGTGCGCCGGCGCACGGAAGTATCGGAGCTTCAGCATCGAGCCTTAATCTCATTCTAATAAAAAGCTCACGCATAAATTGACGCGCTAACATTAGTTTAAATTATAATAGTTTTTTATTAGTGCTTTATGAAAATCCGTGTGTAATATACGGTTGTTGAATAATGCCGAACACGTGCAGTTTATCGTTATTTTTATTGTCACAATTAACATTAATTTTGTGAAGTAAAGTGTGAAGGGTTGTTTTTATTGAGTTATCATTAGGACTTCAACGTTCGAGCTGTGTGGTCGTGTTTGCTTTATTTTTTTATTACAATTTATAATGAATTAATTAATTGTGCTTCGAGGTGTTTAAGTAGTTTTGTTTTGGAGACTTTTATTTTTAAGCAATCAAGATGTTTTTAAGGTAAGATTTTTGTTTCATATTAGTGGATTTTAAATTTTCTTCTTTTTGATTATATCAATAATTATTAGGTACAAAATTCAGTACCAAACTTCAGTAAAATTAAACAGTATTTTTTTATAAAACATTAAAGGATTACAATATAATAAAAGTTAAGGGTTTTTTTAACGTTTTAAACATTAACATATTTAATGCCATTTTTTCTTCTTTTTGTACTTTTAATATTGTATGGTTCATTTGCACCTTTTTAATTATTTTTTAACATATTACGGCAATTGCAATTTAACTAAAGTAAATTGTACAAATACAAGCATTTACAAGTATTCAAAACCAATAGGTAACGCCTACGCATCATGAAAAAATAAAAATTTTCAGGCGTATTATATTTCAAAATTGCCGTAGCAAAATTCTACAGCGAACACAACAGCAGAAGTTTCTTCTGTTACCAATGTGCTAATCATTTTTCGTCAACCATTGTTTCGTATAACTTCCGAAAACCTTCATACTATTATCGCCATTAAGCCTTTTTCATTAGAGGTGTTTACAGCCTGAATAAATTTGCATATACGTACGAATTTAGCTGCCGGTTGTACGGCCTATAATTAGGTAATGCGACAGACTTGAAACCTTGTATGGTAATAAATATTTGAGTCTAAATATTACGTAGTATGACATCGTGATCTGCCTTTTGATAAATAAGTATATTCTTGGTCATATATGACGATTTTCGTGATGTCAAGCACGTGCTTTAATTTACAGAAAACTATGCTTGACAGACGTTCTCAGTTTCCTACTTTGTGAGATTTATAACTTAATCTTTTTTTCCTTAGTCTACTCTGTCCCGCTCCTGGGCAAAGGCCTCCCATTTAATAATTTTAATAAACTATAAATATAACAACTACCACTATATTTGTCTTCTATATATTATTTCTGCCACCAAGTGACAATGGACAAGAACATACAGCTTTTCGACTTGCCTGACTTGGGTGAAGAAATCCACTTTTAGTCCACAACTACAACTACTAGTATCTATTCTTCATCCATCATAAGTAGGTACTCTACCCTATAAAGTAACTACAATATTTTGCAGCTAAGTATAGCGTGCAAACATGCACAGTTTACCGTGTAACATTAACTTATTTGTTATTTCCGTCTCTTACTCAAATATTAAAAAAAACCTCCGAGTTTGTTTCCGCATTTCTTCTCAAGGAACAGTCTGCTAGGAAATGTCGGCGCCATCTAGTTTTAAAATATTAACCAAAAGCAAAATACTTGTAAAAGTGTCTTAAAAGATCTACTTACTGAAATAAACAACATTCCATTTCAATAAAACATCTATTCACAAAGACTTAAGAATTACAATTTATAAGCTAACACTAAAATATATTTAAATAGCCTTTTGGGCACTTATCCCATTGACAGCGATGCGGACGAATTTTACATTGACCAATGCTCCTGCCTTTTTGTTTATTTTTTATTATATACTTATATATAATATAAAACATCTTGAAACAGAACAGAAGGCCAATTCTCGTAATTTAAAACGTTCCAAATCTAGTCACAATCTCATCTCGGCGACAAACAAATGTCAATTTTTTTTCAAAATGTAGGAAATTAGAGGTATTTTTGACAGATTGAGACTGAGATCAGACTGTGAACGTTCTGAAAATTACGAGAATTACCCCTCTGAACCTTGTTAACATGCGTCTACTCATCAACTTGATACGTAATTTGTATCATTTTAACAGATCGTTAAATTACAGTGCAGACTCAAAGCTCCAAACCGCTACAAGGAATGGTCATGGAGAATACTTAAAGTCTTAATCGTCACAAAAGACAGATTAGTGTCATCACATTAGTTCATTTAATCTTCTTGAGATTAAGTCGCCTATTACGGCACTCACGGATTCAAATGTGATGTCCTAAGTATTCTTTTATTTTGTTTATGTGCATTCAGCAATTGCTTATTATTGCTTCAGAAGTAATTGCGGAACGCAAAAATTCTACTATTTAAGGAAGTTCATTAGCACTATCGCCAAAATCTATATCTGACCACCGTAAGGACTATTCCTACTTGCAGCGCATACTATTAGTCGAACTAAGAAGGATCCTCTTTTGTTTTACTTACGGACGGAACTGTGGTCATCATGTGCACAGAATTTTGTTTTCAAAATGGTCAGATATAGGTTTTAAAAAATTACTATCCCACTGCTGACCCAAGACTTTTTCTCATACAGAAGGTATGAGCATTGATTATCACGCTTGGTCAAGACTGATTGGTGACTTCAGACTTAGATAAATTCATTATAAGTCCGACTTTCCTCACGATATTTTCCTTCGCCAATGTCAGTGATATCCACAAACTTATTACTTAATAAGTTTGTGGATATCACTGAAATCGGCGAAGGAAAATATCGGGTAAGTACCAATATGATTTTTTCAATTCATATGTACCGGATAACTAACTTGATACTTACCCGGATTTTAATCCACGACCTCTCATACCTACTTCAACAATTTAGTGCCTTAAAAGGTTAAAAATCGAGCCACATACATCGACCTTCTAATGTCATGCTCAAAACACGCTCACACTATAAAATGGTGTTAAAAATGAATAGGAAAACAAAAATAATTGAAGACAAGCACGCACTTCATTTACAAAAACCTGTTAAAAAACAAGTTAAAGTGTTCCTTATTTGTTTTCAAAATTATTCGATTTTCAGACACGAATGTGTAGCGTAAATAAATGGCTATCCACTGAAAAAATAGAGGGAAATGGCACCTCTAAATACCACCCATTTTTTTGCACTGAAATATTATTTCCGTGAAATCATGACCGTTAAGGAAATCGACGTTTTCTTATTTATATTTCTTTGAGAGTGACAGAGACATGAGAATGAAAAAGTCTGAAGAAGGCATTGATTGGGAATAGAATGTTTTTATTTTTATTTTTTGTGTAGAATTTTGCTTAATAACTCCTACATTTAAAAAAGTTCCTCATGGGCCAGTAAAATAATTAGGTTAGGAAAAGGGACGCAATTTTTTTCTGTAAATAATAAGCATGTTGACGTCGATTTTCAATAAACTTTAAAAAGGGATTCTTGTATTTTACAACATTTATTGAAACTGTCATCCTTACAATCTTCATAACGCTGTGATTACTAATTATACCGAAGTAATGTAAAAATTATAGCCTATTTGGTGCTTAAATGCGACCTTTATGGATACTTTGAAAAGTAGATGGCAGGAATACGAGACAAACATCGATTTATAAAACGTTTAAGGTTAGAATATAAAACAAGTAGGCATCAGATTTGGCTGACAAGCCGAGGGACAAGGATAAAAATGTAAAAACGTACAGTCAACAGCAAAAGTAGACGATCAAAATCAGAAATTTAATACTAATGAACGGAGTTTGCGTCAGAACTGTGTGGCGTCGAAGTGATTCAAAAGTATGTCAGACTCAGTGTCATACTTTTGAATCACTTCGACACCACACAGTTCTGACGCGGACTCCGTTAATTAGTATTGAATTTCTGATTTTGATCATCTACTTTTGCTGTTGACTGTACAACCATCTTGTAGGAATAATTATATAATTGTTGTTTAATAATTGTTGACATATAATAAATATTTAATAATTTAATAATAAGGAAAACTATTAAAGTGCTCTTCCTCTCTCCTACTTATTTAAAATTCTGCTGTGCCTGGCAGGATCCATAATTGATTCTATTGTTTTATACTTATCACCTGTATCTGTACATTATGGATGCAATAAAGTTTGAATTGAATTGAAGTAAGTAATATGACAAACAGTGGTTTCAATTACCTGGTCCTGGTACTGAGAGCTCGTAAAGCTCTCACAGTACCTATCCTATGGGTCAGACAGATTATAACGGAACTAACTGTATTGTTATGAGAGATCCGAGGATGTTGCTGTCAATCGTCTTGAAATATTAACATAACACATACCATTACGCATTTATTCCCCGAAGTGTTAGGGGTGTACCTATACCAAAATTTCACCAGTTATGATTTAGTCCCATGTAATTATGCAATGCATTTAGTCTCCTGGCTGATGACTCAGAAATTCCAATACTTCCAATATTTATTTGTCTTTTATGACACCTATGGAGAGATTTTATTATTTGCATTACTAAACACTATTAGGTTTTTCCTTAAACAGTGAATTAACTGTTCATAGGACAAAGCTCAATACATTAAATTAACGGAAAATTAAATTTAGGCAGTACCTACACAGTAACAGTATAGACACAGTGGTCAGGGGCAGGGCTTTTCTACCGCCTCATTATGTGCATTAAACTTATTGCGTGTACTAGCTGTATTAGAGGCAAGACCCAACTGGAATATTGAGTAATCGTGGTACTAAAGCCATTAGAATGTGTTTTTGATAAGGTCCTGTTAACTGATAGTAATATGTGTACCTTCGACCTTCTTCGACAGAACAAAGTTTCTCACAGTACCCAGAATATTTGCACGATAAATATTACACTGCCGACCAAGATTATCACACCACATTAGCATCTACAGTCGTACAACACCAGATGTCCACTAATGTATTACGGAAGAATTTAAACGGTCGACTTACAGAATTCAGCGTGAAGCGTTCACGTCGTTACACGGCTCAGTATGTAAGGAATGCCGCTTTTTGTGGCCAGACGTGTAAACGATTTTACAGATACATTCTTGATTCGATATATTTAAAAAATAAGGTCTCGTCTCCGGAAGTTTTGATGAGGTCATCTTGGTGTTAAGAAAAAAATAATTAGATGTACTTTATGTGTCGTCCTCTTCGAATTTTGGTTGGATAAAAATGTTTGGTTTGAAAAGATCAGAATAAAGTCAGTTACTCATATTCATTTATTCATCAAATATAAGCTAACAGTTTACACTAAATCGCTTATATCTATGCTAATTCTACAAAATTACATTAAAATTTTAATTAAAACTTCTTAGACTAAAAAAACTTCAATTACGCAATACTTCAAGCTATGAAAGTAGCAACAATCCCCCAATCCAAATCCAATCCTCTAATTTATATCAAACTGGCTGACCCGACTGACTGGCTGAACTTCGTACTGCCTCAGATAATCTTTATTTTTTCGTAAAATTTTCCAATGTTTTGTTAGTTATGCTTCTTCGGGGCGGAGACAAATCTAATTAATCAAAGATCATAAAAATTGGTCTAACTGTTCTTGAGTTATAAATGGTGTAACTAACCCGACTTGGTTATTTCACTAAATAGATATTTAACCGAAAAACGTTATTGCTCTGTTTCGATTTAAAGTATAGCACATGCCTGCAACTTTACTTCAGGGTACAATGCAACGACATGGGTGAAAAAAGTGCAAAAACTTTTAAACAGCAAAACGTTACCGATTTTATCCCAAAAATGAATAAAATTAACAACATTACATTGAAATTAACATTAGCCACAACCTCAATATTTCGAAGCACACAACCCTTGGCCTAACGCCAGTACCTAAAATCTTAGTAAGCCAAACGGTAGTATTTGCACTGGCTCTCACAAATATTTAATTATAATAAATTGTATTCTAATTTTACAACTTGGGGAGGCCTATGGCCAGCCGTGGACGTCTTTCGGCTGAAATGATGATGATGATGTTGATTTTTACAACACCTAAATTCTGCAGATCCCGGATCATACATTTGCAAATACCGGATGTATGTTTTATAAAACGTCGAATTGACGTCATCAAAAAAACTCTGACATTAACATTACTAATTGAATTACCCAGAAACCCTAAATGCCAAGTTGCCAGCGCATCGTACAACCTCAATAATATGACAAATACACCTAATCAAATGAACTCAACCGCATCGATTAATCATAACAATTCGCTATTACGCCAATCGATCATCGAAAACAAACAATCGATTTAAAGTTCAATCGAATTAATAACACTGGCCCGTCGTTTCCCACAATCATATTTAACGATTGAAAAAAAAAACGTCTAATCACTTTGAGGCTTGAAAAAGGAATGAGGTATAAAAAGGACTCCCAGGTGAGATGAAAGGGCCGCGCTTGCGCAGTGCGGTGCTGTGCGTCGGGTGCTCTAGCGCATGTTAACATGCCGCGGACGGACGGAAAGACACTTCCTTACGTTTTTTTTTTGTTTTGTGGGCAATTTATTTTGTTTGATTCAATTATGATGTAATAAGGTTATTTGTTTAGTTTAAGCTGCTTTGTCAGCTATTTTGATGTTTTATACGACTAAAAATGTTTTTTTTTTTAAATTTGATAGCACGATAATTAATTAAAATGTAGGGTAAAGTTAACAAGAAACAATAGAACCATTTCCTTCCTTAGGTATAGGTACTGTTACATTAATTAATTTCCTGGGAGTAATTATTGTTTCTTTTCCTTGATACTTTATACCTACTTTTCCCAGAACCTCACACTTCGTAAATGGATATTTGAAGCCTTATTTTTTTTTTCTTGTCTACCCAATTATTTTAAAACAAAAGAAACCTCACGGATAAATAAAATAATGTCGCATAAAAAGCTTTCCATTGAAAAACTCCGATTCTCAAAATCGTAGAGCAATAACTTTCTCATACTCGATTCTCAAAGGATTCCCAATAATTCTCGTTTCAAGAAAAAATATGAATAAAACAGCACGGCTCCTGTTTCCAAAGCAATATATCAATACATCCTGCGCGTGCGACGATTACATAAAGATTTTAATACGATCCGCCACCCTACTTTAGTATCTCAATCGGCTGTCCTTTTATTTCTTATGGAAATAAAGTAAAATGCACAACAAACGTTTTGGTTTATCGACTTATTATAAAAAAAAAAACATCATAAAACGAAAATCAAACATCAGATCATCATCTCATCATAATGAATACGAATGAGTAATGAGAATTTTTTAAGATTACGCCCTGAGAAATCGAAGGGCGTAATCTTAAAAAAATATGAGTACGAGAATGTTTTGTATTGGGATTATTTTTAATAACTTAAATATAGAAAGAAAGAAACATGCGTGTATTGGCATTACACAAAATGAATACACATTAAAACTATAAAAACAGAAAACAAAGATTTTAATGCCAAAAGGGCCACAGCTCAGCATAATGTCAGATGACAACACAAGGTGTACCACCTGACGCTGATTTTCAGCTGCAACCCACGAGTGCCATACGCTGGAATAACAAACACATAGGGAAGTGTGTGTCCGTTATAATAAATTGAGAGAATTAATTTAAATGCTAGAAATTATAGAAAAGCTCATACAAAACCAAATAAAACGTCGTGACATAAATGTAGGTATGTGTGAGTGTGTTGTATTGTAATTAATGAAAAACTAATATATCCTAATTGACTACTGAGATAATGACGTATAACACAACCCTGTACCAACCTGTACCACCCGTTTAAGGGAGAAAATTAACCAATGGTATTTATTTTATTATTTATGTACACACAGTAAAACGGATACAGACTTCAGATGGTATCTACTTATTGTCTGGGTTTTTCACCAATTCTCAACCTTTAAGCATAAATAATAATTTTAGACCATTACACTACTTTCAAAAACGAAATACGTATAGGTTCGAAACGGCGATAAATCGAACCACCTCCAAAATGAGTCCAACGAGAAAATTCATTACAAACAAATAAAAAAAGATACATCCAAATCCGTCGCAACAATAAATCAATTAATCTTGCGCACGCGCCGATTACACAACACGTCTTTTGAACCATGTGTGTGTACGATAGTGGACCCTTAGCCCTTGAACACATAAACGTAAAATTGCACGCGTGACGAATAAAAAAACCCGTGAAGTGCGTATCGCACCACGCACAGTGAAGGGTTCCGCTGTCAGGATGAATATTTGCGCATGCATTGTATTGATTTTATCGAATACAAAATGTAACTTACAAAAATCATAATCTTTTTAATCATGGGCTGCAACGATACCCCAAACGCTTGTGTGCAACGATATAGTTTAATCGCTCGGTTACGTGTATTGGTGTGCCACCCCTAATTATTTTTGTCGTAATTTCACTACACCATTGTTTGCGGTGCTCTTTCCAATTTTCATCGATATCGTAGTTACTAATAGTATCCGATTATAAAAACGGACCGACATGGCCAAATTATAAGGGCTCCGTTTTTGCCATTTGACTACGGAACCTTTAAAAGGAAAAAGAGCAACAATAAACAAATCCTTTAGCAATAAATCAAATCATGCTGCGCGAGCGTCGATTATACAACATTATGCACCGTGAAATTATTATGTCAAGTCGTGTTGTTAAGTAGATTTCATTGTAGTTTTGCGTTAAAATTTTTGTCCAGTAAATAATGGCAGAAGCCAGAAGCTTCTACTTAATTAAAACCTACAAATGAAATAAACAAATCATAATATCGTTAAAATCGTAGAGCATAGATGGCACCCTAATTATGAAATGTTATCCCTTTAAGTTAAACCGGAACCTACCAATCGACACCTTATATTAAAAAAAAAAACTTTAAAGGCGATCTGTCAAACCAATAAATCATGAATAATATCCTGCGCACACGCCTTACAACAGACGATACAGCTAAACAACAAAAACAGAAACGCTTCCAAAAAGAAAAGAGAAAAAAGACAAGCGAATCCGTCAGAACGATAAATCAAAGCTATCCTGCGCATATTACACAACTCGCGGCAAGATCGCTATGTTAATGCGCAGTGACAAGAAGTACGGACACCTGTCCGGAACGGGGCATCCGCGCATTGTCTCACATCCTAGAACTTGGAATGCTTTCTATTTGAATCTTTTTCTTAGTAGATAGAAGGAAAAGTTGGGCTAGGTGTCGCGTTTTATTGTTTCCTGTATTTGCAAAGGTGTGAATCAGACCACCTTAGCATTTCTAATAGGTAAATATGCTTGCAAATGCATGAGCATTGTGTGATTCAAGCATTCTTAGAGCGGTATCGCACTACATCTGATCCGAATCCGAATTCAAGATCGGAGTTCAATCCGAATTAGGAATGTTCTAAATTCGGACGGACTGAGTTCGGTGTCTCATCCAAATAATACTATGGCTACTTCGGACCGTTATTTCTCGGATTTATTGGACGTAGTGCGATACCGCTCTTATAGAGATCAACATGATCTTGTAGCTCCCAGTGCACTCTATGAGAAATTCAACTAACATCCACACGTGTTGTGATCCTGTCTCAGATTTTCAGATGAGTTTAATATTGATTGATAACCGTCAATGAACTAAATCGAAGCCAAGATAATGGATTTCTTTTTAAGAAAATGATACCAATAAAAAATGTACAGCTACAAAACGGTGTAAGGTTTTACAATAAACAAACATCTTTGTCTGTAGCTGTAAAAAATCTTCTCTTAAGTTATGAGATCGTGCCAGAATACCGCAAATACCGCAAATATTTAAAAAATTTAATCAAGACAAATGACACAGAGAAAACTTTAAGACAAGTTAGGTAAAAATAGTCGAAAATAGTAGTCGTGGCCGAGTAGTAACGGCCCCGACTTACGAGCTGTAGGTCGTGGGTTCGAACCCAGGCGCTTTACTTTGTGTAAATAATGTCATCACTACTGCTCTCAAAACGGTGAGGGAAAACATCGTGAGGAAACCGGCATGTCTTAAAATCAGAAATTCGAAGACATGTGACATCTACCAACCCGCACTGGGCTAGCGTGGTGGATCACGGCCCTCTCCCTCTTGCCGAGAGATGGCCTATGTCCCAGCAGTGGGAACGTTTTAGGCTGATCATGTAAGTTATGTAATCGAAAATATTAACCACCCTTCCCCATTGCGCAGATTCGAGCCAACAAAATCAACGAAAGGAGCAAGCAAGATGCGTCGTGACCTGATCAACGCAGAGATCTCCAACCTTCGAGACTTACTGCCACTACCCCCATCTACCAGGCAGAGGCTTTCACAGTTACAACTCATGGCCCTCGTCTGCGTTTACGTCAGGAAGATGAATTACTTCCAACAAGGTACATGAGACAACTAGTACTGCACTGAAATCTTATTAGAGTTTACTATACCAAGATGCAGCATCGGCATAAAATTATATTATTAAAATCTACCCACCTCTAAGAATAGCCCATAGTTCTCTTAGTCTAGTACGTATGCATTACAAATCATCTAATCACCATCAGGTCCAACTGAGTAGGTAACAACACCAAAAGAACTTGAGTTAACAATGTGAATTTTAACAACTATTGCACGTAATGGACTCCTGTGATGTCGCTGTAATTGCCAAGAGTTGATAACATTACGTATTGCTGAAAATACACTGATAAAAAACATGACGACACTGACTAGTGCTTTGAAGGTCCTAGATTAAAATCTGGTTATAGCCTTATTCAATTTAGATTTTGATACCAGATAAGCAACAATTTAGATCAAGCTAGTTAAAATTCAATACCACAGTACTGGGCCTCTGTCAAGAGCATTTCATTGACAGTTGTCTGCAAACCAGACGGCTGCTTTCAACCTTAGTCATACTAGAGCATGGGTTCTCAACCCGTGGCGCGCACCCACTTGGGGGCGTAGTGACCCACGGGGGGCGCCACACCACAAAGCTGTATATATATTTTTTTAATTATGGTCTTAATATTAGAAAAAATATTTTAGAGCCAACAACCCTGAGGTAACACTGACTAGTATGTAACCAATAAATCAAGTTACTTGTCATTATCATTACGCTAATCACAGGGTTGGCGCTGTTTGCCAAGATACAGGACTCGTGTTAGTTCGGCTACAAATGCTCATATTATGCTTGTTTATATAACACCAAGTACTAGCCTAAAAGTATGTGTATTATTTTTGGTGAAACAAATAAATTATTATTAAAACACTCGGCAAACATCATCAGTTTCTTATGACCTTAAATTAATAGACTCAAGGGGTGCAGCTATTTTTAGTTCAAAGTAAGGGGGCGCACATGGTAAAAGGTTGAGAATCACTGCCTACTAGTGAATGTGCAGAACTGCCCACGCGCATTTGTGATCGCATTATATAACAAACTGTAGGTCAGTGGATTAACTAGATCGATGACGTTCATTTTGATGCTGTGACTCATGAGAATAATAGCTGGGATTGTGACTTATTAATATTTAATAACGTTGTTGTAATCAGGATCTTGATTGTTGTTAACAGGAATGGTTGGTTTGTTGTCAGGGTGTCTATTAAGTGCTGTTTTTAGACAAACGCACATCATATCTAAGACTTGTTTCATTGTTAAAGGTTTCACATTATTATGTACGAGCATATGAATAAACTATGTGACCTGCAGGGTAATTGCGTAAGACACCATCAGTAACAATAGCTTTAATTTTGACAGTTCAACCACATTCATTGCGTTATTTCCGTTATTGAGCAGAAAATATTTTTCGAACATAATATGAAGCAATGGATTATTGATAATGTTTTACGCAATAAGAGTGCCGTACCAATACGACTACTAGCCTCGATTATGGTTGACATTATCTTGTTTAAAAATAATGAGGGGTGCAAATGGTAAAATCTAACGCATTTTTTTAAACTAACTCAAATTACGAGTATGTAGCAAATAAGTGTTTAATTCAAACATCACAGGAATCGCTTTAACAGAAATACCTATCATGAGTACTTATTACTTACCGAAAAAGGTAGCTCTCACGTGTTACAATGAATTATTTAGAAGGTTGTGTTCAAGAATTTAGACAAGGACAAAGTAATTACTTGTCCATTTCTATTACCAATTTAACGTGTGAGTTACTTTTTGGTTGCAAGCAAAAAACATTGCTGGCTTTTACCGTCAAATAGATTAACAGTCAGAAACCCAGAAGTATGACAATCAGTCTTACCAGGAGGTATCGTGTTACCTTGTAACTGGGTTGTGGAGGTCAGACGGGCAGTCGCTCCATGTAAAATACTAGTATTCAGCTACAACCGTTTTAGACTGGAAGCCGGCTCCAACATACTCGAGAAAAGACTAGACAGATTAATTGAGATTGACTAGGCAAATTACATGAACTTTTTCACTTCAAATGGTTAACAAGTGTAAAGGCTCCCGCAGATAGCGGCGCCGCGACGGTCTTGGTAGAACAGTTTCCATGAAGTTTTCATAGTAATTGTTCTAATAGAGTCGCGTCGTGCTGTTGCGCCTGTCTACGGGGCCTTAAGTGTATTCTTCATTGAGAAATAAAGATAATTAGATTCTTGTATTTAACACGGTCTGATAAGATAGTTAACAAGATGTAAGTAGATAAAGATCACTTATCATCCAAGTCTGAGAATCAATCGCAGTAGAATCGCAAATGCCTCTACAGAAATAATAGACAGTCAGCGGTCATTATATGATGCATTGTGACTGAACTTTTTCTTTTATTAGAGGCTTGAGCCTTCACTAAGTGATATCTTGATAGAGTTGGACCCGCCTGTCTTGTTCCAGACAAATCATAGACTAGGTTTTTTTTTTGTGTAGTTATAGTTCAATGTCTGTAGACATTCCTCTCTATCGTATACTGAATACTCATCAGGATGCCCATCAGTACAAACTAACTTTTTACACTAGTTACTAAATTAAAAGACTAACTATACAAATAAATACAAAATCAAAAGTACACTTAGAGCCGGTTTTTTGATCCGTAGTTAAGCTCAACCAATTGTTAAAAATAGTAACTAATTGTTAAAATTTGCAAAATTTGATAAATTTTTAGTTTATCTAATGATATAATATCATTGCTAATGGTCACATAATTAACTATTAGTTAAAAAAATAAAAATGAACCATTAGTGACCATAATATAAACTACCAATTGATCAAAAAACTCATTTTGCAAAAATTTGACCATTAGTTACCTACTATTTTTAACAATCGGTTGAGTTAACTACGGATCAAAAAACTGGCCCTTAAGCGTCGAAGTACTCGTCCGCATAGCTGTCATCCGGAAACGTGCCCAGAAGACTATTTTACATGGAGCGACTGCCTATCTGACCTCCAGAAACCAATTACTGGATAATACGATACCCCTTGGTAAGACTGGTTGTCAGACTTTCGAGCTTCTGACGACATGTAACGACTGTCAATCAATTTCACGAACAAATAAAGAACACGATATTCATTTGTTTTTTCGTATCTTTTTTATTCTTAAACTATTTGTGTTCAAATTCAATAACAGCGTCATCTTGATCTGATTACAATTTACGAGCACAGGCCACAATAATAACTGAACATTTATGTAGCATTATCTTAATTAATAAAGTAGTTCGAGATAAGTGATCAAGCACAAAACAGCTTTCTCTTAGCTGTCCATTGTATTACTCGTAAAATAGATAAATAATATTATTTTTTTGTTCATCTGTTTAAGATCTTAATATTTTACTGGTTTTATTCTATGAGTATCAAATAAAGTGATTTATCATCACTAATGGTCGAATCCCATAATTTATGGACCGTTATCTGTTAAAAAGAGGACTTTTGTATATTCACCAATAATGAAACAAAGACCTCAGCTTTGTATAGTAGACCCTCTTATATGGAAGTAGCTATTACAGGTAAAATTAGCTTACGAATCTATCTATATAGCCAGTTTGGCAATAAAAAATGCCACCTTTGGTTAACAAAACGATTCGTTTTTGTTAGGAACCGAGCATTAGTGGGTAGACACCGATATTCCTCCGTTCAGTGACTTTGGATAAGTTCTGATTACGGTGACCAAGTTTTTTCTCGCATATCTACAACGACTTTACAATATTAGCGCATGCCGTAGTAAAAATATAATAGCTAGTCAGCAGTGTATTGAGGCTCTTCTTACACTGGAAATTTTCAACTCATCCAACTTAGGCCTGATTTTTCAACCGATAGATAACTGTTATTCGTGGAAATTAAATTGACGTCTGACAGATTTTGTACGGAATAACTGTCAGAAATTCAAAATTATTCCTCCGATAAAATTATCATATATTAAGATTGAAAAAAAATGAGCCCTTCGGTAATATAATAAATGTGAAATATTTTGTGTTTAGATGTTTGTTACTCAATCACGCAAAAACAGTTGAACGGATTTGGATGAAATTTGGCACATGGGTAAACCATGATCTGGATTAGGACATTAAGATAATTTTTATTCCGATATTCTCACGAGATCGAGACTTTTATGTGAGTGCAGCGCGTGGCGCACCTAGTGTTGAGGGTTCCGTACCCAAAGGGTGCGAACGGGACCCTATTACTAAGCTCCCGCTGTCCGTCCGTCCATCCATCTGTCTGTCAGTGGGCTGTATCTCATGAACCGTAATAGGTAGACAGTTGAAATTTTCAAATCAAATAACGTTAAAAATTAAAGGGGGCTCAAACAAGACACGTGTTTTTTTCGGCGTTGCTCACCTTGTGGTACGGACCGACTCGTACTTGGCCAGTTTTTATAAAGACGCACCCATCTACGATTTACATCACATTCAACAGTTACAACCCCCGTTTCCCACCGAAGTCGTGCGTCTAGCTCCTCCTCATTTTCATGTAACGTTTCCTCCGGTAGATTCTCATGCCCCAAATCTTTGGACAAACTCCTCACGTCTCATTTATCCTTGATCTCGGAACATCGTCTCCCCAACTTTTTGTTAGCTCACCTTCAGTCACGAAAAGGCATATTAAGACGTTTAAAATGCATTTAGTTCGCTATCTTATCTACCGTTGCTATTACTTCACCCATAATACCGTCTTTCTTTCTGTTTTAGTATTTAAAAGTCACGATTTTACCTACCAGTATCAAGAACAACCGACTCCCACACCTAATATCGGATTTTCTAAGGTTTGTATATTTTTTTTACTAGTTCTAACTTTACGACTGTTTGCCATGTCATAAATAATAACTAATGTTACAATGTTTTTCAGGCTATGAACGGTTTTATGATGATGATGACACAGAATGGAAAATTGTTATACATATCGGAAAATGCGGCGGAGTACTTAGGACATTCAATGGTATGTTTCACGATTTTCAATTTTCCAAACTTGGATCTGGAACTTGAAAATTGGGGTTGCGTAACACACTAACAGTAGGAATAGCTTTAGTTTTGACAGTTCAACAACATTCATTGCGTTATTTACGTTGCTGAGCAGACAAATTTTTCGAACATATGAAGCAATGGATTAGCAATATCCTTCAAAATGATTCAGATTGTGATTGACAGTGTGTTACGCAATTAGGAAGCAGATTTGTAATATGAAATTATTTTTTAGGAGGATCTACTAATACATGGGGACAGTGTGTACGATATAATAGATAGACAAGACCACCAAACAGTCCAAATGGAACTGAACAGAGGCGGGAACGGAGAGACTGAAAATGTACCAAAGAATAGACATTTCTTCTGTAGAATGAACGTGTCGAGGAATGCAAGAAGACAGATGAGGTTCGGCGACCAAAAAGTAAGTTTTATGATCATCATTCATCATTCTCCTGCCCTTATCCCAATTTATTTGGTGTCGGCGCAGCATTTATTTTACTTCCATACTTCTCTATTAGTCGTCATCTTGTTTCGTATTAATAACTCTGATCTAGAAGCTGATTCTTTTTCAATCATTTTTAAGGTTATACTTGTGTTCGCTTTCAAACGAAATCTTCATTATTCTTTTATATTATTATCCTGCTATCACTTTATTTTCGACTCGACACTCCATTATATTTTGTAAACATCCTTCAAACGCAGTTTTAAGTACAGGTATACTTATCGACTTAAGCCGATGAGTGTTAACTTATAGTTTCATATTTATTTTGTCAATTTGCGGCTAGACATTAACTCAGTCGTCAGTTAAGTTAGTATTAGTTTGTAAAAAGTTAAGAATTCGTCGCGACTTTAACTAAATAGTTTTAAAAATGAAATGGCATTGCTCTAACGCTCTCGCAACAGCATCCGTGTGGTTATTGGGTGCCAAAATTATGACATTTCGCATAAAAAGCTGAATATTTTTAAGTGCTATTTGATTAGAATTGTGGCCTGTAATTGATTTTGCAGATGCATCTGCAGATTTTGTAAACTGTTCAGGATATCTCAGGATTTTGACAGTGATTGTAGCTGAGATGAGATTGTGGTTAGACTTTGGACGTTTTTAAATACGGATATAGACCTTCAGATATTTCTAACAGTAACCGCTTTTCAGGTAGTTCTTGTCCGCGGCCACTACGTGTCATACCTGCCACTGTGTAGCCGCAACGAGCCCGTGTTCCTCGCGGTGTGCACGCCACTGGCCATGCCCGAGACGCGCGAGTGCGTGGTGCACGGCGCCACCAACGTGTTCACCACCGTGCACGCCATGGACATGAAGATACTGCATATTGATGCCAAGTAAGTACAATTTGGGCTTGCGTTATACTACAAGTAGAGCATTCATATAGAGTCCAAAGGGGTCAAAAACAAGAAGGCCTCTTACTACAAGATTAAATTCCAGGTGCAGTAATTTCTGCCATTGGCTTAATACCATTTTGGAATTTATTATACACAAGCCATAAATTTTATAGAAAAAATCTTGTTTGCACATACAAACGCAATACCTTAGTAGGTACCTACTTATAATATGCATACAGCAAATTGTAAAATCAGCCAGTAACGTTGGGAGAACCAACAAAAAGTGCCAAACTACTTCTAATGGCTAAAAACTTCGTTCTAAAAACTGAAAACATCTTGAATCAACAATCTGCCAACCGTGGTGACATCCAAAACCAGTCAGCCATGACATCACAGTTCTGCCAGGGACCAGGCGATCTCTGCTGAATATCCTAACATCCATTCCCACTCGGGTACCACTGATATTGCTAAAACAAGTGCACGAGCAAAAAGTATCTACACAATTTAGAGAAAAACTGTTCGAGAAGATGAGAAAAAACATCGCAGACGTCTACGCGACTACGTGGTAGACCAATTTATCGAGTAACGGTAAATTTTAATCTACTCTGTGACTTAGATTAATTGATACTTTGTACGGCCGGGTTCGAGCGAAATATTTTTAAAAGCACAGTTTTGATGCCAAATTAATAATCTGTACTTAATCGATTTTGAGTATTAACTCGGTTAGTTTAATTAGCTTTTTTAATTAAGTAATCTTCTGATAGAAAAGTTATTGAATTAATCAATTTGGTACACTTTAGATCTTTGCTTTTTATATGTAGGTATGTAATAACTGTTTTGTTTGTTGCAGCGGTGAATGGTACTTAGGATGGAAGAAATCTGAGTTAGCAGATGTTTCATGGTACCAACTTATACACTGGGATAGTTTGCGAGAAGCGCAAAGTAAACACAGATTAGGTAAGTTTCCTTAACTTTACTAAAACATGCAAAAAACGTAAACCTAAAAATTACGACATTATAATGATTTCATTTTAAAATGGATTTAAGTGGGTACATAATTCGCCCGCTTCAAAACTCAGTCTTACCAAAGGGTATCGTGTTACCCAGTAACTGGGCTGTGGAGGTTAGATGGGCAGTCGTTCCATATAAAATAGTGGTATTCAGCTGCATCCAGTTAGACTGGAAGCCGACCCCAACATAGTTGAGAAAACGCTAGGCAAATTGATAAATATGGCCTGCTCCCTCTCCCAGAGACGAGGCCTGTGTTCCATTAGTGGGAACGTTATAGATTGATTATGCTATGCGTTGCTACAAACATAACTGATAACGTCCTCCAGACCAAATGTCGACCATGGCGACCAATCTCAACAGAGACAAGCGGCGCGGGAGATGTTATACTGCAAAAGTGTGTGTGCCGACACAGGTGCTCTTCCCTAAATCTCATAGTCCGATGGGACGGCAATCCGACACAACCGGAGAGAGATTAGGCGTAGGGCCAACGGCTTAACGTGCTTTCCGAGGCACGGAGGTATCACACCGCCCACTTACAACCTCCGGGCTGTTACTAAGAAACTCCCAATGGAATAACCCAATAACACTTTAACCGACCTGGGAATCAAACCCAGGACCCCACGCTCAGCTGTCGCGCTTGCGATCTCGAGACCAACCAAGTCACACTCAGCTGATTGATAGTTATGACAGGAAATATCAATCAATATATTCTCTCCTGAAATATTAAAGTTCCATTTTTATTTCATATGAACTAAGTCGAGCACAAAAAGTAGTGGTTTAAAATTATTGAATTAGAGTGCATCAAGTGGTGACAGGCCAATTATAAGAAATCACATTACTTGTAACTTTTTGTATACGTCACTGTCCAATATAAGGAAATATGTAGCATAACATTGTGTAAGGTATTCGAAATGATCAATTTCGTTCGTCACTTTTTTTAAGTTTGAAAAATATTGGTGCATTCCCAAACTCTGATATCAATTTCTTTCTTCCGATTCCTATTGATAAAAATACTCTTTTTAATTTTGATTATTATTTGTCAACATTTCTTCTTCGTCGATTGGCATGACAGTTATTAAAATGTTGTTGGCCTAATTTCAAATTCAAAACTTTAATTCGAGTGAAGACTCATATAGGGTTAGTAACATTGTCCTTATTACTAAGTGTTAGAAAATAACACGATACGATGGCACATGTAACTAACAACAGTGAATCATATACGGACAGTACACTCTGTCAGGAATTATTTTCAAAACCCTGTTGGGGCTGGCCATGACTCGAGCCACCATCGATGGTGTGTTAAAAAAAAAAAAAAAATAAGCATCAAGAAATAATGCTATATTATGATTCTTCCTTTAGTGTAAATATACTATAAAATTATTCATGTAAATGCAATTTTACAATGACATCATTTCTCTAATTTATTTATCATTGTTTACAATATCGGAACCAATCTGCAAAGACAATAAAACCTACTGACACCTATGATTGGTAAAGGAAATCAGCTATCAATAATAATGATTATAATTCATACTTTAAATTATTAGTCTCAGACTACAATACACCCATTATATTGACAAAAGTGCTTATTAATAATAGCCATATTAATAATTTAACACCTAGTACAAGGTAGAAGTACCTACATATTATGCAAATAAATTTTACTTACTAACTTACCTATTAAATGAATCATTGTTAAACTGGGTAAATACTTGAACGTCGAAAATTAAAATACCTACGTGTAAAATGTCAATGTTTAAAACATCGAAAATTTAAATATCGATTGTATCGAAATGTCGATTGTATCGGAATATCGATTGTATCGAAATATCGAAAATAGTTATACCTCAGCTTAAAATGTCTAAGATTGAAATGCCGAGTGATTAAAATATCGAATTATTAAAAATGTTTGGTTTTACTATTCAAAAATATGTTTCTGTACCCGGCTAGGTGAGTTAGGTTGGAACTGTGACCACACAACGCACGAGCCGAGCGAGAGAAGCGAGCGGTTCCGCGCAGAAACATATTTTTATGAAGTAGTAGAGCAGGTGTTTTTATTTGGATTTTCTACTTTACATAGGTACTTAGATCGGTATTTTTCATTTTGGTCAATATTAACGGTGAGGTAAACCAATTTAATGAACTTTATACATAGGAGTTTCAGGTTTTAGCTTTATGAACTTCATTAACATAATATCTATTTGACATTTTCGGGCAAACGGTCGATTATTGGGTTTTTGGGAATTTCTCAGTAGTAGCCCGGAGTCTATGTGTAGATTTGTGCCCGGATGATGGCAATAGGCTCGTTCCCTATTAAGGCTGATTTACCCAATGCAATTCAATTGCTAGCTGCGTGCAATAATTTGAAGCAATAATACAACATGTTTTTTTTATATCCCATAACTCTAGGGGGTCACTGTACTCATCATCATGAACAACTTTTAGTATGGGACCAAACCTGAAAACGCGAAAAAAGAATCAGCTGTTCCCTACATTTATGTTCGTGTAACTCGTCAAAATGTAGGGAACACCTAGGGGTAGGCAGAGATATATGTGTGACATAATATATCTCTGCCTACCCCTTCGGGGAAAACAAGCGTGATGATATGAGATCTTATTGTTAAACTTTGTTGCAGTAACACAATCGGAACAGGACAAATGTTGCATATTGCTAGTGAAGTTGCAGCAACGAAATGGACAGTTTCTATGGGTACATATGGTGTTACAAGTGAAGGACGCAACGGATACACCTCGACAGTTTATTGTTGCAACCAATCAGATTTTAAGGTAAAAAATATTCTATGTTGTTTATTTTATTTACGAGTAGGTAAAACTTCTTTGATTGCACTTTAGTATCTTGAAAAGCAGTAATTAACTGTTTCAAATTATTATTATTAATAAAAGTTGAACCGGAAGGCCAATTCTTGTAATTTAAAACGTTCAAAATCTAATCTCAGTCTCATCTCGGCTACAAACAAATGTCAAAAACTTGTCAAAATGTGGGAAAATTAGAGGCATTTTCGACAGATTGAGCCGGATCAGACTGTGGACGTACTTAAAATTACGAGAATTGCCCCTCTGATCGATCATAATTATTATACGATGTAAAATATCTCTTGAAAAGCTAATTAACGAAGCAATACCTAGTTTTTTTCTTGCATTTAACGCAAGTAAACGTCACGATTGAAAGTAATTAGAAACTTTCAATGGACTTAATCGTTGCTAAATTAATTAAAAATAATCTAAGCAGTTACAACAAGTCTTACCCAGGGGTAGCGTGTGACCCAGTAACTGAGTTGTGGAGGTAAGATAGGCAGTTGCTCCATTTGAAATACTGGTATTCAGCTGCATCCGGTTAGACTGAAAGCTGACCCCTACACAGTTGGGAAAAAAAAAACAAAAGTCATTTATCAAATTAGGCTGAGAATCACCACTTTTCGAACGTAAAAATTACATAAGACAGTCCCAAAAAACGCCCGCCCTTCAAAATGCTAGGCAGATGGATTCAAATATAAGGTTACCTAACTTCTTCCTTTGTTCTACAGTGAAGAAGAAGCAACGATAATGCTAGCCAACTCCTGGCTCTACCAATACTATGGTTACCAGAACCAGCCCTGTGGAATGCTGGACCCTCGCTGCCAAAAGTTCTTCAGACGCGACCAATGTTACCAAGAGTACCAGGAGTATCCTTACGTTGAAAACCAGGAGATGGAGTATGCTGGATACCATGTGTCGTCGTATGTACAGCCGAAGGCAGTCGAAGACTATAGCGGCTGTGAGCGAGTGTACTCGGATCGGGGGCCTGTTGATTATTCTACCCATTCTCCTCAATCTACGATTAGTGAAGAGAGGTAAGGATCTTTAATTAATAACTAATTCGTTTTTGCTGTAGATAAAAAAAGATGTAAGGAATTAGATACAATTTTAATTTATGGGACTCAAAAAACGTGATGGGATTTCGGAAGTTTCACGGATATCTTTATTATTTCAGTAAGAGGGGAAGTTGGGGCTATTTTATACATGAGCAAAAAAAATTATAATGGCAATGATGGTATAAAAGAATGTATATTTTTTAATATTTTTTTTTAATGTTTGTTTATAAAAATATTTAAAATGTAGTTTATAAGACGTATTTAAATGAAATAAAGGAAATAATGTCAATTAATGCTTTTTTACGTAGACATCTACTAGTTTCGTTAGTTTTTTTTTATTCTACCAGGGATAAGTGGAAAAGATACAATACATTTTTTACTGTAAAATGAAACTACAGTCGACTAAATCCTGTAATTTTCAATTACCAACAAGAAGATTTTCATTTAAATGCTTTTCATCTACTTACCCATATTGTATTTTTTTTATTAAGAACTAATATGAACTATTACTATATAATTTAAACCTATTTTTTTAAACGATTGTAGCTAATAGATACTTCCTTGAAAAAGCATCATTGACGAAATTAACAGAAAAATCACCAAAACTGCGTAGTAGGTATATCAATAATTAAATGGCAATTTACAAAATAACAAAACCAAATAATAGGACAAAATCTAAAGAGAACAAACAAACGAAGGTCGGTTCATACAATTTGTACCCGTCATGTCACACCAAGGAATATAAATAAGAAAATCATCACTCCGTCCGTCCGTCTGTCCGTCTGCGTAATTTGACACTTTTCATTACCATATTTATTGTAAGCTTACCAACTATGATTTTACGATTACCAAACTGACGCATCCACCTTATTATTTCTACAATAAAGTCTATTTTTCAATAACTTTGGGTTTTAAAACAGTAAAGTTAAAGTTGTTAATATAAACCAAATATGAAAGGCTTAGGTTGAAAAGGGTATAAGTCAGTAATAGTTTATTATTTTGATGTAGTTCGGTATTGGTTTTGACGCGCACAGCGTGTTTATTTATGAAAGGAATTATTACTGAGCTCGTAATTGGCTTTATAGATGTTTATACGTCAGAACTTAGAACATTTTGTAGTAGGTAAATATTTATTTTGAACTTCAAATGTTTTGTCAGGCTCATTGCACAAGTATTTCAAACGTTTTCACAGTTAAATGTCTGAAAGGATTTTGATGGAACTCCATCAAATGATTGATTGTATGATTTGCTAACTAGCAAATCATACTTTTTTAAATCTGAAACCAATTACATATTATGGTGGAATTTATATACCTACATTAATCCATACTTTATACAGGATAAATTTACCAGTGAATTCAGTACATGATTCTGAACCCACCCAACGTTCATCCCCTATATTATAGGGGATGAAAGTTTATATCGGAAACGAAAAACACATAATGAAAATGATTGAAATGATTTTTATGAAAATTTGAATTTATATTTTTGGTAACTAAAATAAAAATTCCTGTTTCAGCGTTTTTGAAAATTAATCCCCCAAGGAGGTAAAATAGAGGTGGTTTTTAAAATCCAGTTACATTGAAATTTTTTGAGAGGCATTTTAAGAAATAAATTGTTGGAACTAAATGTTTCCTTAAAATACGTATTTTAAGGAACCATTTCGTTTTTATTTCATTAAAATCAGTCCACCCGGTCAACAGTTATTATTATTTTTAGTCATAAAATAACTAGGATAAAATGGGGTTTATTTATAAACGATAATTAAAGTTGTGACGTTCAAACGAACAAAAATATATGGTTAAAAAGTCGCTATTATCACTACTTAACTTTAAGCAACGTTTATGAATAAAGGGACATGTATATAAGTAGGTATTACGTATTCAATGGCGGTGCTAAAGTATGCTAAAGTAAAGTAATACCATACATTTTAAATACTTTACTTTAATGCATAAAAAATCCAAAAAATAAAACATAGATTTAATTAATAAATAAAAAAATAGGAAAAAAGTAAATACTTACAATTTTTATTTTTTATTTTAATAAAGATGTTTTATGTGTCTGTTACATTTTCACGCCATAACGGCTTATCGGGTTTGGGTGAAAGGCATACGGATAGGTCAAGGCCTGGGTTAGGACGGAGGATACTTTTTATCACGGTACGTTACCATAGGATAATTTCCGACCTCCACGCGGGCGAAGCCGCGGGCCAAAGCTAGTAATAAAATAAAATAAACTATATTCTTACTTATCCACTTTTCGCAAAGAAAAACCTCTAGAATTACTTTGTTCATGCTATTAGTCAGTAGCTACTTCTTTTTTTTTAATTATATTTACCTACTTTAACTTTTACAGCACATTCATATTTTATGTTCTATAAAAATAAATAATATTCGACGCTTCCGTTTAATGCTAGAGATAAAATGTAATTTTGCATTAGCTCATTTATTAGTTAGTTGCAGACCCCTGCTGGCCCAACTAATACTTTAAAAGTTTAAATTAAGGCGCATAATTTGTATGATAATTTTAACAAGGAATCCTTATTTAAAACACATAATTAATAATATAAAGCCACGTTTATCTCGGAAACAGAGTTGTGCAACTTTGTATCTGCAACATGTTTATAGCGAGTGTAAAAAGGCGCTTCACGAAGCCGAGTGTCACTTATACTGCCTTTTTTTGTGCTGGATACCTGGGAACCTACTGGTTATGGCGATATTGAAGGTTCCAATATAATTTATTTTTAATTTTGTTAGTTAACTTTATAAATCCCTACTACTCCTGTATCGTTGTCGCAGCCAACTGGTTAAATTAGCCGTTTAGTCAACCGCCTGGCCTTTGGAAGTAGTGCTTGCCTCGTTTCGCTCTCTCTGCTCGCACGCGGTTGATCACAGTTCTAACCTAACCCATTTTCAGGGTCGGGGTGCCCTGGCTTAATTACTGCGACCAGTTCGGCTCGCACGTGACAGTTCCAACCTAAACTATAATTTATTGAATATCATTCAGGCCGTTAGTTGAACGGCCGCAGTTTCGTTAAGAGGCTAGGTGGTCAACTAAACGGCTAATTAAACCAGTTCGCTGCGACATCGTTACCGCACCGATAATTACAATGTTTTGTGTTTCTGCCTTAAAAAGCAATTTTTCACAGCGAATTAAAAGACCTTTCCTAGCAATGATTTTTGCTCCATGTTACTTATAGATTGATGCATAGAATGCGTAGATAACGGCTATGTGCTGGGTCTTTTTACCATCTGTATGTTGCGGGTATCAATTGTTGCTGGCCACATGTGATGAAGCAGTGTAACTGGCAACGTTCTAATGTAAAAGCGCATCTCTCTATTCTGTCCTCGCAACATGAAATGTTGCCGACGTCGGAACATTGTTGCGCGATTGTTTCACACCACTGTTTCTGGTGTATACCAGGCTTAAAGCCATCTTGAACAATGATATAGTACGCCTAAATCCGGCCACGTCGAAATACTGTGGGTCACCACAATAGGATCAAAGGGTCGGCTTAGTAGTTACGTGCTCATGTTAGGGCAGGAGTGGTTTCGGACATAGATAATAATATTTTCTTGTTTACTTTCGATGCTTTTATGTTTTGGGAATAATAAAAAGACAACAAGACACAAATATATCCAATCCAGAATACCTGAATACCAGTATTTTACATGGAGCGACTGCCTATCTGACCTCCACAAGCCAGTGTCTGCCTATGGAGAAGCCCGAAAGTCTGACAACCAGTTTTACTGGTTCTTTTTGTGTTTTTTCTTTGCGTCATGTTTTCCGAAAATAAACGTATTTTCTTTCGTTCTATTTTACCTTTCTCCACAAGCTTCAAGAATACAGCTAAATATCGATATTAAGGAAAATGAAACGACTATCATCAGACCTCCATAACTCTACAACCCTTTTTTTTTAGATGGGAAATCATCATCTGACTTCTCCCGCTCTGGGCGGAGCGGGGTGTCAGACTTTTACTGACGAAAACCCACCCGTGTTCTTTCAGTTGCCTGTGCCAGGGGTCACGGTATCTATCTCTTTCGAACAACCCGCGGCCCTGGCAGGCATCGGCCCTAGTGGACCCCGTCAGTTCGTGCTGACATCTCTTTGACAACCCGAGTTTACAATACCAATGATGATGAGGAACCACCCCATAGATTAGACTGTACCAAATCTAACCACCCATTTTATTTCCAGATCGCCCCACCACTACGACCCGCCACCAGATATAATCGTGAACAGCAATATGTACATGTATCCTCACCATGGCAAGAGGGAGTACTATGAACAGTATCCCAGGGTCAACTACCATGTGCAGGAGCCTTGTTCTAGTACTGTTATTGAAGGTAATTTTATTTTTATAATTAACTAGCGACCCGATAAAACATCTACATTTCTTTATTATATGTTAGTTTAATACCGACCCCAAATAGTTTGGGATAAGGGCAGGAGAATGATGATGTTAGTTTAATACCATTTTTTATACATTTCCGGAATAAATTCTCTATATTTTGGTGAAAACAACATCAAGATCCGTTGCGTAGTTTAGAAGAATAACGCGATCACACATGCAGACACAAAAAGTGACTTTAATTTATATTTGTCAGTCTTGTTTCATTTTCGTGTCTACTGAACGAAATAATAAGAAAAACCTTTTGATAAATAGCAACTTATAAAAATAGTCATTTAAAAAATATTAGTGAATGTCTACCAAAGATCTTGCTATGTTTTATATTGTTATTGTTTGCTATATGCATCGTGTACCTACATTGTTATGAATAAGGTGATTATTTCATGAAAGTTAACAATTCCGAAATAAAAACAATTTCTTTCTTTTTATGTAACTTGATTAGGCATTAGACGTACGAAATAAAAATCAATATTGGAAATATCTCGGGCATCACCAGAGCTTTTTATTAAAACTTTTTTTCTTTCTATCCAGGTATGGAATACCCCAGTCCGAAGCGAATGCGGCTGGCCCCACCTCCCCTAACCCTAGAAGAAACAGATGGCATGGATCGGTGGAACCCCAGTCCACCCTGGTCGGATACCACGCTCAAAATTCCCGACTACAACCAACGGTTTACCTATAACCACATGGTTCCAATGCCCCCTGAAAGAGCTATGGTCACGTAATATTTAGATATTTTTTGTATGTAAAGTTAAATAGGTACAAAAGTATTTTAGGAAAATATTCACGACTTGAAAAGTTGATTTTCATTTTCAGCATTAATATATGTAAAGTGAAATTGAATAGATCGATTGTTTTGTCAGAACTTTTAACTTCGTCAAGCGATAAGGATCTTCAAAACGTAATATTTTTTTTTAATAAATAATTAAAATTTCCAAACTGATCTGTAGCTATTCACAACCATCCGACAGGCTATCGTATTGAAAATGAGACATTTTGATAACCTAATTTTTCTTGCCCCAGACAGCAAACAGCTGTCGAAGGAATAGAGGCCGTTTATTTGATTAAACTGACAAAATTTTCGGGTTTTGGAATTGTGAACAGCGTTTAGAGGACTCCTACGATAACATTGTTCAATTTTTGATACGGTACGAAAGCGTAGCGAGTGGAATAGCTATGCTAGTAAGGAATTGAATCCGTCTTAAAGGCAATATTGTTTAAAATATTTAACTTTTTGAAATAAATTTTAGAACTTGAAAAAGTGAAATGTTTACTTTTGTTTCTTGATCAATATTGGTCTCGCGTTGCATGCAACCGACTATTAGATGTAGTAATTTCTTCTTCCTATTTCGATGCATTTAAAATTGTTAGATACTATTTTTGGTTCGATAATTTTTAGCTCAAATGTAACGCCTCATCTTCAAGTTAGCGGCCAACATGTGGGCCAACATTTGGTGAATTTAATCCAACGCTGAAGTTGTATGCAAAAGTACATTAAACTACTAGATTCATAGTTGTAACATTGTTGGGTATGGTCGAGCAACTTGAGGAGACAGAGCGAACATGTAACAGTATTTTATTTTTAATTAGTTTTAGTATAATGTATAGTGTAAAACGTAAGTATTGGAATATGGTTCCGTCCAAATATTTTTGCATTCCAAAGGAATAGTTAAGTTTATTTTTCGATGTAAATATTTCTTTATAAAAATAGTGGCATTTATGTAAATACTAAGTTTATTTTATTTCAATATTCTTTAGTGAAGAATAAGAGAAAAAAAGTTAAATAAAGAAATTCATAAGTTACAATTACATGTGTCTTTTATTTTTACTTTACCAAGATAAAACATAGGTACCCAAAAATAATGAGAGTGCTTATCATTCCACTTTCACACAGATACAGAATCCCTATTTAAAAACTTGAGTACGAGTAGCTCATAATTAATGGTACAGTAGGTAAATAGAAAACTGAAAAAACTTTACAGGATGGTAGGGACATCGGCGCACAAACTGTTACCATGAATTCAGCACATAATACGAGACCCTTTGCGTTGAAATTTTGCGTCGGTTATTAAACAAAAAAAATCCTGCTCCATATATTTTGACCGCGCATAGAAAAGAAAAAAAGAAAAATGCGTTTATGGGCATTACAGCAAAATAAATACACATTAAAACTATAAAAACAGAAAACTTTTCATAAAAAGTGCAATACCTGCACTTTTCTTTGAAACTGCTGATTAACGTTTTAAATTAAAATTCAAACTCATGTACTGAATCCATGGTAACGGTAAGGTTGCGCGTCAATGTCCCTGCCAGCCTGTATTAAAAAAAAACTCAGCCATATCAAGCCGTTTGGATACGTATATTAAAAGAACCTGAGGCGGCATCTACAACGCCACATGCGTACTACGTATTACAACTCACCTGTTCCTCATGCTTCTTTAAACCTATATCAAGCTGTACCAAGACAGTTAGGCCCAGCACTGAACTTTTGCCTACTATGTGAAAACTTACATGAACCTTTCAATAATTAGCTGAAAACGGCCAGCAACCTCAACTGAAACTTCGAAGATCCCGCTATGACTGCTCTGAAAGCGCCAGTGGTTTTAGCATCGTTAAAAACCGTTATATCAAGCCACCACCCATTCTCAAACACTGTTATTCCAGCCAGAAACTACAGGGGCGCCCAACCATAAAAAATAAATAAAGCTAAGTACCGAAAAATAAAGCTGAATGAACAGTCGAGTCCAATAGGTTTCATTCAAGTATCTTGGAACCGTAAAGAAATTAATCAGAAACAAGATCCGTTTGATGCATGCAATTAAAGCAAGGCGTAATATCAATTATTGGACCCGACCAGGCTGAGTTGATAGTAATTTTTGCTACGTTACCATAGACATGTTCACTAACTTCAAGATTCAGCTAAGGCCTTGAACAAGAACTTGGCTACATCATTATTTTCAGCAAATCGAAGTTTCAAAGGGAACACTTGGACTGTTGCCATGATTTCGTCAAATCACATTTTTACAAGAAACCCTACTACTCCGTACCAAGAAATCCTGCAACAAACATCCCAGATTACCATACCCACATAGCCACTACGACTAGATGCCACCGAGTACTGGGTAATCCATCCTACCATTCGCAATCCGTACCCAATGACGTGTTCCAACTAGCTACTAGCAGAATGTCAGAATGTCATCCTTCTTAGAACAATGTAAAACAAGCTATACGCGGTTAAAATTTAAACTCAAAGGTAAAATATGTGGACAGTGTGCAAGTGTTCCTAATGCCACCCATTAGCTGTTTTAGTACTTGCATAAGTTACTTGAATTATATTTAAATGTCTAATGCGTGCGAATTACATTAGAGATACAAGCGTTGAAGTTCTTAATAGATGTAATGCGCTTAACAAACAACCAGTCTACGTTGAGCTTTGAAAGGAGTACGGCTTCTCCCGATGTGGCCCTGATTGGTTGGGAGGTGGGTGGTAGGGGAGGTCAGGTTATGATGGCGGCGCTATAGCTGTCAATCAGGCAAAAGCTAAGCCCGATAGTGTGTGGTGCAAGTGATGAGATTGTGGAGGTTTCGGGTATGTATTTACTTATTTTAATACGCCTGATTCAAACATTATGGCAGCTCTGAAGTGCGCAACTCGCTGCGCAGTACCCCACCCCTCAACCCCGCTGATACATGAATTCGTTACTGCGCAGCGACTCGCCTCATGTTCCGAGCCGCCATAAAGTTTGGACCGGGCTGTACATGTTATTTGGTGGTAGCTATTGCTATCTAGAAGTAATTATCACCGACTGCATAATAGTTGACTAACGTATTAATCGCATTTAGTCAATTTAATTTTTGTATCTGCTTAGAGCGCTGCATATTCAGGCTGTGAACTAGGACTAAACTGTAGGCAATTCATCATCATTCTCCTGCAGTTATCCTTATTTATTTAGGGTTGGCGCAACATTTATATATTTTTCTTCCATGCTTCTCTATAATTCGTTGTCTCGGTAGTTATTTCCTTTCCAGCATCCTTATCACAGTCCATCTATCGTTTCTTTGGTCCTTCCCTACTTGTTTAACCATTGATTGTTAAAAAAATGCTGATCGCTCTGGATACCAATGTCTGTATTATTAATTCAATAAAAATATTGCTCTTGCATGGAGTTTGAAGGTTTCAGGAAACAATAATTTCAAATCAAAACCGCTTTACGCCCATACCTTTTACCTAAAAAGCTCGAGTAAAACTTTGATCCATTGTTATTTCAAGCCTGTCTGACTGCGTTCAGATGAATTATTGATGCCTAGGATATATACGTGATCCTATATCCCAGGCTAACCTACACTATAACGAGGCACAGAGCACGAAGACACTTTGAAGAAAAGAATGGAGAAAAAAAATTGCACTCAATGTCAGAAGCATTCGATTTAAAAACAATTGTTTTTGCAATTTTGACTGAAAAAGTTTTTATTGAAAAGGTTTCGGGTGCTCTATTTGTGTACCGCGGTATGTTATGATCGCATGAATATCAAGATGTGGGTAATATGTTCATTTATAGAATTAATAATGGTTTAATGCGTCTCACTTTGTCGTGAATGGTGTTATTTGCAAGGTAGAAAGTAAATTTTATCTAAACTATAATAATATTGTAAGGAGAAAAGATTTGATTTTTTGTATGTTCGTTTGTTACGCTTTCACGCTGAAACGGCTGAACGGATTTAGATGAAATTTGGCACATGAGTAGACCATGACCTGGATTAGGACATAGGATACTTTGTATCCCGATAATCATACGGGATCGAGACTTATGCGGTTGAAGCCGCGGGGTGCAGCTAGTGAGCAATATTTCTGACCTACGAAGAACTTAGAACTATTTTGATTGGAGAGTATGTTTGACTGATATAGAATGAAATCATTATTAAGAAAAACAATTAAATAACCTTCATGAATTTGTAAAATCAACTCTATCTCATCTTTCTTTAACACTTTGAGGGACACCAAAAGCCTATACTTAGTCGAAACAACAATAAAACATCTAACGTGTACTCGTTCAGAGTCCTTCTGAAAAAAAAATACTGAAAACATTCTACATTTCTCTTCGCCAACTTTATTTAATCACACTTTTCTCTACAAATTAAATATAACAGTACAAAGAGAAACAAATAACATTTTCTTTCACGCGAACGTTTTCACAATCGAATTACTAACACTAAAGTCGTTTCCACTTCACCCAAGCTTTTATTAATTCCCAAGGAAAGCGTTCTACAAAATACCAATTTTACAGTTACAGTAGCTAAAGACAAGCTTACAGATATTGCTTACTCAATAATGAAGACTGCTCATTGGTTCATTACTGCATAAAACATAGCATGCGAGAGGGGCCCACCGGTTCGCATTAGCCCACTCGTTAGTGGAAAACAAATTAATAAATTATGCCTTAGTAAGGTTTTCCGATCACACATCGCGTGGGAAATGCGAAGGCCCTGGCTAATTTATTTAAACGGGCCGTAAACAACTGAAGTAGTGGGGGAGTGCAGTTGGCAACGATCTTGTAAGGTGTTGCGTGTTTTTAAATTTTGTTGTGTGAAAATTGTAGCAAATTTATCAAAAAGTTGATTGTTCTCTATAATTTATGCACGGAGTACTCACAACTTGGTCAAGGAATAAATGATGTCACCTTGCACTTTAAGGTTAATTTTTATTTGCACCTTCTCATTTTCGGAAAAATGAAAAGGTGCAAATAAAAATATTGACGACATTTATAAGGGGACATACGCCCGGTATGTAGGAAAGGATTTTTGTGAAAAATGCTTAAAATTATCGCTCCTTGACCGCAGTTTTTCGATATCCTGATGGCATTGTTATGACATCTTATTTTCAGACTTATGAAAAACCAATTAAAACCGTAGCTCACATCCCCTCCTATCACTTTATTAGTATTCTAATTCCTGAAACTTAGCTTTGTTTCTGTTTACTGAAGTTACTGCTATCGCATATTGAAACGTGAAATGCGAAACGGTACGCGACGGCGAACTGACATTCCTCAACAGTAGGTATAAAGTAGATGATATCTACAAATTGTTCATAGGTGTTTTACAGGAATACATAGAGAAACTGTAACAAGTTTGAATGGTGTATTGCCAATGTTGGTGTTAAGTTTATGTTTATGAAACATAAAAAAATCGTTGGGTGAAATAACATTACGATATTTTTCATAAACAAATAGTAGGCGTTTATATAAGCGTTGCTTAAAGTTAAGAGACGTTTAAACGTCAATGAATGAGTTAATCATAACTTAAGTTTACGGACCCTTATTTATAAATATACTTTGTAATTTTTAGTGATTTTCAGGTCTTACAGGATCTGGTTATGGTACCAGAAGGTGTGACTTAAGCTTATACCCCATTTACCTAATATTACTACCTAATACATTTTAAGGGAATATCATTACCTGCTATTTTAAGGGAATACTACACTAGCCCTAGACCGAAAGAGCTGGAAGTCGTGGGGAGAGGCCTGTCCCCAGCTGATGCAGATGATTCAAGCTAACAGTAACAGTAATCATACCTAAAAAAGTTTAGTTTATTATAAGTTGAAGCAAGACTGTTGCCCAAAAAAGTTTCCCAGTTCACAACTTCCTATAAAACACATAAGTGTCAACACACAGGTCGACTTATTTGGCAGTTATGTGAAGGTCAGAACAAATTTGTATGCACCTAAAAACGTTAATATATAAACGAATTTGGCCGTATCCTAATCGTTTGCGACATTGAGTACTTTATATGATTCGTACGTACCTAAAATATCAATACAAACAATGTTTATACTGACAGAAAGTTTATTCTTGGGAAAAATCTGAGAAAAATATCTTTTGGGTTATGTGAATTTAATTTTTACATCATAAAGTCAAGAATAAATAGCCTGGTAGTTATTAAGCCATAAGTCCTCAGCCTTTAGCCAGAATTTTGTGAATATTTGCTCATTGCATTCAAAATAACTGAGATTTTTTGTCATAAATTGGACACATAAGTTCGCCCTCCGCTTCGTTGCATGGATTGAATGTAAAGCTAATGCAATTTAAAACACTATTGGATTGTTTTGAATCGTCTGTTGTGATGAATTTTGCAGAAATTGTTAATGGACACAAAGAAAATGTACGTACCTTATGCACTGCCCCAATAGAACTTAACAGCTTGAATCCCTTTGAACTAGGTACTACAGGTGAATTTCACCAAGCTTTTATACATAATTTATAGTCTTATCCTGAGAATAAATTTGAATTTTTGACAGTTTTTCAATCTAAAACTGTCAGACGTAAATCCACAGTTAAAATATATCTGAATTTAGAAAAATCAGCCCTAAATCCAACTGTCGTAGTCAGTGACGGCATTTAAAATAATCATTTACTTGAATTGAACATCATTGGCACATGATATTCTCAATCGACCATATTCTTGACTGACAGGGTTCGAATTTTCAATTTTCAACATGGCAATGCCGCCAGTTTCTTGGGTACATTACCAGTCCACAGCGATGCGGAGGAATATTTCGACGCAATATTTTAGTTCAGGACATTATATTTTTATTTTTATCATTTGTAGTTTATTTAGTATTAGAGTAATTGTGATTGAAATATCTAACTATTTATTTAAAAATTACATGTAATTACAAAAATAGCTGCCGTGGCAAAAGTCACCAGCATTGGAACCACCAAATTATAGTTGCCAGACTTATTTTAGATAATATTCAGCTGACGGCTAATAGAGATGTATGGAAGGAGAAGACTTTCTGCCAGCCCTAATAAATTGGGATACTTGGGGCAGCAGGATAATGATGATCTTCGATAATAATATAGAACTTTGTATGCAGGTATGCAGGTTTGTAGGAGGTATGCACTAACCTAACCTAAATATAAAACGAAATTAAGAAATTAAAAAAAAGTAAGTTGAAATCAATTAAGGATGTACAGTATAAAGACTTTACCTATTGTGGGAAAGAATGGGCTACAAAATTCTATAGCATAAGTTTTTCCGTTCAACTATTATTGTACATTTCAGAATATGAAAATATTGTTCAAGCGGTAATGAAGTCCGTCCTCATCATCATCTTTTCAGCCCGGAATCACCCAGTGCTGACTAATAGCCCTACCCATTTTTCTGCCATAGTCCATTGTTGTCCATTGTGTCTTGTACCTTATACCATTAATGTCTCTCAATAAATTAAGTCAGGTGACCTAACTCGGCACTCGTCTCAGATGGCAGGGTAAGGTTGTCAGCCCGGGAAGATGCGTAAAACAAGTGGTATCTCGTGTATTACTGACCAATCATAGAGTATCTAGGTATGATTGATCCACTATCCCAAATAAACATATTAATTCTTAATATTAGAATACAAGAGCACACATACATAAGTCTTACACACTACATTTCCCGGTTCCCTGTATCCCTCATCCAGGTGTTTCCCGCGACTTTGACGATAGCATCAACGCGCCTCTTCTTTGGCCTAAACTTGACCACCATGAAACCCCTACACAGAATTATACAGCTCCTAAAACTAGCTTTTTATTTAGTAAAAGTTTTGGCGATTTGTAAATATGTTAAAACAATTTAAAATAATCACTTAAAAGCGAGAGCCTTACTCATATTAAAACATTGTATTAACTACGCTATCTGTTTTAACCATAAAAAATATTAGTACCGAAAACCTTATCAGGCAACATTACCTTCATTCTTATCTTACCCATAATCTTAGCTATAATATCGAGGTGACTTCACAACGCCATAAAAATCAATGTAAGACTGGCAGAACACTAGAGTGTCTGATAACATAGCGTAACATTACGCTTTATTTCCCTGAAAAGTTAGGCAGAGGTGCACCCAATAGTCACTATGGTCACTTAAATGTCTCACTGATGGTGGCGCGTGTGTTGGATCAGTTGGATCCCTACAAAATGTTTGAGTTGAATGGTGATCCACGCGTCATGTTCTTGGACGGGCGCCGTCGCGTCGGTTGAGACTGGACATCATTCTCTTAGCTGCCAGGGCATATTTTTAATCTTATATTTTTAATTGTTTCTTTTTTTTACATTGTTCTTTCATATCAGAAGCAAAAAGAATAATGTACCCAAGATTTTGTAATGCCTTGATTTAAAAAAGTGTACTTGGAGTTTGGAGTTTCTTGCCCATTCTTTTCCATAGAGTTCTACGTTTTGGAATGGACAACTACTGACCGACTCTTTGACAATTCAAAAGTTTCAACTTCATCAACTCAGCCTATCGCAGTCCAGTGCTGCACAAAGTGTAGGTACTTGAAGTTTCTTGCCCATTCCTTTCCATAGAATTCTACGTTTTGCAATGGACCACTACTAACCGACTCTTTGGCAATTCAAAAGTTTCAACTTCATCAACTCAACCTATCGCAGTCCAGTGCTGGACATACGCCTCTCCCAGGCTACGAAACAACACCCTGTCCTCAGCCTTCCGCATCTAGTCTGAAGTTCAAAAGTTTGAGTTCACCCAAATTTCGCCAGTAATGTTTAAGTCCCATGTAATAGGGGATCAGCCTATTACCGTCATTCAGACACGGACTCCGGGCTGCTATTTTTTTTTTATGATATGCACTAGTGCCTGACTGCGATCCCGCCTGACGGAAAGCAGTGATGCAATCTTTGATGGTAAAGCGCACTAATTCATTATGAGCCAATTCACTCTAGCCTTGAAGACACTTAAATTATAATCGGACGGGAAGACCGCTGTAGGCAAATTGTTCCAGTCCTTCGATGTAAGCGATAAGCAACGAGGCGAAACGCTTCGTCCAGATCGCGGCAGTGTCAAAAACGTAAGGGTGGACACTCGCCGTACGACGGGTTGTCCGATGGTGGAACGGTGATGGCGGAATTAAGTCATGTAATTCCCGCGCACACTCCCCAGAATGATTCCTGTAGAATATCGAAAGGCTGGCTACCTTACGCCTGTGCGGCTTTGTAGAGTGGTCTAAACAAAATCTGGATTTGGATTTTCTGGAGAAATTCCAGATAGAAAGCCTCAATAACGCCATGCTCGGCAGTAGCACTTGCGACTACTAGACCAACGAAGCAGTCAGATAAAAATGTATTAAAATGCGCTTTACGACATGGCCGGCGTTATGTACGATAAATATTCATGCAAATATAACCATACATCCTGGATTCTGCTTAAAAAGGAAAATATCAACGCGGACGGATTATGTGACACGTTGAATGGCGTTTTACAGATTAACTGTCACGGGTTTTGTGGCGGTGTTCATTGTGAATATGTTAGGAAGTGGTGTGACTGCGGTTATGAATGATGAATTGAGTGCGATGTATAGGTAGTTAGATTTTTACTAGATTTACCGTGGAGTCTGGTGCCGGCTCTCCATAGGAAACGAGCAATTGGAATTGGTTTCATGAGTGCCCATGTCTTTATGTGAAATAAAATATTTTAATTTTGATTTTACTTTAAAATAATAGTTTTAATAGAAAGTTATACATAGATTTACACATACCTAGGTTACGTGGTCATTTTGGAAACATGTTATTTTTTTTTAATTAATTTTAGTTTTTTGCATCTAGAGTTGCGTTTGCTGAAACTGATAGGTAATTTAAAACCAAAACAGTAAAATTTAAATTGTATAATATTATATGTAGGTATAATAGTAGCGTAGGAAGTTCATGATTTTCTACTTTTGTTATAAACGGTTTATTTTTATTATTTGGTACTTGTGACTTTATTTGGGTACTTTGCAATTGAACAGATTCCTGCTATCACAAAAATGAATGCCAAAAACAATTTTTCTCACAAATTCGACCAAAAACGGCCAAAAACTCAAGCGAAATGTTCATAATTATTATAATTAGGGCGCAAAAATGCTGCCCCTCACCTCACATAGTTACTATCGATGCATACTAAGTGGATTACCGTCAAAGAAGACGATTCCTTTATTCGTGTTAATCGAAATGGAGCCGATATTGAAAACAATCGACAGGGTAGCGCACGACTCGACAGCTTTATTGTAGGGATGTGACTGTGTGCTTAAATGTCGATAAGTAATTAGAATTTATCGACTCGATACATTTTATCGTCAATTTGCCCGTTCACAAAAATTTACTTTTTGTTATATACCTTTACACGAATTACTTTGTAATGTATTACTACCTAAATCTCCATGTGAATGCAACTTGATTTAAAAATAAATTATTCTGTGCAGTCTAAAAAGTCGTATTTGAGGTCATTGTCTCTTTCTTTTTATACAAAGCAACCGATCAACTATTCTTTCACTCATTCGATTTTGTTTTTTTTTTATGTTACATAAGTATCCGACCATATAACCTGCCCATACCGTATATTTATAGAAGCACCAATAACTTAATTTCTCGTTAATTTTTATATTAACTTGATTTTAAATGTGTCTTCGTAAAGTTGCTAGTATACTACGCTTGATCCAGGAAACAAGTCTGAGTACTTCTAAGTTCTATCAAACCATTATCGATAAACCTCCGACAACGCGACTCATCTCTATTCATTCATACGCACGCACGATTTTCATGTCATTTGCCACGTGTTCAGAGCGTATACACGACTTTAGCTTACTCCCTGAATTAGAAATGATTGTAACAATATTATTCATTTTTACCCTTTCCAATTCTAATTGTTTAAGCGCACGCATTTTATAACACGTGCCAAGAAACGCAACTGAATTTAAATCGATTTAAATTTAGTGTTATCGATTAAAACACAAAGGGGTGTGATAACGGTTTGTCGATAATATCGATGTTTTGGTACCGTTAGGGACGTGAAACAATCGATGTTAGATGCGGCTTGCTTTGTTATAATCTAGTTCGGGTGATGAAACGAAAGGAAGGATGGGTTTGATTTGTTGATAAGGATCACAAAGGGTTTTTGGTCCTGACCTCCGTTAAACAATGAGTTTTCATAATAACGTAACAATAAATAAACCGACACTATAACTGTTTACTTTTGTATCGAAGATATCCGGTCGTTCGTTTTGCTTTAGTATTTTAGTATCTTTACCTACAGTGCCTAGTTTGAGTTTTTATAAAATTACTAATCCATCTTTCATTCGTCATATTGGCACGTTAAATAAACATCCAAATATGTAATCGAACCAGCATAGGTATTTATTATAGTATATTATTTTGTAAACAACCAAAATATGGCACCTTAATTATTATGGTCAAACGTTTATAAGAAATACCGTCTTATCTGTATACCTTTTGTATACCACATTATAAGCAAATAAATTATTTCTATTCTACAGTCTTTTTCGCGAGAAATATCGATAACTCAGCTTCGCAAAAACACCGCACTTAAACTTTGTACATAAAAGGAAAATGTTCTCTACTTCCTGTTATATTTCATCCATATAGGTACTTAACCAGAGACAAAGGGACATTAAACTTTCATTAAAGTCTTAGTAGAATGTTTTGCAAAAAAGAATAGATAATGTTAAAAGATAAATAAAGCTAAAGACGCGATGACGTTACTACTAGAGAGTAATTTTGTTCATGAATGGGGGCAAACTAACAAATCTTCACTAGATATTGTGAAACAATGTCCCTCGTGGCGTTTGTTTGTTCTAAGTTCTAACTTCTTTTTACAATTGACAGAAAATTTTTATTCGTGGAATAAAATTGACGTCTGACAGATTTTGTATGAAAGAACTGTCAAAAATTCAAAATTAGTCCTCGGATAAAATTATCTGGCGTTGGAAAAATCAGCCCTTATTATACAAAATTACCATCTCTACTTGATGGCTACTTTGGCTAGTATTCATTTATTAATAGGGTACCAATTACAATTTACAAGCTAACACTATTTTATTTGACGGCACGGTTGGCGCAGTATTTAAGCGATTGACTGCTGCGCTGCGTGTAGCGGGTTCGATTCCCGCACGGATCAAATATTTGTATTGCCTACAGGTAGTTGTTCCGGCTCTGGCTATTTATGTATCATTTTCATCATTTTCCTGCCCTTATCCCATGTTACTTGGGGTCGGCGCAACACGTTTTCTTCTTCCATTCTCCCCTGTCAACCGTCACGCTATCATTCACTCCCTTCTCTTTCATATCATTCCTCACACAATCCATCCATCTTTTCTTCGGCCTTCCTCTCCCTCTCCATCCATCAACATGTATATTCATCACTCTTTTAGTCACATGCGTTTCGTCCCTTCTCATCACATGCCCATACCAAGCTAAACGATTTCCTTTCAACTTTTCTGTCACTGGCGCCACTTTCAAACTTCCTCTTATATACTCATTTCTTACTTTATCCATTCTCGTCACTCCACACATGCATCTCAACATTCTCATCTCCGCTGCATGCAATCTTCTTTCATCCGTCTTCTTCACGGCCCAGCATTCAGACCCATACAGTACGACAGGCTTTATCACAGACTTATAAATTTTCCCCTTTAACTTGAGGGGCATCCGTGGGTCGCAAGTTGTTCCTGTGACCTGTCGCCATTTCATCCATCCTGAGTTGATCCGATGCGTTACGTCGCGGTCTACTTCGCGACGCTTCGCTTCCTTGGACAAGTGACCCGAGGTACCGAAAGTCGGAGCAGATCGATAAGGGCGTTCCGGCGAGAGACATGGGCCAAGGACTGGAGAGACCGCCAAAATCGCAAAACAGATACTCCGTTTTGGTCCGACTTACTCTCAGGCCAACGGTCTCGAGTCTTTCCCACCACCCTTCCAATCTGCTCTGGACCTCTAAGCCGTTCTCGGCAACCAGCACAATGTCATCGGCGAACAGCATACACCATGGAGCCTCCTCTTGGATATCCGATGTAAGAGCATCCATTATCAGCACGAAGAGGTACGGGCTGAGTGCTGAACCCTGGTGCAAGCCGACAGCCACATCGAAGCTGCCAGTAGTGCCCACTGTAGACCGGACTTGGGTACTACATCGACTGTACATCGCTCTAATCAACTGCACATACTTCCCTGGCACGCCTTTCTCCTTCAGCGCCCACCACAAAACTTCACGAGGCACTCTGTCATATGCCTTTTCGAGGTCAACAAATACCATGTGCAAGTTCTTATGCGCACTTCTGTATTTCTCGCACAGCTGGCGGATAGCAAAGATGGCATCTGTTGTTCCTCGACCAGGCATAAAACCGAATTGGTTTTGCGAAATTTCACTCTCTTCTCTCAGTGGCCTTTCAATAACTTTCTCCCAAGCCTTCATACTATGTGACATTAGCTTTATTCCTCTATAGTTGTTGGCTATTTATGTATGTGAGTTTAAATGTATGAGTGGGGCAACGTTTTTATGAAAAACAAAATATGGCTATTTTTAAGTGTTTATTATTTAAAGGTTATGGGCGCTAATAGCAAAAATACAGGCTTTCGCCTAGTTTGGCTACAGATGTCTTATGCATTTACCTATAAGATATATGTATCATTGTAAACAATTATTGAAATAAACTTATATTATATTATGATTGTGTAATGCCCGAGACGACTCTTCGTAAGTAGGTACGAGTAGTTCTTTACTTGATCGATTCAAAGGATAGATGGAATGGATTTCAAAAGTACCAGACGTATTGCGGGGTACTATCTGCACTTGGTCGATATGCCGAGCAGTCGTACTCAGCGCTTCTTCTCTACATTTATTACAGCAAAGCTCACAGCCAAAGTGTGGAATTCTCTGCCAGCGTCTGAGTTCCCTTCCACCTTTAACCCGTCTGCCTTCAAAACCAGAGTGAACAGGCAGCTTTTGGGTACGCTCGTTCTATTATAGACCTCATCCGTCGCTTACCATCAGGCGTGATTGGGGTGCGGGCCCATTCAGCAACAAAAATAAAAGTATTAAGGAAAACGTACTTAATTTAATTTTGTCAATACCTGCGGATGTTTTTGTAAAGCCAAAAAAAAATTGTAACAAAATAATAATGAGCCTCCATTATTATTTTGTTACAATTTTTTTTTTGGCTCCTCAAAAAGTAAAGTGCTTTTCTGACCTCATTGATGTAAAGTGTACTAAAATTTTTGAAATAAAACTGTACACGTTATACCTAATTGTTCAGCTGCTCGAGATTCTGGATCAAATAAGGAAGTATTTTTTATGCTCGAGCCGTTTGGGGTTGAAAGACTAGGACCGAGTCAATCAATCAATCAAATCAGCCTATTGCAGTCCACTGCTAGAGATAGGTAGGCCTCTCCCAGGCTGCGCCCCTACACCCTGTCCTTCGCCTTCCGCATCCAGTCTGTCCCAGCCACCTTCTTTAGGTCGTCCGTCCATCTAGCTAGGACCGAGTGCCTACTCAGTTTTTCGAGACATCGCCAAGCGGTTAGTCAACTCTTAATTCACATGACCAGAAGGCTGGCCTATTTTTAGGCCAAAGAATTAGCATTGCCATACAACGAGGCAATGCTGCCAGCCTTTTGGGCGATTTTCCTATTGACAGCAATGCCGACGAATTTTTTTATGCCCTTTGATTATTTTTCCAACTTTTATATACTTGTGAAGACGCCAGCACATCAAGCTACTACAATCTGTCAAATTTCTTTAATAGATTTTCCACTTTATCGCTAAAGCACTAGATTCAAGGTTGATTGAGAAAATTTTACGGTTTCGGGTAGGTTGTGTATGTGCTTGGCGTGTGTACATATTATTATATTTATTATTGTAACAAAATTGTAAATAAATAAATAAAGAACTTCCTAAATAAAAATAAGTATTTTTTGGTTCACCATGAACATGAACATCGTAAAGTCTTACAGAGCAGTCCCTACCGCGGGCAACTGCGAGTGGTCTATTGTAGAGATCGTGGGAACAACAGGTGGACTCGTGGGCTGTAATCTAATCTGATACGACATAATATGACAGTTTCACCAAACGACACCAAAATGAGACGCACGCCTGTTTTGCAAACCCTCCACCAACTTAGTAGTTTACTCCTTTTCCTGCTGTTTAGAATTAAGCAGTTGTGGTCTTTACTATTCATCATGTTTTAGTATTTTTTAACCTCTTAAATATTAAAGATTTTACGGCTAATGTATGTAACATCCACAACCGCATATTTATTAGTACGAAGTAGGTGATAGGTAGGTGTTAGATTTCTGATTGAAATTTCTTGTCGGTTAGTTTTTTTAAAGTTGAACAAAGCTTTTCCATACATTTTGACTGCATAGGTTTTTTCATTTTACCGACCAATAATTTCTACTGAGGGTCTAGAATCATGTACTGAATTGGTTATGGTTTGCGCGTCTATGTACCTGCCACTCTGTATATTACAGAAGTGACTTCATATCTACAAGCATAAGCATCATCAGCATATAATATTCCCACTGCTGGTACACATGCCTTCTATGAAAGGGAGCGGGCTATAATCCACCACGCGAGCTTAGTGCGGATTGGCAGAAGCCACAGGCCTTTGAATGGTTGGTTCTAGGATATGCCGGTTTCCGCACGATGTTTTCCTTGAGCTTTTTGAGAGCAGTGGTGATGAAATAATTTGCACAAAGTATAGTGCCTGCTTGGGTTCGAACCCATGATCATAGCTACAAACCGTACATTATTCACTTTTACGTTAACCCATTCAAGTCTTGCTTCTAGTGTCCGTTTTTCCTGTTAAAACGTCACCACTATCCCGTTAGTACGTCGAATTTGAAATTCATGTGCATTTTCAATTCTAGCGTACACACGTTTACCGGCTAATTTAAGATGTTAATTTAGTCTGCTTTAACTGTTAATCAGGAATGAGGATGGGTATTAAATTTCCTAATTATGATATACCTACTATCTACTTACATCGTTCTCACAATCGTATGAAATTCAACTTTAATGATGTAATTAACTTTTTTGTAACAATATAATTTAAAAGTGCAGAACAGTAGGTACCTATGGAGAAGAACGGGCAAGAAACTCCATGGACACTCATGCCCCCTTATTACAAAACAAGGTTTTTCTTTGGATCAGGTTTACACCACTGGCCCAGTTATTGAATTAAGAACCCAACTGATAGAGAAATGCAGTTCTTTATACAAAAATGACAGCTTAATTCGGTGCTAAGTTGTCATTTTTGTATTAAGAACTTTGCCTAAATTGAAATAAAGTTCGAAATATAAGCACTGGCTCAATAGTTTAGGCTAGAACTAAAGTTAGGTTTCGTTTTGTAATAAGACGTATGGAGTTTCTTGCCCGTTCTTCTCCATAGGTAGGTACTGTAGGGACTATAGCCTTCTTGGTGCTAACATGCAACCTCCGCGAGTTTGTTAATAATTGATTGGCATAAAAGACGAGACAAACATAAAGGATTTAAGTTAAGAAGAGATTAGGCGGGCAAGCCAAGAAAATAAAATGCAAAACACGTACCTAATATTTTTATTTAAGAATAATGATTGAAGTCTACGAGTTAAACCGTGTTTGATTTTATACGTCCCGTGTACCGTGAAGCTTGTGGAGAGAGAGAGCTTCACAGTACTTCCTAGGCTTTGGAATGGGCGCTTAGCTTCATATTTTCTGACTAACTGACTCCTTAAATTCAAAAGATTAATTAAGGTTGTAAATTCAGTCAGGAATGAATGTAGCTAGAATAGAAGTTGAAAGGTGAAAAGAAGAGTGCGGTTCTGTGCGTTGTCTACATTCTTGCCTCCAAGAACTTGAACTGACGAGCGAGAGGTCATTAATTTTGTCAGTGTCCATTCCACTATTGACACATGAATCCAAGTACCAAAAAAATATTATCCTTGTATTTTGGTTTGGTTTGGTGTCCGGAATTTCTTTGGAAATAAAAATCTATTCGAAGAGCAAAGATTTTCAATATCTATTAGAACTTCCGGCAATTTATATAACAAACACTTAGTTGCCTGCTCTTAAAATTATATTCGGCAGTAAACAATAAACCTCAACATTTATTATAAAAAGGACGATTGTCGACAATTTGCTTAAATCAGTACACACAGCGACATCTTTCGGTCACTGCATACAACTAAAACGTAAACTGGTTAGTTACAGAAACTTAGCAGGCACTATTCGGTACGTTGTAACTTGATGCGATGTATTGAGCACAACTGAACTGAATTTAGTTGGAACTTAGTGAAGGCAAGAATCTAGAGATGGCGCCACTAGTTTCATTACAGCTTCCTCCATTTTGTTAGTTCATTATCATTACTCATTTAGTTTAGAGTCATGGGTCACCTGAAATTCATGAGGCGCTTTTTTGATGAATTAATAAAAAAAGAAAAACAAGACCGTTCGCTTTCGAATTGTTAGAGGTTTCAAGTCGACGGTACGGTTACCTACGATATCCTATCAAACTTTCGCAAAATATACCGAATTTTAATTCGAATATAATATGTAGATAAGTAATTAGAAAATTCAGGTTACAGTTGGTGTTTTAACCAAATTCTGATATTCCGAACTCTTAGTAAACAGAATATCATTTGTGAGAAACATTTTTGTCAGTAATTACCGTTTGTTTATTTTTTCTTTGTTAATTTTAATTCTAGTTTAGCACATAAAGAGCCTCTAATTCTTGTTCTTTGTTTAAGACAATCTAAAACTCAACTTATTATAACTTGAACTCATCCATTGCCAACGGTTGGTAGGTAGGTACATAGAAAAAAAACATGCAATTTTAGCACTACATTACTTTCACGGCAAACACATTAATCCACATTATTCAGTACAATCTAACAGGCTAATGATAGCTGTGGTGTGATCATGTGAGCTTGTTAGGGTTCCGAAATAAAATAATAAAATCATGTTCAAGATTCATTATTGAAATGAAGAGAAAAGTTAGCAGAAATGTCTACAGAGTCTTTGATTTTGGTGAAAATTGAAGATTTTTCTCGTGCTATTTTGCTGTGTTTCTGGCGCCGCGGCAGCCTCGGAGACGTCATGTTCGCTGGCAGCGTTGAATATTCGAAGATATGTTGGCCGTAATATGCTGTCAGCGCCTCTGCATAATGTACTGCGGGTTCGCATACCGCTGTACTTATTTGCCAGTACACTGAAAGGAAAGTTTAGAAATTACGGTTGGTGCTTTAGTATTGTGGTAAAATCATACAACATTATATATATATTCTGCGTTTATTTCAAGACAACGTCTTTACATCACCACGGCCAAACTATTATTGGTTTTTCCAAACAAAAATCGAATACAAAAATTTTAAAGCTCATTCTTAATTGGCTTGACTGTTCGAATGTAACCAGAGTTATTTTATTACCAGCCTGCTCTAAATAAGGTTGACTTTTGCAGACAACCTTTACAGTACCTACTGACGAATTTAATGACCCTAATTGCGTAGCACACTATCAGTAGCAATGGGATTCCTTTTGAAAGTTCAACAACATTCATTGCGTTATGTGTAGGTACGTTGTTTAGCAGACACATTTTTCGAACGGATGAAGCAATGGATTTGCAATATCTTTCAAAATCATTCAGATAGAGATTGATAATGTACACGCAATTAGGGTGCTGATGGTGATGAGACAGAAATAGTAAGTTACAATATTCCACCATCATCATTTCTGTCTCGTCTCCCGCGGGTATAAAAATATTTGATGACAAACACAGTCCTATTTTAAGAATAACTAAATAGCCTATAAACGTTTTTCTAAAATGTTTCTTTTTTGCTTGCTTTAATTATGTACACTTGAAATAGAACTTTGCTCAGGTAAACAATTACAGGAAGCGCACGAGTGTCCTTCCACCATTATTATGCAGTATTTATTTTTTAAATATCGCAGCAATATGCTGAGATAGGAGTCTTTTTAGCTACGCATTGGTCTCTATTTTTTCTTTTGTTTTTTACCGTTTTCTGTACGTGTCCCAAATATAATAATCTATTTTCTTTGTATCTACGTATATTTTACTCATATTTTTCAAATGGAAACACTAAGGGTGATGCCACACGGGCGTTGCCAATGCGTTGCGTCGGCGCTGCAACGCCTGAGCGGTGATGTCATCGCAGCGCTCGTGAGGCACTCAGTGCGTCGAAATCACAGAGTTTAGATTTGAAACAATGATATTAAAGGTAAAACGCGGTAAATATACAGGGTGGCAGGGACATTGACGCGCAACCTGTTAACGGATTCAACACATGATTCTGAAACAGGCGTTGCAAATTTTCGTCGATCATTAAAAAAAACTAAGCTGTTCCATAGATTTTGACCGCGTAGGAATACCTACGAGGTATTTTATCAGCTGTTTTATAGAAAAGTGTAATGAATAAATTACACTTTTCTATAAAATTTATTTATGGTTACAGTTTGTGCGTCGATGTCCCTACCACTCTGTATTACCTACGCAACATTCAATCTTCCAAAGTGGCACACCTACGTAACGTTGCTTCTGTTACGCGACACGGAGTTCAGCGTTGACACCGACGCGACACTAAGCTCAGCGTTGACACCAACGCGACACTGAGTTCAGTGTTGACACCGACGCGCGACACTGAGTTCAGCGTTGACAGCGACGCAGCACTGAGTTTAGCGTTGACACCGACGCGACACTGAGTTCAGCGTTGACACCGACGCCACACGAAGTGCTACCTGGCCCAGTAGTAACGTGCCCCTTGCTGAGCGCGTATAACTTATCTACCTCTTTCAACTTATTATATTAATTATAATTGATTTAAATACTAACCTCCTTGCCCCAGACAGTTAGCGCCATGTAAATGACATTTGTCGGGGAAATAAGCGTGTACACCGCGGCTAATTCCACATACCCAGCCGCCACCCGGCTTGCAACCCAATTTTTGGTAGCAATGAAATGCGGCAAAGAGGCCATAATACTGTAATAATAGAATCTCGTTATAAATTAAGAAAAAACTTGACTTAGCATACGAGGTTGTTGACTAGAGTGCGGGCAAGATAAGTCTGCGCGACGTATTTTTTTTTATTTGTACCTGGTAGTTTGTCGTCTGCTAAGCCAGACTTGCCTGTGGTTACCTAAATAAATTAAGGCCTCCAGCCAGGGATAAAAACTTAAAAAGAAAACTAAGTGACTATACGCTAAGGGCACCTCCTGTGTGGTACTAACTTCGGCTTAGGTCATGGCTGGGAGAGGGCAGAAAGGAACAGGCTAGATCGGAATTATTTAGAGACTAATTTATAACTACAGGCTCAGCGACGCGGGCTGGCGACGACGACGACGCGGGCTTAGTGTTGCAAGGGTCAGGGCGGAATTTTCTGCGCGCAACGTTCGACCTTCAAGATTATATCCCTGCCAGCACTTTAATCACCTTCGGCATAATGATGGCGATTATTTACTTCGGTAAACACGGAACACAGCAAACTCTGTTGACACCTGACATAAACGTCAAGGTAGCGGCAAACGATTATTTCCGATTTCGGCAACGATTATTACGACTGCTCTCAAAACAGCGAAGGAAAACATCGTGAAGAAACCGACATGTCTTTGAATCAAAAATTCAAAATCATGTGACATATGCACACCTACCCGCACTGGGCCCGTGTGGTGGATTACGGGCCACTACTTCCCACAGAGAGCTCCTGAGTCCCAGAAGTGGGAACATTACAGGCTGTATATCTGTGGTGTTTGTTTTCTTTATAAGTTGGTTAGAAGTCGCGAGACACAATGGCTTTTTAATTATGTCTGTAATTATGGCATTCAACGGGTTAATAGAAGATCTAGCTATTTCCAACCTACCCGGACTTGTTACTGAGCAGAATCCTTATCAGAGCGAAGAAAAAGTTACGTAGGTATACGGTACCCGGTCGTTGATATGACTTCGAGCTTTAGAAAGAGACTGTTGTAATAGTCTCTCTTTCTTCTTTCTCCGACTAAATCACTAGTCGTTGATGCTAAACGTGTGCATAGTTTAGAATTCAGGCACTGTATTAAGCTTAAAAAAGGCGAATTTCACCAATAAAGCTGAACGCGACCAGCACACCTAAACCCCTTTCAAGAACTAACAGTCATAATGATTGGGAATATTGACACTGACAATACTTGAACGCAGTTTAGATGTGCTGATCGGTTTAGTTTTATTGGTGAAATCTACCCTAAATCGCTAATCGCCAACGCTAAGCGTAAGCGTACACGAGCCACCGGCCACAGCCACATAAGATATCTTTTTTATTTCACTGATATATAAATAAAACTAGTACGTAAAACAGATTTTTTATTTATTTCGTTTTTAGCAATTTCACTGTTAGCCGTTTACGTGTTGCAGCTCCAGCGGATTTTATTATAGGGTGATAAGCACTTGTGGGATTAATGTGAATGACTTCGAATGTTTCGTTCGGATGCTCCTTGTCGTATTTTATTCTAGTGTCGCACACGACCTGATCCACTGGGTGGAACCCTGAAATCAGTGGCATTGGTTAATAATTAATTTTGAAAAATAATTATACAGGAAGATTTTTAGGACAATGCTCATGGATGTATGGAATCCCATACCATGCTGCATAAAAGTCAAACTTTGTTTTTTATAGACTACACTTATCAAATGGGCTGATTTTTCCAACGCCAGATAACTTTTTTTTTTCTTCTTTGGCAACTGAGCCGTGTCGAACCCGATAACTTGTATTCGAGGAATAAAATTGACGTTTGACAGTTTTTTTATGAAATAACTGTCAAAATTTCACAATTGTTCCTTGAATAAAGTTATCAGATGATTGAAAAATTAGCCCTTATTCCTACAAAAGTTATTTTTGTAATTGGTTTAGTTGAAATAGATAGTTTGAGTTAATTATTGAAGTCTTTGAATAATGTCAACAAAAAATTGGATGATGAATGAAAAGTCATTTTTTTTAATTACTGCCCTTTAAATTATTTTTGCTTACTTACTACTTTTACGACGGGTCTTAAATGAATAAGCAACATAATCACGATCGTATTGTAAAAGTACGGTTTTGAATTTCATTTCAATAAGTAATTACCTAATTATTAATAAAATTAACTGTACTTTTTTTTTAATGATATTAAACTAGAGCTTGACTTAATTATAACTTAAGTTTTTTTTTAAGTAACTGACTGCCACACCAACAATAGATTTTATATTGTATCTGTTGTCTGGCAGTCAGCGTGTTAAACTAAAAAACCTAGGTAGGTACTTAAATAAACAATAGGCACGCTTTAAAAAACAATAAGGTACTAACTTCCCATATGGTTGCAGTTGGTTTTATACAGGACGCAAATATCTTCAAATTCGGCAAGCCAGGGCTTATATTCGTCATAGCCACACACTTTTGGACCCCCGGGGGTGCAACTCTTGAGCTTCTGACAGTAGAACTGTGACTCACGATCAACTCCGATTTCCTCAGATCTCTAAGGTAGAATTCACAATCGACGTAAAACCTTTAGTATTATTGCCAAGAGGTTTTATCAAACTCACGGAAATTATTCTAATTTGTACTGAGAAACGAGTTAAGGCTCCGCAGACGTCGCGACGCGACTCTGGTAGGACAATTTCTATGGGTTTTCATAGAAATTTTTCGACTAGCGTACGCCGTTCATTGCAATAAATTACTAATGTGGTTATGTCATTCAAAGGAGGTCAGCAAAAGCCCATACAACTTTGCCCAAACATGTACCTCGAGGTACACGTGCACCAAATTGTAGAGAAAAAATAAAGGAATTCGAAAATAATTGTGTTTTTATCCATAAATAATTTAAAACTACATAATCAATTATTTAAAGTTTTAATAACCTGTAACACAATTAAATCATGTGGCAACTTTGCATGTACGGGTTAACATTAGGAGTATATGTGTTCTGTGGACATTATTCAGGTACTTTTAGGTATAACCATCCTCTCTTATGTTAGGTAGGTACCTCTGCCTAACGAAAATCGATTATACAATGCGAGTTATTATTATTGAATTTAGATTGAATTATACTATAAAAATATTTGAAATGAAACAAAAACAACAGCAGCTGAAGCCGATAGCAGAAAACTGTCAAGATGACAGTTTTTTTTTTTAATAGGTAAGATAATGGACCAAGGTAGTATAATTGTGCCCAAAATGGCGAGCTTTTTATTACGTTAAAAGTTATTTTATTCTCATCCCCAGGTAACCATAACAAAAATATATAAATGCAATATTATTCAGTGTAATCTAGTGTAATTTATGCCACTAAGTGTACCTCGGTACTTCGTTTGGGCAGATTTTGGTGACATCCTTTGATCTTGAATGAGCTACTTAGAATACCGACGATTTACGCTCAAGAAATGCGTTTTTTTTTTAAATTAATTAAATCTTTTTAATGTACAATGTACAGAATAAATTTTCAGAAAGGATTTAAGTACCCCGTTCTGAAAACTTATTTTGGCTTATACTTAGATCCACTCAAAGGGGGAACATACGTTACGCTCTAACATCGCAATCACTAAAACTGGGCTCGGTGCACAACTATCTGTCTCGCTCTCACAAAAATGGCTAAGCAAACGGTAAATAAAATTATAACTTTCATCAATTTAACTTTTTTTTTGTACTTACGCGTGAACCGTGCGTTTTATTTTTCGTTCTTAATTGATTAGAACATCTGTTATATACAAAAGGAGGCATTTTGAAGCGTATTTGCTGTCGTCTAAACAGCGCATTGACATGCGCTGGTCGACGGTCGACGCTGGTCCGCGGGTGACTGAGTGTCACTGTGTCCACTGGACTAGGTTCAATAGGACCGCGCGCTGTGATCAAGTAACGTATCTTTCCCTGTTAAGTGTAGCTACGTAAGCGCTTATACTTAGGTACAAACCACAAGATTTAACTTGATACTCGAGCGACCCCCCCTCCCCGCGCTGCTACCGCTATCACCATCGACGCCTCAGTATCGCGCGCTTACGTCATACGAGCGAAGTCTCAAGTTAACTCTTGAGGGATGTATTTGCTGCTTAAATAAGAGCACTCGGAATTTAATAGAAAACTGCGATGTACACTATACACTGTTGAACAAAATGTGGTATTCGATATATGTATGTATTGTAAGTATACTCACATCAAACTGAGTGTCCACTTGATATAAAGTTGCAAGGAACACTAAAAATGCACCCATTAATTAATTAAATTAAATTGAAAATTCGGATCAGTATTTGAGAAAATCGCGGGCATACATACATAAGGGTAGAATACAGAACCTCCTTTTTTTGAAGTCGGTTAAAAAAGAAAGCACATTAAACCATTGCCCCAGGCAACTATCATTAGTAGTATAGTTGCTACGGGTTGCAGAATCCCAGAAGCCAGAATGGTACTCTGACAACCAGTCTTATCAACTCCAGTCTATACTGCCTATCTGACCTCTATAACCCAACCGGGTTGTGGAGGCCAGATAGGCAGTCGCTCCATGTAAAATACTGGTATTCAGGTGCATCCGGTTAGACTGGAAGCCGACTCCAACATAGTTGGGAAAATTTCAAGTGTGAAACTACGAAAAAAATCATTAGGGATGGCACTCCTCATATATGTTACCGAGGGACGAAAAAAGAAATCTATACACATTCACATGTGTTCATAGTTGAATTCCCTAAATAGATTATAATATGATGTGTCTTAGTGACTACTATTTAAGTCAATGATTGAAAAGGCCTTCCCCAAATCCTTACAGGAACCAGCCCACGCGGTACGCGATCCAATCTTTATTTAAGATGTATTTAAAAGCAAAAACAAAATATTCTATTTAAATTTCCTTACCAAAAACAAAAGAAAATAGTACTGAATTCATTTTCAACAACTATGTCTCATGTAATAATAATTAGGTAAGTGTGATAAAACCAATAAAAACGATTATACGCCAATTTAAGCTTTATACCTTGTGGAATTAGTAGAAAATTATTTATGAATTAATTGATGATAAAGGAATGCTGCGTAACTACTTGTTCATAGCAGAAACATAAAAAAGAATGTTATGATAAAAAAAAACGACGGGGTTCGGTGTGTGACCCATAAGAATCTGACAAGTGACAACAGAATTTATTTATTTTAAATTGAAAATATACTTATATTCACAATAAGTTTGTAAATCCTTCCAAGGCGGGTGTGCTTTTAATTTTAACTGTTTGATGGTACTGATGCCAGCTTATGAAGCTACTACAACCTGTAAATTTTTTTTTAATACCTTTTCAACTTTATCGCTAAAGCATTAGGTTCAAGGTTGATTGGGAAAATTTTGCAGTTTCGGGTTGCTTGATGTGCTGGCGTCTGCACTATAACTGCTGGCGTCTGCATAATACAGCTGTATCAGGTCAAAGTGCATTGCAAAACACGAATCCGAGCAGCAACAAGCAAGCACAGTGAAGGGTTCCGTATTCTGGTGCTCCGCAAAAATCGATGACTGATAATGATGATGAATGAAGTTCTGTGCGAATCCTGCAAATATAATTCCAAAAAAAAGGAAATGACAACGAGATTTACATTCCATCAGTAGGTAAGTATTGTGATTCCATTTCCATCATATTTATGTAAATACTAGCTGCGCCCCGCGGTATCACCCGCATAAATTTTGGGAAAATCCCGTGGGAATATCGGGATGAAAAGTATTATATTTATGTATGTTTTTTTTTTTTTAATAACGTTGCTCCGCACTACGAATTACTCCTGTATCGCGGGTGCGTTAATCCTGGTAAACTAAAAAAAAAATGTAAACTATCTGTGTGCCTAATTTCATCCAAATCCGTTTAGTAATTTTTGCGTGAAAGGGCAACAAACATCCATTCATCCATCCATCCATCCTCACAAACTTTCGCGTTTATAATATTATTAGGATAACTACTCGACAAAATTGTGGATCAAAAAAATATTAAATTATTAATTTATAATTTTATTAGTAAATAATTTAGTAGAGATCAGTGAGCGGAGTTCGCTGAATTTGGGCCAAAGATGTTTGAACGTTTTGCCATTGATACGCTAAGGAGAAGTACATAATTCATTACCACAAGTATGCCGCATACTACAAAAAAATTGGTATGTATGGTTAATAAAACAACAAAAAACTATTACACGACAACATATGTTTTAATCAATAACCTGTCTCCAAACACTATCTATTAATAAGCATTCATACATTACGCTCTTCGTGAAATCTGTAAAATTAATTTGAAAAATATTAATCTAATTATCAGAAGCATTTCTCGGGTACCTATATGAAAAAAGTGAATTTTAACTATATTTGATGGTACAGTTGAACAAATCATTTGGTATACAGGAAGCTAATTTATAACATTCCTGCCTTCTCCTAAAGCAGAAACTACAGAACTACAGAACGCCACCTGCGAAGATCCTTACATGCTCCTTTTGCTTCATTTACGTTCATACATCTGAAGGGCAATTCTCGTAATTTTAAGAACGTTCACAGTCTGATCTCAGTCTCAATCTGTCAAAAATACCTCAAATTTCCCTACATTTTGACAAGTTTTTGACATTTGTTTGTCGCCGAGAGAAGGCCAATTCTCGTAGTTTTAAATTACGAGAATTGGCCTTCAGACTGTGAATGTTCCTAAAATTACGAGAATTGCCCCTCTGGTCATACACGCACGCCAGTTGCGAGACTACGCACTTGACCTTTCTGAAGAACATCACTAATAAGTTCACTATTTATGTCTTTCTAGGGCAACCCATCCCGGCGTTTCCACTTACATCTGCTTTGTAAATACCTTTTGTTCGTCAACTTACATTCGTCCTCTTAACATGACCAAATCATCTAAACATACGGTTTTAAAATTTTGGCGCTCCTTCTTCTTTTAAACGGCAACGGTAACCGCGAGGCATTCACTTTAATAACTTAAACATAAATGTGAGTTGGCTAAGAAGTAATTTGTTTTACATCACTCTTCAAAGTATATATGATAGGTATATATGCTATAATGGTTATAGGACGCATACCAAAAATAATAATTAGGCAGTGAAGTGGAGAGTGAATATTTTTGCCTGTATACCAAATAACTTGGCCGACTGTAACTACATACTAATCTACAATTTTAAATAGCACATTATTAGCGACTTCGTATTTATATATATATTCTTTATTATTTTAGGCTCATCATGGAATAATCAGCATATAAGGTTCCCACTGCTGGCACACAGGCTTCCTCTTTCGGTGAGTGGGCCATAATCCACCTTCCCGCTTTTAGGCTCATCAGGGGACGTTAGTATTGGTTATAAGACTTTGGTTTTAGCCGTTTCCACCTACGAAACTTGGGATTTGCAGTTTTTGATTGATATCGCTTATTCGCTTCCAAAAAACCTTATTGTATTTCAAGATCTTACCATGACTAAAGTGACAGTTATCTTTGTACATTGCGCAAGCATTCCGGAACACCTTCCTTTGTTTTCGTCTTATATCTACAGTGCAAACTTTATCGCCTCCAAGAGAGCGACAGTATTTTGCGCGCCAGCACCAATGTTCATTGATGATCTTCTCGTGTCCTCGCTCAAAGGGTGTTGTACTTTTCCTTGCTTTCTTCTAACAAAAAAAAAATAATTTGCAACAACTGTTATTCAAAAGCTGTAGTCTTCATCAACCGGTCCAATCATGATAAGAGTCACATTCCAATGACTTACTAACACACACAATGGTTTAATAACAACTGCCGAACGTAAATTGATTGTCGAACTCCCCGAAGTATGTACAACAAAATAAAACAACAGTTTTTCTAAAATTATTTATTTTTCTATGCATTATTAAGAATTTATGTATCTTCTTCCAACGGTGGCAGTTTGGAGCAGGCTGATTCCGGAGCTTTGGTATAAGCTGAAATGTAAAATAAGTTTTTTTATAAAACAGCTATATCTCACTAAACGCTTGACGCCATCGCGGCAGGCCAAGACAAAGATGAAGGTGATGAAGGTGGGACGTGCTTGACTCCTACAGTAAGGATTGGCAAAAGACCGAATTGTGTAGAAAAGGGAGAGGGGAGGCCTTTGCCCAGCAGTGGGACTGTACAGGCTAGTTAAATTAGATTACATTTGATGTGAGATATCTAATAGTTGGATACAGACTCTGTGGGTGTCGCAAAAGGACCAAGGGATTATGAGGCGTAGCCACTTGCCCAAGTATGGTAATTTAGCAATACTATCCGTATACTATATCTCCGAAGTAGTATCGGCCGAATGTTCGGCCGTTTCCTGCTACGAAGTTACTATTTGGTTCGGTCGGTCCTGATCCTACACTCCTACACTCTTTCGAATATTGACTATGGTCCCGACCCAACTGAGCCGATCCGAACTTTTTTCGCATTTTTCAATAATATTCGGTTCGGCTATGTGGTGGTCCGATCCGAACATTCGCACTTGGCACTTCGGAGTAGACCCTCTGGGTAGCGAGCGAAGGGTTTTTCCTATTTGCAGGTCAGTATTAGGCTGTATGTTAATCAAATTATACTTCGGTACCGTAACAATTAAGTAGGCGGCATGTTTTATCGACATATATTCCCACTGCTGGGCAAAAGCCTCCCCAAATTTTTTCCACTTTTCTTTGTGCTGTTTCTTCTCCGTCCAATCGGTTAGGAACGAATCCAAATCGTCACGCCAGCATTTCTTAGGCCTGCCTCGGTGACGACGCCGTCTTCAAGCACCCACTGTATGACGACTTTGGCCCATTTGTCTAGATGCATCCTATAGGTGCCGAAGGACCGGTGGCCGGTGGAGCAGATGAGTCCTGGAGTGCAGACCGCGTATCGGCAAGCGTAGTATGGGACGCTCCCTAGCTAGATGGTCGGACGTCCAAAAGAAGGTGGCTGGGACAGACTGCAGACTGGATGCAGAAGGCGGAGGACGGTGTATTGTGGCGCTGCCTGGGAAAGGCCTATGTAACAGGATACCTACTGGCATCATAATAGCAGTTATACTCCAGAATGTCACATGAGTCTAGGAACCACCTCGGGCTTCCACTCTCATCGACACCACACTTGTCATATCCGTCGTGGATGCACGTCTTCGCTTGGTAGCACACCTGAAATTATTAACCACTCAATTAAGGACCACGAATCTTTCTGGCATATCGAACCGCCGCAATTTTGATTTTTTTGCCAAAGTTTCCGCGCATGTTGGATGTAGTATGGCGATTTTAACCACCAAATATTTCGGTACCTACCATATTACTTGACATTTTTTTATACCTATACGTTTGTATACCTAAGTGTCTCCTGTCCATATGGTGGCAGGGAGTTCAGAGCATTTGGAAGGGGCGACTAGAATAAATTCTATTTTACTGTAATTTTTGACGTTCAAAAGTGCCTGATATGTGCCTATTTGAAATAAATGCTTCGACTTTTTTTTACATAATTATAGTGTCGTTCTTTGTATTTTTCTTGAAATTAAATGAAATTATTTATTCTGTAAATAGGATATCGAAATCGCTTTTACACGTCATATTATAAAAAAAATAACCTAGATGAGGTGTTTCCTATCTGAATACTCTGAGAAGAAAAACCAAACAAAGTCAGGGGTCTTCTCGTAGAAGAGGAGATAACAACATTTCACAATTACAAAAAATCTAAGTAGATACTTATCCATTATTCAATTAACAATAGTTTTTGTATCTGTATCAGAGTCACTAAAATTTTAAACCCATTTTTTGCTGAAGAGTTTTAAAACTAAATATGTATTGTACAGTCGACCGCATGCCTGTAGTAACATTTTGACCTCGAGCTGGCCTAGCATAGTACGGAACTTCAATAGAATGCGAAGCCATCTTATATTGGTTTTGTTACCACTGACGTGCTGTACCTCTACTTATAATTTCTAACGAGAATTGAAAACTTAACTGTAATAAATCGGCACCCCAATTACGTAACACACTTTCAATCACTCTGATTTTGAAGGAAATTGCTTATCCATTCCTTCATACCTTTATGTATGAAAAATTCGTCTGCTCGACAACGTAAATGACGAAATTAATGTTGTTAAATTTCTGCATTCATATCTGCGGTCTAATTGCGTCAGCGTAACACACCAGTAGTACCAATGGGTTTCATTTTGACGGTTCAACAACATTCATTGCGTTATTTACGTTTTAGAGCAGACACATTTTTCGAACATATGAAGCAATGGATTAGCAATATCCTTCAAAATGATTCAGATTGAGATTGATAGTGTGTTACGCAATTAGGGTGCTGTATTTATATTTATGGTGTACATTATAAAGAGTATTCTAATGAAAAGCATTGTTAGTGTGTTATGTAATGATCCCGCGGAAATATTTTCCCGGAATATTGGAAAAGTAAGTACAGTCAGTTAAGTCAGAACTCTGCATAACCCCTCTTCCCTTCATGCTTCCCTGCATTGTAAGAGAGGTCAGATAATGCAGACTACTCACCTTACCTAAATACCAGCAGCCAAGATTAAACTCTATTGAACTAGTAATAAGGTTGAAGAAAAGTAAGTACAGTCAATTAGAACTTTGCATAACCCCTCATCCCCTCGTCTGCATTGTAAGAGGGGTCAGATAATGCAGACTACTCACCTTACCTAAATACCAGCAGCCAAGATTAAACTCTATTGAACAAGTAATAAGGTTGAAGAAATGTAAGTACAGTCAGTTGAGTCAGAACTCTGCATAACCCCTCTTTCACTCGCCTGCATCGTAAGAGGAGTCAGATAATGCAGACTACTCACCTTACCTAAATACCAGTAGCCAAGATTGAACACTATTGAACTAGTAATAAGATTGAAGAATTTTAACTTACTTTTGAAGTTTCAGATTCCCAGACGAAGACCAGTAATATGACCGTCACTGTAAAACAAATTATTTACATTAGGTACAGATTGCATTTCACGAAAGCGCGTCGATCTTTCCAATTTATACCTTACTGCAATTGGGATGAGAATAAGATTATTTATCTCACTTCGGTCGGTTAAGTCCTTGACACAAAAGAAAATCATCATCTACCTAACCTTTTCCCAACTATGTTGGGGTCAGCTTCCAGTTTAACAGGACGCAGCTGAATACCAGTATTTTACATAGAGCTACTGCCTATCTGACCTCCACAACCCAGTTACTGGGTAATACGATACCCCTTGGTAAGACTGGTTGTCAGATTTTCGGGCTTCTGACGACTCAACCACCAGGACATACTCGTAGATACAAACCCCAGTGTCAGCCATGCTTGGCTTAGTAATAAAAATTAGGTCCCTCTCATAAGGCAGCCAATTAACTGACTTACTCGTATGTTAAATTTCACATAACATAATTTTATTATTAAGGATGAAAGCAAAATGTACTGTGTTACAGTAGGTACTTATGACTAGGCTCACCAATCGAAAACATGACGAAATGCATTTTCAAATGTGTGACGTCCAAGTGAATGGAAAATAATATAAGTAGTTAAAAATATTTATTTTTATGAGCCGTATTGTATAGCATTTTTAAATTGAATTGTATGTTGTACGCTTTTGATAACATAAAGTAATATAAGTATATAACTTGTTTTAAGACCGTGATTTCATTAATTGTTTTGGAAATCGGTGATCCACTATAGGTATGGGAAATTTGTAGAAAAACCACTTCCTCCTCCTTATAAACACAATTAACTCATATTTTCTAATAATTTAAACAAGCTCTTATTTCCGTGACGTTCATATGTTCTATTTTTTTTCTTGGTGAAGGGCGAATTTCAGTAATGAAATTAATCAGTACAACTAAACGGCCTTCAAGAGTGGTCAGTGTCGTCATTGTTGTGGAATATTAACTCTTTCAGCTCTTGAAAGCAGTTTAGATGTGGTGATTTTGTTCAGTTTAATTGGTGAAATTCACCGTTAGTATACGTATGCCTATCCAAATATACATATCTACAATACTGTCTGATTGTATTATTCTTTCACAGGGTTTCAGATGTAATCGTGGGGTGTTCCGTAAAGCTGAAGCTTTGAAATAAAATATCACTTCAAAGAAGATAATTTAAATATATGCGTCTGTATACAAGACTGATTCTTACTGCAACTCTTTTAGGATTATTTGCATGGCAAATAGAAACTAAGAAATATGGCGTATGTATTAAATTATAAATAATTTGTTATCTCAATTTGAAACGTTTGTCGCTTTATGTTTATACTAGCTGTTACCAACGACATCGTCTGCGATCCAGGGCAGTAGCCTACGTCCTTCTCAGGTCATGGTCTACCCATGTGCCAGATTTCATCCAAATCTGTTCAGCCGTTTTAGCGTGAAAGCGTAACAAATAAAAAAACTGTCAAAAATACCACGCATTAGCATTACTTGGAATGACAGCTCACTCCACGCTCACTTTACCTAAGTTGTCACGGTGAGATGGTTACAGAATCGCACTGCTGATGACATTAGGAAATGCCACTTTTGACAGCTCACTTCAAGCTCACTTCTTCAAAAAAATCACAGGATAGACCGCCTGATTCGGATGTTCACAGGTATCCCTTATAGCCCGGTAGTACGTCCTCGTGAAAGTCAGAAATTATCCCACGGGGGAAAATTTCTGACTTTCACGCGGACGAAGCCGCAGATAAAAGTCCGTACGAACATAATTTTAAATTTTCAGATACCATGCTTAGATGCAGGAGTTTGCAAGCACACTAAGAAACGACTGTGCGGCATCATAAAGAAAACTGGAGAAGTGCGATGGTTCCTAGATAAATGTGATATTTTAGAGTTTAACTGCGAATATAAGACTAGTAAGTTGGTTTTTAAGGTTTTTAAAAGTAAGACACAGACAAGAGACAAAAAGAACGTCAAATAATCGAATAGTATTAAGGCTTGGCAAAATTATATTCAGTTAGATTAGAATAAACAGAATATAGGTGTGTCCACACTACATGTATAAAATGTTTCTATAGATAGGTTAGCAATGTTAAATAATGTGGACAGAAACTTTTGTTATATAACAAAAGTTTCTGTGTACGAGTATATACATAACATAATCAGCCGATCGATTCTGTAAAAATCTGACCGTGAAAAATTAGGTGAAGTGAGCTGTCAATAGTGTCAATCCCTAGTATTAGTTGGAATGACAGCTCCACGCTCACTCCACCTAAGTTTTCACGGTGATATGGTTACAGAATCCCACTGCTAGACGCACCCTCAGAACTATACTAAACTATTTCTCAAGGTGCATCCACACCGAAGTATTTTTTGTGGAGTAACATTTGCAAGTATTAGTGGGCAACAACGAATAATATAAAGTTATTTAGTAAACTTACTAAAAGTGTACAAATTAATTTAATGTTATCGTTGCTATATATACAAAAAGTAACTTCGACGTGGATGCACTTTAGGTCTCTTTTAATGTTTCAGAATTCGTGAAGGTAAAAAAGTGGTACTGCGAACATATACCACCACTCTAAGGAAACCACATTGGCTCTAAATGAGACTAACGAAAAAATAAATGGCTTAAAGCTGGCTTTTATTTTAATAAACATTAATTACAAAATCACGCTAAACTAAATATTCGATTCAACACACGTATCATAATTTTGGACGACATGAATACACCACGGCGAAATCTGAAAGAACAGGAAAAAATAAGTAAACAATAATGCACATGAAGATCAAGATAATATCAAAACAAGAAATGGTGAAGATTCAACAAACACAAGAACAACACAAATACACTTACTGTATTTCCAATAGCAGTTGACACGAAGTAAATGGCAGAAATTTTCAAATTTTCCATACCCGAACTCATCATCGAATCCACAAACAGGTTCCTCAATCTTCTGGCAAAGTAACGCCATTGGACACCAAGGATTTGCTTTACTATCGTCACTTTGCTTATTTGGACTGAGCGAGGGATCTCCTCCAAATGATCTTCGTGATCCGGGCTGAAAAGATAGAAAATTTCATTTAATTTTTCAATTAAATATCGATGTCTTTACTTGCCTATTTCTAAAGTAGAATCATTAAAAAGAGAACAGCCGATCGATTCTGTAAAAATCTCACCATGAAAAGTTAAGTGAAGTGAGCTTAGAGTGAGCTGTCAATAGTGTCAATCCCTAGCATTAGTTGGAGTGACAGCTCACTCCACGCTCACTTCACCTAAGTTTTCACGGTGAGATAGTTACAGAATCGCACTGCTGATTTCTACAAAATTTTCTATCGTTTCAACCTTTAAAAATACTTTAGAAAAACACATATTTTTCAAAAACACATCATATTTATTTGTTAGTTGTATGACATAGTAAGTGGCACATCTTCTCTTGATGCAATAAAACCTATGCTACATATATGTCATATTTTTTTCTATTGCTATTATTTCCACTTGCCTGCAACAAAGGTAAATTTGTACTCTCTTCAACAAGAGGCGTCGGATCTGTATCACTGTTATCTCTCAACACCAAGTCTTTGGCAAGTTTGCCATATTTCGGAATGTTTTTCCCGAGTCTCAACACAGGATTATCTTTAGTATTGTCTTTAGAATTATAGTCTCTACTATTATTGTTTTTACGTTTAACTTGAGGTACCTCTTCAGCTTCCGCTTTAGTGGGCAGTTTCGGTTTTTCTAGACCTTTGCTCAAATTTTCGATCAGCTTTTTTATCATGTCTCCACTGGCGTCAACCGCTTTTATCAAATGTTCAAGCGCTTGATTTTGATGCATCAGCTTCTCTTCTATAAAACTGCTGAAACTTTCCAGTGAATTGTCTTCATTTTCCTTTTCTCGGTTTTCTGTACCCTGTAAAATAATTAAATACTTAATTCAAACCATCTACTTATAAAATATTCGCAGAGGTTGCATGAGGAAGCCATACAGGCTGAAACCTATTAGTACTCAAAAAACTATCGACATCTCGTGTCCTATATCGACATCTCGTGTCCTATTCCTACCCTCTACTAGGGGTGTCCAAGTATTGTTTTAGCTAACAATTGAATTTACATTACATGTTTTTACTTACCGTGGTTCTTAACACAGGTTTTGCACCGAACTTGTCGTCTTCCAATGAATCGATGTTTGCCATGTTTGAATAAGCAGCCACCGCCAGGACGACAAAAGCTAGAAATAGAAAATATCAAATACTTTTTAGACAGCTTTTTTCAGAATTACTAAATGCTTGAAACATCAAAATATTTATGGAGTCAAAAAGTACAAATGATTTTACGGAATAACGCATACAATCTCAGGAAAAAGGACCCACTGGGGTCATCCAGTCTTACTTATTGATTAGCGACCCTTATCGACGACAGAGACAACTGCAACAGTCGACAACATGCCGCTCGTGTATTTGAGCACCGTACTCAAATAAACGAGCCACACGCTTCAGCGGATGTCGCCGACAGGCGTCGACGGTTGCAGTTGCCTCTGTCGTTGACGTGTGTCGCTCGTGTGTATGCAAACTTAGTCCCATTCAGTCTGTAACCTCATTGAAATCTTTCTAATTACAAACTCGATTGCATTATCCCATTGGATGTCTAAAGAATTCGGTCCTTCGGTCCCCAAATTGATTGGCAGTACAAAAGCTGTCTCACCGATAACCATGGGTCTCATGATGCGTACTTGAGATCCGGGGCGCTACAAATAGGGCGATTGTGGTGCTTACTCCACTTATAGTGTTGGTAATTGACAACCAGTAGCAAGTCATTTTGATACTTGCAATTTTTGGAGACCAGTTTTTTCTTATATTTTCCTAGTTGTGTTTTCTATATAGGCACATAGTTTTCTTGGAGTTATGGTTGCATTGGCAAATACTTTACATGCATGCATCATAATCAATTCTATCATCAAGTAACATAGTATTTATAGTTAATTTTATATGGAAACAAATAGGATTTAACTGCAATAAAAACGTGTCAATTTACTAAGAAAATAGGTTCACAATCTTTTTCGTTACATTTTAGATAAACTATACATTCAAAACTCGAGATATCAGATGAGCAATTTTCGTATTTTTTAGAACGTTTGTATTCTAATCTTAGTCTCAAACTGTCAAAGACAATTAGAAGATTTTTTTGACGAATTCAAACATTTTCGCCAAGTTTTTGACATTGATTGTCGGTGAGATGAGATTGCAACAAGATTTTAAACGTCTTTATTACGCAAATTTTCTGTCTGTTCGCTCGCACCGTATAAACAGCCCATTTCGAGTATAGACAGGATATTCCTTACGTTTAACATATTATTAGCAATTACCGTCATCTCGTTACATTGATTACATCCTCTATAAATGTTTAACATTCACTAGTACGCAAATTAAATCGATTTCTGTTTACTTAAAGGTCACTTGTATCGCGAAGGTGTAATTCAGTTTAATTGTGTGGGTATAGCTTAGCAACTTGCGATAATTACGCTATATTTTGCGAACTAGATTAATAGTTTTGTTCGAATAATTGGATTCTGAGAATAATTTTAGTGAAATATTGCTAGATTATTACCTATTTCTACTTATTCCACTTACAGCCTGACTATGCTGCGGGGTAATTGAGAAGCACTATAACAGTGTATAGCTTTTATTTTGACAGTTCAACAACATTAATTGCGTTATTTACGTTGGTGAGCAGACAAATGCTTCGAACATATAAAGCAATGGATTAGCAATCTCCTTCAAAATGATTCAGATGATTGTGATTGAAAGTGTGTTATGAAATCATGGTGCTGTTTCCTTTGGGTTTCATTTACGAAAATGTCAAAGGTCAATGATCAAAAAAAAAGGTTAGATAATTTTGTATATACGAAAAATAAAACTACCTACATCTTTCCAATCCATTAGTCATCTTGAATGTTCCACAGTGAACATGCAGCAAAGTATTTAATCACTACTTTAAAACATAGGTACTTGTTTTTATCAACACTTTCTTAATTAAAACTTGCATTTTCTTTTTACTGAAAACTTAATTACCAATAAAAATTATTGCTATTTTTAAACGATCAAGAATATTACCTCGCAGTTCACCTCTCCTACATGATTTATAGTTATTAGGCACGTTCTGATTGAATACGGACGTTGATACGCCTCTCGTACATTCGATTACATTACTAAGACACACATATTACATTCTGCACGCCAATACATTGTTTGATAACCCAATTATACTGGCTGGAGATTAAGTCAACTGCATCCGTCATCGGGTTCACCGTCATACTAAACATATTTTGCTATGAAAATCATATCCAATAAGGGCTGATTTTTCCAACGCCAGATAATTGTATGCGATGAATAATTTTGAGTTTTTGACAGCTCTTCCATACAAAATCTGTCAGACGTCAATATTATTCCGCGAATAAAACTTATCTGTCGACTGAAATATCAGCCTTTAGACGAATAATATTCGAACGAAAACTGTCGCCCCCCATAACATGAGACTCAAACATATCTGACAAAATGCGGGTGTACAGGTACAGCTCTGCCGTACCCTTCCGGTAATACCTACAGGCGTGATGTTATGTTATTAATCATTATCCTTTTAGCATTAGGCAGATACTGCCATAGACACTCCAAAAAAGTGGAGGCTAATTTAATTAATAAGGCGTAATGCAATAATAATAATAATATCCCTGGACATTTCACACAGCACCATTTGTCCCAAGCTAAGCAACCTAATGCTTGTGTTATGGTAACAAGATGGCTGATAAACTACTTATATACAATTTTTTTTTTTTGTAAATACATACATATTATAGATAGAAATTAAAACACCCAGACTCAGAACAAATACATGTATGTCATACAAATATTTGCAATAGCTTTAAGCTGTCAAAATAAAAGAGTCTGGTGTATTTTCAGTCTGTTTCGCACCCCGCACCATTAAAATAACGAATAAAAAAATGACGGTCATACAAAGGAGCTTGTCATGCCCTCTCACTTGTACGTATAGCGAGTGGGTGAGAGGGGGTGATAACGCGATCATTTTTAATTAGTTTTTTTAATAGCACGGGTTTTACCAAGGCATCCAAACTTATTCTGTAACTTTGGTGTACATAATAAAGAGTACTTATTTTATCTATCTGTCTATCTTCTTTGAGGTTTATTTCCAAGCCCCTAAAGCTACGACTTCCTAGAAAAGCGGTGACTGCCCAAATAGCGTCCGCAATTTACCAGTGAATGACGTCACTGAAACGTTATTTATTAAATTAAGTTGGTGTGTTTTCTTAGAGATCGCTTTTGATATCATAAAGTCAAACCCCGCTACCCAAAGATTTAAATCGCTAGATTTGTCCTCACCGTACTATGGTCACGCGAAAAAGTGTTCATACTGAGAAGATTTTTTTTTGGGAATGGCATCTCGCAGTTCAACATTATGAGGTTGTCGTCTGCTTAGCCGGGCTTGCCTGTGGATGCCTCAATAAATTAAGGCCAACGTTAATGGCACCCTCTGTGGGGTACGGACCTCGGCTTAGGGCGTCGCTGGGAGAGGGCAGCAAGGGACAGGTTGGATCGGAATTAACTGAGAACAGTGAGCTCACACTTTATTATATAGCGGTTCACTGACAATCAAGTCAAGTCACTGCGTCATTTTGTGTCAGAGGTGTCAAAACGAAACAGAAACACGACTATCTTTTGACGCGGTAGAGAGTATATCTAACGATTTAAATCTTGGTCGCTGTCATAATTTTCATGACAGCCGTCAGTGCGGCCGTTATGTGCGGTCACCGCTTTTCTAGGAAACTTTAGCTCAACAAAAGCGCGTGGGCAGTAAAATTAACATAAATTTAAATACTATGTTTTGCCCACGGCTTCAATTAATTTAATTAATATAATATCAGATTCAGACAACAATTAATTCAGAATTAATGAATTCAACCATGAACAATATTTTAAATATAGACTTTTTACAATGCAGTTACGGAATATTATTATAAGTAGGTCTAAGCTCATATGCTGAATCTATGGTTACAGTTTGCGCGTCGATGTCCCCCTGCCACCCTGTATAGTCAATTTTGTTAGTAAAATATCTTATAACTAGTGCTAACACTAGTTATAAGATATTTTGGTATTTATTTTTTTCACGCCTAAACCACCCATTTTTTTTTTAGTAGTAAACAACCAAGAAACAAACAACAAAGTAGGTGTGTAGGTGTGTGTGGGCCTCGCCCGCATTACTGTTACTGTTAGCCTGCATCATCCCAGTGCTGGGCAAAGGCCTCTCCCCATGACTTCCAGCTCTTTCAATCCATGGCTAAAGTAGACCACTGGTCGTTTGTTTTGTCCAGCTCGTCCCGCCATCTTGTACGGGGTCTACCACGACCCTGGCACACAGGGCTCCACGTGGTGGTCATTTTGGGGAGGTCGGAAATTATCCCACGGAAACATAGTACTGGGATAAAAAGTATCCTATGTGTTAATCTCTGTGCCAAATTTCAACCAAATCCTATTAAAAGCATGATACTAATGATTGAAATACTATAGTGAATTCATGCAAGCCTAGTACTTTTTGTTAGAATACTGCTCAGAAAGTCTGGTAATATTTCAATCCTGATTCGAAAGACATGTAGCGCCATCTAGCGCCCTAAATCAATTGTGACTGTCGAAAGGTATTGTTCTTTTCTTCGGGAACAATATTTTTTTCTGGATGAAAACTACTCCTACGTCCTTTTCTATACGTATGTATATGCAAAATTTCATGATGATCGGTTTAGGCGTGAAAAGGTAACAAACAAAAAAAAACTTACTTTCGCATTTCCGCATAAGTTTCGATCCCGTGGGAATATAGGGATGAAAATTATTCTATAAGTTCCTCCTGGTCATAAACCAAATTTATGTGCCAAATTTCATCCAAATCCGTTTTGTAGTTTCTGCGTGAAAGAGTAACAAACATCCATCCATCCATACAAACTTTCACGTTTATAATGTTGTAGTAAGATATTAGATAAGATTACGATTTCAAAACCTAGCAATAGCGTTTTTTGTAATAATACCTTTTCAGTCTGCTGTTGACTCACACCCACGTTTCAGACATTTTCTCTGAAGCAGTATACTAGGGCTTTACCTCCTATACTTCCAGTATAAGATGACCCATCGATTTAACTTAGACGAAGGAAATGCACGAACAATCATGAGTGGTTAAAGGTCAGGTTAGACTGGCATATTTTACCCACGCAGGCGCCAGTAATATTCTTATTTTTAATAAAAGTTCTGGACGTATTCAATAGCGTGTAAGGTCCGTTACAATATTGTTTTAATGTAGAAGAATACTTTGTTGCTTTGATATCCGTAGAAAATGGTTTTAACTTGTGTTTGCAGATATTTATGATGGGTCGAGTCAAACGATTGTAATGTTAATTTTTCCGAGTCTGATTGTGCTTGCCGACGTCCTTTGATTTCCTACTTTAATTGTTTTCAAAACTTCCATGAGGCAAAAAAAAATGTCAGTCACATCGTCGGCATTTTTTTATTATTAATGTATTACATAAAATGTAACTGAATAATTTATGGAATGTGGTTGTAAATGTATTCAAATATTCATAAATAGCATTTATTTTAAAATGAAACGAAAAGTCATATTTATTCACAAAGACACAATAATTACAATTTACAAGCTAACACTAAAATATATAGGTAAGTATATATATTATATACAAGTAGGTATATAATAAAAAATTAAAGAAAAAAGCAAGAGCTCATTGGGCATCAAAAATTCTTCCGCATCCCTAAGAATCAAAGAATCAGCATTGCCATCCAACGTGATAATGCTGCCAGCCTTTTGGGCACTTATCTCGTTGCGATGCGGACGAATTTTTTTATGCCCAATGAGCTCCTACCTTGCATTGTTGCAGCAACCCCGTTACGGTTTGATTAAATACAACACTCACCAAAAATTGTCTTAATACGAATAACATAATTTAAAGAACTAAATAATATACTACTTATATACCAATAATTACAATAACGGCACGAACAATACTTTCATTAGATTCTATTATTAATTCATTTAATCTAGAGCGCACGTGTATTGTAGAAATTCTTTTGAATATCTTTCCACTCAGGTGAAGCTTAAAGTTCCCATTTTAATGCAGCCTCCGGCCACAAAAGAAGGTAGGAAACACATGTGGGTCACTTCCGAATGGGCTGGATTAAATATGTATAAGTATGCACTGGGGCTATTTTAAAATGTTGCCTGTATAAAATAATGTTCATGTTAGTGGTTTATTTCAATGTTACACTGCTTTTATTGGAGCTGGAAGAAAACTTGTTAATAATTTATTAGCTCTACAAATGTTAGGTTAGTAACAAATCATAATTATCTTTCAATAGTTTATGTGATAGTTTACTGTTGATCTGTCTGTGTCGTGTTCGCGGACGTGTGGAAAACGCATGTCAGTATGTCTGGAGTTCTTTGAGATGATTGTATGAATTTTAGTATATTTTTATCGTTAACTAATGCAATTATTGGCCGATTGTAGTTATAAGTTCAAGTAAAATAAATAATCAATCAACTCAGCCTATTGCAGTCCACAGCTGGACATAGGCCTCTCCCAAGCTGCGCCACGACACCTTGTCCTCCACCTTCCGCATCCAGCCCGTCCCAGCCACCTTCTTTAGGTCATCCGTCCATCTAGCTAGGGGGCGTCCCACACTACACTTGCCGATACGCGGTCTCCATTCCAGGACTCCACCAAAACCATGGGACCAGTAAAATTAATAATATATTCCTGTTTTATAAAGGTCGTTTCAAAAGTTTTTAATTTTCTATGATGAAAGTTACATACCTACTTAAATGTTTTCCAAGCCCATACATTTCTCTACAAAATACCATTCGAATACCTACGTTTATTCACTAAAAATAACCTAATTTATTTCTGAATATTTTAACACTCACTTAGACTCAGAGAAAGCAAAAATGCAACGTTGCAGCGTTTGGAAACCGTCGGGTTGTTTTCGATAAATTGGCAAACGATTTGATATTTAACCAAATATGTATGTTTTACGTAACATCAGTCTTCTTACATCTCAACCTCGCTCACGAGGTTAAAAATACTGACTATTATGACTCAATGAATGAGTCAGTATTTTCAAGATCTTTTCTTGGAATCGTTTGTGTGACGTTAGAACTGGCGTCATCTACAAAATCTAGTTAATTCCTCCTGGACATTAGACGATTTGTTTAATGTTGTTAGGTAAATACTGAAACGAAAAAAAGGTCCCAAGACTAAAATGTTAATTATTATTAATTATTTTAATTTTGTATGTTTAATACACGTTATGTAGAATACGTATTCGTTACAAAGCAAAAAAATATATGGAAAGGGATGTCATGGCAGGGGCGTTTGTTGCGCTACTTATTCTTCCCAGCTAAGAACTAGAAGGTGGTGTAAAGCGGGCGTTTTGAGGACTGTCTTCTGGAATTTTGGTGTGTGTGTTTTGGTGTGTGCAAAATGTGCTTATTCTCAGACTAATTTGAATAAATGACTTTTGATTTATTTTAATATTGTGTTCTCTCTGTAGTGAGTGCTTGCTTTCTAGAGGAGAATGTCACAACTGATGGTAGAAGAGAGTCTGTAGACATGATAAGGTTAACGAATTGGATTATTGGCAAATGACAGTCTATCGGTAGGTAATCAAAATCAAAATCACAAGTCATTTATTCAAATTAGGCTGAGAATCAGCACTTTTTGAACGTCAAAATTACAAAAGACAGTCCCCCAAAAACGCCCGCCCTTCACCACTTCCTAGTGCTATCGCTGGGAAGAAGAAGTGGCGCAACAAACTCCCCAGCAGCACAGCTGTCTGTTCAATTAAAAAGAAAATACGTGATTGGATACAATACTAGGTTACCTAGATGTTCGGTAATTAACATTACAAAACAGAACATAAAATTAAATTATTTGCCATAATATGTCAGCTAGCCACGCCAATATACCAACAAATATAATAAAAACTATACGTACTCAAGCTAAAAAATAATTAATTAAAATGTAAATAAAAAAAAACTTACTACCCAAATAAAAGCCTCCAGGCATAAAGGGCGTGACAGCTTACACATTTATGCATTGCTGGGTTCTAAGACCTGGCAGTAAGCTAATTCTGGAGAAGGAACATAAACATTGTCTTGCGTTAAACTAGGGTGACCAACTATTCTTATCGTCTAAGTAGTCGTTGATGGAATAGTATGCCTTTGAACAAAGGTTGGATTTTAGTTGAGCTTTAAACGCATTAAAAGGCAAGTCTAGAAAAGAAGAGGGTATCTTGTTATAAAAGGTTATACCAAGCCCAACAAATGAGTTATGAACCTTATGAAGCCGGTGAAAGGGGGCACGTAGTTTGTCCTTATTTCTAGTGTTAACACTGTGAATATCACTATTTTTAGTGTACAAGTGTAAATTTTGCCTAATATATAAAATGTTGGCAAGGATGAATTGTGATGCAACCGTGAGAATACCAATATCTTTAAAGAAATCTCTTAGAGAAACTCTGGCACCTAGCTGGTAAATTGCTCGAACAGCTCGCTTTTGAAGGACAAATATATTTTGTATATCAGCGGCTTTGCCCCACAGCAGAATACCGTAGGACATAACGCTGTGAAAATAACTAAAATAGACTAAACGAGCTGTATCAACGTCAGTGTATTGTCTTACTTTCCTGACGGCGTAGACAGCCGAACTGAGCCTTCCTGCTAGACTTGATATATGAGGTCCCCACTGAAGTTTGGCATCTACTGTTAGTCCTAGAAAAATTGCCGAGCCTACAGTTTCAAGCACCTCTTTATCTAAGACGATGTTGGGTCCTAGGTTTCTAACATTCGGTAAGGCGAACTTTACACATTTGGTTTTCTTGGCATTGAGAACTAAGTTATTTGACGTAAACCAATCTGTAACTATTGAGAGTGCACTGTTTACGTCGTCAAAATCTTGTCTATTCCTGTCTACTTTAAAAATAAGAGAGGTATCATCTGCAAACAGTACAACATCACAGATGCCCGTCAAATGGAATGGTAAATCATTAATGTAAACTAAGAACAAGAATGGACCCAGTATTGAGCCTTGCGGAACACCTAACTGAACTGGTAGCCCGGATGACTTCACACCATTAGCCAATCCCAAATAGCTTCGGAAGTTTGAATGCAGGTACAAAGGGACCAGGTGGGACTGCTAAAAAGTGGAAAGTTATCGTAGAAAGTTTTGGAACAGCAGAATTTTCTTCTTTAATTTATTTTAGTAAGTATCATTTTAATTAAAGATTGAGCCCGGAATTAGTGTTACTCAACTTTGAAGGAACGTCTTTTAAAACAATTTGATATTAATATTGCATCGTCCTTGCATACCCGCTCCGATAACAACAATACATATAAATATTATGTGTGTGAATACCTACATTCAAAATTAATGTTCGTCAAAATTCGAGATCTAGGTCACAACTTCTCGAAGTTGACATTGAAATAAAAAAGGAAATGTTTTGATATTTATTAAAAGATTTGTGATTAAAATTATATTATAGTTTTTAAATTAGGTATAGTTTCAAATAACCGTTTTGCCAAAATGTAAGATTTTTGATTGCATGAAAAAATTATGGTGGATTGATCAATAAATGCGTACGTTAATAGGAAACAATATGCGATTGGAAGACATGTGACATCTACCAACCCGCACTGGGCCTGCGTGGTGGATTACGACCCTCTCTCAGAGAGGCCTCTGTCCCAGCAGTGGGAAGAATATAGACTGCTTATATGGATTGTGTATCCAAAACTATATTTTTATACATTACATTACATAACGTTCGGTACGACATAAATCTAACATTTGATTGTTAAGACCCAAGTAGGCCATTGCAAGCACAAGTTGGCAAAACGGGGCCTCATCGACCCGTCACACATCCAGGGCAACTGCTGAGTTCTTACCAAACTATTCTTATAACCATGCTAACAAATGTTTTATAGTTTTTATACGATTAATTAGCACTTTGCCAGCGTTTGTCTTATGTTCTCTACCCCTTGAGAATGAAGAAGGTTTTCTCGTAGTCCACAAACGCTTAGCAGAGAGGCAGGTTATACTCTTCGGTCTTCTGTATAACCTGTCGTAGCGAATGTATGTGGTCTACGATGCTAAAGCCTTTACTGAATGACCGTGATAACTTAGGTGAAGTGAGCTGTCCTTCCTCTGGAAGCTAGGGATTCCCACTATACACAGCTCACTTCAAGCTTACTTCACCTAAGTTTTTACAGTGAGATTCCTACAGAATAAATCGACTGCAAGCCAGTGGCCTGCGTTCTAATGTTACGGTTTTTTTTTTTTTTTTTTTTTTAACTTTGCCCCACACTAGGTATATTTCTCCTGTGTCGTGGGTACGTTTACAGACATATAAACTCACATACACAAACAGCCAGACCCGGAACAACTAATTGTAGCTCATACAAATATTTGTTCCGTGCGGGAATTGAACCCGCGACACACAGCGCAGCAGTCAATCGCTTAACCACTGTGCCAACCGTGCCGTCTGCCATTTGGATCCATGATTGCACCATCACACTAATTCATCGGAGTATAATCCAATCTACACCTGTATTAAAGTGCATCATAATCATAACATGAGCGTAAAAGTTGATTTTCTGCTTTTGCGCTAGCTAACCTATTAAATCGCATAATGCATCAGACACCTACTTATTTATTCAGATGTAGCCGCAGACGCATTACGCTATAAAATACGAGTATCTAATGCGAAAATCGTAACTCTTTCATAACCGTTGTAGCAATGACAGTGAAATTATAATAATATGAATTATAACAATCACATTATAACTATAATGTAATACTTGATTGTATATAAGAGTGTAAGTTTTTAGTTCATGGTCAAAGCAATATAAAAATAAAAGCTTTTTAAAGTAACTTAATGTAATGATTTTAATAAGAGTAAGTTTTTTAGTACCACTTGTCTTTAGTACCACTTACACTACATTCAGACCTATATCTACCAAGAGGTTTGCCAATGCGTTGTCAACGTTTATGTGAAAGGTGTACTACAAAAGAGAAGAGAGGAGAACCAAGGTAACCGACATAGCACGAGGAATTGTCAAACTTAAGTGGCAGTGGGCAGGCACATTGCTCGCAGAACAAATGCCCGATGGGGCCGAAAGGTTCGGGAGTGGCGACCACGTGCCGGAAGACGTAGCGTTGGAAGGCCTCCCACAAGGTGGATCGACGACCTTGTGAAGGCCAGGAACCCGTTGGATGCGAGAAGCACAGAACCGGTCGAAGTGGAGGTGCTTGGGGGAGGCCTATGTCTAGATGTGGACGTCTTTTGGGTGAAATGATGATGATGATGACAATACTACAATAATAATACTTACCTATCATTTATTTCTAAAACATACACATCTTAGCTACTTATTATCAGAAACAGTAGTTGCGGTATTATGCGTAAATTTGAATCCCGACATATTCGTCAAAAATGTAAACAAATTTGAGTTTATGGAAAAATAACTTTAATTCCTACACAATAAAGTTCAGTTTACGCTACAACTTCAAACATTTTTATAACTTTTTCAATAGTGCTAGTCACTCTGAAATAAACTTAATAACCATTTAAATAAAGGTGATATTTGTTTAACTTGAAATAACGTCAATTTGAAACAAATAAAATTTGAATATAAATACATCCCTGGACGATTCTTTCTGAGAGGGTGTCAATCAATCTGCCTAGCTTTTTCCCAACTATGTCAGGATCAGTGTCCAGTCTAACCGGATGCAGCTGAATACCAATATTTCACATGGGGTGACTGCTTATCTGACCTCCACAACACAGTTATTAGGTAACAACCCCCCTCCCATCCCCCTTCATCCCTTTTGTCAGACTGGTTGTCAGACTTTTGGGTTTCTGACTACCTGTAAATTAATACTGATTTAAAATGAATATACTGATTTAAAATTGGTCAAGCCAAATTGTATCTCAAAACTATAAAGGTTAGGTAATTTCCTTTATTTATAGCACCTGGATACGCAAACTACTACAAAGTTTGCAAGTACGTAATAGTTTTACGAAAACGGTTAGAAGTTTCGCCATCTAGTTTTCGCTGCACGGGCTACAAAGTTGTTCTCACAAGTCTACGCCCAAATTATTCCTACTGAATGTTTGTTGTGAAACTCGTAAAAATTTGATTAAATAAACCTTTCAGCTTTGTAGGGTTAGGTAAGTTTCTTCCTTGGGCTAAGCCGGAACTAAAATGTATATGACTATGTATGTAATACTAAAAAAAGTGTTAACAGAATAAGCAAGCTGAAGTGGCAATGGGCTGATTAGCCAAATTTCATGATTATAGGTCAACGGGAAGTACCCTTTAGGTTTTGATTCCGTTGCGAGTGTCAGAATATGCGGCATAAACGGAACATAAACGCCCGCGGGTATCTTTTGTTTGCGTTGACTTAGAAGTTTGATTTATTCACTGCTTCAAGGGATTGCAGCCTTGACTATTTGATATTAATTTCAACTTGATAACTCCACGCGAAAAAAAGGGTTTTTACAGACGGACAGAAAGATGGACAACGAAGTGATCTTATAAGGTTTCCATTTTTCCTTTTGAGGTTCGGAACCTTAAAAACCACTAGGAAGAAATCATAAAGAATCAGAGCAGTATTTCATGTTTGAGACAGCTTACTGAGTACATAATGACTAGGCCTACTTACATAAATGCTTCGTTGATATTATAAGTACGTGTACATTATTGGAACAGCCAAGTAAGTACCATAGACGCCTATATTTACAAAATGCAACCATTTTCAAGGAATTTGCGGAAGTTTTGATAAACACCAAGACAATGGCAAATGTTCTAGCCTCTAGTTAGGTAAACACTTCATGGTGTCACTCATAGTGCATCCTTCGAGGGAATAAGTTTTGAAGACAGCGTATAAAATGGCCTCCAGAACAGTTTTTGGTAAGTTTTTGGTCGTATCTGAACTTTATTAGCTTCAAGTTTAAGTGGGTAAGTAATTAATTACCATGAAATAGAAGAAGGTAGTATTATTAAATACAGCAGTTTAAAAAAAAAGTAGGTACTTATTATTCGTTCTTCGGTATTGTTCGTTCTTCGGTATTGATCGTCGAGCCGTTGAGCTCCTTAAGTTCTGAGTTGAGCTACACGATTACTGACAAATGCGTGCACTGACTAGACACTCAAATCTGTGTGGCTCTTTCCTTAAACCATCTCAGACATTAATCGGCATGGTCCTCATATGGCCTTACCAGGATTATATCTGGACTTTAAAAGGGACTGTTCCCTGCGTTTGCTTCAGAGAAGCCGAATTGGAAACACCGAACTCATTTACTTTTAAAACATAAGTTACTTTTGAATCAATTTACAGAAATAAATAATATATCATTGATGGCATTTGTACCAATATTTTACATAAAAAAGATAATAGAATAAAAGATTCTTTATTACGTAGACCATATAAATTACAGTTATTTAATTACACACTTACAGACATTTTACAAAAATTACAGAGATTTTACAAAGGGTAAATATGTAAAAGCTCTAAAACGAGATAAAATTACGTTTTATCAAAGTTAATTTAAAAACTGTAAGCATAAAACTTACCTACAATAAATTTTGTGTAATTAATTGGAACCACGTTTCGTACAGATTGTTAAAAGTTGGTAAATCTCTCGCCATACATTGGCGGATTGCCAATTCTTTGCCAAAAAAGCTAAGTTCCGCAGCATACGCTGTTAGAAAAATTCGTAATTTAACTGATATAGAGACAGCCCGCTTAGTGTACTTTAGCTATTTTCATAGTGTAATGTCGTACGGTATTCTATTGTGGGGAAATGCCGCCGATATTCAGACTATCTTTGTTTTGCAGAAGCGAGCTGTTCGATCAATTTATAAATTAAGTCCGAGACACTCGCTCAGAGACAAATTTAAAGAGATTAATGTTATGACTGTGCCTTCTCAATATATTTATGAAAATCTTTTATATGCCCATAGAAACATAAAATTGTTTAAAAAATACAGTGATATCCATGATATAAATACTAGGAACAAACACAAATTTGTTGTACCTATAACAAGGCTCAAGAAAATAGGTGGCTCGTTCAGATGCCAATGTATACGCTTTTACAATAAAGTTCCAAGCCCCGTTCAAGATCTAAGCCTTAATAAATTCAAATCATTCATTAAACGTAAGTTGTGCCAGAAAGCCTTTTATACCGTTAAGGATTATATCGAGGACAAAAAGGCTTGGGATTGAGATGCTTCCAATTTTTTACCTATGTAGTGTTCTTATTTTTCTGTTTTGTTGTTGTTTTTCTTTTTTATATACACTTTGACATCAATGAATTCTATATATAAGTACTGTGACATTTGCTTACTTTGTAAAGTATTCTATTATTTTAATTATTGTGAATGTGAATACTATGTGGGTCACTTTATTTTTATTATATTTTATTTTTCTCTCTGTTCTCTTAGTTTTGTCATGGTCTGGCAGTTTGAGTAATTAATGCGGCCTACCCAAATGTCCTTTCTTTGGTATTGTTCGTCGAATCGTCGAGCTCCTTAAGTTTTGAGTTGAGCTGCACTGATTTCTGACAAATGCGTGCACTGACTGGACAGGTCCTCTCAATCTGTGTGGTTCTTTCCTCAAAAGACCATCTCAGACATCGACCTGCATGGTCTTCATATGATCTGACCAAGATTATGTCTGGACTTTAAAAGAGACTGTGACCTCTGAGTTTGTTTCGGCCTTTCTTCTCAGAGTAGTCAGATAGGAAACGCCGACCTCATCTAGTTTTAAAATATGATTGACGTGTAAAAGTGTTTGTACAAACCTACTTACAAAATAAAATCATTTATCATTTATCATTTATCATTTGCAGGCTTTGTAGCAGCTGGTTTTTCTCTCGAATAAAAGGAATGTAACAGTTCAAGCTTTAACTTATACCTACACTAATATTCACCCACGGCGTTGCCCGCGTGGAGGTCCCTAATTTCACGGGAACGGGAACGTACTACGGGGATTAAAATTATCATATGTCCTAAGTCCTGGTTAGGTCTAAATTTGATCCAAAATATATCCAAAATATGGCGAAATCCGTGTAACAAAGAGACAGATAGATAGTCATTTCATATTTAAATATTAGTATGGGTATTACGATTTGTATCCTCTTAGCAAAAAAGGAGCAAAAGTAGTGTCAACTGATAAAAAATAATTTTAAAAAATTCTGGGGGTCTACTCCGAAGTGCAAAGTGCGAATGTTCGGATCGGACCGACACATGACCGAACCGAATATTATTGAAAAATGCGAAAAAAGTTCGGATCGGCTCAGTTGGGTCGGGACCATAGTCAATATTCGAAATAGGAGTGTAGGATCGGGACCGACCGAACCAAATAGTAACTTAGTAGCAGGAAACGGCCAAACATTCGGCCGATACTACTTCGGAGTAGACCCCCTGTTCTTGATATTTTTTTTTCGATCCTATAATTTTTTACATTTGCTTTAAGATTTTTTTTTGTTTCCACATCAATCTGCCAAGCCTTTTCCCAACTATTTTGGGGTCGGTTTCCAGTCTAACCGGATGTAGCTGAATACCAGTATTTTAAATGGAGTGACAGCCTATCTGACCTCCAAAATCCAGTTACTGGGTAACAGAATACCCCTCGGTAAGACTGCTTGTCACACTTTTGGACTTCTGAGTACCCGTAACGACTGTCAAAGATCTACAAATGACACTTAGTAATGAATTTTATATTTCCAGTCATCTGCCTGTTTTGCTCCATCATAGTAATGACGGAGGCTCATGGACCCCCGAAGGAGCGGGATAATGAGGACATCGCAATGGGGCGGAAGGTAAAACATGTAATTTTCTCAATTTTTCACGAGCACCTTTAATACGTTAGGTTTAAACCTGGGAGTCATAAAACCTGGTCTTTATTAGCGTCTATATTATTATTTTTAATACCAATTCTACTAAATATTTAGGCGGAGAAAACTAATCTTGCAAGACCTTCGCAATCTTTTTAATAAAACAGACTTCAACCTGGATCCTTAAAGTCTGAGCAAGTTTAAGAACAGTAAAACTCCTCTTGGCTATTCAGAAACAGTAAATTACATAATAACATATATATATAAACTTTCAGAAACCGACGGTTACTCAATACTTTTATGGCATTCCACATGTATTCTTAGGTGGTAAACATAATTAGATCATAATGGACCCTGTCGGGCACAGCACAGTGAATAAGTGAGTTAGGAGAAGGAAGCATTTGTTAAACCATGTTATAACATTACATAGCAAACTACAATATTATAAATAATGATGCAGTTATTTTCTGAGATAAACTAATAGCTTTAATATAAAATATAAACACGTATCTATTGAGAGATGTAATAATCTTTTCCTACTATATATATTATAATACATATACATATGTATATAATATGAAAAATGCAAAAGTTTGCATGGATATGGATGGATGTTTGTTACTCTTTCACGCAAAAAGTACAGAACGGATTTGGATGAAATTTGGCACACAAATAGTTTATAACTAGGATTAACACATAGGATACTTTTTATCCCGATTTTCCCACGGGATCGAAAATTATGCGGGTGAAACCGCGGGGCGTAGCTAGTAATTAATAAATCAAATAAAATTTTAAGTCTCGAGTACTTAAGTTATGACTTTGTATGTATCACTTAGATATTCGTTTACCGAGTAGGTATAGCTAGTATTTAGCAAAAATTGTCTAAGTAAATTTAAAAGAACGTTAATTTTCTCTTCTTTTTTATTGGTGCGGGTAGTTTAATAATATTATTTTTCTAAACTAGCTTCTGCCCGCGGTTTCTCCCACGTAGAGGTTGGAAATCATTCCACGGGAGCCTGCTACTGGGATCACAAGTACCTTATGTCCTTGGCCAGGTCATCTACCTAGGTGCTAAAGGACGATGCGAAACCTAGGTACTATAGACCCCGTCCCAAAATTTTTTGTGACATGAAAAAAACAAAAAAAAACCATGAGACAAAAAATGAGAATGTGATCCAGCACACTTATTTTTCGTCCCATGTTTTTCAAATGATTAGTAAGCCAAGGGCTTTTGAATGGGATATCTCAAGTCTGTTGACTAAGTTTCAATTTCGAGGACGCTACGGTTAATCGTCCTTTCACCGGTTAAGGTGTGAAAAGATAACCGGCAGACAGAGTTACTTTCGCATTTATTGGAAGTATGGACTGTATTTTATTTAAATCTTGTTTTCCCAAAACTTTGCCACTTCCACGGCGTTGTCGGTGGCAGCGCAGAGGTCACTTTGACTGCATGTTTTGGGACACAGTGGGCAGGATAGGAGGTGGAGCATGGTTTGTGACATAGCTAGATAATACATGTGTAATATTGTCATGAAATTACATAAAATAAAGTCCCGAACTAAACTGACATAAGTTGTGCTCTACTAACAAGAGCATGTGTTCGTAAACGGCTATTCTCTAGAAACTAGTGCAAGTGGTACTGCCACAACACTTGTTACAGCTTGGCAGCATGCCATAGTATCAAGTGATCAGATATTGTTAGAATATTGTTTAGTGATCGTTCTATGGTGTTACAAGTTTGCACTTCCTCGCCTCCGGGAGATTAATATAGACCTCGGGGATAATCATTTTATTTATTAATTGCCTGTACTAAAATAAAAAATCTGATAAGTATTTCTCAGCATTTATTTTTACTCTTCGATCGTGGAAGAATGTATGTGACCATTTTCACATACCAAGACCCCTCCGTGCCTCTGAAAGCACGTTAAGCCGTTGGTCCCGGCTGTCATTCGTGGAACTTTGACAGTCGTTACGGGTCGTCAGTAGCCCGAAAGTCTGACAACCAGTCTTACCAAGGGGTATCGTATTACCCATTAACTGGGTTGTGGACGTCAGATAGGCAGTCGCTTCATGTAAAATATTGGTATTCAGCTGCATCTGGTTAGACTGGAAGCCGACCCCAACATAGTTGGGAAAAGGCTCGGCAGATGATGATTTCGGCGAAAACATTGAGTCTAAAGCACAAACGGCGGCCAAAAAGCTGGGCATCCTGTACAAGGTTAAGCGGTACTTCACACCGGGTCAGCTTTTAACCCTTTACAAAGCACAAGTCCGATCGTGTATGGAGTACTGCAGTCACCTGTGGGATGGGTCAGCTAAATACCAACTTGCCACTTAAGACTCAGTCGAGCGCAGAGCTAAGAGACTCATTGGCGATAAAAAGCTGGTGGAGGCAAAACTACACAGTTTGGCTCACCGGCGAAGTGTTGCCTGTCTGTCCGTCTTCTACAGACTGTACCTCGGGGAGTGTGCTCAAGAGCTACATGAGCTCATCCCGCCTTCACCTTTTTACCATCGAGAGTCCAGACGCACTGCGGGATACCACCCCTATTTGGTTAATATACCCTATATACGCACGAAGCGCTTCTCATCATCTTTTCTGATGCGCACAGCAAAGGAGTGGAATTGTCAGCCTGCGTCTGCATTCCTGAGTTCATACAACCCTAATCTCTTCAGGGCGAGAGTGAATAGGCTTCTTCTGGGCAAGCTCGTTCCACCGTAGATCTCATCCCTGCCTCTGGGCTGGATTGAGGTCAAGAGTGAGCCCATTGTCAATAAAAAAAAAAAAAAAAATCGTGTTATAATAGGTTTCTGAAACATTGATTACTGTGTTGTGTAACGATTGGTTTTGGTTCTAACCTCCCTATTTATGTTTATTCTTCAAGAATAAGTTACCAAAACACTTATTCTAAACATGGCTTCATTTGTAACTACCTATCAGAATCAGAATTTTATTTGTCCTATGTACCTAAAAAACATAAGTAGTTATCGTTATATCTGTTGCGATGAAAACAAACACGTCAAGTTCACTGAAAGCTGGGTTTACTACAACTCAAGCCCCGACCCACCCCTAACCCACACCCATTTGTGGTTTGATAGTTCTGCAACAGTGACGTATCAAGTCTTTTGTTTTTAGACTAGCCAGGGTAAAAAAGAAGTAGTAATTGTTTTGGTCACAGATGGGAGCCAAATGGTGCAGCATGGCCAAGGTATGCAACCACGACCGCGTGCCGATCTGCGGTCTCAGCCACGCCGGAGACATCATGGGCTTCCGGGACCTCTGCGATATGTTCGACTATAACTGTATTCGGAGGAGGAGTATGTATTACAATATTTTTATCTACTACATGTAACTTCTAGGTGCACTCATTCCTTAAATTCCTTTAAAGACCTCATCTGTGCTTTTGATCAGCCGAGATAAATCTGTGGCGGCATCTAGTTCGCCATATGGGAACTATGCATCATACTGAAGTTACGCAAAATCCTGCATCACGCAGGAAGAGTAGCATTATACAGGGTGGCAGGGACATCGACGCGTCAACTGCAACCTGAATTCAGCACATGATTATCTACAATCATGTGCTGAATTCAAGTTACCCCCCCCCACCCCGGACCCCCTTTTTTTTTCTTTTTTTTTGTGGATGGGAAATCATCAAATGACCCCTCCCGCTCTGGGTGGAGCGGAAGGGAGTGTCAGACTGTTACTGACTAAAACCCACCCGTGTTCCTTCCTTAGCCCTTTCTGTGCCAGGGCAGCGGTAAACCTTTCGGATGATCCGCCGCCGCCGCCCTGGCAGGCTTCGGCCCTATCGGGCCCCGTCCTCTGCTGACATCTCTTTGAGGCGCGCGTGGAACACAACGCGCCGTCCGGCACGGGCCTGGTCCTGATCGGACGGCGAGCTACCCATTACTCACCGCCCGCAGCCCCCCCCCCCTCCCCCCCCCCCCCCCGACCCGCGAGCGTAGAAATTTTTCGTCGGTTATAAAAAGCAGCTACCCACACGGTTTTTTTTTCAAATTTTCAACGCAGGGCTTCAGAATCCATGGTCACAGGTTGCCCACCAGACGGACAGAGTATCCTAGCTTTTCAATGGAGGATGAGTAAACTTTACACCCTGTTTCTCATAATTTATTAAATAAATAAACTTCTGGAGCTTACACCCACTACATCTGCATCACGCCTTTACGCATTGAAGAGAAAAGTTTGTTGAACACTTACGTGGAGACGAGTTTAATATAATAGACCTCGGGCTGCTGCAGAGAATTTTCTGATAGAAAATACCAATATCATTTGTTCACCCACGCCCAACGACTAACGACGTCATTGAAGCTTTTATAGAGGTATGAAAAACAGGGTGTAAAGTTCACTCATATTCTATAGAAAAGGGAGGCGGATCCTCCAACTAGACGGGTGTTGTGTCTGGCGGGCAATTGCCCAACAATTGATGTTGGGAAGTTTGTATATATGCTAATTGCGCGGTAAACTCTGCTTGCGAGATGCAGGATTTGCGTGACGTCAGTGTGACGCATTGTTCGCATGTGGCGTTGTAGATACCGCTACACTTTAAAAGACAGTCTATTTTAGAAATAACAATATTAATTTCTAATAATTGGGCAGTGGTGGCCCAGGGGTAACGGCTGTGCCTTACGAGTTGTATGTTGTAGGTACGAAGCCAGAGAGGCGCATTACTTTGTCGGCACGTCTTAAAACCACAAATTCGCAGACATGTGACATCTACCAATCCGCACTGGCTCCGCGTGGTGGGTTAAGGCCCACCCCCACTCACAGAGTGGAGGCCTGTGTCCCAGCAGTGGTAACATTATATAGGCTGAATATGTATTTGTAATTTTAGAAGTTTCTTCTTCTCGTATCAATCGATGACTCATATGTATTTTGTTCGATACAGTCCTACTCCGAAGTAGTATCGGCCGAATTTTCGGCCGTTTCCTGCTACGAAGTTACTATTTGGTTCGGTCGGTTCCGATCCTACACTCCTACACTCCTTCGAATATTGACTAGGTATGGTCCCGACCCAACTGAGCCGATCCGAACTTTTTTCGCATTTTTCAATAATATTCGGTTCGGCCATGTGTCGGTCCGATCCGAACATTGGCACTTTGCACTTCGGAGTAGACCCCTTGAACAGTTCTATCGTTTGCTTTACGTCGTACGTCCAGTAGGACGTTTCGAAATGTTGCCACTACATAAAGCGTAAAACGTTTATTGAAGATGTTTATTCTCTTAGCATGTATATTTCCTTTTTTCTTTTTTATATTCCTGTTTGTTTCTATCACATTTAAATTAAATTATATTATATTGCTTTAAGTACGCTGCACCAGTACGGGTGTTGTAATGTTTGAAATAATAACAAAATTTCGAATGATCATAATATGACCCAATTTCATTTAATATACTTTTTTTTAATATAACGACGAAATGATATAATGAATTATTGATATAATTTAATTTTACTTAATTTTTTATGGTTTAATGTACATTTTCTATCACCGACTGGCCTTGCACTGCCCGCATCCAGCGGAGTGCTGCTTTCGGTTTCGGATTACTGATCGAATTTGTAAACAATGACACTCCGGCCTCAACTTACATCACACCTTGGCGTGAGACCGTTCCACTGTCCATTATCCTCGCAGTGCATATTTGAATTAATATTCAATGAGTATACCTAATATTCGGTTACTATAATATTCAAAGGAAAGGTGCGACATTATTCTGTGTCTGGGGAATTGGGATGAGTCAATAACGCCTCATCTGGCCAGGTTGAATTTACAACTAGAACCTAATAAGATTTATATATGGAAATGTCAACCGCATAAGCATTTCTTCCTTGATTAGGAAGGAAATTCCGATGGGGTTGACATTCTTGTTCATATTACTATACCTATTTTTGAAAGAACACAACTTCCTTGCGCACATCCCCATTTATATTATGTATGACATATAGGTAATACATCGTTCAGTAGCATCAGCTGTCGAGTGAAGCATGAATTCCAGTGCAGACGTAGATAAATCGACTGTCAGTCGTATTGATTAACGCTCGATTAGCTACGAGTATACGATGCATTAAATCTCTTATGTGTCTGTAATAGGAAAATGCATCCGTTCGTGTTATCTTTAAACTTTATGAAGATAAATCTTTTTAATTGAATTCTTTGTACAGCTGTAAAAGGATCTTTTGGTGCGTGGCCAAATTTGGAACTAACGCTGTCATCTTGTTTTTAGGGTACCTCGTACCTCGAATGGAGAACGGAACCCTTATCTCACTCGCTGTCCTTCTGTCTGTCCATTTGTCAAGGCTCAGGAACGCATGGAGTTATCAAGTTGAAATTAATATCAAATACTCAAAACAGCAATCTCTTGAAGCAGTGAAAAACACAATAAAAAAGTCAACGCAATCAAAAGATTCGGGCGTCTATGTTCCGTGTATGCCACATATTTTGACATTCACAAGGGAATCAAAACCTAGGGTACTTCCCGTGGTCCTAGAATCATGAAATTTGGCAAGAAGCAATGTCTGTAGCACAAGTAAAGGAAAAAATCCGAAAACACGGGAAAATATTCGAGACACGATTCCCGTGAACTATTTATATACCTACAAATTGGTACGGAACCCTCGGTGCGCGAGTCTGACACGCACTTAACATTTCACAAAATAATTGCAAAAACTTTTACCAACAGCGCTCTCCTGTCAACATTATTTAAGTGCCAACATTTCCTTAAAGCCTTGTTGTCATCTGCTCACTGTCCAATATCGTACAAGGTTGTAACCTCTTATAAAATTACAATTCAAAGTTACATTATTTGTGAAAGACTGGAAGAACATAGAACATATTTATTAGTTTTGTTCAAAGTTTAAAACACTTTTTGATTGAATTAATATTGCTCTCTCTCTCTCTCTGTAGTCGGTCCCTCATGTCTGAGGATCGTGGTCAGCTTCGGAGTTGCATCTGGAACGGGTGATCCGCTTCCACCGGTTTCTGTCCAGTGCATCCTCTACCGTGTAGAGTTTAGAGGACGATGATTCCTTCACCTGCTCGGTCCATCTCGTGTTGGTGAACGATTGCGCGATCGCTTGCCTTCGAAGTTCCCAACCGCAATCAGTTTTTCCAAACTTATAAATATATTGCTAATCTAGGTTAACTAATTCCAGATTACAAACAGACGGCATGTCCCGACGATCGATCCCTCCTGGCCGTGTCTCGTCGACCAACCAACAGTTACTTTGATGACTAATTTCAAATCTTAATTAAAACCTACTCCATTTGAATATTCCAATTTATTCTACTCTATATTTAGACTATTCATTCATTAAATAAATGTGTATTACAATTGTATCGTTTGTTTCATTATTAGCTTTAAAAAAAAAACGAAAGAAAATACGTTTATCGCATATAAACGTAATTTCTTTCGTTTTTTTTTTCGTCTCATCCACACAAAACGGCCATCGCTGAGCAGAATGCTATGACCCCATGCGAGGCAGAGTCGCAGCGCTAGTTTTCAGCGACAGCCAGCCAGCCTCTTTTTGTCTACGTTTTAATATTATTATTTTATACAAATGGAATTATAAGGTTCCTAATTCCAATTTTTCCAAATTCAAATTTCATTTTAAAATAAAGTTTTGACTTACATAAATTTTAATGATGATTTTTTCTACATTTCAAAATGAAATAGGTACAGTTGGTAAAAAATACCAACGTAATATCAGACATCTGTTTGGCAGCCCCGGGCTAAGTGATGGAACGAGTTTTGCACTTACTCAAAGAACTCGCCTACATAAAAGAATATTAGAAAACAGCTCTGTGACCTTTCCCCTCTTGAAATAAAGAAAGCCAAAATATAATTATCTTGAGATCACCAGTTAATGAGTTTTATTTCAAACAAACTGCTCTATGTGGATAGGTACCTTATTAAAAAATATAAACTAAAGCAAATAACAGTGGTGGCCGAGTGGTGGTGGTGGTCGACTGTAGGTCGTAGGTTTAAACCTAGACAGGCGCTTTTTTGTGCACTTTATTTCATCACCACTGCTCTCAAAACGGTGAAGGAAAATATCGTGAGGAAACCGGCATGTCAATGGCAAGACATGTGACATCTACCAACCCGCACAGAACCAATGTAGTGGGATACGTTCTTCTCACTGAGAGGAGGCCTGTGTCCCAGCAGTGGGAACATTATAGGCAGATTATGCTAAAGAACTGCATCCATTATTCTAAATAGTTACGTTTGTTTTTTCATAAAAAAAGTTAATCTACAAAATTAGGGCACCAGTATTTTCACGTTACTCAATAGTAGTTTCATTCGTAGTGAAATATCAAAATAGAACATTCGATATTCTATTAGACTTAAACACGTAACTTATATTATAATAAATAAAAAATAAAAATTGTTTATTGTCACAAATCAGCAAATAGTTACAAACCTTATATGTAGATACCAATTTCTAATATCATTGACTTTTATGTACAGCTTTATAAATCCTATCAATTTGTTTGCTCTGATACACGATCTCTTAGATGTACATAGATTACGTCTCGTGGGTTAAAATATATATATTTTTAATACAAATAGGGAATATGTCAGACTGAACGAGCATGGCATTTTCCTTTATTTTTTAATATCACATGAAGATGATTTTTCCTCTAATATATTACCGGTCTATTATCGTCCCACTTCCCACCAAAGTTTAATAACAATTAATGGAGAGCCACTCGAATACACAGATAAATACATCTATCTGGGGAAACAAATTAGTTTTGACAGAAAAAACAACGAACTTGAAGTCGAAAGAAGAGTACAACAAACATGGAACAAATACTGGAGTTTAAGGGAAATCTTTAAAAGTAACCTCCCTATAAACATCAAAACGAAAGTTGCCAGATGCCAGACGTAGAAATTCACCTCAAATCTGAAAAATAAAATTACAACCTGTCAACGAGGCCCCCTAGCGCAGCATGCTCAAAATAAATAAATTACATAAAATACGGCACACAAAAATAAGGTCAATAACCAAAGCAACAAATGCATTGGACTATGCACAAAAACTCAAGTGGAAATGGGCAGGGCATGTCGCGAGGCTTAAAGATCAGAGATGGACCATAAAAGTGACATTTTGGGAAGGTCCTCCAGGTAAAAGGAGAAGAGGAAGACCGTTGACACGTTGGGAAGAAGAGATTGCAAGGACAGCCGGCCCAAGCTGGAAACAGATCGCACAGGACAGAGACAAATGGGCATCTTTGGAGGAGGCCTTCACCCAATATGGGGTTCCTACAGATATTCCCATATCAAACTAAAATTAGGTTATATTATAATAGTGAATAGTTAATAAGCAAAGCAGCACGGACACAAACTAGTTAAGCGTAATATAAGTTAGCAATAGGGAAAACAAACAATCTAAAGACAATTTAAAGAAAAACTAGATGCGAAATAAATTAATTATTAGTTAAGTAACTCAAAACCAATGTAATTAGTAGGAAATAAAAGGCTTTTTTATTTTATTTTATTTTATTTATCGTCCCACTGTAGGGCAAAGACCTCTTCTCAGACAGAGAAGGCACGAGTATTTAACGCCACACTTGCTCAAGACAGGATGGCGACTACAATATTTTTCTCTGTTACAGAATTACAAAAATATAAAAAAAGTATGAATAAAACAGCAAATTTAAAAGACATTTTTACTCATCCGATCTAAAAGAGAAGGAAAATGATCCAAACATTCTCCAACTTAACACTACCACTAATTAAAATATAATTTATATTCAATCATTTGTTTCGATATTTATGTTACCTACTTAAATACATAAATTGATCTCCTCGTGACTAGGTAACATAGTTTTAAGATAATGTAATTCTAACAAAAAATGGACATGTTAATAGTCTGAAATTAAGCGAATTTTATTTTATTTATTTTACTAACTTAACAACATAATTAACAATGATTACCTTTTACCGATTAATCATTGCTAATTATGTAAGTTATGGTTAATATGGCTAAAAAGGAAGTGACTGTCGAGATGACAGCTAATATAATATGTATATTAAAATGTTATTTATGTTTCAAATTGACATTATTTCAAGTTAAACAAATATAAACTTTATAATAATGGGAATCAAGTTGATTTCAGAGTGAACTATTGAAAAAGTTAGAAAAATGTTTGAAGTTGTAGCGTAAACTGAACTTTATTGTGTACGAATTAAAGTTATTTCTCCAGAAACTCATATTCGTTTACATTTTTGGCGAATATGTCGCAAATGCAAATTAGTTACAAGTATGGAAGAATAAGACATGATACGCCAACCGCAAATAAATTGGGATAGGGACAGGAGAATTATGATGATGCCATTTACTTACCGATTAGTACCGAAAAACTTGCACATATATACCTACACCATTTTAATAATATCTGGAACACTGCTATTTTAGTTTATCATAATCCTATTTCAAACTTTCTTGTAAACCATTATTAGTTAGTAAATTATGTTTAGAATTTCCAACAAAGATACAATTTGAGACTAAACCTGAATACACAAACATCCTGTAATTGTCTTCGATTTTGATCAACAACTTATTGGTCCCTAGTATCATATTGTCGATAGACGTTGCATAGTACCCAAACGACCAGTGTTTATTAATATCATCAGTAATGTTTATAATTAAAGGTGTTTTGTTATTAGTTTTGCAAGTTGTACTGTTGGTTGAGTCTCATATTAATAGTGATAGATCTCACCTGGTAAGCTAAGTATAATTAGAATATAGGGCTAATTTTTAACTGAAGTTTAAATCTTAATTTTACTTTTGACTCGTCTATACTTTGCAAGAGGCTTTGAGATATGGTTCATCATTTCACTCATTCATTCAGCCAAAGACATCTACTGCTGGCTGCAAACCCCAACACTTCGACGGTTCTGTGCTTCCCGCATCCAACGGGTTCTTGCAGCCTTCACTAGGACTTGGTCTGGTCTGCGGTCCACCTTTGGGGAGGCCTTCTAACGCGTCTGGAGAATGATGACCGTGTACTCCGGTACACGGTCACCACTCTCCAGTCTCCAGAGCTCATCGGCCATCTGGTCTGCGAGCAATTTCCCATGCCCACTGCCACTTAAATTTGGCAATTTTTCGCGCTATGTCGGTAACCTTGGTCCTCCTGCAGATCTTTTCATTCCTGATTCGATCACCTAGGGAAACTCCAAGCAAAGCCCTCTCCATTGCCCTTATTTCAACATTTAATGATAATATTAAAACACCAACGTCTGATACACACGGTGCGATTTAATTGCTTGTGACATACCATAAGGTAAGCAACAATAAAAGTGGCTCCATCTAAATCTAAACAGTGATCAGACAATACAAGTCATTCGTTGCTTCAATTTTATTATATGCCAGAGACAACAAAGTTGCAACGTGTAAATAGGGCTTTACAGTTTAGTTTAAAAGAAAGCTATATAGCTCTTCTCTTCTCTTCTTCTTGGTCGCGTCCTTCACTACTGAAGGTCGCGTCCCTGAAAGGCCTTCGTGTCTTTATGTGCCATATTCTTTCACTTCGTTCGGTTCTCGGCTTCTCTCAGAGCGGTCGTAACAGTCAGTCCAGTGAGGGCGGTTACTTGGTCTGACCAGTTGCGAGGTCTTTTACCATCTACCTTGCCCATGACCACCAACTTTTCAAGGTTATCTGGTCCCTAACGGGCAATGAGACCGAAGAATCTTTTCGTAACAGATTGTTGCTGTTAGGTTAAATGTATTTTAATAAAATTTATTTATCTTAGTCAGAACTGAAGAAGATATGCGAGCACGCTTACTCTTGTTTCCACGACACGGTCATCGTCTGTGGCAAGTCTGTGAATGAAGCGAGGACTTTTCTGGACCTGTGTGACTTGTACGAGTATTCCTGTGAATACACTATGGGTAAGATATTTATAATATAATTTTGAAAACAAAAGAAAAGCTCTGAGGCACCCACTGACTGACTCATCAAAGCCGACTTCGACCTAGACAGCTGAAATTTTGCACAGAGGCTTCCTTTACGATGTCATCATTTTCCTGTCCTTAACCCAATTTAATCGGGGTCGGTGCAACATATCTTTTCCTTCCATACTTCTCTATTAGTCGTCATCTCGGTAGTCATCCCCTTTCTAACCATATCATACACACAGTCCATCCATCGTTTCTTCATTCATCGACATTCATACTCAAAACTTTTCTCACGACATTTTCCTCATTCCCCCGTATCATATTACAACCGATTTCCATAAAACTTTTTACTGAAAACTTTGTAGAAGTCACTGTTGACTTCTTTTCGGTGAAGGAAATCATCGTGAGAAAACAGGCATGTCCTAGAACCAAAAATTCGAAGACATGCGACATCTAAAAACTCGCAATGGGTTCGAGTGACGTATTACAGCCCACTCCCTTTCACTGAGAGGAGGCCTGTGTCCCAGCAGTGGCAAAAATAATAGGCTGATTATGATTGTGACGACTTCTCTTCTAAAATATAATAATTATATTTTATTATATTATAATAATTATTTAAATGTATAAATGTAAACACACTCATGTAAAAATATTAATTTATTCTTTGCATGAAATAAAAGGCTTTTTTATTATTTTGGTTTTATAGTTTATTGAAATGTAATAATTATATTTTAGAAGAAAAGTTATCACAATCATAATCAGCCGGGGGTTATTAGTATTAAAAGAAAGGACCAAAATTCTTTCTTTCAGTTTTCAGGCACGTGAAAGAAGAGGAAGGTGTGTGTCCAAATCCAAAGGAGATCGGATCAGGACGTGGTTGATTAGTCAATAGAATTATAATATTTATCGATAATATGAATATTAATGCAATAATAGTGTTATATTGTATTAATATTTTGAAGTAAAACCTAAATTATTTTAATTTTGTCCGATTGTTGCGCTGTTTTCATCATCATAAAAGTTTCTAGATTTGAACAAAAGATTGACGAATGAAGTTGTTTACTTCTATTATTTTATTTATTATACTTCTACTAGTTTACTTCTATTATTTTCACTTTTTTAAATAAGTATCCAACATATGAGTTTGGATAAAAAAATATGGAGAGTTCTCTATTACATAAATCTCTTTTTTTTTTCTTTAAAACGCTGTCACGTGTTTTCCATTTACCATTTCCGTAGCTGTAAAAGAGTTATATATTTTTTATGGATGCTGTAAAATCTACAACGAATTATGACTTCATTTTTACTCCGAAACCTAGAAATGTACACCTCTCACAGAAAAAGAATATGACGTATTACAATGATAGCTGTTTTAGGTAAGTTTAGTCATGTATTTAGCTAGTTATAATTGATATAATCTAACATAGTAAGTAAATGTTTTATATATAGAACAAATCCTAAACTAAATTAACTTAAAGTATTACTTATATTTTAATCATTTGTAGTTTATTTAGTATTAGAAGTTTGTAAATATTATGTTTATTGTTAAAGTTAATAAATCACATAAAAAAAACTTAAAGTTCTAATAACATTCTTGTCACTATCGTCATCTGCCTAGCCTTTTCCCTACTATGTTGGGGTCCAGTCTTACCAGATGCAGCTGAATACCAGTATTTTACATGGAGCGACTGCCTATCTGACCTCCACGACCCAGTTACTGGGTAACACGATACCCCTTGGTAAGACTGCAGGTGCATAAATCAAAAGTAAAAAATATAATAAATAATTTTAATTATTTCAGGTATTGTTATATATTTAATATCATCAACAGACGGCCACAGCGAAGCTCTGAAAGTGAGTTGTAAGAACCAGTTATTTTTAAGGGCTATACCTCCCTATTATAATTATTTTTATCAATAAACGTTCTGTCTGCCGCTTAGCGTATCGACTTAGGGCCGGTTTTTTGATCCGTAGTTAAACTCAACCATCTGTTAAAATAGTATAATAGATAAACTAACATTTTATCTATCTATCTAACGCGTATCAAAAAACACATATTGCAAAAAATTTACACTTAGTTACTAGTTTTAACAATTGGTCGAGTAACTACGGATCAAAAAACCGGCCCTTAGTTTCGATCCCATGGGAATATCGGAAAAAAGTAACCCATGTTTAACCCTGGTTATAAACTATCTGTGTGCCAAATTTCATCCTAATCCGCTCAGTAGTTTTTACGTGAAAGAGTAACAAACATCTATCCATCCATCCTTACAAACTTTCACGTTTACGATATTGGTAGGATAATAATTAAGTATGGTATTATAACATTGTATCAAACTATAGGTTATTACTTCATCATAAAAACAAATTGTACTAGAAAGAGTAATGGCAAAATTGTATCTCGGTGAAGAAATCAATTTTGCGACAACATTCGTAATTTCGTTTGAAAATCGGATAAGACGCTAAAAGCTTTAGTGGTTTACAAATGCTTTTTTACGAGAAAAATAGACTCCGCTATTCGTTTTTTTTTATATTATCTGTATTTTACACTCCGATATTGGCAAAAGTTCATTACGTTCTACATAAAATACAGGGTGGTAGGGATATTGACGTGCAAACTGTTAGTAACCATAGATTCAATACGTGATTCTGAACACCCTTGAAACTGTTCGTCAATTAATTAAAAAAATTGTTGCTCCATATATGTATTTTGACGGCGTAGGTATTGCATGGTTCTATGAAACAGCACATGTTTTTTTTTTTCGTTAATAACACGATTCATTTCTACGCTAAAATCATGTGCTGAATAGTTACAGTTTGCGGGATTGATGTGCCTGCAACCCTGTATAATGTTAGTCGCGCTTTAACCCTGCTTGCGCGATGCAGGATTTGCTTGACATCAGTACGATGCGTAGTTCGCACGTGGCGATGTACAGTGGCCTGCAAAAGTTATTTGACATTTTTCCACTTCAACTTTGACACACCGCAATAAGATTTAAATCTCTAGTGATCCCAATGTTTGAACTGCAACCCTATTATCCCGAAATCAACTGAATGCAGGCAGCACAGGATCCACCCGGTCTATTCTGTGAAGATCTCGACGTAAACACATAGGTAAAGTGAGCTCGAAGTGAGCTGGCATTCCAACTGATTTAACCGATTGACACTTTTGTCAGCTCAGTTCTAGCCCATTTCACACAAGTTTTAAGAGAAAAGCACTACAGTTTTGGTGATGTTTGCAGGAGATCTATGCAGCAGTGGAGGTCTTATGGAGATTATGATAATAAATAAACCTACTCGGTTAAATACTTTATTTTTCACGTCGAGTATTTCATTGCAATACTTAGAATGTGCATATAAGCCCATACCGTTCCCATTGCTGCGACACTGGCCCATTCTCCCTGAAAAAGCCTGCTATAATCAACCATGCGGGCCCAGTAAACACAATATTTGCTATTCACAAATTGTATCCATTCTCACCCCTCTATATTACTACAACTAAATGTATTTCTCATTTCATATCGGATTCCACTACAACGATTTCTCGATATTCGTATTTCTCGATGTCAAACGACTATTGAAGTATGTAATAAGAGATCTAGAAAATACCTAACGCGTTCCCTCTTTGCATATTTATTAGAACACGCCTCTGCCTCCCTTATTTCATTCATCTTTTAACATTTACCTCGGCTGTAATCTCAGACATAAACTCATATTATATTTATGAAAATCTTCGGTAAAATTAGCTTTCCTTTCGATTCTGAGTACGGCATTATGAGCCTTTACTGTGTGCCTAAACACCGGTTTAGAACGAGCTAGATAATATTGGGTTTTAGGGCAAGGAAACCTAGCTAATCGAATTTTAATTATGTACATATATACGTGATCTTAAGTTAACAGGTCATTAACTTATGCAATACTTGAGCTTTCAGTCTTTATCTCTGCCGTTAGGTTTCTCAAAACTATAGCTAAGTATCTTTCTACGTAATATCTTGTAGCGTCTCCAATAAATGAACGTATGTACAGTACGCCTTTGTTATGTAAAGTGCGTTTGTCTCTATCTATCTTTATGAAAATGAAGTAAATAATATCGATGGATGTCATATTCAAGGTACACATAGTCATAATACTTTTATATGTTTTTGGCTTTCTCGTGTAATTGCAGATTGTTATTTATATGGAATATAACCAAATAGCGATCCACAAACAAACTGGTACACTTATTTGTATGTAAACATTGCAGTTATGTCTCAAAGCGCTGCTACAAAACGCTATTAAGAAAGTGTCAAGCCGTTATTTTCAGTGAACCAACCTGCTATATCGATACTGGAAATATGAAATAACGTAAGGGACATTTGGTCGAAAATGAGTTATATATATCGTTGGATTCGGAATTTTTTGCTCTATCGATTGGTATATTTAAAATCTCGATATCTTAAAAAAAATGTCCTTTACATCACAGATTTTCCGTAGGCCTAGACCATTTTTTTTCTAGAAACTGGCTGTATATGACATTATAAATTAATATTTTTATAAAAACTAATGTAAGTCTCTTTACTCACAGTATTTGGTATTTACATTAAATCAAAATCGAGTACATTTTACAACAGGTCACATAAGTTATTCCATAATTTGAGATGTTTTATTATTGTCTTATACATTAGTGTTCCCTGAGAAGGTACAAATACTATGTCCCTTACATTAAATTGTGACTCAAATTATCATAATTATATTGACCCTTTTTTTTTTTTTTTTGAGGATGGTAAATCATGAAATGACCCCTCCCGCTCTGGGTGGAGCGGAAGGGAGTGTCAGACTCTTGCTGACTAAAACCCACCCGTGTTCCTTCCTTAGCCCTTTCTGTTCCAGGGCAGCGGTAACCCTTTCGGAAGATCCCGCAGCCCTGGCAGGCTTCGGCCCTATCGGGCCCCGTCCTCTGCTGACATCTCTTTGAGGCGCGCGTGGAACACAACGCGCCGTCCGGCACGGGCCTGGTCCTGATCGGACGGTGAGTTACCCATTACTTACCGCCCGCAGGCCCGCGCCTACGGTGGCCGGGAGTCGTCACGCGGCTCCCGACGCCCAGAGCGTCTCCCGCGGCGGCTAAGGCGTGAGGTGTTTTCCCTCAGCCTCCCCGCCACCTCCTTCGCTAGCATGACTGCTTCGCAGAAGGAGGTGACTGCCTCCCACTCCCTCTCGCCCCGGACCATGGCTTACACCAGGGCCGGACGCGAGAGGTCGCCGCCGTTGCCGATCGCCTCTACGAGGACACGGCGGGGCTCCGCCCAAGCAGGGCAGACCTCCACCGTATGCTCCACCGTGTCCTCTGGGCGATCCTGGCAGTGGTGACACCCGGGCGTCTCCTCCCGCCTGATTATGTGCAGGAACCTCCCGAAACATCCGTGTCCGGAGAGGACCTGCGTCAGGCGGTACGTGAGAACGCCGTGACGCCTCTCTAGCCACTCCTCAAAGAGGGGTCTTATCGCCACTATCGTGGCGTGCCCTGCGCTGGGTTATTGCGATAGTCGCGCCTTCCATTCCGCCATGAGATCGCGCCGGAGGTCCGTCCGCTCCGCAGCGATTTGCCACGGGTGCAGAGTTTCCCCCCGGCGTAGTGCCTCCGCGCGCCAGTCATGCAGGCGCGCGAGCCATCGCCTCCAGATCCCATGGCGGCAGTCCGGCAAGGAGGCTTGCCGCCTCGCGCGAGATCGTGCGGTAGCCCCGGATCAGCCTTGTGGCTACCACCTTCTGGGGCGCGTTCAGATAGTGTGCGGCTCGAAGCCGCAGTGAACGCGCCCACGCCGGGGCCCCATGTAGGGCCATGGACCGCACGACCCCCGCGTAAAGCCTCCGGCAGGAAGCGTTTGGCCCCCTCAGGTTGGGCAGGAGGCGCTTTAAGGCGGCCCCGGCCCGTTCCAGTTTGGGGGCCAATCGTCAGAAATGCTCCACGAAGTTCCACCGGCTGTCGAGGACGAGACCCAGGTATCTCATCGTTGCCTCGACGCCGATGTGCCAATTTCAGTGCCAAAGTTTAAAGATCTCAAAAAATTATGTGACAATGGTATAATTCCAAATAGGTTTCACAATTAATATTTGAATCTTCATAATAAGAGTATAATTAAAGATAGGCTCAATGACACCGCCGATGATGAGACTGACAAAGATAATGACTAATTTTTGAGACTTTTTCAATTTATCTGTAGGCTTTCTATTAAGGAAGAAGTTAATTTGTTTTTTTTTATGTTTAATGATTACTATTTACATAAGAAGACTGATTTTTTTATTTTTTAAGTGAATTTTATTTTTATTTTGGTACAATGAGTCTAATTTTAGTAAGCCAAAATAGCTATTTTTATTGTGATTTATAACAGAATTTAATAATGTTATACTTAACTAATTTATGAGAGTACCTAAATTGCGTTTATAAAAGAGGATTAGTGAGCACAAATAAAAGTTTTGATCTCTTTTATTCGTTTATTTTTTATCCCTATGAGTCAGCAAGTAGTTTTAAACTGTATGGCATAGGCATAGTAGGTCACGAATGTATAAAATTCTATTTTTTATATTTGTTAACAGCATTAACATTATAGAGTGTACCATTAAGAGACCTTTACTTTGAAAAACTCTAAATGTTTATTTCCTTAGGTGTCCCATACATCAATGCCGTTTATTTACATCTAAAATTTTGTTAACGTATATCACTCGTATTCATTATAATTTAACGTAAGGGACATGCTATCTTTGAAACTGTAGGCTTTATTGATTTTTTACTATTTTAGCTTCAAAGAATGAAGAAATCTAAGAAACTTTGTCCTAGACACTTTTTACATAAAACATATAGTTAAAAAATTATAGCCAGTTTTGTAAGAAAAATATCTTATTTTTGCTCTCCTGAAAACCTTAGTTTTGTCCCTTACGTTATTTCATATTTCCAGTATCGATATTTAAACCATTTTTTTTTTTTTTTTTTGTGGATGGGAAATCATCAAATGACCCCTCCCGCTCTGGGTGGAGCGGAAGGGAGTGTCAGACTTTTACTGACTAAAACCCACCCGTGTTCCGTCCTTAGCCCTTTCTGTTCCAGGGCAGCGGTTAACCTTTCGGAAAATCCCGCCGCCCCGGCAGGCTTCGGCCCTGTGGGGCCCCGTCCTCTGCTGACATCTCTTTGAGGCGCGCGTGGAACACAACGCGCCGTCCGGCACGGGCCTGGTCCTGATCGGACGGTGAGCTACCCATTACTCACCGCCCGCAGGCCCGATATTTAAACCATCAAGCCGCTATTTTCGACGTATCCAGCCGTTATTTTCAAAGTATCATTCCGCTATTTTCAAAGTGTCAACGCGATATTTTTAACGTTCAAGTGTCTTGATTCTTTGAAAATAGGGGATTTTCAAAGAATCAAGACACTACAACATCAATCCTACTTAATAATATGTAACTGTTGTTTGTCTTCTTAACAGAATGAAGAAGAATGCAAGATAGCAGACCTGTGTGTCCACGACAAGGTACCGATGTGTGCCATCGACTCCTGCGGGGAGATGCGAACCTTCATCGACATGTGTGACATGCACGAGTTCAACTGTGACAGTAAGAAAGGTAACAAAAAACACTAAATCAAAAGTCTTTTATTCAAATTAGGCTGAAAATCAGCACTTCTCGAGCGTCACAGTGATCTAAATTTTCGTTAAAATAAGGTTGCCATTGGGGTTATCACCACTACCAAGCCTTTAGAAATTAGGCATACAGATAGTTTATAACCAAAATTAACACATAGGATACTTTTTATACTGATATTTCCACGGGATCGAAATTTATGCGGGAGAAACCGCGGGGCACAGTTAGTTCACAATAAGGTTTAGCACCGTAATAAAAATAATAAAAAGACTGGTGCGGGTTAGAGATTTCTAACTATAATTAAAGTAGGGTTGGAACGATGTTGTTATTTGCATTCAGTTATGCGCTTGTCTTTGTCCATAATTTAAATTCACGAAATGATACCTGGGGGCAATTCTCGTAATTTTAAGAACGTTCACAGTCTGATCTCAGTCTCAATCTGTCAAAAATACCTCTAATTTCCCTACATTTTGACAAGTTTTTGACATTTGTTTGTCGCCGAGATGAGACTGCGACTAGTTTTGAACAATCACGATTATTTTTCAATAACGAGAATATGGCCTGTGATAATAATTCAAAATATTTCTGCTTGAAATTCAAAATTCTAAATATATCTCGCTTGCCATCTGTTTAAGAATACTTTTGCAAAATTATTACAAATAATGGTGCTGTCTAGATAGGAAAATTGTTGAGAGGGTTGAGAGGAGGGCAGGAATAGCAACATACTAACCGAATGATTGATCGAGAGAACACTGTCACCCAAGAACATGAATTTCCAATTATTTTGTCGACACAATATTGATATGACTTCTCCATCATTATTTTAACAGCAGTCGACAATGTATTGACAAATTCTAAAATAACAAACAATAATTGCTTAACTTTAACATAACATCACGCCTGCAATCCCCGAAGGATTAGACAGAGGTGTAACTATAGTAAAGTATTAACTATTAAGTATAAATAAATATTTATTGGTCAACTAGGACTAGATTTTACGTGTCAAGATATATAATATAAAACACAGGCATAAAGTTTTTTAATTTAGTTAGTGGGTGCCGTATTGTTCTCCTAGATAGGTCGAAAAAATACCCAGTGTTTAGGAGAAATACTACACCAACATTTCACCAGTCATGTTTAAGTCTCATGACCATAAACCGGGCACAAATTCAGACATCTGGCTGCTACTCAGAAATACCTTTTTTTTTTTGGATGGGAAATCATCAAATGACCCCTCCCGCTCTGGGTGGAGCGGAAGGGAGTGTCAGACTCTTACTGACTAAAACCCACCCGTGTTCCTTCCTTAGCCCTTTCTGTTCCAGGGCAGCGGTAACCCTTTCGGACGGTCCCGCCGCACTCAGAAATACCGGACGGGACAACCTAAAACCCAAGACTTCATGCTCAGGAGTAGTGCTTCTTACGACCACTGTAAACCAGTGAGGCAGTCTTAATTATTTCATCATAATATAATGTATTTTCAGATTTCAAGCAGAGACCGATCCACGAATGCTGGGTGACATGTAAGCGAGGACGCTCTTTCAAGAAACCAGAATACAGAACTGACTGTAATATTAACCCCAAACCTAATATTAGAATTTAGTATTTTTTAATAAAATTTCAAAAATATCTTTCTTTTATTTCTTTAAATCCTCAATACAAGAACATTTCGTTGACAAAGTAGGAACAAATGCTGGCTGGCTAATCGCATCTTTTTTTTTTGGTGAAATTCGCCCTTCATCATCTTCATCATTTCAGCGTCAAAATCACCCACTGCTGGATATTAGCCTATCCCCTTTCTTCTGCCATTCTTCCCGGTTCCGTTCGTCCCCGTCCAGGTTTTTCCCGCGACTTTGACGATAATCATCAACCCAACGCCCTTTTTTGGCCTAACCTTGGCCAAGCCCTTAGTCGGCATTAAACTGTCAAGATTTCTTCACAATAATTATGCCTGTTAAGTCCTAACAAATGAAAGTCTGTGGGTAGTGTTCCTTCATATTAAGGCGCCTGTACGATCAGAGAACAGACTGCCTAGCATTACACAGCACAATAAGCCTATAAAATTCCCCCTGCTAGGACATGTCTGTGAGAGGAAGTGGGCTGTAATCCACCACGAGGGCCCAGTGTGGATTGGTAGATATCACGTGTCTTTGAATTTTTGGTTCTAGTAGCTACATGCCGGTTTCCTCAAGATGTTTTCCTTCGCCGTTTTAAGAGCTGTGGTGTTGAACTGCCTACGACTGCAAAATCGATCTTATCGACGGTGACGTACATTCCGTTCACAGTTATTTTATCTCTGACAGCTGCAAGCCAATAGCCACCTTATGAGAATGAGAATAAAGATCACTGTGATTTGGACAGCGATGCAAAATCATAGGTAAGATTGTGAGAGGACTGCAGCTTTATCCTATTCAGAACTGAAGTAAAACATCAAATAAAACAATTGAATACGTGAATTTAAGGCCACATAAATTCGAACTATCTTTATTTCGACTACAACCATTTTAAATTGGATAAACTTTTCGAACATTTTATTGCCTTTTCTATAGCTCTATAAAATGTTCAGGAGTTTTATTAAATAGAATTTCGTTTACACATTTTTGAACCCAAACTCATAACCGAATTCCGAAACCTCATGTTATGTGAATAAAATGGTTTTTCATAGAAACTGTGTGTTCTAGAATGTTTCAATATATTTTTGGTCTTTTAGTTACTGTTCTGACTTTAGTAAATGATATTTACGCTCATGTGGATGGAGCAAAAGTAAGTAACTTAATTTCTGTAGTAACTTAAATAAATAGCATTTAAGAACATTGGTCTATTAAATTACTATTAATTTATTGTGCCCCAGTATAACTAGAGCACAATAAATCATCAAGCAAGTTCAGAAGCAAGTTTCAGATTTTCGGAAACCTATCTGAAAACTATATTTTCGCCATTATACCCTGTCTATTAGATGACCGTTTTTTGACAGCTGTCTTAGAACGTACATCTTCCAGATTACGTAAAACTTTAAAATGCGTAATAAAATAAATATATAAACTGCCTTATCTTATTGAATTATCTTATTTATGGCTTCTACATTATAATACCGTTCTTATACATTATAATACCGTACGCGTATCAATCAATGTATTGTGTTGCTGCAATCACTAGTTCTTTCTGTCAAAAAACGGTTTACCTAATGAACAGAGTATAGTCTCGTTCCCATACCTCGTAGCAAATACTTTTTATCAATAATATTCAATGTCAGCTTTGACTTTGGTACAGTTTTGTCACTATTTTATGTGTAATTTTCAAAATTTCAGTATATCTACTGACCTGAACCTAAAGAGGATAAAAATATCTACACCGGATAAACTTCTTGTACTAAATTAACTAACAAAATAGTAAAATAAAAATATAATAACTTAACCTAACTAAAACTATTAACTTAAATAAAATATGGCGTCGTTCATCACGTATATAACTTTGACACAGAGATTCCAAAAATAGTCATCACTTACAAGTACTAATGTATTTTCAATATCACATTGAACATCCATTACCATATTTTTATCATTTACGGTTCGATGTCAACGAAAAGGTCAAATTGGTAAAGGTCAACCAAAAAACAAAATACAAAACAAATCACATATTCTGTTAAAATTACAATCCATTTCAAAATATGGCTTTTAATTTCACTTGGATTGTTACAAATGTTACAAATTGACTCTCATTCTGTTAAAGTCGCAAAAATAAAATACTCTCTTCAATATTCGGTAATATTATTATATGCACACAAATGGCGAAATATGTTTAGACTCAGACATAATAAAATAAGTTTTACAATTGGTTTTCAGTTGGAAGAGGAATGCAAGATAGCAGACATCTGTCGCCACGACCAGGTGCCGATATGTGGCATCGACTCCTGCGGGGAGATGAGGACTTTCATTGACACTTGCGACATGCATGAGTTCAATTGTGACAGCAAGAAAGGTAAGATCGAAATTTCACAAAAATGATACATTACCCAGATATTTGGGAACCTTAATTACATACAACTGCTGCAAACGACTACCATTCGAGATAATGTCCAAAAGTAATTTGGTTTGGACAGTTTGTATACATATAAACGTGTCTTGTAAAAGTACCGCGAGAAATTCTAATCTTCTTCTTTTTCTGTCGCCGGCACGACTGTACTTTAAATCTTGTTTTCCCAAAACTTTGCCACTTCCAAGGCGTTGTCGGTGGCAGCGCAGAGGTCACTTTGACTGCATGTTTTGGGACACAGACAGGAGGATAAGAGGTGGAGCATGGTTTGAGCGGAGAAACTCCATCAGGAATCTGATACCAGACACCCACTATCTGGTGCACAGCTCTAACGCAACGCCTAAAAGTAGACATAGCTTCTTAAAATCGACAGCGTCTCTGTCAAAAAACCAGGCCGATGCCCGTTGCAAACTGTGGCAGGATACTCTTCCCCCTCCTACACAACCTGGTAAAGTGGGGCTACCTTAACAGAACGACAGTAGGGTGTGATTGTGGAGAAATTCTAATAAACACAATCATAAGTATAACGACCTTCGATACGCAACACCACAATTCAAAAATTCAAACAAAGTTCTCTAAAGTCTTCAGTTTTCAATATACCTACCTATAGGTGCTGTTGAATCAAGGAATGAGAATACCTTTACTACACAATCCGACCTTTTGTTAAATCAATTGCGCTTAATTGTTCCTTAAATACCAGAATATACCTATCCCTACATCCTTACGTAGGTCGTTCGCCGATACAATACATAAAAGGACATTGATTAAAAAATCCAGGCACATCATATACAAAATCTACTGAAACTTAAATAAAAGGACAAAAACACGTCTACCAAAGTAATGGTGTAGCTATTTTCAGCACTTCGGCGACGTGTCCAGAGCCCAGACGAGGGTAATAAACTCACTATCATATACATTCAAGTCTCCTCCATAATGTACAGTAAACCGCTCTTCAATGTTAAAAAACCTATATATACTGACCTCTTATTGTATTGAAACTCCTTACTTCATAGGCCAGCTCAAAGTCAAAGTGTTACCACCAACGAGCGCTCGATTGTACTAGCAACTTACGAAACTGTTTCTATTTAAGACCTCCATTCAAGAGGACTTTTAGTACTCTAATCTTAGTATTTTCGAGCAAACTCGACTATAATCGCTAGAAACTAAGAATTGCTTTGTTTACGGCTTCTTTGTTTCAAAATGTCTGAAGTTTGGCCGAAAATAGAACTTATTTTGATTGTGGATTAGACGAAATGAGCTCTAGATTTCTTTATCTTTTTCTTCGTGTCGCTAACAGACAATTTTAGATCTGGTTGACCCAAAACTTCACCACTTCCACGTTGTCGTCGGTGGCAGCGCAGAGGTCACTCTGACTGCATGTTTTGGGACACAGAGGGCAGGATTTGAGGAGGAAAATTGTTTGCGCAATAGCTCCACAACCACAACCTCCTGCCGTACTACTTCCTACTGAAGAGCTAACTTTGGCAGGATTGTACATATTGAGAATTTACCACTGTATTTTCGATCTTATTGAAAAATCCTTTAAGGAGCCGTCATTCGATACACTCATGTGCCTCATCGCCACGGATACTTAGGAGTATCATGAGGTTTCCCAGACAGCTAAGTTTATTAGAAAAAAGTCTAGAGAAGACTACAACATTTATGGAAGTTTGAAATTGTGCCCAGACTACCTGTTATTTCTACAAAAAGTATATACCTATTGTGTTTTTTTGTCATCCTTCAACCCATTATGTCTGTGCCAAGCGACATTTTAAGCGGTGTTTTGGCACTAAAACAGACAATACTGTCTACATCTTGTTATGAACGTTGTTGACCCAGACAAAACGGATTATATAACTCTTATGACGTAAATTAACCTATTTAGAAAGGAATTTTGGACATGTGACGTGGAAGGGTATTTGAAGGGGATAAAACCACGAACCACGTGATTGCAGGTTTTAAAAGTCAATAAAATTCTGGTCAAACCGGATCTTCGGCAAACTAGAAGAATCTACCACGCGAAATCTACAGTCTGGAGAAAATCATTTAATTTGAAGAATGTATGAAAGGAACTTGTTATCAGATTGTACCCTGTTGGTTTTAATAAATAGGCTCCTTATCAAAATACCCTAAATAACATAATAGCATCTGATAATCGTATCTGAGCTGTTATCTATTTTGGTGTACAAAAAAGTATTAAGAACGCGTCATACCGTCTGCCATGCGTATGACAAGATGACCTGGGGTCTACTCGAAAGGGCAAAGTGCGAATGTTCGGATCGGACCGACACATGGCCGAACCGAATATTATTGAAAAATGCGAAAAAAGTTCGGATCGGCTCAGTTGGGTCGGGACCATAGTCAATATTCGAAAGAGTGTAGGAGTGTAGGATCGGAACCGACCGAACCAAATAGGAACTTCGTAGCAGGAAACGGCTGAACATTCGGCCGATACTACTTCGGAGTAGACCCCCTGGTCTTCTTCTTCTTAGCAATCTAAATGGACTCGGCCCAGAATTCGGGTACTTGTTTTGCGCCATCACCAGCGTGCATGAGTTTCTGTAACATGCAGCTGATAGGACACGCAGGACACGATATTAAGTGTCCCATCGTTTGTGGAACAGCTCTACATTTACACTCCAAGGCAGAGTCATCTATGAATCTCCACCTGAGAAGGGTTTCCTTGCTTCGGCCAACTTAGGTCCGGAGTCTGTTTAAAGACTTCCAGGTTACCCAAGGTAACTCATGTCCAGGTGGGAGGGCTGACCTAGTGAAGGCCGCCGGAATCCGCTGGATACGAGAATCATAGGACTGGCTGAAGTGGTGGTGATTGTCCAGCAGTAGATGTCTTTCGGCTGAAATGATGATGGTGATGACGGTCTAGACGGATTGTATGACGGTCTACCTTCGCACTTGCTTTGTTTGCATAAGTGTGACCGAAGCTTTAGCCAATTTCCTTGGTGGCATTAGATTTGCTCTAGCTAGAACCATCCTATAAGATATCAATTTCATTTGAAGCTCTTCTCTGGACCAACCAGTTTAAGTGGGCCCCCAGCGCAATAGAAAAATAAAAGAAAATGCAAACAAATCTAAGCCCTTTCGAGGTCCTACTGAAGTGGTACTAGACACCCACGCTAGTCACCCAATACTATTGTTTTAGTAAATCCAACGCTTCACGTATATAAAAGAATGTATGTAGGCAGGTATATACTGAACGTTCACATATTCGCGGAATTTTTGTATGTGTCGTTTGATGTTGGAATTTATCCTTTCGGAGAGAATTCGAAGAATTTTTGATCATAGATGTTCAAGTTGAATATTTAATCTCATAGCATATATAATACATAGTTCAAAGGAGAGTTTTGAACGATATCCTATACAAACGCTGTAGTTTAATCCCCGATTTGTTGACGTCAATCAAACTGCTTAACTTTTTTCAATTATGATAGGGTCGGATTCCAGTCTAACCGGATGCAGCTGATTACCAGTATTTTACATGGAGCGACTGCCTAGCTGACCTCCACAACCCAGTTACTGGGTATCTCGATACTCCTTGGTAAGACTGGTTGTCAGACTGTTGGGCTTTCTACTATCTGTAACGGTTGGCTAAAATCTACCAATGACAGCCAGGACCAACGGCGTTATCATTGGTCGTTCTGCCTTTAGTAGATTAAAAGCAAACGTGTTTTCCGAGGCACTGAGGGTCTCGATATATAATTGCCTGCCGAAATTGGTGATTTTTTGTGATATTGTAATTTTTAGATATTATTAAATTTTTATGGTTGTATTTTATGTTTGTATAGTTTTTAAATAGTTTTATTGAGTGTGAATAGCATCGTCTTGGAATACTGTAAGATGTTGTACTTATTGGTGTGAATAAATAAAAAAAATAATGAATTTTCAACCACCCAAGAAGTGACCGCGGCAAGGATAGCTTCACCTTCGAAAGACTCGTGCGGCTATTATCATTGAGCTACGACATTTTCATGTATTGTGTTTAATTGTTAATCATCAGGATCACATTTTGCTATTGGTATTTCAAGATTTTGAATGCTTCCCATTTGAATAATATCTGTCGGCATAAGTGCACTCTTACGTCGGAGTTTTAACTATTACAACAAGATTTATAGTGATTTTATATAATTATGCAAATGCAACTACAACTATTTCAGTCATCTTACGCAAATGAATTTAAAAGTTATTATTATGACTCCATCCGATCAGTCTTTGGCAACAAATAGATAATAACTGTATTGTGAATGTTATATTGAGCAATTTAAATAAATGCGTAACACAATAACAGTAGCAACGGCTTTAATTTTGACAGTTCTACAACATTCATTGCGTTATTTATGTTGTTGAGCACACACATTTTTAGAACATATGAAGCAATGTATTAGGAATATTCTTCGAAATGATTCAGATTGAGATTGGTAGTGTGTTACGCTATTCGGATGCTGTTCCTTATGGTCGGGCACAGTGTTATTGGCATTTGTTATTGATTACGGGCGTGATGTTATGTCCTGTATGTGTATGTGTCCTTAAAGCATCAGACCTCGGCCGATCGCTACACAGGCGTTTACACACACATCCGCACGTATTATATTCGGAAATATGAATAAGCGATTTACAAAAAAAAAAATTAAAACACTAGTAGGTACGTCATTATGTTGCTTGTAGAATAATCTGCCAAAATATCAAAATTATTTTATGTAGGTATATTAGTATGGTTTTTAATTGTGAAAATAAAGTTTTTAGAGGTATCTTCGTGTTTTCCTATCGTATCAAATTAGTTGTATTATGTTTTCAACACGTTATCTAACTAGCATATATCCTTAATAATATCATAACTGCAGTGGATCATATACTTTAAGGCATTATAAAACTTACGTTTACCTCCTGTAGTCCCCTGAATGTTCTTTTGTTTCTTATGACGTAGCTTATCGACTTCATATAACCTACTATAGTAGGTAATATTATAAATGTGAAAGTTTGTATGGATGGATGTTTGTTACTCTTTCACGCAAAAACTACAGATCGGATTTGGATGGAATTTGTCAGACAGATGGTTTATAACCAGGATCAGCATATAGGATACTTTTTATCCCGATATTCCCACGGGATCGAAACTTATGCGGGAGAAACCTCGGGGTGCAGCTAGTGTTAACATAATTGTTAAATATTCACTTTCTTTTTTCAGATTACACCCAGAAACCTGCCCACGAATGCTGGGTAACTTGCAAGCGAGGAAGAAGCTTCAAGAAACCTCTATACAATGCCGACGATTGTAACATCAACTCCATTTAAAACAACCCTTTTATAATCAAAAATATTTTTTTTAATAATAACAATATTTCTAATATTTACAAAAACATTGAACAATAACTTACAGATGTACTTATTGTTCGAGATCACAGATTTTCATTGACATTCTTAAACTATCTTACACCTAGTTATTGAAATTAAAGCCATCAGGCCAAACCGGTTTACCTTAGCATGCAATCACAATTCTATTCAATTTATTTACATAAATAATTGGAATGGAATATAAATAAATTTTACATAAATAAACATGTTAGAAATGACATAATTTTAATATTCTACGATTTATGACTTAGAATATCTTAGTTTACTCTAAACCTAATTTATTACTATACATTTCCTTCTACTTCAAATATACAAGGTGACGACATATACCACCACTTAAAATTATATTGTACCATGAATTTTTACCTTCTAAACATTTACAAATAACTTTTTCACACACATTCGATCCATCTTTGATCGTCCTTACACTATTCACACACACACACAAAAAATCTTCTCCACTTTAATGCCGATCCAAAAATCCGGCATTCTTCACAATATGGTAAATGCTCTCACGGGGAATCTTCTCAGCTTCCCTTTCAACGACCTGCATCTCTTTATTGGTAAACCAGGACTCCTTAGCAAGACCAGCAGCTACATGGGGGTTATCATAAAAGTCCCTGGACTTCAAAAGCCCTCTTGGAAGTTGGGCTTCACTGGCAGCATTCAGTTCCACTGCTGGGTGAGGATGGACCGAGGCGAGGCCTGGTGACGAGTACTCCACTCCAATAGGATGGTAAGGCTGGGCGAAGAATAGACCAGGTCTAGCCTGAGCCATCGCAAAGATGGCGGCGGTGATGATGAGAAAACGCATTTTGATCTGAAAGAGAATGGGCATTGAGTGGAAGAAGTAAATAAAATTATTTTAGAAGCGTTTCAAGTAGGCTGTGGTGTTGTGTGCGATTTGTTTTGATAAGAAAACTATAGCTATTTAGAAACATGTCCTTGACTCGTGGTTTTTGATGAATAATTACTTATACATTGAAAAATGATGAGACATTCGAAGTAACACATTAATCATTCAAATCGATTTATACGTCTTGTCCTTTGGTATCGATTCACTGAAATATTTTACGTGTACATAATATATCTACCAATGAGTATTGATGAAAACACTCTTTGAACAACACTCTTTACTACTGGAAATATCCTCTGTGTTATTGATAATCTCAAGATTTTGATTTCATAATGTCGGACATATCACTTGATCTTTTTAATGTTATTTAAAATAATGTGATCATAAGCCAAGTAGGTTTATTTATAGAAAAAGCTTTTAATAAATACGAACAAACGTATGGTTTCTTTGAATGCATTTATTCAATTTAAATGATTCTCACATTCATTCTTATCGGTAATTGGTGGTGTATCCTATGTCTTAGGAGCCGTCATTTGTTTGAACTGATTCTGTTATGTAAACTACAAAACTTGAGTGACTAAACTACACAGAGTCATTTAAAATAGGAGGAGATTGAAATCCAAGCAGTATATGTAAGTTAAATCTATTTTTTGTATATATACGGTGGTTCTAGCAATGATTAAATAATTAATTAATATAAGTTTATTGTGTAGATGTTGTAGGTAACCATGTTTATCAATAAGATGAACAAGAAGGCACGCGTGGGTGGTTATCCAGAACTAAAACAAGTTAATAATTCAGAGTTTCAGACAAACTTGAACTGACAAGGTACAAGGGTCCTATTAGTCACCCTTGAAGCACTCTCGACAAACCCGGATCTTACAGTTAAGGACTAATATTTTTTAAGATGAAAATCATATATTATGATTATCTTTTTTGTATGGTCTAAACACATCTTAAAGAGGAAAAATAAAGGTAACTAATAATTATTATGGTTGAAATCCGTAAAGGTACCTACTGCAAAAACTTTAAGCATGACGTCAACTTTTTAAATATTGGGACAGGTTAAGATTACGATTTTCTTTTGTTAATGATAGAACATAATACCTAAGAAAGGGCAAAGCTTATGAGGGTATAAACACTGGGCAAGATTATATACTATTTAACACGTAAGTTTGTATTAAAAAAGTGTTATTTTTTCACTTTTCAGAGCTTATAATTTTAGATCACCTTCAAAACTATCACATAAGTAAAACTTCCTGAATACTAAAACCTTAATAACCAAAACAAATCCAACTCAAAACGCACGCACACAACACAAAAAACGAACACACACTACACTTACAATAAGTTTCACGGTCACAGATTCAACGCAAGCGCAAGGCGGTACTGCGCGCGGGCATACAGTGCAACCAATATATAGTCGGTCCAAGTAACCTTCTACTCGCTTCCGGGACAGCTGGCCGGTTGGGAACGTCCAACTGCGATGCTGACAAGGATTTCGTATACGTTACATTAGTCAGTCATTGAGATGCGGATCAAGCGATTTTGTTTATGACATAGGGATGGCACTTTTTTTTTTGCCCTACACTAGGTTTACTCCTGTACCGTGGGTGCGTTCACAAACATTTAAACGCACATACACAAACAGCCAGACCCGGAACAACTACTTGTAGGCCATACAAATATTTGTTCCGTGCGGGAATCGAACCCGCGACACGCAGCGCAGCAGTCAATCGCTTAACCACTGCGCCAACCGTGCCGTCATTTGATCACCGTCAGTTGATCAAAGGGGCAATTCTCGTGAGTTTAAGAACGTTCACAGTCTCGTCTCAGTCTCAATCTGTCAAAAATACCTCGAATTTCCCTACATTTTAACAAGTTTTTGACATTTGTTTGTCGCCGAGATGAGACTGTGACTAGATTTTGAACGTTTCAAATTACGAGAATTGGCCTTCTGCTGTTAGATTTTCGTGAAGCAAGGTCGTGAAGGAGTCGGTAATAGATTGATTTTTGTTCTAGTACATTGTCCGTACCTACTATGAAGATGCGGATTTGTGCTTGATTAGACGGTCAAACAAAAAAAAAACTTTTAAAGAAACTGTTTATCGCTGAGAGGCAGGCTGTTGAAGCACTACTATGGAGGATCAATCCAGACGCTGACCTTAAAGATTGACCACATCCTACTAATATAATAAACGTGAAAGTTTGTATGGATGGATGGATGGATGGATGAATGGATGGATGTTTGTTACTCTTTCACGAAAAAACTACTGAACGGATTTGGATGAAATTTGGCACAAAGGTGGTCTATAACCAGGATTAACATATAGGATACTTAATATCCCGATATTCTAACAGGATCGAAACTTATGCGGGTGAAACCGCGGGGCGCAGCTAGTACAAGCATATGGCAGAAAATTATGAACGAATATCGGAAGGCACTTGGCCTACAGTGAGACAATACTTATCATAGTTTTGTAATTGCAAAAAAGGATGATGCAGCTTTAATATACGTATCTAAATAAAAACTGATATTGCTCATACCCGTTTCGAAAATAAACATTAATCATTTTAAAAGACAAAGTTCTAAAAATGAAACATCCTAACATTTATTAAACAAACCATGTCGCCAAACATACGGAGAAAGTTCGTGCTACATGTATTAAAGTAGGTAATAAGGCTTACAAAAGTCTGACATGAGCCGACTTGTGTTTACAAATGCGGAGACTAATATTAGGCTCTACTCTATTTACTTAAGCTTTTGTTTTTTTGTTGACAATGGTGTTTCATAAAAAGTTGCAAAAGTTTCTTGTTGTATGTCACTTTGATCTAGCTTAAACCTTAACGCTTTGAGCTAAGCTAGCTTACCGTACTGTGGAGTTTCAACAGAATAAGAAACTAGCTTCTATTGTTTTTTTTTTACTTCTGAAATGCGTGTTACTGTACCTATTTGATAACAAGTACTAACGATGGATTTTGTAACGCAATGTTCAACAGGAAATGTATATGAAGTCTGGAGAATTGAATTGTGCGGAAATTACAGGACTTGCTATGGCGATACTTGGGGAAAGTGAAAGAAAGACGTCATTTTAAGGATACAGGGTGGCAGGGACATCGATGCTCAAACTGTAACCATGAATTCAGCACATGAGTTTAGACCCCATAGCGTAGATATTGCACTTTTCTATGGAACAGAAGATTTTTGTATACAGGTCCAGCAGATGACATCTTTTGACTGAATGATGATGATAAATTCTTTCTTTTTCTCATGTCGCCGGCACAACTGTATTTTAAATCTTGTTGTCTCAAAACTTGGCCACTTCCACGGCGTTCTCGGACCCATCACAAACGGCTCTTTTAAAAGTAATCCCTGGAACTTAACTACTCCAGCCCTTTGTTTTATTTCAATCAATGATTATCATCATTGGAAGACCAAATGATAACAATGAAATTCCAAGGACTAATATTATGCGTCAGTTAGTTGTAGCGGGAAGCTCAAGTCCAGAGGCTTGGGGGAGGCAGTATATCTGGCAGATGACGTATTTCGACTGAATGATAATGATGTTCAAAAGGAATTTGATAGCAATAAACTTACAAGGACTAGATACCTACTGAGTTGAATTGTGAAATGATTCCACTATCAAAAGGCATTAAACCAAATCTTACTCAGTAAGCTTATGGAAATGATAAAGCAGCGCTCTTTAATAAAGTTTAAAAAAAAAAAACCTACAAGATGTAAAAGTCAATTGAGATCAATTAAAACCAGTTCTGTTCTGCCCAAGGTTTTAATTATTTTTGTACCTTCATAACAACAAAATATAAACTGGTATGGAATGCAACATATCAGGAAGACATATGATGATGAAATATGTACACAAAAAACTTATATTGCCATAAATCAAACCTTGTCGGTAAAAGTATAAGATATATTAGAATATGTGATCTATTAATAAGCCAATATTATCCTCAAAATGCCTTCAAAAACGTTCAAAAAAAAAACGGAGACATGTGACATCCACCAACCCGCACTGGGCCCGCGTGGTGGTTTACGGCCCACTGCCTCTCACCGAGAGGAGGCCTGTGTCCCAGCAGTGGACACATTACGGTCTGATTATGTTAACGTTTCTCCTCGAAAAATCTTATCTATACGTCGTGTCACTACACGTGTCACATTACCTTTATCATCAACCATGGATATATTTTCTATCAACCTACATATTACAGTCCACTACTTGATATACAATCGTCGTCTATACTCGGCTACTATTATCCAATTGCTACCTGCCACCCTGCAAATCTCGTCGCTCCACATACCCTGGCCAACCCTTCGTTTGCCACACATCACTTAGAACCAAACTAAATGAATCGTCTATTACATAATAACATACCTATTATGCTCAAGCCATTATGTATAGGTAAGTACCTATGTTTATATCATCTTATCCTCGACATTAATACCGTATCACGTGAGAAATCTCAACGCAACGTAACAAGGCTTTTAATACAGTTTGTAACAACGGGCGTATATGGAAATATAATTTATATTGTTTAAAGTTGAGCAAGCAATTTTGCGGCATGAATTCTTGGAAATCTATCTATATTTTAATATATATTCACAAAAGTATATAGTAGTGTATTTTGATTGCAAGTTGACTGATTTTGGATTCGGTATCTAGGTCGCTAAGTCCTATTTCTGTAATATATGTAATAGAATCCCAATGAACTGTCAAAGGAAAATATCCATCCCCGTGGTTACACCCGCATAAGTCTCGATCCCGAGGGAATATCGAAATAAAAAGATCTACGTCCTAATCCAGGTCATGATCTACCCATGTGCTAAATTTCATCCAAAACCGTTCAGCTGTTTTAACACCAAAGCGTAGCAAAACAAACATACAAAAAATCAAAGCTTGTCTATATAATATTAGTTTAGTTTATAGATAAACCCTAGGTGATCGATTGGCTATAGCAGTTTGATTATAGTAGGTTGCAAATCTCAGATGTTGCCAAGCACTATTTAGTTATTCAGTTGGAAAATTCTTAGTACAGGTTTCGGATAAATAGGAGACTCAAAAACAGGAAGGATTCTTAGAATAATTGGAATATATGTATTAATTAAGTCATAAGGAAACTGAAAGAAGTATGGAAGAAAAAGACTTGAAGCCGACTCACAGTAAGTTTAAGAGAAGTGTTAAGGGTAAGAGAATGATGATGATATAGAAAACTGAAAGAGAACGGGTCTTAATACACCAACCTACATAAATATTTACAACCATTTGTTACAATTTTGGGCCGAATGGAACATCAATCAATGTTAGCAAAAGAGTCCTCTAAAAGCTGTTCAAAAATCCAAAACTCGAAAGTTTTGTCAGTTTAAGGACTGATTTTTCATCATCGCCAGATAACTATTATTCGAGGAATAAAATTAACGTTTGACAGTTTTTGTATGAAATAACTGTAAAAATTTCAAAATTATTCCTTGAATAAAGTTATCAGATGATTGAAAAATTTGCCCTAAATCGAACATACGACCCCCATTCTTCTGACAGCTATTCGCTGTCAGGGGAAGGCTAATTAGTCATTGAAAATGTATCATTTTCGATTTGACAACCTGTCGAATGGTTGTGAACAGCTATGCTGAGACGACTTGAAATACAAAAGTGAAACATCTAGAACAAAGATAGAATGTGGCATAATCAGCCTATAATGTCCGCCCTGCTGGGACACAGACCTTTTCTCTTCAAGAGGGAGTGGGCTATAATCTACCACGCGGGCCCAGTGCGGACTGGTAGATGTCACATGTCTTTGAATTTTTGGTTCTTGGACATGCCGGTTTCCTCACAATGTTTTCCTTCACCGTTTTGAGAGCAGTGGTGATGAAATTATTTACCTGCCTGGGTGTATACCCACGACCTACAACTCGTACACTATGCCACCACTGCTGAGATAGAATGTTACCATTAACCAATTAAAAAGTAAGTTCACTGACAAAATCGTATAATGATTATAAGCAAATCTTCTTCACGAATACAAGTTTATTTCAAAACGCAATGTTGATTCAAATGACAAGGTTGGTGACAGCAAGCAGTAGCTTTGCAAATATTTTGAAATATACTCGAGTCATGTGATCTTCGGCTGGCATTCAAGCAACCGGTCAAGTCCGAGGTTAGACTCGCGTAGATAGTAAATGTTCTCAACTATGCAATTGTAAAAACAATGAAGACCGTTAGTAGCGAAATAAATAAATATTTTTGGTTGGGAATTTAATAGGGCGTAATTTCTTCACAAGGAGCTCGTGGGTAAATCTGCGCGAAGGTGAAGCTGCGCTTACCGGGTTCGATGATAGGTGACAATACAATAAACATCGAAACCCCTCCGTACCTCAGAAAGCACGCTAAGCCGTTGGTCCCGGCTGTCGCTCGTAGATCTTTGACAGTCGTTACGGATAGCCAGAAGCCTGGGGCTCTACTCCGAAGTGCAAAGTGCGAATTTTCGGATCGGACCGACACATGGCCGAACCGAATATTATTGAAAAATGCGAAAAAAGTTCGGATTGGCTAAGTTGGGTCGGGACCATAGTCAATATTCGAAAGAGTGTAGGAGTGTAGGATCGGGACCGACCGAACCAAATAGTAACTTCGTAGCAAGGAAACGGCCGAACATTCTGCCGATACTACTTCGGAGTAGACCCCCTAAAAGTCTGACAACCAGTCTTACCAAAGGGTAGCGTGTTACCCAGTTACGGTGTTGTGGAGGTCAGATAGGCAGTCGCTCCATATTAAGTACTGGCATTCAGCTACATTCGGTTAGACTGGAAGCCTATATATAAGACTGTTGAGAAAAAGGCTTAGCCGATAAATGAAGATGGTTGATGAAGTAGAGAAATAGATAAGGACATCTTGGTGGGGGGGTAATTTAATATGGCGTATTTTAATCACATCAGCTTAGACTGTGGCGTTCAGCACGAACCCAAGAAGCGTTGAAGAGTTATACTGTTTCTGTTTCAAATCCCTGTTGCTAGGGTTCCGTACACAAAGGGTGCCCACGGAACCCTATTACTAAGGCTCCGCTCCATGCGTTTGTCACAGGGCTGTATCTTTTGAATCCTAATAGGTAGACACTTGAAGTGTTCACAGAGCTTGTACTACTATCGCCGCAATAAGTAACAATAAGTAAAAAATAAAATAAAATTGAAAATTGAAGGGGGTCCCCATACCAAAAACGTGGGAAAGAAATATGCAGTGTTAAATATTGTACGATGGAACCCTTCGTGTGCGAGTCCGACTTGCACTTGGCCGCTTTCATAATAATTTGAGGCATAGATCGATAAACGTTACTTACCTACTTCGCGCGTTCTTGTTATTCCTGTCAGAGACAGGAACATGTCTAAGTTAGCTTTAACTTAAGATCCGAGATCTATAAACGTTACTTAGCACAAGCTTTTGTGCTAAGTAACGTTTATAGATCTCGGACTTTGAGTTCGCAGTATGGCTCTATCAATGGTTTTATAGTGTTTCCAGCTGTCGGTATCGTTCATAAGTAACTTATGGAAAGGAGTTTCTAGGAATCAATAATAAGCCGTCTTAGTAGAAGAGATAGCTTTTACACTGTTACCTGTTATGTAAAATCAATAATATTATAAAATAAGTCTCGTAATTTTAAGAACGTTCACAGTCTGATCTCAGTCTCAATCTGTCAAAAATACCTCTAATTTGCCTACAGTTTGACAAGCTTTTGACATTTGTTTGTCGCCGAGATGAGACTGCGACTAGATTTTGAACGTTTTTGATTACGGGAATTGGCCTTCTGATATTTTTTATCCGTGGAATAAAATGAACAATTAATGATGAGTTCTATTATGGAAAAACTGTCAAAAATTCAAAATGTACTCTCAGGATACGACTTATTCTAGGTGTGTTGATCAAATTTACCCTTAAAGCTGATTTTTCCATCTACAGATAACTTTTATTCGCGGAAAAAAATTGACGTTTGACAGATTTTGTATCAAAGAACTGTCAAAAATTCAAAATTATTCCTCCGCTAATATCTGGCGTTGGAAAAAGCAGCCCTTTAAAAAAATAGTAACTCTGAGTTATTCTTATCAAACTAATCTACAAAATCCGAGCCAGTGTATTCCAGTGTATATTAAAAGTGTGAAAATAGTACCAAAACAAATACATTTTTTTGTCCGTAGCACATTAAATAAAATAATACGGATTTAATACGGTTATAATTTGTTTTTTTTTAATTTTTTATTGTGTTTAGTTCAGTTTAGTTTTATGATCTTTCTGTACGAGTCGCAATAAATACTTATTCTTTCTTTCTTTCTATTATACTTGAACTCGTTACTTGTGGAGTGCATACAAAAGTTACGTTGAATCTACAGGCCACCCCTGCTGGTTCACCACTTGGCAGGGTGCCTGCTATGTAGACACCTGTAGATAAGATGAAACGTTGCCATGGATTGGAGAGCCCATTCTTGCAATGGGAAACATTCATTTATTCTTATTTTTTGTAACAATTTACAAGATTTGAGAGCCTCGTTTGACTAAACAATGCCTAAACGTTGTAGTTATTACTGATACCTATAATGGTGTTATGAATTATCTTGTAGTCTGACCGCCACTTCATCCGCGTGTTATTTCTTGATTCCCCAACCCACTCATCGCATCGCATCGCCTGCCCACGCTATTACTTTCTTTTTGCTTAGCGTTCTTTATTATTTATTTATTTAAACTGCTTGCCCACAACAAGGTACAAAGGCGGACTAAATGCCTTCCCCCTTATTACAAAACAATATTTTTCTTTCGATCTGCACCCTAATTGCGTAACCCAGGATTAATCGGAATCGGTTTCATTTTGACAGTTCTCATTCATTAATAACTACATTCATTGCGTTATTTACGTGTTCATTCATCATTTTCCTGCCCTTATCCCATGTTACTTGGGGTCGGCGCAACACGTTTTCTTCTTCCATTCTCCCCTGTCAACCGTCACGCTATCATTCACTCCCTTCTCTTTCATATCATTCCTCACACAATCCATCCATCTTTTCTTCGGCCTTCCTCTCCCTCTCCATCCATCAACATGTATATTCATCACTCTTTTAGTCACATGCGTTTCGTCCCTTCTCATCACATGCCCATACCAAGCTAAACGATTTCCTTTCAACTTTTCTGTCACTGGCGCCACTTTCAAACTTCCTCTTATATACTCATTTCTTACTTTATCCATTCTCGTCACTCCACACATCCATCTCAACATTCTCATCTCTGCTGCAATCTTCTTTCATCCGTCTTCTTCACAGCCCAGCATTCAGACCCATAAAGTACGACAGGCCTTATCACAGACTTATAAATTTTCCCCTTTAACTTGAGGGGCATCCGTGGGTCGCAAGTTGTTCCTGTGACCTGTCGCCATTTCATCCATCCTGAGTTAATCCGATGCGTTACGTCTCGGTCTACTTCGCCATCTCCTTGGACAAGCGACCCGAGGTACCGAAAGTCGGAGCAGATCGATAAGGGCGTTCCGGCGAGAGATATGGGCCAAGGACTGGAGAGACCGCCAAAATCGCAAAACAGATACTCCGTTTTGGTCCGACTTACTCTCAGGCCAACGGTCTCGAGTCTTTCCCACCACCCTTCCAATCTGCTCTGGACCTCTAAGCCGTTCTCGGCAACCAGCACAATGTCATCGGCGAACAGCATACACCAGGGAGCCTCCTCTTGGATATCCGATGTAAGGGCATCCATTATCAGCACGAAGAGGTACGGGCTGAGTGCTGAACCCTGGTGCAAGCCGACAGCCACATCGAAGCTGCCAGTAGTGCCCACTGTAGACCGGACTTGGGTACTACATCGACTGTACATCGCTCTAATCAACTGGACATACTTCCCTGGCACGCCTTTCTCCTTCAGCGCCCACCACAAAACTTCACGAGGCACTCTGTCATATGCCTTTTCGAGGTCAACAAATACCATGTGCAAGTTCTTATGCGCACCGCGCGTATTTCTCGCACAGCTGGCGGATAGCAAAGATGGCATCTGTTGTTCCTCGACCTATTTACGTGTTAAGCAGGCAAATTTTTCGAACTTATGAAGCAATGGATTAGCAATTTGCTTCAAAATGATTCAGATTCCGATTGATTGTGTGTTACGCAATTAGAGCGCAGGTTTACACCACTGACCCAGTTATTGAATTAAGAACCCAACTGATAGAGAAATGCAGTTCTTTATACAAAAATTACAGCTTAATTCGGTGCTAAGTTGTCATTTTAGTGATTAGTTATAACTTTGCCTAAATCGAAATAAAGTTCGAAATACAAGTACTGGATAGTTTAGGCTAGAACTAAAGGTACGTTTCGTTTTGTAATAAGACGGTATAGGTTTTCTCTACCATACCGTATGTTTGATTACATTTTCTCGAACGTTTAGAGGTTACATCATTTTCCCACGCGATTATCTTTACCACTCACAATATATTCATAATTAATTGTTGCAAATGGGTCACGCCTTGGAAGCAATACGTCAAATTACAAGTCACCCTGTAAACTGTTTACTATATAGATAAATAAAACTGAAGTCTCTGCTTGTAATGTCAAAATAACAGCAGCATTTTTACTAACTGTGTATGAAAGTATACTTATACGATATTTATAACAAAAAAAAATGTTTTCTGTCTGTTTATTCCGGCTAATCTCCAAAACGGCTGGACCGATTTGACGGGACTTTCACTGGCAGATAGTTGATGTTATAAGGAGTAACTTAGGCTACTTTTATTTTAGGAAAAAGAATTAGGGTTCCGCGAAAAAATAAAACACATGAATCGAATTTGTTTTCCAATACGAACGAATCCTCTGAGTTTGTTTCGGCCTTTCTTCTCAGAGTAGTCAGATAGGAAACGCCGACCTCATCTAGTTTTAAAATATGATTGACGTGTAAAAGTGTTTGTACAAACCTACTTACAAAAATAAAATCATTTATCATTTAACGCTAACGAAGTCGCAGGCAAAACTAGTCAAACCATAAACTAATAACCACATCACATACAATTTAATGCGCAGACCTTGTTATTAAATACCCTTATAAGCACTAGATCAAGACGTAATCATATTAGACCTGGTAAACGCACTTAATAGACAATCTAAGGCTGATTTAATTTCCACTCGCCTTGCGACGTTGGCTTGGTAACAATATTAAATACTTCTTGTTCTACTTTCATAAATTAAAATATATAACCTCATTCATAATCAGCCTATAATGTTCCCACTGCTGGGGCACAGGCCTCCTCTATGTGAGAGAGGGAGTGGGCTGTAATCTACCACGCCGGCGCAATGCGAGTTGGTAGATGTCACATGTCTTCGAATTTTTGGTTCTAGGACATGCCGGTTTCCTCACGTTGTTTTCCTTCACCGTTTTGAGAGCAGTGATGATGAAATAATTTACACAAAGTAAAGCGCCTGTCTGGGTTCGAACCTACGACCTATAACTCGTAAGTCGCGGTCGTTACAACTTAGCTACCACTGCTCAAAAATTGCTTCTCAACATTTGCCGTTCCTCTGGCAACTAGAAAAATACCCAGACCACAAAAATAAAAAAAATCACTATCAATCGATCTCAATCGTTAGCACCAAACTTTAGCACTTCGAAACGCCTTCAATAGACAATCAAGCTCAGAATTAGTAGACGCTCGCCTTCCGACTTCGCCTAAGGCTACGTTCATTTCCGCGCAGTGCCCACCGCTTCCGATAAATACTATGTCTACATCCGTTCTACGGCGATGTAATGACAGACTGTGTGGATTTTAGGTAGGGCTGTGGATCGTCCTTATTTCTGTTTTGTTTTTTTTTTACAAGGAGTTGTTTCTGGGAGGACATCCCCAAGAAAGAAGATCAAGTTGTTCATGAAATGTTACACAAATGAATAAAAAAACATTTATTTTGGACTAATCACTTGTAAACTTTTCATAAACCTGCCAAATTGCAAACATCTAACTAGGTAGATACAGATACCTACCTACTTTAAATAGACGGTATGAAGTTTATAATTACAGCAACGCAACTAATTATTAATTATTGACAAATGTTGCGACAATCTCATTAAGCTGTTCAGTTCAGCTGTCCCAATTTATGCAATGCAACATGGAATGAACAAACAACTAGGCTAATTTGTGGAGTGTGTTATGTTCATGTTACATTTCATCAATCTGTACCCGGATTAAGAATAGGTAGATTAACTTGATTTACTTGGGGATTCCATCACAGTTGTATAAAACAAATCTTAATTAAAAGAACTAACAATATAAGAAAATCCAAATTCAAACGTAGTGCTACGCTAAAAGTCGAACCACCAATTGTATAGGACTGATTTCCAATCGACAGATAATTTTCATTTGTGGAATAAAATTGACGTCTGACAGATTTTGGATGAAAGAACTGTCAAAAATTCAAAATTATTCCTCGGTTAAAATTATCTGGCGTTGGAAAAATCAGCCCATAGTATAACATTTTACGTACAGAAATAGATCAGTTCTTGAAAGCTTAAACTTAGTTAATAGATTTTCTCAAGTCATTACAAAATTTCTCTTCGAATAATCCTGCTACAGAATAAGGACTTGCATCGATTTTCACCGTGACCTTTAAAACGGCATCCAGTGCAACCTGCCCACGCCACACCCACGGGACTTAATAATATATTCTTAATATATAATTGATGAAAATACCTTACTGTGTTGCACAAACGCGTGTAAGAGGTATGTTAGGATGGCACACGTGTCGTACTGCAGCTTATGCCAACCCCCATGGGAAAAGGCGTGACCTTATATACAATAATATGTAACATAATCAACATAAGGCACCCTAGAGTCATTATCTGCCTAGCCTTTTCCCAACTATGTTACCAGTATTTTACATGGAGCGACTGCCTATCTGACCTCCACAATCCAATTACTGGGTAATACGATACCCCTTGGCAAGACTGGTTGCCAGATTTTCGGGCTTCTGCTTACACAATGACCAAAACGATTTTTTTTTCAAAGTAACTATTATTATTAAGAAAGCATTACCTTATGCATTTTAAATTGAGTCATTTTAAATTGAGCCATGAAATAAGATTTAATTTTCTTTTGCTCAATCGGCGGCCAGTAGGGTAAAATACATATTTTTTTTAAAACAAAGCCTATATCTAAAGTTACTGAAATCGATTCAGTAGTCAACTATGAACAAACTACTTTCAGGACTTGCGTTTATTCTGTGGTGTGATGTCATAACAAACGGTAAGTAATAGATATCGTAAAGATGACGAATAAGTGTGTCATAGTATCTTATCGACCTTATAATGGTTAGCAAAACTACTTTCTAAGAGTAGTTTTATTGGGATGTCTTTCATCTGGGCCCGTATTACCGTAATTTAAAACGTTCAAAATCTAGCCGCAGTCTCACCTCGGCGACAAACAAATGTCAAAAACTTGTCAAAATGTAGGGAAGTTAGACGTATTGTTGACAGATTGAGACTGAGATCAGACTGTGAACGTTCTTAAAATTACGAGAATTACCCCTCAGTTTACAGGGTTCAACACGGTGCACACACGGTAACGCATCTGTTATTATTAATTTATTTTTTATATACAGGAGAATCAACAGCTGTGACAGAAGGATAACGATACCTCTGATCTTGCAGCCCATATACCAGCTTCCACTTACCATCAAATGAACAGGTTGCCTGATTACCACCCAATAACGTAAAACCGACAAGGTAACTTTTTCAATCTCTATGTACTTTCTGAATTTATCTTGGACATTTCTTACATTGATGAAGGAAGAACATCGTGAGGAAAACTGGGGGTCTACTCCGAAGTAGTAACGGCCGAATGTTCGGCCGTTTCCTGCTACGAAGTTACTATTTGATTCGGTCGGTCTCGATCCTACACTCTTACACTCTTTCGAATATTAACTATGGTCCCGACCCAACTGAGCCGATCCGAACTTTTTTCGCATTTTTCATTAATATTCGGTTCGGCCATGTGTCGGTCCGATCCGAACATTCGCACTTTGCACTTCGGAGTAGACGCCCTGGACTTATAGTTAATATCAGTCTGAAATCGCCAACCAGTCTTGAGCAAACGCTTGCTCAAGACGTGTTGGCGATTTGCCACGCGGTTGTGTATACCTTTCCCTTGCAATGGGCTGTCACATGGCTGGTATTATTATTGTTATTTTTATGTTTTAACATACTATCTTGGGACCAAGGGGTCCCGGCCCTTTGGAAGGCGTACGAGGGGCCGAAGCCAACTCGCAGAGGCCCCTAAGGAAATTTTATTGAAATGTGGCACTAACCGACGATTATCCCTGTATGCACTATGCAAGTTCACCCAAGAATAACCCCCGGTTAGTGTAGGAATATTGTAGGATATAGAAAAATACAAATGTGGACTACGGGTTTGGGTGGCTGAAGTGGACTGGTTACCAATAACTATGGAAGACCTATGGCCCTTGTCTGATCGATGTTTTATATATACACGAATAAAATGGCAGGGGGTGACTTGCACATTCAATAATGGGCCCCCGGAAACTGTCGCTAGCACATAGTGACGTAGCAACAAGGGGACATGCCCTGAGGTGCTTATGAGGAGTGGAGATGTATTCCACAGCTTTCAGAACAATCCCAGAGCCCAGCAGGAAGATTTATTGTAACGCAAAAAGACCTCTGGAAGTGTTAACAATGTTATCAATCAGCCACAATTTATTCGCTTCAAGCCGCTTGCCTTCGCTGGTTGTGCTCATTTCCGTCCGCTCCGGGCTTCCGTCGAAGTAATGACTTACATCCGCATTTGCTGTTACTAAGTTCCTTACTTATTGATGTTTGACGTCTTTAGGCCTATATTTTGAATTGGCTGTTTAGTATTTTTTTAAAGAATTGCCTTGAAGGATTTCATTTTAGCTTATTGGATAAGGTATGTCGTGAATGAGTTTGTCATCGTCAACCTTCATAACGGGACTAATATTGTCATGTTGTCTTTTTGACAGGCCGACGGGTCCACATTTGTAACAACGTTAAGTACACCTATATTGTGGAATGTAATATTATTTACCTACAATTCTAATTTGAACTTTATTAGTGGTAGACAGGATATTAATTCAAAGTTACAGTTGTACTGGCAATCATGTCTGGTTTAAATAGTTTTTGTTTTTATTATATTTTAAATAGATTCTTTCATATTTTGTGAATTCTCCCATTCAAACGTTGTAGGCCTTGTAATGAGTATAGACTTGTAGGCTATATTTTATTTAGTTAGTACTTTGTTAACAGGCCTACACTGTCCTCCTGTTATCACTGTATACCTGTATACCTGTATACCTGTTAACACTGTAATTTGAAAACATTGTAAAGTCCAATTATTTTTAAAAGAGTAACTGTGGAGTTTCTTGCCGGCTTTTCTCTATAGGAAACGACCAATTGGAATCGTGCAACTAGCTTCTGACGTTTCATAAGTGCCAATGTAGTTTTATGTAAAATAAAATATTTTGATTTTATTATGAAGGAAATATTTTTATTACCACGCAGGAAATTAACGAGGCAACTAATGCACCACTCATTAATTTTGAAGCTAAACTCAATTGTCTACCATTCAACTGGCCCAATCGAGATCTTTTGCTCCAAAAATAACCCGGAATCTATTCTATTAAAAGCCGGTCAAGTGCGAGTCGGACTCGCGCACGAAGGGTTCCGTACCATTATCTATAAAAATTACGTCTGTTGTATGGGAGCCCCCTTAAATATTTATTTTATTTTTATTTTATTATTTATTATTAAAGTAAAAAATACAACTGAGTATTTATATTTCAAGTGCCTACCCCCCCTTAAGTATTTATTTTATTTTGTTTTTAGTATTTGTGGTTATAGCGGCAACAGAAATACATAATTCGTGAAAATTTCAACCGTCTAGCTATCGCGGTTCTTGAGATACAGGCTGGTGACAGACAGACGGACAGACAGACGGACGTACAGACGGACGGACAGACAGCGACGTCTTAGTAATAGGGTTCCGTTTTTACCCTTTGGGTACGGAACCCTAATAAAAACAAATGACGTCAGCAAGGTCCTGAACAATGACAACATGACAACAACAATTCAAAAGCTTTTGTATACTAAATAAAGACCTCCCACATTGTATACCCAATTGCACACTAAGTACACCAATACCCATATAAAAATGAATCGCTGAATGTGTTGCTAAGCGCAAATCTCGAGAACAGCTGAACCGATTTCGCTAATTCTTTTTTTAGAATATTCCTTGAAGTACGAGGAAAAAAAATGCAAGAAAGTTGCTTTACGCGGTCGAAGTCGGGGGCAAAAGCTAGTTATGCAATACAAACTAAAATAGAATTCTATAAAAGTGCTCTCAATTCGTATTGCAGCTTACGTAACAGTGCACAGTGGTTTTACAAGGCAGGTGAGGCCAATGCCCAGTGGTACGAATGCAGGTCAAATGATGTACAACTTCACATTTATAAATATGTATGGAGCGTTGCGACATTTCGTGTGTTGTATTTGTATGAGAATTAATTGTGCAATATTCGGTTTACCAGAGCTTAGAGATGAAGGTAAGGTACTAAGGTCTTTAGTTAGATTGGAATTTTATATTGATTTAAGTTATCTTTAGTTAATATTGTATACATAGAGAGTATCAGTGGTGGCCCAGTTTTAATATAAGATAATCATTTATTTGCTCAAACATGAGTACCTACAATACATACAACACAAAATGTTTGCCTTACAAATTGGCATGCAAATATTAATAAAATTGAAGTATAATGTCACTCAAAATAAATGTCATGTTAAATATGAGAACATTAAAAATATTATAGATAATTAAATTAGTAAACATGGTCAAAATCTCTCATAGAAAAATTCACTTAAATTATAATAGGCTTTATCTGCTAGGTAATTTCGAACTGTCTTTTTGAACGCTACGTCAGTTAACTGCTTCCAGATTTTAAGTAGTTTATATATTTATGGAGCCATGGAAAAGACACTTTTCCGCATGGCCATTTAATTGCCCCGACTTAAGAATTGTGGGACATGGACAAGCACTTTACTTTGTGCGAGTACGTTCATCACCACTACTCTCAAAACGGTAAAGGAAAACATCGTGAGGAAATCGGCATGTCCTAGGATAAAAAATTCGAAGACGTGTGACATCTACCAACACACACTGGGCTCGCGTGATAGATCACAGCCCCTCAGCCCACTCGCTCTCACCGAGAGGAGACCTGCGTCCCAGCAGTGGGAACATTAGAGGTTGATTATGCTTAGGTACTTAATGTTATAAAGAGGTAAAATTTGTGAGTTTGGACGTGTATAAAGGGTAATCTTTGAAACTACCGATCCGATTCCGAAAATTATTTCTGTAATTGGACGCTACAGTAATACCAAGTATCATATTTTATGTTAAAACATGAAACAACAGACATGTACAGAACATGCGGACGAAATCGCGGGCAGAACCTATGATTTATGAAAAGGCAGAGCCTAGTTAGCTGCGTACTGACATTATGTTAATAAGACAATTTACGAGTATTTGTTGAGTCCTATTAGAAACTATTTGAAAATAAGTATTGCTTCAAGGGTGCTGAAATGGGGCTAAAAAGCTTTTTTAATCATTAGCAGCGGGTTTCTTACACTGTTGAAGCAAACAATTTTGACAATATTTGTGCCTTTTTGTGCTCTTAATTGGTTTTTTCGTTTTCTCTAAGGACCATATTAAATTCTGTTCAGGTTAAATTCTTACGTATGTAATCAACATAACAACAACATAATCAGCCTATTATGCTCTAACTGCTGGGACACAGGCCTTTTCTCAGTGAGAGGGGGTGGGCCATAATCCACTACGCGTGAACAGTGCGGGTTGGTCGATGTCACAGATGTTTGAATTATTAGCAACACATTCATATCGTCTTTAGTTGGTTTCAATTTTGTATCTAATCACATTTTCCAACAAAATTAAATAATGTTTGAATAGAAAATCATCGACTACGATTTTATTGAAGTTATAAAACAAATGAAAAACATCTTTACAGTGATTTCAAGTTAGAATTTCAGAGGGGAATTCCCGTATTTTTTAAGAACGTTCGTATTCCAATCTCAGTCTCAATCTGTCAAAAATATAACACATTTTCATACATCTTTGACATTGATTGTCGCTAAGATGAGATGGCGACTTGAATTTGGACGTTTTTTTAAATACGAGAATTGGCCTTCAAGTTAGTTTTCTGATCCATTATTTGTTTACATTTTCACTACATACTTTTTGAACAGACAGTACTAAATTAACGTCAGCTTAAACCCAGCTATATCCAATATGCATAACTTCTAACCCAGTTTCACGTAAACATCAGCCGCCACTACAGATAAGTAATCTATTTGCATGTCCTTCGCATCGGACCTCAGACGTGACTTAACTACGCCAGAGGTTTCGTAATACGGCATGGTTTTGTTTTAAATAAACGTTTGGTGACATCAGTTTGCTTAGTCTTGTGATTTTTTATGAAATAGGTATTTATATAGATCTTATGGACCCCAGTAGCTGGGTTGTGGCGGTCAGATAGGGTCCATGTAAAAAACTGGTATTCAGCTGAATCCGGTTAGACTAGAAGCTGACCCTAACATCGTTGGGAAAAGGCTAGGCAGATGATGAGTTAGATCTTATGGGACCTTGCTTATGGAGTTTAACATCCTTTTTCGGCTAACCCCCCATTATTTTCGAAACCATTGCAAATTCTGTTCGCATGTTTGGTTAAAGCTTGGAGAACCTTGCTGGTGTAGTTTTTACAAACAAAACTTTTTCGACTAACCCACCTTTTTTTGGGGCAAGCCTATCGCCATTAACAGGGCACAAATTAACAGGGCACGAATTAACAGGGCACAAATTAACAGGGCACAAATGAACAGGGCACAAATGAACAGAGCACAAATTAAGCCTCCTCCACCTTCTCTGTCTCCTGAAGGAAAAACCCAATAACATTTTGCCCAACCTGGGAATTGAACCCAGAATCTACAGTGGTGATTATTTTGCTTTGTTTAATCAAAGCAACCAACATTATATCTGATCTGAAGATGTCCAACACCTCCTCATAGATTGTATTCGCAATAATTTTGAAAGGCAACATTTATGTAAAAAATTGAAATTAAACGCATTAGATTTAGGTAAATTCCAATCTATTCTGGCTTACCCTGCAAGGAATTAAGCTAAGCTTATTTATAAATTAATATTTAATAGTCTTAAGAAAATTTTATAAGTAACTTGCATAAGGAAATGATGGGGCTGACATGCCCTATTAATGGTTGCAAGTCCTTAATTAATAAAGAGGAAAAAAATATATCTGATAGATGCATTGATATCGTTGAGTCGACAAACGGAACGCTTTTGCTTACCACTATTAAAATTAAATGTGTGAAAGATGCCTTAGTTCATTTTTTAGCTTTTAAAAAATTGTGGCAGCATAAAATTATTGTTTGAGAAAGAAATATTTTGATTAAATATTTATATAATTTAAAAAGCTAACTTTAAATTATAGTCTTAAAATAATAATAATATGTACAACAAGTCTATAAAAACTAAAAGGAGGGGAAATAATCAAACGGCATCAAAAAATTCGTCCGCATCGCTGTCAATAGGAAACGTGCCCAAAAGTCTGGCAGCATTGCCACGTTGAATGGCAATGCTGATTCTTTGGCCAAAAAATAGGCCAGCCCCCTGGTCACGTGAAGAGTCGTTTTTCCTCATCAAGTATCAGGAAAATTATTTATTTCTCCTTAGGACCACCTTAGGACCAAAAGTACATACTTTTGGTCCTACGAAGGTACCTACATAGGTACCTTCGTATAGTACCTTTCTTGATAGTATGTCAGGACCAAAAATAAGTTCTTACTTCGCCAACATAAAAATGTTGAAACAAAACGGTAAAAATCCGCCATCGCTTCGTGAAATTGCGCAACTTTACCTTCCCTTACCGCTAACTTCGCCTTCAACAGGAAACCAATAACTCTTTAGAGCTTCGTATTGCTTCTTTCTAGAGTAGTTTTATGTACCTACCTACTGCCATAGCGCTAGGTACTGTAAACGTTGTCTGCAAAAAGGAACCTTATATCCTATCCATTAGGTTAACAGCTGTCAAAAATTAACCGTTTTTTGACAGCTGTCTTAGAACGCACATATTCCAGATTACGTAGAAAATAACTTTAAAATGCGTAATAAAATAAATATATACACTGCCTTATCTTATTTATGGATTCCTACAGACATTATAATACCGTACGTGTGTCAATCAATGTATTGTATGTTGCTGCAATCACTAGTTTCATCTGTCAAAAAACGGTTTACCTAATAGACAGGTTATACATCATTCAGGCTGGTAGAAAAATAAAAGCGTACAGGTTGCGCGTCGATGTCCCACAGCCCCTCTATATAGAAAGCATAGTAATAATATAATTATTAAACTGCCTCGTAGTGTGGTGGTCATAAGCGCTCCTTCTGAGTATGGAGTCCTGGGTTCGATTCCCAGGTCGGGCAATGTGTCTTTGGGTTTTTCCTGGATTTGTGCCCAGTTGATGATGGGAGCAGTAACCTATTATACCACTGCCTTACCCTTCGGAGATTACAGGTGTGATATTATGTTATTAAACTGGTCACATTGCTTTTATTTTTCTACGAAGCCATGTGTTTGAAAGTAAATCAGCTTTATAGTTATTACAATTTAATTAAACCTCTATATCAAAAATCGTTTTAACCTGGATACTAACTCGTACAAACACGCTAACTTAGCATTTAATACCTTCATCGTTCAAAAGTAAGTAGACACGAAACTTTTTACTAAGAAAACAATAAAAATGTTGTACGAGTACAGACGCCAGAGCATCATGGTATTACAATCTGTCAAATTTATTTAAAACATTTTCAACTTTATCGCTGAAGCATTAAAGTTAAAGGTTGATTGGGAAAATTTACAGTTTCGGGTAGCTTGACCTGCTGGCGTCTGTACCTAAAGTTGAAACAGAATATTACCAAGTAATAGTAGCCTATTCTTTTCCGTTAATAAAATATTACAAAATAGAAAATTATACAGAAATATTCCGTGCCGCGAAAAACACAATAACTGGGTTGTAAAGGGGAGATAGGAAGTCGCTCCATGTAAAATACTAGTATTCAGCTGTATCAGGTTAAACTGGAAGCCGACCCCAACACAGAGAAAATGCTAGCAGATTGATTGAACTTATAGATAATTCGAAATTCCACTTACATGACCTACTTTAAACCTTGCACACCACTATCTTATCTCTACAATTATACATACAGTACTTAGAATCAGTGATTCGATTAACCTAATTCTCAAAGGTAAACACTACAAGTTCGACAGAATATCGACAGCATACGATTATCCCATTAATTGGTACATGTAGCCGTCGAGTCACTATCTAAATAGATTCTATAATTAGTTACTGCTGTGTTGGCTGCTGTGTTGATTAATTTGAAGAATTGATTGGCTAAACTTTAACATGTAATGAGAAATCATGTTTTAGTAAGCGCAAAGATCAAAGAAATGAGATGATGTGGCAGCAACCGGGGTTAGTACCTATGTTTACCTACTGAGATGATGAAAGTTGTCGACATAGCTCACAGAATAAGCAAGCTGAAGTGGCAATGGGCCGGCCATATTAGCCGTAGAACCGATGACCGTTAGAGTAGACGTGTTCTTGAGTGGAGACCGCGAATCGGTAAACGTAAGGTGGGACGCCCTCAGGCTAGGTGGAGCGACGATCTTCGCAGGATGGCTGGTGGCAGCTGGATGAGAGTTGCCGAAAATCCAGTTGATTGGCGTGCAATAGCCTATAGCAGTGGACTGCTGATCATGAGATGATAGCTGAGAGAAATTGTATGGATGATGAGGTAATACTGCATCTACCACAAATAAACTGGGATAAGGGCAGGAGGATCGCGACTTACGAGTTGTAAGGTCTTAGGTTCGAACCCAGACAGGTGCTTTACTTTCTGTAAATTATTTCATCACCAAAGCTCTCAAAATGGTGAAGGAAAACGTGAGGAAACCGGCATGTCCTACAACCAAAAATTCGAAGATATGTGACATCTACTAACCCGCACTGGGCCCGCGTGGTTGATTTCGGCTGTCTCCCTCTCATCGAGGTAAGTGTGTCCCTGCAGTGGGAACATTATAGGCTGATATGGACGTTATTATACTATTTCAATACTAGATGATACCTACAATATATTCTTCAATAATAAACAATTCCTTTACCATTTGAATTGTATTCTGGCAACCTTAAATGGTTTGATAAATTATTATACCCTGACATTTTTACAAGTCACATTCACACCTCCTTAATTAACTATTGCTTTTGAAATGTTAAAGCAATAAATAAAATATAACAACGTAAGTCATTATCAGATGTTAGATAGTTTTTAAGATAAAAATAATTTGATAGTTAAAAATGTATGAATTATATTGTTGTTTGGAACATTCCAAGAGGCTACATACCTAAAATTAAATGGACTGTTAACATTTATCGTTGTATTCGTGTCATCATCATCGTTTAAGCCGAAATATATCCCTTGCTGGATATAAGTAAGTAGTTTATCAGCCATCTTGTTACCATAACACAAGCATTAGGTTGCTTAGTTTGGGACAAATGGTGCTGTGTGAAAAGTCCAGGGATATTATTATTATTATTATATATTTCTATTATATATATCTATTAAATCAATCAAGATTAATTTTGAATACTTCTATATTAGATACCTCTTCCTGATTGGTAGTAACTTTTTACATATATTTTTTTTCTTATCTCTTAAGAAAATTGCAAACTATAGTTTTGTATAATTTAGAAGCATTTTTTAAATTTTGTAAATGTAAGAACCATGGATCCGTTTTTTATGATATTTTGATGTTGACTTGAAAGAGCATGGCAGTTGAGAATATGTCATGCTCACTTAAATGTCTCACTGATGGTGGCGCGTGTGTTGGATCATTCGGTTCCCTACAAAATGGTTGAGCTGGGTGGTGCTGATCCACGCGTCATGTTCGTGAACGGGCGCCGTTGGTTGTGACTGGTCATCTCTTAACTGCCAGGGCTTATTTTTAATGTTATATTTTAAATTGTTTCTTTTTTACATTGTTCTCACATATAGAAGCAATAAGAATAATGTACCTAGGACTTTGTAATAATATCCTGATTTAAAAGAGTGTCCGTGGAGTTTCTTGCCCGTTCTTCTCCATAGAGATCTACGTTTTTGGAATGGGCGACTAGCTTCAACTTTCTGACTAACTGACCGACAATTCAAATGTGCCTGTAAATGGTTCAATTGAAATAAATGATTTGAGTTTGAGTTTTTGAATTATCCCTTGCATAGGCCGCACCACCACTCGACCGGTTCTATGCTTCCCGCAACCTGCCGATTCCTGCGGCCTTCACAACGTCATCGGTCCACCTTGTGTGAGGCCTTCTAACGCTACGTGTTCTGGTACGCGGTCGCCACTCCAGAAACTTTCGACCCCACCGGCTGTCTGTTCTGCAAGCAATGTGCCCTATATTCTAGTATTTAAACCATTAAAACAGCATTCAGTAATGGTCATACTTAACTCCGCTGCTACCTTGCGATTGATTTTATTTTTAGCATGGCATGAGCATACTAATTTAGTTAGTTTTAGTTTTTATCATTGTTCCACTCAACCAAAGCACCTGCCATCTAACCTCTCCACCACCCTTGGTTGAATGGTAGAGAATGCCTAAGGCATTAAGTTCGCCTTTGTAACTTTTTGTGCGAAAAGTTTAAATAAATAAATAATACGAGAAGCTAATCCAAATGAAAAGCCTATATCCTATCAGATTACCGATGATTTTTCATTAACATTCGTTCTTACGATCAACCTTTTCCAAACTAAATATAATTCTACGTTTCACTCAAAATCCTAATCCAAACAGTATATTCGTGCCATCATATGCAATATGCAATAAAGCACAAACACACAAAGGGCCAGTAAATCTCAGCAGTAACGCAACACCAATCATAGCCCGTCATGTGATTCGACCAACGCCAACAGTTTCAACATAATATAATTCGCGGAGTAATTCTACAGCCTTTTCTATTTCGCTATCTGCAATCGCAACAATGATGGTGGCCTTGACATTAACATACTTGGACAACTTAAGTGCACTGTTGCGAATCGTCATGTGATTTTTGAATTTTGGATTAGTTAAATAAAAATTCAAATTGGGTTTTTGCAACCAAAAATTCACAAGACGACTTAGTTTTTTTCGAGGCAAAGTTTGGCAACTTTTAGGAGGAAAACTGTCTCTAGCAGTGGTCTACGATAATTATTCATACATATTAAGGTTTTACCAATACCTACACCACGTTACCATAACATTCGGTTAATAGTCTTGTCCTAAATTTTCTTCTGCATCACAGCCCTTTCTTCATATGCAACTGCGTCTACAATGACCTAAATTTAATTTAGCATAACTGTTCACAGTAACATAACATTACGCCTTGTTTCCCCGAATGGTTAGGCAGAGGTGTACTCATAGTAGGTAGGTACACTCACATTTCGCGAGTTTTGTTTTTGTTGTGTTTAGTTTTATTTTGTACACTGCAAAAAAATAAAACTTTGGGTAACACGTGTAGATTTTACCCAATATTCACATTCAACATTTACTTTCCATCAATTCTAAACACGTTGCAATGTATTTGGCACTCGACACAGAATTTGGACATATACCAACATATCGATCCGGATTAGCATTCTAATGTTATCTAACCATAAATTGCCCTGACTAATCCAGTTCGTATACAGAGAGAACTAAACACTAGTCTGAATAAATTATTCTAACCAGGATTTAGATGAATGATTAAATGATAAAACAACTAAGTAGTAGCCTTTATGCACCACGTGAGAACATCAGTGTCTGAGATCTTAAATATGAAATGCGAACTCCTTTATCAAAAGGATATCACGCCAATGTCGTAATCGCAGACAAATTGTTGCTAAAAGCCGCAATTAGTATTGTTGCATACTGGCCAGTCGCACGTACATATAACGAATTTAAGGTCGATTAAGATAATCTGCTTTTGAAAAATATGGTCACACCGTTTGTCTTTTTTGGAATTTAATGGATATAATTGTAGATAACTTTATGAAACACACCATTGTGAAACCATGGGGTTTTAACCTAGAACATACCACTTTGTCAAGGTAATCATTCATTCAATAGTCGTAAAATTGCGTTGTATTACGATCAGCGACATGTTAGGTATATTATATTTTGCCGTTATTATATAATGTTAACACTGATCGAATAATCTCTGTCCTATATTATTATTTTGCCGTGTGGCGTGCAAATAATTATTATGTATATACATTTATATGTATATTATACATAATATTTGCACGCCACATGGCAGAATGTGATGATACCATTGACTAATCTTAAGACCATATAATGTACTACATTCTCACAAATAAATGATTATGATTACCTATGCCCTATGTCTGTTTGTACCATTGATGCAGGACAAACAAAGAGAATATTATGAATATTCAGATTTTGAAGGCAGAAATTAAAACAAGATCTTTTCAGTTTTTTTTTTATAATATGGTAGGCCTCTATTATTTTATTGGAATGCAAAACTATAACTACTACATTAAGAAATTCCAAATGAAGTGGCAATTTATTTTATATTCGACCCGTTGTTAATTTATTTTCATAATACTGCCCTTTTTGCCTTTCCCTGTGATAACCGGGTATGAAGGCTGCACTTTTTCTTGCATATGTAGGCTGTTTGGGAAAATGGGTAGTGTCCCTTAGAAATGTAATCCTATTACCGTAACGTTCTCTAAGTATTTGTACAAAATCTCTTGTTTCACCCACAGATGTTGTTTCCCACGTAGATGGCATGGAACAGCGGTTAGGATAACAATCTAGTTTGAGTTTTGCAGGCGTAGTGACGCTTGTTGAAAGTGTAGTGTCTTCTGGGATTGTGTTTTCATTGTCATTGATATTATTGTTATTATTTAATGTTGGAGGTAATTCTATTGCAGTAGTGGTTTCAATAATAGGTTTAACATTAGTTACGTCTGTTGATCCATAAGCAGTAGTAGTCGCTGTGCCTTTTGTAGTCGTTTCCAATGTTTGTTTTTTTGTAGTTTCTTTTGTTGTCGTCTCTAATGTCGTCGGAGCTACAAATATAGTAGAAGTATCAGTCTTGTCTTTTATCGTTTCACTAGCTTCTTTGGTATTTGTAATTTTAGTTGTTTCAGTTTTAATTTCTTCAGTAGTCATAATAGTGCTTACCTTAGGAGAGGGTGCTGGAGTGGGTGGCATAGGAGTTGTAGGTATATCAGCTTGGTCACGTTGGGTACACTTGGTGCTACATACTTTAGTATCTACTTCAACATACGCTGCAAGTAGAAAATATTTAAAAATGGTGCTTCCTTAAGCAACATTGTTATTTTCGACTATAATTCTTCTAAGTTTTACGTTCTTACTTGTATTATTATCGCAATTGTACTCATGCAAATCACAGTCATCCAAAAACAGTCGGTAGCTTGATTCTTCTTCAAGATGACCACAAATGGGTGTCCATGTGTGGTTGCAAACCTTTGATGCGGTGCATTCATCAAAATTCTGCAAGAATATCCTTACATAAGCCTTTAGAATTTCTACTTTTATCTCGACTACAGTATTATGTGATCATACCCCAATGAAATGATGTATTGTTGGTTGAATTAAAAGACAAGCTGAAATTAGACAAAGTAGTAGTTTGTACCTACAGTGATCGAAAAATTCACACATAGAAAATGTAAATTCATTAAATTGTATTAAAACACTTACATAAAGCTATAAGAATTTCAACAAGCATCTTGATAAAATAATGATTTTATTTTTATTCATTGTTGAACGAGTTTTCATTTACCACTTTCATAATTTGTTACAGGTACATTTTGAATCGATACGACAAAACCGATTTTTTTTCTATTCTGGAATTGCGTATTTCGTGTTGGTCGCCAATGTTTGTATAAAATCGCTGTAAACCAATCGTTACATTACAGTAAGCGTGAAAAATAAATCCTGTTTGATTGTGAAATGTTTCAGCCTTTTATTGCGTGTGATAAAATACACGAGTGAAATGGTTTCATATACATAAGTACTGTATACGAGTATGTTTATGTTTTCTTTCTCATATTATTTGCCTTGATTTTCGCAACAAATTGGAGGTCACAGAAATTCAAAGATATTTTCAATATAACTGTTATCACGCGGATTAGCTGCTATACCTTTGGTAACTAAGGGGTTGATTTCTCAATAGTCAGATAACTTTTATCTGAAAATTTTTATTCCTTTTTTCTTAGTGCCCGTTTTTGGGACGTCCAAGTGGACCACGAAAGGTGGACCTGCAAGCAGATGCTTCTTTGGTGGTAGATAGTAAGTAGGAGAGGGATGAGTATCCTGTCACATTTTGCAACGGGCGTGGCTGGGTTTCCCGGTAGACACGTTGTAGATTGTAACTCCAACCTGGTAAAGTGTAGCTATGTCAAAAACCATGCTCCACCTCCTATATACCCTTTGTGTCCCAAGATATTTTTTTTTTTTTTTAAAAACGTTGCCCACACTAGGAATTTCTCCTGTATCGTGGGTGCGCTTACACACATTTAAACTCACATACACAAACAGCCAGACCCGGAACAACTACTTGTAGGCCATACAAATATTTGTTCCGTGCGGGAATCGAACCCGCGACACGCAGCGCAGCAGTCAATCGCTTAACCACTGCGCCAACCGTGCCGTCTACCGTATATGCAGTCAAAATGACCTATCCACTGCCACCGGCGACGCAAGATCTAAAATACAGTCGCGCTAGTGACACGAAAAAGAATAGGAACTCAACAAATAAGCATTTTCCACACTTCTTGTACTATATATTCATATTCATATTCATTTATTGCGAAAATGGGTAATATAGGTAGGTAACATACAAAATACATATAAGCCTCTCCATAATCCGCCTGAAGGCATGCAATTTTACAAATTATTACTGATTTATCAAATGACATTAATCAATTATATAAAACAAAACTCCGTCATAAATAATAATATATGAAATATCAGGAAATGTTAAATAATTATATATTATGTCAATTAAGAATTTATGTATGTCAAACAATTATCAAAAATTAAATTAAAATAAGTGACGTCAATAAATAAAGAATTACAGTATGTCATCTCTCATTATTAGATTGCTATATTATTATATATTCTCTCTCTCTCATCTCATTATTATATAGTCCAGGTCTGTCCCGCGAAGGCTTGTAAGACCTTAGAATTGTAATTACGTAATATATAACAAAACTAAATTAACTAAAGCTTTTATAGATCTTTGAAGAATTCAAGACGCAAAAATTGTTTACTAATCAAGTAGTCTATTGAAGAGGGTTTCTTATTCAGAATTTAATATGCAGCCTCGTTAGGATCCTATTGAACTGAAAAAGAACGACGATTTTCTGAGCTAAATTGATATTTCAATTTAGTTTAAACCTCTATGATGCGAAAACAGCATGCAATATTGAAAAGTCGTATCTACTTTTATCTGAACTATAATATATTATTATAAAGAGAAAAGATTTTTTTTTTGTATGTTTGTTTATTATGCTTTCACGCTAAAATGGCTGAACGAATTCGAATGAGATTTGGCACATGGGTGGACCTTGATTAGAACATAGATACCTTTTGTCTCAATATTTCCACAGGATCGAGACTTATTCGAGTGAAACCACGGGCCGCAGCTTTTAAAGTATAAATATTATATTATTTATTGAGATTAGCATGCAACGTGACCGCAACAGTCTTTATCTATTTTATAAATAGATAATATGTATTCATTACTCTGATTACTCCAAAAAATCAGAATCGTCGATCATTGTGATAATCGAAGCCTTCCTTTCTTTCTTTTTCGCCTTTCCTTTCCACGATCCTTTGACGACCTTGTATAACTTCTTTCCATTTTTCCAAACTGTCACATTTTTTAAGATAACCGTCCCAATGGTTCCCGTTCGAATAATCTGCACAAAAACATTTTTTTTTTTATATTTAATTAATTGTACACCAAAAGAGTACTTTTTCCGGAAATGATATCATTGTACTCATCATTATGAGCAACTTTGACCGACTCGCGAAAAAAGCAACCGTTTCATACGTTTTGTCGGCTTATGGGCATACAAATAGATGGATTTTTTTTCCATATATTTGATTTAAAAGTCTAGTAGATTATTTTCTGTACCAACAATTAATTAGGTACTACTAACTGAGCCTTTGCTCTCCAATGGTATAATCAGTCAGGATATTTATGTGGTCTTGCAAAGATTTAAATCGTTAGATTCGCCCAACCGTCAAAAGATGGTTAGCACCCTAATTATGTAACACGCTTTCTTTCACAATCAAAAAGATTTTGGGGGAAATCCATTGCATTGATTGCAAAAAATCGTCTGCTCGTCAACATATAATTATAAAGCAATGAATGTCGTCGACTTACCAAAACAAAAGACATAGCAATTATTGTTAGTGTGCTACGCAATTACTTCGCAGATTACTGTTTCGTTGACAATGATATGTTAATAGTATTGTCTCGCTCACTCATACTGAATATGGTATGTATTTTTATATGCGGGCTGTTTGAGCTACTCTACTCCGAACTGATAATTTTTGGCACGACTTATGTATATAGGGCAAATCTAACGATTTAAATCTTTGCTGTCTTGTCAATTACCTGAGTAGTTGGTTTAGCTTTCATAGTGCGTTTTGTGGTGCTTTCCATGTTGCGTTTTGTTGTTCGTTTCTTAGTGCTTATAGTGGCCGACGGAAAGGATATTCCCGGTGGAAGTATTAAAGGAGGCCAGTACTGAGAGATTGTCCTCTTTGACTCGAAAGGCGTCTGAGCTTTCATTCTCTCACAAGGAGCACATGGAGGATCAGTCCAGGGCTTGTACCTCCCCGTCTTCTCAGGCGTGTATCTCCTCCTTTCATTATAATTTGTGGAACGAGTTACAACAATTGTTTCAGTTGTTTCGAACGGGAACATGTGCTTTGTTTGAGATCCTCCCGCGGGTGGATGGTACAGCATCCTTCTTCCGTCTGCATAGTAGATATAAAAGCCTTGCACTCTTGTCAATAGACTTGGAACGCTTGGACACGTCGCTGGTCCGAAGCATTCTGAATAGTTCGTGAAAACATATCCTGGAATCATAAGTTGATATTAGTATTTTTCGTTAGTGAGTCCTGTAAGGCTAAGGTGGGTCTCTTCTGCCTTCTCCTTCGGAGAAGACATGCGGCATGATGTAATTTATGTAGTTGCAGGCAACCGCGGTTCTACCTACATATAATGAAGCGAGCCCATGAGGGGTCATTTGATGATTTCCCATCCAAAAAAAAAAAACCTATGTGCTCATGCACACGAGCGACACGCGTCGACGACAGAGGCAACTACATTCGTTGACACCCGTCGACGCCCGCCTTCGACACGTTGGCGCCCGCCGTCGACAACGTGTCGCTCGTATGTATAATTGCATGCTGCACTGGTTGCCGTCATCACGTCAACGCCGGCTGCCGCTGAAAACCAGCGCTGGGGCTTGTCTCGTATAGGGTCTTAGCATTATGCTGAGCGATGGCTGTTTTGCGTGAATGTGACGCATGTTTTCCCCCCACTTTTTTTTTGTGTGTTTGTTCTTTTTTTTATGCGTCATGTTTGCCGCATATAAATGTATTTTCTTTCTCTTTCTTTCGTGTATTTGAGTACGGCACTCTAATACACGAGAAGTCTGTTATCGACGACTCCGTTGCTGGCCTTAATTTATTGAAGCATCCACAGGCAAGTCTGGTTAAACAGACGACCACCTCATAGGTTGAACTGTGACATGCAATTCCCAAAAAAATGTTGACAGCTGCTTTGTTCACTAACTGGCTCAGTGACGACAGCGCTGTCGGTAAACAAAAAATAATAAATCCTGTCAATCTTTTAGTGATTTCGAGAGTTCCAATTAAAGCCACCGGGCAGACAAGCTTGCTCGTCTCTACATTATCATTGGCAGGTACTTACTCATATTGTTATCACAGTTATACTCGTACATGTCGCAATCGTCTATGAACAGTCTGGTATGCTTCCTCTTTCCATAATAACCACACTCGGGAATCCATGTGTGGTTGCAAATGTCAGCTAGAAGACACTGGTTTACATCCTGGAACTGTTAAAGAGCACAGTCGTTAGTCAGAGCCTGGAAGTCTAACTAGTCTTAGGTATTGTGTTACCTAATAATAATAGTTCAATCTCAGCGGAGACCAGCCTTCGACGCGGGAGATATTATGGTACACAACCGCCAAACAGGTGCACTCTCTCTTCCCTTACTCTCATAGTCCAATGGGACGGCAATCCGACACGACTGGAGTGAGATCAGGCGCATAACCAACGGCTTAATGAGCTTGCCGATGCACGGGGGTATCACACCGCAGACTTCCAAACTCCGGGCATCTACTAAGTAACTCCTAGTGGAAAAACCCGATAACTGGGTCGTGGACGTCAGATAGGTAGTTTTTGTATGTAAAATACTCCATACTACATATAAATAGATGGTATACCTGTATCCGAAAAGACTGCAAGCCAACTCCAACACAGTTACAAACAGCCTAGGCAGAAGATTCTAGTAAACCATTCATTCTAGATCTACTAAGAATATTACATGAACATATTTTACTCCAATGTTATCCATAAGCAAACAGTATATCTCTCAATTTAGGCAAACACTTGTCTGTGATGATGTGACGCATGTTTTCCCCAACCATTTCTTATTGTTTTTTTTTTGTGTTTTATGTTCTTTTTTGCGTCATGTTTACAAGAAATAAACGTATTATCTTTCTTTCTTCTTGATAAATAAATAGCAATCTTACCGGAATAAAATGTTGTCTCGATCTCAGCGGAATAAATACGATCACTGAAAATATATCAAATACATACTGACACTTGTATATGTTTATCCTACTTCGCCCTTGTAAGAGACTGTAGATATTCTGAAGTTAACCTAATTGGAGGCAAAATAGAGGTAGGCAAATCGTCACCACTCCAAAATAAAGGATAACGCCTTTAGCATACTAGATAGATACTTTATTGCACACCAAAGTGGTAACAAATTCAAATTGAGGCCGGTGATTTAGGACACACTATCAAATGTCCACATGACAGTAGTGTTCACCCAAACAGACTTTAACAATATAATTTATAGAGTGATTTGACACTAGTACCGGCAGCGGCGGGTGATCATCTTCCTGCCCTTGTCTCATCTAACTTGAGTCGGCGCAACACTTTTAATTTTTTCTGTTCTGCCCTGTTAACCTTCACCAAAGACTGTCACTCTATTTTTTACTTCCTTTTCTTTCATAATTTCACCTCACAATCCATCCATCTTTTTTTTGATCTTCTTCTCCGTCTCCACCCAACAACATTTATATATTTTTGTAGGTAACGGTAGGTTGAGGTTATCCTGACTACAGAAAAAGGAAAAAAAACTCTTCTTACTTGCCAGAAAGCTCAGTAGCACTATCATTTTCATACATTTTTAACAAGCTTCAGTCATTGCAAACACCATTATTTCATATTAACATAAACCACTTTCCACATTTATTTAAAAGAAATTCGATAAAAATATGCTGCACTACATTGCAATAAACTTAATACGACAAGTATTAAGTTTAATCGATTTCCCTGAACGTAAAATAGAAAAACCGTTTACGAACGCTTACAAAAACATAAAAATACATTATAAGCAATAGAAAAGTACTTACCTGTTTATCTATAACAAAATAACAGCTTTTTTTCTAAATGCTTATATACGATACTTATAACAAAAACCATTTTTAAATGTTTTGTTTGTGTGCCTGTTTGTTCCGTTTCATCTCCAAAACGGCTGGACCGATTTTGAAGAAATTTGGTATGAGGATACTTTGAACCCTGTGGAAGGACAACGGCTACTTTTTGACATACCACGGAGGTGAAGCCGAGGGTGGAAGCTAGTTGGTTCATAAAATTATCCGAAACGAAGTTTTACAAAAAAAAAAGTCAGTAACTTGGTAGACACAGAACAGATAAATTTGAGTCCTGGAAAATAAAAATATGACTAGGTATACCGTAATGAAAAAGCCTTCAAAAGTCTTGAATTCTTTTCGTTGAGACTTGTCTTGTCAGAATAAAACAAATCAAATGAGGACCCTACTGCTGTTCATAACTCGACTTCTTCTCTAACCTACATGCATTCAAAGAAAATTATATCCCTAGCTAAAATATACGACTCTCACAGAAATTCTAGTGCCCTAGAGAGCTACCCACTTCACAGTGATGAGAATAATTTTACGCGCAGTTGAACTTTACCACTTAGCGCTTCAGACATATCTTGGCGCGATTTTCTGCAGATATCTAAGGCTGCCATCAGACGGACTGCATCGCAGCAACCACGCGCAGTCGATATACTCAACTGCATGCAGTTATCTGCAGTCTGATCTGACTTTGCGCAGTAGACGCCACGCATCTAGACCAGGAGCTCATTGTAAGATTTGACGTCGAAATGGAAGCACAGACATTACTTCTCTTACTCTATGCGGTTAGCGATGGACAGCGTGTGTCGACGCTACACGACTGTAGCCGACGGCGTAAAGTTGAAGTCACGACTATATGCAGTTAATATTGACTTCAGACGACTGCAGCCGACCGCGTGAAGTTGATATCATGACGTACGTACAACTGCATGCAGTTGAATATATCGACTGCGCGCGGTTGCTGAGATGCAGTCCGTCTGATGGCAGCCTTAGTTTGATGGGTATCGGCCCTGACGTACAAATTGTAGATCGAGAGCTCGAACCCAGGCAGGCACATTGTGTATTTCATTTCATCATCACTGCTATCAACCGTGGAGGGTCTTGGCCGTTCTTCTCCATAGGTACCTACTACGCTTTGGAATGGGCCACTAACTTCATTTTTCTGACTTACCAACCCCTTGACAATTCAATTCAATAAATGCTTTGAGTTTGAGTTTATAAAAACGTTGAAGGAAAACATTGTGACGAAACGCTGTCCTAGAACCAAAAAATTCGAATATATAATAACTAACTGCGCCCCGCGGTTTGCAATGCTGATTCTTTGGCTAAAAAATAGGCCAGCCCTCTGGTCACGTGAAGAGTCAACCAACCGCCGCAGGTGTGATTTATATGCATATTTCAACATTTTCAACACGATAAACAAAAGAACACATTTTCTCAACTAATACTTCAAGTAGCAAAACTACCAGCAGTGGTTAACCCAAAGTTTGCACTAACACGAGGCGCGAATAAACATATGTATCCAAAGCAAGAGTTATAAGATTTGGCGTGCCTCAGGGTGGAGTTCTCAGCTCACTCTTATTCTTACTATATATAAATGACCTACCCCATCACATTAATCACCCCATGGTCTTGTTCGCTGATGACAGTACTGCTCTAATAAAAGGCACAGACTTAGACAAATACGAACAAGACATAAATACTGCGCTTAAAGACATCGTGAATTGGCTTGACGAAAATAATTTAGTAATTAACCTGCAAAAAACCAACGTAATGCACTTTTATCAACGCACTCCAATCCCGAATATACATAATGATAGAATATAATAACTGTAGTATAGACCAAGTAAAAGTTGCAACATTTCTAGGTATACTAATAGATAGCCAGTTGATTTGGAAACCTCAAGCAGAAGAAGTCTGCAAAAAACTAAGTATATCCGCGTATGTCCTTTATAATTTATCGAAAAAGGTCAACATCAACACAATAGTAGTTGCATGCCATGGTCTAGTCGCATCCATTTTAAGATAAATGGAATAATCTTTTGGGGAAATTGTACTTTACGTGAACAGGTGTTCAAGGCCCAGAAGCTTTGCATAAGGGCAATACTTAATAAGAAAGTGACAGATAGTTGCGTTCCCGTGTTTAAGTCCCTCAAACTTTTAACTTTCCCATGCATTTATATTTTGAAAGTCGCGATTTTTGTTAAAAGTAATATGAAACTTTTCAGTACTGTGTCAGAAACTAGGAAAAGACCTATGAGAAGTCAGTATAGATTTGCTACATGTTGAGAGTTATAATACTGCTTTACTCAAAAAAAATGTTTTTAATATGGGCCCAATAATCTACAATAAAATACCCAATATCATTAAAAATTACACAACTCAAAACTTTAAAAAGAGACTGACGTCATTATTGATTGAAAAATGTTATTATTCTGTTATTGACTTTTTTAATGACGCTGACAAATGATTAATTTAATTTTACTTTGATAAATCTAATGATTTTTTTTTCTTTGACGTAAGTATTTTGATTTATTTTAATTTGTCTGATTTTTTTATTATTTTACACCAACTATATTAAGTAGATTGTAAAGTTATATAAGATTGTTTCTAAAGCCTCACTGATGTTTGCATGCCTAATATAAGGTAGATTGTACAAGGCTCACTCAATTATTGTTATAGATCTTATTTTAAGTACCTACAATCTATGCAAATAAAATTCTTACTTACTTACAAAAAAAAAGACATCAAAACTTTTTTATTTTTTATTTTAATGTGTTCAGATCAGACTCAAACCGTCTGCAGAGTTTCGATAGCTAATTTAATTTGGCCTTGTATAACATCGTCTATCAAGCTCCCAGGCACTAAACTTATTTTTAATATTATATTTTGAATTGTTTCTTTATTTTGTTTTTTTTACATTTTTCTCACATATAGAAGCAACAAAAATAATGCACCCAGGATTTTGTAATAATATCTTGATTTAAAAGAGTGTCCTTGGAGTTTCTTGCCCGTTCTTTTCCATAGAGATCTACGTTTTGGAATGGGCAACTAGCTCCAATTTTGTGACTAATGACCGACTATTTCATTTTGATAATTCAAAAGTGTCTGTAAATGGTTTAATTGAAATAAATGCTTTGAGTTTGAAACAAATTAACCTAAAACTATGATTATCCTTCCAATAATAATGCATACAAATACCAAAGCCATTTTCTTATAAACACAACAAACCAGTAAATCGATACGCCTCCATCTTGCCAAGGTCATACTGGCCTCAAAAACGTTCATACTCGTAACAACACTGCGTTCATTCACTGACAACACCGAGGAATGTTCTAGAGACATTAGAAAAGGTCAAGATGTCGTCGTAAACATTATTTGATTGTAACGGATGATAATGTTTACGTTATAGAGGGTTTGGTTTGGCTTTACCTTTGAATATTGCTGGTAATGTGAATTTATTACAGAAATCTTCATTGTATATTACTCCAGCACCCTAATAGGGTAGTTTCCTGGGTAAAAAAATAATAAGTATACTTAATCCGTCAGTTAGATTATCGAAAAATAATGGACACGTATTTTTTCTTTTGTCAATCAAACAAAAACTGACAAAGATAAAGCGCGTCAAAATTTGGGAGTGGGGGGTCGTAACGTCACGCCATGCTAAAAAGTGTCGCAAGCAAGTGACGTCACGCGGAGCTTTAAAGGGTGATATATACCTACGTTAATGACGCCGAAAAAGTGGTAAAATAAAATTTTGAAAAAAACAATTATTTAGGGTACCTCCCCTACATGTAAAGTGGGGATGATATTTTTTTTGATAATCTAACTGACGGATTAATTAGATTTTTTTAGGAAACTAGCCTATTGCGTAATACTATCAATCACAACCTGAATTATTTTAATGCTAATCCATTGCTTCATATGTTCGAAAAAAAAATCTGCTCAACAACGTAAATAACGCAATGAATGCTACTGGTAAAGCGATTGCTACTGATAGTGTGTTACGCAATTACCCCACAGAAGTGTGCCAGGTAAGGCATTCTCCAGTCGGGGGTGCGGCGAATGTACTAGAATCTTCCCAAATGATGATAGCGGAAGGAACTGCGGGGTTTTAATCGGTAGGATTCCAAGATAACCCTTCCGTCCGCCATAGTCGGAAGGAATTCAAGAGCGTTCCCCAAAAAAAAAGCAAGATATTTTAAGGAAAACCTGAGCATGAAGCTGTAGACATCCTGGTAAATATTATTGTGTTCTCCACTAGCTTCACCCTCCGTCAATCACATGTATCGAGGGGAATCTCCGCCAAAAGACATCGGAAACAGGAGATTAAACCGGTAATTAGAAAACTGAGCTTTTGAAAATCGCAGAGACTGAAGAACCGATTATAAGACAATCTTACTAGACAGCTGACGAGGAGTGAAGATCAACTGACAAAGGCTCCCAAAGACAGGCGAGAAGTGACAGTGCGACGCTATTCTGGTGGAACAATTGCCATTAAGTTTTCATAGACATTGTTCTACTAGAGGAGGAGAAGGGGCCCGTGGCTAAATAATAACAGCCGCACAGGTCGATCGATCAAGTTAAGCTACGCTTGCCGCGGTTGGTCTGTGGATGGGTGACCATCTTTATACACTGAGACCTCTCCGTGCCTCTGAAAGCACGTAAAACCGTTGGTCCCGGCTGTCTTCGTGGATCTCTGACAGTCGTTACGGGTAGTCAGAAGCCCGAAAGTCTGGCAACCAGTCCACACCACCACCCAATTGTGTAACACACAATCAATCGGAATCTGAATCATTTTGAAGCAAATTGCTAATCCATTGCTTCATAAGTTCTAAAAATTTGTCTGCTCAACACGTAAATAACGCAATGAATGTGGTTGAACTGTCAAAATGAAACCGATTCCGATTGATCGTGTGTTACGCAATTAGGGTGCCGGTCCGGTCTGGCACCAGTCTGGTCGATGATGAGAAATGGTTCTACTAAAGTCGCGTTGCGCCTGTCTGTGGGAGCCTGCAAGCGAGGATTTGCTTCTTTGCAGCTCGATCCATCTGATCAATAGTCATAAAATTACGACATGGCAAGATTTTTAATGCTAATTGACTCTTCATTAATTATTTATTTATTTTAACTATTTATGTATACCTATACATACATACTCAGCCTATAATGTTCCCACTGCTGGGACACAGGCCTCCTCTCGGTTTTGAACACTTTCGAACAACCCGCAACCCTGCCAGGCATCAGCCCTAGCCTAGCGGACCCCATCAGTTAATGCTGACATATCTTTGAGGCGCGCTTGGAATAGAACGCGCAGTTGACCCGGGCCTGGTCCTTACCGGACGGCGAGCTACCCATTGGTCGCCGTCCGCAAGCCCATTTAGGTGTCTTCTCATGCTAGAGAAAACAAGCATAACATTCACATATAATACTAGATATTGCGCACACGCATCATTGATCGTGACGCATTAAATTACCATATTATTAGTTGCACCACAGCCACAGTCGCATGTTGACACCAGCAACACGACCCGGTTCACCTCGAAATTGACATTGACGCACCACATGACCGGCGCACTTGAATATGTATCGTATACTTCCGCTCATTAATAGCTTCCGGATTTAGATTAATTATGACTATTAGCAATTTTATATATGATATAGTGCATATATAGAGTAACTAGCTCCTGCCCGCTACTTCGTCCGCATGAAATTTTTTGCTCTCCCGTCGCATCGCATCGTCCGCCTGCGCTGTTACTTCGTTTTCGTCTAGCTTTCTTTCTGACTTTTTATTTGTTTGCTCGGCTCCTCAGGGCTTTAGCGTGATATTAAATAACCTATAACCTTCCTCAAACATTGGGCTATCAAACAAAAAAAAATTTTTTCAAATCCGACTAGCAGTTCCAGAGATTAGCGCGTTCAAACCAACACACAAACAAACTCTTCAGCTTTATTATTATTAGTATATATGTTACAGTCATAGTGATTAAATAGCTATTATACATAATGACTGGTCATTATATATAATAGCAAAATTGACTAGACAATATGATAAATTAATCACTTTATCCGGTTATTATTCATAATAGCGGGTCAAAGTAAGCCAAAGTAAAAAATACGGTCTAACTGACTTGTTACCCCTCCCGCTCTCTTTATAAAGTTAAATAACTTTATAACAATGTTAATTAATGTAGAATTATTATGTTACCGGCCAAACCCGATTTTAGGATGAACTAGTTTCGCCTAGGCCAAACTAGTTCTCCCTACACTCGAAAAGTTATAGTTAAATCGAAAAAGCTAGGTTAGGTTAGGTTAGAACTGTGACCACATAACGCACGAGCCGAGCGAGCGAAGCGAGCGGTGCCGCGGCAGCGGCCGGCGAGTGCCAGAAACATATTTTTGAATGTAAAACCAAACCACACAGCCACAGCGCCACAGTGTAGGGAGAACTAGTTTAGCCTAGGCGAAACTAGTTCATTCTAAAATCGGGTTTGGCCGGTAACATATATAGTTTACTTTTCAAATAACAGTATAATATTGCTACACATATAGTTAGGTATGCTTAAGGTAAATTGAAATGTAGGTAATTTTATAATCTTTACCTATACCTACTTGTTTTATTACATTATCCAAGTCTTCGAAGATATTATATAAAATTGCTAGTTAATGTGATTAATTCTGTGTCAATTATTACTTTATCTAAATTAAGTAGATATTATAAATAATGGCTAGATAATATATATAATATCCAGATTTATTACTTTGGCTGTAACATATAGATAGATTAGGTGTTAAAGCTTAAGGTTGTTATGAACTAATCGTTTTATTACGATGCAAATTACAACGTGGGCTACGTCACGTAGTAGATTCTGCGAGGTAACTGCGTAACTCACTATCAGTTGTCAGTTGCAATAGCTTTAATTTTGACAGCTCAACAACATTAATTGCGTTATTTACGTTGTTAAGCAGACAAATTTTTCGAACAAATGAAGCAATGGATTAGCAATATCCTTTAAAATGATTCCGGTGAGATTGATAGTATGTTACGTTACAATAAGCGTGCTGGCAAACATTTGATAAACCACAGTTAATGAAAAGCTGTTGAGAGGAAACTGTTGAAATTCTTCCCAAAAAAGTAGGTTAGTTTGAGTAAGAAATTTTAACAATTTCATATACAGGCTGACAGGGAAACTTGGAGTATTATTTTTAATTTTGTCCAGTCAACTAGGGGTCAAAATTGGATGGTAAATAAATAAAAAAATTGCTATAAAAGACCTTTTATTTCTGAGATTATGTAAGTTTTGCAAGCGTTATTTTTTTAAATGACCACCCTTTTTTCAACTATCAGAAAAGTATCAATTAAATGTTTGGAGTGGAGTAGTTTTTTCTCTTAATTAATTGTTTTTGGTAACAAGTCAGAAATTTTCTTAAAAATCGAAGAACCGACATAGCTCGGTAACCATCCAGTTTTGAACCCTAGTTAACTGGATTAAATTTGTTGCTAATGACCTCTAGTACAAAGCCTCTCAAGGAATACGTCGAATTTCCCTGTCACACTGTATAACAATATTACCAACTCATAGATAGTACCTATTACTTCTGGGTGCGGCTAACTTCATACATTTATTTGTCATTCTGACGATAAGATAATTTACTTCACCATAGAAAGGCTTAACTATATCTACTAGCGTAAGATAGTAATGCTTTCTAACCAACACCCTCATTTATTTTATTTTATTACTATTAGGGAAACTTACAGCTAATACATTTTAATATCTAGTACTACGTGTAAACGATCGCCAATTACAAGCTTCCACTGACTATAAACTGACTTGAAAGTGACTGAATTTGACTTGAAAGTGTGTTTGTTACTCATTGCGTAACACACTTTCAATCACTTTGAAGGCAATTGTAATAATTTTGAAGGATATTGCTAATCCATAGCTTCATAAGTTGTCTGCTCAACAACATAAATAACGCAATGAATGTTGTTGAACTGTCAAAATGGAAGTCATTGCTGCAGAAAGTGTGGTACGCAATTACCCCGCAGGGCCCTAAATAACTGACACTGCGCATCATGATCTGCCTAGCCATTTGACGGCACGGCGACTGACTGCTGCGCTGCGTGTCGCGGGTTCGGTTCCCGCACGGAACAAATATTTGTATGACCTACAATTAGTTGTTCCGGGTCTGGCTGTTTGTATATAATAATAATATCCCTGGACATTTCACACAGCACCATTTGTCCCAAGCTAAGCAACCTAATGCTTGTGTTATGGTAACAAGATGGCTGATAAACTACTTATATACAATTTTTTTTTTTGTAAATACATACATATTATAGATAGAAAAACACCCAGACTCGGAACAAATACATGTAGGTCATACAAATATTTGTTCCGTGCGGGAATCGAACCCGCGACACGCAGCGCAGCAGTCAATCGCTTAACCACTGTGCCAACCGTGCCGTCGATATGTGAGTTTATATGTCTGTAAACGCACCCACGACGCAGGAGAAATTCCTAGTGTGGGGCAACGTTTAAAAAAAAAAATAGGATACTCGGTAAGACTGGTTGTCAGACTTTCGGGCTTCTGACTACCCGTACCCAACGGCTTAACGTGCTTTCCGAGGCACGGAGGGGTCTCGATATGTAAATATGGTCACCCATCCACCGACCAACCGTGGCAAGCGTAGCTTAACCCGATCGATCGACCTGTGCGGCTGTTATTATTTAGCCACGGGCCCCTCATAACTGACACTGCATATATTTGTCAAAAATGACATAATTCTGAAGTGATTACCACACTGGTGCTGTTTAATGAAATGCATTGAAATTGAATGTTATTTATGTAAGTAGATCTTTTAAGACAGACACATATTTTACACGTCAATATTTTGTTGGTCAATACTTTAAAAGCTAAGGGTCAGTTCACACCGAGACGCGAAGCGACGCGACGCTGCGCGCACACTTTAAAAGAGTGACTCAAAATATACTTTATTTTCTACACGAAAATGTAGGCATTATGAGAGTTCAGAATACGTTGCGCCGTGCAGCTCTCTCTTTTAAAGTGTGCGCGCAGCGTCGCGTCGCGTCGCGTCTCGGTGTGAACTGACCCTAAACGACGCCGGCATTTCCTGGTTGAGAATGACCCCTGAGAAGAAATGCCGAAACAAACTCAGAGGTCATTGTCTCTTTTAAAGTCCACACATTATAATATTATTACGATTTTATGTGAGTCTAACAATGCAGAGAATTCAATGCAATGCATGCATACAATGTATGGAAGGGCTAATTAAAGAAAGAGCCATTACAAGTTTGAGTTGACCCAACATACTGTATGCATGCAGTCATCGTATAGCTCACCCGTATTTTAAGGAGCTCAACGACCCGTCGCACGACGCTACCAGATCTGCATGATATTTACCTAGGCCATACACAAAATACTCAAAAACCGTCAGACTATAAAGTCATGTTTTAGACTAGCCTACACGGTACTCACATTCACAGTCAGTTAATAAAGCAGAAAACTATAAAAAAGACTTACCATAATGTCAGAGTTTCGGATTGTCGCCTGTCACCTGTCGACTATCGGTATAAACAAATATGCCCCTGACGTCACCATCGAACTTGGTAGCTATCTCATATCTCTCAGGCACATAGCTATTATATGTTTATAGCATTATTTAGCAAAAGTGCCGTGTCAACTTACTAATATGACCACTCCCTGTGTTGTTTTTAAGGAAAGCTATTTTAGGACATTTCTTTGCGTGGGAGTTTGTTTGTCTGCATGAGGGTGTGGAGCAGGTAGAATGTTAAACAACTTTAGTCTGGAGCCTCTTAATAATACCAACTACGGATAAGTAAAAACATTTAAGATATAGTTATTATCCTGCAAAGGGTTTTTTTTGCGTCGGTTATGGTGGCGAGGCAAAACACAAAACACTGAATATTCTTCTGTAATAGATGCTTTGGGTGTTGACTACGGATAAATAAAATTGTATGTTATTTAATAATATTTATTCACATCATTGGTTGTAAATAGTTACAATAGATTATAAGTACTGTTTGTTTTATTTTATTACGAATCATTTGATCTGACATGGTTTCGGTACGTCCTTTTCGGGTAACCACTTAAAATCAACGCAGGGCTGTGGGTCCCCTTTAGCACAGCATCATGCTGAGTGGAAGCCTTCTTGTCACAGTCATAACGTGCAGCCGACGACTATTTCGGCTTTGTGCTCGTGCTTATAGGTAGATATTTCGTTTTAATTTTTCCTTGTTATTAGAATTAACAAATAAACCTATTTTTCTTTCTTTCTTTTCTTTATTTCTAATTGATTCTGTAAAACCTTATTGAACGTTTACTGTTGATCGCCTTTTTGCGATCCTCTAAAAAATTTTGCCTTTCTCGTGATGAAAGATTTTTAATAAAAGAGCCTTTAATAACTTTCAGACTTTTTATTTCACCCCGAACAAATGGGTTAGGTTTTAAATTAGTTGCTAGAGCATATCACAAAAAGGCAATCTAGAATTAGCGTATCGATTAAATATTTTTAGGAAACCAAAATGAGAATTATTTGGGGCTCACAGAAAGAAGCTCATTTATTATAATTTATTATTTAATGTGTCCATTAATATTTTTTGGCAAATTAAAATGGGAAAGAAGGCTGCCAGGCTTGGGTGGGTATGCGCGGCGAGCACTGGGCAAAAATCTCCACAGAATGGGTGCCTGAAGATGAAGGGCGCCGTTGAGGCCAGCCCAGAAAAAGATGGCAATATGACCTGGACGCGTACCGCGAGGACCGGTTCGAGGTGGCGCGGGAAAAGAGTTCCTGGAAGGATTAGGGGGAGGCCTTTGTCCAGTGGGACAGTACAGGCAAACAAAAAAAAGGGTATTATTCAGGGTTCGACTAAATACATGACTTCTAGGAACTCAGTTGTAGAAGTAGACTGGCACTGGAGTTGGTTTTAATTTAAAGCCTATCCTAATGATCCCACTTAGGTGTCATTCGTCTAGTCGTTGAGCTCCTCAAGTTCTGAGTTGAGCTACATGAGTATGACCAGTGTTTATACCGACTGGACTGGTCCACTCAAGTCTGCGTGGTTCTTTTTTTCAAAACCGCTTTACAGGCACTAATCTACATCATCCTCACATGATCTGACCAAGATTATACTCTGGACTTTAAAAGAGACTTTGACCCTTGAGTTTGTTTCGCTATTTCTTCTCAGGAGTAGTCGAATAGGAAATGTCGACTACATCTAGCTTAAGTGACATGTAAAAATGATTCCGATGTCTTATTTACCGCACATTTCAATCAAAAGCTATGTCAAATAAATGAAGAAGGATTTTTTTGCTTGCATCCTACCATATCTAAGAGCATTGGCAATTCAGCTATCTTTTTTTTTCTTTTCGATTCCGTTATTATTGAAAAACAAGTAGTGTGCCCGATGGGATTCCCATCGACAAAAACGACGAGCTTCCATACAAACTTTCATCCCCCATTTTAACCTCTTAAGGAATTCAGTTGAAAAAATCCTTCCTTTTGTTACTCATCATCTGCCTAGCCACTTCTCAAATATGTTGGGGTCGGCTTCTAGTCTAACCGGATACAGTTGAATACCAGTATTTTACATGGAGCGACTGCCTATCTGACCTCCACAACCCAGTTACTGGATAATACGATACCCCTTTGGTAAGACTGGTTGTCAGACTTTCGGGCATCTGACGACACATAACGACTGCCAAAGATCCACGAATGACAGCCGGGACCAAAGGCTTAACGTGCTTTCCGAGGCACGGAGGGGTCTTGGTATGTAAAGATTGTCACCCATCCACGGACCAACCGCGGCAAGCGTAGCTTAACCTGATCGATTGACCCGTGCTGCTGTTATTATTTAGCCACGGGCCCCTCATAACTGACACTGCATATTTTAATTTTCCATCGCCAAAAATGACGAACTGCCATAAAAACTTTCATCCCCCGATTCAAAGTCTTAAGGGCTTCATTTTCTAAAATATTTCCTTAATGCTCACTTTCCTTATTTACAACTCTTATTTAGGAACTCTGCTGCAAAATTTCATGTTTTAGGCTGTGCGTTGTCTGTCAGTTGGGTGAATATATAGCTATTTATCCCGTGTGTTGCACCTGCATGTATAGTCTCTGCATCACCCTAAGGTTGATTGGTAGAAAATGCCTCAGGCATTAAATCCGCCTTTGCACAGTATTTTTTTACTTGTGCATAAAGTTTTAATAAATAATAGTTTTTTTATGAAGTAGATGGAGATTTCACAACACAGAAGGCCAATTCTCGTAATTTAAAACGTTCAAAATCTAGTCGCCGTCTCATCTCGGCGACAAACAACTGTCAAAAGCTTGTCAAATGTAGGGAAATTAGAGGTATTTTTGACAGATTGAGACTGAGATCTGAAGGTTAATTCTCGTAATTTTAAGAATGTTCACAGTCTGATAACAGTCTCAATCTGTAAAAAATACATACGTCTAATTTCCCTACATTTTGACAAGTTTTTGACATTTGTTTGTCGCCGAGATGAGACTGCGACTAGATTTTGAACGTTTTAAATTTCGGGAATACGGGCCCAGACTGTGGACGTTCTTAAAATTACGAGAATCGCCCCCCAGATGGTTTTATGCTCTACATTTTGGGTAGGTACCACAAAATCAAAATAAGCAATTAGAAATTAATGTTAACACCAACTATGGATAAAATAACACAAAAAATAGAGAGATCGTGGCAGATTTAACATATTCTCCGACCTCTGGCCTCGTTAAGTAAATTGATAAACAAAATGCTAATCTACTATCTAACATACTCCAAGACTAAAGTCAAGGCGTGAATGAGTCATTAGAAGATAATGTGTCGACCTGTGATTATGACCTCCCTCTGATTGGTTTACTTACGAGTGTGTTTACAAGTTAGCGTCGTCATTTGTTTGGGTTTCCGTGGATTAGGAGACCAGTCAAGTTTTGTCTGAAGCCCATAATCAGCCTTTAATGTTCCCACAAATCGAGAACAGACGGGCGCTTTGCTTTGTGTAAATTTATATCACCACTGCTCTCACAAAGGTGAAGGAAAACATCGTGAGGAAACCAGCATGTCGTAGAAACAAAAATTCGAAGACATATGACATCCACCAACGCGTGGTACTCGTATATTACGGCCTATTCCCTCTCACAGAGAGGAGGCCTGTGTCCCAACAGTGGAAACTGCTGAAAACAGACAATAGAAGGAAGAAACTAAAATAAACGTAGACCCAGTCAGGGAAAAATAATTGTTTAGCAAATTGATACCCTACGACAATTTGCCGTGTGCCATTTCATACCACGGTCAAAGAATGACATTTGTGATTTTAATATATTGCTATCCAAATCCGTTCAGTAGTTTATGCGTGAAAGAGTAACAAACATCCATCCAACCTCACAAACTTTTGCGTTTATAATATTGTAGTAGGAACTAGGATAGAATGATATTTAGGTGTAGAAGTGTAGTATAGTCCGCACTAGATGAAGCTGGCAGAATAGTCGACGTCGGCTCAGTTACGAAAGAGAAAAACAAAAAAGTTGTTACTAAATTTCCCTGACTGCATAAGTTTCTAACACGAAGGTACTATTTTTAGTATTGACTATCTGACTCCATAGGTGAACGACACAAAGGACACCACATTCAGCCGCCACGACGTTCTTAAGACAACAGATCCTGATTTTTCTGACCCCAAAACCCTTCCCACAAAATTTCCTCATGAAAGTACGTTGTATGTTTAATTTATATTATTCTAAACTTAATTAAAAGCGACGACAATTAATTAAGAATTATTGCTCATTTCGTAAGGAGCCGGATATTATACACGTGTAAATAATTAAGCGTAATTAGAGTCTAGAGAAGAAATTATATCGTTGAAGTATTAACATTTAGTAAACTGTACAAGATAATTATTTTATCCGCCCTCAACACACTACAAAAAATAAAGGTAAGTAATTATATTTTTACAGAGTTTCAGGTTTAATAAGCTTCTCTTTATATAGCAGTTTCGAGAAATACACAGTAATGTAAAAAACAACTACGGGAATTAAGCGTTGTTATATTATGGCACCCACGCTGTCGCCCACTCAGACATATGTACGCTCAACAAAGAGAACTCTACATTTTAAATATAATTCTAAAATATCATATTTTAAGTTGGACATGTTTCATTTTCTTTTTACAAGAACGCAGTAAATTCCATTCGTTATTTTAAAGATTAATACCAATTAAGGGCAAGTACGGATGTCGACGTGTACATGTCCCACTCATTACGTAACTCCCACCTACCGACGCGGATTGATTTTTGTTACCATCGCTCTGTCACACCACGCATGCGCGAAAACCTAACACACACACCCTTAACAAACCGCCACACATTGATGCACCCTCTAACTTTACCAAACATAGAATTTCGACTCTAGGAAGATATGATAAGGCGGAGAATTGACTGGTGTTGTGAACAGTTGGTATTTTTAGACAATACGTGCCTATTATGGCGAGTACCGACGCGCCCTCTCCCATACAAATCGGGAAACCTCGTCGCGGAAGGTTTTCCACTTTCTGTCTATATTTTCTGAAAAATATCCACATTTAACATCACAGTTTCGGCGTCTTTTTACACTAGTTCGTACGTCAAATCACTGTGTGTGTTCATGGGGTTGGATTTATTGTGAAATAAGAGTTTTTTGTCGGGAAAGGTGTGACTAAAAATAGATCACTGCCCGATATACTTGTAGGGAAATCTAGTGAGAGCTTTCCATTCATAAATTACATTCATTTGGTGTCGGGCAGTGAAGTAATACAGTTGGGAGACGCGATTTAACTGGTGAATGTAATCGTTCGGTGATAAGGTTGAAGTGCTCACGGGGATCGATAAACGGGCCACTGCCTGAGTTCGTCTTTGCAGAAGTAACACCGGACAGAAGAGAAAAATGTAAGTTTTTATCCATTTTACCATCAAACAAATTCCAATAACATTCACACATTTTCATTTGTGTTTAAAATAATTGTGAGTGCATTCAAAATTGATGCCGCTGTCATTTTGTAGTTCGTTTCGTGAACCGTTCGATAAAAGAACGCTCAACAATGACTTATAGATTTTATAGATATGCAACCTTCTTGTGGCTTCTACGTTTGCGATATTTTATAGCTTTTTTTATTGAAACAAATGAAGAATTGGAATGATTTTATCGAGTGTTTTTAAAAACTATATCTATGAATTAAAGCCTGCATTTAATTCAGCCAGTGTCCGTTTTTGCTCATGGCTGCTGTTGCAAATGGCCAGCATGCTAGGTACTACGTTGATTGGTTGGATCCAGTCATTTTATTTTTAAGTAACCATTGGAGATGCTTGTTTATGGTCATCAACTGCGCCTTATTTTTCTGGTGCACGGATTTAAATTCTGTTCTTGCGTCATATGGCCAATACAGTTTTATCATCATGATTGTCATTCGGCCGGAGGACGTCCACTACTGAACATAAGCCTCCTCCAAGCGTAGGCACAATTTTTTTTTTTTTTAATATAAATCCCTGGACATTATTTTTTTTTTGTTAATAAGTAATAATAATAATAACAGTTTGACATGTTGCTATAAGTGAACAAGAGGGGGGGGCTCGTGGCTAAATAAAAACAGCCACACGGGTTGAACTTCAACGTTAAGCAACGCTTGCCGAGGTCGATCCGTGGATGAGTGTCCATCCATTACATACCAAGACCCCTCCATGCATCTGAAAGCACGCTAAGCCGTTGGCCCCGGCTGTCATTCGTAGACCTGTGACAGTTGTTACGAGTATTAAGAAGCCCGAAAGTCTGACAAACCGTCTTGCCAAAGGAATATCGTATTACCAATGGTAACTGGATTGTAGAGGTGAGATAGGCAGTCGCCCTGTGTAATGTACTGGTATTCAGCTGCTTCCGGTTAGACTACTATCCGATCCCAAAATAGTTACATAGGAGGATGAGCAGCTGCAACTGCATACTGAAGTAGGCAAGAGGCAGTCCTCTTGCCTACTTCAGTATGCAGTTGCTGCAGTATGCACCTGCTCATTCTCTTGACATTTACTTGACTTGATGCCTACCTGGTGTAATTGCTGGGGTAATTATAGCACGCAAACTAAACACAAGTAAAATATAAAGTTTACAAAATTACCTGTTATCAAGATGACAATGCAAAATTCCAGTGAAAAATTAACACTTATTTAATCCCAATCTAATACAAAATTCGCGATATTATCCTACTTACTTGACGAGGAAATGGGCTTTAAAAACAAAGTAATTAAATATTCAAGATTAAAGTTACAAGAACAAATTCAAATTAGCTGTTAGCTGGAGCACAGGACTAAAAAACAAATCCTTCTTGTCCTTTCTTTGGTATTGTTTGTCGAATTGTTGAGCTCCTTAAGTTTTGAGTTGAGCTGCACGATTTCTGACAAATGCGTGCACTGACTGGACAGGTCCTCTCAATCTGTGTGGTACTTTCCTCAAAAGACCATCTCAGATATCGATCTACATGGTCTTCATACGATCTGAACAAGATTATGTCTGGACTTTATAAGAGGCTGTGACCTCTGAGTTTGTTTCAGCCTTTCTTCTCAGACTAGTCAGATAGGAAACGCCGACCTTATCTAGTTTTTAAAACATGATTGACGAGTTTGTACAAACCTACTTACAAATTAAAACCATTTATCATTATCATTTATCAAAACAACATCGTCACCTAACTAACTTAACCTAAGTACCTATTTAGATAATATCTGAATATTTTACAGACATTTGGCTCGGCCTACAGCCACTACTGTCAACAAGTCTGTAATTTAAGTAATCTTTAAGATTTATTTTAACTAGGACATCAGACAACTATAAAACTTACACCACTCTGATCACTCAATGCGAGTGTTCCCGTGACGCATTTTCTACCGATGACGGTATTGGTCGAACTTCTTGTAAAGTTTCTCTGCTGAGATTGGCCACCGTAACCGAAATCGGTTGGAAGGATATTATTATTACTAAAGTTTTAGATGATGGCGAGACGAGCTGGACAAAACAAACGAACTACTTTAGCCCTGGATCGAAAGAGCAACAGTAAAGTTTCTCCAGACAGAGCTACCATGTTTGTAGCACTTTCTTGGAGGAACGTAAGGAGGATGGTGATAGATCATTGCCTACTTTCTTGGATAAACCCTGTCCTGAAGATGAAGGTTCCTGTCGTTTAGCATTGCTGTGTACCAGAATCTGTAAATCTAGTTTTAAAGATAAAGATAGGTGGTCCTTTATCTGTTCTGTGAAGCATGTTAAAATAACATGAACATAAGTGGATATTTTGAACTTTCCTTAGTAGACAAGAATGATACGTAGACGTATGTCGACGTAACCAAAACTAAATTCAACATTACATAATAAAGCACCTGGGCTGGCCCTTCAATAATGAAGTTCAAAGTCCAAGAAAAAAACGAAAATTGCGTTTGGAAAACCCCAATACTACCAACGTCACAGATCCAACCCTAGAACGTGCACGTACTGCTAACGTCATCGGAAAGTCAGTAATACGCCCTGATTGGCCAGGCCTGCACAATAGCACGACATTAAAATTTCAAACCACGAACTTACTGAAGTAAAGTAGCTGACATGCGGGCTCAATCGACGTAGATTTTATCTAAGTACTTTAGCTTTCCCCGTGGATTGTGTTGCGAAAGTACATCGGCGGTTTAGGTTTTGAACAACCTCTGGCTGTCAGCTGTGATGTTTTGCGACATAGATACGATGGTGTTTTGTTTGAACGCTCCTTTTTTGTTTTTATTTTTGTTCTCACTGCCCGTTTAAGGGGGATGGTGTGGGCCTTCAGTGGCCTGGGTTAGTTACTCAAATTTAAATTTAACTTTATCTATACATCTACATACATAATCCTAAAAATTAAAATTGTATAGTCTATTTGTAATGTCTTATATTTTTTCAACTTGATTCTTGACAAAAAACTGCAGTTTTGGAGATTGAACTCCTAAAAGAAATTTTCTGCATTCGTTGAAACAAGCAGGCGCAATATGCTTCTATTACTCATAAGACGAGACTTTAGCATCGCAGTAAGAAAACTCTATACTTATTTCATTACAATGTTTTCTTTATTTAACGAAAAATAATATTCCATCCTTCGACCCAGCAACAGAATGGTCACAGACCCACAAGTCCCTCCCTCATCTAATACGACATTTGATCCTAATTGCTAAGCCTGACTGATCTGAAGGTCGCCTTTGACCTATTGTCATGAACTCGCTAACCTAATATAATAAATATGGCAGGGGAAGGGTTATGTACGGTAAAATAAACATCTCGCTAAAATAAACGTCGACATTTTAAACCGAAGGTGTTGACCGGTTAAAAGGTCATTTCAGATTCTCTTGAACCTTCGAAAAAGCTAAGTTTTAATAGGGTCAGGGTTGTATCTTGCCAGGGCAGTGGGATCGTCCGAAAGGGTTACCGCTGCCCTGAAACAGAAAGGGCTAAGGAAGGAACACGGGTGGGTTTTAGTCAGTAAGAGTCTGACACTCCCTTCCGCTCCACCCAGAGCGGGAGGGGTCATTTGATGATTTCCCATCCTCAAAAAAAAAAAAAGGGTTGTATCTTGTACGACAGTTATCAAAGTGTAGTTATTATTGTTATCTAGTTCTTCTTTTTCGTGTCTCTAGCACGACTGTATTTTAGACCCTGTTGGCCCAAAACTTCGTCCCTTCCACGGCGTCGTCGGTGGCAGTAGAGGTCACTTTGACTGCATGTTTTGGGACACATAGGGCAGGGTAGGAGGTGGAGCTTGGTTTGCGACATATTCGTAGCTCCATAATCACACCCTGCTGCTGTTCCGTCGAGGTTGCCCCAGCTTACCAGATTGGACAGTGCTAGTGACAGTAGGTATGTGTTCCTTATTTTGTTAGTGTATAGATAAGTGGATATCAGAATATGATGTATTCTGAATTTGTGTTCCAATTCGGAAGGAAATAGCCAGTTAGAAGACTTTTGCACTGTCTTGATTTCACTGATATTAATTACATATTCATTATTAATTACATTATCAGAAGGCCAATTCTCATAATTTTAAACGTTCAAAGTCTAGTGTCACCTCGGCGACAAACAAATGTCAAAAACTTGTCAAAATGTAGGGAAAGTTGAGGTATTTTTGACAGATTGAGACTGAGATCAGACTGTGAACGTTCTGAAAATTACGAGAATTGCCCCTTTGACCTCGTGGCTAAATAATAACAGCCGCACGGGTCAATTGAAGGTTGAGCAACGCTTGTCGCGGTTGGTTCGTGGATGGGTTACCATCCATTACATATCTATACCTACGGGAAGCACGTTAGGCCGTTGATCCCGGCTATCATTCGTAAATATTTGACAGTCGTTAGGGGTAGTCAGAAACCCAAAAGTCTGACAAACAGTCGTAAGAAGGGGTGTCGTGTATTTAAATAGTATGGACGATGATGTACTATATGATGTCATGTATTTAACTACCCCGTTGGTCTGGTTTTCGCAAGTGTGACTTCTGAGCATGAGTTCCTGGGCTAAATTCCCGAGTCGGGCAATGTGTTTTTCCATTGGGAATTTCTTAGTAACATCCCGGAGTTTGGAAGTTGGTGGTGTGATGTTCCGTGCCTAGGAAAGCACCTAAAGCCGTTGGTCCTTCACCTGATCTCTCCCCGGTCGTGTCGGATTGCCATCCCATCGGACTACATAATTATGAGAGTAAAGGAACAGAAAGTGCACCTGTGTTTACGCACACACTTGTTCACTATAATACCTCCTGCGTACCTGGCTAATCTCCGCCGAGATTGGCCACCGTGACCGAAACCGGTCGGTAGGCTATTATATTATATGATGTCATACTGCACCCTAATTGCGTAACACACAATCAATCTCAATCTGAATCATTTTGAAGTATATTGCTAATCCATTGCTTCATATGTTCAAAACATGTGTCATTTGTGTCTGCTTAACAACGTAAATAACGCAATGAATGTTGTTGAACTGTCAAAATGAAACCGATTCCGATTGATCGTGTGTTACGCAATTAGGGTGCTGGTTAGTATTTGAGGCAATTCGATAGCTCACAAAGAAAGCATGTTTTTCTACCGTCTAGACAGCTACTGTTTCACTAATAGAGTTATTAAGCCAAAAGTTGATCGACTAAGTGATACGAGCGTACGGGTCATTGTCCTCACTTAGTCGCTACTCATGCAAAAGTTATTTTTAGGGTTCCATACCCAAAAGGTGCCAACGGGACGCTATTGCTAAGTATCCGCTGTCCGGAGGGACGGACCCATCTGTCACAGGGCTATATCTTTTGAACCGTAATAGATATAGACACTTGAAATTTTCACAGAGTGTGTACTAACTATAGTGGCTATACCAACAAATAATAAAAATAAAATAAAGTTGAAAATTAAACGGGTTAAAAGTCAAGAGTTCCTGGAAGGATTAGGGGGAAGCCTTTGTTCAGCAGTGGGACAGTACATGTGGGCTTTGTTCAGCAATGGGACAGTACATGTGGGCTTTGTTCAGCCGTGGGACAGTACACGTGGGCTTTGTTCAGCAGTGGGACAGTACATGTGGACTTTGTTCAGCGGTGGGACAGTAAATGTGGGCTTTGTTCAGCAGTGGGACAGTACATGTGGGCTTTGTTCAGGACATGTGGGCTATTAAAAAAATATATAAAAAAGACATTATCCCTTTTTGCACTTGGCCGCTTTTTTTCCGGGCGAATTAAAAGTCTTCATGAAACAGTGAAAGTTTATGGCGTTTATTCCCAGTAGTTCCATGTAGCTAGCTACTTTTTTAATTTTTTTAGGTTGCAATAGTTCCATGTGGGACTAGCCCACATGGAACTATTGCAACCTAAAAAAATTATATTTTGTACCATCAGTTCTATGTAATTTTAAACTAGTTTTATACCCCGACATTTCATTCATATGGAACTGCTGCAACTAATTAGTTCCATGTCATTATAGTTGAGTTCCATATTGTACTATTGCAACCTTAAAATTTGAAAAATATTTTTCAAACAATTTGAGGGAGAGCAATAGACTTCCAAAATAAGATGAAGAATAATCCATAAAATCAACTTCAGTCGGGACAAGAACCGTACCAAGACGTAGTAGGTATAATGTAATGAAATTCTTTGTTCTATAAATAGGATATCGTTATTACCCACGTCATAATATATAAAAAAATATATAATAAGCTAGATGAAGTCGTCTTTTTTGCTGTGGTGAGACAAACTCGGGGTCAAAGTCTCTTTTAAAGACCAAACATAATCTTAGTCAGATCATGTGAGGACCATGTAGATTAGCGTCTGAAATTGTATTTTAAGGAAAGAACCACCAACAGATTTGAGTGTATCCAGGGAGCTCAACGACTCGAGGAACATTGCCAAAGGCAGGGCAATTGGGTAGGCCGCATAAAGTGTAGTATTGCCATCAAAATACTCCAAGCCGTCCCAGAAACAGTAGCAGAATTGGGTATCTAAAGAAAAAAGAAAGGAAATACGTTTCTTTGCGTCATCGCAGAAAGAGAACCCAAACACAAAAAAATCCCACCAAACCAAACCATTAAAAACCACCAAAACCACCAATTCTACTTGCTATTAGGTAGGTATCCTGTTCCACATTGCATGTCACAAAGGGTCAGACAATGGGTTCGTTCATTCACCTCTTATTCGCCAGTGACGGTCATTAGTCTCGCATATTTGAGGGGTGACATTATCGATCGTATTCATTCATTTTAGCCAAAAGACGTCTACTGTTGGACATAGGGTGCGCCAAGTACCGCCACGTTAGCCACTTCGCCCGGTTCTCTGCTCCCGCGTCCAGCGGATCCCTGTGACCTTCACAAGGTCATCGATCCACTTTGTGGGGAGGCCTTCCAACACTAAGTCTCTATCGATTGTATGGTGGATTAAAAGCAATGGTAAATTAATACTTCTTGGCTAAGAAGATGGATATTTTGTGAGGAAATGATATGAAAGAGAGGGCAGTGAATGATAGCGTGACGGTTTGGCAGGGGAGAATGGAAGGAGAAAACATGTTGCGCCAACCACAAGTACCATGAGACAAAGGCAGGAAGATAATGATGATGACGGGCTGAGAACTTTTTCCAATTTTTTTTTTTTTTTTTTACCATTTATTTACGAAGGTGATGCTTATTTCATAAGAAATCTTATCCAGCATACCTGCGAAAGGACAATAGATAGATTGTGGACCGCGTGTGAAAGAGTAAAGGAGACAAAAAAAATACATAAAATCATAAATAATTCACTTAATAAAACTAAACAAATATTATGAGAATAGACTTACATATATACAAATAAACATACATACCTACTTCTAAAATAAATATCACTAGAATGTTAATAATTGTAATTTTTACTTTTAATTTACGACGACTAGAATCATTTAAAAAAACGTTTTAGTAATAAAAGGTGGCCAAGTGCGAATCGGACTTGCACACGGGTTCCGTCGCAAGTGTTTCGTACCACCGTACAATATTTAACACTGTATCTTGTTTTTAAATACTTAAGTAAAAAGAGACTTTCTTTTCTCGGACTCCCTTTAAATTTTTCTTATCTTATTTTTATTATTTTTTGTTATAGCGGCCATACGAGTACACACTCTGTGAAGATTTCAGTTGTATACCTATTACGGTTCAAAAGATACAGCCCTGTGACAGACCGTCCGACGGTCGTACGGAGGAACGAACGGACAGCGGAGCTTCAGTAGCCCTTTGGCCCCCTTTGGAAATGGAACCCGGAAACGAGTTTCTCAAAACATTCGCAGAAACGCTAAACCCAACTGACCTGTATTATACAAGTACTAAATATACTATACGAATTCACAGTTGTTTTTTGAGAGTCTCGGGAAATAAAATTGAGACATAGCCGCAAATGACCGTCGTTTTGTTTTGGTACATCTCTCACGATTTAAGTCTAAATCGTGGAGTAAGACGTTTTTGTGTATTTTGTGTTTGCTACGAGATATTTAGAACATTTTTATCATGAGAGTATGAGTATCTTGTGAAACTCGCTATCAAAAAAATTATTTCCAGTTACGCTCACCGCTGCGGCGCCTCTCATGTTGCTGTCAGCGCCAAAATTGCGAAAATTAAATGTCTTCATTTTATCATTCATCTTCATGTCATTTTGTTGTTATGAAGTCCAGCGTACTTGTTTATCAGTCAGTGGGTAAACCTCAACAAATGTCTCATTCCCGTACATAGTCCCAATTTCGTCAGAGCCCGCCACAAACACATTATTAATTAAATACAAACAACATTTAGGACAACAAACCCACAGTTAATAAAAGTTTAATCCAAAAACGTGGTTCCCAAAGTTTTGAAAGGTTCTAATCACGAAATAATCACAAACCTGTTGAGACAAGTTTGTTGTTAGAACTGTAGCGAACTGGGGGGAAGTTGTGACAATGGCTTTGTTCTGATCTGACTTCAATGGAGGCCTGAAAAGATGGCCGTTGACTGTGTACACAATGGCACTTAGAATTCAACAAATCACTGAACGTATATTGCTACATTCGATGATAGTCAGAGTTGACAACATTTTTTTTTTTTTTTTTAATACAGATAACGGTGTTATTTAACGCTGCTATCAATAGGTGTAAACTGGCAGAAATCGTCAAGTAACTAAAAAGCAGCATGCCCGAAAAATTCAGTTTCAAGTGTCAAAAGTAAACAGTTTTTTTGTATTAAAAAAAAACAAAATTTTTTGACACTTGATACATGAGACCATACTAGATGGCGCTGTATAAATACTTATTACATAGCGAGAAGACCTTCTTTCCTTGTTAACCGGGTGTCCCACGACACCTCCCGACATTTTTATGTTTACTTTATTTTCCTTAAGGACAGATGACGGAAATAACAGAGCCTCTCGTGTTAAGATCCTTACGTAATACGTCCTTTGCTTCGACAACGTTCATACATTGATTAATGATTATACACGTGCAGTATACTTCACAAACCAAGTCATTTATTCAGTTTAGGCTAAGAATTAGCTTTTTGAACGTCTTAATTACATTACATTCCCTAAAAAACGCTCATCCTTCAACACTTCCTGGTGCTTTAGATAAGAAGAAAAAGTGGCGCAACAAACTTCCCAGCAGCACTGCTGTCTGTTAACTTAGAAGAACTTGGTTCTAAACAATAGTATGCAAAGTAATAAATCTGAAATAATACTGAATTAAATAATTTATCATATGTCAGCTAGTACATGCCAATATACCAAAAGAACATTGAAAACTATACTCAAGTAGAAATAAAAACGTAAACAGAACTCAACACCTAAATAAGAGCCTCCAGGCATAAAGGGCGAGCCCGCTTACAAGTGCATTGGTAGATTATGTTCATATAGAGCTACAGCTCTACAATGTTATTTTATATATTGTGTGATTAGGTTCATATAGAGTTACAACTCGAAGTCACAAATAGTAAACTAGGGCCATCGTAGTAAAAAATCTCTACACAGTTAAGTATTAATAACAATAAGAAAATCATGCTCAGCAAGACAATCAGTCACTACAAGCAAGACCCGTTCAGGAGTTTAACACAAACCCCGTCCATTACCCTCTTTAAAAAACCTAGGTATATATAACACTACCAGTTCCCCGCGGTTTCACCCGCATAAGCTTCGATCCCTTTACGTAAAGCAGTAACAAACATCCATACATCCATCCATCCTCACAAACTTTCGCGTTTATAATATTTGCAGGATATATATAATGTTTTTTGATCCGTAGTTAAACTCAACCAATTGTTAAAATATCTAATGGTTAAATTTTTGCAAAAGGTGTTTTTTGGTCAATTTTTAGTTTATCTAATGGTCACTAATGGTTATTTTTTTAACGAATAGTCAAAAAATTTGATAGCAATGATATTATATCATTTGATAAACTAAAAATTAATTGATCAAAAAACATAATTTGCAAAATTTAACCATTAGTTATTAAGTTTAAGAATTGGTTGAGTTTAACTACTGATAAAAAAATCGACCCTAAAGAGAACAGAACTATGTTAATAATAACTATTTGTTTATTTTGCATAACAAGCAGCCCTCGTAACAAACTTTACAATAGTAAATTCTTATCATTATAAAAGCAAACTGTGCTGCAGATTTTCTCAATGTAGGTCACAGACCCACAGTTCTACAAAGGGAATTCAATTCAGGAATTTAATGCGAGCTTTGAGAAACACTGTTGCATAAATTCATGAATACAGTAAAATCTGACGGATAACAAACATAAAATATTTAGAAGATGTGGATTAGTCAGTTAATCCTTCCGTACAAGGGATGATGTCAGAAAAACATGTAAGCTTTAAGCCCGGAACAATAGAAATTTTGCAGAGTGAGATTTTCTGATGAGCAGCATATTACAATGATGGTACATACTTGAACCCAAGCCTTCATCCCATGGGTTGTAGGCAGAAACTATAGAACGTCACCTGCTACGAATCTACGATCCTTACATGCTCCTATTCCTTCGTTTATGTTCGTACATCTGGTCATACCCGCACGTCGGTTGCAATTACTACGCAGCTGACCTTTCTGAAGAACATCACCAAAGGTCACTATTACGTCCTTCTAGGGCGTCCCCCTCCCGACGTTTGAACTCAAAATCTGCCTTGTAAACCTTTTGTTAGTCGTCTTTCATTCAACCATCCAAATATGATAATCAAGAAATGTGATAAATGATAAAAAAGCATGAAAAATTTATTTGAATCGTTCTTTAAAAAGACCTATGTGAATGTAGGTACTGTATTTACAAAAATAGGTACTACAGGCAAGAGTTAGACGCATGTCAAAATATGCACATTTAAAAATAACATAAGATAATGCTAATTTCTTACATCGGACTTAACACTTTTTATTATTGATCTTTATTTTTTGTTTTATCTGATAAATAAATCCCTGGACATTTCACACAGCACCATTTGTCCCAAGCTAAGCAACCTAATGCTTGTGTTATGGTAACAAGATGGCTGATAAACTACTTATATACAATTTTTTTTTTTTTTTTTTGTAAATACATACATATTATAGATAGAAAAACACCCAGACTCGGAACAAATACATGTAGGTCAAATACAAATATTTGTTCCGTGCGGGAATCGAACCCGCGACACGCAGCGCAGCACTCAATCGCTTAACCACTGCGCCAACCGTGCCGTCAATCTGATGTATGTGTGAAAGGGGCAATTCTCGTAATTTTAAGAACGTTCACAGTCTGAAGGCCAATTCTCGTAATTTAAAACGTTCAAAATCCAGTCGTAGTCTCATCTTGGCGACAAACAAATGTCAAAATCTTGACAAAATGTAGGGAAATTTGACGTATTTTTGACAGATTGAGACTGAGATCAGACATTCTTAAAATTACGAGAATTGCCCCTCTGATCTCAGCCTCAATCTTTCAAAAATACCTCTAATTTCCCTACATTTTGACAAGTTTTTGACATTTGTTGGTCGCCGAGATGAGACTGCGACTAGATTTTGAACGTTTTAAATAACAAGAATTGGCCTTGATTAAAAGACACAATACGCCAGGTATTGTGTATTTTAGTCTGTGCTAAATAAATGTATTTTCTTTCTAGATTGTTGTGTTCGTGAAATTATTTTCGTGCAAATTAATTTGATTCAGCATCAAACTTTGTAACACACTTTCTATCACAATCCGAAGGATTTTGAAGGAAATTCCTAATCCATTGATTGATAAATGTTTGTAGAATCCGTGTTCAAACAATGTAAATAACGCAATGAATATTGTTGAATTGTCAAAATGAGAAACATTGCCGTTGTAAATGTGTTACGCAATTGCCCTGAGGGTTTTCATTCCGATTGTTACAGCTCTTTGGGATATTAGAGTAAGATTTCCTTTTGAAGAGTAAATCATAGCATGGAAAAGGTAGATAATATTTTTGTTGATATCTTATATAACACTATTTAATAAGTTATGTTGCTTTTTAGTATACGGATAGATGACCTTTCAGCCTACACCACACTTATTTCAATACCATCTTGGTTAATTACACAGCAATTCAGCAACAGAATAAAATCAAGAGCAGAAATGCTTGTGGTTATAGATTCTCACACTATCACCGTTTGCATTCAAACCTGATTAATATTTCAATAAGTTGAGGGATAATTAAACCCTTTGAAAATGGTAATTCCTATGATGAAATAGCTTTGTACTGATCGATATAGAAGTAGGACAGGGACAGATAGAGGGAAGTAATGCTTGTATAGGTGATGTACCTACTGTGATATTAAATTGACGCTTTCGATAATAAAGAAAGAAAGGAAGAAACATATTTATTGGTACTCGCACAGGAATAATAAACAAAGGAATAAGAAATAATATTCGTCTGTCTTTAGGGTAATTTCAGAAATTGTTGTGTGTATTATACTAATGTGTTGTGCGAGAGGGCCTCGAGGCTAAATAATAATAGTCATGCGGGTCAATCGAAGGTTAACGTTACGCTTGCCGCAGTCGGTTCCTGGATGGGTACCCATCCTTCCCTCCGTGCTTCGAAAAGCACGTTAATCCGATGGTCCGGTCAGTCATTTGTAGAACTTTAAGAATCGTTACGGGTAATCGGAAGCACAAAGGTCTCGTCTGTACAACCAGTCTTACCAAGGGGTATCGTGTTACCCAGTAGTGTTGTGGAGGTCTGATAGGCAGTTGCTCCATGTGAAATACTAGTACTCAACTGCACCCGGTTAGACTGGAAAAGGCTAGACAGATTTTGTTGTAGTAATGTGTTCCATCATCACAATGGATTTAGAGTAATAAAATGTTTCATTGGAGTATCTTCAAGCTTTATCAAAAACCATAATGGAAACATCACAATGATTGGCAAAAATTAAAACAGGTTTGTTTAGCTAAATCAAATGGACACCAAAAAGTTTTTGTGAAGATTTATAAGTTCAGTGTAAACAGCGATGTTTATACATACATAGCCTTCTGCCTTCTTTCAATAGGGGTAGGCAGAAACTACAGAACGCCACTTGCTACTATCCTTACAAACTCCTTTTGCCTCGTTTACTTTCATCCATCTGAAGGTCAATTCCCGTAATTAAAAACGTTCAAAATCTAGTCGCAATCTCATCTCAGCGACAATCAATGTCAAAAACTTGGCCAAAAATGTAGGGAAATTAGATGTAGGTATGTATTTTTGACAGATTGAGACTGAGATTAGACTGTGAACGTTCTTAAAATTACGAGAATTGCCCCTCTGGACATATACGCACGCCGGTTACGAGTACTACGCATCTGACCTGTCTGAAGAATAACCCCTATAAGGTCACTATAGGTATGTCCTCTATGTCCACCTTTTGTTAGTGGCCTTTTATTCATCCTCTCACCATGACCAAACTATCTAAGCATACTCTTTTAAAGCGAAGTTTATGTGTTATTTAAAACGTATTGAAATATAATCTTACGCGATATTCATATATTTCTGGTAAGATATCCCCGTTGCCTTGAGTTATCTACGTCAGTGAAAGATGAGCCAACTCACGGAGCTGGAAAATCTCGACATCCGTATAGATATTAAATTCCCCTTACTCTTTGTGGTGTAAATATTTATTGTTGCGCTCGATTTTAATAGAGAAGAAATTGAAATTGAATGTCAAATACTGGAATAACTGTCTAATCAGCAAAACTGACGAATCAGTGAAACTGACTAATCAACGAAACTGGCGAATTAAATAAACTGACGACTGAGGGAAACTGGGGGTCTACTCCGAAGTGTAAAGTGCGAATGTTCGGATCGGACCGACACATGCCCCAACCGAATATTATTGAAAAATGCGAAAAAAAGTCCGATCGGCTCAGTTGGGTCGGGACCATAGTCAATATTCGAAAGAGTGTAGGATCGGCACCGACCGAACCAAATAGTAACTTCGTAGCAGGAAACGGCCGAACATTCGGCCGTTTCCTGCTAAGAAATTAGTACGATACTACTTCGGAGTAGACCCCCTGACCAGTGATACGCGAACTCAATAATTTATTTGCTTATAATGTTGTTTACAAATAAGATGTAATTTTAGTCTATAATATCCAGGGTCTGACGAGCTAACAAAAAAAGTAGGAATACTAGTATTACTTACCCCCAACTTTTTGTGTTTGTGTTCTCTCTCTGCGTGATGTTTACCGTAAATAAATGTATTTTCATTCTTTCTTTCTTTTTCTAACACGCTGTCACATCTCTTTTTAACTGCTGTGAATCGATTTTGCCGAACAAAATCAAGTAAATGTGTAAGCAACAGACGGAAAACATCGTATTTTTGGCGATTGAAACTGTGGATCGTTTTTGTCGATTTGTAAATCAACAAGTGATGCTCAATTTAAACTTTGATATACCGATTGTTTAACGATCGATAACGTACCTACCGATGGATAAAATAGGGTGAATCTGTAAGAAACTTGCAGATCTTATTGATTGCCAAAACACAGCATATCGAGAGACATTTGTTCGCCAAAAATCAAGCAAATCTGTAGGACTATGAAATCACTTGAAATACAACACACATACAGCACACAGCATTATGCTGAGCGATGCAAGTTTTGCGTGCATGTGACGCAAATTTTCGCCCAAGTTTTTATTTTTTTTGTTGGTGTTTTTCTTTGCGTCATATCTTACGTATTTTTTTTCTTCTTTCTAAATAAACTTCAGTAATGTTAAAAGCCTTTCAAAAATTTAGTGCCTACATGCATCGATGATAAGATGAGAAGTGAGTCCGGTGAAACTTTAAAGAAAAGCTCTTGTCGGAATAATTAAAACTTTCATTACAAGATTAAAATCTAGGCTAATGAAACTATAAAAGATAAAACTTTATGAAGCTGTAAGTCCTACTTTATTACGACGAGGAAAATTAAGGTTCTACTTTGATATAAGTATACAGTGTGGCGATTACATTAATTGAAACTATCGTATTCTACATGACGTATTTTAGACATACGCAATTAAAATAATTAATATTCTATCCGCGAGACCGTTTTTTTGTTTGAGTAGGTATTTAACAACGTTAAACTTAATTTGTGATTATTTGGTAACAATAGCATAAAGTTTGTGTTGATACCATCGCCCCGCGCGTCTCTAGTGCCTTATCATCAAGGGTGGTTTATTTCGTGCAAATTTTTAAGCTATTTATTTTGTTTAAAAAAAACAGTTTTCTATTTTTAGTTAATTGTTTATTTTATCAGACTGAAAGCAACTTGTAATAACCGCTGTATCTAATTGCCACTCAGTAAAAATATAAACGGATATTTCGTAAAGAAAAAATAACATCTTAGTAAAAGATTGCCGGGGCTAGCTTTTTGTTAAAATCAGACCACATGTTACTACATTAGACTAAATTTGAAATATGCTCGCTAATATTAAAATAATTTTCCACGTAATTCTCTCACATTCCGATTTATTTCTCTTGCAAGAAATATAGGTACCACACACGTTGCACATACAAAATAAGCTGCTACAATGGAATAAACTGTAAAGGAAACTTGCATGGATGGACTTGCACTTTTACTCACCTACGTTGGAACTTGCAGCTTGCCGTAACCGTTTCTTGCACATTGTAGCAGATTCAATCTGTGTAATGCTTTTTTTTAATTTGCCTACACTGTCCCACAGATGAGCAAAGGATCGTTCCTGGCATCCTTTTCCGGAGACAACTCGTCATACTTTTATTAAACGTAAATTCCATTCATTATACAATTTATAAATAACGAACTCCATGATACGCCATAAAAGAAATAACAACATAAAATATACCAATATCAAGCGGAGGAAAATGGCTCCAACCTGACGGGAAATCTAATTTGTACGGAATTAAATTACGTAGGTACCACATTCTTTGTATCAAGCCTCTTTACCAAATCGTTTTTATGGTATTTTACGTAAATAATAACGCTTTATATACAGCTTATCCTTCTTTTCATGCTTAGCGTTTTTCTTTTAAGATGGGTTTTAATAAATTCTTGATACTTTTTTAGGTGTTGAAATACTTTTGAGGATTTTAATTTAACTCCTGCGTATTTATTCAAATTAATTTGCGATAATAGTGGTTAATATCGTAAGCGCAACCGCTGAGCATCGGGCAAAGAGTTATTGGATTTTTCAAGGCTCGCCCTCTGTTACCTTATGGGACTTTAACATAACTGGCGAAATGTGAGGGTACCTACTATAGGTACAACTCTGCCTAACCGTTCGGGGATTACAGGCGTAATTTTATGTTATGTACATACCTTATCTACCCACATATTTACTAAAAATAAACAATAGATGTATCAAAAAGTCCCTTTTTTATAAAGCTAAATGATACAGCTGTTTCAGTAAAGGTCTACCAAAAATTCTGATGTGGCATTTTACCTGTTCCGATGATCACTTACAAGGGACTCAATCCCATTTCCACGGGCTTAGAAAAGGTACAAAAAGGTTCAGTCACTGGAAAATCAACTATAAAATCAGTCCCGCCCACCACACCTCTATTTTATCAGTCGGCAAAGATGATAAAATACTATCAGACTTGACAAAATTTCACATGACCCGGTGGCATTTATGAAGCGAAATGAAAATAATGAATCAAAATTGGTACACCGAAAACTCTTCTTTAAGCTCTTACCACGCTGATGCGATCAAGCGAGGGAGGCCATTCAAGTTAAGCTGCGATTTCAGCGTTCTGAACAGTTTTGAGCGAGCAAGCGTTTGTTCGCGCGGTAAATGAAAACACTTGAGCGAGCGAACATGTTTGTTCAGTGGTGATCGGTTGGACTTGGCGAACGATCGCTCGCTCGCTCATTCATTCATTGAAAACGATAGCACCGGCGAGCGAGCAGTTCCTCTGTGCATTCGCTCGACGTTGGACGTGCTCGGTTGGTGTCCGATTTTTTTTACGCGCTTTTGTTTGGCACTAGTATTCGTTTTCTCGTTGTAGAGAAAACGGGTGTTTTACAGAACAGCAAACATTTGCTCAAAACAAAACGCTCGCTCGGTAGGCTCTACTCAAAAACGCGGCTTTAATTGACACAATCGCCGCAAGGGAATTTCGTCCCGCATCTCGCGCACTCGCTCGCTTCAATTTGGCTGATCTTTATGGAATTCTAAGTAACTGTCAAAGTTCGTATCAATAAAGGGATAATGTTATTCGAAATTAAGGGTTGTTCTCAATATTTCATGTGAAATCCATTGTGAATTCTCTTCTCAATGAGGAAAGGTCGCGATAAACTCCATTCATAAAATGGAGTTTATTTTCATTGTTAACATTAAGGGGTAGGTAAGTAATTCATATTCAGAATCACGGTCACATTTATATAAATGTGTTTAAGTACCTACACAGTCTCGTTAAACAACCAACCCTTACCTTTACAAACAATAAAAGATTAATAAGATTTCCGTGGTACATAATACTGAAGATTTTTATCCGAAATAACGATCGTTTTTGTCCTTCAACAAGCCTTGAAAGGTCAACGAATATTGTTGTTTTGTATACCTATCTCAGATGGTAAAATATTCCAGGAAAGGTATAATAAGGCTACCTATTCATAAGCAGATACACGTAGGTATGTGGCGGCATCTATCGTACAACGCCACATGCGAACTGCGCATCACACTGACGTCACGCTAAATCCTGCATCGCGCAAGTAGAGTTTACCGAGCGACTAGCATATAAACAACGTCCCTACGTCAACCGTCGGTTAATTCGATCCAGCCTGTCCCTATGCTGCCCTCTCCCAGCGACGCCCTAAGCCGAGGTCCGTACCTCACAGGGGATGCCCTTAGCGTGCAGTCGCTTAATTTTAATTAGTTGTAAGCCCTGGCTGGAGGCTTTAAGTTATCTTAAGGCAACCACAGGATAGTCCGGTTAAGTAGTCACGACCTCTCAAGGTCAACTACGAGATGCCATATATAAAAAAAAAACAACCGTCGGGCAGTCGTCGACATATTATTTTATTTGTTCAAACTATTTACACAAACTTACACTATATTTTTCATCGTCATCATATAATACACAAACATAAATGATAACCTACTATTTGTTCTTTCTTTAGTAACTTTTATTTTTGGTTACTTTCACCCCTTCTCGACTTATAGGTTAAGTCTTTACTTAACCTTGTGAAAAGTTGATATCGACATGGAAAATGTGTGTTCATTTGGTAATATTACTTTCTATATAGTTCCTATATCTAATGACTAGCTTCTGCCCGCGTGAAATTCCTTGTTCCTCTGACCCACCCCATCGCATCGCATGTTATGTCCGCACTATCACTTCGTTTTCGCTAAGCGGTTTTTCTGACTAATTTTCTTTTTACTAGACTCATAAGGGTCATAGCATAATGTTATAGCCTATATATAGCCTTCCTCAAGAATTGGGCTTTCAAATACAAAATAATTTTTCAAATCCGACCGGTAGTTCCAGAGAATAGCACGTTCGCAATCTAACAAAAAAACTCTTTGGCTTTATTATTAGTATAGACACAGAATAAAGAAAGGAAAGAAAATAAATTTATTTAACACTGACTAAAAGACACACACAATGCACAAGATACATTCATCAGATAAAAAACAAAAAATAAAGATCAAATAAAAAGTGTAAAGCCGATGTAAGAAATAACTAATACTCGTAAAGAAACAAGCTTGGAAACCACACATAAACTTTTCATTAAAGAAAAATATCCCTTTTTTGCAACACAAACGTATACAGCGAACGATACCTATGACCTTAATAAGGCTTCATTACGATCAAAATCATTGAAAGTTCAAAGAATTTTTCTTTCTCAAAGAATCTTTTAAAAGGAACAAACTATAGTGTCTAATAAATTCAATTTCCTTTTCGACAAGCGCCCAAAAACCCGATAATGGACGACTGAAAATACTTCGCAACTTTTACAATTTCCGTGTGGAGGATTATTACCCACTCCCTCTCACAGAGAGGAGGCCTGTGTCCCAGCAGTGGGAACATTATAGGCTGATTATGTTTGGCGGTTTGATTTTTTACTGTTCATCTTTTAAACGGTGGTAGAATATTAACAGTTTTTTTTTTTGGATGGGAAAGCATCAAATGGGGTCTCCCGCTCTGGGCTGAGCGGAAGGGCGTGTCAGACTTTTACTGACTAAAACCCACCCGTGTTCCTTCAGTTGTCTGTGCCAGGGGCCACGGTATCTCTTTCGAACAACCTGCAGCCCCGGCGGCATCGGCCCTGGCGGACCCCGTCGGTTCGTGCTGACATCTCTTTGAGGCGCGCGTGGAACACAACGCGCCGTCGACCTGGGCCTGGTCCATACCGGGTGGGTGGCGGGTAATGGCCCTGACTTACGAGTCATGAGTTCAAACCCAGGCGCTTTATTTAGTGTAAATAATTTCAGCACCACTGCTCTCAAAACGGTGAAGGAAAACATCGGGAAACCGGCATGTCCTAGGACAAAAAATTCTAAAACATGTGACATCTATCAACCCGCACTGGGCCCGCGTGGTAGATTACAGCCCATTCCCTCTCGAAGAGAGGACGCCTAAGTCCCAGCAGTGAACATTAAAGGCTGATTATGGTAACAGCAAACCTGCAATCCCCGAAGGGTTAAGCAGAGGTGTACCTATAGAAATTACATCCACATTTCGCCAGTTATGTTTAAGTACTTTAAGTCCCATATCCAATTGACATGGGACTTAAACATGGCGAAGTGTGGGTGTACTATCTACTTATAGAGTCAGCCTATTGCCTCCAACCAGGCATTCATTAAGATTCCGGGCTGCTCCTGAGAAATTCCTAATGGAAAACTCATTAACACTTGTTTAGATAACTCTTACATATAATTATCTAATATTTATTTTATTTCTAATTTCGATTGCTGTTTTTTATTTATATCTAATCTTATGCTGCACTGGTTGACGGCATCATGTCAACGCCGGCTGTCGCTGAATACCAGCGCTGGGGCTCAGTCTCGTATAGGGTCTTCGCATCATGATGCGAAGACCCTGCAAACATGCGTCACATCCACGCAAAACAGCATACTGAGCGATGGCCGTTTTGCGTGGATGTGACGCATGTTTTCCCTCAACTTATTATTTTTTTTTGTTTGTGTTCTTTTTATGCGTCATGTTTACCGCAAATAAGCGAAATTTCTTACTTCTTTCTTTGCCCGTGATATCTATTTGTGCAAGCCCATCATCTACGTAGCCTTATCCTAACTACGTTGGGGTCTGCTTCCAGACTAACCGGATGCATCTGCATACCAGTATTTAACATGGAGCAACTGCCTATCCTCTACAACCCAGATAAAGAAAGAGAATACATTTATTTAACACAGCCACTAAAATACACACAATACATACATCAGAGGGGCAGTTCTCGTAATTTTAAGAACGTTCACAGTCTGATCTCAGTCACAATCTGTCAAAAATACGTTTAATTTCCCTACATTTTGACAAGTTTTTGACATTTGTTTGTAGCCGAGATGAGACTGCGACTAGATTTTGATCGTTTTGAATTACGAGAATTGGCCTTCAGATAAAAAACTACTACTACTAGTTACTGGGTATCACAACTTGTGCAAACTATAATTTCGAAAATGGTTACCATTACCTGCGGGGTAATTGGTTACTATTACCTGCGGGGTAATTGGTTACCATTACCTGCGGGGTACCAACAGTAACAATGGCTTTAATTTTGACAGTTCAACAACATTCATTGCGTTATTTACGTTGTTGAGCAGACAAATGTTTCCAATATATGAAGCATTGGATTAACAATATCCTTGAAAATGAGTCAGATTGTGATTGAATGTGTGTTACGTAATTAGGGTGCTGCTTCATTGTCAGCCTACTCGTATATGCCAGGGTAGCGGGATCGTCCGAAAGGGTTACCGCTGCCCTGGAACAGAAAGGGCTAAGGAAGGAACACGGGTGGGTTTTAGTCAGTAAGAGTCTGACACTCCCTTCCGCTCCACCCAGAGCGGGAGGGGTCATTTGATGATTTCCCATCCTCAAAAAAAAAAAAAAAGCCTACTCGTATCCATTTTCTATATTTTTTTCTATATCCGACCATAAGACAAGACCATTAGAACTTACTTCTGTTTTATTCTTCCATTTCAGGATATATTATTCAATCAATAATTAGTTATTTTTTACACTGCAGCTCAACCTTTAATCCATAAACAATCGGTAAGTATCACTATACTTACCGATTGTTTCACTGAGCGGTTCACTAACCGCTCAGTGGAAACAATCTGTCATTGTCAGCACTTTTATATCGTAGCAGTAAGGGCGTCTTTTCTTAGTGCAGGGGTTGCCACTGATTTGCGGTTGACTGTAGCTACCTTTTGCTATCAATTCATAGCTACTTTATCTCCCTTAAGTTTTTCAAATAACCTATCAAACATTACACTAGAGGACTAGAGGACTCTCACTAAGGCTGAGTCTGCATAAATTCGTCAAAATAGATCAAAAGACTCGCGGCTCTCCGGACTCAGATCACAGCCTCCAGGCACCGGCTCTGACCTAAATTCTCCAAATTTTACAAATGTTTTTAAGTTCATTATGCGCCGTACTTCGAATTTAAGAGGAAATACCGCTATTTCAAACTTGATAGTAAAGTGGAAAGTTTACCGTTCGTAATGTTAAGTATTTATTGCATGTTTCCGTAGTATTTCTTCTTCGTCTTGGTCGCGTACTTCATCACTGAAGGTGTCCCTGAAAGGCCTAGGGGCATTATGTACGATGTTCTGTGGGCGGTTACGTGGTCTGACAAGTGGTTAGGTGACCGTAGTACAAACTAAACGTAACTTCGAACATAGAATATGTTTTCATAAAACTTTGTGTCGACACCCTTGCGCCATCCCTAACACGCTGGGCTGTGCTGGAGCGGCTGCTGCTGGTGCAGAAAACCTCAAACGGCAAAAATATTCCAACCTGATTGGGAGTTATATGTTCGAGCCGTTTGGGGTTGAAACACTAGGGCCATGGGGTCCGAGTGCCCTTTTGGTTTTTCGAGATATCGCCAAGCGGTTAGTCGACTGTTCACGCGACCAGAGAAAGGCCTGTTTCTTGGCCAAAGAATTAGCATCGCCATACAACGTGGCAATGCTGCCAGCCTTTTGGGCACTGTTCCTGTTGACAGCGATGCGGACGAATTTTTTAATGCCCTATGATTCTTTTGCTTATCATCACTTGTACATATTATTATTTTTTTTAAATTGAATAAATATAAGTTATTAGCATTGAGTATTCACTAGAATTCCTATTCGTTTTTAGTCGTTTATTCAGTTCGTTCTACGAAACTCTATTCGTATTAAATAAAATAAATTTTCAGAATATCGGTATGTATCAGATTGAAAATGCTTATGAGATTTTCTCCGAGCTCTGCATTGGAGAGCAGCTGTTCTCGCGTAGTAACTGCAAGTGATTGGGGTATAATACATATAGGGTGTAAAAAGACCGAACCTCTTCCGAAAGTATCACGAACAGGCAATGCCTTGCGAACTAAAAAACACATGAAAAAAAATACGACTTAAAACCTCCTCGTTTCGTCGGTTAAAAACAAACGGCAACCAGCATTAAAACGATATATTAGCAATGGTTAACCCTAAACTAGCAAAGTGATCGTATCCTCGAATCAAGACTTAATTTGAGTACTCCTTTCCCATGTTGAGAGAGGATTGGCCTTACAATCACAATGGCGTCCACTCACAACCTCAGTCGAGAACCTATCAGCTTTATGAAGCCAACTAGCTTCTGCCCGCGGCTTCGCCCGCGTGGATGTCGGAAATTATCCCACGGGAACGTGCTACCAGGATAAAAAGTATGTGCTTCCCCAGGATGCCATCTATCTCTTTGCCAAATCAGAAGTTCAGTGGTTTAGGCGTGAAAATGTTACATACAGTTTCAAGTACAAATCCTCCCTTAAAAAACCGAATTACCCCCTTTTGCCCCGTCAGGGGTTAATTTTCGACCACTTTACATACTTATTATTAATTATTTTCTGTCAAAAGTATCAATACTGAGTTTCGAGTTAATCGGACCGCGCGTTCAATTTCTTCCACACAAACTTCAACACCCCCCTTTGAGGGGTAGTTTGAAAAACTTATAATGATATACTTTATTACTTACTTAGGCAAGTATTGTTGCCAAGTTTCAAGTTTATTAACTAAATTAATAAGATTTTTCATATAAACTGTATCCCCGCTTTTCACCCCCACAGGGGGGGAATTTTAAAAAATTCATAAAAGTTCATAATTTGACACAAAGATTATTTATACCCATTTTCGAGTTAATCAAGCCACCTTTTCACCCCGTTAGGGGTACATTTTCGAAAAACCCTCATATTTGCTAATATTTATTTTTAGTCTTAAGTACACACACTGAGTTTCGAGTTAATCGGACCGCGCATTCAAATTCTTCCACACAAACTTTAGCACCCTTATATCCCCTTTGAGGGGTAGTTTTGAAAAACTAATAATGATAAACTTTATTGCTTACTTAGGCGAGTATTCATGCCAATTTTCAAGATTATTAACCTAACGAATAAGATTTTTCATATAAATTTTATCCCCGCTTTTCACCACCACAGGGGTGGAATTTTGAAAAATCATTTGGGATGTGTTCATAACTTGCCTCAAAGATTATTTATATCAATTTTCGAGTTAATCAAGCCACGCTGTAAAATCCTCCCCTGTAAAACTGACTACCCCTTTTCAGGCCGTCAGGGGTAGATTTTCGAAAAACCCTGATACACATTATTCTTTCCTTTCTATTTTAGGTATAAATACTGAGTTTCGATTAAATCGGACCGCGCGCTAAAATTCTTCCATACCAACTTTGAAACCCCCCAATCCCCTTTTAGGGGGTAGCTTATAAAAACAAAAAATGCCCAACTTCATAATTTACTTAGATAAGTATTCGTGCCAAGTTTCAAGTTTATTAACTCAAGGAATAAGATTTTTCATACAAACAAAATCCCCCCATTTCACCCTCTTAGGGGTGGAATTTCGAAAAATCCCTTCTTAGTGGATACCTACTCTTCACGAAGAATACACCCTCCAAATTTCATGTCTCTAGGACCAGCGGTTTAGGCTGTGCGTTGATGTCTCAGTCAGTCAGTCAGTCAGTCAGTCAGGACTTTGAATTTTATATATATAGATTAATTACTTGAGTGATAGTCGTGTAGGAAAACTAGCCAGTAGCCCAGTAGCACAGTACTCTAGGGAAATAAAACTATGTTGAAGTTGGAAATACGGAGACTTTGTAAATACTGTCCGATGGGGGCTTAGCAGATTTATATTGTGCTGAAAGTTTAAAAGCAATTAAACTGTAAGTACCAAGTATACCTAAGTAGGTACCTAATTCTTTGTAATTTACCAACAGGAAAATTAAACACAAATAAATATACTCTAACTATTGTAAATTACGAATCTATAAATACCTCATTCATCAAAATTGGTTCAGTAGTTTATGCGCTACCGCGGTGGAACATACGATGCACGGTGGACAAACATACATACATAGACGGCTAAAATCATACCATTAGGTCGCTTTTTAAGGAAGCCTAAAAAGCGGTCTAATGCTTCTTTTGTTGTTTTGGATGCAAGATTCTGATAGTTTGTAACTGTGTATTGAAAATAATTTCTGACCTGCACCCTAATTGCGTAACACCCTTTCAATAACAATCTGAATCTTATAAAAGATATTTCTAATCCATTGCTTCATATGTGTGAAAACTTTATAATGCTCAACAACGTAAATAACGCAATGAATGTAGTTGAACTGTCAAAATGAAAGCAATTACCCCACTGAAACCGGCTACTGAGTACCAAATTATATGTGAAATGGGAAAAAAAAAACATAATAATGTATCGTAGGTATGATGAAAGAGATGAACAAACAATTATTTCCATGAACTAAAAAGCGTTTTAGGCAATTAATTAACCTAGTTCTCATTGCAACCGAAAAATGGCCTGAAATATCGCTGCTTGCATCATGATATAATCCTTGATAATCTTACTAGAAAAAAACGTCCTCTATAATATGTGATGACGTCATAATTACGAATACATAACACCCTCTCACATTACAGGGCGGCGGAAGGCGGACTGGCGCCAGTCGGCGATGGAGACATGCCGGTGGGCGGACCCAAGACGCCGCAGCAGATCGCGGCGCAGCGTCGGCTGCAGCAGACGCAGGCGCAGGTCGATGAGGTAAGAACGTCCCTTTGTTATAAGCTTTTATTGTTTTCACTTGTGGGTTTTTCGTTCCAGATGGCCTATTAACCCGATATCAGGCTCTTCACTTTTCTTTTCATTCGCTATCTTTCACTCGACGTGACACGTCTGAACATAAAATGAATTAAAAGTGAAAAATAAATTAATTAGTGAACCGATCCAACGATGATGAATTTTGGAATTTGGCATCTTTGACTCGTCTACGGAATGAAGCAAAAATGAAATGAAAGGAGCAGATGGACGTTCATTCCTATATAAATTAGTCTGTATCAATTGAACGTGGGACGAAACAAAAAAGAACCTCACTCATAGAAATAATAATGCTGATTAAAATTTGCATCATTATATTTACCTTAACATAAAAGTAAGGTGATTTCACATTTTGAAAGAAAAGACATTTGATTTTCTCAGTTTTCCACTTGTAAAATAATAGTCCAATCTTTTTTTACCATTGGTGTAGCTAGGCATTTTGTCTAGGGGGAGGGGCACATGCCCAGCAGAACTAACCACAGTCATCTAATCAGAGATCATAAATGACATAAATGACACCTCGTAATAAATAATCCCACCAAAAATATTTCATGTAAAGTAGATTACCCAAGGCTTAAATAACTTATCAGATCTAATGTAGAGCCAAACCTCAACTGAACAAACCTGACATTTTGGTAAAAATGTACGGCTCTAATAAAAACCCTAATTAAAAGTGATTAAACAGTTAGGACTGGTTTATGGATTGAATTGTTAGTTTATCTAATGATCAGTAATGGTTATTTTTATAACTAATAGTTAATTATTTGACCATTAGCAATGATATTATATCATTAGATAAACTAAAAATTGATCAAACAACACATTTTGCAAAAATTTAACCATTAGTTACTATTTTTAACAATTCTTTGAGACAAAAAACCGGCCCAAGTAATTCTTGAATACTATCGATTATTCTAGGGTGGGCAAAGAAGTTTCTAGGGTAGGCATTGCCCACCATTGCCCCAACCCCCCCCCCCCCCCCCTCTAGCTACGCGCATGTTTTTTACACATTATTATGGTTGTGCATAGATCTGAAATGTGTATAGGTTAGTGGTGTGAGTCAGAGCCAACTGAGTAAGACGTTTGAGCTCGATTCGCGTGGGAAGATAATATACTGTCTGCCACACGCCCTTGTTCATTCATTATGATGTTAAAAAATGGTTTCAGGATGAAATGCAATTTTCACTTGCTTCAATAATAGCCTCCTTCTTTAGGGTAGATTTGCTGGTAACTGTTGAATATTGGCTACACCGTAGTAAATGGTCTATCTGGGTGGTATTATTGTGCAGAATATGTTTAGGAGTTTGATAATCCTACTTCCTACTAAACACGAAAAAACGCGAAAACGCGAAAGTTTGTGAGGATGGGTGGATAGATTGTTTGTTCCTCTTCCACGTCAAAACTACTTACTGAAATTCGTTATCCTATGAGAAAGATTCGGTATCCTATGGATTCGTTATCCTAAATTATCATATATTATGTGCATAGGGTAATTTTAATCCTGATACTCCCACAGGATCGACCCTTATGCGGGTAAAATCACGGGGCGCAGCTAGTTAAACATATAATAAACAAAGACAACTAGACACTCAAGTTTTTTTCTACAAAACAGCTGTTGTTTTCGTTTTAATTTTGAATGATTTCAATACCTAATTATTTGGATTCAGTGATGGCTTTAACCCTTACCGAGTTCATACTATCAAACATGTCTAACATTATATATTATGCTAGCATGAACAGCCTATAATGTTCGCACTGCTGGGACACACGCCTGTCTGTGAATGGGCCGTATACCAACACGTGGGCCGAGTGTTCGTTCCGGCTAATCTCTAACAGCTGGTCCGATTTTGACAGGACTTTCACTGGCAGATAGCTGATGTTATACAGAGTAACTAAAAAGAATTAGGTTTCCGAGCAAAAAAAAGAAACAATTTTTTTTTTTTTGGTACTTATTATTAATTTATTTATTTAATAAAACCGCATGCGGGCGAAGCGACGGGCAGAAGCTAGTTTACAATATAAAGGACATAGATTAGCGTGGTGAGTCAGAGGCAGCAAGCGAGCGTGACATTTGAACCCCGTGACAAGTGTGGGCGGATTATTTACTGTCTGTCGACACGCCCAGTCGCCCGTGTCCGTTCTATGATGGCGAGCTTATAGATTAACTTATTATTACTTTGTTATTATAAATAAACTGTTCAGTTAATTGCTTTGTTATCTTTATCACACATCCCACTATCCTACTTAATATAATATACAATACAATCCTACCAATATTATAAACGCGAAAGTTTGTATGGATGGATGTTTGTTACTCTTTCACGCAAAAACTACTGAACGGTTTTGGATAAAATTTGGCATACAGATAGTTTATAACTAGGATTAATACATAGGATACTTTTTATCCCGATATTTCCACGGTATTGAAACTTATGTGGGTGAAACCGCGGGGCGCTGCTAGTAGGTACGTATGTAGTTTACGAAATTGTGCATTAAGTAGATAATTATTGAGTACACTCAGTTTAAGCACACATCATTATCTTCCTGACCTTGTCCATGTTACTTGTGGTCGGCTCAACACGTTATCCTATTCCATTCTCCCCTGTCAACCGTCACGCTATCATTCACTCCCTTCTCTTTCATATAATTCCTCAAACAATTCATCCATCTTTTATTTGACCTTCCTCTCCTTCTCCATCCATCAACATTTATATTCATCAGTTTAAGCACACAAATAACCAATAAAAATTGGTAAACATTATTTATAAAGACATTGATGCCATTTTTAAAAGGCTATTTAAAAAACCAGAATGTTTTGGGAAACTTCTAATATTTTCAAGAGTAATCAATTTAATCGTACCAATCGTATAACTCTTACCGAAAAACTAAACACGCATCCACACACTAAAGGTGGACCATAAATTCTCTTTTACGACTCAAAATGGCTGACCTAATCACAAACGTCACTGCTCCCAGACTCGAAGCAGGAAATTAAACGCCTGTCGAACGACCAACTATTTGCTATTGACACTAACGAAACGACAGACGCTCCTCCCATATAGAGGGTAAGGCACAAACAAATAAACACAGATAAAAGCTTTGCTTACGGACTAAGAAAATAAACAAGATAGTGATAAAGTTAAGGAAAGTTTCCTTCAACATATCCAGTATTTACAAATAGATAAAATTGTAATATATATAAAATATGGGTTCATATCGGGCTTAAGGCAAAGAAATAACAGCCACACGGTTCGATCGATCAGGTTAAGCTACGTTTGCCGCGGTTGGTTCGGAGATGGGTCACCATCTTTACATACCAAGACCCCTCCGTGCCTCGGAAAGCACGTTAAACCGTTGGTCCCGGCTGTTATTTGTGGATCTCTGACAGTCGTTATGGGTAGTCAGAAGCCCGAAAGTCTGTCAACCAGTCTTACAAAGGGGTTTCGTATTATCCAGTAAGTGGGTTGTGGAGGTCAGATGCGCATTCGCTCCATGTAAAATACTGGTATTCAGCTGCATCCGGTTAGACTGGAAGCTGACCCCAACATAGTTGGGAAAAGGCTAGGCAGATGATTATGGGTTCATATGAATCAACTCATTTTTCGCACCTCTAAATTGCAAAACCCTTAGAGGTACTAACGATTTCCGTACCGTCCCCCTGATTCTCAGAATTTATTAGGAAGTAATTTTTCCTCGGTACGGGGATCTTCAGCCAAAAACCTAATGTTCACATTTTGAAGGCTTTTTTTCATGGTTATTGAAGTAAAACCACCATATTATGCCACATAGGATGACGTTCATGTACCCTATTTTATTTATTTATTTTATTCAAACACAGTGACACATATTTATGTTAGTTTACCTATAAATTATGTTAGTAACCACAGATTAAAATACATGCCGCAATAATACTATTATAACTAAAATTAAATAACTGAAATACCTACATACAATCAAATTGTAAAATAAATTCATTTGTTAAATCGCAATCATCTTTAAATCAAGGAATTCATTAGAATGATAAAACAAATATCAATATAAATACATAAGATGAAAAAAAATACATTCTAATATCTTCGCACTTAAATATAGCTTAGAAATTACTCCTACTGACAAAACCATTCAGTTTCTTAACTCCACTCCAACGAAAAAGCAATCTCATTCCATCTTGAATAGAAGCTCGAGATGATAGAAGGCTTTACTAAGATCCCAAGATTAAAGTATTCTATAGTCCTTGTAAAGCACTATAAGAACGATTTGTCAAACCCAGTTTCTGACGTCATTGAGACTGCGCGTGTATCCAATGACGTCATCTTGGGAGAAATATCTCGTGGAATTGAGGCAAGGGTTTGCTGATGTCCTATCACTATTCCCATTATGTATGATTGCGAGAGTATGGGCATTTTGTTTAATATATTATTATTGAGTCTTCTATTAAATGTGTCCCTGTCCTTAATATTTTTGTTAGGAGGTATATCTTAGAATACAGATCAAAAGGGACATTCTAGATAATTCTGTGAGTTCTTCTTTGCTTTTGATAATATTTTTTTTTATTTTTAATCAACCTCTTTGGTTTAAAGATACTCTCTCAAGGAATCTCTTTCGGGTATCTAATACTCGTACATCGACTTGAGATTGGAAATAGGAAACTCTCTTAAGCTTTCACCATTATTTAATTCGTACACGCAGCCTTGCTACTCTTTCTCTGCCATCTTAACTATAACATTCGATAATCGTGTGGACGACTTTGTTAAATAAAATAAATTAATGATGGTATTTTTCATTACAGGTGGTTGACATTATGAAGACAAACGTTGAGAAAGTGCTGGAGCGAGATCAGAAACTGTCAGAACTTGATGACAGAGCAGGTAAGCTTAATATTCTTAAAGATATACAAGTACCATATCAAAGAAACCAATCAAAGTAATGAAAGAGAAACAACTCTGTCAGTGGAATGTACTGAATTCAATGAATATTGGCAATAAATAATGGTTTTCGTTACAGATGCACTGCAACAGGGCGCATCACAGTTTGAACAACAGGCTGGCAAACTCAAAAGCAAATTCTGGCTGCAAAATTTAAAGGTACCTAAACTTTTGTGGCGTAACTAGCTATTTGTGTTATAAAAGAAAGAAAGAAAAGAAGAAAAATCTAGAATTATAGAAGAAGGTAAGAATCTAGAATTTAATAGCGCAAACTTTCTTCAAAAGGGTTAAAAGATAATCTTCTTTGGAAGGGTTGAAAATAATCGGCTCTAGAATAGCTTAAAATAATAGCTAATTTCGAAGACTTTACCGCATTGATTCAGAATCACTGCATACGATTTGATTTGCTTACGATTAATTATTTAATCATCAAATAAAAGGGTAAGCTAAACATGAAGGTTCTTTACCCACTTATAGATATTGAAGTAAACGAACATGTACCGTTTCTTCATTCAGGCTTTGCTTGTCACCAATGTGGAGACATTCATATCATCTTCTACCGTTTCATTTGTTTTCCAATTCTATAAAATTATTCGTCAACCCTCATCAGTGAAGGTTGACCAATAATTTAAAACTTGGCCGTTGATTTGGTCATAAAAATCATCGGCCAAGTCTTAATACGATGCCTTATAGTAACGTTGTCCTAAACCTTCCAGATGATGATAATCGCAGCTGTAATTGGAATCATCATCTTGGCTCTAATCATCGGTAAGTAGATGCAATTCAACAAAATCAGTCCACATGCTAGTAACATCTCTGTTCTGTTACACATTGTATTATTATGTTTTAGACTAACCATATCATTATTTTTTCCACATTTTCAGCCAACTTTGTGTGAACAAGTTTCGGTAACCGAAGTTTAATTTAGAAGTTACTTGTTATAATGTTAATGAATACTTAGTATATAACGTATGTTGTTAATTTTTATAATAATTACGTTACTGGTACTAAGCCTATGTTGGTAAGTGGGCAAGACGTATCGTTTGTCGTTGTTGATGATCAGTGTTGGCTTTGTCTGTTCTATTGTGACTTCGTATATCTGTCTCTATCGAAGAATGTTTCATGCCGTTTCGACATCTTCTAGTTCATATTATAAGTTTGCATTCACATCGGGAGTAACATCTTTGAAACACACTTCAACTCAAATAGTCTCATCTCTTTCTTTTTCTCTAACTGAAACGATTTCAAAATCTCGGATAGATTATTTTTGTTGATAAATCTATCTAAGTATTAGTTTTCTAGTAGTAACAGTATCTTCTTCTTCAACTAAAACCTGATGTGAATAGTAACTTATATATGAAGTTCAGCTTTATTTTGCAAATATGTTTTCTCTTGTGTCTGGGATTGCTCTTGTGGTTTAATTATATCTATTATAAAAACATTATGCAAAGACTTAATGAAAACTTAGAACCTAGATCTTAAATTGCTTGATATAAAAAGTTATTCTACTTTTATCCAAGAATGTGATGCTTGTCCCAGATTTACCCCCAATTTAGTTTTGCTTTTCTTAAAACTACGTACAAATTGAAATATAATTTCCATGATCAACGAAAATATATCTCGAGAAGGGACACGCTTGAAAATGAAATATGAAAAGAAAAAGCTTGAAACAAATATCTATATATCGTTAATTGCTAATTGGTGCTTTATACGCTTTGAACTATATGAATAATAAAACGGTATTGCAAGCCGCGATACGTATAAAATCGATGCAACAATATGGAATATATTATGGATGGCGGCCCTAGTGTATTGGGTGACCTGTTTTTTCAAGCAAGAAAGAATAAAAAATTGTTAAAACAGACTTTTAATAATAATCGTTTGTATTGGACCACTGAAGTCAGAATTATCATAATCATGTTTTTCAAATCATCGGTGTGTTACACCATTACAAGTTTTTCATCATGATCATAAACGATTTGCATGACGAAGAGAACTTAAAAGATAAATCACAAAATATTTTGTTCTAATGTGTCGTCTTTTTAATAAAACTCACTGATTATTGCACATATATACATATTAATGAACATACATACATATTGTGAATTCGTCTTGTGCTGCTATACTATTTTCACCCTTGAATGTGATTATTAAAATTGTTTTACTATTTTCTAGGTCTGTAAACCACCTAAATGAAGGATTGAGGCTGAGGTATGGATTAATAACAGGTACTTTTTATTATATTTTATGTGGCATAATCCATAAACTTTAAAGCTGTCGAACCTTACAAGGAGAGGAGAGGAGTAGACCCAGTTTAAAGCCTCTGTGTGCCAAGGATTTATATTACCTCACATTTTCCACCTCACATTCCATCTGAATAATATAAAAATATGAATGGATCTGGAGAAAGGTTCTAGAATTCCAATCTCGTACCGGAAGACGTAGAGTTGGAAGGCCTCCCACAAGGTGTACCGATGACCTTGTGAAGGACGCAGGAATCGACTGGATGCGGGAAGCACAGAACCGGTCGAAGTGCCGTGCTGGGGGGGTGCCTATGTCCAAGAGTGGACGTCTTTCGGCTGAAATAAATAAATTAATGCCTGTATACATATAAAAAAATCTAAAGACCATAAATAAATTCCTGAACGAATTTTATTTTTTATTTTTCAGGAAACAACATCTCAGCTGCCGTAACATCTACAAATAACTTTGAAACAACTTTGGTTTTATTTATTTCTAGAATTTAGTGTTGTTATTAAATGTCCTCTGGATAATATCACCAAAATATATCCGATGTTTTGCCTACTAAATATCAACTATTTATCCTATCAAAACTTTTTGTAAATTTCGAAATCACGCGTCTTTGACATGATTTCTTTTATATCACAACAATGCTCTGTGTAATACGAAATATAGTATTTTTAGATGATCTTTCTTTGTTATAAATTTTACCACAGAAATTAATATTTGCTATTAGATAAGACTTATCAAAAATACAGTAAAATCTCTTGAATATTTTTTACTTTTTCGAAAAATAGGCTGTTTCATACTAATGCAATGGTATAATTTCCATTTGGACCAAATTTCTTGAGCATTTATTTGGGGTCATTTCTTTTTGTACTTTTTTTAAACGTTTAAATTGTTGAACTTTGATAATATCGTCTACCTATACAATATGTTTATCTGCTTGTAAAATCCTACCACTTTATAGGTGTTATATGATAGATATTTACACTTTATAAATATCAGTCCATTTATGAAATGGACACTCGTTTGGGCTGGTTTCTGTATTCAAAGTTTCAAGTTATCACAAGTAAAATGTAATACCATTTTGATAGCATAGCGTGTATTGGGCCCATGTTAGCACCACAGCGGTTAGTTAATTATTTACGTAATATGTTTTAATCGCTTTTATAGCTGTATTCTATAACCGTGATCTCTATTTGAAACGAAAAATTTGTACTTAATCAAATTGTTGTTTGTTTAAGTAAATTAGAGTATATTAAGGACTTGTGCTATCTTGCGTTTTTACATAAATTGTAATCGTAACTGGCCAATATTTTTAAAAATATATAATCTATCCTGTGTAACTACAGCAAATACTGCATTAAATATCTTTTTACTGTGTGTGTATTAATGTATGTAAAAACAGCTTTGTAGTTAGAAATTGTAAAAATTCACACTAGGTAATTAGATGTTTCAAATAAATAGCCACTCATTAGTAATATTAATCATATAATCATGGCTGAGCTACATTTGGTCGTGGTCCACATACCGTGTACATTTCATCGTAATATAATTTTACTTAGCACTGTAAACTGCACTGCACCATCGCGACTGCGGTAACGACTAATATAATTACCACGTATTATTATAAAACATGATTAAAAGCGAGCATCGACCAAAAGTAGTTGAGCCTTTACATTTACGATATAGAATCATAGTTTTGGGAGGATTGGCCAGTACCTATTAAATAATATAGGATGGGAAATATGAGATTAACATTATCATATTAAAATCGGTTCTCCGTATACATAGGTAATATATTCATATCATGTATGGAGACCGATTTTTAATAAAAAGTACGTAAGTTGCACATCGTTATTGTTGACAGTCTCATTAGGGGGAGAAATTAGATCGTAATTTATAAGTATGACGTCACGGATTTGAAACACAATATTTTGAGCTTGCAACACTAACACGCGGGGATTTTTGTGCGCTTTGTGGCCAGTAACATGAAGGGCTTCTCAAACCATTCGAACATCTTCAAAGTAGTCTAAGCTTCATACTTCTACTACCTACTCATCTGAACGCCTAAAATGCCTAGACATTCTAGAACTAATGTAAATAATTTTCTTAAAATAGGAACATCTGTATTGTTGGCGTAATACTTTTTACTCTTTAACCTTCTTGAAAGATAATATCATTGAAAGGAACATCATAATTGGTTTTGCAATTCATGAAGAGTGTATGTACGTCACTCTAGACTCTAGAGTAATGTACAGAGTCTAAAACAAGCACATAAAGGGTAAAGCACGAAAACCTAAATCTAAATTCGAAAACTAAATTTCTCTTTTTCATACAAGGCTTTGTTGTATTGTGTTTCAAAATCGATGACACCAATAACATTCACTGTAAGGTAAAATGATAACACACCAGAAGTATGTTATGGGATTAGATAATAAATTGGCTGTTACTTATAGCGTTGTTTACTACATTGTGACGTCATCACCACTAGTCAACGTTGTTGCGCTATATAGTTTAACAACATTGTAGGTAAGCCATAGCTATAAGCATTGTCATGAATATAATTAAATGAAATAAAAATGTTGTAACTGAAAAGTGGTCTCATTTATTAAACCTTAATCTATTGATTGTGCAAAATACTGTATTCAGCTGTATCCGGTTAGACTGGAAGCCGACCCCAACATAGTTGAGGGACAAGGCAGATTATGAATGTATTAAATCTATATTTTTTTGTTGATTCCAAATTTTTCACAAGATGATATATATATATACTATTATTATGATATTGTCCAAAGCCCTAAAACAATCCTTCTCAAAAACAATACCTACCAACGCTATGCATAACATAAGTATCACATATAAAATAATAATAATATAGCCTTTAATCCATAACCAAAAATATATACAATTTATAATACAAGTGGGTTTTACATTTTAAAAATTTTACACTTTTTTCTACAAGGTTATGGCCCCTTTTCAGGCCTCCTCCAATTTTCTCCAGGTTTCCCTATTTTTGGCTTTGACCATCCAGTCTTTGCCTATGTTTTTGTTAAGTTTATCTACCCAGCGCAGCGTTTCGGTGGGCGCCCTCTGGGTCTTCTTCCTGTTGGTCCCGACCCTCTCGTGGTTCTATAGGTTCATCTTGTGACAGGTAGGCGAGGAACATGGCCTGCCCATTTCCACTTCAGAGGTTGAGTATGTTCGAGGGCGTCTAGAGCATTTGTTCTCTTATAAGTACGTCTTCATTTCTTTGTTTGTCTTTTAATCGGATGCTAAGGATGCTCCTTTCCTTTGCTCGTTGGCTCGTTTGTATTTTGCCCTTCGTCGCTTTGTTAAATATCCAAGTCTGACAACCGTAGGATAGGCCCCTGCCTATCCTACGGTTGTCACACTTAGAGAAACAGGTAATGGACTCCTGCCTATTACCCTTAGTACGATAAGCAGGCGTCCATTACCTTTTTTTAAGTTTATGGGGAGTTTTGATTTTAATATTTCTTAAGCTCCAAAATTTCTTCCAAGTATCCATATTCTCCTTTCGATCTTATCTGTGTGTCTCGAAGTTTTGAAGGACAATATTTGCTTACCAAGATACTGGTAGCTATCCACATATTCATTTTGATTTTCTTGGCTTTTGAGTACTGTTAGTTGCAACTTTAGTTTTTGACGTATTTATTTTTAATCCTATGCTTTCGCTAACGTTGCAAAACTCTGTGATCATTTCTTCCAATTCTTTGGGTGTTTTGGAAAAAGAACGATATCGTCCGCCAATCTTAGGTTGCTCAAAAAATGTCCGCTAATGTAGATACCTTTCTGTTTCCAGTTTAGGCCTTTCATTATAAATTCCAAGACTGGACAAATGGAGAGTTTGGGTAGATGGCAGGTGCTTTTGTTGAGAGGGACAATGATAAGAAAAAAAAACTATGTACTATATAGTTATCACTTAAAACTAATAGTAAAACAAAAACTTATGAAAGTATCCCAAAAAAACATGCAGCCAAATAGGTACCTTCTTATCTCCCGTAAAGTGGGCTTAGTCAATACGGACTATAAAAAGAAAAGTCCCGACTTACTGAAATGAAATAAATTAAATTGTTTATTCTGTAAATCGAAATAACTTTTACAAGTCATAGTAATATTGTAATTAAATAGTCAAGTCTCTTTTAAAGTCCAGACATAATTTTGGATCATGTGAGGACAATGTGAGGAAATGGTATTTAGATGAAAGAACTACACAGATTTGATTGGACTTGTCTAGTCAGTGCAAGCATTTGTCAGTAATCGGGTAGAACGACTCGACGAACAATACCAAAAAACGGACATTTGTGTAGGCCCCGCATAAAGTACTCGAACTTCCAGACAACAAAACAACTTTCTGACTCAGAGTCTCACCAGCACCTACCCCAATCCCTTGGGTCTAAAAACATGAAATACACAGGGGTTTCCTTTATGATGTACACCAGGCATATGGATTTTTCAAAAATCCCACGGCAGAAGATGTCGCAGATAAAGTGCTTGTTTTAATTAAATCTAGGCCGGGAGTCGTCCAGCAGTTACCACGATGATACGGTGGTAACTACATAACTGCCTCGACAACACGATGCAGCACACCGAAAAGCAGTGCATGTGTCGCGGCAAAAGGCGATCTAGGTTCGGTCCATGATCGGAGTGGGAGCGTGTGCAAAGGTAGCATAGGTATATATAGCATTTCATTGTGCCCTACAACCTCATAAGCGACGTAGTAGTAGATGTAGGTGCATAGATCAGAAGGCCAATTCCCGTAATTTAAAACGTTCAAAATCTAGTCGCAGTCTCATCTCGGCGACAAAAAAATGTCAAAAGCTTGTCAAAATGTAGGGAAATTACAAGTATTTTTTGACAGATTGAGACTGAAATCAGACTGTGAACGTTCTTAAAATTACGAGAATTGCCCCTCTGGTTAAACTACACAAACCGAATGCGTATCGTGCACTTCGCCGCCTAACCAAACTGTGTGTACTTTAGTTTAAATACGTTAAACGTACGCACCTTGATTTGAGCTCAGTGCTTAAGATAAACTTTTTTTACAAACCTTCTTTACCAATTGACGAAACGTAATTTATGGATGGCCCCTGATGTTCAATTATTACCAGCTCAAAAAAACTACTGTCAATGCTATCTGTCATTAGTGTCATAACCTGCTGATAACGTCAATGTCATTTGATACGTGTCGAGTGGCGAAAAATATTTTGTAAACTAATTAATTTTTATTAGAAATACTATTTAATAATCAAAGTCAATCAAATCACATGTAAATAAACTCACCAATCTTCTTTTCTTTATAGTTAAAGTTTCCTTGTAGGTGCGTCTTTGCAAAATATTGTAAAGTATTTCACAACATTGTTACACCGAATCAAGGGTATGTTATTCCTATTTATTTATGTACTAAAACTGTGAAACACTTACACCGGCCACTTTTACAACGTTGTTACCTATTATCTTTTTAATTTTGTAGGCAAAGGAAGCTATGATTGAGTTACCTCGGATAACGAGAGCCCTAAGGGCACACACACAACTGGACAAGCCACGGTGTTTAAAACCGATTGTAGATCCGACAAAACCGGTGCATGTGAAGAAGAAGAACTTACAAAGGTAACAACACTGAAATAATTATTATTTTAAGTCTACATCCTTGTACGCAAAATAAATAAAGTAACTAAACAACTACTAACACTGAAATAAAGACACCAGCCCGTATTACCTATTAAGTCTACATCCAAAATTAAATACTTATTCACAAAGTTTTTTGAGCAGCTACCATACCTAATAATTAATTTGTTTTCTTATTTGACCTTATTCATGAAACCACTCAATTTCAAATAGATAAACTACATAGTTAGCATTGCAACTTTTATTATAAAATATCTTGACTCTAACCGTTTTGTAAATTAACATGTCTTTTCTAAGAGAGCCGGGTGATCTATGAAAACACTGAAACACTGAACACACCAGCCCGTATTACCTATTAAGTCTATATCCAAGATTAAATACTTATTCACAAAGTTTTTTTGAGCAGCTACCATACCTAATAATTTATTTGTTTTCTTATTTGAAACATTATTTACTTAGACCTTATTCATGAAACCACTAAATTTCAAATAGATAAACTACATAGTTAGCATTGCAATTTCAAACTTTTATTATAAATTATCTTGACTCTAACCGTTTTGTAAATTAACATGTCTTTTCTAAGAGAGCCGGGTAATCTATGACTCAGGACCTCATTTCTTGTCTATGGCATTAACAGCCTCCGTACACTGCTTTTCCGCCTCTGTACATTTGTGTGCTTAAAGTATTAAATAAATAAAAAATATCTCTAGACACCTTTTTGCTATTTAAAATTGTGCATGCATTCTATTAATCAGTGCCCGTAATATGATATTGAGATTAATAAAGATTTATGATTATCAAAACCTATTTTTTTTTTTTGATATTTGTATAAATTAGAAAAATTTTAAATCAATAAAGATTAGGTACTTACAGGTTTGCATTAGTTAATCAGTATGATAATAATCAAAAATTCCGTTTATTTCAGGTTCAAATCATACACAGACATCTACAACTATGTCAAACAGAATGAGCCTAATTCTGCTGAAATACTGAAACTCTTCCCTCAGCTAAAAGATGCCTGCAAAGTCCTCACCGGAGACCAGCCTGATGAAATCATAGAAGATGCCGCAGTGCTTAGCCTCAGGATGTTCCTAGATCAGGATATTGTGATGTTAAAACATCTGTCACAGTTACGGCAGACATTTGGGACTGTTATGTCTGCTACAGCTAATAAAATTTGTGAGGTGTGTATATTTTATACATTTATTTAATGCACAGAGATGCACCATGATCAGCCCATGCGGAATGCGATCAGTCCGTCTAAAACACGTGAGAACTGTCAGTGACATCATTAATAATGATGCACTGACAGCTCTTGAACAACTAAACACACAATCACCTAAACTGTGTTCAGTTTCATTGGTGAAATTGGTAGGTACTTAATGCCCTAAAAGATTTAAACATTTTTTTTTAAATAATTATTTTTATCTAGAGAATAGAAAATAGATTATTTTGAGACTTGTGAGACATTCTCTACCAGTCAACCATCATGCTTATATCATGTTATTTAATTCTGCAAAAAAAAAGACTATACAGTAGACATATTAGTAGAATTTAGGGAAAAGGAGAGTGTAAAACATTTAATTTTATGAGTAGCTACTGTGTTGTTGTATTTTACGGCATATACATTGAATTTGTTTAATTACTAACGAGTTAAAGAACTCAAAGACAATAGTCCTATTATTATTTCAGACTAGCTTCTGCCCGCGACTTCGTCCGCATGAAGGAACTTTCTTAAAAAAAAAATCCGTAAAAACCTTCTACAAAGCATTACAAAACTTAAAAAAAAAAGATGGATGAAATCGGTAAAGTCGTTTTCAATTTATGGCGTGAGCAAGGGAAGTAGGGATAAATTTTTATATAGATAGATAAATAACACGGGTGTACATTTTCACATTATAGATAGTAACAAAAATATCTGAACAGCTGAATGACGATACTAAAGACTACATAAGGGCTGAAGAGGCTGAATCCAATAAAGAGAACATCAAACTATGGGGAGAACACATCCAATGTCACTTCATACCATACAAACCTGCCAAGAAACCGCTGGCCAAGTTGACGAGCAAGCCGGCAACCGCTAGCGCCTTTGTCACTGACTTTTCTATGAAGTATACCAGTGAGAATGCTGCTAAAACTAGTCAGTCTAAAGTTCCTGCAGCTACTCCTGAGTATAAAGTAAGTACAATTATTTATCTCAATGAATCTAAAGATAGAAATGATTTATTTATAGAAAAATATGGCAAAGGAGAACATTGTTAGGAAACTGGCATGTCCTAGAACCAAAAATTTGAAGACATGTGACATCCGCCAACCCACATTATGCCTGATTATGCTATTTACAAGAATACATACTAAAATTTAAATTCTACTATAAATCATCTAAGTTTATCATAGTTACCTTTTGGAGATTAACCTTTTTCAATTTTTTATGGTTTAATTAAACCTATATTATCTACAAAATAATGCTCATGCCTATTATTTATTTGAAAAGGTCAAGTAATGAAGAAAGGTGTATAACAATACTCAAATATATGTATTATTTCATTATGATTTTGCTTAAAATACCAGCTTGAACAGAACACAAACACAATAAAGAATAGCTCAACCATTAATTATTTACTTTCACAGTTCGGCAAGACCTGGCTAGAAACAAAAGTGAAAGGGCAGTACGAGAACACATCAGGCATATCAAGCACTGATATACTTCAATCAATAATAACCTTACTGAATTCTCCTAGAAGTAACGATGAAATGCAGAATGACCTGTTTGAGTTGCTTGGCTTTGATAAATTCGAGTTTATACTCGAGATATTGGAGCATAGGACAGATATTATTAATAGTTTGAAGGCACCTCCACCAGCGCCTACTTTGTCTGAAAGTGAGTAAGATTGCTTTTTTATGATAATTGTGTGTTATCAATATATCATACAAGTTTTATCAGCTTTAAGTCAATTACAGGTAAAATTAGTTTACCACACAATACTGGTTTGGCTTGAGGAGCTTGTAGCGAACTAATAACATCCGCACGAGTCGATCGATCAGGTTAAGCCACGCTTGCCGCGGTTGATCCGTGGATCAACAAGACCCCTCCGTGGCTCGGAAAGCACGTAAAGCCGTTGGTCCCGGCTGTCATTCGTGGATCTTTGACAGTCGTTACGGGTCGTCAGAAGCCCGAAACTGACAGCCAGTCTTACGAAGGGGTATCGTATTTCCCAGTAACTGGGTTGTGGAGGTCAGGTAGGCAGTCGCTCCATGTAAAATACTGGTATTGAGCTGCATCCGGTTAGACTGGAAGCTGACCCCAACATAGTTGGGATACGGCTAGGCAGATGTTGACCACACTTTTATTGAACTTATAACTTTAGTATTATAAGACAAGGTTTCCAATATTGACATAATATTATATCAATTAGTCATTATGTATGAAATATTAATGCTAGTTGCAGACTTCCTAATTTTTTCAACAAAGAAGTCCTTAAGAAAGCAGATGAGAGATTCCAAATGAGAAAGCCTTGTATATGTATTTTGAACTGCCCATTGAGAAGGCAGAAAAGCTGGAGCAACTGATACCCAATCATCTTCAGTTTATTTGCACCTCGATTATTCATTTCACATTCTTCCTTTAACTTTCAGTTCAAGCAATCCTACCTGAAAACAAAATGCCCCAGTACCTATGCCAAGTGTCAGTGTTGTCTGAACAAGAGAAGTTGTTAGCCAAACTGGTGAGGAAGGAAGAGAAAAAAGCCAAGAACAGGAAGAATGATGACGATGATGAGGAACAGGAGATTAACATTGGACAGATGAGGGCCAAAAGGTATGTACTGTGGATTTTATATTAACTTTTATGAGAATTCCGAAGTGGTCTAACTGAAATAAATGCTCAGTTTCCTTGACCTTACAAAAGTATGAGGAACAGGGTGTAAAGTTCACATTATAATAGCTAACTTGAGATTCGGCAGAAGACTTTCTGAACGAACACTTGGCTGGCTTTCACTTCAGGCTTACAGAAAGTGAAAGTAAATGTATAAACACATTTTCAGGTTAGCAGAACTATCAAAGCCTGTGGTACCATTTTCTACGACAAGATCATCTAACAATGTGGATCCAATTCTACAGAGGATATCGTATTTCCAAACTAAAGTGCAATATCCAAATGTCTATGATTCGTCTATTGATGCCAAAAACTCAGCTGGTAAGAAAACTTCTTGATGTGGATAAATATAGCATTTTCAAGTTGATATAGACACTAATACCATGGATTCAATACATGATTCTGAACACTCCTGCGCAGTTTTAGTTTGTCTACGGTTATTAAAAAAAAATTGCTGTTATAATGTGCCATCTAGGGAACAGCTGTTTTTTTTTTTTGATAACCAATGTCAAATTTTTATGATGGGGTTATAGTTGAGGAACAGGGTGTAAAGTTCACTCATCCACCATAGAAAAAGGATGATCCTCCGACCAGTCGAATGTTGTATCTGCCGGGCAACTGCCTGATGATTCATGTCGGGCCGTTGTATATATGCTAGTTGCGCGGTAAACTCTGCTTGCGAGATGCAGGATTTCGCGTGACGTCAGTATGACGCGTAGTTCGCATGTGGCGTTGTAGATACCGCTACAGGGTCTAGAATCATGCTGAATTCATGGTTACGCATTCAAAGACACTCCAGCTTTATTATTACTATAGATATAGATTAAATTACAATGCCGTGTATAAGGTTCTTGACGTCTGCAATCATAGGATCTGTGTTAAGTTACTTTTTGAAATTCTAGGATTCGTATCAGGACTTAAATTGATACTTCCTGAGAACGCGGTAAGAAAAGACAACAAGGAATATGAAGAGGTAATAATACCTAAGCAAGATGCAGCACCTCTCACTGTTGGCAACCAACGCGTGCCTGTTGCTGAATTGGATGCGGTAAGTCATGGATGAAATAAATCATAAAATTTACACGAATTCGGTCGAAAGTTGAAGTTAATCTCTTTTTCTACAAATGTATAGAAAAAGTTTTTTTTACGATTTCAAACCTCAGTTGGTCCTGTAGAGGTTTTAATCCTTATAAGAAATAGGATCGATTGGCATCTAAATTTTTTTTGTAAAAACTGCCCAGTTTCTTACAGACGGTAATTTTTTATCAAAATCTGTGAATGCAGATCAAAAGGTCTCAAAAAAAGAAAAATTATATAAGCGTTGACAATTTCATTTCGCACGAACATGTGATTTAAAAAATTGCATCGCAGTGCGCGCCTAGCCTAATGCTCTACAAGAATCGCTTAAAACTTTTTTGCAGCCTATTTTATCCCCGTATTATTATTACTCATTACAGATCGGTCAAATGGCATTCGAGAACATCAAGGAGCTAAACAGAATCCAGTCCGTGGTGTTCCAAACAGCGTACAATACCAATGAAAACCTTCTGATTTGCGCGCCGACTGGAGCCGGTAAAACTAACATAGCTCTGTTAACTGTGGTGCATCAAATCAAGCAGCATATTGAGAACGATGTTATTATGAAGAATAAGTTTAAGGTAAGTTGAAATTTAATGTGGCAGTGGGCAGGGCACATTGCTCGCAGAACAGGTGTCGACCGCATACCGGAAGACGTAGCGTTGGAAGGCCTCCGACAAGGACTGATGACCTGGTGAAGGCCGTAGGAATCTGCTGGATGCGAAAAGCACAGAACCGGCCGAAATGGCGGTGCTTAGGGGAAGGTCTATGTCCACCAGTGGACGTGTTTCGGCTGATAGAGATGAAGTTAAAATTATTTATCATACAGTCATTAAAGGAGTAACGAAATTCAAAAAGGGGCTGGGAGAAACTGGATGCCGAAGGTCGAGAATTGGCTGTTGTGGTGAATATTAGAAGGGGTCTATGCCCAGCTATACGCGGCGTTGATTGAATGACACAGAGCTTTCATCTACCTTATTATTTAAAATTTAAATCTTCGCTTACACTATCTCTACGAAGATCAGTAAATGTCCTACTTACATGAACATGTAGCGGTATCTACAACACCACATGCGAACAACGCCTCATACTGACGTCACGCAAATCCTGCATCTTGCAAGCAGAGTTTGCCGCGCAATTAGCATACATACAACTTCCCGACATCAATCGTTGGGCAGTTGCCCGCCAGACACAACACCCGTCTGGTCGGAGGATCCTCCCTTTTCTATGGAGTAGGAGTGAACTTTACACTCTGTTCCCCATACCTCTATAAACATGAGGATGTGTTTAAATGATTTTCTAAAGGAGCGATTGAGTTAAAATTGATATATAAACTGTAGCAAATCACAATGGGAGATTCGAAACTTTCTTTCAAAACCTTTTCAACCTTTTGCACCAGGGACTGAAAGTTAATTTTACACTATACACTATCGCTGATAAATCTGCTTTGACTTAACCAAACTATATTCTCTCCTAGATAATCTACATAGCCCCAATGAAAGCCTTGGCCTCAGAAATGACAGCGAGCTTCGGCAAGCGTCTCAAAGGGCTCGGGATACTCGTCCGAGAGTTGACTGGCGACATGAAGCTGACTAAGACTGAAGTGCAACAGACCCAGATGATTGTCACCACGCCTGAAAAGTGGGATGTTGTTACTAGAAAGGGAGCTAGTAAGTAGATAGTGATTAATAATAATTTTTGCCACTTTTTGAAAGCCTGATTGATTAATTTGGTGTAAGTGCAAGACATTTGTTTTGATTGACTTTTGTTATTTTTGTTCACGGGAAAAATTAAACTTTCGGAAACTTGGGAAAGTATGTACCATCAGTATCAAATATCACTTTGAACCAAATAGTACCGGTTTCTTACAAAAAAAGGTAGTTATAAACTTGTTGGGAAAATGTAACTCCAACCTGATAAAGTGGGGCAACCTCGGAACAGCAGTAGGGTATGATTGTGGAGCTATGTCGCAAACTATGCTCCACCTCCTATCCTGCCCTCTGTGTCCCAAAAAATGCAAAGTGACCTCTGCGCTGCCACCAATGACGCTGAGGAAGTAGCGAAGTTTTGGGCCAACAAGATCTGAAATACAGTAGTGCCAGCGCAACGAACAAGACGAAGTAAAGTTGTACCTCGAAACAATTTTCGAGACAATTATGGTAAAGCCGAAATTAATCCTGATGTAACTTTGATGCGCGTTTCTCAGTTAAAGTAAGTATGTATTAGTAATCATCCGATTCGGCAGAAGTATACATCGGCGTGACAAAAGAAAATAGATACGATACTTGCAAGTTGTAAAACTTGCAAGTATCGTATCTATTTTCTATTAACCGTCGAAATGCGGGTAACCGCATTTCAAACACGATAATACGGCTAAATAGTGCTACTAACAATCGCAGGCCGAACCCGGAGACATAAATAGTTCTACGAACTGTGTACGAGTGGACTTTTTCGTCTTAAGGGATTAAGACGAAAAAGTTCACTAAAACCCTATAGAAAAAATCGTTTACCAAGTCATCCAAACTCACAAAAATCATATCTATTCTTCACAGCCGACACAGAACTAGCCTCAATAGTGAAACTAATCATCATAGACGAGGTTCACTTGCTGCACGGCGACAGAGGCCCGATAGTCGAGGCGATTGTCGCGCGAACATTGCGACAAGTCGAGTCCACGCAGAACATGATACGGATAGTCGGACTGTCTGCCACGTTGCCTAATTATTTGGATGTGGCTAGGTGAGCTCGAATATTATATTTTTTTTAATTTAGACTAAGGAACTTGGTGGCAAATGAAACTGAACTCTGTCTTGCTTTGTATACAGTTGAAATTGGCATGAAGGAAACCAAATCACGAGCAATCTTAGTCCATTAGTCGCTTCGCTGCACTGCGCAGAGTTTTGGTGACTCCAAAACATTTCTTGCAAAAATATTAAGACCGCACTTACTTTATTCGCTTAGTAAAATAAGTGTACTTGAACCTTATTTTAGATGACAAAAATGTTTGTAATCGTATAAGCGATTATGAACAAAATTTTCATACGATTTACACTTACTTAGCGAAATACTTTACTTCGCTAAGTAAAAAAAAAACAAGGGCTGTGAATTACGCCTTAGATTCAGAAAAACACGCATTTAGTTGCCGTAATCAGTAATTAAAATGTTCGCTGAATATCGACAACAGATAAAATCTAAATCTTCAAATTAAATCAAATCAAAATATTTATTTGCTAGAATATGGTACCTACATAATGTGTTACAGTAAATTGGTTTCAGCATATCCTGCCAAAACATGGCGTGCAAATGTATTCACACTCAGCGGCTCACGCTATTTTTTTGGGATTCTTGTTACAGATTCTTACGAGTAAACCCGAACATTGGTCTGTTCTTCTTCGACTCTCGCTTCCGTCCGGTTCCTTTGGAGCAACAGTTCATTGGTATCAAGGAAACTGGCAGCGGTGGAGGTTTACATCTTAGACAGGTACTTTTCATTTTAAAACACAGAAAACTATACTCTACAAAAAGAAATAAGCTATACAAATAATTTATTTTCTTTCACTACTTTTGTACCATATCTAGTTATTGAAACTTCCTGTGTGTACTATGCCTAAAGAATTTTCATAAAGTAAAAAAAAATGAGAAAAAACCGATTTAAAAAAAAAGAGCGATTTACCGAAATCAGAAAAAAATACCTGCTTCGTTTAAAAGAGGCGGATTCGTATCAAATCAGCACCCTAATTGCGCCAATCAATCAATCACAACCAGAATCATTTTGAAGGATATTGCTAATCCATTGCTTCATATGTTCGAAAAATTTACCCCCCCGCTGTTCTTGAAGTCTACAGTCAATCAACCTCATGTACAAATCTGTGAGATCACTCTTGCTAATGCATAATACTTATCATTTGATATATAACTACGATTTCTTCAACTCGAGTGAACCAGGATCTTTAGCTTAACCGGTGTACAAAATCTCACCAACATAAAACTTCAACAGATGCAAGCAATGAACGAAATATGCTACGACAAAGCAGTAGACATGGTACAAAAAGGCCACCAAGTAATGGTGTTCGTCCACGCCCGTAACGCAACTCACCAAACGGCTATGGTCCTCAAAGAATTAGCCCAGAAGAAGGGCCATCTCAAGCACTTCGAGCCAGATGATACGGGCGCGTTCCTTAAAGCCAAGAAGAGTATAAGTAGTAGTCCTAATAAGGTACTGGCTGAGTTGTTCGCGAGTGGGTTCGCGTGTCATCATGCTGGTATGCTCAGGAGTGATAGGTAAGGTTCTGACGTATTAATTATAAAATAGCTTGGTATGACTTGAAAACCAGTACTATAGAAAACTAGCCGTTGATCCCGTCTGTCATTCGTGGATCTTTGACAGTCGTTATGGGTCGTCAGACGCCCAAAGTCTGACTACCAGTCTTACCAAGGGTTATCGAATTACCAAGTAACGGGATTGTGGAGGTTAGATAGGCTGCATCCGGTTTGACTGGAAGCCGACCCAGCATAGTTGAGAAAAGGCTTGGCAGATAATGACTGAAGGAAAATATTTCTTTTACTCGTATTTTTTATGTCACTTGTTTTAATTTGTATGCTGCCTCGCTCGCAACCCAACGTTGTAGAGAAAGACACAAATATATTAATTTAAATTAAAGTTCCTACCTCTTCGAGGCTTGCTTTTTAACTTCCTAACATAATTGATGATTTACAAACAGCCTTAGTAATATCTAATAATACTGATTGCAAAATAGTAAAATAGATATGTTGACTTTTATTGTAATAAGCACGTATTACTTTTCTAAGAATCAAGTTCTTCTAACTGTACAGACAGCCGTGCTGCTGGGGAGTTTATTGCGCCACTTCTTCCCAGCTAAAGCACTAGGAAATGGTGAACGGCGGGTGTTTTGCGGGACTGTCTTATGTAATTTTGACGTTCAAAAAGTACCGATTCACAGCCTAGTTAAATAAATGACTTTTTTATTTTAAGAATCTGACTAAACCAAAATCTATTATGTTGAACTTTTTCAGAAACATGGTAGAAAAATACTTCTCGGAGGGTTTCATAAAAGTGCTCGTTTGTACCTCCACGCTGGCGTGGGGTGTCAACTTACCGGCACATGCTGTAGTTATTCGGGTAAGTACGAACTTATACAAGACTTAATATAGGAAGTTCTACTCATTTACTTATATTTTTATAACGATAGAGCTCAAAGCAAAATAATGCTCATACAGCAAAAGTACGTTTACGCGTACCTAATGAATAATCATTAAATTCAGTTCTTAATTAAATTTCGACACGCGCTAATGTGCGGATCGATCAATAACAACATAACACTAAGTGCGGCTCAGATAACTATACAAACATAGATTTAAACTGTTTCCATAAATAAAATATTGAAATTAACAGTGGTTTAGATTAACTTAACTATAGGCAACAACTAGCGGGGTATCCGTCAACGACGAGAAACCCAGAAAATCTTTTGGTTCTTCGAGCCGGATACCCTGGTAGTTGTAGTTAATTTTGTTATGTGCTGTTTTGTTATGGTTTCAAATTACTACCTATCAATGCCCTTGTATGCTTTGATTACTTCACCGTCTTTTAGTCCGTCCGGCGATCGGCCCACTCCCTCTAACAGAGAGGAGGCCTGTGTCCCAGCAGTTTGAACATTATAGGCTGATGCATAATCAGATAGATCAGAAAACATGGAAACCCCCTTTAAATTACTTTTTAGCAGGTAATTCCTATATTTATGGGGTATAAAAACGAAAATACTTGTTTAAAACCATGAAATCTTTTATAGCATATTATAATATCATGTCGCCATCTTTATTCGCAGGGCACAGAAATCTACGACCAAGCTCACGGCACTTTCGTAGACCTAAGCATACTGGATGTGCTACAAATATTCGGTCGCGCGGGCAGACCGCAGTTCGACACATCTGGAACGGGCATTATCATAACTACGCACGATAAATTGACGCACTATCTGAAGTCCATGACCAATCAGTTCCCGATTGAGAGCAACTTTATCAATCTGCTGGCGGATAATTTGAATGCTGAGGTGAGTGTTCATTTTCTTTGATATTTTTTTATAACTTCATGGCAATTAAAATTGCGAAGAGGAAAAAAAATCTTTCTCTGACATCGAGATCTGGGTCCAAGCTACGACTTCCAGATCCCCAAAAACCAGAAAACAAAAAAAACAAAAAGAAAGAAAAATTGTTCATTCCGTACAAACAAAACGCACATCCTACTTCCTACTATTCCTATTCCTACTAATATTATAAACGTGAAAGTTTGTATGGATGGATGGATGTTTGTTACTCTTTCACGCAAAAACTACTGAACGGATTAGGATACTTTTTATCCCGATATTCCAACGGGATCGAAACTTATGCGGGTGAAACCGCGAGGTGCAGCTAGTTACAAATAAAAAAAAATAAAAAAAAACGGTCAAGTGCGAGTCGGACTCGCGCACGAAGGGTTCCGTACCATTATCTATAAAAATCACGTCTTTTGCATTAAGCCTTTGATACAACTACAATGCTCTTGGCTATTATTATTCAAACCGATAGTTAAACTTCTTGAAAGATCAGATATCCTGGTTTCTATATGCACTTCTACTAATATCGCAATATTTTTTCTTTCAGGTCGCTCTCGGCACAGTAACTAACATTGATGAAGCAGTAGAATGGCTGAGTTATACCTACCTATTCGTCAGAATGAGGATCAATCCACAGGTAATTTGCAGTCACATATTCTTTACTGGAATTTCAATAGCAGTCCGGAGTCTGATTGGTGCCCGGTTAAGCACAACTGAAGTGATTTTTTCATTCTGTAAATAAGATATTGGTTATTAAAAATATATATATATATATATATCGGAATCACTATTACGTGTCATATTATTTAAAAAAAGAATAAGCTAGATGCAGTCTAGATTTCCTATCTGACCCCTGAGAAGAAATGGCGACACAAACTCAAGCATAAAAGTCTCTTTAAAATTCCAGACATATTCTTGGTCAGATCAGGTACTAATCTAATGTAGTAGTACCTGAAATAGTACTTTTAAGTAAGAACCACGCAGATTTTAGTAGACCAGTCCAGTCAGTGCAAGCATACTACAACAAGTACAACTGGGCGCAAATTCAGGGGAGATTTTCGGTTTTGGTGGGTATCAGACTCGCCCCCTAATCCATGGGACCGATAATTTAACTTGCGCAATGTGGGTATACTACACACCTCTGCTTACCCATTCAAGGATTATGGGCGAGCCGTTATGATGGTATATAAATCATTTTCTAGGTATACGGTCTAACATACACAGACGTGCAAGAGGAACCGATGCTAGAAACTAAACGACGTGAACTTATAACAGCGGCTGCTATGCAACTTGATAACACTCACATGATACGGTACAACGAAAGGACTGGACAACTTAATGTTACTGGTAAATATTGAAATAATTTATGAACACCAACAGATGCTATGAAACTGTCATATATCACCGTCCCTAGTAAATATATAGAATCATTGATTGGTTTCACATAGACATAGGCGTAGATATAAACGAAATGTTTTTGCATTTCTCACTTTGGTTGGTTTGATCTGAGGACTCAACTCAAATTTGCACTCCTGTGGTAATTTTATGTTACATTCAAGGGGTTTAGCACCTATCGTGATTTTGTAGCTTACGCAAAAAAAAAGAATCAATTTCTGATCACACAAAAAAGAAACTAAATTAAAAATCTTTTTCCTGCTTTGTAACTTAAACTCATTTATTTCAATTAAACCATTTACAGGCGCTTTTGAACTGTCAAAGAAAAGTTAGTCAAAAAAAGCGCCTCAGTAGCGCCTACGAACTAAGGAGCCAGTGAAGTTACGCGACTAATTTACAATTGATTTCTCCATTCTTGAGGGATACGGCACTGTTTCTCTTTACTACAGGCTATTATGTAGCCTATCTAAGAGGACAGTACCCCAACCATTTATGTTGTATACCAGTGTTCATTTGTAAAGTTCAAATGTTTTTATTGTATTTACTGCAACACCTTTACAATACACAATAAAAAAAAAACTTTATTGCATAATAAAGTTTTTTTTATTGTTATTACTAATTTACAAACAGTTTTTAAGAATAAGGTTCCGTTTCTCTTTTTCCGAATAGGCACAATTTACCAGATGTTATGAAATTATCAGCCAGATAAGTTAACTGGTGTTTTGTCCATAGATCTGGGTCGCACAGCAAGTCACTACTACATAACTTGCGAGACGATGGAGGTGTTCAACACTATGGTGCGCAAGTCTATGACGCAAGGATATGTGCTAGAAATGTTGACCAGGTGTTCTGACTTCCAGCAGCTCAAAGTAAGTTATATAGGGAAATTCATTTGAATCAAAATCAATAAAAAGTTATTAAAATTAAATAAAAACCTTTCACCACATCATGATGTTTTAGCTGAGACGGAAAAACGCAAGCGCAACATCTCATCTCAACACCCATTTGGCGGTTTATGTAAAAATGGAAATAAAATAAATTTAATGGAGCAAATAAATTTAATAAAACTCACTTTCCAGGTTAGAAAAGAAGAGCTTACGGAATTATGGAGTCTCAAAGACCAATACGGTGAGCTTCGCATTGAAGATCCTCCGGAAGACATACATTGGAAGATCAACATACTGTTACAAACTTACCTGTCGAGGGGACGCGTCAATGGATCATCGCTGCAATCTGATCTTAATTATATCAGTCAGGTTTGTAAAAAAAAATCCTTTCTCTCTTTAGTGTATTCGCATTATTTAGTCAATACAGAATGTACCGAATTCCTATTACGATACAGTTCATTTTGCTCTGGCACTGGAACGGAAATTTTATACAAATGCGCCAGTTAGTGAAGTGTCGTCATTAGATCAAATTCTTCTGCCTCGTTTGGCTAGTGGTCGCAAGTTCGACTGCTGAACGTGCAATCCAGGGTTCAATCGCCAAGTCAAACTAAGCCTTATAAGTGTTTTCCGTTAGGCTTCCTGAGTCGTAGTAATAGACTTGCTCATATTACATGGGTCTTACAACTGGCGACATGGTTGAAACACACCTCTATCTACCTATCTGATCTGTGTTATGTTAACCCTTTCCTTGTCCTATGAACCACATAATTATGGTTCTGAGAAAGTTTGAAAGCAATTTCGTCAGTTTCAAGGAACATAATGTCATTTACAGAACGCCGTCCGCATAATCCGCGCACTCTTCGAGATAACCCTTCGCAAGAATAACGCGTACATGGCCGGCCTGTACCTCAAGATGGCGAAAATGCTGGAGCTTCAAATGTGGGACTTCTACAGTGACATGCGCCAGTTCAACTGCTTTACTATCGAGACGTTGAAGCACATCGAGTACCCGATGTTGAAGCCCGATCAGATTCGGGACATGGATTGGAAGGAAGTTGGTAAGTCATCTTTAGTGTAATTATTGTTAGCAAAATGTGGGACTTACACAGTGACACGACAGTTCAGCTGCTTGACTATCGACACGTTGAAGCACGAGTACCCGATGTTGAAGCCCGATCAGATTCGGAATATGGATTGGAAGGAAGTCGGTAAGTCATCTTTAGTGTAATTATTGTTAGCAAAATGTGGGACTTACACAGTGACACGACAGTTCAGCTGCTTGACTATCGACACGTTGAAGCACGAGTACCCGATGTTGAAGCCCGATCAGATTCGGAATATGGATTGGAAGGAAGTCGGTAAGTCTAGTTTATCAAGGGTTTTAACTTAAGAGTGACTTTATTTTTTTGTAAATGCTACAAAAATGTGTTCTAGAATAATATGATCTTTTTTCTTGGACCCTATACAATCTCCTTTTCACTACCCCGTGTTTTGAGCTAGTGTGCACCAATCCTGTTTGGAAGCATCAAGGTCGCCCTGCCATCTTCTCCTGGGTCTGCATCGATGTCGCCGGACGTATTCTGGGACCCACATTGTGGTTGACTTGGCCCATGACTCGCTCGACATGCGGCAAACGTGTCCAGCACATTCCCACTTAAGCTTGGCCGCTTTTTGGGAGACATCGGAGATTTGTGTTTAGGAGCGCAGCACTGTGTTCCTAACACGGTCGGTTAATCTGACTCCAAAAATGCTGCGCTCCGTTGCTCGCTGGCAAACCTCAAGTTTGTACCTCTGCTGAACTGTCAAAGATGAGGTTTGAGCGCCGTATGTTAAATTAATTAACTCTAATTTACTTTCACACAGCAGCAATCCCAAGCAATACGTTCTTTACATATTTGCACTACTCAAAACAAATTACTATCTTTTGGTAGGCGCGACGTGTTTCAATATTCCTTCGGAAAGATGACGGAGTTCATGTTGATTTTTCCTTGCAGGCGATTTGTTACGCAATCCGAAAAACGCTCGTCATCTCAAGAAATGCGCAGATGAGTTCCCGCTGTTAGAAATGGAAGCGAGTTTGCATCCTATAACACGAACTGTGTTAAGGATACGACTCTCTATTACACCTAATTTCAAGTAAGCTTTTCTGTGTTATATTTGTGTCATTATTTGTATTTCTGTCTTATCCGCTAACACCAAAAGCTACCAGAAGGCCAATTCTCGTAATTTACAACGTTCAAAAACTAGTCGCCGTCTCATCTCAGCGACAAACAAATGTCAAAATGTAGGGAAATTAGAGGTATTTTTGACAGATTGAGACTGAGATCAGACTGTGAACGTTCTTAAAATTACGAGAATTGTCCCTCAGGTCTATTGAAGGTGGCATACTACTTTATTTTTATAAAGGATAATTTTGACAAACAAATCTTCACGAGGCCCGTTGGCTATCAACAATGGACCTATACAAACATTTAAAAGGATAACTATTTAGCAATGGCAATCTGACCAAACTTGCAGGACGAACTCTCAATTCGTGTCATCTCACTCTGGAATAAAAAACTCATAAGTACCTTTAATAATCCACTTCTTTAGAACCGGTTTTTTTTTGTAACCCAGATGGAACGACAAATACCACGGAAAAGCGCCGGAAGCGTTCTGGATATGGGTGGAGGACCCAGAGACAGATATCATGTACTACCACGAATATTTCCTCATCACTAAAAAACAGGCAAGTATTTAGCGATTTTCCTTTGGTGTCTCTATGATTTATACGAGCTCGTAACGGATCTGACTGGCTTGATCTGCTTTTGTTTTTTTTTGTCATATTGCCTCACCTAAAGTCTATTCAAATTTATGTTTCAAATTGATATTGTTATTTCAATTTAATCAAATATCAACTTTATTTCAATGGCAATTAAGTTGATTTCAGAGAGACTAGCTCTATTGAAAAAGTTTTTTTTTTTTTTGAAGTTTTATCGTAAACTGGACTTTTATTGTTTAAGAATTAAAAGTTATTTTTCCATTAATTCATATTTGTTTACATTTTAGCAGTTAAATCGCGAACGCAGATTATGTATGAATATGTCAAACACACTTATTTAGTTAGAGTTACGTAAGAGTTGGTTTTATAATTACATCATATTGGGAAGCTCTTAGCGAGATCTTAAGATGTCTAAATACGTTATTTAAAAAAAAACAGAAGGTATCTTCATCGAAGTTTTGCTTTCATTATCATTTTATTTTTTTGTTGTTTGTCATCAGGTAATTACGAATGAGCCGCAAGAATTAATAATAACAATACCAATCAGCGAGCCGTTACCTCCCCAATACTACATCCGAGCGACATCAGAAAGGTAAACATAATTCACGATAATATCGAACGAAGCCCTTCGTATAATAATGATCGAACTTCACAGCAGGTAAGTTCGTTTGATCACTTATTATACTTTAGGCTTCGTTCTCGATATAAAATTTACATTGCAGATGTTAAGAGTTTATTGGAAAAATTGAGATTCCAGACATGATTTTTTTAAATTAATAGTATTTCAATAAAAAATTAAAATCTTTTATTTTTTAGACACATATGATATACTAAAAATGGCAATAACAGATAACTAGCCTCATTTATGTTAATATTAGACTTATTGTCCAATTTCTAAATAAGTTTAAATCTAATTACAATGATGGATAAACAATCAAATTATTCATCTTAATATTCATCGTATAGTAAAAAATAACCTTAAAATATCAGAGCAAAACAAATAAATTTATAAGATTTTGAATACTTCTCTAAGTAATTTGTCTTATTTTTTCAGGTGGTTGGGATCAGAAAGTGTGCTGCCACTTACATTCCAACATTTAATACTGCCAGAAACTCATCCACCTCACACAGGTATAATATAAATCTCTCCTTTTAACCTTGTTACTTAACAGGTTGCAGTTTTTTTTTTTTTTTCTTATCTGAAACTATGATTGTTACCGGTTTTTTTACCCTATATCAGAAGGCGTATTCTCGTAATTTAAAACGTTCAAAATCTAGTCGCAGTCTCATCTCGGCGACAAACAAATGTCAAACACTTGTCAAAATGTAGGGAAATTAGAAGTATTTTTTGACAGATCGGGACTGAGATCAGACTGTGAACGTTCTTAAAATTACGAGAATTGCCCCTCAAGTTGCGTTATAAATATGAGAAGTTTGCGCCTATACTTTCTAAAAGGTTAAAACAGTTCTGCTTCACTCACCATGCTACAGTGATTTCTACACTACCAGGTGTCGTTGATCCCAAAAATTAAATTCTTCATATTAATTTCTCTTTTGCTTTATCATGTTTAGACCCAAAACTTTTGCGGGGTTCGCTAGCTAATTTAATTTGACCTTGTATAACACTGCTTGACTACGAAAACAAACTCGTGGTAACACTTTACAGCCTACAACAGCAATCACTTTTCAATTTAATTATACACATGACACGAAACTTATAGTTACTTATTTCAAATCTTCCACAGACCTTCTCGAACTGCAACCACTACCAGTAACGGCACTCAACAACCCCTCCTTCGAGCTGCTGTACAACTTCAGCCACTTCAACCCGATTCAGACGCAGATATTCCACTGTCTGTATCACACGGATCATAATGTGTTACTGGGAGCTCCCACTGGATCGGGCAAGACGATTGTCGCGGAGGTGGCTATGTTTAGGGTGTTTAATCAGTATCCGAATTGCAAGGTATAGTATTTTTATCACAGTTTATTTACATACAATTTCAGTTCCTGAAAAAAAATGTGAGAATCCATACGCAAAACTAATAATATTGCAAGCATCTTTTTCAAGCAAATGGGCCCCTTAGTTCTTGAGCCATTCGAGGGAGCGTCCAGAACTTTTAATGTATTGTCCTTGTCTTTTTTTAATGAGTTGTCATGGTTTTTTTGTGACTTGGGTCAAAATTCTAAGTGAATAATATCAACTGTTTTCAAATTATAGTCTTGTCAATATAATTTTAATAAACAATAATTGTAACTATATAATATGCTAAGTAATGACAACTTTTAGGTAGTTTACATTGCTCCGCTCAAAGCTCTCGTGAAAGAGCGAATAAAAGACTGGAAGGTGCGACTACAAGAAAGATTGGGCAAACAAGTCGTTGAGTTGACAGGTTAGTAAACCACATATTTAAAACAAAGTTTAATCTTAGCAGTCGGAATCCTATAGGCTGTTTACGTTGCCCATAATACTCTTATAGGCTGTTTACGTCACCCATAATACTCTTATAGGCTGTTTACTTGACCCATAATACTCTTATAGGCTGTTTACGTCACCCATAATACTCTTATAGGCTGTTTACGTCACCCATAATACTCTTATAGGCTGTTTACGTCACCCATAATACTCTTATAGGCTGTTTACGTCACCCATAATACTCTTATAGGCTGTTTACGTTACCCATAATACTCTTATAGGCTGTTTACGTCACCCATAATACTCTTATAGGCTGTTTACGTCACCCATAATACTCTTATAGGCTGTTTACGTCACCCATAATACTCTTATAGGCTGTTTACGTCACCCATAATACTCTTATAGGCTGTTTACGTCACCCATAATACTCTTATAGGCTGTTTACATCACCCATAATACTCTTATAGGCTGTTTACGTCACCCATAATACTCTTATAGGCTGTTTACGTCACCCATAATACTCTTATAGGCTGTTTACGTCACCCATAATACACTTATTTTCTTTTAGGTGACGTATCCCCCGACATCCGAGCTATACGCAACTCCCACGTCATAGTAACCACCCCAGAGAAATGGGACGGCATCAGTCGGTCGTGGCAGACAAGGAACTACGTTCGGGATGTGGCGCTCATCGTCATAGATGAGATACATCTGCTTGGAGAGGACCGCGGGCCGGTTCTAGAGGTCATTGTATCCAGGTAAGATTGTAAGCCTCGTAGTAACCACATAAGAAACTACGTGTGGAACATGGCGCTCATCGCCATAGATGAGATACCTCTGCTTGAAGGGGATCGGGGGCCGGTTCTAGATGTCACTGTGTCCATGTAACGTTGGGAAAACTTTTTTAAATCAAAATGGCATGATATAGTTGAATTAAAACAGTTGGCTATGTCGTAGGCTGCAAGTACGACTTACTCACTACCTACATAGCCAAAACCATCCCCTTACATCCTAATCATAAGCAAATCTTTTAATTGTGGCTGAAAATGGGGTCCTGGGTTCAATGCATGGGTTTGACTGAGTTTATCTAATATAATAATAATAATATCCCTGGACATTTCACACAGCACCATTTGTCCCAAGCTAAGCAACCTAATGCTTGTGTTATGGTAACAAGATGGCTGATAAACTACTTATATACAATATTTTTTTTGTAAATACATACATATTATAGATAGAAAAACACCCAGACAAATACATGTAGGTCATACAAATATTTGTTCCGTGCGGGAATCGAACCCGCGACACGCAACGCAGCAGTAAATCGCTTAACCACTGCGCCAACCGTGTCGTCAAATTTATAAAATTTTATAAAATTCCTAAATAAGGCCCAGTTAATTGCAATAAACTTGTTCTGTTCCCATTACATCCCAATTCATTCCGGGGGTGGGGGGTGGCGCACTGTGCAGTGAGTAGCGCGCTTCAGAGCCGCCATGAACTTTAAATCAGGCTTGAAAAAGATAAATTTAATGATTTCAAAACCGTCAGCCTGTATAATTTCGTTTCAGAACCAACTTCATTGAGTCCCATACTTCACGAAGACTGCGTATCATTGGCCTATCAACTGCACTTGCTAACGCTAAGGATCTTGCCAACTGGTTGAATATCGGAGAAATGGGACTGTACAACTTTAGGCCTTCCGTACGACCTGTGCCTTTAGAGGTATGTATTGCTTTCAATAATACAGCATTAAGTTTTTCAACTCCAGTAAAAAACCTGTGATGACCCCTACTCCATTACTTCAGGTACACATATCAGGCCACCCGGGCCGTCACTACTGCCCGCGTATGATGACGATGAACAAGCCTACGTTCCAAGCTATACGGACGCACTCGCCGTGTGCGCCTTCACTAGTGTTCGTCTCCAGTAGGCGACAAACAAGGTAACCTTATCAAAATAATTCACTAAAACTTGAATATGACTGAAATAACAATTTTTTTTCTGAATTGTGTGATTTACAAAATATAATACTGAAGCGTCTGGATAGACTATATCGATTCCTAAAATAGAATGAAGGGGAAGAGGTTGCATGACTCCTACCACAACACTGACTGACGAAAAGACGTGGTTTTATACCTGGGACATTTTTCTACACAATATACCACACACTTGTATTTTACTTATACTACGTTTTTATTGGGAAAGAACCGGTGACCGCGGTCAGTATTTTCGCACTTACTGCCTTTTTTCTATATGTCGGTCAGTACGGTCAACGCACATTGAACAGCAAAATGATCGGCCAGTTTTCTTAGACAAATTGATATTGAACTAAATCACAACTGAAATAGAGATGAAAATTAGAAGCAAGATACATTTCCCTAAGGCGTGTGTATAAAGCATTGTTTCCAATTTCCAGATTAACTGCCTTAGATCTGATCGCGTACCTAGCAGCGGAGGACAATCCAAAGCAATGGCTTCACATGCGCGAATCTGAGATGGAACAGATTCTTGCCAACATCCGGGAATCGAACTTGAAGCTGACGTTAGCTTTCGGTATAGGCATACATCATGCTGGTCTACATGAGAGGGATAGAACTACTGTTGAGGAGCTGTTTATTAATCAGAAGATACAGGTTGGTTTTTGCAGTAATTAATATTTGTTTATTTTGTCCCATTCCTGGAGAAATTTTGCCTCCCATTTCTGCCAAGAGTCGAAAGTATCATAATTTAAAATTTTATGAATTGACTTATGACATCATTTTTATATTTTTTCTGATTTCAATGTAATTTGGATAATTGTAATGATTTTCATTAGTTATAGAAATTCAGACACGATGTAAAAATTGTTATTAAATAAATTAATTGAATTTAATTGAACTAGCCTTCTTAGAAAATATGACGTTACTAGCTTCTGTCCGCCACTTAGTTCGCTTTCCGTAAAAGTCGTAAGACACCACAGTATACTAAAATAACAGCCATGCACAATTCGGCTCTTCTCGGTAATGATCGGTTCTCATCGGCCGGCTGCCCTCGGCCCCCGTCCCATCGCACTGGTCGCATCTACCATCTGCGCCATTACTTAGCGTTTTTTCTGACTTTTCCCTTTTTACTGGATTCCTAAAGGTCATAGAGTGATGTTACGTTTAAATACCCTCCTCTAAAATTGGGCTATCACATGCAAAAAAGTCGAATCCGAGTTAGTTCCAGAGATTGGCGCGTTCAAACAAAAAATAAACAATCTCTTCAGATTTATTTATTAGTTTAAATAGATAAAACGGTTCCATCAAATCATTCTAATGTTATCGTTTCTTCTAGGTCCTAATCTGCACAGCCACACTAGCGTGGGGCGTGAACTTCCCCGCCCACCTCGTAGTGATCAAGGGCACAGAGTACTACGACGGCAAACAGAAGCGATACGTCGACATGCCTATCACTGATGTTCTGCAGATGATGGGCAGGGCCGGACGACCGCAGGTAAATAGAATAATTATAATTGACGTGTGAAATTTGTATTAATTACAGTATTTGTATCTCACGAAGCGACGCACGCTTTACTTGTGGTAACCAAGTGTGCAAACACGCTGTGCATGTGTGCGTAAAGACGAGTAGCGTCAGCACATAACACACACACACGCACTTCCGACTTCGCCATGGTCTCAGTAACGAGAGCTCCTGCGGTTACTCACACATTCACAGCGTGTTTGTCCACTTAGTAACCATAAGTAAAGTGCGCCTCGCTTCATGAGATAAATATACTATAAAATAATTTATCAGGTACCCAGTGATGAAACACTATTCACTAGTCGCAGTGTGTGTAATAGACTTACAAGCTAATCCTCTATTCCAGTATGACAACGAAGGAGTAGCAGTAGTGTTAGTTCACGATCAGAAGAAGAACTTCTACAAGAAATTCTTGTACGAGCCATTCCCGGTCGAGTCCAGTCTCTTGGATGTACTGCCCGACCATTTGAACGCTGAAGTTGTGGCTGGTAAGTTTATATAATACCTCTACAGGTAGTTTTTTTTATTTCAGAGGATGTTTTTACAGTATTGCTGAGGTGAAAATTATTGAGGTGGCAATAATTATGGCAAATATAAATTTGTTGTTTGTCCGTTGACATTGATTTATTATGTGTAACGTATATATGACACTAACTAACATAACAGACAGTAGTTACCGACACAGGTGCGACTGTTCATTGCCAATCTCAGAGAGACAATTTTCGTAATTTTAAGAACGTTCACAGCCTGATCTCAGTCTCATCTGTCAAAGATACTTCTAATTTCCCTTCGTTTTTCACAAGTTTTTGACATTGATTGTCGCTAAGATGATATTGCGACTAGACTTTGAATGGTTTTATTTGCGGGAATTGGCCTTTAAATGTCTTATGTACAGACGCCAGCACATCAAGCTACTACAATCTGTCAAATTTCTTTAATACATTTTTAACTTTATCGCTAAAGTATTAAGATTCAAGGTTGATTGGGAAAATTTGACAGTTTCGGGTAGCTGAACCTGCTGCCGTCTGTACAGTCAACAGCAAAAGTAGATGATCAAAATCAGAAATTCAATACTAATTAACGGAGTTCGCGTCAGAACTGTGTGGCGTCGAAGTGATTCAAAAGTATGTCAGACTCAGTGTCATACTTTTGAATCACTTCGACGCCATTTTCACCATTCAAATAGTACCTACGGTGACACTACGTTAATTTGCCGCGTTATAGTCTTTTCATACAACTGTCAATGAATGACAGCTGTAATTTAGACTCCCTGTAGACAGTTCAAGTCGGTAGCCAATATGATAAACAATTATTTTCCCTGACTTTACATTATCCGTTACGCGCGATAACGATAAAGAATTCCCCTGCAAAAAATATCGTCTATCTCCTCTAGCAAGTATAAATAAATAACGTCCAGTTCTTGTCCAATTATCAATAGCAATTAAACATTTTTTCCATCTCAGGCACGGTCCAAACAAAACAAGACATCCTTGACTACATGACCTGGACTTACTTCTTCCGCCGCCTACTCAAGAACCCGTCGTACTACAACCTAGAAAGCGTGGAGCCTCAAGATGTTAACTATTTTCTCTCTAACTTGGTGCAGAGCTCGTTGGATGCTCTCGCTAATGCTAACTGTTTGGAGATTGAAGAGGTTTGCCATTAAATTATTTATAATAGACTTATTTTTCAGTCCAGATTATTGTTTTACTAGAAACGTGGAACAGGCTAAAATTATTAGAACAAGTAATTGTTGTTTTATTAATTTTAGTTGCTTGTTTTTTATTCTTGGGGAAACCTTCAAAAGGCACCCGACCGGGTAGTGGGGTCGGGGAGTGTGGGATTTTCACCTCACTAAAACCACCCCGGTGATCACCATCCGCACATAGGGGTGGTCCCGGTTCCTCTTAAAAGACCAATTCCGGAACCACTCCTGCGCAACGCCTGTAAGGCACATGCCTGGGGAGACTGTAAAGGGGCCTCCCCTAAGCCTCGCTATGCACGGCAGCACGTGACCACTGCGCCACCGTCTTCCCTGGGGTCACTTGGTAGGCGGACAGAGTCCCCACTCTATGCGCCCGCGACCCCAAAGGTCGTGGTCTAAAGCACTGTGTTCCTATAATAAGCCCACATCTCCCCAGATTTTTATTTTATTGTAATAACAATTTCTTTAATGTCGCAGGATCTCCGCACAGTCCACTGCACTTGGATGGGTCGCATCGCTTCCTACTACTACCTATCCTACAAGACAATGGCCCACTTCTCTCGCAACCTGCAGAGTAACATGAACATCGACGACTTGCTGCGAGTGCTGGCGGACAGTGAGGAGTATGCCACGCTGCCTGTCAGACACAACGAGGACATACTTAACGGGTAACTATACTATCCTGCTTTACTATCTACAAGACTATCGCTTAGTTTAGTTGAAACCTGCAGAGTAACATGACCATCGACGTCTTGATGAGAGTACTGGCGGACAGTAAGGATTATACACGACGAGGACTTACATAACGGATAACTATACTAGTCTGCTCTACTATCTACAAGACGAGAAGTGCAATGCAGATCAAAACTGCCGGCGATTCGCGCTTTACAAGCACAGAATCCACTGGTAAAAAGCCTGGTTGGTTCATTTTGCGTTTTCTTTCAGCTGTATAAAGCTTAAAGGATTTGTTCGACCTTATCCAGTCTCTGATTGTTAACTGTGCTCCCACCCCACAAATCTTTTACCAATCGCGGCAATAACCTATCAAGTTTTTGCCGCGTTTGCACTTACATCATAGTTTTTGTCGGTTAAAACTCGTATAAACTGGCAATGATCGTTCTTGAAATTTATTTTACAATAAAATCTCAATTTCTTTCTAGCGAACTCTCCCAAGAATGCCGTCTGCCCGTAGACGCCCTTACCCTGGACTCGTCTAACGTGAAAGCGTTCCTACTACTTCAAGCGCACATGACAAGACTACAACTACCCAACACGGACTACCTGACTGATACCAAGTCTGTACTGGATCAGACGATTAGGATATTACAGGTAAGGCTAGTGCGTAAGATAAATGTGGTTTGAGATTAGAAACCTTAATTCTATAGTGTGAAGTTCATTTTTCATTGACATTAAAGCTTGTGCACGTACAATTTTCCACCTTGGAGGACGAAGTGAAGAAACCAAACCCCATGACATAGAACATAGATACTAAAGTTGTTAATAAGGATCAAATTACATTAACTTGCTAAACTTTAAACACTGCCCGCGGCCGTTGACCCCGTAATCACCCTTGAAATTATGACTTAAGAATCTTATTTTTTTTTTTTGTTCTTTGATAGAACAAATATTCGATTTTGGTACGATCACGTTTATGGAGTTCCGCCAATTAATATAATCTCGCCCTGTAGAGTCAAAAGTTGACTCTAATTAAGTAAGTCTAAAACTAATCGATAAATCTTAAAACTAGGGAGGAAAATCGTATAGAATCATAAACACAGGGCGTAAGAAAATGTTCACTTTAAATTTTTAATCGTCTATCAAAACATTAATGCAACAAGGTCCGTCTTCTACTACCTTTACTAACCAATTTCATCTTTTCCACAGGCAATGATAGACACTTCAGCAGAAAACGGCTGGCTATCCGTCTGCTTATCCTGCCAACTGCTAATGCAAGGTATCGTGCAAGCGCGATGGCCGACCGAATCCCCCCTCATGACGCTACCTCACATAGATTCCCAACATCTTTACATATTCTCCCATATGGCTAAGGACACTAACAAGCCATGTAATATGCTGAATGGACTGAAGGTGGCCTGTATGAGGAATTATGAGTTGTTGGCGAAGTATTTGAGGAGGGAGTTTGAAGAGAATCAGATTGAGCAGATACATAGGGTGAGTGGTTTTATTTATTTACATTTTAGCTTTGTAATGTACGCCATAGTACTACATAGCCCGAAGAATTGCCAAACTGAAGTGGCAGTGGGCAGGGAACATTGCTCGCAGAACAGACGGCCGATGGAGCCGAAAGGTTCTGGAGTGGCGACCGCATACCGGGAGATGTAGCGTTGGAAGGCCTCCCACAAGGTGGACCGACGACCTTGTGAAGGTCGCAGGAACCTGTTGGATGCGAGAAGCACAGAACCGGTCAGAGGGTCAAGAAGAAAAGGGTTCATCTAAGATAAGGCTACACAAAAACAAATGAAAAATAAAGCGTACCTCGCCTCCTATAAGGTTTCCAAGGACAAAGAAATAAGAGAAAATGGATATAATACGTATCGATTGCATCGACAAATGCGCAATTCTTAAATTAAAATACAAGATAACAAGTCAGGAACGGCCCTTTTCGTTCCGTGGATGTAATCTGTGGACGTAATAAGAGGCAACTAAAACACTATGATGAGGATGCGACGGTTCCCCGCTTCTTTCTGGTAACACAACATACTGCTATCGCTAAACTATCCGCCATACGTCGTGTATGGCAAAGAATTCCTTTTTATATAACAGTTTCATATATTTTCAACCCAGATGACTCCGACAGTCAATCAACAATCAACTCAGCCTATCAGCAGTCCACTGCTGAACATAGGCCTGTCCCAGACCGCGCCACAACACCCTATCTCCCGCCTTCCGCACCCAGCCTCCCCCAGCCACCTTCTCTAGGTCGTCCGTCCATCTAGCTGGGGCGCATCCGACACTACGCTTGCCGATGCGCGGTCTCCACTCCAGGGGGTCTACTCCGGCCACCGTAGGCGCGGGCCTGCGGGCGGTGAGTAATGGGTAACTCACCGTCCGATCAGGACCAGGCCCGTGCCGGATAGCGCGTTGTGTTCCACGCGCGCCTCAAAGAGAAGTCAGCAGAGGTCGGGGCCCGATAGGGCCGAAGCCAGAAAAAAGAAGAAGAACCCGTGTTCCTTCAGAAGAAGGAACACGGGTGGGTTTTAGTCAGTAAGAGTCTGACACTCCCTTCCGCTCCACCCAGAGCGGGAGGGGTCATTTGATGATTTCCCATCCAGAAAAAAAAAATGCGGCCGAATGTTCGGCCGTTTCCTGCTACGAAGTTACTATTTGGTTCGGTCGGTCCTGATCCTATACTACTACACTCTTTCGAATATTGACTATGGTCCCGACCCAACTGAGCCGATCCGAACTTTTTTCGCATTTTTCAATAATATTCGGTTCGGCCATGTGTCGGTCCGATCCGAACATTCGCACTTTGCACTTCGGAGTCCTTTGACAGACATGGCCAGCTCCAACTCCGACAGTATAAGCTTACATTTGCTGACGTATCTTTTAACGTATCTTTTATTTTTCAGGCAATATGCGACATGCCAACACTAGACATAAAGATGCGCGTACGTGGGCTATGGTTTGACAGTGATGGTGAACAAGATAAACCAATACGTCAGCCTACTTCCAGAGATCAGTGGATGCCGCTACATGCTGATCAGGTATATATACTTTCATGCCAATCCGTGACTAAGTCAAGATATCTTCAAACCTGTAAACCTGATGTATGGAAAAATGGATGGATGGATGGAAACAAACATGGATCATTATCAGTAGCACCGCCTAGCCTTTCCCAACTATGTTGGGGTCCGCTACCAATCTTACTGGATGCAGCTGAATACCAGTATTTTACGTAGAGCGACTACCATTCTGACTTCCACAACCTATTCACTGGGTATTTTATTCATTCAATACGATATCCCTTGGTAAGACTGGTTGTCAGACTTTCGGGCCAAAAATTGGCAATCATTTATCATTACGGGTCAGCACCCATAATGAAATGAAAAGCAAGAATGAAATGCAAAAGGAATATGTATGGATCGTACCAGGTTTCCAGGATTAACATATAGGATACTTTTTGTCCCGATATTCCCACGGGTTGTGGTTGAAACCGTGGACCGCAGCTAGTTGTTTTATAAAAATACGTAGAAAATGCAAACGAGCGGTTCCTTCAATGTATTTTTTACTTAAGACAAAACAGGCTAGAACTTTTACACTATTTTACATTATCGATTACATCCATGATGGATCCATCGTGAAAAAAGATTCATGGTTTAAAAACAAATGCCAGATTGGTAAACTTTTCCCCCCAAAATCAGCCTATAATGTTCCCACTTCTGTACACAAGCCTCCTCTCTGTGAGAGGGAGCCAAAGTTAACCTTCATCCAAATCCCTTTTTGTCCAGGAATATACCTTACGACTCGAACTAAACCGTCGCGGCGGCAATCCCAACAACGTGCTCTGCCCGCGCTTCCCTCGCGGCAAGAACGAAGGCTGGTTCGCGACGATCGGCACCGTGGATGATGGAGATCTACATGCCTTGAAGCGAGTGCCGGCTAGAGGCACCGCGCAGGTCACCTTCTATACGCCTTCCAGGAAAGGTAAGTGGATATAGACCCCAGAAATATTGGTGTCGGTTTTCAGTGAAGCACTGTACCTATACACTTCAACTCGAAATTAACCGTCTCGACGGCAATCCAAACAACGAAAGTGCATTAATTTCAATAAGTTCTTTGTTCTAACAGAAGCCACAAATTTTTGGTAAATTATGTTAAAAAATGTCATGTTGTCACCAAATTCCTTGACTCATTTTGGTCTAGACTATAAAAATAGAGTCCCAAGAAACTAAGGACTCTATTTTTTAATGTATAACATCCTATAATCGGGTTTCTGGTAAATAAACTACTTTGAATTTGACTCAAAATCTTAATGTTGAAAGCTGAAATATGTAGTTACAACCCGTACGAGTTAACTAGACCCCTGGCGCTGTGACCTCCCTCGTACAGCACGAGGCTGCATTCCAATGAGGTATCTAGTTAAGTTGACCCTAACTAGAGTCTACTCCGTTTGATACCAGCTACTAATTGATTTCTTCTCTCCCCAGGTCGCATAATCTACACAGTATACATCCTAAGCGACAGCTACATGGGTCTGGACCAACAATACGACCTACAGTTTGAGATAATGGACCCACTACCAGCAGAGAACGTCGACAGAGTATACGATAACATTGACAAGACTATCATAGAATGACCCACAAATTCTCACATGTCATTTAACTTAAAGACGTGTTTGAAAGCCTTTCTCTCCCCACGATTCTTCATAACGATAGAAACAGCATGAGTAAGTCTCAGATGACTTAAAATTGAGTTAATTCGTTACATTGAAATGTATAAATTACGCCAAAAGGAAATAAATTATTTATTGTATTAAACATGCGAGTTTTATTCATTATTTTTTTCTTCTCTACCAAGACCTTCCAGTTACTCTTTACCGCGTCACTTTGATCAGACCTCAACCTCATTCAACCTAAGAAAAACTTTTCTTTGTTGGACAACTGAGCAGGATTACTGGGTAAAATTGGGACCAAAAAGCAAAAATTTTACGCATAAATATGAATAGTTGTCGATTACACACACAAGCGGCACGCGTCAAAAAGATCCTTGTTCAGCTACATACCGGACAGTATACCGTCTCATTGAAAAGCTTACTAGTTTTGTATTACTCGCATATCCGGCAGTGGCCGTGTAAGTAGACTCTCGTCGGCGGCTGCATTTGTCTCTGCTGTTGACCTGTGGCGCTCGTGTGTGTGACACTTAGTCGACTAACTACACGAACACTGCCAGTTAGACGAGTAATGCAACACTAGTAAGCTTTTTAATGAGACAGTATACTAATACTGTTCTGTATGTAGCTATAAAAGAATATGAAACGCTTTATTTGAACATCAGGTGGCTTACCACCAGCGGGCAGAAGTTGAACTGCACTACTTTTTTGTACCAAGTCAAGATCAAAAGCAGTGCAGTTCAACTTCTTCCCTGCTATATAAGAGCTGGTGGTAAGCCCCCAGAACACGCAGCAATGATGCAATATGGTACAATCCAATTGTAAATATATAAGTAAATCAATTATTTCAATTTCAATAATGTTTAGTTTTACTTGAATCATTTATAAAATATCAATAAGCTTTTGTGTTGTGCTGTTGTTGTTTATATTAGCTATAATTAAATTAAAATTCATTTACTTCAGGTCCCACATAACCATATTAGAAAACATCTTTAAATTATTACAAATTTATAAATACAAAATCACACATCAATAAATACAAACGAATAAATACAGTATATATACAACAACATAATTATTGTTTACGGCTAGCACACTGCTAGCGCCACTAGTGGTGAAACTTGGAAACATGTTCTCCCATTTGGGTGTAATATCGAACGCTATCGTCGTGTTCGGCTGTCCGCCATTTTGTAGCACTAACGCGCTCGCTCTGATAGTTTTAATACCTGTTTAAACTATATTATATTGTAATCTGAGAAACAGTCAAATCTGTTCCCCTTGCTGGGCAAATGTCTCTCCCATGGTCTTTCACACTTCTCTATGTTCACCTTTCATAAAATATTGAGAATGCGCTAAAGCTTTCTCTGTATTTTGGGGTAAATCTACATCGTGCTTGAAGCGAAGAGAGCTTATAACTCTATCGTGTGGGTAAAAAGAAAGTGTTCTTCAATCATAATAGGTTTGCAAGGGTAAAAAAATCAAACAACAGTTTAAATTATTTAATTTTATTTTTATTTATTTGTGATGTGTGTGTAATGTGTACGCAGCAAAATCATCAGGTATCAACTGTTGCTACCCAACACTAATATTGCATCTGAGATTCGCTGAAGCGAAGACACGTCCGGTTTCTTATTTTTTTTACATTTTTTTTTTTTTTTTAGAAATTCCTTAATAGTTTGAGCGCGAATCTAAGCTTTGCAGAAGTGTTGTTCATATTCGTGTTTTTTTTTTACATTATTGTTTTTTTTTATGAGTACCTAGAAATAAGTAATAGCAAAAATATTATAAGGCACCACTTTGGCTGTTATTTATTAATATACATACTCATGAATATCAACAACTATTTGTTAGCATTGCGGGTTAAAAGTTGTTAGGTTCCTAGTCTTAGATCCGCGCAGTGTCGCTTGTCATATCCAGTAATGTCATATCCGGGTAGATCAAAATAACTGCATTTATAGTAAATGTTTCGCAGTCTTTAAATTATCATGGTGTTATGATTTTCAATATACTTAAAACTACGATTAAAAATATTTAATTATTAACCGAACCTGTTTAGGTTCGGTTAATAATTAAATATTTTAACTTATCAATAAATCGCATACTATTAAACTGACCACCCCATGCCGGTGATGATGCAGGGTTGATGTTACTCCACGTCTGGCAACCAATCTTGCCTGGTACTGATGTGATGACAGTCCTCAAAACATCAGTACCTCTCTCTAATGTTTTTAAAACCGTCTGTATTGCGTTCGCAAAACCGACGGTTTTAAAAACATTAGAGAGTTTTGACTCACAAAGTTGTTCCGACATACTCTCGAACCAAAATCATTACCTGCCACAGATTGCTCATTTTATCGTATGCTCTTCCGATTTTTCTTTGCTCCGATACGTTTTTGACGATTTGACAGACTTATCCCATTTGCGGTCAAATTTTCAAAAAAATATTCTGGCATCTGAGCAATGAAATATTTTGTCCTAAAACAAGGAATTTGTAGCAGCTGCCTTTTACATTTTGTTTAAGGAGCTTGAGAGCACCTTGAGAGTTGCTGTTTGAGACGTGGCTTGAAGTGGAGCGTGGCCGCCATGTTGGTTGCTTGACTAGGCCGCTACAGGTGAAATGACAGCTCACTTCGCCTAAGTTTTCATGGTGAGATTTTTACAGAATGTACCGGCTGGTTGGTTAGGATTTGCGGTGAACACCTGTAAAACAATAATATTGTTTTTAGAAGAAATTCTTTGATTATTTAGATGTACTTGTGTGGAGGAGTGTTAAAGAAATGGCAAAAAAAAATAAATGGACGCGATCCATTTTTCCAGTTCACTTCTATTACTCCGCAACCTCAAACAATTCAATCATCACCATGTACTAGCCCACTGCTGGACAACGGCCACTGCAATTCCACGTCACTGATTTCGATCGATAATTTTTTTATCACACCGTTATCCTCCTTCATAAAAACTACGCATGCGTAAAAAAAACAAAATGGCTGCATATAATCTAAATGAACCATTAAAAAAAAAGAAAATAAATAAAAATGCGTTCCTTACTGGGGGCCGCAGAGGGGACGGTCTCTATCGCGACTTGCAGGACCGGGTCGATACACTCGAGACTCGGTGAAGATACGCCTGGAAGCAGAAATAAATAGAAATAAGTATATTCATTTAGAAACGTAAAACCTAGATTGGAATTAAGTAAAAGAAAAAAGCCCACACTCAAAAATCATCCTCATAAATAAAATTGTCTACGCCGTAGTTGACTCTTGTGACGCCTACGCCGTAGCCGCCATCTTGTCTACGCCGTAGTCCTGTAGCACGCCTACGCCGCGTAAAATACTACGTCGCCGCGTCGTAGAAATTCTACGTACAAAATTAAAATTTCGGAGCGTATTCCATAACTGACAAGTTGCATGCCCTAGTTATGAAACACGACTGACTGAAGAACTTAAAGTCCAGAAAATATCGACTTTTCCCTTCAATAAAATTACGGAAAAAAGAACTAGGCATGTAAATAATCTAAAACTGTTCTAATCACTGCTGTGAGTCATTAATGAAAGAACTAGACTACTCACCTTTGTCTGAAGTCAAGGCACCTGCAGTGAGGAGGCTGATCTCGAAACACGTCTGGCTCGCTCGGCGACCGATGGCGCAATGCGAATGCGATTTAGGGAATGGGTAATGCGACGCTGCAGAGGCACTAAAAACTTAGGTACAGAAATCTTCTCTATACAACGTGCGGAAACGCACGCACTCATAGACACGTATCTACCTACAGCGAGTACCAGCGTACATAAGACTGACATTCGTTTGACATAAATTGTAATCGCCGTCAGTTCGCGTCTGTGTGTGCGTTCATCTGTTTTCTCACGTACTGTGGAGCCGATCCTCTGAACTATCTATTTGTACTGCAGCGCGCAGGTCCGACTATCGATCCAGACATGATATATGATTCAGGTTATAAATTCGTCAAATTTTAGTACTTACATATAGGCTATACAGTTAGGTGCCCTGCCCACCCTTTGTTCGTCGCCGTTTGCGAGGATCGCCCCAGAGTTTACCGATCGGATTCGCATGTCACATTCAAGACTTTTTTATTTTAAACATTAATTTTTAAGTTCAATTTTATTTTTTTATCTAATTAATTATAAAGACATCTGAACCTTTTTTATGGGAATAGTCTGTCTTTAAATAGAAGACCAATTGATACATATTTGCGTTCGGTGAACGTGCACACACACATGTTCGTCGGCCAATCAAAACCTGGGTTTGTATGTAAGCAGGAAATGTGTCTACAATAATATTTGTACGCAGTTCAAAACCGGAAAACCGAGACATAGTACCAACAGAAAATGCTAAGTTTAGTCCCACGTGTTTGAGAGTCTTTAATTATAATCGTATTATGAACTCGGCCTTATGGACATAAAGGTAGACAAGGCCTTTTTCTATAGATACTCTCCTATGTTATTTTCAGATTAATTTCGTCTCGGGTGGCGGAGCTTATTGTGTTGGCACTTTTATTGTTTTGTTGGTACAACTAGATTCTAGAGTAGTTAGGAAAAGTGTGGCGGGCTTTTTCCAATAATGACAAGGTCCTCTCTAAGTTGCACAGTAACATTTTTAGGGTTGATTTTTCCATCGCCAGATAACTTTTATTCGAGGAATAAAATTGACGTTTGACAGTATTTGTATGAAATAACTGTCAAAACTTCAAAATTATTCCTCGAATAAATTTATCAGATGATTGAAAAATTAGCCCCTATATTTAAAATCATGCTATATGAATTGGGACCAGCATGTAGCTTCTAATATAAATTAGACATCGTAGGTCGTCAGATTTTCGGTTCTAGGATGTTTTCCTTCTCCGTTTTGAGAGCACTGGTGATAAAATGATTTACACAAAGTAAAGCGCTTTCTGGGTTGGAAACCACGACCTACTCGTAATTCGAGGCCGTTACCACTTGGTCACCACTGCTCCCTTTTTACCGTATTGCTATCGCCAATCCGCCTTTGGTTTTGATTTTGGCAACGGCGGCTCTGGCCTTTCATTGCATAGTAGTCATTGAGATGCAAATCTACAGCCATATACATATACTTCATGTTGGTGATCATCATCTGCCTAGCCTTTTCCCAACTATGTTGGGGTAGGCTTCCAGTCTAACCGGATGCATCTGAATACCAGTATTTTACATAGAGTGACTACCTATCTGACCTCCAGAACCCAGTTACTGGGTAATACGATACCCATTGGTAAGACTGGTTGTCAGACTTTCGGGCTTCTGACTACCCGTAACGACCGTCATAGATCCATGAATACCAGCCGGGACCAACGGTTTAACGTGCTTCCCGAATCACGGAGGGGTCTCAGTATGTAAAGATGGTCACCCATCCACAGACCAACTGCGGCAAACGTAGTTTAACCTGCTCGATCGACCGGGTGCGGCTGTTATTATTTACCCACGGACCTCTCCTTCTACGTTGGTGATGTCCGGATAAATAAATGTTTGGTTGGGATAAAAATGGAATGATATGCTTTATTATGTAACACCATATAAATTACAGACATAAATATAGAAATGTTATAAAGGGTGACACAATGGGTGGAATGATAGGCAAATAATACACAAACATATACACATTTATTTCTCGGTACTCTGTTCATATTGATGCAGATACAGATATAGACTTTTAATTTATTCTATGACATTTATTATATTATAGACATATATACTCGTAACAGCTCAACAAGGATTTTTTGTTATGAATTGAATTAGTTAGGGACGGGTAAGGATGATAGGTAAATACACAATAACATTATTTCCTAGGCATTCTGTTGAAACTAAGACTTAGCATAGATAGAACAAGTACCTGGTGTACCTACGAAAAATTTCTACCTGGGGGGTCTAGAATCATTTGCTGAATTCATGGTTACAGATTTCGCATCGATGTCCCTACCAGCCTGTATAAGGGATCTTAAAAAAATATTTTAACAAATAAACCACAACCATTTTTGACATTATTTTAAGTCAAACTTAAAAACAAAAACATTCACACAAGTGTGTGATCTTTGCTTTGAGTTACATAGCCTTAGGGCTGGTTGTTTGAAACGATTTAGTAACGTAACATACGTACGGCAAATAATAACGAGTAAATCGTAATTATTTGACATAATTCAAGGCCATAATTTTAGATAAGATAACATAACATTTATTTGTCAAAAAAAAAAGCACGTGTAGGTTTTACAATGAGATGGAAAAAGAGAAAAAAGAAGTCTCAACATGTTTTGCCTAGAAAGGCGTACAAATACAATCGAAATAAATTATTCGTATTAAAAAGAAGTAGACAATATTTACAAATTCATAACAAGCGATACAATTGATAGTTAAATAGAGTTGTTAAAATACAGATAATTCGTTAATGTCCAATAGCAAATATATTAAAAAGTAAAATGTCAATAAGCTTTAAAATAATGTCAAGAGTGTTAATAATGTCAGAATGTTCAAAATCATAATCCAAAATAATAATTAATTACATTAGCATGTATATCTAAAGTAATTTATCATTTAAATAGTCTGCAACGTTATAATAGCATTTATTTACTAAAAGTTTTTTAATGCTTTTATTAAAACTATTTTTATTTTGTAATTGTAATTTGAAACAACTGGTTTGACGATAGTTAGCGCCATTTTTTAAGTATACGCGTGCGTCAAGTGGACGTGAAACAACCCGCCCTAAGAGTCGAACATAATTCTTTCATGGATGGTTTTATTCAGAAAGGACGGCCCTATCCCCTATCTTTAGACTATAATATTCAGAGCCCCATCATACAGGGTAGCAGGTACATGGACGCGAAAACTGTAACCATGTATCCAACACATGAGTTTAGACCCCCTACCGTAGAAATTTTTCGTCGGTTATAAAAAATAAATCTTCTGTTTCATAGAAAAGTGCAATACCTACGCAGTCAAAACGTATGGAACAGCAATATTTTTATTTAATAACCGACGAAAAATTTCGACGCAATGGGGTCTAAACTCATGTGCTGAATCCATGGTTACAGTTTGCGCGTCGATGTCCCTGCCACCCTGTATATTACCCAAAATATTTCATTTTATGAAACACTTCATTTGAAAAAATTCGTTTCCTCCACACAAACCGAGAGAAAAAATCTCGTTGGCAAACAGAAACATATACCACAAAACCGAAAAACTAGGATGTTTGCTTTCTACAAAAACCGCTGTCTGCCGCTGAATATGGTAAGTATGCGAGTGCGATAACGCGTAGATATACGCTTTGGCAGCCTACTGTAACTTTTGGACCGCTGCGCGCTGTTGATCTATGTTCGTTGATATACGACAGGTTAATTTAACTGAATCTAATCAATTTTAGTAAGTAAGTAGCTAGGTAGGTCCTGAGAAGTGAAGCTGGATGTCGTCTGCTTGTTTGTTGTTCAATTCCTGGTCTGATGCCTGTAAAGAAAGATCATTTATTTAGTTACCAGGTTTTGAAAACTTCAGGAACTGCAAGAAACCGGAAGGCCAATTCTCGTAATTTAAAACGATCAAAATCTAGTCGCAGTCTCATCTCGGCGACAAACACATGGCAAAAACCTGTCAAAATGTAGGGAAATTAGACATATTTTTGACAGATTGAGACAGATCAGACTGTGAATGTTCTTAAAATTACGAGAATTGCCCCTCTGTTTTTGTCAATCACAGCTGTTACCCCGAATTTGACAATCACTTGGCAAATGTTTGTGTTGATTGGCGTTTTAAAACTACAGGAGCTCGTAATAGTTTTTCAGTTATCAGACTAGCGAGATATAATATCAAATTAAAAAATAAAGTGGTAAGTGGTTCATGTTTAAATTGCATTTAGCCTGAGAAACGGTCTAATATGTAGGTCAGGTACGGACCAGTGTGTTAAGAAAATAGTGGAAATTATAAAAGAAAAGTGTATTGGATATTGTTATATATTGTTGTGTTATCCTACCTTATTTCTATCGTTCGAAAGTACGGCTTTTGCGGTGGCATCGTCGACCATGGCAGTTATTTGGCGCTCTAAGCTGTGCTGCGCGATTCGCTGCAACACCCGTTGCGCCTAAGACTGATTCATCCACTATGCCATCCGCGCCGTCCTCTGAGCTATCCGTTGCGCCATCAACTGCGCCATACGCTACGCCATCCGCTAAGCTATCCACTGAATCATACACTACGCCATCTGCTACGCTATCCTCTGAATCATACGCTACGTCATCTGCTACGTTATCCCCTGTAATATACGCTATGCCATCTAATACGCTATCCGCTGAATCATACGCTACGTCATCTGCTACGTTATCCCCTGTAACATACGCTACGCCATCTAATACGCTATCCGCTGAATCATACGCTACGCCATCTGCTACGTTATCCCCTGTAACATACGCTACGCCATCCGCTAAGCTATCCACTGAATCATACACTACGCCATCTGCTACGCTATCCTCTGAATCATACGCTACGTCATCTGCTACGTTATCCCCTGTAACATACGCTACGCCATCTAATACGCTATCCGCTGAATCATACGCTACGCTATCTGCTACGTTATCCCCTGTAACATACGCTACACCATCTGCTACGCTCTCCGTTGAATCATACGCTACGCCATCTGCTACGTTATCTGCTGAATCATACGCTACGTCATCTGCTACGTTATCCGCTGAATCATACGCTACGCCATCTGCTACGCTATCCACTGAACCATACGCTACGCCATCTGCTACGCTATCCGATGAATCATACGCTACTCCATCTGCTACGCTATCCGCTGAATCATTTGCTACGCCATCTGCTACGTTATCTGCTGAATCATACGCAACGCCATCTGCTATGCTATCCGCTGAATCATACGCTACGCCATCTGATACACTATCCACTGAATCATACGCTACGCCATTAGCAGAGTCATCCGCTGAAACATACGCTACGCCATTAGCTGAGTCATCCGCTGAGTCCTCCTCCTGAAAGCACATATGTATCTGTATACTTTCGGCTCAGGGGTAATACTTAATAATATACATCATACATTGTCACAGAATATTTTCCAATCAAGTTAAATACCGATAGCTGACCCACAAAATTCTCATAATAACTGATAAATTCGTTACTAAAAGTATCAAAGTAAGTATACACGTACTTATGTAATTATTAGTTTTTTACATGATATTGTGTAGGTATATTTAATATTTTATTTTCTTAATAATTATGCAGTTACCATTTGTACTTAATTTAAAATAATGTCATATCCTTATGTATTTTACTGTGTGAACATAAATAAATAAATAAAGTACCAACGCACCTCTCTCTGTTCTTCAGAGTTTTCAATGTAATACAGTTCAATGTAATCTTGAGACCAGTTCATATATTGTGTCACCGCTATCACAGCGAGTATTCTGATTGTTATGTAGAATATTTCCACGTACTCTAACAGGTCATTCCAAATGTCCGCCACGGCGTACGCGTCGAGAACCATTGCATCCAACATTATTTTATTATATATTATTATATTCTGCGAAAAGAAATATGTTTATCATGAGTCAAAATCTGAAATGATTAGACATGAAATCATTGTTACATGTACCTAATTTGTGAGAGCTCAGAATCATACACTTGCTATGTGTAAAAGAAGGAGATAGCTATCTCATTGTTTCACCAGTAACAAAGTGCGTTATTTATGCTCGATGATTTCGTTTATATTTTACGTCAACCAAAATAATCGCTCGCACAGGCACAGCAAATACTACGATTGCTCTGTAAATCACGCGCTGCGGCTAAGTATAAGACCATATGCTGGAAATTCAATATTGAGTATACTTAATTCTATCTGTCGTTTACCAAGAGGTATTGTGTTAACCAGTACTTAACTGGGTTGTTGAGGCCCGATAGGCAGTCGCTCCATGTAAAATACTTGTATTCAGTTGCAGTCGGTTGTACAAGAAGCCAAACCCAACTTAGTTGAGAAAAGGCCAGGCATATAATGTCGTTAGGTATGTTTGGATGTACTTACAATACAGCTTAAAGTTGTAGCAAAACCTTTTCGTGGGCTGCTTGTGAATGCGCACCAGGCGGTGACTCGAAGGACCACTGGTTTGTTTTGCTCGGTGAAGCACCTAGCTTGGCCTGAAAGTACAAATAAATATACCTTACTACATATCCATATAAATATTCCATACGTCTTTGAATATACGACACTCGTAATTGGAAAATATAAGTAATGTGGACAGCCCTGAAAATTCTTTGCACGAATAACATAGCCACAAGAGGAAGAAAAAAGTCTGCTAATTCGTAAATTAAACAAAAGTTTTTCTTGACATCTATATATTCGATCAGCTCTTGTGTATACAGTGTGACTGGGTTTTGAAGACCGAATTTGGTTTTGCAAGTCATCAGAGAGCTCACGAAAGAAATAAAAATTTGTCTGGGTCGCTGTCGTCGGATACGGCGGAGAAGACTATACCGTGTTCCGGACGATATATAATACATAAACTTCGACCAGATGTTCAGAACATGGAAAGAAGCAATTTTAAGTATGGACACATTAATGAATTCTTATTTTTTGCAAATTTTTATAAAAACTAAATACCTTGACGTAAATCACTCGATAAGCATGCCTCTTTATGTTTTTATTTGATAGATTTGTCATTTTAATTGCACTAAGCAGCAACATAGGCCAAATTAAGACCCTTTCTTACAGCATAGCTCAATTAAATTTCATTAAATGAAATTAAAAATATCTTTGTAACGAAGCCTTTAAAAGTACTACTTCCTTTGTTAGATTTGATTTTTATAAGCTATAGAAGCGTTTGCCAAAGTGTGGATAACGTGAAGAACAGGGTGTGTATTAAAAAAATCGTTTCATGGTAGTTAATATTTAATAACAAAAGAAAGTAAATACCTTTGTTCAGGATTCAGAAGGATGGACAATCGTTTCTGCGTCCCGGTGAGCTATGGAGTCCCGAAGCAGATCGACAATTAACACATAGTTTATACACGGCGCAGGTCCAATACACCAATCAGATGCGATTTATGGCGTTCAGTTTGCACTACTGAAAAACTAGGAACCAATTATATATTCGTGGTCCTGAAAAGCCTTGACTACAGCGCCACCTAGCGGTTCCATAAAAATGGTGTGACTTAGACGTCACAAAGGAACGTTGACTGACAATCTGGTGAATATACATAGCAAAGTTATTTGATTAAGTGGTTTATATTCCAGATTAAAACCACTATGAAACAAAGGAAAAAATAAAAATAAAGAAAAATATATCGACTTGTGAACCTCCTCCGTTTTTTTTTATGGAAATGTACGAAACAAATACCTTTTTTTCGCTACTTTGGAGTCGGCCCCATACCAAAGTTGTAAAGTTGTAAATGTAGGTATTTCATGAGCAATTCACCCCGTGAGATATTGCCAATTAATTTAAAGTCTGTATACTTACTTCGATAACCAATCCATCTGCCAAACACTTGGCACTTTGGCTCAAACTAATGAAAAAGTGTGAGCCAATTTATTAAGATCAGAGTGATTTATGACAATAAACGTACAAAATTTTCTGTCCTTAGGGCTAGGCACAACGAGTTTAGTTTTCATCTACAAGAACAGCAACACTTATATCACGTTGTGTACCGTTTGAAGGGAACCAAACGCGTTGATGTCTTTTTCACCTAAGCTTAGCGATAATAATCCTCTAAGCGTTTTCTGTAACAACATTTGGTAGGCCTGTGTTCAGCTGCGATGATAATGGTGATCTGTAAAAACTGTTTACTATAGTGGGTAAAATAATACAAATAAACCTAATTTTACAAACATTTATTACCCGGTTGAGTAGTTAGTGTAGACATTTATAATTCACACTTATTAATCAAATTAAAACATTCAGAAAACTTATTCTAATGAGCTTGAAACTCTTATATTTATTATACAGTGTGGCGGATTAGGTTATCACATTAATTGGAACCACGTATTCTACATTAAGTATTTTAAACGTACACAATTAAATTAATAAACAATTAATATTCTAGCCGCGGGACCTTTTTTTTTTCGTTTTACTATTTAACAACATTAAACTTAATTTGTGATTATTTGGTAATAAAACCATAAAGTTTGTGTTGCATTGTTGATAACATCGCCGTGCTGTCTAGTGCCTTCATCAAGGGTGGTTTATTTTGTGAATTTGTGCGAATGCTTACGCTATTTATTTTGTTTGAAAAATTCAGATTTATATTTTCAGTAAGTAAGTGTATATTTTATTATTTTAATAAACTGATAACTACTGTTAATAACCACTGTACATTTAATGTGATAACCTAATCGACACTCTGAATGTGGTAGGTAAGGAATATCAGAGATGATTAAGGGAATTCGGATCCAAGGCTCGCAGGAGTCAGAAGGACCAAAATCTTTAACCTACTTTTGTTTTGCTTTGCGAAGAGCGGATCGGAGGCACTAACAAATTATGTCTTTAATCGTTCCTCACCCTTTGGATCCTCACCAGTACGTATCAATTTTTACTGCAATATTAATATTTCAATACTAAGTAATCTTGCTAATTTAACTGCATTTTTAACAAGTTAGATTGAAGACGATTTAACACTTACTAGATTTAATGGAGCAAACTTTGGCATTTCACAATCTCAAATTATTTAAATGTATTTGTTTTGAATGACATTTTTATGTATTTAATATTCTATTTGATTTGAATGACATGTTTGTATTTTAACTTTATTTGATCTGAATGTTAGTGTGATGTTTATATCAAAATGTTTTAATTAAATGTAATGGACTTTGTCTGAAATAAAATAAAAAATTATTATAATCTTTAGAAAATATATGTTTGACTTATTCCTACATAGAAAGTATTGTGCGAACACTAAAGTATGTAAGTAAGTCCTAATGCGATAGTTTGTATATTGTTATAAAATACATTTTTGAAAATAAAGCTCTTTAAACACCAGCATTTTCGTTAAAATACTGTTTTTGGTCAAAGTTCCAAATTCGGGTCTTTTCAGGAATGAAAATAACAAAATCATGATAACATTGGTTAAGTAATATTAACGTATATTGTAATCAATATTTTAAGTATATTTTGATACAAGCGTTACCATATAGTTAGTTATTTATCACAAATAAAAATCCCTACCTAACTATCCTCATTCCAAGATGAAATTAATACTCGTTTGTATACACCTTATTGAAGGGAACAGATAAAACTAACAACATTAATTTATAAGGTTATTACAAGGGGCGGTCTAATCGCAATCTGTAATTTCTTTAAGACAACCCTAGGATGGACAACATTGAAGAAGATTGATAAATTGTAGATTTGATTGTCTCATAGATACTAGTTTTAATATTAAATCGTGACCAAATTGTACAAAACGGTCAAATTTTCGGTCCTATCAAAGTGTAGCAGGTTGATAATACGATAAATGAATGATCCACATTACATTACCTTTAAAACTAAAGAGAAGCAGCTTTCAAAGATTAATTATTCCACAGAAATACCTAAGTGATCATTAAAAGCTGTGTTAAACTGTACCCAAATTATGTAACACTCACTCACAATCCCTTTGATTTTAAAAGGATTACCATTGCTTCATAATGTGTAATCTAAAGTACATACATATTTTATGGGGTACTGTGGTAGATGTTACACAAAATACCTTGTGATTTATTGCAATACAATGAGTAGTTTCGTATGGAGAAGAATTTTCAATTTTCTTATTCTTCTCCATACGAACCTACTTTTCGGAAGGTGACACTAGAAAGAATTCTATTTTTTGTAAATTTTGAAGTTCAAAAGTGCCTTTTGTAATAAATGATTTGACGCTGACTTTTTGAAAAATCGTCTCCGAAACAATGAATGTAACACAAAGCAACAGTATTCTTTGTGTTTGTAGTCTTCTTTGTAATTTAGTTAGTATTCTTTGTAATTGTCAAAATGAAAGGGATTGTGAGTGTGTTGCGCTATTAGGCCGTAGGCTTAGTTTAAACATCGTCAGGAGAGCAGTTGCATGGTCGTCGGTTTGTTGTGTTGTTCCGTTGCTGATCAGGTACCTGTTAAAACAGAAGATTTATTTAATTGCCAGGTTTGGCAGCCAGCGGCCATGGCACAAAAGAGGCCCGTTTCGGTGTGTAGCTAAATGAGACGAGCTATGATGACGACAAACATCACAAATTTTACTGTTATATGGGGCGAGAAAGAAAATACGTTTATTTGCGGTAATCATGACGCAAAAAAAGCACATAAAAAAGAAAAAAGAAATGGTTGGGGAGAAATCGCTCAGCATTATGCTACGACCCTATGCAAGACAGAGCCCCAGCGCTGGTTTTCAGTGACGGCCGGCGCCGACGTAATGACGTAGCCCGATGCAGCAAACAATAATTATAAGGACGCTGTACCGGTACAGCGTACTTAAAGAAAAATAATATTATTTAATTTAAATGTGATAGAAACAAACATGAATATAAAAAAAGGAAACATACATGCTAAGAGAATATCATCTTCAATAAACGTTTTACGCTTTATGTAGTGGCAACATTTCGAGACGTCCTATTTGACTATTGCCAATATGCATCTGGGACAACTATGTGGTAACATTGACCAATTTACCTTAAGCGGGCCACGTGGGTAGGTCCCAAGGGTCTACGTCCCAAGGGATAGGTGTGGGCCTAGGCCTACGGTTCTGGTTTCCGTTAACTTCACTTTGCTCCTGAAAGCACGCAAGAATAAAATTTATTGAGTTTCTTCTAATTACGAAATAATTTGGTAACCTTAACAACAAATGGGCCTTATTAGAAGGCTTAAAGTCACCCAAAAGGCTATGCTTGAAGTTTCCCTGCATGAGCGAATCAGAAATGAAGAGATCCGCAGGAGAACCAAGGCAACCGACATAGCCCGAAGAATTGCCAAAGTTAAGTGGCAGTGGGCAGGGCACATTGCTCGCAGAACAGATGGCCGATGGGGCCGAAAGGTTCTCGAGTGGCAACCGCGTACCGGAAGACGTAGCGTTGGAAGGCCTCCCACAAGGTGGATCGACGACCTTGTTAAAGCCGCAGGAACCCGTTGGATGTGAGAAGCACAGAACCGGTCGAAGTGGAGGAGCTTGGAGGAGCCTATGTCCAGTCCTACGTCTTTCGATTGAAATGATGATGGTGATGAACACAAAGGTAATTTTCCCACTGCTGGGACACAGGCCCTCTCTATGAGAATGTGCCAATATTACACGTTGACTTTTAGAAAGAGACGGTCATAGAAACCTCTACATATATGAGTAAGTTACTCGGCCTGTACGTCGATACAGTACCTACTGTACTGAGATTTAATCAAATAAATAGGTAAGTACCTCGGGCTCCTCTTCACCAAACATGACTTGGTACATTTTCCTCGTAGCTTTTGGTATGGACCGCAGTTCTTCCAGTTTTACTATAGTGAGAAAGGGTTCACATAGCCATTGCTTCAGCGTATTCTCCGTTAAAATAATTAAGGAAACCATAATGACAAACTTTTGTAGCATCTCAATTATCATTTTAGCAGCTATTATCATAGTTTGTATGATAGACTTTGACGTTGTAGTGGTTTCGGTAACGCTGCGTGGTGTAACCTGTGAATGAAAAGAAATCATCAACGCTATGAGTTAACATAAGAAATCTTACAAAGATTGACAAAGTTATATTTTTGGGCAGAATAATCTATTATGGCGTATTTTTCAATCAAATTGAATACCAAAAACTCCACACTTGACTTCAAAATTTGGGTTTATATTCGGGTAATAAAAGTTGCTGCACCTACCGCTGAGCCATCCACTACGCCGTTCGCTACGCCATCCGCTACGCCATCCGCTTCGCCCTCCGCTACGCGATCTTCTTTGCCATCCTCTACGCCATCTGCTACGCCATCCGGTACGCCATCCGCTGCACCATCCGCTGCACCATCCACTACGCCATCCGCTACGCCATCCGCTGAGCTATCCGCTATGCCATTGACTACGCCATCCACTGAGCTTTTCGCTACGCTGTCTGCTACGACATCCGCTGCGCCACCCGCTACGCCATTCGCCGAGTTGTCCTCCTGAAGGAACGTATTTATCTGTATGTTTTCAGCTCAAGGGTATTACTTAAAAATACACCTCACACACTATTACTGCGTATTTTCCAATCAAGTTAAATAGGTACCAAAAACTTGACTTCGAAATTCGGGTCAGATAAATGGCCCACAAAAATCTCATAATTTTATTTATTTCTGACTGATAAATTAGTTAATAAAATTATAAAAGTACCAACGCACCTCGTCAACCCTATTATACGCTTCATACAGATAGGCAGTGCAGCCAGTCCAGTTCATGAATTGTGTGATCGCTATCACAACAAGCATCTTGAATGTTGTGTAGGATACTTTGTCGTAATCTACCAGCTCATCCCGAACGTCTGTCAACCACATTGTTTTCTATTCTGGAAAAGAAAATATTTTTCTTTGACCGTTAATCTAAAATTATTAGACATTCAATCATGGTTACAAGTAATAGGTCAGAATTAGACACCTTATAGTCAAAGTGCGTTTATGCTTGACAGTATTATGTTATGTCAGCCACAATAAAAATAATGGGGTGCATAAAAGGAGTCTCCCAGAACAGCGTTAACATAAATCGTAGTGTGATTCAAAACGCCCGATGCACCCTGGACAGCTAGCACTCGGTAACACAGAGTCTAGCTTACAAATCCTTTCACCATGATGGTACACTTAAGCGGCTCCCCTCAGAGCCATAACCAACTGGGTTCCAACAATATAAAATAGAAGACTACCATCGACACGAAAAGAAGAAGAGGTCAAAATAATATATAGCTCGCACAGGCACATCAAATAGTACGGTTGCTCTGCAAATCTCGCGCTGCGGCTAAGGATAAGACTATGCTCGAAATTCACAATTGAGTGTGTTTAATTATACATATATGTCATTTACCAAGAGGCGCGGGAATCACATGACTTAATTCCGCCATCACCGTTCTATCATCTCTATAAAAAAAATGTATATAAGTAGTTTATCAGCCATCTTGTTACCATAACACAAGCATTAGGTTGCTTAGCTTGGGACAAATGGTGCTGTGTGAAATGTCCAGGGATATTTATTTATTTATTTATCATCGGACAACCCGTCGTATGGCGAGTGTCCAATCTTACGTTGTTGACACCGCCGCGATCCGGACGAAGCATTTTGCCTCGTCGTTTATACCGCGTACATCGAAGGACTGGAAGAATTTGCCTGCAGCGGTCTTCCCGTCCGATTATAATTTAAGTGTCTTCAAGGCTAGAGTAATCAGGCGGGATCGCAGTCAAGCACCAGTTTACATCATTAAAAAAAAAACAAAAAAAAAGTTATCGTGGTAACCAGTACTTAACTAGGTTGTGGAGTCCCGATAGGATGTCACTCCATGTATAATACTGGTATTCAGGTGCATTCGGTTATACAAGTAGCCAAACAGATGTAGACAAAAGGTCAGGCAGATGATGTGGTCAGGTATGTTTGAATATACTTACAATTCAACTTAATGTTCTAAACCTTTTCGTGGGCTGCTAGTGAACGCGCACCCGGCGGCGACCCGAAGGACCACTGGTTTGTTTCGCTAGGTGGAGCACCCCGCTTTGCCTGAAAGTACAAATAAATATTCTTACTACATAGTCTTTGACTGTAACTAATGTGGAAAGCCCTGAAAATCCTATGCACGAATAATATTGACCACACGAAGAAGAAAAATGTCTGCCAATTCGTAAATGAAACAAAAGTTTTACTTGACATAGCTATTACAGAAATCGTTTCATGATAACATGTTTATTAACAAAAGAAAGTAAATACCTTTGTTAATTATTCAGGAACTAATCAGTGATTCAGAAGGATGAACAATCGTTCTAGCGTACCGGTGAGCGATGGAGGCCCGAATGCAGATTAAAAGTTACGCGTAGCCGTAGGTACTATACGGCGCAGGTCCAATCAATATACCTACTTACGTCCCGATACGATTTATTGCGTTCAGTTTGCAGTACTGATACACTAGGCACCAATTTTATCTTCGTGGTCCGGAATAGCCTAGACTACAGCGCCATCTGGCGGTTTTCACAAGAAAATCAAAAACAAAATTACGACGTCATAAATAAAATGTGACTTTGTTGATGGTGGAGACGGCCGACTTTGAATTCTTTGATAATCTCTCAGAGGCTGAAAGTACTAATAGTTAACGTAAAACACATAAAAAAGTCTACGTGTCATTCTTAAATGTAATAATTGATTACCATAGAAAATGAACTTTACAGATGACTTCTTACACTATTTCTTAATAAGTTATTTATAATCATACAGTATTCATGAGTACTACTTAAAAACGAATAAAAATTATCTGTCGATTGAAAAATCAGCCCTAAATTATGGTTAAAACCGTATCAAAATCCGTTGCGGAGTTTAGAAAAACAACTCGTTCATACAGACAGACAAGAAAATCGACTTTAATTTATAACACGTTCTAATGACCTTTAAGTAAGTGGAGCCTTGAGGTTGTCCCGGTGTCGACTCGAAGGACCAGCTTGTGCAGCACTCTGCACTCCGCCACTGAGCTGAACTCCTCCTGGAAACACAAATAAAGTATAATATTAATAATAATTCATATTATTTCAGACAAAGTCCATTATATTAAATTAAAACATAAAATGTTGTATAAAAATCACACATACACACACACACATTTAAAAAAAACACTCATCATATTATATTACAGCGAACGACAGCACCCCGCGCTCCCTCTCAATATCCTTATTGTCGTCGGAGACCCAGTAGCCCATATTTTAATTAGGAAGTAATCACTGGCTAACTGTGAATTGTACGATTAAATGTTTGCCAAAACTTCTGATTAAAATATCATGTTTTTTTTTCATTTATCTAGGTACCTATCCAGTTTCGGACTCACTATACAAATAATATACCTATTGTAACCTAGCTGTAGGAAATGGTTTTAAGTTACTCATGTCGTTTCAACTTGGCGTTTACCTGTGAACCTGCTTACTGAATTACTTACCTGGACAGTAAAATATTTTCTATTTCTATTTGCTGACCGTAGGAACCCTTGCCAAAAACACACCACAAAAAAGAAGCTATCGAAGATATCCTACTAAAACTAAAATCCTAGAAGCAATGTTATTAAATGCAGTGAATAAAAGTAAGTACCTTGTTCTGTTTCTGTTTTACGACACAAGGACTTGATGGAGGAATGATGCAGTTTCAAGAGAAATGCCTAACTGCGCCGCAAAGGACATCGATAACTAGGAACAGATAAAACAAGTACCAACTAAAGGTGTTTCCACAAACATCGCAAACACCCCGCCAGTTACCATCAGTTCTCATGTTTATATCGCTTTCAGTCGGTGTATGATTGTGAGTTTTTTTACGAGAGCGTAGTAGGGCTTGTGTGGATGCGCCTTTAGTAGGAACATTTACCGCCCCTAAAGAAATAAACAAAGTCATCTACCAAAAACGGATCTAAGATGGACCACGTACCATACCTACATGTAAAGACCGAAACGGCATAATGATACTAGTGATTGTAACAACATGTACAACATAATTAATATCACGTTTAATGGAATAATATCAACGCAATCAAAATAAACTTGAGAAGAGTTTATTTGCATTTACATGCTCCATAAATATACAAATATACTACACCAGTAGAAAGGGCGAAAGCTGGCAACACTATAATTTGGTCAAGTCACACAGAATCACAGTCTACAACGCCATTTCCCGCGCTCCCTGCACATTTCTACTTGTACCTACTTATACTTACCTTGGAAAGACCCCTTAGCAACCTATAAGTACCTACAGCTAAGTCTGTATTGTGATTTAGGAGGGTCAAAAAATAATATAATTGTAGGACTTTTTGGGCTTCACCCCTTAGCAAAAGTTGTCCATCCTCGTAACTACAGTCACCCCATTAAATATTTTGAACTGTTATTATTACCCAGACGTTATTGTATAAAGCGATATACTCGTAGGAGGCGAGCAAATGTGGTGTTATATTTAGGAAAGTCACTAACCAAGGTACAACTAAAATTGAACAAACAAAAAAAATAATTTTAAATATCGACAAAGAAAATATTATGATGATAAAAATAAGAGGAAATGTGAGCAAAGGGTGAACTAAGTTCTGCACCCTAATTGCGTAACACACGATCAGTCGGAATCGGATTCATTTTGACAGTTCAACAACATTCATTGCGTTATTTACGTTGCTAAGCAAACACATATATGACACATTTTTTGAACATATGAAGCAATGGATTAGCAATATCCTTCAAAATGATTCAGATTGAGATTGATTGTGTGTTACGCAATTAGGGTGCTGGTCCATTCACAGATGGAAAAGGAAAGTTTGGAACTTTATATCTTTCATAATCAGCCTATGTTGTTCCCACTGCTGGGACACAGGCCTCCTCTCTTCGAGAGGGAGAGGGCTATATTCTACCACGCGGGTTGGTAGATGTCACATGTCTTAGAATGTTTGGTTCTAGGACATCTTTATCAGTAATAAATACAAAATACGGAAAGAAAAATAATAGGTAGGTATCAATGTAGTAATCTGTTTATTTATTTAAACCATTACAGCTTATGAAACACAACATCGCCGTGCTTCACCAGACGGATGACCGACAGGGTCTGCAACCCTGCTTCATTCGGACGCTTTACGTATATAGTATCAAAGCTGTCCATCTTCCTTCCCAACTTGGCTTCAATTGCTTTGATTTCCTTGGCAGAGAACAAATGACGAGCGACAGCCAGGCATTGCAAGCGACCGAATATCGACTCCACCTGGTACATCTTCGGAATTCTGTAGTTATTTGAGGTCCCTATATTGGTCACGGACGCATCCTCAATGTCGTCGTATACATTCACGTAATTTTCTGAGCATACGTTATCGCTAAACTCTCGCAGGCTGACGCTCAGATCTAACATCTCTTTCTGCAAGTTTTGAAGCTGAGTAATAACGCTGCGATAGTTCATTTTCGAGCTGCTCCTGTAGCTGTTTCTTGATCTTGTACTTGTACTAAAATCTGCAATAAAAGTGCAAAGATTTTTTAATCGACACGTTTACTTATCCAATTGAATGCATCAACTCGCCATCCGCAACGAAAACAACAATACCAAAACACCTGACACGTTTTACTTTATTTATACTTGTGTGCACTGTGCACACGCAGGGCAGGGTGCTGTTGAGGTTGCCCCGATGCAACGCGTCTGGCATGTTTACTGTAGCGCGAACCAATGATTTCTTTGCCATTCGGAGGAAAAAGACCGCATCCTTAATAAGCAGAATGAGAGCTAGCACCAGCTGAAAACCCTAGCCGAAAAACACGATGCACCAATATTTAGACACGCTGTCCGGTTGCCCGTGCGGCAGGGTAATGTAAAAATTGTTTAAATTAAATTATATTACTAACCCTTAGTTGATAAGTTATTGTTGTACATACTAACCATTAGACAATGTTGTCAAATTAAATAAATAAATTATTATTATAACTTAGTACTGACTAAGGACAAGACCGCATAAAGTCTTCTACGAGACTCGAAAAGCCTTAGGATACGGAAAAAAAAATATCGCAGTTTGTTTGGTGTTTATTCGCAATAGTTGACTGCCATCCACGAAAGGGTAGACAGAAGTGCTTAGTACATAAAATTTTCGCCTATTTGTTACAGGATAGGGGTCAATGAAATCTGGCAGGAGAACAAAGGACCCGTCGCTCAGCAGTCACGCTAACGTTCACTAGACAGGCGAGGCAGCCACTGTCACTGTGCATTGAAAACCTCATGATTGCAATAAACGTCATTTTACAGGCTAAGCATTAGGATTGATAATCGCAGTTCGCTGTTTTTAGCAAAGAATATGACGATTCCATTTCGAGTTGGTCGCTTTTGAAAATTCCCATGTTTTGGGAGAAATGTGTATGTATTTAAAGTGCCCCCACAAGTAACAACGTTTAAGTAGGTCCAACAAGACGTGCACAGCATTAAAAAAATGGCCACCATTGACGTTCTCTAAGGTTCTCATTATCAACAAGCTTTAGAAGCAGGTTAGACCTGTGGACTTTTTTTTCTAAGCATGAATCGACAAATAAATAAAAAGAAAAACAATTTTTTTTTCTGTACGAGGTTTTCATTGCACAGCGATGACATAGTAATAAAATAAAGTACCTACCCTAAGCACAGGCTAGGTTGCAGTTGGTTCTGGTGATGGCTCGAAGGACCAGTTGGACTCGCTCAGGAGGCACGGCACACGCCGCAGCGTCTCGACCGCACACAGCACACAGCAACACCACCACCTGAAATCACAAATAAATATGTCGTAAATATTACGAAAATAATACTTTTATGAGTAGAAATAATAGGTAAAAGACCCCGTATTTTTTATTGAATTATATTAGGAAATCAAGCGTGGTCGCCGAGAAAATTTGGGTAAAAAAAAAATGTAGGTGAACAAATTTAGAATCATTCCCTATATCGTCTCCAGCGATCCCCTATCGACACATTTACAACGATCAACATGTAACTACGCTAAAGATAAAAGAAAATGCTAAATAACGTACCTTTTCAAGAATAATCACGAATTGGCGATAAGAATCATGAACACAGAAACTTCGTCACAGTGAGTAATGGCGGACTGGCTGCATTAAAAAGCAAGGGCCAGTTGGCTGCAATGCGCAGGTCCGTTCCATACGCCCGAATGTGTACATACGTACTGCATATTCATTTTTTATACAGGTACACATCAAGCTATTCGTCCCAGTTTTAGCTGATCTCGCATTGTATAGGTTTTTCCTGCAATCAGAAGTCAGCTTATACTGGTTTTGTGTAGTTTGATCCGTACGTACAGTAGGCCGCCGGACGGTGGATGCTTTCAATACTCAATTGTTTATTGGACTCCACACTTTTATATGTACTTAGGTGGTAACTTTAAATTTTATGACATCTTTATGGATCCCGTCGGGCACACTAAAATAGTAGGAGAGAGGAAGCTTTGGAACCTTAGTTTGTTAGTCTTCCGAAAGAAAAAATGTTTTTTTTTTATTTATTTATTTATTATTAACAAGTTGGTTCCAACTTTTAACAGTTTGCACCACACATAGAAATTCTTAGTCAATATAAGTAATTAACACAAGTCATACAATCATATAATTAAGTCATCATTAATTAATAATATAGTTTACTATACTTATAATTATTAGACAAACACTTATATTTTATCGTTTACATATTCGTTTATTAAACATTAACATAGTACTAGCATTTTGTTCTTAATTTTGTATTTGTTTACTTATATGTATTTTTTATCTTATTTTTTCATTAATTCAGGTAGATTGTTATATATTTCGATGGGCATTGTTTTGGGACTTGTAGAATGTTTTTTCAGACGGTCTATTTTTACCTTGAGCTGACCTAGCGTAGTACGGAGTTTCAATAAAGAGTTCAACTCATACTGGTTTTCGAAAGATATTGAGATTTCGGCAAAAGATATTGAGATGTCTTCACTCGCGCCTTTAATTACGGGGACGACGTAAACCGGCCTCATGAATATTTTACTGAAAATATCGATATGCTGGTTGAGCTGTTATCCCAACCGTATTTTACGTAATGTACAGCAATGTGTAATGTACGGTCTACAGTAAAAATGTAATGTACATGATAAACCACAATCAAGAACTATATCAATTGTATTTCCGAGCTGTTTGGGGTTAAAAACCCGTGGAGTCCGAGTGCTCATAGTATTTTTAAGGAAATTTCGAAACAGCTGGTTGACACTTCCCGTGACCCAAGGGCTGGCTTTTACCTTGGCCAGAGGCTGAGCATTGCCATACAACGGTGTAATGCCGCCAGTCTCTTGGGTACATTACCAATCGACAGCGATGCTGATGAATTTTCGACGCTATATTTTAGTTTGTGTGTTTGTGTTTTAGTTAAGTTATGATTTCATTTTGTTATTTTTATTAATTAATTAGGTATTAGTTGTTATTTGCTTACTTAGGTATTATTTTAGGAATCTTTGTTTAGGTACATTAGCAAACTTTGTTTATTGTTTTATACTATTATATGTATAATTAAGTAAACTATATCGTGGTATAACTAAATTCAAATTTTATTTAAGTTTCAAGTTGACGTTATTTCAAGTTAAAAAAATGCACTTTATTTTAATGGTAATTAAGTTGATTTCGGAGTGACTAGCACTATTGAAAAAGTTATAAAAATGTTGGAAGTTGTAGCGTAAACTGAACTTTATTATTAATTAAATAATTAACTGTCGAGGCATTGTTGGCGCACTGCGATATTTAAAAGCCACCTCCAATTTCAGGAATTATTTTTATATTGGAGGGTACTTACCGACTGAAGTGTCTCCAAACATAAACCACTGTAAGTATTAAAACACATTGCACTATATTTTTTACTTTCTTTGGTCAATGGGTCAGCTTTTATTTTTATTTTTTCTTTTATTCTTACACATTTTATTTTTCTTTTTTTGCACTTCAAAAATATGTTTACTTAATAATTTTGGAAACGGGCAAAGTGACCTATGCTTAGTACAAGTAGACTTCATCTTAGTTAAATTAGCACTAAACACTAAACCTTGAGTTACTTCGGCGGATAACTCAACGCCAAAGAATCAAACAAAAGTAGTTTACCACGTTTTATATAGAAACGAAAGCAAGCACTAGGTGGCGCCACTGAGCGACCAACCCAGTGGCGCCAACTGGTGTAACCAACAAAAGACACAACATCACGGTTGTGTATCCAAAAGGGTAGGCAGAGGAACACTCGCTACATGTCGCCAAAAAATAAAAGAAACATGCACAACAGTCGAAGAAAAGAGGCTCATAATGAATGTTCGTCATTATAATTATATTTGTGACATATGTATTAAGTATATGGATAAAACCACCCACTAGAAAATTACAGCGTCCTAGCTTTGGTCGTGCCCTAAGCTACCTAGCTTTTACACAATGCTGATGTTTCCATATACATAGACTTACGTAATTTGCAAAATGTAGCACTTTACGAGTCTCGAGCGAGACCTACGATATGCATGGCACAAGTTTTAAGACTACCGCTTCTCAATATTTAGGTTATATCATGGACTATAGACTAATATTGGTTATATTCCCACAATCACTATCAGTGACAGACAGGGGCCGTATTCTCTTTGACACAATGAACGATACCGCGCGAAATGAACGCGAGGTTGGCGTCATTAGTCAAGGACTTAACGTGGTTTTGAAGTAAGGAATCAATGAGTGGTCACAGTAAATTAGGGCCCAGAAACAGTCTAGTAGAAATATCATAAAATTTATTGGCGTTAATAATAGGAACGATATAACTATAACAAAGATGGCCGCCCATCACCTAGGCACACTCTTTAAATTTTCGTATATTACGCTACCTACCCCACACGTGAAGTGGCGCTGTCGTGAACTATAGGGTGGAGCACTAGGATACCTAGCTTCCTATATTTATGTATGTTTTTACAACTAAATAGACTTGCATCATATAGCACACTGCGGATTATCGACCGGCATACGGGACCTGCGCGTTGCAGGACATCAGTAGGCGTTGCAGAACTTCCGCTATGCACCGCCCGGCCGGGCCGTCACCGCCGCGCCGCACTGCGCCTCTGACCACCGAACTGAGCAGCACGATTTACCAGCCAGTCCTCACATACGTGACTTCCTTGTTGATTGTAGAAGGTAAGTGTTTCACTTTAGTTTGGCCCTCTTATTAGAGCAGAAAAAGCGATTTACGGTGTAAATTATTCTGTGATTTTTAACTTAACTAGAAATTATTAGGCCCCTCACACCTCTGAACCTTGGTTCTTTGGTGGAAGTCTTTGCTTTACTTCATCTATTCTATAAAGAACTCTAAAAACAAATAATTGTTTAGTACTAAAACTAATGATTAATTTTTCAAGGGTCAGAAATTAAGCTCCCCCCCCCCTCCCCCCTCCTCTGAGCCGTACTGGTTCTTTTTTGGTGTTTTTAGTGTTTGATTTGGTTCATCTTTCTTCTTAAGAACTAAGGAATATTTCGTTGACTACACAGTCGCAAATTTTATTAGACCCCTCTCTCAAACATTGTGTGTACGGGAGAGTAGTTTCAGTATGCCAATAAATTAACTACTAGACTCGTCACGGTTAATTCCATTAAGAACTAAGAACCAAATTGATTTTTCGAGGGTCAGAAATTATACCTCACCTGAGTTTTTGTAATATTTATATAATTCTAATACTTGTTTTTCTTTCTTCGGTAGCTACCAGTGCGTCCTCGCTTCGCCGCCGCTGCTGCGTGTCGTGCGGAGCGGGGAGAGCTGGTCCTTCGAGGCACCAGAAACATTGTAAGTGTTTTGATTTTGGTCTTTTCAGTTACAGCAACGACCTCTCTCAAGTTGTTACGTTGAACGAGGTACCTACTTACAATATCGCCATTACTTCTTCCGACTTTCTAAATACTGTATTGCTGTACCCTATACCTACATACTAACCTTCCATTTTGACAGAAAGCTTAGCAACGGATGACAAGGAGAAACACACTTTGATAGACACGACACCATCTTTTACAACAAACTGCTCTATTTTGCAAACTGATGACTATCATCATAAAATCTAACTTAGACTTCAGTGTCTTCGAAGCAGTTCTCTCATAGGTTTAAGGTTTCTTGGTATCTATCTAAAACGTTAATGTTTTTTTTTTTTTACTTTTCCAGGTACCCGTAAAGATGCAGCTTCACTCCCGACCAAGTCTCAAGCTCTCCGGCTAATAGGCTAAACCAACTTCTCTTGCCAGAATCAGCTTTCACAGATTATTTATTTCCACAAAATAAGTAATCTGTGAAAGCTGATTTCCTTGAAAGCGTTATGCAAGAAAATATGTCATCTAATATAGCAGTCTATCAAATGATAATCTCATTAAATTGGGCTGATTGGCTAAACTCAACTACTCCTATGAATAACACACACACTTGGCTAAAGGAATCGTTCTTGTAACGTTTTAAAAGCAAATACCAAATCGGATTTGCTGTTCACCTTTCTTCAAAATCCCCCAGTCATATGTTATGACACGCACGGATAACGACTTCACTGTTTGCTTCAACATACAGTGTGATCAACATGCATTTATTTGCACAAAAAACTTATCTCAGCAACATTAATTAATCAGTTCCAACTTTGTTGGTAAATAAGATAAGCACACGGATATGAAATTATGACCGGACATGACATGAGTGTTTGTGCAAATAGATAACTATGACAGGCGCGGATCCAAGGGGAGGGGTTCTGAGTACCCCCTCCCTCCAAAACAAACAAATGCTTTGTTTTGGAGTTTTTGGTCCTTATTGACTTGAGACTTGGATACGCGCCTAATATTGATTATGATATGAATACTGAGTTAATACTGTTGAGTAATAATATATACTGGGTTAATGCTATAAGGATATGCTATGGTTCTTAAATAAGATAATATAAGGCATTTCTGGTGTATTTTAAGGAATTAGAGTAAGGAAAGAAACACATTTTTTCCTCGAGGGGTTTGTAATAATTGTAAGAAATAATATGTATTTTAGGGAAAATCATGCACATTATATTAGGTACCTACATAAATATATTTCAAGTGAATAACATGATTAGTAATTGTAATAATAATATGTAATTCTTTGTTGTTTTATTTGATACTACCCCAGTAATGACCAATGAACGGAATAAGCTATGCTCGTACGAAGGTGTTCGTGGAGGTGCGCCAGCAACCTCATTGTGCGCTCATTATGCATATTAACCTTTTTTTTGTCACATATTTGTGTCGTTGGCGTACAGGGCACACGCTTGCTTGTCACGTATTTGACAATGGCGTTCAAAAGGTTAAGGGAAATGGGAATAATCACCACCAATTGGCTTTACAAGCAATATAACGAGACGATCATGATACGTAGCTGCCTATTAGAAAAGCATGGCTCAGCCAAGTCCTGCATGCCTTCTCATGTTTTCAACCTTGCTGATTGTAAGACAGTACTGACATGCTTGATTGTTTGTCCTACAATCAGTGGCGTAGCTCATCCTAAAGGGGCCCTGTATCAAATTTTTTTGGGGGCCCTTTTTACCCGACTGTAGTAGTGAAGAGAGCAGTAGCGGCCCGGTCGTAATGGCCGCGACTTACTACATAATTGTTGGTCGTAGGTTCGAACTCAGGCAGGTTGACTTTGTGTAAATAATTTTATCGCCACTGTTCTCAAAACGGTGAAGGAGAACATCATGAGGAAACCGGAATGTCCTAGAATAAAAAATGTGTGGTGGATTACGGGTCACTCCCTCTCACAGAGAGGCCTGTGTCCCAACACTGGGAACATGCTAATTATATATCACCTTTATTTTTCTGTTATTTTCTTCTTTTCCGTTTATATATGTTTTTACATAGATATTTAAATAAATAAATATGATTTCAGATTTAAATTTAAATATTATTTAAAAAATTCGCGTCGTGGGCCCCTGTAGCTCAGGGGCCCCGTATCGTTGATACGGCTGATACAGCGGTAGCTACACCCCTGCCTACAATACTCTCAGTTATTATTATCCAATATCCACCATGCTGGGCAAAGGTTTATGATCAACTCGAAACTCAGTGTATTGCAGTGGTGTTAATGTGGCCTAAAAATATTTTACAAAAATAGGTTCTGCTCTATAAAACATTGATTCAACAAAAAATACAATACTCTAAGTATTCATACTTCTAGATGATGATGTCAGTTGTGTTAAGTCGTTTTCTTACAAGTCACTTAGCTATAAATATTATTACGACCCAAACTAATAGCATCGTATCCGAATCTTAACAAATAGGCAAGTGAATCTGAGCTCAACAGGCCTTCTTTAATGGTATGACGATGTCTAGTGCTTTTTTTTTTTTTTTTTTTTTTTGTGGATGGGAAATCATCAAATGACCCCTCCCGCTCTGGGTGGAGCGGAAGGGAGTGTCAGACTTTTACTGACTAAAACCCACCCGTGTTCCGTCCTTAGCCCTTTCTGTTCCAGGGCAGCGGTTAACCTTTCGGAAAATCCCGCCGCCCCGGCAGGCTTCGGCCCTGTGGGGCCCCGTCCTCTGCTGACATCTCTTTGAGGCGCGCGTGGAACACAACGCGCCGTCCGGCACGGGCCTGGTCCTGATCGGACGGTGAGCTACCCATTACTCACCGCCCGCAGGCCCGCGCCTACGGTGGCCGGGAGTCGTCACGCGGCTCCCGACGCCCGGAGCGTCTCCCGCGGCGGCTGAGGCGTGAGGTTCTCTCCCTCAGCCTCCCCGCCACCTCCTTCGCTAGCATGACTGCTTCGCAGAAGGAGGTGACTGCCTCCCACTCCCTCTCGCCCCGGACCATGGCTTGCACCAGGGCCGGACGCGAGAGGTCGCCGCCGTTGCCGATCGCCTCTACGAGGACACGGCGGGGCTCCGCCCAAGCAGGGCAGACCTCCACCGTATGCTCCACCGTGTCCTCTGGGCGATCCTGGCAGTGGTGACACCCGGGCGTCTCCTCCCGCCTGATGATGTGCATAGGTTTACTACGATAGCCACCATATGAAATTGACAGCATTATAGGTGTTTAACCCTGTCGGTCATCATTATGGTCTTAAAGAATCAATTATGGGAAACCCACTCTTTAGAGAATAAGTAATTCCATGGCAATTACTAGCCGGTCACCAAGTTGGAAACTAGGTCTTGCACTTGGCAATCTGTCTACTGGACGGGCGCTGAATTGGGTGGTCTGTAGGGTTCACACAGACCGCCACGAGGCTCACACACAAATGTCTACAAGTGTTCTATGTAATAAAATACTTATTAATATTATTTTACCCGTAAGAAAGAAAATAGTTGCTACTGGCAACACCTTAGCGACAGTAGCATCCCCACTCTTTTCATAGATAACTTCGACAGTCGAGTGAAGTACGTAATTAGTGCTGCCCTCTTATGCCATATGCAGAACTATCGATGCGTCACGCGCTGTGTTCACACCGGGGTGCCGAGAGTGCCAAGGTGTTCGCTAGATGTCGGTGCTTTTTCCCTGTTTAGCACTGTGAAATAGTGCCCGAATGTCTACCAACCTTCTGTAATTACACATCATGCATCATATAGCACTCTGCGGATTATCGACCGGTATTCGAGACCTGCGCGTTGCATAAGGTCGGAGGGCGTTGCAGCACCTCCATTTTGCACCACCACCACCGTGCCGCACTGCGCCTCCGACCACCGACCTGAGCAGCACGATTTACCAGCCAGTCCTCACATCCGCGACTTTCTTGGTGATTGAAGTGTGTAAGTGTTTTAATTAAATTTTCCCTTCTTATTTAGCTGAGAAAGTAATTTGTAGTGAAATTATTGGTTTTAGTTTAACTTCACTTATAAAGATTAGGCCCACCGCACGTCTGAACCTTGGTTCTTTGGTGAAAGTCTTTGCTTTTGTTCATCTCTTCTATTAAGAACTAAGAAACAAATTGTTTAACATCAAAAGAAATAATTGATTTTTCGAGGGTCAGAAATTATTATTCTAATTATTATTCTTCCGGTACGGCTCCGAGGTGTGGGGGTAAAAGAGGGGAGGGGGGATCCCCTCTTTTACCCCCACACCTCGGAGCCGTACCGGTTAGTACGGCTCCGGTGGTGGAAATATTTTCTTTTTGTTCGCTCGTCATTGTCGTCCATGTTACCCCCCTTTCCCCTTGCCCTGACCTGACTGCAACATAGCATTGTGTCAAATGGATCCCTAGTTTCTCCACCAACTGTAACTCTTGGGATATACGATTTGGTTTTCTGTACTATTTCCATAATTTTAACAATTGTTTTTTTTTTCTTCCATAGATACCAGCGCATCCTCGCTTCGCCGACGCTGCTACGTGTCGTGCGGAGCGGGGAGAGCTGGCCATTCGAGTCACCGGAACTCCAGAATAATTGTAAGTTTTGGAAAAAAATTCTTTAGCTCAGCTTGTGGTAGGAGTTGATTGCTACAAATCGGCACGTAACGAAAAAGCGTTATGATATGTCATAGTTTTCGAGCCTGCTAAAGCCGATAGTGAGGTCAAAATGAAAATTCTTAGGACTTATACTGGATGGCTCTGTATTAAACACGCGTATTAAATTCACACTATCTTCTCCCTTTGTCTCTTTATACGAGTGTGTGTGGGGGTCCCCCGGCCACACACGTTTTATTACCACACAGATGTTTGATTGAACGAGGCTTAAGGAGCATTTCGACATTGTAGATGCTGTACAGCGGCACCCATTGCCCATTATCAAATGAATACCTTCTATTTAAAAAAAAAAGAGTCTCACACATTGATAGCAGTCCCTTCCAAAATACCTTGCTCACCAACGGCACCCGTCTTTAACAACAAACGGCTCTCTTTTTTATATAAAACTGATCGTCATGTCATCTTATAATCAGAAACTAGTCTTTATAGTCTTCGTAGTAGTTCTCTCATACATTCAAGAGGTCTTGGTACCTTGTTTAACGAAAGTGTTTTTACTTTTTCAGGTCCTCGTGAAGATGCAGCTTCACTCCCGCGGACCAAGTCTCATCCTCTCCGGCTAATAGACTATGAACTAACTTTAAGTGTCACAATCAGCTTTCACAGATTATTTTTTTCTACCAAATAAGTAATCTGTGAAAGTTGATTTCCTGGAAGCAGAAGAATTATGGCAAGAAAATATTTCATCCAATGTTGTAGCCGTCTCATCAGATGATAATCTCATTAAATCGGGCTAATTGCCTAAACGCAACCACTTTAATGCGTTACTTTGTGACTAATCTGGTTAAATTATGACCGGGTATGACATGAGGGTCTATGCAAATAGATAACTATGACAGGCGCGGATCCAAGGGGAGGGGTTCTGAGTACCCCCTCCCTCCAAAACAAACAAATGCTTTGTTTTGGAGTTTTTGGTCCTTGTTGACTTGAGACTTGGATACGCGCCTAATATTGATTATGATATGAATACTGAGTTAATACTGTTGTTATATATACTAGTAATATATACTGGGTTAATGCTATAAGGATATGCTATGGTTCTTAAATAAGATAATATAAGTGATCTCTGTTGTATTTTAAGGAATTAGAGTAAGGAAAGAAACACATTTTTTCCTTGAGGGGTTTGTAATATTAGGGAAAAACGTTCACATTACATCAAGATATTCCAAAAGATAAACATGAATTAATATGTAATACTTTTTTGTTTTATTTGATACTACGAGTACCCCACTAATGACCAATGAACGAGATGAGATATGCTTGTATATGTTCCAGCATCATCATTGTGCGCTCATTATGCATGTTAAGGTAATTATGACCACCGATTAGCTTGATAAGCAAGGCCGAGACGACCATGTTACGTAGCTGCCTATTAGGAAAACATGGCTCAGCCCAGTCCTGCACGCCTCCAATCGCCAATCCAATCTGTAGAGAATAAATAAATAGTCGGTCACCAAGTCGGAAACAGACAAAGACTTTTGATTCGTCGGATATGGTTGGTACAAAGTTGGTTGGTATACATGGATAACTTCAGGACACATCAACCGCTAAAAGCGGCACACAAAAAATTAACAATATTAGTTACAGACGCCAGAACATCAAGCTACTACAATCTGTCAAAATTCTTTAATATATTTTCGACTTTATTACTAATGTTCAAGGTTGATTGGGATATTTTGACAGTTTCGGGTAGCTTGACCTGCTGGCGTCTGTACACGTGGGTATAAAACCTAACTACTATACTACTTAGATTCTAATAAACAACACAGAACACTTATGTGTAGGTACTCTAATATACAATATAGAATAAAAACACAACAATAACAACATTTTTATTATAAGTACAAGTAAATAAATCTACCTTATTATTGAAAAAATATTATTTACTCTTATAATCAAAAAATCTTTTAGTGTGTAAAAATTATTTTGGAGAAGCCAAGTTTTTGGAAAAGCCAAGGATTATTCCAAAAGTAATAACAGAGCTACCATTACATTTGCACTTGGCAATCTCTGTCAATATGTTTTTACCTATAAGTAAGAAAATAATTGCTTTTGGCAACATCTTGGCGACAGTGGCGTCCCCACTCTTTTCATACATAACTTCGGCAGTCGAGTGAAGTACGCAATGAGTGCTGCCCTCTTACGCCATATGCAGAACTATCGATGACTCGCACGCTATGTTCACACCTGATTGCTAGATGGCGGGGCCAGTTTCCTGTTTAAAACTGTTTTGCACTATAAAACAGTACCCGAACATAAATATGACACTTCGAGCTTCAGAAAGTGACCGTTGCACAGGTATGAGTGATAGAGACGACGCTCTACAAAGTCAAACCTTTTCGGAAACTCGATGTGCCATATTAGTTATGGCCGAGTCCTTGAGATCACCTGGTCTTGGTTAAATATCCGTCTACCAACCTTCTGTAATTACACAACATGCATCATATAGCACACTGCGGATTATCGACCAGTATTCGGGACCTGCGCGCTGCATGAGGTCGGTGGGCGTTGCACGACCTCCGCTGTGCACCGCCCGGGCGAAGCCGTCACCGCCGCGCCGCACTGCGCCTCCGACCACCGAACTGAGTGGCATGATTTGACCAGTCTCACATACGCAACTTCATTGGTGATTGAAGAGGGTAAGTGTTTTACTTTGGTTTAGGCTTCTTATTAAAGCAGAAAAAGTATTTTACGGTAAATTATTCAGTGGTTTTAGTTCAACTTAACTAGAAATGATTAGGCCCCTCACACCTCTGAACCTTGGTTCTTTGGTGGAAGTCATTGCTTTAGTTCATCTATTCTATACTCGTAAATAACTAAGAAACAAATTGTTTAACATCAAAATGAATTATTGATATTTTGCGTGTCAGGAATTAGACAACTTGATCCCTAATTTTTCTACCAACTCAAACTCTTCATTTGGTTTTCTGTAATATTTCCATAAAAATAACACTTGTTTATTTTTCTTCGGTAGATACCAGCGCATCCTCGCTTCGCCGCCGCTGCTGTGGGTCGTGCGGAGCGGGGAGAGCTGGTCCTTCGAGTCACCGGAACTCTGGAATAATTGTAAGTAGTTGTTTTTAATTGCTCCTTTTTATATTTTTGTGGCCCTTTTTTTCAACATGGAAATGGATTGTTGTTCGCAGTATAACAAAGACGGGATCTGAACTCATTTACTTCTATAATCACTTTGTCACCTGTAACTGTCTACTTTTATCTGTCATCTTGACATGATAGTAATTATTATTTGTTTATTTTCTCACCACAATATCCCTATAACGTAGAAAGGTTTAAATAATTATGTATAATAATACCATGTTATAAAATCCTATTATTGTCCCACTGCATGCCAGACCTATTCTCATGCATACAAGGTTTAACATATTACTTTTTCTTTTCAGATTTCGTGATGATGCGGCTTCATTGCCGCCCAAGTATCAACCTCTCCGGCTAATAGGCTACTAAACCATCTGCAGTGCGATTCTGTAACCATCTCACCGTGAAAACTTAGGCGAAGTAAGCGTGGAGTGAGCTGTCATTCCAACTAATGCTAGGGATTGACACTATTAACATCTCACTCTAACCTCATTTCACCTAACTTTTCACGGTGAGATTTTTACAGAATCGATCGGCTGGACTGTCACAATCAGCTTTCACAGATTATTTATTTCTACAAGATAAGTAATCTGTGAAAGCTGATTATCTTGTTCGAAGCGGTTGCGACCAATATGTCGGCGATAGTTGTAGCGATCTGCCAGATGATAACGTCATCAAATCAGGCTAAAAGACTGAACGCAAATGCTTTTATCAGTAAATTTGTTACTAATTTAGTCCTCGATATGATTGAGGACTTGACAAAATTCTGGGGCCGTTATTTATACGTGTGTTTCCCCGGAATTGTTTCCGGGTAAACACTCATAACAAATACGGACTCTTGGACAACGGAATCGGTCTTGCAACGTAGGAATAAAAAGCAAACACCTAAATGGGTTTGCAGTTCATCTTTCCTTAGAATCCCTTCGTCGTATGTTACGACACGCTCGGGTAATGACGACACTGACTGCAACAATGTATTTCTTGATGTAATCAGTATGCACTAATATGCAAAAAATTAAACCTCAATTTTTAAAAAACCTAGTTTTGTGAATATTGAGGAATTCATACGGATATGAAATTATGACCGGATATGACATGAGTGTCTATGGAAATAGATAACTATGACAGGCGCGGATCCAAGAGGAGGGGTTCTGAGTACCCCCTCCCTCCAAAACAAACAAATGCTTTGTTTTGGAGTTCTTGGTCCTTGTTGACTTGAGACTTGAATACGCGCCTGATATTCATTATGATTTTGAATAATGTTGGAATTGGAATATACCTAATATGATTAATTTGTTTATATGATAATGTTCTTAATTAAGATAATGTAAGACTCCCTGGTGTATCTTAAGGAAAATAAATCTACTTAATAAGTACCAAGTCAGTTCTAAAGAAAAACTCAAATTAATTTATACAAAATGAAGTTGTTTTATTTGATACTACCCCAGCAATGGGGACGGGATTATCTATGGTGGTGACGAAGGCCAATTCTCGTAAAATTAAAAATGTTCAAAATCTAGTCAATCTCATCTCAGCGATAAATCAATGTCGAATGTAGTAAAATGAGAGGTGTTTTTGACACATTGAGAGTGAGATTGTTTGTTTTTTGTTTGTTTTTGTAAAAAACGTTGCCCCACACTAGGAAGTAGGAATTTCTCATGTACCGTGGGTGCGTTTACACACATCCACACACACACAGATTAGATTGTGAACGTTTTTAAAATAAGGGGAATTGCCCTTCTGGGATAGTTGTACAGACGCCAGCACATCAAGCTACTACAATCTGTCAAATTTCTTTAATAGATTTTCAACTTTAACTCTAAAGCATTAAGGTTCAAGGTTGATTGGAAAAATTTGACAGTTTCGGGTAGCTTGACCTGCTGGCGTCTGTACATGGAAAACCTTCAACATCGTCATTGCGCGCACATCATAGCAATAAAGACCACCGGTTGGGCTTAAAAGCGAGGCCGTTTTAGGCAATACTGCCTGACGACCGTAATTTGCAGCTGTCTATTAGGAAAGCGTAGGTCGACCAAATTCCCTCTCTTCAAATCTTTGTCTATCATTCTTAATATTGTAAGACAGTCCCACTATTAAATTTAGTAAGACTAGCAGCCGTCCTCAAGATTGTATAGGAATGCATGTTGCCCATAGGAGCAAGGATAGGCGCAACATAGGCGCTGTTTTCAGAAATGGGTAGGTGGGTCTATATCCACTACATCAAGTCATACACAATGTATTCCAGGGTTTGTGACCAGAGGCGGCTAACCTCCTTGCTGGATTGCCGCCATGGGATCTGGAGGCAAAACTCGTCGCCCATATATGGGTGAGAGGAGGTAAAACGCCGGGGCGTAACTCCACTGCCGCGAGAAATCACTGTACAGCGGACAGAGCTCCGGCCAGGCGCGGTCGCAGCCCAAAATTTTTGGGGGGGGTCACCAAGTAGTAAGTTAGTAACTTAAGTAAATCATGCAGACTCTCGACAACATGAATGATTTTGGGGGGGTCATGAACCCCACGACCCCCCCCTCGGACCGCGCCTGGCTCCGGCCGGATCTCATGGCGACATGGAGAGTGCGATTGTCGCAACCCAGTGCTGGGCACGCCACAATTGCGGCGATAAGTCCCCTCTTTGAGAAGTGGCTGAGAGGCGCCACGGCGCCCTCACCTTCCACCTGACGAAGGTCCTCACCGGATACGGTTGTTTCGGGAGGTTCCTGTTCACGGTAAGGTGGGAGGAAACGCCAGGGTGTCACCACTGTGTGGATCGCCCGGAGGACACGGTGGAGCATACGGTGGAGGTCTGCCCGGCTTGAGCGGAGCGCCGCTGCGTCCTCGTGGCGGTGGCGAACCCTCGCGTCCGGCCCTGGTCCAGGCCATGGTACGGAGCGAGAGTGCATGGGAAGCCGGCACCTCCTTCTGCGAAGCAGTAATGCTCGCAAAGGAGGAGGCGGAGCGCGTGAGAGAGAGAGGCAATCTGTGCGCCTTCACGCCCCTAGTCACCGCAGGATCCGCCCTGGAGTCAGCAACCGACTCCCGGCCACCGTAGGCGCGTGCTTGCGGGTGGACCAGGCCCGGGTCGACGGCGCGTTGCGTTCCAAGTGCGCCTCAAAGAGATATCAGACCGAACTGGCGGTGTCCGCTAGGGCCGATGCCTGCCAGGGCCGCGGGTTGTTCGAAAGAGATACCGTGGCCCCTGACATAGGCACCTAAAGGAACACGGGTTTTAGTCAGTAAAATTTTGAAACGCCCTCCCGCTCCGCCCAGAAAAAAAAGGGGTTTGTGACCAACTCCAAGCTTGCGCTCCAAAAACAGCAGACGAAGACGCAGTGATGCTGTAGCTTAAGTAAAATGATCAGGTTTATAAAACCAAAAATATTTTTTTACGATCATCATCTTCCTGTCCTTGTCCCATGTTCAGGCGTCGGTGCAACACGTTTTTCCTTCCCTTCTCCCCCCTGTCAGACGTCACTCTGTCATTCACTCATTTTTCTTTCATATCATCTCACACGCAATCCATCCATCTTTCTTGGTCTTCCTCTCGCGAGACTGAGACTTCGCTCGGATGACGTATGCGCGCGGTACTGAGTTGAGTTCTCAAGTTAACTCTTGTGGGTTGTAATATTCTTTGGCAAGCACACGTGGCTATCTGTAGAGAGCCGTCTCGACTATACCAAGTTGGATCGTCTGTGGACTACATTATTTACATACAATGAACGCCACTACAGTGTCAGTTCTCTCCAATAAAATACTGTACTTGGCGTTTTCAAGGTATTGCCAGTGCACATAATATACACTGGGCAACACCTTAGAGACAGTGGCGTCCCCACTCATTAACATTACAGATAACTTTGACAGTCAAGTGAAGTATGGTACTAGTGCTGCCCTCATATACCGTATGCAGAACTATCGATGAATCCCGCGCTGTGTTCACACCGGTGCGCAGTAGGTAGCCATCGTGATTGCTAGATGGCGTGAGTAGTATCTTGCCATTCACTCTGTTTTACCGACTGTAAAATAAATATAAAAATCAAATCCTTCGTACCGGATCCAGGAACGCTATTTTGGCGGTAGATATAATTATGGTAGTTTTCTTCCCTGAATGAGCTTTTTCAGGTCTACAAAATACTACATACCTACCTACCTAAATGACATAATTATGGAGGCATGAAGTAATAAATGATTCAATAACGCCAAACACCGTGTATTTACAACTTAAATGTAAATACACGGTGGCTCGATCTAGGTGTCCTACAGTGATATCTTTTTGTGGCTGACTTCTACTCAAACCAAGCGTGTGATACTGCCTAGCAGCGCCACCTGACGGATGATGTCTATATTGATGGAACTTCTCGACAAACTTTGCTTGCGTGATTCTTCTATAGCCGAAAAGGTGTCGCTAGAAGCTGTTTACTCCTGGCGAGCATGATGTTATGGTCTGAGAGACGCATACTAGTAGATCCAGCATGCAATGTACCTTTGTACATGATACCTGCCTGTCACTGATAAAAAATGTCACCTGCAGTTATTCAATCGTGACGAATGGGTTATTAAAAAATGTTAAAAGTGTGTAAACTATTTATGATCACTGCTCTTAAAACATCATCATCTGCCTAGCCTTTTCCCAACTATGTTGGGGTCGGCTTCCAGTCTAACCGGATGCAGCTGAATATCAGTATTTTACATGAAGCGACTGCCTATCTGACCTCCACAACCCAGTTACTGGGTAATACGATACCCCTTGGTAAGACTGGTTGTCAGACTTTCGGGCTACTGACGACCCGTAACGACTGTCAAAGATCCACGAATGACAGCCAGGACCAACGGCTTAACGTGCTTTCCGAGGCACGGAGGGGACTTGATATGTGAAAATGGTTACCCATCCACGGACCAACCGTGGCAAGCGTAGCTTAACCTGATCGATCGACCCGTGCGGCTGTTATTACTTAGCCACAAGCCCCTCTGATCACTGCTCTTAAAACGGGGAAGGATAACATCGTGAGAAATCCGGTATGAAAAAAAATCCAAGACATGTCCACCAACCCACACTGGGCCCACGTGGTAGATTATGGCCCACTCCCTTGCACAGAAAGAAGAGACCTGTGTGACTGTGTCCCAGCAGTGGGAACCTTATAGGCTGATTATAATGTTATGTGTAAATGAGTTATATAGGTATATTATTATTATGCATTTCCATACACACATCACATACATTTAGCTGTAAAGTTAGATTAAAATAGATGGCAAAGCTAAAACACTGAAAGAGAGCTCCCTACCTACTATCATCAAGGAGTGGATAGCATTTGCCGGAATTAATTTTCTTGATAATAACTGTTATGTATCACAAAAAGCGCTTACGGGCAAGCATAGTGTGGGACGCCCCCACGCTAGTTGGATCGATGACGTACAGAAGGTGGTTGGGACAGACTGGATGCGGAAGGCAGAGGACATGGTGTTGTGGCACAGCCTGGGAGAGGCCTATGTAGGCTAAGTTGATTGATTGGCCAGAAAAGGCTAAGTTGATTGGTTGGCCAGAAGAGGCTGTGAAAGAGCTCTTAGGGACTGCGATAGGCTGAGTTGATTAATTGATCACAAGAGGCTGTAAAAGAGCTTATCCACTTAGGTACTTGGTTATCTTCCTCTCTCTCTCGTTCATTGGTAGGGTAGGGTAGTAGTTTCAAATAAAAAAAACATAAATATATTTACATTTTTTTAATTTTATCTTAATTATATGTAGGTAATATTGTGTCTTTCGTAGTTATTATTCTAATACATACCAGAGATACCAACAAAAATACTTACATTTATACATATATACAACTGGCAAGCTAACACGTACGTATCCAAGCCTCAAGTCAACAAGGACTTAGAAACTCCAAAACAAAGCATTTGTTTGTTTTGGAGGGAGGGTACCGAGGACCCCTCCCCTTGGATCCGCGCCTGATAGTTACGTATCCATTTGTATAGACACACAAATACATAGGTAACTAACAGCATGTCATATCCGGTCAAAAATTCAATTCCGTGTGTGCGTACCTCATTTTTTAAAGTTAACCTATAAACCTTTAAAAAATGAGGTATGATTTATTGCATATTAATGCATGTACTGATCACATCAATGCTTGTGGACGTTGGTGCAATCAGCATCGTCTTTACCCGAGCGTGTCGTAAGATACGACGAGGGGATTCTAAAGAAAGATGAGCAGCAAACCCGTTTAGGGGTTTGCTTAATAAACGTTGCAAGAACGATTCTGTTGGCCAAGTGTGGTCCTATTTGTTAGGAGTTTTATCTTGGGTTAAAACACCAACAAATAAAAACCCCAGCATTATGTCTAATTCTTGTAATAGTAAACATCAATTAGGGGACTAAATCGCAAAATAACCAGTAAAGAGATTTGCATTTAGCCACATAACCCAATTTGATGACATTACAAGAATGCTTTAATGTTCAACGACATTTTTCAATATTCGCAAAGAAACGCATCGAACTACAGAACCAACTTTCACAGATTACCTATTTTGACTCAAAATAAGTAATCTATGAAAGCTGGTTCTGAACTAGTCAAATTAGGTTTAGCCTATCCGCTGGAGTTTTTGAGACACGGAGGGGAATGAAGCTGCATCTTCGCGGTTTGTTGGCGGCTTAGCTCATCGACCTGTAAAGAAAAGCATTATTTTAGAAGATTGATAAGACGGACAATACAAGTGAAGGGACATTGGACTGGACAGTGAACTTTTCTTCGGCAATCTATAGATATTTAAACTATATTATTTATATTTAATATCTATCTTTTCTATACAAATTAATAAAACTGAAGAGATTGTTTGTTTGTTTAGCAGTCGGATTTAAAAAAAAAATCTTTGGGCATCTGATAGCCCAATTCTTGAGGCTATTTAACATCTCGCATCAATTAAGAGCCGACCAGAAAGAAAAAAAATCAACAAGAACGCTAAGCGAAAATGAAGTAAGCAATAGCGCGGGCAGGCGATGCGAATGCGATGTGAATACGATGCGAATGCGATGCGATTGTTTGGTCGCGGTCCCCAAGAATTTTCACGCGGACGAAGCGGGCAGAAACCAGTCACAGAAACATAATAAAGATTAAGAGTTCGTTTGTTATTTTGTTTGAACGCGGTAATCTTTTTTCTTTCTAGTCGGATTTGAAAAATCTGTTTGCATTTAATAGCCTAATTCTTGAGGAAGATGGGCTATTTAACATTACGCTAGGACCCTAAGGAATCGAGCAAAAAAATATTCAGAAAGAACGCTAAGCGAAAATGAAGTTATAACGCGGACAGGCGATGCGATGCGGTGGGTCGGGAGCCAAAATTACACGCACACAAAATCGCGGGCCGAAATTTCACACAGACGAAGTCGCGGCCAGGATCTAGTATTTTTATACTTATAATAAAGCTGTTGTTATTTTGTTTGAACGCGCCAATCTCTGGAACGACCAGTCGAAAAGTCGAAGACATGTGACATCCACCAATCGGCACTCGGCCCGCGTGGTGTATTGAGCTCTCTCTCACACAGAGGTCTGTGTCCCAGCAGTGGGAGCATTATAGGCTGATTATTATAAAACAACAACACATCAATGTCACAATTTCACATTAACAGCGCTAAATATACTAGCAACAAGGGCGGCTTTCGTCCTTCAAGTGTCACTTCTAACGTGTGTCGAACACCGTACATACGATTCGAGATACAAGTAAAATAGTAAATACATAGGTACCTTGGTGGTCGATGTCCCAATGGGGACTCGGCGCAGAACCTCACGATCAACTGACAGACAGCTACCTGGAATCACAAAGAGATACATTATATTAAATTCATCAATATGAATATTTTTTGAGGGGCGATAGAATGCTAAATTATTATTATAAAAATAAAAAAAAAAAACGCTGCTTACAAAACGCGCGCTTAAAATTATTCTAATACTAGCTGCACCCCGCGGTTTCACCCGCATAAGTTTCGACCGCGTGGGAATATCGAGATAAGCCTTTTTTATTTAACCTTAATAACTAAGTTCTTAAACTAATGTAAGTATACCTAAGTAGGTAATTTTGAGTCGGCGCCAAACAATCAATAAACAAAGATCACTAAATTGCCTTAAATTTAAACGGCGCCGACTATTATGCCATACATAAAAAAAAAGAATATACCTACGCGTCGACTTGAGAACCGCCGCCGTTTTTTTTTCGTCGGTTAAAAAGCAAACTTGACAGACAGACAGACAACAAAGTGATCCTATAAGGGCTCCGATTTTTTTTCTTTTAATGTACGGAACAAAGAGTCATGACTTATTTGAATAATTCTGAATTTTAATTACACAGCTCTTAACTTTTGCAAGAGATTAAATTATATAAAGCACACTAGTTCACTTCCTGCCACTTACCTTAATAAATCCAATAAATCGGTAAAAAAGAAGCCGACGCTCAGAATCGTGGCACTCCGAACCGAGGCTGAGGGCGCACTGAATGCATTTCAATCAAAGGACAACACACCTATATCCTGCAACGCGCAGGACAGATCGATAATTCTGTCTGGGATGGATAAGTAACGCCGCCCACTGAGCGACTGCCGCTGGACATAGTTCGGAAACCGGCATGTCCTAGAACCAAAAAAATCGAAGTCGTGTGACATCCACCAACCCGCACTGGGCCCACGGTGGATTATAGCCCACTCCCTCTTACAGAGAGGAAGCCTGTGTCCCAGTAGTGGGAACATTATGGGCTGATTGTGTATAGTTTGGAGACTTGCTGCCGCCACTAATTACTTTAACAAAGGTTCATGCCATTCATTTTATTCTACACTAACACTACAATAGCTTTCGCCCGCGGCTTCGCCCACGTTGTATGTCAATAAAATGCCTGTGTCCTTCCCCAGGGCTTAAAGTATGCCCATACCAACTTTAATCAAAATCGGTCCAGCCTTACCGACAGACACTACAATCTTATTTATTTATACAGATTTTATAATAATTTTTGATTCAGTTTGGAATTTGGACAAACTCGCCATTTAATGATAGCCAGCCGCAGCGTCCGTTCCAGCAGGACTTTAAGTGCTTCGCAACGACGCAACTTTTTACGGTCGCAGTACCGTAATGGTATATAGTACAGTTCGAATTGAGAAAAGAGAAAATGAGTTTTACTTTAATACGCACTGACCAAATGTTTTAAACTTCTGACGAGCGCAAGGTCACCGTATTGCTGGAAGGACCAGTCAAAATTTCAGTCAAACTGCGTACTGCCGGCAAGACTCGCGTCAGTCTTCCGGCAGGACACGAACGCGTCCTTTCGGAAGAGCTTCCAGCAGGACAAGGCATCGGACGATCTATCATTATGGCCTCAAAAGGGGTAACTGCATTATATTGCGTACAATTCTGTAGAGGTTTATTTCAGTAAAGGTTGAAATCATTTTTATAAAGTAAATATTAAAAACTGGATGATTTTGTAACTTCATCTAAATAATCTCCTGACGGGGCTAGATGGTAGCCGCATGGCTTCAAGGTTAACCAACGCCTGTCGAGGTGGGCCCGTGGATGCATTGACCATCTATTACAAACCGACACCCCTACGTACCTCGGAAAGCACGTTGAGCTGTTGGTCCCGGCTGTCATTTGTGGATCTTTACAGTCATTACGAGTAGCCCGAAAGTCTGCCAACCAGTCTTACCACCGGGTATCGTATTACCTAGTAACTGGGTTGTGGAGGTGCGATAGGCAGTCGCTCCATGTAAAATACTGGTATACAGCTGCATCCGGTTATACGGAAAGCCGACCCCAACATAGTTGGGAAAAGGTTCGGCAGACGATGATGATCTAAAGAATCACCTGCAACTTTTCTTCTGAAGGGAACTGATGGCCGCCATTTGATCTGGCAACTGTCGCTTAGTATGCGGCGACACTTAGAAATATGATGTACGCGTTTACGGTTAGGTAGATATAATTAATGTTACCGTTAAAACTTGTATTCCGTTTTATGGAGATTCTCCTAATATCCTAATAAATGCCTAGGTATAGGTATATTGGATGTCTGCAAAATTAATCAACAGCGATCGGAACCCTGAAATGCCTTATTTTGCCCATATAGGCTCATTATGCGAGATCAAAGATGCGTTAAGGCTCATCGGTTATAGCTACTGGCAATTCCAGCATCAATCAAATACTACCGGATAGATTCTGTTAAAATTTTGCATAGATATTCCCTGACTAACAGCAAGGAATATCTATGCAAACATTTTATTTGCTATGGGGTATAAGCAATATTATATTATACTACGTTCGTATTCTTCTATAGTTTACCGCAAATTGTATCACCGCGCCAATTTGGGTGTCAATTTATGTTCACGAAAGGAAGGTCGTCAACTAACGCGGGAGCAAAACTCATCAAAAGAAAGAAAATACCATGGACTAAAAGACACCAAACACCAGATACATACATCAGATAGCAACAAATAAAAATCAAATAGAAAGTAAGTTCGATGTAAGAAAATAGCAGGAATGTGTGCCTCATAGCTGCACCAAAAAAGCCCAGTTCAGCAAAAATGCCAGACAACTAGTGCCTGACTCTGGTTTTCAACTGAAACTGATGTATGAGGTGACGGATGTAAATCAGTTTCACACTGCAACGTGACGTGTGTATGCATACTTAAATAAAATAAATATATGTCAGATAAAAAATAGTAACGAATATTTGTACTTACATAAATAGTGAGAGTTGAAAAATATTGCAAAAAAAAAAAAAAAAAAACTGACAAATATAATGAGACGACCGAATGATAGACCTTTAGTATCATCAATCACGTTATGGAACCTCGGATGCAATTGGCATTTTCTGTGACCTCTCAAAAGCGTTTGAGTGCGTTGACCACAATACACTGATCTGTAAATTACACCACCACGGAATTCGTGGACAAGCTGCTGATTGCTGCTTGTTCTTTCCTATCTATCGACAAGCAGTAAAAAAAGTAAATGTTATCGGAGTGACATCCTCGCAGTCTCTAGTTAAAATGAGCGTGCCTCAGGGTGCAATTCTTGGCTTTTTCCTATTTCTAGTTATACTAATGGCCCGTAGATTAAGTCCAGCTGCACATGCTGTAAGTAAAATAAGGCAGTTGACTCATATAGCCACAGCTAGGTTAGTATACTTTGCTTATTTTCACAATATTATGTCATAAGGCGTTCTTCTGTGAGGATCGGCAGCTGACGTAGATTAAATATTCATTTTACAAAAGAGGGCAATCCGCGCGTTCTATAAAATGAGTCCTTGCGAGTCTCTTAGAAACAAATTCAAAGAAATTTATATACTAACTCTGCCTTCTCTTTCTAAATATCTTAGAAAGTATTTTGTAATTTCGCAAAAATTTAGGACTTTTCAAAATAAGGAGCGATTTCCAACGTTGTAGGCCTTGTAGACTGTAGATTTGTGAACCATTTTCTATTTTATTAAGTACCTGGTACTTGTTGACAGGCCTTTACTGACCCCACTTATTAACACTGTAATTTGAAAACATTCTCAAAGCCCAAGCTCAAGTTTCTTTACGGCTCTGCTCCATAGGAAACGGCCAATTGGAACCGTGCACCTAGCTTCTGACGTTTCATAACTTCAAAATGCTATCACTGAGAAATGGGTGCACATACATGAAATAGCTCCTCAAATGCATAACCTCTTCCTTTTTTAAAGTTGGTTAAAACGCTTTTGGGAGGAAGTGTGTTAAAACATGAAATGAGGTTTATCTGCAACATGGACTTACAAATTGTGAGTAGTAGATAGGTATATTAGTCAGCCACGGTTTGAGGGATAAGGGATAAGGGTATGGATGGGGTGCGTCCTGACAACCTATCTATATCCTGCAACGCGCAGGACCGATCGATAATTCTGTCTGGGATGAATAAGTAACGCCGCACATTAAGCGATTGTTGCTGGCCAGAGTTTGGAGACTTTCTACATGCGGCCACAACCTGCGGTTGAATATTTCACCACCACACTGTACAATCAGCCTATAATGTTCCTACTGCTCCCAGCACAGACCTCCTCTCAATGAGAGGGAGTGATAAATTAATTACGGTGTTCGGACCAATGAGATATGTCAACCGAATCGCGTAATATCCTGCCGCATGGGCGTAGCGAGGTACGGGCAAGGACGGGCAGCTGCCCCCCCTTATCCCCGGGGTTCCGACACGGTCAAGCGGCTTGACGGCAAGCACGTAGATTTTCGCTTGCCGTCAAGCCGCTTGACCGTGTCCGTGTAGGGACCCTTTTAGAAGAGCGGTTGTTCGCTGGTAAACTTTAATTCTGATGAGCTTCCGACACTTCTTATAAGACCTAAGAAACTAACAGGCTTGAAGGCTGGCTTGTGAAATTCAACGATACGGGATGTGATCTCTAATACAATTGTTTTTTTTTACATAATTTCTAACTCTAAAAAATGCCACATAAAACGACAAGGGTAGCGTAGTTTTTTTGTTATAGAAAAATGAACGACGATCAAAACAATATAATCTAGGATGCCCCCCCCCCCCTATATAGAATCCTGGCTACGCCCTTGTCCTGCCGTGGTTAAACGTCGATAAAGCTGCAAATCAATTGTGTAAAAATGCAAAACTGAATGATTTGGGAACTTCATCTGATGACCTCCAACTTTTTTCTTAGAGGAATGCCTTTAACGTTGCCATATTACACATTCCATAGTAGTCACAAAAGAGGTAGTGTGGGAGGTAGTGTCAGCGACTGCCCGCTACTTGGTCTGGCCACTAGTCGCTTAGTATGCGGCGACGCTTAGAAATATGATGTCCGCGTTTACGGCTAGGTAGACATTATTAGTGTTACCGTTAAAACTCCTTTTCCATTTCATTTCGATTTTCCTATTATCCTACTTAAAAACCTATCTCAAGTATATTGGATGTCTGCAAAATTAACCACCAGCGATCAAAGATGAATTAAAGCTCACCGGATGAAGGAATGTTTTTGATAATTCAATGGAGCTCCTCATTTTGTTGTAATTTTCTAACTTAATAACTCGAATTACTTTGATCGTATTAGTGGACACTATATTGTTGGCTAAACTAATCTAAACTTCGAAACTAATATTTTAAAAAATACATTTTTCCAAAAATTAACGTAGTTAAATAATCAAAAGGCGCATATCACGCACTAAAAATGATAAGATAATTAAATTGACTTTTATTAGTTACGATTTAAGTACCTATGCAACTTGTGACTTCTTTTATATCCAATGATTAATTCAAAAAGGTCATGTTGCGCAGTCTGGGAGAGGCCTATTTCTAGCAGTGGACTGCGATAGGCTGAGTTAATTGAGTTTAAAAGGCGTGGAGCCTTTTTTTAAGTTGGCTAAAAACCTTTATTCTGAGGGAGTGTGTTAAAACTGAAAATGAAGTTTATCTGCGACATGGACGTACAAATATGTAGGTAGGTGTAATAGTTAGCCACGGTTTGAGGGGTATGGATGGGGTGCGTCCAGACTCCAGTGTAGTTAGGTACAGACGCCAGCAGGTGAAGCTACCCGAAATTGTCAAATTTTCCCAATTAACCTTAATACTTTAGCGATAAAGTTGAAAATCTATTAAAGAAATTTGTCAGCTTGTAGTAGCTTGATGTGCTGGCGTCTGTACCTACATGCAAACAAAATATATACGTATTTTATAATATACCAGATCGGCTTCGGGCTGGCAACGAGTCTGTTATTCAGATATCTTATAATATAGGTAGATATTTTATTTATTTATTTTTACTTTGAAATTGTATGGGCTTTTGCTGGGACTTGTGGCTAATTAATAACAGTCCGGTGACCATCTTTACATATCAGCACCCCTCCGTGTCTTGGAAAGAATGGTTAGCCGTTGGTCCGGGCTATCATTCGTGGATATTTGGCAGTCGTTACGGTTCGTCAGAAGCCCGAAAGTCTGACAACCAGTCTTACCAAGGGGTACAGTACCGAGTAACTGGGTTGTAGAGGTTATATAGGCAGTCGTTTCATGTAAACTGGTATTCAGTTGCATCCGGCTAAACTGAAAGTTGATCCCAATGTAGTTGGGAAAAGGGTAGGCAGATCATGATGATTGTATGGATTTTTTTTAAACTATCTTTTGCCCGGGACTTCGTCCGCGTGAAGCATCTTTCTTATTTTTTTTTCCGTTAGAACCTTCCACAAAGTATTAGATAACTTAAAAAAAAGATGGATGAAATCGGTAGTCGTCGTCGTCGTCTCAAGTTATGACGTGACCAAGGGAAATAGGGATTTATTTCTATATATTTTTAATAGAAGAATAGCTTCTACAAATAAACGGCATTTAAATCGGCCTATAATGTTCCAGCCGCTGGGACTCAGGCCTACTCTCTATGAGGAGTGGGCCATAATCTCACACGGCGCAGTGGATGTCAGGAAAACATCAGTAGGAAACCAGCAAGTACCTACTTAGAATTTACTTGTGGTTCTAAGAACCGAGTACCGATGTTGTTCATTACCATTTTTAGACCAGTGGTGATGAAATAAACTGCACAAAATAAAGTGGATGGTTGCGTGGGTTCGGACCCACGCAACCATCCACTTTATTTTGTGCAATTTATTTCGTTCGTCACGACTCACGATCAGTGAGTCGGGCCCGGTACCTACCTCTGGGCCACCAATGCTCGCACTAGGCCACCTGCCCTGCACTGGTCTCAATTACTAAACAGGTGCCTAATTCGTTTATCACCTCCCTTCGATCATTGCGCATCATTGGCCATTCGTAGGGTAGTTTCAAATAAAACAAAACAGTATTACATTTTTTTTTATTCATGTTATTCATAATTGGTAAGTACTTATCTAATGTGAAGGATGTTACCACTATATTATTAATTCTTACAATTATTGGAAACCCATCAAGGAAATAAATGAGTTTCTTTTCTTACCCTAATTTCATAAAATACACCAGAGATTGATATACTTTATAATGACCACATAAGTCAGAGCCGTCCTTACTTAACATTCCACTACATATTAAGCATTTACCATTGGAGTATGATTGAAATGATTTTCTTATTTTTCACCATTGAAGACCTATATTATCTTATTTAAGAACCATAGCACATTTCTATAGCAATAACGCAGTATTATTAGAACAGTATTAACTCAGTATTATTCATATCATAAAGGATATTAGGCGCGTATCCAAGTCTCAAGTCAACAAGGACCAAAAACTCCAAAACAAAGCATTTGTTTGTTTTGGAGGGAGGGGGTACTCAGAACCCCTCCCCTTGGATCCGCGCCTGTCATAGTTATCTATTTTCACAGACACTCATGTCTTGTCCGGTCACAATTTCATGTCCGTGTGCTTATCTTATTTACCAAAGTTGGAATTGATTAATTAATGTTGCTGAGATAAGTTTTTTGTGCAAATAAATGCATGTTGATCACACTGTATGTTGAAGCAATCAGTGAAGTCGTTATCCGTGCGTGTCATAACATTATGACTGGGGGATTTTGAAGAAAGATGAACAGCAAATCCGATTTGGTATTTGCTTTTAAAACGTTACAAGAACGATTCCTTTAGCCAAGTATGGTAGTTATCTGTTATGAGTTTTTACACGGGATTAACCCCGAAGAAAAACACCTACAAATAATAACCACAAAATGTTGTCTGAATTGAGTCATCAAGTTGGGAGCTAAATCGCAAAGTTACTCATAGGAGCAGTTGCGTTTACCCAATCGACTGCTATATTAGATGACATAATTTTTTGCAATAACGCTTTCAAGGAAATCAGCTTTCACAGATTACTTATTTTGTGGAAATAAATAATCTGTGAAAGCTGATTCTGACAAGAGAAGTTGGTTTAGCCTATTAGGCGGAGAGCTTGAGACTTGGTCGGGAGTGTAGCTGCATCTTGACGGGTACCTGGAAAAGTAAAAAAAAAACATATTAACGTTTTAGGGAAATACCAAGAAACCTTAAGCCTATGAGAGAACTGCTTCGATGACTCTGCAGTCAAAGTTAGTTTTTATGATGATAGTCATCAGTTTGCAAAAAGAGAGGGCAGTTTGTTGTAAAAGATGGTGTCGGGTCTATCAAAGTGTGTTTCTCTTTGTCATCCGTTGCTAAGCTTTCTGTCAAAATGGAAGGTAAGTATATTAGGTATAGGGTACAGCAGTACAATATTTAGAATATCGTAAGAAATAATGGCGATATTGTAAGTAGGTGCCTCGTTCAATGTAACACCTTAAGAGAGGTCGTTGCTGTACCAAAATCAAAACACTTACAATGTTTCTGGTGTCTCGAAGGACCAGCTCTCCCCGCTCCGCACGACACGCAGCAGCGGCGGCGAAGCGAGGACACGCTGGTAGCTGCCGAAGAAAGAAAACCAGTATTAGAATTATAGAAATATTACAAAAACCAAATCGTAGATAGGTGAGGGCGAGGAGGGGGGGGGGGGGGGATAACATTAATAACTATGGCGAGTAAATTGTGTCGTAGTTTCTAACAACAAGGAGACACTTCCACCAAAGAACCAGTACGGCTCAGGGGTAAGAGGTTGGGGGAATAACTACTGATCCTTGAAAAATCAACATTAATTCGGATGTTATACAATTCGTTTCTGTATTGTTAATTGAAGAGATGACCTAGCAAAGACTTCCACCAAAGAACCAGTACGGGTCAGAGGTGTGTGGGGGGTAACGAGGGGGGGATGTAATTACTGACCCAAAAAAATCAATAAATCATTCTCATATTTAACCATTTGTATCTGAGTTCTTAATCTATGTAAGAGATGAACTGAAGCAGAGACTTCCACCAAAGAACCAATACGGCTCAGAGGTGTGAGGGGCCTAATCATTTGCATGTCAAGTTAAACTAAAACCACTGATGAATTTACTGTAAAACCCTTTCCCAAGACTAACCGTAAACGCTTTAAGGCTGTAAACACTTACCTTCTTAAATCACCATGTAAGTCGCGGATGTGAGGACTAGCTGGTATATCGTGCCGCTCAGCTCGGTAGTCAGAGGCGCAGTGCGGTGCGGTAGTGGCGGCACCCGCCGGGCGGTGCACAGCGGAGATGGTGCAACGCCCACTGATCTGCTGCAGCGCGCAGGTCCCGAATACTGGTCGATAATCCGCAGTGTGCTATATGATGCATGTTGTGTAATTATATAATATTGGTAGACAGATATACAGGCTGGCTCGCGAAACTTCGCTCCAAGGGCTTCCTGAAACACCCTAATCTTTAGCGATTATTGATCTCGACGGTATTCCATTGTTCATGTACTACTTCCTTGCATCCGATTATGCTGAAATTTGGCACACGAATGTTACTTTCTAAAATAAATCTAAAAACGATAGCGTTTACTTGTTTAGTTGAGGAGTTCCTACGGCCACCTTCCGGGTGCATCATCAGACCAGCTCCACGGTACCAAATATTTGCACTGTCACAAAGTTAAATACGTATGCCAAATATCAGCTTAATTAAAATGCACTCCAAGCGCAAACGCATAATACAATGGTTTAGTACTACAAAGTATAAATTAAACAATGTTTTTTTGCCTTACCTACCAAAATCAAAAAATCTAAATCAAAAGTCATTTATTCAAATTAGGCTGAGAATCAGCACTTTTTGAACGTCAAAATTACAAAAGACAGTCCCCCAAAAACGCCCGCCCTTCACCACTTCATAGTGCTATCGCTGGGAAGAAGAAGTGGCGCAACAAACTCCCCAGCAGCACAACTGTCTGTTCAATTTAAAAAAATACTTGATTGTATACAATACTAGGTGCTTATGTTCGGTAATTAACATTACAAAGCCAGAACATAAAATTTAATTATTTGCCATAATATGTCAGCTAGCCACGCCAATATACCAACAAATATAATAAAAACTATACGTACTCAGCTAAAAAATAATTAATTAAAATGTAAATAAAAAAACTTACTAGCCAAATAAAAGCCTCCAGGCATAAAGGGCGTGACAGCTTACACATTTATGCATTGCTGGGTTCTAAGACCTGGCAGTAAGCCAATTCTGGAGAAGGAACATAAACATTGTCTTGCGTTAAACTAGGGTGACCAACTATTCTTATCGTCTAAGTAGTCGTTGATGGAATAGTATGCCTTTGAACAAAGGTTGGATTTTAGTTGAGCTTTAAACGCATTAAAAGGCAAGTCTAGAAAAGAAGAGGGTATCTTGTTATAAAAGGTTATACCAAGCCCAACAAATGAGTTATGAACCTTATGAAGCCGGTGAAAGGGGGCACGTAGTTTGTCCTTATTTCTAGTGAATATCACTATTTTTAGTGTACAAGTGTAAATTTTGCCTAATATATAAAATGTTGGCAAGGATGAATTGTGATGCAACCGTGAGAATACCAATATCTTTAAAGAAATCTCTTAGAGAAACTCTGGCACCTAACTGGTAAATTGCTCGAACAGCTCGCTTTTGAAGGACAAATATATTTTGTATATCAGCGGCTTTGCCCCACAGCAGAATACCATAGGACATAACGCTGTGAAAATAACTAAAATAGACTAAACGAGCTGTATCAACGTCAGTTTATTGTCTTACTTTCCTGACGGCGTAGGCAGCGGAACTGAGCCTTCCTGCTAGACTTGATATATGAGGTCCCCACTGAAGTTTGGCATCTACTGTTAGTCCTAGAAAAATTGCCGAGCCTACAGTTTCAAGCACCTCTTTATCTAACACGATGTTGGGTCCTAGGTTTCTAACATTCGGTAAGGCGAACTTTACACATTTGGTTTTCTTGGCATTGAGAACGAAGTTATTTGACGTAAACCAATCTGTAACTATTGAGAGTGCACTGTTTACGTCGTCAAAATCTTGTCTATTCCTGTCTACTTTAAAAATAAGAGAGGTATCATCTGCAAACAGTACAATATCACAGATGCCCGTCAAATGGAATGGTAAATCATTAATGTAAACTAAGAACAAGAATGGACCCAGTATTGAGCCTTGCGGAACACCTAACTGAACTGGTAGCCCGGATGATTTCACACCATTAACATCTACACATTGGACCCTATTTTGTAAATACAAATATTGAGAGCTTCGTTTTGGACACCGTAATGACGTAATTTACGCAAAAGCGTGTCATGGTGCACGCAATCAAAGGCTTTGGAGAGATCACAGAAAACTCCAATAGCATTCTGTGATTTCTCCCATGCGTCAAATATGTGTCTCAACAGAGCAACACCCGCATCTGTAGTTGAACGACCTTTTGTAAAGCCATATTGCTCATTATGGAGGAGGCTATTTAAATTAAAATGTCTTAGCAGCTGCTTGAGTATTAACTTTTCAAATATTTTGCTAAATGCAGGTAAGATAGAAATAGGCCTGAAATTGCCAACGTCATTCTTATTACCTGATTTAAATAATGGTATGACTTTACTACTCTTCATGAGGTAAGGAAAAGTTCCTAAATCAACACATTTATTAAAAGTAACAGCTAGATAGGGGGCTACGATGTCTATTATATTACTTATAAGTTTAGTGGAGATGCCCCAATAATCACCGGTGTTTTTAGACTTAAGTGTATTAAAAACATTAACTACATCACGCGGGGTTACATGTTCGAAACTAAATAAGGGACTACATTTAGGTACACTACTGTGCAAAAGGTTTTCAGCTTTAGACGAGGACGAATTTAAGGAGCGAGTCGTAGTTATCGGTATGTTGGTAAAAAACTCATTAAATGCCTCAGCTACGTCAGCTGCTTTATTAACTAATTTGTTGTCGACCATAATCTCAAGTAGTTTTTCTTGTTTAACCGATTTTCCCGTTTCATTATTAATAATTTTCCAAGTGGTTTTTACTTTATTAGTAGAATTTTTTATTGTATCGCCTAAAAATTTTGATTTAGCAAAAGCACTAATCTTTTTGAATAATTTTGAATAAGTTTGGACATACTCTAGGAAGGGAGTATCAAACCTGTATTTTTTCAAACCATATAACTCGTATAGTCCGTATCCGTATAAACTCTGAAGCAGACCTCGATAAATTAAGAAATATTGCATGACTGCCTTTACTTGCCTGTGTTTTAGTAACTGTAAACCTAAACTATAATAATATTATTGATAATTGTAATTTAATTGATCAATCGATTTTGAATCTATTTATTGTTACTAATTGTTTTAATAATTTTAAACATTATTCGATTACTCCTATAACTATCATGCATGCTAATGTTTTATTTTATTTAATTCTTAAGTTTAGTGCTGTGATTCCAGCACAAAACCACACAAGCCCACTTCATTTCACCTCAGTACATTATTCTCATCACAACTACCACAAACTCCTCACTATTACGCACCACAACACACACACCAAATTATACCTTAAATCTATCACCTCGCAATATCTTCCATATTACACTTACACCCTAAATATCAAGTACAGAGCTACTGGCCTACCTATTCAACACCGAACATTTTTATACAAGTACAAACTACCTGTATGTACCCTAACCTTTCTGTATGAGTCCAATAATACACCGCCAACTATGCTTGAGCCGCTAATCGCAAATACCAGAATTCGATAACTTCGAAGCTAACTCCCGCTATGTCGACTCTATCTCAGTGGCCGACTCCTCCACCTGCGACCTTGAGCAATGTATTCCGCCTAGCTATAACCCTAACAAATCCCTTAAAATTATTAACCAGAACATCCGTAGTATACATAAAAACATATCCGGTTTTGAAACGATCCTCGCCAGAACCAAGGTGGACTGGGACGTCATAGTTCTATCGGAGTGCTGGTTACTAAGATCAGAAAGTATTCCACCCCTCTGTGGATACAACTCATACTCAACAATACATAACCATACACAAAATGAAGGGGTAGTTGTCTACACAAACAAACATCTAGACGTCACGGTGGAGGAACCAGAACTTCTTGACTCAAACTGTTTACAAATACAAATAGATAAAACAACCGTTATTTTAGCAATTTACCGCTCACCGGCCCGCAGAGACATAACTGGATTTTTAAACTCATTAAACAGCGTACTTGTCAAAATTAATCATACAAAAAACATCATTCTTACAGGAGATATCAACATAAATATTAGCGATGAGTCACTGGACCCGAACAAAAATAGCTACCTAACATTACTAGCTACTTTTGGTCTTCTCCCAGCTCATACGCTTTCTACCAGACAAGGGAATTGCTTGGACCACATAATACTAAAGACCAAATTATCGGCTCATGCACTAGTAGCGCATTCTGCTCTTACCGACCACGAAACAGTAATTCTCTTTTTACACAAAGTAACTAAAAAATCAAGAACCTCCAACACAACTACGCGAATAAATTACGATCAACTAAGCTCAGACCTAAATACACTCGATTTACATGCGATTTATGAAATGCAGGATCCTAACATGGCAGCAGAATTCCTCTTAAATTCCATTAGGCAGATCATACAGCGAAACACCCAAACTGTAAAAACCCCTAACCGCAAAAAAATTATAAAGCCGTGGATCACACCAGGACTTCTCCGCTGCATGACGCATAGAGATAATATGCTTAAGGGGTAAAATTGTCTCCAGATGATACTACCCTAGTATCATATACTCGCTACAGAAACTTCTGTAATAATCTCCTAAAAAAATTAAAAAACGAATACGAACAGAACGAGATAAAAAATGCCGGCCATAATAGTAAAGAACTTTGGGAGGCAATCAACAAAATCACGAATAGAGCTAAAACTAAAGAACCCCCAACACAGTTGCTCACACTTTCACCCACGCCAGACCAATCAATCGAATTAGTAAATAACTATTTTGTTACTATTGGAAAAAGCCTAGCTGAAAAAATACAAGGTACTCAACCAAATACACACAAAAGCTACACCGACGGTTACTTGTGCTCACACTCGTTGGTGCTGCTTCCTACAGACGTGGATGAGGTTGAAGGACTGATAATGTCCCTACGTGCTGGCTGTGCTGTGGGGTGGGATGGTATATCTACTAGGATAATTAAGCAGCACAAAAATATTATAGTTCCGCCCCTAACACACATCTGCAATTTGGCCCTCGCAACCGGTAAATTCCCGAAGGTTTTTAAGAAAACAGTAATTATTCCTGTCTATAAGGGTGGGAATAGAGACCGAGTAACTAATTATAGACCCATTGCTATTCTGCCTGCGTTATCCAAAATCCTCGAGCGCATTATGAACAATAGGCTTATATCTTATCTGGAAAGCAAAAAGCTCCTATCTCCATACCAATATGGTTTTCGTGCCGGTAGATCAACCTCTAATGCAGTCCATGACTTAACAGACCACATTGTTAGGAACTTGGATAGTGGGCAAAAGGTTTTAGGTATTTTCCTCGACTTGGCAAAAGCCTTTGACACCGTCTCTACTTCCATCCTTATAGAGAAGATGGAGAGCATGGGTATAAGGGGATTACAATTAAAGCTTTTCGAAGACTACCTTCCAGACCGTACACAGACCGTGAAGATAAACAATCACATAAGTTCCGAGAAATTTATTACACACGGAGTTCCCCAAGGCAGTGTGATCGCCCCTACTCTATTTTTAATTTATATTAACGATCTGTGTGCGCTCAATCTCGACAAAGGCAAAATCTTCACATTTGCGGACGACACTGCCCTAATATTTAATTCTACCACGTGGCGCAGCGTTTTCGAAAGTGCTCAATCTGGCCTGAATAAGGTATCAAAATGGTTGCATGACAACGTCCTTACCCTGAATGCAGACAAAACTAAATATATTAATTTTGCTATTAGAAAAGTTTCTCAAAGTATAGCGCCTCCATTATCTATCACCGCGCATAAATGCCCCATCCCCCACAGCACGACATGCACGTGCACCTGCTTAGAGAGAACAAACTCTATAAAATACCTTGGGGTGGTGCTGGATCCTTGCCTGGGCTTCCATTCGCACATCGACACACTTACCTCCAGAGTTCGTAAATTAATTTACGTATTTAAGAACTTAAGACACGTGGCGGGTGTGGGCCTTAGGAAGACGGTCTACTTCGCACTTTGTCAGTCTTTATTAACCTATTACTTAACAACATGGGGTGGCGCACCTAAATCGACTCTAATCCAACTTGAAAGGGCGCAGAGAGCAATCTTAAAAGTATCGTCTTTTCGACCATTCCACTACCCCACAACCGACCTGTACCGGGAAAGTGGGGTTCTCACGGTTCGCCAACTGTTCATTCTACAGACCATCTTGAAGCAACACGCACTTCTTTCCTATAGTCCCACACCTATGCTCGGTAAAAGACGCTACGACCCCGTCGACCGGTCCGTTGATAGACTGACAACTTGTTTCTCTGAACGATTCTTCTGTTTTCTTGGAGGCTATCTCTATAACAAAGTAAACAAAGTTCACAACATCTTCCCACTCACAAAACACCTGTGTAAGAAAAAAATCAATGGATGGCTTATGACTCTTGACTATGACACAACCGAAAATCTACTATCTATCCCAAAATAGCCACAGCATTCTGTTTATGTTTATCTACCACAAGCACATACTACTACGGCATTCATTAAACAGTTTAACACGCACCAACTTTTTCATCACTCACACTCACACACCCACACTCTCACCCTCCCACACACTCACTCACCCACACATTCACACAGCCACACACTCCTCACGAACATTCCTTCCTATAAATAAAATTGGAAACTTTGTCTAGTTTTAGTATACGGAAACCACAATAAAATTGTATATTTGGGACGGAGACCTGGTGGCCTGAAATACAGGCTTCGGCTTAGCTTAGGCACCAGTCTCCCACAATATTTTTCTTTAAGCCCATGACTGGACAATATTGTTTATTTTTGTTATTATTTTATAAGGATATTGTGGTGAGAAAATAAATTATTATTATTATTATTATTATAGTCTCGCTCTACTTTTATAAATACCGGGAGTAGCCCATTGGTTAAAGCCAACAGAGGATCCATTAATGTTAATAGTTTTGGTCTTGAAAGTGGATTGGTACTCTTTTTGCACAACATCAAAAAGGGCACCATAAATTTCATTAGGATTCTCGTATTCTACTATCGATGGTGTAATTCTATGAGCTATATTATTTTTAAACATTTTGCAACGACTAGCTGTATAAGGCCTGCATTCAAATTTATGTGGCTTTTTATGTAATGGCATGGGGAAGCTAGCTAATAAACCACAGTGGTCGGACGTTAAGTCAGTAAACACTCATTTATTTTTGGCATCACAATCACTAAATAAATTATCAAGACAAGTTGACGAAGAAGCTGTGATCCTAGTAGGTTCAAGTTAATTAAATTATAAGACCTCAAAAGATTGAGAAGTCTAATACTTAATGGAGTAACATCTAAAATATTAATATTGAAATCTCCACATAAGATAATACTTTTGTTATTTGATTTTAACCTATTGAGAGTATCTTCCATTACCGCAAATTATAACATATCGCTCAAGTTCAACACAAGACAACTCTATAGTGCGCTCGATTGAAAGATTAACTAAATCTAAACGTTGTTTACATTTCAACTTGTTTGAAACAAGAACTAAAGAGCCACCGCGAATAGCACTTTTTCTCACAAATGCACTCTGTACGGTAAAGTTTTCATCATTTATAAACACTACTTCATGTTCCTTCAACCAGTGTTCAGTCAAACATAACGTACCATTTTCGAACTTCAATTTCACCAAATAATGTCCCGAAAAGTACATAGTATTTGTATTGCTTTGGAAAGCTGTGGTTCCGTGGAAGTTTTTAAAACTAATCACGTCGAAACATAATCAGATATTAGCAGATAGAACCAAAGGTCATATGTCGTGGTCAGATTTAGCCTTAATTCACGGTGACAGACAGAACAAGTCACGATCGTTAGGAAATATTCTGCCGAAAGAGATGCATCTGAGGAAAAACAAATAGAAAAATAAGCCTTACCTACTAGACAAAAAGGCACACTGGTATAAATATTGCATAATATGCGCTCTTGTGTCTACTTGGGCTAATTTTTCTTTTCTTTTTCTCCTCAGATGAGCCCCTTTTGCTTACGGCCGGCAGTAATGCCATGTCTCGGTTGCTTGTAAGAATAAACAGTATTTAAATCACCCTATAAAGTTTCCACCGCTGGGACTCAGGCCAACTCTCTGTGAGGATGGCGCAGTGGATGTCAGGAAAACATCGTTAGGAAACCGGCATGTCCTTAGAATTTGCTTCTTACTTAGAACCAAAAACTCGATATATTTTTGGTTCCAAGTAACTGAGTACCGAATATTTCCATCGCCATTTTTAGACCACAAAGTAAAGTGCATGCTTGCGTGGGTTCTAACTCACGATCAATGAGTCGGGCCCGGTACCTCTGGCCCACCAATGCTCGCACTGGGCAATCTGCCCTTCACTGATCTCAATGATTAAACAGGTGCCTAATCACCTCCCTTCGAGCATTGCGCATCATTGGCCATTCGTAGGGTAGTTTCAAATAAAACAAAACAGTATTACATTTTTTTTTATTCATGTTATTCATAATTGGTAAGTACTTATCTAATGTGAAGGATGTTACCACTATATTATTAATTCTTACAATTATTGGAAACCCATCAAGGAAATAAATGAGTTTCTTTTCTTACCCTAATTTCATAAAATACACCAGAGATTGATACACTTTATAATGACCACATAAGTCAGAGCCGTCCTTACTTAACATTCCACTACATATTAAGCATTTACCATTGGAGTATGATTGAAATGATTTTCTTATTATTCACCATTGAAGACCTATATTATCTTATTTAAGAACCATAGCACATTTCTATAGCAATAACGCAGTATTATTAGAACAGTATTATCTCCGTATTACTCCTATCATAAAGGATATTAGGCGCGTATCCAAGTCTCAAGTCAACAAGGACCAAAAACTCCAAAACAAAGCATTTGTTTGTTTTGGAGGGAGGGGGTACTCAGAACCCCTCCCCTTGGATCCGCGCCTGTCATAGTTATATATTATCTTATTTAAGAACCATAGCACATTTCTATAGCAATAACGCAGTATTATTAGAACAGTATTAACTCAGTATTATTCATATCATAAAGGATATTAGGCGCGTATCCAAGTCTCAAGTCAACAAGGACCAAAAACTCCAAAACAAAGCATTTGTTTGTTTTGGAGGGAGGGGGTACTCAGAACCCCTCCCCTTGGATCCGCGCCTGTCATAGTTATCTAATTGCATAGACACTCATGTCATGTCCGGTCATAATTTCATGTCCGTGTGCTTATCTTATTTACCAAAGTTGGAACTGATTAATTAATCTTGCTGAGATAAGTTTTTTGTGCAAATAAATGCATGTTGATCACACTGTATGTTGAAGCAATCAGAGAAGTCATTACCCGTGCGTGTCATAACATTATGACTGGGGGATTTTGAAGAAAGATGAACAGCAAATCCGATTTGGTATTTGCTTTCAAAACTATACAAGAACGATTCCTTTAGCCAAGTATGGTAGTTATCTGTTAAGAGTTTTTACACGGTATTGACCCCGAGGAAAAACACCTACAAATAATAACCACAAAATGTTGTCTGAATTGAGTCATCAAGTTGGGAGCTAAATCGCAAAGTTACTCATAGGAGCAGTTGCGTTTAGCCAATCGACTGCTATATTAGATGACATATTTTTTTTGCATTAACGCTTTCAAGGAAATCAGCTTTCACAGATTACTTATTTTATGGAAATAAATAATCTGTGAAAGCTGATTCTGACAAGAGAAGTTGGTTTAGCCTATTAGGCGGAGAGCTTGAGACTTGGTCGGGAGTGAAGCTGCATCTTCACGGGTACCTGGAAAAGTAAAAAAAAAAAACATTAACGTTTTAGATAGATACAAAGAAACCTTAAACCTATGAGAGAACTGCTTCGAAGACACTGAAGTAATGAAGATTTTATAATGGTAGTCATCAGTTTGTTGTAAAAGATTGTGTCGTGGCTATCAAAGTGTGTGTTCGCTTTGTCATCCGTTGCTAATCTTTCTGTCAAAATGGAAGGTAAATATGTCATAAGAAGAGGTAATATGTCGTAAGAAATAATGGCGGTATTGTAAGTAGGTACCTCGTTCAACGTAACTGTTAAGAGAGGTCGTTGTTGTACCTGAAAAGACCAAAATTTTAAACACTCACAATGTGTCTGGTGTCTCGAAGGACCAGTTCTCCCCGCTCCGCACGACACGCAGCAGCGGCGGCGAAGCGAGGACACGCTGGTAGCTACCGAAGAAATAAGAACAAGTATTAGAATAATACAAATATTACAAAAAATCAGGCGAGGGTGAGGGTGGGGGGGGAGGGGGTTTAATTGACGACAGAGAGGGGGGGGCTAATAAAATTGGCGACACCAAAGAACCAGTATGGCTCAGAGGTGTGTGCGTAGGTAGGGGGGGACTGTAATTACCTACAGCCTAATCTACCCTCGAAAAATCAATAATCCATTCGGATATTAATCAATTTGTTTCTTAGTTCATAAAAGAAGCGATGAACTAAAACAAAGACTTCCACCAAAGAACCAGTACGGCTCAGAGGTGTGGGGGGTAAGGGTGGGGGGCTCTATAATTACTGAACCTTGAAAAATCAATAATTAATTCGGATGGTAAACAATTACTTTCTTGGTTGATATTAGAAGAGATGAACTAAACCAAAGACTTCCACCAAAGAACCAAGGTTCAGAGGTGTGAGGGACCTAATAACTTGCAAGTCAAGTTAAACTAAAACCACTGATTAATTTACTGTAAAACACTTTCCCAGCTCTAAATAAGAACGCTAACTGTAAACGCTTGAAGACCGCAAACACTTACCTTCTTAAATCACCATGGAAGTGCGGATGTGAGGACTGGCTGGTAAATCGTGCCGCTCAGCTCGGTGGTTGGAGGCGCAGTGCGGCACGGTAGCGGCGGCGTCCGCCGGGCGGTGCAGAGCGTAGGTGGTGCAACGCCCACTGACCTGCTGCAGCGCGCAGGTCCCGAATACTGGTCGATAATCCGCAGTGTGCTATATGATGCATGTTGTGTAATTAAATATTTGTAGTTTGATACACAGGGTGGCCCATTAAACGACATCCAAAGAAACATTTTAGAAGCTTCCCTCAAAGGCCTTCCCAAAACACCCACCATGTATGTTCAGCGATTATTGAGCTAGACGGTAGTTAATACTTTTTGAGAAATTCTCACTTGACTTTTTTATTTTTCTCTTTCCGTGTCGCATTATTTGTAATTTTCTTTTTATTATAAATCATTAAATTATGGTCTTAGATCGATTAAAAATACTTTATGTCTAAATATCACCCAAAGTGACAAAAACTTAGCCAACAAAAAACCGAGCAATGCCAGGTGAGCTGAAACTGGAAATGAATAGCTTGATATGTCGTCGTGTGTACCATACGCATACCCCACTCAAATTCCCACTGCTTGCTATTTTAACAACAGTGACAGAAAGTTTTATAACATCATCAACTAAGTGGATTAAATACGTAGGCACCTATTATTAAAGCTAATTCAAAAACTAACCAAGCAAAGTTAATAATTTCCCGTTGAGCTAAATTTTAGTCAGTTTGGGTCATGTTTCTAGACAAAAAGTATTTTTCATAGATTTGAGACCATAATTTAGGGAATTATATATTATTATATATATAATATTTTAAATGCAACAAGGAAAGAGCGAAATAAAAAATATTAAAAACCGTATAGCTCCTCAATTATAAATAATCACTGACCATACATGGGCACCCCATTTGAGAGAGGTTTTTTACATTTTTCAGTAGTCGTCTTTTTACGGACCATCCTGTATATCAAACACTAGGTGATCTAAAGTAGACGCCCGGCGCCCGTCAAGCCACCTAGCGGCCGCTAAAGCAGTCCGCGCACCGGTGTGAACACAGCGTGCGACTTATCGATAGTTCTGCAGATGACATTAGAGGGCAGCACTAACTGCGTACTTCACTCGACTGCCGAAGTGGTGCAACGCCCACCGAACTCCTGCAGCGCGCAGGTCCCAAATGACGGTCGATAATCCGCAGTGTGCTATATAATGCAAGTCTGTGTAGGTTTAGAAATAAGAAGGGAAGCTAGATGGGTACCTAGTATTTAGTAGGTACGCTCGTGTAGCGGTGCGTGGGTGGAATCAATAATAAACTACAAGATTGTGTTCAGATTTTGAGAAGCATCTTTTTGTAACAATTTATAGTGAAACGAGAGTTCTGAGAGCCCACCAGCTTTAAATTATTTCTGCCTTTCTTTATTTCTTCGCCAAAATGATAAAAGCACACACACAGGCACACAGACCACACAGACACACACAGATCTAGATACAAAGCCTAACTTTCTAGTTCGGGGCTGACTGGCAATACTACTTCGTAACCTATCTGTAGGTGATATTTAAAACTGTTGATGTCGTCCTGGACAGCATTATTTCTTTCTATTTTCTTTTTATTCCCATCAATTTGCCCGTTTGCCGAGTGATAATGATAAACTACTAGCTGCGCCCCGCGGTTTCACCCGCATAAGTTTCAATCCCGTGGGAATATCGGGATAATAAGTATCCTATATGTTAATCCTGGTTATAAATCATCTGTGTGCCAAATTTCATCCAAATCCGTTCTGTTGTTTTTGCGTGAAATAGTAACAAACATCCATCCATCCATCCATCCAAACAAACTTTCACGTTTATAATATTAGTAGGATATGCTGATAATGGTTAAATTCCTAATAAAAACTAAAAAGGTGTTAAAGTACATATCTTCCTTTAGAGAAATAAAATATGGTGTACCGCAGGGCAGCGTTTTCGGCAGCATTAATATTATTTTTATTATACATAAAGGGATATTAGGACATTATATAATATATGTATTATGTTATGTTACATACATTTCCCACAATCTTTATCAATAGATTTCTTTAACTACATTCTTTAAATAAAAGTTTATATTTTATTCCCTCAGTCATTAAATGACCGGCCAAATTTAACGCATCTCAGTTTCACGTAGCCGTATAATCTCATGCTGTCACTAATATTTCCAGTGAGTTTTTCAGCTTGCCCTAGGTGGAAGAAATCAAGTAAATAAAGAGACTCATGCTGTAGGTACAGCCGACTGCACATTCAGTGGAAACAGAAAATAAATAAATTCATTTATTTCAGGTAAATAACACCCATTACCAAACAGAAATAGACCTCATATAAAATAAGAACATACGATGTTTCCCTTCACCGTTGTGAGAGCAGTGGTGATGAAATAATTTACACAAAGTAAAGCGAACTAAACATTCAACATATGATATCTACCAACCCGCACTGGGCCCGCGTGGTGGATACGGCCCACTCGATCTCACAGAGAGAAGGCATGTGTCCCAGCCGTAGGAACATTATAGGCTGATTATGTTATGTATATAAAATAAATCAAATAAAACCAGATAAAATCAAATGAAATCAAAATAAAACAAATTAAATGGAAAAAGAGACAGCTCTACCGTAGTGCAATTGTGAAACTCAAAGCATTCATTTACAGGCACTGTTGAATTGTCAAGTCGGTCAGTCAGAGATATGAAGCTAGTTGCTCATTCCTAAGCGTAATAGACATATGGAGAAGAACGGGCCAGAAACTCCATAGACACTATTTTACTTAAATTATATTGTTAAAAAATATTAGAACTACATCATTATGTTGAATTTATAATTATACTTGAGAACGATGGTAAAAGGACATAAATACAGCATATCGAAACAAAAAAAATCAATTAAAAAATAAAATAATTAAAATAAGCCGTGGCAACTAAGAGATGACCAGTACAACTGACGGCGCCCGTTCACGAACATGACGCATGTATCAGCACTATTCAGCGCAACCATTTTGAAGCGAGCTAAATGACCAGTGAATCAGTGTTACCAATGATGTTCGGTTGACTGGACATACCTAGATCACCATGATTGAGAGTATATTTTTGTACAGAAAGTTAAAATTAAAGCTATTTGTCGTAGCGGGTTGCGTAGTCTTCGTAGCACTTGTAGATTGTAGCGCGCGATTCGTAGCACTTACAGTGCGCAACGAGTATTTTCATAGCACCATAAATACGGACCGTAGGATCATAGCCTCGAATATACATAAAATCCCCTTTATTCATAAACGTTGCTTAAAGTTAAGCAGTGATTAGCGACTGTTTAACCATACATTTTTGACGTTTAAACGTTACTTAACTTTAGTCATCGTTTATGAATAAACCCCAATGTGTTTAAGCCCAGCCCTTGTACATCAACGGATTATTCAAAATGTTATTACTGAAATATCATGTAACTTAGATTTAAACTGCAGTGATTGACGAGTGCCCGTGAAATGCAACAACAGCTATTATCATTCTATGGTTTATTTACTTGTCGCGGCATCTACATCACCAAAGGCGTACTACGCATCATACTGACGTTACGCAAAATTGTGCATCGCGCAAGCGGTCTACCGCGCAACTAGCATACAACATCTCGACATCAATCGTGGGGCACAATACCCGTCTGGTCGGATGATCCTCCCTTTTCTATAAACGATGAATTAACTTTACACCCTGTTGCTCATGCCTCTTACTCATTACTTACGAAGTTTCTCCTCAGTCTGACAAAGACAAAAAAAACTCGGACTCCTAGCAAGTAACTCTAACTCTACGCGACACCTAATTGTATCGCTTTGCGTTTTGTTGGATTTTCAACTCTCGGCGCTGCACGCTGAGCCAAGCGTTGAAAATCAACAATGCCTTTTAGTAACGGTCTCCCAGTGCACAAGATAGAGGGCGCTATGCATCAAATGCATCTTAAGCGAAACGCACTAGTGCAAATCTAGTGCTACGTTTCAAGGGAAGCTAAGTAATTTCCTCCAAAATACTGGAGATGGCGACTAAACTGTATTTAATAGTGACCAGAAGTGTCTGGAGTTGGTACCTAGGATAGGATACACATTTATATTTTATGATACACATTAAAATTTGTCTGATGCTTAAGGTACATCTAAGCTGGTATGTCAATGTTCAGTCACCAGTCGACTGTTGTGTATATACTTATGCCAGTTTTCATCAACACTACGCAATAACTACTGCACTGCGCTTTGTTGGATTTAAGATACTGGGCGCTTTAGTAACTGTCTCACAACGCGCAAGATAGAGGGCGCTATGCATCGAATGCATCTCAGGCGAAACGCACCAGTACCAATCTAGTGGTTTATTTCAAGGGATTCTAAGTTATTTACACCAAAATCCTCGAGATGGCAGCTGAACTGCATATCTACTACCAAATGCAGCATCCCGCTTACAAGTCTTACTTGGGGCCTAAAAAGGCCACTTTGGCAGAATCATAATAGGATAACAATATGAATCATATTAAAAATCGTAAAATGGTCACAAACTGACAATTCATAATACTCGTATGACCTGTTTGACAGTTTTGTATGGAAATTCAATGGTTAAAATGGTCCACCAATGTTTACACCAAATATGATTGATATGAAATGAATTGTAGGTGATTAAACTATTATGTGTAACCATTTAACGAAAATTAGAGGAATTGCTAATGATCTGCTGGGAATTCAGGACATGAATAGCTTTTAGAGGTATTGCTTAAAGTGGCCTTTTTAGGACACAAAAAAAAAGGTGGTGGTGGTGGTGGTGGGGTTTTTAGTTCTTAAAAGTGTTACTTTTTCCATTGACCGATAGAGTGTGTGATGTTGGTGTCTCGTAAACCAAAATATTATGTATATCACATTATAATATTCCAATGTCTTTGTTTACATTATTAGGTAGAGTCAGGGAAAAAATATTGTTTAGCAAATTGACAACTAGCTTAGATTGTCCGCATTTTCGAACCACGACTGTTATTCTTTGACAGTTACTTAGACACGGCAAATTGACATAGAGTATCAATTTCATAAATAATAATTTTTCCTAACTGAACAACCAAGCTGGTCTGTTGGTGATCAGTCGCAGTTTGCTGTCTGCTGGCGCCTTAACACGATGAATGTCGTAATTACAGACACAATTAAAAAGCCATTGTGGTTCGCGTGGATCTACGTTCCGACATATGCAGGGTTAAAGCATTGGCGCCCTTTGAATTCTTACTTTGTGGAATCCTATGCGCACCAAGGGGCAGCTGGCCGCCCCTGAAGCTGCACTGCCACCAAAATACTTTTAGCTTGTAAATTACGTATCTACCAATGCCTAAGTAGGTAGATACTACACTAAATTCTCGATGTACCCTTCTTAGACTAAAAACTGGGTTGAACCTCATGCCTTAGGGTCAGTTTACACCGAAACGCGACGCGACGCGACGCTGCGCGCACACTTTAAAAGAGAGAGGTGCACGGCGCAACGTATTCTGAACTCTCACAATGCAATATGTACCTTTTCGTGTAGAAAATAAAGTATATTTTGAGTCACTCTTTTAAAGTGTGCGCGCAGCGTCGCGTCGCGTCGCGTCTCGGTGTGAACTGACCCTTAGGTCAAAAGCTATACGCATTGGCGTATAGCTTTTGGCCTAAGGCATGAGATTCAACCCAGTTTTTCCAGGTTTTCCTATGATTACCTATAATAGGTATACAGAGTGGCAGGGACATCGACGCGCGACTTACCATGTATCAGGAATACATATCTATACTTATAATAAATCTGTAGAGAGGTCAATTCTGTACATGAAATATATTTCCAAAATAACTATCAGGGGGTGATTAGGGATCGATACTGATGCCAAAAATGCAATCAGTAAAATTTTTGTCTGTCTGTCTGTCTGTCTGTCTGTCTGTCTGTCTGTATAACCGTTATAGAAACAAAAACTACTCGACGGATTTTAATGAAACTTGGTACAATTATTTTTCATACTCCTGAGCTGGTTATAGTATACTTTTCATCACGCTACAATCAATAGGAGCAGAGCAGTGAAGGGAAATGTTGGGCAAACGGGAGAAGTTACTCCATTTTTTACGCTTCCGTCGCGTGTGCAACCTTAATGGTTAAAGCTACACAGAAATCATGTATGACGGAAATGTTCTCCTTAAAATTATATAAAAAAAATCCCACGACAGCATATATCTATCTTTTATGGTTGACTCACAATAACACGTGTAACTCCCGATAGCTTAGCAGTTCGAAGCTTTCTGATTATATTTGTCTACTCTTACATTTATAACACTCTCAGTCATTCTTAATTAAAAAAGTTAACATTATTATCTATTCCATACAAAAGAATCATAGAAATCGGTATAGAAACACCAAAGTTATACATGAAATACGCTAATAATAAGCCATCGCGCGTGAATACTGAATCACGCTCGACGCGTCTCGCGCCTATAAAATTCAAAGTCCTGACTGACTGACTGACCGACTGAGACATCAACGCACAGCCTAAACCGCTGGTCCTAGAGACATGAAATTTGGAGAGTGTATTCTTCGTGAAGAGTAGGTGTCCACTAAGAAAGGGTTTTTCGAAATTCTACCCCTGAGAGGGTGAAATGGGGAGATTTCGTTTGTATGAAAAATCTTATTCCTTGAGTTAATAAACTTGAAACTTGGCACGAATACTTATGTAAATAAATTATGAATTTGGGCATTTTTTTTTTATAAACTACCCCCTAAAAGGGGATTGGGGGGTTTCAAAGTTTGTATGGAAGAATTTTAGCGCGCGGTCCGATATAATCGAAACTCAGTGTTTATACCTAAAATTGAAAGGAAAGAATAATGTATATCAGGGTTTTTCGAAAATGTACCCCTGACGGCCTGAAAAGGGGTAGTCAATTTTACAGGGGAGGATTTTACAGCGTGGCTTTATTAACTCGAAAATTGGTATAAATAATCTTTGAGTTAAGTTATGAACACATCCCAAATGATTTTTCAAAATTCCACCCCTGTGGGGGTGAAAAGCGGGGATACAGTTTATATGAAAAATCTTATTCGTTAGATTAATAATCTTGAAAATTAGCATGAATACTCGCCTAAGTAAGCAATAAAGTTTATCATTATTAGTTTTTCAAAACTACCCCTCAAAGGGGATATAGGGGTGTTAAAGTTTGTGTGGAAGAATTTGTACGCGCCGTCCGATTAACACGAAACTCAGTGTACTTAAGACAAAAATAAATTATAACACGTATGAGGGTTTTTCGAAAATCACCCCCTAACGGGGTGAAAAGGGGTAGTTAATTTTACAGGGGAGGATTATAACAAGTGGCTTGATTAATTATAAAATTGGTATAAATAAAATAATCTTTGAGTCAAGTAATGAATTTTTATGAATTTTTTTAAATTCCACCCCTGTGGGGGGAAAAGCGAGGATATAGTTTATATGAAAAATCTTATTAATTTAGTTAATAAACATGAAACTTGGCAACAATACTTGCCTAAGTAAGTAATAAAGGTTATCATTATAAGTTTTTCAATCTACCCCTCAAAGGGGGATATAGGGGTGTTGAAGTTTGTGTGGAAGAAATTGAATGCGCGATCCGATTAACTCGAAACTCAGTATTGATACTTTCGACAGAAAATAATTAATAATAAGTATGTAAAGTTGTCGCAAATTGACCCCTGATGGGGCAAAAAGGGGTAATTCGGTTTTTAGGGGAGGATTTGAACTTGAAACTGTATGTTACATTTTCACGCCTAAACCACTGAACTTCTGATTTGGCAAAGAGATAGATGACATCCTGGGGAAGCACATACTTTTTATCCTGGTAGCACGTTCCCGTGGGATAACTTCCGACATCCACGCGGGCGAAGCCGCGGGCAGAAGCTAGTCCTACATAAGACATTACCTATTCCTTATTTAAAATATTCTTTCCAATTGATTTTATTTCCACGTAAACAAATATCAACTTTATAATAGTGTAAATTAAGTTGATTTCAGAATGCTAGTCATTCAAATATTGAAAAACTCATAAAAATATTGTAAGTTGTAGCGCAAACTGAACTTTATGTTTTGGCATTAAAGTTATATATCCAAGAACACATATTCGTTTACACTTTTGGAAAGACAATTGCGAACGCAGTCTACGTAATCTTATTATGATTATTTGCAAATCTTATCGCCTTCCAAAGGATCAGGGCCATTGATTCCGGGTATTTGGAAGGCGTACAAGAGGAGGAAAGAAAGTAGGGAGGCATTTCCCCAGCAGTGGGACATCACAGGCTTTTAATACCATTTCATTCGAAAAGTGTAACGGGCCTCTGCGAGTTGGCTACCGCCCCTTGTACGCCTTGCTTGCAAATAATAGGATTACGTTCGTATAGGTATGTATTCCTGATAAATTAATAAAAAAAGGGTTATGCAGTTGTTTGCAGTCAGGTGAGAAAGCAAACGATCTTTGGAATGGGGAGTTACAATAAAAGACATGAAATATCTTAATATTATTTTTTATTTTAACATCTAAAGCCTTAATACTTTATTAGGGGTAGCATCAAGTGCAGCGTTTTAGGGTTATTAATGGTGCGACTGGTGTAATAAACCACAAGGTGTTCTCTTGCAGTAATGTAATATTGTTTTAATATATAATCACTATGTTACTTAACCACATATTAATGAAACCCGAGGCTAGTGCAGCAGCTGTCCATCGGTTGCTAACGAGCGATATATCTAGCTTAGATATATGATAGCGCAAAATTGCTCTCAGTAAATCGCAGCCAATGAAAACGCGCAGGATTGCGTCGGGTTTCATTACCAATCGTATAGCAGGAACACATTATGACAATTGTTAATGTATTTCTGCATTAGCACATGAAAAAAAAATAACTTCATTTTTCTAGTTCAGGCGCGGTCCATTGTAGGGAGAAGCCAGATACTCCCAAAGCAAAAAAAAAACCTTTAGGGAAGGGTCCATGACCCCTTTCCGTGACTGAACCAAATGTAAAAAATCGTCATGAATATAATGCTGTGTGCTTGACAGCATTTTATTCAATATTTAATAGTACAAGAGGCATTGTATAAAGGCTGCTTGAATGTATTTTATCCCCATTGGTTGTCATCAGAAATGACATGAAAATCCGAGGGCAGAATGAGGAACGGATAGAGGTAGTAAGCTGTCCCGCTTACCCCGTTAGGTGGTTTTGACATAATTCGCCTAGATTCCCGGTGGCATTTCAGAAAGGTCTCTTCAAGATCTCGACAGAACCGTATGTATTCCGGAATCCTGCCAAAAACCTGTTAAGACAAATTCTAGCAAATAGGGAGACAAAACATTCTCAGGGCTTTAAAATACTTCTTGTAAGTTCTGACTTATGTATCACAGATTACTTGAAATAGAGAGTAAGTAATTTGTGAGACGAGAGCTGTTTGTGGTTGTGTTTGTTCAGAGTTTAGTTGTTTTGCTTCTTGCATGTTGCGTGGTCGTGTTGTGTGAGTGGGTCGACGGACGCGCTGAGCGAGATGAGCTGGTCCATCAGCCTCTCAGAGTGGAGCAGATGACGGAGGCTGACGTTAAGGTTTCTGTAAGAAAGAAAAAGAATATTTAAGATATTTTTCAAGCTGCCACGAGGTCATTTGAAGCCTGTGAATCAAGAGAAGGAGGATATTTACTATGTACATAATCCGCATATAATGTTCCTTCTGCTGAGACACAGGCATCCTCTCTTCGAGAGGGAGTGGGCTAATAATCTGCCACGCGGGCCCAGTACGGCTTGGTAGATGTCACGTCTTCGAATTTTTGGTTCTAGAACATGCCGGTTTCCTCACGATGTTTTCCTTCACCGTTTAGAGAGCAGTGGTGATGAAATCATTTACACAAAGTAAAGGTTGTCTGGCTTTGAACCTACGACCTACAACTCGTAACTCGTAAGTCGGGGTCATTACCACTAAGCCACCACTACTCTCATTAACTATACAGGGTTATTGGAAAAAAATCAACAACCTCTTAAGAGGTCATTGTACTCGTCATTATTAACAACTTTTACTATGGGACCAAACCTGAAATCGCGAAAAATAATCAGCAGCCGATCGATTCTGTAAAAATCTTACCGTGAAAAGTTAGGTGAAGTGAGCTTAGAGTGAGCTGTCATTAGTGTCAATCCCTAGCAATTGTTGGAATGACACGTCACTCCACGCTCACTTCACCTAAGTTTTCACGGTGAGATGGTTACAGAAACGCACTGCTGCTCTACATTTTGACGAGACCGAACATAAATGTAGGGAACAACTAATTATTTTTTCGCGATTTCAGGTTTGGTCCCATAGTAAAAGTTGTTCATAATGACGAGTACAATGACCTCTTAAGAGGTTGTTGGTGTTTTTCTAATAACCCTGTATAATAATCCTGAATACCAGTTGACTGATGAGATTACTGGGTGCCGACTTCTTAGTGCATCATAAACTGTTAGTCGACTTGCACCAAAGAAAACTCATCGACCGTGTAACCGAGCTCAGTGTAAACGCCGTGAAAGTAAACAGCCAAGAAGAATCAATCTACGTTGTCAACCGCGACCACACTCATCACGACCTGCTAAAGAAATATCCAGAGCTTTTACGAACCCGTCTTTTTCAAGATGATTGCTTCAATGTTTCTTGCGGACTTGTCAAAAACGTTATAAGCGGTGGTATGTCTTTTTCAAGACGATTGCTTCACTGTTTCTTGCAGACTGTCAAAACGTGGTAACTGTGGTAAGGTAACTGTTTCGGTGGTATGTGGTAACTGGTTCGGTGGTATGTGGTAACTGGTTCGATGGTATGTGGTAACTGTTTGTGACAAGTACTGTGTCACTACAAGATGATTCCTATAACACCAACCACAATTCTAATCAACTCTTTATTAGTGGTTGTAACAGCAATCATGTCATTTGATTTCAATAAGTTTTTATATTTTATTTATCAAAAAAATCAAAAAAAATCAAAAGTCATTTATTCAAATTAGGCTGAGAATCAGCACTTTTTGAACGTCAAAATTACAAAAGACAGTCCCCCAAAAACGCCCGCCCTTCACCACTTCCTAGTGCTATTGCTGGGAAGAAGAAGTGGCGCAACAAACTCCCCAGCAGCACAGCTGTCTGTTCAATTTAAAAAAATACTTGAATGAATACAATACTAGGTACTTATGTTCGGTAATTAACATTACAAAACCAGAACATAAAATTTAATTATTTGCCATAATATGTCAGCTAGCCACGCCAATATACCAACAAATATAATAAAAACTATACGTACTCAAGCTAAAAAATAATTAATTAAAATGTAAATAAAAAAACTTACTACCCAAATAAAAGCCTCCAGGCATAAAGGGCGTGACAGCTTACACATTTATGCATTGCTGGGTTCTGCAGTAAGCTAATTCTGGAGAAGGAACATAAACATTGTCTTGCGTTAAACTAGGGTGACCAACTATTCTTATCGTCTAAGTAGTCGTTGATAGAATAGTATGCCTTTGAACAAAGGTTGGATTTTAGTTGAGGAAAGAAAAAGGAAGAAGAGGGTATCTTGTTATAAAAGGTTATACCAAGCCCAACAAATGAGTTATGAACCTTATGAAGCCGGTGAAAGGGGGCACGTAGTTTGTCCTTATTTCTAGTGTTAACACTGTGAATATCACTATTTTTAGTGTACAAGTGTAAATTTTGCCTAATATATAAAATGTTGGCAAGGATGAATTGTGATGCAACCGTGAGAATACCAATATCTTTAAAGAAATCTCTTAGAGAAACTCTGGCACCTAGCTGGTAAATTGCTCGAACAGCTCGCTTTTGAAGGACAAATATATTTTGTATATCAGCGGCTTTGCCCCACAGCAGAATACCGTAGGACATAACGCTGTGAAAATAACTAAAATAGACTAAACGAGCTGTATCAACGTCAGTATATTGTCTTACTTTCCTGACGGCGTAGGCAGCCGAACTGAGCCTTCCTGCTAGACTTGATATATGAGGTCCCCACTGAAGTTTGGCATCTACTGTTAGTCCTAGAAAAATTGCCGAGCCTACAGTTTCAAGCACCTCTTTATCTAAGACGATGTTGGGTCCTAGGTTTCTAACATTCGGTAAGGCGAACTTTACACATTTGGTTTTCTTGGCATTGAGAACTAAGTTATTTGACGTAAACCAATCTGTAACTATTGAGAGTGCACTGTTTACGTCGTCAAAATCTTGTCTATTCCTGTCTACTTTAAAAATAAGAGAGGTATCATCTGCAAACAGTACAACATCACAGATGCCCGTCAAATGGAATGGTAGATCATTAATGTAAACTAAGAACAAGAATGGACCCAGTATTGAGCCTTGCGGAACACCTAACTGAACTGGTAGCCCGGATGATTTCACACCATTAACATCTACACATTGGACCCTATTATGTAAATACGAAATAATTACGTTGAGAGCTTCGTTTTGGACACCGTAATGACGTAATTTACGCAAAAGCGTGTCATGGTGCACGCAATCAAAGGCTTTGGAGAGATCACAGAAAACTCCAATAGCATTCTGTGATTTCTCCCATGCGTCAAATATGTGTCTCAACAGAGCAACACCCGCATCTGTAGTTGAACGACCTTTTGTAAAGCCATATTGCTCATTATGGAGGAGGCTATTTAAATTAAAATGTCTTAGCAGCTGCTTGAGTATTAACTTTTCAAATATTTTGCTAAATGCAGGTAAGATAGAAATAGGCCTGAAATTGCCAACGTCATTCTTATTACCTGATTTAAATAATGGTATGACTTTACTACTCTTCATGAGGTCAGGAAAAGTTCCTAAATCAACACATTTATTAAAAGTAACAGCTAGATAGGGGGCTACGATGTCTATTATATTACTTATAAGTTTAGTGGAGATGCCCCAATAATCACCGGTGTTTTTAGACTTAAGTGTATTAAAAACATTAACTACATCACGCGGGGTTACATGTTCGAAACTAAATAAGGGACTACATTTAGGTACACTACTGTGCAAAAGGTTTTCAGCTTTAGACGAGGACATTTATTAAAAGTAACAGCTAGATAGGGGGCTACGATGTCTATTATATTACTTATAAGTTTAGTGGAGATGCCCCAATAATCACCGGTGTTTTTAGACTTAAGTGTATTAAAAACATTAACTACATCACGCGGGGTTACATGTTCGAAACTAAATAAGGGACTACATTTAGGTACACTACTGTGCAAAAGGTTTTCAGCTTTAGACGAGGACGAATTTAAGGAGCGAGTCGTAGTTATCGGTATGTTGGCAAAAAACTCATTAAATGCCTCAGCTACGTCAGCTGCTTTGTTAACTAATTTGTTGTCGACCATAATCTCAAGTAGTTTTTCTTGTTTAACCGATTTTCCCGTTTCATTATTAATAATTTTCCAAGTGGTTTTTACTTTATTAGTAGATTTTTTTATTGTATCGCCTAAAAATTTTGATTTAGCAAAAGCACTAATCTTTTTGAATAATTATGAATAAGTTTTGACATACTCTAGGAAGGGAGTATCAAACCTGTATTTTTTCAAACCATATAACTCGTATAGTCTCGCTCTACTTTTATAAATACCGGGAGTAGCCCATTGGTTAAAGCCAACAGAGGATCCATTAATGTTAATAGTTTTGGTTTTGAAAGTGGATTGGTATTCTTTTTGCACAACATCAAAAAGGGCACCATAAATTTCATTAGGATTCTCGTGTTCTACTATCGATGGTGTAATTCTATGAGCTATATTATTTTTAAACATTTTGCAACGACTAGCTGTATAAGGCCTGCATTCAAGTTTATGTGGCTTTTTATGTAATGGCATGGGGAAGCTAGCTAATAAACCACAGTGGTCGGACGTTAAGTCAGTTAACACTAATTTATTTTTGGCATCACAATCACTAAATATATTATCAAGACAAGTTGACGAAGAAGCTGTGATCCTAGTAGGTTCAAAAAACAAGTTAATTAAATTATAAGACCACAAAAGATTGAGAAGTCTAATACTTAATGGAGTAACATCTAAAATATTAATATTGAAATCTCCACATAAAATAATACTTTTGTTATTTGATTTTAACCTATTGAGAGTATCTTCCATTACCGATTCGAAACTAATAAAATCCCCAGAGGGGGGTCGATAAACGCAAATTATAACATATCGCTCAAGTTCAACACAAGACAACTCTATAGTGCGCTCGATTGAAAGATTAACTAAATCTAAACGTTGTTTACATTTCAACTTGTTTGAAACAAGAACTAAAGAGCCACCGCGAATAGCACTTTTTCTCACAAATGCACTCTGTACGGTAAAGTTTTCATCATTTATAAACACTACTTCATGTTCCTTCAACCAGTGTTCAGTCAAACATAACACCTGAACCTCATAGTTCTCCATAAATAAACTTAATTCTAGCTCTTTGCCGGACAGACCCTGCATATTTTGATGTACAACATTCAACATATGTGGCTGACCCGTTGTCGCACCTAATAGTTTAAACTACAAGGCGTATCAAAAGTAGTATTAGTATCAGTACTAACAGTAATCGATGGTACACTACAAGTACCAGTGTCACTGAGTATATTGTATGCTAAAAGATTAGCAATTTGTCTCCTACAACTAGGTGGCAAATACATAGTATAATTTGTCAGTTTGTAATCAGTAATGAATTGATTACAATCAAAATATAAAATAGCATCACTGTGACGACAAGTCCTATTATAAATGAACATATTTAAATTATAAATATGCTTATTTTGCTCATCAGTTAAATAATGGGAATAAGGCAAGGCACAAAAAATAAATTTACAATTATTAGTCTCATTAAGATGCAACATCAAATGGACACATTCAATTAAGTCCTTTTTCCTTACATTTAAGCTATCCCCATATAATAATATAACAGTTGAACTGGGGTTTATTTTTGTCAATTTGATATTATTAATTAATTGGCTAATACTGGCACCGGGTAAACAATGATTAATTGCATATTGTTGCGAACACTGATTTAACAAGCTACCAAAACCTTGACCAAATTTATCAGAAAAAATATAAGTAGTATTAATCAAATTATTCGTACTATTGTTATCATCACTAATACAGCTACCTACTGGTTGAGCTACTGAGGGTGTGGGTGTAATAAGTTGGGGTCCCCGGGAACAGGTACAGCTAAAAGAGAGGTTATTTGTCAAAGACTCATACCTCTCCGCATTATACTTGACCAGGTCTGCCAACTCATTAGCCTCCTGCATGCGCTTACTCAGGTCTTGTTGAGAAGCCTCATATTTACTAAAGATATCCTTTAGAGCGTATTCCCTAACAAACAGTTCATCCTGAAGGTGCTGAGTGTCTGTGTCATACATAGCATTACACAATTCTAATTCACTGTTACAGTTTTTTAATTCTTGTATTAAATTTACTTTTTTTTGCCTAAGTTTTGTATTTAATTTGTTTACTTTTTGGCATTTCAAAGATTTTTGAGTTTTTCTAATTAATCTATTAATTTTAATATATTTTTTTAGCTTATTGTGACTGGTAAACAATTTATTTTTAATGATAGTATCATCAGTTAAATCTATTGTTACCACTGGCTCAACACATATGGGACCCGACCCGCTACCAACCAACTCATCATAAAGACTGCAGGTGATCGCAGACTCTTCACGGGCTTTGAGAGTTTCCAATGCGGTTATTGTGTTGTGGGCCTTGCTTAATTCCTGTTCTATCCTTTTGATAGATTCTTTTAAATTTTGTGAATGTGAGAATGTTGTAGGCCTCGTAGACTGTAAAACAGTCCATTTTCTATTTTTTATTAAGTAGGTACATGGTACTTGTTGACAGGCCTTCACGGTTCTCCCATAGCTAATAATGCTGGAATTTGGCCAATTATTTTTAAATGAGTAACCGTGGTGTTTCTTGTCAGCTCTTCTCCATAGGAAATGACCAATTGGAACCGTGCACCTAGCTTCTGACGTTTCATAAGCCACGTAGGATTAAGTGAAATAAAATATTTTGATTTTGAACAAAGTATTTTTGATGCTACCGTGGTTAGGTAGAATAGAATATGTAGATATATTTATTTTGTAGAATTAATTTATAATAATTGAATGTAGTTACATAAATCAGTTGCTACAGTTTGTGATGAATCCATGTACATTCTTCCCATTTAGTACATTTAAATATGAATGAATGAATTACACCGATCCCTGGTGGTTTGACCAGACTCGATTAATCGACTGCACCCCAAGATTCGCATTAGCTCAGGCGCGTTCCGAGGGGGGCGGGAGGGTCGTGGGGGATGATTTACTTGCCTTACTAACTTAAGTTACTAACTTACTACCTGGTGACACCCCCCCCCTCCCCCCTGGAACCTTGGGCTGCGCCCGCGCCTGCACTAACTCCTGTAGCCTCATGTTCACGGTGCTACAGCCACCATTGCATATCAAAAAGAAGACCGGGGGGCGGTTTTTGTAGGGAAGACGTGCCCGTAGGAAAGGGTAGGATTTAAGAGCCTACCGGATATGCATCCTAGAGTAAGCATTTCCCATTTAGTACATTTAAATAGATTACAAAAACAAAAAGGTGTTATTAATTAAGTTAAGTTATCGGCTAAGTTGTACCGAGGCTACCGTAAGCTTGTACAGACGCCAGCCAGGTCAAGCTATCCGAAACTGTCAAATTTTCTCAATCAACCTTAATGCTTTAGCGATAAAGTTGCAAATCTATTAAAGAAATTTGACAGATTGTAGTAGCTTGATGTGCTGGCATCTGTAGTACCTATCGTAAAATAACATGTTTTTATTAATAATGCTGTCAAGTAGTGTAATGTTTAAAAAAAATTGCAACGGTAAGTTTAATATTAATAGGTGCTGTACATGATTTTAGAACGGGCTATCATAATTAAATGCGTATACAAAATTTCGTGCCTGTACTGTTGACCGTTGAGGAATTCCCTCAACTGGAGCCAATCCTTAGTGCAGCAGCCAGTTCATGGTGGACTTTAGATGGGACTATCAAAGTTTAATGTCTATATGTATAAAAAAAATTGTCTGTACTGTGAACCGTTAAGGAACTCCCTCGGCTGGAGCCAGACCATGCATCATAAAAATGCATTGCCTTGTCGAAACAGAATCAACATGTACGATTAGAAGTAAAATAAATTCTTGTAATAAAAAACCAAAGTACAGACGAACAAATTATTTTGTTAAATATTTAACCTAAAAACAACTAAAATTATTTTAAAATGGCCGATTTAAATTAATGTTCAGACGCGGGCACATCAAGCTACCCGAAACTGTAAAATTTTCCTAATCAACTTTGAGCCTTAAGCTTTAGCGATAAAGTTGAAAATCTACTAAAGAAATTTGGTAGATTGTAGTAGCTTGATGTGCTGGCGTCTGTTCATAGAATCATCGTTAATAAAGACAGCCCCCAAAACCTAAAACTTCTTAGAAACATGTCGAAGGAATAGAAGCGTTGCATAAAACTTCCCAGCACCACATAATATCTGCTAGTTTTTATCAAAAAGCAACCTTATGTTATAGTTCCTAAAGCCAAGTAATTAATATCGGCTGACCGAACAAGGGAGCGGCTGTATTATTGCAGATGCGCCAGTCTAGATGCGTCAGTAAAGGGTGCGGGGAGAGGGGAGCGGAGTACCACCGCTCCCCTGTATAGTATACTGCAGAACCCTGCCTCTCCCTACCCGCAAATACCCTGGCTCCTTTGAGTGAATACGTCATTGCAGAGGCGCGAGGGGATGCGTCAAATGCCCGAGGGGGGGGGGGATATTGCAAACACCTGCCACCCTCTCCCCGCAAATACCCCAGACCCTGGGAGTGAATATATCTTTGCAGAAGTGCGGAGGGATGCGTCTATGGGGGGGAGATATGCTGCAGCGCCCTTTCGCCCTCTCCCCGCAAATACCCCAGACCCTGGAAGTGAATATGCGCGGGGGGATGCGTCAAAGTATACTGCAGAACCCTGCCTCTCCCTACCCGCAAATACCCTTGCTCCTTTGAGTGAATACGTCATTGCAGAGGCGCGAGGGGATGCGTCAAATGCCCGAGGGGGGGGGGGGGGGTATACTGCAAACCCCTGCCACCCTCTCCCCGCAAATACCCCAGACCTGAATATGTCATAGCAGAAGCGCGGGGGGATGCGTCTAAGGGGGGGAGATATGCTGCAGTGCCCTTTCGCCCTCTCCCCGCAAATACTCCAGACCCCAGGAGTGAAGCAGTCATTGCAGAAGCGCGGGGGGATGCGTCTAAAGGGAGGGGGGTACGCTGCGGGGCCCTGCCGCCCTCTCCCCGCAAATACCCCAAACCCCCGGGAGATATTCCTAACGTCTGACAAAGATTTAAAGGAAAATCAGAGCTTATGAATTACGAGAAGAAGAATCTTGTTACCACTACTTATTAGATTAAAAATTTGCTAATGAAGTGGGCGCATCGTTGCAAAGGTACGAGGGGATGCGTCAAAAGGGGCGGGGGGGGGGAGTCATGCTGCAGTCCCCTGCCACCCTTTCCCCCGCCAGTACCACGAGCCCCAGAGAGATATTCTTAGTGAGGGACCATATTTCCAAGAAAGTCTAATTTAACATCTGATGATTCTGCAAACAAGTGTAGACGTATGATTCGAACATCCTAATACGGTGAAGGGGGATGCGTCACAGGAGGAGGGGGAGGGGGAGTGGGGGGAATGCTGCAGTCCCCTGCTGCCTTCTCCCCGCACGTAGTCTGTGAGTGTTACGTAATACTATAGGAAAGGTCGAAAAGGGTCATGTGCCACATATCCCCTTTAGGACCCTCCTAAAGACTTACGTAATAACGGATGGAAGCCACGCTGTCCCTGCTTCTTCAATTCTGCCTCTACCTAGATAAAGGGGAGCAAATATAATCAGAAAACTTACCGCCATCCTTAGAAGAAGGCTGCTGATGAGCGGTGTACCGGGGTCGCGTCGAAGGATCAAGAAATCCTCTTCAGCGTCACGCCAGGTTGCGAAGTGCAGCTCTGGAGATGACTCCATCTGCGACCAAAGAAAATAGTTATTATGACTTTATCTAACTTCTATTTTAAGCAGCTGGGGATATCCTAAGTCCCTCTCGTCGAAGCCCCCATGACGCATGATGACCTAACACAAAGACATTAGGAAAAAAAAATACTTTCTCTAGCCTAAATCTTCTGCAGGGACTGTTAACAGGATCTAGACTGGAGGAATGCAGAGAGAAACCAAAAAGTCCTTACTCTAGTCCATTTTCTCGACCAATCCATTGATTCAGCTCCGTCCATTTTCTCCACTTATCCATTGATTAAGCTTCAGCAGGATTCAGGACGCTACCTACACTGTCGTAATCTAAAAAGTAGGTACTTACTTACCTTATCCTAGAGGGGCTCGTGGCTAAGTAATAACAGCCGCACGGATCAATCGATCAGATTAAGCTACGCTTGCCGCGGTCGGTCCGTGGATGGGTGACCAAGACCATATTTGCATACCGTAACCCCTCCATGTAAAATACTGGTAATCAGCTGCATCCGGTTAGACTGGAAACCGACCCCAACATACATAGTTCGGGAAAGCCTAGACAGATTATACGTACTTACCTTATGCAGGCCCAAAATCGAGAAATATTGCACCAAGACCTCAGCAGAATTTAAAGAAACTAATCTAGGAACATACCTTAGTCTCTCGCCCAGAACAGCAAGCCTCTGCTAGCCGCCAGCACCATCTGCGGACCGAAGGACCTGCACGTCTTGCTCAGTGCACGGTCGTCGACGCACTGGTGGCTGCAGCGGGCAATGCGGCACGGGTGCTTGATGACCTAAATGCAGCGCGCAGGTCCCAAACCCCGATCGATGGGTACTGCGGCAAATGTGGGCGGTGAGATGCCTAGATAGCCTAGGTCATATAGGTAGTGAGCTATGTAACTGAGAACAAAGGAACTTCGTTTTATGTAGGACTACAGGACGTGGGCGTTGATAAGATTTGATCGGGAAAGGTTTCTGAATAAGTTTTGGGCTAGTAGGGGGTTTCCTGAACCCAATTCAGCATTCACTGAAATAGAACTTGAAACTGTAAACCTAATCTGCATTCTGCAAAAATGTAAACAAATATAAGTTTTTGGAAAAATTACTTTAATTCCTACACAATAATAAAATTCATTGTATGTACGCTACAACTTCAAACATTTTTATAACTTTTTCAAGAGTGCTAGTCACTCTGAAATCAACTTAATTGCCATTGGAATAAAGTTGATATTTGTTTAACGTGAAATAAAATCAATTTAGACTTTATCTACAGGCTGGATTTTTGAGACAGGTCAGTATAAGGGCAGGTGCACCGTTAAAGATACAGGGAAACGTTCTTAGGAGATTGTCCTTAACTTTTTGAGTCATTGCTAACCGTATTGCGTAAGAAAAATCGTGGATATAAAATGAAATTCAGTAAGTTTGAATTTGCACTTTTCATAGTTTATTTTTTAGAAAAACATACACACCGATATGATCACCTCGAGACAAGTTTTTCGAAATGAAAAGGTGATTGAAAAATTATAATTTTTTATTATGATAATTCTCTTATGAAACTTGTGAAAGGAAAATTTTCTTGCAACGTTAATTACAAAACGAAATTCTTACTTATTTTTGGTATATGTGTAGGTATAATAATGTTACACAATGTATGTACCTAACTATATTACTATAGGTACTATGTTGTATATAATGTTATTGTAAAAAAAATTGCTATGTAATAATATCTTAATATCGCCTTGCAAGGCGTAAAAGTATTGGCCACACAGGTAATACGAGTAGGTGTAGATAGAGAGATACAGCCGATCGATTCTGTAAAAATCTCACCGTGAAAAGTTAGGTGAAGTGAGCTTAAAGTGAGCTGTCAATAGTGTCAATCCCTAGCATTAGTCGGAATGACCGCTCACTCCACGCTCACTTCACCTAAGTTTCCACGGTGAGATGGTTACAGAATCGCACTGCAGGTAGGCTGACACAGGCAGAGACATTGACGCGCAAACTGTAACCATTAATGGATCATATGACCCCCAACTCCAGGGGTCTACTAGTAGCCCCTTAAGAGTTCCACTATCCTCCTTCTGGCTCCATCATCAGACCGTCAAAATAAATCATATGAGCCCAAACTCGGGGGGTTTACTAGCAGCTCCCAAAGAGTTCCACTATCCACCTCCTGGCTCCATCATCAGACCCTCAATACCAAGTGCAATCTATTGAACTCGTTAAAAGTAACCATATGAGCCCAAACTCGAGGGTACTAAACCCCTAGAGTTTGGGCTCATATGATTTCTTACCACATTATAATTTAAAAATTCTAGTTCCACATGTTTGAACTGTACACTATAACGTTTTTATTGACTAATAAGCTACGCCCCGCGGTTTCACTCATATAGGTTTCTATCCCGTGGGAATATCGGGATAAAAAGTATCCCAGGGTGTCAGCTACGTCCATAACAATTGTATGTCATCAAAATTGGTCCAGCCGTTTGAGCGTGAAGAAGTAACAAACACACACACTCACAGACTTTCGCCTTTATAATATTAGTGTGACTCGCCCTATGACTTAACATAAAAAATAATCAAATGATCCCTCTGGATAACTTGATTGTTATTTTATTTTAAATAATGTGAAATCACAGCTGAAGTGGAAAAATTTCAACTAACTTTTGGAGGCCACTGTATATCGCAAAATTCTGATTTAAATACGGTAGCTAAAGGTACCGTCAATCCGACTTCGGCAAAGAGATTTATATAAATACCTACAGCAAGTAAAACCAGCGGTCTGCTCCTATTTTTAATAATGAATATGTTTTAATGAACCCTAATAAAAGCCAATCTGAACACTCCTGCTTACCCCTCTAAACCAAACATGCTTCTGTAAGGAGTGGTTTCACGTTGTTAGTGTAGTGTGATGAGGGTTGCACCCACGAGGCCACGACCTTACGTTGCCTGGTTAAAAATGAAGGGCGACAATGTTAATTTAGTTTTAAGTACTTCCACGGACCCTCAGCTTTCCAAAGTACTTATTATTTGTACCTAATACAAATAATAAGTACTTTTCAGGACATTAATTGGTAAAATTGTAGTTCCATTAAGGTAAGAAGTGCGAAACACAATGTACAATTGTTCGTTTATACAATGGTCAAATAATTAACTATCATTATTATGGTAAAAAATTTAACCACCCCAAGTTGGAGTTAATTAATACTTAATTATTTGACCATTGGATAAACTAAAAATTGTAAAAAAAAAACACATATTGCCAAATTTTAATCATTAGTTACTATGTATTTTTAACAATTGGTTGAGTTAACTACGGATCAAAACACCGGTCCTCAGGGTCATGTTTAAACAGAAAGTATTTTTATGGATCGAAGACGATAATTTAAGTATTTAAAATAAGTAAACATATTTTCAAATAAAACGACACAGAAAGAGAAAAACAAAAGTCAATATGAAATGCCGTCTCGCGCAATAATCGCTGCACATATACTGAGTTTCGGGAAGGCCTTAGAAAGAAGTTTCCAATTTTTTTCTTTGGAGGTCATTTGACGGGCCACCCTGTATATCAGTCTACAAACCATCAATTACACAACATGCATCATATAGCACACTGCGGATTATCGACCAGCATTCGGGACCTGCGCGCTGCATGAGGTCGGTGGGCGTTGCACCACCTCCGCTGTGCACCGCCCGGCGGACGCCGCCGCTACCGTGCCGCACTGCGCCTCCAACCACCGAGCTGAGCGGCACGATTTACCAGCCAGTCCTCACATCCGCACTTCCATGGTGATTTAAGAAGGTAAGTGTTTACAGTCTTCAAGCGTTTACGGTTAGCCTTCTTATTTAGAGCTGGGAAAGTATTTTACAGTAAATTAATCAGTGGTTTTAGTTTAACTTGACTTGCAAATTATTAGGCCCCTCACACCTCTGAACCTTGGTTCTTTGGTGGAAGTCTTTGATTTAGTTCATCTCTTCTAATATCAACCAAGAACGTAATTGTTTACCATCCGAATTAATTATTATTTTTCAAGGTTCAGTAATTATAGAGCCCCCCACCCTTACCCCCCACACCTCTGAGCCGTACTGGTTCTTTGGTGGAAGTCTTTGCTATAGTTCATCTCTTCTTATAGGAACTAAGAAACAAATTATTTAATATCTGAATGAATTATCTACGCACACACCTCTGAGCCGTACTGGTTCTTTGGTGTTGCCAATTTTATTGGCCTTCCTCTTTGTCGTCAATATTACCCGACCAAACCAGATTTTTTGTAATATTTCTATAATAGGTACTTATGCTTGTTCTTCTTTCTTTGGTAGCTATCAGCGTGTCCTCGCTTCGCCGCCGCTGCTGCGTGTCGTGCGGAGCGGGGAGAGCTGGTCCTTCGAGATACCAGAAACATTGTAAGTGTTTTGATTTTGGTCTTTTCAGTTACAGCAACGACCTCTCTCAAGGTGTTACGTTGAACGAGGTACCTACTTACAATATCGCCATTACCTATTTCTTACGACATTCTAAATACTGTACTGCTGTACCCTATACCTATATATACTTACCTTCCATTTTGACAGAAAGCTTAGCAACGGATGGCAAAAAGAAACACACTTTGATAGACACAACACCATCTTTTACAACAAACTCCTCTATTTTGCAAACTGATGACTATCATCATAAAATCTAACTTAGACTTCAGTGTCTTCGAAGCAGTTCTCTCATAGGTTTAAGGTTTCTTGGTATATAGCTAAAACGTTAATATGATTTTTTTTAACTTTTCCAGGTACCCGTGAAGATGCAACTTCACTCTCGATCAAATCTCAACCTCTCCGCCTAATAGGCTAAACCAACTTCTCTTGTCAGAATCAGCTTTCACAGATTATTTATTTCCACAAAATAAGTAATCTGTGAAAGCTGATTTCTTTGAAAGCGTTATTGCAAGAAAATATTGTCAAATAATAACAGGCAGTCTCTCAAATGATAATCTTATTAAATTGGGCAAATTGGCTAAACGCAATGAGTACCTAACTTTGTGATTTAGCTCCCAATTTGATGACTCAATTCAGACATTTCTGGGGTTTATTGTAGGTGTTTTTCCCCGGGGTTAAACCCGTGTAAAAACTCTTAACAGATAACTACCTCACTTGGCCAAAGGAATCGTTCTTGTAACGTTTTAAAAGCAAATACCAAAACGGATTTGCTGTCCATCTTTCTTCATAAATACCCCAGTCGTATTACGACACGCTCGGGTAAGGACGTACGCTTCAACATACAGTGTGATCGTGGATGTATTTGCTCAAAAAACTTATGTCAGCAATATTAATTAATCACCATGATCACAAGCAATCATAATTAAATATTAATTATAAGTACACGGATATGACATTATGACCGGACATGACATGAGTGTCTATGCAAATAGATAACTATGACAGGCGCGGATCCAAGGGGAGGGGTTCTGAGTACCCCCTCCCTCCAAAACAAACAAATGCTTTGTTTTGGAGTTTTTGGTCCTTGTTGACTTGAGACTTGGATACGCGCCTAATATCCTTTATGATATGAATAATACTGAGTTAATACTGTTTGAATAATACTGCGTTATTGCTATAGAAATGTGCTATGGTTCTTAAATAAGATAATACAAGTCATCTCTGGTGTATTTTAAGAAAATAATTAAGTATGTGTAGTGGAATGTTAAGTATATCAATCTCTGGTGTATTTTAAGAAATTAGTATAGTAAGTACCTAAAGAAACTCATTTTTTCCTTGATGGGTTTCCAATAATTGTAATCATTAATTATATTATCTACTGGGGAAAACGTTTCATTAGATAAGTACCTACCAACTCTTATCTAATGATAAACATAAAACTTAAAAATGTAATACTGTTTTGTTTTATTTGAAACTACCCCACTAATGACCAATGAACGAGATGCGCAATGCTCGACTCGAAGGGAGGTGATAAACGAATTGGGCACCGGCTCCGGTGCCTAATTCGTTCATTCGTGGGCCACCTGCCCTGCACTGGAAGGGCAGGTGGCCCGGTGGGAGCATTGGTGGGCCAGAACTTCCAGGCCCGACTCACTGGTCGTGGGTTAGAACCCACGCAAGCATGCACTTTGTGCAATTTATTTCATCACCACTGGTCTAAAATGGTGATGGTAAACTTCGGTAGGAAACTGGCAAGTACTTAGAGCTTACTTTTTACTTAGAACCACGTGCTGGCCTGTAGTGTTGGTTACACGCACACGTTAGAAATATGGGACGATAAAAACGCAGCTGTGTAGCAAGGAATCGGGACGCAATAACGCATCCGATATTATTGACCGATAATAACGCCAGGTGAGTTATTTTCTGTGGGAGAGCCCTAAGAATACCTCTACCTACTCCACATACCCCTTCGGAAAATACAAGCGTGATGTTTTGTTATATAAATAACACTAACATCGTGAATGTGCAGCCCCTAATCAATGACCCGCCGACTGTTCAGTAATTAATATTTATAAACTAATGACATAATTTTATTGTTATCATTATGATATATGTAGCTATTGCTCATTCGTTGAGTACCGCAATCTTTTGATCAAAATCGTTTGTAAATCGCTAACATGTCATATGTATATGTATAGTTCCGGGACAGACTGCCTGACAACGCACTATACAACGTTCAATGGAACACAGAAAAGCTTAGATAAACATGTCATGGTTAGATACTTAGATTAGATAAACTTTTTCAGTTCTTCTTCTAAGTGTGTCGATGGTTATCTAAATGGCAGCCCAGCCCAGAATTCGGCTACGTGTTTGGCACCATCACTAGCGGCCATCAGTTCCTGTAACGTGCAGCTGACAGGACACGCAGGAAATGATATGTCCCATCTTTTGTGGAATAGCACCATATTTACACTACAAAACGGAGTCGTCCGTGAAGCAACAAACTATATGAACTATATGTACAGACGCCAGCAGGTCAAGCTACTACAATCTGTCAAATTTCTTTAATAGATTTTCAACTTTATCGCCAAGGTATTAAGGTTCAAGGTTGAATGGGAAAATTTGACAGTTTCGGGTAGCTTGACCTGCTGGCGTCTGTACTATACGGTATATAAACTTCAAGCGGATTGGTAGATAATTAATTTTGTTCGAAAATCGGTCCACGCTATGGCCCTAGTCGCGCTTGCGACCGCTAGACCAACGAGACATGATATTGATTTTTTATAACTCTGAAACCTGCCGCGCTTAAATGGAATTGGGCTGGACACATCTGCCGCATGTCAGTGATGATCAATGGGCCAAATTTACGATCTAGTGTGTCCCGCTTAATGTCAAACGACATCGCAGCAGGCCCAGACGGAGATGGCGGGATGAGCTGGACTCCTTATAAAGATTGGTCCTTGGTAGCTCGGACAGAGAGAGGTGGAAAGAGAGTAGGGAGGCCTTTGCCCAACATTAAAGGCTAATAAATTTATATAGTTATTTTATAACGAATTTTAAAGTTAACTTTTACATAATCTGAAATAGTTATGTTTTAGGGCAGCTGTCAAAACACGGTTAACCTACTGGACAGGGTTTATGAGAACCACTTTCGTTATTTATGTAAAAGGAACTCTTGTTCAAAATTTCATACTTCTAGACCCAACGGTTTAGGCTGTGTATTTTCTATCAGTGAATTAATGAACATAAGAGTTTTATGAAGATTGTGAAAATCAAGCAAAAAACAAATCTTTTACAATCAATGTTTATTATTTACATCAGTAGGTACAACCATTAACAACAAACAAAATGCGATCAGTTTTCCGTAAATTTTAACAACGTCTTTTATGTGGAGAGATAATTAAAAATATATTAATATATTTTTAAATATATACCTATATCATATATTTTTGCATTCAATAGAAAAATATTTGTTAAATGCAGTTTTTTTTTTGTTATTTACTTTACGTTAAATGTATGAAGCGCTATAACAGGAGATATAGTATATAAGCATGTAAAGTATAGTACAGACACCAGCACATCAAGCTACCAGAAACTGTGAAACTTTGCCAATCAACTTTGAACCTAATACTTTAGCGATAAAGTTGAAAATCTATTATAGGAGAGATTGTAGTAGCGTGATGGTGCTGGCGTCTGTGCATTACGATTACGATACGTGTGCGCGGCGAGGGTAGTTAACGACGTGCTAAATCACACGTATCGAATACTATTTTGTAGCTTGTGTGACCTAAACCCGCACTCAAGTCAAGCTTTTCTGTGTAAAAACGGACTACTTAAGTCACAGAAAAGCGTGACATAAGTGCGGGTTTAAGTCACACAGTGCTATAAAATATTTTTAAGTAGGTATACCAAAGGTATGTATGTTTTCTTAAGTTTATACAGATTCTCTCTTTTCAGTCAACCAATGTCCATTTATATTTTTTATGCAAAATAACTTAATAAATAGACAGATATTTTTTTTAAGATACTGTTGCGTGCCAGAATTAATGCCTGATACATGGTGACATTAGTTACCACTAGCGCCATCTAGTATCGAGTAGCAGAACGAATAGAGTCACTAGCGCCATCTATTATCGAGTAGCAGAACTAATAGTCACTAGCGCCATCTATTATCGACTAGAAATTTCAATGCTAGAACTATATAGAACTATCGACATTGGTCAGTCGGGGCCGGTATGTACTCGAACATTCTAGATGTTTCTACAATAGAAGGTTCTAGAGCTATCTGCGGCACTATATAAGGCCGGGATGAGCCAGAACCACACAGGATCGGATAAGCTTTATAGCGAATACATCGAATGCGATCTTCAATTGCGAATGTGTTTTATAATAAAATTAGTGTTTGAGTTGTTATTAGTGTTAATGAAAATAAAGTGTAATTTTTGGTAATAAATTACCATTATATTATATTATTACCACCACTATCGGCAGTTTTTATTGTCACGAACCCGAAGCTCGTAACAATACGCAATAGAAAGCTAGTTTAAACAACAAACATGAAAACAAGCATTATTTGTTTATAAAACTCACACAACTCCCGTCTTTAGCAGAGTGTCTGTTCACATGGTATGAGTTACTAATAGAACTAGATATCTAAAAAGCGAGCCATGTATTTTGGACTTACAATTACAGGGGTAACATTAACATTTGTGCATGGTACAGAACACTAACTAAATGTGACACTGAGGGTAGCACGGTTGTCACTGCCAAACAAAAATCAACATTATGATCCTTAAAAGAAAGTCGAAAAGTTATAAACTTTGATGTGCCTGTCCGCTTTGATGCACTTTCAAGCTAATATAATTTTGTTTATTTTCAACTTTATTTCAATTTAGATAAGGTCCGTAATTGTTTGGCAGTGACAGCTTCACTGTGTCTCGTCAGATACGTGCCGGTCGGGCTCAGTAGTTAAGCAAGATACCAGACTTTCATTTCAGCTAGTAACTAATTTACAAAATGGATACTATAATGGCATGGAAGAATGAGGTGACAAGGACAAATTCCCAACGATAAACAACAAGAATTCTTACCTTCTACTTATAAATTACTTACTTATGTCAATCCACATGGCATAACTTTAGTGATGATCAATTTTTCTTAAACATTGTATAAAAATATTAGATTTCAATGCCCTTCAAAACTATAGTTGCTGATTCTAATTCTTGATTTCTACTGGCATGATTATATGTAGAAATCAAGGTTTCATTCAATTGTGTTCATAATTATGAAAATATTTGCACAGCCCTTGATTCAAGAATTACAAGTTGGCATTGACGCACAACCAGCCAGTCTATTCTGTAACCATCTCACGGTGAAAACTTAGGTGAAGTGAGTGTGGAGTGAGCTGTCATTACAACTAATGCTAGGGATTGACAGCTCACTCTAAGCTCACTTCACCTAACTTTTCACAGTGAGATTTTTACAGAATCGATCGGCTGATACCATGAATTCAGTACATGATTCTGAAAACCCTGTCTTATAATTTTTCATCGGTAAAAAAAAGCCTGTTCCATATATTTTGACCATGAACATATTGCAATTTTCTATTAAATGACTGATTACTTTTTTGTTAATAGACGAAAAATGTCTACGCTAGGGGTTTAGAATCATGCTGAATTCATGGTTTTGTTTGCATGTCAATGTCTCTGCCACCCTGTATTTTTAGCAAGTGTCCATAGCAGCAGATGGCAAGGAAACACTTGAAATTAGCAATAATATTGGCTGTTTTGATAAACCAAAGTTAAGATAAACTTGATAAACCTCAATTACCTTAATTGCCAATATAAATGCACTTATACCCTTCAAATTGGAATATAATAATGCTATTAATTGATGACAGTTATACAGGCTGGAAAGGACATCGACGCGCAAACTGTAACCACGAATTCAGCACATGATTCTAGAATCCCTTGCATTTAAATTATTCAGTTATTAAAAATAAAATAGATATTACATACATTTTGACCGTGTAAGTAGGTATCGCACTTTTCTATGAAACAGCTGTTTTATTTTTATAACCAATTAAAAATGTCTACTCTAGAGGGTGAGAATCATGTGCTAAATGTATTGTTACAGTTTCCATGTTGATGTATATGACAATAGTTTACAATAAAAATTGGAAAAAAAAAATCTAGATCAATCCCTTGTTTCTCTGTCTTTAGCTAATCCCAAATAATGTTCTCTCTACATATACATACAAAAGAGATAAGTATGCAGGGTCGTTGGATATTGTTGAAGTTTAGTAAGAAACATATTGATGTTTTCGGATAGAATTTTATTTAATTAATAGAAGACCAACAGTTCGTTTATCAAACTAAATTTCATTTGAAAACATCCATCGGTTTCTTACTAAACTTCAAATATATGCTAGGAACCTGCATACTTATCTCTTTTGTTGACGTACATAACTACCTAACATCAATTGTTTACATAACATTGAGTTGTTACAGACTTACAGCATTACAGCATAATGCAAGCTTTAGAGATTATTTTGCTTACAAACAACATTTTCTAAGCCACTAGTAAGTTGAGCCATCCAAATTATTGTATTCCGTAAACTTTTCTTTGATCAGCACACTCAAACAATATCACATATTGTCGGAGTGCCGGCATCCTGTTATTTACGCTTACGATTCTCATACTCAATAGCTCGGGCTTCAGACGCAATCTGCCTCTCCCTGTTCAAAATTCCATCTAACTGATCCGTGAATGCATCAAAGGAGAATTTCGTTTCAAATCTCTTTAGGCCAGCTTCGCCAAGTTTTTGACCTAACTCTGGGTTTAATATCAACTTGCTCATAGCGTTTGCAAAGGATTTGCTGTTCGGCTCGCATAAGAACCCAGTAACTTCATTTACAATTGTCTCCGTAGGTCCTCCACTGTTCACGGCTATCACTGGCTTCTTGAAATACATGGCTTCTAGGGGAACAATACCAAAATGCTCATTTGATGGGGTATAAACCAAAGCTCGGCAGTTATACAAAAGAGACACTTTCTCATCATCTTTGGGAGATTTCATAAATGTAATCTTGTCTTCTATGTCCAACTCTGCCACTAAATCAGTCAATTCAATATAGTGCTCCATATTTTCTAAGTTTATTGGGTCAAAACCTCCAGCCATTATTAAATGCACTCTGTTCCAATCAGCCTCGTTCAGAACATGTTTTAAATGCTCAAATGCTCTTAGTGCTAGTTGCAGATTCTTTTTTCTTTCATATCTATTTATAGACAAGAATATAAACTTATCAGTTCCTACTGGAACAACCTCTTTCAAAGGTTTTGGCTCTGTTGTTCTGAAGAATTCTGTGTTTATAGATGGATAGCAGATATCAGGCGTATCTTTGATTCTCTGGAAGGCATCCTGGTACACTCTAGCAGTATATTTACTATTGACTAGCACTTTATCTGCTTGTGCTGTCGTCAATTCCTCGAGCCAGTTCAATGGGGCTCTGTATATCTTTTTCAAAATGCCTCCTTCAGCTGATAGTAGTTTGTCGGGATGATGGCAATAAAACACGACTCGGTAAGGTCCTCTGGCCATTTTCAAGAATGGAATGCATAGAGATATGAGGTCGCAGAATATGAGCGTTGGCTCTTCAACCGGTATGACGTACCATGACATGTAAACAGCTGCGTAAACCATGCGGACGTAAGCACACGCGGCTTTGAACCTACCGAATATAGAGCGCGGTATCCAGTCGCCTACGACAGATACTGGAAAAGTACCGTCTCTCGTCTCCGCAAAGCAGTGTGAGGGATCATGATGGTTCGTGTAAAACGCTACTTCGTGACCCTTCTTCTTGAAAGCCAATGCAGCATCCAAAACTAATCGCTCGGCACCGCCGATACCCAAATCCGGATGTAGAAATATTATCTTCACCATTATCGCACCAGTTTTAATGTTTCACCACGTTATCAATAATCATTGAACCGCACTTAGAAACTACAATTTGTAAATACGGCAAAATTATTATTGAATGACACCTTGAAACTTGAAGTTTCTCAGACTAGTGTTGTGTAAGTTGTGTTGCCCATTCATCGATAAAAATCCTGTAACTAAATAGTTACCACAGATGTCAATAAAACAGTCGTCATTAGTTAGTCGACCTATCAGGAGCACGGTTTATTTTATAATTCTGTTGTCTCTTTAGTTAATTAAACACTGCGCACAGATGTTTGCTCCAACAAATTCAACCATACTTTCGACTTTCCAAATTTATCCGACCCAGCCTGTCCATTGCTGCCAATTATTGAGGCACCCACAGGCGAGACCGGTTAAGCGGCCGACAACGTCCTAGGCTAGGACGACCATTTAAAAAAAAATTACTCGCAAGTATAATTGAAATAAATATCCCAATTCCCAATAGTTTTGGTAAATAATAATTCGATTTGCCTAAACGCTGTATGTATATCTAATTCTAGTATTTTTTATAAATTTATCAGTCGTATCGACTAGTATCTTGTGATAGTCGAACTGAATAACTGCCGGTCGATTCTGTGCTCGCCGTGAAGTGAAATCTTGCGTGGAGTGAGCTGTCACTGTCAGTGTCTTCCCACTGACACTAGGGATTGACCAAGCAAATATTTACAATCATAATCGAGATTTTAATCATATATTTATGTTAATTCTAATGCTCATTTTTTAGGTATAATTTCAAAGCTAGTATTTTAGTTGTCAAAACATTCCTATTTGGTGGGGTTTTAAAATAAAATACTCAGTCAGAATCTCAATGTTGTATTTTTCTCTTTTTTCTAGACTAGTCCATAATAGCTTGAGGTGCGACCGTGCACAGCTACTAGACTAATGAAAATGCTTCTACACGGAAGACGAGGCGGTATGGTCAAGAGACTTTAGCCTGCCCATTGGGCGAAATAAAAAAAAAATAAAAAAACTAATGAAAATGCGCAACAACATTGTCTGTTATTATGAGCGATTGTAGATGAAGTCTAATAAAGACTGCGACGATGTTCAGCGCTGTAAATAACCCAAATATATTCAATAAGAAGAGATAACCGAGTGCTAACGGCACAGAACATAATCCCCTTTATTCATAAACGTTGCTTAAAGATAAGCAGTGATTAGCGATTGTTTAACCATACATTTTTGACGTTTAAACGTTACTTAACTTGAGTCATCGTTTATGAATAAACCCCATTATACATACTGCTAACACGGTGTGCCTGGCAGACGGACTATAGACAACCCGACGTAGTTTGTGTGGGTGGAGTGATCACTTCACCCGATTCATGACATTTTGCTCCTGAATCGGGTGAAGTGATAAGATCACGCCGCGCTTGCGCGTTAGGCACTGTCATTATCATATTGGAATTTTGTTTTTACTTATTTATCTAGTAACGCGTCAAGTGAAAATATTTAATGCATATGGGTACCTACTTATAACTTGTCGATGCTAGGTAATAGTAAAAGAATCATCAACAAATACATTACATTATTCAACAGTTCAACCAACACTCGCTCATCGCGCGCCCGTGTTCACTTCACCTTGCTGAAGTGATTTTACGAGAAACTCGTGAAGTAATATCAAATTAAGTTTTTTTTTTTAATTTTCTGTTATTGGCGACCATGGCCATACGCCTGTTCGTAATCGAGTTCAGGAAAATAATTAGTTCCTATTTATTTTAATGCTTTTAGATATTTTAATGACTAAATCCAACCGTGTTTGTACAGACGCCAGCACATCAACCTACTACAATTTGTCAAATTTCTTTAATAGATTTTCAACTTTATTGCCAAAGCATTAAGGTTCAAGGTTGATTGGGAAAATTTGACAGTTTCGGTTGGCTTGACCTGCTGGCGTCCGTACATCATTTAAAAAGTCAGTTTAGTGCCTAAATTTGGTCTTCAAGAATTAACCAGATTTTTAATAGATATTTATCCTGTAACGCGTCACGCATGCGCACTTTAACCATATGGAAAATGCAATACCAACGTCCAATAAGTGCAAAGTTCAACTGAGCTCGCAATCAGATTGTCTCCCGTAAAAATAACTAAAACCCGTATTTTCGATGCTAGTAACCCTTAAAATGAACTAGTGGTTGGTGGCACTGGCAACCCTACGCCGAAGTGTTGTTGCCATGGGACAAAACAAGTTCACTTCTAAGAAACGGCAGCGCCTAACGCGCTTGCGCGGCGTAAAATTTAGGCTATTCCGAATTAGGCCATCATCGCCCACAATATTTATTATAGATAAAATCTCCTTTCACGCGAATCTCGTAACCCATGATGGGTTACGAGATTCGCGTGAAGGGAGATTTTATCCATTCCTCCATAATCGATTTGTGCGTGCTTACACCTCTTCCGAATTAGCGTGAGGGCGATAACGATGTCCCGTGAATCGAAAAAGATGAAGTCTTATGAGTGAGCGCTGTCAACGGTTGTGATCTAATCGGATCTAAATCGGAAGGGAAATTATATATTGTTGAAGGGAGCGCTGTGGGCGATGATGCTTAATTCGGAATAGCATTTAGGTATTTCACGCCGCGCAAGCGCGTTAAAAAAAAACAAGTTCACTTCTAAGAACAAGTTCACTTCTAAGAAATGGCAGCGCCTGCCATTTCTTAGAAGTGAATTTGTTTTTTTTTTCTGTCACTAATGACCATGAACATAATATTATTATGTGATAAATGTCTGTTCGTATTCGAGTTCAGTGACAATAATTAGTTCCTAATATTGTTTTAATTCTTTTAGACATTTTATTATCTAAATCCACTGTCTTTGTACATTTAAAAAGTTAATTTTATCAGCCTACATTTTGTTTAGTTCGGAAGCGCCTCCGATTGGACCCTAACACACGAACCTCCACCGGCATGTGCGTTAGTTAAGATCAGTTGATAAAAGCTCATAGGTTAACGCCAATATATCTTTCATAATATTAAGCGCACAAGTTTATTAATTTACTACAATAGTCAACTCTGTAAATGCGATAATCGCCATTTTGATGACAGTGGTGGTTGTCTGGTTGAGGCATAAAAACATCAAAAATGGAGATTTCGAACATCCATACCCCACTACAGGCAGGGGCAGTGGGGTGGCATACATCATTTAATTATTTGACGAATTCATCCATTGTTCAAATTAAATAAGTAGTGGTAATGAAGTATTTTGATATTCAAAGTCGAAGTTTCGCGCCAATCATGCGTGTTGACATTTTTACTTTTCACAAATATCACACACACTATTAGAGATACGATTTAAAATGTGTCAAATATAATTTAAAATATTATAAACAACAAGAAAGTGCCACGACAAGTCCAATAACACGTAATATTCATTACCACTACTCAATTTGTGTTCAAAATCCCAGAGTTCGCCGACCATTATTGTTTTTTTTTTATTGTTATAATGTGCGAAAGCGAAACGATTATTATGCCAAACGATTTTTTTTTTCAATCGATTCGAGTAATTAATATGACGAATTTCAGAAATCGATTCTAACAAATTGAAATAAACTTATTTTAGGCATTAACCTGTAACGCGTCACGCATGCGCACTTAAAATGCAACACCAACGTCCAATAGGTGCAAAGCAAATATTTTATTGTAGATACATAGATACCTACATAAGTAACTCGTCGATGATAAAAGAATTATTCATCAAATACTATTACAAAATTCAACAGTTCAACTGAGCTCGCAGTCAGATTGTCTCCCGTAAAAATAACTAAAACCCGTATTTTCGATTGTGACGACCCTGAACATAATACTATTATGTCTGTTCGTATTCGAGTTCAGTGACAATAATTAGTTTCTAATTATTTTAATGCTTTTAGACATTTTATTGTCCAAATCCACTGTCTTAGTACATTTAAAAAAAATATTTTATCAGCCTACATTATGTTTTCAACAAACGGCTATTGAGTAACTTAATAAAATTGTGCTAAGCAAGTCTGCAGTGATTGTGTATGTACCTATTGTTCGTTTACATACGTATATAATATGTAAAGGCGCATGGGTTTTTTTTTATATCCCATCTTCTCTAGAGAAACCACAGTACAACATAAGTACAAACCTTTTATCATACTTATTTAGGCATAGGTACCATAAACACACAATTTTCATTAAAATTATTATTATTATTCATATAAGAATATAAGCATGTTTTGGGCTGTCTAGTTTAAGTTTTCCTGTATACCTACTGTTTTATACACTGTGTCTATGTTTCTCAGCCAACTCTCCCGTTGCCGTCGCAGGTCTACTGGAAGAAATTACTAAATAATTGCTGTAAACAGTTCCTGTGTGCTCCTCTATCTTTATGTATTTTACTTTATTGAGTGTTCAGTGTGTAGGTACATAAATAAAATTTACAAATTTGTATCACATCAAAAAAAAATGGTAATACATTTTTTTCTACTGAGCCAGCTGCTTCCCGAGGCTCAACTTCTGAATGCCGGGAACGGAGGGTCATTGGACCCCCATCGCAACTAGCTGGAAATAATTTTAAGCATTTATTACTAAGTATTTGATTTATTTAATTACTACACATCTGCAGCTAATGTAGTACTTTCAACAAGTAGGTATAGCAGTATGATTTATTTAAAGCAGCGCCTGATGTCAATCACAAGGGCCACAATAATTCCTATATTAATTATAATACAATGAGTTGCAACATTGCTTATTCCATGCTCCGTGCCTGTCCATGTCGTTCCTGTGTTTATCAAAAACAGAGTGTGAAATAATGACCTCAGACAGCCAGGATCGATATGATTGAATCAATTAGAGGCAGTGTTTATATTGTCTTCAGTTCCTTTAATGTCTTAGCAACTGCAAGGTCGACTAGGCTCATCTGCTGAAAGATAGAATATATTAGATTAATGAAATTCACTTGCTTTTGTGTTTTTATTTTAAGTTATCCTATGTTGTCCCACAGCTGGGCAAAGGTCTCCCCTATAGCTTTCCAGTTTTCCTTATGTTGTGCCTTCTTCAGCCAGGAACGTGTCGGTGTCGACGCCCGTCTTCAGGCACCCTATGTGTTACTTTGTGACGATTCTGGCCCATACGTCTTTTACGTTAATATTATCATCAAGTTAGCTAGGTTTAGTATACCTGAAATACCACCACTCGTCCTTGCAAAGCTAACCACCAGACTGATCACTAATCATTGTCACTGAAAAACTAATTCAAAGTTGACATTAGGTTAAAACTTTCATTTGTTTATTTTTTATTTACAATATTTATTCTGAAACTCTTAAACGAAAAGTTTATTCTGACAGTAGACTTAGACAGCACATATCCACCACAGATGATGAAATTTAGTTATCTTTGTCTATCGATGAATAGAAAATATATGTTTAAATTAAACAAATCACAAAATAACTGAACCGTTTAGGCGTTTATAAATAAACCGGTAAATGTTTGCGCTCGACTACGGTTACCAAAATTTTAAAAATGTAACAAAAAAAAACGCATCTATAGCCCAAAAAGACCTAGTGTATAGTGGCGAAATATTGTGACTTGTGCGATTGCTGGCCATGTTTGCCCTGCAAAAATGATTAGATAGTCACACCACCTTCGCCGCGGTCTGCCTCGAGCCTCGACGGAGATATCCTCCCTCGACTCTCAGGCGTCCTGTGTGTGACGTCTCTTCGTCTCGAATCTTTGCCCAATTTAAATAATTTCATGAACATATTTTATCGAAACGTTGAAAAATCGAAAAAATAATTTGTCGTTATAATATATCATAAATAAAATTATAATCCGTCAGTAATTGGACACAGTATTTTTTTCTCTTTTTCGCATTTATGAAAATTACTAGACTAGAACAAAAAAAAAACAACTTTGTACTCTATGGTTGGATGAACATTGAACAACCATAACCTACCATAGATATTAATTTATGAATATATCTGTAGAATTTTGGTTTGGCGGTTTTTGGGGTTTCGACTTTTCAGTGTTCCGCTACTAATGCTGCGTAACTAATACAGTTTTGTTTCTGATCAAGTAAAGTTTGCGTTGCTTAATTTTCGTTCATAGCTTCTCAGTGATTTTAAAGTATATTATATTTCATTGGTATTGCAAGATGTACAAGTGTTGTACTGAACATTGCGTGCATGTTTCCTGTTAGTGAGATCGGACGCAGAAAGTGGCTCCTGGGCATAAGCGCTCAAGATCTTCACAAACTATGTGTGTGCCAGAAACATATTGAAAAAGATACATCAATAAATTAGAAGTAGTAGCTATATGGTGGTCTTTTCCATAATTGGTATAGGCCGAGGAAATTACCACAGGAATCGTCACGGAAGCTGAAGAAGGTTCGTACGTTATTATTAACTACTTGCTAATCTTGTAAAATGAGTATATTTAATTCCAATCCAGTCAAGTTTTCTTTGCCAGCATACTTTTTATTTGAGTTTGAGGCTGTCCAACGTTACTCAAATGAGTTAGTGGCAAATTTAATTAGTCTGACTGCAACCTTCGAAACCATTGTCAATCATGATTACCGAGTGTCTTTAAATACTTGTTTTACATGAGTATTTTTGTAAAACAAGTTTGTAGAATAATGAATAATTTAAATTTTTCATTCATTTCTTTTCCAGATGTATATTGGAATAATTTATTGTGATCCTTTTTACTATTCGGAAAATTAAACTTGATGACCATAATAATTATGCTTATCTACCTGGTAAGAATAATATTATAATTAACTATTTATATTATATAAATATTCATGTGAATAATTCCTGCCAATTATTAACACAAAATTAAAGTAAAAACTTTTAATTTCGCCATCATTTATGGCAAAAACAACCAAAAGTTTTTAGACATCTTTAATAATTTATTTAAAAAAGTTGTTTTTCAGATACCTCACTTGCAGTACATTTTTGTTTTTGTTTTTTTATTTAATAATTCTGATTTTCTGTGATTTGAACTTCAATTTTCTTTTTCCAATTAATTTACAAGTGCACCAAGTTTTATTCTAGTGTCATTTGTTCCAGCTCCACATGATGATGGGAGAGGAGTTAACGCTACCCTCAACATACTATCTGTTTGACTTAATTAACGGTGGCAGTTTAAATTGTAAGATGTCAAGAGGGAAACCCTGAACCTGATGTACAGGATAAGCACATATAAACTTTTAGCATAATTTTATTTCAAAGTTTTTGGCATATAGTGCAGCAGATTGTTCTAGTACCTTCTATTGTAGAAACATCTAGAATGTTCGGGTATATACTCAATACTTTATTGCATTCCACAATGTAGGCTTAGGCGGTAAACATTTATTTGGTAGGTAACAATCGTGGACCCTGTCGGGCACAGCAAAAGATATTATGAATAAAATTTGGAGAGGACTTATCATTTAAGTATCTTATAATAATTCAACTTATTCTAAAAACATAGACATAACATTAACATTAGAATTAAAATTGCAAAAGACTTTATTTTTCAAGTACCTACTGGCCCCGACTGACCTCTGTCGATAGTTCTAGTATAGAAATTTCTAGAAGGATAAATTAGTTCTGCTACTTCATAATAGATGGCGCTAGTGGTAACTAATGTCACCATGTATCAGGCATTAATTGTGGCGTGCAACATTACCAATGAGCTGCAGATGTGATGTGGTGATGTGTAGTAATTTATTTAATTACTACACATCGGCACATCACATAAAATATTTAGTAATAAATGCTTACTATTATTTCCAGCTAGTTGCGGTGGGGGTCCAATGACCCTCCGTTCCCGGCATTCAGAAGTTGAGCCTCGGGAAGCAGCAGGCTCAGTAGATAAAAATGTATTAGCAATTTTTTTTGATGTGATACAAATTTGTAAATTTTATTTATGTACCTACACACTGAATACTCAATAAAGTAAAATACATAAAGATAGAGGAGCACACAGGAACTGTTTACATCAATTATTTAGTAATTTCTTCCAGTAGACCTGCGACGGCAACGGGAGAGTTGGCTGAGAAACATAGACACAGTGTATAAAACAGTAGGTATACAGGAAAACTTAAACTAGACAGTTTTAAAATGTCTAAAAGAATTAAAACAATATTAGGAACTAATTATTGTCACTGAACTCGAATACGAACAGACATTTATCACATAATAATATTATGTTCATGGTCATTAGTGACAGAAAAAAAAAACAAATTCACTTCTAAGAAATGGCAGGCGCTGCCATTTCTTAGAAGTGAACTTGTTCTTAGAAGTGAACTTGTTTTTTTTTAACGCGCTTGCGCGGCGTGAAATACCTAAATGCTATTCCGAATTAAGCATCATCGCCCACAGCGCTCCCTTCAACAATATATAATTTCCCTTCCGATTTAGATTCGATTAGATCATAACCGTTGACAGCGCTCACTCATAAGACTTCAGCTTTTTCGATTCACGGGACATCGTTATCGCCCTCACGCTAATTCGGAAGAGGTGTAAGCACGCACAAATCGATTATGGAGGAATGGATAAAATCTCCCTTCACGCGAATCTCGTAACCCATGATGGGTTACGAGATTCGCGTGAAGGGAGATTTTATCTATAATAAATATTGTGGGCGATGATGGCCTAATTCGGAATAGCCTAAATTTTTCGCCGCGCAAGCGCGTTAGGCGCTGCCGTTTCCTAGAAGTGAACTTGTTTTGTCCCATGGCAACAACACTTCGGCGTAGGGTTGCCAGTGCCACCAACCACTAGTTCATTTAAGGGTTACTAGCATCGAAAATACGGGTTTTAGTTAATTTTACGGGAGACAATCTGATTGCGAGCTCAGTTGAACTTTGCACTTATTGGACGTTGGTATTGCATTTTCCATATGGTTAAAGTGCGCATGCGTGACGCGTTACAGGATAAATATCTATTCAAAATCTGGTTAATTCTTGAAGACCAAATTTAGGCACTAAACTGACTTTTTAAATGATGTACGGACGCTAGCAGGTCAAGCTAACCGAAACTGTCAAATTTTCCTAATCAACCTTGAACCTTAATGCTTTAGCAACAAAGTTGAAAATCTATTAAAGAAATTTGACAGATTGTAGTAGGTTGATGTGCTGGCGTCTGTACAAACACGGTTGGATTTAGTCATTAAAATATCTAAAAGCATTAAAATAAATATGAACTAATTATTTTCCTGAACTCGATTACGAACAGGCGTATGGCCATGGTCGCCAATAACAAAATTAAAAAAAAAACTTAATTTGATATTACTTCACGAGTTTCTCGTAAAATCACTTCAGCAAGGTGAAGTGAACACGGGCGCGCGATGAGCGAGTGTTGGTTGAACTGTTGAATAATGTAATGTATTTGTTGATGATTCTTTTATTATTACCTAGCATCGACAAGTTATAAGTAGGTACCGATCTGCATTAAATATTTTCACTTGACGCGTTACTAGATAAATAAGTAAAAACAAAACTCCAATATGATAATGACAGTGCCTAACGCGCAAGCGCGGCGTGATCTTATCACTTCACCCGATTCACGAGCAAAATGTCATGAATCGGGTGAAGTGATCACTCCACCCACACAAACTACGTCGGGTTGTCTATAGTCCGTCAGCCAGGCACACCGTGTTAGCAGTATGTAGGTATATTATGTTCTGTACCGTTAGCACTCGATGACTTGACACACACGGTTATCTCTTCCAATTGAATCGATTTGGGTTATTTACAGCGCTGAACATCGTCGCAGCCTCTATTAGACTCCATCTACAATCGCTCATAATAACAAACAATGTCGATGCGCATTTTCACTATTTTTTTTTATTTCGCCCAATGGGCAGGCTAAAGTCTCTCGACCATACCGCCTAGTCTTCCGTTTAGAAGCATTTTCATTCTGTGCACGGTCGCACCTCAAGCTATATATATAAGGACTAGTCTAGAAAAAAAAGAGATAAATACAACATTGAGATTCTGACTAAGTTTCTGTTTTTCTATTTTATTTTAAAACCCCACCAAATAGGAATGTTTTGACAACTAAAATACTAGCTTTGAAATTATAAAAAAATAGCAATAAAATTAACATAAAAATATTATTAAAATCTCGATTATGATTGTAAATATTTGCTTGGTCAATCCCTAGTATCAGGTGGAATGACACTGACACTTCACTCCACGCTCACTTCACTTAGGTTTTCACGGTGAGATGGTTACAGAATCGACCGGCTGATCACACTTCTTGCGTAGCGTAGGCCTCTCACTCATGGTTCGTTATCGATAAGTTATGGTTATGTCATAAGATTCAAGACAGAATCTGAGATTCACAACAGAATCACTTCAGTATTCAAGGGGTAGGCATGCTGATAGTGAGAATACCTACCTACTATAGAACTTTATGCTATCATCTTATGAATGACTTGTTGTTCATTGGGTTGGGTTGCTCGTTGCAATTTATAAAAATAATCAATTACTGATTGATAACTCTACCACCCATCATCATCATCATCCACAGCCCAACTTCAACCACTGCTGAGCTCTCTCCTCTTTAACTTCCTACAGATAATAAAAAGGAAAAAAAAAAACTACAAAGTCAATACCTTCAGTAAAATATATTTAATTTTTTTCTTCATAAACTTGATATAAAAGTAAAAAAGAAAATAAATTGAATAAAATAAAATGGAAACACCATCTGAATCAATAACAAACAATCATCACCAAACATACATTGCAGACTGTATAATAAATATGTTGAAGGCTATTTAGATAAGTTACAGTTCATCCTTCCTTTCAATTTTCACAAGATCAACATGGAATGTTAACGTTGCAGACTTAGGTATCTTGGGTGGTGCTCCAGCCTCACCATAGGCCAAATGAGGTGGAATGACTAGTTTCCTTTGCTCTCCTTCACACATGCCTATCAAACCTTGGTCCCACCCCTTTATGACTTGTCCGGAACCCAAAGTGAAGGTAAGTGGGTTGCCTCGTGGAATGGAACTATCAAATTCAGTGCCATCATCTAGGGTACCCTGAAAATGAGAAACATTATTGTGCTAATCCTGAAGTGAAAAATTGCATCTGGTTTATGAAAGTTATCGATAAACAAATCATGCTGCCCAAGTGCCACATACATAATTAGCACTTCATATTATGAGTATGACCATGGCTGCTTCGTATGAATAAATAAGTAACAGTAGTTACCGTGTAATGCATGTGCAAAAGGTCTCCTTTTTTGCTTTTTATTGGACATTCACTGGCTCTTTTTTTAACCCCAATCTGCAATTTTTTAGGGGCCGAGTCGGCTACAACATGAGAAATTACACTCATAAAAATCAATAAAAACAGTGCAATTTTGCAAAGTAATATTATTGCTGGCTTATTCATATTTCTTTTTTAGAAATAATCTCACGTGTCGACACAGTAAAACTACTGATAAATACTTTAATAGACGGGAAGGGAAGTTAACAAGTCTACGAAACCAGTCGAGTTCGAGTCACTTCAGTCACTAAATAATTAAAATAATGACAATTGACAAGGTTAACCAAAGACAGAGAGAACAGTTTAGTAGAAGAAAAAGTAAATAAATATAGTGCTGTAATTATAAATAAAACTAAATTACTCTTACTAATACTATAATAGTATTATTAATCGAATACAACACTACGCGGATATATTTACAAATTTGACAATACACTGACAGGTTGTCAATGAAATATTGAAATTAATGTTAGAATCGATTCCCCATCTTTCTTCTTGCTTGGTAAAATATTGAGCAAATCATCATACTAATATTGGCAAAATTGTATAATTATTTATGAATAAAGCTCTCGCAATGACAACTGAAAAATATGGACTGGAGGACTACAAGAAATTCCTACTCAATAGAGTAACAGCATCTTCAGTTATTGTGGAAAGTATTGAGAATTGTTTACAAACTGAAGATAAAGCTGCCAAACATTATTTCCACAAAATTATGGTACGTTTCTAATACTGCTATGAGAATAAATGCTCCCGCAGACTGGCGCGACGTGAATAGTAGAACAATTTCTATGAAAACTTCATGGAAAATTCTACTACCAGAATCGCGTCCCGGCTGTCTGTGTAATACTAGCCGGCTTGATCAGTTGCTAGGCTCAATTATAATTTTAATCATTTTTAATATGCTTCTTTTACACAACAACATTATAGAATGCAAATAAATATATGGATATGAATATGAAATATCCTCATCGGCTCGTATATAAATCAAGATACAGAGTTGATGTAGCTAAATTAAAAGTAATTATGATCAAATAAAACAGTTTTAATGATTGCATATTCAACCTATAATGTTCCCACTGCTGGGGACTGGGGACACAGGGCATCTTCTCTTTGAAGGTTTTAATGATTAAATCTATCATAAATATAACATAATATACAGTATGGACTAAAAACTTTGCATTTACATGAACCCAAATAGTAATGTATTCAACTATTTATTTTTACAGATACACAACTGGCAAGATACATTGCATGAACTGTTTGACAGACTATCGGGATACTTCGGCACTGTTATAGTACCTGTAAAATGTTCAACACAGGGTGATATAGCCACATTCTACACCTCCAATTTATCTTTAGTATCTAAAATAGTAAAATTTGACTTCATGTTTCCATATAATAGAAACATGTACAGTATAGACGTTCTTTTTAATGATAAGAGTTCAACGGAGTTCTTTGGATCAATGACTACAATAGATGAAATTGTCTCTGGTGTAGTAAGCCGAAGGTTCAGTGACAAATGTGAGCTGGACTTATCTAATTTCTGTGATGATCCTGGTAAGTAAATACTTGAAAATAAGTCATAATTGAGATTAAGTATTTTGTGATAGTGCTATTGGTTGATGTCTTGTTTTTGAATATTCAGTTTAGGAACAATTGTACTTTTTTATTTTTACGTAAGTAATTAAAAAAGCTAACATTCTTAAAATAATAATATGTAAAAGTATATAAAAAGGAGGGAAAATTATCAAAGGCATCAAAAACCTTGCTGTCAACAGGAAAAGTGCTGGCAGCATTGCCACATTGTATGGCAATGCTGATTCTTTGGCCAAACCATAGGCCAGCCACTGGCCACGAGAAGAGTTGACCAATTGCTTGACAATGTCTCAAAAAACCAAGTGGACATTCAGACACCATGGCCCTACCTGATTTATACCTACTTAAATAAATAACTATTGGCAGTTTATCTGTAAATTTCAAAAACTGGATATCTTACATCACAGCTTGTAGTAGGTATAAATAATAACAACAAAGAAGAAAGGTTCTTAGTAGACTTAAACAGACTGCAGACACATAAAAATAATACTTATGTTTGTAAAAATTCTTAAAACTAAATGCCTTACCCTTTCCTTCCAGAATTTACAAATAAGAAAATATATTTTTACAAAATATCTCTCCTTGCCAACTTTAAAATACTGATGCTCAGAATGGGAAGAGACACAAAAATGTTAAACTTGAGCAACAATAATTTAAGGTATAAATTATGCTAGTCCATCATTTTTTTTTTTTTTTTATATTGTGATAAGTATGTTATTATTATAACATAGAGAAAAAATTACAAATCCTATGCATTTCCTGCTAATAGAAAATGGTTAATTTATTGCACAATATAATAAAGATAAAGATAATTTTATTTGTCAAAACATGCATATACATGCAAATTAGGCATGCAGGATGTCACAATATTAATATTTCGTATGCACATGTTATTAATACACCAGATTTACTTTGAAAGAAAGAAAAAGTATTTATTGGCAGGATCAGGATCACAATCTAAACTAAGCATGCTCATAGAAACAAAAAAATGTTTATGATTTAATGCCATTTTTAATTTGGCATTATACTCCTGCTTTTCTCAGTCCTCTGTTTTCTACCATAAAAATTATGTGTAAACAGTAATAAATGAATGTTTCAGCCAAGTACCGTTAGATGTATTGAACTTTTTCATCAAAGCGGATTTGACAGCTATGAACTTTAGCAACAATAATGTAAGTTTTTTTTATCATCATTTTCCTGACCTTTTTTTTTTTTTGTGGATGGGAAATCATCAAATGACCCCTCCCGCTCTGGGTGGAGCGGAAGGGAGTGTCAGACTTTTACTGACCAAAACCCACCCGTGTTCCGTCCTTAGCCCTTTCTGTTCCAGGGCAGCGTTAACCTTTCGGAAAATCCCGCCGCCCCGGCAGGCTTTGGCCCTGTGGGGCCCCGTCCTCTGCTGACATCTCTTTGAGGCGCGCGTGGAACACAACGCGCCGTCCGGCACGGGCCTGGTCCTGATCGGACGGTGAGCTACCCATTACTCACCGCCCGCAGGCCTACGGTGCGGTACGGAGGCCTACGGTGGCCGGGAGTCGTCACGCGGCTCCCGACGCCCGGAGCGTCTCCCGCGGCGGCTGAGGCGTGAGGTTCTCTCCCTCAGCCTCCCCGCCACCTCCTTCGCTAGCATGACTGCTTCGCAGAAGGAGGTGACTGCCTCCCACTCCCTCTCGCCCCGAACCATGGCTTGCACCAGGGCCGGACGCGAGAGGTCGCCGCCGTTGCCGATCGCCTCTACGAGGACACGGCGGGGCTCCGCCCAAGCAGGGCAGACCTCCACCGTGTGCTCCACCGTGTCCTCTGGGCGATCCTGGCAGTGGTGACACCCGGGCGTCTCCTCCCGCCTGATGATGTGCAGGAACCTCCCGAAACATCCGTGTCCGGAGAGGACCTGCGTCAGGCGGTACGTGAGAACGCCGTGACGCCTCTCTAGCCACTCCTCAAAGAGGGGTCTTATCGCCACTATCGTGGCGTGCCCTGCGCTGGGTGGCGATAGTCGCGCCTTCCATTCCGCCATGAGATCGCGCCGGAGGTCCGTCCGCTCCGCAGCGATTTGCCGCGGGTGCAGAGTTTCCCCCCGGCATAGTGCCTCCGCGCGCCAGTCATGCAGGCGCGCGAGGACTATCGCCTCCAGATATTTTCCTGCCCTTATCCCAATTTATTTGAGGTCAGCGTAACATGTCTTTTTCTTCCATACTTCTCTATTAGTCGTCATCTCGGTAGTCACCCCCTTTCTAATCATATCATCATTCACACAGACCATCCATCGATTCTTTGGTCTTCCCCTACTCTATTTTTTATATAAAAAATATTATTTAACACCCTGGAATTGGAATATGGTAAAAAATATTATTATTAATATTTGTTTTTCCACTAACGTAGTGTGTAATACTTTTTTTTTCTGTAGTCTATGCTATCCCACTGCTGCGAAAATTACTAATTAAAGATTACTTGCTTATGTGTACTTCTACTGTAAAATAATCCTTTATTCTTTTACAGATACCCGCAGTTGCAGAATTATCTAGAGTCAGCAGCAAAATTGAGAAACTCTGGTTGGAAGGCAATCCACTGTGTGGGGACTTAGATCCAGTGTCTTATGTTAAAACTGTAACTGTCAAATTTCCTAGATTAACTGAATTGGTAAGTTTGATATACTTAGTGTTTAAATAAGGCTGCCTGTCTTTTTTCCTTTCCTTTTTCTTTCTCTTTTTTCTTTTCTTCTTTTTAATTCTTTTTTTTTTCTTTTTTCTACATCTTTAAATATGGACTGAAAAAAACCTACCATTGCCTATATCCCGTCAAACTTCAATGAAAAAGTTAAAAGGCATCTCCTGGGTATGCTCGTTCCATCTTAGACACCATCACCATCTTCATTATCCTCTTGTCCTTCTTCCAATTTCGCAACATGTCGCTTTCTTCCATTCTTCTCTATTAATCAGCATCTCTGTAGTAGTAGTCCCTCTTTAGGTATATTATCTACTTTCACACAGTCCATCCATCGTCTCATTGGTCTTCCCCACAACCACCTCTCTTAGACCTCATCAATCGCTTCCCTTCAGATGAAATCAAGCTTAAGGGCAGTCCCATTAATTAATACCGTCATAATCAGCATGTAATGTTCCCACTGCTGGGACACAGGACTTCTCTCTATGAGAGGGAGTGGGCTTAGTGCGGGTTGGTGGCAGTCACGTCTTCGAATTTTTGGTTCTAAGATATACCGGTTTCTTCACGATGTTTTCCTTCACCGTTAATTACCGTTTTATTTTTTCAGGATGGGGTAAAGTTAAACCAACGTGGCATAGCGTTTCCATTCTTCAGAAATTATCTATGCCAAGCAGATAGAAAAACAAAAATGGTGGTTGAAAAGTTTGTGACCTTATACTTCTCTAACTACGATCAGCCTGCAAAAAGGCGCCGGAAGAGGATTGAACCACTTTATGACACAAACGCAATATTTACGTTATCCTCTGACTTCTTGGGTATGTATGGCTTTTATTAATGCTGCAAACATCATCATCATTTCAGCCGAAAGACGTCCACTGTTGGACAAAGGCACCGCCACTTTGGCCGGTTATGTGCTTCTCGCATCCAACAGATTCCTGCGGCCCTCACAAGGTCGTTGGTCCGCCTTGTGGGAGCTACAAACATAAGCATGCATAATTAAAAAAAAAACGTTCTGTATACTGAATTCGGTTATTAAAATACCAACCCTATTATTGTCCCACTGTGGCAAAAGCCTCTTCTCATTCAGAGAAGGCACGACAATTGATTACCACGCTTGCTCAAGACGGGTTAGCGGACTCAAGTCCAGGGGGTCTACTCCGAAGTGCAAAGTACGAATGTTCGGATCGAACCGACACATGGCCGAACCGAATATTATTGAAAAATGAGAAAAAAGTTCGGATCGGCTCAGTTGGGTCGGGACCATAGTCAATATTCGAAACAGTGTAGGATCGGGACCGACCGAACCAATTACTAACTTCGTAGCAGGAAACGGCCGAACATGCGGCCGATACTACTTCGGAGTAGACCCCCTGGTTTCCTCACGATGTTTTTGAGTTTATCGGTGAAGTCGATGTCAGTAATGACCGCGATAAACTCAGAAACTACATATGGATTGAAAAAGTTTTATAGAGGTAAAAGGAACAGGGTGCAAAATTCACTCATACTCCATAGAAAAGGGAGGAGATCCTTCGACCAGACGGGTTGCGTCTGGCGGGCAACTGCTAAATGATTCATGTCGGGGCGTTTGTATATTTGCTAGTTGCGCGGTAAACTCTGCTTGCGAGATGCAGGATTTTACGTGACGTCAGTATGACGCGATGTTCGCATGTGGCGTTATAGGTACCGCTACAGTCTCATCAATTCAATTCGGGCAAGGACCAGCCTGAATTTGAACCCACAAACTCGTGTAGGAAAGGCGAGACCTTAACCATTGGCCATCACGAAATGTTTACCAAGCGTTCTAGAATTCTTGTAAGTGTGGTCATCTCATAAAAAGTCCCTGAAACCCTGTATAGTAAACATCATCATCATCATTTCAGCCGAAAGACGTCCACTGCTCCCCTAAGCACCTCACTTCGAAAGGTTCTGGAGTGGCGACCGCGTGCCGGAAGACGTAGCATTGGAAGGCCTCCCAAGGTGGACCGACGACCTTGTTAGGGCCGCAGGAAGCCGTTGGATGCGAGAAGCACAGAACCGATCGAAGTGGAGGTGTATAGTGTTGACAACTGAAAATTTGTTTTATTTTTGTATCATTCCAGAGACAGACACAGTCATTACCCGCTACTTGGCGTATTCGCGCAATGCTCTGAATCCTTCAAATAAACAAGTTCTTGATGCTACAGCTAAAACTTACACTGGTAGCAAAAGCATTGCTCATATCTTGTCATCTCTCCCAGAACCTGTGCATGATAGGAGCACATTCACTGTGGATGTACTTGTACATGATGTAAGTAAAATTAGCTACTTGTATTTGATTTCAGAAATTCAGATAAAATAAGTTTTGGGAACATAAACTCAATGTGAAACATGACAAAGTTCAAATTTCATTGCAATCGATTTTTTTTTTACAAACTGTTAAAAATCAATTTGATTACATAAATCTTCTTTTTGTTTCGACTGGACTATGAATTCAGCAACGCAGGGGAGTCCAGAATGGGCGGAGCCCCGCCGTGTCCTCGTAGAGGCGATCGGCAACGGCGGCGACCTCTCGCGTGCGGCCCTGGTGCAAGCCATGGTCCGGGGCGAGAGGGAGGAGGCAGTCACCTCCTTCTGCGAAGCATAGTCATGCTAGCGAAGGAGGTGGCGGGGAGGCTGAGGGAAAGTACCTCACGCCTCAGCCGCCGCGGGAGACGCTCCGGGCGTCGGGAGCCGCGTGACGACTCCCGGCCACCGTAGGCGCGGGCCTGCGGGCGGTGAGTAATGGGTAGCTCGCCGTCAGATCAGGACCAGGCCCGTGCCGGAGGCCGCGTTGTGTTCCACGCGCGCCTCAAAGAGATGTCAGCAGAGGACGGGGCCCGATAGGGCCGAAGCCTGCCGGGTTCGGCGGGATCTTTCGAAAGGGTTACCGCTGCCCTGGAACAGAAAGGGCTAAGGAAGGAACACGGGTGGGTTTTAGTCAGTAAGAGTCTGACACTCCCTTCCGCTCCACCCAGAGCGGGACGGGTCATTTGATGATTTCCCATCCTCAAAAAAAAAAAAAAAAAGGGGAGTCCAGAATCATGTATTGAATCTATGGTAATAGGTTGCGCCCCGATGCCCCTGTCAACCTGTACATAGCTGCTTTTCCCTTCGACAAAAATAAGCGATACATAAGTAGTTCTATAATTTATTTTTCTTTGCAATAATAATAGATTTATCATACTCAATGTTTGAGAATAATGCAAACAAAAATAATATTATTTGCATTAGCAACATTTTTTTGTTTAGCACTAGGTTTTATACACTGGTAACATGAAGTAAGTAGAAATTCTCCTCGGAGCTATGTAATTTTGCTCTTGTCTAAAATTAACTATTTTTAACTTTAACATTTTGGAAATACAGTTTATTGCTAAAAATCTATAAGCATTTTATTAAACACTCAATGTTTTTACATTTCCAGAAAAAGTCATTACATCTAACTATAGACGGACTATTTAAAGAAAAAATCAGTGGGCTGTTGTTTCAATTCAGGAGAACGTTTATATTCAGTATCTATACGATACACGATAGCTCCGTCTATCATATAACTAATGATATGTTTCACTTGACACACGCTAACGAAGACCAAATGAGATACGGCTTTCAGGTAAACTATTTCATCTCTTATTACTATTAGTACAGGTAGTCCAAATAAGGTTTGCGCTCCGGTATTATTTCCGAATATAGGCGATGATTCACGAAGCGCTTACTTTTCATGGGATATATTTTGGTGGTTTTACATCAAGCGATGCGCTTTACTTGTGGTTACCAAGTGTACAAACACGCTTACGTGTGTGTAAACGCTGGAGCTCCCGGTACCGTCCGCGACGCAGATGAAGTTGGAAGTGTGTTACGTGCTGTTTTGTACAAAACACGCTGTGAATGTGTGCATGAAGACGAGTAGCTTTGATGAATTTAAGAATCTGAAGATGTTCTTTAAGCTACAGAATTTCTATAGAACCGAAGTTAGTCATATGTAGTTACTTCTCCTTTGTTCCAGAATCCTATAAGAAACATGAACTCATTAATGCTTATAGCGCCCACCGCCGATGAAAGCCAGGCAATAATTAAAGCTTTTCAGCATATCACTCAGCTAAGGAAAACTGAAGTTGAATTGTGAGTACTAAAATATTATCGTTTGCTCTGCTCTGAATCGCTCACTAGTTTTTTTGTGGGTTTTGTTGAAGGGAAAGCTCACATACACTCCATGATCAGCCTGTCGATTCTGTAAAAATCTCACCGTGGAAACTCAAGTGAAGTGAGCTTGATGTGAGTTGTCAGTAGTGCCAATCCCTAGCATTATTTGGAATGACAGCTCACTCCACGCTCACTTCACCTAAGTTTTTACGGTGAGATGGTTACAGAATCGCACTGCTGAACACAGCCAGCCTTAAGGTTGATAGATCAAAAACTAAACTCGTGACCAGTAACATGAAAAGCAGGGTTGAGGGAGATGGGCAGAAAAAATCATCCACTATGGGCGGGTTGTTTCACGTCCACTTCACAAAAATGGCGCTAACGGTCGTCAAACCAAAAAAGAGTTGATTAAAAAAAAATACGTTACTGTCCCACTGCTGTGCAAAGGCCACTCTACTTCCATCTCTCTCTGTCCAGAGCTGCCAAGAACCAATCATTATTAAAGGAGTCCAGCTCATCCCGCCATCTCCGTCTGGGCTTGCCACGATGTCGTTAGCCATTAAGCGGGACCCACTAGGTCGTAAGTTTGGCCAATTACAATTACAAAATTATGCCCTTGACGTACGTATCTTTCGTTAACCAACAGTTTCAAACAACCGGCCCTTAGTCGATGAGTACATTTACTTGGGCCAGTTAGTATCTTTCGAAAACAGGCACGATAATGAAATCGACCGCCGTATAGAGAAAGCCTGGAAGAGCTACTGATCCATGAAGTCGCTGATGAAGGGTGACCTACATTCATCCCTGAAGCGCAGACCCATCGACATGTGCATCCTGTCTCAAACTTGGTCCTTGATCGAGACTCAAAAGTCCAAACGTCCAAACTCAAGGTTTTCCAAAGGGCGATGGAGCTAAACGTATTGGGTATAGAACACAGCGACCGAATACGTAATACGACGATACGCTCCAAAAGAGGAATCGCCGATGCGGACAAAAAGTCTGCTAGACTGAAATGGGATTGGGCGGGCCACGTATACAGGATACATCGGGACAGGTGGGCCAGAGTCGTCACTCAATGGGTGCCAGAAGGCGAGCCGATGGAGGCCTAGGTAACGCTGACGTGACGACCTAGATGCGTTGAGATTGGTCGGAGAAGGCAACGCACAAAGAATAATGGAAAGCTATGAACTTCGCCCAGTTTTCACTTCAAAAACTGCAATATCAGGCCGCTATTTAAAAAAAAGATCAGTTTCAGGTTTCCTAGAAAATAATTATTATTTTTATTTCATTTCAGGCGCTTGAAGTATCACAGCTGGGACATCAGAGAAGCCTTGAAAAGCTTCATGGTGGATGCCAGAGCTAACAAAATGTCAGCAGAATTATTTATGGATTCAGATTTTTCTGACTCTTCGTCGATATTGGATGAAATTGAATACTGAAATGAATTAATTATTAAAATAATTTCTTGCAAGTTGGCTTTATTTTTTTAATAAAAAGCAATAATTGTTCTGTGCCTTTTATGGGATACCAGTACCATCAGGGGCCGTTCTAGAGAAGGGTCACGGGCGTTATAATGCAATAGAGAAATAATAAGAAATGTGCTGGATTTGGCTGACATTTGGACATCTTTCCTTTTTTTTTTGTTTCGCGGTTGAAATCCTCATGGACTCCCTCCGTCGTGGGTGTGACCGAGGGGTATCTCTCGGACTCTTACCGGCTAAAACCACCGCGGTGTTCCACCTCTACCTATGGCCGGAGGTGCGGGATTTGCGTAAGCATGACATCTGTTCTGGAGAGACAGCGTTATTATGATGATTAAAAATTTCGAGCTTACTTCGCTCGCTCTTGCATCCTACATACCCCGTGTTCTCAAACTTTTCTGCTTACGTCTACAAAGTTACTTAAGTACATACATTTCTGTATGAACGGTCAAAAAAACCTCAGCTAGCCGAGGCGGAGTGCAGTTCGAGCGTGCTTCAGTCGCTTTTGCGTCCTACATTCTTCATTCTCCATTAAAGTAATAGGTTAGGTTAGGCTCTGTTTTCGGTCATGATTGCAAAGTAGCGGCAAGAGGGAAACTGTGCTTCATTGAAAACTGATAAGAAATGAGCTCTCATTTGAACTCTGAACATTTTAGAATTCAAAAAGTTTTAAAAATATTAATGAAAAATAATCTATTTATACATCTGTACTCTTTATTTACCCTCTGAAATCAGAAATACTTCATTTCTTCTACAAAACTTTGCCACTCCACTGTAGCTATAGTATACCCATATTTCGCCAGAGTCCATCAGTCCCATAAACAGGGAGCGAGCCTATTGGCATCAACAGAGGCCTTATTCTCTATGACATAATAAACGAAACTGCGTGAAATGAACGCGAGATTGGCGGAATAAGCTAAAGAATTGACATGGTTTCGAATAAGGAATCGTTAAGTGGTTAAAGTGAATTAGGGCACAGTGCAGAAATCCAGACATCAGAACCATAAGTTCAGCAGTGAATCTTACGACCACTAGAATAGACCTAGACTAACGAGGTAGTCATTATTATCCGTATCGCACTGTACTCAAACACAAACCAAATCATTTATTTCAATTAAAAATTAAAACAGGCCCTTTTGAATTGTCAAGGGGTCGGTCACCAGAAAGATGAAGCTAGTTGCCATTCCAAAGCGTAATAGGTTCGTTTGGTGAATAACGGGCAAGGAACTCCACAGACACTCTTTACTCGGCGACTGACCACTTTGCCCCCCCCCCCCCCCTATCATTCAAGCTGTAGATAGTCTGAATGATTTAGGTACTTGCATTACTAACTAAAAACTGTATTTGAGCCACGAAAACCCCGATGGACATATACAACAACATTAAGAACATAGGCAGACATGGGGATTGCCGAAAAAATAAAAACTTAAAACTATGAATTAATGCCAGTGGGTTTTTTAACACGCCTAAAAAAGTTTTTACAAAACTCAAACTCAAATCATTTAATTCAACTAAACCAATTACAGGCACTTTTGAATTGTCAAAGGGTCAGTCAGTCAGAAAGATGAAGCTAGTTGCCCATTCCAAAGCGTAGGTACCTATGGAGAAGAACGGGCAAGAAACTCCATGGACACTCTTTTAAATCATACACACAGCCATACTCGTAAAATATAGAATCTAGGATGCAAGAGCGAACGAAGCAAAGTCAGGATATTGGGCACCCCGCTCATACGTAAGGTTTTTGCAAGGGTAGCTATGTAGTTGCTGTGCTGGTCCTCCTCCTTCTAGAGTTCCTTATTACGGAAACTAGTCATATGTATTTTCAGCACTTTAGGGTCTCATAATTACGGTAAGAAGTGGAGAGGGGTGTCTAGGTACTGGTGTCTAATAAATAGTATCCAGTACATTATAATAACCATTTTAACAGATGCCAATGTGCCACGCCGCCTTTTCGGTGATATGTGAGATGTATTACAGTAATATTCCATGTATTTATTTGAATTATACAAAAGTTAGGCGATTAGTACTATTGCGTTTTTTATAACTATAATAATAGTATAGCAAAAAGCCCTTTGGCTAAATTGGGTACGCCAGAAAATGCTATCTAATAACGATTCTTTTTACCACAGAACATTATTATTTTTATTTATAACGTAATTAATTTTAATATTTATTATTAATATAGATATTTACATTATCTAAGCTAACATTACATGTTGCATCCCACACCAAAGGTCTGCCTAACTTCCAGGGCATCATGGTCATTCCGTCTGGTCCAGTAATAGTGTTCTGTGGTCTGGTCTCTTCCCATCGCCGCGTGCCAGGCCGTTGGGTTCTATAACAGCTGGCACCACGGCGGTGACAAGAGCACGACGGATGATGTAAATAATGCTGGCGTGCCGTGCTATTCCACCTGCGCTCCTACTGCAGGAAAGGCCATGGTACCCGAGGCAGTGGACAGCTTCGCCGCACTGACAGCGATGCGGAGCCCCACAAGAAGCGCCCAAACGCAGACAGGTAAAGTCACAATCCACAGAACGTTATGTAAAAAGCCCGTTAGGGTATTTATATACCCTAACGGGCTTTTTACATAACTGTCAGAGATGGGTCGTCGACGTATTTGGCGTCAACTACAACGAAACTAGACCCACCAATCTCGTTCATCGACTAGTCGATCAACTAGTTGAATTCATCGACCAGTTTACGCGTTAAATTTACGTAAAGTAAGTTTAGTAAAATATGTGTTAATGAAAATTTATAATCTTCAAAAACATTTCTTAGAACTCATAGCACAAGTTACTAATCAACAAATTAGCTTACTTAACAGAAAAAGATGAATGTAGTCCATAGTTGGCATTGTTGCGCGATATCGCAAATCATTTAATCACCTATTAAGACTTATTAGAAGAATAAATCATAATTTCAGACTCAATAGAAGACTAAAATCGTCTACTTTTAGAACGTTTGTTCATTCACAGTACATCGACGACGGTCGAATTGATTAGTTCGTTCATTCAACGCCCATCACTAAAAGGTTACATGCTCTGTGCCCACCACTACTAACTGTCAGCTGTCAGTCTCACTGTCAAATTGTGTTTTGCTACATTTTGTAAATTGAAAAGCTTTGGATTAATTTTTTAACTGAAAACGTTCATAAAAAGGCATCAAAATTTTTTTCGTCATGGCAAATAATTCCATGGGCCAAGGTGCCAATATGCCCACAATTGGGTCGATGAATCAAGGTGCTATACAGTACGTAAACAATCCAATTCCGAGTCCTCAGTTGCAATCGGCCTCGCTTCAAGGCTCTCCGTCACAGCACAGTCCGATGGGCACCCAGTCCCAAGTGGGAGCTAAAACCAATATAGCCAACCAGAGCGGTGGAGGTGATCAGACTACGCAGGTGTGTTTTTGGGGTTTGTCAGAATAGCTATTTTTTGGCGGTAACTATAACCTTAAGAATAATTATTCTTATTCCTGCATGAAATTCTATACACATTTTCAAAGACAAAGAGATTTATTCGTTGGATATGGTAGGTAAAAAGTTTGTTAGTGGTAGTTGGTGACACATCCACCGTTTCCATTGTTATGACTAGAATTTCTTTGAATATCAACTTTATGCTATCTTATAATTTGTGTTAATCTGTACATTTTTGTTTATTGTGGACTTCAACAATATCTTTATAAATATTTCAGCTGCTAAGCCGACCCCGTCTTCAAGAGCTGGTCCGTGAAGTGGACCCAACTGTGCAACTAGATGAGGAGGTAGAAGAGATGCTGCTTCAGCTGGCCGATGACTTCATAGACACAACTCTGAACGCGTCATGTTCAATGGCCAAACACAGACATGCAGCCAATGTGGAACTTAGAGATGTGCAACTGCATTTAGGTGAGGAAATATTAATGATTCATTAAAACATGAACAGCTAATAATTGTATAGTGGATTTCCTCAAGCAAGCAGGCCCTGTTACTACTGCTACTCCTCGCAAGTAACCCAAATAAAGGTTGCATACAAAACATGCCTAACAATCAGTTACTAAAGTCCAGCTGATTGTCTTCAACTTTAATCCATTCGGAATAAGATTAGACACTTAAACAAACCTTATTTACAGTCCGTTCAACCGATTTTAACTTCTATTCATACACAGGATGGAATTGAAAGCAAAAAAAGTGGTTACAATACCAACTATTTACTGCAGCTGCCATTTGTCATGCCACCAACGCAATAGAAGTCAAAATTGGTTGAACGGACTCTAAAAAAGGTTTATTTTAAATGTCTAATCTTATTCCGAATGGAGAATAGAAACAGATTACATAATATGTAATTTGCTGTGGTAAAAAAGGGAAGGATAAAAAACTCCTTCCTTAATCCACTTTTTATGCTAACTGATTTTGAACAATACCTTCAAAACTATCAGGGCCATCTTTACTAATCACCACTGCTCTCAAAACGGTGAAGGAAAACATCGTGCGAAACCGGCATGTCTACAACCAAAAATTCGAAGACATGTGGCATTAACCCGCACCGAGCCCGCGTGGTGGATTACGGTCCACTCCCTCTCACAGAGAGGAGGCCTGTGTTCTAGCAGTGGGAACGTTATAGGCTGAGTAAAAGCAGAAATCATAATATAAAAATTAAATTAAACAAATTAGAATGAGGAAACTACTTGTATTCATAGTTAACTCAGTAAATATAAAAAAATAGGTGCGTGTATAAGCGCGTCAGAAGTTATACTTCTTTGGCATCATTAAAAAACAATTTTTAATTGCATGCAAATAATTAATGACAAAAAAGGTTACAATAAAGTTCGTTGTTTAGGCTGAATAATGTTGGTAACAAGTCACGGGCCTTCTATAGAAATTAAAAGCTTAATAAAAAACCAGAATTTTATGGCATCCAATTTTTTATAATGAATGTCCATTGCCTTTTTTTAATCGATAAGAACAAACAGGTTGCTATAAAAAATGCTCAAAATAGGTACAGGGGGCCTAAAAAGGCCACTTTGGCAGAATCATAATAGGATAACAATATGAATCATATTAAAAATCGTAAAATGGTCTCAAACTGACAATTCGTAATAATGATCTGTGTGCAATTCATATCACGAAATTTACCTGTTTGACAGTTTTGTATGGGAAATTGGGAATTCGTAAAATGGTCCACCAATGTTTACACCAAATATGATTGATTTGAAATGAATTGTAGATGATTAAACTATTAATTGTAACCATTTAACGAAAATTAGAGGAATTGCTAATGATCTGCTGGGAATTCAGGAAATGAATAGCTATTAGAAGTATTGCTTAAAGTGGCCTTTTTAGGCCCCCAGGCCGGTTTATGCTGAAAAAAGCGACGTATAGCTTTAAAAATAATGAGCGGTTTTGCGGACAGCTTCAACCTGTGAATTTTGTGTGACGGTGATGCGCGCGCATCTTAAAATTTCACTCTCATCATTTTTTTTATAACGCGCCTACAAAAGTATAACTTCAAAAACTTTATGAAGTCTACATAGTATCTATTCATTTTTTCAGAGCGGCAATGGAACATGTGGATCCCAGGTTTCGGCAACGACGAGGTGCGGCCATACAAACGCGCGGCCGTCACAGAGGCGCATAGACAACGCATGGCCCTCATCCGCAAGACTATCAAGAAGTACTAATAGGTACCTCATTTGTGTCTATGGTGCTAGATTACTTTTTGGATTAAGTTGTATATTGTATGTTAAGATTGAAATTGAGTAAATGAGTTTTAAATTTTCTAATTATCTCATGCGTTTTAATAAGCCTCGTGACTTGTCAGGCCAGATTAAAGTCGTCAATGACCGATTAGTTTGTGGCAAGAATATTACAATACCGGTTAGTAGATCTAAATGCATGTAACTCACAAAATGCTCTACAAAGGAACATCCGACCGACGCGACGCTCGAAACCAAACGATGAAATACACGTTGTTTCGAAAAGTAGTAGCGGGTAGCCTTTCTAACCTGTTTCAACATGCAGTTTCAGTACTAGTACGAAGGGTAGTCAACAGAAGACAGCAGCAGAGGGCAGGCTCAACGGAAACATTGGCAAATATAGTGTAACTAACTGCGTCCCGCGGTTTCACCCCCATAAGTTTCGATCCCGTGGGAATATCGGGACAAAAAGTATTCTATGTGTTAATCCTGGCAATAAATTATTTGTGTGCCAAAAATTTCATCCAAATCCGGTCTGTAGTTAACAATTTAACAAACATCCATCCATCCAAACAAACTTTCGCGTTTATAATATTAGTACTACCAAGGTTCCTTTTTAAACAATAGATTAACAGACGACCACATCTTTATGCTTAAAGGGGTCTTAGACGAAGAAAGGCGTGCAGGTAAAAGAATTTAGGTACTCTCCCTCGACATAGAAAAAGCCTTTCACAACGTCGATCTCAATGCACTAAGAGATATCATATTACAACGAAACAACAAATCGCTAAACAAGGATAATCAAGGTATGCATGAATGAACGAACATACATCAAATGGTGCATGATACTTGGTTTGAAAGTAACGGCACTCACTAAGCCTAACAAGACTCAGAAGATATGAGCGAGTTATCATGAAAGACTTGATTGACCACGCTAGGAATAAACGAAGACAAAAGAAAATGCATGAAATCTTAGACGGAAATACAGTACTTAAACGAATCAAGAACCACAGGATGTGCTATCTCGCACATGTTTACAGGCGTCGCGACTAACACCTGCAGCAATGCAGTAAAAGGGCAAATCCAAGAACGTCGACCGACCGATTTACACATAGGACAGCTAGAAACAGGATATGAAGTATTTCGATAAAAGAATCAATTTTTGGATGGATACGGCGGAAGACAGAAATAAGACCAAGAACGCTGCTAGTGAGATTTACAAAAAAAACCAGAAACGGATTTTAGCGTGACCTCCGACGATGACATTGAAAACAGCAACATCTAACACAGCAGAACTGACAAATGACATACAAAAGAGCCGAGAAAGCAGTAGAACCCCGCCAAAAGAGTCACCTGTGAAGCTCGACCTGAACCAACCGGGCGGCGACGTCGTTAAAAGATGCCCATGTCTGCCAACTAGTGGAAATGGGTGATATTTATCTATGGAGATAAATAATTATCACCCATTTCTCCACTAGTTCAATGTTTACTCTAGAATGCATATCCGGTATGGCTCTTAAATCCTTCCCTATCCTACGTACGGGCACGTCTTCTACCCTTACCGCGCCCCAGTCTACTCCCTTATAATTATGCAATGGTCGCTGTAGCACCATGAAACATGAGGTTACAGGGGCTAGTGCGAATCTTGGGGTTCATTCGATTAATCGAGTCTGGTTTAAACACGATGGGATCGGTACATTTCATTCATTCATAAAAGTTTAATGATGACCCAGTGTTAAATAATATTAACCACATAACGAGGCGTTACATCTTCGAAGCTAAATAAACCACTACATTTAGGCACACTACTATATGCAAAAAGTTTTTAGCTGTAGACGAGGACGAATTTATGGAGCGAGTCGTAGTTATAAGTATGTTGGCAAAAAACTTATTAAATGCCTCAGCTACGTCAGCTGCTTTATTAACTAATTTGTTTTCGACCATAATCTCTCTTTAGTTGTTTTTCCTGTTTAACGGAATTACCAGTTTCATTGTTAATAATTATTATTCAAGTGGACTTTATTATTGGATTTTTTATCGTGTCGCTTAAAAATTTAGATTTAGCTAAACACAAATCTTTTAAAATAATATTTGACATAAGTACGGTACTCTAGCAAAGGAGTATGAAACCTGTATTTTTTCAAACTATATAATTCGTATAGTCTACTAAATTGGCGACATGTCCAAGCATCTATATTTCCGTGCTATATCTTAGTCAAATATTAATGTATTTAAATTTATACACTTATCCTTCTGAAATAAATATAAATCTAAATATTTTTCAGAAAACCACATCAAAATCCATTGTGCAGTTTAAAACAAAGCTGTCTCACAGACAGACACGAAAAGTGACTTGGTTTTACACTATGTCTTCTTTTACCTAGCCTTTTCCTATGTTAGTGTCAGCTTCCTGTCTTACCAGATTCAGCTTAGTGCGGGGAGCAGTCAAAAGTGGTGCACGTGTGTGCGACTGCCTGTCTGACCTCCACAACCCAGTTACTGAGTAATACATTACCCCTTGATAACTTTTATACTGTTTTAAGTTACGTTACGTACTTAATATTGCCAAATAATCAGGGATACCTATAGATTTCAATAAAACAAAACTGAATTATAATTAAGACACGATTTATTTAAATGATTGTGATAATAAGACAATGAGAACGACAAAAATGAAAAAAAAACACATTAAATGACTTAAAGTACAACATTTAAAACGGTCATAAATAAGTTTAAATACTTAACACAATACTGGTTGAAACAAAAATATTTGATTAAAGTAATCAAAGACAAAAAAAAAAATCACAGACATTATTTATGGTGAACTATAAAGGGCCTATGCAGACTGCAGACAATCCGCGACGCACTTTATTGACCTTCAAGAGGTAACACAAAAATTATGCAGACCGAAAATCACGCGCCGCAGATCCGACATCAAAAAAATCTATAGTCTGCATAGGGCCTTAAAAATAAAATACGTCACACAAAATTAAGTACATAAAGTACACAGAAATATTTTGGAATGCATTAATACTAATATCAATACTAGAAGACAACCATTTGGTTATGATCAATTTGCTAAAGTGATTTAATAACTAATATTTTCTCTCTAAACAGGCAAACAATTTGTTCTGCTACATTAAGTTACGTCTAAGTCATGGCTAAGCCACTTATTTACTCGATCTACTTAGAATCGGTCGACAGCTGTACTTGATAAGCTCTAGGCAGCTTTTTTTTTTTAAATAAAAGGGCCCATACATGAAAGCTTGTGAATTTTTTTTTCTATTTTGGAACGTTTTTCTAAGATAATTAACGCCATAGGCCTGTATGTAAAATTAATTTGTTCTAAATACTGTACTAATATATTTTTTTCTAATTTACTTACATACGTAACTGGCGGTGAATTGCGTAAATCGGTGAAAAACAAAATAATCCTAATCTAAATATTTAGATAATGTTAAACCTTTACTTAAACACACTTTATCATTTATCGTCACATGCAATCCTAATCATTACAAATCAAAAATTAAGTGCATTAAAATTATAACTTAAAATAATTTTATGAAGTGTAGACATTCCCTGTCTAACCAGTCCCTTTTATCAGTTCACTTTGCCCCTAAGAAAAAAATTGCTTTTCAATTAATACTCTAGATGTTACAATAGGGATAATTTGCCCACATCACCCTAAAAAACCTTGGAACATAATTTTACCAAGATCAGGCTAACCATAAATTCTTTTTGCCAGTCAACTAAGGCGTTGCTTACGAGCTTGAACTCAAATTCATTATTATATGAATATATTTTTTTTGCCGAACTGCAGGGTGCTTAATTTAAAAGCTGGTGATTGGGTGCAATAGGTACTCAAGAGCTGTAAGTTGTCCTACCATAAGACATCTTAGCATCATGTTTACGTCCAAGCGTGCTCCGTAGTGAATAGGATGTGATCTACACTGTGCATGCGGTGCCTTGCATGGCAGGGATGTAGAGGTGATCAGACGGGCCCACTTTCTGCCAGTGAAGAGACTTGGACTTGATTGTCACTGGTTCCTGAAAAAAAAAAAGAAAAGAAATCGTTAGTATAACTTTTTTGATATCCTTTCGTTGTCTGTGGAAGGCGTGCGTTTTGAATCTCGAGTTTCAAGGGTTTGGCAAATATTCAAATACGGAATATTATTTCTATTGTGCTGAAAGAATGAGATCATATTTTATAAAATTAGCTCGAGCTTTATAAGTCTTTACGATGCTGGTCCTGGAAAATTGTTAGTACGATATTCAAATATGACGCAGCGCGTCGTCGGTGCGCGGTGGGTGGTCTCGACTGCATTTCGATACCAAGCGAAGTTAATTACACGTGCGTAGTGTGCCCGTGAACAGGAATAGAATGGCTGCTTTATATACATACTTATCATAGGGTAGGTACCTGAAGGACAAGGCACAGGGGTAAGTTCAATAGAATAGAGTGGTATTATTATGTATTTATTTTTAAAGTATTTATTATAGCTAAGTACACTTAATTTTATAGTAAGTTAGTTTTAAACAAAACAATATGTTTTTACAAGGTAGGTATAATAGGTAAGTAAGTAAGTAAGTATACGTATTTTTTTAAATAAACCAAAAATAAATGCCTTCTTCTTCAAACAAATCTTCCATTTCACGCTAATTTTTGCATTAGATGTAGAGTAGATATGGAGTCTAGCTAGAGTCCTTCGTTCAGCACCTCCAATTCTGCATCATGAATGGCAACAAAAACTTTTTGCTTCACTTCCAACTGCAGTCTCTGTGGTAGTCTTTTCACAACAGCAGCCATTGCAAAAAAAAATGTGTCTATGGGATCATTTTTTTGTATTGCCTTGGCCTCCAGGTAATTTTGTAGAATATCTTCGACGGTTGGTGTTACATCCCTCGATGACGATGGTGCTGAATGTGGAATAGCAGTCGATACTATGGACATTGGCTCGATTTTAATCGGAGGAGCTGTCGTTATTTCATCGAAATCTAGAGCTATGTCGTCCGAGTACATCTCTTGGTTGGCATAACTTTCAGTTGTACCACTACTTTCCGTGGCCGTTGTATTTTCATTATTGGCCATAAAACTCGAGTTCTTTATCTCATCGTAGTATTTCACATAAGGTTTTAGAAATTCTAAGTCCCATTCGTACTTTAGGGGACGTCGTTTGGCAGCTGCAGACTCGCTTTTTTCGCGGGTTTTTAAAGCCTTCCTAAAGTTATCCCTGAGTCGCTTCCATTTGTTTATACACTGCTGAACTGAAAAGATACAAAACAGACATTAATTTATTGGCGTTACTTCACAGACGTGATAAGTATCGGCCATATAATAGCAAAAATACCTAGTAATTAAAACGAAAAGTAAATCGATTTAGATTTATTACAAGCTTTTATTATAGACGCACAATCTGTTATCATTGATTCAGTACATGACATGATTCTGGAGGCCCTGCGTCAAAATTTTTCATCGGTTTAAAAAAAAAAACAGGTGTTCCTTGGCGGCGTAGGTTTTGTAACAGATTTTTTTTTTCAATCATGTTGGTACCTACTGAATCCATGGTAACAGGTTGTGCGTAGATGTCCCTGCACTTACAAAAAGTTAAAATAAATAAATATTCTTACTTGAAATTCCCATTTCGAGACTTATTTCCTCCCATGCGTTTTGTTTGCTGTGTTTGTCGCTATATTTACGCGAATTAACGTTGTAAAGACATTCATGATATTTTACTAAAGATATAAGCTTTTCATCGATATCCATTACTTAGATTTGAGAATATTGTTGACGTCAGTCAAGTTGACTTTTTACAACGTGAATGACTCAAACAAAATGGCGGCCGGTCTGCGGTGCGCGGGAAGAGCCGACGGCATCCGAGCGAATCCGATCGAAAGCCGCGGCAGCCGGGAGCACGCGACCCAGGTACCGGCCCGCTGCTACCGATTGTATTCCGCAGAATGTGCGGTGGTCGGTGGAACGCGCAGATTCCTAGATGTCATGGAAATATGAACTTTAAACAATGAGTAGACGATTTAATTTCCTTTGTTGCATAAAATTCGCGCTGGTCGGTTAATAGTTTGTTAGGTCAGTTTTGTATAAGGCGAGGTCTGAATACACAAGTGAATTGTGAATTTGCGCTATTCAAATTGTAAATGAATAAGTACCTACTTACTACTTACAGACTGAGGAACTAAGTTAGATTACGTACCTAGCCCGCGGTGTGGCCTGCGCTTTAGGAAGTAAGTGCCTAAATAATATGCCACCAACGAATAAATAACAGGGATACAATTCAAGTTGACACAGCACTTTGTGATTCCACCGTGACATAGACAAGAATGTAATCTATTATGACTAGATTTATGACTGATATAGATCTATTTAGGTCTAAGTACCTACCTACTGAACCTTTACCTACAGCACCATAATTGTGTAACATAATATCAATCAGAATCTGATTTTGAAGGATTATTCCTAATCCATTGCTTCATAATTATTTTCGAAAATAATGTCTGCTCAACAACGTAAATAACGCAATGTATGTTGTTTGCCGTTATTTTATTAGTCAACTAGCTGCGCCCCGCGGTTTCACCCGCATAAGTTTTGATCCCGTGGGAAAATCGGGATAAAAAGTATCCTATGTCCTAATCTATGTAATGGTCTACCCATGTGCCAAATTTCATCCAAATCCCTTTAGCCGTAAGAAACATACAAAAAATCAAATCTTTTCTCTCTCAATATTAGTTTAGAAGAAAATGTGATTATGATCCAACAACGTATAGCTTACTTACGTATCACAATAATATAATAACCACCCAACTAATAATTTTATACATTAAATTGTGTCAATAACCTAGTGAACAACATTGTTCGAAAGTAAGACCTTTCATTTCTCGAAAGAGTCTCGAAAAATCGGATACTTTATCGTTCGGTTCCATGGTGTAATGGTTAGCACTCTGGACTTTGAATCCAGCGATCCGAGTTCAAATCTCGGTGGAACCTGTCTCTTTTTGTAGATTATTTTCAATGTTGTTCGACAAGCGATAACGGAGTGAGAATTCAATGAATGGTTTGTAAACAATGCTGTAACGAATCGTTTAAAAACCAAGTTGATGTGGAAAGTTAGAAGTGCGCATTGGATCTTATGTCAAAACATCGATTCAACTAGCAATGGTTTTCAATCATGCAAGAATGCTTCACTGAATTTTCTATACCTACACATTTTCGAGTCGATGGTAAATATGTAAATGTATTATGTTAAATGAGTTGGGCCCAGTAGATGGCGCATTTTCTATACTATCCTCTATGTATGAATTACTTAAACAAGATCAATATTTTTTCTATGTATTTTTTAAATCGATAATCGAGGGTCGTGACTGCTCGATAAACGAGTAGAATTTAGTAACAAAATACGTCGTAATAAATTAGCAGTTCTCATCCTGTTTTCGTATAAATAGGCAATTTGTTAGAAGTCTGGGTTTTTCCAGCAATAACTTTGAAATTGCACAAAATAGCCGATGAGTAGTTTTTCTAGTAATTTCCAAGTTGGTTTTCCTTTATTATTGTAATGATGTTCTTATAAGGCAATTGGCATTATGATTAATGGCTGCGTTGTTTATAAAAACCTTACTGCTTAAGCTGCCTTCGGGGAGGCCATAGAGCAACACGGGCCACCGGCGGACCGTGTTGCTCTATGGGGAGGCCTATCTCCAGCAGTGGACGTCTTTCGGCTGAAATTAATGAATGAATGGATGAACTGAAATAATGGTGAAAACATTTATTTACTTTTAGACTAGCTTCTGCCCGCTACTTCGTCCGCATACAATTTCTTGTTCGTCCGACCCACCCCGTCGCATCGCATTCGAATTACCCCGTCGCATCGCATTCGACCCACCCCGTCGCATCGCATTCTTCCCACCCCGTCGCATCGCATTCGACCCACCCCGTCGCATCGCATTCGACCCACCCCATCGCATCGCATTCGACCCACCCTGTCGCATCGCATCGCCTGCCCGTACTTCTTCGTTTTCGCTCGGCGTTCTTTCTGACTTTGTTTGTTTATGCTAGACTCCTAAGGGCCCTAGCGTGATGTTAAGTAGCCTATAGCGTCTCTCAAGACTTAGGCTATCAAATGCAAAAAGAATCCGACTGGTAGTTCCAGAGATTAGCGCGTTCATACCAACAAAAAAACTCTTTAGCATAATAAATTCTTCTCCATATTATGTAGTATAACTTCGAGGTCTGAATCGCATTAGAATTCCCACTATCCAGGGACTATGCAAGAAAAACTAACATACTTAATTATGTACATACCGAATGCCTATTAGCGACTATCGAATGTAACTTTTTGCGCATGTCTAGTCCACAAACTCGACAGTCTTTATTAGGCGTACGATATCGATTTGTATCGTTAGTGTTACCTCTCCGTTAGCCAAAAGGTAGGTAGGTAACAACAATAATCGATATCTTAACATGCGACGAGGTCTCTAAGCGAGGACTCGAGGAGGTAAAGTCATAAAACAATACGTAATTATTGCTTTACTACGATGAAAAATGATTTTCATTTTTTCGAGTTATATTGCGTACCTATCACAATTTGTTGAAATGTTTTCTTATAATGAAATCATTTTGTTTTGATCATTTTGATTGCGATTTGAGTGGTTGGATGGCCTTTGTACACTTTTTTCTTGCCGTGGAAAACTACGGTTTATACGCCGTGGTGGCACGGTCGTCAGTGTTCTAAGGAAGTTAGTAGACGACACGGCGCGGCGGTACTACGCGCCGTCGTCATCGTATACCATGGAACCGTGTCTTAAACAAGGTCACACAATTATTCTGCAGCGCGGTTAACACGCCGTACCGTGATGAAACAGTGCCGTTTACAAAGGGGCCTTTTATAACTGCGCATTTATAGTACAAGTTAGGCATGAATTGATTATGATTAGCACACAAATGAAAAACAGTAGGTATCTAATATAGGTAGGAAAACAATTAACGCAAATACGGAAATGGCTACTTTAAATCAAATAACAGTGCATACGATCTACTTATTATAATTTACATGAACATTTGATACTTGAGCAAAGTTCGTAATAACTATACAGGGTGACAGGGACATCGACGGCACGGTTGGCGCAGTGGTTAAGCGATTGACTGCTGCGCTGCGTGTCGCGGGTTCGATTCCCGCACGGAACAAATCGATGGCAGCAAAGTAGACACGGACATCTACATTTTTGCGAAAATGCTTTTTTTACAAAAATGAGCTTATTTCAACCCTATCTACAAGTCTGTATTAAAATTATTTCAAATTTCAAAATAATTACGAAAATCTGGCACGTAAATAAGGACATCTACACTCGATTTTAAAAAGACATCACAGTAGAAACGGACATTTGAATTTGTCCGCCTTTACTTCGGAGTTTTGACAGATGAATGAAACGTCAACAAAAACATCAGTCACTTGTCACATTCTAGCGTGTACAGGTCACATATTTTCGTGCCTTTTTATTGAATTAACATTGTCAGCCGCATTATACCTTCAATTCGTTATTAAAATATCAGTTAATGTTTGAAAATGAGTGCCTAAAATCATGGTATCTTGGTGGGATTAAATTTTGTTGACACAAAGACATTAAGTCCTTGTATTTCCGCCATGGGATCTGGAGGCGATAGTCCTCGCGCGCCTGCATGATTGGCGCGCGGAGGCACTACGCCGGGGGGAAACTCTGCACCCGCGGTAAATCGCTGCGGAGCGGACGGACCTCCGGCGCGATCTCATGGCGGAATGGAAGGCGCGACTATCACAACCCAGCGCAGGGCACGCCACGATAGTGGCGATAAGACCCCTCTTTGAGGAGTGGCGAGAGAGGCGTCACGGCGTTCTCACGTACCGCCTGACGCAGGTCCTCTCCGGACACGGATGTTTCGGGAGGTTCCTGCACATAATCAGGCGGGAGGAGACGCCCGGGTGTCACCACTGCCAGGATCGCCCGGAGGACACGGTGGAGCATACGGTGGAGGTCTGCCCTGCTTGGGCGAAGCCCCGCCGTGTCCTCGTAGAGGCGATCGGCAACGGCGGCGACCTCTCGCGTACGGCCCTGGTGCAAGCCATGGTCCGGGGCGAGAGGGAGTGGGAGGCAGTCACCTCCTTCTGCGAAGCAGTCATGCTAGGCCGCCGCGGGAGACGCTCCGGGCGTCGGGAGCCGCGTGACGACTCCCGGCCACCGTAGGCGCGGGCCTGCGGGCGGTGTTTATTGATAATAATAAAATGTTAAATGCAAAGTAAATAAAGACATCTACAAAATTTGGTCAAAAAAAGAGGAATACTGTTTGCATGTTGCTTAGATTTTCTTTAAATATCCTTAAAAGTATTACTGGAGATTATTATCTTAGTTTATTAGATATTTTAAACGAAATGGGCACTTTTTTATCACAACGTTTAGACGGATAACAGGCAGATGTCTTCTTCTACGTTCAAGTTTTTTCAGAGTAAAAAAATACATCTACATTATTTCAGAAAAACAACGATATAGCGATAAAACTTAATACACAATTCACAAAGAAGGTTATTTCAATGCATCATAGAAAATTTCATGTTAATCGGTCAATAACTCTCAAAATGGCCACTATTTTTTACTAAATCAGCTCTCCTGTAAAATTGCGATTTTGTAGATGTCCGTTTCTACTTTGCTGCCATCGAAATATTTGTATGACCTACAATTACTTGTTCCGGGTCTGGCTGTTTGTGTATGTGTGTTTATATGTCTGTAAACGCACCCACGACACAGGAGAAATTCCTAGTGTGGGGCAATGTTTTTATTTAAAAAAAAAAAAAAAAATCCACCCGTAAACTGTCATCATGAATCCAGCATATGATTTGCCCCCTGGTGTCCGACAAAAAAATTTAAACTTTTCCACCGCCATGAAATTTAAAAAAAAAATTGCTTTTCCATACATTTTGACCGCGTAGGTCATAGAAATGTAAAAGACGATTTTTTTTACACTAGCTGGTCTAGAATCATGTGCTGAATTCATGGTGACAGTTTGTGCGTCGGTGCCACCTGTATTAATATTGATGACGAAATCACGTTTATTTATTGTTATTGTCTCGATTTTTATATTTAAATCAAACAAGTCAGCCAAAATTGCTAATTGATGTTGGTCATTAAATTCAACACGGTTGACAGTTACATATAGCATGGCAATCGGCCAATCAGTGCCTTTCTATCGAGACACTCCTTGCACACGTCTTTGTAAGTCAACACATGACTTGTTGTGGAGATAGAACCAATAAGATTATTTATAAAAAACTTAATGCCAAAACTTCTTTTCATTGTTGCATGGACTATTTTCATCAAAATCAATATCAAAGGTTATTTATTCAAACTAGGCTAAGAATCAGCACTTTTTGGACGTTAAAATAACATAAGACAGTCTCCCCAAAACGCCTGCTCTTTACTACTTCCTAGCGCTATAGCTGGGAAAAAGTGGCGCAACAAACTCCCCAACAGCACAGCTGAGTTAGAAGAACAATCTTAATATATATAAATCTCGTGTCACAATGTTTGTCCTCAATGGACTCCTAAACCATAAACCACTTAACCGATTATAATAAAATTCGCACAACATGTGCAGTTTGATCCAACTTGAAAGATAGGATAGCTTACATCTCAATTTATGATCGCAATATTATTTAATTGCAATTTCATTTTCCCATATAAACTGTTCTACCTACTTTCCTGTCAAACATTTGACGATCGTCCCTTCGGTACGCTAGACTCGGGTCCACTCGAATTGAAGCACGTATTAAATTAAGGGTTTTGAATAGTGTAGGAGTAGGGTAGAAGTAGGGTAGGAGTAGGGTAGGAGTAGGTTAGGAGTAGGGTAGGAGTAGGTTAGGAGTAGTGTAGGAGTAGGGTAGGAGTAGTGTAGGAGTAGGGTAGAAGTAGTGTAGGAGTAGGGTAGGAGTAGCGTAGAAGTAGGGTATGAGTAGTGTAGGAGTAGTGTAGGAGTAGGGTAGGAGTAGTGTAGGAGTAGGGTAGAAGTAGTGTAGGAGTAGGGTAGGAGTAGCGTAGGAGTAGGGTATGAGTAGTGTAGGAGTAGGGTAGGAGTAGTATAGGAGTAGGGTAGGGGGTAGCACACCACGCGAACGAAGTAGCGCCGGGCAGCTAGAAATAATTTATATGGCAAAACAACGTTTGCCGGGTCAGCTAGTGTTTTATTAAACCAGGAGTTGCGTTGAGCTCATATTCAGCAAAGAAGTTATCTACTAAATAATTATGATCATTCAGATTCCGTAGTTAATGATTTTCAGGAGTGAAACCGTTCTCTCAACTTATTTGACGTTTCCGTCCGTGCCGGTATGTCTTCCAAGTTTATCTTGGACACTTCCAACTCAGTGGCTTTCAATAGTTTTATCACCACGTTCAGCGATATTCAAAGAAGATTTCGCTTCATTAATTTGTATTTCAACACGTGCGGCGGTGGTGCGGGCTCGCAGCGTTAAAGATCGAAATAGAATTACTGCACTTCCTAGTGAACGTCAATTGGTTCACTATACTCTAACACTGCTTCTCCTATGTTTTGTTTTTTATTTGTGTGCTACGTGGCACTCAAATAAAACTAAAAAGGATAGCCAGTCCTATTTCAGTGGGCTTGGTATAGCCAGATAAATAAAAAGTGGATAGCTAAAATAACTGTGCAGATTTTCCAGTCCTTGACAAATGTGGTCTTATAGTGTATTAGGCATGGTCTGGATCCTTTTTGCTACTGTCCAGAATCTGTTACATGGCCCTGCATTGTTAGACTCACATAAAAGCCTAATAATACCGTAGGCATAATGTTTGGACTTTAAAAGAGACCATGACCATTGAGTTTGGTTCGACATTTCTTCTCAGGGATCAGCCAGGTCAGGTAGGAAATGCCGGCGCAAACTAGTTTTAAAATATTGACCAACCAACAATAGATCTTTTATGACACTTTTACACGTCACTATTTTAGTGACGTGTAAAAATATACATTTCATTTCGTTACTGTAAATAAGCACTAGTTTAATGTTTTATTTCTTGATTTCTATATCACTTTGAGTCCATTTCGCAATCATTCTATTGAAATGAAACATCTGTATCGATTGCCATACAGTGAAAGCTTTTAACTGAAACGAAACAGGCACTTTACTTTGTGTAAATTATTTATTCAAATTAGGCTGAGAGTCAGCACTTTTTGAACGTCAAAATTACAAAAGACCCCCAAAAACGCCCGCCCTTCACCACTTCCTAGTGCTATCGCTGGGAAGAAGAAGTGGCGGAACAAACTCCCCAGCAGCACAGCTGTCTGTTCAATTAAAAAAAAAAGCTGGCGTCTGTACTATCATGGACTATAATTTACGCTCATAAATCGCTGATTTTCAACCCAATACAGGTAACAGTTAAGACTTGATATGTATTTTTGGCAATAGTGAATTCTGAAGAACTAAGTGCACATGCAGTAGGTTTATTAGTTGATAATAGAATATTTCCAGTAGCAAGTGTCGCTGATAACGTAATCCTATACGTAAGTGCTGTTTATTGTTGCAATTAAATCTTTTATCTTACCAGGATTGTTAATAGCTACTGTATTTAATGCAGTACAATAAATAATACTAAACATCGTCTTATAAAAACAAAAGACAATTTCCTAATGCAAATATTGTTTTTTTTTTTAAATTATAAATTGGTAGGTATCGTATGGACAAATTTATGGTTGATTATATTTTATGAAATTCTGAGATGCGAGTTGTTTTTCTAATGTCTACCTTATGAGTATGACCACAAAACCGTGAAGTCCTTAGTTTTAAATCACCGCTACGGCGCAAACCAAGCAATTTGGAAAAATAAGAAAAAAGCAATTTACCATAGCAATCTATACAATAGACTTCCTGAAAGTATAAGGAAGTCTAGCAGTCAAGAATTGTGTAATATCGACAGTTTTTTGGCAAAATACTAAATCGGACTATATTGAGGAAATCGTAAATAATAAGTATATCTACTTTGATAAGGTGAAATGCTTATTGCCAGCAACATATATAATTATATACCAATAAATATTACCTACTTCTCATATCAATATAATTAATAATTTTGGCAAGCTTCTAAATACTAAAATGTTTGATGCCAGGTAAATTCTTGGAGTTAAATCGTCAACCCGTGGGCGTTTTGCCAAATATACTGACTTTGAGCTCCAAAGTGAAACAGAAATTAGGTTTAGACGATTTGCAGACACGCGTAAATAAGAATATCTTGAAGCCCAACAGAATCATGTTGGTACTGGCGTTTTCAATAAGATCAATGTACGCAGCAAGGATGATTCACGCAAACTTTCTAAAGACATGGCTAAAGAATTGAAACAAAACACAACAAACACTCGTGATTAATGATAAAAATGGTGCGTGACTGAGTTTTAAGGAAGACATTCGTTGATCGAATGTCTTCCTTAAAACTGAAGATGACGAAGTACAGCTCAGCTCGGTGAAACATGAATCGATCTTAATAGAAGAATATTTTGCAACAACAGTAGCCATTACTACTAAAATAAATATGTATACTGCTAATGCTTTAGTAAAATGAGCAAAACTGACTGCATTACATTTAAATCTACTCTATGAGAAGTTATGAAATCCACACAATCAAGAGTTAATACACATGAATAACATTTTCATTCTTATTTACGACTTTATGCTTCACACCACTTACGATTTCCATTTAATCCAGGCTATAGTGTATTGGTACAGACATCTGCAAGGAAACAGACGTAAATTGAAGAGGAACGTAAATTGATCTTTATTATACCTTTCATCTTTGGAGTGCGTAGGGGCAATTCATATAACAATATTATCGATATGTTTATCGACTTGAAGACTATGTTTAGTCTGAATTACGTGAAACAATGCAGACTTCGAGAAATATATTGAAGTGACTGCATTGAAAGAACCTAGACTATCTATGTAGGATATGAATCAATAGTTTAGTAGAGATAACACCAAAGCGATTGTTCGAAAACTAGTTGATTATGCGGAAAATCACACAATAGTCGATAGGTTAAGGTCGTCGAGTCAAGAGCAAGATTTGTGTTTTTGTTGCAACTTCAGTTCTTTTCCTGATGATGTAAACGAAACTAGGATATGACCAGTGAGTGTGTTACTAGATAGAACACGATTCGGACAAAGATACTGTTACTAAAAGTTGGCCTAAGTAAGATATATAGCAAAATATTGAAGTGACTTCCGTTTGTAGGAATACATATTTCATCATACATATTATATCTCTTTCCAGAGCTGTGTCAAATGGTTGAGCAGAAGCATCTCCAAAATTAAAGAGAACCATTCATACGTTTGGCAAATATTCTACACAAATATAACGTCCACTTTGACACAGTTACATCCTCAGAGGCATAGACCGCATGTCGGTCGTGTGATCGTGTCGTGACGTCACTTATCGTTTCTGGGTCAGGTTTAACTCGGAACCAAATCATGATATCGGATAATGATACGACAATAAGGCTTCTATTGAATAAGCTTTTCGTAGTTCAATCGACTTTATAGGGAACATACTGTTTGTGAAAGTTACGTGGAGCATACTGAAGAAGATCGGACCCAAAAACTAGAATACATGTAAGAAATGTAGGACTTGTTGCAGCGGACCAATTATAAGACCTAGAAGGACTCCAAAGACGCTATAGTGCAGAAAACATGTCAGTCAGAAATCAAATCTTCGGTCTCGTTTCGGTTCTGTGTATGATATGAACTAGACCACACCTTGAATTAATTGGTTCAATAGAAGCCAATCACAGTCAATCACGTCGGTCAATTCACGTAGAATTGAATAATAATTATCATTGGGTCCTCTTCTGAATAAGTCCACCAGTTAACCAGTCTTCCTCCGAATATAAGATATGTATTGCGTTGTACTGTAACTCCACTAGCTTTCTTACTATCTACTTATCTAACTACGAGCGAAGTTGCGGTCGAAGACATAGGCTCAAATATACATACTTTTGATGTAAAAAATGTAATACAACAAACTATTTTTGTACCGAGAGTTGGATGTTTTCCTCGAGGTCACGCGTGGTGTTAACGTAATGAGCTTATACATAGATCACTCACATTGTGCATGATAGTACTAACGAGCCTACCCGTATGAAAACCATACAAGCGATAAACAAAACCAGCTCCTGCATTGTTCAACAAATTGTCAACTGATGTATGTATAGTAAATTGCCTTAAATTTAAACGGCGCCGACTCAAAATTATTTGGGTATACTTACATTAGTTATAGAACTTAGTTATTATGGTTAAATAAAAAAGGTTTATTGTTTTTTGCTTTCCAGTTTTTTTCGGTGGTTTAATTTTTTGGTTAAAAAGTTTTTATTTTATAATTTTTTATGGCTATAATCTACTAATTGTTTGCCAAAGGGCAGGCATATGTAGCACTGAGTAGAGTAATAATACACAACTCAGCATTCAAATCTGTGAGTGCACAATAAATCACCCCTATTTTCCCACCCATAGGGTTGGATTTTTTGTTTCTAATTTATATGCGTCCAACTTTGGGGTATACCCTTTCCAATAAAAAAAGAATTATCAAAATCGGACTACTCTGTGAAAAGATATGCGTGGTCATAAATAAAATTTAAAAAAATATACGCGTCGACTTGACAACCTCCTCCGTTTTTTTTCGTCGGTTAAAAATAGATGACTCGATCGAACTTTGGAAGGTTTGTTGTAAAAAAAACCATGTTCGGAATGGCAGTGGTTCGAGAGATTGCGTTTTAACCCAACGATTAATTAGAATAACGTTTCGTGATTGATTCCTTGAAAACAAGCATTTTAATGCCATTTAACTATGCTGATGCATAGTACCTACAAAACAATTAATATCGTCAAAACGCTTTCTAACAGTAAATGTATCACAATCAAGTGCAGCCAATGGAAAATTAACGTAATTATCACCCGGTGCATTCATGGCAATGAGACCACGTTACCGTATTATTGGTAAATGGTCGCGATAAGGCGAGAAAATCAAACAATGTGTCATTTTCAGGACGGTATCGCACAGAGTTTTAATAAGTGGATGATTCAGACTCGTTTTCTTCAGAACGCTATCAGTTTCGAGGGATTTCTCGGTATATTGCGATTCGCGAAGTTGAAAGGAAATTTACAATCATATTGTGATTGTCAACTTTATCAATTAGATCGATTTTGATTTCTCGATAAGCTGCTGCAGCTTCGCGAACTATTAACAGAGTTATATTGATACTACTGAACTACTGATCATCCATTTAAAATGTTCTAAGTTAAAATAACGTTATTGAATTCCAAACATGATTGATTAACTTTGAGCTGACTGGTATCCACAGTTACTTCAGGAAATTACAAGCTCAAGTGCCAGTCTATCTTGGCTTAACACTCCTACTCTAATTAGTCACACTACAACACATCAAAGGAAAGGACCAGCTAAACTACCAGTAGTAAAACTACTCTAAAGACAAAACAATACGCTCGCTGCTCATTATTCAAAGCGAGTCTAAAGAGAGGTTATACAAGGAACTGGTTCCTCTATGGTGCTCGGTAGCTACGGCTTTGTAACCACATGTTTACTTCGCAAAACTAACACCGGTATTTGTTTTGATGACACTTTCAAGGACATTTTTACAGTTTAAGATGAAGCGATGTTATATCCGATGATATAACATCGCTTCATCTTAAACTGTAAAAATAGAAAAATTACAAAAGACCGTCCCCCAAAAAAACTTGATAAATGACGATTCATTTATCAAGTTTTTTTGGGGGACTGTCTTTTGTAATTTTGACGTTCAAAAAGTGCTGATTCTCAGCATAATTTGAATAAATGACTTCTGATTTTGATTTTGAGTGTATACGGATTAAAGACTCAGATGGATTACATAGTCAATCCATCCAAAATCAATTTGCCTAGCCTTTTCGGTCGGCTTCCAGTCTAACCGGATGCAGCTGAATACCAGTATTTTACATGGAGCGAATGCCTATCTGACCTCCACAACCTAGTAACTAAGTAAAACGATACCCCGTGGTGAGACTGGTTGCCAGAATTTTGGGCTTCAGACTATCAGTAACGACGGTTAATCTACCTGTAGGAATACACCGCCACAAATAGTGGCAGGATTATCGATCGAATTGTGTTGTTATTGTCGGTGTTTATTACACTATTATGTCTCCCATGAAGGACTCTGCAATACCTTTAGAGATAGCAGCGACCTTCTCGTTCAAACTGTAGAAAATACACGACATTAAAATAGTTCTTACCTTAGCAATAAGTTTTCCATCATCTCCAATCAGGAATTCTTCCAGGCCAAAGACGAGAGGTGAAGCGTTTCCAAGATGGAATATCCTGGAGGAGGTCCCTCTTGTTACTCTGAACTCGATGGTCTTTGCCATCAGTACACTCGTGATCATGTACACTGATTTCTTGCCTTCCAAATCTGGAACAAAGAGACAGGTACTTTATTAGCACCAGTAACTTTATGCAGATTATGTTTTGAGAAAGTTATAGGGTTTAAATGATGGACGGTGGAATTTATGAAATTGACAATTCTCGAAATAATATTTAAGGTCTGAGCATTAGATTACAAACAATTTGAACGGCTGTTCCGCTTCTGAAGCTAGTCATAATTTTTAAACTAAACTAATTAATGATAAGCGAAACCGCGTCGCCAGTTTGTTAAGCTATTTTAAACAACACCTCTGATAACTCTGCGCAAATAAGATAATACAATCAATAAGATCGATTTACGATAAAAGTTGATAGACACGCCCCCCAAAATTAAAAATAACAAGAAGTATTTACAAAGTCTTAAATGGCGACCTTTGAATTTTCGTCCGGTCACCTATGTTAGCTCTTTGGACGACCTGACGATGAAGGTTGTTAATCTGTCATGATAGTGTCTATACTCTATAAATTACGCATAGGTACCTTTGTTATTTTCAACGTCCAAATAGATATTGTTAACGAGATCCTTGTCTTTGGGTACGGAGGTTCGAGAGAAGTTCACCATGATAACTCTAACTTTGTTCTTGATGGCTTCATCTTGTAATGTGATCTGTAAATAAAATTACTGGTTAAGCATAGTTTTTTAGTTAATATAGTTATAATCGTTGGTATGAGCTATGGGAGAACAATGGACAAGGACACTGCAGATATGGGCAAACTGATTATAACGATTGCGTCATTCAGTCTCCCGCAAAGTCTGTCTGTGGTCTGTGTCCCATTTGTAGACTAGTTCAATAGGCTTTATTTAAATATTATGTTACTTTCTCTACTTTTCTGTTTACTGTTATATACATATGTTGCGAAAATCTTCAGAAATGAGAGCCCTGAATCAAAGGAACAGACTTTCGAGAATTCCTGAAGAGTAAATTGTATATATTACACACGTGGTTTTTATCTAAACTCTCAAAGTGTTTCCAGTAGTGTTTTGAATTTATGCATCTCTGTGTATTTTCGTTTAGGTTACTCAGGTGTGAATTACAATGATTCTCGCTAGTCTTAAGTATCATGTAACAGGCCATTGACCAATACGACAGCAGTAGGTATAACAGGTTTTTTTTTTTCATCTAGCCTGGTGGGATCAAGGAACGGATTATTTTTTTCTTAACTTGGTTTGTATCGTGAATACGTGAGCGAATGAAACAGAACGCTGAGCTAAATAAAAACTGCTCAATGCTAATTAAGGATTTTATAGCCACAACTTCACTGCCTGGAATTGCAAATAAAATACGTGGACTTACGGGAATTTTTGAAAGCAAAGGAGTTCCTTTATTAAAAGAATGCTCGATAAAGATACTTTTCGGAAGCAGGGAGAATAAAGTGTTTTTGTGGACATTGGACTTATTTCAGAGGGCTTGTAAACACATAGATTTAGATAGTAAGTTTGTTGCCTATATATAACAATATCGGATGATATAAATCACTAACGACACAATTTAAACCGATAACGATTGAAATGCAAACGCAATGCAGATAAGATTAAAATATATTTTTGTTTGAAAGGCTTTAGATAATACACTGTAAGACTAAATAATGGTAAAACGCAGGTTTTTGTCACAGTCAATAACAACAAGAGATAGTGGAAGTTCTAATTTGTTTGGGATTTGATACGAATTCTTTCCCTAGTAAGAATTTGCAAGACTGAAGTAAAAATTGATGATCCTCTTCCTCTAAAAATAAATATTATTAACAGATAAGCCTATTTCCTGTAATTTTCTACATTGACGACATGATGATTAAATTATCAACCCACGCATAACCAGCAGTGCGATTCTGTAACCTAACTTTTCACGGTGAAGCGCTTATTACACTATCCAATTTAAGGAATGCTAACTAGGAATACTCTAACTAAGAAATCGGAAGCTAGTGATTACACTACACTAAATTGGATTCTAAATCGTACACAATTTAGGAAGTAGTGCGGTTGGACCTCCAATTTACACTAAATTGGATACAATCAGTTCTAACTGCGATTACATCTGCCGATTTCCTAGTTAGCATTCCTTAAAATTGGACAGTGTAATAAGCGCTTTAGATTTTTACAGAATCGATCGGCAGTTTGCATCTATGCTGAGTGAGTAGAAACAAGCGAGCTCTACTAACCGTCCAAGAGATAACTACAAAAAGTGGTGTAAAAAATAATTCGCAACTTTTTTTTATAACTTCTGTGCTCTTGTTTAACATGCTATTAAACTAAACAGCAACACTATTTCATAAAATGCTATGCTTGCATATTCATGCCTTGGTAAAATGTTTGATTTACCAACATTAGGTAGCAGACCTTTGATTTTCTGAGGTTTATATATCAGGCGTTTTTGTTGGACCCAACAGCTACATTTACGGGAAACTAATCTCCTGTGGAAATAACGATTACGGCTGACTAAACTCACGTACGCACTTGCAAAATTGCACAACCCAACCGTTCTGCGTCTGACGGAATTAGGTCAGGACGATTGAATACCCAAACTGTTTTCTGGATAATTATGTTGTAGAAATATACATATTGTTAGGAATTAGGATTACCAACACGCAGTGCGCTGGCATAGTGAATCCTGGTCAATGCTTTTGTACTTCCTCGTACAGTGATACAAAGAAGGATAGGAGCCCACTTGCCCCGCAGTGGGACAATAAATGGCTTTCATAAACTTTCATTCTTCATTATTGGCAGTTCGGCCAGACCCTTTACGGAGAAGTTCGGATTATTAGACGAGTGATTTGTTGAGATTTTTTTTCTTTAAAAGGGTTAAATCTTTAAATAAGATTGACGGATGGAATGGAATGTGTGATTCTCACACGGAGAACAAATTGATGTTTGAAAAGACGTTTATTATGACCCGAATGCAACAGCAGCACTAATTGTGTTTACACTTGGCACAGCTCAAACTCACGTTTATTACAAGCTGATGAGGAAAATGATTCGTGTTTTAATTATTTGCATGCAAACATGTATTTGTTAGATAGGGTGTAGTAGTACCTATTAGATAGCACAAAGTTTCCGTTGATGTTTGCAAGATAGACAAACAGGAGTGGGAATATGACCAGAACTGAAGGAGACTGTGTAGGAATAAAAATAAAAGAGCCTTTAGTGAAAGCTGCAAATGAGAAGCTAGATGTTTTGGGTTTTAGCGACAGTAAAAATACGGATAGCCTAACGACCGGCAGAGTAAGATGAAGAACTTGTGGATCAAGTACAGATACGCAACTTGGAAGAATCCAAGAATTGGCAAAGAGGGATTTTCTTAGAGTAGATAGGTATGAGGAACAGGGTGTAAAGTTCACTCTTCCTTCATAGAAAAAGGAGGATCCTTCGACCAGACGGGTGTAGCGTTTGGTAAGCAACTGCCCGACGATTGATGCTTGCGAGATACAGGATTTTGCGTGACTTTAGTGTGATGCGTAATCCGCACGTGGCGTTGTAGTTGCGGCCACAGTAGAATGATTTGAAAAGCTGTACTGCGTATTATTATACGCAGTACAGCTTCTAAAGTCGTATTATTACGTCGTAACAAAAATCTAATCAAAGTTTACGGGAGCGTTAAATTCAATACGCCGGGGACGTATTACATTTTACGCTTGTGTGATATTCTTGATTATATGGTGGGTATGATGGTTTGTTACATTATATTCCTATTACTTTCATGTACTAGAAATACCCTGTGGCCTCTAAATAAATGCCAAGGGTTCAGGGTATATTTAGCAGCACTTTTATAGGCTCAATTTAAGGACTGATGAAGCTAAGTTTTAGTAAATATAGGAAGAAGAATTCTTCCAAACTTAATGCTATTTGCGACTGAATTCATCTGAAAGTTTATTGGGTGTGGCAGCTCTAGTTTAATAATAAGGTAAAGCCGTAAGTAGATTTATTTTATTTATTTATGGATTATCTAAACTAATCAAAGTCTATAATTGATAAGGAAAATATGAAGTGTACTGATAATAGTTATTCCCCAAATTGTTTACAACACTTATCATTTTCTTCATCTTCACTTGCCGGGAAGTACCTAAGCACATGCTTAGACATGATTGATGATAGTTACAGTAATTGTAATAATTTTATGGCTACTTGAATGAAGATGTCTAGATACATAACTCGTACCTAACTTAGTAATTAGGCTAGATGGTTTTAGCTTCTTAGTCCATATAATATGTTGAAGCCACAGTAATTAAAAGGATGTTGACCTCGGGTTTCTGGGTAATAAAATAAAATACTTTATTATAGATACCATATAAATTACAGGTATAAATGTAGAATTTTACAAAGTGTGACACAATGGGTGGTCTTGTGGCTAAAAGCCATCTTTTAAAGACAACCTTTGGAGGGATTAAAAACGGGAAACGAGACACAATACTGTAGGAAGGTAGTCTGGCTTGCCTTTCAAAGGATTTATTCCTAAACTATGAATCAATCATATCTTCATATTCTCTAGTTTGTCAGTATGGAAGATGAGGCAACAAATTATGAATATGAAAATACAAGAGCGATTGCTCATGATGAGCATGAGCTATACATTGTTAAGAAAGGATGACATCAAAAAGAAATCAATGGTCACCAAGCCTTTGTAAATCCTTTGCCTTAACGTTTCCCTCAATTCCCAGGCTTTGTTTCCCTATAAACAATTGTCCTGTTCACACTAAACCATGGCAACTATGAACTAAACTCTTCCTTGCAAAACATGCTAATTACCCTCTAACTATGCCTAAAACCATCCGAATCTATTCACACCAATGAGCTAAACTTGTCCTAGTTATTTATATGTCTATATTAGCCGACTGGGTATAATTATTGCAGTGTAAATTATACTACAGGCCAGTAGGATAAAAGGTTTAAACAAATACAGCATAAAGTGACCTTCGTAATTAAACTAATGGTTTATGCATGACAGGCATTAGTTGAATGAATGCTGCATAATTTAACATTGATAATGTTGGAGTGTTCAACGTTGGCATGAAACATAGGTACTCCTGGGATTTATTTTCTACTAGCTTCTGCCGGCGACTTCAGGCGTGTAAAATTTCTTGCTGGCCCCACCCACCTTCATCACCATCGCATCGCATAGCCTGCCTGTGCTATTAGTTTGTTTTCGCATTCTTTCTTACTTTTTGCTCAGTTCCTAAGAGCCCTAGGGGATATTATATAGCCTAGCCTACCTCAAGAATTGGGCTACCGAATGCAAAAAGATGTTATCAAATCTGACTGGTAGTTCCGGAAATTAGTGCATTCAAACAAATCGTCGGCTTATTGCAAGAGGTCACTAAGTAACATATTCACTATTATGAGTTAAACGGTATTTTAGTTCGATTTAGCTAGTGGTTATGTTGATTTTCCCTCCTTAAATATAATTACGGAGAAATTAGTGAGTTTTTGCCTTTTGTAGAATGTGTCAACAGAAGTCCACTATAGATAAAAACGTATTATGTGATTTTTTGCAGTTAATGAGTTCTTGTAATAGGCCGACGAAATACACTACCTATTCAGCTTTAATACGTATTGATTGATTGTAGAGGTAGGCAATAAACATGCAATTGTTACTATAAAACACTGGCCAAATAGAGAGCTGTTCTAATGTGAGGATGAAAGGTGTAGAAAACTGACTCATTCATTGAGCAACACATCCAGAAAATATGTAAATTCAAAATGCTAATGCTGCATTAGAATTCAGCCTTCACTATGAGGTTGGATGTTCTTGTGATATATCTATAGGACAATAATTATTTAATTCATAATTAATATGACTACCAACTAAAATGTAGGTAAATCGCATTTTTGCCATAAAAACAGGACATGGACACACCAAGGTCAGATAAGGGTCAAATTTCGTAATCTGGGGGTGTAGAACTGGAACAATATGCTGAAATTTTGTAAGACAAAAGAAAGGTCCTTGATTTATCTACACTACTAACCTTTACGCTTTCATGCGGGAACTTGAAATCTTCCTCTTGAAAGTTGCCTTCCTCCAGCCATTCCACAAATTCGGAGTTTGATTTCTCTTTATTTACATTCTTCACCAACTCGCCGAGCGGTGTAAACATTTTACCGTTTGTTTCCTTCTCATTTGGAACGAACAGAGATGTAACTTTATACAAATCCGCTTCGGTAATATGAGGAATACACACCAACTGACTGCTGCCGATTTCGATCTCAATTTCGTCTCTGATAAACGGCCAAGCATCCTCCAACTTGAGTGACTTTAAGGTATCCAAGCTAACATCTTTACGGATCTCATGAGAATACAGCGATTTCACAACTACTTTCAGTTTTTTCGGCATTGTAAATTATTTAAATTTCTACGTAATTTTCAATACAAGACACAATGTATGTACTCGCGCAGTAACTGTCATACAACGACTAACTTTTTTTCTCTTTTCCTACTGGATGTAGATGTACTAGTAACTCAGAAAGAGATAGATAGACATAATCAATACGAACGGATTGAACAAGAGAGACCGAGACAGCAACATCGGTGATACCATAGGCTTGTTACAATTTTCCCTGTAACCTAATTTTCTTTTTTTGTATTTTCATAACTTCAAACTACCATGTTCCTTGATTTACATTCAATTCAATGTGCATCAGTCTCTCGGCATTTCGCTGGCGGTGGCTTCTGCAGATTCTACAGAATGAGCTGCAGTGATTTTATTTTATTAAATATTAACAAGCAATACTTAATACAAATGAAGAACACAGTTAATGTAGCTCAATACCGAATGTAGATTACCATTAATAATTTGGGCAAAGTATGGAGGGTATGTTCAGTGAGTTCAGTCAGACTAGTCAAAGGTCAGGTCAGCTTTACATTTTTTTTGTTCTAGGTTTAAAATTCTGGAGATCCCCAGTTGAAAATAGCCTATTCATGAGCATCGTCGTAACTACTGACAAACATTTCCAGTTATAATTAAATTACCAAGAAACTCGACTAAGAGTAAAACGCGGCATCACTTCAATACGTCACGTTGTTGTCACGCGTTCCTCACGCAACCACAGCTGTGTTTCGTGTCTGCTTGCATGCAGGATGCATGTATTAAAACGACGCTGACTCAGCCAAGTCATAGTTTTCGCACGGCTAATCCGCGCCAATTTTTTACATGGTCTGACGCACAATGACGCAATTTCAAATTTGGCTAGCGCTATGGGCCAGCAACACCACGAGACTTCCCCGAGAGATTTTAGTGAAATAGCGTGATCTATGAATTATTCATTAGCTATGAGGTTGTTCCGGCTAGATATCTAGTAGTCTAAAATATCGGCCAATGCCGTACCCGTACCGTGCCGCAATACTGCCCTGTGCGCAGGCCCTCGTCAAATTACCTATGGCCTTAAAAAAATTGCACCGCTCCGGCGCCCCGTGGAGGGGGGGATCGCTGCGAAGCGGTTTTTGTAGGGAAGACGTGCCCGTAGAAAAGGATAGGATTTTAGAGCCTACTGGATATGCGTCCTAGAGTAAGCATTGGACTAGTGGAGAGATGGGTGATAAGTATACGAAAAAAATGTTTTGTTCATTATTTATCAGTAAAAGTTCGAATTTTAGACTTGAACGTTATGTACAGATCATTTACAACATAAATAGGAAACTGGGCCACATAACATTATTAGACAGTTCACTTATTTTTGCATCTTGCAACATCTGCTATAAATGAATACCCCATTTTGCTACAAAATGCCAAATGAGGATTTCTTTTTTTTACACAGGAACATTGATATATAAAAACCATATTTTTATACCCACTATGTTTATATATCAATGCAGAATGATAAAATTAAAACAAATAAATGTTAATTACAAATTATAATACTCATAAGCTTAAAATTAAAACAATTCATTAATAAATGATACATTATAAATTCTGTTTAGAGAGCCTGTAGAGATTTTCTCTAAATCATAACAAATTCAAGAAAAACATGGAATGTGTATAATATATAGAAAGAGCATTGAAAAATTAAATTGTTATATTAACTGCATTGTCTATGAATATGTCCTTGTTTCTTTATAAAAGGCAAGAGTTTATTAAATTGCATGTTTGAAAACCTTAAATCTATTTTATAATAGGTACAATAATAAAGTGCTTTAGTAAATTATAATTATAGCATTGCTTTTGAAGCTAAGCCTCTTTACAACACAAACTCCTTGCAGTCCTTGCTTTCAAGTTGATAGCACACATTAAAGGCAGAGCGTTTTTTTGAATGAGTCCTTGATTAATATTTTAGTTTTACAAATTATTATTTAAGCCTAGATCGCATTGGTAGAGAAAGGACGAAATGGACTACCATTTGGTCCACCAATCCCATTTCCATTGAACATAGCATAAGCATATTCAGTCCATAATGTTCCCACTGCTGGGAGACAGGCCTCCACCCTGTGAGAGGGAGTGGGCCATAATCCACCGGGTGGGCCCAGCGCAGGTTGGCAGATGTCACATAAGTATCTTTGGTTCTAGGACATGCCGGCTTCCTCGCAATGTTTTCCTTCACTGTTCCATTGAACATACTTTATCTTATTTACTGGTACTTATCATTCTTTCTTCAGTTCTCACCTGGTTTGAGTATTTTAGACTACTTACTTTACCAATGTGAACTAGGCTTAAAATTTTAAATTTTTTGAGGCTGAAAGTCATAAAACCTTTACAGTAAGGTACAAATGTATTGACATAGACAATTTATAGTACTTTCATATCTGTTGTGCTCTACATCTGCATAATTCATGACACCCTATTGGATACAATATTGTATAAGCAGCACTTTTTGAGATTCTCTTTGATTTTTTCAGAACATGAAGTTCTTATTCTAAGTTTATGTAGGTCAAATATTGTCTATGACTTTCAGCCATACTAAATTCAGGTATACAACAAGTTTACATGGTTTAGGGTGAGATCACATTAGCCTTAGCATAGCTGCGCTGATGCACAGTGCTCCACTCAAGACAAAATGATAGTGTGACATGCCCCATATGTGTTCAAGAAGTAATTTTACTTCTTGACAACGCTTGGTGTGGTTGACTGGAAAACTGATGACGCTGACATTAAGTTTTCTATGTACTGTCCCAGGACTTGGTTTTCTGAGCGTAGTTTCAAGTTTTCTTCTTTGACTGAATCTACCCGTTGTGACAGATCTGTAATCAAATTGAGTTTTGTTTTAATATCAGTGAAATAAAATGCAATATCAGTGAACTAGAAAAGAAAACACAAGAGTAGGGGAAGACCAAAGAAATGTTGGATGGACTGTGTGAATGATGATATGGTGACTACAGAGATGATGACTAATAGAGAAGTATGGAAGAAAAAGACATTGGTAGGAGAATGAATGAAGTTGAAAAGAAAAGGATGCCTGGAAGTATTTGGGGGAGGCCTTTGCTCAGCAGTGGGACAGTGTAGGCTAATTAAATTAAATCAGTGAAGTAAAAGTAGATTAATTTACTGTAACATGAGAACAATATTTTGGGAATTACTCTGTAGCTCAGCAATCAGTTCAAACAAATGATTCCTTGATAATAGGAACAAAATTGGGCCTAAAAACGATACAAATTTTTTTGTTTATGTGAATCTGGAAGATCTATTAGAGATGTTAGATTATAATATTTACCATCTAAAGTGTTCTGTAGTTCCAAAACCTGTGATATTAATCGGGCTTTCTCTTCCTGTTCATCAATTCCGGAGTCTGGCTCGAAACTTGGCGGGCCATTGAGGCCAGGGCTTGAGGAACCACCAGTGTATGAACTCGGTAATGAGTCCATTGAACGACCATGATCCAAATGATTGTTTTCTATTTCGTCATTGATAATCACCTGTGGGTCGTCATCTGCTAAGGGAATATTGTCATCGTTACACTTCTGCATGATTGATGACATTGATTGGTTATCCAGTCGTTTTTAAATTATTTTATTCGTAGAAAATAGGGCGACAAATCGATTTTTCGTTTTGTTGTTTGACGTGAGTATGAGTACGTGACGTTTGTTTTGACATGTAATTGGAGTGCGTTTAGACGGTGTTCAGTGTTTCTGACTGTTTTTTTCTAAACAAGAGAGTCGTAAGTTTCTCGACAAATCAAAACAGCGCAATCCATATGCCTACTTACAAAAATTATCGCTTTTTATTGGAATGTAATTTTATACTTATAAACTGCATTATTTTCGTTAACATTTTATCGTGTGTAACTTTCTCTACAAACGATACGCTTGAACACGTTTTATTGATTACTCAGGAAACCTATAGAAATATTAAAAACTGTCGATAATGGGAAAAGTTATTATGAAATTTTCATCATAGTATATAAATTACTCTTAGAGATCATTTAAATGTTAAGACGACTGTTAATTTGTGTTCAAAAGAAATCGTTCTATTACCGTGAATAAAATGAATTGTATTGAAACCGGCTGAAACGAAACGCGTCAAGTGTCAAACTGCCTCTTGTGGTTTTATTTTAGAAGTTGCGGAAGGAATGTTTTATTTGTATTTAAATTAAAATTCCTTGATACAACAGAATTGCTGATATCAAGACGCACGGATAAAATGGCTTTAGCTAGAAGATCTTCGAGTGAGGTTTTTGCTGCAGCAAAATGGTTCATAAGAAGAGGTTAGAAAAGATTACTTTCCATACATTTCATGGGTTTTACAACAAAAATTGCTTATTCTGAAATTTCCTTACAGATTGTCGTGCCTTATCGACGTTGCCGGAAAAGGCAGAAGAAGTAACTGTTGAAAAAAAGCGAGAAAGACCGGCGATATCGCGAATTAGGACGAATGCCAGTAACCCTAACTTGTCGCTAAGACATATTTACCCTGAGTTCTTGCCTGACCCTAACCCTAAATGGAGGAACAGCCTGCGTGAGAAGCTTGAGAGAGTGGATATGCTGAAAAGGCGCAAACAAATTGATATACCAGAATTTTATGTTGGTGAGTACTTACCATCCAATAATCGTTCATTTATAGCTTTGTATTATGTTGTCTGTAAACATAGTGGATTATACAGTAATCTTTCTTTTGCTTTTAATATTGTACTGTTACCTATATGTACTGTAATTGTTCCTCTTAGGCAGTAATTAAGAACTACCTCCTGGTAGTACTTAATGTACATTAAAGATGACTCTTGATGATAAGGATGAATTCACCCACCATTAATCGGCAATGGTTTTATATGTAAACTTATAACAAAATTAAGCAGCTGAAAAATAAAATAAATTTGTCTAAAGCCATTAATAAGTTTTACTTACATTATTTAAGTTTTTTACCTTATTTTCCTCAGGATCAATCCTAGCAGTGACGGTGGCTGACCAGCATGCTCAAGGCAAGACTAACAGATTTGTTGGCATTTGCATTGAAAGGAAGGGAAGTGGATTGAGGGCGGAGTTCACCTTGAGGAATGTTGTTGATCATCAGGGTGTTGAGGTATGTATTACCATATTTAAAATAAGCTCTTTTGATAACCTACGGACATCATTCAAAGTAAGGGTTATAATCCCATAATCAAATCAGGCTATCTGTCTTGTCATCATAACCATGGCAGATGGCTATGAGTAGGGCAAGACCAATGAAACGATGAATGGACTTTGTGAATGATACTATGCCTATTATAGAAGTATGGAAGAAAAAGACATGTTGCGCCAACTCAAATAAATTGAGGTAAGGACACGGGGAATGATACATTTTCATAGACAGCTAGTTATTATTATAAGCTATAATGACACAGGAGACAGGACTCTCCGCTGTCTTAGGATAATATAACAAAACTTGGTCTGAGTACTTATCTAAAAATTAAATCTTAAATTCTCTACATCTGAAAAGTACTCCTCAATCTCAATTTAGCCTGCTCCACAGACTTATATTGGCCTGCTCACGGACAGGCAGAGAGAAAATCTCCTTGATGTAATTTAAAGGTGATGCTAATTCTCTAAAGTTCTAAACTTTATATTTTCCAGGTGCGGTATGACCTCTACGACCCCACAGTTCACAGCATCCAAGTCCTCCGTCTTGAGAAGCGTCTGGATGATAAGCTGCTGTACCTAAGGGACGCTCTGCCAGAGTACAGCACATTCGCCTTTGATATGGACCCTGAATTATTGCCTGAAGGAACTCCCGTGCCTGTTAATCCTGTTCAGGTATAGTTGCTACTTCTTTTTTCTCCTGAGGGCTGCTGGTAGCATGTTGAAAAATATCTTCGTTGTACCACTGCCACAACAGTATTACAAATATTGTTGGCCCAAAACTTCGCCATTTACATGGCGTCGTCGGTGACAGTGCAGAGGTCACTTTGACTGCATGTTTTGGGACACAGAGGGCAGGATAGGAGGTGCAAAACATGATGGTAACTTTTTAAATAAACTGTTCTCCGAGGAAAAAAATCTGAACTTTACCGAGTTTTTAAAAGGGTTGCAGTAATAAGAATAATCTGCAATCACCATTTTATTCAGATTAGTTATTCTAGTAGGTTATACTTTCACTATCAAAGTAGAGGATGGTCAAAATAGTAATGAGAGGCTTAATGCACCCGTAACACCAGTCTTCAACCTTATATGATCATATTTCAGTCATAAAGGATTCAAATTGTATTTCCAGGTACAACTGAAACCAAGACCCTGGCTGGAAAGATGGGAGAGACAAGAACTGCAGGGTGTTTCCAACATTGAAGAGCACCTGAAAGAGAAGGATAGAGTCAGGAGAGAGCTGAGGAAAGAACCCTGGGAGAAATATGACTTGATGAAGCAGTACAGGTAAATACTTCTATGTATCAAAGAAATGATGATGCCTTCTAGCCGCTTTTGTTCTAAGCAATGCACAAGCATGACTTTTCAGGGTGATTGAGAGCTTAGATGTGCTACAAGTTCCTATTGAGATCTGGCACAAGACAGTAGGCTGCGTAGACTTCAGTACTCGCTATGTTTGACACTGGAATATAGTCTTTTCATATACTTAAGTACTTCCACCGTGGTCCGTCCGTCCGTCCATCTTCACAGTTACTAGTGTCCTGTCGTATTTCCACCCGCCAATCCAGCGCACTGTGCGACCCATCGCACAAGCAAGAGGATGATGTCAGTCCAGTTGTTCTTAATCACAGCAGCAAAATAAAATAGAAATAAATTGCTTAAACCTCATGTTCAACTAATGTTGTTTACGTTATTTTGCAGGAAAACAATACCAATAGAAGACCAGAACGACATTTGGGCGGAAGTTAACAACCAGTTGAAACAACTGCAACTCACGCGCAAGACGTCAAGGAAACGCACGTTTAGCGCGCCCAAACCGCAGCTTGGATAGAAACCTAGTTTTATGCATTGTGTTAAAAAGTAGTTAATAAAAGTACCTATACGTTATTCCTACTGGTTTTATTGAATATGGTGTATGGCGAATGCAAATTATCCTTTTATGAGTTTCTCAAAAAGACCGAATTCCTAAAACTTATCAAGAAACTTATCATTCTTATAATCAGTTGGGATTTGCTACTTCTCATTTCAGAAACCGGCTGATGATTATTATTCCTTACTTTTCTTTATTCGGTATCACATACAGTGTTTCTGGATTCATTATCCTGGGTTTATTTGATGATAATTAAACGTAGGGTAATAAGCACAGGTAAAGTAAAAAATCACGTCGTTAGCGACTCTGCAATAACAAAACGGATTTAGTTGTCATATGTTTTCCCAGTTGTTTATTAGATGGCGCTACTGGCATTAATTTATAAAACCGTACTACGTGATCCTTCATAATTATTTATTACATGCTCTGTGATTATTTACAAATCTTTATTATTAAATACCTCGTCATATTTAATAAAAAATGCTTTTTTTTTCTTTGTAATAAATATTTATTGGCAAACAAAGGTTTACACAAAAGCTCAAGGTGTGGTGTGTTGCGTTTGCGTCCCGAAGGTTGTATGCACATAGAACCTTTGCAGAAACAAACCAAAATAGCTCATATGTTCTCTGTTGTAACGGTCATAGTGATGTCAAAACTGTGATTGGTTCGAGTTGTACTTGTAACTTTGCTTGCGTGCGGCGCGGGCGGTCCGCGAAGCGAAGAAGTTTGCTTAGTGTTCATAAATGCACTTTTCTTGTATGATTCCAACCAATCGAATAGGAAATACAAGAGAATTGAATATAATTCGTGTTGTTTGTGCTGATTTAGTGAAGTGTACAAGAGTTTTAGTGAACTTGTTGGTTACAGTGTTGAAATTGCATGTTGCATTCAATACACCTGTCGCCCGGTAAGTTATATTGTTTATGTGCTTAATTTTGCGAAAATATGTTCAGAAGAGAGTGCTAAACCGATCGTGGCACGTAATTACATTGGGGATACCGTTATGAGCATGTAAGAAGTTACGGTATCGCTGTCCTTACGGATTCTTGGTGTCGTAAAATTGCAACTGCAGTCGGCCTAATATTAATTATCGATTGTGACGCATTGTTACTGGTCAGTAGCTGTTACGCCTCGATTTTACAACAAACGTTATCTTGAAAGATTTACTTTGTTCTGTAATCTTGGTTTAGTTTCAATTGTTTTGCTAAGTTGCAGTAAGTTTAGGTAAACAGAAGTTTGTTGTGTAATTGTTAGTAAGTGACATTTGTAAAAAGTAGGTAACATGTTTCGTATTGTTAATGTTACAATACTTGAAACATGTAAGCTTCTGGTCAGAGTAAAGTAGTAACTTTACAAGAAAGACTTTTTAAGAAATGATGACTTGAATTAAGTTAAATAAAACAGTGTTTTATTTAACTTAATTCAAGTCATCATTTCTTTGTACAAATTGCCCAACATACATCTGATTGGAATCAGGACTTATCCTTGTATTCTTAACTAAAGTTGGATGACATCTTTTACTTTTTGTTGTAAAAAATTATCAGAAGTTTAGTTTTCTCTTCTCATTATAAGTACAACTAGTCTTCACCTGCTTATCCATCTTATACTACATTAACTTACCTTCTTCAGATTCTCATTTAGAACATAAAATACCTTTATAGTTAACTAGCTGTTGCCCATGACTTCATTTGCGATCCAGGATGAAAAGTAGCCCATGTCCTTGTCTAGGTCATGGTCTACCACCTACTGGTGCCAAATTTAATTCAAATCCGTTCAGCTGTTTTAGCATAAAGGCATAAAAACAAACATACAAAATCAAATCTTTTCATATTATAATATTAGTTTAGATTTGTAACTAGAGACTTAGCTAGTTTATTAGGATAGTTTAGAACTCATACTAACTAGTACGTACATTAAAACAATAAACTTACAATTAAAAATTCATTACTTAAATAAATAGTTTTTGTTATGTTTCAGAAAGAAAAAATAAACTTAGAATGCATCCCGCTACATAATATACACAAAGAAATGCTGTTGTATCGCTGTAACCTTGCAATCTGGTTTTGAAATAAATGTTAGTAAATCATGTCTGAAATTCATTTATCAATTTGGACAATCAAAGTTATTCAGATGCTGAAAGCCAGTTAATACAAGTGTGAAGGATTTTTGTATCCATTTTGTGAAGTGGTTGAGTTACATTATATTATCATCAATGAAAACCTACTTCCACAATGGTTTTAATAGTATGTTGATTAACCTGCCCATTTCTTGTCTTCAATACATAAACTATGATCATATTGCCTAATAAGTCAATATGTATCATCATACTCAATCGCCTTCGCCTCATTATCATAGCATTAGCACTTCTTTGCCACTTTCCTTAAGACTTTCTTAGAAGAATTTTCAAGACCATACCTTTATGACTAATTCTAGTCTTTAACTCAATACCTACCTACTTTTAGCTCTTTACAGAGTGTTGGTCATTCAATTCTTGTTGACAACTTAATGTGGCAACAGATTCCCTTACAAAAGAAGACCTAACAAGCAAGACCAATGCTGACCTAAATTATTTTACATATTCTATTTGAAACTGAAAAGTGTGTAATTTTTGGTTTACTAACAAAATGTTTTCTGTTTCCTGACCATAGTAGTACCTTTTATTACGCACTAGCTTCTGCCTGCGACTTCGTCCGCGTGTAATTTCTTATTCCTCCGACCCATCACGTCGCATCGCGCCATTACTACGTTTTTGCTTAGCATTCTTTCTGACTTTTTTTTCTTTTTGCTCGGCTCCTAAGGGTCGTATCGTGATGATAAATAGCCTATAGCCTTCGTCAAGAATTGGACTATCAAATGCAAAAAGGTATATTCAAATCCGATTAGAAGTTCCAGAGATTAGCGCGTTCAAACAACAAACTATTCAGCTTTATAATTAGTATTAGTATAGTATAGAAGAAAGGGCTGAAATAACACCCTATCACCCATAAAAAAGTAATAAATTCGTACTAGCAGGGTAGTAAACACACGTGTCGTGTCTCGTTGACACATTTTATAACACCTTGGGCGATACCATTCACGTGTCTAGGGGTCGTTGACCGATAATCCAATCACTAATGACAGCTTAAGACTCTGTTACGACTTACAGGGAATGTTACACCATTGGATTGATTGAATTTGTTTTTGTAATACTTTTCACGTCCTAATTCCGTACATTTTACTACTTTCATGAGTTCATGACTGCTCAAAAGTTTGCTATTGTTTTTTTGGGAGTCGAAAATATTACCGTAAAATATAGGTACGCATTATTTATTTAGGAAGGTATAGGTTTATTTATTTATTCATCAAACAATATTTACATTGTGTTCGAATTTTACAAAATAATTACTTTTTAAACCATAACAGCTAAGCAAAATCAAACATATAGCATTTAGGTACTATGTATAAGACTTGTATTCTGTGTAGTATTTACTATACTTACTTAAAAATTAGATTTCGATTCCCAGAGAAACCAACTAGCAGATTTTCATAAAGTAGGTAATATAATATGATATCGTCAAAGTCGTGGGAAACACCTGGATGAGGAACCTACGGGACCAGAAAAAATGAGAGGCCTATACCGTGCAGTGGGTGATTCCTGGCTGATTAATGATAATGATGATGATGAGGTAATTTAAATAACCGAAATCTAGTTTGCTCCGTCGACCGCTTTTCTCAGAACTTCACGTTTACGCAGTTCCTTCCGAAATACCCTTTTATGGCCCTAATTAAGGTTTAAGAGATAGTGGTGCTCTAAATCAAGGAGGCACTAAAATTCTCAGATTTATGTAGTGCGTGCTTGTCACTTAGTTTGATGTAATACACGAACACGTGTGTTACGAAAGCGGAAGGCGACAATAAAAACAATATGGCGTCGTTATGATGCGCCGGAGTACATCGTACACCTGATTGAAGTGTCACTAAACTTTACTAAACTTTCAGTGTATTTTTAGTTGCGTAACTATGTTGTATACAGAGCTTGTTAACGCTCCATTCCGGACCTTACTTAGCTTATTTTTAATGCAGGTAGTTATTCGGTGTTTTTGATCATATAAACCTAATTCAAAATTAGCACTGGTCGTTGGTCTAGTGATCGCAAGCGCTACTGCTAAGCATGACGTCCTGGGTTCGAGTCCCAGGTCAGGCAAAGTGTTATTGGGTTTTTTCCATCAAACATTTTGCATCAGCCTGGAGTTTGGATTTATTCCCGGTTGATGGCAGCAGGCTCGCCCCTGTTACATAGAACTCAGAAAAAACAGGCGAAATGTGGGTTTACCTTCGGGGATGGTGAGCAAGAGTTCTGCCCCGTATTTACTCAATACTTTTATTGCATTCCACATGTAGGTATTCTTAGGTATACCTACATGTGGAATGCAATAAAAGTATAATACTACTATAACTACTACTAATACTGTTACTTATAATTAGATCATATGGACACTGTCGGAATTCGGCTACGATCAGTTCCAATAACTGCAAAAATTCCGGAGTGCTTTACGTAATGAAACACACCTACTTTGATCATTACTTCCAACAATCCGGTATACTTTTTGCCGCCTCCACAAGTATCTCTAGCTGGACGTGATTGAATTAATAAATCTCATTTACGACGCGTTAGACCAGAAACTGACATAAACCAATTTTGGAATGCCTGATTGAATTTCGTGTACAGTAAGGACAGGACAGAGACAGTCTAATATTGATGAAGTAACGTAAGGCTAAGAAAATAGGTACTTTATCAGATAACGACAAGAGTTTATAAGTCAAGTATTTAGGTCAGTTTATTTTACAGATGCAGTACTTCTCGATATCAGGTCGGCGACCTTCCGTCTGCCGGTCAATTTAGAAACTAACCGATCCCGTGCTCTACCAGTTTCTGTACCACTTTCTAAGCTTAATTACTCGCCTTTTCCAGCTCTTGTTTGGTACTACACATTGTCAACGTTCTTCCGCGTCATTATCGCGATTCAAAAACCATTTAAACGTTGACCGTTTCTTGGGAATGAGAAATTGTTCCCGTTTTCGTGCTTTCTTGTTATGCCAATTTGCGGATGTGTTCCTGCAAAGAAAAATGCAAAAAGGAACTGTTTCCGCCCGGGATCGAACCGGGGACCTTGTGCGTGTGAAGCACACGTGATAACCGCTACACTACGAAAACCACATTGTCATTGCGCGAAAATAAGCACTAATTTACATTACCAATTTTGCAATGACACAGAAAGCACGTTCAAGGCAAGGCAAGTTCTACATTGCGAAAGTAACATTCAAAATTGCTGATCATCTAACTGCATAAGGAATTCTTTCAACCACTTTCCTAATGAAAAACAAACCAGTAATTAGTCCCCACACACTGTTCAATTAAGGCCGACGTGTTGTAGACATAAAATGAAGGCTAATTGCAACAAAGGGCGCTAAACAAAAGACTACTCTCGATACAATACAAAGTGTTGATTCATTGCGTGCTTGCAAAGGGCTACACGCGATGGTAATGATGGTCTTAAGATGCTGGAAAGACAAAAAATAAATAAAAGACTTAGTACCTATACACTCCCTATAAAGTATTGTAGTTTTATTATATGGGTAAAATAAGGCTTACAATTTAAGCTAGGTATTTGATTAATGTTTAATCTTAATCAGCCAAAGTGTGTTAATAAATCAACTCTATAAAGGGCGCTTTGACGTTAGTACCAGCCACTCCTTTAAACATATTTTATTATTTCCGCTGCGCACAACACCTCCCTATTCTTCACACACACAATGCAATGCTGAACTTAAAATATCACAGTGATTTATTAAATGTGTAAAACACATAACAGCTCTGACTTCCGATTCAAAACATGATTAGAACTCTTAGATTTCCCGTTGACACTTTTAACATATAATATACCTAATGTATTAATGTTTAACTATGTATGTACTTCTTTCTTCTACTGCCTTTCTGAGCAAAGCTGACCACAGTTGAAGAAACTTACCCAACCTTCCGAACTAGGCACGACACTAGACAATTTAAAACACGATAAAATTATAGCTTTTACTATCTTATTACCTGGGTCTGGAATGCAGAATATTGACCAATAAATACCATCTAAGTCTAAAGCTAAATAATTTATTACCAAAGCAAGCTGACCACATTTCAAGACCCCTGTCAAAGGCAGTGTAATTGAATTGTATAGGCATTGGCTCGATAATGACGCCTGATCCGATAATGCTTGCGTAAGCATCGACCAGCCATGCTATAATTATGTGCACAATGCAGACACTGCATATAGCGACGTCAAGGCCAATGTGCTTTATATGAGCGATTTATGTACTTTGTTACCCTATTTGATTTAATTAAAAGGGGTGGAAGAGTGGTTTTGCACGACAAGATTGTGCTTTTTCTCGGCCGTATCGTGGTTAAAACAATTTATTTTCATTATAAGTTTGGATCTACTAATAGGTTCACCATTTCGTAGGTTGCTGTGATTCGAATTGAAAATATCTTCCTGATCGAGAGATTAGTTGCCCAAAAGCAACCGGAATCCCAAAAGTAACCTGCGCGCGGAGCGATCTTATCTACATGCTCCTCTTTGTATAATTTCTATTAATAAGCCTTTTTCCAAGTACCTAACATGGGGCCTGCTTCTGTCTAATCATTATAATTATCAAGGCGTAAATGTTTTCCAAAATTGCTACAATTAATTAAAACACAACTCATGATGGATGAATTAATGCTTCTTTTCCCAACTATGTTCGATTCGGCATCCACTGTAACCGGATGCAGCTTAATACCAGTATTTTACATGGAGTAGTCACTCCATGTAAAATACTGGTATTAAGCTCATACCCAGTTACTATACCCCTTGGTAAGACTGGTTGTCAGGCTTTCGGGATTTTGACGACTCGTAACGACTGTCAAAGATCCAAGAATGACAACCGGGACCAACGGCTAACGTCCTTTCCGAGACACGGAGGGGTCTCGGTATGTAAAGCTGGTCACCTATCCGACCGCGGCAAGCGCAGCTTAACCTGATTGTTCGACCCGTGCGGCTGTTACTACTTAGCCACGAATCCACGATCCCCACCAGATGAATTACTGCACGCAGTAAATAAATATATTGTTAGAAGACAGGATATGTTGTCGTTAAAATAAACTTATTAATATTCCGTCTAACAGCATTAGAAAACGCGAGACTAAACTAAGTAGGACTTATTGTTCTGATCTGACTGTTTAATATTCTGCGTCTCCAAGTATGGAGATATCTCCTGTTATGAATACAATACTAGGAGTGGTTTACATTTGATATTCAAAATAAACAAGCCACTGTCCACACTTACACCGTGTTTGTAATGCGTTACAATAATGTTAAGTGGATTGAGTTTCATATTTAATTCATTGTAATTAATTTACCTTAATCATCAGACACTATGAATGCTTTGATCAGTTTTGACTGAATGTATCAGGAGACTTAATACCTCGGTACTATGCAGTTCTGAGTAAGATATTGTAAAACATAATCAGCCTATATTGTTCCCACTGCTGAGACACAGGCACAGGAGGGAGTGGGACATAATCCACCACGCGGGCCCAGTGCGGTTTGGTAGATGTCACGTCTTCGAATTTTTGGTTCTAGGACATGCTGGTTTCGTCAATGTTTTCCTTCATCGTTTTGAGAGAGAGTAAGATATCGTAAAAGGTGTCTGCTTATTAAAGGTGTCTTTTTATCTTACTATGTAAAATGTAGCCCAGAAACCTATAATAATTATGCTCTTCTAACCGTTCGTCATTGACGTTCCCTGTCCACAAACTTGTACAAAATGCCTTATTCAAACCTGCCAGTAGTTCGCACTTTATAAAAACAAAAGAACGTGCTCAAATGCACTCACCTTAATTAGGAAATGCTTAGAGACTTGTTATGATTTCAGTTTTGTTGTCATTGCGTGCACGTGTGAACTATCGCATGTTTAAACCTCGTAAATATTTCGTGACGTGGGGGTTTATAATCTTCGCGTGGGGCAATATTTGGTAAGGGGTGTTTTGGGTATCATTGACCTTTTTAGAGCCATTTGCTTCCTAGTTAGAGATCCATTAAGGATTCTATTATTTTTGGAGGAATTTAAAGTGGACGATTATGTTTCTTTGTTGTCAAGGTAAGTGTGTACCCATTTTGGACTAATTTGACTTCAATGAACTAGACATCGATTCGAACATAGATTGTTATGTGCATCTCAAGATTTAGAAGCTTATATAGTAGATTATTAACCAAGGGGATAAAGCAGTGTCTTCTGTCGCGGGTGACGATTTAAGTTCACCCAAGACTAAGACAGCTTTATCACCAAGGAAAATACTCTACTTTTCGTACCATTTGCGAAAAAATAAACTTAACGTTTATGTATTTGAAGAAACAAAAACGCGGCAAATTCCTAGACTAATATTTTTTTGTCGGAAAAGCAAAGGCATCAAGCTCATACGGCCTCGTCGGTTTTCGTAATTTTATTTAATAATCATAACTGCATAATAAATGCGTATTCCTTTTTCAAAAAGATGTATAATGCTTTATATACAAACTCAATGGTGTAAACACAGATGTAGTTCAGTATAAATTTCGGTAAGTATACCAAATTTAAATCACATTCTCCCCCTAGAGGATGAATGAAATTCAGTACAATTTTCTTTCCCTGTTTATAACAGATTAAAAATGATTATTGTTATGTTCGCTTTTTGTGGCATAGAATGTCACTTTTTTGAGCAAGTGGTATGAAAAGTATATTTTCCATCTCTGGCAGCTAATGCTGTCCAAAACTACGCAACTTTAGGTGAAAGTATGTTCAAATCGTGTCTTGGCAATATTAATTTTGATAACAACCATATTGGGCAGATCTTTTGACAATATAATACCTTTATTGGGCATTGACCATATCTGTATATCTAGCAGTTCTTGCTACACTGGTTTCTTTTAAGTTATGCGAACTTAATCGGATTATTTTGGGTCCAATTGTTTCGCAAGAACCATTGTTATTTTGTTCAAATCATGATTTTGATATTTGGCGTCTGTGGTCTATGGGATGGGCGTTAGTTGCGAAATTTAGGCATTGTTGCAGAGAATCATGTAAAGTACTTAGTAAAGTCGTGCACTAAATTACAGACAACGCACTTTGAATAATAAGTACCTTTCATGATATTTGAGGGTAACCATCAATATAAGGTTTGAATGTGATTGCCGTGACTGCCTTATGATATTTTGGAGTTCCTTGAGTGAAGTAAAGAACGGCTGAATCTTCGGTCGATTTTCGGGTTCGAAATTCTTGGTATTACAAAAAAATACTGTAAAGGTACCTACCTACCCTTACTTACCATGTGAGCGAAGAGGGTAAGTAAGAATGCGCATCGATACGGAAGCAACTGAGTGGTCCCAGAACCAGACATTTCACACAGACTGACAAACCTGATTATGCCTGGGAAAAGTTAAGTAAAAGTGCTACATAGCAGCTGGTTAATTAATTAACTTGTCCTACATGACTAGATTCACGTTCTAGAATTAATTAATGAGAGCTAACCGTCTTTATCTTGGAATTCAAGAATTAAACTCGATTTGGTCTAAAGATGAGAGGATTTGTGCACATAAATCTTCAGCAATTTCCCACCACTTGTTCACAACGTTTGCATACGGTACGTTTTGATGTCGTATCCGACATCTCACGACTTTCCGCCTTTCTACGTACGAGTACGCTAAAGGTCCGCTCTGCTGTTTCTATGGTACACTTATCATGTACTGATTGTTATACCGTTTTGTTTTGAGAATTTTGTATGCTGTGGACATAGGAACCAAGACCGAGATTCTTGTTTCTATGTTAAGTTCAGGCAGACAGACATTGGTTAGTACGGCCTGCAAAGATCAATTAGATTGGGAACTCAAAATTAAATTGACTCACTGGAGATAAACTCTTCAAAGAAATAATTGCTTAGCTAACTGTTACCGAAGTTGGCAACAAATAATTTGGCATGGTTCAAGTTACAGATAAAGGAACTAAGCCAAAACACGAAAAAAATATTGCACGGGTGCGCCAGAATACGATATTACCCATCCCCATGTCTTGAAGTCTTGCGTTATTTCGACCCTGTGTTGTTTGCATGAATAAAAAATGGTATCCTTGACTGCCGAAGGTCGGTTGTACTGCAGTGTACTTCATTCTTTATGCATGAAACAGAGTGCTTGAGTCAAGGGCAAAAGAAAAATCAATATAAATAATACATAGTTCTGGGAAATAAAACACGTGTTTCAGTATATTAAACTGAAGTCGCAGTAGTGAATTGTTTATATTCGACGAGGATGGAGACCTGCAATTATTTAGCAGTGGGTGGATACAGGCTGTAAAATTAATGAAGTTGCTTACCGCATTGTGGTTCAGACACTGAGAACTAAGATTTTCAAAGAAACTACAATGTCGTTTATATATTTTCTTCCGCAAAAACCCTTGTACAAGACTTATTTTTAATCGAGTTTTTGTATAAAGCTTTTCTGAATTAGTAAAAAATCACAAAGTATATTTCGACAGGCACGGTGCGAAGGTACTACTTAATTGAAGCTAAACATTACTAGTGTTGCATGTAAACAAAACGTATAAATATCCAACTCCTTAGATAACAGACCCTGGCCTACCGACCACCGGCAATAAAAAATAAAAAAAGAACAAACTTTGTAATCCACCAAGTGAAAGAACCTCAATTCTCACGATTAGGTTATTGGACCACAAACCAGTCCACCATGACCTTTCAAATAGACCAGACATTGGCTAGATAAAGATGGCTAGAGAAAGAAGATGGCTAGAAAAGATAAAGATTGTGTGATTTGTTGCAATAACTCGCATGTTTGTAAGTTTTATGCCTGATTGCATGACGCTGCGGGAGTCGGCCCAGCTGGACTGTTGTTTACAGACCAAGGTGCTCGTGTTTAAAAATAATACTTGATGTAAACTGTCATGAGTGGGGCAAGGAGCTAAAATGAGTAATACCGTTAAGTTTCTAAATGAAGAAAACCAGGCATTGTCTATGCTAACATGTAAAAAAAAACCGTAACTTAATCGGTCATCGTTTCGTTTCATGTTATCATGATTCCGTTCAGATAAATAAAATAATACAAGACAGACAGGCTAACCTTATGATTGAGTAAACGGTTTTGTTTTATTTACGTAATCATACAAATGATAAATGCACACAATTTTTCACCATTATCTATGGTTGTGTAAACTTCCAAGTTATTTGAACTACGCATTGTATGCTCTACAAATAATACGGTTAACGCAACCAAAAATATCAACTTTACCATAGAGCACCTTGAGATAAAAATCAAGAGGTTCCTATTTCGAAATCGTGTAAAGGCAAGCCCATACATCATTACAATGTTACCATGTGTTTCGATATTGTACCAATTAAGTATAACCAAGGAGATTGACAGAAGAAAGCAACAGGGAGTAGGGAATGACGGCGAAAGTGGAATGTTCACTCGGTCCGTTTGTATACAATATCGGAATAATGGTCATTGCTTGCTATTTCCCCGCCCTAATGTCAAGCTGTGTGACTGTAAGTAGTCATTTGTTTCGAATATGTTAACATTATTGTGATAATATGTTGATTCTGATCAAATTCAATGTCTATTACCAATAATGTGATTGGAGCTGTCCATTTAAGTGGGTTTTCGATTGTATACTGCCTACAATATCCACATAAGTATTCTTTGTTTGGAAAAAACGTATTCATTATAATATAAAACATCTTTGTCTGTCTGTCTGAAGTTTGGTTTGGAAGAAGTTATGTAAACTTAATCCTCAAACATAACCTTGACGTCTATTCGGGAAAATTTAAAAGCTAAGATTATAAATTACAAGTTTCCTGAAATTTCAACACTCAGTTAGATAAAGCAGCATTTCTATTCAAGATTAATTTTACACTTAACTCCTTACAACTTACAACACAATGGTGTTCGGAATAAATACAATGCATTATTTAGATTTCTTGTATCTATCCTTTTACGGGAAAACGGCGTGACTATTAAAAATAATACAATATCGTGCTTTCGAATGAAAGTCAAGCTTACGGGAAGGAGTTCGTTACCTAATGACCAGTAATGGCTTAATTTTTAATCAAACCGTAACCATAGCCCCTTTTGCTCACGACAACCTGCTATTAACTTGCAGTACTAACGAGTGTCGGATCGAGGGACTTAATAAACATAATACATTTAAATGAACCATTAGCGGTACCCGCATAGGCGTATACGTACGCCTTTTCTTCGTGGTACGCATGTGTGGTCGTTTTGGGTCGAAACTTAAAGGGTTTTTTGGAATTGTTTTTTTTTTCTAATTTCGAGATTGGTGCCTTACAAAGGGCTAAAATATAAGCAGTTTTAATCCAATTTTCGACTGGCAAATAGACTTTCGAAAGGTCGTTTACATGTTGCAGAATAATTATTATACGAAATTGCTACAAAATTTAAACTAAATTGCTTCTCCCTCTCACAGAGAGGAGGCCTGTGTCCCAGCAGTGGGAACATTTGAGTATGTACTATGTATGTAAACATTTTGTCACTTGGTCAAATTATAATAATAATAATAAATTTATTTCATAAAAAGGAGATTGTAGTACATGAGGCATACAGAAAGTTATTCATATCAGTTTGTACCATGTCAGCAAATTAGCAAAAATACATAGACGAAACTAAATCTAGACCACTGGAAGCATCTCTTGAAGCAAGAATGGCCGTATGTGAAGTAACGAAATCGAAGTAGCTTTAAGTAACACCAGAAATAGATTGATGGTAAAGGGGGCTTATAACCAAGGCACCATAATGACCTGATAGATCATCGTCGTCCTATCCTCCTCCCAATTTATTTAGGCTGATAGATGCACACATACATTTTAAGATCAACCACATAGATTAATGAGTAGTACTAATGTTCTAAGGATTAAGTAAAGTTGATTACATCCCATATCAAAAGATAGGTAGTGCAGCAGGAATTCTAATAAAGGGACAGGTAATCATTACATGTCATTATGATGACCCGAAAAAAGAAATGGTTCCCACCAACGAATCGTGACTAGATAAAAAATAGTTAAAAACGCAATTAGGAATGTAATGCCCTTCGAAGAATTTCGTTGTGTTCGTCATTTTTTAAACTTCATAGGAATCAAGTTGAGATTAGATAAATTGAATTAATTATAAGGTATAACTGAGCGTTTTGATGTGTTTAATTGGGTAACTAACGTTAATGAAGGTTATTTATTTAACGAGGTCGAATGCTGTTGGTACAGGTTTGAAAATCAAAACAGGAACGTAACTTCTAATGTCAGTTAAGCATCCCTGCAAAACACAATATCGATAGATTAGAAAATATTAATTAGTAAACATGATTAAAAAAAGCTTAATGCATAACCTCCTCCTTTTTTTGAAGTTACAAGTAGCATGTGTGTGTGTCAGAAAAGATGAAGAGATGTCAATTTTTGTGGAATGGACATATTGATGCGGAGGAGTGACGACCATGTGACAAGAAAAGTGTTCAAGTGTGAATCTTGATGGCGGACAAAGAAGAAAGAGAAAATGTGGATAAATGGACCGTGTGAATGATGATATGACTAGGAAGGAAATTATGAGATGGCCGCTAATAAAGATGGATGAAAACAAAAAGACAGTACTGCGTTTAGGAACCAACCCCTAATAAATTAGGATAGTTACAGAAGGAAGACTATCGTTGCATTTAAACGAAAGCGAAAACTCGGAAATAAAGTCTAAAATAAAAAGTCACCGACTTTAATCAAAACTAAATATTAACTAATTACTGACATGTATTCCACACAGTGTCAACGCCCGCATTGTAGAAACAATGTTTTTCAATAAGGCAGTTCAACCTTCACTAGATTATCGCCCACGAGATCTCGAGGGGTTGTTTTTTGCCTCTTTCTGTCCCCAAAGGGCGTAATTTGTGGATGTAATAACAATTTTCGGAATTGAGACACGCGTGTGGATTGGTATGTCTTTACGTGAGGTGATTATATTGTTTTGTTTTTCTTGTTATTTTCGGGATATCTGTGTGGAGGGCGATTGGTTTTGTGTGTGGCAGTAAAGATTTATTTAATCATAAGTCCTCAGCTGCCATTATGGTATTTCAGAATAATGGAAATACCAAAACGTTTTGTATGTAAATTGCTTTGAAAATCCATATATTTGGAAACGTTCTTACTGTCACTTTGAAGTAAACTTCGAGAAAATATCTTAAAGGTAGGTATTTGTATCCGTTTCATGTTTGTTCAGTTGCTAAGGTTTTTAATTTCAGAACTGAAAAACAATTCAGTTTGTTTGATGTTGCCCTCTTTTGGATCGTAAACCTATTGCTGAACGTTAGATGAAAACAGGTGTTCAAACATCATTTCCTAAGGAATGTTTCACAATTGAACTGAAAAGGGACGTATTCTTTCGGTCGCTCAAAGTGGATGTTTTTCAAATGATTCATTTCAGTTAGACCTAGTTTAAATGAGTTTAGTGGAATATCAGAAATGGCATAACATCTAACGGCTAAGGAGTTAGTTTCAAAATTACTGTCAAGTCAGAACATTTCATCTAGTGCGTTACTTGCATTTTAGATCTCCATAATGCAGGTTACATCAAACGAAACGGTTCTGGTGCCTCAAGCGGACCACAAAAGGTCTTATAAAACGGTAGTTCTAATGTAAATGACGTTTCGCTTTATTGTTTTCGTCGTGGCAGCTGCGCTTTCCCGCCATGCTTCAACATTCGTGTTTCTGGGATAACGTTTGTTTTATAAGCCTCGTTTATTCGTACCTGACTTGCTGAGCGACGTTCAATGTGGATAGTTTGCTGTTTATGGTCTATGCCGTTGTTTCTGACACAACTTCATTCAAGCAATGGTATTAATGGTATTGTAAAATTAAGTGTTGGCTAACCCCCAACGAGTTAGTCCGAAGATTTTCACACGATAATATATTTACAGTGCCCTTATGAGGTAAGGAAAACTAGAACGTTTAAAGAGTCAGTCACCTACTCGCAGGAGCGAGTAGGTGACATACGTGGTGGTGGTAGTTTACGTACGTTTATATAGGTATGCAGAAACCAGAACTTACTCCTTTATTTCATAAACTTAAAACAGTATAGCAGGCAGTACCTTACCAAAAACAAATTCATCCTGTTTAATAAGAAGAAATGGTGAAAGAAACATAAATAATTTGACATCTTACCGAGGATCTGTGAAGTCAAAATCCTACTTATCATTTAACGTATCTGCAACACTTTGACGCTTTGTATCTTTACTGATGGTAAGGCCACAACAGCAATGATGATCAATAATTTATTACTATTTTACTACCAACCGAAGATAGAAACACAAAATTTATTGTTTATCTTTCTGGGACAGCAGTAAACGTCAATTGAGAATATTGGTTACCCAATTAGGGTAGAATAAGTAAGTGCACGTACCAGTAAGTACAAAAATAGGCCACCCTCTTGGCCCGAGGGTGTCGTAAATTGCGAATAAGGAATTTTATTGCGTAGACTGGTGGCGTGGTGCGGTGGATCACGTCTGCTTATTGCATTGTTTATTATAGCATCCCTCCCTATCACCCCAAGATCAATACTTTGGTTGGAATGCTTCATGAATTCGTCAAACATTACTTACATATTAATTATTTTATTGATGTCCCAATTCAGGGTAAAGGGCATTACCTAATTATCGCACAAGTTACTCATAGAGTTTTGTTGATTTTATACAAGAAGTCTTCGCATATTTTTGTATCGAATGAAAATTACTCGCTATTTTCCAACCCAGAAAATGGAGTTTATGCAGAGGTTCCACAAACCTGCATCAACGTCTCACGATGAGCTATTAGACGTGTGAAAAATTAATAACTCGGACACGTCTTAAAACCACCATGGTTAACGGTACTCTTGTCTTCGTAAATAGAAATTGTCTTAGGCCCACGGTTTCATGCAATAACTTTAAAACTTCATAGTGCTGAATTATGTATTTGGCCCAACAGTTATTTCTCGATTCTCATGCTAATTGTCGGTATTTACTTACTTCCAATTTATGTTGGACTATGAAACCAATACCTAAGTTCTATATTAGAAAATTATGCGGAAAATTATGGGAGATTAATGAATTATATTTTCTTCTTTTACAGTTAAGTTGTAAAATGGTTTTATTGAGTCAGTGTGTGACACAGTGAACCGTTTCTTCGTTTACGATCCAGCACTACTGACCTCAAACAAGTCATGTAATTTATTTTATTAAAATGTAAAGGCACTGTTAGACCATTTGAATGTAGTTGGATATTTGACTGCATTGCTTGTTGTTATGAAGAAATCGTATTTACATTTGACTGTCGTGAAGTGCACCATGGATTTCAAGAACCATAGTTCACCATAGATAGAAAACACCTATTATAGTGTAGGTACACCAAATTAATAAAACATTTTTAAGAGCGTTGACAACGTACGGCATTTCATACAAACTTTCAAGTCCTTGTTCTTCGAAGGGCATGAACCGATTTTAGTGAAACTTCATACGCAAAAGCAGCCTAAGCAGGATACATAGGTCTAAAAAGTTAGTTATGAACATTTTCGAAAAAAGATAATTGGAAATCTCTGTTTCTATGGAAAATTTAAAATCGGTCGAATTTACATGTAACACTATTTTTCGAAAATGTTCTCAATTAACTTTTTAGACCTATATATCCTGCTTATGCGTAGGAAGTTTCATTAAAATCGGTTCATGCCTTTCGAAGAACAAGGACTTGAAAGTTTGTATGAAATGCCGTACGTTGTCAACGCTCATAACATTTCATTAAAATATATTGCTACGTGTATGGGCACAATGTCTTAGCTACAGTTATTTAAACATCTGCATAATTATATTTTTTCAATTCCCACTGACATTGCCAAAACATCTTGAATCTCCAAAAGAAGGAAATATTTGGCGAAAAACAATCTAGCGTATTTTAATATTAGGATCAAGTCTGAAATTATAACAAAGATGACTGACCATCTATTAAGCCATAAACCATCCTACAGGAAGAATGTTGCCAGCAATAAACCTTTTGTAGTAGTTATTTCTTAACTCGAATTAAGTGTGGAAACTACACGGTTCGCGGGTATTGGGGGCTTATTAAAGGTTATGGTCAATATGCTGTACAGTTATCTGTTATGGACCGTTGTCGACGTAAAAGCCCTTTCGTACAGCCGCCATGTTGGAAAATTAAGCGCGGTTTTGTGATGACCGTTTTGCAAGATACTGTTTTGTTTTCGTTGTTCAATTTGAGGCTGAGATTGAATCATTGGAATGTTATTAATATTGAGGATTCTTCAGTTTAATTAATTGGTGAACTGCAGAGTTATAGATTTCATTGATTGATTTAAAATTAAATCATAATTCTTAGGAAAATCGATATTTAAAGCAAATCTTTGTACAGCTAAAATGAATTAGATTCATATGGTAATCACAATTGTATAGCACTTTATACTATTTTAAGGGCTAAGATAATGTGGCCATACTAAAGATACATACGGGAATATATTCCGCTTCCAACATTATGGTTTTATAAAATATTCCAGTACTTAACACTTTCTTTAAATGCGGTTGTTAATTTTATAGCTAAATAAAACCTTGTATTAGGAGTGGGTTTCGGTACAATTATAGGTCAATGGAGTAATATGGAGCGAATAAAATAGATATAACTGATACTTAGGTACTTACTTACTATGTAATTAATTACTTGTATAAGTTAGTTTAGATGTGGTTTCCTTATTCGATCAGTTTACAGCTGCATGCTTTGTAAATTATTTTAACAGTTTGGTTTTATGTCTATCATCGTCATAGATACAGATAGTGCTAGGTTCCAACAACTCCGATCGAATGTCTATTTTGTTTTCTAAAACGTTCTCCATAGGTACATGTAAGAAGTTGGTATATTACACTTCAGAATGCATCGTTCATTTCTGGTATGCGGCATGCATTATTTCGATTTCCAAAGTAAATGTGAGATTGCATCGTGACTACCGCTCTGAGCGATTTGCGTGAGTTTTCACACTGACCGATAGCCAAGGGGAAGTAAATTCTGTGTCAACCTGTACCCCAGTATTGAAGAATTAGACCCTGGCAATGAAGGCTAAGAAATTGTGGGTATTAGCGCTAACACTAGCGGAAATGGACCGGCAATTGAAATATTTCTAAATTGTGTATCATTGTAGCGTAATTCACGGTTATTGGAAGGGATATAAGAATTTATTGATAACATGGAAGAAATGAATACAGATTGGTCCTTGGCAGCTCTGGACAGAGAGAGTTGAAAGAGAGTAGGGAGGCCTTTGCCCAACAGTGGGACATTAATGACTTCTTCTTCTTTTCGTGTCGATGGTGCTCTTCTTCGATGGTTTATATAGTTACAGCCCAGTAGGTGGCCACGTTGATTGTGGCATCTGTGGCATTTTTCCGGTCATCCAAGGTGCATTAATGACTAATAATATTGGAAGAAATATATTTAAAACTTTTATGAACAAAATTCTTAGGTAGATTGGATAGTTCAATAAAATAATGTTTTTGTTACTGAAAGTACTTACGACGAAAAAGCTCGAGGGACATCTTGAATGGAAATTCATCAATCTTCCTTAGGATTATGTTTCTGCCTCCAATTTCACCGACCCTACTTATCATAATCCGTCTTCCTGCATTCCCGTCATAATATCGTGCTAAACCATCGACACTTAATTTATCCCGATCTGACCTCCTCTCGCCGCACGGGCCCTGATCAGCGATTTGTTACGCGTTTCCTCTTGTAACCTCTACTCTATGCTCAGTGGAACATTTCCTGTTACTGGCTGTTACTGCAGCTTACCATAATATATCATCTGGTCGTGTGACCCCGATAGCTTAGGCCCCTTCTGTAGCGGTTTATGAATAATATGCTCGTTTGTGGGAAGCCCTTTACACATTCTTCATTCGATTCTTAGGGTCTTTATGGCAGTGGGTTATTGGTGCGATTTTCTTTAAATACATTTGCATCTTTAGATAGTGTGGGAGGTGATTTGGTGTAGCTGTTCCATTTGATTCTGTCGTAGTAAGCTCTATCGTTTTATAACTTAGATACTATCGTGCGTGATTTCTAAATCTTTTACTATATTCCGTTTCGAAACACCACCATGCTTCTCGTACCGATTTACCTTAAAAGGGCTACATGTTGACAGGCCACATTGACACTAATAACAAGTCGCATTATCTTCTATCTCGGCGTGTTTTCCTGAACACATGGCTTCGGAGTCAAGAGGTGTGTTGATACCACTCGAGATAAAGTCTCCGGGAGTCTTGCGATTATGGATAGCGAGATGTGTTTTAGGTACTATCTTTACCGTGGTTGCGTGGGGGCGTTTTGATTTTAGGTAATTGTAAAGAAAGGGTTACGATTCTAGCATCTGCGTCCCTTGCTATATTAGTTTCTAGATGTAGTAGTATATTTAGTTTAGTATCTGGATCGAATTAATAAAATGATTCCTCATTATTCCTCCATTCGTGTCACATGCTATAATGAAAATAAAGATACTATTTTTACTCTAGTTTAATAATTTTATCAACTAGTTGTATTACGTATATCTGCACCAATCAACGAGCTAATAATAGACGGCAATTTTCTGAAACCTGTTCTAATCAGCGCAGATAATGATAAAGCTCTGCAAGCTAAAACACCAATTACTTGCTAAATGTATTTTGTGCTGAGACCTGTAAGAGACTGTGAAGTTTACCTTATTAAACATGGAGCACTTGACGGACGGAGACAGGTGGACGATTAAATAGAAAGCGGCCATTACTTGTTTGACCTAATACGGGATACAGGATGTTCCTTGTAGCTACGATCTAATAGAGTGATAAATCCTTAAAACTTCCTTGAAAAGAAACTTACACATTTTCTGTAAAACCACTCTTGCTAGAATCTCAATCAGCATATACAATGTGGAGACGACGTAGAGTTTGCATTGTATTTATTGGTATATCGGCGTGGGTAGCTGACATATGGCAAATAATTTAATGTAATGTTTTGTGTCTCGTAATCGCTAATTACTTTGAATACTTACCTAGTATTGTATAGAAGCAAGTTTCTCTAATTGAACAGACAGCTGTGCTGCTGGGGAGATTGTTGTGCCACTTCTTCCCAGCGAAAGCACTAGGAAGTGGTGAAGTGGCGGGCGTTTTGGGGGACTGTCTTATGTAATTGTGACGTTCTAAAAGTGCTGATTCTCAGCCTAATTTGAATAAATGACTTTTGATTTTTGACAGTTGAAAATAAATTAAAACACTGGCAATACTAATGGAGTATTTTGGAACTATGTAATAAATTCGAACATCGAAATTAAAAAAAAAAAAACGGTCAAGTCGAAGAGTCGGACTCGCGCATGAAGGGTTCCGTACCATTGACTAGGTAAACAACAGTAGGTACGAAAAAAATCGCGTTTGTTGTATGGGATGGGTCCCTTTTTTTTGGGTAGGAAACCATCAAATGACCTCTCCCGCTCTGGGCTGAGTGGAAGAGCGTGTCAGACTTTAACTGACTAAAACCCACCCGTGTTCCTTCAGTTGCCTGTGGCAGGGGCCACGGTATCTCTTTCGAACAACCCGCAGCCCTGGCAGGCATCGGCCCTAGCGGACCCCGTCAGTTCGTGCTGACATCTCTTTGAGGCGCGCGTGGATCACAAGACGCCGTCGACCCGGGCCTGGTCCTTACCGGGCGGCGAGCTGCCCATTGCTCGCCGCCCGCAAGCCCGCGCCTACGGTGGCCGGGACTCGGATCTTGACTCCCGTCCAGGGCGTCTCCTGCGTCTCGTGATTACCTCTCCCTCACGCGCGAGCATTACTGCTTCACAGAAGGAGGTGACGGCCTCCCATGCACTCTCGCTCCGTACCATGGCCTGGACCAGGGCCTATTATTATTATTTATATTATTTTGTTTTTAGTATTTGTTGTTATAGCGGCCACAGAAATACATAATTTGTGAAAATTGCAACTGTCTAGCTATCGCGGTTCTTGAGATACAGTCTGGTGCCATACAGACGGACGGACAGACAGCGAAGTCTTAGTAATAGGGTTCTGTTTTTACCCTTTGGATACGGAACCCTCTAAAAACTAATGTTTTCAAACAAACTAAATAATAGTGATGGGTCGACTGTGGGTTTTGCCGAAGAGCGGTCTAGCTATAGTGATTAAACTATTGGAAATATTTGGTTGAATTTTCGGTTTCAGATTAGAAACGTCATTATACCTGTATTGTCGTCTCCACCTTGTAATCAGCAAATGTAAAGTAATTAGGTAAACTCTTTCAAGCTGACTAGTGATATAGTTAATCTATCGCTCTGGAATATTTTTTCTTTTCTGTGTCTCTCGCAAAACGTCAGTCCATGTTTCGTAAGTCACCCTGTAGGTATTACATGGTAAAGTAATAGTAACATGGTAAATGCGTGCCCTACATAATAGAGCGTTGTGAACACAGATGTCTGTCAAGGACGTAGGTTTGGTTAACGACAAATACTACAGTAGTAAACTATTGTTCACTTTCTAAATTTGTTTTGGTTGACGTAAATACGTAATGTAACCGGACACAATACCTCACCTATAACTTCTTTAAAAATATTTACCAAACGGTTTGTAATCATTTAAACGTTGACGTTTAAATGATTACAAAACCGTTTGGTAAATATTTTTGATCAATCAGCCTTTTCCCAACTATGTTGGGGTCGGCTTCCAGTCAAACCAGATACAGCTGAATAGGTACCGTGTATTTCACTTGGAACGACTGCCAATCTTACCTCTACAACCCAGTTACTGGGTACCACGATACCCCTTGTTAAGTCTGTTTTTCAGACTTTTGGGTTTTCGACTACCCTTAACGACTATCAAAGATCTGAGTATGACAGCTGGGACCAACGACTTAACGTTCTTTTTGAGGCACGGAGCGGTCTCGATATGTAATAGATGATCACCTATTCACGAACCGTCAGCGGCAAGCGATCTTCAATAGACCCGTGCGGCTCCTATCAATTAGCCACAAGCTCGTATTTAAACTTATACCTAAATCTTAATAAGTAAGTAACATAGGTATTAGAAAATTTATTTAGAATTTTTTAGATCGATTGGTTTGCAGATTTATGGGTCGTTCTTAAAAGGTTAACTCACCTTTCCATATCAACATTTTCGACTTCCATTCTAAAGTCTGATAAGAATCCATCTTGGTAAGGAATTTCGCGATAAGTAATGTTCGAGCGATGGTTCACTTAGATACAATTGTTGTTTAACTTTAGATAATAAACTCGCAGTGACTCGTGAATAATGTGGCGGAAAGTTTAGCAAACATGTCTTTATAATTAGTAGAGGATCTCGTACGAGAAATGGGGGTAATAGACCTAATTAGTTAGAACGATGAAAGGTATTACGGGGCAATGTAGCGACCAATATTATCGTTTTATGGGAGAAATTGGACGGACGCCTCATGAATTTAGAAATCTGTTATTTTAGCAGGCAGATCTGTGTTGTCATAGCTTATCGAAAGTATAGCACTGAATATTACATGAAGGGGCTCTCTAGTCTGCTTGGTGTTATAGATATAGCTATCTATTCACCTTTTTTTTTAACCTTTAATGTCCCACAACTGGGCAAAGGCCTCATACTCTCTTTCCACCTTTCTCTGCCCAGAGCTGCCAAGGACAAATCCCCATCAAAGAAGTCCAGCTCATCCCGAAGACAAAAGAAGATTAATTTTCCGAAAGCGGCCTATGCTCTGCAGTGGGACTTATGGGTCACCAAAATGTACACAAGTCCTGCCGGTCGATTCTGTATAAATCTCACCGTGAAAACTCAAGTGAAGTGAGCTTGATGTGAGTCGTCAATAGTATCAATCCCATAGAAATGTCTGTGGTCAATCCCTAGCATTATTTGGAATGACAGCTCACTCCGCGCTCACTTCATCTAAGTTTTCACGCTGAGATGGTTACAGAATCGCACTGCTGTTTATTTTACCCTGATCATTGATGCCGATTACACAAAATCCACATTCCAAAATATTTCTTAGCATGATCGAATTAATTCGTAATTATCGCGTTAATCGCTTGCCGTATTAATTAGTGCAGCTGTGTCGCTTTACAAGCAACCAATTGGAGCTTGCTGCGACAATTATCGTCGATAAATTGACCAGCTAAGTTGAATACATCGTGCTTTTATAAACTTGGGCGTGGGGGAATGCTGGTGTTGACAGAATTCGTGTAATTAGAGTGAGTTAGAGTGGTTTTGCGGTTTTTTTGTTTTGGAGTTAGTTAGCGAGACACTTGTAGACTTATTATTGCAAGTCATCTACAGAAGTCAGAGATTTGCACGTATTCGTACTCTGCACATTTACTTCATTCTGGAATTCTGGATACAATGGGATCGAATAGGACCTACTTCCAATGAACTATTTAAGGTTATTATTAGGTACCAGTTCTCTGCCAGCGTCTGTGTCCCCTTCCACCTATAACACGTCAGATTTCAAAGCAAGAGTGAAGAGGCATCTTCTGTGCTATCAGTGTAGACCTCATACATCACTTTCTATCAGGCTAGACTCAAGAGCAAGGTCTACTCCCTAAGCAAGAAATCCGCAGTTTCGGCCGATGTTCGGATCCCCAAACTTATAATGAACGACAACACAATTTGACGGTGGTCCTGATGTGTTTTTGCTCGTCCTTGTTTTGACGGATTAACTACGGGACGGGCCCGTATTTTAGTTGACGGACTACGAGAGTAGACTCTCTGAACCGTTATGAAATAAAAAAATTTGGTGACATTTTAGCCAAACGCGAGCCTATCAAATGCGAAAAAGCTTGATAGCAGTAAAAAAACAGTTGCTAAGTGTTCACAGAGCCTAGAAAACATGTCTTGCACATTCGGCCCACAGAACATCAATTTCAAGTATAGCTGTTAGCCCGTCCAGAAAAACTTGTACCTCATAATTCACGACAACTGCACTTCTCTTCAAACCTACGTTATTACTTCCAAGTTGGGCATCAAACAGGTATTCTCGAAGACGCTTCATACCATTGAAGATATTACGGTACATAACAACGTTTAATATAAACGTTGACTTGAAGAAGCTCCGTCAATACGTATTGTCGTCGATGACTAACGGAAGTAAGTGAGATGTAACTGAGAATTGAAGCTGTACTAAATGTGGCGCTAAATGTCACAGGTTGCGTAACCAAAACCACCTGCGGCTATGAGACGAGCTACTAAAAGTATGGAAAACTCTTTACAACTTCAGTAAAGTTTGCATATTAATTTTTCGTAAAGTCTGGTTTTATCAAGTATAAGTGACCTGAAGGCCAATTTTCGTAATTTAAAACGTTCAAATTCTAGTCGCAGTCTCATCTCGATGCCAAACACAGGTCAAAAATGTAGGGAATTTAGAGGTATTTTTGGCAGAGAGAGACTGAGACTGTCATGCGTTCTTAGTCGAGCCCAGAACTAATCATACGTCCGTGCTTAGGGAGTAGACCCCTGAACCGTCACGCTCGGGTCAGTGACGCCGAATCGGAAATAATCGGCTCCAGTCGTATGTTTTCAGTTCTATCGTGAAGTCATAAGCTCTTTTTATTAGCGCGTCTCTCTCAACTTTGCCTTCTCTAAGTAACAAATGCAATTTCTTAATCTATGAGTCTCATGGCGCTACTTAGTCTTTGTTCCGCTACCTTCGAAGCCCAACCCTAACAAGCTATTCATTGAGTCGTAATTAGAGCAGTTCCCAGGAGTATCGGCAGACATATCACGATCTTTGCGGGTGTTAACTAGTCGTAATCGCTGATCTCGTATCAGAATTGCTTCAACTTTTACTTTTCTTTTGATCTCTTTTGATACATAACTTTTGAACTTTGCACCTTTTTAACATTTTCTGAACACCGGGATTTTGTAATACCTCTTTAAGAGTACCAATATCTTATTAGCAAGGGATTTGGTAACAGCATCTCGACTTTGAACTGATTTTCTTCTTTTTCGATGGCAAATTGTTAAATGAGTTGGGCCCAGTATGTGGCCATGCAAATCGCGGCATCAGTGACGTTTTAGGTCCTTTGGACTTTGGACACGCCAATTTAAAACGGATAAATTCCTTCTTCGGCTATGAGTGCATCATTCCCCTCGGGACAATTTATTATGAGCTTGGGCTACTAAAATAGCCGATGTTCACTTGTCTATTTATTGACTGTTGATTATCAGTCCAATTGTTTCCACGCCTCGCTTGTTTTTATTGTTATACCGTCATAACTTATAGTGAAATTCCATTAGAAGTTTATTTACAACGCGCTATATTCGATGACTGACGACACGGCTAACTACACGTCATCTAAACTAACTATAGAAAGTACTGCCTCGTTAACGATCTTAGACATAGTTTTAAATACATCGCTGCTTTTCAATTGATGATGACCATCCTCAGTCATAATAGTTCAGCAGTGTAGATGAAACAAGCCGTTTGTTTTCATTAGTGTCTCAGTCTTTAGTGCCGGCATTCTCGTAGTACGGTCTCAGCTTAGAATAACCTTAAGGCAAATTAATAAAACACTTTAAAGGGATGGCCTGAAATACTCTAGCATCTGGCAAGCCGCCAGGGCTTCGGTCATCTCTTATATTAGAGTGAAAACGGCGGTAAATTTATCACCTTGTGGTATGTTTTATGCAGTTTATATGCGGCCTGTATCGCGGGTTCTTTTTTTGAAAAATTATGTAAGAAATTAAAAAATGCTGCGTTCTATACTTTCTGTAGCGTAGTTTGATTTTTTTTTTCAACAGTAACGTGAAACAAAAGATGTCTATGTTTGTAACTGTTATTTTTGGTAACTGTGTTTGTTTTATATTAATGCTTTTTGTTTTTTTACAGGTAAAACCAGTCCACAAACATGTAAAATGGATTGTTTTGCTTAGGTATGTAGATAAAAGTTTGGTTTGAATTTTACGGAATTTCCACAATTTCAGTTGGACACCGAATAGGTTTCCAGTCATTAGCCAATTCCCGCAACCAAACAATATTTCCATTACTTTCAGATTCGCCATTACTATTGAGACTTCTACCTGTTGTTTCTTAAGCAGTTATAGTCCCGGACTTTCACTACCATAAAAAAACCAGAACCCACATAACAAACCCATCTTTTCCCATGAAGATTCAACCCTGCAATGAAACAAAGAAGTCATCTTGGGCCATAAGGCCATGGTTCACCGGGCTCTCTGTCGGAGTCCGATCGGGCCTCATTTTACGCTCGGCTCGGCTCTGTCCGACTCGACATTACCTCAGATACACTTTCGTATTATTATCGTGATTACGGTGTTAAATGACTAGCTGCAGTGGGAATTTATTTGAATAGTATGATTGTCTATTTAATCTGAGGTAAGCACCATGCTGGATAAAGCAATTGGGAGCGTTCTTTATTTGAAATAGGCACTCTTAAAGGCAATTTAGGGAACGTATATCTTTATAACGTATCAATTTTAATGGTTTAATTTAGAAAAGCTGATAAAATTGATTTATTGTTTGTGAATGTTACTTTAGTTTTGAACTAAACTGTAGTTCAAAGCTCCAGCTGGAACACTTTTCGATGGCAAACGACATAGAAAAGCTTTTAAAGTGCTTGTTTATGTGTGCTAAAACTGCCCGTTAACGGGATTTAATGGGGACAAAAATAAGACGTCCCAAGAAAATCTTGAAATCTTCAAAATGCTTTTTGGATAAACGGCGCGTTGATTATCGAAATTCGTCAAGCCATACGCGCTGTAAAATTGAAACGGATCTGTTAACCGAAAAAAATGTGACATAACTACTTTTTGTTGACTAATTTTTATCATTCGCTACGTTATTTGCTTAGACGACTTTCAACGACGCCGCCATATTGTTTCTAGAATTAATTATGACATTAAGTTTAGTTGGCCATTGATGCTTTTAAGCTTATTTACATAAGTACTTCTAAAATTAAGATGTTAATAGAAAGCTAGAATTCTGGATATAACTCTTCATGTTTTTCTCCTTCAACTTTTCGTCAGCCATTTTCCACAGCCTACCAATTTTTTATGTGTTGTTTTCAAACTTCAAACGTGCACAGATTATTTACATGGTGTGTCCATGAATTAGAGAATTAATAGAGGCAGCCAATCGGTTGCCAGGAGGACAATACCGATGGCCTTGTAAGACTATTTGAGTCGGTTCACCGACCCGCGTTCCAAATAAAGATGAAATTCCAACCGCTTCGCGTAAAGATGGATTAAGTGTAGAATAACTAGCGAGTTTACTCATAATGTTACTTTTTTAAGTGTTTGTAACTGAAATAAATATAACTTAGTTTTATTCCGCTAGAGTACCTACCTTGTACCTGTTACTAGGTTAGTCATTTATATTTAACTTTTGTAATTGCTCCGTTGACCGTAGGTAATTGTTTGTTGTCTATTTTAATTAATAGTAGATTATTCACCAAGGGGATAAAGCAGTTTCTTATGTCACGGGTTAGCACCCGCTCACCGGTAGCCCGCTAGATCTTAGGGTTGACTTAATTTAGGTTATGTTTGACATTATCAAGCATGTGCTGTGAGAATGTATTACAAGATTTGTTAACAGCGGATGACGTACCTGAGACATTATTTAAGTAAGCAGAATATACTTTTTTTTTAAAATAAGTATAAAGTGTACCTAATTCTGCTTAGATCATATAATTTTACGATCGACTATGTATTTATGACCTCAGTAATAGGAAGTTAAAGGTAGGTAGCTAGTTCTTGGGTGAAGGTAAGCTCCATAAAACCTTCAACTTTCAAATAAAAGCCAGGTCTTTGTGAACCATAGATACATACCATTCTTTATAAAGGAACCATTGACAACATTTCCACATCTAACAGCAGTCATACAACTTCATGCAACCCATGCAACCCATTCAACCATACAAAGGGCAATTACATTGCCTACCGGTTATCCAAACTGGGCAATGAATATGGATGGCCCGCTTCCGAGCCGTAGGTGTCCGATTATGATGTAACCGTGCCCAAGATACCGTGGAGACGGCTGTGATTATGATGCAGATGTGCCAGATCTTTGCGGCTGTGTATGGTAAGAGTTAGGCTCAATTTACATCGCCGCGGAATGGAATGGAAGGGACTTTTTGCAACGAAATTGTACATAGCATAATGAATTTTATGCCAATTGTATAACATACAAACTAAATAGGAGCCAAAAAAAGGTCGCGCGTCTTCCGGGGAATCCTCGCGCATTCTCGAGAATTCCGGCAGTAATAAGCTCGTATCTAGTTTGTACGTTGGACAATAATTGACTTAAAGTTAATTTTGATATGTATAATATCGCTACAAAAACTCGCTTCCATTCCATTACGCGGCGGTGTAAATTTAGCCTTAGGTGTGTAAGGTTGTGAAATAATTTGAGGACCACGCACGCACCCTAATTGCGTAACACACTTTCAATCACAATCTTAATAATATTGAAGGTATAGCGGAAGAGGTTTCGGAACGCTCCCACATACTTGGAGGTAAGAGGTCCAACAGGGGCAAAGCCCCCGATCGGTACTCACCAACCCGTTAGCATGATTGCTCCCGCGCCTCGCGCCGACCAATCGCGGTTTGTCGTCGCGTCGCTACTCGGCCGCTGATTGGTCATAATAGTTTTAAGTAGTTGGCAATACTGTGTAGAACGAAAAACAGGGACTTTTTGATGGCGGACATGTATCTGGGACGATGTAATGTACGACTTTCGAGTTTTATTAAAGTTTATGCCGATAACAAAGCTCTTTAAATGGACAACTGACCCACCCCGACTATATCTTGGCGCCCAACGTGTGTTTTGTGTATTAAAACAAGGGGTCGGAGTCTTTGTTGTGCGAATCAAACTTTTCGTTCGTTGCAAGTTCGTACAAGTCGAAAAACTTTGGTGATACGGTGAAAAACGACCGACAAGTGCATAAAACTGTGTATAGACAGTGACTTTGCCTGTGTTTTGTGTCTACGTGTGGATTATTGCTGGTTGGTACCTACAACCACGAGCCGTGTACTGTCGTTTTCTACGAAAAGGAGGTACCTACTTAACGGTTTGCAAAATGCCGCGAAGACGCAAGTCGCTGCCCGCCGACGCCGACGACTCGATTCACGAGGAATCAGAACCAGAACAGTCAAGCAACATAACGATGCCACAAGACGTCCTTGCCAAGCTGTTAACATCGATTCAACAGTCGCAAGCAGAATTTTGTCAGCAACTTTTACGCGAAGTTCGTTCTTCGACGCCATTACTCGTATCGGTAGATGCAAGTACATCTGCCGCCACCGCGGCTATCATGAAGTCCACAGGCAACTTCTCGAAATGTTCATCTCAGTTTAGCGGAAATCCCGAAGAATCCGTGGAAAACTTTATAGATGCCATAGAGGTTTACAAGTCATGCCTAAACATAAGCGACGAGAACGCTCTTTTAGGTATGTCCATGCTGCTCACTTCATCGGCTGGAACATGGTGGCAGGGTATCAAGGGCTCAACGAAGACATGGGATGAAGCTATAACTAGACTGCGGAGTGCGTATGGCGAACGCCGCCCGCCGTTTCGCATTTACGTCGAGTTATTCTCCCTCGTACAAGGTACCGAAAACACGGATTTGTTTATAGCTAGAGTTCGTGCCTTGTTTGCAAAACTTCCACAAGAAGACTTGTGTGAACGCGTCGAGTTAGATATGACGTATGGATTGTTAGATCGTCGCATCAGGAAGCGTATCGACAGAGCTACGGTTTCGACATTCGACGAGTTGCTGAAGAAGGCGCGCGCCGTAGAAGACTCGTTAAAAGAGTCACAAAACGGTCGTCAAGGTCATAAGCCGTCGTCTCATATCGAAGATAAATCACGCGCCGCCGCCGAGCCTGCGCACATTTGTACCGATACGTCGATTCCTGCTTCCCGATCATCCGCTACCGTCGTCGCCGCTAGTCGCACAGGCGACTCAAAGACAAGAAAGGCAGGGAATACAAAGTCGTTCTGTGTTTACTGCAAACGTAGCGGTCACATAAAGGAAACGTGCGAGAAATTAGTGAAAAATAATGACGAAAATAACTCAAAAAGTGAGCATAAAAAAGACATTAAGTGTTACGGTTGTGGTGCCGCGAATATCATAAAGTCGAAGTGCCCGAAGTGTAATGCCAATGATGGTAAGAACAGTGGACATTCGGCGTTCTGTTCTATTGCTTCTGCACGTGAGTCTCGTGCACCCACCGATTGCTTCCAGTCGCATCGTACGCCTCACGTACATGGCGACATATGCCCCAAGGTCAACGCGCCACTACCGCTACAAGTGCCTACCCCGCCGCCGCCGCCGCGAGGTAGCGCGATGGTTGCCGGTACTGCGGGCGCGCCCGCGCCTTCCAGCGTCGAGCGACGCGTGTCGTCGCGCAAAGTTCGAGGTAACCCCTCGGCCGTGGAAGTCGCAGGGGGTTCTGTCACAAATTTTGGTTCTGTCACTAAATGTAGTTCTCACACTAATGATCCAAATCGTAAAGTTAATATTTTAGCTATGGATACCGACTATTCTGCTAATAGTGTTCCTTGTGGTTACGATAAATATTTACATAAATTTTGTTTAAATAAGTCGTCTTGTATTGATAACAATGTTAGTGTTACGTCTACATGTAATAAGAATTTTATGAATCGTTTTTGTGATGACAATTGTTATTGTTCTGTAAATAGGGATAATTGTGTTTGTGTACGTACTAAAACTAAGGTATGTGTTTGTACTTCTTGCGACCAGGGGGAGTTCGCGTCACCGTTGCAGTCTAATGATAGTGCGTCACGGTTGGTAATGTTCAATGGTTGTCAATCGTATTCTGGTAATTCCGTCGGTTCAAAATCTTGTGCTCGTGATTTTATACCTATTTCCAGATATGTTGATTATAAACCATTTGATAACAATACCAGCGACTCTCAACATTTTTCAGAAATCGTAAGTGGTCATCAACCTTTTTCCGAGAACGTCATGGATTCTCAACATTTTTGTTCCCAGAATTATCAACAGTTGTACGGAATTACCAGTGGTTCACAACCTTTTAACGGCAATCGTAACGTTCGATCTTTTCAAAGGCCCGTGCTAAAGATTAGTATTTTAGGTGAGAATGGTACCGCACTACTAGATTCGGCAGCTAAAAGCTGTGTGGCTGGTCATACGCTATACGCTCTCCTAAAGGCCAAAGGTCATCCTATGTCCTCTAGCGTGGAAAATGTAAAACTTGCAGATGGTGTACTTAGGTTAATGAATGTACTTACTACCGAAGTGAATGTTACTCTTGAAGGTAGAACCAGGCTCGTTAGTTTTTTAATTTTTCCGGACGCGGACAATAATGAATCACTTTTAGGCATAGATTTTTTGATAAATTTTGGTATCTGTGTTGATTTTAGTGGTTCTAAGTGGCACTTCGCTGACAGTGCTAAGCAATTCGATCTCCCATTTGAAAAAGCCGCACACCAGGTCAAGAGTGTGTCGATCAGTTGTTTGCTTAGGGATGAGGAAGCTTCAAAGCTTAGCTACGAGCAGCGTGAGGTTCTGGCTCAGTTCCTTTCTATAAATAAGGATGTGTTTGAGTTACGAGGCGAAGCAACTGCTTTTGCGGAGCATGTCATTGACACTGGTGACCACGCTCCAGTTGCAGTCCCTCCATATAGGCTTACTCCTGCTAAAAAAGAGATCATGAAGTCAGAAATCGAAAAGATGTTGGCTGATAATATTATAGAGGAGTGCGAATCGGCATGGGGATCGCCTGCATTGTTAGTGCCTAAAAAGAACGGTCAAGTTCGGTTTTGCGTAGATTATAGAAAACTTAACGCCATAACAAAAACCGATGTGTACCCGATGCCGCTTATAGACGAGCTGGTGCAGTCTACTAAGCGAAATTGCATCATGAGTACGTTAGATATGCGTAGTGGGTTTTGGAATGTTTCGGTCAGGGAATGCGATCGAGATAAAACGGCCTTTTTGACGCCTTATGGTACGTATCGTTTCAAAAGGATGCCGTTTGGGCTCAAAAACGCTCCGTCAACATTCCAACGACTCATCGACAGGTTGCGCTCTGGCGCCTCACTTCAGAATGTGACCCTGTTGTGCTATCAGGATGATCTGCTCGTAATATCGGAAGGATTCGATCAGCATGTCGCTGATCTACGTGCAGTGTTTGAAAGGCTGCGTATGTTCAGTCTTCGCGCCAATCGCGAAAAGTGTGTTTTTGCGCGCGAAGAAGTAAAATACTTGGGTCATGTCATTACTCAGGACGGAGTTTCACCTGATCATGACAAAGTTCGCGCAGTGGCGGACATGAAGCCACCAAGTACTGTACGCCACCTCAGAACGTTTCTTCAGACGTGTTCGTGGTTCAGAAAGTTCATTTTGAACTTTTCAGAAGTCGCTGAACCTTTAACTCGTCTTTTGAAGAAAAATCAGGCTTGGGTATGGGGCGCTGAGCAAAATCAGGCGTTTCAGGAGCTAAAAAAGCGTTTAACGTCTGCGCCCATACTCGTCCAAGCTGATTACAGTAAACCGTTTATCTTGCGTACGGACGCAAGTAATTACGCTCTCGGTGCAGTGTTGCTGCAAGGTGAAGGGCAAAATGAAAGGCCAATCGAATACGCGAGCCGCCTTTTAAACCCCGCCGAGCGAAATTATTCTACTACAGAGAGGGAAGCTCTAGCAGTAGTTTGGTCCGTTGAGCGGTTCAGAGGTTATTTGGAAGGTCAACAAATTATTGTAGGTAGTGACCACCAACCTCTCAAATGGTTGTTGAGCTTGAAGTCGCCATCAGGTAGATTAGTTCGGTGGGCACTGAAGTTACAAGAGTTCAATATTCAGTATGAATACACTCCAGGTAGAGCCAATGTTGTGGCCGACACGCTGAGTCGTCCTACTTGTGAAGAAAGTAGCAAAGATCAGTGTGGTATTTGTTCAGTAGTTATTGACTTACCTGCGAGAAGCCCTGCTGATTTGCGACCTGCTCAGTTAGACGACCCGGAACTAGAAAAGATAATGACTGGTCTTGAAAATAATGACGCAGTTGAAGGAAAACGCTGGTCTGAGCGCGGTTACTTTATGCAGCAAGGAGTCCTATATCGTTACAACCCCGACGTCGACGTCGAGGAAGCTCAGCTCGTCCTTCCAGCGAGTTTACGTCTGGAAGTTTTGAGGGAATGTCACGATACTCCTATTGCGGGGCATCAAGGTATTGATAGGACCTTACATAAGCTTTCACAGCGATTTTTCTTCCCCGGAATGAGACGGTTTGTCGCAGACTTTGTTAAGTCTTGTGCGACGTGCCAGCGGTACAAGTCGTCAAACTTGAAGCCTTCAGGCCTTTTACAGACCCCAGTATTGAATCAAAGGGGAGAGGTCTTGGCGATTGACTTGTTTGGCCCGCTCCCTCCTGGAGAGAAGGGGGAGAAGTACATTTTATTAGTTGAGGACACAGCTACTCGGTGGGTCGAGCTTTTTGCTCTGGTCGACGCCACCTCGGAGGTCTGTGCTCGGACACTAATCGAGGAGTATTTCCTTAGGTACGGCTTTCCGCGTCGCATTATCTCTGATAATGGGGTACAGTTTGTCTCTGCGGTTATGCAACAATGCATGTACATTTTAAAAATTGAACAGGACTTTATTACCTTTATATCATCCGGAGGCAAATCCGGCCGAACGGAAAAATAGAGACCTAAAGGTGCAGCTGGCTCAGTTGGTCGACACCGAACATTCTTCATGGCCTGACCACTTACCGTCAGTTCGATTCGCTATGAACTCAGCCTTGTGTCAGACAACAGGTGTTTCACCAGCTTTTCTCACTTTAGCTAGAGATCTTCGTTCACCAGTTGATGTTCATTATGATATTAGGGCCGTCCTGAAAAAGGATAACTTCGTTCCTCAGATAACGCCCTACCTAAAGAGATTTTTAAACTCTTTAGTTTCGATTAGGGATAGGGTAGAGAAAGAACAGGATAGACGTAAAGATTACGCCGATAAGGGTCGAAAACCCTTAGATTTTGATGTCGGTGATCAAGTTTTGGTAAAGTCGCACGTATTGAGTAACGCTGCTAAAGGATTGTCGGCTAAGTTTGTACCAAAAAGGGATGGTCCCTACGAGGTCATTAAGAAAGCCAGTCCTACGACTTACCTAGTATCTAAAATTAATTCTCCTGACGAGGTTTTAGGCAGGTTCCATGCGTCCCAACTTACGCGGTTTGTCAATAGGGATGATACGCTGCCTCTTCCTATTATGCCAAAGCGTAATCGAGGCCGGCCTCGTAATGTCAAGCCTGTTTCTGCCGATCATGAGCGGGTTCCTGAGCGAGGACGCCTTCACGAACCCGAGGGGGAGTGTATAGCGGAAGAGGTTTCGGAACGCTCCCACATACTTGGAGGTAAGAGGTCCAACAGGGGCAAAGCCCCCGATCGGTACTCACCAACCCGTTAGCATGATTGCTCCCGCGCCTCGCGCCGACCAATCGCGGTTTGTCGTCGCGTCGCTACTCGGCCGCTGATTGGTCATAATAGTTTTAAGTAGTTGGCAATACTGTGTAGAACGAAAAACAGGGACTTTTTGATGGCGGACATGTATCTGGGACGATGTAATGTACGACTTTCGAGTTTTATTAAAGTTTATGCCGATAACAAAGCTCTTTAAATGGACAACTGACCCACCCCGACTATAAAGGATATTTCTAATCCATTGCTTCATATGTTCGAAAAATGTGTCTGCTCAACAACGTAAATAACACAATGGATGTTGTTGAACTGTCAAAATGAAAGCCATTGCTACTGATAGTGAGCCATGCTGTAGTCAGTAGTAGGACAATGACAGGCAGATAGTGAAAAAAAAACGAAAGTGCGTTTACTGTCGATAAGACTTAATAGAAATAACCCAAACAGCCTACGCCCTTACTCAGATCATGGTCCATCTGTATGCCAAATTTCATCTAAATCCGTTCAGCCGTTTTAGCGTGAAAGCGTATCAAACAAATAAAAAAACTCACTTTCGCATTTATAATATTATTATTTAGGATGCTGTAAAACATTTTAAAAGGCGTGGTTACACGTTAATTATAGTGCAAGGTATCTTAATCTAAAAATTAGAACTTTGTACAGGTACGTACTTATAATTACAGTGCTCACAGCTCACACCATGAGAATTTCTTCTGTCTTCAAAGTTAGTTTTCTTATGAGATGAGATCTTTGACACCACTTAAGGCAAGGTGTGAAGAGTGACAGGTCGTTAGCCTGTCACCTGTCACCTTTAGCTGCTTGCACTAAAATAACACAGCAGTTGGCATTTACAACTGCGAGATGGGAAACAGCTGATGAATTCGGTTTTTGTTTATTTAGAATGCAGTTTAATTTTTGTAGGACATTACTCAAAAATGACGTCGAACAACGTCGCTTTTTTCTCGAATTCTATGTAGTTTATTAATTTTTAGCCTGTTCAGCTTGACTCGCAAAGGTCTGCATTTATTCAACCTCCTTGCTGTGTTGTAGGTTACGCTCCTTCAATCAACTCCGCCTATTGCAGTCCATTGCTGGACATAGGCCTCTCCCAGGCTGCGCCACAACACCCTGTCGTCCGCCTACCGCATCCTGTCCGTCCTAGCCACCTTCTTAAGGTCGCCCGTCCATCTAGCTAGTGACACTCCTTAGAAGTTCGAAATTCAAGAGTTTGACAGTACGCAAAGGTCTGCATTTATCCAACCTCCTTGCTGTGTTGTAGGTTACGCTCCTTCAATCAACTCCGCCTATTGCAGTCCATTGCTGGACATAGGCCTCTCCCAGGCTGCGCCACAACACCCTGTCGTCCGCCTACCGCATCCTGTCCGTCCTAGCCACCTTCTTAAGGTCGCCCGTCCATCTAGCTAGTGACACTCCTTAGAAGTTCGAAATTCAAGAGTTTGACAGTACGCAAAGGTCTGCATTTATCCAACCTCCTTGCTGTGTTCCAGGTCACTCCTAATTAGGCACTTAGTTCGAAATTCAAAGGTTTTGTTAATGTCGCATCTACAATTCTACATCATTGTATCACATCTCATGGTCTACAATGTTGAACTCAACACACATGTGTGGGTGAGCCAGCGAGCCTGCATTCGACTGTAACTGTCATCTTCAGTAAGCGATGAATGTGATGCACATTATCGCCTCTTCCGTCACAAAAGTATCGTGTAAAAGGGTCTTTAGTACGAAGTGAATTTATTGTTATTGTATCGACCCCGCACTATTATCAAGATTTTAAGTGTATGTGGAATTTAAAAGTTGAGAAAGTATAATATATGGTTTCTCGAAGTTGATGGATAGTATCTGAGGCTGATGAGTGTAACTGTTTACTGAATTATGAGATGCTGTTTTGGGAAATTTTGTCGTTTTGATCTTTGCCTGCGGCCATATTTTTTGTCATAGCTTTTGGTGATTATCAATCTTAATGTATCACAATTAATCAAGATTCAATAAAACACACAACATAACGATTTAAAAAATAACGATAAAAAAAAAGTACCGAATTCATAGACTTACTGTTTATAATTGGAAGTTTCAGAACTATTTCGGCATGTTAATAATAACGTACTTATTTTCATTAGTCTAATGAGAGTTTCATAAGTCATAAGGACAGAACTTAGATCTTTATAGTAATTAGAAGAAAATGCTCGATTTAACACCTAAACAAGGACGTGTCCTATCTCAGGTGTCAGAAATGAAGTAAGAATATGATACCCAGATATAGCTTCTACAAGATCAACATTACTTCGCAAATATAAATATTTTGATCATACAGCATTACCAGATTATTATTAACGACCTATAAACTTATTATGACAGACGTAAACACCATAATATCCGCGCAATATTCACGTATTACATAATAATACGTAAAATAATCGCGTCTAAATTAAAATGTTCATCAGTAGTCTCGGTTCTCGATTGGTAGAACGACGTCAGTGTGTTGTGAAGAGTTCAGGATGGTGTTATGTAAACGTTCCGCGGGAAGAGATCAAATGCTACCGTGTCGATACTAAGCGGATGCTCGTTGCACCGGTAGGCAAATGCGTTTCTGAGAAACTTATTTTGCAGTTATAATTACTCATACACATAACACCACGCCTGTATTTCCCGAAGATATGCACCTATAGTATGTACAACCACATGTCGCCAGTTATGTAATATCTAATCTATGTAGTTGAAATTACCTACTTGTTTGACTTTTGACTACCGTCATTCGTAGGTTGTTATGAGCTCAGCTGTCACTAATGAGACACAATTACTTTTTCTATTGTTACCGTACTTAATAAGCTTGCCTAACAGACGAGGAGTTACGAGAAAATTTAATTATTTCAAACATCCGAATGCCATGGCTTCGGCTACTGCTACTGACTTCAAAAATACTACGGAAAATGACACTATTAGGCCATGTACCGTATCGTTAGTAGCTTACTGTATAGGTAGGGGGACCAGAAGGCCAACTCTCGTAATTTAAAACGTTCAAAATCTACAAACAAATGTCAAAAACTTGTCAAAATGTAGGAAAATTTGAGGTATTTTTGACAGATTGAGACTGAGATCAGACTGTGAACGTTCTTAAAATTACGAGAATTGCCCCTCTGAGCTGGTTGCTTATAGAGGCAGGTAGACTAAATGCCAAAAACTCGTCAGCAATACGGATTTTAGGTCACCTAATCACCTATTTGTGCAAAGCGGCATCGTTTTGTTTTGGTGACATATTTTACATTTATCATACTCGAAAATGTGACTCATGTAATTATATTGTTTTAATTCGTTACTGATATCACAATTATCACAGTCTGCACTAACACAGTTCCAATTCCTTGAGAAACTCATAGATATTGAATTACTCCGTCTAATAGCAAGTTATGTTATAATACGGCTCATTTGAAGCAACTATTTGCTCCCTGGATCGTAACTAATGCGTATTTAATGCTCGTGTTTGGTCCGCATTCCTCATTTAGATTGCAATGCGTAAGAATCATGGATCCTTAGGTAGCGTCGTGTATATGTCGACGAAGAAATTGACCATAATTTCTGTTTTCGTGGTCAGGTAGGCAGTCGCTGCATGTAAAATACTGGTATTCAGCTGCATCCGGTTAGACTGGAAGCCAACCGTAACAAAGTTGGAAAAAGGCTAGGAAGATGATGAGATCTGCTGTCAATGTCGGTGTTGAATTGGGGATTAAGTCAAGAGAAGGAACCGAAGCGTCCTCTTGCTGCTGTTAGCAAAATTATGTTACCGATTACTTATTCGTGTGCAGAGGCCTTTATTATATGTCACGCTACTGTCCTGCTGCTGCCTAGCTCATGATGACACGAAAAGAAGATGACGTATCATCCCTCTGATTTCATCTCATCTGCCTACTATATCAATCATAATTAGAAGGCATTTGGTTTACCATACCAGCTAAATGGACCGACGACCTTAAAAGGTGGCTTGGACAAACTGGATGCGGAAGTTGGAGGTCACAGGTTTGTGGGGTAGAATGGGAGAGGCCCAGGAGTGAGGAGACCTATATCCAGGTGTGGACCGCGATAGGCTTAGTTGATTGATTGATTTTCACCAGTAGACTTCCTCCTAAGGGGCAATTCTCGTACCTTTAAGAACTTTCGCAATCTAATCAAAATGTTAATCTGTCAAAAATTCTATAGCATTTACCCACATATATTGACTGTCGTAGACATGAGATGTTTATTAGATTTTAATGTTTTTAATTTCGGGTATTGGCCTTTTATTTCCAGCTACGTGGCGCATGGTCCATGGTGGCCGTGCTATGATTAGCCATTGATCAACAAAGGCTGTAACAAACTAGAGTTGGTTATTCATGACCAGAAATGCGAGTTCCTTGTTCTGGTTCAGAATCAGCCTAGTCGTGTTAACAATTAGACCTAACTACGCTTGCAGTACATTTAAATGGACGCTTTGAACGACGGCGTCTGGTTCGTCGTTAGCAAGTTTGTAAGGTGGTTCGTTAGTCGGTTTTATCTTGCATAGGTAACAGCTGAGTGAAACACATCGGAACTTGCTGCACCTAACTTATTAGTAACTTAGACACTTTTCGCATTTTCAGCGCGCTTTTCGATGTTTCTCGTTTTGCGACTCAAGTCGACGAAGTCGCCAATACTCTGCTGATTTCATAGGAAACATTTTTTAAGATATTGATTTGTGTTATGGAGTTACTATGTGGCTGTTCACTTGCACATTTACTGACCTAAAGGATGCCACTGATGCCGAAAACAACGTGGCCTACTGGGCTCAAACAATATAATAATATGTATGTTTTTTTTTTTTGTTTGGGGCCTTTATTCCAGCACTGGGAAAATTATGGGCAGCCGATCGATTCTGTAAAAATCTCACCGTGAAAAGTTAGGTGAAATGAGCTTAGAGTGAGCTGTCAATAGTGTCAATCCCTAGCATTAGTTAAAATGACAGCTCACTCCACGCTCACTTCACCTAAATGTTCACGATGAGATGGTTACAGAATCGCACTGCTGTACGTAACACACATAAAATGACAACAATTGTTCGCATTCCTTTAATTTTGACAGTTCAACTACCTACGTTCATTGCGTTCTTTACATTGTTGAACAGACGAATTTTTCAAACCTATGAAGCAATGGACTAGGAATGTCCTTTAAAACCCTTGAATTCTGATTGAAAGTGAGGGAGTATTAGTTGGAATGACAGCTCACTCCACGTTCACTTCACCTAAGTTTTCACGGTGAGATGGTTACAGAATCGCACTGCAGGTTATGTTTGTATTTGCTGGTGTACAATAAAGTAAGTATATATAAATATCCAATCTAAGTACTGTTGACACGAAAATATTTTGGTTTGTAATTGTAACTTCACGTCGGCTTGAATCTTTTCCAAGGGAGTAGGTAGTTAATACCTGAATCGTGACACAGGGTATTTTACTGCCTTAACACATCCGCTAACAAACTTCACACGTATTTAAAAACATTCTCAACTTGATCCTTTCTTAATCTCAAAACACAATCTATATCCCCTATAACATGTTGACAAAAACCCATTACTATGGTAATGCATCCTTACTTTTATTTTCTCCTGTAAATATGCTCGCCTCAATGAAACCACTTATTTCGCCGCGTACCAATAAAAAGCCTTAGGATTTCAACGCGTGTTGTCATTCAAGTTATACTAGCTTCATATACAAGATAAAAAGGGTAGACGGGAAATTATCTAGATATGATCGCAGACTGTGTAAAAAGTCACATTTATCTTTAGTTTTTCTTGTGAGAATTAAAAATAAATTATCGCTTCACACTTGTGATCCCACAGTAGAATTATATTTTCCTGTACGGCCTTTACATCCGCTTAGAAAAACTTAATTGCAACCATAACGTAGAAAATTGACACTGTAATATAAGAATTTCTACTTCTAGCACGATATAGATATGAATTAAAGCTTTCAATTATAAAATACGGCTGGCCTTGCCAAGATAAGAACGGTGTTAAAATAAATTCTAAAGCAGCCGATCTCTCCCCTAGAGAGTTTGCATAAACATTACAGCTTCAATGTTAATCCCACAAATAAACGTCACTACAGCAAATGAATACTTGAAAATTATCGACCATTACCACAAATTCAGCATAAAGTGCGTTGAAACGGCTGCTAGCTAGAACCGGCATAGCGTGATTAATGAATGGTACATTATGCTAATGCAACCTAGTTGAGCTGCATTCCAGGCAGGACTGGATAAATACACCACTGCAGATGCCCGCAGACTGTGGAAACAAATTATCGGGAGCAGAAGGACCACTTTATCATCAACGACAGTAGACGTAGGCGTTGTGGTTGATAAAGGTCTATTCTTGTCTATTATTGTCTTCAGAATTATAACACTGGTCGAGGAACATTTGGTGTTGGTTGATAGAATTCAGTCGGCGTACTGTTGGCATTCTAGCCTGATCTGCCTGATATTTTGAAGAACCTGGGGGCCTACTCCGAAGTAGTATCGGCCGAATGTCCGGCCGTTTCCTGCTACGAAGTTACTATTTGGTTCGGTCGGTTCCAATCCTACACTCCTACACTCTTTCGCATATTAACTATGGTCCCGACGCAACTGAGCCGACCCGATTTTTTTTTCGCATTTTTCAATAATATTCGGTTCGGCCATGTGTCGGTCCGATTCGAACATTCGCACTTTGCACTTCGGAGTAGACCCTGGTTGTTTGGATGTTGTATCTTTCCCCCCAGCACCACTCTATTATCCATATCTATAAATAATATAAACGATTACAAACGCAAACTCTGAACGGATCAAAACTTAATTTGCGCACCACACACGACCTGCGTTGTTCAGTTGTTTTTATCTGGGATGACATATGCTGTATATTTTGCCCATACGTGGAGCATGCCTTCTGTACCATCATGTTGCGATGCTCCTAAGTGCACCAATGCAGATAAAAATTAATATTGCAGATTTATTTTTAGAACCCCCAGCAAATGCTGCCGATGTCGATAGCTAGCGTGTGTTAATTTATTCTTTTTTTTATCACAGTGCGCATAGGCATGCAAGTGGCAATTCATCCTTTACTTTTTAAAATTGTAAATATTCTAATACACACACATAATATTTTGTAATAATGGTAAAGCCTGTAAAAGTTAATCACACTTTTGAGGCATTGATTAAGTTATTATTTAGTGGTCAAGAAGTCATAAAATAGACATAAAAAAGATTATTTGTAAAGCTCGTAAAGTTCATGGTAGAAACATTTATTACTTTAATGGGGTTGTAATGTTTGTATAATATCTGCCCGTGTTGATTCGAATCAAACTAAATTTCGAAGAGAAAGCGGTATTGAATGGCTGTCGGAAATCGTTCACATGTACGACGAAGGTTTAGCTCTACCGTGTCTGGATACGCTATAATTCGATCAAGCCTTCCGAAGGTTACACGAGCCACGATTCTGGGCTTTCGTTACAGTTTCGGTAGTTATTTTAAGGTGTGTGATTGTAAATGAGTCGATGATGTTGTCTCTTTTGCACATACTCGTGTATATTTGTAGATAAATGAAACAAAGTATGCGCAAAAAGTGACTGGTAATCAACTGAGAAGATTTAATTTCAAGCAGCAATTTTTTGAACAATGTCAAAAATAACTTTTTGCCAAATCTTTATCAAGTTGTACCGCAAACGGTATTAGGTTTGAAAATCTATACTAAAAATAAAACTGAAGAGTTTGTTTATTTGAACGCGCAAATTTCGTGAACTACCAGTCGAATAAGAAATAATCTTTTTGCATTAGATAGCCCAATGCTTGAGGTACACATCACACATTTAGGAGCCGAGCAAAAAAAAAAGTCGCAAAGAACGCTTAGCGAAAAAGAAATGGGTGAGCGATGCGATGCGACGGACTGGGTCCGGGGCAAAAAAAAATACGCGGACGAAGTCGCGGGCAGAAGCTGGTGAGAATATAATAGAGAGAGCAGTATTTATTTGCACGAAATAAAAGCTTAACGTTACTTTGTCTACATTATTCTTACATCGTGTCTAAACCGTTTCTTATTCTCCAGATTTCCAGTAGCACCATTGATATTGCCTCCATTTATTCTGTGGCAGAATCTATTACTGGATTTGTAGGCTTGCATTGAATCGCAAATATTTTCTACCGGGCATGCGCGACTACAAACAAAATGGACAGGGAAATGCTAATAGGATTTGTGAGCATGGTCACATGAATAATGTTGTTTAGAGTGAGATTATTAATGAGGGATACTATCAAGAATTGAATGGATATTCTCCATGTAATTGATGGGAGACATTCGAGTTGTATGTTAGTTGAGGATGTTCACGAATGAGGCCAGCTATAGTTAGGGTAGACGAGAAGTCCAATTTCCGTACCTAATTAAAAACGTTCAAAATCTAGTCGCAATATCATCTCAGCGACAATCAATGTCAAAAATGTAGGGAAATTAGAGGTATTTTTCACAGATTGAGACTGAGATCAGACTGTGAACGAGTTGAAGGAGAAGCTTTGGCTGTTAACGTAGAACTTTTAAAAGAAACCTAAAGTCTACGGTGGAGTTCAGTGGACTACAAAATACGACGTTGATTGATTGATGAAGGGCCGGAAGATCTCGTAAATAACACCTCGTCAACCAGGTTAACTGACTAGTATTCAGTCGAAATAAGGAAGCTTAAACAAATATCTATCATGCAGATAAGGAAGGGGACCCATCGAGCAGGTACTAGCAGCATAATCAAATATTCACTTTCGTTCACCCACGCATATTGTCTTCGGAGACTTATTAACTAACTATCGCCTTGATCATTTGTCTCGCAAATACTTTCACGTTTGCTGTGACTGGCAAATTACGAATTGATATTGAGAAAGCAGTCTTATTAGTGTCTGTTTTGTTAAACGATTTGTCTTATACAAATATACTCAATATACTTTAAACTTAGCATGAGCTCGGTGATGGTTGATTTTGGTTAGCCGTACTAATGACGATTTCTAATGCAATTTTTATTTTGTGAATTTGAGAACGTTGTAGGTTTCTTGACAATTTTCAATTTTGTTACGTACCTGGTACTTGGCGACAGGCCTGCACTGTCCTCTCATAACACTGTAATTTGAAAACATTCTAAAATACAATTATTTTTAAAAGAGTAACCATGGAGTTTCTTGCCGGCTCTTCTCCATAGGAAACAACCTAGCTTCTGACGTTTCATAAGTGCTCATGTAGGTTTATGTGAAATAAAATATTTAAATTTTTGAATGGAACACTAAATATTACGTGTAGAACTTTCGATAAACAGTTTGCTAACTTTTGGGTGTTTAGGTTTGTTTAAATATAAATATATCTCATTTGTTGTGAAAATATCCTAGGGCACATTTGTACTCGAAACAGAGCATCGATCGAGCGTCAAGTTTATTCGGGTAGTAAAAGCTGCAGAAAGTGCATTTTGAAGGCTAGGGCAATTATTCTAAAAGTGAGTTATGAGTCTGTTTTATGGCACTGGTTTGTTTCATGTATATGTCTTGAAGACTGAAACGGAGAGTTTATTTAGGTATGATTTGCAATTTCGACTCAGGTTATGCTCGCAAAGCATATGATGCGTGCACTCGTGAACATTTCACTACCATTGGTTGAGATTTAGAAACAATTTTGTTTGTTGATGATCTTTTCTTCTCCTTAATTCGCAATGGCTAAGGGGAAAATTTCGTCTATATAAATGTGAATGTAAGGAAAACATGGGTATCTGGCAGTTTGAGTACTTTAATGTCCTTTGTTTGGTATTGTTCGTCGAGTCGTCGAGCTCCTTAAGTTCTGAGTTGAGCTACACAGTTACTGACAAATGCTTGCACTGACTGGATAGGTCCACTCAAATCTGTATGGTTCTTTTCTCAAAAGACTATTTAAACACAATCTACATGGTCCTCATGTGAACTGACTAAGATAATGTTTGGACTTTAAAATAGACTTTGACCCCTGAATTTGAAATTAAATAAAATGAAATTTATTTGCAAGAATTGTACTACATTACAGATGGTCGGGTTTTTTAAACAGTTCGCTAAAACTAGCATGCTTTTGTTTTGCCATTTCTTCTCAGGTCAGCTAAGATATGTCAGCATCATTTAGCTTATTGTTTTTTAGTATGACGTGTAAAAGTCATTCCGATATACTATTTACAAAATAAAGCATTTCATTTCAGCCCAGCTTGCAATTGCATCATCAATCAGCGCTGTGTTTTTCCTGTAACACAGCAAACAAAACAATATTTTATGGCATCTGTACGTAACACACATAAAATGACAATAATTATTGTTCGCATTCCCTTTAATTTTGACAGTTCGACTACGTTCATTGCGTTTTTTACGTTGTTGATGAATTTTTTAAACCTATGAAGCAATGGACTAGGAATGTCCTTTAAAACCCTTGAATTCTGATTGAAAGTGTGTTACGCAATTTGGGTGCAGATTCTATCTTGTATCAGCCTGCCATCTGTTTGATCAACCTCCATCACCGTTTCGCAACGGAGATTGATTGCAGTTCTTCAAATAACGAGTCAGTAGGAGGATGAATAGCGACATACCGTATCATCAATCGTTTAGCCTTCATTTTTGAACTTTCTCAATACATCAATATTTTAGGTCAAGGAGAAATGACAATTGTACTGAAGTTGTATGAATGGTTGATGTAGGGCTTGCTGATTTGTAAGCTGTTTGAGTGATGGGTTTCGATTCAAGAATTGTAGGCTTTTATGTTTGTATTTGGTTCTGAATTCAGACTGCCTGTCAAGTTTTGTTTTTTAGTGTCCGCCTTTACAGAATGCTTTCCTTTTGTGTTACTAGAAAAAATAGTCTGCCTAGCCTTTTCCCAACTTTGTTAGGGTCGGCTTCCAGTCTAACCGCATGCAGCTGAATACCAGTATTTTACATGGTGCGGCCTATCTAACCTCCACAAACGAGTTAGGTACTGGGTAATACGATACTCCTTGGTGAGACTGTGCGAGGCCAAAAAGGCTCCTATCTCAGCATAATGCTGCGATATTTAAAAACAAAGGAAAACGAATGAAGGGGTTACAGTACTTGTACTGGCATCTTTAAATAGAGTATACCCAACAACAAAAGCACTTTCGTAACACCAATAATGACTCCGAGCGTAGGAGTTTACGAGCACTCCTCGTAAACGAAGGGTTGTTCCCATAAATATCGCTTTCGATTTCGTATCGATCCGCAACTAGCACCGTCTCGCTATTGTTTAGATGACAGTTATTGCTAGTAAATAGTTTAATGATGGCGAGAATAAGGATTAAGAGCAGTTGTGTAAGCGTTGTAAATTGTGTCAGTGGAGATAGATTGTTTGTGGGGCTGATTTTTCAATCGACAGATAATTTTTATTCGTGGAATAAAATTGACGTCTGACAGTTTTTGTATGGAAGAACTGTCAAAAGTTCAAAATTATACCTCCGATAATATTATCTGGCGTTGGAAAAATCAGCCCTCAGAGGATACGGGTTAGACTTGTGGAATTAAGGCGATTTTTTCCGGCCTGTAGGGCTTTGAAATGCTACCTCCGCCTCCCATAAATGCAGCGCCAGCTATTTATTATTTACGTTCTTTAAATACCTATACATTCTTTATTGCAATAGAAAGACACCTGAAAGATATAAAAATAAATATACGCAACCCTTGGAATTCTGGTTTTTCAAAAGTTGGTTAAAAAAATGCAATGCGAGAGAATTAACCCTTGATATAATAATATTAGATTTGGTTCAGTAGACTGATAAACTAAGTTTTCAAAGCTTCCTCTCTCATACTATTTTGCTGTGCCCGACAATGATCACATGACAATAATTTTAAGTTACCAACTATGAGTATTATCGCTAGAAACAAATTACCCATAATCATCCTTGTGACAATCACTTTCTTTACTTAATATGTTTGCAAATTCCCGTCAATTTGTACGTCTAAAACCGAAAGCATAATCTCCTACATGTTCCTTACCATTTTCATCGCTGTCTCTGTCATCCAATCAGCGCATGATTAGCAGAGCCTCCCATAAACGCTTATCCGATAATCGTGTACCAAACATCACGCACTTGAGCTCTCCCAAGCTGCACTCATCAGCAAAACGGCGATACTGACGTGGGAGTGATATGACAAAACTGTTTGTTGGTTAAAGACTGAATATACTCGCACGGACTGGCCCGCTGGCGCTTTGGAGCATCAGAATTTTGAGGAGCAAATGGTTTTCGATCAAAACGTTATGACATAATGTTGGTGAGATGTAAATACCAATACATTCCTAATTTCTTACTTGTCAAAGCCATACCTGTCACGCAACGAAACATCTATCAGCCAACTTCATTTGGACTCTGTAGTTGGACAGAAACCTTCCAGTTCCTCTGAACTGAGCCACAATTATAATAATAATAATAATATCCCTGGACATTTCACACAGCACCATTTGTCCCAAGCTAAGCAACCTAATGTTGTGTTATGGTAACAAGATGGCTGAATGGAATGAATTTCTGGTTATCCACATTCCAATCGGTCCAATTGTCTCCTTCAGGTGGGTGGTCCATTTGGCTGGAGGGAGCAAGTCCATTCTGGCAACTACTAGCAAATGTCTTAATAAAAATCAAACATTATCCATTTACTGATCCCATCGGCGATCCATTACGAACAAATGACTTGAGTCCTTTACTCCAATCTAGACATAGAAAGCGATTGTGTTAGGGCGTGATCACATGTGTCGCTTTTAGCATTGTCACGCCATTTTGTCGTTGTCGACATAGTGCATCATATATTATGTCGCGGTTTCACTTTGATTTAGCATGTCAGACTGGTTCATATTGTCTTGTAAGCCGTAGATAATACAACTTGCGAAATGACAATAGGTACATCTTTTAGCTTCGATTACATTAAAGAGGAAGTGTAAGAAATTTCTCATTACAATTTCAATATCAGATTGTCGCAATCTATGCTTTGGCCAAACCTAGAACATGACGTGTCAGACTTATTTTATCAATGTTTATTTTATGCATAGCTTCAAGCGTATCACTGACATAAGCACCGATCGAATCGATGACGTAGACTTACGTAAGTAAGAACAATGCTTACATTCGATATCATAAAATATGTTGTCAAGCATATGCTTATTCACTATAGTTATTATATTACTAACGTGCAACTAACCATTGTTTAGCTGTAGTAATTTATCCGCAGCGATTAATTTGTTTTCAGACAGGTTTATATTGCGTCCGATCGCGTCGTCTAATCGTCAAATGTGTTTGCCGCCTTAGGTGCTTCACGACTTAGTGGATGTGTGCCTTTCTCGCTAAATTGCGATTTGTACACAGATATGATAGTAATCTTAACGTTTAAGGGATAAACGTTGTCTATTTTAGGTTATTTAGGCTTTCTTCTGCTGAATTTCTAAGACATGACTAAATTTTTTAGCTATTAGTTTGCGTGATGTGGTTTCATGATTTTTTATTGAAGTTCACTGATTTAAAGAGTGTTTCTGATAAATGATTTTATTTCTGTGAGTCGATTTGTACAAATACTTTTACACAATATTTATTTTATTGATCAAAAATATTTACATAATATAAAAAAGCTAAGCATGTTGCGCCGACCCCAAATAAATTGGGATAAGGACAGGAGAATGATGATGATGATGAATAAAAAGATATTGAAGAGAAAACATAATGAATTATGAATTTTATTATTATATCATTAAGCAAGGTAACCGACATAGCCCGAAGAATTACCAAACTTAAGTGTCAGCGGGCAGGGCACATTGCTCGCAGAACAGATGGCCGATGGGGCCGAAAGGTTCTGGAGTAGCGACCGCGTACCGGAAGACGTAGCGTTGGAAGGCCTCCCACAAGGTGGACCGACGACCTTGTGAAGGCCGCAGCAACCCGCTGGATGCGGGAAGTACAGAACCGGTCGAAGTGGAAGTGGTTGGGGGAAGCTTATGTCCAGCTGTGGACGTCTTTCAGCTGAAATGATGATGATGATGAAGACAATGGCACACTTTCTGCATTGTAGATACAAACGATGGATGCATTTCAAAATGTTTTAACGATCCAATCAAACAAAGTTAACGACAGGCAGTCATTAGACTCATGTTTACAGGGAAGTTTCCACAAACAATAACAATGTAACATGTCCTATTGAACGAAGAACTTTCATGCCATTAGATAGCAGAAGTACACCGTAATGCGGAGAAAAGGCCATATTGTAATGAATAATTGGTGCTGCGTATAAATATTAATGGCGTAGAACTGCGCCGGCGCAGGATCGTGACATTTCAACCCGCCAGCACCTGCGCTCAAATGTCAAACATGACAGATGTCGATGAAAGTTAGAACCGTCCAGACGTGGATAATGAGGCTGCATTACCCACAGGGTTAAAAAATGTAATCATCGAGATTAATTACAGCTGTTGAATAATTGCATCCTGTTGTGCTGTTTATCTTGGTTATTTTCTTTTGCAATTATTTCTGCTGTTAATACTTGTTTTTATCGCGGGAAATGAACTTGTTCTTGGTGTTCATTCATTTACCAAAACAAAACAATTAAATTACGATATACGAACGTTAATTTCAATCGTAGGAAGTAAGATTAAAAACAGGCATTGTGTCAATGAGGCGATGAGAACATAAAACGAAATATTTATGAAATTGTTTCATGCTCCACAATTATCGTGGTAGGCACGTGTTTACCGGTAACGCCTTGGGCCACCATGAAATAAAAATAAAACTTTCCCTAACATAGTTACTATCAGATCATCTACATTTATTACTACGTTATATAAGATAGACCAATCTATGAGATATATAATATTTATCATAGTTATTGATAGACTAGCTGCGTACCGCGGTTTCACCCGCATAAATCTCGATCCCGTGGGAATAGCGGGATAAAAAGTACCATTTATCATAATCCAGGTCATGTTCTACCCTTGTGCCTAATTTCATCCAAATCCGCTCAACCGTTTTAATGTGAAAGCGTAACAAACACGTACATACATACATAATCAGTCTATAATGTCCCCACTGCTGACACAGGCCTCCTCTATGTGCGAGGGAGTGGGCCGCAATCCACCACGCGGCCGCAGCGCGGGTTGGTAGATGTCACATGTCTTTGAATTTTTGGTTCTGGGACATGCCGGTTTCCTCACGATGTTTTCCTTCACCGTTTTGAGAACAGTGGTGATGAAATAATTAACACAAAGTAAGGCGCCTGTCTGTGTTCGAACCTACAACCTACAACTCGTAAGTCGCGGTAGTTACCACTGGGCCACCACTGCTCTCTAAAGACAAACAAACATAAAAAATCAAATCTTTTCTCTTTATAATATTTGTTAAGATAATGTGTATGCCATTACAATGAGTGGTTTCGATAAATTGATCGAGTCGGCAAATGTATGTATCATGTTTAATAGCTGTCCAAATTGTTCTTGTCAAATTGCTTCGGGTGTTTGACTCTTCGTGACTATTGAAGTGAAAGACAAAGAAATAATAATTGACGACACGGTTGGCGCAGTGGCTGAGCGATCGACTGCTGCGCTGCGTGTCGCGGGTTCGATTCCCGCACGGAACAAATATTTGTATTGAATGTTTGTAAACGCACCCACGATACAGGAGTAATTCCTAGTGTGGGGCGATGTTTAAAAAAAAGGGTTGCACTCCGGGAGTGCCGGCAGAAGTGAAAACTTGAATATTAACGTGGTGCATTTTTGATATTTTGGAATGCGGTCTACTCTCCCTCCGTCTTACGAATTTTCGATCAGGTCACGTGTCCTGACGCGAGCTCCGTCTTACGAATTTTTGATCAGGTCATGTGTCCTGACGCGAGTTTAACATTTTTTACCCATCACAACGAAAGTGCACGACGCCGCTAAAGAAGTTTTCACTTAAAAAAAAAAAATCAAAATCTAGACAAAGAAATAATAGTTGGTCGCAAGCGCTACTGCTGTGCACAAGGGTCTGGACTACTCCCAAAGGGAAAGGGTTATTACGTTTATCCCTCGGAAACTTCTCAGTAATAGCTCGAAGTAAGGATTTATGCCCGGTTGATAGCAAAAGTGAGCTTATTGCTAAATATAAAACTGCACATAAGTAAGTGGTCCACATTTTTGTGTCCTTGATGAAGAATTAAAAAAAAAACTATTCTTAAGTTTTCTGAAACGTCTTTGGTTTTGGTACGGTTCTGCATCGATCCAAACATTCAATTACTGTTAAGTAAAAGCTTACTCACGTAACATGACACATGTACATTTATTTACTTTCATAAACTACCGTATCACATATCATCTCATCTCAATTTATCTTCGCCACAAACTTATAAATGCGGCTGTCAAACGAAAAGTTGTTGGCCTAGAGTACAGGCTATCTCGAATCGAGGTGTATAAAATAAGTTTGTCAGTGCCCAACTGTCAAATTAGGCAGTTTGTATTGTCACTTTCAAACGTAACTGTCAAAAAAGCAAATGGCCGCTAAACATGATCATAGAAAGTAATTACTGTCACATGTTATAATGTTTGATTCCATTTGTTTATGTAAATCGAGTGAGCAATAATGACCTGTGTCACCTGTGTGCTGTTAGTGATGTCAGCTTATTACGAGGTTTTAGTGGTCCTACCTAACGCTTTCTTTTTGCTTATACTAACAGAGAAGGTAGGAAGGAAAGGAGAGCAGTTGTGGCCTAGTGAAAACGGCCTTTCGACTTACGAATAGGTTAGGTTACTTAGGTCGGAGGTTCCCATCATGACAGGCGCTATACTTTTTGGAAAATATTTCATCACTACTGCTCTCAAAAGGATGATGGGAAACATCTTGAGGAAACTGGCATGTCCTAGAACTAAAAAATCGAAGATATGTGACACTTACCAACCCGCACTGGGCCCGCATCGTGGACGGCCCACTCCCTCTCACAGAGAGGAGGCCTGTGTCCCAACAGTGGGGACGTTATAGGCTAACAGGAAAGGTTCGATTTCCTTTGTATTGGCACCAAACATGTACCATTCATGTACCTAAATCCCTTTTAAAGTACCATTTCGCGCCATGTCCTGAATTCCTGATAATAAACCGAATAGTGTATCACCCACGACTTGCAAAACATTTTCTCTCACGTAACTTTTGTCACAAGATGTGGCTTTGGTATTAATTTCAGCCATATTATTGTATAACGGTTCATTTCCTTCTAAGTAAACTATGAAAAGTAAACCATGATTATATACAGAGAGAAGGGAGCGAGCGTGCTATAATTTAATATCTTAATTTCTGCTCTTCCTGATACTCTTAATATTGTTTCTTATTGAGGAAGTCTCTAGGAAGTCATTAGACCTCATTCTATTTGTAGTTTTCACTAGTTTACGAACGGATTGGTTAATCCGCGCTAGACGCATCCGCCATCTCTTTATTCCTATCACGAATATTATCGCAATGAAGAATTTATAATGCCAATTATACTAATGGAGGTCGTTGACGCTAAGGGAACATTAATGCAAAATTTATAAGTGTTCAGCTTAGACATGATTTTAGTACAGACATTTATGTATAATCTAACAAGCGATTTATGTTTTATACGGTTGTAAATTATTTAGAGAAATTGTGCTAACGGATCCTATCTGGAGCAGTAGTATTGTTAGAAAACAAATATTAGTCTGAAGTGGAAAGATTTAATGGTTTTTTGTCAACATAATGGTCCATTCAAAGCTAGAATGCTACGGTGCCACCCAATAAAATACTTACTTTGCATAAAACAAATCATTCTAACGCTGCACCATTCTTCCAAAATTCTTCACACTTGTAAAATTCAAATCCCCATAAATTCCTGCATAATGACTATTTCTTCTGAACATAAGTTAAAGCTCAAGCTGTAACTTAGCGGGTCATTACCGCAGTACATTTGTAACTGTGTCGTTATTTCGGGATCGGAATGTCAAAGTTGGCTGTCAAAGCGGGCTCTCTGCAGTCTCGGCGATGTCAAGTATTTGTTGTGACTTCGGAGTTAGTATGCATCTGGCGAACTGAAAGTACTGTTGCAGATTCTCCAAGAAGTATTGGTCCTATTGGTTCTTTAGCTACTACTTCTAAATTAACTGTTGTGTAGGATCGATCATTATTGAAGTATGTGGTGAACATTAAAAACAGGAAGTACTCGTATTGTTTTTACCTATTACGTAATAAGCTGTTTGAATTAAACTGCACTTATGCAAAATTAGCATTTATAATGAAGTTTTTAATTCTGAGAATAATATTTTTTCATCTAAAACTGAATTAATTTGAAAAAAAAATAAGCTAGTGTCAAATGAATCATTTTGATTCATTAAAATGGCTAAAGAATTTAAATGAGTGCGATGTTATCAAAGTAAATATTCAGTCTGTATTCGGCCACAAAAAAGTTAACGCCGTTTTTAGCTTTGTTAATATCAAGGAAACGGGATGTGTGCGTTCTTTTTTAGTTTCGTCTATAATTTGACAGGCTGAAATCTTTTTTAGACGCGGAAGTTTCTACTAATTGGCGATGATAAATTCTGTGCGCGTTTCGTCACCAAAAAGTGTGCAGCCCATGATTAATTGCCTAGAGAGACTATTTTCGATGATATGGACAGTAACCATTCATATGTCTCTCACTGGTCGCTAGTAATTGATTTAACTACAAGAATTTCTTAATGGTTAATTCTGACATCGTTGCAATAGAAGCCACGTTTATTTGTTCGGTCTATAACTTTGGCAATATTTAAACAACATTTGTCTTCAAAGACATTATGTAAGTTAATTTTATTATGATTAATACATTCGACTTGTCCATTGCGATTGCCTTCGCAACATTAAATCACATTCAGGCAATAACATTCATAAATTATCCGAACTAATAAAGGAATGTTTGTTCCATCATGAATAGGTTAATCGAATTTCATAGTTTGACCCCATCAGGAGATGGTACGCTATTTTTTACAGTGAATGTTAACGTCAATCAACTCAGAAGGAAATTTGGACGGACGCATCAGATCGTGTTTCATTAGGGAAACATTTTATCGGATACATTTGTTACGACGACGCAAAACGTTCCATGTTTATTTATTGACTAAACTAATATCTCTGGAAACAGATTTATTTAAATGCTATAGCTGGGTTATGTAATCCGACTTTGTAAGCCTCCAGAATTAGATATTTGGTCGTATAGTCGCGGATGCAGGTTTCCTGTTTTGTCTTTTACGAAATTATGCACATTTTGGGTGGATTTCTTCAAAAAGCTCGAAAAGATTTATTTTAGAACGTGTAAGAGAAATGTACAAGTTGGATTTATAGGCGCCATGACTTGGCACATGGTCTGCGACGTGTTAACTTGTGTTACGGCAGGAGCATATTCGGTAGTCTGTTTTATATCTTCCGCATTCTTTAATTGATTCTATTTCTGTATTACTTTCTTTTATGGTACGTTTTGATTAGATGTTTTATTAAACACTAGGTTTATTGCTTCCTGCAAGTATAACCATGATTTTTACTCGTTAACCTAATTAAGTTTTAATAGAATTACGTGCTTTGTGAGTCTTTATGTCATAGTGGCTATGAAAGCAGTAAAAGGATTACAATTTATGTCCGTCTCTTGATAATTATTGTTTTGATGTTTCATTCCGTAACTTTCGGTCGTAAAGTTTATGGCAAATTACTTAATAAGTGCATGTTTTTCTTCTTCGTGTCCCTGGCACGATTGTATTTCAGATCTTGTTGGTCCAAAACCTCGCCACTGCCACGGCATCGTCGGTGTTAGCGCAGAGTTCACTTTGACTGCATGTTATGGGACACAGAGGACAGGATAGTAGGTGGAGCATAGTTTGCGACATAGCTCCACATCCACATGTTCATTAATGTTTTGTATTTGTGGTTAATTTAATGCCACTTTTGACAATAGAGCTCAGATGAGAGGTATTTGGTGGTATATTTCTAAATTCCTGACTATTAAGTGACAATTTTTACGACTTACGGGCTCGTTCAGTTCTAGCATGACCTAGAGATAAAAGATAGCCAATTATGGAGCTAAAATATATTGTGGCGATGATAGAGTTAGATTTATTATAAACAGAAGCATGCTTAAACAGCTTTTCTTTTAGTGTCAGTCATAAAAGTTCGGTTGTTGAGTGGTGGGTGTTGACACTTCAATAGCTTTTGAAAGTATCATCTGAAAGTTGAAAACAAAAGCTATATTTGGTGTGACTTCTTTAAAGTTTAAGAGCAGTGGTGGCCCAATTGGAACGGCCGCAACTAACGATTTGTAAGTTCGTTCGAACCTGGGCATGCACTTTACTTTGCATAAATTATTTCATCACCACTGCTCTCAAAACGGCGAAGGAAAACATCGTGAGCAAATCGGCATGTCTTAGAACCAAAAAATCGAAGACATGAGACATCTACCCACGTGTGGTGGATTACGGACCGTTGACTCTTACAAATAAGAGGCCTGTGTTATGCTACGCTATGCTGATTATGCTATGCATGCCTTTATAGTTAACGATTAAGCAATCGAGATAAATATTGTATTCGGGTTACCTATCACTTGATATTATAATTTCTCTTAGTTTTTTTTTTTTCGTTAGTCATTAGGCCTTGCAAAATTAGTATCGATTGCATCATGTCACCAATACATTTTATCGAACATGCCTTTCAAAACAATTTAGATTAGATAACCAACTTATTAAACGATAAAATCCATATCAGACGCTGTATTTTACGTAAGAAATGTTTTAATACTATTAATAATTTATTCTTGATGACATCAACTACCAAAATGGACTATCTCTAGCAATTTTAGATCCACATTTTTCGTGTGATTGCTTTCTACAGATAACCAGAATTGATGCCACGTTGCCTTGTTTGAAATTTCCTGCAGATTTCTAAGCTGATAAAGATGGGTAGTACAAAGCGGACATATCAACTGTTACAAATCTCTCTTCAACGTAAAGTGGTACAGTCATAATCGATATATTCAGACAGGCTTGAGACAAGATCTCTGTACAAGGCGTCCGCTGTACGCTCGACTGCGCATTGACCATTAATCTTCTTCGATTTTAGATAATTCTCAAGTTCTCGGGAAAGCTAGCTTAATGTTACCCCGAGGTCATAAGACGATAGCTACTGATACGAGCTATTGTTCTGTATTCGGGACTTTATCAAGCACTATTACATTTTCCTTTGTCACAGTTTGTTTCATATAGGTAATTGATGTTGGAAGGACTGTTTGGTCCTTATCGAAACCTTTCTCTATAGGAATGCCACCGTTATTGCTGCGGTAATATTTATTGTCATAGCCTTTAGTGATGGTCTATTTACAAGTAATGTCTTTCCATTGCCACTCTGTTTTATTCTTTTGTGGTCTATCCAAGTTATTTTAAGCTTGGTTCTAACTGAGAGCCTTTTGTGCCCGTTTGCATACAGTAGTGTCATAAATTTCTCACCAAGATACAGGCTGTGCCTAGTTTGGGACCCGCTGTTAAATCAGTCAAGTCTTCTGTTGGTTGGAACTGCATGCTAATACTTGTATGTTTGTGAACTATGTGTAAGTTGTAATAAATTAATTTGAAATGAATTTGAAATAAGCATTATGGGCTGTGTGCAAAGTGCAAATACGTGTCAAGGGATATAGTGGTGACTATACATATAGATGGACAATTGTGTGACTTCTAAAGAGTCTGTATTGTCGATCAATTGCCTAACTTCTCCAGCCGAGCGATGCTGTAAAAATTTCACAGGGAGAAGTTAGGCGAAGTGAGCTGTCAATAGTGTCAATTCCTTTAACATCAGGTGAAATGACACCTCACTTCAAGCTCACTTCACCTAAGTTTACACAGTGAGATTTTTACAGAATCGCTCGGCTGTACTGACATAGGTAGGTATAACTTTGACATCAATTAATTAATTTGTTCCTTAAAAACCCTAATGCATGAGCTCTTATTTGTTGGTGTTGTATTTTTTATTTAATTAAAATAATCGCATTGTGCAAGATAAAATTAAATATTTACACAGCATAGGTATGTAATGGTAGAATGTAAAGGTTCCATTATAGTTTTAAGATCATAAATATGTTGTAAACCTACATTCTGGCATATAAATGAATTTGAATTTGAGTAACAGGAAAATGAAACCCGCTTTCAAATATTGACTCTCTTTATTGAACAAAGGACTAGATTGAGACAGATTTATGTCTAGCTATTAGGCGATAAAAGATTTCAGACTGATTCTTATGTAAGTGTACCACATTGTGTACTATGTGTTATGTATGCGGGTTTAAATGTTTGAGGTAACAATGTTTAATGTACTTACTATCTATTTCATTCTTTGTGTCGTCTTTTCGACTTTCATTTCGTGTATCTTGATTTATTAAGAATTTTATATCATTAATGAGACGGATGTAACGCGTCTCGACATCCAATTTCTTTTATAAATTTGAAAGGCGACAGTTTAGCTACACTATTATAAAAAATATTTCTCAAAATTCAACCAGTTTTGTAAACAATCTCTATTTGCTTTTAAACTCTATTACTTTCCCAATATCGTTGTTAACTTCCTAGCTTCAACTTTCTGACTAACTGACCGACTCTTTGACAATTCAAAAGTGCCTGTAAATGGTTTAAATAAAACAAACGTTTTAAGTATGAGTTTGAGTTCCAACTAATGAATCATGGATGGGCTTAAGCATATCTACAACAGTTAATGTCACGATGTCAAGTTGTCATTCCCTTCAAAACGTTTCATAATAGTGTCACCATGATTTATCAATACCATAGTTGTCACTTATGTCATGTAATGCAGCCTCGGTTACCATATCGACCATTCAAGTCAGACTTAGCGACATGTCTCCAATAGATTGTGTAGCACAAATTAGCATAACTGGTTGTTTGATCATTGAAGCTCGGAGCTAATCAATTGGCTGCTTCTAGCGCTTCATGTTTTTGCTTAGTTGGTGTAGGGTTAATAATTGTAGGGTTTGTGAGTTTGTGGTCATTGCTTTATGGTGATTATTCATGTAGAACTGACTGGTTGCGTGATTCAGAATTGTCTGTTTTTAAGTCGATACTCTTTGCTTTTACTGCCTCGTTGTTCTAGTGGTTGTAAGCGCTACTGCTGAGCATGTGGTCCTAGGTTTGATTCCTGGGTCAGGAAAAGTGTGTTTAAGCTTTTCTATCTAGACTTGTGCGCGGTTAGTGGTAATAGGCTCGCCCCCTTTTACATGGGGCTTAAACATAACTGGCGAAATGTGGGTGTACTATAGCTACGCCTCTGCCTAACCCTTCGAGGAATACAGGCGTGATATTATGTTTATGTGTCTTTGCTTTTATAGTTTTACTTCTCTCTAAACCAAATTTTAGGGATGAAAGTTCGTTATTTTTGTTGATGGGCTAACCATCGGGCACATAGCATAAGCAAAACATAATTAGCCTATAACGTTCCCACTCTTTGGACACAGGCCTCCTCACAGTGAGAGGGAGTGGGCCATAATCTACCATGCGAGCCCAGTGCATGTTGGTAGATGTCAAATGTCTTCGAATTTTTGGTTCTAGGACATGTTATAGAACTCACGCCAAAGTTCTGAGAGAAGAGAGCCCAAGGATAGAATGAAAGTCATGCGATTTTTCACACTTAGGTCACACACATCAAATTAAGGCGTAGGTAGTACACTCATATTGGAAAGTGAATTTCTATTAAATTCAATAAAGGTTCACACTATTGTGTTTAAACAACAACATAACTGAAATGAATGAAGTGACGTGTATTTGTGACAGTTTTGCTGCAAAATAACTCTCTACTAGGTACGCACGACGACATATCAACATTTCCAGTGTTAGATGACATCTCACTGCACGAAAAGTCAACCAGTCAGCTGTATGTCAATGCGAGCTCAGCTAAAACTGGAAATGTATAGCTTGAAATGTCGACGTGGGGACTTGACACCAGAATGTATGGTCCCCATAATGTCGTCAAACAATGCGCAATATTCGTCTCGGTTTGCAACACATTACCATTGTGCAACTCATATGAGATAGAAATGTTAGCTTGCATGTGTTTGGTTTGATCTGTAAAAATGAGGACAGGAGATAATGTTACAAATGTGCCTATTTCCTAATTTTCATATCTTTGTTTGGGTACTGTATTTGATTTCGTCGGTCTTATTTCAAATTGTGTAATTTTTATACTTGCTTGCGTACATACGTAGTCTACAAAAATGCCACCTTATAAAATCAACAGTAGCATTCCATCTATAATTTACTTTATTACCGCTCAGTAATAGAACAGGACAGATGGCAATGCCAGTAAAAAACCTAGGCCTGCGCGAGCGCAGAACAAATGGATAACCTTGCCGCTTTGCGGTCTTGCGCACAAGTCGATCTTACGATACATAGACATATTTTACGCAAAACATCCTTTTAATACGACGGAATTTAACTTTTTGTTTCTAACAGGTCTTCTTCTCATTAATATGTAACTTCGTAGCGATAGGGTAAATTTATGATTATTAAAAAATGCCATTTACATTAATGTTATCCTTTTAAAGGGCAGTTAATGATGTCCTTATCAACTGCAAACAATATTAAACTCATTTACACAGTTCATAAATTCAGGATGGCGCATATAATTTAAAATGTTCATTAATCAATTTTTTGTGTTCTTTGTTCGAATCTAAAAATAGTCTTTAGAATAAAACCGGACAAACTGACATCATTCTTGAATACATTCCTAATGCCACCTTGACTTATTTCACGCGAAGCCCTAAATGATTCTGCAAAACTGGGACATAAAAACTCATACGAAGCACCTTATGACAGTCTGTTGATATAAGGACCAAGAACAGATGCACCTGGACTGTCATTATCTCCTTAGGTGATAATAACACCTGCCGCAGAAGTTGTTTATATTGCAGATGAGACAATAACATCAAATGTCAGACATGTGCTCTCTGAAGAATTTGATATTTTAAGGCATGCCTTTATCGTACAAAAAGAAATGTGCCCATATCTTACTGAAAGTTCCGTTAATGAAGTAGAAAAGAAAAATTCTAGAGAACTTTGTGAAGTTATAATCGACATAAAAGGGAATTTTAATGGTTGTCGTAGATGTGACAACAAAAACTTTAAAGAATAAAAAGCAAAATGTATACTACAAAAGGTAACCACTGAAGCAGTAATGAATACGGTTTTAGTAAAACCTACTTGCTTATTGAACATTGCATCATAGGACCATTACTGGTAAAAAGTTAACGAGAAAGTCCAATAGAGGAAGATATTCTATTACGATAAAGATCAAGTAATTGACCCGTAACTGAAGAACTCGCAAAAAGTTCGCGCGAAATTTTAAGTAATTGTTGGGAATTTGAATGGAATCAAGAATCAAGATCAACCAATTCTGGTAAAACTAGTGAAACTTATAACTTTCGAATTGGGACAATCGTGCGAATATCTGAAACAAAACTTGTAATTTCGGCAATCATTAGCAACAAAGATAAAAGAGTAATTAGTAATAGAAGAGTAATTATTGCTTAAGAAAAAGAAAGATGGAAAGAACCGCCGAAGAAAGCTGATGAGACAATGAAATACCTAATTTGTTTGAAAATTGACAATAAGAAGCACTTTATTGTTAGAACTACATATAACATATTAAAGAAAGTTGTTTAATCTACTTTGTTATTAGTAAATAATAAATCAAGACCACCGTCACGGGTAATGAAACAAACAATAGAATATTAAAATCGATCCATAGTTCAGTTACTTTCAATGTAAGATGAAGACAATGATTTTAATCAAGGCTCGCAGATAATTCAATAACAATTTGCTCGCTGAGTTTTTGAGATTGCACACTTTTTTATTTTGAATTCAGCGGGATATCAATCTTCAAAATGATAGGCATGTAAAAAACCATTAGCTAAATTCCTTGCAACATAAGTAAGGACAGACAGACTAGACATGATGAGTGATTTGGTGAAGACGGACATTTTGAAGATATCCAATTAATGTAATCTATATACTAATAATAAAACTGAAGAATTTGTTAGTTTGAACGCGCTAATCTCTGAAATTACCAGCCGGATTTGAAAAAATATTTTTCATTTGATAGCCCAATTCGTGGGGACGGCTAGCTAATTAACATCACGCTACGACTCTTACAGGCCGAGCAAAAATAAAAAGACTGAAAGAACGCTAAGCGAATACGAAGTAATAGCGTCTACGCGCTATTACTTCGTATTCGCGCGACGCGATGCGACGGGTTGGGTGGGTCGGGGGAACCAAAATTTCCACGCGGACGAAGTCGCGAGCAGAAGTTAGTATATTAATACAAATGTAGGAGGGTAAGGTAAGAAACGCTGTACAGCAATTTAAACGATACTTTCAAGCGAGTTACTAGAATAGGCCACAGGGAAGGATCCAGGTGAAGTGGGTGCGAATGTGAAGAGTTAATGCTATTATTTAGAGCCAGTCAATCCGATCAGCTGCCGGCGTGGTAATGATATGGTGAGGCCTTTCTCAGGGAAGGGCAGGCGGTAAACGATGCTTAGAATGTGCAGTTGAGACTTTTAGAGTGATGGTATGTTTGATTTGAATGGAGTTGGTGGGCGTGTAAAATTAGCGGAAAGGTTTGCTGTTAATGATTTATTAAATAAATTGTTTTATTTTCCTGACAACACTATATTGATCCAATTGATGTGCTTGTTAGCTAGCTAGGTGACTTCTTTGTTAGTCACGGCAAAATCTATTAACTTGAATAGAAATGATCTATTTAGATTTTTGCATCTAACATACAAATAAAACTCGATAATCTCTTGGAATCTTATTCAAATATGCTAAAATTTCATTCTTCCAACGAACGGTAACGTTCAGGAAGCATATCTCATGTGAATTTAACGGCGTTTTCGATCACGACGCTGTTCTTGCTGTATTGTTTGACGTAACATCAGGTAAGGCGTGCTACACACTTGTTCGGGTTGGTATTACTCGGCTAAGACGGGCGGTATAATCGAATATCATCATCTGCCTAGCCTTTTCCCAACTGTGTTGGGGTCGGTATAATCGAATATGTTTACGTAGATAGATACACACATTCCCTCTCACCGAGAGGAGGCCTGTGTCCCAGAAGTGGGAACATTATAGGCTGATTATGGATACACATACGTAAACTTCCCATGGAGGCAGGCAGAAGCCTCTCCCCATGGGAAGTTTACGTATGTCTGTACAGAACGCCACATGCTACAATCCTTATATACTCCTTTTGCTTCGTTTCATACGCTCGCCACCAATAAAAAAAAAAAAATAAAAAAAAAATAAATCCCTGGACATTTCACACAGCACCATTTGTCCCAAGCTAAGCAACCTAATGCTTGTGTTATGGTAACAAGATGGCTGATAAACTACTTATATACATTTTTTCTTTTTTTCTTTTGGAAATCCTACTAATATTATAAATGCGAAAGTTTGTATGTATGGATGTATGGATGTTTGTTACTCTTTCACGCAAAAACTACTGAACAGATTTTGACGAAATTTAGCACACAGATAGTTTATAACCAGGATTAACATATAGGATACTTTTTATCCCGACATTCCCACGGGATCGAAACTTATGCGGGTGAAACCGCGGGGCGCAGCTAGTACATACATATTATAGATAGAAAAACACCCAGACTCGGAACAAATACATGTAGGTCATACAAATATTTGTTCCGTGCGGGAATCGAACCCGCACGAATAAGGTCACTTATATGTCTTTCTAGGGCGTCCTCTTTCGGCGTTTGCTCTCACTGCCTTGTAACCTTTTGTTAGTCGCCCTTAGATCGTCCATTATTTGTGAAAAAGGCCGCTTGGCTTTGCCGCACCTACCCATCGTGCGGATAAACTGAGCTAGGCGTCAAAAATTGACATAACAATTCAGCTAAGGTAGACATCGAACGGAGCCGATCGGCACGAACTGAATGAAAATGCTTCGGGTCGGCTTTGTTGTTCAGCAAAATACTGCCGAGTCGAATGTGCTGACCCGAAGAACTGTGTGTAGCATTCTTAATGTTGCATGCGATCCGTTTGAACTTGTATCAGTTATGTCGATGTTACCCACTTTTTTGTCGATTACGTATTGTTATGTTACGTTGGTTTCCGAACCGTTTATTCTGATTAATAAAGTGTTGACAAAGCGAAAATTTCTGGTGCCTTCATTTTTTGCATCGTTGTAATTGTCTATATCTGAAACAGTTTTATATGCATGACTTATTCCACTGTTACTTGTAACTTCTAAAGGTTTTCTATCTACTGGTAAGTAAGAATTGATGAAAGTCAAATCCGCTTCATAAACATAGAAAAGAAAGACCACGCTAACAGTTCTTAGGTGCAATAAATCTGAAGATGCGTGAGATGTATTCTGAGAATGAAACCGAACCAGTTTCTCAAATATTTGCTCTCTCTCAAATCAATATTTGAATTAATTCAGTCTAATTAGCAAGTTTAATGCTCCAAAATCTAAATATTTGTTATCACTCTTCGCCCAACAAACACTCGCGTGTGATGATTTTGAGTCTAACAGCTTTATTGTATAAATATTTGGCAGTGCCTTCATTTAGCTATCAGCTATCATCATCATCATCATTTGCCTAGCCTTTTCCCAGCTATCATCTACTCGTAAATAACATTTTTCAATTCAAAATCAATGTTCAATATAATCTTCATGATTTCTTTCCCTGGCTTGTAATATACGAGTAACTTTGAAATAATAGCAGCCTGCCCACCTACCACATAACCTTGACCCCTAGGTGCGCGGGCGCAGCGGACGACCGTGCTTTGAGCAATGTTCACACAACTAGCGATGGAGTAAACTTGGTGTTAATTAACTGATTATTATCGCCCCCCTGCTTACCAATTAGTCTTTGTTTTTGGAGAACCTTTGAAGTGGTATTAGTGAAGAAATATCAATAGAATTTGGATTGCATAACGATATTTACACATTTACGAGTATGTAGAAATAATTTTGTATTATGCATACTTATAGCTTTAGCATACTCATTTCGCCAAATTCGATTGACAGAAATCGTTGTGTATTATATCCTACTAATATCATAAACGTGAAAGTTTGTATGGATGGATGTTTGTTACTCTTTCACGCCAAAATTACTGAACGGATTTGGATGAAATTTGGCACACATATATCTTATAACCAGGATTAACACCTAGGATACTTTTTATCCCGATTTTCCCACGGGATCGAAACTTATGCGGGTGAAACCGCAGGCTGCGGCTAGTATAACATAAGACTCAGATAAATTACATATATTTCAACTAAGGAAGAAAACAGAAATAAACAAAATATGTCTATTCTAACTACATAAGAGAATATTTTATTGTTTTACAAACAAGATACAGGGTCGTACAAACAGTGAGACAGAATTAAACGTTGATGTTAATCTATGAAGATCTTTCGATTAACGTGGTCCGCATTTGTAATTAGACATATTCTCATGTCAGTCAGTGCATCTACTTGAACTAAACGGAGGGTCTGATTACATATTAATATAGTATTAATGACCTTCGTGTTCATAGAGAATATTGCTCTTAGTAAAAGCCTTGACTTGAAAAAACGTCGTTGATTATACAAAGTTCAATGTTGTTATTTCGTTTTGATTATTTTATTATCATGATTACTGATTATAATGTCACCATGTACACTTTAACTTAATTAATTATATAGCTAGGTAAATACTTCACCTTTATTTGTATCATCATTAAAGTTAAATTAAAATTTTAACTAAAGTGTCAAGTTTATCTTCTATCATTTACATACCATATAAAGTTGTGTAAACCTTTTAAGTTATCAAGTTAGCTATCAACAAATATCTTGCAGTTCGTAGAAAACAAATAACATCGTTTAAACAACCAAATTCATTGGAATAGTATCTTTTTTCAATGCACTTTGATTCCTTGTGTGTTTTTATATTTTTATCGGCCATTCGTGTTTGGATTTCCGAGTCCAATTTACCTTGTTTTGGCGTATTATATATTTAATTTGGCTTGGTATTATTGGCTACTGATAATTCTTTCTAATCATCCACACGTTTAAAATTATGTTAAAATATGCAATAATTTGCTAGACAGGATGGCAGTAAATCTTCTATTTATTAGCTTCTATGCAATAAGCTAAACACTAGAATTAATTCCGCCATGCAAACTGTAACGAGCCATAATTTACAGTGACTGAAGAACAGACTATAGAGAAATACGTACGGGTCGACACATTGAAGCAACTCATTGTACGACACATTATCACCTCGTAGTTAGCAGTAGTCTATTGTTTTCATATTTTGTCACTTGTTTATAACCTTGTTGGTGTTACGTCCATAAGTTCACTTTCATTCTTCGATGTTTAAGATTCTCTTAGCTTCAAACCTCGGGTTGAAAATATTTTTCATAGTCTGTCTCATGAAACAAAACGGCATCGACCGTTTATTGACCATTTCATACATATTTTTCATGTAAATTTCCAATCCTATTAAAATATAATAATAATAATATCCCTGGACATTTCACACAGCACCATTTGTCCCAAGCTAAGCAACCTAATGCTTGTGTTATGGTAACAAGATGGCTGTTAAACTACTTATATACATTTTTTTTTTTTTTTTTCTAAATACATACATATTATAGATAGAAAAACACCCAGACTCGCTCGACTTTCGATATACGAATTCCTAGATGAAAAAAATCATAGATGTGACTGTCGTGTTCAAGTTATGTACAGTCTTATTTACATCTCGGCGGTTCTTTATCATAACTTTACGACTAAATGATTATAGGGTTTTAGCAATTCCCTAGAAACCAGTTGCACCTATCTCAGCCACGATTCCCATGGTTATGAGCCAAGAATCTAGTTGGTGCAGCCGCCAGCCTGATCTGCATACACTTTAATTAGATTTGTTACCACTGCGACATGCAAGTGGAGGATCCAGGCCCAAGGGAAGAACATTAGCGGAAAATTGAAATAACTCATCATTATTCAAATTTAAGGCAATTTTGTTATACAATTTCGTGTTTTCAACGAGTTTACCCTTGATCGTTTTTCTTCTTCGACTTTCTATATTTATTTCAAATCGTTTAACCATAGTCGACATTTTCGTTTCGCTATTTTCTTTTGATTAAAAATTTCTTGAATTGTAATTTGCTTTTTGATTTCATCTCTGGTTCGTCTGGTCACAATTTTGATTTCAAAATTGCTCAACTGTGTTTGTATACCGCATCAAATCTTAAACCTCCAAAATTCCAGTGACCTCTCTAAATTGATCCAAATTGTGTCTCCTGATTGCCTCGTTCCAAATTCAGCTTTTAGTCTCTTAGGATCAAACATTTCGACACTAATGTAAAACCCGTTACGATCACGATTATTCTGCACTCTAAACTCCGTTCATTAGACCACAGATATTTTTGAGACCATTAAACAGTAGAACATGCAAATTTTACCGACGAACTGGCAACGGATACACTTTACTGCTTTCGATTGCGATTACTAGCAATTACCGGTTTATTTTAAGTTTGAAAAGACTATGTTTTATAAACCGAGTTCGTATTTTTTTGATTATACATATCTTCTGAAGATATCAAAGTATTGGTCTTTCTTGTATTTAATGCATTCGCTAATGTAGAGTGCTGATTGATTGTTATTTTGTTTATAGTAATCTATTGCATTAATTAGTTTTCGTTGTATTCATAAGTCTGAAGTTTCGATAAACATCGTGTTTAGGTTATCTTTTCTCGTGTTATATTACAAATAATTCATAGTGTTTACAGTTCAAGATTAATTTGAATATTAATTATTATCCAGTCCGATAGTCGCCTGTAGTAGCTAATGTCTACATTTTCTGCTTCGTAAGTATTTTTATTCCTCGTCTGCATGCTTTGAATTAAATTCATCTCTAAATAGATAAACTTTCGTTCCCACTTCTTCCACAAACTGCTGCTTGCTTTAATTTATATAAACATTGCCTTAAATCAAGATCTTAAGATCAAATTCCGTGCTCCTCTTTAGGAATGCAACGTTCTCTGTTATTTGAACAGTTACAGTATCCGCATTCGGTTCAAAAGAATTCAGGTTGATTTTCTTAATTTATGTTTCATACCGTTAAAAATACAATGCAATCGCATTTTCATTTCCGTTCTGTGTTATTATCATTTGGATCGTAACTATCATTATCGAACCCGAAATCGGTATCCATTAATTTGGTTATCTTTGGGTATCTACGTCAAGAGCTCACATTGATGGATCATATCAGTTCGATTAAATGTTTGCTGCGTAATCGTTGCGTGCGTTCACGAATGTCAAATCTCGAGAGCCTTGTCCGGTTAACTTGTCCATGTATGTAACTTGCAAGTTTATTTGCAACTTAGCAAGCCTTCCCATTTTAAAATTATCGAGGAGTTAAGGCTGTTGTATTGTGTGGCGTGCGGTTTCGATTCGGTCGGGTAAAAGTTTGAAGTCCATTCGGTTCGGTTAGATGCGTCGCGTGGTTGCGCACGGCGGCGCCTCAGTTTGCTCGCGCTGCCCGCGCAGCTCACTCGTGTGTTCAAATTCTCGCTGTTGTAAACGTAAACCGACTTTCCGATACGAATTTGGAACGTTTCCGACCGGTAAAGTCGGTTTAACTGTCGCTTTTAGGCGAACAATTTTGCGACCGCCTAAATTTCGCATTGCGATTGGCAGTGCTATTGCTTCACTCTGTTACGCTACCGTCTTAACAGATAACTGTGAAGAAACGTGTGCAAGCTCTGTGTGTTGCGGAGTCGGCAGAAGTCGGCAGATTGTGCTTTATCAGTGCTGTGGAATGGATGTGTTTTGTGGAAAGTGCTAATTTTGTTTGGTTCGAGACTTACGATACGTTTCACTGAACGCGATACAAAAAGTGGTTGTGTTATCGAGTTCATGTGACTACCGGAGTATTGATACGCAGTGCTTTCCCCCTGTCCAGAGCTTGATTTATGGTAAGTCATTTGGTTCACTTGTTTTAGTGTTAGGATTTATAGTTGACAGATATCATTCAGTTGTTAGTTGTTTGGCCTTGTTTCCCCAACTTATATTTAGTGGAGATAAGTAGAAGATTTATACGTTTGACAACACACCGGTTCAAGATCGAAGGTTGGAACACGTGAGGATATAAAAATGTGATTAATTCAATGACACTTCGTGTAGACTTCCGTATAAGGCTAGGCAAGGCGGTGCGCGTTGATTGTCGAGTCGTAATCGTCACCACCAAACGGAAACTTAACAATTTCGTCTGTGACATTGAAGCCGTGAAGAAGAAAGCGACATTAATAAGTTTATTACCGAACTGGCACGCATATTCATCACGCCGAAACACTTACTTACCGACAAGCTTACCGAAGATTTGATATTAATTAATACGAGAATGATTGGACACTTTAAAACTTCGATAGTGGGTCATGCTGTTTATTAATTGCGAATCAGTGCGAACAAGTGGCACCGGCATTGTGCGCGAAATAAACTGGAACTTGAGAAATCCGTTCACTTTTAATGTTACTCTGATAATATATATTGTTCTCACAAATAAATTACAGAGTCGATGTAGACAGTAGATTGATCAATTTCTAAGTTATAATAACGTTTTCAAAGTCTGCCATTAATACTTGAAGTTTCAAAACGATATCTGATCTAACTCCTGCGTTTGACGATCTGTCAATTATTGATGAAGTTGACGTTGACGAAATTATAGTGAATCTACTACAAAAGCCACAAATCAAGAATCGATGTGCAATTGATCTGTTAAGAGTTGTCTAACCTACTTAAATTGCTGAAATGAAAAGTAACCAAAGCAATGCATTTAAGGTTGTTAAACTTGAATTTGTAAATGTAATGTCTGCTGCAAGTAGGATGGAAACAAACCGTTAAATTCCTAGAAAGTTTAGATAACACTACGTCTACGAAATACAACATTCCGATTGCTAACATTGAATCTAATAACAGTTTGTGTAATAGAATATGTTCGCGACACAGTGTATTATTTGATAAACAAAGACTACGATGGCATATATACGTAATATAGTAGATTAAGTCTAGGTCCGGTGTAAGTTTTTTTGTAGCTAATGTTTCTGCTGCCTTGAACTCTTTCTGAGTGACAATGAATAGAATAAATGTGAACGTAGTATTAACGTAAAGACTATTTTCAATAGTTGTAATCGTAGAAATGACGCGTGCGCAGGATTCATTAATTATTTTGAAACAAATGAAGTATTAGTAGTAGTCACGTTAAACGCTTACAAAACTATCACACAAAAAAGTATTGATGTATGTACTTAACTGGTTTTCATAAGAAAACAATACATTAAAGGACCTTCATACATAAAAGAGTTCTAAGGGACAATGCTTTATTTAAGTCGAAAAAAAAAAACATTACTTCTAAGTCATCAATTCATCATACCTACATACGAAATCCTCCAACAAGAATTTCAAGTTTCATAGCTTACCATTAAGATATATCAGATTAGCAAGATTGCTGGGTTTCCTATCCCATAATTTGCATTCAGCACTTAAATCCAAGTGATCTAACCGTCTTTTGTCTGCGCTAATCAGACTGTAAAGCTAGAATGATTAGTTAAATGCCCTAGACGAGAGAGTTTGACCTAGGCACAGATAGAATGTGGAGTCTTATAGTCTATGGACCCACAGCGTGACCCCAGTGTCACGATCACCACAAATATTGTGGTCGTGATGTTAGCTTGTGTGTTTAATTGAAGTCTAAGTTTGTGGTGGGGTTCTTGTTGAAATATAGAGACGTTATTGATGTATCGATAGATTTACTTACGTGTATAAACTTACGAGTAGCACGTTTTATCGATATCCTTAATACGTTAATAGGCGCTGATGAAAAGAAAAAAGAAATAGGACAGATTAGACACTGCCAAGTTGATGTCAGCAAAAAGTGTTACTGAAGCAAGATATCATATCACTTTATTCTTGTTTTTAATTAGTTTTATCCCTGTTTGTTTTTCCAAGCATCATCATTAGCTTCAGTCACGAGTTCACGACAAAGTGCTAAGTATTACAGACCTAGTCTCGTGAAGTCCGAACAATATAATTTCTTAATTTTATCTATTCTCAACAAATAAAATCGGAAAAAGAAATCTGAAAGTGGCGCCGGTAACTGAAAAGTTGGGTGGAAATCGGTTGTCATGTTATGGGCATGTGATACGGAGGAATGAGGAAAATGTCGTGAGGACAGTTTTGGGTATGAATGTCGATGGCTATGAGAGTAGGGAAAGACCAAAGAAACGATGTATGGACTGTGTGAATGATGATGTGGTTAGAAGGGGGGTGACTACCGAGATGACGATTAATAGAGAAATATGTAAGAAAAGGACATGTGGCGCAGACCCAAATAAATTGGGATAAGAACAGGAGAATGATGATGAATGATTCTCAAGCAATAAAATAACGTTTTTAATTTCGATATCAAAAACATTTTCTTTAATTTCACAGCAAAATTAATAATTATGGTAACATTGGTGATACTAATTTTATTTTTTTTAAGACCTACTTAGCGGTCACTACCTTCGTCAAACTTTGGAAAAAAGAGCACTTAAATACTTAACTAATTCCTTAACTAAGTCTGGTAATTGTGAAATTACCAGACGGTTATTTCATAATTATGGTTAGAGCTTCAATCTCCGGTATTACCCCCCGTAGTTCGCTGCAACGGATGATCCCGGGTGGTAATGCTATAATCACCACGCTTGGCAGACAGACAGGATGTCTCACTATGATATTATTAGAAGACAAGTCAAGCTGCCTATCATCTTGTTGTTAATCTTTGTTGACCTTTACCTTTTTTCTACATCTGAAAGGTCATAGGCTTACTTCTGTCAACTATCAACCTGCACTCTAATTGCGGAACACACTATTAATCTTAATCATTTCGAAGGATTTTGCTAATCAATTGCTTCGTACGTTCGAATAATTTGTCCGCTAAACAAAGTAGGTAAAGAACACAATAAATTTTGTTGAACTGTCAATCATTGCTACTGATAGTGTGTTAAGCTGCTTTCAGACTACGCACGAATATAATAGCATATAGTATATAGCTCATAGCACAACAATATCGCGCACAATACATTGTTATGGACACGTTCACACTGTACTGTACTATATATCATTGGCTTGCTATTAAATTAATACTAGGTCCTTCTTTGCTATACTATATGGCACTATACTATACCGTAGTCTGAAACCAGCTTTACGCAGTTACCCCGGTGATGGTAAGCGATGGTACGGTCGACGATGGTGCTCGCTTGTCTGGAAGTAACCTAGTCTCTCAGACTTGAAGACTTCCTAGTTATACCTATTGTGATCGGGAAATACAGTCTCCGGCAAGGAGTTACACTTTTCAGCAGTCTGCACATTCTTTTTCTTCTTAGCGTGTCGATAGCAATCTCAATGGACTCGGCCCAGAATTTGGCTACTTGTTTGGCGCCATCACTATCCACCAAGTGCACATTGATGTGTTGCCGTTTTGACGATTCAGACACGGAAAACGAAGTCTGGTTAGATTCAATCCCATTTACCCAAATATTACAATTAAAATTTATTATACTGAATCTGAAATAAAACTGCCAGCTAACGTTCATTCCCAAGCTCCATGGGAACTTCAACACGACAACAACACACTTTTTATTCCCAATCAATCTTTTCTATTGGAGTTTATTACGTATCATTCCCTCCATAATTGCTTTAGTCACGATAGTCTTTTATTTCCTTGGATAGATCGATGCAAATTGCTGTGTCCTTGATACGGCGCGGTCATCAATCCTTTTGTTGTTCCTCATTACAAGTTGCATGTCGTAATTGTAGTTTTGAAAGTGACAATGGCCTGTTGAGTGGTGTCCACTAAGCTTGTTTTTACGACTATTTGAGCACTCGTATCTATTTCAAGTACATTTATTTTAAGTAATTGATCTTCTCGTTCTGTATTCGTTTTTTATTACCTACTAGCTTTTGCATGGCTTCGCCCGTGTAAATGTCGGGAAATATCCCACGGGAACGTACTACCGGGATTAAAAGTACCCTACGTGTTAATCCAGATTGTAAACTATCTGTGTGCTAAATTTCATCCAAATCCGTTCCACCGTTTTTGCGCCAATCTGGAACATAATTTTGTAAATCCAGACAAACGAACAAAAATTCTCAAAACTATATTTTCGGCATCAGACTCTTTCCTACACCTCGTAGCAGCTAATTGTTTCAATAATGTTCAGTATACTGTGGCGATTAGGTTATCACATGAATTGAAACCACGTATTCTACATAACGTATATTAAACATACACAAGTAAAAGAATTAATAATAATTAACATTTTAGTCGTGGGACCTTTTTATCTTTTCAGTATTTACCTAACAACATTAAACTTAATTTGTGTTTACTTAGTAACAATAACATAAAGTTAGTGTTGAATTCTTGATACCATTGCCTCACACGTGTCTAGTGACTTATTATCAAGGATGGTTTATTTCATGACAATTTTTACGTTAATTATTATTTTTTTTTTTTTTCTATATTTAGTATAATTTAAATTTTATTATTTTAACAGACTTTTAACAACTTGTAATGACCGCCGTACTATTTAATGTGATAACCTAATCGCCACTGTATAGTTTTGACTTTGTTACTATTTAATTATGTATATTCATTGATATATGTAGACTACTAACTATTAATTACCTACTTTTACGTCGCCATCACAATGTAACTTTTTGGCGGGTGTTGGATAATTATCCGTATTTCTGACAGCTGTCATCATAATGTTGCCAGTGTACTAAATCAAATTTATAAAGGCGATGTTGCTAAATGTAATAAAGAAAACTTACACTATTGTCTATTTGTGATTTGCAAGTGTTTTGAAGTCTTGTTTATTACGTCTTATATCGTAAAAGTAAGTGGATGGCCTTTGTTTCATTTAATACAAAGTTTAAGAGAAAGTGTTGCCTCATACAAATGTCTTTTCTGTAAATTATTTGTTATTGTCATAGGTGCAGTACAAGTGAAAATCTAAGATTAATGCTGTTTTCACTCACACAACGCGGTGTTATATTTTACTGTATTATTTTATCTTCTTTGGCCTTCTAAACATTATCTATAAGTCAGTAACGTATTGTAACTAAACTTGATTCCGTCATTCTCTAGTTTATTTTGTACACGAATAACATATGTACTCTCTTCACTCAGTTTGTGCTAAAGCTACACCTCTTTTGTTGTATTGTAACCATCATCATTTAGCTCTTCAAACTACCTGACAATAGCAATCTTAAACAGATTCTAACTCAATGTAAATTCGAAGCAGTTCAGTAACTCTACAACTCTATGGTTAGCGTAGGAGTCGTGCTACCGGCCTGTCACTCCGTATGCAATGTAGTCATAAATGTAGTTCTCATGCCTATTTTGTGACACGTAAGGGAGTGTGCACATTAGGCAAAGCGCGCTATTGATCCGCATATGTTTTATTTGTTCGTAGCGCTCCGGGGGATGCACGCTGCACTCATGCAGAATTAAATGCGTGTTTTTTTTCGTGCATGGCGTGTGTGATTTTTGCATGAGAGGGTTCTGCTCCATATGTTAACACAATAAATCTATTGTCTACCTAAGCTTTTGTTTAACCAATAAAAACGTTGACTTGACACGGCACTCCCGCGCAGTTGCCTGCGTTTGTGCACCAATGTGTACGCGCTCTGACAGCGTTAATAGAGCTTTGTGTGTCGCTTGAAGTTTTGCTTCGACTCTTAAAAGGAAAGACGCGTGGGTGATGTAATACATATTATTACGTGGTTTTACCTTGAAGGGCGAAATTAATACTATTAAATACCAAGCGGCGCTAGTACGAAGTGTTTAATAATAATAGTAATAACTTACAATTAAAGTACAAAACAATATTGGATGTCGGATCTTTGTAGGTAATCGATATAGCGGAAGAGAGGTAGTATATGAACCAGATGAATTAAAATTCCTTAAACACGGATGTTAGAAGAACACTCATTGTTTCTAAAAATAATACCTCTGATGTAATTTTCAAATCATCATCACCATCATCCACAGCCCAACTTCACCCACTGCTGAGCATATGATATATAATTGATTGATAGGCTTCACTTTTCTTGTGCCAATCTCCACGCTCCGCTCCTGTGCCAGTCTCGTCCAGGTTCTACCCGAATCTGTCAATAGGTAATAGCAATATGCAATAGGTATTTTGTACCGACTTTCTTTTTCTCGTTTTTATTTTTATTGTTTATCCAGTGGCAACTTGTAAATGACTTTCAATTTTATATTCTTTAAGAACACTTTATAAATTGTGAGTTTCTCGAAAAGAATAAATAAATAGACTGACAATCAATTTTAGGGCATAACTGAAAACGCTGTAAGATATGCAATATTTGGTAAATGAATCTTAAAAAACTTACATTGGTCATATAGATACATGTTTTTTGGAGATCTCCTTTTAAGCAAGGAATTGCTTGTATTAAACTAAACTTTTAAAAACTTTTCAATAGATAGTCTGATAAAACAAAAGATATTAATTACTTGAGGCACATTGTAGGCCAACTGCTACCTATTCTTAATTGATTAATTAATTGCGCCATGGATTGGGCAATGATCACAAAAATCTCAATTCACTTAATTATTTTACAAGTTACACCTGCTATTTTCACCACTGATTGATTGGCTCGGATATTACCCCAGAAGTAGCAAATCTTGTATCCGCAGCCATTTTAAATCAATATCGCAACTTAATAGAAATAATTCAATAGAAGCCAATCATCTATCACCGAGGTGCGAATGGAAACATGGTACTGTGATCTTTGGAGGCTGTAAATCAAACTTATCTCCACCACTAACTTGTTTATGGTTATTGTTCTTAAATAAATTTTAACCGCTTTCTGCACCTTCGTGACCTATTTGGAAATGTTCTTTGTTATTCAATGTGGAATGTTTTAGTTAAAGTTTATGCCTTTGAGATAGTTTCCTTTAATTGGGTATGACTACAGGTGTATTGTTTCGAGTCATAGTGTTATTAGTAATGGCAGGTCTATCTAAATCTTATTAAAATGATGGATTATCTGGTAGAGCTTCTATAGTAAGTTTTAGGTCAGAATTAGTTTCAGATCCAACAAATGTTTCTTGAGTGTCAAAACGTGCTTTAAATGTGAAACTTTTTCGCTCAAAATCCTTAAAACAAAATTCCCAACTTCCGTGTTTTTAAATCTGCTTACTATTCGTAGACTTTTTTCTTATTCTTAATCATTATTATTATTACACTTTATTACGATGCTCCACTTAAATATAATTTCACAAGAAAAAATATTCATTGCGCAGATGAACATACTAATGGTGCCCTAAAACCAAATATGAAGTGAATACAATAATAAATGTTATGAAACATTAATTAGGTACGCTTTATAGCCTTATTATGGGCAATTTGAATAATATATTAACGTATTATGTGCTCCTATGTTATTACTTTTTCATTGATACACTTCATAATAATGTCAATGGAAGGAAATGTCGATTATAAAAATATGAATGGATCATTAATAAAACTACTGTTTATGTAAGTTAACATGTTTAAAACTGACGACTATCGGTATAGTTTTAGCAATGTTAGCAAGTTTTCTGTTTGTCTGCGTGATCGCGTTGTCCTTCTAAACTATGCTACGACTTAAGATGCAGTTTTCACCATCATTTCGATAATTTATTCCGGATGTATATATATGTGTACATACAATAATAATAAACTTACATTAAATAATCTAGGTGCGAAGCAGTCTACTAGCGAGCCGTCCGGGTCGCTAGTAGAATATATTATATACGATAGCTTCAAAACTGCAGACGCATATGCATATATACGGAATGCATATACATACATGGCATATTGCTGTACTACATTCAAACTACGCACACAATTGAAGTTGTATAATCAAATTACCCTTTAAAGTAGAATACGGAAATCGTAAATCTCGTAAGAAGTACCTACCTACATTAACATAAGGCAAACAATGAGGAGATGAAAAAAATTCATTGTTTTAAGAAATATAAGGTCTTATATCTTTACACCTTATATTAACTGTGCTGGTACTGCTTTAGTAGAACGTTTGATAATGAAGTATAATTCTGTGTTAGCTTCAATAACAATAGAAGTAGATTTAGTATTATTGTCGAGCCCGTACAAGTATTGAATGGACTGAAAAGCTATCGAAACATTGAGAAATTTCGAAATTTTATGAACCGTTGCATGAAGTTTCAAGAGAATGCATGTTTTCAATTTGTTTGCGGTTATCTTAACCTTTCTTTTGCTTTTACAAATTCGCTTGCTTCAATTTCAATACTAATAAAATCATGTTTTGCTTTGTGATTACTTTTGAAGTTTCTTTAGCTTTTTTAATTATTTAGTCTTTATCGTTGAGCCTGTTCTTTTCGATTGCTACACATTCTCGGATTATTGTATATGTACGCCATTTTTTATCTCAAAACTGAAGTCCATTTCCGCCATCAAAGCCAACTTCACAATGCTATAGATCAATGACCATCTTGAAATATATATTATAGCCTGCAATATATTCCACAAGGATGTGGCAATATATATTCCTGTCGCGGGGTCACGCCTGCGATGTATCCCGGTCCGCCCCAGCGCTTGCGCGTGAGTCGCGACATAATTACAGGATCCATTGTGAATCATGGGTTGTTGTTGTATTTTAATGGTATTTTGGATTATGTTCAAGTTAGGTTTTGTTTTAACTATTATAACAGCAGTGCGATTCTGTAACCATCTCACCGTGAAAACTTATGTGAAGTGAGCGTAGAGTGAGCTGTCATTCCAACTAATGCTAGGGATTGACACTATTGACAGCTCACTCTAAGATCACTTCACCTAACTTTTCACGGTGAGATTTTTACAGAATCGATCAGCTGGTCTTACATGTCTCTTCTTTCTTAACTACCTATCTTCTATTATGATTGTCTTCGTTTTTCGTGTCTACATGGGCACACTTGGTAGTCAGGTCGTCTGCCAAGGGCACTCCGGCTTTGTCCTTACCCGATGATGGCCTTCCTATCACTTCAGTCTGATGGTTAAACAATCAAACTTGCCTTCTGTGATACGAATTGTATTTTGATATTCCTTATTGATTTCAAATGAAATGAATCACATTGAAAATAGAGAAGCCGACTACGAATGCCATTCTATTGCTGTAAGCTTATGGGACTATGATGCAAGCTAGGATCAAATGACACCAAGTTGACACAAATAATAATAACAAAGTTCCTGTTACCGAGAAAAAAGTAAAATCGAACCATATATTTCTGTTTATTTTGCATACATAATCTGACATGCAGCAGTCTCTACTCGGGATTTGAAATAAGCTGGTATGACTAAGCTGATAAATTATTGAGGAAGATTTATGTAAGCAAAGACTGGTTTAACTGTCGCTACCAACATTATCCTTTTACCAAGAGGAAATAACTGAAATAATAATTATTTTGATTACTGTTGAAGCACGTTTGCAAATCACTTGAGACCATTTTGAGGTCAACAATCATTTAAATGCAACGGCTATTTCATTTTAGACTTCGTATTGATTGGCTAGTTTAGAATCTAGAATTCTGGATTATATAATACCTAGAGCCAAACCTGCTATCGCTCTAGCTCTAATAGGTTTCCTATTAAATAACCTATAGTGTTAAGCCTTGGCGTAAAAGATTGAAAATTAATATCCGTCCGGCTTGGTTTAGCGATGCAAATAATAGTAATTTATATCATAAGTAATTGGCTATTACAGTAGACAGCTTTCAGCTACCTTATTTATTTAAGTATGCAGGGAATTAAGTATCGTAATTCGTAATGGCTGATTCAGATCTTTTTGATGCTGAATAGAACAGATTCATTGGATTTCGCTTTCGTATAATAAAGCCGTTTTAGTGTGTTGGAAACGACATGCAAATTCTGTTTCATAAGATCTAGTGGAGTGGATATAGTTTCGTTTAATTCTGCTTCTAAAATTATGTGACTCTACCTTACCTTTGCCGTAGCTTTAGCAAAGTTCTGCATTGTGCTTGGATAATTTTACTAAGTATAGATGTACAGGGTGGCAGGGACATCGATCTGTTACCATGGATTCAGTTTATGATCCCCCTTGCGTTTAAATTTTTCATAGGTTATACAGTGTGGCGATTTGGTTATCACATGAATTTAAACCACGTATTCTGCTTATCGTATATTAAACATACACAATTAAAATAATTAATAACAATTAACATTTTAGTCGTGGGACCTTTTTTTCGTTTCAGTATTTACCTAACAACATTAAACTTAATTTGTGTTTACTTAGTAACAATACCTAACATAAAGCTTGTGTTGAATTCTTGATACCATTTCCTCACGCGTGTCTAGTGACTTATTATCAAGGATGGTTTATTTCATGTCAATTTTTACAGTAATTATTTTATTTGTTTTTTTTTTCTTCTATTTGTAGTAAAATTTAAATTTTATTATTTTAACAGACTTTTAACAACTCGTAATGATCGCTGTATTATTTAATGTGTGTATTACATAATAGCCACTCTGTATTATAAAAAAGGTTGTTCCATACATTTTGACCGTATAGTTAATTGCACTTTTTTACGAACCAGCAGATTCTTATTTTTATAACCGACGAAATACTTCTGTGTTATAGGGGGTCTAGAATCATGTCATGTAATGAATTCGTGGTTACAGTTTGTGCGTCGATGACCCTATCACCCTGTATATTTCAAGTAACTATAGGTCAACAAACGTGTTTATGAAGTTAAGTGAAGCATATGCGTTACACCATATGTTTTTTCTGATGCGGCAAGTTAGCGAATTTTTTATACCCAGAGAAAAAACTAAGAAGAGCCATTTCCATATAATTAAAAACATAAAGTGCGTTACACAATGTAAATTTTCATATTAATTGTTTTATTATCACGCGTTACACAGGATGGTCAGAGGTAATCTACTTCCCTAGTTTATTTAATAGATTATGGTAAGTTATGTTAAATATTCGGTAACTGACATTGATTTTTATGGCGTCACACTGGATGATATTCAAATATTGCGTTTCATTTATTCATTAGTGTATTTTTGGCTTTACTTTTGTGTCATTGGTTAATTATGCTTGATTTTTGAGTTTAGGACTTTAAATGAATAGACAAAATTATCAATTACTAGCTTTTGCCCGCGTGAAGCAACTTTCTTACATTTTTTTCCGTAAGAACCATCCTCTTACTTCAAGGAATATTCTAAAAAATAATTAGCGAAATCGGTTCAGCTGTTCTCGAGATTTGCGCTTAGCAACACATTCAGCGATTCATTTTTATATTATAGATCATTATTTATTGTAAGCCTGTGCAGTCCCACTGCTGAACAAAGGTGGAAGGGAGACCTTTGTTCCACTTTTCCCTCTACTATCTAGTCTACTGCGATTGTGGTCCAATTCTTTAAGAAGGGGTCCAGTTCATCCCACCATCTCTTCTAGGCCTGCCGCGTAGTCGTTTTCTGCTATTTCGGAACCAATGAATGAGTGGTGTTTTTTTGCGTATTGCTGCTCCGACATGCGACAGTCCAGCGCAGTACCACTTTAAAATTATCAATAAAAAAAAAATCTTAATAACCGTGTGTTCGGAAACGCATTGAGTCAAGATATCGATCCAATAATACTTTTGAGGAACAAGGAAGTCTATATTTTAATCATCTTTATGTATTGAGAATGAAATGTGACATTTACTCCCACATTACTCCCTACATTTATTTAATGTGAATGAAATGTCACATTGCCCTTACTAAAGCACCCAAAAAATATTGCTTAAATTAAAACGCGTTTGTAAAACCGATCTGCTTAGCAACAAAAGTAATAAAAGGAAGCATGTTTTATCATTTCTATCTAGTTTGTTGTGCATAATCCGTGTGCAAAACGCGTGCAATCGCTAACATCGCAGACCCCTGAGTCACGCACGTCCGCTCGCATTGGATGCATCGACGCGAGTGAGACATGCTATTGGCCGAAAGTTCAACTGTCGCGCCCTTTTCCGGTGCATATGCGCGTGCGCTGCCCCGCGTGCAATTTAAATTATGTTTTAAGTTGCTTTATTACGTCATCAACTCATCACTATCAACATGAGCCTTCTGTGTAGACCTCTCCTTGCTTTTCTGTCACTTTGAGTAGAAAAAAAAAACTTTTATGGTATTGAATAATTTTCTACCTGATGAATGCGCATAAATATCATGTTGGATAGTATTTCAAGTGATGCGAGTGTGTGTAAGTAGTATTTTAATTGATACCTAGCTGTCGTTCCTTGTGCAGATTAATTGAATTAATTTCACCAACGTTCCTTTGTGTTATTACATCATACTGATGAGTATCTTTTATCTTTCGAATTATGTTTCTTTGTAAATACATGCTTCTCTCTTTGCAAGACTCGACTAGTAATTATTTCAACTGGCCAGTACTCTATCAAAATCAAAGTAGCTTATGCTTTATTTTTATTTTCAACCTACATTTTCCAATACCTGCGTTCATTCCACATTTTTTGCAAAGAAAAGTCAGTGTCAATAGAAAATCTGAGAAACGTCATTTTATATTCGCGTTGGATTTCTTTATGGCGACGGACATCCGCTAATTAGACGAATAGTAAAAGGTAAGTATGACTGCTGCCCCGGTCGTTGTGCCCGACACCTTTTGCATATTATCAAGTATGAATCATGATTCATTGGCGTTGATTGGCTGATTGTAGAAACCCTGTTAGGTATGTGGTTTGTCTGTAGTTGCACTAGTTTACATGTTCTCTATCATTAACAGTAGAGGTCTGTTTATTAGAGCTAATCTCGGAAATTACTGTGCAATCAAAATAAGAATACGCCATTGACCGCAGTAAGATCAGTTGGATGTGAAAGCCCGTTTCCTATGTCTTACTTAACTGTATCTTAACTGAATTTAGTTTGACAGCTAAAATGTCCGTATATGGCGAGTGACATGAGTTCAATTCTTATTCCCATTGCATAAAACTCTAGATGGAGTTTTGGAGGTATAAGGAACAGGGTGTAAAGTTCACTCAACCTCCATTGAAAAGGGAGGATCCTCCGACCAGACGGGTGTTATGTCTGGCGGGCAATTGCCCAATGATTGATGTTGGGAAATTGTATCTATGCTAACTGCGCGGTAAACTCTGCTTGCGAGATGCAGGATTTGCGTGACGTCAGTATGACGCGTTGTTCGCATGTGGCGTTGTAGATACCGCTACATCACTCCCCTCCGGAGACCGGAGGTCGATAGTTGGCTGAATCTTGTATCTTGCGATGCTTGCCAGGCCAGCTGAGGTTCCAGTGGGTCGGAACCGGTTGCCGCATAGTTCACGGTGAGTCGGAACTGTCTGCGAAGATGTCCCCAGTGAGTCGGGGTGGATGGCGCTGCGTTATACTCCAGTGCGTCGGATGTCGTACAGCGCCGGGTTGAGGCTGGCTGCTGCGTCGACCAGGAGAGGGTGCTCTGCTTGTTGACCGGCCGAAAGTGCAGTGTGCTGTGCCGAGGTTGCTGATGAGGCTGAGGGTGATGACCAGGTATGCGCGGTCGCTGCATGCTGGTGGTCAGGATACCCGTTGAAGCCGTGGATGCTGGCTGGCTGGGTGACTTCGCCGCTAAAGCTTGCGGGAGTGATGATGATGACGTCACGCTGAAGTACTTGCACGAAGGCTGCGCTGACGTTCATGCTCGGGGTCACCAGTTTGGAGGTATAAGGAACAGGGTGTAAAGTTCACTCAACCTCCATTGAAAAGGGAGGATCCTCCGACCAGACGGGTGTTATGTCTGGCGGGCAATTGCCCAATGATTGATGTTGGTAAATTGTATCTATGCTAACTGCGCGGTAAACTCTGCTTGCGAGATGCAGGATTTTCGTGACGTCAGTATGACGCGTTGTTCGCATGTGGCGTTGTAGATACCGCTACAGAGTACATGAAACTTTTTTACTCCACGGATTCTTTACTTTGGAATGGAATGAAGATGGCCATCGTTTTCTAAATGAAGTGTTTTCCCATTCAAGTCAAGGATGGTTGGCTAGTCTAAATACAACTTAATTATCGTAATTTAATCCCATGAATATTCTGGTTAATGCACACTATTATAATTATGTATTTACAAGTTCTACCTAAATTACTATACCGGTAACCTGCTATGTATTTAACGTTCACTTCACAGTTTTGAAGTGCCCCCAATTAATTGTACAGGCCGTGTAATAAGTAATAACAGTGGGTTGCACTGCTACGGTGACATTTGTGAGTTACGACGTATGTGTGAATGTGGCATTTTTATTCGTCACGTAATTGTAATTATAATGTGTACGAATAATGAATTAAATGTGTAGATACAAAAAAAAGTATGTGTATTCTTGATCAAAGATTGGAATCATTTGTAGCGTTGTGCAATAGAGCGCACCTATAGTTACTTCTTAGTTCGGTATTTGGTTGAATTATTAGTTAGACGGTAATGTTTGGCAGGTGGTCAGTTCACAGTCACGTCTGTTTAAAAGAATAATTATTATTTTTTTTCTGCATTTTTGCGTCTGGAATGCTTAAACCACAAAACAACCGCAACCTATTAGCCCCACTGTGGCTAATAGGTTGCGCTATTACGGTGACATATTTTGTGAGTTACGCTACGACGTATGTGTGAATATACCATTTTTATTGGTCACGTAACTGCCAGTAGTGTGAGCCTTACGTGTACGAATAATGAATGAAACGTGTACGAAACACAATATGTGTATTCTTTATCGAAGATTGAAAGTAATATAACTCAACTCAAACAATTTATTTCAACTAAACCAATTACAGGCACTTTTGAATTGTCAAGGGTCGGTCAGTCAAAAAGATGAAGCTAGTTGCCCATTCCAAAGCGTAGTAGGTCCCTATGGAGAAGAACTGGCAAGACACTCCATGGACACTCTTTTAAATCACAATAATTATGGTTACAAAGTATTGGTTACATCATTCATGTTAAAAATTATGCATGTGAGAACGATGCAGAACATTAAAAGAAAAAAAAAAACAATTCTAATATTAAAGTAAATCAAAATAAGCCATGGCAGCAAAGAGTTGATCAGTCCCTACTGACGGCGCCCGTTCACGAACATGACGCATAAATTAGCATCATTCAGCTCAACCATTTTGAAGGGAGCTAAATGATCCAACACATGCGCCACCATAAGCGAGACTAATGTCTCGCAGTGAGCATGACATACTCTCAGCCGCCAAGGCACATTCAAGTCAATGAAAGACGTACCCAGTACATGGTAGCTTTATAGTATGTACATAGTACTCACATAAATGTGCTATGCAATTATACAATACTAGGAGATTGAATTTGTATAATGCAAAAATAGTATTTTTAAATCTTCAGCAGCTCCAACAGTATGTAGGTAGGTAGTAGGTAACATCAGGCCTGTAATCCCCGAAGGGTTTGGCAGAGCCTATGCCTATGGAGACTTAAGTCCATGTAGACCTGGTGGCGAAGGTGGCAAGGCAAACCTGGCACAAATCCAGGCTCCACCACACCGGGCTGCTACTATGAAATTCCTGATGGAAACACCCAATAACACTTTGACCTGGTATCGAACCCACGACCATTCAGCAGTAGCGCTTGCCATCACTAGAGCAAAGAGGCAGAGATTGGAAGTATTTGTAGTTTTATATTTCTGTGCGATAGAGCGTCAAATAACTAGTTATTTGGTTGATTTATTAGTTAGACGATGTTGTTTGGCGGGAGTGTTCAATTAATTAATAGGCCTTTTAGCACGTTTGTTGAAAGAATATTTATTGCATTTTTTCTGCATGCCTGACTCTCATATCCTACCTACCTACTTAAACCACATTCGTAGAATTGTTATTATTTAACCAGTCCGTCTAAAATTTATTGTCTATATTTAGATTAGTATTTAAAGATTGAATGTTGCTAGCCCCTCCGTAAACCTGTTTTAATTCTTCGTTGTCAGACTTTCGGTCTTCTGATGACCCGTAACGACTGTCAAAGATCCACGAATGACAGCCGGACGGAGGGGTCTTGGTATGTAAAGATGGGCGCGGCTGTTATTACTTAGCCACAAGCCCCTCACAGGCACACACAGGCAGGTGACAGGTGCCATATTGTCAGCTAATTTACAAATATCGTCATCTTGTCTCTGTTATAATGTCGCACGGAGAGCATTATCTGTAAACTTGCATTGTTAGTGCGCCTCATAAATATCGCACGACATGACATGCTGTTAGAGTTATGTCAAAGTTACTGTAATGGAACCTATGTTCCATTACAGTAACTTTGATATAACACTTTGTTACTTTACAGTAACTGCAGTTGATATTCTAATAACGTTGTACCTAATACCTAGACGATATCACAGTAACATCTTCTTCCGCCTTTCGCCACCCAGTGCTGAGTATAGGCATCCTGCAATTCACGCCATTCTTCTCTGTCTCTAGCCTTTCCAAGTCAGAGTCGTCCACCAATCTTGACCAGGCGAGCCGGTGAGGCGTCGGTCCACCTCATTGGCTTTTTGCCCACACTTCTACTACCAGGTCGCGGTTTTCAGTCCAGCACTGTTCTACCCCATCTGCCATCTGTTCTACGCCCCAAGTGGCCGGCCCATTTCCACTCTCTTCGCGCAATCACCGCGGCTACGTCGGTAAGTTTCGATTTCCGAGACCTAAATACTTCGTCAAAAAGGAAACAAAAGAAAAACAAACGACTGGCGAATTGTGGGTGTTAGGTACTATAGGTATGCCTCTACCTGAACCTTCGCGGACTGCAGGCGTGATGTTATGATGATGAAAAAGGAAACTGTAGTAAAACTTCAATTTACTGAACACTGAAAGATTTAGGCCCCATGAATAACCACAACAGGGGCTAACTTACCTTTACTTTCATTTTCAAACTCGAGCTTCCCAGTAGAATAGGTATATACATAAGAAAATCCTTGATATTTTTCTTCTAGTAAATCAACTATCAAGGGCCAACTCTTTGTCTTAAAAATTCAGAGACCCAGTAGGTCAAACTCTTCATTATACCACAACAACACAGATAATCGTAATAATTCTATACTTAACACACTTTCTTCATAAAATTACATTGGCTCTATGAACTTGTATGTAACCGCTTAATCTGTGTGATTAAATCAATCTAAAAACCCGTAGGGGTCAGTTCGGTCTCACTTTCTTCAATGAATAATGTGCTATATTCAAGTGTGCCGTTGCTCACTGCTGGGCATGTAATTACCACTTGTTTCCCTGCAATTAATGGCTGGTAGGGTTGGCTAACTGGCTGCTGTAGGACAATAATTACCTGTTGTGCTTTATGGCTTTGCTTGGCTATTATTTTTCTTGTAGTTGAATAATTACTACTGGTTTATATTAGGCCTTTTCGAGTGTGTTAAGTAGGTATAACATTATACTATGTATGACTAGCTGCGCCCCGCGGTTTCACCCGCAACAGTTTCGATCCCGTGGTTATATCGGGATAAAAAGTATCCTATATGTTAATCCTGGTTATAAACTATCTGTGTGCCAAATGTCATCCAAATCCGTTCAGTAGTTTTTGCGCGAAAGAGTGACAAACATCCATTCATCCATCCACCCAAACTTTCACGTTTATAATATTAGGAAAAGAGTAGAATTTGTGTGGAAATCGGTTGTCATGGTTTGTGTTACGGTGGAAAATATCGTAAGGAAAGTTTTGAGCATGAATGTATTCACATTCATGCTCAAAATGTCTTTCCCTACTCTTAAAGCCTTTCGGCTTTAAGAGTAGGGAAAGACCAAAGAAACGATGGATGGACTGTGTGAATGATGATGTGGCTGGAAACGGGGTGACTACCGAGATGAGACTAATAGAAAAGTATGGAATACGAAGACGTTGGTTGTCAAAATAAATTGGGATAAGTGCAGGAGAATAATGTTAACAAGAGTGGAATTTGTATTTAAACAAAAGAGAGTTTTGTGTTTATTAATGAACGTCTATTGGCGTCTGGCTGAATTGGTGGCAAAACACTGTCAAGCAGAAAAGCGTAGATCAAGATTCAAAACGATAGGTCTTGCTCAGTCAGGCAGTATTTATTTTTTATCGCTTCGGATCATAATATGGACAAATGACGATCTATGTAGCAAAATTTATAGATATCAACATTCTATTTTCCTACTTTTGCATCTGGCAACCCTATTCTCAAGTCGCACGCGCACCTATTTCCCTCGCTCTAGGTTCAAATAGCATGTGTAATAAAGGTGTAATTCGTGTGATACATCACAGGATATAGTTTCTAGTTGACTTACGTTTAGTTTATTATAAATTAGAACGGCTATTTAATGACATAATCATAAAGCAACGAGTGATTTATTCTGAATAAAGCCTTCCACAGACAGGCGCGACGCGACGGTGCGACGCGATTCTGGTAGAACAATTTCCATAAAGCTTTCATAGAAATTGTTCTAATGAAGTCGCGTCGCGTCTGTTTGCGGGAGCCTTAAACTGTGTTGTGGGCTGCAGTCGGGTCGAGTTAATTGATAGACAAGTAATAGCAGTGCCTGTGGCTTTGCTCGTAGAGTTTTTCTTTTTCCGGGATTATAATTGGGATTTAAAAACTTAATCACAAGTATTATTGATCGTAGCTGCAGCATCAGGCAGATCGTTGTCAGAAAAATTAAGAATCGTCCACTATTTCATTTTTTTTTTAATGAATGGGCTCGTGGGCATGTAATAACAGCCGCAAGGGTCGATCGATCAGGTGAAGCTACGCTTTGGTCGGTACGTGGATGGGTGACCATCTATTTTTCATACCGAGACCGTGCGTCGGAAAGCACGTTAACTGCTGTCATTTGTAGATCTTTGACAGTCGTTACGGGTAGTTAGAACCAGAAATTCTGACAACCAGTCTTATCAAAGGGTATCCATAGTCATCCAGTAACTGGGTTGTGTGTGGAGGTCAGAAAGGCCAGTTACTCCCTGTAAAACACTGGTATTCAGCTGCATACATTTAGACTGAAAACCGCCCCCGACATAGTTAGGAAAAGGCTAGGCAGATGACGAGGCCAGTTTAATTGAGTTAATTAAAACGCCATAATACCTAGTACCAATTTACCTCTAAGCCAACCAATAATAATTAAAGTCAGTTCAGTACGAAGCCGTGAAATCGTAGCAAACAAACAGACTGACTCACTTTCGCCACTATGATAATTATTGTGGATTGAACTCGGTTTCAATAAACAAATACAGTATTTTCTGTTTGTTTTGCATTAAACTCCGTCTATATATAGTTTTGACAGCTTAATTTCGAATCCTGTATTGAGATTTAAATTTAAAACGGATGTGGACAATTAACAGGTCCGGTAGAATTGAATTTTAAACAAGATTTGTATGTCTTTGGTATTGAAATTGATCGACAAACACTTTAAAACTTGAATCTATTTAGCTATGACCAATTAAATCTGTTTTGTGGTTTCCGACAGAGCAGACAGGTTAACAGGTAGGGGACAGTGGGGGAATTGAGAATGGCGGGTAATTGGGAATAGCTAGGTTAAGTAATACTTTCCCCCGCACTACACCGCTCCGCACCCGTTCAGTAACAGTAACGCAACAGACGCGTCTAGCCCCCCTCAGTGCGTACGCGACAGTTGAACGGGTGCGGAGCGGTGTAGTGCGGGGGAAAGTATTACTTACCTAGCTATTCCCAATTACCCGCCGTTCTCAATTCCCCCACTGTCCCCTACTGGTAGAAAATAAGCTGTGTCGGTCAGAAAATGTAGTGGAAATTCAGCGTCAGTTATTTCTTCTGTGTCATCTGACATTATGTTGAGCTGAGGGCTTTTTGCCATTTCCATTGTTTTATTTCTGTTTTTTTTTTGAAAGAAAGAAAGAAAATATATTTATTTGGCACAAACCAAAAGACACACAATACACCAGATAAAACGAACAATAATAAAATAATTAAAAAAGAAAAAATAAAAAGGGTGAAGTCCGATATAAGAAATTAGCAGGAATGTGTGCCTCACGGCTGCGCCAAAAAGGCCCAGTTCAGCAAAAATGCCAGACAACTAGTGCTTGACGCTGGTTTTCAACTGGACCTGAATGTGTGAGGTGACGGATGTAAATCAGTTTTATACTGCAACGTGACGTGTGTGTGCATACTTACTTTTGTAGATGCGAATAGACGCATTTTTTATATCCGCCGACGTTTGAGCACCCTGGCACACCCTTGATGACTTGCCCAAGACTTCAGATTTATTAAGTTCAGATCTGAAATCAATGTGACACCAAGACTTACCAATAGGTAATGTATTATCCAGTAACTGGGTTATGGAAGTCAGATAGGCAGTCGCTCCATGTAAAATACTGGTATTCAGCTACATACGGTTAGACTGGTAGACCCCAACATAAATGGTGAGATCAGCATCTCCTTGCTGAAAATGCTACTCGGCAATCAAGATCTATTTGCGTAGGTAATAGGTTGGTGGCCTTTAGCATTGGTTTCTCACAATCGTACTTTGCTACAGTTTGTGAAGTGGACTTTGTGTACAGGTTTATCAATGTTAAGAGCAGTCCTATCACATCACCAAGCGTAGGTAATGACTAAGACTTTATCTAACTTAGTGATTAATTTGGATTTTTATCTAACTTAGTGATTAATTTTTAACACACACGCACCATAGTACACGCCTTAGGATAAAGCAGTATTATTTTATTTTGCGATCAGAATCGCACGAATATATATTTTTTTATTTTAACACTGAACTTTTTTTTTTTTGTAACTATTTAACATCCTCAAACTGTAATGTAATCTTTAATATTGTAAAATTGCACTCCAGAGCCACAAGATACAAGCAATGCTTAGTTTGTGGCTCACCGAATCCGTCACATTGTATTTTTTTACTTTTTTGAAGAATAAACTTTATTATTATTAATATCTCTAAAAAATATTTAAATTGACCTTCTTTACGAGGCGCTACTTTTTCCAATGTCAAATGAAGAAGTGTTATCTCTCAATGTCGGATTTTAATACTTAAATCAGCCAGATAAGTTAGCACTGGTTGGCACTGTGACTTAATTCCCAATGTTTTTTCATTGACTGTAAATTAATAAATAGTATCTGTTGGTTTATCTAATAATGATATTAGTTTTGTCCGATTACGACACTTGTGAAAGGAATACACTGTAAATAATCATTGAATTATTTCATAATAATAAATTATGATTTTTCGAATCGAGGCTAGTATTGCGATAGACATTCTTCAGGTCAAGACGACTATTGGACTTTTACGTATGCGGAGTACCTATAACAACTTCCAAATTAATCACTAATGTTAAATAAATAACATAATATCACGCCTCATGTCCCCGAAGGGTTATCCAGAGATGTACCTATCACCCACAATTGGCCAGTTATGTTTAATTCCCATGTAATGGAAGGCGAAATAAATATTGTGTCAGTAACAAATTGGGTCTTAGTAGGAACTGTTTGTGGATGTTTATCTAGTTTTAAAAGTGTTTGCAAACCTGCTTACAGAAATAAAATCGTGTTTTTTTTTTTTTTTTTTTTATTCTTAAAAATTAATAGAGGGTTTTTATCCACATGGATACGCCAACCCCATTGTACCTTATCACTACTCTTACACCACTAAAATTAACATATACTAACACTATTCTTATAATCCTTATTATTTAACAAATTTAGCTATTCATTGATCAAGCTGTTGTACTAAACCACACAATTTTTTTGCAACATTTGATTTAGGTTTCGCTAAAATAGTGAAAATAAGCCCAAGATCTAAAGTATTTAAACCAAACTCCCTAAACAATGAATCTCTTTCATTTTTGTTCTTAACGCATTCCATCAGTTAAAATCGTTTATAATTTGATGAACTGAACTTCTTTGGTGTAATAAATTGACAAACGCATGCACGGAAAACCAGAGTTCAATATAAATAGCTTGAATAATCGATGTTATGTTTACCTGTTTCGTCAGCTACTAAATTAATGGCATAATGTCATTAAATAGGTACATAATAATTACTGTTTATTTATAATACGGTTTTCCGCTTACAGTAACTGTGCCAGGAATCGTACATGTTTATGCTACCATTATAAAAATATTGCCATAAACTAGATTTGATCAAATAATTAAAAAGACCCTGCTGTCTATTACCAACATGAGCATTTTTAGGGTTCCGTATCAAAAGCGTGCCTACGGGATCCTATTACTAAGCCTCCGATGTCCGTCCGTCTATCTTGAAACGGGCTGTATCGTATTTGTATAACCGTTATAGATACACTGTTGAAATTTTCACAGGTTCTCATTCTATTACCGCCATAACAACAAATAATAAAAATAAAATAAAGTTAAAAATTAAAGAGGTCTCCCTCCACCCACACCTTGTGATACGGAAACCACTTACGAGTCCGACTCGCACTTGGCCGGTTTTTTTTTCCAGTAGATGACCATATAACATGCATCCAACCGAACGCTTAATAAAACAAACAACCTAGGACCGATTTGCTGGATTCGTTTTTTCCTCTGTCGCTATTTCTCGTGACAAAGTTTTTTTGTTTATATCTATGCATTGGTATTTATTCTTGTATTTTATAGTTACTTCCGAGCTATTTATCCCGTATGTTGCCCTTACCACGTTTTGCTTCTTCATCACCCTAAGGTTGACTGGAAGAAATTGCCTCAGACATTACCTAAGTCCGCTTTAGTACAGTATTTTTTTAGTTCTGCATAAAGTTTTAATATATAAATAAACTAAAAGGCAATGTTATCACTTAACATAGAATGTAGGTAGATAATAAATGATTGTTGACACAGTTTCATATGATTTACAACTTAAATCAAAATTGCCCTTGGCCGTGGTACAATTAAAAAAAAACATGTATTATTAATTACTGTATTATGTAACTCCTAATAGTATTCTTAATATTTGGACTCCCTCCTAAAAAGATTTAGATATCCATTTTCTAATTTATTGGCCGTTAAACTGTTATAAATTGCTAATTGATCTTGTTTTGTGAGTTAAAATTAGCTTCAATACTTGCGAAGTTGTTAGCTATTAATGTAATTAAATGGTGGGTAATAAGGATTCGATAGAGTGCAGTACTAGTCATGATATAAATCGATTCCGATTTGCACCCTAATTGCTAATTAAGTATAACAGCAATATATTATTTATTATTATTAGTCACTAGCGTCTGCCCGCGACTTCGTCCACGTGAAATTCCTTGCTCCCCTACCCACCTCGTCGCATCGCATCGCCTGCCCGCATTATTATGACTTCGTTTTCGCTGAGTGTCCTTTTTTTTCTTTTTTCTCAGCTCCTAAGAGACCTAGCAAGATGTTAAATCTATAGCTTTCCTGAAGAATTAGGGCTGTCCAGACTAGATAGGATCTAGGGCCAATAAAAATGACTAAACACATTAGGGGGCCGCAAAATATTTTTAAAAACAAAATACAGGTATAGTATCATTAGTTTTATTGCTTTTTCATTAATTTATCTTTTACAAGTCTGTCAACATCAACATCAATATTGGTAGTAGCTAGACGCAGTGCATGCTTAAGTGATGTGTCTGTTTATGAAGACCTATATTTCGATTTTATAAACTTCATTGTTGATATGCACTTTCACAAAGATAGGTACTGCCCTAATATTCTCCCTAATATTTCTAATATTCTCTCCACAAAACTGTTAGGTATTTAAACAAAGAAAATAAAAAAGATTTGGCGGGCCGCATTAATTCAAGCCGCGGGCCGCATGTGGCCCGCGACCTTGGTTTGGACAGCTCTGAATTAGACTATCAAATGTAAAAAGAATTGTTTAAATCCGATTGGAGGTTTCAAAGATTGGCGCGTTCAAAAAAACATATTCTTCAGCTTTATTATTACTATAGATTAATGTCCCACTGCTGGGCAAAGGCCTCCCTACTCTCTTTCCACCTCTCTCTATCCAGAGCTGCCAAGGATCAGTCTTTAGTAAAGGAGTCCAGCTCATCCCGCCATCTCCGTCTGGGCATGCTGCGATGTCGTTTGCCATTACACCAATGTATAATGAACAGTAATGTAATATCATTCTTGGATCTTTGGCAGTCGTTCGGGTCGAGAATTCCGAAAGTCTGACTACCAGTCTTAACAAACGGTATCGTATTACCCGGTTACTGGGTTGTGGAGGTCAGATAGGCAGTCGCTCTATGTAAAATACTGGTATTCAATTGCATCAAGTTAGACTGGAAGCCAACCCCAACATAGATTGGGAAATGGCTAGGCAGATTGTACACTATTCAGCAATGGCTAAATGTAAAAGAATGTAAAAAAGAAATTGCAATCATGAGTGCGTTATAAAATTAAGGTGCTGATATTCTGCGTATAGATATACTGGGACGTCTGGGACACACCCTTTATTGAAACCATTAAAGTATTAAAGGAAGATCTCATTTAGCATAAGACAGCTATAGAATGACAATGATATTTCATTGTCGTGACAGATGATCTTCGTTATCAAACCTCTTTAAAACAAAGAAAACGATAAAAAAACAAAAGATTTTTTTTAAAGATTATGCGAAAATTTATTCCCCCGGCCTACAATATAATCAAGGAAGTGCAATGAAGAGGAATCAGTGTGTGACAGACAATATCCGCTGTCGAGTGCCGGCCATAATGAGTTCCATTCTATGATCGATGAGGAAGCGGCCTTATGTCATCAACACCTGGGCAAGAAGTCTCGTCAACGTGTCCTCTCAGTGTAGCTAATAGTGGTGTTATTGCAGTTTATTATAATGTGATGTGCCAAGTGATCTTTAGAATGTTATAGGGGAAGCGCTAGGGTAAGGCGATGCACTGCTTAACGCCAAGAGTTGAAAATCCAACAGAGTGGTTTTTTGCTCTGTCGGATTCTCCATACTTCGTAATAATAAGTTAGGACCGGAATAGCAGTGCACTGAGAGTCTATATGACAAGCTCGCCACAATTTTTCCAACCACTACAACTCCAGCAAAATATAGGAGCGAGAAACCAAAAATGTGTCAAAAAAATAAATCCACAGGGAATTTAGGAGGGATCTTTCAAGGCCCCCCTTGAAAGACCCTGGACGATAAAAGAGAGTCGTAGGAAAACTGAGAGACTGAGATGAGTCGAATAAAATAAAGGACGTTTCTAGGTAGAATTGCATCAGGCAGTAGCATTGGGATAAGACAAGCTGTGAAGGAACCTGTGAGGAAACCGGCATGTCCTAGAACCGAAAATTCGAAGACATGAGACTTCTACCAACCCGGACTGGGCCCGGGAGGTAGATTAGGGCCCATTCCCTCTCACAGAGAGGAGGCCTGTGTCCCAGCAGTGGGAACACTATAGGCTGATTATGCAAGCTGTGAAGGATGGTGTTAAGAAGGAAAGAAAAACATTTATTCGGCTACAGTTCATAAAACACGCGCGCAGAAACCACAAAAAAAATAGAATGTATACATAGTGTGCGCCGTATGACTACGCTAAAAAGGTTAATGTTAGATGCTGACTGACGCTGGTTTGAAAAAAAAGTAAATCCGCCTACAAATCTTTGTACTTTGCTCCTATAGATTAGAATTGATGATGAATCTATGATCGTTTGACACAAGGTTGCAAATCATGACGTCTTGTAACGAACACAAATTTTTGATGATGACCTACTGACCAAATTCTCTTTGTTATACGGTATTTAATCTTATCTTATTTACTTAACTGTTATCTCCTTCACTACACTCTCATAGATTAATTTGTAGTATAAAGTACCAAAGTACGGAGAAAGAAAGGAGTTTGGAAATAGTTAAGTACAAAATATACAATGTGGAGACAACAATACGATAATAAATGAAAATACAAATATCGTAAAAAATTCAAGCAAACTAAATACAAAATAGTGATGGGCCGACTAATGGATTTTGCCAATCTTTTACTAGCTATAGTGACTAAACTTATGGATATGTTTGATTGAACTTTTGCATGCATAGGTACTGAAAATGTCATTAGACAATACGAAATATAAATTTATGTCGTATCATCGTCCCCACATTGTAAGAGGAAATGTGTCAATCAACTCAGGCCTATTGCAGTCGACTGCTCGACATAGGCCTCTCCCAGGCTGCGCCACAACACTCTGTCCTCCGCCTTCCTCATCATTAGCTGGGGGGCGTCCCATACTACGCTTGCTGATACGCGGTCTCCACTCCAGGACTCGTCTGCTCCATCGGCCATCGACAAACGTGGTCAACCCAATGCCACTTCAATTTGCTTACTCTGCAAGCTATGTCGGTAACTCCAGTTCTTTTCCGGATAACTTAATTCCTGATTTTATCCTCCAAAGAGACTCCGAGCATAGCTTGCTCCATAGCGCGCTGGAAATGTGTAACAAACGAATATAATACATATGTCGAAAGACTTTTCACTTCACATTTCCGGAAAAAATAATCCACACCTTATTTCCCGTTATTACTAATTGTTTTTAACAACCGGTACGTTTACTGTGCTTTAACACCTTGATTCATTCTCACACATAATTCTTAAGTGCATACCCATAACGATATAATTAGTACATTTCTCATGGCTCATAAGTTTTGCTTATTCCGTGTCACTGCATCGGCGCAGGCCGTAGCATCGATGTTCTGTCAAATGCGTTTAATTAACGATAGTTTACACTAAACGGTATCTAACCGGCCAGTTGCATCGGTAAATGTGTCAATAGTGATGTCACTATAACTTGTTTGGTACTCGTAACATGGTATTTGTACCGGTTCATCGGCATCGTAGGGATGGGATTGATTGATTGTGGGTAGAACGAAATTGAAATTGAATTCGCGAGTTCGAATTCTGGAATAATTACTTTTTAAAGGTTTGTTATTTATCATGATCGTTCTTTTCTGGCAAACAAAGAACTGCTGCTATACATAAGTAGAAAACGTTCTTAGGGTAGGATATTGATGGATATTGGATGGAGTCTGAAGTCGGAACTATCGTAATGTAAGCAAATGACTTTAGAAAATAGCCAGAAGGGAATTTAAAAAGCTCTAAACACAGTAAATATCTGGTACATACCAATACTTAGAACTAATTTCAAAATAATGCCTTATTGAAACAAGCAAACATTTTAATGATCCCGAACAAACAAATCGGGAAACAATCAAGAATCCAGAAGGTCGCACGTCAAATTCGCATACCTATTCTGTATTGGATCGCGTGAAATCTCTAATTAAGTTCGATTGTGAGTGTGTTGACCATTTAAGGCTTGTAACAGATGCACCGGCGGCCCGTTAATACTGGCGTTTCTTTCATTAGAGCCTAAGCTAGCGGTTCTTGTGAGTTGTGATATAATTGGACTCCGCGTGCCTTTCCTTAGGCTGGCGGTTGCTAAATCACACTTATCTGGTAATGGTGTGCTGTTTGATGTGGTGTTAGGATTGATTGTATGATTGCTGGGCATGTTGGTTTATTGCCTTAAATAGCGGCCTAGGGATTGATGATGAACTTGATTTTTCTAAACAGATTGATACAATTAATTGTAACGAGATAAGTTACATACATCCTTAAAAATGTAAGTATATGTTACGATTTAAAATGGGGAGACTGTCTACTGAGATGTAAACTATTAGAGAAATGTAAAGAAGGAGAAGGCATGCAGGGTCTACCCCAAACAAATGATAGAAGGATCATGATCTTCTTCGTGTCTCTAGCACGACTGTATTTTAAATCTTGTTGGCCCAAAATTTATCACTTCCACGGCGTCGTCGGTGGCAGTAGAGGTCACTTTGACTGCATGTTTTGGGACGCAAAGTGCAGGATAGGAGCTGGAGCATGGTTTGCGACATAGCTCCCACAACCACACTCTTCTACCGTTCCATCGAGTTAGCCCCACTTTACCAGGTTGATCATGGTGATGAAGATCTGCACACATTGTCATGTACCTGAAAGTGTAATTGAGCTGACTAAGGCGGTTTTTGAGGAAACCGGTATGTCCTAGTCCTAGTGCGAGTTAGTACATCTACTAACTCGCACTGGGCCCGCGTGGTGGATTACGGCCCAGTCCCTTTCAAAAAGAGGAGGCCTGTGTCCCAGCAGTGGGAACATTATAGGCTGAGTATCTAAGGCTCGATCGAGTATCAGCGCTGATATCAGTCGCGTACCGATTTATATGGACTCGCGCTCGCTGAGCGTCAGTCCTACACTATACAAGCCCATTTATTGTCAGCGTCTTGGTACGCGTGACCGGCGGCGGTACGCGACTGACGTCAGCCTCCAAATCCAGCCTGAAACATTCGTTCTTTATCTTAAAACAAATCAAAAACTACTTACGAGTCCAAACAGTTAACGGAATTCGAAAGTAAATGCACTAGTCACTTAACAATTAACACACCAACAGTGACTCATAGATTACCCAACTAAAAACAAGCAATAATTGACATTTCTCAGTAGAAAATCTCTATTAAATTACAGAATACGTACATGGCTACTGCCCTACATTGTACATTCCGTAAATAGAGAACTCGATTTTTTTCTCGATATCTGTATCGATATAGAGATCGATACAATAAATAATCGAGAACCGGTCGGGAAAGCCTGGGAAATATCACGGGAAATTGGGGAAACTATCTCGTAATGATTTTGTCACGATGATGATTGATGATCGGTCGTTATGAAGTGAAAACATCACGGACGGTCGTGTTGCGAATCTTGATTAGATTGCTTAATTACTTTTTGTTTCCACTCGCTGACATTTTTAGAACAGCTTTATGAAGTAAACTTGGTAATGGATTGCCTTCGTAATATGTTGACTATTCCTCTAATTGCGTAACAGACAATTTCAATGTTGGGCTTGTGGATTCAAAATAACAGCCGCACGGGTCGATTAATCAGGCTAACACGCTACGCTTGTCGCGGTTGGTCTGTGGATGGGTGACCATCTTTACATACTGACACCCGGAAAACTTCGAAAAGCACGTTAAGCCGTTGGTCCAGGCTGTCTTTCGTGAATCTTTGACAGTCGTCAGAAGCCCGAAAGTCTGACAACCAGTCTCTCCAAGGGGTAAATTATTACCCAGTAACTGGATTGTGGAGGTCAGATAGGCAATCGCTCCAAGTAAAATACTGGTACTCAGCTGCATCCGGTTAGAATGGAAGCGACCCCAACATAGGAAAAGCCTAGGCGGATGATGCTGGCATACAATAATTGCTATGTCTTTCATTATGACAAAATAACAATATGCATTGTGTTATTTACGTTGACGAGCAGACGATTTTTTAAACATATTCCCCCTTATTCATAAACGTTGCTTAAAGTTAAGCAGTGATTAGCGACTGTTTAACCATACATTTTTGATGTTTAAACATTACTTAACTTTAGTCATCGTTTATGAATAAACCCCATTATTATAAAACAATGGATTAGGAATTTCATTCAAAATCCTTGGCTTTTATAGAAAATGTGTTACGCAAATAGTTGGTAAGTGCTTTGTTGAAACTAAGTCACACTGTCAATTATTGACAGAGACGTCACATTATAGAAGAAATTGCTGGCGAAAACTTTTATTTGTGACAAGCTTTATAATAAACTGATTTCGGAGATTTGCCGGAACAAACAGACAGACAAACTTTAATTTTTTTTGTTATTAGTATTAGGTATGTACTTTCATATGCATTTAGTAAAAAAACAGACACTTCAATTTTATTTATTTATATGTAGGTATGTATACAGTGTGGCAGGGACATCGATGCGCAAACTGAAACCATGAATTCAGCACATGATACTAGACAAAAAAAAATCAGCCGTTTTATAGGAAAGTGAAAAACCTACGCGGTCAAAATGTATGGAAGACAATTTTTTTTTTAAATTACCGACGAATAATTTTAACGCAAGGGCGTCCAGAATCATGTACTTAATCCATGGCAACAGGCTGCGCGTCGATGCCCTGCCACCCTGTTTAGGTAACTCAACTTTTCGTTCTGTCATAAATGCAACGCTTGGCAGTAATTAATTTAATATGCGGGCATTTTGTTTATTCAACACGGAAGTGTATGAAAGAACAAGCGGTCGGTTTAATTTTTACATGGTCCGTTATCCACAGACCACAAAGTTGAACTCATAAAATATACACTTCCTTGTGGTTTATTTGATAAACAGTTTAAACGATAAATTGCTTTTAATGATCTATTTAGAATATTTTTTCTTTAAAGTAGTCCTTTTGTACAGAAAATCAAACATAAACATAACACGCCTGTATGACGCCTGTATTCCCCGAAGGGTCAGGCAGAGGTATAGCTATAATACACCCACATTTCAACAGGGGGCGACCCTAATACCATCAACCTGGCAAAACCCAGACTCAGGGCTGCTACTGTAAAAATCCAGGAGGAAAAACCCAATAACACTGTCCGACCCGGGAATCGAATCCAGGACCTCATGCTCAGCAGTAACGCTTGCAACCACTAGACTAACGAGGAAAATTGTTTGTAAAACCGTCTATGACCAAAAATACGGTCCCATTCCTATCAAATTCAACGCCAGTCTATCACCAAATAGATTTCTTCACGCTTCAATGACCACCGCTTTTTTCTCCGAGGCCGTTGAATTCGTGGCTCGCTTGCTCTCCATTCAAAATTCGAACAGCTGTCGTCGCCATGTTTAACCTCCGATGATGTTTCTGGAAGCGACCAATGAGATTCTTTTGTTTTGTCGTTCTGTAATTAAACTTTGTCGGGAGCGGTTGCTAAATCATTCGGTAAAACAATCGCCTTTGTTTTTATTGATTCGATCGAAACCAAGAAGAGGTCATCTGTTTGTTACGCTTTTAAGTGCTATGCGATGCGATGCTTTTATAGAGGCATTGACTTGATAGTGTTTTTTTTTATATTCTTAATAACAATGGTGTAGATCGCTCGAACTTTTTTTTCCATTTTAATGCGCGCAAACCAAAACACGCTACTCCTGAGTCTAAACATTCAGAGCCTCTTCTAGTAGCTATTTTAGATTGCAGAACCGAACAGGTGATTGACAAGTGCAGTGCGCAGACGCATCGATCCGACTCCCACGCACGTGTGAGCTGTGATGTCATTGCGCCGAACGGTACTTAATGGTGGGAGATACTACCCGCATAATTTTAGAGATTCCGTTAAACTAAATACTATGATTGTAGTTACGTAAGCCTGAGTTACTGACCTACAAGTACTTCGTGCTTAAATTATAATTTATTATGGACGTATTTCGTAGGACTCGTTACGGTATCTACTTATAAGTTTAGGCTTTGATACTATGCATATTTCTACTTACAGATAGGTAAGCAAAAATATAGTACGACTTTTTTTTTTCGAAAAATTAAATAATATTTGCAGATTATCCCAAAATTTGGGATAACCTTATGGTGGTTTACTTACGATCCTAGAGTATTTAACATTAGTCGTTTTAATTTGATTACTAAAAGTAAGTAAGACATTTATATTAGTTACTAGCTGCGCCCAGCGGTTTCACCCGCAAAAGTCTCGACCCCGTGGGAATATCGGGATAAAAATTATCCTATGTGTTAATCTTGGTAAACACATAGGTTGGGTTGGTTGCTATCGGTGTGCCAAATTTCATCCTAATCCGTTCATTCGTTTTTGCGTGAGTGAAAAAACATCCATCCATCCTCACAAACTGTCGCGTTTAGAATATTAGTAGTACCTATAATATCAATGTCGCAGTTAGTTTGGTAACATTACTAGGAAGGGTTTATCCAGTTACATAAATATCCACTTAATAAATTAAATGTAAAACTTACCTATTAAATAACTTGATTGATAACACGATGTATTTTCTGTTTCAGGTAAGGTGCACTTCGATTAATTAATCACACTCAATGCTGGCTCCATTTCATTATGTAAGTTCCTGCGACCTACTTCGATGTAAGTTATTAAATTGAAGTAATATTGGTTAAATAACTTGAAGGCTGATTAACCCTGGGGTAAGCAGCCAAAATATGGACCAACCGCCCGACTAATGACCGATTCCCATAATTTACAGCACGAAATTAAGACTCTTGTATCTTTACCAATAATGAAGCAAAGACCTCATAGCTTTGTATAGTAGACCCGCCCATATGGGAGTAGCTATCACAGGGAAAATTAGCTGACGGATATATTTATATTCCCAGTTTGGCAATAAAAAATGCTACCATTGGTAAGAAAAACGATTCGTTTTTGTTTATAGGAACCGAGCATTTGTCTTTATCGTAGAGTCCGTAACATATTTTTAAGTATGAAAGACCACGGCTTTTCGCCGTGGTCGTTCACACTTGCAGGCACATTAGGCCTTTTCCACACTTATATCACTGCTGTATCAGATCACCATCGCGTGGCACCTCCTTGCATCAGTTGTATGTATCTTTAGTTTGGACACTCTGATGCATCAAAATGATACAAGTATGGACAAGGCCTCATCTGATTGAGGTACGCACAACGACATATCAAGCTATACATTTCCAGTATAAGCTGACTTCTCATTGTACGAAAAGCCTGTACAATACAAGGTCAGCTGAAACTGGAAATCTGTAGCTTGATATGTCGTCATGTGTTCTAAAATACATATTAGTTAACAGAAACTCATATTTTGCCACTATTCTGCTTAGTAAAGTTCTCCACAACCTGTGCTGATTTGTATTTTCTCATAGTGAAATATTGCACGAAAAGCAGATGCAAGTCTATACCCGATGCCGTAACACAGCCTGTAACGAAGTGCAAGTCATTTGTCATCGTATTATGTCATTGCCTCACAATTCTAGTAAAAAAGAAAGATTTCTATGAAAGTTGAGCGCGATCCGCTGCCGGTGAATCGCGTGCGTGTGCACTGGCCGCAGAGCGCGGCGCCCGCGCCGCTTAAAACGTGTTCATTAGTGCACATTAATCATTCCTAGTACACCCGACTAGAATAACGTGATATTTACACTAACTCGCTCGTATGGAAAGATGATTTCCGACAGTTTATACACAACACAGCGCAGAAAATAACCTTACAACAAAAAGAATAAAAGTAATATTTATTGGTGTTTATTGTATCTCAAGGAAGTGGTGAAGACCAATGGTGGCCCAGTGGTACCGGCCGCGATTTACGGGTTTATAGGTCGTAGGTTCGAACCCAGACAGGCGCTTTACATTGTGTAAATTATTTTATTACCACTGCTCTCAAAACGGTGAAGGAAACCGGCATGTTCCAGAACCATAAATTCGAAGACATGTGACATGTAGGGCTGCATTTTACATATTTTTCAATAAACAGACACCTTTTACGATATCTTACTCTCTCTCAAAACGGTGAAGGAAAACATCGTGAGGAAACTGGCATGTCCTAGAACCAAAAATTCGAGACATGTGACATTTACCAACCCGCACTGGGCCCGCGTGGTGGGCTACGGCCCACTCCTTCTCATCGAGAGGAGGCCTGTGGGTACATTAGAGGCTGTTTATGCATGTATGTAGAGGAAGTTCTCTGATTATGATTAATTACATGCCGGAATAAAAACAGATTGAATCAACGTCTCATCATCGGTCAATTTCTCGGCTCAGAGTTTAATCTACGTTCGCCATCTTCGGTCGACATTACGATAGCGAAAGTGAATCCGGCTTTGAATAATATTCGCGAGGATATTGTTCACAGCGTGAGCTAGCCGCCATGCTGGCCTCTTTGTACTAGAAACGAAATAATTTACTCTTTGTAAAAAACTAACTCTCGATTCTTGACCTTAAAAGGCGAAAGCGTCAGGGTATCCCGTGAAATTCAAATTTTCTTACGTTTTTTCAATTTGCAGGTCAGTTTCGGGTTGTATGTTGTTCTAAGTATGATTCGCGGCCGTAACAAATATTTAATTACGGTTTAAGATAATTTATTTCACTCAAAAATAATACAATTATTCACTCCTATGAGGATATACATAAAAATTAAGATAGGCGACGGTTTCGCTGGGTTATGAACTAAAATGAAGTTATATAAAAATAAAATAAAAAAGAGTACAGACTTACAATTCAAACATTATTCTGAATATGGTGCTTTAAATAGCCTTTTAAAAGTTGGAAGCGATTTTGATTCCTTAATTCCTTTAGGTATAGAGTTATAAGGTTGCGCCCCCTCATATGCGACAGTCTTTCTACTTTTTTTGTAGTTTGTCCTCGGTGCTCTTTAAAATTACCTATATTGTTAGCCTGTCTCGTCATGCGTTTTTGAATTTGCATTATTTTTGTAAATGATATTTGCATCGAATTTCGTGGGCGCTCTTAGCGCATCCTTTTAAAATGTCCATACAAACGTGAAGGAAATATGCTCGAATATTTCCATTCCATCATAATATTATGCTGTTATTCGAGTTGAGCAATTAAGGGACGCGAGTGAAGCCGCAAAACAGGAAAAGACGTTATTTGACCAACAGTAGGTCAAATATTCGTAAGTGAGTAATTTAATAACCACGAAAAACGACTATAAAATGAGTTTTAAATCATCTTTTTTGCTCAAATAATTAATTCAACCGTTAACTGAGATGAAAATGTATTACTTTTAAATTAACCATATGCGCTTCTCCGAAATTTTTATCCAGATTAGGGTCACTGCAGCGTTTCAGCATTTCTAGAAATTACGACCCGTCCATACTACATTCATCGAAATTAAACGGAACGGAAGGGGCCCACTACCTACCTATTATTTTATGCCTTAGGCCTTTTTTTAAATGGTAGTGTGCTTGTACACTCTCTGACTTTATACCGCTTTATTCATAAAAGTTGCTTAAAGTTAAGCAGTGATTAGCGACTGTTTAACCATACATTTTTGACGTTTAAGCGTTAAAAACCCCATTGTGTTCACCAATATTAGTAAATCAAAACAGCCGAGGCTTACTATCACGTTGTATCGTTCATTACCAACGCAAATGTGTACTAACAATAAACACGATACTGTATTAATTCTATGATTATCTTGGAAGCCAAATACGGCTTGATTAGAACTATTGTTTACCAAGCTTTGGTATTACGCCAACTAAATCTGCATAATCTCTACGAGGAATCATTTAGCTGGGTATTTATACCCTTACCTATGTTGGTAAGAAGTTCCGGAAAATCAATTGGCCTGTTTTCATATGCCTACCGACCGTTTCAGTAAAAATCTCACCGTGAAACATGTGAAGTGAGCTGTCAATAGTGTCACTCCCTAGCATCAGGTAGAATGACAGTTTCCTTCAGACGTTTTTACAGAATAGACAAGATCCTTAGAAGAAGTGAGATTTTTATTATTTTGTTATCCATCTTTACTTTTCGGGACGGTTATATGCTGTGGGTGTGTGTGACTGGCGGGAATGGTCTAAGAAATTCCCTGGTCCCTGTCTGCATCAGAAAAATGTCCACCAGAATCCTTTTGGCCTTGATAATATTCTGTGATCATTTTAAAAGCTGGCACGTCGGCAAGCGTTTCAGCGAGGTTGACTGTCGGACCTCCTTCAGTTACCTACTTCACTAGTGGATCCTGTTACCCATAATCAACCTATTACATTCTCACTGCTAGAATACAGGCCAACTTTCGGTGAGAGGGAGAGGGCCGTAACATAATCCCCCACACTGGTGGATACTGCGGTATAATAGTTACACGATCTCGACATAACAAATAACTTAGGATTTAGTAGCCTGCCCACTAATTCTGAATAATCTTTACATGAAATCAAGCATGTCAGTGTTTCCGCGAAGATAATCCTGTTATTTTCAGTGACTGTCGTATGATTTAGGACTGCTTCTAGTTAATGGATGACGACATCCAACTGTGTTCTAATAATGTCATAGCGAGACTACCAATCAGCCTGACAGAGGAGCTTATTATTTCAAAATGCTGCTCGGGACCGAATCTTGCTTATATCGTTTGTTATTGCTAGCTAGTTAATCAGAGCAAAACATCCTACATGTTATTAATTTTTTTTTTTTTTTTTTTTTTTTTTTTTATAAAATGTTGCCCCACACTAGGAATTACTCCTGTATCGTGGATGCGTTTACAAACATTTAATCTCACATACACAAACAGCCAGACCCGGAACGACTATTTGGATTCAACAAATATTTGTATTGCCTACGGGTGTAGGCAATACAAATATTTCTTCCGTGCGGGAATCGATCCCGCGACACGCAGCTCAGCAGTCGATCGCTCAGCCACTGCGCCAACCGTGTCGTAAATTAAATTATTCACTAAATGATCCGCCAGGGTAGCCCCCGAAATTCAAATTTTCTTACGTTTTTTTTTTAAATTTGCATGTCAGTGTCAGCTGGTTGCGTGTTGATTATAATATGATTCTCGACCGTAACAAATATGACTTTACAGAGATAATTATTAAAATCATCCATACAGCCCTCTAAGTTAATCATAATCATATTGTATGATATTTCATGAAATAGTCATTCATTTCATGGATTAGGGCAGTTTGATTATAATTCTGTAAATACCTACATACTTTGTAAGGCTTTTTTTTTTTTTGGATGGGAAGTCATCAAATGACCCCTCCCGCTCTGGGTGGAGCGGAAGGGAGTGTCAGACTCTTACTGACTAAAACCCACCCGTGTTCCTTCCTTAGCCCTTTCTGTTCCAGGGCAGCGGTAACCCTTTCGGACGATCCCGCCGCCTTGGATACTTTGTAAGGCTGCGAATTAGAATTTGGTCAACATCAGTAAAGGTCAATGGGCAAATAGTATGGGAGAAAAACCCACGGAGGACAGAAATTAAATTGTGAGGATATATAGACAAATGTATCTAGTTTGTCATGGTAAGGGTCGCTTTTTGTGGGTTGTGGGAATTTTGAATTTCACGAGCTACGTCTAAAGCACAGTATAATCGATCCATCTTTATATTGTGTCTAAAGCCTTGTGCAAACAAGTTGTGTTTGTGCCCAGTGCGGAAGCCACTTATTTAAATGTGGAGATAAACAGAGCGACTAAAAGAAATCTTTCTTATAATCATAAACATAATGAATTTAATATAATTGGTAATTTAAACAAAATAACAACACCAAAATCGAAAGTGTTTACCAAATTATCTAGTTAAGAGACCGGTTCATTCAATTGAATGAAACAATTTATCGTTCAGTCTATTTCGGTCGCTAGTATGAAAGTGAATTAGCAACAATATTTCGGTCAGCCACGCCTTTGCGAGTGAACTTGTTAATGAGTGCTTAAAAGCCTCTTAGAGTAACATAACTTTGTTATTAGAACTTTGTACTCGTTCGTGGAATGAGCTGTTTTTAGTATGAAGTTGTAGAAATGGAAACTTTTATGGCGTGAATTTTCTTTGAACAACGCTAAGTTAAATGATAATAAGGCTTTTAATATAAAGGTAATGATTTATTGAATTGACTATTACAGTAGTTGCTTTCTTTTATCGCAAAATAGTAAAAGTTATTATTTATCGTATGTGATAAATAATAACTTTTACGATTTTGCTTTGGGTGACAGTTGCCTTGGGTGAGATGGAAGTCTTTAAACACACTCCGGACCCCGGTTGGCAGAAGCAAGGAAAACCTGTTCAGGTGGAGATTCATAGACGACTCCGCCTTGGAGTGTAAATGTGGTGCTGTTCCATAAACGATGGGAGACTTAATATCGTGTCCTGCGGGTCCTGTCAGCTGCACGTTACAGGAACTGATGCACGCTGGTGATGGCGCCAAACAAGTAGCCGGATTCTGGGCAGAGTCCTTTTAGATTGCCATTGCCATCGACAATCTAAGAAGACTATTTTGCGACTTGTTACTTTTTGCTTTGTGTATTATTGTGAAGCTCTAAAATGTATCTTCTAGTTAATAAAACATCTTAAATTCACTGACAGACAACGCACAGCTTAAACTGCTGGGTCAAAAGGCATGAAATTTTGCACAAGTCTTGAATGCTCACATTGAGTATAAAAGAAGGATATTTCAAAGTTCAAAGGGTTTGAATGGGAGATGAAAGTTTGTATGGACATTCGTATTTTTTTTCTGATGGGAAATCCATACGGCCTGTCGTTGTATAAGGTCTTTAACTAAGATATTCTTATACCCTGTCCATTAGGTAAACCGTTTTTTGACAGACGGAACTAGTGATTGCAGCAACACACAATACATTGATTGATACACGTACGTTATTAACATTTCTGTAAGAAGCCATAAATAAGATAATTCAATAAGATAAGGCAGTTTATATATTTATTTATTTTATTACGCATTTTAAAGTTAACTTTTACGTAATCTGGAATATGTACGTTCTAAGACAGCTGTCAAAAAACTGTTAACCTAATGGACAGGGTATACGATACTGAAGTCGTATGTGCACAGATTGCAATGATTTTCTTTTGTTTTCTTTTCCCACATACGAACAGCAATGGTTTCACTTCCAATTTGTGAACGCTTTAAACAGAACTAACCATTACCTACTGCACTGTATTACATTACTTTTCGATTTATTGGTTGCCGCCGCAACAACTGTTAATGTAATGAGAAATTGTAGGGTTAATGTTAGCATTTAACCCGTATCTGCTGCTATCGATAACGTAATGTTCTTATACAGGTTGTTCCAAAGGGATTGGACTATAAAGGCTGATGGTTAAAATGTAGGAAGGTTTACAGCTGATTTCTAGACGAGGCTATAAAGTTTACGGCTGCAGGTTTGTTATGGCCGTGTTTGAAGTGTGAGGAAAGTATCTGGGGTAGAGAAGGTGGAACATTGAACGTGAAAATCTAAGAATTTTTGGATAAGGATTACCTTTTGCCATATTTTGAGTGTTTTTCTCTGTCAAACTAACTTTAACTGAGTTATATGAAAACAGGTTTTATTAAGAGCAATAATAGCTTCTGCCCGCGACTTCGTCCGCGTGAAATTTGTTCCCCCGATTTACTCCGTCGCATCGCATCGCCTCCCACACTATTACTTCATTTTTACTTCCGTGCTGACTTTTTATTTTTGCTCATCTCCTAAGCGTCTTAGCGTGATGTTAAGCCCATATGATAGGGCTTCCTCAATGATAGGGTTATCAAATGCAAAAAGATTTTTTCAAATCCGACTGGTAGTTCCGGAGATTAGCGCATTCAAATTTCAAACAAACAAACTTTTCAGCTTTATTATTAGTATAGATACTCGTATATGTAGATATATAATTCTTGTCGTCACACACACTGTACAGAAAAGGACGGACTTAAACAGTCCTTTACTTATTGTGGTCGCGTGGCCTTTTGTAAAAGAAAGAAAAGAAAAATTGTTTATTCTGCACAAACAAAACGCACGTTAAATTTTGTCCTTGGCTCCTAAAATTATCTGTCCCAGTGCTGGGCAAAGGCTCCTTCCACCTCTCTCTGTCCAGAGCTGCCAAGGACCAATCTTTATTTATCTTTATTCTTTATTTATCTTTTCATCCCGCCATCTCCGTCTGGGTCCAAAATTACTAACCCAGGGTATTTCAATAGTCAATTTAAAGCCGTGAAATGTAATAAACACGCTATTTATCTAAAATAAATAAAACAAAACCTACAAACAAAAAGACGAGAAAAAGAGATCAAATAAATTGATAACACCATTTTACGCTGCCCATTCATCACAATTTAAACTAAGTACATATTTGAACAAAGTTTTTTTGCGCCTGTACTTATTATATTACTGAATCATATTCTTTAATTTCTATAAAAACCGTTAGTAATTTACAGAAGAATCGCCCCTAATGATTGCGTATTTTAATGATAGTCTAATGTGCTTAACTTCAAGATGGCGACCTCAATTCAACTTTCTAGCAATAGAGATAAGAATTAAGGCAATCTAAAGAGAATGAGTAATACAATCGAGAATTATGAAGATTGGCGTAAGTGGAACATCGAAGTAAGCCAAAAGCCATTGTTCGATGGTGTACACTTGCCGATTCGATTCTCGATTCTTTTCAATCGATTCAATGTTCGTTTGTTGTAGACGAAAGTGTTTGGCGCGGTGTTGTTCAAACTTTTAGAATTTGAACAATATCACTTCAAAAACTTACGTCCCAATCCCAAAGCATTATTTTTAGCCTAATACTTTTTTTGACTTTTTTCCTCTTTTTTTTGACTTTTTATTATATAAATAAAATATTATATAAATTCAAAAGTGCCTGTAAATGATTTCATTCAAATAAATGCTTTGAGGGCCATTTGCAGGGCCAACTTGGCCAGAGATCGCACAAGACAGGGAGCTTTGGAAGAAACAAGGGAAGCCCTTTGCCCAACAGTGGGACACAATATAGCTATATTCAAGCATTCTGTTAGTCAGAAATATGAAGCTAGTTGCCCATTCCAAAGCGTAGTAAGCATCTATGGAGCTTGCTACGCTACAAGCAAAATCAAAATTTTTATTACTTGAAAATATTTTCATGAACTCGTTTCGTGTCTCAGTTAAGCTCATTTTATTACGACTTTGTCATTTAATATGAGTTATTTAATTATGTACATACTTATCTTAATTAAAAAACGCTATAAAAACATGGGAAACTAACTTAATGAGTTTTTTATTCATTAACACGACATTGATATCAAGTTTCTTAATGTGCTTATTAATCATTACAATAGTTTATTGGCCTCAAATTTAAACTAACTACCTCAAAGAGGTACCGGTACTGCCTACGTTTAAATCTTTCTAGTATGGTGTTACCCTGATAGATGTCAGCTGGATGATGTGTGTTTGAGCGGATATGTTTAAACTATTAAGATGACAGTTAAAAAAAGTTGTTATTTTGATCCTACACATTATCATCATCATTTCAGCCGAAATATGTCCATTGCCCCCCAAGCGTCGCTACATCGACGGCTCCTGTGCTTCTCGTATACAGTGGATTTCTACGAACTTTATTTGTCTACCTTGTGGGTCTACCAACTGCTTCTCCGGATCACCTTTCGGCCCCATCGGCCATTCGATCTGCGAACAATGTGCCACTTAGATAGGTAACACTTAAGTTTGGCATTCGGGTTATGTCGGTTTCTTTAATTATTCTCATCATCTGCCTAGCCTTTTACCTACTATGCTGGGGTCGGCTTCCAGTCTAACAGGATGCAGCTGAATGCCAGTACCTTACATAGAGCGACTGCACGATACTCGATACCCCTTGCTAAGATTACTAGTCAGGCTTTCAGGCTTCTGACGACCGGAGTCGGTTACTTTAATTATTCTGCTAAAACTAAATAATAATATACTCCTGCTTAATTACGACTCCATAAAACCTTGACTACTACGTTACAAACTGAACTACCATAGTGTTAACCTATATTTGTTATCGAGTAACCGTGTTGTAATACTCGTAATATTTACAGTCGAATGTTCTCACGGCGAGTGGAATCGATTCCGTTAATAGTTACAAGTTGGTACGGTTAGACACGGGGAGTTTTTGTTTGTTGTTCTAGTTTGGCAGTGGTTAGTTGTCCACTTGAGTTTTGTAATAGATTTAAAGGAATTTAACTTGTGGAAATAAAGGTGAATAAAATGTGCTGAAAACGATGTTAGTGTTATGAAGAATGGTGGGCTATGGTATCTCAACATGGTGTTTAGGTCACGTGAAAACTCATAGATACACAGTGAGTATTTGAGGTGGAACACCAGAATCCTTATAGCGTAACACACTATCTATCACAATCTGAATCAAATTGAAGGATATTGCTAATCCATTGCTTCATTTATGTTCGAAAGATTTGTCTGCTCTGCAACGTAAATAACGCAATGAATGTTGTTGAACTGTCAAAATTCAAGCCATTGCTACTGACAGGATGAAAACAGAAAACTAGTTAAGTAGGTAGGTACCTATAACCCTTACACCCATATACAACAATAAATAAATAAATCCCTGGACATTTCACACAGCACCATTTGTCCCAAGCTAAGCAACCTAATGCTTACACGCACGCGCGCGCGCGCTTGCTTACAAAACATGCTTACAATAATACCTATACTTACCTACATGTATACACCGTTAAATTTTGATCGTTTTAATCCATAAAAGGGATTGTACTCATCATTATGAATAACTTTTACTACGGGACCAACCCTGAAATCGTGAAAAAAAAATCAGTTGATCCATAGATTTATGTATCTTCGCATAATTCGACATAATGTATGGATCAACTGCTTTTTTTCACGATTTCAGGGTTGGTCCCGTAGTAACAGTTGTTCATAATGACGAGTACAATGACCCCTTTTAAGGATTAAAACGATCAAAACGGTGTATAAAAAGGGGATGAAAGAATCATAGGGCATCAAAAAAATCGTTCGTAGGTACCTGTGACCAGTTGTGATACTTGTTTGACTAGTCTAGTAAAAGATTTGTCAAAACATGTATCATACCTACATGTATGGATATTGTTTTAGACATGTATTATTAACTATTTTGTTCACCTTTTTGTCATGTTTTCCAATTACACGTGTATACAACTAATCTACAACTTGTTTTAGTTGTATACGATAAACGACACTAGTAGACACAACATCTAGAACACAAATGTATTATACGTATTATTATTATTATACATTGGTCTTCTTCTGGCGTGTCGATGGTAATCTTCCTCGTAGGTTGGGCCCGGTAGCCCAATCTTACCAAGGGCTTTCGTATAACCCAGTAACTGGGTTGTGGACAGATAGGCAGTCCCTCCATGTTTGTAAAATATTGGTACTCAGCTGCATCCGGTTAGGCTGGAAGCCGACCCCAACACAGTTAAAAAAAAAGGGAGTCTCTTTTATTTTTATTTTATTTATTTGGGAAAACAAACAGTGACACATTACAGTTTATAGGAAGAAATACAAAAAGATACGGCCAAATGTGTAACCAACCACATTTTCCACGGAATCTACAACAATTTAAGTTAAAAAAAGAAAAGAAAACGTTTCTTGTGTTATATAGTAAAACATAAGTAAATTTAGCAAACAAAGCAAAAACTTAGAAGGCAAATCTTAATCAATATTAAAATGACTATTGACCAAGTGTTTTGAGTACAATATTTTTGAAACTACCAGCAGAAAGAGCAAACATATCGATATGATGGAATTGTTTGTCTAGGCGGATAATGAGTTTGAGCCCGGTAGGTGGCCACGTTGATTGCGGCTTCAGTGGCGTTGTTTGGGACAGTTAGGACACTCCAGCAAGTGGGGCATGGTCTGGGGGCCTAAAAAGGCCACTTTAAGCAATACCTCTAAAAGCTATTCATTTCCTGAATTCCCAGCAGATCATTAGCAATTCCTCTAATTTTCGTTAAATGGTCATACATAATAGTTTAATCACCTGCAATTCATTTCATATCAATCATATTTGTTGTAAACATTGGTGGACCATTTTACGAATTTCCATACTAAACTGTCAAACAGGTAAATTGTGTGATATGAATTGCACACAGATCATATATGAATTGTCAGTTTGTGACCATTTTACGATATTTAATATGATTCATATTGTTATCCTATTATGATTCTGCCAAAGTGGCCTTTTTAGGCCCCCTGATCAGAAGCACCGCATTCGTATTGGGTGTTAGATACATTAGTTAAACGTGTGAACAGAGTTGAGCTTTTTAACCAACTAATTGAACGCTTTTCGTAATAGTACCTAGTAATTTAATGGCAGTAATTAAAGTTTTATATAGAAACAAAACACCTGAAAAACAGCCATCAAATTGAGGTATTTTCTCAAAGAATTTTCTCACTAGCATCTAAACATCTACATCTAATGAACCATTTAACTTCAATCGATCTTTAATTTAAATTCCTATTTTATTGAAATCTTTTATAGATGTCGTAAAGTTTAAAAGTTGAAAACTATCAACTTGTCAGCGGATTGGACGGGTGAACGATTTACTACGATACTCTGTACCGATGTTACTTGGATCTTTAAGAGCATTCACTGATTAATTTCTTCTTTTAATTTGATTGCTGTCTACGAACGACTATAAAGTGTTGCAATACTGAAGATTTACTTCTTGGCTCAGGTAACTTATTTCACGTTTGATTTAAGTTTTTACTTTGTCGGCGCAGGATGTCTCTTTCAGTATTCAGTGTTCCGTATCAGCTGCAATATTGTTGCCTTTCTTTCATCCATTTTGTGACCCAACTTTCTGAGTTGCATGACAACAGCACCACAATTGTTGACTCAGAATCACAATCCCTTTAATTTTTAAGGGGATTCGTCATCCATTGTTAATTGTTTCATCGATATGAAGAAATGGATTATGAATTTTAAAATTCTAACTGGATCCAAGCAGTCTGCAATTCAATGCAAATGATAATTTTGATGTTTTTTTTTTGCACCAAACCCCTAATTTAAATTTAAACTAAAAATAAAGAAGTTATCTAATCTAACCACAAATTGTAGTGAGTATAACCAGACTTATTATTATGAATTGTATATTACGTGAGTCAGTGTTTAAAATTTTAAGTGTCCAATCGTGTTTATGAGCGTGGTTCCTTTTACGATGGTTTGGTTTTATTGTTAGTACACTCAGTTAAATGGTAGATAGATAAAGTCGTAACAATATGGGGTTGAGATTTTGTGGCATCTGAGACTTTGCTTATTGTGATAAATGCGAATGTAGTACCTAATTATTTCGTTTTCATGTATAATCTTATTTTGATTTAGTTTCTACGATTTAGATTTTAACTATTAACTATGGATATGTAGGTACTCGTATCAAACAATGTTTTTTTGCTGTGGCCTGACATTGTCTACAACGGCTCTTAGCTCTAAGCCTTTTGTTAACATCTTGTTTTACCTTGTAGAACGCAAATCAATGAATATGAAAATGAATGAGTGATTTTAAAATGTCTGCAATCTATTAAATTAGTTTTATGGCTATCCCAATTCAGTACTAACTTTGTTACTCTTTTCTTCTCTTCATCATCATCATCAGCAGTCTACAGTAGTCCACTGCTGGACATAGGCCTCTCCTATTGCACGCTATTTAACTCAGTTTTCCTCTCTTGCCCTTCATCAATTTGTACACATTGTATTGAAGTTAATTATCTTTGTTTAAATTTTACTTTTAGATTATAAACATTGTCTTTATAATCATTGTCATTATAATCATTATCTTTGTCTACTCCGAAGTGCAAAGTGCGAATGATCGGATCGAACCGACACATGGCCGAACCGAATACCTATTATTGATAAATGCGAAAAAAGTTTGGATCGGCTCAGTTGTGTCGGGACCATAGTCAATATTCGAAAGAGTGTAGGATTGTAGGATCGGGACCGACCGAACCAAATAGTAACTTCGTAGCAGGAATCGTCCGAACATTCGGCCGATACTACTTCGGAGTAGACCCCCAGCTTCTGTCCAATGTCTCTTTCAATGTACGCCACGTACACCTATATAATTTTTGAATACATTAGCAGTGATACCTTTCCTAAATTCTATTGTAAACAAATTTAATATTGTATGTATAAAATAATGTTATTGGAGTCCTTTATTATTAAATTGGACCTACGCAGTGTAGTTTAAATGTTCTTTATCTAAGGTCTGATGTTTATTCGTGGAATAAAATTGACGTCTGACAGTTTTTGTATGGAAGACCTGTCAACATCATAAATAAACAATTCAAAATTATCCCTAAATATTGTTTGAATTTTCCTTCTGCATTCTTTTGTATAGAAACACTATGAATGTGACACTATTTGTGTGTGTATGTGTGAAGGTAAAACAAAAGCAGAAGCCGGAAAGCCGAAGTCCAAACTAGTAAGCGTCTATCCGGTCGGTGACTGACTAAACTTGGCATAATGACATGCCTGATGAAGATACTCTTTGGTGCGGGATGAACGGACATCCTTCGAACTCATGATTACTTCCTTCCATTTTCTTTTGAGGATAATTTGAACAAAGGACTGTTTAAAAAGAAGATAGAATAGTTCGTTTTTGAGTTCTCGAAATGTCACTGATCCTGATGAAAAAAAAAAACAAAAAAGAAAAGTAAGGGATTTTTAAATTTTAATACTATATGTATAGAATTAAAGACATAAAAAATGCGACCTTATCGAAAACAGATTAGACCAGCCGGTTTATTCTGTAAAAATCTCACTGTGAAAACTTGGGTGAAGTGATTTTGAAGTGAGCTGTTTTCATTCCACCGGATGCTAGGGATTGACACTACGTACAGCTTCACGATCACTTCACCTAAGTTCTTACGGTGATATGTTTACAGAATAGGTCGGCAGTTGTAGTACTACTACAGTCAAGGGGTCTGCAAAAGCCCACCTTGAAAAAGTAGGATGGTTAACTTTTGAGTTCTCGAAATGCCACTGATGCTTATAAAAACCTCTTATCTTATAAAGATTCCTTGTTCCTTTTATAGTCCGCACCCTAAAAAATAAACAAAAACAATAATTAAAAAGAAACACAATTTACTGTTAATACCATAAAGACTTATCTTAATATACGACCCTTTTGAAAGCCGACTGATTAACCCTTTGACTTCAAGTTAACTGTCAATCGCTGTTTAGCTACTCTAAGCAGCGATTGACAGTTGTAGTTGGTTTAGTTGTAGTTGTTAGTTGTAGTAGTAGTTGGTTTTTAAAAATCGGACCGTATCTTGTAAGAACGATACCACGACCAAAAAATATCTTTAGCATCGTAATAAAAGAAATATAAATGCAAGAATCTTGTTTACAAAAAATAAAACGAGATTATCACTACTGTAGGTCACGTGACATCATATTGTTACATTTTACATCAGTGAAAGTAATTCAGATGTAAAAGTTTGCGTAAGAGAGAGAGATTAAAATTGGTTTTATTAACCGTTCATTACTTGTAATGAAAACGGAACGAAATTGTTATGGTTATGGGAATGTATGTATTGATTTCTTTAATATAAACAATCGGTATGTTTTTATGATATCAATATTGTGTTACACCAGTTTTCAAAAAAGCAATTAGCCTGCTTCGCAAACAGTTTTTTTTTACAGACACCAGCACACCAAGCTACTGCAATCTGTCAAATTTCTTCAATAGATTTTCAACTTTATCGCTAAAGCATTAAGGTTCAAGGTTGATTGGGAAAATTTGACAGTTTCGGGTAGCTTGACCTGCTGGCGTCTGCACATTACCTTGAGGTTTGAAACCTCGTTGTGTTTCTTAAAAGGTCTTGATTAAAACAATACTATCTTTAAGATCCCAGTACCTTTTTCTATTGTGTAAATCGAACTAGTAAAATGCCATCGAGTTAGTTGGCTTGAGGTGTTTAATAAGTATTTTCGAAACACAGGTCAGAGTAACATTCGATTGCCTAAGTTCCAATGCTCCCAGACCACGACTAACGGTTTCCTTATGACTTTTATATCACAAGCTTGTAACTAACTTGCTAACAGCCACGCCCATTAAAACGTTCCACGAACCACGTCAGTTACATTATATTTTCCTTCAAGGGAAATACTAGTAAAAAAATCACACTAGTGCCAGTCGGACTCGCACACGAAGGGTTCTGTATCACCGTACAATATTTAACACGAAAAATATATATTATTTAATACTTTATTTTGAAAAAAACACGATTCTTGAAATATAACTTTATTTTATTTTTATTACGTGTTGTTATAGCGGCCATCGTAGTACACGCTCTGCAAACATTTCGGTTCAAAAGATACGGCCCTGAGGGCCTACCCTCTTAGTCCGTCAACGAAGAAACGTCCGTCCGAAAGTAGTTCGATACACCGAAATGAACCCTGCTCCCGATTAAATATTAACTTTTTCGGAAGGGTAAAAATACATCGAGAGTAAGGACCACTGTCAAATCGTGTTGGCATTCGTTCTTAGTTCAGGCCCCGAACCAATCTTATGTACGTAGGTGACACGGAGTAGGAAACGCTCCTAACTTCGGCTACGGATTTCATGCTGAGAGATTAGACCCCCTGTGACGTCCCGTTGGCACCGTTCGGGAACGGATCCCTAAAAAGTAGATAAGATATAAAACTTAGTTTAGCCGGTTTATCAGCGAAAGTGTTATTAATATTTATTTTTAGAGTGTTGCAAGACATGTTTACTTTAAGTCATATTGATTTGATTACTGTCATACAGTTTTCGACGATTTCAACATAAATGTTATCACAAATGAGTGTATCGTTCTTTCACGATACAGACTGTTTCGATACTTATTTTTGATTATTATGGTGAAATAGCTTTTGCCCACGGCTTCGCCCGCATGGATATCCTATGTGCTAATCCAGGTTGTAAACTATCTTTGTGCCAAATTTCGCGTGATTGGAAAGAAAGAAAACTTGGTTTATTTGTCGTGAAACACGTGCATACAAAAAGATAATTAACTCGAATAATAAAGAAAAATAATAACAAAATATATCTATAGTTACGAGTATAAATGAAACAACCAAAAATTGAAACATACAACCTTATAATTAGGATGACAAGCAGTCCTTGAAAACTTTCGTCGACAAATGTATTACCTGTAATTTCAAGTCTCACCATACTGCATGAAAACTTGAATGGAATGCCAGATATGAATGTGAAAAGTAAAATCGTAATTCGATGTCCAAAAACTCACCATTCCTTGTGGTCGATAAACTCGTCGCAGTTCTTTACCTTCCCATATCCAATGAACATCGATTTCTCTGTCAAAATTGTTTGTTTAGATCGCTTTCTTTCTATGTGAGTTATTTATGATCAATATTTTATTTTTAACTGCACCGCGTAGGTTCTAACAGGGCTATGTGAGGGTTATGTAAATCCATTCTTAATATAATAAAGCTGAAGAGTTTGTTTGTTTGAAGACTAATCACTGGAACTAAAAGTCGGATTTTAAAAATTGTTTTTGCATTTGATAGCCTAATTCTTGAGGAAAGGTATATGCTATTTAACATCACATAGCCAAGCAAAAACAAAAAATCAGAAAGAACCCTAAACGAAAACGAAGTGATGCGCGGGCAGACGATGCGATGCGATGCGGTGTGTGTCGGGGGGACAAGAAATTTCACAATGAAGTCGCGGGCAGAAACTATTGAAAAATATTTCATTTTTAACTGCACCGTGTAGGTTCTAACAGGGTCGGCGAGTGAGGGTTATGTAAATGTGTGTAATAAAGTCGTATGCTATACAGTCGTAAGTCAAACGTGATGCCAAATGTGACTTGATGATACCTTTGTCACGTAATGCTTTGGTAATCAACCTTTGTTGTTTTGATTATATTTTAATAGGTAAGGAAAGAGGGTAAGTAAAGGTAGCCCCTTTATTGATGATTAACGATTATCGTGTTTAATTTGAACAGTTTTAGATGGTATATGCTTTATGACTGACATTAATATCCAATGTAATAATTTTTCGATTTAAAGGCTACTTCCAAAACTGCGCGGCCGATTCTTGCAGAGCAATTTCCATGCAAGTTTTCATAGAAATTGTTCTACTAATCTTGCTCCATTATTTTTTAATACAGCAGTCTTAACATAACACTTTATTAGTTTTCATAACAAAATAAAATTTTCACAATCTGTGGCGTCCATATCAACACAATAATTGACAAGACTCATCGTAGGCGTAACGAGAGAACCTGTCTTCAGACAAACCAATTTATTTTCTTACTTTACCGGAAGATAAAACATAATGATACGACTTTATTCACTGTCTGTTCTCAAGGAGTCTGCCCACTACACCGTATACCATGACCGTGCTAGGAACGTGGCAGGCAAATAAATATTCTTTGTATAGAAAAGTATGAGACTATATATGGCCACTAGACTGTTCCGTCACCAACCAACACCGTCGCGTGGCGAGCGTCAATCTCGGCTAGCATATTTATAGCGAGTGGGTATGATACGAGTACGCTGTTGATACGTTCCAGTGGACATAGTAGTCTGTGCCATGTTGCTTTCCGTGCCTGATACGTTCATAGAACGGTTATAGTATGGCACGGTGTAGTGGCAGACTCCTTTACACGTGTTTTACGGAAAAAGGCCGTATCTCAATGATACTTAAAACAATTGCCAATATTTAAACCCATTGTTCCGTTTCGCAAATCAAATGAGATTGAATTTAAGCTCCTTAGGCTGAGGATACATTAGGCAACAATTTGCGATGAAATCTCATCGAAATGGTAGATGTCTTCTTCCCAGCCGGGAGAATGAAATCTGATGAACAAATCACATTAACGTTGCATTTTCGACTTAATGCCTTCAGAAATAAAGTTGTAATTTGTGTTGTGTGCACTCTATTGTTGCCATAAAGTAATTCTGAAGCGTGGCTAGGTTACCGATATGCGAAACTCCGGAAAAATCTGTACATGCTTTGAAGTGAATACTCACAGGTCTAAACTTATCTCGCAAGTAAAACAAATATCAAATAAATTCGCTTCTATTTCGCTTTTATTTGACTAGTCCAGGTAGGCAATATTGTGCTTACATTACAGTAATAAAAACCTAGTCATTTACTCACACTAGGCTGAGAATCAGCACTTTTCGAACGTGAAAATTACATAAGACAGTCCCCCAAAACGCTCGCTCTTCACCACTTCCTAGTGCTTTAGCTGGTAATGTATGCAATGCTGTTCCAATCATACAATAAAAAAGAAAACATGGCTAGCTACATTGGGTGTAAAGTGTAGTAAATGTAATAGTGTAGTAAATCAATGTATTATTGCTTTTATTTAATCGCGAAAAAATATACATAGATCGCGTCGCGGTCTTATGTAGTCCCGGCCTAAAGGCGTGTTCTTAGATACCGAGGGATATTTCGCAAGCGGTCGCTTGTGCAGGGAACCGAGTGAACTTTAGCTGGCAAAGTAATAAAGATCGCAGCGACAGTTTGACGGGGTCAACCCCGGTGGTACTCGAGATAGTTCTGCTGATAGGTGATGCAAACTGTTATAGAGATTCGTAAGTGAAAATCGATGGAGAATTTGTTATAGCATTGTTTGTAGAAGAGAGGGTTTGAAGGTACTTATGTGCAACGTTCTTTTGTTTGTTTCGTGTTGCCCTTGTCAGCATGTTTTTCAATATATGTTGGGCCCTGATTTCATGCTCGTTGTAGTTGTACAGACGCCAGCACATCAAGCTACTACAATCTGTCAAATTTCTTTAATAGATTTTCAACTTTATCGCTAAAGCTAAAGGTTTAAGGTTGATTGGGAAAATTTGACAGTTTCGGGTAGCTTGATGTGCTGGCGTCTAGGTACGTGTTCAGTTATAGCGGGAGAAGTAACAAAATTAGCAAATGGAGTATGTAAGGATCGTAACAAATGTTCTTCTGTAGTTTCTGCCTGCTCCCATAGGAAGAAGGCAAGAGGTTATGTAAAAATCTGGCAACTGCTAGATTCGTTTGGACATAGAATTTATAATCGTTAAGTCATGTTATGGAAAACTCTTCCTTATTGAATAATCAGATTCAAGGAATACACATATTCAATCGCCAATAACTTAAGATCAAAACAGCATAAAGAATTTTCATTTTACATCCTTACTTGTATCGATTCTGGTAAATCTTGTTTTGTACGATTTATTTTCCCTATCGGGGGAGTTAGAAAACATGTTGGGTCATCTCCGAGTCACATCGCCATTCGAAGCATGGCTCCAACGGGCTATACGCAGGTTATAGGCTATAAAATTAACTTTTATCTCAGTCTAGACTTAGCTGGAACCATTTAAATGCGATCCTTTGAATTGAGGCAATACAGAGATAATGTACTGGGAATTCGAAGAAGGCTTTTTAATAGGGCTCTTGTAAGGGACAAAATTATTTGAAAACATTGTCTTGTACTCAACAATCTTAAAAAAAGAACTTTTTACAAAAATAAACAACCGACTTCCATAAAAACACTACAAAGTGAAAAATAACTTTAATTTCGGAAGTCGGTGTCGTTGGATGGTTCTTTTTTTTTTTTGTAAAAAAGTTTTTTATTTTTGACCTTTTTTTTTTTTGTTTCGCGGTGGAAATCCTCATGGACTTCCTCCATCATGGGGAAGACAGAGGGGTATGTCAGACTCTTACCAGCTAAAACCACCGCGGTGTTCCACCTCTGCCTATGGCCGGAGGTGCGGGATTCGCATAACCATTCACCGCTATTAGTTAGCCACCACGTTATGGTACCTACCCAATACCAATTCGTATATCACTAGTTGCTATGTAAACAACAGTGACAACATCATCAAGATACACAAAGTAGATTAATTCGTATTATCGAAGCTAACCCAAAAACGACCCAAACAAGTTAATAAAATTTTATTCATTAAAAATAAATTTTCGAAATCGATCCACTATTGCCGGAGATATCGCGTAAAATATATGTATACAAAAAAAAATACAATCGAATTCAGAACCTCCTCTTTTTTGAAGTCTGTTAAAAATTATAAATACCATACGTCTAGCGACTGTCACGCGACTGCTAGACGACATCCTCCATTCAAACGAAGTTATTGCTCATTAATAACTTTGTAAGTGATTAATCTAAATAAATAAAAGCCCTCGGAAGTAACAAACTAAGATTTGCGACACAAAATAATTACACACAACAGAACATTTATTTAAATCTAACTCCTAAAGGCATATTCGTAAATGATAGTGCCTGACCATAAATTATAAAGCAACACTAGAACTAGAACCATAGACCATACACTACTTGATCACAGGAAAAGGTGTCAAACTAAAATTAATTTGATTGCTTCAAGATTACCGAGCAATAAGGCCGGAGGACACGAGCGGCAATTCCTGCTAGTTCCACAACAGGGGATAATTGTGGGTACTTGGACTTTCACCCGTGTGTATAGCCCCGGGTTTATTGCGATTGCTGTCTACTTCAATTGAAATTGTTCTGCAGTTAGATTTAGTTTGTTTAACTAACTGAGCGCGATAAACTGTGCTTTGTTGGGTTAAGTACTTTGCTTATTCTGTGATTGGTGTTAAGATAGTGTTTTTACACCAACATTAATTGGAATTTGATTTGTTATAAAATAAGAGATTTTTTTGCGGGTTGGGCGTTGAGCATGATCTTGACCTCGATCATGGAAAGCGATGGATGAACGGTTAGCAAGTGATGAATATAAATGTTGATGAATGGATTTTTTGAGGAATGATATGAAAGAGAAGGGAGTGAATGATAGTGTAACGGTTGACAGGGGGAATGGAAGAAGAAAACGTTGCGCCGACCCCAGGTAAGATGATGATGGTTAGCAAGTTGTCATTTGAAGCTAGTAACCTCTATCGAATCTGCAGAACCGAAACGAAAATGTCTAGATATAAGAATTAACCAAACGAACTAGGCTATGCATATTCTAAACAGACCCACGGTGTATCTGAAGATTGCGTGTTAGACGTCCATGACGATTCCAATACACGTTGTCTGATGTTAACTTCTGAACAGATACATTCAGGCCAAAGACAGTGAGTAATTAACACAATAAAAATAAACAAATGAACGGTGATATTGAAAAAACGGTTCTACTTCAAAGTGGGCGGACACAAGCTGTCAATGATGAAGAACACGGAGCTAACATTACAGATAAAGATCAAAAGATGTCTGTCATTAACAAAGCACTATATCACAGTGTGTAAAAGGTTAGCTCCATATATAACATAATCACTTATTATAAGTTAGTGTCTATTGTTCTTGTTGCACGATTAGTACATTCGCTTAATGATACATTTGCATTTGTAGTACTTAAATGTCGCTATAATTATCGACACCAGGAAATCAATCGGTTCGATCGATTTTAACCACTACATCATATAGCGGCAAACTGTAACTGTTGTTGTATGAGCATGTAGAAATCTACTTGCTGGATGGGTTTGTATCGGTCCAGCCCACCATATGCAGGGTGGCAGAGACACCCTAGCGTATAAATCTGTGGTCGGTTATAAAAAGAAATCATCTGTTTCATAGAAAAGTGCACCTACACCGTAAAATGTACGGAACAGCAATAAAAAAAGTACGGAACAGAAAAAAAAACCGACGTATAACCACCATACCATACGTACCATTTACTGAATCCATGGTAACAGGTTGCGTGTTTATGTCCCTGCCAGCCTGTATACCATACCTTGCTAAGATTACCATCCTGAGCTTAACGAAGAAGCAGCATAGCAGTTTGCTGTCTTCTTTACAAAAGAGTTTCATGCAGTTTTTTTTAACTGGTACCATCTCACTGCTAAGCAATATTTTTTTTCTATAAGACAATATATTGCCTATATACATTTCATATAAGCTCACCTTTCTCTATATTTCCTTTTCATACCAGTTCTACCATATCCAAGTCAATGCGCTAGCGTTTTTTTTTGTAATTTCTTGAGATTCATGATCAATAGTTCAATATCTGTGCCAATAGTAGTTTCAATTACTCTTAAACCGTTACCGATCATAGCCGTGACCTCCTGTGTGTTTGAACTCTGCAATTCAGTTCAACATAAATTCACTTGCTTACGAATTACAAGATCGTCTATCGAGATCTTCAAGATATGATTATTTGTGTTTATTCGAGTTTCATTTGTTTTAGCAATGTGCCAATATAACATTCTCATTCGCCTTTTTTATTTTAATAATCTACGAGATTCGATAAAGTCGCTTTTCGTGTCTGTCTGTATGATTGCGTTGTTCTTCTAAACTACGGAACGGATTTTGATGCGGTTTTCAACATAGCTTAGAGATTTTACTCTGAAAGGTTTATAAACTACATTAAAATTGAACTTACTTACGTTGAAATAAAGAAATCTCGATGTTTTGTCAAAGTCTTAAAAACCGTGCCAAGGAAGGACGGGTCGCTAGTATATACAATGAATCGTATATACTTATAGCTATATACTATTCATTATTATTACTTTTGCTCTGCTGCTCTAGTTACGCCATACAAAAGGGGTTGATTCTATATAGAAAGAAGGTGTATGTACGATATTGTGATTTTCAATGGCTTCTCTACGCTTGAGTGGAAATTACTGAACATGTAAGTCAGATTTAAAATGATTGAATTGGAATCATTGTACACAAGACGTTTCAGATTAATAGGTATAAGTGAGATTTTTTAAACTTTTTAAGTGATGAGTATGTTTCATGTTCATAGCCATCTTTGATACTTTAAAAAAATAATAAGTACACTGATCATTCACTTCTCTCTTTCTAACTAACTAGACGATCGTTCAAAAAATGCATGCATTTGGATATGATCATGGTCATCAATCATGTAATATGCTTAACTAAAGTAATCGTCGACAGTGTTTATTAATTAGGTAGACGTATCCGACAGGCATTGGATACACTAATGATAAAAAGTTAATTATACAGAAGACACAAAAATAATAAGGTAATGAAAAGGCAGATGACAGAAGATGGTGTTTTGATTTGGTAGTGGAAAAAGTTTAACACTTTGCGGGACACTAAACGCCCCGCAACCTAATAACAATAATACTTCTATTGGGTCTCGTTCAGTATCCTTCGATGGGTTAAGGAAAGTGCTAAAAATTAACAAAATCATTAGGTTAGTAAAGAAACGATGGATGGACTGCATGAATGATGATATGGTTAGAAAGGGGGTGACTACCGAGATGACGACTAATAGAGAAGTTTTCTTGAGGATGCAAAAGTAATAAATAACAAACCAATTATAAAATGTAAGAGGAAATGAAATGTAGTTACTTGTCGAGTCGAAAACAGATCATGTTATACTTTCGAAAAATTTAGCATTCGTTACACATTATAGTGTTTACTTCCGTTTCTCACTGAATATTTAAATGCTGAGAGAGTAACGCGCGAGATGAAATGAGAGCAATTAATTATAGATATAATTAGGTATGTGGATTAGTATAACATCTACTTAATGATGTATCGTGATAGTTGCAATTGACGGTCTTAATTAAAAAGACGGCCCTTATGTTCTTGAATGTAAATATCAAGACCAGTTCGCTCGGAATTCGGTTATAATAAGGTCATACATATGAAAATATGGTCATAAATCGTAAAGTATGAACATTATTCAACATACTTATAATAAGAGTATGGTCATAAAGCGTAAAATTTGAACGTATTTCATGCATTATTGATGCATATACAATTATACATATATAGAAATGACAACAGCATTTTTTGGCATATCATCATCATCATTCTCCTGCTCTTATCCCAATATATTTGGGGTCGGCGCAACATGTCTTTTTCTTCCATACTTCTCTATTAGTCTTCTCTCTCTCTCTATTAGTCGTCTCTCTCTATCTCGATAGTCACCCCCTTTCTAACCATATCAGTATTCAGACAGTCCATCCATCGTTTCTTTAGTCTTCCCCTACTCTTATAGCCATCGACATTCATGCTCAAAACTTTCCTCACGACATCATTATCTTTAATTTTTTATTAAAGAAATATCGCTTTGATGTACCGGAGTACTAAACTTTAATGTTTGCTTTTATTACCTTATTTCTAATTCGGATTAAGAGGATGTGCAAATCACCTACTGACCTCTTGTAATACTGCTAAACATACTTATATATTTTCCAATGGATTTTAATATGCTCATCTAATATCGATTAATCAAATAACACTGGTTATTATTAATCAGAGTTAATTAATTTCTATTTAAATTCGAAAGATGACATACTTTTTTGTGACGAAGAGGATGTGAAAACAAGAAGAAGCAGGATGCTGTGATAAGAGAAAGATGATATACAGACGCGACTTTATCGACATAGAGTGTGACGGTGACTGATAAGAAGATGCAGCCGAACTGAATGCAACTGTAAATGGCATTGAACATGCGATGCAGCTTGCAACATTTGGACTTGAACCAAACGTAGCTAATTTTTCGAAAATTGTTACTAAACAAACTGAAGTTAGATGCTTAATATACAAATAGAAACAGGTCATGTTTCTCTACTAAATAAATGTGTGGTTATTGGAACAGAACGACAGTAGGAACTGGAAGCTATCTAAAATAAGCTGGCAAGATTCTATATTAACATTAGTAGTTTAAGAAAAATTTGTGAATATGCCTTAGGCTGGTTTTCCACCAGACCTGTGCTTAGAAGTGAAGCGTATCACATAATCCTATAATGTTCCCACTGCTGAGGCACAGGTTTCTTCTCTTTTGAGAGGGAGTGGCTGTAATCCACCACGCGGGCCGAGTAAGTGTTGGTAGACATGTCTTTGAATTTTTGGGTCTAGGACATGCCGGTATCCTCACGATGTTTTCCTTCACCGGAAGCGGAGCGTTGCATCCTTTGAATATGAAGCATTTTGTTGTTTTAGATTTGTTACTCCTTCCTCTGGTTGAAGGCCAACCAAACTCGGTTAAGAATGCTCTCTTAACATCTAACCTATATTCCTGCTGAACCACTTCGATGTAGATATCACGCGATACTAATTTCTCACGATACATTTACTCGTTACACTTGCTTGCATATCAATCATCGCGTGCTGTGAATTAATCCGACCGATTGATTGACCGATATCTTCATTACGTTTTGCAATCGTTGTGTATTTATCTAGCACAGTTTTCTTGTTGGTGGCTTTGGAAAACTATTTGGCTTTCAACGCCATTCTTCCTGGTCTTGGGCCATCCGCATTAAATTCTTCCCTGATGCCTTGTATAGGTCATTGTTCCAGCGCGTGGCTTTCTCATACTATTTGCAGGCAATTGCAGATATGTATATCTATCCCATTCCCATTAGGTGCTGTCCCTTCCTAATCATGAAACGGTAAAGTCATCAACTGCTTTTTATTCTTCTTCTTCTGTATTGACACTATCGTCATTGTCGTTATTTTTTTTTCTCTTTCTTCTTGAACTCCATTACTGTAAACCCACTGCCTACCCTCAGATAGGCTGCATTTACTGTTATCAATGCATTTAACATGAATACGTATGTGAAACATTAAATTACTTTTCTAATTTCTTCATGCTCATAAATACACAGAAAATAATCGCAGAAATATACAGAACGTTGATATGAAACTAATTAATACTGTTTCTAATTAGTGAGATTGCGGATGCATGACCTTGCGCTGAAATCGGGCTCTCAATCTTGCAAACGGAACGATGCAATTTGATGTAGATGCAATATTACCTGCCGGAACTGCTAATACTCGTAGACAATTAAAACGGGGTAATAAATAAATACATTACAGATGATTATGATAGGTAATTAGAACTAGGTAATAAATAAAACATTAAGCACACGATTTGAAAATACCACTATTCGATATTGGAAAAAACAATCCCATTTTTATGTCCACGTAATCACTGTCCATTCCAAGGTTGTCTGGAAGAGATCGCAGAAAGCGATAAGGCCGCCCATTGTATGTTCTGTAGTGTTAATTGTATTTTTTGTTATGTATTTTCTGGTGTACTTACATTAAAGTATATATAATATAAATAAATAAGACTAAGTAAGAGTGAACTAAGAAATACAGTCGAAAATGTGAACATTTCCTTTTTAGAGTGACTTAAAAATGTTGTGTAGGTCATTTTTTCCCCAAAGGCAAACAGGCTGTAGAATACCGGTCTTCCACTTGTTGAATTTCTGACGTCATAACGCAATGTCGTATCGAGGAAAATAATATCCAGTGAATCAGAAAAGAGCACATTCTCGTTAAAGGCATGGCCCAAGATATTCAGAATCAAAGTATAATATGAATATTAGTTTATCTTACAACACCTCATTGTTCATTAAACATTGTTACAATGTTATGTAATGACTTGTAGAACACGTTACTATGACATTCTCATACACACGTGCCGTTCCGTTCCACTGGTGACTAACACCTAAAACATGTTTCGTATAATCAGATATTTCATTTATTAAACTGTTTATTCACATGAGCTTTGACCATGAAAATCACATACTTGCATTGGATACATTTTGCAAGAAAGTAACAGTAATATTGCAACATCTGGTTGGTGACGTCATCCGTATGTGTATCACAAAAAAAAATGCAGAAGTGTAATTCCAATCAATATAGTTCTCCCAATGAAGTCATAGTAGGCCACGGCTGGTCATGTTAAAACCTTCTTGAAAAACGTCGTCAGTTGCGTTATTATTATTATTTTGTATTGTTTTACTATAATTCTAGTAAGCTTTTTTATATGCACGTGTTTCTTTGAATATTAAACAATTTTCTTTCTTTTCTTCTTTGTTCGTTGGCAAGACCAAGGTTGATTTGAAAGGGGGCTCATTCATTCCTGGGCTGCTCCCCATCATTGATTAGAATCCATGTGTTCAGGACACCAGTTAGTAAAAGTAACTTTGAATGAAACTAATTTACTGCGAATCGATTGGCTGAAACTGCATGATCTTCTTGCGTGGGCATTCTGTGCCACTTTATATTGTGACACGACAGTGACAGACGAACTGCGCAGACGCTGGTCGTCCTTTGTAATGAGAATTGCAATTAAAAATGAATTAAGTTGACCAACGATTTTTTAAGATATTGTCCATTCCATAATATATGAAGTTGAGGATTCGGTAGTAGAGATAATGTCATCATAATATACAATGGTAGAGGCAGGTAGGAGGTGGTTTTGGTAAATTTGGGCCATCACAGGAAGCGGGACCTATAATGCCAAGTAACTGAAAAAAATACGAACATAATCTTCTTCTTTTAGAATGGGATATATAGAAGATTTTTTGGTTAGTGGCTAGTGGCTACCTATCTCTCATAGGCATAGGCATGGTGCATAATGTTAAAACAAATACTTTTTTTAAACCTGCGGCAATTATGTTAATTCCATGGAAAGAAAAATGATTCGCGTGCACTTCTAGACGTTCAGTGAACAAGAAAACCTTGCTTGGTCGTGTATCATGTACCTACACTCGGTAAGGTACAGTAATCGCTATAATGCTGTTTAATCTATTCGTTCCACGGAAGTGTGAGTCAGCAAGCCTTGTCGTTTGCAAGTGGTGTTCGAAAATAACTCGAAATATAACCGATAAAATACTTCTTTCATATTCAATGACTGACGCGGGCCGAAAATGGCGCGGAAATCTTCAAGAATTAAATCAAAAGAAGAATTTTAAACACGTTCTTCTATTATTTTTTCGAATGATATAAGCGAGGAGTCTCGTCGATTGAAATGGTCAATCCTCTATTGACATTAACCTTTTGGGTACCGAGGAGGTTTTCAAAACTGGTTAAAATCCATTTCAAGTGGCCCAAACGTGTTTTGTGTGCAAACATTTTAGCGGAACGAAGACAAAGGAGAATTTTTGTTTGGGTTGGTCGCATCCGGAAACGACAGTTGTACGATTGATTGCTTGATGCAGTTAATAATATAGACATTTGAAAACAGGAACGGTTTGTTTAACTCCCACATGATTGAATAATTTTTGTTTTAACTGCTTAAGCACATTGTTGGTGATTCACCCAGTAATGTACTCGGTGTTACTTTTGATACTAAATTAACTTTTATTCCACATGCATAATAAAAAAATCTTCTAGAATGCAAACGGTTTAGGTGTCCTAAAACTAAAATTATGCTTTACAATAGTCTAATTAGAAGCCTGTTGGAATATTGTTGTGTAATCTGGCGACCGCACTATGCTACACATTCGTTGCGTCTGGAGAGAATCCAAAAACGCTTTCTGTGGCACCTGGCGTTTACCAGCGGAATAGCAAAAACAACGCGTTCATTCATATACCAAGCGGTTGAAATACTTTAAAATGATTTCGCTGGAAAAGCGCCGTCGCCTTATTGACGTAATGTTTGTGTGCAAAGTGATGGCCAATAAAATTAACTGCCCACAGATACTAAATTCTTTTAAATTTCGTGTGCCTTCAAGGATTCCTCGTAAGCCAATTGCGCCACTCTGTCCACCGCTCCGAAGAACAGTCTTGGGCGCTAGTTCCCCTGTCGCGAGGTTAAGTAAGATAATTAATGAATGTAGCGATCTAATCGACTTGCACTTTGACTCATTAAACAGTTTGAAAAACCTAGATAAGGATTAATTTACCTTTTTTTTTTCTTCTTTGTTCTCTGTCTCAGGATCTAAATTACATGTAATAATTTGGATACTTGTGGTTGAAATAAATTAGGGTAGTAGGGTAGTTTGTAGTTTTTAATTTTTTTCTGTATCGTACGTACAACTTTCGTTTTGCATGCTGAGTTTACCTTTAAGTGATTGTACACTATTGTTTAAGTATCTGTTTTTGCTTGTTTTTTAACCGACTTCTAAAAAAGGAGGAGGTTCTCAATTCGGATGTTTGTATTTTTTTTATTTTTTTTTTAATGTTTGTTCGCGCATAACTCCGTCGCTTGCCAACCGATTTAAAAAAATCTTTTTTTGTTGGATAGGGTATACTTCCCAAATGGTCCCATGAAAATTTTATCGAAATCGAACAAGCGGTTTTTGAAAAATCAACAAAAGTCAAAAAAAATATCACAACAAAAAAGTGAAAAATAAAAACTTTTTTACAAAAAAAAAAACAACCGACTTCCACAAAAACACAACAAAGTGAAAAATAACTTTAATTTCGGAAGTCGGTGGCGAAAAACGAAATAAAAAAACCAAAGACACCGACTTCCGAAATTAAAGTTATTTTTCACTTTGTTGTGTTTTTGTGGAAGTCGGTTGTTTTTTATGCCCATAATTGGTGTAAACCAATAAATAAATAAATAAATAAATCTAACTTGTCCATATTCCAGCAAAAGCATAAAAAAGAGATTTAATGAAATTTTTGAGGGATATACATGAGACTAGAGAAGACGCACCGTAAAAAGATTCTAGTATAATATTTTCTTTGCAAACTGTGTCACATTTAATATGTATTTTCCCCAGCTCACGGAAACGTAAGAAAAAGAATGCATTCATGTTCAAACGATAATGAACAAACGAGCATTATAAACTTGACTTACTAACCGTAACCATACTTGTGGTCAAACGGATGTCGATACTAAAACCCGAGAAAATCTAAACATGATCTAGGCACAGTTATTTGTATCTGTAGGCAATCGCCCACACGGTCTTAAATTATCATCAGATTCAGAGCAAATACTCATTAGTTGGACAAACAATTGTCAAACAGTTGGCCATAGATAGCATCAGCTTCCAGGTGCAGTAATTACATATTATATTGTTGTTACTAATGATAAATGGTCGGCATTATGTGTGTCCGTTTGGTAGAAAGTACCGGAAGCTACGTATGGCTTGGAGGAAGACCAAGACAATCATCGTATTTTATATTGTAGCGTTGTTCATCATTTTAAATGTCATTGCTTTTCATAGTCGTCTATATTTTTCAACTACATTATGTTTTGTCATAAACATCATTCATTACTTCTTGTTCAGATGTATCTTGTTTTATTGGTTATTAGTTATTTACGTGTAATTAATGTTTTGTTATCTTTTGTTTCAGGTAATTGGTTTGGCGCCTTTCTTTCCTTTACCGTTACCAATGAATGATTTTTTTTTGGTTAATATCTGCATAATATCTTACACAACAGGATACGGTAAAATGGGACAAATAACTATTTTCATTATTTTGTTGATGTACTGTAATTTTCTTTATTATACATGAGTAATAATAACAATTCCATGCAAACAACAATACCTAAAGACAAGCACGAACTAAGACATATTCTCGCGACATACAACGAGTGACCTTCGGAATCGAGCGCGGATGAGGTAACCTGAACCGAGATGCAACAGACTTGTTAGGTAATCGATATAATCGAGAAATAGCGAGCTAGACTCATTCGAGTAACTAATCGAGTTGTATTAGCAACACGTTTCTTCATTTAAAAATCGAACGTGCTCTAAATATCGAGGCATTGATTGGATACGATACGCTTAGGCTAAATTGAGACGAAGCAATTATGAATTTGGAACTTTTGTTTTTTTTTTTAAATTTATCTGTCATTTCGTAATTTGACGTTTTAATCTTCTTTAGAATGTTTTTTTGTGAATGGTTTGTTGATTCTTAAATTAAGTTTATACGATAAATAAAGGCCATCTATTAGCTTTGTTAATAACGTGTTTAGTAACTAGATAGATGTAACTTTGTTCTGTCTAAAGACCTTGCAAGTCTCGTTCACAGGATATAAAAAACGCATTAGAGTCGATTATTTATGATTTATCATCTTCGTCATCTTCGGTAATGGGCCGTCTTGTCTAAATCAGAATGTGCTTCCTTTCCATATCCTGTTCCCTAAAACACTATTACTTATTTCAAAAACTTCAAGTTTTATTTTTTCAATACTCTTTATTTCGTGAATACTAAGCTGTACAGTTAACACTTTTGCGTGTTATCTTCGAAATAGTGTACTGACACGTTGAAGTTACAAAGCCCGGTAACCCAATTTTCGTGATACAAACTTTTTGCGCCTCGACAACTTTTTGCACAACTGACAACACAAGATGACTATCTTATTATTCTTCTATCCGGTTTCTTATAACGATACGGATAAAGACATTATATTGGAGCACTGTGCTTGACACGTGCATATTGTGCTTTACTTTCTCAGCATTCAAGCTACACCGTGACACATAACAAATTTTTCGCACCGCGGCGTTTCTCGGAACCGTGTGAAAACTGAACTGCATCACAATGTGAAATTAGATCAAGAGCGATGTGGGGCGATACTTAATCACATCTTTGTCATTGGCCACAATCGCTTCCTGAATTAACACCTTTATTTTATGCTTGGTTTCTCTTGGGTGTGAATTAACATGCTTCTGTTAGAGGGAAAAATGCGTAATTGCTGTAGAAACAATAGGACCATTTATGTTGACAATTTAGTAATACATATCTGCCATAGACAGTTGTTAACGATTTTTTTAAGAGCCGGTTGCATTTATGACACGAGTCACGCATTCCCCTCCCTACATCAGAATTTCAAATTCGAACACGCTTCCATTGCAATATTCGTGAGAAAACCAAAATGGCGGCACGCGTTCGGATTCACACATGACACAAGAGAAGGTATAAGTTACGATATTTTGAATACTCATTAACATTCTGCTTAGTTCGGTAACGGCACTGTTCAATAAGTAGGCAGAGAACGTATGTACTAGTATGGACATTGTTACGGTGGTTTCAAAACGGTCATCGATTGTGCGATCGTATACGTTATTTGAGAAAACGGTGCATCGTATTCATGGTCCGCTTCACTTACAATAACCATACATTTTGTTGATGCTTAAAATACAATGCTTTGTTTCGAAATAAGTCTAGATTTGAAACAATAATATATTTCCATTGTTTGTAATCCCAAAGTCTTCCTGAAGAATGTCAAGTCCTGACTGTTAACAAGCGCTTCCTTGACATTATGATTTGCTCTTCTACTATTTTCAGTTTTTTGCGATCTTCGAATTAAATATTTTGAAGTGTTCCCCACTACATGAGACCTGCATAATCAGCCTATAATGTTCCCAATGCTGGGACACAGGCCTCCTCGCTCGCGAGGGAGTGGACTATAATCTACCACGCGGGCCCAGTGCGGGTTGGTAGATGTCACATGTGTTCGAATTTTTTATTCTAGGACATGCCGATTTCCTCACGATGTTTTCCTTCACAGTTTTGAGAGCAGTGGTGATGAAATTATCACATGAGACCTAATACTGCCAAATATGGGTGCATTTGTAAAGGCTTCATTTTGAAAGCACATAAATGAAGGCTTTAGAAATGCAATTGATCGATATTGAACCTCTCATGTAGGTGTTCAATGTACTACTAGGAGTGGTTGACGTCATTCCGGAAACCCAGATTCTTTGACCAATACATATAGGAGCGCCCGTTACAATAGATTGAACTAATAGGCGTTGTAATGCGAATATGAAGAGAACAATGAGTTACAGTACTTAAACATGTGCTGAAACTACGTTATGTTTGACGGGTTAAATAGAGCTTCTCATACTCAGCCAATAATATTCCCACTGCTGGGACACATGCCTCCTCTGTGAGAGGGAGTGGGCCGTAATCCATCACGCGGGCCCAATGATAGATACACAATACATTAATAGAGCTTCTATTGATGGTATACTTCTTGAATTTACGCTTGATTTCAATTTATATAATAAAGGGTCATTCTCATCAAGAGCCAGACATGCTAGTAAAGTGCAGTGCAACTCTCATCTCTTTCTTGTTTCATCTGAAACGGCGTTTTGTGAGTATTGTCATCATCTGCATCGTCTCCATGAATGTCGGTTGCATGTTAGTTAAAATATGAATTGACATTAGAATCATCAATACAACTCCTTAAGTTAGTATTCGCCTTAAATGTCATGTAATCATGAAATAGTCATTCAATAGGGTAATATGAACTTGTGTAAGTTGTAGTGATGATTTTTATAATTATAACATTCTGTAAATAAATATTTGTTACGGCCGCGAATCATACTTAGATCAACATGCAACCTGATATTGCCCTGCAAATTGCAAGAAACGTGAGAAGATTTTAATTTCGCTGGCTACCGTGGCGCTTTCGCCTTAAAGTGTGTTACGTAGAATACCATATCATATCATAACAACTCGTTTAATGAAAAAGTGTTATATTCTTTGAGTGTTCGTATCGCTATCCGCTCTAGAAATCTTTTGACGGCTCGTCTCTGTTTACTGAGTTTGTCAGTATCAAGTGTCTTTTGTTTCACGCGTTTGTCATCACGCCTTGTTGCTATTTGATGGCGGCCATCTTTTATGTCGTTTTTCTTTAGAAGTAGGTAACGGGGGTCAGATGGGTTGTTCTCCATGTGGCAGTTCTGATAGACTGACTGCTTGACAAGTGTAAAAACCAACCTCTATTCTTTGTTTTTGTTAGGAAAAGGCAAAAAATGAAGGCAAAGGGTTGGAAGCGATTTTCGAATCTTCCAATCAACAAATGATTTCAATTTAAGCGGGCTTATGGAGTCGTAGTAGTGAAGTGTTGTTAAATCATCAGCCTACAGCAGTCCACTTCCGGACGTAGGTCTTCTCAATTGTACACCGTTCAACTTGGTTCTCCGCAACTCTCATCCAGATCTCATCAAGATCGTCGCTCCAACTAGCCTGAGGGCGTCCTACCTTACGTTTGCCGATTTGCGGTCTCCACTCAAGAAAACTCTTATCAAATACGATTACACGGTTGCATCAGATGCATTAAAAATAACGTTATCTACCATCACTTCGATATAACTTACAGCTGTTATTCATTATATTCTTTTATGAACGTTTCAATTCATCGCAACCGCTTTGTTGTAATTTGCAGGCTGTCAAGATCAAGACCTTGAATTCTGCAACAATACTGTTGATGAAATATTTCGACATCGTGCTCAAATTCTTTATGGACGTTCAGATTGTTAGAAATGATTTATTATGTTCTTGTTTATTTTATGTTGTTGTTACTGTGAAAATATTATTTTGTGTTATTTTGTTAACCCAATTTTTGACAAACATACGTAGTCAAAGATTTTTTGTTGGGAATAGGCTGAGCTGATGAGTCATACTATGCCTGAGCAGATTCAAACAGTTTATATTAGAATATAAACTATTTGAAACTTTACTTTTTATTATGATCCTAACTGACCCAAAAAGGTTGGGGTCATTTGCCAATCATGCTACATGTGTGACTCAAAACCAGGGGGTCTACTCCGAAGTAGTATCAGCCGAATGTTCGGCCGTTTCCCGCTACGAAGTTGCTATTAGGTTCGGTCGGTCTCGATCCTACACTCCTAAACTCTTTCGAATATTGACTATGGTCCCGACCCAACAGAGCCGATCCAAACTATTTTCGCATTTTTCAATAGTATTCGGTTTGGCCATGTGTCGGTCCGATCCGAACATTCGCACTTTGCACTTCGGAGTAGACCCCCAGCAAACCAACGATTCAAATGTAAAAATGTACCGTATTCAACGGCAAGGTGCGAGAAATACATGATCCTAATATCCAACTGCTCCACTTTCTACAAGAAAAGATAAAATAGGAAGAGAAACAAAAGAAAATGAAGCTAACACAGCGCTCTTTACCGCAATATAAATCGCATAAGGCGCCCAACTAGGCAGTATCCGTAATATCTTAGCCTCATAATGTTGTCATCAGCTGGCCGTTGCGAAACCGCGGTCAGCGGTGATTCATTCTATTATGAATGGGAAGCCACAGAAAATCCACTCCTAACAAGGCTAGGTTAGTATCTAATATGTAATAGTGGTTACTGTTCGGCCATTGCAGTTTACGATACATTTGGGGGGGCACTCGAAGCACCCTCTCAAGTTAAAAACCACACCATCACTTTATGATGCCCCTATATAACCCAATTACTATATGACAGTTGTGTCTGTGTGTTGTTGTGCCTGTCCAGATGCTCCACTAAAATACACATAGAATTCTTAACTTTTCATTTTCTACATCACTTTGACTTTGAACCCTGCCTAGGCTCAGGCACTTTACTTTATGTATTTAATTTCATCACCACTGCACTCAAACACGGTGAAGGGAAACATCATGAGGAAACTGGCAAGTCCTAGAACCAAAAATTCGAAGACATGTGGCATCCACCAAGCCGCACTGGGCCTGCGTGGTGGATTATGGCCCACTCCCTCCCATAAAGAGGAGGCATGTGTCCCAGCAGTGGGAACATTAAAGGCTGATTATGTATGCTGAAGTTCTGTTTCATCACTCTTATCCAACCCAGAAAGAGTTTGTCTTAGATACTTATGTTAGACCACAATTGCTTTTGTGCCTTTGGGTTCAATTGCATCTAGTGAATCTTCTGTAACTATCTATCATTTTTGTGAAGTCCAGTCCGTACCTACAGCATCGCATTTACTCTGTTAGTCAAATGTTTGTTTTACCGACTGGGTGGGAATGTAAATTAAAGTGCACTTTATGACTCGTTCTCGTTCTGTTTACGACAAATCTTCGTGTAATTGTAACAGTTCTTTTGATTCTGTTATTTGTAATACAAGACTTGTTTCACAACTCTTTTACTTTTCCACGAATTTCGGAACTTGCTGTGATAAAGTTACGTCTTCAGAGTAAATTGAGCCGAGAACTGGATACAATTTATTAAGGAGTAGAGTATGTACAATAGTTATGCAAATGTAATGGTTGAAACAGTTTTCACTGCGTCTTAGAAGTTAACCTTTAGAACCCTTTCTTGCGAACATCTTATCTTTTTCACCGATATTTTCTTTTATATTTAATTTAATCCTTTCATTAATAAGATCCTAGACTTTGTTATATATATCTCAGGTTTCTGAAGTTAGGTATTAGGTAAGATCAGTCATTCGCGATTTATTGTCTTCTTTATTTATAATTGTTCCTGTATCCATACCGGTCACTCTTCATAATGTATTATGTAAATAAAAATGGTCATAATAGTCCGAATAAGGTTTTACTAGAAAGAAAATCATCAAATGACCCCTCCCGCTCTGGGTGGAGCGGAAGGGAGTGTCAGACTTTAACCCACCCGTGTTCCTTCCTTAGCCCTTTCTGTTCCAGGGCAAAGCACCAGCCATCTAATCTCTTCACCACCCTTGGTTGACTGCTGGTGGTAGAGAATGCCTAAGGCATTAAGTCCGCCTTTGTACCTTTTTGCGCGAAAAGTTTAAATAAATAAATACCTCCCGAATTTACAAAACGATCACCAACACATTTATTGAAATAAGGACAGGACAACGTCTGTGTGGTGAATATTTCACAATACTTCCAAGTGGAAAATTCGCCGGTTATTATAACAAGACACTAACTGAATATAAATGCGAATGAATTTCATACTCATGACGAACCCATTGTTACGTGTTTATATTTGGGTAATAAAATGCAAAAATTTGGTGCTTCGGTGAGCATTCCACTTCGGGATCTGAAATGTGTATATTTATGATTTAACAGGAATTGAAAGAATAGCCAAACTCCCCTGAATGTGCAGTGTTAAGATTCTTAGTTAGTACAGCGTTGCTTTCAGTGTCGCTCGACAGTGCCTTGGTTTATTTGAAAGAAAGAAAGAAAAACTATCTATTTATTGCGACTCGTACAGGAAGATCACAAACTAAACTAAACACAGTCACAAATAAAAATAAAAAAACGAAATTATAAAAAAAGTAACAAAAAGAAAAATATACGGGGCCAAAGGGTTTTTCTGCTATTTGTGCTGAATTTGACTGCAAACCACGTTAAACTAAGCAGATGAAGCATCTTATTGTACATCATACAAGATGTTTCTAATCTACAATGTAGATTATATATTGAGACATGCTGAATTTAATTGTCCCTATGTGTTGTGTCGTGTGAAGTAGCAAACACCACATACAAAAAAAAAAAACACGTCACAGCAATAAAACTCTGACTGTGACTAATCAGTAGTCATCGATTCTTATGGGAGTGTCGATATACGAATTACACCTTCATGGTTAGTTTGGTTAACGTTAACAAACACACTAGCATATAATCTTACTTGGTGGCCAGTATATCTTGACTGTTCATGGTGGCGCCACTTTCTTTGTAAATAAGCAATGATCTGTCAAATGCAGTACTAAAATTGTTTAGTTCTTTTTTTCTCCGTATGCCAAGAGTCCAAGATTAAATTATACTGGTCATGGTATTCTTACGTAATGTATCGTTTTCAGTGTAATAACAGCATTGTTTGAATATGACACGAATTTTATGAAGGTACAAGGCTATTGTGTAATTCTTTTCAATTTATTCAAATGACTCTTTAATTACGACGTCTTGTTCGAAGAAAGGAGTGAATGGCGGACCTTGATGTTACCTTTTTGGTTGGACATCTTTATCGGAAATATCTTTAATTGTGAATGGCGTGGCGAATCCTTTGTTAAACATTTATTTACCAGAGTTATGTTATAGGGATATTATTGTACTCAGAAAATTGAAAACTTGCGGGTCCTGTCTATTTCGAATATATATATCTCATCGACTTCTCGATCTCATTTGTTTTCCACTCAATGAGATATTATATTCTATATATCTCGATCTACGGAATATTACGCGATTACGTAATGTAGAGCTTTATTAATTTCTTATTAACTATTTGGACAAGAGCTTTCGTTGCCACAACACCAGTTTCTTGCTCTTTTGTATCTTGTTAAATCTATGCATAATAAATATCCTGACACGGGCACTCGCTGACTGGACCCATCAACGCCCAGCCAAAACCTCAAACCAAGATTGTATTATATATAGTTCTATTTAAGCAGACAAGTGTAATGTAGACAAGGAATAAGGCCGAATTATCCGAAATTCCCACGGGATAGGACGAACGAAGTTGCTGGCAGCGCGGGATGAGATTTGCCATGAATCGAGTAGAATAACGTGCAATTGGAGAGGCCTAGAGAGGCATATGTCCAGCTGTGGACTGCTGTAGGCTGATTATGATGAAGATGAAGTCTCTGGCAAAGTGTTAGTTATAAATGAATGAAACAATAAAATAAGGTCGAGAGTTCGCTAGATTCTTCATTAACTTTTTAGTGGTGTGTCTGTATGTGTTATCACCACATTCCGGGTATTTCGTCAGATTACCATAAAAAAGCGATTGTAACGCCAACACCATAGCTTCATTTGCGATTCGACAGCTGTCGTCGCGTGTTTGTCGATCGTCACGCGAATCCTTGCCGAATTGTACGTGACTAAGGAGTTCTAGGAAGCAGCTTTTAAGGCTATGCAAATAGAAATTGAATTGGTAGACGGATTTCTGTTTAAAGCTATCGTTTAAATTATGGAGGTAAGGAACCTAAAGACAATACCTCATAAAAGCTTTATGTGAAATAGGTGAATGCGATTTGGAAAATAGTAATGGCATCTGGATAATAGTTAAATAATAATTCGACGACGGTAATGTTCTATTTTCACAGCTACAGTTCAGATCAACTGATCCTATCTTCCTACCTTACCTTTAAGCCACTGTAACACCTCTGCAACATAATGGAATGCTAATTGCAACCTTTTTCGAAGATCTGGTTATCTATATAGTCATCTAGAGCTTTGCGATGCTCTTGATGTTATTGAAGTAGATACTTACACAAAAGTTCTTAACATCGCTATTTAGTTTAACTGATAGTCTTATCTGTACCTGGTTCACACGTGCTTCTTAATTGTAATTAATCTCTACACCACACAGTCTCGTGGGAGGACGTTATCACAACATCCTTTTAAGATTAGCCTGTGTTTTTTTTGTTATACTACTCATTCGTTCCTGCTACATATTCCTTGAGCTTAACACAGACTAACTTATCTCAGAAAAACTTTGTGATTGTACGTTTTTGTCAGTCTATTTTTTGTATTACCAACTTACATTGGAACAGAGGGGCAATTCTCATAATTTTAAGAACGTTCACAGTCTGATCTCAGTCTCAATCTGTCAAAAAATACTTCTAATTTTCCTACATTTGACATTTGTTTGTCGCCGAGATGAGACTGCGACTATATTTTGAACGTTTTAAATTACGAGAATTGGCCTTCTGCTGTCATCTGTCTTGATCCTATAATATGCAACGTTGTTCTATAAAATAATTCAATTGTTTTATTCAAATGATGCACATACTATGTCAAGCGCATGTTAAATTAAGCATTTTCTCAACTCTCCCAGCGCCTAGCACCATTAGAATGCTTAACACGATGTATCTCTAGAAATAAAATAAATTCCATTATTACGCATAAAGTTCTATGTTTAATTAATTCAGTCATAGTGCGCATCTACGTATGTGTTATTTTGTAATTTGTATCATATCTTTCTGTCCACGTACTGTTTAATTATTTCTGCCAAGGAGCACACGTCTTCACCTGTTTCTATTTCTGTAAGCCCAATCTTTCTATTCTCTTCACGTTTGTCTAGAAGAGCTCGTTCAAATGCCCAAGTTTACTCTCTTAATTTATTCGTCATTAGTAATCAGGCCACAACTAGGCTAACTTTAATGGGGGAAACTTGTGAAAAAATTGTACGTAAAGGTATACAAGCAAGTTGTATGCTCAAAAATGGCTGTGTGTGTCAAATAAATATTTCTGTTTCCACTACACACTAAATAGGCAACTTAATAATTGTATATGTTAGAACCCTTTAAATATAATGTAACACAGACGAAAGAAGACTTTTCAGTAATTAAGTTTATCACTGGTTAAAAGCCACCACTCAGTGGATCCCAAAGGGCAAGAAACGACCGCGCGGCAGGTCCAGAAAGAGATGGCATGAGCTGGACTCCTTTTCAAAGGATTGGCCCACTATCGCAGTAGACCGGGAAAAGTGGAAGGAGGGAAGGGAGGCCTCTGCCCTGCAGTGGGACAATACGGCTCAAAAAAAAATTGGTTAAAAAAAACTGTTTTACCCTGCATACTAATCAGTTTCGTTGACTCTACCTATAAACTATATTGAATTTTTGAAAGCTCGCGTGTCATTCTGTTGTTGTAGAGCTAATCGCAGTAAAACTGTATCCATATTTTATAATTTCCTGGTAAGACGGCGAGGGTGGCTCACCCTTCGTGTTTGGACAGGGTGTGTTGTAAAGGGCTTTCAGTTTCTTTTGGGGAGGAATAAAAAATACTTTCGTTGGTAAGAGAACTTTTATTGATACTATATCATTATGATTAGTAAAAAAGGAATCTATTTTCAGTTCGTTTCCGTCTGAAATTGATGGTCTGAAGGGTCTTGGTGTGCGTTAAAAATCGTAATGTGTTATTCGGGGTCTGAATTCAATTTTATTCTTTGCGTTTTTTCCTTTCTTTGCGTTGCCGACGAAAGTCTTGAATCAAAAACCTCGTGGCAGTCATTACTTTCCTCGCGTATTTAAAGACCACTTCAAACAAAAATTAATTAAAGTTTCTTTCTATTCAGTTTGTTCAAACACAATATTACCTAGATTTTGTAAAGCATCAAGACGCAACTCAAACCCATTTTCATTTACCTTAAAAGAACTACACGTCATTCTTATACCATTCGTTCAAGGTTTAAAATTGTGTGAAGGAACTGTTTTTAATAGCAATCACAAGTTTGTGCATCAGATGTTGTCTACAGGTACGCGTGACCCTTCTATTGAATGCTGATAGATAAATATTGTGCTTACACTTTCGCTCTCCGTGTTGACCTGTACCTACAGACGAAAAGAAAAGTGTCTATATCTCATACCGTTTTGGGACCATACAATACTGTCAAGTTTTTTGTCAATTAAATCGGTGTTTGTGTTCATTTTTTATTCAGTCGGTGATATACTGTGCCTGTTTAAAGATGTATGGGTCTTCTCATCATTGCCTTTTCCGGTATAAAATCCTTGATGTCGAATAAGAATTTTCAATTTCCCTTTGATCTTTATTTTTCTTTGATACAGAAAAGATGATTTGGGTAGTTTGTTCTTGATAGATATTGGTTCTGCTCGAGTAAAAAAAGAATCCTTTCGGTTTCCTAACGTGCGTAGCTAAAGAATATAAGACCGCATTTAAGGAGTATAAAAACTTGAGATGTTTTCAAATTAGATGATGTAGAAAGTCAGGTGTGTTCTACCGTAGATCAGATCACCGCTTACCATCAGGTGGATTTGTGGTTATGTCATGACCTGTTCCAATAAAAAATGGACTGTTACTAGCGTTACTGCCCAAATTAAATATCGCTCCTGTCACTTTTAATATGCAATTCACTCAATCATATTACGCCAAATCTCTTACAAAAGAAAGTTGAAGTAAAAAATCTATCAAAGCAAATAAATAGATGATGTAGGATGTACTGCCAAGTTGGTAAAGGCTTAAAAAAAATTCTTTTCATTTCTATATTAATGTTCATTACTTTAAATTGGACAGTGTTATGTAACGGTCGTTTAGATAAATTGTTTACGATGATCATTACTATGTTTTGAATGGCATGAATTAATGTTTACATAACTTTTGATTGGTTACCTCTGACTGATGCTCCCGGTGTTTTGAGCGCAGTACCTTTCAAATGCTTTCCATGTCTCTTGGAAGATTTTTATGACCGGAACGTTACTTAAGCAACCTTTAGTAAAATATGACAATCCATTCATACATCCGTTCATAATATATTCATTTGTTAATCCAATGGGTCCTTTGAAGGATACACATAAAGGTAAATTTTGTCAGACGTTAAAGAGAAGACTACACCCACACACAGATTACCTTATTAGTTTTGAGTATGAATGTCGATGGCTATAAAAGTAGGGGAGGACCAAAGAAACGATGGATGGACTGTGTGAAATGAATGATGATATGGTTAGAAAGGGGGTGACTACCGAGATGACGACTAATAGAGAAGTATGGAAGAAAAAGACATGTTACGCTGACCCCAAATGAATTGGGATAGCGGCAGGAGATTGATGAATGACACAAGATTACCTTATTTAAAAAATTGGTATTCCTGAAAGCACAAAATATCAATTTAATTAGATTAATTACCTAAAAAAAAAATCATGGCAACGTGTAGTTAGTCAAGTTCAAACTATTTTATTTCACATAAACCTACATGGGCATTTATGAAAAGTCAGAACCTAGGTGCACGGTTCAAATTGACCGTTTCCTATGAAGAAGAGCCGACAAGAAACTCCACAGTAGGAGTTGCAGATACAGCAAAAAAACAAAAGATAATCAAACCTCATTGTACTTTAACTTAAGAAATAACTGTTATTACCATGTACATACTTTGCAAATCTAGGTTAAAATCAGCAGGCACTTGGCAATTAATCAAACACCACCCACTAACCGGCTTCTTAATGTCGTGGCCTATTGAGTTAGAGCCTTAAATCGCCTACGACACGCCACACGAACTACTTTATTAGGCCAAAATTTGTGTAAGTCGGATTTAGGGCCAGTGTAATGTTTATAATTTGGTTGAGAATTGGCAGCTTATCGAGAAATGGAAGAAAGCTTTTGGCCATGAAAAGAAAAAATAAAGAAAGAAAGAAAAATAGGTTTATTTGTCACAGAAACACGTGCATACAAAAAGATTCCATCAATCCAATCAATTCTAATTCAAAAGGTACTGGCTGTTACAGGCTAACAATAAATAATTATCTTGTTGCTAAAGTCCTGCTCCAGCTTCATCTTTCTGACTGACCGACCCTCTGATAATTAAAAAAAAAATGCCTGTAATTGGTTTAATTGAAATAAATGCTATAAGTTATGTTGTACCTTCAGGAGATTCAGACCTTGCCGCAGACCACGAAGATGGCGTTAGCCCAACGGCTAATCAAAATGGATAAAAATAGTTCACATTCAAACAAATTAAGACAGAAGAGTCTTAATGCTTTAATTATACAGGGTGGCAGGGACATCGACGCGCAAACTGTAACCATGAATTCAGCACATGAGTTGCAACAGCACAGCAACTGCAGCAGCTGACACGTCTTCGGCTGCCGTCGACAACGCACCTCACAAAAACGAATCGTTTTGCTTTCCAATGGCAGTATTTGTATTGCCAAACTGGACATATAAATAGATTCGTAAGGTACTTTTACCTGTTATAGCTACTTCCATGTGGGTCTAGTATGGAAAGCTATATATTGAGTTCTTTGCTTCATTATTGGTAAAGATAGTCTAAATAGTACTCAATAACGGTCCATAAATCGTTCTATTCTGATAAAGAAACCTTTAAGAGGATAACTTTCTACTGCTTTTCACAAAGTGTTCAACTATATACTCTTTTGTTCAGCAAGCTCTTTTAAAGCAATATGTTAAAGAAAATGTACCATTGGTAGTGTACAAATTTAACCTTAATGGCCAAGGTGCTGGCCAATAAAAACCTTTATTTGCGATGATCTTTCAGCTAGGGTCAAAAGGGCATGTACCTGAGCATGCCGTAACTATTTTATGGCATTTAATGTGACAACGTGTGGGACGTCTAGGGAAATCGATGAAGAAAAGCTTGCTCGATGAATGGATGTTGTGAAATTGATTTTATAAGATGGTTATATACGTTTATGGATTTATCTAAATGTGTTGCAATGCAATTTCTTCAAACGCACCTTCTTTTTATCGTGAGGAAGACGCACGGTTATGACGTCGGACCTCTGACGCCTACGCCCTAGAGCGGTTTCGTACTACGTCCGATCCGAATCCGAATTCAATCCGGTACTCCGGTACTCATACAAATATAGTACTATGGCTACTTCGGACCGTCATTGTCTCGGATTCGAATCCTAGTGCGAAACCACTCTTACGGTGTTTGAGCGAAATGCTAAGTTTTACTAACAGATTCCTTTTATTTTTATGGGTATGTTATCAGGGCTATCCTGTGGATACCTTAATAAATTAAAGCCTCGAGCCAGGGCATAAACTTATGAATTAAGCGGCTACAAACTAAGGGCACCCCTGTTGGGTACGGACCTCGGCTGTCTCTGGGGGAGGACAGCAAGGAACAGGCTGGATCGGATCTTGATTATTTTGGGAGGCTCAGCGGCGCGGTCTGGCTCGGGCAAGGGTTGGGGTGGAGATGGACGGGGGCGTCGCGGCGGCCCTCGTCGGCGAGGACGGATGGATAACAGATTAGTGCCGTTGCACTAATCTGTTATCCATCCGTTGATGTTGCAGATATTCATAATACACTGATAAGAATTATCGTAATAGTAATAGTTCATTTATATAGATAACCTAAATTGGCCTCTGCTAAAACATGCCACCCTGATCGTACTATTTCTTCAATGGTACTGTTACAATTAAATCTTCATACAAGGGAACAATTAACTTTTATGATCCAATTTATACATTTCCGTGGTCTTCGTAATTAAAATTGAATAATAACAATTTTGAACAATTAGATGACTAATATTACGTGTCTTATTGTATAACTCGCTCGAATATACTCGGGCACCGTATCGAAGTAATAACTATACCGTTACCATGGCAACTACATATCGTAATAGTAATTAAAGTTCCGTACAGTTTTACCATAAACAAACTATAAAATAAATCGAAAGTGTAGGTACTATCGCGGACACTAACGGAGGACCACTTTTCAACCTTATTACTAAGGTCATAAGGATGAAAAGTGAATGACCGCCAAAGTACGCAGTTGTAACTTAGCAAATACTTATAATTAACTTCTAATGATCTACTAACTACAGCCATTTAGTAACCCATTGAAATTGGATTAACCATTAAATTGGTTCATTATAACGTTAATTGATGTTTGTATGTAATTATGTGTTCGTACGGTGGTACAATTAGTGGGTGAACCGCCGCTGTTCGATGTTTGAAGACAAATGGGGGCTTTCTATTACTGAGTTGTAAGTTCGTAAGCGTTGCCGCCTGGATACATGTTCTTTGTTTTGTACACGTGGGTGGACAATTGGTTTGGTAAATGTTTTATTAGTTAATAGCTTAATTAGATGTGACACGTGTCGGTGCGATGTTAGTCATGCAACCTAAGTTTATTGAGATGAAATATTAGTTTTACTTTTTTTTGTATGCGTTGGGTAGGTAGTGTTTTTTCAGCTGAAAAAGTAGATGTATGTATTCATTGTTGGATAGAAGCTTTTTAGTTTGTTTAGGCAACTTCTAACTTTGAACTCTGCCTGTAAAATATGGAAAAAAAAATGTTAATTACATTAAGAAAAGAGAACATCCTTTGTTATAAGAAGTAGGTTGTGCATTGTTAAATATTGTCGTTACTCATTCTAACCTCTGCTGAATGAAAATAGAACGAATTTGAAGAGTTCTAGCCTACGCGAAATTTACAAAAACAATTTATGAATATATTTAATATTTTACAGCTCAACTTATTTCCATAACGCAGCATAACTTTTCCGCTTACATAACATCCGTTGTTTTAACCCACATTTTTAACAATAAAACGTAACCTATATGCAAATAAGTTGTAGAACATTAGCCATCGATTGTACCGTAAATGGTCGTAATAGGTAACTATGGTGACTATGGTTTGTGAAAGTCACTTTGACTTAATGATTTTCGACTGATTGTTTTCGTGATTACTAACTAGATTGATTGGCTATGTTCTTATTAGGCTGGCTGTTGTTGTTTTAAACAGCGGGTATTTTTTTATTCTGTGCGCCTGGTGGGTGGGTGACTATCTTTACACATCGAAACTCATCCGTGCCTTGGAAAGCACGTTAAGCCGTTGGTCGCGGGTGTCATTCTTAAATCTGTCACAGTCGTTACGGGTCGCCAGAAGCCTGAAAGTCTGACAACCGGTCTTATCAAGGTGTACTTTGTTACTGGGTTGTTTAGGACAGATAGGCAATCGCTCCTTGTAAAATACTGGTACCTATATCTGGTTAGACTGGAAGCCAACCTCAACATAGTTGGGAAAAGTGTAGGCAGATGATGATGTCAGATCCATAATTTGTTGGTCCATCCACTAAAAATTCATTCCTGTATTGTACTGCGGGATATTGATCCCGAACTCAAATGGAACATTTCAAATTGTACATGAAATTGAAGACAGAAATAACACTAAACAAAAACGAATCGTAACAATTAGGACGGACCTGTTTTTTGGCGTGAACATTAAAATGCACTCTGATACGTGATACGTCATAATGATCATGATTTCTAATGAACCGCTGCACTACAAACGATGCAGATTCTTTTAATTTAATAGTAACCAACTTACCTTGGTACGCCGCAAAAAAGGGACTAAATAATAAAATACTTGATGTCATTTTTATTCTTTGTCTTGACAAGCAGCGCCACCCCGGAATTTCAAGACATCACATCCTGTAGGATGTAAAAAGACCCATCACATAGCTGTCGTCTACGCATTTTGTACATCAAACTAAGTAATATTGCATAAAAATAATTTCTGGGAAACGATTTTTATGTTTTGTGTGAAAAATCGCAGTTTACGGAAGCGCTCAGTGTAACGCACGCAAAACATTGGTACGGTACACAAGTATTTAAATTTAAAACTTGTTTTCGTGACAATATTTTTTTTTAAAGTTGGAAGTTTGGCCTTCAATATCTCCGTAGCCATAAGGTTCCCAGGTATGGTCTAGTTAAAAAAAAATGACCACAATGACGGGAAAAACAAGTGACTGTCGGCTTCGTTAAGCGTCTTTTTACACCCGTCATTGGTTACTTTATTCATTAAAACAGTTTCGCTCACTAGTTCCGGGATGACAAGTGACAAAGTTTTTTGTTCCGATTTTAATTTTAATTACGCAATGTTTTTATAAGTGAATTTATTTTTACTGCTGTAAACTCTATTAACAAATTGTAATGGCGTATTGATTTTTTGCGTAATACCGGAGTTCTTGCGTAATTTGAGATTTTGAGAAAGGCTTGTGATCAGAGCTTTAATTTTTAATTAAAATGTGGTTTTCTGAAAATAATTCTAGAACACGTGAACTGTGTTTGCGACTTAGTGACTAGAAAGTCTGAGCTTATATGTGCTAATCGGATTACCGTTGCTCGATTAGTATGCGAAGGCACGATGTCAATTCGATTTTATAAGTTACTAATTTGCTTCATTAACACGGTGTCTTGATTAGCATGAGGAGTTGAAAGTAATAATTATGCTTAATTACTATAGAGACATCCAATAAAAATATGGATAAACTTATGATTATCAATAATTACGGTTAAAATTCTCTACTGTTTGGTTGCTGTTGGTATTTGGTAGGCCCGTTATCTGCCTTGACCATTTACCAACTGATTTGCAAATCCATTTACAATTTTTTTTAGTCTTTATATTCGGTAACTTTGTTAGGTTACAAAAATATATCGATCACAGCGCATCACTTATTTTCACTCAACTGTGACCACGGAGTCACGGAGTTGCAAGCAAACAAAAAGTGTTCTAAATCCATTCCTTTTTTCAAAAATCCAACTTTAATAACGTGTAGCAACTCCAATTTTAAAATTTTGGTCTCGGTGCGTTCGGATTAGAAGCAGAGCGAGTCATTGCATTCCTTTCTATGAGGAATATCGTTCTTTTTTTTTTACATTTTTGGGCCGTCTTCGGCCAGGATTCGTCTTGGTGTACAAGTGTTTCTGAAGGTGCGTTGATTGCGTTATCGATACAGGATGTTTCTAGCTGGCCAGTATTAAGTTTCTATTCACCTATGACCTTTTTGTAGAGAGGAATTTATTGATTAAGATACAACGATAGCGTTAAATTTTTCATGATCGTATTACGGCAAACGCTTGATTTTGTGTAGTGTTCGCAAGCATTGTTGCTTGAGTGGAAAAATCGGATTTAGCCAATAACAAAAGTAGGTTTTCTACGTTTGCCATTTATAGCGCTTAAGCTTCGTTTGGCATGTGGCGAAAATCGGTACTAATGACGCCATTTTCTTTTGTCAATACAAAGTCAAATTAGCTAGCGAAACTTCACAGACGTGATGAATATCGATATCTCAACATGACAAATCTAATGAAAACATATTTTCTCAACTCATACTTCAAGTAACACAACATCCAGTTGTACCGCAAAGAACATCAAATACGTTTTGTTTTTATTTTATCGTGTTTAGATAACGATACCCATCACGTCTGCAGAGTTTTGCTGGCTAATTTAATTTGATCTTGTATAAACCTTTACCAACTTCGCCCCCCCTGTCAACGTCAATCAATCAATCGTCAATCGCCAGAACATCCTTGCAACAGTGCATCATGAGTCTTGTCACTTTGCCATTATACAGGTCTGCTACATCCGTTCTCAAAGTAAATCACTTTAATTCATATAACCCATAAACCTAATCTTAACTACTAGTTACTAAATTGTTATAATAAAGTTTCCCGTTAATGCTATAAATTATCAATTAGACATTCTGGCCGTAATGTGGGTCCTGCACCTTATCTAGATGAGCATCTTAATCGATTGGCCGTATTCGTCGGTACACTCGCCTTGGAAGAAAGTTTAGTTACTGGTGTTTTGTTCTGCACGAGGGATTTTGTGTACCTAGATTATTTTCTAATGTTATATAGGCACTTTTGTTTTTGCTGTGTTTAGAAAACATATTTTTCGAACGAACAATCGCAATCATGCATAGAAGATAAAATAGAAATTGCTGGCTTTTTAAGTTTTGAAGTCTCATTTGTATTACAGCTTATCTAACTGGCCAGTTTTCTGAAACTTCGAACATCTAGGCTGCTATAATAATCAACCATTTAGAGTCACTTCTGAATTGTCAAAGGAGTCGGTCATTCAGAAAGATGAAGCTAGTTGCCCATTCCAAAGCGAAGTAGGTTTCTATGGAGAAGAACGGGCGTGAAACTTCATGGACTCTCTTTTAAATTATATTAATTACATAATTAATGTTGAATTTATAATTATATGCAAGAACGATGTAAAAAGACGTGCACGTTAAAAGCGTAATCAAATCATCACTTTCCTTTACATAAGTTTATCCTAGCTTCTAAAAGATTTCACACTACCAGCTAGATAATAATCAACCGCACATTTTCCACATTCCAAAACCTCGCGACAAAGCAAGCGCCTTTATCTATCCAACTTTTATCATAATGCCCAAACTCGGACCTCCTGTATAAGGCCTTACATCCTGGCTGCGAGGTATCCTTTGATCTGTTAGATAATTACACCATTGTGATACGATCCGCTACGCCGGAGTTTGGTTCGAGGAGTCCCCATTATCGGCCGGGAAGGTGGAGAACATTCTTGATTATATCTGGTGTTTTATGATGGTTCAACACGAAGGAGTTGGTGTCGGAAGTTTTATGGAGTTGGACAATCTTTTGTTACGACGCTTTGTCTGGATTGTTGAAAATCTATTAATTTTTTGTTGAAATGAATGATGGTCCATTAACGTTACTAATTAGGTCTAAAGTGTCGTGTTCCGTTCGACTTTTTTGCTAAAATAATGGTGCTTAATAGTGTCTGTAAATGCTAAATGAAATATTGAGATCCACATCTAATAGATCTCCATTGAACGTTTCATCTTCATCAGCTCTTCCCTTGCTTGATGACAGATGAGAGAAGAGAATAGAAGAGAGAAGAGACAGATGCTTCCACCACAGTAAATTCTATGCGTCTATTTATCCGTAGAACATTAGAAATTCATGCTCTTAAAAATAGGGGACGAAGGAATATCTTTGGCACACCTCGCATCACTGACACCCTTTTCTCGATGCATATATTGAACTTTACCAAAACCTTTGTAAATATAAATCCTCTACGCATATTCCACAATGCAAGTAACGCATTACTCCTACATAAAACAAATAACTCTCCAGACATAACTCGGCCGTGTGGTCGCCGTCCTATCGTTGCTGCGTGCGCGTCGCTTTTTATTTGCTCTGTCCTTTTAGGGAACCCATTCAACGAGAACAGGATTTAAGAATGAATTGCTTTTTGTTTTTACGGTACTTAACAGATGTTTTTTTGTTTGGATTTTTGTTGATTATTTTTAGATTTGGAGAAAAAAGTGTGATTAGCTTTTGATGTTATTGATTTGAAGGAATCAGTGCTTAAAGTCGAAAGATTTTTGACAAAAGAAAAAGTTTTTGCCCAACTTTTCAATGTAGGTTACAACATTACTAGCTTCAGCCCGAGGCTTCGCCGCTTCCCCAGGGTCCAAAGTATCCCCGTACCAAATTTCATCAAAATTGATCCAGCCGTTTCAAAGATTAGCCGGTGCAAACAGATAAACAGACAAAAAAAATGTAATTTTGTTATAAGTACCGTATATACTTGCATATACATTTAGTAAAAAGCTGTTATTTTGACATTACAAACAGTTTTATTTATTTATTTGTATAGATAGTGATAGTGAAAGAAACTTCACAAATGTTGTTGTTTTTTTTAAGTACGGCCTTTGAAATCTCGGCTGCCATTTATCATTCATGGTTTTTTGACAGATTACCATCAGTTTCAACATCCTTATTTGTTGATGTCAACAGTTGACCCAAATTATGCCATATTTTTAGATCCATATCGTTCAGTTCAGAGTTTATTTTGTCGTATATTTATGAGCAAGCGACGAGAAACACATTGCAGTACGATTTCTATCATCGAAGAGATCTGCGTATTTTGTTAGAAAAACAGCAGTAGAACTTTTCCTAAAAATAAATACATTAACCCTATAAGCAAAAAAACTTTTTTTTTCTACACAACTCAATAAAACTCTACAGCTCTAAAGCTTACCCTATTTATGAAACAACAAAAACCTAGAAGATAAATAAATAAATATCATATTATTCTTGTTAAAGGAATGCAATTTCAACTTACCATTGTTTCTACTAGATTTCTATTAATTCTATTATCTCACTCACCATACCGCTACGTCAAATGATTGATATCTTAAACTATTCAATTTACTTCAAAATAATTACCGTTATATTCTCTTGTTATAATTTAGGCGATTTTCACTTTATATCGATAAGCGTTATATCACATCCCTTTCTCCTGTCAGTACAACACCATTGTTGGAGCGTTTTTGCCAAAACTTTTATCGAATAACAAGTACCTCATTAGCTTATCTTAGTACTGGATGAAAGTAACACCGTAACACTATGGTGATCTGATAACCTTTTAGATAAGCAGTCTGTAAGTTAGGAGCTAAAGCGTTAGACATTTGTTCGGGTCTAAAAAGCATTCAAAATCAATGAATTAACAATCTATAACAATAGAATAGACCAAAACTATGCGTTTTCCGATTAATTCTAAAATCAGGAAAAGTAAGAAGGTATCGAAATGATGGGGCACTTCCCTATTTTAGGTATTGTTTTAATGAAAAATTGTCTTTACCTCATCGTCATCTGCCTAGATATTTCCCAACTATGTTGGGGTCTGCTTCCAATTTAACCAGACGCAGCTAAATATCAGTATTCGACATGGAGTGACTCTATCTGACCTTTCGTTACCAGAAAAGTGAATAATGACCGATACGAATTATTCCACAAAAGAATAACCGTGGACCGATTGTTGCTTACGAATGAATTTTTATTTTTAAGCACAAGCAGAATTATCTTGTGCTTAAAAATATGTCGATTTGATTTGTTTCGAGTCGCCTTCATTAATTTCCATTGATTGAATAGCGCCATTGGACCCAAGACTAATTATTCTATGATTTGTCAAGCTTTCCGAAGGTTCCGAGAACGTTTTAAGATCCGCCCAATCCAAGAAAAACTCTCTGAAGCCCCGAAGAACACATGACTAAGCAAGTCCTCTACATGAATTCAGGGGGTCTACTCCGAAGTGCAAAGTGCGAATGTTCGGATCGGACCGACACAATACATGGCCGAACCGAATATTATTGAAAAATGCGAAAAAAGTTCGGATCGGCTCAGTTGAGTCGAGACCAGTCAATATTCGAAAGGATACATATAATATATATGGATTAGGAAGGAGGACTGTAGGATCGGGACCGACCGAACCAAATAGTAACTTCGTAGCAGGAAACGGCCGAACATAAAAAGCGAGCTAGACTCCTTTCCACGGTTATGAATGTTATGATTCGTAACCTTTGATCCAAAACCAACAAAGAGTAAAAAATAGTACTCCTTACTTTCCTCTTCATAACTTGAACCACAAAGTAACACCAGAGGTCAGGGTTAACAAAACACTCTTAATAAAATCACCGTCCATTGTCTGCGCCCATGAGAACCCTTGATCACCAACTAGGGTTGCCAACCCTACTATATTAAAGGCCTAAATATTATCATCATCTGCCTAACCTTTTCTCTACCATGTTAGGGTTGGCTTCCAGTCTCACCGGATGCAGCTGAATACCAGTATTTTACATGGAGCGACTGCCTATCTGACCTCCACAACCCAGTTACTGGGTAACACGATACCAATTGGTAAGACTTGTTATCAACACTTTTGGGCTTCTGTCAACCCGTAACGGCTGTCTAAGACCCACGAATGACAGCCAGGACCGACGGCTTAGCGTGCTATCCGAGGCACGGAGGGGTCTTGATATGTGAAGATAGTCACCCATCCACGGACCTACCGCGGCAAGCGTAGCTTGACCTGATCGATCCACCCGTGCGGCTGTTATTACTTAGCCGAACGATTAGTGTAGAAACATTTTAAAAAAACCAGCGCTGGGACTGTCTCGTATAGGGTCTTAGCATTATGGTGAGCGATGGCCGTTTTGCGTGGAATTGACGCATGTTTTCCTCCCAACTTGTTATATTTTTTGTTTGTGTTCTTTTTATGCGTCATGTTTACCGCAAATAAACGTATTTTCTTTCTTTGCTTCTAAAAACAAGAAAACCTGTTAATACAGGCTCAAAGTAACAAAAAGTATGCATTTAAGAAATCAAATATTTTTCAAACATCCATACTGTATTTATTTTTACGCCATCTACTATATTATTCTTACCAGCAATGGCTTGGAAAATACTTTACTTGATATAAAAAACTTGGCAACCCTATCACCATCAGAACATGACTTATCAAAACTCTTAACACCGACATTTTACATCCAAGTAAACATAACATATTATAATTAAGTGAAATTGTACTTGATAGCTCACTTAGATAGAAGAAACAAAATTAAACAAAGCATTGTAATAATGATAGATGTGGTTTGGATGTTTATCTAATGATGATCATCCGTGTGAAGAAAGTAGCTAGATTGTGCGTCGGGTTTTTTCTCAGGAGTCAAAAGATGTTTAAATGATATTTACAGGAAGCCTTTCCTAATTCTTTGGGCTAATGACTACACAACATGTATCAGAAAGATGTCGTCAAAAAGGGTGTGGTACGGGCCATCAAACTGAACAACTGTCTCTATAGGTTCAACGCTATTCCCCACGCCCCTGTGCCAGCCTCACCCAGGTTCTACCCGCGATGGTAACAATGTCGCGATGCAAACTTCAATAGTTCGACCCAAATGGTTGGTTGGGGAGGACTGATTATTTTCCTGAATTTTTCAACTAAAGGCCAAATGCCGTCCCTCCTCTCCTCCTGTCTTTACTTATCCTTATTTATTCCGGATCGGTGCAGTGTCATCTTGGAGTACACTTCTTTCCTAGCTAAATCGTCCACCATCTTTTTCTGTATCAACGTCTTCGTCATAACTGTTTATAATGTCAATAATAATTTCAGGCTTTTACATGTAAACATGATGGTAAATGTGAATGTCATCTTTCCAAAAATACCCTGGTAATTAATGAAGCTCCTGACCTTTAAGAAAGAGAATCCACCTGCCTCAGGCATTCATTACATCAATAGAATTTACGAGTACCTATTTCAATCTCATGACCACCTTAATTTCATTCCGAAGTACACACCTCATTACGTATGCTTGCTCAATGAATAAAAAAAAGCCTGCCTGCATTTCGGACTTTCATTAAGCAAATAATTTCCTATATAGTTATTAAAATTAATGTACATTTAAATCTATGCTTTAATTACTTACCTAAGGGAAAGTAATACCCTCAAGAGTTTGTTTTTTTCCACATTGTTTAAAAGAATTAGAATATGTTTCGCACGGAGCGATCGTGATAACATATTTACTTTCGTTTCGTTTAAATTAAATAACTCATTCATCTTTAATCTGTCAGAACCCATCTTTACTTTTACCCGCTTGTTAATCATATAACCATTAGAAATTTCGTGTAACGTTGATTACTTGAAAGTGTGTGCAAAGCTTATAGTCATGTGGTCCCAGGCTGGGAATGGACCACCCAGTGTGAAACGACAATGGAGCTTCTGTATCTGCGGAAGTTATACATAATTATACATATAATAGCATAGGCAACTGGAGAACACCGCTGTTCTTTCAGCAAAGTGAGTTTGTGACGATATCATCAGCTAAAAAAGATTTAGAAATGTTCCTATCATGCTCTGTCAATCTAGTCCGGTGTTTCAAACACTTTAGAGAAAACTTTCTGGGATTATAGCACATGAGTTCCTTTTGTTTTGTGGGTAACAGACACAATCGAAACCAAATCAAACGTTAAACTTTAGATATAGCTGCTTCTTCTATAAAAACAATATTTATTGTATTTACGTTTTTATATTTCCATTGATTTAGGTGCAGCAAATTCGATTCATTTGCGTCTCCTGGATCTATTTTAGCATCTTGCGTCATGTTTCGAAGTTGAATTTATTAGACTCATTGGATCATCAACAACTTGATTTCTAGTTTTTCTTAGGTCATAACAGGTCAGACGTCAAACGTCACTTACTATTATTTATCCATGGCTGGATGCTGTTCATCTTCCTGATGCAATCTTTCTTCAGATGTCAAAGTGTACCTAATTAGTTGACCTATCACGTGCTTGTATTATGTTAGCTTTAACCATTTCCCTTTCCTGACCTTTGGGGGTAATGAGCAGACTCTTTTCTTTAGATCTGACATCTGTTGGGGAAGAATGTTGAAACTTTGAAAGCAAGAACAATGCTATCTCTAGATGGTCTAGACTTAGGTTAGGTTCTAAGGGTCAAGATAGTTATTATATCTTATCATTCCTTTGGTAGGGTAAGATAACCTGTCGTATTAGCTTTGTTTAGTTTGACTTTTTACTATCTTCCCACATTTCAAAGTCTCTTTTCTTTAATTGTTTTGCTGTCTCCAAGATTTGTTGTCATTTCTGGATTTCTTAGGATTCTGATATTAACTGAGAATACGCGTACGAGTGTGGATTCTAACGAAATCTTACGCATAACTGTTCGACGAATACGCAATATATCAAATGAGATCAAGATGTGCTTCTTATTGAATTGGTTATAGACTTAAATCTAAAGACTGTCACTGATCCAAATTCTATTTACTTGGAATATCAACCAACTACCAATCATTTTGCATCCTATCATTAGTTTTACTAGATCTTTCTCTGCCATCTAGGCCGCTAAACAATATACTGGCTGTCGATAGAAACACGGCAAATTCAACAAAATTAATATTCTCCGTACATGAGACAGCTCAGGGTATTATCTTAGAGTCATAAATTTAAGCTATAATGCGTTTACCGTTAGAACAGTAGACGGATCAAATTGGTGTACATTGTGGAAGTCAGTTTGACCCATAGCATGCGGTTTATAGGTTAGCAGTAGAAAGTAAACGCCATGTTTACTTACAGTATTGGAAAAAGTTTTCGACAATATTTTTTTCACCAACGGTATGTCGTCAATAAACTTGTTAAGTGGTTGTATATAAATAAGTGTTGGTTCTGTTTTGCTGTTATTTGAGTTGTTCTAGCGGACATCCGGTTATTAATTGGTATTCAAACATTTAATATAACCAAGGCTATTAAGTAAGGCGTCTGTTCGGGGTTCAAGTTCACTGTCATCGTTTATATCACTAACGTAGCTGTTGTGCAACCACTTATTTCCATGATTAGTATGGTGATGGCGACGATTAAAGTCTATGGTGTTATATGGGAGTGCTAAATACTATTCCTATGGAAAAAAACCAACCAGAGGGCCTACCTAAGGTATGGAATCAACGATATGGAAAAGTCCAAAATGTATGGGACTGACAAAAGCGGCTGAAATGCTTATGTCAATCCCGTTGAAAGTCGTTATAGAAATACATATCGCTATGAAAGATTATTACCTGACTACTATATCATGCGCCCCAGTATAATGTTCCTTAGTTGGTATCCTATCATTTATAAGTGAGCAAAATATTGTTAGCGGTCCTAGAAATCGCCAAGATTTCTAGGAACTTTTCCGCAGTTTATTAGAGTCAAAACTCAGCAGCTTTTCCTCCTCCTATATAGGGAACCGACCAGCAACCCCAAAATTGTTCACAACACACCATTTTAGAACAACAGCTAACTAGCCTACGGGCGCGTGTCGCAGCGATTTGTCGTGTAAATCCGCAAATTGGTGTGAAACTGTCAAGGAAAATTGCGACTTTCCAATCGTGCTGTTGTCGGGCGCCCTTGGTGGCGTACAGTGCAAACAATCGATCGTTTCGAGAAAGTATTTAGGCTATGTTATGTGATAAGGGCTCGGCTTAAGGCATGCTCTTTTTTCGTGTACACAGTTGTTTATATTGAGCGCTACCGGTATACAGTTTCGTGTTTTCACTTTCGTTTTTGAGTCCGTCTGTTTGCTTAGTATGTTATGCTGATTCTGTATGGTATTTAATATTAAGGAGTTTGTTTTGAAAGTCTTGTGGACAAGTAAACTTGAAAATGCATTCTTGAGGTATGAGAAAGTTATTGTTCACTTTACGTGGGAGTGTTTCCCGAAAACTGCATTCTGCATTAACCATTTAAACAGTTTTTGTAGTATGGCTACAAAAAAATATGAAGAATGCATAATTTTTGTCATAATGTCAGTAAATGATGCACTGTTTAGAAAAACACTTTAGGTAATGCATCTAAATTGGAAGCCACTCCCAACGGGGTATTTGCGTAACACACCATCAGAAGCCATGGGTTTATTTTTTTTTATTTTACCATTTATGTACACACATATAAATAGACAATGAAAAACTGAACAGAAGAAATAGGTACAGAGGTGATGCTTATTTCATAAGAAATCTCTTCCAGCATACCTTAGATAGGACAATGGATACAGAGATGTAGACAGCGTGTGATAGAGCAAAGGACACAACAAAATGATACAAAGAATTAAAAAAGCAATTCACTTAAAAACTAAACAAAAATTACGAGACTGAACTAACATACATACAAATAAACATACATAAATATATACTTCTAAAATAAATATTACCAGAATGATAATAATTAAATCATACTCAAAATAATAAATATATACACAACTATGATGATGTGGACAGATAGTGTTCTTTCACTCTTCTTTTAAAGGCTGTGGGTTTCATTTTGACAGTTCAACTACATTCATTGCGTTATTTACGTTGATGAACAGACCCATTTTTCGAACATATGGAGCAATGGATTGTCAAAATACTTCAAAATGATTCAGATTGAGATTGATAGTGTGTTACGCAATTATGGTGGTGGTCCACTGATGAGGATCAATTTGTCAAAAATATATTGGCTAAACTAATAGGTGAATCCATAAATCACTCAATCTACAGAATTGCCAACATAAAATAATAACATTTAATAAACCAATTTCACGGTTAAACCAATATCATAAACATACATGGTAGCACCGATTGTCTGCAGTGCGTAAGTTAATTAAAATGTTTTATAACATACGAGTTTTAAGTAAATTACCTTCCGTATTGCTTATTATGTAAGGTGCTCTTCGGAGATTGCAAATTGGATGCGTATGCGTAACTCTACGGCCCTAGATGGTGTTGGGGATATTAACTTAGTTTTTGCGTGCGATGTAACTTGATTTGCTTGTTGTGATTTTGCCAAATGATGAGCGAGAGAAGGCATTTGGTACTAGTAAGAGGACTTTTTTTGAGCTGGATGTGTATATTACAGTCAGGAATTTGAGATAATTTTCAAGTTATGGGAACAACAAACTGAATGTCATACTCAACAAAGTTCAAATTCCATTGCAATCAAACACGTTTTAGGACCTTAGTTGTTACAAATGGTCACTCAAAAATCAACTTTGAATACATTTCACTAGTAGATTATAGATAACTGATTAAGTGGCGATGAAATGTCATCATGTGAGATTATGAACACTGCTTTGGTGGCCAGATATGTAAAAATTTGTGTTGGATTTGAATATGAAAGCCTCGGTTCAGGTTGCTAAGAGGCTCTTGGAGAAATTGATCATCATATATGGCAGCGTTTTTCTACCCACTCCTGAGTGATTCCTGCCTTTTGTGTCACTCTTCCCTGGTATTTGAGTTTCAACCAGCATAGCTATTCACAAACATTCGACCAGCTGCAGTGTCGAAAATTACACATCTTCGATTACCGGACCTGCCTTGCTCCCGATAGCAAATACCTGTCGGAAGAACAGCGGTCAACTCATAATCCGCCTATAATGTTCCCACTGCTGGGACACAGGCCTCCTCTCTGTGAGAGGGAGTGGGCCAGAATCCACCACGCGGGCCCAGTGGGGGTTCGTGGATATCACATGAATTTTTGGTTCTAAGACATGGTTTCCTCACGACATTTTCCTTCATCGTTTTGCGGTCAACTGCGGTATTTGATTTAAACTAAAATAAAATCGGGTTTTAGATTTGTGCAACAGCGTTTAGAAGACTCCTTCGATAACATTTGTGTTCGATTTGGCACGAAAGCGTATCGAATCGTTGTAAATAGCTATGCTGTATATAAAATTTTAATGACGTACTTATCCCTGTCATCCGAAGGATCAAGGGTCAGTATATTTAGTGAGGCGATTATATCATTCACAGGAACTCTAGTGTAATAGTTGGCCGCTGATAATTACCAAGCAACGAGGAAAGGCTTCTAAAGAAAGTTAGTTTAATTCCTTCTTCAGCGGATGCATTCAGTCAACATTGACGGGTTTCCTCAATTTGCTGGTATACCTAATCTTAATTATTCTTAATCGAATAATCTTCAATTCTCATAAGTTCCGATCTTTTAGTTTCTATGTTTATTAGCAATGCGGAACCTGTTGTAGTGATGATCAATCGAAACCCGTTGTACGTGTCTCTTGCAAAGATTTTGTTAAATGTGCATTTTACACAGCAATGCTGTAACCGTATTACGTATTACCCAGTAGCTGGGTTGTGGAGGTCAGATAGGCAGCCGCTCCATGTAAAATACTGGTATTCAGCTGCATCCGGTTAGAATGGAAGGCGACCCCAACATATTTGGGAAAAGACGAGCAGATGATGATGATGACACAGCACTGCTGTTATTTAGCATAACATTGTTGTAAAATTGTGGTTATAGCGACAGACTTAGATAAGATGGTACCTAGCTAGACAAGCGGATTGAGACCAAGTCCTGCCACCAACCAAACCGGGCAAACATTTTTACCTTCGCTGGCAATTGAACCCGGACCACTGGGACTGAGACGGTTAGTTCTCGTGAGAAATTCTGTCATTCTCGTAACTAAAATTTGTAGTTCCTAATTGAAACGTGTTACGAACTGACTGGTACTTACTGATTATATCTGCTTCCTTTGTAAAACATATCGAATCTTGACGTGTCCGGTGAAAGCCTAAATGATTAATAGAATTTTTAAATGTCCTGTACGTGTCCTGTTTTGGTGTTTGCATTATATTTTCAAACTTTAGGAGCTGAAAGTTACTCTAAAAAATTAAAGAGCTGAACAATGACACTAATCTGCATTCGCGATTTATTTGCCAAAAATGTAAACAAATATAAGTTTATGGAAAAATGACTTTAATTCCTACAAAATAAAGATCAGTTTACGCTTCAACTTCAAACATTTTTGTAACTTTTTCAATAGTGCTAGTCACTCTGAAATAAACCTAATTCCCATAAAAGTTAATATTTGTTTAAATTGAAATAACATACATTTGAAACATTAGTTTGAATAGACTTTACATACCAATGACCAAGTCCCAAGTTAATTAAGACTTGAAACTTTAAAAGGTCCTCAAACTACTGTTGTTGGCGGGTGCTGCCCGCGTTTTCAAGTGCTCCTACTTTTTAGTGCCTATTTAGTGTAGCTACTGAAAGTAATTTTTTCTAAGTTCTTCTTTAGTTACTTTAAGTAGTTCTTTTCTAATTAAGTTTTTTTTTTCTTTAATTCCAGGACCGACCGGCAAAGATCAACGCGGCAAAAGAAAACAGAACCGCCAACCAAAATGTGACCACCGAAAGAGTAACCAAAACAACAAGCAACCTTCACACTCATGAGTCCCTCAAGATTACATGATCCAACATATTTATTGTACTTATTAACTTTAGAAAACGAATCTAGTCGCCATAGCACTATTTAAACGAAGCAATTTTAGACTTTATCACTTAGACAATACGGTTGAAGATCGTATTGAAGTACAAAGATTAAGGAATTGATGAGACAGTACAAACAACTCTGGGGCCCTAATGTTGATTTATCAGTAAATTGATTTAATTAGAAGTTCCCCGAGATAAAAACGATCAAGATGTCCACAAGTAAGTAGATTATATTCATATATTTTATTCAATCAATCAACTTATCGCCTGTCGCAGTCCACTGCTGGACATATGCCTCTCCCAGGCAGCGCCATAACACCCTGTCCTCCACCTGCCGCATCCAGTCTGTCCCAGCCTTCTTTAGGTCGTCCATTCCATCTAGCTGGGGGGCGCCCCACACTAAGCTTGCCGATACGCGGCATATTTTATTCATAACTGAAATTTCTTGTACCCTCGACCCACCCCGAAACAAAATTTGTATTCGTTTGTATGGGAATATAGAAAAGTGTTGTTTTTAGACTATTTCAGGCAATTTTTTAAAATTTTCTCTGCGTAAGAACCATCCCCGTACTTCAAGGAATATTCTAAAAAAAGAATTAGCGAAATCGGTTCAGATGTTCTCGAGATTTGCGCGTAGCAACACATTCAGCGATTCATTTTTATATTATAGATACTGATATTCATGTGGCTGCGATGCGTCGTGTGTGGCATATGATAATCCCACTGTAAACAAAATTAAATATAGCTCACAACACATAACTTGGGGTATTCGGACTACTTAGGGGCACATATTATGTTAGAATTTTCTTCGAATATTGTCCTGTTTAAAATCTTGGAAGGAAGATTTTTATTTTAATTTAATTTTTTTTCCTCTCTCCTATCTCACTCATTTTGCTGTGCCTGACAGGGTCCAATTATATGATCTAATTATAAATTTACCACCTCAGAATACCTAAATAATCATTCTCCTGCCCTTATCCCAATTTATTTGTGGGTCGGCGCAACATGTCTTTTTCTTCCATACTCCTCTATTAGCCGCCATCTCGACAGTCACCCCCTTTCTAATCATATCATCATTCACACAGTCCATAATCCATCGTTTCTTTGGTCTTCCCCTACTCTTATAGCCATCGACGTTCATACTCAAAACTTTCCTCACGACATTTTCCTCATTCCTCCGTAACACATGCCCATACCATGACAACTGGTTTCCACACAACTTTTCAGTTACCGGTGCCACTTTCAGACTTCCTCTTATATACTCATTTCTTATTCTATCCATTCGTGTAACACCACACATCCCTCTCAGCATTCTCATCTCAGCTGCATGCAATTGCTTTTCATTCATCCCTTTTTGTGGCCGTGGAATGCAATGAAAGTCGATTAGAAATGTGACATGTCGATCTTAACCAATGGCGTAGTCCAACTGTTCATTTCCCCTTATCCAAGGGGTACCAACAAAAAGAGAGCAATCAGGGTAGCCAACATGAGGTAACTCAATAAGCGCTTTTGTCCTCAAACACTGAGATAGGTTTCATAATCACCGTCACCCTTCTGCCCTTACGTAACATACATAATCAGCCTTTAATGTTCCCACTGCTGGGACACAGGCCTCTTCTCTTCGAGAGGGAGTGGGCTGTAATCCACCGTGCGGGCCCAGTGCCGGTTGGTAGATGTCACATGTCTTCGAATGTTTGGTTCTAAGACATGCCGGTTTCCAAAGAAAAATACAAGATTATAATCCAAGTAATGTTTTAATTTCCAGGTTTCGAACACTCTTCAATGAAGAGTAGCTTCTCGTTGTCATCGTTGAGGAGCGCGCCCGCGCCGCCTGGCGGCCGCTGCGACCAACTAGAGCGGCCATACCATAGTCTTACTAAAAAGAGGTACGGTATTATTTATTGGATACTAGCACCAAAAATAAATTCAAGATGCATGTGAAAATCTTTTGCCATTAGTCTATAAAGGAGAGTACTGAAAACATGGCCCGTCATGAAAATATAGGTGATGAGTTCTTCCAAAAAAAACTGCCTTCTGTCCTCCCTTGGGTAAAAAGGGTCCAGCAGCACTAAGGTTGCCTGGAAGAGATCGCAGATAGCGACAAGGCCGCCCATTGTTGCCGCATGTTTTGTAGTAATAATCACATTTTTTTTTCTATGTATATCTGGTATACAATAAAGTATATACAGAGGGGCGATTAGGTTATCACATTAAATAGTACAGCGGTCATTAAAAGTTGTTAAAAGTCTGTTAAAATAATAAAATTTAAATTTTACTAAAAATAGAAAAAAAAAACAAATAAAATAATTAGCGTAAAATTTGTCATGAAATAAACCATCCTTGATAATAAGTCACTAGACATGCGTGAGGCAATGGTATCATGAATTCAACACAAACTTTTTGTTATTGTTACTAAGTTAACACAAATTAAGTTTAATGTTGTTAGGTAAATACTGAAACGAAAAAAAGGTCCCACGACTAATATGTTAATTGTTATTAATTCTTTTACTTGTGTATGTTTAATATACGTTATGTAGAATAGTGGTTTCAATTCATGTGATAACCTAATCGCCACACTGTATAAATATAAATAGATAAATTAAATATAATGATTGCAATATTGTCCTGCGTAAGCAACAGGTTGGGAATTAAAAACAAATGTACGGACGGGTGCATTAATTGCTTACCCCCTGTTAAAAATCCAAGAATGCCAATTAATCCAACAATCAGTACATTTCTGATATAAAACACAGCAAATTCACAACATGACCGAGGGCAGGGATCCAGTGACTACCACAACATAAAGCTATTTTATAGTCTACTGCGTTCGCGCTGCAGTAAACGGAGCTTGTTGCGCATGACCTAACTAGAATTAATTACTACAGCTAACTAAGTACACTCGATTTATTTTCTTATTGCCATGAACGTAAACAAGCGGGGTTATTGTCATTGAACTTTGTGGTATAAACAAGTTCACAGTTTTCATTTAATTTAGTTACTTTCACTGCTGTTGCTGTTGGTACTAGCAATAGCGCAATTATGCCGTGTGGTGTATGTTTAATGTTTGGTCCTTCTTAACTAAGAATGGGCCTCTTTTTAGCAAGAAGAGGCAATCAAGCTAACTTATCGTGGGAATCAGTCTTAGCGCACTTCCTGCTTCCTTCTTAAATTAAGACATAAACAAATACCTACTTGCTTAAAGCGTTAAGTTTATGAGATTCGGTTCTTATTTTAGTACATATAGTTTTAGAAAAGAAACCACAAATCTTTCAGAAGATACGAGTACCTAATTAAAACATAACTAGCGAAATGTGATGGGTACACCCCGGCCCAAACCTTTGAGGAAATAGGCGTGATATTATGTTTATCATAATAAGTAACCTTGATTTTAAATTTTGCTTTCCAGGAAGGAGCCATGTCGCGAGGCCTGGCGTCGCAGCTGGGGTTCTGCAGCGAGCGGCGGCAGCGCCGGCGACGACCTGTGGCCCTTGCTACAACACCACTACGACTATATCATGGACAACCAGATCATCGATAGTTGCAAGGTAACACAACTGTTTCTATGATACTTTTGTGAGAACCCGTTCAAGTCTGAGGAAATCTGTTGTCTCATCACGTTGGCAGTGTAGGACAGATTTCAATATCGGGTGGCAGGGATATCACACATCACACATCACATCTACCAACCCGCACTTGGCCCGCGTCCCAACAGCGCGCGTCGTGGCGCGTCGAGACCTGTGTCCCAGGAGTGGGAACGTTATACTTAGGCTCAACTCACACCAAAAGAGCGTCGAAGCGGAGCGCAGTTTCAGTGTCATATGAATTTTAACTTTATTTTCATTACTATAATACTTATTATCGCAACCACTCGGTAGAGAAGGCAATTCCCCGGAATTCCTGCGGCGCCGCGGGCATCCGCGCGACTCGTTCGAGTTTCTCATGCGATAATAAGTATTATGTTAATGATAATAAAGTTAAAATTCATATGAAACTGAAACTGCGCTCCGCTTCGCTGCCCTTCGCCGCTCTTTCGGTGTGAGTTGACCCTTAGGCTCATTATGAAGGGATGTCGACGCGCAAACTGTAAACATGAATTCAGTACATGATTCTAGACCGTAGCGAAGAATTTTTACGTCTGTTATCAAAACAGACTGTGCGTCGATGTACCTGCCACCCCCACCCTACATACCATCATACTCCAACAACAGCCAGTCAAATATCGCGAAAAGAGATTTGTCAGTGTGAAATTATTATTGATTATTATTGAAGAATTATTTCTTCATTATTTAAACCAATAAATAGCTGACGCTAGTTGTTGTTGTAGTAGTTGCTGAGATATTCCCCCAGCCGCTCTGAGTGGCTGTCCACTGGGAGCGGCTGGGGGAATATCTCGGCAGTGCCCAGCACTTGACTAGTATTGTCAGTTAGTATTATTTTCTATTCCTCAATTCCAGGAAGCGAACGGTGAGCTCCTCCTCCACAGTTCCTCCCTCCACGGCTGTCCCCGCCTGCTGAACCCGACCTCCGGCTTTAACCGCCAGTGGTCGCTCAGCCAGCTGGTCGCGGAGTTCAACGAGCTGTGCCAGTGGCTCACACACGTGCAGGAGGAGATTTATTCTAGTCCCGAAAACTTGTCCAGCAGGAAATTGAGGATGGTGAGTTACAATAATACTATAATATAATTCGTTAAATTATTTGCATATATATTCCACGAAAATCTATTACAAGGTGTAATTGAAGTAACTGAAAAACTTTCAAGGGGTCGTTGTACTCATCATTACGAAAAACTTTTACTAGGGGAACAAACCAGAAATCGCGAAAAAAATATTTGTTCTCCATACATTTTTATAACCGATATCTGGATAATTTTATCTCAACCACATTCGTCATTTGTTCCTTGGCGAAACCAACGGGCTGTTCTTGACCGCCAGATGCCAATAAAACTCAACCTCAAAGACTTTCCCAATTTTCTTATTTACCTACTAAAGTTTATCGAATTTGGCAAAGTAGATTGCTATACGGTTGCTCATTTCACCCTTATCGGCCATATCCTAAATGTAAGTGCTCACACACACGTGCGGCACGTGAGAAACAGTAGAGGCAACTGTAGCCGCCGGACACGCGTCGACAGCAGCCGTGAGTCATCATCATCAGCCTATAGCAGTTAGCAGCAGGCAGGCAGGCGGGTTAGCAGGTAGCAGCTGGACATAGGCCTCTTCTAGTGCACGCCATTCAACTCGATTTTCGGCAATTCTCATCCAGCTGCTACCAGCCATCCTGCGAAGATCGTTGGTCCACCTAGCCTGAGGGCGTCTCACCTTACGTTTACCGATTCGCGGTCTCCACTCAAGAACACGTCTACCTCAACGGTCATCGGTTCTACGGCTAATATTGTCGGCCCATTGCCACTTCAGCTTGCTTATTCTGTAAGCTATGTCGACAACTTTGGTTCTGAGCAGGGAGTACGATGCTCAATTATACCAGGGGCACGTTGTCGACGACATTCATAGACGTGTCGGCGGGTGCAGTTGCCTCTGCTGTAGACGCATAGGTACCGCTCGTGTATATGAGCACTAAGGCAACACTTAGATCATGCAGAGAATTTACCGTTTGTATTGTTTACAGAGTCGTATGTCGGAGTTGGTGTCAGTAGAACCGCGCCGCGCCAAGTTCATCGAGCAGGCCACCGCTATACTCGAACGTATACCTGAAGCCAGTGCTGAAGTAAGTAGCAACACGATGTGATTCAGTTAGCAAGGTAACGCTAAATGCAGCATGGAAACTCAGGGCTATGACAACCACTGTGTTGAGCACAACTTACGTACATACTGGAGCTGTAAAGCTGACAGGGCAGCAGAGCGGGCCAAGCTGCAGACGCGTGTGCGGTATTTCTGAATTTATCACAAATCTTGCCCCTGTTTGGGCATCGCTGAGCTGTAAATCATGCGAGAGAGTTTAAAAGTAGATTTATGTTGCTATAGGCTCCCCATGAACTAAGAATTGTTGCCCATATTTTACAGTCTTTGGTTGCTGCAGGAGTTTCAACGTCATGATTCACGATTCATATTTAATATTTATAAGCTTTTTTTTATTGTTTTCTCAGGTGACGTGGCGAATAGAACATTTGAATGTGAAGTGGGAAGGTCTCCGGCTGCTACTTAGTCCTGAGCAGCAGCATCGCGAGGGAGACAGTTCTGACACAGTTGGTTAGTATCCCCCTACATAAAATATTGTTTAGCATTAAGCTTGGTAATGGTGGAATAAAAAAATGTTAGCAGTTTCGTGGGTTACCGCATAATGTTGTTTTTCAACTCATTAGCAGCGCCATCTATGAGTAAGGTACTACAATCAATATAAATATCCTTAGTGTCCGCTAGATGGCGTTGTTACTACGAAATTTGATTTTAAATAGAACAGAGATGGCGTTTTATCATTTCGATGTTTTGGAACTTTTTTAAGGGTTGAAAATAAATTTGCTTTGCAACTAAACATAGATATGAATTTTATTACGGTTCAATACCGCCAGCCATCCGGATTCACGTTGCAATTCAGAATTAGCGAGGGAGTCGATTTTTTCCGAAGCTGGAGATCCATGATACAGACGTAGGGTATCTTTAAACTGCTAACCTAAACACATACTTCTTGTCCGTCAGACACCGCTCACGAATTAAGATGCCTCCGTCGTTGGCTGCACTGCATGGAGGGTCGACTGCCACCGCCGTCGTTAGCAGCTGCAAGAGGAGCTCCCTACCACGAGCTACTAAGGAAACTCAGTGAACATAAGGTAAGAATAGTTTTAATCAATATTGTTTTATACCAGTGTGAATAAGTTACCATGATAGCTGTAAAGCTTCTTGTGGAAAAGGTTCAATGATTGTCCGTACAACTTATTGGTAAAAGCCGCTCGTGTATTCGAGCACTGACTCAAATATGTACACAAGCAACACGTTATCGACGGCAGCTACTGGTACGTCGACGGCTGCAGTTGCCTCACCGTTGACGCGTATCTCTCATATTTATACACACGAGTGGAACTACTTGCCTGAGTTTTCCGGATAGCTATAGTAACCATGTAGGCCATTATTTACAATTTAACATTACCTTACAAACTTCATTAGGTATACTGTTACTTACAACTACTGGAAGGTTACCTAAACCTTTTCAGGTGTCGAGGGACTAGGTAACTACTAAAAACGTTAATACTACCTACTTTAAAGGGGAATATTTGTAGTAGCTTATCAGGTGAGATATTTGTGCAACGTGACCCATGAAAAAGTCCGGGATGTGCTACCAATATTTATTTCTAACACCGTCTAGCAAAAACTTAAGATGAGGGGCAATTCTCGTAATTTTAAGAACGTTTACAGTCAGAAGGCCAATTCTCGTAATTTAAAACGTTCGAAATCTAGTCGCAGTCTCATCTCGGCGACAAACAAATGTCAAAAACATGAAAAAATGTAGGGAAATTAGAGGTATTTTTGACAGATTGAGACTGAGATCACACTGTGAATGTTTTTAAAATTACGAGAATTGCCCCTCTGATCTCAGTCTCAATCTGTCAAAAATACCTCTAATTTCTTCACTTTTGTGACAAGTTTTTGATACGTCATGTTTGTCGCCGAGATGAGACTGCGACTAGATTTCGAACGTTTTAAATTACAAGAATTGACCTTCTGATCTGAGAATGGATCGATATACGAAATAATAATAAAGAACTGGTTACGATAGTTCCACATGACGGGAACCTCGTGAAAGCTGAGAAAGAGAAACTAATCAAATATCTCGACTTAGCACACGAGGTTGTTGACATGTGGAATGCGAGCTCGGCTGTCATTGTGCCGATTGGCGTATCAGCCAATGGCTGATGACCGCAAGCGTTGATCAACATCTCTCGAGGCTCTCGTTAGGCTGTTGGATCAAGGGCCTGATTCAGAAGGTGTTGCGCTCCTCGATACGACTAGCGAGGTTCTTGTCTCTGGGAGCCCTAACCACCGGGAGCTTCCAAGCAACCGGTTGTTAGGGCTGCTCCCGACACCAGCAGGTCACTATATATTATGATTTGTTTTTTATCCTTATATTATTTAAAATGTATAAGATAATTAAATAAATAAACGAAATAATAAAGAACTAGTTATGATAATATCCGAATATAACACTTAGCACGTAACTTTAAAATCGTGTTAAACAAGGATAAGTATTGCAGCATTCAGAGCTTATTTATATGCTCTGAATGATGATAAATTTAATAAAATTGTCAATAAGGATGTTTTGTATGCAACTTGTTAATAAATACTCGGTACCTACTGGGAATAATTGCCAACCTCAGGCGCATATGTTAGCATAATCAGCCTATAATGTTCCCACTGCTGGGACACAGGCCTCCTCTCTGTGGGGAGAGGGAGTGGGCCGTAATCCACCATGCGGGCCCAGTGCGGGTTGGTAGATGTCACATGTCTTCGAATTTTTGGTTCTAGGACAAGTCGGTTTCCTCACGATGTTTTCCTTCACCGTTTTGAGAGCAGTGGTGATGTAATAATTTACACAACGTAAAGCGCCTGACGGGGCTCAAACCTACGACCTACAACTTGTAAGGCGCTTCCGTTACCACTGGGCCACCACTGCCCAGAGGTATACTTACAATACGTCATTCGCCAGTTATATTTAAGTCCAGTGTAATATCAAGACTACTGCCATTAAAATAAAAAATAAATGTAGGAAATAATTATGAGGTTTATAAGGTGTGTGCAGTTATAGCGAAAAATCTTAAAATTAGAAAATACGTTTGACGTTCCGATGATTTATAAAAAACCGGCCAAGTGGGAGTCGGACTTGTGCACGAAGGGTTCCGTACCATTATCTATAAAAATTACGGTTGTTATATGGGAGCCCTCCTTAAATATTTATTTTATTTTAATTTTATTATTTATTATTAAAGTAAAAATACAACTGAGTATTTTGTGAATATTTCAAGTGCCTACCTGTTGCCATTAGTCATATCGAGCAAAAAAGGGCAAAAAATCACGTTTGTTGTATGGAAGACCCCTTGAATATTTATTTTATTTTGTTTTTAGTATTTTTTGTTATAGCGGCAACAGAAATACATAATTTGTGAAAATTTCAACTGTCTAGCTATCGCCGTTCTTGAGATACAGCCTGGTGACAGACAGACGGACGGACAGACAGCGAAGTCTTAGTAATAGGGTCCCGTTTTTACCCTTTGGGTACGGAACCCTAAAAACGGAGTTTTTAGCTTCAATCAAAAACAAAACAGGCTTTAAAAATGAACTTGCATGAACATTTCTTGATCATCACTCTCCTGTCCTTATCTCAATTTATTTGTGGTCGGCGCAACATGTCTTTTTCTTCCATACTTCTCTATTAGTCGTCATCTCGGTAGTCACCCCCTTTCTAACCATATCATCATTCACACAGTCCATCCATCGTTTCTTTGGTCTTCCCCTACTCTTATAGCCATAAACATTTCTTGATAAAATATTTCGTAATATATTTATAAGTACTTAATATGAAAATGGAGAATAATCTGTTGTTTCCATAAGCACGTGTATATATATATATACTATATATATGATTAAAACACTGGTAATGCTGCATTTCAAATTGATTTACAAATATATCGCTTTTCCACACCTAATTTGTAGATTTTCTCAATATTTTATCAATGTTGTGCTACATATTTTATATTTTCTTTTTCTTGCAATTGTTCGAAAATGCAGGTATCCCTAAAAATAAAAAAATATGATATTTATTGCAATCCAGTAAGTACCTATACCCCTGAACACCAATCTCTGTATCTATTGTCCTATCTAAGGTATGCTGGAAGAGATTTCTCAGGAAATAAGCATCACCTCTGTACCTATTTCTTCTGTTCTGTTTTTCATTGTCTGTTTATATATGTGTGTACATAAATGGTAAAATAAATAAATAACACTCAAAATTATTACCTATTCCAAATTATCACTCTTCTTGCAATCTATTTATTTGTACTATGTTCAGCAATAAAGATTTGTCGAATGTCATAGACCTATTTTTAGATAACTTCTTCGTATCGCTAGCACGACAGTATTTTAGACCTTGTTGACCCAAAAAAATAATCAGTACCTAATCCCCAAACGTTCGGTGAGCCCTAGACACATAACACTCGGTAACACCAGAGTCTAGGAGACTAATCCTTTCACCACGGTATCACGAACCGGTCTTTCTCAACACCCACCACAAACGTCTTTTTAAGAGCCAATCCCCAGAACATAACTACTCCAGCCTTTTGAGTTCATCATTAGCCTATAGCAGTCCACTAGTGGACATAGGCCTATCCTATTGCACGCCATTCAACTCGATTTTCAGCAAAACCAGCCATCCTGCGAAGATCGTCGCTCCACCGAGCCTGAGGGCGTGTCCCACCTTACGTTTACACGTCTACCCCAACGGTCATCGGTTCTACGGCTAATATGGCCGGCCCATTGTGTTATTACAATGAATATCCAAAATAGGCAACAACATTCAAAAGATTATTAAATGTTTTGCACCCTAAAAATATCATAACAGCTATTCTCCAACATTTTGACGAATTCAACATACCACCAATAATACTTTTACAAACCTTCAAATCAGTTTCAGCAAACCAAAAACACTACAACTGACAATATTGCGTAATAAACCATCTCCATACAAATACATCACGAGCGATTTATTCTCGTTGTTACCTATCCATTGCTCGGTATCGCGGCGTCTTCGTGACATCTCGAACACGCTCTAATGACGATAATAAATCAGCCAGCGATGGAAAGATGCCCTTAATTAGGTTCGACGGTTCGTGAGCGAGAGTTCTCGAGTTCTTTGTGATCGTGTGCCCTATGAATTTATGGTTGAGGGTGATAGATAAGTGTGATCATGTGTGTGTGTGTTGTGTGTAGGAGTTTCTTTGATTGTAGTTCTATTTCTGGGTTGTTTTAAATTAGAACTTAAGTTTAAGAATGGTTTGAGCTAGATCATCCACATCCTCGTGTCTTTCCCACAAAAAACTCTCTTCCTTTTTTCTTTTATCTAACTTTATTTGGGGTCGATGCACCGTATTTTCTTCTTCCATACATCCCTATAAGCTGTCATCTTTGTATTTAATTTCTACCCATCCTAGGATGATAATTAAATACTCGTAAAATTATCAATGCCTAATTTTCACCTACTGTTGCGTCTATTCTACTTTAATGAAGATTTGATTTGAGTGACTGCTAGGTACTTAGTTTTTAACCGTAAGTACCTACGGTTAAAAACTTGATTACTTTGCGACGAAAAAATCAAAATCAAAAACTCATGGCATCTTTAAACATCAATCTTCATTTTCACCAGCCCTTTAGAAATCATGCATATTTTGATATAAGAAAACCAAGTAGGTAGGTACTTACATTAGCAAATTGTGACGTTGTTGCATGAGTTCATGTAAAAGTCAGAATCAAAGAGTATAATAATAAAGGGTCAGAATATAAACGTCAGGGCTAAGGTCACCATGCTGCATAGATGATGAATGGTTAACCCCTGCCCTAGAGCCACCTTAGCGATTCCTGTTTGCGGAGTTAAGTTGAAGATAATCCCTTTGAATTTTCTTCGTTATCTTGATAATACTAAACGGATACATGAGCTTTTAATGATTGGGAGACTCATATTAACTATGAAGCCGTTACAGGTATTGATAATGATTTATTTCTATGCTTATTTGTCATACGACAAGTAAGATTATTTTCTATTTGAGTTTGAGTTTTAATAGTTGTCTAACTTTCTTTTTCTAATAAAGCCAGGTGAAACACGAGACTTTTCCGTACTAATTTCTAATGAAATAACAGGTTGTTTCGATCAGGTAAAGCTATGCCTGCCGCGTTTAGTCCGTGGATGGGTGGGTGACTATCTTTACATGCAAAGACCCCTCCATGCCTCGGAAAGTTCGTTAAGCCGTTGATCCTGGCTGTCATTCGTGGATTTTTGACAGTCGTTGCCAGTCTTACCAAGGGGTATATATAGTATAGTGTTACCCAGTAACTGGGTTGTGGAGGTCAGATAGACAGTCATCTGGTGTGGCTGGAAGCCGACCCCAAAAGACTTGCGAACAGGCTAGGCAGATGATGATGATCTGGAAATCGTTCCCAGAACTGATGAATGACTAGATGAACAGTCGCGCTTCCATTCCTCCGTCCATTCCTTCCATTAGTTAGATCAATGAGGCAGATAGTATCGGTGGGTAGTTCAGAGGTGCTTTCTTCAGAATTTAAAGTATGTGTTAGAGACAAGATAGCGAATCGAGTGTCACTCATAACATCATCAAACACAGTTTAAAACGACATTCACAACACGATTCCTTCACCCTTCGGAACTCGATAGCTATTGACAAATTGGAAGATTGCCATGTGATAGCGATAGAAACCGCAAGTATCGTTTAACTAAAGCGACGCAGGCGCAGGTCATCAGATCATCGCAGATCATGTCTCTATAGCTGTACAAATTACCCTTATCTGATTAGGAGTAAGATATGCTCAGGATATAGGGATAAACCATATCAGATGCAATTGAGCCAGGGACTAAATTTTTAATTTTGAAAACAAAAAGAATTTAAGCACACATGTTTGAATTCGTATTTTTTGCTAAAATTAAGAGATTGTACGTATCCTTCGTGTTGATCTAAGGATGTATTCTTACAATAAAGACAAAATACAGGGTGGCATGACGTACAACTTGCTACCATGGAATATTCATTACATGATTCTGAATCAGTGTTGAAAGTTTTGTCGGTTTAAAAAAATATGGCCCTCCCATATATTTAGACCGCGTAGGTACGTATTGCACTGTTCTATGAAACAGCTGATTTTTGTTTGACGATCTTCGGCTTCTTTACGGCTACTTTAGGTTCAGAATCATGCACTGAATTCATGGTTACATTTTGCGCGTCAATGTCCCTGCCGGTATGCTTTATGTATGTACTTATTGTGTATGTAAAGGTTTCACCACTGACTACTTGCAGTATTGTCTCTTCTCCCTTTAAATCCATCCAAAGGTTGTCTTTAAAAGACCGCTATTAGCGATAAGACCGCCCATTATTTCACCTTATGTACTACATTTATGTCTGTAATTCGTATGGTGTACGTCAGTCTATAATGTTCCCACTGCTGGGACACAGGCCATCTCACTGTGAGAGGGAGTGCACTGTAATCTACCACGCGGGCACAGTGCGGGTTGGTAGATATGTCTTTGAATTTTTGGTTCTAGGACTCGCCGGTTTGCTTCCTGTATGGTGTACCTACATAATAAAGAGTCTTCTATACTATCACAAAATTAAACGTATCAAGCCTGAAGCCTTTCTTTCGAGGTAGTAAAGAAAGCAAAACAAACCACCACGAATTCCCTATTACATTTTATCTCCCAGTAACTCGTGGTCAAGTGTCTAGAAAATTGATAAATCTTTGTAATGATAGTAAACTCACGCATTACGCTAAACGAGAGCGCCGTAAGCAGAGGTCATCGGATCATCTGCGATCAGGTATCTATAGCAGTACAAATTGGCCTTATCTGATTAACATAAAGGTGTGTTCAGAATAGCGAGGCTGTAGCGGTTTCCTATGCCTTGTTCTAACAATGATGGAAAAGGTTTTGGTTGTTGACTCTTTGCTGCATTATATACGCCTGAACCAGCCATCTAATCTCTTCACCACCCATGGTTGACTGGTAGAGAATGCCAAAAGCATTAAGTCCGTCTTTGTACCTCTTTGTGCGAAAAGTTTAAGTAAATAATACATATTATTACATTTAACCCGTCTGCCTTCAAAGCAACAGTGAACAGGCATCTTCTGGGCACGCTCGTTCCATCATAGACCTCATCCATCGCTTTCTATCAGGCGTGATCGAGGTCATTAACCCGTTTAGCAATAAATAAATAATTGTAAGTAGTGTGTAATGCTGATATTATAGATAGTCACACATTGAGTCTCTCATTCAGTATCTTGTATTCGGCATGAAATGTCTGTACACAAAATGAATCAAAAGTGAAACAATAATTTATTACTGAAACAAGTTACTGACGTTGGATTTCTGCATTTTCGGCGTCTGAACTTAACTTTCGAGACTAGTAAACATATACAGTGTGGCGATTAGGTTATCACATGAATTGAAACCACGTATTCTACATAACGTATGTATATTAAACATATACAATTAAAATAATAAATAACAATTAACATTTTAGTCATAGAAACTTAATTTGTGTTTACTTAGTAACAATAACATAAAGTTTGTGTTGAATTCTTGATACCATTGCCTCACGCGTGTCTAGTGACTTATTATCAAGGATGGTTTATTTCATGACAATTTTTACGCTAATTATTTTATTTGTTTCTTTTTTTCTATTTTTAGTAAAATTTAAATTTTATTATTTTAACAGACTTTTTACAATTTGTAATGACCGCTGTATTATTTAATGTGATAACCTAATCGCCACTCTGTATACATTTTAAGCTGTATCTTAGCCATTTAGCAGTCTTAATTTTTTAAATATCTGGATGGATTTGCTTCTATAGCGGTATCTACAACGCCACATGCGAACAACATACTGACGTCACGCAAATCCTGCATCTCGCAAGCAGAGTTTACCGCGCAATTAGCATAGATACAATTTCCCAATATCAATCGTTGGGCAATTGCCCGCCAGACACAACACCCGTCTGGTCGGAGGATCCTCCCTTTTCAACGGAGGATGAGTGAACTTTACACCCTGTTCCTCATACCTATAAACTTCTTTGCTTAGCTTAGCAATAGAGCTTAACTTTATGCCTCACTATTGTTGATATACCTATTTTTTTTTTAATGAATATGACCTGTAGCTTATGTATTCTATGGGTGCTTTTTATAGACAAAGAAACTAACACAAAATTACTTTCAAGTGAAGGTACCTCTAGTTAGTTTATGAATAAGTTACCTTTTACCGACAACAGTTGGTTAATAATGAATTGGAATCGGACATCAGAACTGTAACTTTATAATAGTAATTTAATATAAATCTTTATAGAGCTTTAGAAACAATGTTTCGTTTTAATTAAAACGACATTTTACGATTATTACATCGTTTACATTGTGAAACTATGTAACGACATTAGCTATTAATATTTAGCTATTTGCCGTTGTTGCCACATTTATAGTACTTGCGAATAGCCCAGTAATTATAATAAAGTAACAAAGGTCTTAAACCAGTATGAGCTACGTGTACGTACTGGTTTAAGACCTTTCTTACTTTATAAATGATAGGCAACGGTTAATGTTGATTAAATTAACAACTTTGACGGCACAGTTGGCGCAGTGGTTAAGCGATTGACTGCTGCGCTGCGTGTCGCGGGTTCGATTCCCGCACGGAACAAATATTTGTACGACCTACATGTATTTGTTCCGAGTCTGGGTGTTTTTCTATCTATAATATGTATGTATTTACAAAAAAAAAAAATTGTATATAAGTAGTTTATCAGCCATCTTGTTACCATAACACAAGCATTAGGTTGCTTAGCTTGGGACAAATGGTGCTGTGTGAAATGTCCAGGGATTTATTATTATATTATTATTATTAACTGAAATCAACTGAAACTGCTGGATAAAACGTATCTGGAATGAAAATTGTGTTTGGTAAATTCTTGCTACTAGAGGTATTAAGAAATAGCAAATTTAAAAAATATACAAAATGAGCCATGAGTCGGGCTTTTTAAAATATAGGCTTTTTTTTATTAATTTCTCCCTTATAACTATCATTACAGGTGCATTACCTAAAGCGATAGTGTGGGGTCTGACAATTATAATGCCTTAGGGCGCATTCCACCAAACTTTTATACCTAGAATAAGTCTTAACCTGAGAACAAATTTGGAATTTTTGACAGTTTTTCCATACAAGATCTGTCAGACGTCCATTTTATTCCACGAATTAAAGATATCTGACTTTAGTAAAATCAGCCCTTAATGTACTTATTAAAATTATTAGGAAATGTAACTTAACTTTAAAAAAGAATACATGCATGAAGTAGGTAATACTTACTTACTTTTTATTGTCACGATGGTCGAAAAAATACCTACCTCATATCCGATGCCATTCATTATACCTACAAAAGAGCCCAACGTAAGCAAATTATTAGCCCTAAAAGATTAAAACTATTTAATGTCAACATTGTTTATTGTTAAACACATGAAATATGAGCTAGCTTTCATTAGGGTACTTAACATAATTATAAACGTTCCAACAATTTGTCAGAAAACACATAATATGGCCGGTAAATAATATACACAATAACTTCATCAACCAATATTACTCGCATAATCTTTCCATAACAAAGCCTTTTAAGCATACGGTGTCGTACAAACCGTTTGTCTTGATTGACTAATGCGCAGTCAGCTTCGCCCAACTTTCCACCAGGAGTCGCTGTCACAATTAACCTCTTCTAGTCAATTTGTGACATGACCATCTATTATTTGGAGCCATCGATCTGAGTTAATAGTTCGTTTGCCGCTCTGTGAGCTATCGGTTTTGTAAGGGAAACAAGTTGAGAGTAATGTGGGTAGACAAACAGGTTAGATCTTTTCCAGGATAGAAAATTATTTGGTTATTTCATCATTTTTCAGAGTGTTTTAAACTCCACCGTTGACTTCTTATTATAAAGAGGTACAGTTTGGATGTAGAAAGTAATCGAAACTACTCATCTGATTTCAAAAATTCTTTTCCTGATTGAAAGCTACACTATTGGCGAGTGCCATAGGATATATTTTATGGTGTAATTGACCTCCACGCGGACGAAGTCGCGGGCAGAAGCTAGGCCATCATATAAAAATGAATTGCCGTGCGTTAGTCTCGCTAAAATTCGAAAATGGCTCCACCGATTGTGATGAAACTTTGGTAAGTGGTTGTGTACGCACCGAAAGAGTCCAAACAAAAAGAAAGGCATTGCAACGCATTTCGGGCATTAGCTAGTTATATGTAAATAAAACTAGTATTATTTAAACTAGGCTAAGTCCTTTAAAGGACAGGCAGACTTAAAACAAAGAGCTACATTCTCATAGAATAGAATGGAATTATCTTTAGTATGTACACCATATAAATTACAGACATAAATATAGAAATGTTCTCATCTACTTCTTTTGTCTAAACGAGTCCTCTCTCTGCATAGTTACAAAGCATATACACGTGTGTAATGTTTATCTCCTAAAATGTATGTTACTCTAAAAACACGGTATTTATTGTGTACATTTATGTCTACACCCAATTTACTGTGAATGAAATCTCCATCAAAGAAACAAAAATAAATCTGTGCACCAACGCTGAAGTTTGACGACTTCCTTATAAGACGAATATTTTGGTAAAGTTTATTTACATAATTTTAACGGCCACCATATTTGGTTAGTGATGAGCCTGTTATATAACATGGGTTTATTATGCTCCGAATAAAGATCTTATTCGACTGCTTGCTGTGTAATTACTGCGAACAACGAAACGTCAAAGTTCGTGACAGTGGGTTTACTATGTCCGCCAACGAATACACGGGCCCGTCGGAAAGAAATTGGTCCGTCACATCAAGTGTCAAATTAAATTTTTCGTAGGGGCAAATACACATCGGGCTTAGGCACAACTGTCAAATCACGCTGTCATTCATTCTTAGTTCGTGAACCGAACTTATCTTATGTCAGTATGTGATACGGAGTAGGAAAAGCCCGACCGAAACTACGGACATCGTGGTTAGGGAGTAGACCCCTAGTTTCGGACATAGAACGAGAGAGCGAGACGACACGAAACTTATTATGAAACCCCGAAATATTTAGCGTCCTATTTACACGTTTCGCGACCACGTCTTGACGTTTAGTACGACCGATTAGGCGTGAAATAAATGCGTTGTGCAGCAACACGTGAAGTTTGTCCTTCTAGACTTTTTGCGACATTGAATGACGCAATATCAGCCGATTCCAATATTATCTAGATCCGAAAGATTTGGCTTGTCATTTACCTACTGCCACTGACACTGACAATGATTTCCGCCATCTTTTGTTTGATTTCAATACCTACGCAAGTTTTTTATTTGTCTGCATTCTGTTGCTAGGCGATGTGTTGCTAGGCGATATGTCTTCTAGGTCCTATCGCAACGGTACTTTATAAACATCCGTTTATGGTCCACCAATTAAGAATATTGACCGAAAACGTTATTTATCATACAGAGAATCTTGACAAGATCATTGAAGATCGTTGCAGCTTACTGCTAACTTTAATCGATGTTTCGAACGGGAATTTTCAGTTTCATTCGCCCCACTGCCATCTTGGTGGTCTGAACTAAAAAGTGAATGAAGATTGAACTAGATGTAATGATTAAATTGACCCGTGCTTTATGATGATGCTCATCCGCAATTGACGAGCTTGCAAATGTGGGGTAATCAGCCGTAATATAGGCAAAGGAAGAAATTACATAAGTCTAGAGAAATAATTTACTGGAATTAAATTAAAAATAATAACGTGTAATCTATGCAACTGTTTTATGTAGTGGGAAGTTCTGTGGAAAACTAATCTTAGTCAATTTGCGTCTAAAATCATAACTGAATAGTATGTAATGATTGGGGACTAAGGTAAACTAATAGGCAAGTACTGCGCGACGATTAGAACAAATGACGAGTGTTCAGATTGTCCGTACTATATTTAAACTAAGAACTAAAACTTCGCAGATTACACTGCAGTGCAGAGGAAATTACCAACGGTAAAATGCGTGAATTATTTCCTTTTGTTAACGAGCGTACACAATAACATAATGCCACGTTAAGTGTACAGTGAATTGTTTTTAACACGAGAAAAGTGTGTTTGGCTTACACAAAAGAATAGAAATTGCTTTGAGACGTGCTTTGTAGGCAAACGATTAATCATTAAATGGCCTGGTTTAAACAAAGAGGTAAAGGGAGAAGGCGTTGCGTGCCCTCCTTAACTTGACTTAGGAAAGTTAACAATAATCTCAGTTTTATCAGGAACAGAATGTTTATGTTCCGGTTAGTAAGTAGGTAATCTATAATACTAGGAGTTGTACCGGTAATGTTTTATTTTATTGTAAGCTATTTAATGGTATGTAGATAAAAGCAAGTTCAAATAAATGAGTGCCATTAAAATATTCTGACAAGAAACGGACGCCATTTGCAATATGGCGGCCGATACGGCAAAACTGTTTTAGTTAACGAGCAGACTATACAGTATCATATCCTTAACTACTGTTCATATTATTATTGCGCGTAAAATGAAGGAAAACGGCATTTTCCAGTGTCGGAGAAAGGAAAGCTAATATGCATTGTTAAGAGGATATTGAGAAAACAGATAGGCGTCTGTAGTCTGTAAGCTTTTAAGCGAAGTAGGTGGATAGTAACTAATCCCGGAGATCACTTTGTGGTGAATTAGTTTAGCATAGTATGACCCGTTTTGTGTCTTTGCAGCTTAATGTTTCTAATGATCCTCCTTTGTCCTGATGTGCCACATGATCAGCCTATAAAGTTCCCACCGCTGGGGCACAAGCCTCCTCTCTGTGAGAGGGAGTTGGCTAATCCACCACGCGGGCCCAGTTCGGATTGGTGGATGTCCCATGTCTTCGATTTTTTTTTTTGGGTTTAGGACTTGCCGGTTTCGTCACGATATTTTCCTTCATTGTTTTGAGAGCACCTGATGCCCCACTACCTTCGTTTTCTTTCACCTGTTTTCCCAGGTATAATTAAACTTTACTTGTTCTAATCACGAATGCTGCATCAATCGTACAAAATCCAGATTACTCAACTAACGATTACGTCACATTATGATAAATGGTCTCAGTATGCAACCAAGACTTGGACTAATTTCGCACTATTAGCACGATATAGGAAAGCAATAACTGTTAATCTGGCAGGCGGTGTAAGTGTAGGAAAACGGTACCATTTTGTTTGGCCGGCAGTGCAAGTGATTAATGAATTTATCGCGGCGCAAGATCGGCCGACGTCGGGCGGGTTCGGACGGCATCGGTAGCGACTTTCGCTCCCGCGGGCGTATCGGACTCGCGGTTTGTTTAATATTACAATGTGCGTGCGCATATGATTAATGTGAGAGAGCTTCAGATTAAATTGGTGTTATTTTTTTCTATTGAAATTGTAATAATGTAACATGTCCGGATATTAGTTGCATCTGGTTGTAAAAATTAAAAGTGGAGTCATTAATCATGATGGAGTTACTGACATAACATGACATCTATAATATAAAACTACGCGACGTGTAAATAAGACCGATGTCTATACCTAACTACTTACATAAGATATATTGTACAGTAAAGACTGTGGTAAATGCATTGTATGTACATTACCTTACCTACATGCTTTTCATGAAGATAATTATTAAGCCTCTGCCCGCGACTTCGTCCGCGTGAAATTTCTTGTTTTAACATAATTAAATACTAAGCAATGCTGTAGCTTCCCATTAGTAAAATAACTTTCAGAATCGGATCAGTAGTTCCAAAGATTACTCCCTACATACAGACACAAAAATGTTACCTCTTTATAAGATTAGTAAGCAGGATGGCAGGGATATCGACGCACAACATGTTACCATGGAGTCAGTTCATGATTATGAAAAACCCAGCTTGGAAATATTTCGTCGTAAAAAAAATTTGCTCTGCCATACATTTTGACCGCGTAGGGTAGGTAGCTAGCTGCTATTTTAGAATCTGCTGAATTCATGGGTCCCTGATGTCCCTGCCACACTGTGGATATCAAGACACTGATGTCCTGATATTGAATTGAGCCTTAGGTCTCTGGAGACCTAAGGCTCAATTTACACCGCCGCGAAACGGAGTGGAATCGAGTTTTTGTACATAGCAAAATGAACTTTATGTCAATGGTCCAACGTACAAACTAGATACGAGCTTATTACGGCGCGAATTCCAGAGAACGCGCGAGAATTCTCCAGAAGATGCGCGACCTGTGCGTAGGTATGTGTGTATCTAATTTGTGCGTTACACTTTTGACATAAAGTTCATTATGATTTGTAAAAAAAAATCGCTTCCCTTCCGTCTCACGGCAGTGTAAATTGAGCCTAAGAATGCTGTCAGATTTTTCAGTAAATCTGCTAACTATTTATACTTCATGATCAAATGTGTGAATCTCAGCTCGATTTGATTCAGCTATCACGTTTCGTGTGTCAATTTACAAATGAGTTAATTGCTCCGTCACGCTTCGTTCCATCTATTTTGAGATCTGTCGGCGTGATCTTGTTTCATGTGACATCACGCATAAGAGATCGTCATCTCCTTTGATTGACCAGAGAAAGTACCTTCTAAAATGTATGGAAAAATATCTTCTGTTTGTGTGCATTTGTATCAAGTTTTGCATGCATAACAAAAAGTAAAACCAAGCGCACATTACAGCCGCAATGGGCCGCCGCAGCTCAACGCATTTTCATCCAAAAATGTGCGGCCTGCCTGTACATGTATACTAATACTAGCTGCGCCCCGCGGTTTCACCCACATAAGTTTCGATCCCGTGGGAATAAAGGGATAAAAATTATTCTACGTGTTAATCCTGGTTATAAACTATCTGTGTGCAAATTTCATCCTATCCGTTCAGTAGTTTTGACGGGAAAAAGTATCTAACAAACATGGATGGATGTTTGTTACTCTTTCCTTCTCCATCCATACAAACTTTTACTCTTTCCTTCTCCATCCATACAAACTTTCGCGTTTATAATATTGGTGGATATTAGTGGAAGTGATAGTAGTAGGTAGTGAGTGAGATAGTAGGATTATAAAGAGGTAAACATTGTTTATTTGTACGTTTGTATGTAGGGGGTAATCTCTGGAACTACCAGTCGGATTTGAAAAATTCCTTACATTTTATAGCTAAATTCGTGAGGAAGGCTATAGGCTATTTAACATTACGCTATGACCTTTAGGAGCCGAGCAAAACGAAAAAAAAGCCAGGAAGCAAAAACGAAGTAGCTAATAGTGTAGACAGGCGATGCGATGCGATGGGGTGAAGAAGCTAGTTGCTTCATAAAGTTCATCGAAAATGTAATAAAGTGTTGAAGGAGGATTTTTGTAACGCGTTGCGTTGCGACGCGGCCCGCCACAATCTGCGTTAGCCTTAAATTAGCGATCAATATGCATGTAACATTGCTGGTCAAAACATTAATTAATCTTAACCTTTTCATCTAAACGTTTGGTTACAGCATCAACAAAGCAATCTAAAATCAAACATCTGAAACAAAAATAAAAATAGTTTGAACAAATCAATGTCATGGGAAGCTAAAATATTGTTTCTGAGCGAATTTGTTATGTCTACACGTAACAAAGGAATAATTTCACAACTTGTGACTTGCAATAAGGCACGTTCTTACAAGTCCGGGAATCTACTAAAACAATTACCAACCAAAATCTAAAACATACCTTTCCAATCCATGGCTCACTTCCTTAAACTCACAATCCAAAAAATCACTTACCAACAAGCAATGGATATCAAAACTTGGTCGGAAGCTTTACTCACAGTAGTTTCATAGTACGTAGGATCTCCAGATGTGAGCTTGCGCGGGCGCAATATTTCTCCCGCGGCGTCAACGCGATAGTATCGCGCCATCGCGCCTTGTGGTGGCCGGAGATACTACGTGCAAAGTATCGTTCAGTAATAATGCCCGCGGATAAGATTTACTATAGACTATACTCTAAAGGACGAATAAAGTGGGACAGATCGCCGGCATTTGATTTAGTGGGGATCACGAATTTGAACTGTTAGAGAATATATTATGTTTTATAGAGATTTATTGGTTATTAACGAAGATGGAGGAGCTTGTGAGGGGCTTGTGGCTAAGTAATGGCCGCACGGGTTGATCGATCAGGTTAAGCTACGCTTGCCGCGGTTGGTCCGTGGATGGGTGACGTGACCATCTTTACATACCAATACCCCTCCGTGTCCCGGCTGTCATTCGTGGATCTTTGACAGTCGTTACGGGTCGTCAGAAGCCCGAAAGTCTGACAACCAGTTTTACCTAGGGGTTTCGTATTACCAGTAACTGGGTTGTGGAGGTCAGATAGGCAGTCGCTCCATGTAAAATACTGTACTCGGCTTATCCGGTTAGACTGGAAGCCGACCCCAACATAGTTGGGAAAAGGCTAGGCAGATGATGATGCTGAGAGATTTATTGGTAATTAGCGCAAGATGGAGGAGATGTTTAGCTGGTAAACTGCGGAACTTGGCCTTTTAACTTTAACATGTAAACGCGAACAGCGTTTACATGTTAAAGTTAAAAGGCCAAGTTTCCTAGCAATGAATCAAACGCTTTATCGAGGACAAAGGCAGTCAAATGACACACAAATCATGCAGTATTGTACATAATATCTTTGACCAAATCATCGATCACACGGTGATCGACAGTAGTTGCGACGCTGTTCCAGGTCACACCACAGACGAAAAAATATATATTCTATGACTTTAGATCCAATGAACCATAAATATGTGCTTGGCCGTTGGATTTTATGAGCGTTTTTGTTCACGTCAAAATAATTACTCGATTTTAGGTAATTATAATCTTTGGTTTCACAAATCCTTGATTGATAATTAACCATTAGTGTTGGGAGGTAAGGAATTGATATAACCTCTATTAACAATAAAACTTCGAATAAGGCTTTAATATTTGAATTAAGAGATATTAAAACTGACCATAGGTAATAAAAGAGTAGAACGTTTTCACGCCAACTTCATAACAAATGAAGAAGATAATAAGTAATATAATGATAATAATAAAGAAATTTATTGACATACAAAACAGTTGTTACATACTTTGATTGAAGCCCTGACTCCTGAGCTAGGTAGCAACCTGTGTTACAGAAGCCAGTGTCTTCGCCCATTTGTGGTACAATTAATAACAATGTGCAATAAAACATTAAAAAAAAATAAGAAAAAGAAAAACATAATAAGGGAACGAAATGTAAGATGCACACATACTCTTAGGTATACAAAATCTTTGTGTGTGTGTGTGTGGGTGGGGGTGTGTTTGTGTGTGTGGGTGTGTGTTTGTGTGTGTGTGTATATACATATGTACACACATTGCCACATACACACGTATGTGGGTGAGTGTGGATTGTTTTATGAGTACTGATATTGTAATAGATATTATATAGACAATGTACTCGTATATAGATATAGATGGGCATTTGCAGTCTTATGAACATCGAAGCAACGACACATTCTATGAAAGACTACAGAGTCTACCGAAGATGAAATAGACTTTAAACATTCTAACACTCATAGGAAAGGAAGTCTACATCCTAGATGATACAGCAAAAACATCGGAGATAATACGTGCAGTATGTTACATATTTCTCGCACGTTTTTATCGATACTATCACAAGAACACAAGGGTAATAAAACTTCCGTGTCGACACCGGTAGTATTTTACTTGCGTGCTAATCTTCTCGGGGATTTAGAAAGCACTGCGAAAGTGGTTGTGGTACGCAGTGCTGATAACATATTGTGGCAAAAATCCCCACAATAACCCGCTTACAGCCCCCGGCTATAGCCTTAATATTGTGCAGAAATATGACGAAACATTAGCTGGCTGTAATGAGGCTCAGTCGATCGGAACATGGAGTTTCAAACCATGATTATAGATTTAGAAGCATGATACGGACTTATGGTTTACAAATAGTATCATGCATAACTATTTCGCTTGAATTTTAAAGGAAATTGTTTCATGAACATGCAATGAAATAGCAACTCCAAAAAGAATTCGTCCCAGAAAAAGAGTGAATGTAAAATATGACATGATTCTAGCTTGAATGAAAATTATATATGCACAACATCAAGACAAAGTACTCAAACAGTAATAAAAATGTCAGCATTAAAATGTTCATACCGCTATAATATTCTTAGATAGATGTAAGCTGGGTGTGGTGCTTCTTCATCCATTGCATGTAAGGTTTAAGGGTCAGGCATTTCATATGAGCCGACCACACGTTAAGACTACGTTCACTTCAAATACTAGAAAATTATCGCTTCCAATTTCTACTTTCACGATAATTCAATGTTTTTGATGCATACACTTCATCTTACATTGCAATTACTCCTAAGACGTTAATTTTACATTTATTTTTCGAAGACCTCCTAAACAATGGTGTTTATGCAAACACGTTCGGACAAATTGAATTTCTGGTATACAAATATTGAATAGTTTGTGGTAAAATATAATTCTTCGTAAAATACGTCTAGTATTCAGCCGGAGCTAAGCGGCTGGATTTTCCTAAAAGATTTCCTTGAAATATTTCTTCCTTTCATAACTTTATTATCTTGTTTCGTGACCAACCTTTAACTATAAATAACACTTGGGTCATAGGGGCTGTTAGTTTCAGTTAGCTTTATCGGCTTTCCGGAGAATGGTGAAAAGGCTCATTAAGCAAACAAACATCGTCGTAAATATATTCATACGTTGATTAACTCTTAATCGGGCGTTTTGCTTTGTTCATCCGCCATGTTATTCAAACACAGCTGTTAACTGAGATGTCTGTGCTTGTCATTTTGACTTTAACCACGTCTTATCTCAAATCTGTGAAAGTTCCTACTTCTTGCGCCACTACGTATTTTCTCAACATTAAAATCTTAGGCGTTAGTTAATTTCTTACCTTCCATTACGACTTTGCTTTTCGAACATCGTTTGGCACTTGAAATTCAATCTTATTCCCTAATGGTATATTGAGCTGCTTTGTTGTAATCACCTGCGTTACCAGCAAACGCAGTTTTGTAAATATATCGAGCAATTTCTATATTATGAACATGAACGTATTTTGTGTTATCTTTGTAAACTGTCGGCAACTCGTATTAAGGTTTCGTTTCATTAATTAATTAAACTTTCACGCCGTTTACGCCTTGCTCTATTACGTTTATAATAATTTATTGTGTTTGTTCTATTTGATTATGTTCAGTCCCTTCTCTTTCAACGCACTTGATGATTTCATTGGCTCCAAAGTTAAATACTACTGTAGCTCTACTATCGATGATATTATCTTTATTTTCTACGTTTCACTTGGTTTGTATATCAGAATGGCATTTTCCACTGAACACAACTCGTATTTTACTGAAAGGGAAATCGATACACTTGGTATCGTATTGCATATCGATTATGCGTGCCTTGAATTATTCAGCATACTACGAAGCACATATACTAGTGCATATAAGACAAGCAATTATTTCATTTGTCAAAATTGTGCCTGGTATTTTCATCCTAGTGAGAAATCAGAAAGGTACATGTTGTAATCGAATAAATTACCAAGAGCTTCGGCCTTATCTTGTATATCGCATATTAAACGGGTATTAGTGCACTTTGCGCTCCTAAATAGCTTTTAAAGCATATGAACTAAGTTCTCTAATGAGCCTATAAATAAATTGTTTCGAGACGATGTCTCGATTAGATCTCTCTGATTGCGTTCGTTTAGCGTGAATGTTTGTATGGATACTATCGAATGTCATAGCCAGACCTTATGAAATTATTAATGGTATTAAATTTAGCAGGCAAGATGGTGATATAGCGATCTTGATTTAGTTTATTTGTAGTGATCTAACGATTATCCTGGAAAGTGAAATGAAACTAACTAGAAGGTAGTTTCAGGAGAATATTTAAATTGAATTTACGTTTGAGCAAACGATAGTCAAGTCTCATATACTAGACTAATCAAATTGTCGGTGCGAATCGCCTGCCGGATAAATTATAACAAGTATATTTCCTCTTGCGTCACTGTGAGCTTTAATACTAATTTTCAATTGAATGAAAGGACGGAACACTTAAATGAATTATCAGTTACCGTGTACTCTACATAGCCTTTCTTCGTAACATTGTTTTCAATACAGATTCCTCCTTTCCCCGCATAATTTATATCAGTTTCCATTAATGTTTGTTCTGCCATATTATCACTTGGGGCTATAAATTTTCCAGCACTATTCAGCACTCCATGGTTTGCTTTCGAGTTATCTTGATCAGTATTAGTGACTCCATAATTCAAAGCCGCGTTGCACAACACGGCACGTGGACTAGGAAAGTTCTTGTAATAACTGGCTGAAGTTTAATTGATATATAATTGTGGTGTACACAGTTCAGGAAATTGTATGGGTCTTATGCTCCTTATTACAGTATTTACACGAAGTAGTAATGTGATTTACGGGTTCACTTGCTGGTCTTAGATCACGCCTCTTTCGTGCTATTTCGCTGTTCTGAATAATTTTAAATTGGTACTTGATGTTTTATTGAAGTAACGTTAGGTAACGTCAGGATTTCCGTAGGTTTGCGTTTAATCGTGTACGCGTCATAAAATGGTTAATTCCAGCTTACGACAAAATTCGTTCAGTGTCTACAAGAAGTACATCGTTAACTGCAGTTTGCTAGATTATTATGTTAAACCAAGACTCGTTTTTATAATGGATATTTCATAATTTGCACTATACTCCTGGAAGATTCCTCCTTGGAGCCACATTATTCGCCACTTTATAATCCCGGTGCGAAAACCGGCAATTACCTGGGCTTACAATTATTTGCCTTAGTTCCTTCCCGGTGGAGCCATAAGATCTCCGTTTATTTTCATTTTCATACAGAATTATGGCCGTTTGAAGATTGCTATAATTTTGCGAGCTTTGCTTTCAAGACACGCAACTTTATGTGCTTTGTTATTATCATCGACGTTGATTTGCTAATGGGTTTTTCTGTTGTTGTAGTTGTTTTTTTCTTTCTTGATAAGCTAACCCTTTTGTTTTTTATGTGATTATTTAATTTTATAAAAACAGTTTAGGAAAATTAGTTAAGTATATTTTCGAGGCATATGCCAAGTTTATTTTGAGAATGGGCCACGACCAAGCTGCGTCGTTAATAAATTCCGTAAGATTGTCTATATGACTATTCGTTGTTTCAATTTCACACACAACAACCAAAGAACAATGCCAACATACATTCAGTGCAATTATAAATATTGTTTTGTTTGGTGTTCATTGTTTGTTTGTTTTCAGCATAGCGTCATCTACGTCTCATATGTATCTCCAATTATTGACATAATATCGTTATTGTTACTGTACTTGTATTCATAAAAGGCATCGTCCATCAAATCCGATTGACCTTAGTTTTATCGATTGTTGTGCAAGGTCGGGACCCTTTTCGAACAAATATCCGGTGCTATATATACCAATTGTATGCGTTTCCTGTCGCGCCTGCATTTAGTCTCTTTTACGACTTAACAGTTGTCGAAGTTTGACAAGAGGTTCCGGTAAAATTAACAAAATTATGTTGCGTGTGGCGCTCTATTAGTTTGAATAAATTCTTTTATTTATTAACAAATTGTAAAAAAATTACATAAATATGAGTATTTTAGTGATTACTTTCATCATAAACATATACAATGCGTGGTTCTGCATTAACACACCCATCATTATTATTCAAATTAAAAACGCAATGATTTGTATTTTCTGATTCAAGTTGTATCATTTGAATCTTATTCACATTAGGGAGTTCCTACATTCATGATTTATCCTTTACGTGAGGTACATAACCAATGAGGTGGTTTCAAATGAAACCACCATTAATAATATCGCAGTTTTCATCTTATTTTCACTGACTGACATCAATGACCACTCAACTATGAATTTGGTGGAATTTCACTATTCATAGGACAAATTGTCGTTATTTAAAATAGGATAGTGTGCGCACACGCAGACGTATGTCACATGTCTATGGTTCAGTGCCGACCAATCGTATACACCGTTATAATTGCATATACGGAGATGTGACACAAAATTACTATGATTACGGTAGATTGGGGAATAACGACTCTGTAAATGACGGCTTTTGTGAATTAAAGTTTTTGTTTCCAATCGATTTTAATTGCAGTGCATTTTGAACGCATTCTTGTAGCTTTAGAAGTATTTCGTCGAGTTCATATTTCTAAATTGGTATTATGTCTGGTATAAATTGTACATCTTCCTACGCAGGTTGTGAAAGTATGAGGGAAATGGATTAATATCTGTCATTGTCCTATTGCAATCTTGATACAATTCTGACGTAGGTAGATTTAAACTGTGGAAATCTGAAAGGTTCTTATACTAACAGCATTGTATATGTCATTAACAGCCCACGATTGACATTAATTGATGGCAAAAACAATAACCAATATCAATTATTTTGAAATATTTTCTCGTTAAGAAACAGGCGGAGTCGTGGGCAATTCCTGTATATCATCGATTGGTATTCAATTCAAAGATTAGTCGGAAGACTTCGCCAGCTTTACTTTTACCGATAAACTTTAGATACGCGATACATGTATTATTTCAGCGCTTAAATGTCAACTGCGAGGAACAACAGTGTTTATATTAGCATGAAGTCTCGCAATCTGATTGCCGAGTGCGATTTGTAAAGCTGTCGTCAGGTTTCCTTGTAATGGTCCTATTACTTTCAGCACATTACCCTGTGACCTCACCATCAGTGCTTTCTCCCTTATCTTGTGCTCTGTCTTGTTGATTATGGATTCAATCATCATCGTAATTAATAGGGTTGACATCAACATAACTTGTTTCGTTAATTTCTCAATTAAGTTCAGGCATATTTCTATCTTTGACTAAATCAGGAGCTTATTCACTATTAACATATCTTATATCTTCATTAAGTTCTGGTGAATTCCTTGAATTAATACATCGAGATTTACTTGTCCAGTTTTTCATCTCATTATCTCCATAGATGAATACAATCTAATGTAATGTGCTATTAACTTTCGCTTTTATAGTGCGTTATGGCTTTCCCGGAGCATGGTTGACAATCCTTGCGTTTACCCGGAATTTAGCCGTAGTATTTATGTAAATTTTACGGAGAAACCTCTAACCCGTCGTGACTTCAAGATCGTTATTTTTAATTTACAAGTTCTTGCACTGTGCATTAGTCTTATCTTAATTGAACAAGAAAGACTGTTTCATAAGATGATAACAGAACCAGTCGTGGAAGTGTTTGGGTTCAAACTTTTTTCTGTATCTGTCGCTATTATGAAACTTCCTAGCGTTATGAAACCTGATAATAGAATTCATGTAGTGCCTAATAAAATATAATGTGTTTAATCTAGATATAATTGAATCTCATAACAGTGTAGCTTGAATTGGTTTCTCTGTAATTCGTTCTAAAATTCTATCTGTGTAATCAGATCGTGTCCGCCCACTGTCGGAAGCCTTGATTCTAGCATGGTTGCTTTTTACTGCGTTACGATGTTAAAACTTTTCTTTTCTTGCACTAAATATCATCGCAGTAATGTCCTTGTTTGCTTTCTCGTGATAAGTATCTAGAGGTGGAACTGAAGGAAATAGTTCCGCTACTGCTAGTAAAGGATTAACTAACGATTTGTTAATTGAAAACATTTTGCCAGTGTAATCGAATTTAAAATCATTGGCATCGTTATTTCAATTAACACTTAATTCATTTTTTATTATATATGTTGTATATCATATATATATACACTAACATATACACAATATACTCAATATATAAACACTAATAAATATATATGTATATTAGTTTTAGCTTGATAAAATAGTAATTAATCAGTGAATGTTAAATAAATAAAAGGGGTTTGGGTAAAGTTGGCGTCGTTTTGAAGTTGAGCGGCCAGTAATGAAACTTAGATATTATGAAAGAATAGAATAAAGCGATCAAAAGCTATTATGGACACATTTCTCTAAACCATATCGGAACGGAGATATTTGGTTTTGTATTGGTAATTCAAATTGAAGAAGTTATTATATGTTATTGCACTCTTTTAGGTTTCTGCCGTACTTTTTTAAGAATTCTAAATAAAATAAATCAAATACAGTTACGTATATGAATGGAACGGGCGCCCAGTGTCTGTAAAAAGTAACCATGTGCCGTTGGGTGGTCGAAACCATTAATGGCAGATTAAAAAATCAGTTCCGTCAGCTTCGGTCTCAGAATTTTAAGGTAGCTGCAAGTCATCTATTTGAATAAATAAGAATAGCTGCAGCATTATTAAATGCGTTTGGGGTACCACTGACTGATAATAGGCTGACACAGGAAATAATAAATCGTATACCTCACCATAGTCCACGGAATCAACTAGGCGAGTATGTCATTGCGAATAATCTGAATAGAAGAAGGGCTGATTTTGAATCTATGAATGCTGAAGTTCCTGGGCTGGATGACTTTCCTATTTTAAGTGAAGATGATTTAATTCTCTATGCACTTGGAACGTATCAAGTACAACAAGCTCTACGTGTATTCTAGCAACTACCGAGAAGCGCTACTATGGAGAACATGTAAAAAGTGACGGTTCATATGTGATTGAAGTATGCAGAGAACCCAATAATAATGACGTTTCGGTGGAAACCTATAACTGGATTGATCCGTGGCTTCTTAGAGGCAGGATCCAATCCAGACATTCATCTAGACAGACATATTACGTTTATATTCTCGTAGAAAGACTGGAAGGGCAAGATGCACAAGGGCCGAATGCAATATTGGGCCACTATGGCTCATGTATAATCGGGAAACGGACCTTAGGCTGCTGTTCGCATGTAATGTCCATTATATGGTTCATGGGATGGGGCAGATATCTAAATAATCTGACTCCGCCGGCACAATTTTAGATACGATTATTCGACATGACATTGAAAACGAAATTGACGAAGAAAGTTAATAAATGTGTTTTTACATATCATGTAATAAATGCAATAAAGTATAATAATGTGTTTTTATTATTTCCTAAGGCCCAATACTAACGTCACATTGACAGACGGTCGTGAAACAGTAAAGCCAATATATAATATCAATCTTCTAAAAACATAACTAAGATTTTTTTCACGCAGGACGGTGTGTGAAGTATTTATAGAGACTACATTTTTAAAATCTTCAAATGCAAATATCTCAGCTGCGATATCACTTAGGATAAAAATAATTGAACATATATGTATACTTAACACAGCAGAACAAAGTAACATGAAAATTATTGGTGGCCGCTGAAAAAAAAAAATGACGCCACAAGTCCATACAAAGTTACTCAAACCCCTTTAAGACAATAAAAAAAAAATAATCAGATTGTCTATTGTGATTGTCGGTAATCTATTTTTCTCTGTTACCGTCGACGCGCGATTGATATATTGCTCTTTTAAGAGAGAGATATTTAATTTACATCTGTGTATCGTGGTCGTGGAAAGCCCAATTCAGTACTTCTAGGAAACACCTTTTGAGAGTTCTTGCACTACAATTTTCCATCAGTTTCAAAGTATCACCTAGAGTTCTCCAACCCTTATTAAGATAATAAGCTCAAAGGCAAAGCACATAAGTGTAGTTTGGAGTAGTTTCATGTGTTCGTGTAGGTCGTGACGGCATCCTTAGCACAGGCTATCGGTGGCGCGATCGTCACTGCCTCGCGACTTGCGCTTGCGACACTTACCACGGATTCTAGATCACCCACACTATTGTCGAAACTGTCTAGTTTGATATTGCAATGTGTGAGGTCAATTGTATTTTAGACAGTGTTTAGAATGTGTGGAGATAAATGTCAATGGTTTGGTTGTGATTTGCTAACGACTTAAACATAGTCGTTAGCAAATCACAACCAAACCAAACGCGACTTGATGCTGTAAGTGTAAACCAACTTAGTGACCAAAAGATCATCCTTTTATTTTCTTATTTTTTGTAAATCTAGATATTTAATTTGGGTTGAAAAATAAAGGTAGAAATTCCTCGAAAATGATTATCGTGAAATTGAACTTAAATTAGAATTTTCGCGTTTTAGATCAAATAAACAAAGCAAAGACACAATTTCTTTTCCTCATGCAAAATCTATAACCAAACAAATCAGTTTCGCAATCAACGCAATCTAATTGGCTTGAATATTCGAGAACAGTTAGTTACACTAACAGTGGTTAGTGAAATGTTTTAATCCAAGCTTTCGTCGTCGATTTGTCCTAACGACTCGTTTATTCCTACAATGTGGTGGATTTTCTCCACAACTCTTAAAACACGATATGCGTAGTTGTGGCTTCCTTGTCTTTGTTTACTTTATTTACAAGTACCGTGACATCTTTATAGTCAAAGATTATCGTCCTAATTTGGATTTTTGTTCCGCTATCTTCTTCCACTAAAAGGTTTATTTGTAACTTCTCTATGTTCTGTAGTGTTTTGATTATAAGTTAGTGTAGTATAGGAACATGTTCTTGGCATTCCGTGTTTTACTATTTATCGTCTATTGTCTGCAGTAGCCACATACCTACTACGCTTTTATAGGTTTCGGTTTAAAATAGTTTTCTTTGCATTTAATAATTCGCTTTTTATTGCTCTTCTGTTTCCGTATGTATTCATTGGTATAATTTCTTTCTGGTTAATATCTAATATAGACTATGCCATTTAGTGCTGGTGCCAAAAGGTTTTTGTTTTCATTAAAGCAAAACTTTCCTTTCTATAGTACTCGTAACTTACCGGTATGTCGCCGTTATTAAATGCAACACTAAACAATGTTCAGAATTTCCGCTTTTATCAATTTCTGATAACTTATCAGAATAACAAATAAAATGTGCTAAAGCGTAATATTTCAAAATGTATCACCAGATAATATTTTTGGGACAAATTAAAACCGTTATTTTGCTAAACACGACATAGTAAGTTAATGTCACAATAATTATGTGATTGTTATTTGTTTCACGTTTCTGTAAAATATAAGTGTCTCGATAGCATCGCTCGTATATTTCGGAGTTCTTTACTTTCTCAAGTTTAAGAGACGATTACGTTATTATACGTGATATCTTTATTAACATCACATAATCCTGTTTTTTTTTCTTTATTTGTGCAAGTACTTGCTGTCGCCTTTGGCGAAATTGTTCTGAGACAATGTAAAGGTCAGTTAGTCCGGAATTAAAAGGATGAGCTTACGTAACGGTTGATGATAATTTGGCTTTCGAGAAAGATGTTATCGTTCTTGCATATATAATTGTGGGGATTAATATGGCATATTAAGTTACTCCTTCCTTTCTTTTTTATTGTTCTAGCTGTCATCTGCAGAGATTGCAAAGGTTAAATCCAAATCTAGAATGCTTATCGCGTATATGCAACCTTTAAAAATATGATCATTTATTTTTGGTTTCTGTGAATATATCTTGAGTGTCAATACAAGAGATATCTTACATGATAGATGCTTCTTTCTTATGATTCTTAGGTATAAGTCCATATATGGATGTATATGGTTGTGTAGTGTATATGTGTGTGTAACAATGCATGTCGGCGCGAAAGTGGCTGCCCTCCACCCCATGATGTACCTTCCACCTCGAGGTGTCGCTGATGGCAACTTTATGGTGTTTTGTGCAGGGCTGTCTAACATCACAAAGTAAAGACTGAATACTGATATGCCTAGTCCAAGAATTTGGTATCACAAGACAGTAACAGAGCCTTGATTCTATTATAAAAAACTTAAAATCATAGATTTGACCAAACGTCAGATTCGGCATAGAGTTGGGTTGAAATACCGTTTCAGTATTATCGTAATTTTCATCATGTCAGTTGTTTCTTTACTTATCCTAATCTTAAGGTGGTCGCTATAATTTCTTGCGCTAAATTTTATCAATTTTATCTAGACTTTTCTTACGTTCTTGAACCCCAGTTTCCTTGAGTGTAGCAACCCTGTCAAGAATTTCACTCCTGCGCCACAACTATGTTTGCGTACGATTTGTAATGTTGCAATATCTGCTGTGAAATCAAAACAATGGTCGATTGTAATATTTCGATATGCAGGAACCTCTGCTATGACAAATGGTTCATATTTCTATGGAGAGTAATGGTATCCTTTTGAGAGTACCGATGCATTTATTAATCTTTGTGCGCTTTCGAAATAGATGGACGCTTATTTGTATTGAGAGATGATGATGTCTTCCTTCACGACTTCGAATCTCGTTAATGGCGGCAGTTGAAACGCCTGGTGAAGTCAAATTGACTACCAACTTTGGTGGTTCATATATTCAAATTACAGCTGACATTCTTTGACAGTTGTATACAAAAATAAAATGGCTATAGCAGACCAAATTGTTGTAGGTTATCTCATATAGGTTGGTAATAGGTTGTCTCATTTGTTTAACAATTAATTTGCCTGATTGTATATGCAAGGAATTAACATGGCGTTGAACTTTGTCGTTCACGTAATCAACAGATAGAGAACACATCTTTAACTCATTGTTGTCTGTCTTATTTAATTGAGATTGTTGTGTTTAAAACTTCGTAGTTTTTTTAATAGCGACTATACATTGTCTCTGTTTTTGTACTCCTTTCTTTAAGATTGTTCAATCTGTCTATTTGAGAGCAAAATGATTCAACCACCTTCTATATTCTTATGTCTTAAACTATATGTTCAATACGGTGTAACTCATTGACATGTCTAGCATCATTCATCCAGCTCATGCATCCAGCTACATAACTGTGAACACAACCACACCCTCAATCACGTATTGCTTAGAATGTTAGATCATCTTACACAACACTTATCACCTCAGTACTTATGCGATATACAAGATAATATTATCCCGAGATAGCACGATCACGGACTGTGCTGAGAATTATAGTGTGACCTAAGACCTTCACGTGAGCTGCAAATTCTCGAGACATAGTATTGAGTTGCGTGACGATTGATGTAGTCATGGAGAAGTGTGCGTGCTTACTCATTACGTGTGAACTCAGTCAGGATATTTAATTCCTGGTGTATATGCCGTAAATTTTACAAGTAGCCCTATAATTAACCTGTAGACTAAGGTACCTTCTCCTAGTTCATCCAAATATAAATAAATAGCGGACTTTGCAAATGTTTTTTTTTATTTTTTTTATTTCGTAACACGATAGGTCTGCTCTTGACACTTAAATCCTGATACGAGCTTCATTTGTTTAGTTTAAATGTCAAGATTTATAATGCTGATGAAAAGGTAACGACGCTAGTTCTCTCATAAGAGATAAATACAGGTAGTCAAAGAAGTTATCATTAAACTGCTAAAAATGTGCTGCAAATATAAGTGTATGTCTGTTGCATAACATGTGTTGTCAAAAATCGAGACGCATCGTTAGTACCTATTTGACTAGTAGTGTAAACATTAGCCGGTAGTCAGTTTGTTCACGTGAATCTGCTAAATGTGTCACTTTTGTCGAATTTGCAAATTATACGTCTGCATCGTGCAAATTTCCATGAGGCGCTTAAATTATCAGTCGATTGTTTTTCCTAGCAGTATCAAATCTTTTGAATTAATGCATGTTTTATTCAAAAATTACCAGAGGTAGAATGAAGTTGCCATCATCAACTTTTCTTTTGATAAATGCCTACATAACTTTCAAAGTGGGTGCCGCAGTTAATAACAATACATTTTCTTTTAGAAAAGTTAATGAAATCATTTTAAGCATATAAAATATAGCCGTCAGAGGTGACAATAGCAACCTTATACAAATTAATACACATATTCATGGTGTTTGACAGCTGCCACCCACGGGCGGGGCTATCCATCCATCGGACAATATGACAAGAGAAACTAACACGGAATCGAACTTGGTTCCTCGATAAATTAAGTGCAGTATCATAATTCATATTGACCGCGTGTAGGGTTCTCATGTGTGGTCTTCTTAACTTATTGTATTTGATGTGAAAGGAAAGCTAAGAAAATGAAGTCTTCATTGATTTTTGTCGAATGATTAAGAAAAAGACTAATCGTTACTAACATTTATTTATATATACTATATTGTACACCGCAAAAAAAAAATCGAATACTAAAAATATACAATGGGCGGCCTTATCGCTTTCTGCAACACAATTTCAGTTTCTTTTTCATTTCAGTGACTTGTAGACTGTCAAGGGGTAAATAAGAGCAGCGTTGGCTTCTGTCTTTTCTAATAGTATGAATCTAACATCATCTTCCCATACAACATCTTCAAGCTGGTCTGTCACTATTTTTGTGAGATAATGATATATACTTTCAGAGTGTTTTTATCCTTATTTTCTGATTATTCAGTTCAGAGATTCAGAGTTTCATAGCCAAAAATTCCAGTCTTACAGTGATGTCAATAGTCTCCAGAGCTCCGTTTATTTCTCTGTTATTACGTATCTGCAAACAATACCAATTCCTGTACAGTTTCAACTGCTCCTAATATGGCAACTATTGGTAACCCTACCAGGGCGCCAGTGATGGATAGTGGTACACGCCTCGAGTTCGCGTTTGCTCTGTGTCGATTATATATCACTATCTTACTATCTTTTGTAGGAATTACGTAACACTTGTTATGATTCTATTGATATTGTAATGGGAGGCTAGAGAATCAAAGCGGTCTTTTATGCATCAATTATGATTTAATGGGACGGGCACGCCATATGATTTTCCAATGTTAGCGACGCCACCTGCTTCGCACGGGTGCATTATACTGATGTGACTACATGTCAAATCATCGAGATTGCTTTATTTACATAATACACATCATCATTATCATCATTTCAGCCGAAAGACGTCCACTGGTGGACATATAGGCTTGCCCCAAGCACTCCCACTTCGTTCGTTCTGTGCTTCTCGCATCCAGTGGATTCCTGCGGCCTTCATGTGGTCATTGGTCCACAATACACATAGGTAAAACTTCCGGAATAAATTCTTTATGAAAGAAAGAAATAAAATAAAAAAAGAAAGAAAAGAAAGAAAGAAAGAAAAGAAAAGAAAAGAAAAGAAAAGAAAGAAGGAAAGAAAATACATTTATTTGCGGCAAACATGACGCATAAAAAAGAACAAATACACAAAAAAAAAATATGATGGTGAAAACTGCATCAAAATCCACTGTGTAGTTTAAAAGAACTAAGCTGACAAACTGTGAGCAGTGGTGGCCAAGTGGTAACGGCTGTGACTTACGATTTGTAGATTCGAACCCAGACATGCGCTTGCTTTGTCTAAATTATTACATCACCTCTGCTCTCTAGACGGTTAAGGAAAACATCGTGAGGAAACCGGCATGTCCTAGAACCAAAAATTCGAAGACATATGACATCTATCAACCCGCACAGGACCCGTGTGGTGGATTACGGCCCACTCCCTTTCAAAGAGAGGAAGCCTGTGTCCCAGCCGTGGGAATATAATAGGCTGATAATGATGAAGCTGACACAAAGACACGCACGAAAAACGACTTTATTTTATACTATGAATAGATAATTATGTGATGTTTAAGACAAAACGAGGTTAAGCTTTAATACCGACTAAAGTATAAACAATGCAGAATGATTAATTTATCGCGATCGTCTCAATTGTTTCATCATGCACAATGTTATCATGTAATCAATATGACGTGATGGTACCAACTAAAACTACTTACAAATCATCTGTAACAATCTTTGACATCGGTGCCATGTGAATCTTGTTGAGATTTAGATGGCACCGAGATTTAGAGAATTTACTGATAATGTTGATTATACTTCAAGGGTTTATTACAGTATTTCTTATTTAAACCTTCCAATAAACTTAACTGCTTCTAAAGTCACACATACATAAAATCGTTTCTATTTAAACGACCTATTTGATACCGTTACTATTGCTCCGTTAATTTCTTCAAATTATCCTCATATATGGCAAGAATTTCCTCTCCATAGAAAATTTCAAGACCACTCACAGTGATTACGCCTAAACTGTATTTTATCTAATTGAATATTCATTATCAATGTCCATTGGTTTGTTCCTTTGTACGCCCACGTGCTCTTGCGCATGGGCCCCGTAACTAATAGATGGTATCTCTACACCATACTTATAATTACTTTTATTGTTCCAGGTAAGTTGAGCAACTGACCCACTCGTTTTAATTTTAAGGGTAAGTACATGAAATTATTTTGTTGTAAAGGTTTGTCTGCGATGAGGTGTAACATCGATTAAACTGCAGGCTTGCTTTTTAAACCTGATGAAAACGGCGATACGAAAACATAATTTTGACAGGTTTGTTGGCAGGAATTACAATAACAATGCCTTTATCACGTTTGCTCTTAGCAAATACAAACATTTTAATGTTTTTATTTTAAAATTATTTTTAAAGCAAAGTTTTCAGTGACGGGCTGGTTAAAATGGCTGCTTTTTGTGACTAACCCTTCGTATCCTTCTTCGGAACGTGGATCCACGCGAGACACAATGGCTTTTAAATTGTTTCCGTAGTTACGGTATTCAGCCGGTTAAAGTACTCCTATTTGTTCTTTTCTACACGTTATAATTTTCTTTACTTACATTTCCGTGCTTCTGTTTGACAGTAATTTTTAGTGCACTATAAAAATAATTTAATAGATGCATAATTTTATTGACCAATTACTTTCCACCGGACGTATAGCTTGTTTAATAAACCTTTCTCTAATTAATGTCTGCGTCCGCGTCGTCTGTTAATTTGCATCCTCTCAGGACAACGGGTCTGGTCCTAAGTTCCGGAGTTACGGCTTAAAACAGTAGAATTATAATCCTTTCAAAACTAGATCTGTCTGTGTTCACACGGCTAGCTTAATTAAAGTTATATACTTTTCTATATATCAACGATATATGAAATCAAATTCGCGATTCTACTTCATTGAAAGTTTTTTGAGTATTATTGGATAGTCATACGTCTTTCGGCTGAATGATAATTGAAATTGTCACACTAGTGCGTAGTATTGGTAAATCACAATTTCTACTTTTATGCACTACTAGCTTCTGCTCGTGACTTCGTCCGCGTGAAATTTCCTGTTCCCCTGATCTACCCCATCGCGTCGCATCGCCTGCCCGCGTTATTACTGTGCTCATTTTGACTTTTTGGTTTGTTTTGCTCGGCTCCTAAGTGTCTTAGCGTTATGTTAAGTAGCCTATAGCCTTCCTCGAGAATTGGGCTATCAAATTCAAAAATAATTTTTCAAATTCGACCAGAAGTTCCAGAGATTAGCGCGTTCAAACAAACAAACTCTTTAGCTTTATTATTAGTATAGATATATATACTAATACGTACTATGCTAAGTTTATGCTTCCGCAAATCACATTTGTAGCATCTCGAATTGCTAGACTAGGTCATGTCTCATTTAATACGACTCATCCAACTTAAACCGACGAACTTAAACTAACTAATGCATGCCTTGAAAACCATCTGTAAGCTGTAACTTACGCTCTAGTGCTACCAGACCTTAAGCTCACAATTGACATAAAACTAAAACAGAACAAAGGTTGACTGTTACAATGACAACCACGTTATTGTGTAGTCAATGTTTATCGATAGTAACCACAGATACACGATCGTAACACTAAGATAATACCCTCTCGTTTGTAGGGCACGTTTTATCTGCTCTATGTTTGTTTTGTTTGATTAAAATCTAATTATAAAGTGGGTATATTAGGGTTGGTATAGTTGATATTCTTGGCCTGTAAAAAAACTGAGTTATTTCTTTAAAAGGCAGTTTTTATGGAATGGTATGAGAGTAAGTGATGGCAAGTCAAAGCCATGTAGTTTATAAGTAGTAAAATCAGCTCAACACTGTGTTTCCGGTTATGCGACCTTCCCTTTCATCATGAGAGTTTTATGCAGGACGATTAAATGAATTTTTTTGGGGGGATGCTCACATTTAGCGTTGAATGTTTTGATTCTGCAATCAGTCGATTTACTTTTACTGTCTTCGTATTTTCTAATTTGATCAAAACTCAAATCAGAACCTCAGGAACCAGAAGCTTAAAGTTTAATTATAAAAGACAGTTCCTTAGCTACAGCTTGTAGTACTAACAACCGGGCTAGAACGACCCGGGATCGAACTCGTGTTTATACGCAGTTTTATCGCCGGACGCAGTTCCCTAATATATGTAATTATGCGGTGTAAGTGATAAGAAAGTTGATAATTAAATGGTGTTTGCATAATTTAGATTTCATCGAGTTATTAGTATCTTGGGTGTAAGTGTTGCTTGAGTCGCGTTTAATTTTGGGGTGCTAAGATAGATTCTTAGATGTTAATCGGATAGATATACAGTGAATCGCAAGTCACCATAGTTGGTAAATTACCATAATTATTGAGAAAATATAGCGCCTTTTATTCACTGCAACAACGTCCTTGGACGCAAACCTATTCCTATTTAACGGGGACAGTTTTCTTCTTTATCAAGCTCCCGGTTTTCGGAAACCTGTCTGACAGCAGTAAATCTCATATTGGCTATTGTGATCGATCGAAAGAAATAACAGCCAGTTGGCCACAAATGACTAAATTCATTAAGCTTTAAAACACCAAGGCTTAGTCCAAATCTCTCAATTGATTTAACAATCCACATTACCATTTCGAGCCATATTATTATCTACCCCTCCACCAAATCGCTAGCACTTGCCAACCGTCACGAGTGATCGACGGTCATCCGTCCGTATCGCTGCACTTCGACTAGTATCGATTCTAAGCCCAACTATTACCGCTTGCCTTGTTTCCCTAATTTTATTGAAACCCGTTAAATTGCCGGGTGCCCATACAAATCTGGCAGTGGGAGTCGTAATTGTGGGGAATGGAACGTATGTTATTGTTGCGTTCTGTGCGGTTGCATTTATATTAGGGATTTAACCTTAACCATGATGGTGGAAAACGTTTGTAGTAGGAGAAAATGTTTATGTTGAAAGTAATTTTACCGCAATAATTCTCGCCTAAGATATGACCACAATAAAACTTTTTTTCTACGGTATGTTTCCAGGTGCATAGAGGGTATATTATAGTCTAGATAATATGCAGAATCCTTTTGATGAAGTATTAATGCCATGCGTTGCCTTGGGTTACCTGGAAATCTTTAAACTGGCTCCAGACCCAAGTTGACCTAAGCAAGGAAAACCTATTCAGGTAGAGATTCATAGACGACTCCGCCTTGGGGCGTAAATGTGGTGACGTTCCACAAACTATGAGACACTTAATATCATGTCCTGCGTGTCGTGTAAGCTGCACGTTACAGGAACTGATACCCAAACATATACCCGAATTCTGGGCCGAGTTTATTTAGATTGCCATCGACAATAGAAAACATGATAACCAACGAACAGACATGGTAATCAAAGTTACCTACCATGATTGAAGTCATTGTTGAGCTACTGAACAATAGTCAAAAAGTTACTCAACCATTATTGTCTATACGTCCCTTGCAGACTTTCTAAGCAAACTTCCATGGCACAATAAAAATAACAAAGCTGTCAGTTAAACCCAATTACGGTATCCTAATCCGTAATCACTAATCAGGTGTTGACCGTAACGGAGTATTGGGTAACTAAGTACCTGCAGATATTACGTTAACCAAGCACCTATAGTAACCACGAAGAGAAGGAACAGAAGACGCAGTTAATACAAATTGTTATAAGGAAAGATGTGCAAATATACATGGTCAATTTCCTTTAAATATTCTGCTTATAATCAAGCTTTTCAATGATAGCGTGACCGGGGAGAATGTTGTGAGACGTGTTGCGCCGACCCGAAGTAACATGAGACAAGGGCAGGAAGATGATGATGGCCTTGAATTATTATTTGAAAACTCAATCAAAACATTCAAAATAGCAATTTTAACACTATTTTTTACAGCTAGTATTAGTGGTGTAGACAAGACAGCCTAACAACGAAGCATCACAAATAGAGATTTCTGGTTTACCTTGCCAGTAGGGATCTCAAACATATCATATGCTATCTGCAACTGGCATGACTCAAGTTTTCTGTTCACTTTTAGTATAATCGGCCAATAATGTTTTCACTGCTGGGACACAGGCCTCCTCTCTTTGAGAGAGAATAGGTTGTCTACCACGCGGGCCCAGTGCGGGTTGGTAGATGTCACATGTCTTCGAATTTTTGGTTCTAGGACATGCCATTCAATTCTAGTGGTTACTTTAAACTGCTTCCTTAGAACTGAGCCTTCTATTCTCCCCTGTTCTACGCTTACGGTAAGCCACGGGTCACTTCACACGAAGCAAGGAATTACGCGACATTGCCCGCGGCGGTAGCTCGGTCGTGGTACCCACTCTAATGTGAAACGTCTACGGGCAACTTATTGTTAGCCTGGTTATCTCTACAAATTGCCCACTTGAAATCTATTGGAAAATAGGAACCGCCAAAGGCTGAGATTTTCTCAGAATATTCGCGATTAGATGAGAAATCGTTTGATTTGATGATTGATATGTTTCCTGGTGTTGGGTAATTTGTTGTAAGTATAGAAAATAATAACGATACGGATGATCGACTGTTTGTTGGACATTGATGCGAGAAACATCATTCTAAGATTTTGTTCCATCAGCGCTGTTCGTGCTAACCAGGATAATGTACATATATAATGCTATTAAGACCAGCACCAAAAATAAGGCTCTTGAAATAGGCAAACACGCATTTGCATATTTTTCTTGATATATAATTAACACAGATCTTGCAACCTTGTTTGCCAACTTCTCCAAACAACACTAAACAAATTACGTACAATCTTACTATTAATGTGAGACCTTTAAAATCAGCATTACCGTGCGCGTGGGCATGATGTGGGCGGAGCTTGCAACAGTCTAGCAGATGTGCAGCGATCTCACGGAAACGATGCTTGCTGAGTTATGGATAGTAGAGCTTAGCTAGCATTGAGGAAAGGATGGCTAAAACATAATTTGAATACTGAGTCGAATGGCGGAGTGACCTGAGACAAGCGATATTTAGGTAGTGTTGATCTAATCCAAGAAGATAATATAAATATGTCAGAACAAATTGGTGCTGTACTAGGAAAACGGCGACTTGAAAGTGATGACATAGAAGTGTTTATAGGAGATTGGCCGGCACGGCAACGTACGGAAATCTGTGGAAGGTTATGGAGGAGACCTTAGTCCGGCAATGGAATAATACAGGTTGAACAAGAAAAAGAAACTGGTACAGCTGATTAGACATAATATATTACATTCAAGCACGACGAATACTAGAAAAATAAAAATGCTTAATGATTTACCCAAAAACAGTTTAATGGCAGTTGTGATTCTGACGATAGCAGAGTCTGAAGCCAATCAATTCTGTTTTACGATATTATAATTTATCCTAATGGTAATAAGTTAAAAGATCTAGATTAGTTTCCAGTTTTAGTAAATGTCGAAGTGGGTAGAATTAATTATAGGAACATAAAAAAACCGGTCAAGTGCGAGTCGGACTCGCGCACCGAAGGTTCCGTACAAATTTGTAGGTATGTGACTACAAATTTACGGTTTTCGGATTTTTTCCTTTACTTGCCCTTCGTCTTCTTGCCAAATTTCATGGTTCTAGATCAACGGGAAGTTCCGGTTTTGATTCCCTTGCAAATATCAAAATGTGCGGCATAAACAGGACATAAACGCCCGTATCTTTTGATTGCTTTGACTTAGAAGTTTGATTTTTTCACTGCCTCAAGGGATGGCAGAGCCCTAAGTATTTGTTATTAATTTCAACTTGATAACTCCACGCGTTCCTGAGAAAAAAGGACTTGACAGACAAACAGACAGACGGACAACGTAGTGATCTTATAAGGGTTCCGTTTTTCCTTTTGAGGTACGGAACCCTAAAAACTAGCCAAAAATAAACATTGAAGGATTTGTCGGATTTTTAACGATGACCAGTTTCCTTTACGTAACATTTTGCCTTCATTCTGTGAATATTGGCGTTTGCCCAAAAACAATATGATTTAGACAGGATTAAAATGAAACCGTCCAATAAGAAACACGATTCTGCATTTTTGTTATTTGGCAAAGGTTTCCTAATCCCTTGTAATCTGATTGGAAGTAGCATTTGAATATTTTCATCCACCGAATATTTTATCGCTTCGTAGATAACTTCAAGAATATCCTAAATAGCATCCGGAATTTTGAATGTGAGGGCAGAGATAAATCAACTTGCAATACTCCAGCTGTGCGATTCTGTAACCATCTCACCGTGAAAACTTAGGTGAAGTGAGCGTGGAGTGAGCTGTCATTCCAACTAATGCTAGGCATGGACACTATTGACAACTCACATCAAGCTCACTTCACTTGTGTTTTCACGGTGAGTTTTTTACAGAATCGACCGGCAGGTCCTTAAACCAAAGATAACACGTATTGGATGCAACCCAATACAACCACAATCTTTGTTTCATCGGCATCTGTAACACTAAACCTCGGGCGGTATATTTTCACTCAACAATCCACAATTTGCATGCATAAAATTGTTTAGAAAGTAACCATTTCCATACATCAGCCGTGTACGTTCCTGTTGGCACATCCAATATTTATCTGGCAGAATACGGAAGCTTGCCACGCAACGCTCAAGACCGGGAAGCGAACACTAATAATTGTAACTCGATATAAATGAAGAGATAACGTCTATTACCACTGTTTAAGTAAGCCTAGTCAGTTTCCTTTGATATATTGCTTACAATACACAGGTGTTTAATGTAAATGAGAAAGCTCTGTTAACTTCCAATGAGCTTAAAGGAGTAAAAGGTGCTAAACAAATTGTGCTGCTGTTGGATCATTCGACGATAATTCTAAATAGATGAGGCATAATAAATATTTTTGCAAACATATTGAAGGTATATTATAGCCCTTGTTTAATCTCTCGGCAGTATATGTTCCTGCATACGTGACCCAGGCTAGATATAGAGGTCCATTAAAATAAACTCTTATCTCATCGACAAGAAAACTCTCTGAAGTTAAAATGATATTAAAACTTAATTATACATGTTTTATGACCACATAATTTCTTCACAGGCCTTTATTATTCGTGAAGTATCTTGCGCAAGCACAAGGGTTGGATTATTCCCATTAAAAATCAATTACACCTCTCCTGCTAGTCAGAGTCGCTTTTACAAAGACCACGACCACGCTTTTCAAATCATGTCCATTGTTATATATACTTCTTTTGTGAAGACGTGAACGTGACTGTGTGCTACGACAATTTTGTTGATAGTACCTTCAAACCTTCGATGAATGAGTGGTATGAACAAATTACACGCGACAAAATTCACGCTTCCTCATTCGCAGATGTATCATGCATGTTTTGATCTTTCTTTGTAAGTTCAGCATTATTTTCAGCAGAAATACCTTTCAGAGTTTCAAATCTTATTTGGGAAGGATTAATAACATCGTAACAAGAATTTGTCAATGTTAGCAGGGACATCTTTACTCTGGAATTTTTCTTGGTTACCATATTTCTTCAAGTGACTAAGTGCATATAAATTATTTCGTCACTTTCAAAGTGATTTATGTTGAGATCACATTCCTTTTGGTGTATCGAACCGCACATCAGTGAATAATAGAATTATCTTGCATTACGTAACTGATAGAATGCGATGCGACGCTGTATTGAATGGATCTTAAATTGTTGAGTTCCAAATTATATTCATTTTCTTCGTCAATCTTTCGAATTTACCGATGATCGATTTTAATCAAAGTGGGGTGTTATATTTTGACATACATCAATTTGTTCGTACAAAAACGATTGTACTTTCCAAGTCCAGGTTACTTGAAAGGGCTTGGAGAAAGTTTAACAGTTCTTTCGACAATCGGCCCTCATTGTGGTCCGATCCCGATTTGTGTTGAAGCATCCATCTTTTGCATTGAACTGTTTTGCTCTCATTGTTAGAAAGTACAATGTTAAATGTTTTTATGTCCGTTTAAGATTTCTATTTCATTTACTTGACATTATTTTCATCTTTGAAAGGCATGTTGTGCTAAGGGCACAGTTTGTTGGTCTGATTCCGATTTATTATTACCTGTAGGTATTACAATTTTTACAAGCTATCTCGTTGCATGTCATTCCTGTGTAATAATGTTTACTATATTGCTTTTATTGTTCTTTTTATTTATTTATTGTTGTTTCAATGCTTTGGCCTCAAAGTCTAGATACGAAGTAGTCATTAAAAACCCATAAACTTTCTGTTTCGTATGTCTATAGCCATGAGTGACTGGCATTCAGAGTAACATTTGGGCGCTTTTATTAACCCTTCGTAACGAACAGATCTCTTTTAGATTACGTACCAGAAGACCCTTCTCTTGGTAATCAACAGTTTCACACAGAACATACTAGCATTGTACTTGAGATGAGAGCTTAAAAAGTATCTCAAGAATCAATTTGATCAAAATAATGGTAACGCTTATATGGCAAAGGTGTTAGGTAACACTTTACGTTGTGATAGCACTTAATGCTTCCGTCAAACAGACAGAGGCCCCAAATTATGAAACGATAACATGAATAAAATCTTTTCATGCATATAATTTCTCGAATTAGTTCTTATTCAATAGTTTATTGGCAACAATGGTAATAAAATTCACAAAAGAGCTCTGATTAGCTCTTATGATTCAATTGGATAAGTCATTATAAGTCGTATTGAAAATTTCGACGGTCATCGCTTACCCCGAAGATGTTTCCGGCATCGTAAACAATATGTAACGTATTGTGAGAGAAAGCCGTCCATCTGATTGCCAATTACGCTTTTCTCTTTCACACAATTCCACGCGACATTCCCGAGTACTTTTTATAATGATTGTTTACGAGATTTCCTTTCCGGATATGCTGTTAATGTCCATATTCGTCAGAATGGAAGCTGTTCGGTAAAAAAAGCTATTAGAAATGTGTGTTTGAACTTTTCGGTAAGCTGACGTCTATGTGGTTGACATATACATTGGTACGGTTATGAACCGTAGCAAAATCCTTATGATCAATCTCGAATTACGGTCTGTATGCAATTATAGTATCCATTTTAATCTTAATGCCTTCAATATCCATTGCGATACTTAAAATCAAATTGAATGTATTTTTAACCGACTTCAGTTCATTGCTTTTAAATTAGTGGTGATGCAAATATACGAGTGTCTTGTAATTAATTTGCCAAATTCATTTAATTTATTACATCCACTTCCTAGAAGATTGTTTTGTTTTTATTTGGACAATAAATGAAATGCCACTCTGCAGAAATAATGTCAAAAACGATCTTATATATTTCAGCGTTATGTAGGTGATGTTCATCGTTTAACGCAGCAACGAAACTAAAATGCCAGATAAATATTTATCGTTTCTGGTGTTGTATAACTCAATTTACAAGACAATCGTTCCAATATAACACTTTTGTATGCATCGATTCATTATGTTTATATTGTTATTACAAATGTTTCATAACGCCTCTTTCTGGTTCATTTTGATTTACATTTTCCTCAAATACTCATTTATTATTTGCCTCTTTGTGTTGTTATTCCTGCTAAAAGCATTTATTTTGCGATGATCTAATTCTACCGGGTACCTAATTTGTGACGTGTTATTTGATCGATAACTATAGGAGATCTCTTTAGATAGCAGATGTGAATTGAGGTCAGCGCTTATACATGCGTTCATGCAGCCACTTAAAGCAAAAATCGTGAGTTGTTCGTTTCGAGATTTTGCCAATATTGAATCGTGTATCTGAATGTTAAAGACGATATTTTGTATTGGTGTAATGTAAGTTCTCAATTTCCAAATACGGCCTCTCTATGGCCTTGAACTGACTTGAACTATTGCTGCATCTATCAACTAGTATTATGTTAATTGTAAGCAGACTTCCGAGAATCCTTGGTCAATCATCGCCGTGCTTCCGTTCCGAACAAAGTCTGTCTCGTGCCTCTCGTTCCGCTCAAACGCGCTCCGATAACAAAAATAGAAGTTCAAACCGATCCAACATTCGACCAGAAAAAAGTCCTGCCAAATACACAAAAAAAGTAATCGCCCCATTCCTCTCTGGCTAATGCTCGGAAACTATTCACGTCGCTGTAAAGTTTATCCTGCGATAAGACTCGAACGACGTTTGACTGGTGGCCGTCTCGTTCTCGCTTGACGGATTCCTCGATAGTGAGGGAGACAGAGAGGTAGGGCGCACTACGCGTGGCCGTTGATGTTTAGTTTGAAACGGAACGGAACAGTTTGCGAGTCGCCGGCTCTGCGCTCGGCCGACTGACGCAGGCAGTTCGTTGCGCTCAACTCGACAATTTATTTTAACACACTTTTTGAACTGTTTTTATAACCTAACGTTTAGACAAGTGCCTTATTGTTAATGGATGTGATAGTGAATGCATGTAATGAATTCGAACAACTAAAAGCAAATGAAAAGTAACACTGTGTGGATTTTTTGAGACGTCTTGAATTTTGTGTCCTTTTGGTATAAAAATTTGCAGTAATTATGTTACGGATTTAAGTTTTTATATTTCTTTGTTAACTGTATTGTGTTGGAGCACGTTTCTACCCGTATATTGGCACGAGCCTTTAATAATAATAGTGCACCGAAACCAGTTTGCGAGTGCGGTTCGGCTGTGGTTATCCTGACTTATATGCGGGCGTCTTTCTCGTGAACGAATTTCGACGCATCTGTAGGTATTCTTTTGAAGGCTACGACTTCAGTTGATTTTCTTACATCATCATTATTTTTACATTTGTTTTTTGTGATGTCAATAAATGGTGTTACTTATCTGTAAAAATTGTAATCAGTCGTGTTAATTTTGTTTATCATAATCTAGTTTGATATCTGATTAACGGCTTGCATCTTTGGCTAATGTTTCCAATCACTAGACTGATTCACCTTGACCGTTTATACGATGGCGATGCATTCAGACTTTCTGTTTCGAGGTTACTGGCATCCTGAGCGTACCTTGTAAAGCTTTGCTCGTTACGATAATTAACATACGTATCTAGTCGGTCACTAACTGGCATTTGAGCGTAGACTGTTTGGTGACTAACCTGCTCGAGAGTTATTAATACCTGATTAACAACAATTGAGTTGCAAACAGGCTATCATTGTTACTCATCACTGGAGTGTTCATATGCATCAGCTTCTCAAACGATTCGCATGTGGAAATCTGTTACCTCACAAAGTAATTGTTTATCTTGCATAAACTGTCCCATCATGTCCAAAGTTAACAGTAAATTAAAATCTCCATTTATAAACACCAGTTAATCGTAGTTAACTGCACATAACTAATGTAAACATCTTGTCATGTGTGGGCAGTTCAACTGGCGCCGTTAATTTACTATGAAACTTACTAATTGCATCTATGTACCAATAATATCTTTGTTTTAGCACTGTCGCCTTTGCACGTAAATCTCCCGGTTTGTCAACTTGCACTGTTGCAGTAGCGGTCGCTTTAGATTTTGTTATTTTTCCATCAGCCGCTCCACGCTTCGCTTCTCTGCTATACGTGACTTCATCGGCTGCATTTTTTGCATCTTGTCAGCATGAATTCTCTTATCTAACAGAAACTTGCAATCTAGTTTCAAATTACCCAATTCACCTGAAGCAATTGAGTGGTTTTTGTCTATTTTTGATTACAATTCCTCCGGTTCTAATCTGATACTTCCTGTGACTCATGGCGTATGTATCGAAACTGCGAGTACCATCAGTTACGCAACCTGAAGGTGGCAAGTCTCCAACTTGTCAAGCGAAAATGTATTACTTCCATGAAAGAAAGCGAAAATTGGAGATCAGTGAACTTCCTGACTGATTGTCAACGCCACTCATTAGTTAAATATTTGTTGATGTCTGAAACTGAAAGACTGTTACAATTATAATTGTACCTGAAACGCTTGATCGCTTGCTAACTATTAGTGAAATTGAATTATACGTCATTAAGCAGACAACTGGCGTTGATGACTCACCTCGAATTGAAAGCCACAGTTTCATGTGTTTCATTTTCTGCTTTGTTAACCAATCGTTGACTTTCAACTGTTATGACACTGGCCAATTATTTCACTTAGAAGCATTTTACCAGCATTGTGTTTTTCTTATTCTAACAACATTTCTAGTCTTAATTGCCATTTTTTATGACTTTAAGCTTTAAATTATGTGGGTCGTCGAATAGACGTCTAGTGTTTATGAGCTGTTTGCGGTGTTTTTCGTCCGTAGTCTCGATTTCATCGCACTGCATTTCTCTTGTTTCTTTTTATTCTGACGTTGCCTCAGCTTATTAATATATTTTCTCTTTTGTATTATTTGTGAATATTTCGACTTGTCGTAGCTGTGCCATCGTTATGCGGCAAGTTTATGTTCTATTGTTAGTAAATTAACTTTCATAAACATTGCTCATAAAGTAACCGAGGTGACACTGCTCTGGGCTTGTTCTGTTAATTATTTTATGTTTTCTTAAGCTTTATGACTTAAACAATAAGGTTCAGTTTAAATCGAATTTGTGAAGGCGCCCGCATCTCTGCTTTTTTTCTCCTTTTTTGGACCGTTAAGGATGATGTCCGTTAATGTATTTTCGATAAAAATGTTTTACGGCATTGGAATGTTTCGTGTATCTATTGAATTTTATCCAAACTAACAATTTAATGGTTTCCCTGCATGTTAGAAACTAGTTTGTTTAAGATTTTTTGTACCAAAAGGACACTCATAACGTTCCGTTTTTAGACGAACAATCGAAATAACAAAGTGACCTGCAACAAGTGCTCTTATTAACGAAGTACAAACATATTTTTGAAGTATTCTCTACATACAATTGGAAACGAAACGTATGATTTTACATTGGATCTTTACCTTCACCATTGGGACCACGAGGAAACTGGAACAAGCATTTCGCGTTTAGTGAGATGATACAAACTATTAGGTAAGTTTAATGAAATTAGTACTAATATCTTATCAGGATCTCATCGTGTTAGCACCTAATTGAAATGATAAACATAGTTCTCATAATTTATTTATTTATATGGTACTTCAACCACGTACTCACTAAGACATACATACATACATAATCAGCCTTTAATGTTCCCACTGCTGGGACACAGGCCTCCTCTCTTCGGGAGGGAGTAGGCTGTAATCCACCACGCGGCCCCAGTGCTTATGCATGTCTTATTTTAGGTTCTAGGCTAGGTGTGGTTCTGTATGTGATGTTTGTTTGTGTATGTCACTACGACATACACAAACAAAAATCACATACAGTTTAAGGAATTGTGAATTCCTCACTTACAGAAGTACACAACACTAGCACAGAAATTAATAGTACGTACAAGATATCGTTAGTGGAATTACATATAAGTTATAAAATAAAATAATACATTAGCAGCTATAGAAATCCAATTTGAGAACAATGTAAGCGAAGATTAAGCAGACAAGAATGTTACGTAGGTATTTAATGTTTCTTATACACAGGTGGCTGCTTCCAATTCCATATCCTCTAATCGTCTTTGACAATTGCCAAAGGAACTAACGTGCCTGCTGTTATACTACCACAATGACAAATTAGCATACATTAAAGTAACAAAATTACCCTTTAGTCATCTCTAATTCAATAAACACAATATCGCGTGCATAGTAACTCACCATCTTAGTACATACAACGTTAGCCAATACCCATCAAATGTAATTTATTCTGCGTGTGCATGTGTGGCTCTTTTATGGTACTTTCTTTGACACGCCTTGTGAAATGATTGCCCTAAAACGGAGTGCCCATCTGTTAGCGATAGCCGATGAGCTGTGATTGACAGCTGACGTTTATCTTCTTCATAACTTTCCAATAAGATTTTACACAACTGTTTAAATATTTGTGACTTTATTTAAACTTAAATATGATGAAGAATTTTAAGATATACTTAAAACGGAACTGGTTAAAGAAAGCATAAGGAAGATAATGATATGGTTGGTAAAGCAGGGAGAACGCAGAAAGTACCAACTAAAGAGTACGACCAAGCTCTAAATGAATTCATATTAGAAATTGATGTTTATAAAATTGAGCACAGTACGCCTAATAACACAGATTTCTTACTGCCCAGTTATAAATCCAAAGCTAATAGACCAACAAGCCTATAAAAGAAATAGTATTTCTCTCGAAATAGTTATTAAGGGCAATGTTACTATTTAAAACGGAATACCGATCAACGATCGCAATTACATAGTAAATTTTAACGATTATTCGAATCGCCCTTATACATCGTTAATCGATACTTTTAGCCGAAAACTAAATATAAACAAAGATGTGATTCTTGCTGGTTTGCTATTCGATTCGTACTCGATTTAGTCAGTTGACTCACTGACCTATAAGCCGTGGTGATTCTGATTTATGTTCACTAATTGAACTATTGTGATTTATACCAAGCTAGTTGAGATATTGTTTGAAACACCTAAATCAAAATGCAACAGCTTGGAACCACACTTCAATCCCTCCGACTTAAACATACATAGAGTTTAGACGTGATATTATTTAAATCAATGTGATATAATATGTATGGTTCAAAAACCGACTATTTTTGCTCTATTGATTTTGAAATCTATAAAGGAACCTTTAGGAAGACACCACTGGCAAACTACTTTAAGCGCCATTATAGAATACCCATCAATTTGACAAATTCTTATACTGCTGAATTATCTTTCATGGAGATAAGGCTATCCTTAACCATATTTTTATGGGTGTAGTCTAGACGATTTAAATTAAATTCTTAGACAGGCGTTTAAGAAGTAAATGGTATACTTTATCTAGATTTTACCCATTAATGTCTGTTTTATATTAACTACCTAGCTTCTCACAGAAAATCCGTAACTGATGATGTCATATCAGTGTTAGTAACTGTAACTTAAAGATCGCCTTTAAAAGAATCCCATACATTAAGATAATTTTTTATACTAAAGTTAGTGTTTTGTCGTAATTAACGTTCAGACATACACATTAATTAATCCAAATAAGACTGAACTTGGCCGAGTATCAAATCTCATTAATTTTATGCGAGCACTCTCGAACTTGGCCTTCTTTACCAGAGTGTTTTAAATACCCTATGTAGTTAGCATGCTAGTGTTTGTTCGTTGACGACATCGACATGTGTTCAATCATCTAGTTAGTTAACCTTTATCGCTTCAATATTAACTACCAACAGCTGTTTTGCATTTATAAACTGTTTATACAGTAAAACGGTCTTTGTTCGGTTCATGAGTTGGTAAAACTGTAGCAAGATCTCTATTTTCATCAGCTGCTTACTGAAATACATATAACATTGTTAACTCCCGAATTTGTATATCTTCAACTTGGATACTTTATCATCCATCTGGTCATCGTTATTGAGACCTGTTGCCTCTTGGAAAGGTCGGAGGAAGGAATCAGAGTCGACATTTACATCCTGAAGTAAGGTATGTGGGCTGTCGCCAATTAGTATATTTTCCCACATATTATTACCAAGATATTGGTGGATATGTGCGTGCTTTGGTTCGGATCCGGCTGTTGCAACGTTCTCTTCACGCCCCAATTCTCCGCGAGTTTCGTTGCTATTTGTTTTGCTTTATTATAAACGCCATTTTGTTCCTTTTTTACTTTTAAATCACCTCTTGTTGGTCCAATTGGACTTTTGATAGGCTGAGTGATAGGTTATGACTTGTATGGTTATTACAAGTTACTTTCAAATTAAATGGTTGAAACGAATGCGTGCGTTTGTGATATAACTGTTTTGGTAATATGTATGTGGGCCTTGCGATATTTTCGTATCAGTGATTAAAATTGATGCTTTGATTATAATGCTAACTGTTACAACTTTGATTGGAGTACCCTATTTTTATGTTCGGTGACCGAAAGAGATCATAGCCAATGATAGGCTAATACTTTCAAATATATGTCGTGGATTATAACTGATTAATTATTAATTAGAAGAGGCTGACGACCAGCAATAAACACTGTTTACAATGTAAATGCAACAGCAAATGCAGAATGACGGAAATCTCAAAGTAGTTACACACCAAGGCTTTTCTCAGCACTCAGCATCATTTCTGTTCGCCGCACACAATTCGTGGAAGCGATTGAGTCACCCACACAGCGGTTACGATCTACCCGCGAACTAAAAAGCGTATAACAATGCGATGCGAGCCGAAAGCGGCGTCACTCTAAATGTAATCTGAATGTACCGCTATGCTGTTGCAGTCAGTTGTTATTCAGACTAGGTCAGTTTTTGTCGAATCTGCCACTGATGACTTTCAGACCATTTTGATGGTCACACTTTTCGTCAATGTTGAACTTCATTTGAATCCTATTTACATTTTTGTCATGTAGAAAAATAGGCTTGATTAAGAGGTGTTCGCAACACATGGGTTGGGAAATAAACATATTGTAACCATGAATTTGCCTAACCTAAGCAAGTAATGAATATATGATACCCAAAGGAATATTGAAACACTGCTTTTCGTTTAAACACTTCAGTCCTTGAGTAATGTAGGCTTCTGTTCACAAATCATACCTAGAAATCTAGCATTGCTATTCTGTAAAAAATGTTACCGAAAAAACTTAAGTGAAGTGAGCTGTCACTCTACCTGGGATTGCCATTATTTACAGGTCACTTCACTTGTTTTGACGCTGAGATATTTGCAGTATAGATCGGCTACTGGAGGAAGTAATGCTAATGGATGTCCAAGTTAAGAATGGACTGTTTAACTGTAGTGCACATACAAAGTCGACGCCACCAGTATTCCGCTACGCTGTAAATTTCAACCTCAATGCAGCATGATGCATCTGCAACACGCAACACAGTCACAAAGTAAGCCAACGTTCTGACCTCAGTCTATGCAGTTAGCATTAACATTTTCTACATCATCTAAAATCCGCTACTTACAGATTTGTTTTTGTTTCCTTTCTCTCACCAACAGAACATCACACTTTTATATTTTACTTTGCAACACGTACTCGATCGCAAAACGCAACAAAGTTTATGAAAAAACATCGAGGCTTGAAACACGACGCAATGTTTTTATTTACTGTATGTAGAACACTGTCACTCGAGCAATTTTTCTTCTTATAGTCTTGTCGTGACCCAAGGTAAGCCGAATGTTTTCACTTTTGAGCAAGTTTGAATGAAAGATTTCTTTCAACCCAAAAAAAAAAATGACCAGTTCCATTTCATCTGGTAGGCCTTCGTATCGTTTTTTTAATACAACACTCAAAATCTCTGAAATTCTTAGAAGTAAATTCTTGTTACCAAAGTTGATTCCAGTCCAGCATAACTATTCACAACCATTCGTCAGGCACCAACAGACATCCAAAATGATACATTTTCAATCACTGATGCAAATAGCTGTTGGAAGAATGGCGGTCGTCCAACTGTTTTAAACTAACTAAAATTACGGTTTTTGGATTCGTGAACAGCCTTTAGAGGACTGACTCCTTTGATATTATTGATCAACGTTCGATCCGGCTCGGAAGCGTATCGAACGGTTGTGATTAGCTATGCTGGTATCCTTATAACGGGTAATTTCTTCTTGCCCTTTTGGCTTATCATGTACTGCACCTTATTCACAATATACATGATTACTAGTTGAAGTCCCATACATCAATGGCGCAGGTTCAAAGATTACAACAATATACGATTGTTGCCGATCGATATCTCTAGCTCTGTCGTAACCTATTTACCTCATTTGACTTAGCATAGGTATTGTTAGTTCAAGTTGTAACTTAGACACAGAATAACACTTACTTATCTAAGTCTTTGATTTTCATATATCAACTTGAATGGTGGCTTGATAATGGTGTTGTATTAAACTACGTTTTGTATATTATTATTGTCAGTTGCTCATTGCTTATCTGAGTCTGATAATAGAATTAGCCCACTTTTTAATGTGGGTGGTATATTTGGTAAAGCATCATTTTCTTTTTGTAACGCCTTTTACAAATCTGTGATTTCCAGCAGTAAGTACAAAAACTTCAACTCCTTCAAGAATTTTATCAATATTTACCTTCATTGCCTACTGTACCAGTATCCCACTTTCTCTATTGACTCTGTCGATACATTCCACATGGCACCTTCAATTTCGTCATGCAACGGTCAACCATTTTTTCCCATATTTGTTTGTTATGATAGTAATGAGCAAACACACAATGTTTGTTTGAGCAGTAGACCCAAGCATATCGTCCTTATCATACACAAATATTGGCTTCGCGGTCTAAATCTGATAGACAGAACGGAAGACTAAACATAAAAAAATGGGTTGTTTCTAAGCGTAGTTGTTTGTAAAGTCAATGTGCTCTTGTTTATCACTAGTGATAAAATGATCTATGATTTTAGCATATAAAAAACAATTGTATTCTTCGTCTATATCTCGATGTATTACTTTAAATGGGACGTAGTTAAGCAGAAAGGACTCAACCCACATTCTTCTCAATAACTCGAAAATTGCGTTACTCTATTTAATACAACTTGACTAATAAAAATATTGGTATATTTGCCCTTATGTGACAAAATTTCAAAATATTCCATAAATATACAACATCATTGCAGCAATACACACCTAAACTTAAAACCTCGATAACTCGTAAAATTACTTTTTGTGGATTGAGTACTTTCTGCTAAACTACGTCCAATGTACTTGTATTGATTTTGTTGCTTTCAATATTATGTGACCATACAAAAGTTATGATCTTTCACACTAGCAGCTACCTCTACATTATTAATACCCGGCATGATCTCACGCATCCTACCCGCTGCACTAATATTACGTGTCGTGTCGTCAACTATATCAGTATATTACCCTCCGTCTATTTCTCGCTGCTGGTGAATAAGAACTGACTAACGTCCACGTGATTCAGAACAGAGATTTTCACAAATAACAGGGTTAAGTTCACACAGCCTTCTATTTTTACCTTGGATAGATTGCGTGACTTTAAACTCGGTTAACATTCATTAAGGCTTGCTGTGTACTGTGAAGCGTTTACAATCGTAATGCTAACTACAGGGCAGATTAATTACTGTATATAAAAACTGGTGAATGGTTAAAGAGTACGTTTAGTAACTAGAATTAATACGGATTGAGGAAGTGAACTAGAATTTTGTTGAGTGTTTCAATATAGGTTGTCTAGATTTAGAACTCTTACTAGGTTAGACTCACACGTTCGTGCTCGAATGAATACGAATTCTAGGTAGCAAAGTATAAATATTTTTCAGTAGCAATTTATTCAAATCTCAAATAAATGTTGACCCAATATCATTAGTATACATATACAAAGATTAGCATCAATAAACAAAACTATTTTGCTTCTGAATGTTTCGTCATTCCCATAGAAATGTTCTAGAATGTCGCATGAATTTCCGTTACAAATGCCTATGTAAGTACCCTCAACGGTAGATAGGTAAACATAGCTGTTTAATGAGTAAACCTTACCGAAATCACGTCGAATTCTCATTACCAATGATGCTTGCAGCACGTAAAAATAGATTTGATATTACCCTAAATAATAAGTTAAATGTTCTGGATTATAATAAGGACGATGCAAATAAATTGTATGAGGATTTCTTTTCAATAGTGCACACTGAATTCAATAAAACTTTTGAAAAGAAAACATAAAATATTTGCCCTAATTTTATATTTAGTGACTGGGCAACTAGAGGTATTAGGATTAGTAGGGAAAGACTGTTCGAGCTGTATGGCCTTAAGCCTTATATCAACACTGAAACTTTCAACAAGTATGTTGCTATGTATTCCAAAACTTTTAGAAATACATGCAAGATAGCTAAAGCCCAGTTCATTAGTAACAAGATCAAAACAGCAGATAACAAAATAAAAACAGTTTGGAAAGTTATACATAATGAAACTAGTGGGAATAAAATACGAAACAATGATTACACATTGGAGACTTCACGTGGTGCCATAAGCTCTAACTTAGAAGTAGCTCAGGAATTTGTAAATTTCTTTACAAATATACCATGTAAAACGACGGAAGCTTTAAATTCCTCACCTGTTGTCTCAATTGATCTATTAAGAGCTAACGTTCCAGGATGCTCGATTGAATTTCAATTTAAACACATAAACCCTATGACAGTTATAAAAGCTTTTCGGCAAATCAAAATCAAATTGACCGAAGATTTATGGGGAATGTCTATCAAAGTTTGTACATCCATAATCGAGACTATAGCACCATACTTAGCTTTGATATTTAATTTGTGTGTAGATCAAGGAGTCTTCCCGGATTTAATGAAATACAGTAAGGTTATACCGCTTTTTAAATCTGGGGACAGCAAAGACACCAACAATTATAGACCCGTATCCGTGTTGCCCGTATTCAGCAAGGTGTACGAAAAGGTAATGCTCAATCAAATGCTTAATCATTTTAACACCAACAAAATCTTACATGATCAGCAATATGGTTTCACCAAAGGACGTTGTACGACTGACGCCGGTGTCACCTTATTAAAGCACATATTTACAGCGTGGGAGGAGGCCCAAGATGCCATAGGAATCTTTTGTGACCTCTCCAAGGCATTTGACTGCGTCAATCACGAAACCTTACTTTTTAAACTGGAGCACTACGGACTAGGTCAACTTGCGCTCAGTTTAGTCAAATCTTATTTAAATGATAGACAGCAAAAAGTTCAAATAAATGGTGTCAATTCTCTTGCTTTAAAAGTAAAAATGGGTGTTCCTCAAGGCTCGATTTTAGGTCCTTTCCTCTTTTTAGTATATATTAATGATCTACCCCATTTAATAAAGAACCAACCACAAATGGTGTTATTTGCTGACGATACTTCCTTAATTTTTAAGATAAATAGACGTGCACCAAATATTGACGACGTAAATAACGCCCTACAGCAGGTACTAAATTGGTTCACTGCTAATAATTTGGTATTAAATGGGAAAAAAACTAAATGCATAAGATTTGCTTTACCAAATGTTAAAAGTAGTGATTGTGACATAGTATTGAACAAAGAGAAACTAGAATTCGTCGATAAAACTGTTTTCCTGGGGATCACGCTCGACTCAAGGCTGCAATGGGGTCCTCATTTAACATCTCTTGCAGGAAGGCTAAGTTCAGCAGCTTACGCTGTAAGAAAAATCCGTCAAGTTACTGATGTAGATACCGCGAGGCTGGTCTATTTTAGTTACTTTCATAGTATCATGTCTTACGGTATTTTACTATGGGGACGGGCTGCAGATATCGAGTCCATTTTTATTCTGCAGAAAAGAGCCATCAGAGCAATATATGGCCTCCGCAGGCGCGATTCTTTAAGGGAACTGTTTAAAGATATTAACATCATGACGGTACCTTGTCAATACATCTATGAAAACATCATGTACGTAAGAAAAAATTTAAATCTGTTCAACAAAAGAGGTGAAAAACACAACTATAGGACTAGAAATAGGGACCAATTAGTTCAAACAGGTTTCAGACTGGCTAAAGTAGACTCAACCTTCATGGGGTACTGTTTAAAATGTTACAATAAAATTCCTCCCCACATACTCCAACTGAATGAAACGAAATTTAAATCTTGTATTAAACGCACACTATGTAGCCAAGCATATTATAAGTTAGGGGATTACATCGCTGACAAAAATGCTTGGCTCAATGCTGGTCCAGCTCCACAGGGGCGCTTAAACTAATTAGCATTCGGAAACATTGTTGGAGCTGCGGAACATTGGAAGAAAACTATATTTGCATTGTATAAACTCAATTGTTTAGTATTGTATAATTGCATAGCACACGTGTGAGCACTATGTACTTTCTATAAAGCTACCATTTACTGGGTACGTCTTTCATTGACTTAAATGTGCCCTGTCGGCTGAGAGTATGTCATGCTCACTCTAATGTCTCGCTGGTGGTGGCGTGTGTGTTGGATCATTAAGTTCCCTTCAAAATGGTTGAGCTGAATGGTGCTGATCCATACGTCATGTTCGTGAACGGGCGCCGTCAGTAGGGACTGGTCATCTCTTAGCTGCCACGGCTTATTGTAATTTTTAATTTCTGAATTGTTTTTATGTTTTCTATAACGGACGCTTTTAACGTGCACGTCTTTTCTACATCGTTCTCACATGGTTAATTTCAAAACGAATGATGTAATCAAATATTTTGTAAGAATTTTATGATTTAAAAGAGTGTCCATGGAGTTTCTTGCCCGTTCTTCTCCATAGGTACCTACGCTTTGGAATGGGCAACTAGCTTCATCTTTCTGACTGACCGACCCTTTGACAATTCAAAAGTGCCTGTAATTGGTTTAGTTGAATTAAATGATTTGAGTTTGAGTTTGAGTTTGAGTAAAGGGCTTTCTAGCCCTGCTAGCATTTTGTTATCGTTTGCCTTTGTTCCAAATACTTCAAACTTTATATTAATGTGGCAACACTGCGTAGGAGTGTATTGTTTTGGATTACAAAGCTATCATTTATGAAGCAACATCTTCCTTTCCCTTTGTTTTGGCCATCGCTCTTCGTGATGACCGTTGATTTAGTTCATGATGATGAGCAGTTTTGGTTCTATTAGTAATTTTACTAAGTTACATTATTGTGTTTTTTTCATTATGTTTATCTTAATCCTCATCTTTCATTAAATAGTTCTTCTAAAAACTTTGAACCAGAAAGTTCGGGAAGATTAACTTCTTTTTTTATCATCGATTTCCCCATATCTTTATCATTCGCTAATAAGATTAGACCATCATCGTCAATTACCGTTCCAACCATTTATGTCTTTAAAAGTCGTGGACGTCCGAAGGCAGAATCTCGTCCATCTATTTTCGTCGCGATGGGCTTACATAAATCTATCTATCGACGTAGTAGCTAATAGTTCAGCAGCGACAACTTGATAGCTTCCTCTGCTATTAAACTGGCCTGTCCATGCTTCCTGCTAGGACATAGTACCATTTGGTTGAGGTTTTCCTGTAAAATGTGGATATGGTAATTAATTGGAAGTAATTTCTTTACCTTTGATATCATCTAGGCCTGAGGAGTTGCAGTTTTCTTATCCCTACGTTATCTAGCATAATCAATCATTCTGAACATACAAGTTTCAGAGAAGATATTTTCATCTCTTACTCAATTGTACGAGTATAAAACCATTTGAATAAACTCACTGGGTGGTCAATTATTGTCCAATGTAAAAATTAATGCATTAAGTGATCTATTCATTCTGACATCCGCTGCACATTGCGGTCACAACACATTCACAATACCACCTTTTATTACGAAACTTAACAAAATTACCGACTAAGGTAATGGAAATCAAAGAACTGTGTACATTGATGCAATAGGTACCTAGTTGAAATACCCAAAGGGAACCAAAACATAGCCTAGAATATATTTTGCAGTCTAACTGAAGTTATCTTTGAACTATCAGGAGAAATTGCATGTTCTAGTGTCAGGGGAATAGGCGAGACGATTTGTCTTACGAAGGCATGGTATGTGTCGAAACTCTGCCGATAAGGGCTACAATACACAGGCCTTTAATGTCCATGTTAAATGAATTGAACAACACTTCAGTAAGGAAATTGTTGGCGTAAGAACAAGTTGACTGTCGTAACGAAAGGGAAAATGAAAATCTTATGTTAAGTAGCAGTTTTCTATTAGAGTCAAGGTGTCATCGTACGTCACTTATATTGCTGTCATATACGTAGTCGATTAATGTGAGTGCTATTGAAAGCTGAAACATAAAATTCACTATGCTAGGCTCGTAGCACGACATCAAAGATTGATGTGACTATGTATGAGTAGTTAATATTACCTATTAATTTATCATACCTCCCATTAGTAGCAAACATCTTTAACGGGCCTATTACCTATACTCACTCTAATGCCTAATCATCACTTTGAAATATTGCACACGGTGTATCAGAAAATTAAATCAGAATTACTACCGGATTCCTGGAATCAAGTAAGAAAATACAAGTTACTGCTCACAGAACATGTAAACGATGAAAATTGATAAGTACAGTAAATGCGTACGTAACTATCTATCCGACTGCTCATAAATCCATAACTAGTAATTTGATCAGTTTCCAAGTGTTTTCACTGAAATCGCTAACAAAATAATGACTGTGCAACCGTTTGCCCCTAACACTTTACCTAGCTCTCTCCAAGCCTGGATTTTATTAAATCTGGAGTTATAGTGCCCTCTCGGCCACTTGAAATGATCTCACTCGATGGAGATAAGCAGATTGCAGGGACTCTGACAGGGAATGATGAAGGACTTTCATTAGTTTATGTAATTTGCTGAGAAGCTGTTGGTTTTAGATAAACTGTAGGAAGTGGTAGATTTGCAACAATTTGCTTGAGACGCGCAGTAAATTATAAAAGTAAGTCTTGTGGTTATTGCGTTGGATTCATTTTCAATAACGCCATGGCTAAACCTGCGAAACGATTACTCATGATACCAAAGGTTGATGTTTCTAAAGTCTTATTATATGTCCATTGATGATCAACCAATATGATTTCCTAGATTTATAGTCTTTTATACCTAATACGGGTGTAAGTCGGTGGGTAGTGCCAAGCCTCAAGACCTCAAGATTTTGAAAGTACAGTGTAGGCTTTTATCGTTCCCTATATTTCAATGCAATTATATCAATAAAGTTGCGCAAATTGAAGTATATTATTGAGTCATTGCAGACGTGCTATTGAAAAGGAAATGTCAGTATTTGATTACGTTTTGTTAATTGCCAGTAATTTAGGTTAATGCTTTTAAAACAGTGCATGTGGGATTGATTACATAAATATTGATGCCGTATCTGCCAGTGCGCTCGATTGTATCGATGGTGCTATATTGTGTACCGCAGAAATTGATTTGGCATTTTTTCTTAATTTGGATTATACTGCAATCTTCGAAATCAAGAAAAGTACTACTAGTACTAATACTATTGTTAATATCATCGTTAATGAAAAACAATTTTAACCTGACAGCGTTTACGGACTCACTGAACAAGAAGCTCAAATGTCTAGCGTTTTAACCGGTGATCAAATTACATAAGCAAGAGAAGCACCCTCATCCTCAGCGGATATTGTTAATTTTAATTAATCTTTTGACAGCTAATTCTCTTGCACGTCACAAGATTTCTACATCAGTCTAATTAAAGTGTTATCGGATAACGTTTGAATGGGATGGAGTCTCATACATGGCTATTCAGGTTGTATGTAATACCTAATTAGAAGCTGGTTTCAATGGATCGTTATAATGGCCGTGTGGGACGTGCCTTTGTTTGATGCGCTTTGTGCAAAATTTCAATGTGCCTTGATTTAGGACCTTTGATAACAGTTTCATGTAAAATGAAGACGTCTTGACTCTTGATTGCAAGTTTTCTCTTTTCTAATGTGTCGATTTTAATGTTATTGGTCAATTTTTGGGAGCTATCCGAGGATTAATTTGCTTCCGAATTCAGTAGTTGATCACTTTATAATTGCATGTTATGAATATTCAGATGTTAGAATCTCTTTTAATCAATATCTTAATCACTTAATTTGTTCGAACTCGCTTTACATCGTCGTTTAAGTAATTAGGACACATCTTCATAAGTTTTATCATCGTTTTCTATTTGAACATTTCTGTGACTTGCTTCTGTTTGTGGAATGCCATTTGATTTGATTGGATTTTGGGTTCAGCATCAGCTCCAACCAAATACATCAGTATTTTCCCAAGTAATTTATATTTCTATCCTCAATGTTGGAAAACAAAAGTGTATCAGCAGGTTGACGTGCCGTCGTCGGTGGGAAGTGGGTTACTTAATGATAGTCGTGCTATTCGCTAACAAGTCGGTTCTATTACACTTTATAGCTAATACTTTACCGCTATACGAAATGTGTTGATTATATGTTGGGAGAACATTGATCGTGTTTTGTTTTTCCTTGGCATTAACTACACCGGTTCTATAACTACTGCTAGAGATCAATCATTTCCACTCATCAGTAGGATAAGCTAAGCTGTTTTATGGGCACAAGACTTTTTCACCTTCAATTGTGTATACTTTTCATCCAAGTTTGTCACAGGTAAGTATGTAGAATCTATCGTGACATTTTAAGTAAAATTTCCTTTAACCTTCAATTACGAACTTTACATCTTTAAACTTAAGTTCACGAATTTCACTTTCTAGGCGTAAATTTCTCACATTTGTCTAGTAATCATGTGTACAAAGACTAACGGGCTAATTAATCGTTGAAGACGTTGGAAAGCGACTCCGTGTAACTTTGAAATGATGGCTTGCTGTGCATGCGATTAGATTTCCAATCGGACCGTTTGATGCCCTAACCTAGCCTTTAATGTGTGTATTTGTTATTTATTACTCACTTACTGAACCATCTTGTTTACGCAGATGGTATTTTAATTGTGGGAAGGTATCCGCTCAATGGAGTCATACGTTTAGAGTTGTAGTTCATAGATCACCGATGATTGTTCCTTCATTGATTCTTAGAAAGATGCCTTCTATTTTATTAGTGTTTTTACTTAATGATTCATCTGTATCAAACATTCCATCATTGTCTGCTGTTAGACAAAAATCTCATCTTAGATCATCTGCAACAACCCTTTCATTTTCTCTATCTTCCTTATCCAGTATAATTTCAATATAGGATTCCCCGGACTACAGAAAATCTATTCAAGTTATTTCAAGCCTTTACCGATAAATATAGCATTTTCTTTTGATGTTTGTAAATGGCTTCGTATCCGGTTTGGAAGCAAAGCGAATCGGTTTAAACAAAATGTTGCTGTAAATAGAACTGGCGACAAATCGTCTATTGTGACGGGATTGACAAAAAGTGCAAGTTTTTATCGGCATGTAGCGCAATGTAATACAATATCGTGTAACTATTAAAAATTTTCATTTAGGTACAAAATGTTTTATCCGTTGTTGTATCAACCTACAACATGATATTGACCGTGTCTTACTTGTTTCTATGAATGTTTGGTTTCTATAAACGAAACTAATTGTTTTGACTACCAATGGTAGCATTTTTTATTTCCAAACTAGGTAGGTATATACATAGATTCGTAAGCTAATTGCACCTGTGATAGCTACTTCCATATGGGAAGGTCTACTATGCAAAGCTATGAGATCCTGGCTTCATCTTGAGTCTTAATTTAAACCAATAACGGTTCGCAAATTATAGTAATCGACCATTAGTCATTTGAATATATTCAATCACAAGCTTTGTGCTAAAATGTTCAATGTACAAAAGTGTTTATTTATTCGCGATTGACAGTATCATTGACGCTATCAAAAACAATCATTGACAGTAATATAAAGAGCTTGTCATTTCACAGTTACCTACTACATAATACAAAGGGCCTTTACCGTCACTCAATAACAATGTGGTAATAGATTTCAATTAGTTTTTAATGACAATAAAAATGAGATCATTTGGTAGTGCGAGATATAACAATGGGTGTTAATATTAAGGTGTTGTCATTATAAAGGGCTGCTGTATACAGTCTATCAGATTACAACAATAAAGCCAAGGTAGTAGTGACGCAACGTTTATATTTTTTTAAATTCTCCATTAAAAAAACAGTGGTAGTCCTCTGGTAACGGCCCCGACTTACGTGTTGTGGGTCGTGAGTTCGAACCCAGGCGCTTTACTTTGTGTAAATAATTTCATCACCACTGCTCTCAATACGGTGAATGAAAACAACGTGAGGAAACCGGCATATCCTAGAACCAAAAATTCGAAGACATATGGCATCTACCAACCCGCACTGGGCCCGCGTAGGATATTACAGCCCACTCAATCTCGAAGAGAGGAGGCCTGTGTCCCAGCAGTGGGAACATTATAAGCAGATTATGCCATTAAAAAAGCTTGCATATCTCACTTGATTGAAATCGAAATGAAAACATTACATAATTTATTGCTACTGTTACAATAGCAACATTAGTGCGTTATTTATATCTGTCTACAGATTGTCCAAGCATTTCTTGATATCGAATTAATTGAAAAGAGACCTTATCGAGTTCGTGAAGTGTTAATGTCGCAATAGATATTTTACGTTGGGTTATTGACCTATTTGTCAACAGATTCTTTAGGCTATGGTAAAAGACATTCGCTATGCATCACCGCGGACGAGACGTCAAGTGTCACTTTGTCAACTGATGAGTCCAAGTTAGGAGAGAAAAGCGGGAAGATACTAAATAAATTATTATTGGTGGAAAAAGCGAGCTTAACTAAACTAAAGATTGTGATAATAATAATACCATCGTATTATGGTCCTAAAATAGGGCCAAGACCTCTCATGCAGAGAAGGCAAGAACATTTATACCACGCTTGATGCACGCAAGATGGGTTGGCGATTTCAAACTTAAATTAACTTTAAGTCCAGGTTCCCTCACGATGCTTTGCCTTTACAGATGTCGGTAATATATACTGAGAAGTAGGTACATAATTTTAATTATGAATTAAAAAAGCCTCATCGGTACTTTTTCGCATTTAAACCCACAACCTCGTGCATGAGAGGCGATGCCTTAACCACTGGCCCATCACGTTAGTTGTAAATATTGCAATGTCATTTACTAAATTATGAATATCATAATTTTAGTAAAGTATGGCAATATCCCTAACTGCATGATAAATTCATACAGTTATATGAGTAATGAAAATACTTTATTAAATTCAAACAGTAGCTAGTATAACCTAATACAGTATTACGGCGAAGCTAACCACACAGTTAATAATTAAATGTTCCTATTATAGGATATTGATTGACGCAAATATGACGCTAACAGCTGGTGGAAGTTACGTCACCGATTCCATACCCATCAACTCTGTAGTAATTAGTAAACATGAAAACCTTCACGTACTAAATTGAATGCTGAAATTAGGCTGTTCCAATATATTACATCATTCGTGGATATAGCTTGTTTATGGCCCGTCGTCTACGACACTACTCAAATCAATTCAGCCTATTGTCCACTACTGGGCATACGCCTCTCCAAGACTGCGCCACAGGACACCGTGTCCACTGTCTTCCGCATCCAGTCTGTCCCAGCAACCTTCTATCGGTCGTCGGTCCATCTAGCTGGGCGTTCCACAGTACGCTTACAGATACGCGGATACTCAGCTAAAACTCAAATTACCAATGAGTAGCCAAAATGTCAGAGCACAGCACAACCTTGGTGATTTGAATATGTAACATGTTACTTTTGAGTGACGTCGTGGATGTGGACGTTGGGCCTAAATAAACGAAAGAACGCGATACATAAATAATAAAAAAATAATAAAAATAAAAAATGTTTATTGAAGAAAAGCCTAAGTACATTCTAAAGAAATGCAAAACAAGAAACTATAATAACGCATTCATTTGATTCTTGAATGATTTGGCAACTGAGAATAAATTAATTGCGTAACACAGTTTCAATCGCATTCCAAGAATTTTGAAGGATATTTCTAATGCATTGTTTCATAGATGTAATACATTCGCCTGCTCAAAAACGTAAATAACGCAATGAACGTGGCGAACCATCAAAATGAAAAAAATGCGATCAGTTGTCATTTTATGTGTGTTGCGTAATTACCCTGCAGCACCCTAATTGCGAAACACACTATCAATCACTATCTGAATCATTTTGAACGATATTGCTCCATTGCTTAATATGTTCGAAAAATTTGTCTGCTCACAACGTACATAACGCAATGAATGTTGTTCAACCGTCAAAATGAAAGTGATTGCTACTGATAGCGTGCTACGCAATTACCCCGCTGGTCACTGAGTGAGCATCCTTTGTGAGCTTATTTGGTGTTCCACCTAGATTCCACTGTTTACAACTTGGCTTTTATATGTAGAAAAATGACAAAGAAGAAAAAACTCAGTATTCTTAAAATTTTTGCAACTATCTTAAGACATTTTACCTCGTCAACAATTAATTTGGGATCCGCTCTCGCTTGTGACTTAATAAAAATGCTACAAAAAGAGCGTTCCTTATATTAGCCGTCAGTCAAAATGGTTCTTTTGTAATGCGACCTTAAAATGTTCAGTTAATTACTAGACCAAAGGTTACCGAGTAATAATAGTTTTGTTAACTTTAGTTATTAAGATCCTGATGTGGACGCGTGATAGTGGAAGTTAACGTCAGTCTGAATGTATACTGATTAATTCTAATGTTTAAATTGTGTTTTAAGTGACGAATGACACTTTTATTTGTTTGTTTTGTTAACTTCATTAGGACGAGCTGGTACACATGTGTACCACAAGAGCGGTACAAATTTGTACCAAAACATCATTTAGTTGTTTCATGTGTTATTTAACTGATCTCTTATCAACTTATTTATAAATATTACTTTTATAACACCTTTTGAAAGCATTTATTTCAATGCTAATGAAATATGTGGGAACTTTATTAAAGGACACTTATATGTAATGAAAGGGGGATTCCCTATTAATTAAACATTTCATATTTGTGTTTAGTAAGTATTTCATTAAATAGGTAATTGATCTGACATAATATGGAAAAATTGTATCGAAAATTTTAAACATAAATACGAGTAATATAGTTTCACATTTTGTTTTAATTTACCTAAGTACCTATTTGTTTGCGTTTCGTGCATACCTTTATGAATGTATATTCAATGTATCTTATTTTTGTTACAGGTAAGCTTCACGAGACCGTATAAAAATTCAACATATGAAATTATATTCGTGTGAGTACCTATTGTAAAAAAATGATACCTACACGCGATTGGCTTACTAGGGAGTATATTATTTCGTATTTACATACATCATTTCAGTTTCTATATTATAACAATGTTAACAACATGGTTTTATCATAAACAACGAATTTTACGGTCTATAAACTGCTTGCTATAGCATGCAAGCCGCGTCCACACATTAGGGCTAATCGGTAACTGACATCGCCGCTCCCATTGTGTGGGGCGAGCAATACCATATTCAAAAAATGCAAAGTTGTGAATTCGTTACGCAGTTCAATTTGAGGTTAATTGACAGGTGCGAAGATTGATACAATGGTGTAATTATATGGCCTTTGACTGGAACCAAAACATAATAAGGTAAAATACAGGATTTACCGTTTAGGTTATTTTACTTTAGCCTACATTTTTGATTGCACGACTGACACAATCGAACTCATTCCAATGTTTGCTCAAACAATTATGTCTTTTGTTCGAATTTAAAAAGCTAAGGGCAACCTAACTAATCTTATTCTAACTGGCCAGTATTACTTTTTAAACTGAAGCAATTACCTCCTTGGACAATTCTAGTAGGAGATATCGATCAGGCTGTTTGAAGGCCCCTACCAAATGAAAAGCATTTCTTTTTCTATTACATAAACGTTTTATAGCCTAACCTTGTAGGGAGGGGATAGAAGCAAACACAAGATCCTGACATGTGCACTACCTACTATCAATATTTGTAACAGTTGTGTGTGTAATGTATACAGTCTGATACCACAGAGTAGTTAGAATGCGGTAGGAATATACGGCTTGCTTGATCGAAAGCTCATGTAAATTCGGAGATTTCGTACTGAACAATTCACTGAGGAATTTTCCGGAAAACTGTGTAGAGGGTGCTTAATATTCTCATGTTGTTAAGTCACCTATGTTCTCTAGGGCTAATCACATTAATAAGAACACTTCAGATAACAATATAAAATATATTCACTGTTAACTCCACCGATTTTCTATACCATCAATAAAATTTACAGTCAACTCAAATAAACTCATTAAAGAAAAATTCAGATATAATAATATGCTTTATCGTACCTAGAACATAAACTAGGAAGGATGATAGTGTTATTTGTTTCGGAAATTTGTCCTTTAATGTATGTTTAAATAACTAGTTATTTACATAAATACAAAAAGAAAAGGACTCTTAGGCATAGCAAACTTCGTAGCTGTCATCCGTAAACGTGCCCAAAAAACTGGCAGCATATGGACCATAGTTAAAATGCATGGCATGGAATTTCCGTTGATACAACTATTAATATGTATGAATCTCTTTTCGTCTATCAAGGTTAGCCTTCTGCTACTTCTTACTCTATGTCATCCCGTCTCATCTCTCCCACGGGGGCGTGGGAACTCGGGATGCGAGTAACGAGATCTCTAGCTGCGATTGTTTGTGTACGATATAACGCTACGTCATGCGATTAAAAAGTCGTATCGTACACTTGACTTCCAATTGTTCTGAAACTCGTTTCAGGAATGTGTGAATGGGCTGATGAAAGTAGACATTCGTAGATTAGGGGTTCATCCATAAATATTGTACCTACTTATATTTTGAGAAGATAGTTTCATCGATCGTTTTTATGACTTTTATGTCTCGTTTTACTTTCTTCTATTATTATTTAAAGGACTCAATTTCATTGCATTACCTTCCATCATATCCAATTTTAGTTCCAAATTACATACTAAGACCATTTTCTTAACTTTTCATTTACTGCATAATAGTTGCATTAAAACCCTTGTAATTATCAATCTCATTTCTATGTTTATGCGTCAACATCAAGCTAAAAATGTTTATTTTAGTTTTTTATGTAATTCCATTGAATTGCCTTACATCAAGTTCAATATTGGTTCAAAATTACGTATTAAGAGCGTCTTCTTAACATTTCATTTATCACATTCATCATTGTTATATCACACTCATTTCTATTTACGTCAACATCTCAACCTCAAGCTAACTCTTGTCTCAACTTAATTACAACTTCAACTTAACAAGTTACAACATCATTACCACATTGCAACAACTTGTTTCAACCAACAAAAATAAATCAGCCGTGTCGCCAACATGTTTCTTTTCCAACACGCTCGTTACAACAATGTGGACATGTTCCACATTTAGTTGGTTAATGAGGACTTGGAGGAAGCGGGGGCGTGGCCGGAATTGAACACGTGTCTTAACACTTCCGTCCCTGTGTTTATAACTAAGATAGTTTGGGATAAAGGACGGTGAAGTTGGTCTGTAGTTGTTGACTTTACGTTCAAGAATGTTTGGAGAAAGTCTTAAGATTGGTTTAAAGCGACTAATTATTGAATACTGGCCCTTCATTTACTTTTTAAACTGAAGGGTACTTCTAGTTTAATTATATTTGACAAAATTGATCATCAGAAGATCGATTATGTTGATTTATTTCAAGAATATTTTAATAGTTTTTTTGCTCGTTGCCACCAGCAGTTGAAAGAAAAATTCAGGTACTAAAAGGAACTAAAGTGACTGACTTAAATTATTCAGGAGTGGACCCTGGGATAGTTAAGTTAAGTAAGTTTATAACATTGAAGTTAAGCTATCAGGGACAACTTTCTATGTCTTCATTTAATTACCTATTATTAATATTACGTACATCCGTCTTATTCCGTATGAGAACCAAAGAAAGCTACTCCTTCAATTAAACTATCAGTCAAAGAGCCAATAAATTTTTAATGACTATTGATTATCAATATGGGTTCAAAATAATATAGCTTCTAACAAACATAAATGGTCTTTCTCCTAATTTAATATTAAATGCGGAAATGCCTAATGGCTGATTTCCTCTCCATAAACGAATAAACACGTAATATCCCATTACTAATGATGTAATGAAGACATGTGGCCTAGTTGTTGCTAATATTTATTTATAAGACACACATTCCATAAAGCTTTTTGATTTTAATTAACTTCATCATTCCATAATGTCATACTGTAATATGTAGGTACTGTAAACAGGGGCTTTGCAATACCAGTAAAAGAGGATGTTATCATAACCATCAATTCACCACCCTTGGCAGAAGGATTGGTGAACCCATATTTTGTTATTAGCTGACCAAATAAAGCTGCTCTTGATTACACTAAAAGAAAGAGTGAATATATTTCAGAGACTTCTTATTGCAAGTTTATTGTTAATACTGTCATTTGTAACGATACGGCTAAAACAACTGCAACGGATATAATTATAGAGCGGCTTATGACAACGGAAAGCGACAAGGCTATACAAATTATGGAAACAAAGTTAACAAGCATGCAAAATCCATAATAAGACAGACAACAAAGGAAGCCTACACTAATTCATTATAAAGGCTTTGAAAAACAGAAGCTATGACCTAAAAAGGCAATAAAATAGTCGAAGCATTGTCATTTGAAAACCCCAATAAAAATTGTCATGTACTCTGATTAATAGTAGCTGTAAACTTTTATTGCTCTCGTATATAGATATATTTATAAACACGTAGACCTTAAATGTATTAATGATATAGGATTGCACCCAAGTATAGACGATGTATGTAATGGCAGCAGATTTGAAAGTGACATTAGGGAAAATGTGACTGTGAATAAAGAAGGTACTTCAACTGCAGGAAAACTTCTTTTGGCTCCTGTAACTATTGTTGACAATGTTATTGATGGTGATGACAAAAGAGAAACAGAAACAATTGAACTGGACAGTAAATTGTTATCCTTTTATCATTCTAAAGTTATAAAGCTTTTCTGAACTACCTGTGACTTTCTGCAAAAACTTCATCAATTTTTTTTTTGCTCAGCCTTCACTGTCCCACTGTTGAGCAAAGGCCTCCCCCAAATCCACCCCGATCCAAGCTTTGCGGTACTCGTCAAGGTCGTCTCGCCACCTTTTCCTGGGCCGGCCTTTTTTTTTTTTTTTTGTGGATGGGAAATCATCAAATGACCCCTCCCGCTCTGGGTGGAGCGGAAGGGAGTGTCAGACTTTTACTGACTAAAACCCACCCGTGTTCCGTCCTTAGCCCTTTCTGTTCCAGGGCAGCGGTTACAGGTAGCGAGACTTCATCAATGCATGTTTTTTTTTCTTTCTTTACCCATATTAATGCCTTTTTTGCTACCATCTGAAGTTAATCAGAAATGTCAACTTTTTCGCTGTCTTTGCAGGGAAAGCTGTTGTTTTTGTTATGTTATGAAATTTTGTCCAATTCCACGAATGCATGTCAAGCGTTGATTCGCGTGAGTACGAGACATTTCTGGTACCATAAATTATTTATGTTTGACCTATTCTACGATGCTTGTGGAAAGATAGCTGCCGTGGAAAAGTAAATAAAGATTGAGGTATTCCAATGTTTGGCGATCGATGTTTGTACGGAGAGTTGTGTTTAACGATGCTACTAATCGTATCCGATGGTTTTTTGTGATAATCTTTTTAAGAACATGAAATGAAAACAAGAAAAATGTTGTTTGTCTTACTGTCTTACATGAGAAAGTTTACGATGAAAATCATGGGAAATGGATTGTTGATTACAGTAATTTAATACTTTGAACTTAAAGTGATTATTGGTGTTTTAGCAAAAAGAGAGTGTTGTTGCGCATCCTCGTTAATGCTTTGGTTTCCTTAGAAAGTCGTGAACGGTCACACAATAACGGCTATAATAATACATAGATCAATGGGCCAAACTTGCGACTCAGCGGGTCCCGCTAGTGGCAAACGACATCGCGGCAGGCCCAGACGGAGATGGCGGGATGAGCTGGACTCCTTTAATAAAGATTGGTCCTTGGCAGCTCGGACAGAGAGAGGTGGAAGGAGAGTAGGGAGGCCTTTAACTAGCAGTGGGGCATTAATGGCTAGTAAAAATAATACAAAGCGTTTTTTGACATATGTCAAATACTGGCAAAAATACGACGGCCACTGCGCTTCTATAACTGTAGCTTTACTCAGTGTATGTATCTGATCTGATGTATCTGTTAAGGTAATCAATGTAAAATGTGTTCCCTTTTTATAAATTAACGATTTATTATTATTATTATTATCTGTATGACAAAATTTGGATATTGGAAATTTGGGTTTGAATTTGGATTTTTATTTTGGTTTTGTATTTCCATTTGGATTCCAAACGGTTGCTTCACTGTTAGGTATTATTTAAATGTAAGCAAACATAACATAACAACAACACCATGCAGTAAAATTTTTCCTTGTATCAATTTCTAATTATAGTATTTCCCCGCTTGGGCATTGTTGACTAAACTACTGACAACAGTCATGGATTTAACTATTTAAAGCCATGGATTGGTCACAGACCCATGGTAATCGAAGGTCACCATTCGATTTGTCGCGCGGTGTCATTTTACGATACCATGAACGAATCGAACGATCTTGTTTAAGTTATCGACGCTAATTTGAATACAAAATACGTGAGAATGGATTCTTTAGCTGTAGAAAGTAAATTGGATTTCGATAACTGTCATCGAAGCTGTATAGATCCTCTAATCCTTTATTTTACTATCGGAATTTGTCTAAAAAGGTTGGTTAAGGTTAATCTAAACGACTGGTTCGAATATTATTTTGCTATTGAACCTCATTAAGAGGGAGGACATTGCCGTCGTGGTAGACCACGGCGAAGGTGGTGTGACGGTGTGATAACGTTCGCAGGGCCAACATCTTTGACCTAATCATCATCATCTGCCTTTTGACATAATCATCATCATCTGCCTCTTGATCTAATCATTATCATCTGCCTTTTCCCAGCTATGTTGGGGTCGGCTTCCAGTCTAACCGAATGCAGCAATACTAGTATTTTACATAGAGTGACTGTGCTGTTTGACCTAATATTGCATGCAATCTAAAAATAAAACTATAACTATCATTCGCTTCTTTTCCTATAAACAACTCTAAAAAGAACTGCAGTAATAAAATCCTGATGGAGTAACAGTCAAGCTTTCTTTATGCACAAGAATTTCCAATAAAATTTTCCACCATCGCATTGAAACGACCTCAAGAACCACATCGCTATTGGCTATAAATTCCATTTTCAAAAACCGCGATTTACAGTCAGCCATTTTGTATTGCGCGGTCATCGACCCCTGTTAATAATCATGGTCGCAGGAGACGAATAGTAAGATTTATGTAGCGATTTCAATTCTTCGGCCTTGCGGTAGTACGGTGGTCATATTACTGGCGACAAATTACTCTGATATCACGTAGAGGGACCTTATTTATGTGTGTTAGGTGATAAACTGCCTTATTATTTAGTGTGTAAGAACGGAAATCGCGTTTGGGTGCTTGATTGGTGTTAACATAGTGTAATCTTTCTTGATTTGCTATTGCAACATTCCTGCTTAAGGCTGATTTTGTTATTATTTAACAGTAGACATGATGAAAATCACTTTGTTGTTACTCTAATCCTCATAATCTCGTTTATGTTAGATAGATCTCAGAATTTCGTCCCCCTACCAAAATCTAAAAAACCAATTTCAAAACAATTTGTACCTACCTATCTCATCACTCAAATTGAATTACTTACTTTTGATATACAATGCAGATACAGCATTGTAAAGGTGCGGCCACACTGCACATTTGGTTTTAAGCGACCATAACTTCAAAAGCGTGAATTCGGGGCGCGGTGCACTTGAACTAATTAAGTGCAAGTTCGCATGTAATGGTCAATTAAGGAAAATTAACAGTACCACATAAAGTGTAGCTTATGCAGAACTAAGTGTAAAGTCTTTCATTTCATTTATTGGAAAAACTAGAAATAACTATCTACTTAGTTATTTCTAGTTTTTCCAATAAAAAGGATGACGAGTTAATGGCGAATTCTAAAGATTTCCAGCAGCGATAATCTCATCGCTGCTGGAATTCTAGTGGCTCTTCATAAGTGCCTACTAATTTCAATAATTGGATAATTAAAATGGTAATTTATTGTGAATCATAATTTTTAATGCCACAGCAACCATTCTAGGTAAGCACCCATAAATTCCCGTACAACAAGGAAAGCTATTGTTAATGAAAACCCAGTAGGTAACCATAATATAATTTCTGCAAATAATTCATGGCTACGCTTTCAGGTTAATCTGATTATCTAGAGTTCTAGACCGCTATTGCCTGTGGCGGCGGCGGCTGTCCGATAATATATGTGCCATTGATTCGGTTTTATGTCAATCGAGTAGTATTAATGTCTCGGCAACCTGAGTAATGGTGACGACTCTAGTGTTACGAGCTTCTGAGTGTCTTGTTGCTTTGTTAAAGTAAGTTACGGTGTTTTACTTTGCGTTACAACGAACCAATGGGGTTTTTTTTCGAATGTAAACCTTCGTGACACCAGCAGCTAAGAGGTTTCTGTTTGGTTGTAACATTTATTTCTAGAACTATCTATGAACACAGATATACAAGGTGGCAGGGACATGGACGCGCTACATGTTACCATGTATTCAGTACATGATTGTGTACCAACCAACCCACGTTAAGAAAAAATTGTCGGTTATTAAAAAAAGTAGCTTTTCCATATATTTCGGCCGCGTAGATTACCTAGTAATAACTGGCGAAAAATTTCTACTCTAGGCGGTCTAGAATCATGGCTGGCTTCGTCGTTTTAGTTGCCGCGTCGATATCCCTGCCATTTTGCATATATGAGAAGACAAGAAATTTACAGAAAAAAAACCTACAAATGTGATGCTTATTTCTAAAGAATCTTATATATTGTAGCGTACCTAACGCTGCATTAGAAAAGTAGATAAGAAGAAATGTACACACAGACTTAATTCTCTCAATGGAGCTTATAGAGCTTAAAGCCTGTCATAACTTACGACCGGGCACTGTGAAACTATTGATACTCGATCAATGTAAACATACCTATCTACAGAAATAATAAGATATAAGTACAAGAGGCCAAAGGTAAAGGTACTCGGGTACGTTTCATTCACCTCGGCAATAAAACTCGCGAAGTGTTTACGACGGTAATATCAGAAAATAGGTCATAATTAGAGGTTCCATTAGTCAACCGAGTTCATTGACTGCTGTGCCCTGTCCCACATAAGGGCCACCCCCCTGAAGCAAGGCGCGATAATTGTTCTTTTAAATTGCTTTCGTATTTATTTTCATCGAAGAAAGAGGGGAACTGCTTTGGTTTTATTTGTTGGCGACACCCCTATAAATTATACTTTGGTTGGAGCGATTTCTCTTTTAGTTTGTGGTAGGCAGGTACAGTGGGAAATCAGATAAAATATGTAATAAAAGTTGATAACAATTAACGATAAAACAGCCTAGTAATTAGTATAATGTACTGTTAATTCTTTGAAGAAACATTGCTCTTACATGATAAGTGCACGGAAATAATTGCGTAAAGTAATTTGAGCACGAATAAAAACTGTTTAAATGGCATAAAATGGTCATAACAGTCGTGTTATGTAGTTCTAAACCAAACATAAGCGCATGAAGGCTCCACGCAGACAGGCGAGACGCGATTGTGCGACGCGACTCTGGTAGAATAATTTCTATGAAAACTCCATACGCCAGTCATCGTAGGCACAAAAGTCGCGTTAAAATTGCACTGTAAAACAAGTTTGCTGCTTCGAATGACCTGTGCTAACTGCGTGGTGCTCGAAAATTCTCGAAATTAACAGACTTCTTTCAGTTTTTGATTTATAAGTTATAACTTCTAAAAGAAGCAACTTACGGATAAGTCACGTGATACATTTTTAAAGTATATAAAAATTTGAGCCGCCGTAGCCCTGTGTAGGTCCAACAGAACTCGAGACACAGCACTTCAAACAATGGCAATTTGCAAAAATTGCAACTTCAAACATTGCAAAAAAGTTCTAAATTGTAGTTTCAGCCGTCTTTTGGAAATTGTTTAATTTGAAAGCGTGGTATTTGTGGACAATTTTGTCAATGTTTAATCTCATGAATATCTTTCACTCCTTGCCTCCTACTTACCATAAGGTGTGAACAAGTTGTGCGGGCGGATGCTTTTAGTATTCATAATATCACACATGTAAAAAAAATACACGCGAAGGTGACAAAAGGTACGTTTCCTGAGGAGTTTTACGCAAAAAAGACACTCGTGTGTTCGTTCACTGGTTCCCGTGGGACAAAAACGATACACGCAATGAGCTTTTGTTTAGACCTAGCTTTTGCCCGCAACTTTCCTTGCGTGGATGTCGTAATGAGATAAAATGTATCCTATGTACCTATCCAGGTCATAAACTATCTGTGTGCCAAATTTCATGCAAATCCGTTCAGCCGTTATTGCGTGATTGAGTAACAAACATCCAAACATAAGTAGTAGTAGTAAACACACGAAGAACAAGTTCGAACATTAATTATTTTGAATAAAATGTCAAATTATACAGGTCACTTAAAGAAATAGTGAAAACAACTTTACTGTCCTCTTTCAATTGAATCCTCAAGAAAAGGGCGTGGATACAACGGCTTCATAAACCTGCTTTAACTTCATCGATTTGCCAGTAAAAAAGCCGGTAGGGACACACCTTAAAGCTACATGACAACTACGAGGCATCTCATTGGCTGGCTTCGATGCTAAAACGATATCAATGCAAGTCACGCAAGTCTTGCGTTTTAAAAAATGTCAAAGAGGGGTTTCTCGGTTTCTCCCCCTGCCGATAAAAAGAATAATCTGACAAAGGTCTATTGTTTTGCCATGATATTAAAGAGTCTGATAACACCTGATTACGATAATCGGTGCCTCTAAAATAATATATTGATGTTTCGGAACACAAACTTTAGTACGTCTTTTCTGACGAAATCTGTGACTTTTCATGTTCTTGTACCGTTGTGTATTGCTCCTGCTCTTATCCCAATTTATGTGGGTTGGTGCAACGTGTCTATTTCTTCCATACTTCTATATTAGTCGTCATCTTGATAGTCACCCCGTTTCCAGCCACATCATCATTCACACAGTCCATCCATCGTTTCTTTGGTCTTCCCCTACTCTTATAGCCATCGACATTCATACTCAAAACTTTCCTCACGACATTTTCCTCATTCCTCCGCATCACATGCCCATACCATGACAACCGATTTACACACAACTTTTCAGTGGAAATGTATCACTCAATATACGTATGTAGTATAAAATGTTGTTATTCCTATTTCCCTACAACTCTTTTCGTGTAGTGACCCTTAGTAACAAGTATTACAATATTCATCATAATATGTCTAGTGTCGCCACGTGGGCGCGGTCCCCTTGCTATGATAGTCACGCGACTCCACATAACAGGTAGTTATGGCACAAGCCATGAACTAAGCGGAAGAACTTTATTTCTCTTACCTGGTTTCTGAGGTAAAGTCTCATTATTGGTTCGAAAAAAATATTTATCGAAGGAAAATTGATCCTTTGAGCCTTGGTTTCATACGTTGAACGGTCACACTATAACAGCTGCCCAAATACAGAGTTTAGTTACACGTTTTTTGACACTTTAATGTCAAATACTGATAAAAAATTACAGGTTTTTTTATGACGTCCGTTATTGTATGACGGAATCGCTTTCCTATGAAACCAAAGCTTTACTGAGTTAAGAAATGCTGTATCAAGATATCGAACCAATAGCACGATTGAATAAATAACCTCAAGTACTCAATACCCCAAAAACCGTGAACCTGTCAGTCTAAAAACCCTCAAAGATCCAAAAAATAACATCTAATAATTCTTTTATCTTCCTTCAAATTATATTTTATTACCGGCACAAAACATAACCGAATCTTTTATTGATTTAAAAAAGGAACAGCACATTAGGGCATTAACCTGCTTGATTTGTGACCTCATTACGAATGATATATTTTCATTGGTGCACGCAACGCACATCACACCACGAAAAACGTGTTATGAGATATAAATTGTCATAAACACTTAGATAAGTATTATATCAGCTGCTGCAAATAATTGAGTATTGTATTTTGTGACGTAACTCGAGTCAGGAAATTGTTTTGGACACTAAAGATGCTCTAATGTTTAACTTCATGCTCTTCATTACTTTTTTTCAAATAACCGCATATTTTCTTATATCGTTAGAACCCGAAAGTCTGACAATCAATATTACGAAGGGGTACCCAGTACCTGACTCAAACTCAAACTCAAATCATTTATTTCAATTAAACCATTTACAGGCACTTTTGAATTGTCAAAATTAAATAGTCGGTCAGTTAGTCAGAAAGTTGAAGCTAGTCGCCCATTCCAAAAACGTAGATCTCTATGGAGAAGAACGGGCAAGAAACTCCACGGACACTCTTTTAAATCAAGATATTATTACAAAATCCTGGGTACATTATTCTTATTGCTTCTATATGTGAGAACAATGTAAAAAAAAGAAACAATTTAAAATATAACATTAAAAATAAGCCCTGGCAGTTAAGAGATGACCAGTCTCAACCAACGGCGCCCGTTCACGAACATGACGCGTGGATCAGCACCACCCAGCTCAACCATTTTGTAGGGAACCGAATGATCCAACACACGCGCCACCATCAGTGAGACATTTAAGTGAGCATGACATATTCTCAACTGCCATGCTCTTTCAAGTCAACATCAAAATATCATAAAAAACGGATCCATGGTTCTTACATTTACAAAATTTAAAAAATGCTTCTAAATTATAAAAAACTATAGTTTGCAACTTTCTTAACAGATAAGAGAAAAAAATATATATAAAAAGTTACTACCTGGGTTGTGGAGGTCAGATAGGCAGTCGCTCCATGTAAAATTTTAGTACTCAGCTGCATCCGTTTAGACTAGAAGCCGACCCCAACATAGTTTGGAACAGGTTAGGCAAAATTAGTGTATATTTTATTATTCCCAAATGGCTAGAAAATATTAACAAATCTCAAGTCGAACAATGAACACGATTACTGAAGTAAAAAATTAAACAATAAAAAAACATATTTTGACACTTGCACCAAAAACATTCAAGTTATAAACATCACTCTAGCTAGAAAATATTAACAAATCTCAAGTCGAACAATGAACACGATTACTGAAGTAAAAAATTAAACAATAAAAAAACATATTTTGACACTTGCACCAAAAACATTCAAGTTATAAACATCACTCTAGCTAGAAAATATTAACAAATCTCAAGTCGAACAATGAACACGATTACTGAAGTAAAAAATTAAACAATAAAAAAACATATTTTGACACTTGCACCAAAAACATTCAAGTTATAAACATCACTCTAGCTAGAAAATATTAACAAATCTCAAGTCGAACAATGAACACGATTACTGAAGTAAAAAATTAAACAATAAAAAAACATATTTTGACACTTGCACCAAAAACATTCAAGTTATAAACATCACTCTAGCACCCTACTGCGTCGAAATTAACAAGGGCGGTATCAAAAACCGTAATCTATAGATATTATCTGTTCACAAATTAGCCCATCGTACAACGGAACTACACTTTGAACACGATAATGCACTAACGTTCTATTTCTATTTAACTACTCCGCATTTATTAAAACCCAAGTTACATTTTCTCTTTCTCTCTTCTCTTTTTCTCTTACTTATTGTGCATAAGGCACTACATGTACCTACGAGTATATTAACTAACAACTTCGCTGAAAACGCACGAACTTGCGATAATAACGCCAAAAAACCACAATGGAGGAGGAGGCGGAGGTGGTAATCGTGCGTTTTTATGGTTTGAAAAACTATAGTAGTGTAACTTTACTTTTACTCCATTATAATTTTTCAATAACTGAGATAATAACGACAGCAAAAAAGTGCAATACCAACTCACCACTTTTCTCAACCACAAAGGTTACTTCGCCACTTAAGTTTTTGCACTTCAATCCTTATTAACTGCACAAGCGCCTCTAATAATGACTGGCTAATAGCAATAATAACCAGCTCAAGTAATTAGCGCTAAGCACGAGGATCTAAGCACATAATTACTCTACTTCGTCCACACAGCCTGTAAATCAACTCGCGTGTTTAACTTCGATAAATATAGAGAAAGCTAACTGAAAAAAACTAGAGGTCATTCGCCCTGACCTTTTTAACCTTGTAACATGAGCTGTACTTAGAAACTACTGTCGTTGAACGAGTTAATGATTTAATCGCTGCAGGCTAGTAGCTCTAACCCAAGCTTGTAAGTACTAGGGCTTAGTTGTATGTTACGTGTAGCTACTAACTTGCCTACAATGTTGAAAACATGACTTTTTGCACTGGGATTGGCATTAAGCGCCTCTTAAATGTCTGTAATGTGAAGTTAGTTTTTATCATTCGATAAAATGCTGTAGTCAGGACAGTACATGAGTTTATAATCGTAATTACTACTGCAACTATACTCAAATACTTTACTCTTCCACTTCCGACTTATTTATTTAAGCACTCTTCACGCTTGAACTAAAATTCGAAGACATACGACATCTATCTACCCGCACCGGGCCGGTGTGGTGGATTTCGACTCATTCCCTCTCAACGAGAGCTGAGGGGCAATTCTCGTATCACAGTCTGATCTCAGTCTCAATATGTCAAAAAAATACTTACTAATTTCCCTACATTTTGACAAGTTTTTGACTTTTGTTTGTTGCTGAGATGAGACTAAGACTAGATTTTGAACGTTTTAAATTACGAGAATTGGCCTGCAGGCCTCTGTCCCAGCAGTGGGAACATAATAGTAACTTTTAACGATTATACAAATAGTTCCCCCTTTCGTATTGAACACAGCTCCTGCGGAACATGCCTCTTACACACGCACTATTTATCATCATAGCTTTGCCCTTTTGCGCAGTAATTCGTCATGGAAACCCCCTTTATTACATGACCCTTACGACTACCATCGTAAAGATTAGTTTCGAGTGTAGTTTCACTGTTGAAATGAATTAAAAATCTCCATAAATCTAAATTAGTGGTTGTTCCAAGCAATTAGAAAGCTCTCGGGTTTCTTTGTTTTAATAGATACGTACTCAGGTTGACCGTTTGTCATTCTGCGATCATTATCTTTGACAAATTCATTTGGTTTCGTTTGTTATGCTAGGATTTGGCATAGATTTGCTTTGCTTACTTTTACGTGTCTCTTTGAGTCTACATATATTTTGATTGTTTTAGGTCCCTATGAGTTGGAAATGTGCTGAAACTTTCTACTCTAATAATGTACGTACTATTGAAATCTGAATTCTTTCTATCACAGTCCACTACAAAGCATCTTTCTAAAACCAGTGTGGCTTCGGATGCCTCTAATACTGATTTGATGGTGACTATATACTAAGTCATCATCATCATTTCAGCCGAAAGACATCCACTGCAATTTGTGCCCAATCTTCAGTGAAATTTATGACAATCCAAGAAGCATAAATTGCCAAATCACTAGCCTTTGCAGCCATTTTAGTTTATGAACAGAAATTGTTATCAGCATTTCACGTATTCTTAAATTGACATCTAAGTTTACGTCAAAGCTGATACTCAGAAACAAAATATCGGCCCACGTGAGTCGCTGGTCGTAGGCGCTAGCAATATAAATAGAAATTGATGATAACAATACTACGATAAAACCCCAACCATACGGCTATTCGATAAAATGTTGAGATTACAAAAATTGTGCGCCGGAGCATTTCTTTTGTGTAAAGAAAACAAATGACGCTGTCAGAAAACTATTTGTAAGTGAAATATGGAAGAAAGTATGTTTGAAATCTTAATTAGTGTGTAGGATTGTAATTTATGTACTTAACATACGTGAATATAGAAGTTATGTACTGGCATTTCAATACAGATGTACATAATACTTACATCCCCGAAGAAATATTAGATGTTAAATACATATATGTTTGATGGATTTCTAACACTTATATGGTACTATTACTGAGACGTTTGGGATATAATATGTAGGTATGTATTGTCTACATATACACGTAGACAATACCTACATGCATAATACATGCACAGTTAAAACAACAAGTTTAATAGTGTACAATTACCTAAAATGAATATAGATGCAGAAATAAAAATGGTACCCGATTGATTCAACTCTTCAACTAAATCATTCACTTGACAATCTATCGCAGCTAAACGACCAAAGATCTCCTGAGCTTACATTATACTCTCGAAATACCTCGGTAACACAGAAGTTCTCAGAAAGGAAACTGTCCTTCCATTAGTGTTTCCTTTTGGGAATAGTCAACACACATCACTCAAATTTCATTATGCGGAAATATAAATTTAGCCCACTCTTGATGTGACGAAGAAACGTAGTTATTTGAAGTGGTTTTTATATTGATTACGAAGCAAAACTGTCTTTATTTCCGAAAAGATAATGAGGCGGATGAGCTTATCAATTATTATTATAGAAGCTTAAACGTCGTTTTAGTCGTATCCGTTGAATGATGTGAATGTTGCGAAAGCACCTGCATCTATCTCTTTACCACCCTTGGTTGACGGGTAGATAATGCCTAAGGCATTAAGTCCGCCTAAGTACCTTTTTGTGCAAAAAGTTTCAATAAATAAATATTTAAATCACATCTGGGTCTCGAGATATAATAGTCAAACTATGAAAACCAGCATCAAAATCAAATTATATAGTTCCATAGTAAATTGTAGAACTATAAAAAGAACCCCATAACAAAATATTAAACGTAGGAGATTGTTCTCAAGTTAAAGAGGTTATCGCACTTTTGTACTACAGTTGAATTGCTCCACATGCACCGCATACATTTCACGTATTCAGTACATTGTGCACCATATTGCGTGCATGTGTTATTGTTAACGGACCAAACACTGCAGAAGTTTCACTCAGATATTTAAGAATTTTAGTATGTCAACACTTTGAATATGTTCAGATATATGTATATGTATGTATATATATATTTGAATCCATTACACTTATCCTTAGTTCCATGATCAACACAATAATGAAACTACCAGTCTCAAGACATATAAATCGTCAAAAAGTTAGATATCGCTCCATATTGTACAAGTCACATATCTCTCGGCACTATGTATCTAACTCTTGTATCTAAAATTACTAAGCGCATTACACGAAATCAGCTTTGGCTAACGACAGTGCGTAGACTACTATAAAGGTATTTAAGATGTTATCAATTTTCGTCTTGATGTCTATTCTAATATCCATATTACTCATGTAGATCACACGTGTAGCTGTATTACTGCCCTACACCTGTCTGTGATAGTGCAGCCGTAGCAACTCTTAATTGTGCGCGTTAATAATAACCTGACCCGCTTCCCGTTGCTGCGATGCTGCGCTCCGCAAAGTCTATTTTAAGTATTTCTTACTCATTGTTTAGCATTTGCAGTTTGATCTCTGTTGCATTGTGCTCAGATTCTGATTTAGTACCTTGGTTAATTTTGGCATGAGTTAAAATATCTGCCTATTCATTGTTTCTTTGCCTTCCTTTATCAAAAAACTTTATTTCAACAACTAAGTGAATTTCAGCGTAAAATGTTTAGGTTCTTAAACCAAGAGTACATGGAATTTGAATGCTCAGAAATCTCAAGATCATGCAAATGTTGAAATTGTGTGCTGTAGTGTATAATTTTTATGATATTTCTCACAATTGTTTGAAACTTGTATGGTCATGAATGACGAGGAAAATGTATTACTAATACACAGTCATGGAACTTGTTTATTCTTTGTTACAATTCTGCTAATATGTAATTGGATCCCTAATCCAAAGGTGATGCAAAATATCTCGATGCCGTACCACTGTTTGTGCAAGGCAAGCATTCAGCGCATTCACAACAATGGAGGCTTCATCATCCAAAGTTCTGACGTCATCATATGCTTGAAGGAGTCTAGCAATTCTGTCTACTGCACACATATCTACAGTAATCTTACCTTTGTATTCCGAAGCTTCATTGTTTTGATATTCTACAAAAATTGGCGTCATATCAACCGCTTGCTAGATATGATACTGCCAAAACTTGTTAAGTATAATCGTGCGCCAATTAACAGTGAGTAGTCACAGAGTACTGTACTTCACTATTGGTAAAGATACTCAAGTTTCGAGTGCATAAAATCAATATGATATAGGATTTATTGGAATTTTCACAATCTATTGATGATTTGCCCAGCAAGTTATATCCGATGATTACGTGACTCTGCTCAGGTGATGCTCGGTTGCGAAGTGATGACGTTATAGCGAATCTAAACATTGTAATGTAACATTGTTCATATTTGTATTTCCTCTTTGTTAGTTTTTTGCACTTGAGTTTTTTGCTTGAAGTTGCATGTTCTTTAGAGTTAAATCAAGGTTTGTCTGTTTGGATTTTTTATTCTTCGAAGGTGATCAAATATGTTTTCCTATTTATATTGATCTTACGCTAAATTTGGTTGATTTATTGTCACTAGTTTATAGCGATATGATTCTTATTTTGTTTTGGTCTCCTTAGGCAAAATCTCATTCTACAGCACAGCTTGTTTTTTTCCATCAACATCAATTAGGTAATCAGCCTCACCGCCATTCTCGGGACTACTAAACGCAGGTGCTTCTTTATGTGCAAAACCAGTATGCTCTACAAACTTTAAAGGTCAATCCAATAAATCTCAACTACTTATTACTGTATTTATTATTTTCTGAAGTTTTCGGGTCAATGAATTGCTTTTGAAGCCCCGTTTCGTTTGTTATAATAACCCCGTTTTCTCCGATTGTTTAAGAACAACTTCCTGCTATTAATTCACTTAGATCCGTCAGTTTTGACTATTAGTGAAATACTGCCTCAAGGCGAAATTAATTCTAGTTTGCGAATTAATTCTAGTTTAGCCTTAAGAGGTTAATTACCACGTCACATTTTAAAAGCGATTTAAAAATTTACTTTAATTTGGCTTGCGGCTTTACTGGCGGAGCACTTCAATGCGGATTTAGAAATTATATAAAAAAATATCCAACGTAAGGCTGAAGCCTTTCAAATGCGCAAACATGACCTATGTTGTAGATGTCGCTTTAAATCCGTAGCTAAAGGTATTGTCATCATTAACACTAAGTAGTATCCTTTACCATTACCTAAAGACCACAGATATCAATAAGCCTTAATTGAATTCGTAATTTCCTTTCATCTAATATGTTCAGCATACTCTTTATTCGACCGATACGTGTTTATTACAACGTAATTTTTTCCGATATTAGTTGGGTACTGATAATGTCTGTTATAACTTATGTAGAGGGTTCTGAAATGAAATGAAATGAAATGAAATAATTTATTTGCTATGAATGTAGGTACAAAAGTATGGTGTTAAGTAAGAGAAGGATCCAGTACATTCTACCGTGAGGCATGCAAAAATTTTATATAGTAGAATTAATGATGAAATAATCTTAAAAAATCAAATATTTAACGAGTATCAAATTATAAAATAGTCAATAAAAATATAAATCATTCAATTTGTAAGTTCATTCAGTGGTAAACAATGTCAATAATAAGTTAATAATTAGTCAATATTACAATGTCAATAATAAGTTAATAATTAGTCAATAATACAACGTCAATAATAAGTTAATAATTAGTCAAAAATGCAATAGAATTTGAAAATTAAAATCGCAAGGAAAATCATTGTATTATAATCATATTGATTTGTCATTCAAAAATTCATCAATTGTATAATAACATTTTTCAAGTAGCAATTTATTTAATTTCCTTTTAAATATTTGTTGGTTCATAATCTGCTACACCGTTATCACCTTTATCTCCCGTGTTTTCAGTCTGATAGCAACACGTAAACACAATCGACCTGCTTTCTGCATAATTTCACCTAAAATAACGCATTATTTATTATGGCAACTTTCGATTCGAATCGTTCGTCTGACCGTTTTATTGATGCATAATATTTACTTTAATAGCCAATCACTTTATGGTTTAAATGCGACAGCTGAATAAACATACTAATCATTTGGAAAATGTTATATGGGCCCAGAAATTATTGTGAATACGTTGGGAAGTTGTATCATTAAATATAGACGGGCTATAAAAATTATTAAGATTATGAAGTCAATGAAAGATATATTGACATATAGATGAAAACAAGCTCACTTTAGCCAACGTAAACTAGACTGCGAAAAATAATAAAATTGTAAGTTAAAAACAGATATGAATATGGTGAGAATAGTTAGACAAAAGACAATCGGAAACGTCTAGGCCATAATAATATTCTGCTTCTTGGCGTGTCGATAAACATATTTATATTTTTTCGTGTATATGTTTGCTTATACACGAAAACATTTATATATTATGTTTATCGCTTTCTTTTGTTTGGCCTAAAATTCAGCAACGCGGATACCGTTCACTCGTTCGCATGATATTAAAGTCGATACATTTGCATATCAGTTTTCCGAAATCCGTACTAAATTCCAGCTACAAAAAGATGGACTAGACCAAAACAATCGTGAATACCAAACCCCTTTTCCGTTACTCATTTAAAATTGAATTCGTTACCAGTATCGACCGATCTTGATGAGGTGGCAACACTGGCAACACTAAACCGTGGGAGGGCCCACATCTGGTACACTTCGCTATTATTACTCTATGGTAAGGACGTAACGGCACATTTGGAGGTAGGAACTGTATCTATTATTGTCCTAGAGAGGAGTAAAATTATTTTGTGTTTATGGTTTTAGCAGAATGTTCTGTTAAAGGAATTCTTTGTATATGTGTATGGAATCGACAGGAAAATAAATGCTGAAAGGATACCAACCGCTTCTCTGACTAATAATACATAGCTCTCCCTGGCTGACTTTGAATGGTCAAAATGGTAATTGCCATTACACCCATGCTTTGGCACAAGATTCACTGGTCAATTTCCGGGATCCACAAGTTCGTAGTATTCTTTGTAATGTTTTTGTTTAGTCATCAAGTCATAATGATGACTTAACATTATTATTATTACAGAACTCGATTCTAATTATATAATATCTTTCTGAAGGTCGCTGTACCTCTTTGCTTATTGGCTATTTATATGGTTATATACAGGGTTATTTGTAAAACACCAGCAACCTCTTAAGAGGTCATTGTACTCATCATTATGAACAACTTTTACTATGGGACCAAAACTGAAATCGCGAAGAAAAAATTAGCTGTTCCCTACATTTACGTTCGCAAACTCGTCAAAATGTAGGGAGCAGCTGATTTTTTTTTCGCGATTTCAGGTTTGGTCCTATAGTAAAAGTTGTTCATAATGATGAGTACAATGACCTCTTAAGAGGTTGTTGGTGTTTTACAAATAACCTTGTATAGGTTTAACAACATGGTTGTGTTGTGTAGTCTAGGGCCACCAGCAATTATCTTGTTATATGAATTTCTCTGTTGGTTACATGTGTTAAATTGCCTGCATTGATTATGTTATCTTAGTAAATACTTTCGTTGCAATTCTCTGAAATATACTCATTGTGTCTCTTTCTTTTGTTACAGGTAAGACTTCTTCTATTTCATCTTTTCTGACCAGAACGAGTTCATTTCATTGGGTGCATATTTTCCAGCCAGGTTGGTTTCGAAACGAGATATTTATAGCATATCTCAGAGACAGGTTGAGAAATGTCTTAAATCACCGAATTAGTCTCAATCTCTTTTAAAAATTATTTCTCATTCGAGATAGATTGATAAGATATTTTCACTATCTGAGTCTGCCTTTCTAAAATGCACTCTATGCAAATGTTTTTTTGGATTCGTTTTGATTGGATCTAGTTCTAACTGAGATACTAACCAGAGGCAAGCTATTTATCCTAGTGTCTCGTGTCCAATTACAATAATAATGAATCGTTCGCTGACTGGTAGTCACCGGTGTTGAAACGGAGGCGTGTGTCACACCGAAGCGTAATTTAATTATTTGTAAAATGAGTGTGTAACACGAGTGTGGTGTTTGTCGGTGGGTTGTTGTTTTGATTATTTTTATGATTAACAAATCTCGTGTCTGCTGAAATGAAGTTTGCCACATAAGTCATAAGCATACCGTAGAAAAACATGAAAAAGAAAATTGCTTGACTTCAAACGCAAGTTGGAAGGACTTTTGCAAGTGGATATTTTTAGATTCTGTTAAGTGTCACAAGAATAAGTTCGAATTTTTTAACTTTATTGCAGCTGTAGGAACATAACTTATTCTTGCTTTGCTTTTCTTCGATATAAACCGACTTAAACTTGCATAACCAAACATTACACCAGTACACCACAACCATTTCTCACACAGACACTAGATCTTATCGCTAATCGTTTGAATTAAATCTAATCTATTCCTCCTCAGTCAATTAAGACGTAGTAAATAAATCTTAGTGGGGGCGTTACTGTTCGGTGTGACACCCACTCTAGAGATAAATCGTCTTCTCTAACGCCAGCCGACAGGAATGCTATATTCCTAGGCTTATCGAGATCTGCCTTGAGCGATGCTCTCCTAGTACTTATCATTCACAATTAGTTTGTCTGTACGTGTTACAGTAACATCAAATTGCTTGAACGGATGTGGATGACAATTTTAATTGGTTATGACAATTTTATTGATGAACCGCTGCATTTAACTGGACAGTTAGTTGTAAAAATTTTGTTAATTGACCTGGAAATGGTAGGAAAGTGGTTAACTATCGCTGTAAAATATAATTGTTTAAGGGAAGCTAATGAAGCCACTACCCCGTAATGTGCCCGCGTGGTGGATTATGGCCCACTCCCTCTCACAGAAAACCAGTAGGAACATTATTGGCTGATTATACAAATGAGGCTATTATTATTAGACATTCTAATCAAAACCTAAAACGCTTGATGAAAGTGACACAAAAAGACTACATCGAAGATTGTAAAAAAAAAGTTCAATATTTCAAATTTTAATCAACCGCTGTATTTACTAGATCACTTAATTTAAATATTTCTTAGTACCCAAGTCTATTAATACTTTACTATACCAACGAACAACTGTAATTTATGATCAACATACAAATATTTCTTTTACCAATCCTTCATAGTAAAAGTCATCGCTTGTAATTTTGTTGTCGTGTCGTCATTAACATACATTGCTCTTATTCGAACGATTTACGATTATGTTATTAAACTAATTGCCATAATTGAAAAATATCAGAGTGAAAGTACCGATGATTGTAAAGTTGATTTGTGACAAGCCGTTCGACCGGTCCCAAGTAATTATGAATTTGTTTAGGGCATCAGTTTAAACGGTCGAGTTATGGATATAGCATTATAATATTAGACGAGCATGCGTGATATATTTCTGACGAGACATGCGATAGAGGTGGTATTTTAAATTGTAGCAATACATCAACTTGTAACGATTTAAATTACACGTTTGTACATGATAGTACTCACAATCTATCTAATTTATCAGATTTGGGATCTACTAATTTATCATCAGCCACTTCTCACAGTTCATTGGTAGACATTAGAAGAAAGAGATGTGTTTCGATGTGTGTTACGAAACTTGAATCCGTTTTGTTATACCCTTATTCTATTAAACCACACTTGACAGTCACATTGCTAGGCCATCCAACTTCATCTACAGCATCATTATCATCATGATAATTCTAGCCGAAAGACGTCCACTGCTGGAAATAGGCTTCCCTTCAAGTACTGCCACTTCGACCGGTTCTGTGCTTCCCGCATCAAATGGATTCCTACTGCCTTCACAAGGTCATCGATCACTTCATATACTAATATTGAGTTCGTCTGTAGGGGGCAATCTTGGGAACTGCTGATCAGATTCCGAATTTTTTTTTTACTAATGAGAAGCTACAGTATTATCGAGTGCTATAGGATATATTTCATGTTAAATCAAGAACTTTCACGCAGACGTAGTAGCGGGCAGAAGCTAGTTTAGATATAAAAATATCAGGACAAATAAAAGACATTATACCTCACAGCAGTCGCAGCACTCACAGCTCACATGCGATTTGAATCGACAGTTCTTTCCTGCAATCTATCTCACGACAGATTAAAAGCTGTATGATACGCCATAATTAAATTATAATTAGCAACAGTATTAATTACAAAATAATTAAGCTTTAAGTAGTTCCGTTCTATTATTCATTGTATTATGATTTGTAAAAGTAACACTGCTCACAAGCCTATAATTTCTGTCGACAAATGGGAGCGGAAGAAATCGTCTTATCTTTAGGGTCATCTGACACTCACTAGGTTACGCGAACATATCCATTGTCTTTAAAATGCTTTTATTGATCAAGATTGTGTGAAGACAGATGTTAAAGTGCTTTTTAGATATTCATCACGCCTGTTCTATCCAAAGGGTTTTGACAGAGGTGAATTTTATATTAGAGTTATCGCCTTGGAATAGTAGGCGAGCCATATGTAGGAAACAATCCTAAGCACTGCTTTGGAAATCTAAAAACTAAAATATCACAATCATAATTCAGTGTAGTAGGTTCGAATCAAACGGACGACGTAGATAAGTACTTAGTCTGTTCTTTCAGATGATGTCCAAAAGCAACTCAAGTCGAGAGTGTAATATTATCAGATCCGTTAGAAGCATCTTACTCTACCATTACAACAATAATACTGAGGTCACCAATATGATTCCTTCGTCATGTGATTATGGTATTATTGCCTCACCAGTACACTTCATAGACTTGTCTAAACACATAGTAGGCTTATTTTCAAATGTGAATGATTTAAAATGAAAAGCTGTGAATGATTATTTTGCATTTGTGAATATAATGTCATAAATTATATTACGACACCCATCTAGGGTGGTATATCTTCGCATTCTGTACATAAAACTTAGAAACATTAAGCAAAAATTATTGCTGGACAATGACTACAGGAGTTGTGGGGGTATTTGAAGTTATGTTATAACATTTAAAACTGGTTTTCGTGAAAAACAAGTTTGTAACTTTGGCTTTTAATATCTCCGTAACGAGAAGGTTCCCAGGTATGTTCTGGAGATATTAAAGAACCTTACCGGAACATATTCCAGTACAAAAAATATATAACACTGACGGGAAGTATGACTGACTCTCGGCTTCGTTAAGCGACTTACGGCTACTCCAAGACTTGCTTCTTCGATCAATGTTGATATGGATACCCTAAGATAAATATCTCTGCATTATCATTTTCTATTAAAGCATAATACGTAACCGAAGTAATACAGTGCAGATGCAGATGTTAATCACCTTGATTGACTTGCAATCGGTGCATAATCGGAGCATGTTTCGTTTTATTTTAAACTCCATGGATATATGCAATAATTTCTTTGAATCAAGCTTTCCTTTTTACAAAAGTGCATCGTGGTTATTTTCTGCTGACTTATTGGTTTGGGGAATTTGATGATGAATATAAAATTCCGCGGTTTATTGCAACTAGTTCATTTTTGCCACAAACTTACTCAATGATATAATTTGTGTCCAAAATTGAGATCCCTATTCCCTACAATTAGATAAATCTCATTGGATGAAGAATTGATAACACATAATGAGTTATTACCTAGATGATCTCGTTAGTCACTCATCTCATCGTACATTTGGGATTTCTGTAATCCTCGTTATTCTCATCGTCCGCACCAAAATCTTAACAAGCATTGCGAAAACCATCATCCCAGTTTGCCTCACACAATACATTGTAAATCATACAAAAATCTTACAACCATCATTTTGTCGGTTTCAGTCTTTGTTGTGAGTTTGACGATCGCTTACAAAATTAGCCGTACTTGATCCACTTTAGGGCTTTGGCCTACACAATAGCTGTCTGTTTAAGACGTGTTGCTCTTGCGCATAGTCCGCTGCCTTATTGATGGCGAGAAGCGATGGGATTATAGGTTTTAGTCGTAGTTTATTACTCTTTCGTCATCGTCTTTCATATTTTTTAGACGTTGCTGTCTATATCTCATGGTCACTTCTGCATTGTAGGTGGTTTTAACAGTCTTTTTGATATCTAGACTTGATAAAGGAAAGGTCTAACTGCTTTATGGATTTCAACCGGCCCTTCTTTCTTGTTTTCGTCCTCGGTCGCTGTATGTTTAGTATGCCTATTGTCCTTATTACATTTCATCGTGGTGACAATGTTAATTGTATATCTGCTAACTTTATAGAGATAGTAAAGCAGGGCAGAGCAACAAACGAAGCGAAACGTCAGGCCTCCCTGGTGAACAAATTGTTATTGTTATCAGAGTTGTAGGTTTGTAGGCCTTGGTCTGTATTGTTAACTTCAGTACAATACTTTAGCAGTAAATGGAATTTTAAATGATCATGGTCATTTGCCGTACTTTAACAATATTGGCCATAAATAGTCGAATATGTTCACAAATTTTTGTATCAAAAAATGTGTGTGTGTGTGTGTGTGTTGCTTGGTTCCAAGTTTCCAAGCAATTTTAAGAGTTTATGAACTTAGAACGACTTTAAACTTAAATGCCGATATTTAAAGCAGAATAAATATCCCTACTCAATCGTTGTCTTTATTCAGAAATCAAACATCTATTCGCTACCACTAGAACATAGACTCAACGAGTGGGTTACACACAGTGATGAATAGCGCTATCCACCTCTATCAATCTCTTTGAGGCAGTGATTGAGGCGCGGCGCCTGCGCTGGTGGGAACTCTTCTGATTGGAGTGATTAATTGTGGACTCGTGTACTGTGTAAGTCAGGTGGTCGTTATGTGGGTGGGAAATTTCGGGGTTTCTTAATCGATTTTTTTATTATTATTGATTTAGAGAGTCGTTAGAGAAAGTAGTTCAAATGCTTCTGTTATGTTCTAGTTTTAAAATCTACTGGAAAAGAACAAAAAAGTCATATGTCCTGTCTTAAAACAACAAAATATGTGCGTGTTAAGTGTTTCGTCGTAAATTGCACAGTTCAAGTACTAGAATTCACCTATTCATTCTATAGGGTCAGATATTCCAACATCTGCATTTCCATACGCACTTAATGCAGCTATTTCTTCAATATCATGTCGCCGCATAATTTCTGCTAGCCACAATACACGACCAACCACGTTCTCACCGCCACTATCATTATCACAAAGCCATTTTCAATCAATGTCCAAACTGATAACAACGTATCCGATCATTACTTTCTCAATAGCTTCCTGAATAGAATATTAATATTTTAATAGCTAATAATTACGGTGCTATATCTTAGTTTCCCTCGTTAACTGTTAACAAGCTCACACTATTACGACTTCCAGTTTCCTTTAGCTTAGGTACAGCCAATCATTGTTTGATAGGCAATTGGGCGTAAATCGAAATTAGTGGACGTTTTAATTAGAAATTGTAAATTGTCGACTGTCTCAGATTGAGGTTCTACGGTACTGTTAGCTGGACCAGTAGCTATAATAAAATTGTTTAAATGAAATACAGTTGTACCGACATTAACTGGTGTTCATTGATAAACTGTTAGCTGTCTGAGAAGCAGTTTCTAATGTAACATGATTATTAAGGTTTAAGATTAGTTAGGTGACTATATTATTGGTGTTATTAAACTAGATAAGTAAAATATTATTTAACATACATAGGTAAGCATGAACAGCCTATAATATTTCCACTGCTGGGACACAGGCTTCCTCTCTGTGAGAGGGAGTAGGCCGTAATCCACCACGTGAATCCAGTGCGGGTTGTTGGTAGATACCTATTACATGTCGTCGAATTTTTAGTTCATCGGTCGAGAGCAGTGGTGGTGATTTACAAAAAGTAAAGTGCCTGTTCGAACCCTGTGTGCCTGTGTGACGTCTTCGTCAAGTATTAGAAAATGGGACGGTTTAAATCCTTGATCAAAGATATAGCGCAAATAATATATATGGCGCATCGTAAAAAGGCTAGGTCCCGACATTTAACTGCCTAAGTTACTTAATCAGAAAGTTAAGTTTTACTACTTAAATCGCTGTTAAGGTTTAACTGCCGCCACAAAGATTACCGCTAGAAATATACAACTCACATGAGGACGTGATCTAAGATTTCTTATCGTCATTCTTAGTTCTCAAGGAAGTTAAGTCAAAATTATATTCTGCGTTATCTTTCATAGTAATAGCAAAAACAATAATATTGGCTGTCAATCATTTTAACAGATTGACTTTCGAGTATCCCCTAGTACATCGAGTCATAGCTCTTGCTAATACGGATATTATACCTACCATTCATTTAGATTGCATAAGCCATAAACTTCCTTAATGTTGATAGAAAGCAATTAACGATTTTAGCCTTAGGCTATTGTTGTAACTCTTCTATATCATCAGTAATATTTCCTATCTCCTACAAAGAGTCACATTTTCCGGTGTCCTAGTATCTGTATTTTCACCAGTTGCTCCTGTTGTCTGTTCGTTTGCTTTGAGGTTAGCGAAGAGAGCCTCGCTAACCTCAAAGCATCGATTTTTTCTTCAGTTATCAATAGTCATAATAGTAATCAACATTCTTCTTGCGCATGATCATACCTCTATTAATAATATTTTATTGACGATAGACCAGTAGCGTGGGTGGTCTAATATTTTTAAACATCAATGTTTGTATGATATTAATTAAAATTTGCTCTCACACGATCAGTTAGACGACCTAGTTTGCAGTTTTTGAACATCTGTTCTTATTATCATTATTTTAAACTTGTATATTTGATCTAATTGATTTTATTTATTATAGCATGTTCAGTTTACTGTTATTTATACTACCGATTACTTTATGTTTGCGCTTTCCAATGGGTGGTGTTCGATTACTTTATTATAACGTTGATTGGAATATGTTTGCCTGGGGTATATTTCTTGGGCCAGATAGCTCCAATTAGAGTGACAATTTCTAAGTGCCAGTTTCGCAACAAATCGCAGTGTATGTAAAATATAGCAGTAGCACTCATTGGTACCATAATAAAATTGTTTTTCCATAGATTATTTCTCAATCTATTTCACATGCGATAATAGGACGACAGCATGGCGCCAGACCTAAATACATGAATCATAGACTAAATAGGTCAATGCTGAATAATTAATAGATACAACAAGATGCTAAGCAAACATTCAGAATTAGCGCTGAAAGATTTCATCAACGTATTTCTGCAACAAAATCTTACCTTTTAATGTTGAAATGGAAGGCATTATAAATGTTAAGCTTTGTGATCCAAATGATGTAATGGATTTAAAACCATTACTTCCTGAAAGCCATAAACATTTGACTGCAGATTTTACTCAAACTCATTTTATCTTACAAAATATACGAACAATATGATTATATGACATAATAAATAAACCAATCATGGATTGCAAAAGACCAACCATCCTATTCAGACAATCGGCAATTTTCTACGAGAAAAGTAGGACATTCTATAATTTAAAGCTGCGCGTGAGTCGACCATTCTTAAGGGGCCCAAGGTCGCTGGAAATGTTCCAGATTCTTTTTTTATTTTTTAGATGATGTCGGTACTGTGGTTGAAGGGCTTAATTTATTTATGATCGGTCTTGGCTGGCTTATAAAGTGGATTGGACTACATTCGTTTAATGTAGTTAGTAAAAACGAAATGTTACCGAGTATTTTTGATGGGCTGGTTCATGCTAGGCTAGTTAATGTCCGATTCCGTTTTCTTTTGGATTGTCTCTGTATTTGTAACGTTCTACCGGAACAAAAGACAGCCTATGTCCTTCCCCAGGATGCCATCTATCTCCTTGCTAAATTTTATCGAAATCCGTTCAGTGGTTTAGGCGTGAAAAGTTAATTTAACATACAGACAGAGTTACTTTCGAATTTATAATATTAGTATGGGTTAGGTCTACATAATTATGGTCGTACCAAATTCAAAGATGACTTCCATAGTCATCCCTGAATTTGGTGTGAATAATCAGTAAAAAGCGTGAATAAAGAGCTAAAATAGTTTTACTATATCTACTACCTAATAACGACTCCTTTCTACTATACTCTAACAACGGATTCTAGACACCAATTCTTACTATTGCCCAACACAGCCTGAAGACCTATTGTACCGATTTACGCTGTAAAACATCCTTTAGTCCGTCAGTTTGGAAAGCACCTACAGAGTATTTCCGCCAGTGCGTAGGTGAAAGTACCGGCAAATTGCCCCCGGTGCATTACCAAGAGGTGCGTACGATGTTATTCGAATTTGATAGCCCTATTAAGCGCGAGATTTTGGTACTAATGCTTTAGAACGTAGTTTAGGTGAATTTCTTCCGTGATTGTTTTGAATTTCACAATATGACTTCCGTGAAAATCGAAATTATGATGTTTTGGTGTGTAGGAGTATACACTCCTTTAAATGATAAAGGGATGACAGAGATGAATGGAAATGACAAAACTTTTACGCCGACCCTACCCTTTCTGCCTACTTTACAGGCTGAAGAAGAAGATAGTGTCGATTCATGGTTTAGTGAAAAAGTTCTTCCTAGCAAAAAATCCTCCACACATGATAAGACAGCAAGTGAAGTCAAAGTCAAATATTACCGAACAGTTACCGAATAGACATTGTGCAAAACATTTAACTAATTTAAATATTTCACCAAATCCTTTCGCAAATAATTTCTCCACATTGACATGAGTTGACCTAAGCATTCGGAAACAGTGTTTAAAGATGATTGATGAGCATGCAGTGAAGTTATCTAACTTATGCAATGACAGTTCGACAACTACATGACGAGGGAAGTCGTCGATGTGATCGATCTTAGTCGGAAAGCAATGTATGATGTAAAAATGGGAAATGTTGTGCGTGAATAATTTTAGATAATATTTTATCTTATCCATATAATTCGACCTGTAGAATGGATTGAGATTATCATTTTCAAACGTTTAGATATACAGAGTATGATTATCTGAAATATCTGGTCATGCAAAATTAAAAGCAATTATTTTTTAACCTTTGTCACGCAATCCGTTTGCAAGTATGCAAATCTTTTAAACATCACTCCGATCTGTTATATCAACCATCAGATTAGCAAAGATTCTTACACAACCTAATGACCCTTGAACTTCAAAGGCCAATCTATCAATAGAATCAATTTTATACAATTTGTTCTATACATTTCTCGTTTCAATTTTAACAGGCGTATTAAAATATCGTAATACCTCCTCATTAACGTCGAAAAGTGAGGGTTCTGACGTTTCTGACATCTTATTAATCTCCGTTTGAACGATCGTTCACTTTCTCTGGAAATTCACTCAGTACACCACTATTTGTTAAAACACGATATTGATTGATTGCTAATCTTAGATTGATTATCTTGTGTCACTGTTTAAAATAACTCTTACCTATACTTTTCTCTCATATCAGCCTTGTTCATTTCGTTTTCAATTAATTTATCGTCGGGAACTCTATTCATTTCTTAATTAGAGAAAAGACATCCGATTGCTACTGCATCTCCTATTGTTGGACAGGATTCTGCAGTTGACATATGGATTAATGATTTCTGTAAATTAATTATATGATTAATGGAAAGTTCCTTAGCTCCTTCACTAACTTCAGATTTCTCTAAAACATCAGAAGTCAATCAAAATATCATACAAGAATTAATTATTTTTAATTAAATTGCTATTAAAAATACGCTCCAATGACCTGATAATATCGTACTTTTTCTAGACATCATTAGCCATATGTAACTTTTATAACTTTCCATGATTCTCCGTCATGTTTTTATAAAACGTATGTGCTCTCACTATGGAGCAAAAAACACATGTTATCTTGTTTATTAACTTTCTTCTGCTTTGTTCGTAACCAGTAATTGTATCTCTTGTGTAAAGGTAGATGATAAATTCTTGATTTAATTGCTGTATTTTTACTGTTAAAGTATATTTAGGTTCCATTTCAAAATAATATTCTTTTATTATTCAGCATATTGTATTTCGTTTGTTTCACCCATTGTTTAGTTTATACCAGTCTCTACAATAACAGAAGTAATATAAAGATGTAGACATAACTTAGTAATTTACTTTCCTTCCTTTAAAGACTGCCTTTTCTGCATTTTCTACTGTTAGAACACCTGCAAGCTCTTTCTTTAGTGATTTACGAATATTGTCTTTAATTTCATTGGTCGTTGAGCCACTTAAGATAACTCGGTGTTACTTATCTGGTCACCTCTCATTAGCGCACTATCCATGTCCATAAAATGTGAAGATTTCAAACAATTTTAGTACTAATAAATCTCGTCTACCTGCCTACTGATTACTGGGTCGTTTTCCAAGGTATCCTCTGTAAATCTAACCTAACAGGGCACTTATGTTTTATGCTAGTGTAATGGTCGATCTCGATAGTTATAATTAAATCTGTGTCTGGTTCTAACAGTAAATAAGATGTAACTGACATTTCGCCAATTATTGCGTTACTGTTGTGCGCCAATAACTTGGTAGCAATTTGTACTGCATATAGTGCTTCTCTTGATGTTATTCAAGTACTAGCTACTAATATATAATTAGTAGCAATATCGTCAAGCTTCTCTGATTTGCTAGTAGAAGTTGAAAGGTGACCATTTTTGATGACATAAAGTTACAGAATTGTCTCTTGCTTACATTGTAAGATCAATTTAGTACTTAACAATCAATATTTTATCTTTATATTGACGCTTTAAGTCCAAATGGTTCCCCTCAAAAATAAACATAAAACTTGTTACGTAATATCCGTACCAATATTTTTTATTAATTGTATCCTTATTGCAGAAAGCAAATTCTCCTTAAATATGGAATTACAAGAACCATTACATTACATTATTTTGAAGTATCGAATCGTTATCGAAAGCATCAACTCAATGTGTGGTCACATTTGTAATAAAATTTCGATTATTGGTAATTAATTTGCCCACTGACTCAATTATTACATAATTTATAATATAAACATGTGTGTAATTATTATTATTTATCTCCGCAGGAGTCTTTAATTTGTTCATGTTTATTGGCTGGATTGAAATAATTGAAATTAATTATTCAATAAATTATGTAATTACTGCTACAGGCGATCAAATAATCAGATGTAATCAGCGCTTTCTCGTTACGGTATAAAAACTTAACTTATGCGATAATTAGTTAATATAATACTGTCGTGATACTTAACTAATAAAAAACAAAGCATAATAAGCATTGACAGCAACAGTGATTAACAAGATTTGAGGTTGAAAACCAACCAACCTCAAGCCAACAAATGTAATATTTACAGAAAAAAAAGAAAAAATGCTCGTTAAAAAAAATCAAGGCCATTTTTTGAGAGCGGCCCACCAGACAAAGAGATCTCTTTGAATGCGCAAGCGCGTATTGTAATCAAGCCTAGTTCAGCATTGGAGGTTTTTATACGCAGATCTAAAGATATGAATGTACTTACGGATGTTTAATATCGTTTCACTTGTAGCCACTTTGTATATGAGTCACAAATTCACAATTAGGTTTTTTCTAAGACGAAAAAAATTGAGTGATGTACCTTTTTGCATATTCTTCGTGACTTACAAAGTAAAGGGCCCAAATACAGAGCCTCGTTGTTATCCATCACTATCTCGAAATTGTTTGTTTAGTAAAATTAGAAAACGTTGAGTTATTTTCTTGTTTAATATTTAATAGAGCCTGTCCGTTCTGTAAGGTCAGCTATATTGTTACTTGAAGACTAATCGATTTTAAGAATTACATTCTAAAATTATGTGAAGATTTTAGAAAAATCTTGACACACCAATTTGTGTAATCGTACATATGGAAATATGTAAGTTTATACCAAAAAAAGTACATGAATAAATCCATGTTTATGTAAAGCTTAATAAAACAAAACCTTCACCATAATGAACTAAACCCACAAATAAAACTTTCTAACAAAAATATAATATTAATAACATAAACAAAAGATTAGAAAGTGACAAAAGTGACTCTATGGCAGATAAAAGTTTAAATCTTTAGAACAATAAGATAATCAAGATGCATTTCGCGACTTTCTCAGAACAAAATTGTCGCCAACCTTGATTTAATGTCCAAGCTCGAGATCTTTCACACGGACGATTTGAAGCGCAGTGATTGTTAAGAAAACCTCATTTAAGAACAGGAAAAAATAGAAATTAAAAGCATTAGAAAAGATGAAACGAGATGACTATAAAAAGTCTGAACTTCAAGTAGACGAAAATTAAATTTTGCAAATGAAAACTAATCCAGTATATCGTGTCTTTGTATATAAATTGTGACAGTCATCACCGGCATAGCCTTTTCCAACTATGTTGGGGTCTGCTTCCAGTCTAACCGGATGCAGCTGAATGCCAGTATTTTACACGGAGCGACTGCCTATCTGACCTCCACAACCCAGTTACCGCGCACAACGGGTTACGATACCCCTTGGTAGGACTGGTTGTCAGACTTTCGGGCTTCTGACGATCCGTAACGACGAATAAATTACAATACTATTTACTGATTTTGTTTTAATGTAATTTCCTCTTACCTTAGTTTCATTTTTATTTACGTTAATAATTATTATGTTGACATTTTCATCGTTCATATTATTGCTTGACAGAACCAATCTTTTATGAATCGATTTAATGCCGACACCTTTCAACTCCCACGCAGTCATTGGTTGTGCAGTCATAAATATGATTTTTATATGAGACTATTAACGCCAATGAGATGTGAAAATCATATTTGCATAAGTTTTATGAATGCAAGGTTATTGTGAAATATTATATGCGGTTGTGAATTTTTATATGTATGAGGTGAAAACTGCTCATCAATAGCAACATTCCAATTGATTTTCTCCTTGTTTTACGATGATTTCTTTAAGAATAGAATATGCCTTTTACTTTGTAACATTAGCTTCAGCTTGATTGTTGTCATCGTATACTGCTACTGTTTTGATTGCATAAATATCTTCTTCGTAATTTTGCATTTTTTTACAAATGCTTTAGCTTCAAGCAAACCTCACACTAGAACCATAATCGAACCACTACTAAATGTTTGCTTCCCTTCTAAATCCTTCGGCTTATTTAACACAGGTTTGTTTACAAATTTGTCTGTAAGTGTTACTATCGTGTTGCTTTCTGACGTCATCAGCTGGTGCTGTAATTCCAATTAACTCTACTATTCGTTCCTTATCGAGATTTATTATTTCCGATACTTCAAATTAAAGATAATTACGCAGCATTTACTAACACGTCTTATTTAACTTCGGAAGCGGATTCACGCTACTTACATTTACTGAATGAGGAATGAGTTTTTAAGCGAAATCCTTTTTAAATCTACGTACAAAAGTAACATCTGTCGATTGACCGCTTTTTTTCGTTTCTTCCCGACTCAACGCAAGGTGTGATGGCACCTGCGCAAGCGGATCCACAGGTTCTGTTACAAACTTCAGGTCACTACCATTACCAACCTTATGGCATATAAATATGATATGTTTTCGTCTGAAAATCAGCCAAACAGAATCAGTAGAATTTGCTGTGCAGTGCCATCTTTAAGGGCGCCTTATTCTCAATACACATTTCGCTGAAGTTTTTATTCATTCCATTCGAGTACTAAGGGATGAATAATGACTTAATCGTGACGTTCAGATGAATAATACAGGTTGTGATGAATTTCAAATGATGTCCATTCCATTGGACAGTGTTGGCCAACAATTAATGTGTCTATCAGTCGTGACAGATGGTCATGTCCAAATAAATTACATTTACGATGTTGTAGAGTGTTAACCAGAATTAAATAATGGAGGTAAAATAAAATTGTTCCTTTGACATAGAAACAGTATTGTTCACAATAATCGTCAAATCGAATGTTGCAAATCGAAATGTCATAATGTGTGTGATTCTAAAAAAGCATGTCTAATGGTTATACAACTGTTTTTTTTTTAAATGTTTTATCTATTTATAGACTGACATAAAAATACTCAACGGTAATATTTACAGCCAGTCTCATAAGAACAAATATTTTGGAATTGCAAAAATTATGACGTAATCGGTAAAAGAATACTGTAACTTTTGACGATAGTCACTTGTTTTCGAACTACAGAATAAAGATTTAAATAAAGCAGAACACAACAGGAATAAACAAAACCCGCGTGCAGCAACACATTCGATTGTTTCTCTAGACGCAATCAATCAACATCAGGCACATGAACCATTTGATCAGCCACAGTTGCACAATGCAAGTCAATTTGTTCACAAATTATATGCTCCACACATGAAATTGCTATACTTAGCATAATGTACTTAGAGAGACCGCTACGGGCGAAGTAAGGCTAATTTGAGTAGAAAGTGAACGATTTGGAGAGAGTAATTATCGATAAACAGACGTGTCATGGCGTGTTATGTTTGAGCAAGTGAGCATGTGTTGGGAAGGAGAAGCCGCTTTGGTCTTGTTGAAGTGAATCAAGTGAGGCAGGCACTAGAGTTGAAGCCTTTTCACCTTCACTCGTCCGAGATCACGCTAGTAAGAGGATTTATAAAGCATTCAAGTGTTTAGATGTCTGTCTGATGCCTTAAAGTTGCTTCTGCTAAATTTCCCCAAAATATTTTATATGGAAACGACAATCTCCAGTAAACTGAAGTTCAAGATGATCATGATGATGAGTGACGGCACGGTTGGCGCAGTGGTTAGGCGATTGACTGCTGCGCTGCGTGTCGCGGGTTCGATTCCCGCACGGAACAAATATTTGTATGACCTACATGTATTTGTTCCGAGTCTGGGTGTTTTTCTATCTATAATATGTATGTATTTACAAAAAAAATGTATATAAGTAGTTTATCAGCCATCTTGTTACCATAGCACAAGCATTAGGTTGCTTAGCTTGGGACAAATGGTGCTGTGTGAAATGTCCAGGGATATTATTATTATTATTATCATTATAATGTTCAGCAGGGTAATTGCGCAACACGCTGACGATTGCATTACCTTTCATTTTGACAATTCGTCAACATTCATTGCATTGTTTACCTTGTCGAGCATACGAATTTTCAATCATTTGAAGCAATGGATTGGGAATTTCTTTCAAAAGTATTCGCATTGTGAAAGAAAGTGTGTTTATATTACAGGTACCAGTAACCATGGTCACGCATCATGATCACCTGAACCTAGACTTATGTAGAGGTGTAAATCAAAATGATATTATCTTACCACCCTTTGCTATTTTAATATAACTTTCTTTGGACTTCAAAAGGGCAATTTTAATGAGGAACTGACAAGAGCATTCACCGTAGGAACTAATAACTTATAACATCCTACAGTAATTATCCAACAGCTACCAACCGTGGCGATATCCTCCATGTTACATTTTTTCCTCCAGTGTTAGAAGGTCCATATTCAGGCACAGTTTCTCGCTGGTATGGCTGACATATCCGATATTAAATCAAATTGAATATTAATATTGTTGACTGCCCAAGTTCGGAATTAATTCGACATAAAGTTTCTAAAGCTTATGCAGTAATGGGCAGGTGTAACTTTTTCTTTATTTATTATGCAGTATGAAGACTAAACGGTATCGGTTAGTTTTTTTTTCACTAGCTTCTGTCCGCGACTTTGTTCGCGTGGAGGTCGTAAAATATTATACATAATATTCTAAAATAATGACGCCGATTCCCTTGTTCACAAACTCAGCTAAATTTAAGTTCAGTGCATCTTTTTCTTTCTATTTCATTAAGAAAAGGACAGAAGATAAATATTAGTTTAGTCCTGTCAAATTAAGATACTCCATAGCAAGTTTAGACGTGATTAAAAACATGGCTACTAAAAATACGTCAATTCACGTCAGGCGCTGACTAATTTGACAGAACTAAACTAATATTTATCTTCTGTCCTTTTCTTAATGAAACAGAAAGAAAAAGATGCACTGAACTTAAATTTACTTTAGTTTGTGAACAAGGGAATCGGCGCCATTAGCCACTTTTTTTATAAAACTCTCTCGGCCCCCGACCTACCGCGTCGCATCGCATCGCCCGCTGCGCTCTTACCTCGTTTTCGATTAACGTTATTTCTGACTTTTTTTTCTTTTTGCTCGACTTAGCGTAATCGCGTGATGTTAAATAGCCTGTAGCCATCCAAATTTAATGAAGGCCTTCATGATAAAATGCAAAAAAAAATTGGCGACTGGAAGATCCAGAGACTAGCGCGTTCAAACAAACAAATTAACTCTTCAGCTTTATTATTAGTATAGATAAATAGTTGTGACTCCTTTGTTAGATACAATACATCATGGCTGAAGGCTAGTCTAAATGCTGCGCGTGCACATATAAAAAATAAGGTCGTTTTTGTTTCGTTCTGCGCTTCCTAATGCTCCGAAATAAATTGATTTGATTCGTTCATTAAGTGCCTTCAATGGCGTTATTGTAAATTTTCCTAAAGTCCTTCGTCTGAATGACGTTGATTATTCGATGCAAATTGATCGAAATGTTTTCCAAAATTGACACTTATCATTTATTAGAGACTTGCACTTGCTAGTTTTCATACTTGTAGGTACTATAACACCGACGGCAGCCTGTGGTCCTCTAGTGTAAAATCTTCTTTCTACTACCACAATTTTTTTAAAGAAACTTAAAAAATTACCGAGTATCCTCAATCATTCAAAGCCTGGATCAACATCAGCCTATCGCAGTCCACTTCTGGAGATAGGCCTCTCCCAGGCACCACAACACCCTGACCTCCGCCTTCCGCATCCAATCTGTCTCAGCCACACATTCACATTCTTAAAGTCATCGGTCCATCGAGCGCATCGGCATCTAGCCCCCGCTAGATGAAAGCCTGGATACTGTCCCAGAATATTACAATAGCACATGACCACAATTATCATAGCATATAGCACCATCTAAAACTGGCTCTAAAACTGACACTACCATTCTTTACATCTCTAAAATGAAGCTAATCAATGAGCACAACTCGAACCAACATCAAGTAGCAGTGGCATCGGTGTGAAACTTACTCGTACAAGCCTCTTCACGCTTCGGCGATCATCGGCAAAGATCGTAACTAGAGCCGACGTGCAACGGTAGGTAAAGTGTGAAACGAACTTCTACTGGTCTGTTTGACCACTTATTTGTCTTAAGTAATTAGTGTTGAGGAGGTGTTTGATTGAAAGTAGTAGACTGTTGGGCAATTCGTCAAGTTTTAATGTTACTGTACTGCGATATTAATTGAGCCGTTGTTTTTTGGCTATGATATGCTCAGCCTTTTTTTATTAAAACCAGATGCACCTGACCTACACAATAAAATTATTCAGTTAGGGGTAGACTTTCATGCTTCTCATTTCCCTCGGTAACAATTTAAATCAGAAAGTTGGCAACGTTGCAAATAGCTGTCAAATATTTCGCCGTTTTGGTTAATTTGTCAATATTAGTGAATTAAATTATGAAATATCGCTCTGTAGTCCACCGAAATATTCACTATGAATTGCAATCATTGATATCGTAATACTGGATATTAAGTTTTAGTTGTAAAAAAAAATATTCGGAAACTTTCGAAATGCATGTTTTACACCTATTTTTTTCTTATCTTCCATAGATTTCCCCACTTTTCATTGAAATCAAATAACACTTACTGGACAATTAGCTTCACAATCACATATTACGTAAGGCTTTTCATCAGCAGCTCTGTTCGGCAATTTGTCGTTACCTTTTATATGTTACACAATATATAATTTGCGGCGATCGTACGGTACTTATGACGCCTGCCTGTCTAATTGTAAAAATAGAAATGAAACTCTTCCATTGCTATGTTTGGTTCCGTAGAGGTTTAACTAGAACGAACAAGATAAAAAAAAGAAATATTATGGCCTTATGGTTTTTCTTTCGAGCCATGTATAGAGCCATTTTTTAATATCGATCTTTATTCCGAGAAATTTATGTAAATTCAAAAACTGATTCCAAGGCCCGCTTGCACCACAAATCACATATTATTTAAAACGTCATTCGGTCACTGCCTTCTTCAAACGATTGATAGAAACAAAATACGTTTAGCGTTAAACGCATTTAGGGATTAGTGGTGCAAGCAGGCTTTACTTGTAACATTAATACTGGCTCGTGGAGCGTTAACCAAAGTTAGAACTCTTTTTGTAGGGAGACGGTTCAGATTTAAAGACACGTTTATAGGTTTTTTATCGCAATAGTTTTAATATATCTGAATATAAGGACAGACATTATTTTTATTTTTAGTATGTGCCTCCATTTCTACTTTCCTAGGTTATTCAAAATTACCACAAATGATGTGAAATTGATTTTAGCTAAAAGAGATTGTCACTTTTGTTAAGTCTAGAGTTTATTTTAAGAAGATGACAAATAGGAGAAACTCTGCTGATCACTTTTTAATAGATTAAATTTTGAAAACAACAACAACAACACGCGTAACAATATCACCCGTTTTTTCCTAAACTATACAACTTTGACCAACTTCAGCTAATTGGAGGACAAATATTTTACTGTATCTGTGCGTGCTGTCATCAATCTTTTTCAAGGAAATTGCCATGTTTCGCACTAAAATGTTAATTCACTCACACTTTTATTAAACAAACTGACACTTATCGCGAGTGCATAAAGGATAAAATCGATAATCAATATCGATTCTCGATACCTGCCCAATCGATTGGAAATGCGTTTGCGGAGAAAGTTATCGAATTCTCTCGGGGAAGGTGTTGCCTTTAAAATGCAAACTGGATGTGATGCCAGTTTTTATAACGCATTCTGTGAATGCACGCTGTGAGTTATTGTTTATGGTTTATAGGAAGTTTATTAAAACGGAGCTAAAATATGATAATTCGTGGTTTTATTACTTAGATTGATTGCAGCATTTCTAGAAAAAATACGGTGGATATATAAATTCTTATTTAAAATAATTATAAAACTAAACGGCATGTATGCAAATAAAATACCATAAATACCAAGATGTTAACGCCTTTTACTTATAATCGCAATGACTGGCAACTTTATTTACAAAAAAAAAAAACATCTTGACTCGACTAAATACCTTAACTGTAAATAGTCGAGTAAAAAACCGTGTAACGAGTCCTAATTTCTCAACGAGTAAATATCGATATTCTTGATAATCGAGAAAGTTTAACGTAAAGTTCGAACGGGTTTCTTTATTGCAAAAAATTAACATGTTTTTGTTCGCAAGAAACTTAATATCGACTACCGAAGTTTAAGTTTACTTGCCGGGGGCATGTAACAGAATATGACACGATTTTTGAAGCATTACTCATTTTGTTGGTATCTAGGTACTGTGAGATTTCAATACGTTCATTTTTTGTGAAACCTTGTAGTTTCTTTCGCTGGTTTTTTCGTAGTATTTGCTTTATATTATAGGCTATGACTTTTTTACACTTATCTGATGCTTACTCAAGATTATTCAAATTAAGGTTTTAAGATGATTATATTCATATGTTTTACTAACAATTCTGAAAGCATCTTAAACTGAAAATACAAAATAATCCACTAAAGTATGTAAAGTTGTGAACACCATCGACTCACAGCTCGAAAACCATTATAAAAACTTCGCTGTTCCACTGTAGTGGCCCAAACGCGATGACGTAATCGATTTATCGTGTCCACTTAATTTTTTTCTCTTGCAACACTGACCAAGGCCACGTCAATGACCGCAAGTGTTGCCACCCAAAAAAACAGACCATTTTATAAATATATAACAATATATTTATCTGACAAAGCACAGGTGTGCTTGGTTTTTTTCCCTCCATATAGAATGTTCTACTTATGTCAGTAATCAATCTACGAATCACAAATAGATTTTCCTATTGAATTTATGGTCGTAATTAATTTTGACCATTTGAGTTGGCAGGACCTTGACGAATGATACATATATTATTACTAAGGCTTTAGGCTATAGGTATATCATTACAAGAATTTAGTTTATCTGAGTTTTTATTATGAAATTGCGAAACTGTAACTTCAGTTGACTTCGTTGTGAAGACAAGTACACAACAAATTCTAACCATTTTATGTTCTAACATCAAACATGGCTCCCATCTCTAAGCACCTAGCGATCTAACCTCATCGCAATATAAATTATATTAACCTCGGCCGTTTCTGCTACTATAATATTATACTAATCATAATTTTTAATAACACAATCCGTATCTCGTATAGTATCAATTATTATAATCAAATCTGGATCAAAAACTTTTTTGGCGACGGTGCGGTGGTGCCAATTGTATATTTTTTTGTTTGATTCTTAGAACAATGATGAATACAAGCAATCTGAAACTTGTTTCGAACTATTCGCAAGTTTAATACCAAGTCCATGATTAAATCGTTTTTATAGCACTTTAGTTCTACACCGAACTACTATTGGTAGTTCATCTTTATTGTATATAGTGCCTTATGTGATAGGACTTAAAGTTTATTCTTAGTTGGATTAACGCGTGAATTTAAACTTGCTGGAGCGAAATCCGGATTCCTTCATATAAACTTGTATACAGTTATTGTAATCTTCAAATCATCATCGGAAACATTATTCTATTTGAATTGTGAGTTTGTGATCCACCTTATTGACCTTAGAGTCTTCATTGATACTCATTATGTTTTCAATCTGTTGTATTTGTTGATATTTTAGCTGAGTCAGCATTACTTATTATATCTTTATTTGTTACAGGTAATTCATCCACTGTTTTGCAAATGCCACCACGATTTAAAATAAGGTAACTTTTTAAGAGCAGAAAGTTATGAGATTTTTTTCCAGAAAGTGCATCTATTCAAGCACTGTTAATTTTAATTTTCTCATAATTTGACAAGAATTTGCTTCTGTTATCAAGTTCAGCTCTATTCTTTCTAGCAATACTGATTAATCATCATCATAATCAGCCTATAATGTTCAGTGCGGGTTGGTGGATTGCAATACTGATTCCTACCTTTGAAATACTGCACTCAATAAACCAATTCCAGTATTTTTAAAACAATCCTTATCGAAAGCAGCTGAAATCAGCTCATTTGTAGGCACGTGTTATCGATATACATAATCCGTAACACCATAGATCGTCGACCCCATATTTGGCGAACTTATGTCGATTATAGCTGTTACTATAATATTCGATATTACTGTAAAGGCTGCAGCACACACGGTACAGCCGAAACCGCACCACGCGTGGTCATTGGTTAGGTTAAATGATAAAACCTGGCTCACGAATTTAAATGTGGCCAATGAGCGCGCTGCATTAATGTCGCGAAGCTTAGCGTGTTGTATATCTGTTTCCTCCTTAATAGCGAAACATATTGAATAGTTTCGATGTTTGGGTTGCGAATCATTAGTAGCAACATTATTATATGAGTGGGGCAGCAATGATTAATTACTTTTACAAATCCCCCTGTATTTAAAAATATTGATCGCAAAAGCTTTATAAATTGTTCTGTTGTGACTGGTAGTTTCTTTCAAAGAATTTTTTTGTAAAATTCAACAAGAGGAGGACTTATAATTTATCATACTGAATGTCATAGTTTTGATTTCATTAAAGTGCAAGCGTGCATATATCATGTTATGTAAAATGAAGAAGTGGAAACTATGGCAGATGAAGAATCTGAACACTACGTCAATCGTCAAGAAAATGATCATATGATGATAAAAACAAATTCCTCAAACATAAAGAAAGCGTTACATCTTACTATACATCATCATCAGCCTATAGCAGTCCACTGCTGGACATAGGCCACATCTATTGCACGCCATTCAACTCGATTTTCGGCAACTCTCATCCAGCTGCTACCAGCCATCCTGCGAAGATCGTCGCTCCACTACTATAAGTCTACATAGTTGTTACGAAACTAGTACACAAAGGGATAACGCTTACGTTGACTACATAATGTAGGATTACCCTTATTCCCGCCCGTCTCTTCAATAACGGATTACCCTATATTACAATGAGGATGATAGAGTCATTTACTGTAATCCTCACTGACAAAAGATAGTGTTACGACTTAAGTGATGATGTCTTCATCTAGTTTGAGAGAGAATGAGGTACGGGCTTCTAAGCATGTCTTTAAGAAGGGAGAGTACTTGGTTAGTTAAGAGGCTGTCATAATAAATGTTGTGCTTATTGAAATAAGGGGGAGACTATTAAAATTGAAAGTTACAAACGTAGTCCCTTTTGTAGTTTTAATAAAAAATATCTCCATGGTTTTCACAATAATATTGTTACCAATATTGCACCTTGAAATACTCTTGCCAAATATTCACGACAGTCTCGATAATCGGTTGCCGTAACAAAGTTAGCAGCTTGAATTTATAACCGTTTGACGTCTATAAAGTGTGCTAGCGCCTAAAGGACACCATAAATAAAACGATTTTAGAAACTGATACCGAATGAATTGTTTACTCGCTCACAGTGGCTCTGTCACGAACTGTCCAGCCTTGGCGCGCATTTGTTCAGCTGCGCGCCCGCAACTAATGCACAACTCGACACTAAATGAATTGTTTAGCATACCAAAGTTAGTTGAAATTAATACTCTGAAAGTTTATACAGGTACAATGGATTTTGTTCCAAATGCACAATTAGAATTTGTTTTAGATTACGCTCTAACGGTTTAGTTAATTAACGCAACGGAAGCGAAAATAATGGCGGATAAAACAAAAAAAGAGATCAGTTTAGCTGGAAGTATAAAAAGTGATTAATCATCATTAGTCATTCATACAGTAGATATACACACAAACAGTGCAAATAGAATTATATTTTTAAAAGCAGCAAGAGAAAGCCACTAATGCAGTCGACAAGAGCAAATGTTAAAAAAACATAATCTTATTTAAAAAGTAAGTATGAGAAAGAATTGCCATTACCAACAGAAATCTTAAAATTCATGGTATAACTTTATTGTGACCGTATCTTTGACAATTGTGTGCCTAGGTCGCACAGATGCCCTAAATTTCCCAAGTACGTTCGAGGTCATACCACGCTCCGATTGCTCGACCTAAGTCTTAGCCTAGTATCAGATTATTCCTTTATCGATTAACTTTTACTACTAATTGTGAATCGATTTCCAGTTCCGCTTTCGCTATCACCTTATTGTTATTTAAGGAATTGCGGGTCGCTTGATTTCTTGCTTTAACCTTAATGTTTTCGTGAAGTATTTCCTTTCTAATTTCTTTATGTGTCTTTGTATTATTTACATCTAAAATATTAATAACGTCATTATCTGTATCTGATCACCCTCGTTACTATTATACGTACACATTTGTCAACGGTTCCTCAGTCATCGTTAACTTCAGACTAAAGCTTACAAATTAAGTTAAGAAACGGATCATTTAACACATTAGTCACGTCCCCTCATTGTTTCTTTACTCAAAAACAAAAACATAGTTTCCTTGAATCCGTATGGTGTGGTTCGGAGGGAAGCAAAGACAGACATGACATGTGTATTTTAGTTGCAATGACTTTTTAAGGCATCATTTTAAAAAGAGAGAACTCATTTGTTACCTACACTGACTTGTAATTTGACGCATTCCTTCCAGGACGTGATAGTGTGACCCATTTACAATAATTAAGCACCCCATAAAGCTTAGGCGAAACTCGTGGGATTCGAGAAAACCCAATTTTTATGAATTTTTGAAAATTTCCCAGGATTGAATGAATCTCTCTCAAATTGAATGACCTTCATTGCAATTCTAATGGGTACCTAATACTTTAATAAACCTTTCGATATATCCAAATTTTCTAAAACATCGAACAGTTAAAACTTAAAGAAAAAGGTGTGCATGAACTTTGACGTTATTTATATCCCTTTATCTACGTTCTACAACTAAAACCGTTAACTACCAGTTACACCAATCAATAATACCCATTCATTATAATAATTCCGAAGTTTAAAGTGCTTCCGTTCATTTTATTACGGGTCATTTTGTTCTCCCTCATCGGTTTCAATATTGTTCGTGCATCTGTCCCCTTATCAACGTCATTTGACAGATGTCCGTTCAGTACCAATGGCAGTTTAATATGTAATTCAACCTTTAAATTGAAGGTTTTGTTTTGTCATTTGATACTCTTGAAAGTCATGTGTCGAATACTAGGTCTTTATGCTAACTTTGTCCTTGTGTCCTAGATATTTTAGTACTTAGCGCAGTCAATAACCCTTTGACCTCGATTATTTTTCATGTCAGTGTATTGTTCTATGTAAACCATTTTACATTAACTGGTCATCTATTGTCTCTTGTCAGTTTATTCAAAACTGTTACAGTTTTAAACGTCGCTTTAGAAAGGGTTAAACCAGCGTCAATACCTAGATGACATGTCACTGAATATTCTTCTATTGACCAAAACCGAATCCGGTAGAGTTTCATTTTGACTAGACGTGTTTGGGACATCGATCATTTTGTCACGCGTTATCTAATTATCTTATCTCAGATGTGTTCCAGTTTTGTCGGCCATTGATATTAAAATCTGGTTTTTTTTATTTGTGACATCGTCTGATTCACTTCAGTACAGGTAGTAAATTGTATAGATTAAATTACTAGTCTGTTGAGAAATATATAAATCTATTTTACAGCTAGTTAATTAAAGTAACGAAAAAAATCTTAGCTCATTTATTTTGAATTTAAAAACATGTCTTGTGCAATATTTATGTCTTTTAATTACTCAATTTCATTTCGTTGATTTCTTAAACACGTTATGTCATTCAAATCGTCAGCATCCGGTAATGTTACATTATTTATATTATCATTATCACCTATTAGGTAATAATGATCCTTTTAAGATACAACATCACTTTTACTGATTTATAAAGTGATTGTAGAAAATAATTATGTGCTTTATTCTTTTATATTGTTGATATTGATCTTCGGATTAAGTAGTTGCTCTATAGTAATGTTAATGCATATTATATAACTTTTGAGACAATATTGTTTAGCTAATCTCGTATACGCAGATTCGTAGTTTTGTCAAGTTGCCAACTTTTCGCGTCTCGTACACATTCATTCATGGTTTCGTCATGTTTATTCATAAATTCGCTGTAAACTGCTTTTCTGGATAAACTTTCCACGATGACAGTTTATATTTTGGCTGAATGGCCTGGTATGACAACTGTTCTAAAATTATCTCTATTTTCTAAAGTAAATACTTTACACTTTTATCTCTACTTAAGACTATTTTAGATTAATAAATGATTCTCCTCTATAGTGTACTCGTAATATGCGTTACTTTTTGTAATGAATAAAAAGCGTGGTGTAGCAATGTGGGTAAGAGAACATAAGGCCTTGCACTCATCACTCGGATGTTGATTAGACATGGGGTCGGGGCAGATGAGTCTACTCTACGCCTTATTATCTGACGGTGATTGAATTTGGATAGTGTAGTTACAAATTCAGAGGCTGCAATTAAAAAGTGAAAACTGTTTAGTAAGATATTTGATTGATGACGGGTTTTTATACGTATCTCATTAAAATTTAATAGAAATAGGTATTTTTATACAAACATTATAAAAAATATTGCGTAATAGGGGGCAGGTTATAAATTACATTATACTTTTTCGTAATCTGTAGTCTTATCATTGATCAGGATTCAGGACAATGGATATATTATGTATTTAATAAGTTTATCCTATAATCATAAACATACCTTATAAAATTGCATATGTATACTTACGGCAGGTTGGCAGGGACATCGACGCACAAACTAACCATGAAGTCAGCACATGATTCTAAACCCCCTAGCGTAGAATTTTTTCGTATGTTATCAAAAAAAAACAAAATCTGCGGTTTCATAGAAAAGTGCAAAATGTGTGAAACACCTAATAACCGAAGAAAAATTTCAACGCTGTCCAGAATCATGTACTGAATTCATGGTAACAGGTTGCGCGTCGATGTTCCTGCCACCCTGTATACTCGTCCTTATCATTTTTACGACAATGACACTACTTTAGAAACTATGTCACTAATTTAAAATAATGACACCATTTTAGACTCGATGTGACTTGAGCCGATGACGTGTCTATGACACGATTTTAAGAGCAAATCTAAGTCTCTCTGATTCTGCGCATTACTCTGTGCAACGCATCATAAATATCGTGTTTCCGTCTGATCCCATGCGGGGTGGCATGTTGTGTAAACAATTATTTGAAGAGGGTGGATGGTCCCGCTACCCGCCGCCGAGAGCAGGGTTAGTTTCATAATTATACTTTTTGTGTATTTTTATTTTATACCCTTATATTTTTTTATTGATGGCTCATGGTTTGTATTAAGGATTTATGTTTATGTCTGCTCGGGTTCATGTAGCTTTTTAGGTTTAAAATGTTCGTCAACATCTTACGCTTTATCGGCTTTTAAAATCTTCAGTAATATTAGATTACTAGCTTCTGCCCTTCGAAGCTAGTGAGTGCTCTTCTGCCGCAGCCTGGCTTGGATGTCAAAAATTATCCCACAGGAACGTGCTACCGGGACAAAAACCCTATGTTACTCCTTATAACATCAGATATCTTCCAGTATATACTTTTACATGCATTTAGTAAAAAGCTGTTGGGAGATTACAAACAGACACTTCCAATTTTATTTATTTGTAATATAGATGAGACGGCATTACCATTCCAATATCTTTCTGGCTGCTCTTACTAAATACCTTCAAGAAATCCGAAGCGCTCGTGGATGAAAGGACAGCCAAAAGCTCTCACAGTGTAACTAGATTCAAAACAGACAATGGCGCCGATTCCCTTGTTCACAAACTAAACTTAATTTTAGTTCAGTGCATCTTTTTCTTGCTATTTCATTAAGAAAAGGACAGAAGATAAAAATATTAGTTTAGTCCTGTCAAATTAAGATACTCCATAGCCAGTTTAGACGTGATTAAAAACATGGCTACTAAAAATACGTCAATTTACGTCAGGCGCTGACTGATTTGACAGGACTAAACTAATATTTATTATTTTAAACTACATATAACTATCTTTTTTAACTAAATTTAAGTTTAGTGCGTCTTTTTCTTTCTATTTTATTAAGAAAAGGACAGAAGAAAAATATTAGTTTAGTATACTCCATAGCTAGTTTAGACATGGCATGGCATAAAAATACGCCAATTTACATCAGGCGCTGACTAATTTGACAGGACTAAAGTAATATTAATCTTCTGTCCTTTTCTTAATGAAATAGAAAGAAAAAGATGCACTGAACTTAAATTTGGTTTAGTTTGTGAACAAGGGAATCGGCGCCAATGCCTTGTTAGTGACTAGAAAATCTATTGTAATCTCCATATTTACACCTTATCATCCAGCTCCTCTAAGAGCACATGCCTTAATAGTCAATTTATCCTTACGACGAAGTCATAACAACCTCTATAAACTTTAGTCAGAACCAGGCCAGTCAGAACCCAGCAGAATTAGTTACGCCTATGAAATGCTAAACCATGCCATTAGGTTTAATAGTTAATAGAACTGGGAAAAGTGACGTTACATAGCTTTAATCTTTTAGTTTAGTTTAGTTACGGGTATTTTGCTTTAGCTGTACCTTATAGCCTTTGCCATAATTCAACAAGGCTGAATGGACTGTTGAAATAAGTCTATAATGGAAATATTAACATTCACACTTTGGAATTCATGTTGCTACTCATAAAGAGTTTACAGTCTTACTAAGGGGTATCGTATTACCCAGGAACTGGGTTGTGGAGGTCAGATAGGCAGTCGCTCCATGTATAATACTGGTATTCAGCTGCATCCGGTTAGATTGGAAGCCGACCCCAACATAGTTGGGAAAACGCTATGCAGATGATGATGACTCATAAAGAGTTTGCCACATGCCTATCTCTTTCAAACTGCATATTCATTTAAATATCATGACGTACGAGAGTAACTCGCGTCTGTCTCTAACCTTTTTATGCCTAAACCACTGAACCAATCGTTATGAAATTGGACAGACCCGGGGACCCGAAGAAGGACATAGAAAACTTTTTATCCTGGATATTTGAATGAAAAACTGATGACGCCGACGAAGGCGCGGGCATCAGTCGGTAAATACGAAAAACATCTGAGTAACAAGAAACACTGATAACAAACTTGACTAACAAACGAAGCATATGGCGCCCAAGAATGGCGATTTAGGTTATAACAACCATGAGCATAAACATGATGACATCATAGACTTTATGGCAACTAAATGACCCAAAGCCAATCATATTCGCCTCACCAATAGGCTTTCAAGGATAAGATACACATTCCGAAATCAATTCAAACAACGGAATTGCTATGCGGCCAAAAAAGGCAACTCGAACACAATCGGCTCTGCAATTCAGCATTGCTATTAGTATTTACATACCAGGAGACTAAATTGAACTAAAGGAGAATGGACAATTTCCTTTTACCAAATATTTTACGTAACATAACATGACGCATGTATTCCCCGAAGGGTTTTTATTTTATTTTATTAACTAAGGGATAATAAACAAGGGTTAGGCAGAGGTGCACGTTTAGTACACTCACATTTCGCCAGTTATGTTTTTTAGCCCCATGTAATATGTGGCGAACCGATTGCCATCGACTGGGCACGAATCCATACTCCGTACTGCTGAGACATTACAGATGGAAAAATCCAATTAGAAGCCTTTTACCAAACATTTTATTGGCATGACTTAAAGACATGTAGTTTAAGTAAGGATTGAAAATCTATACCTATACATAAAAATTAATCCTCATTTCCCTTGGTCACGTCATAACTTGAGAACGACTTTACCGATTTCATCCATCTTTTTTTTAAGTTTTCTAATAGTTTGTAGAAGGTTTTTAAGGAAAAAAAAAATTAAGAAAGTGGCTTCACGCGGAGGAAGTCGCGGGCAAAAGCTAGTTGGAAATAAAAACAACAAACTTAAATCCTTTCAAACTTTGACCACTTTTTGCTAGATTTTCTAAATCCCAAAGGAAAAAAAGGACATGTTTAGGAATTGTAACAATTCTATTTCATAAGGAAAGTCAACACAAGGAGAGGCGATAAACTAGAAGGCTATAAGTGGAACAGTACAAGTTAAAAATGCAAATGTTTCTCGATTCTGAGTTCTATTAACAAGCAAATAAACGAGATTATCCGCCTAATTAAACCATTAATAAAAACTATGTTAATCATTCGCATTTACATACTGACGACATCAAGAATCTCTCTGGTCTTGTTAAGTTACTAATTCAACTCCTTAAAAGACTACCTAAGGTTATATTTATGCAGTTAGTGCAATAATCACGTGTACATACTTGAATATAATTATTGAAGACCTTATTAGGATATTTTTGTGGTTATTATTGGTATTTTTAGATATTTATTTATTGAGCTTTGGCATATATAGAATCTATTTTAGGTAAACAGATGCTAATGAAAGAGCTAGATAATCTCTAATTATAGAGAAAGATATATAGATAAATATACTTAAGTAGTAGTGTTAATTACAGGTAAGTAGGTTATTTCCTACGAGTACTTATGAAGGTTACTTTGGCAATCTTTACGGGTAGTTGGAAGTCCGAAAGTCTGACAACCAGGGGGTCTACTCTGAAGTGCAAAGTGCGAATGTTCGGATGGGACCGCCACATGGCCGAACCGAATATTATTGAAAAATGCGAAAAAAGTTCGGATCGGCTCAGTTGGGTTGGGACCATAGTCAATATTCGAAATAGTGTAGGAGTGTAGGATCGGGACCGACCGCACCAAATAGTAACTTCGAAGCAGGAAACGGCCGAACATTTGGCCGATACTACTTCGGAGTAGACCCCCAGTATTACCAAGGGGTATCGTATTACCCAGTAACTGTGTTGTGGAGGTCAGATAGGCAGTCGTTCCATATAAAATACTGGTATTCAGCTGCATCCGGTTAGACTGCCGATCCCAACATAGTTGGGAAAAGGCTCGGCAGATGATGAGGAGGTAAATCGTTAAAGAGCAGTCAATGTCATCATTGTAGTGGAATAGTGGCACTGACAGCTGACTTGAACGCAGTTTAGATTTGAGCTAATCGCGTTCAGTTTCATTGGTAAAATTGGCACTAAGACTATTATCTAAATAACCAAACTAAAATAAATAACAAATAAAGCTGCTGTTCTCAATAACATTAATTATGTCAAGTTTTGCATAATTAACAATCTCAATTTGCGGTAGTTACATAAAACTCAACACGATGCGATTAGATAAATCATATTAAACACGGTTTTTATTCGTTGACACTAATCTTTTTATCTAAACGATATATAAATTCAAATCACGATTGTATGGCATAGATAGGTATTAATTACAATTTACAAGCTAACACTAAAGTAACAAAAGCATATCCTAAATTAACTTAAACTACTTACCAACTAAAAATATAGCATCGAAAAATTCATCCGTATCGCCGCGCCGTCGACTAGTAATGTATGTACCCAAGACACAGGCGGCATTATTACGATTTTATCAAGTTATCTCGTCAGAATGGTTCCAGCAATTTTAGAGGTATTTATATAAAAACACAGTCGGAAAATGGCGTAATAGTGTAAAACAAAAAGCGGGCAAGTGCGAGTCGGCCTCGCACACGGAAGGTTCTGTACCACCGTAAAATATGTATTTAACACTGCATATTTTTTAATTTCTTGTAATCCACCACGCGGGCCCAGTGCGGGTTGGTAGTTGTCTTCGAATGTTTTGGTTCTAGGACAAGCCGGTTTCCTCACGATGTATTCCTTCACCGTTTCTTGTACACTCTGTGACAATTTCCAGTGTCTAGCCATTACGGTTAAAAAACTACAGCCCTGTGACAAACGGACGGACTCACCGACGGGTGGTCAGCGGAGCCTTGAAAGTCCTATTGGCACCCTTTCTTTACGGAACCCTATATAAATATTCTCTATGCATAATTGTGTTAAACAAAAGTTATTTTTATAACTTGTCTCATTCTAATTGTGAAACAAAGCTAGTTTTTGTGAGCACTACTTGTTCCCACGCTTGAAATATCACTGTATGTGTGTAATTTAATATGAAACCTTGTAAGCATAATCAATGTTAAAAAGATAATTTGTCAGGCGCAAACGCATTTCATTTGTCAACAAATTAGCATGTTGCAGCATAATGATTTGATTTGCATTATTTATTTGTGCATTTGCTTGGTCTGTTTTTTTTTTAACTATTCTTTCGCTTCTTTTTTCTGGTGTTATTCTAGTAACAATGTTTGCCAAAGAGCGATTTAAAAATTAAACTCACCGAACAAATTCGCAACACAACAATACGACACACAGATATCGCCGATGTTGGCGATAATGCAAGGCTGAAGTGGGACTGGGTGGGTCACACCCATAGGATGCATCCAGACAGATGGGCTAGAATCGTCACACAGTGGGTGCCTGAAGACGGTCACCGAGGCCGACCTAAGAAACGCTGGCGTGACGATTTGGACTCCGTTCTCCTAACTGATTGGACGGAGAAGCCCCAGCACAAAGAAAAGTGGAAAAATATGGGGGAGACCTTTGCCCAGCAGGGACAACATAATTTTCGCGGAATAAAAATTCTAGAAAAAAATTGTAGCTTTACGTCTTCGAATCCGTAAAATACGTGTAAATTTTATACCATTCATTTCTACACTAGCTTACGTAAGACTCATGTATTACCATGCACAATAATACAAATTCATTCATGTCACCATTTGAGGTAACACTCAAGGTTCCTTCAGTTTCCGCTTCCTTCACACAATAGCCTAACGAACTTCGTGACCGCCGAGACAGCCCGACGCCCGCCGATGATTGCCGAGTGAGGCTGCGCACGCGCTGAACGCGCTCACTGTAAATCATTGCAACGAGGACTTGCGCACGAAGCGCTAGTTTGTTCTGAAGGATTTGTATTGGGTTCGTGGATTTAGTATAATGATGATTAGCTTGAACTTTATGGGCTTGGTTTTCTGTTTTTTATGATGTTTTATGGGGATTTGCGTATTTCTTCTAAAACAACCAGCAATTCACAGTTAACTTGACAGAAATAATGAGAACGGAGAGCAGTAGTGGCCCAATGGTCGTTAATTCGAACCCAGGCAGATACTTTGTGTATTTAATTTCATCATCATTGCTCTCAAAACGGTGAAGGAAAACATCGTGAGGAAACCGGCATGTCCTAGAACTACAAATCGAAGACATGTGACATCCACCATTCCGCACTGGACCACGTGGGACACAGACCTCCACGTCTGTGTCCCAGCAGTGGGAACATTATAGGCTGAACACGATGACAGAAATGATACAACAAACATCATTCACGACATTTCTTCAACACAAACTCGTATAATTAACGTGAGAATTTAACAGATAAGCTCAGTAGAAAATTCTGATGAAACCATTAAAAGTCATATCTACTTAATTGGCGGTCAACACACACAGAATTCGCACATTACTATAAAGCGATAGTATCACAAATCGTAAATCTATTCTTCCACTTTTATCTAAATGAGCGAGACGGTTTTATTTATGTGAATGTTGACTTGTGTCACAGAATCCCGTCAAACCGGCCGCGAACGAAGTTAATCTCAATTTAGAAACTTTATCAGATGTATTTCAGAGTAACGTTCTTGTTAAATAACGGTTCAATTAGAAGCTGGATGGAAGCGTTGCGTAAGTTTCAGATAACTTTAAATCTTCAAAAGAAATCTGCGGTTTTCATCAATTCGAGGTCGGTAAAGGTTAATTGCAACGGTCAGTAGCTGGTAGAATTATTGCCTGTAAGTTACATCCCAAGATTCATAACAGTTCAAAGACATTCACTGAACATGAGCGTCCTACCGACCGACCTTTATAACGAACTAGCTTCTGTCCGTGGCTTACCTATGTCTGTCGGAAATCATCCCACGGGAACGTGCTACCGGGACAAAAAGTGGCCTATGTCCTTTCCCAGGAAGCTATCTATCTCCTTGCCAAATTTTACCGGAATCCGTACAATGGTTTAGGCGTGAAAAGGTAACATACATACAGAGTTACTTTCGAATGTATTATATTAGTGTGGAGAAGAGAGGAGAGGTTGAGAATACTGTCATCGCTTTGTAGGTGGATGTTGATTGCAAATTTTATCAAGATACTGTTGGATTCTGATAAAATCTGTTTGATCAACACCCACGAGAGCTAGCTGGCGTCTGAGAAAACAATGCAATATCTTACAGTAACAGTGAAAGTAATGTCAACAAAATGTTTGGCTTCTATAACAAAAGTAATTTCACAGACATACATAAACATACACCTTATTCCCACGGGGGTAGGCAGTGACTACAAAACGCCACCCGCTACGATGATTACATACTTCTTTTGCTTCGTTTACGTTCATTTCAGCTACAGAATAATTAGTTACATATTTTGTGGAACACACCAACATATTATCAAAACATAACATAACTCCCAAGTGATGTAAGGTTATGAACAGCAACACCGTTACAATGAGGATTGCAGCAGATTTTATGGAGCACTTTAATAATGTTTATTGTGGCCACAATGGCGATATGGCCACATTGGCCGCAACGGTGGATAACGGAACGCAAATGGAAGTAATGTTATCATTGCGAATTGGTGAACCTTGCAAAGCTGCGTTTTTGTCTCCCTGAACATTCTCTTTCATTACTGTTATAATAATCTGGATACTCAAAAGTTATCGGAAAATTATAATCCTTACCAAGGTACATAGATTCGTCATCATCTATTTTCTGACCATCATCATTATTTTCTTTTTTTTTTTTTTCTTCTGAAAGGTCTCTAGTATAATGTGATTATCTTATTCAGAAGTAATTTGATATCAACCTAATATAAAATTTGTTACAGTAACTATAAAAGTCGTTGTTGCAACAATTCTAAGAAATGTCTGAACCTACCAATTTGTATCTAGACATATTATACTAATTATGCAAAGTTCCTTCGCTAAGAAAACCAGTGATTATCCACTCCTAAAACTGTATAAAGCTTCTATTGTGCGGCTACAAAGTTAACGATGTCTTCTCATGCTGAAGTGTCGTAAATTAACGGAACGTTCACGGTGTTTACCAGGAAGGGTATCGTAAATCACGCGTGTCATTTGTCGCCTGGATTTCGACTGCTGTTTGTCTTTAGATAAGACGAACTCTTTTTTAGAAGCTTCCTCTGAGCTTGTTGGCCGTGGTGTTGACAAATGTGATTAGTAATGTTAGTTGAAAGAGAGTTGTGAGAATCATTGGTGTTGCGAAGTGTGAAAGCTTATAAGGATTTCAACTGAAAAGTTTCCTTTTTCGATGAGAAGAAATCCTCGATTCGTGGCAGCTTTCGCTTTAAACTCATTACCTTAAATTCGGATCGCTTATAACTCACATGACTCCACAGAAGTTGTGCCATTTCCCTAACGACTCAAAATTACCAATTTCCTAAGCCATGTATCAGTAATTACTTTCAAAATTACCTATTACCCTGCCTGATAGACAAGCCTTCATAATTAAGCTCACCCTATGTTTAACATGTTGACCTCGTCAATGATGCATTTAGCATAATTACATCAAAATCAATTTCCGTCGAATGTCTTCCTACCCTTGACGGAAGGAAAGTAAATGATGATGCCATTAGACTGACAAACGTACTCTTAGGCAATACTCATGAGCATGACAATTTCACCGTCGCTGTCGCAGCGAAGAACTCAGGTCCTTCAATAATTGTTTCCGTGCAACGTGATGCATAAATCGATTCTCGCGATTCGACTCTTAATTCTAATAACTCGAATGGATTTATCGATGCGGTAACAATAAAACCGATTGTTACATTGTCCTTTCGAGCGATAAATCATGTAACATTGTTGCATTAAATAATGTGCTTGGGTCTAGTGTTATATCTGTCGGCTTTTGTTTGTTGTCGTTGTCGAGCAAGTGTTACAAATGATGCTTTGTTAGGCTTATTTTGTATATTGTCATATTTTAATACTTTGTCAAGAATCGTAGCTGTATTAGTTTCATACTCTGTTACCAGATATTCAGGATTACAAATAAGTCTGGACTTACTTGTTTAACCTCTTTTAATATGTTTTATGTTATCAGCTTTGAGCTGCCACGCACCTAAATTATCCATTTCCATCGTTCCGATAGGAAATATGTTTCAATTACCGAGCGACGTTACAGTAAAATTTTGCAGTTCTCTCGTAAATCTGTACTTTCTCTTCTACAGGCTCGTACATGGTCAGGCCGTTAAAGTAATTGATACTCGGAGGTGTACTGTCAATCAAGTACATGTTTAGCATTACCTAGAATTTGTCTGTGCTTTACCTATACCGCTCCAAGACGAACGTAATTGAATAAGAAAATAAGGCGTTTACGAAGACCTGGTAAGGTAAAACATGTCTTCTAAATGTAAATACACGTGTTTATGATGCGATGCATAAACTGGTACTTAACTTTAATTCAATCATTATGAATACATTTACAAATGAAGAAATTGATAAAGCTATTTGCAAATATTTATAAATGGCGTTATGGTAATGACAACTCTGATATATTTTTTTTAATTTGTATTTGTAGTTTGCTTTTGTTGTTTATTTTTTTAAATAGTGCAACTTTTTCGTAAACTTTACACAATTTTGAAATTAGATAAAAGTAAAATGATTTCGTCATACACTTTCAATATAATGTTCCAGTGCGCAATAAAAGTGTTATTGCAATATTTATTAACTCTGTATGTCCTTAGGCAGTAAAACGTGAAATATATAAACAGAGGAATTATAAAGATGCTTCTTCATCGTAGCTTTTGAGTGTTTTCGTTTCTTAGAACCAACTTAAGATTTTATCTAATCCCTGACTGTTTACTTAAATCGTTACCAAACCGAATCTTCAAGTGTTCGCTTTCATATTATGTACACTCCTCAATTATTTTCCATTATTAAAACATTGCATAACTATTCACAAATCAAAGTCTTACATAGCTTTTGGATGACACTTTCACCTTCCATTTAAACCACTTCATTACAATATTGACATGTAATTATATTTTAAAATATACACGGCCCTCCCATAAATTTCTTTGACCCTGTCACCTTGCTTTTTCTCCTCAATTACGGCGTCTAATTTATTTGGGTGTTCACCTTTTCTTATAGGATGTTCCATTGATTTTACATCCTTTTTGGAATCGTATTTCTATTCATTGCATTCTATTCTTACTACTAGTCCCTAATGAACAGAGTGATCTGAGTAGTAGTGTGCACGTTATCTTCCTCGTAAACCTAAATTACTGGTTCATTGTCTAAATCACTATAATATTCATTTTCCCTCAATAAAGTAACAGCTGTTTCATTCTCAGTTTCTCTTTCCTTCCCCTTAGGAAATCTATCTCCATCGTGTCTCCCCGGCAGTACATTTCAATCTGTAAACTATTTATTAGTAGCTCTAGAATTACCTTCACCTGCTGAGATTTATCACAAATCTAATATGCTAATATTTTGATGTGTGTGTGTGTGCTTTATACTAAGACTGTGCAGTGACTAATGGTTGCAGTCTTGAGTACTAAGGTTGGCAAGCACGCAAATTATATATAATACATTTTCCTTAGGAAAGTAAGGCAGTATAAATTACACAGGGTGGCAGGGACTTCGACGCGCAGACTGTAACCATGGATTCGAAATTTTTCGTCGGTTATTGAAAAAGAAATCTTCTGTTTCATAGAAAAGTTCAATACCTAGCGGTCAAAACGTATGGAACGGCAATATTTTTAAGAAAATAATTATACATACAAAGCAGGCTTTTTCTTAAGCAGGCTTTTCAATCTTTTAATTATATATTATTAGCCTATCTTGTCCCACTGTAGGGCAAAGACCTGCCTTTCTCTATCCCATTCTGTCTCAATCAATTAGAAATTAAATAAACTGATGTATGAAAATATGTTACTGATGTTACAACCCTGTAAGAAGTAATAGAGGTGTTGCAAGTTCTTGAGGTAGTATAGGAACTGAACAATGATAGACAACGTGAAAGTGTTGAAGCTAATGCAGCGTCTAGGGCCGTAATGCAGTCGGAATGACGTGTGCCATTAACGGATTTACAAAGTTAAGTAGAAGTCTTTGTATGAGGAATCGATTTAGATTTAATCAATTCAGATATCGATGATGGTGCAAACGGTGGAATCGATTCTGAAGAAGCCCGTGTCATGGTGTCGGCAACCTCTTGCTTTCTGGTCATGATGGAGTAGATGATAAGTGTTGAAATAATGTAGCACCTTGTTAAAGAAAATTCCAATAATGTTTTTACATGCATTAACTGAACAATATATACTCAAACATAGCAAACAACTCTTTTGTTACCGTCGCTCGGTAACGATTAGCTATCTAGAGTAGCCGATAGTGTTCCCAGATTATGAACGACTGAACCGAAACTACCCATAAACAGGTCCTTTGCCCTTCATCGGCGTAGTCGAATATCGATTATCAAACTCACTTAATACAATATAATTGTAGATTAGAATACTATAAATTAGAATTAGCGTCATGGTTTCCAACAAGCAACAATGATTCAAATGAAAAACATGTAACGTGATCCGATATGATATCCAACACTAACAGTGCATTCCCCGATTAAAGTAACATAGATACTGCATGTCAATGATATAATTATGATATCTTGTTAAAGGATTTGTTTTATCAGATTGTCCACATGCTAAAAACAATGTTATGTAAAAAATCTTAGTGCACTAACAAAGATATTCATAATATTATTTCATATCTCAAACATGAAAATGTAAACGAAAGAGAACAATGTTTCTGATGAAATACTAAGGAAATGTGTTAGAAATCACTTGATACAGTTGACTGACTGGATACAGTTGACAGTAACATTGATTGAATTTATGCATAAGAACAACAAGATTCATGTTTGCAACTACCACACGTTTAACCTTTCCAATTAACCTTTTACAACACGTCAGAGCACGATATTCTGCTTCACTACCCTTCGAGGCATTAAAATAATCACCGCTAACGAAGGCAAAACACAAGCCAAAAACCTTCCAAGAAGGCTATGATTCTCTTAAAAAAAAAAAAGTGACTCTCACAAACAAATATACAAAATCGTTCTCCTAAACTGGTTTTGTTCCATTGCACTTCGCCATTCTTGGCCTTAATACGCCACGTTCCAGATATATCGAACACCACGGTAGGTCGCACTTCATAACGAAGCTTTATTGAATCGCCGATCAATATTTTATCTCTGAGTAACAGCTTACCATTATCAAGCCTTATCGTCGGCTTTCAGAAAGGATAATCGAGTACACTATTGATTCCTTCGTTGTGTTCAGGCTTTGTATATACCGTGTTAGTCGTATCTACTTTCTCTTACTTCTTTGTTGTTTCATTGATTAATGGGTTTTAATCTAATTTAGGCCCTTATTTAGTTGCTAGGTCTTTATATCTATTTTCATAATCAATAACAATGCTAACATTAACGAGCCACTCTCTGTTTGAAGCAACAAGTAGTTTTGCAATGAGAAAATCATAAAGTGTGCTTACCAGTCCGTGAAGGTTAATCTGCTTCACCGCAAAACAATTTGATAGAGCAGTTTAAGCATTACATGCCAAAAGACCAGTTTTACATACGGGTGAATCAGTCTTAACCTAAAAAAAATGCCATGCTGTCTAGGTGTATTCATTAAGAATAACTAATGGAAGTAATTTAATATCAACGTGATCTCACGTGAAATCGTATACAGTCTCAAACAATCGTTTTTGATTAGTAAAACAATGTGGCCTACAAATTCGTCAGTGCTAAGATTAGTCACAGTTTCATTGTATGAGGCGTTACAAATTGGTAGTTATCAACACAGAGCAAATGACAACGTGTATTAGCTCACAATGCTGTTGAAATAAATTCTCATAAATATTTAGCCGTTACATCATCTTCATTATCATCTAATGCTTTCTTAATAAAGTCTGAAGCACATCTGCGATCACTATTTGATCATTAATCAATGTAATCAGCTTCTGAATTAAGTGGCTTAGTGGGAATGCTAATTAAAGCTGGCAAAACCGGTTGGCAAACAATAATGTTTGCGGATGCAATGTTCGAAGTATCGGGAGCACGTGTTCGTTCCGTTATGTACGTCGGTTCGTCCACTTCTGCCATCATCACACAAGCGTCAACCTAAACCACGCGAGATGTGGGTTAATTTGTCTGAACGTACTGTGATTTGTACCCAATTACCACATCGCTGTAGTGCTTTTGAAATTATTCGTGTTGTACTCGATAAATTTACAGCTAAATAGATTGAGTTATGTTTATTGATAAAACTCAGCACGATTTGTTAAACTTCCGCGGTTGGATAATGTATTTTCTGGATCTAAGTTTTCCTTTCTCCAAGTGGATAACTTTAACTGGCCATTTTAATTATGTCTTAAGATAGCTTCTACTTGCAATTTTACTGTTGCTAGTCAGTATGTTGGGTTTTCTCAAGCTTTATATGTACCGATACGACTTCATTCAAGGAACGTCATGAACAGGGTTATTCTTGTTTTTCCAGTTATTTTCTGTTTCACTTCACACACACACACTTCCACCAATAAACCATTTAGTCCTTCCATATGGGATACCATTTTTACCTTATAAATGACAATATCATTGAAAAATAATTTATACAGTCAATTTATGTATATTTATACAATTTTAAACTATCTCACAATATTTTTTAGTAACCAGACAACCTGTGCTCATCACACAATTGAAAAATAATGCACATGCTCATAGCCATACACTACATACGCTAGACAAGCTTAAGTAAAACATATACAATATCTTACAAATGAATTAATAGACAAAGGGTAGCAAATAGACCTCTAAATAGGTCAATGCCTCAACAACCAGAAACAAGTTATGTTCGTAGTAAATTAATAGATTAAATGACTCACATGTGGCGGTGAGCTCATTCTTAGTACTCTGTTGTTAACAAGCAGTAAAAACACTTCCTTATAATACTATCTAGTACAAGAATATCATGTTGTTAACACCATTTTGGGATTATTGTTGCAGAGGGTCTTCATCATCGTCGTTAACGTTTTCGTCTGTATTTTCTAAATTCTTTCCAACTGGATTTTTGTCAAATTAATCAACTAAAATTCATCCACTGCCAATATCGGTATAATATGATAATATTAATAATATTATACACTATTGATCTAAAATATCTACCATTTCTTTGTTGTCCTTTGCTTTAGTGGTTTGCAAACTACGGTAGCATTTCTTCGCTACATAATGATGGACAGTGTTTCGTGTACCGTGCAAAATATGATCGTTTGCAGACCTCATAATTTATTTAGCCATTTTATTGATGACCTCACGAGAGCTGAACAAATCTCGAAGCGCATTTAACTGTCGGTACCACAAGGTCGTTGTTTTTACCTTCCTGTATGATTCAAATTACATTTTAACACGCTAATACTTTATGCTCTTCGGAATCTGACATCATGTTATGGATTTTTTATTTCACTCGAATGTTCTTCAACTGCAGTTTGATCGAAAACAATTATGTTGTCTTAAGCAATACAATCGACATGTTTGATCACATCACGACTGCTCTTTAAAAGCAATTGAGTAGAAATCACAAGTTCAAGTGCCTATTCAGTAGCTCAGACTTCCGTAACTCAACACCCGTATATAAGTATCTCTTTTACATTCTAACTCAAGTCGTTGAACAAACATCTTGCGGCTGTAGCGGTAATAGATAATGCTATCATAACTTTTTGCCGTTTTCCTTGCGCCATCTACGTAAATCGACAATGCCCTTTGAGCGCTTGCATAACCAATTTTACTTAACCTGTATTTTCTGAGAAACTGATCGTTATTGAAGCAAATTTTGCAGTATCGTGTCCAGCTCAGGTTCAGGATAATTTGGTCGCTAATATAGATGTTGAAACAGACAAAATGACTCAATTTGTTCCAAGTTGTAAGTGGCTTCATGAATTAGAATCTGGGCTCCGCCTACTCGCGTTACGTTAGGGAACTTGTAAATCTCTGGAATTGCTACAGGAGATCATGAGAATGAACGTCTGTGACTAACCTAATAACTGAGTTGTATATTTCCGCACGAACTAGAGCTACTTGGAAAATTGTGTACCTACTTAGAGGATTACGATGTGCCTAATACAAATAGTTTGAACTGTTTTATCTTCCTTACTATCTATCCGTATCTGATGGTATGGAAAATCTTATATTTATCTATTGCTTATCATTTCGTGTTGTCACAGTCAATTGATACTAGAATTCCAGCAGACTGCCTGTCACCACTTGACATTATTATAACATAATAAACCCTTCAAATACCTCTCGGTAACTTCGAGCGGAGATTGTTTGCTTAACTACTTCTTAAGAGTAAAATATGTCGATAAGTGCATTCCTTTGGCTATCATACTTTTTTAAGGTATCAATTGTACTTATAGGCCAAGTTGATATAGCTAGTGCTTCATAAACACGTCAAATTGGTTATCTCACACTGTTTGCAGCCGTTAGATTGTTAGCTACGGTTGGCCTCACAACCTAACTGCTAAGTGCATTGTTTGCCTAAAGCACAACAATGTTGCCTTTCCAAACTTTGTCTAAATTTAGATATTTCTGGTACACTATTGCTTTGCAATTAGCATTTGAATAAACCCGATGTCGATTGGGAAATTCTTAAGCAAGCTTACCTATAATTTATAGCGTTAGTGAATCAAATATAGATTTTAAAACCTGACAGTTATGTCATATTTCTATTTAGTTAGATAAATAGATTAAAAGCTTCAGACAAACTGACTAAGTCATCCGGTCACTGCATTTTGTTTAAGAATCAAATCAATCATTCTGCGATAATTCAATCGGTCTAGTGGCTATTGATGTCAAGTAAGTAGTATACTGTTGCTAAAGTATTTCTCCTCGGAGAACTTAATTACAAGCACCCAATGTAGGATTATATAAATTTTAATTTTTAAACTTTAGAACCAACGGCCAACCTAATATTTGCATGTTCCTGTGTTTCCCAGCATTGTTGCTATTTGAACCTAACCCGTTAAATATACTCATAGTCTAAGCTTTTTAATCCAGATCTCACCCACAGGTTTAACCGTGTTAACTACCCACTTAGCTCTAACGACTAACCAGTAAAGATTATCTCCCGATTTTCTCAGAACTTTTCACTCATTTCCTGCTCATCGTTCGTTTTAGTTAATATCTCTTTGCAATCTAGCATACTAATACCAGGAACTAGTGAACAATAGGTAACTATGGCCTGACCTCATCAAGTATCGCCCGAAGCTTCATATTCAAGCCGAGTAGCTCTGGCGGCCGCTGACTATGTTTTACTGTTAATAACGGATCTTAATTTGCGAAACTGTCTACAACGTTTGCTGCTAAATTGTGTGTGAAGTCATTAGAAGTTAATTAAGAAAGCTTCTAGTCTTGTGTGGATAAATCATTATTTGTGGGTTCGTTCCACTTAATTGTTTTCTGTCAGTCTTGTACCTTCCAGTTCTTTAATTTTTGGTTTTCCTTAGAGTTTCTTGCCCGTTCTACTCCATGGGTACTACGCTTTGGAATGAGCAACTAGCTTCATCTTTCTGATTGACCGCCCCTTGACAATTCAAAAGTGCCTGTAATTGGTTTATTTGAAATAAATGCTTTAAGTTTGAGTTTATATGTAAAGCCAGCTCTAGCTTCATTAGTTTCTGCACCAAGAAATCTATGATTCTGATATCACACACACAGTTAAATTATAAAACTGCACACTCTCTATTCTTAATCCTAATACATATAATCGCATATATAACTGTTGAAACAAGTCTTGCACCATTAAAACAAATGGTAGATGAAACTAGTTTGCCATACATTTATTCGAATGACTTCCTTTACAAATGTTATATTTATATTCATAGAAATAAGTGTTAATTTAAAATAGGCAGAACTAGTTTCCACGCCAGTTTATGAGTTTAATGTTGACACATGACATGTTCTCACTTTCGTTATTGAGTTTTTTTTTGTCACACAAACCTTACACACGTAATATCCTTTTTGCATATTAATTACACTATTAATTAATTTCGTATTTAATACTAATAAGGAAGTAAGCTTGATGAACTTAAGTGTCAGCTCGCGGTAATCGTTAAAGCTAGAATCGTCATGACTTTATGATACCAGTTATAATAAATATATACATACCTTTCAAAGAGCTGTTAACTAAGGTTAATGCTAAATTTTATATCTATATTTCATTCAGAAAGGAACATGAATCAATCGTGAATCACTTCATCAAGATGCAAATGCATTTCAAAGATTCAGCTACCGGTGACCTACATCAAAAATAATGAATATACCATATAATATATATCTTTACATAATCCTTGTACATTACCATAAAGAGTGAATACTCGAGATGGCGAATTAGTAATATGATGTGGGAGGATGATGATAGATCGTAACTTTATTTTCATACGGGTTGAACAACCTGTGGCTCCTGTCTAGGCATGTGTCTCGTCATTTTTGGCTGCAATTGGTGTCATATTTATAAGATGTTACTATGCTCCGTTTTTGGCACCACTACGGAATGATTGTGGGCGATACTATGACTATGATAATGTCATTGTAGTAAAATGTATTATGTAAAAGCTTTATATATAGGATCGTGACATTCTTACTTTACGGGGACGTATCGATTGCCCAGAGCTCCATGGTCTTTTCTGCGGACTATTTGTGCCCGACAAATATATCGGATATCATCAGAGCCCGGCACAATCTGTTTGCGCAACTCCCAGCGAAAACTGTAGCCAGAGCCGAATCCCCGGTCTGTCGTACTCTAAAGGTGCTGAATGCCCTTCGGGCTGCTAACCCTGAATGTGATGTGTTTGCGGATGAAAGGATTATAACTATGCGTATATGTCTGGTGATCTGTGAGAGAATGTATGCAAGGGAGTCAACTGTTCCATGTTAGTTTTAAGAGCGTTGACAACGTACGGCTTTTCATACAAACTTTCAAGTCCTTGTTCTTCGAAAGGCATGAACCGATTTTAATGACACTTCATACGCATAAGCAGGATACATAGGTCTAAAAAGTTAGTTAAGAACATTTTCGAATTGTTTTATTTAAAAAAAGATAATTGGAAATCTCTGTTTCTATGGAAAATTTAAAATCGGTCGAATTTACATGTAACAATATTTTTCGAAAATGTTCTCAATTAACTTTTTAGACATTTTAAACATCCTGCTTATGCGTAGGAAGTTTCATTAAAATCGGTTCATGCATTTCGAAAGACAAGGACTTGAAAGTTTGTACGAAATGCGTTGTCAACGCTCTTCAGTTATATTATATTATTGTCAAAGTAATTATTGTCTCTGTGTTAATTAATGTAATTGGTGTAGTACCGTTTTAGATCCATTTTAGATCTATATCCGTCCTTTCTTGGCCACATTTTCTAATCATTCATCAGCTATTATTTTAAAAGCTCTGTCTCTCCAGCATCTCGTTAATCAATATTATCTATATTGATAGATATTCTAATGGTGTTATGTACATATATTCTTGGTATAATTTTGTAAACCCACGTTTGCTGCTGCAATATCTACTCAAATGTATACGATTTCGATAACTGTAATTACATTATCTGTTGTGCAACTGCACGGCATTATACAAAATTTAACAATGTAAAGCAAAACTCCTTTGTTCTTGGGCAACCTTCAAGGTCCAAGCTTCAAATGTTCAATTACATTATAACTATCTGGTTCATACTGGGGTACAAGCAATTACAAGTGCTTTGTCTGTCTGTCAGTCAAACACGCAAATAAGTGTTTCCTCTTTTATTAGTGTCTGAAGGTTCTTCGTTATATATATACGTAATGCATCTTTAAGTTATAAACTGCCACTTCCTGAACCTTGTGTGATGGACTAGTTTGAGTTGTCTAATTTAAATTGACTTGTAGTTTTTGTAAAATTTGCCCTTGTTTTTAGTTGGTTGTTTTCTGTCACTCTTTAGTAGGTCATTTATGAATATGGGTGCAATAGGTTCATATGCTAGATCTACATTACGATACTTAAAGACTACTTTAATATAACAGATGACAAGCGCATTTAATTTTCTCGTAAACACGACCTTACTCACTACCATTACAGCCAACAATTTTTTCCCCATCAATCGTGCAATTTACCGATGTTGCCAACCGCAACGTATAATTGCCAGTTGTATAATATAGCGGTTAGATCACTATGCTTTACATTTCATTTCTGCACTTACACTTGATTATCATTGGCGGTGTGATGACAGGCAGACTTTCATTTAATTCGTCAAATAAATTATATATGTAGGTACGTGATAATATATTTGATAGATGATCGATTGTACCGTGTTACGTGTCGATATTATTAATGTAAATAGCCATTTGGTCTTATGCGGAAAAGAATAGGTGGCTGGTAGATATGTAATTTATAGTAATTTGGAGCTACTGACTTCGATCTACTTAGATAATTTGTTGAAAGCAAGGACGCTGTAACGATTTTACTGATTTACCTTGAAATTAATTAAGTGTGAAGAGATTAACTATGATATTGAGATTTAATTCTTAAGAGTAAACAAATAACTCTTAAATGTTGATATTATAAAATTACAAATTATATACAAGTAAGTAGATAAGTTTTGGCGTTATAATAAAAACGATAGCAAATAACGAGAGAAGTGTAGTTGATGGTTTGGAAACAAAGAAAACTTCAACAAAGAAAAATTTTACAAGTGTTTATGAATGTTTACTTATAAATCAAACAACAGTAACAATACAATTCAACACAACAGTTCTATTGAGACTTTTCTGTTAGTGCCATGCCATATTGTTTAAACGAAAAATTCCAAGCCACTAGCCGCTGTTATGCAACATTTTACCGTCCCTAACACAGACTTCCTATACATTGCTGTTTTATTTCGAAAAGGAGTTGTTAATGTCAGAGTCAAACAGTACAGCCTCGGCTTTGGTTGTAATTCAATTACAAACGTACTTGAACTGTATTGAAGTGTCCGTGGGTTCTTGAACTCGGCTTGAGGGGTCAAAATGTACATACTTCAGATTTGTATTGAAATTCTAATGTTTCCTTCTATTTTGTTACAGGTAAATATATTGGGAGCTGCCGTTATGTAAGGAGTGAGGATTGACAAGTTTTGTTGATTTTACAAAGATGTTGGTTTGCAAATATTCAAGGTAATTACGCAAGTTGAATACATAACACAGACTGAATAGGCTTATTGATTTTTGAATCTGTAGAAGTACCAATGTTACGTGAAAATCACTTCATCAACTGACTTTTATTAATAGAGGTTTCGTGAACTCGTAGATTTTGTTATTTTATATTTCAAGTAACTTTATACTTCGAAGATTTTATCTAGGATTCGAATTCCAGAGCACCTTAGCACCTTAGACAGGTGATATACCTAGTAAAATATACACACATAAAGTAACTTACAAGTAGTACGCCTACTTTGCAAAGATAGTGCTCGTCGATAAACTGAGCACAAAGACGATGGCTTATAAACGTGTCCATAGGTAATTTATGATGTCTGAAGCCAGTGAATTTATAAAGTATAAACGTTATCAGATTAGCCCCGTCCGTTGCACCTGGTGCGTAATTCATGTTTCACTGCAATTGCGGTATTGTCCCGTTTCGTATAATTTCTTAATTAGCTTTGTGTATTATCTTTCTGAGAATATTGAGGTGTATGTGATGTAATGTTGATCGAGAGATTTTTGGGGCAATGTGTACGTCGTTATTTTCATAATCATTTTGATGCAGATCTGGATTAATTTGAGAGTGTGTAATAATAAGCCACTGTTTAATGCCACGCAGGTGTGAAATAATTGTAATTACCGATTTCTCTTTTACATCACCAAAATCCGTATGAGTCAGAGTAACGAAAAAGTACATTTGAAAAGTAGGCTTATTTGCATTACCTGATAAAATCACAAGTTTTCCCAACGTAGTGCGAACAACAAAACCAACGGCAATAGTTTACACAACCGTCTTTCAAATCAAGAGATTTCATCAAGAAAGTGATATCATAATGACAGTAGAATACGACAATCGTAAAGCTGTCGATGACAAAATTCCTCAGCCTTTCTCTCCAGACTAAAAAGTATTAGAGAGTGTAGAATATAAAGGAATGTAAAATGAAACTGTAAGTTTGTAAAGTCAGCAATCAGACCACAATGACCACGGCTCAATGCCGCAAATCATAGTAATGATCGAGCACTCGCATATGCGCGATGCAGTTCTGTAATGGACCATATCGTGGTGCTGCACAGGTTTCGAATTGTTATATAGCAGTCATTATAGTTTCTCAACTGTCGTTGTGTATGTAGTTTAATCATTCAGCAGACGTAACTTTTGGGAGTTAGTATGTCAGATTTGATACGTTTTCTATTACATCAGTAGTCTTTATTGGCTTTAAATTGTTATCTTCACTCTTATTGTCCTTGTCTTAAGTTTCATTCAAGTCTAGAACTCTTGGATTACCTTATTCTTTGATGATGTCATTGTAAATTGTTTTCGATTCTCGCGTATAATGTATGCCTTTGTCAAGGTATTTAACTATTTATCCCATTTAGAGATTTTAGTAGCGTTAGCAATTTCTATCTTCATAAACATCCACTCATGGAATCGGCTTCTTTTATAAATAAACGCTTCATTATTCACACAAACCGAACACATTACGTTTATCCGTTACCAAATTTGTTTATATCCTACCACTTCCAGCCATAATTTGTAAACAAAGCGGCTATGGGCTTGCTCCAATGCCGTATTGTGAAATGTGCTTACGATGTATGGATCGAAGCAGTGTACGCGCAGCTGTGCGTTGGGCTTGAGCAACGAACGGTCGCAAGTGATAAAGCAATGTTAAATAGCAGCTGGAGCTTTATCGTCATTAGTTTATTGACACGTATCAATAAGGCTTTTTATGGAAGGTCAACAACAAGATGCTGAATAAAGTTTAAATGTCGCAAAAATAGAAACATAAATATGTAAAGATCTTAAACGTTCTTGCGGTCATCTTCAAACTGTTGATATAATAGCAAAACTAATTTTACATGAAGACCGACTCATTGAATCCTAACCAAATAAAATTCTAACCTTGTTAAACCACTGCTTCATCTTTTGAACTTCAACCCAACATCAAGTTCTGTAATGGCACGGATCTTATGATTGCCAGCTCCGACACCGGATGGTAAGCATAAACAAAGATGAGATCCATAATCAAAGGAACTTACAATTTATACCGAAGCTACACGATCCACAAAAGGATTCGCAAAATGTCTTCATTCATCCAAGAATGACTCACGGCTAATTTGAATATGTAAATTGTCATATTAGCAGTCGCGTAAGGCAATGTTTTGTAATATGCTAATCACTGCCTATAATGAATAGATATTAACTAGTTTACACTACGAAGGTGTGGATCGGGTCAACGATTTGTGATGCAAGGAAAATGCCTTGTTTATATATGGAAATGAAGGAAAATTTGTACCAATCAGCTGATATATGGAATGTGTACAAGATTTTGACTGTTACATTTGTATTTGTGTTACACTGTCTTCTTGTCTTAAGTTTAAGCATTTTGTGAATTGGACTAGCTTTCAAACTGAACTAAAACTGGTCTTTAGGAAATATTGAACCATTTATCGAAATTCTAACAAGTTTTGAGATGTGGCAACAACAGCCAGTCTTGTGCATTCCTTGTTTATATCAAGGGATTGAAATTAAAAGTAAAGATATAATTTTGCTTGTATATTGTATAAACGAACTCTTTACTCGTCGCTATATGTATGTTATATTATTTCATGTGTAGACTAACTTACTGCTTTTACTAAATAAAACACCATTGGGCTTTTACTAAATATAATACCATTGGAGAAGAGTTAATAATAATATTGTTATAATTTTCATTCAACTAAACAAAAAAAATATTCCATTTAATCTCGTTTATTTACAACATCAGCTGAATCTTCATAATCAGCCTATAATGTTTCCACTGTTAGGACACAGACCTCCTCTCTGTGAGAGGGAGTGGGCCCTAATCCACCACGCGGGCCCAGTGCGGGTTGGTGGATGTCACATGTCTTTGAATTTTTTTCTAGGACATGCCGGTTTCCTCACGATATTTTCCTTCACCGTTTTGAGAGCAATGGTGATGAAATAGTTTACACAGAAAGCGCCTGTCTAGGTTCGAACCTACGACCTACAATTCATAAGTCGCAGTCGCTACCACTGAGCCACCACTGCTCTGCAGAATCTGAATCTTAATTGTGTTAACCAGTTTTGCTCAGCTGAATTTCAGTTCATATTTATTTATTTCTTACTTCCAAATCCTAGCTTTATATTTCTTCAGCCATTTTCTTGATATTTCTCAGGGGCATCACAGTTTCGCAACTATATTATTTTGATGAGTCATTATCATTATATTTCGTAAGCCACCATCACGCTGTGGTTTGTTCGTAATTTCGACAACCGATGTGTCTGACTTTGCAGATTGTACAGAAATATTCCTCGTAATAGAAACATTTGTAATTTTCTCGTTAAATGCAGTTGTTATGTGAGCAATATCATGTATTGTAACCATAATATTTCCTAATTGTAATTTATTTCAAGATTTTGTGTTTTCATTTCCATTGTTTTGTAGTTTATTTTGCTCTTGTGTTATATGCAGGAGTTCAAGCATTATATGAATCACAATATCGACTAAACGTTGCAGCGTATTTTTTCTCGGAAATGAGATAAGGCTAATCGTTCATGTCTTTAACAGTTGCTTTTCTTTTCACACACGTTCAGTTTAATCAACTGTTGTTACATCCGCAATATCGCGGAAAGGTGCAAGAAATTGCAACACATTTCCGATACAACGTCAGTATCGATATTACTAGTCTGTCGGCACATATAGATTGTTATTTCTGCCTATCACAGCGTCCCCATTACATCAATCTGAGATAGCTAATTTCACGGCGTCATTCGTTCACGGCTCATTTGATTTACCTAATGCAGCACTTGTTATCGATACTCGATAGGATTACACTATTACGTCAATATGACCTCTTAATGGTGGCTCCATTTTAATTCGTTCTGCTGCTCCTTCGAAACGACTGTTTTGCAATTCGCAGCGGCTGTCTATCTCACTATGCGTATGATTTTAACTTTCTTTCTCACTTTTTACGTAAGATGTGCGATGGTGTTTCATAATATTGTTGATTCTATTATTTTTATCACTTGTAACGAATGTGATTGCGATTGGGATGCGATCATGTTTGTATTGTTTATCTGTGTGTAGGTACCTCATATTGTTTTTATCTTGATATGATGTAATTTGGTGTAAATCTGTCCAGGACCTTTTCAAAAGACTTTAGACATTTACATCTTCACTGTTCTAAGTTTTAAAATAATTATCACGTAGTAAATAAAGTTAGATTAAAATTGCTTATTAGTCTTATAGGCTAGATTGTAATTAATTATTAAGAACTTGGTTATTTTTAATAACGGATAAAAAAAAATTACATCTTCTAATGGATTAAATCAATTAGATGAAATTGACGTTTGACAGTTTTTGTATGTAAAATAATTCTTCAAATAAAGTTATCAGTGATACTGATAACTTTATTCGAAGAATAATTTTGAAATGTTGACAGTTATTTCATACAAAAACTGTCAAACGTCAATTTTATTCCTCAAATAAAAGTTATCTGGCGATGGAACAATCATATCAGATGATTGAAAAATCAGCCCTAAAAATAAGAAAATTGAAATAATAGGTAACATTCAATTTGCGTCTTTATTTGTAGTTTCTTTTAATTGCTCGATTGTTATATCACAACTTTTGTAAGCATTTAAGTTTTAATTTCTGCTTCCATTGTAAAAACTTTCCCATCGTTATAGTTTTGTTTTTCTCGCTGTTTCTGCGACATCGCTCTTGCATAAAATTGTCCCCAATTTGTTTCAGGCTTGTTAGCTAATCTGTTCTTCCATGTAATTTAAAATAATTACAGCTTAATTGAATAGTTGATACCTAACTGCTTTATTTTGTATTTGGTTGCGAATAAGTCAGGTAACTTCGCTTATCTAATATCTTCATTCACTTTAAAGTACCTATAGCATATTTTCCCCCAGTTCAGGAACATATTGCACAAAACAGTTGTTTAAATAAAATATCTTCTGTCAATGCATTATTTTTTATAATGCAATTCTTTAAAACTAACTCCGTGTATCTTCATAACCTTATATTTGCTCTCACAGTACAAGACGCTGCGAAAAAACTGACCCCTCGCTCGATAGATGGCGTTGGGATCGAGTTAGATCTCGCTATGGTTTCGTTACCGCGATTTGGTTGGGGTCGGGCCGAAACTTTTTTGAGTTAACTTTGCGCAGAGGCAATATCGTAACCAATGAGGTTAATCCGAGGTGCGATTATTGCTAGTTGAAAACTTTACCAATACCCCGCCGTGTGGACGTGAAATACCGTCCGCGATGGCAATTTTTGAATGGCCGTAATTGGCCTGAGAATTCCTTGTATCTTCATTTTCTAATACAGTGGCGACATCTATAACTGTCGAAATTCAGAATGACACTCATATCAATATGCGTTGTTGATGTGAGATGTTAGCGATGAACGATGTTGAGTTCTGTTTAGTTATTGAGGTTTGTTAATTCTAGATTATTTCATATGCAATGAACATTTATTTATTGGAAGTTTTGTAGATTTCTGATTCTAATAAACCGTATGTCCTTTTTCTCGGGATGCGGGAAAAATAAATTGGGATTGACTTTGTGAAGTGGTTTTTGTTTCAATTTTATTTCCTACTGGTTCAATTCCTCCTCGTTTCAGTTCAAGTAATGACTCTTGTTATTGGTCCAATCAGTCTTGCTACCTAATTACTTCCTCGGAGCCTGACTGACAGACTGTCATTGCTTTATAATCGTAGTTCAATCTTCCCATTCTGTAGAGCACACACTAATGTTTTATGTACACCTTTACGAAGAACGTTTATTTAATTACACTGGCAACATTCTGCCAGTAATGGCGGCATTATGTGAATCTGAGCTAATTCGCGCCAATTACACGGTAACACAGGCTGTGGGAAGATGGCGGCTATTTGACAATCTGTGTTCGCGGGTGTACTCAAATGTTAGACGTTTACTGTTAACTTCGTACAATGAGTAACGGAACTTGTGTATGTAGCTTCATCGATCTGTTTCATTTGTTACGACCTTGAATGCGGCTTTGTTTAGATATCTAGCAATTAAAGTCTAGTTTTTTATTGTGGCATCGGGCAATTAAGAACGATTTAGTATTTTTATAAGCTAGACATTCTGGTGTTTCTTTTGCTCTGAGTTTGATCCTACTATAATCCTACTAATATTATAAAACGCGAAAGTTTGTGAAGATGGATGGATGTTTGTTACTGTTTCACGCAAAAACTACTGAACGGATTTGGATGACATTTGGCACACAGCTATATAACTAGGATTAACTAGGCGCGCTAGCTAGGCGCTGCTAGTCATCTAAATAAATCATTTGGATATTCAGAAATTGTAAATAGTCTGTCCTTTCTTTACAGAATACTGTGAAAGTGACGGGTATTACCTCACTCAGCTTTTCTGCGAATAAACTAAAAAAAAAAACCTAACAGAATACAACAAGATTCATATTGTGTAATCTTTTACATCGTATTGTTCTTGTGGTTACACCAACATAATGACTGGCCTCAAAACAGCGAAGTGTTGACTGGGCCTCATTTGATGCCATCTTCATTTTAGAGTTACACTACCTAGTTAGGTATGTACGCCCCTATTTCGTTTATAGCCGTCTAAATAATAATGAAGAAAAGAAAGAAAAGAATAAAATATTTTTATTTAGGCAAGGTAAGGCACAGAATATTCACCCAAAAACAAAACACATAAAATAGTATTGGGTGCCTCACGGCTGCGTCAAATCCCACCAAGTTCAGCATAAAACCAAAACAATAAAAAAATGCATAATAAATTATACAGGGTGGCAGGGACATCGACGCGCAAACTGTAATCACGGATTCAGCATGAGTTTAGACCCGAAATTTTTCGTCGGTTATTAAAAAAAAAATTGCGCTTTTCTATGAAACAGAAGATTTTTTTTTTGATAACCTACGAAAATTTTCTACGCTGTGGAGTCTAAACTCATGTGCTGAATTCATGGTTACAGTTTGCGCGTCGATGTCTCCTGCCACCCATTATAGCATCGCTATATTCCTAGAAACGAGAGAAAATCCGTGTTCCCATCCGGGAACATAGTACGTAAACTATTACTAGTAAAAACTCTTTGCACTTTGGTCGTCCGTCTTCATTGCTTGTCATAATATAATTTGCTGCTTACCAATGACTCGCTGCTGCTTATTCTAAAAAGGATTAGTGTAACATATCTGTCTGTTCGATCTAATACGTCCATGTCTTTGCGGATTAAAATCAGGGATGGCAGGACTGGTTTTCGACTGGTTATCCATCAGGAGTATGGGTCTGCGTTACAATGAGTGGTTCATGATTTAAAGTCACGCTTGCTAATAGTTATAAATAAGCACATAGAATTTTTGCAAACGATTTCCTGCTTCCTAAAATAAATGTAGCCATAGGCCAAACGACTTTTTGATGACCAGCCAAAAGTATCGTTCCAATTTTCCAAAGGCCTTTTCCATACCGATAATTCCTGTAACAAAAGCCTGCCAAGCACATAGGCACATTGCACCTTACAAATGAAGCAACTTCCAGAAAATTTCCAGGTACGACGTTTCAGTCCCGATTTTTTATAAACATAAATGATTGCACCTCCACCACGCTGGCGATGCAGCAATTGCCCTTTTTACCTTCCCACCAGCCCTGATTAACAGTAAATTGAGAATATCCTAGGCGTATGTAGTGGTAAAATTGCGTACCTCAATCCGGTCCAACGTCCGTCCGTCCCTTTTGCGTTGACATAACCCATATTATAACGGCATCTTCTAGATTGATTTCTCTGCCAATGATTTACACAGCGGCACCTCAAAGTGGGCAGTTCTCAGGTACTTGGATAAATAGCGACAGCATAATTGCGGCTGATTGGTCTCGGATATAGCACGAGCCGATTCAAGGTTTTCGTGTTGGGGTTTAAAACGGATGGAGTTTTAGATTGGTGCCAAGAATAGACTTACATTCCTAAATATGGTACCCTTGCCTTTGTCCACATCGCCGACAGCTAAACCAGCTACTCTCGTATGCTAAGTAGTGATTGGAACCAAGACAGAATTAACTGGATTGTCAATCTTCGCATTGCTTATAACTGCATCTGCATATAAGCTACCAGTTACCACACACCAGAGTAAATGTCCCTTTCAATTATCAAACCCTTTCACTTCGTAAGGTTCAATGAAATTAGCAATAGCTATATCCTTAAATGAGCATGTCTTTACGACAAATATATAATACTTAATCTAAGACACAATAGGGACTCAAGGTTTATGGACAACACGAAAACAATACTGACTAAGTCGTGAACAGCATTATAGCTGAAAGACAATTAGCTAGGAATGTAAAAAACCTTGAAGCTAAAACCGCCATGACAGTCCGTTGTCCTATCACTGACTTTAAAGTGCACGTGCTAGAAACGAACAATGGCGAGTTTGTCGATATTAGTAAATAAGTCAAGGCTGCGGATACTCAAGAAAGTCCACGGCCATGTATTAGGAAAGAGTATTTTTAAGAGGATTGTACTAAAAACATCTTCACTGAGATTTGTTGGATAACTAATGACGTAATTTCTTGTGACCCTTATCATCAATCCAAAACAATGCTTGATTGTTTTGGGAAATATCAGAAGGCTAATTCCCGTTATTAAAAACATACAAAATCTATTCGCGATCTCATTTCAGCGATGTCCAAAATGTAGGGAAATTAGAGGTATTTTTGACAGATTGAGACAGATCAGAATGCGAACGTTCTTGAAAACACGGGAATTGCCCCTCAGATATCATAAGAATACAGATACTCTTGTTAAAGGACTTGGTCAAGTTAACTGTTATAGAGACCGCAAAGGTATCGAACTTGGAAACGATCCTCTTTCAATTGAGTTTCATGACTAGCTTGCCAGATCAACTGTTTTGCAGCTATATTTCTTGATACCTTTTATTGATATTTTCATACTCGTATGCAACAAAGTGAGACTAACAACTTTTATAGCATAGTCTTTATGGTCAAACGTGATAGGTCATAAGGTTTCACGCATTGTTTCGGCGTTTGCAAATGTCACAGTCATGTGTCAACGGCGCTTTTCGCACTTGACTGTGAACAAAATGTACGTGCATACCCCCCTGCCATTATTCCAAGAACACTGTGCACTTTGATTATGAATTGAAACAGCCAACTTGCATGCCATACAAATTCTAGTTTGATTTTCTAGTGTTTAGTTTGTTAAGACGGCAAAACATCCTGGCATTGAAGTTATATGCAGTTTAAAGTCGATAAAATCGCAAAGTATTACGTCAGTTCTAGTAACCGTAAAACTAGTTTAAAAAGATCTATGATAATACACAGGTATAGTCCGCCATTGACCGCGCGTGCGCACCCCGTCTCACCTTAAACATTTGCAGAAACGCGGACAAGCGCATATTTCTTCACATTCGGCTATTTCCGTCTACCGTTCGGCTAAATCCGTCGGCAGCGGACGATGACTCCGCCGGCATGCGCTGTTTAGACCTTGACGTAAACTTGACGTGCAGTTAGAACAATCAATTTGCAATTTTATTGCCTTGACATTAAGAACAGTGGAATTGCAATTAAGTTTTGTCATTTCCGATCTGCATATGCAGATCGGAAATGATCTACACCTGTAATAAAAATGATTTGATGTCATGCATGAAATCCTTTACATTTTTATTGGCGTCTATTATTTTCTGAGATAAGACTAAAACGGTAATATTCTTTCTTATTCTCTCCGATATCCTTAGGCCATCATAAAACGCACGGTGTGCTTCTGAGAAACAATTAGAAATCCATTAAAACGAACTGCATAGATGGTAAACTGGGGTCAAATAAATTCAAAGAATTTATTAGCACTTTTGTTTATTACAAAAGCGTAATAATATGAATATGAAATGCTTAGAGTTACGGTTACAACTCACGGCTATGTGAGATCCATTTATGAACAAGCCCTGCCATTCTTTAACGACCTTCTCGTGCATGGATATTATTAAAGCAATCTATATAATTATTGTGAAGAGCTGTCCAACAGTTAAGGATCCAAATCAGTCTGACGAATTTCTAGTAACTGCCATCTTGTTAAAAGAAACACAACTTTTTTCACACCTTCAATAACAAGCTTCTACATTGATGATATGTTACTATCATCATAAATCATTGCTAATTTTTCAAAAAAGATGAGATCACATACCTTATTAAGAATAGGCTCAACATAGCCTCAAGGTATTTTTACATCCGTCTTTGAATAACTCCTATATTCGGCCTTGTTAATACTTTAATGTAATTACTACCATTATGCGTTGACGACAGCCTACAATTATGTTAACCCTCTAAAATTATCTTTAACACGTGTTCCACTGTAACCAATGATTACTAATTATAATTCGTGTCAAAAAAAACATACGCATTTTTTTTCCGCTTTGTATCGCCTACAATCTCTTTAGAGACAGAAATTAAGCAGTACGTACTCATGGAGGTAAAAAGGAACTACTCAAAGTCATTGTAAATTTAAATTGGACGTATGTTTAATCAATGGTCGTAACATGTAACAGTAGGTATAAGTACATAATAATAGGTTGGCCAAAATGTCAGCTGCAATTTTTTACTTAGATTCCAGAGAGTAGAAAAGACACTGAACTGATTTTACACATATAGAAATCGAATTTACGTGCTGAACCTGTAAAAGTATATCTCGGAAACTTAGATACACTCTGGTCTTGTAGCCTCCGGTTGATTTTGCCTTACCATCATGCTACTAAATGGTTGAATGCTGATCCCAATCATGGTCTCAGTATGATTTTAAAAACAAAATAAAAAGCTCTAAAACCATGTACAACTGTCATATCATAACTCTTCAAAAGAGACAAAAACAAAGAAGCATTCTCTTACGTCTGTCAATTACAATGATAAAACATGTCTGATTTTGGGTCAAACATCTGAATAGTTATTGCAACATGACAGTCGAACCATTGTACATGACGTCTGGGCCACAACCGGTAATAATGACAGCGAAGACAATTATTATTGTCAGTACAATGCATAGGAAACGGATTTAGCTATTGTTGTGATATCGAAAGTAAATACGAAGGGATGTCATAATTATGAGGTAATAGTGGAGACAGTCTTTGGAAATAAAAGCCAAATGTGATACCTATTACTATTGTACAGTACAGAATACATACACTGTTATTCATGCTAACATCCCAATGTTAGCATGAATAACAGTGTATGTATTCTGTATAATTATGGTCTATTTGAAGTTACAGACACAATCTCATTCCTTTCCATCCTGTCTTTGTATACGTTATATATATTTATATATTTTTCATTATTCCCACGTTGCATACTAAACTGTTTAGTATAAGTACTTTTAAAATATGCTTTTACTATTCATAATATTTCAACCACTGCTTATAAAAGTTACTTTTTTCTGAGATATAACTTGGTAGCTATTGCAACTTCGAAATCCAATAAAAACTAAAATCGTAGCCCGGCTAAGCACAACGGTAAGCTTGGGCTCCCAACTTGCGTAATCCTATTGAACAGTTTTATCGCCATGGTGAACTGATTTAACATGGCTTCATCGAGTCAATGATCACTTTACATCAATTGATATTGGAAACCATTTACTGAAGGAAAATATTACTTCAAACTATAATATTTTGATGGCGATTGAGGTGAAATGGTATTTGATTTAAAAATTGTTTCGAATTGATGGAAACTTTATATGGCACAAAGCGAGGGCTATCACCAGTGGGTGGAACAATGCTGCTGATGATGAAGCTTTTAGAAATATTGGCAGTTATATTATATTTACTTATGGGCATATAATATTGACTTGTATAGATTCGTTTTTATTTCTTCTTTAGTATCTTCTTTATTAATCCTTGCGCTTTTTCATGATCCTCTTTGACCACTTACGTCACCCAAATCAAAACAACATCATACTTAAAACATACCGTTATCATAAGGTAGGTAATGTTAGGTCACTTGGACTTTTTTATGCAAGACTAAAACTTTGACTATCATCTTTATGGCCAAAAAGATACATGACTAGTTCTGTGATGCCCAGATTACTTACGAGTTATGTTCTAGAATTTTCTGACCATTCTTAGAAATATTTATTTTTGTTTTTTTTTCCTTCATAGATATTTGCCAGTTTTCTAATATTTATTACAATCCTAAGCGAAAGGTGCTTCATAGCGGCTTAAAGATTTTAATAGTGTACTAAAAGTTTATTACTAAACTGATGAACAACGCGCCTTTCCCTTAATAAACTGACATTTAAGACTTGCATAAATATTTTGCTTAGAAAATAAATTTCACATATGGGAACACTGCTTGACCGGAAACCTTAGAAAAACACCATCAGTATCTATCATTGTGATAATGAATAAAATGATCCTTGTTTTCCCTATCACAATCATCTACACAAAACTATTAGTAATTAAACTACAATAAATCATAATCAGATCTTACCTTCACAGTCTCCAGCTCAAAAAACATTTACGCAAAGCTGCACCCCACAAACAATTAGTAGATACATTAATAACATCATCAACATGCATTCAACAACACCTACTAATCATCATGACGTTTCAATAGATCTAAGTGCCTGATCTCAACAACTCGACATATCACGAATAGAATCGCGAAGAAAATGCCAAATGACATCGTTCGCCTTGACTCTTACGACCTTTTGATATTAGAGGTGATAATTATATCGAATTTATACTCATTTGTAATTGTCGAGGTAATGAGAGGATGGTAGTGAGGATTTGTAATTGCGATAGCAGTTTAATGTTTATCGTTTGTCCTTTTAGGATTGAATTCGTTAATGGATTTTGAATGTGCAGTACTAATATGGACCCGGTATGGGTATAAGTCTATCTCTATTTCTCAGTATTTCAAGGAGTTATTTTATTATATCTTTGCGTTGGCATGAGAGGCAAAACACTAAGATCAGAAGGCCAATTCTCTTAATTTAAAACGTTCAAAATCTAGTCGCAGTGTCATCTCGGCGACAAAGAAATGTCAAAAACTTGTCAAATGTAGGGAAATTAGAGGTATTTTTGACAAATTGAGACTGTGATCAGACTGTGAACGTTCTTAAAATTACGACAATATTGCCCCTCTGATGTGTTTATATTTAAGGAATTAGAAACAGTAGTCCCCCAAGGGTGAGGCGGAGGTGTTCCTATAGTACACCCACGTTTGGCAAGTTAGGTTTAAGTCCCATGTAATAGGGGACGAGCCTATTGCCATAATCCCGACACAGATCCAGCGGGGTACTAGCGTAACACACTATCAGTAGGCATGGCTTACATTTTGACAGTTCTGCAACATTCATTGCGTTATATACGTTGTTGAGCAGACCAATTTTTCGAACATATGAAGCAATGTATTAGCAGTATCCTTCAAAATGTTTCAGATTGTGATTTATAGTGTGTTTCAAAATTAGGGTGCACACTGCTACTAAGACATTCCAAATTTTTAATTAATTCGTGAGAATTATAAATTCTCACGGAATATTATTTTAACACGAAACCTGAATATTATCTCTTGAATCTCAAAACAAGGTATCGTCATATTTCCACATCCCATTTAAAATGTAATTAAAATAACATCGAAGTTTTCGTTGCATCAATAAAATTCATTCAAAAAACTTGTTATTTTAATAATAAGTGAGAATAATCTCAGCCTCCCACTGCGTTATTGTTTATGAGGTTCTAATAACGTGTTAAAATAAATACAATTTTATCCTCAATGGGAAATGTAAGTACCAAAATACGTATCTCTTTTCATGTGGGCGATAATAGTACTTCATCAATACAAACATAATGAAAGTATAAAGTTACATGTAAAGTTACGATATGTAACCATAAAATTTTCTCACACTCATGGTTTCCTCTTCATACTTACAACAAAGTTTATAGGAGACCGGGGTTATGTAAAGATTACAATACTGCTAGTTTATAAATTGATGCCTTTCAATGTAAGTATGTATAATTTACGATAGCAAAGCGTTTTAACGCTCAAAAGCATGAACATTCAGCTTACCGGTTTTTCTTTCCACACTATATTAAAGTACGGGAAATCAGATTACTCTTGGGTAGGGTTGCCTACTTTTTTGATATCAAATATGGTATTTTCGAAGCAATTGAGAATATAGTAGAATGTCTGATAACTATTCAACGTGTTTTTTTTATATCCCATAACTCTAGGGGGTCATTGTACTCATCATTATGAACAATTTAAAAAAAAAATCAGCTGTTCCCTACATTTATGTTGGTATAACTCGCCAAAATGTAGGGAACACCAGATTTTTGTTTCGCGATTTCGGGTTTGGTTCCATAGTAAAAGTTGTTCATAATGATGAGTACAATGACCCCGTAGAGTTATGGGATATACAAAAAAAACACGTTGTATATACTCGTGAGGAGGGTATGAATGTGACGATGGCTATAAGAGTAGGGGAAGACCAAAGAAACGATGAATGGACTGTGTGAATGATGATATGGTTAGAAAGGGGGTGACTGCCGAGATGACGACTAATAGAGAAGTATGGAAGAAAAAGACATGTTGCGCCGACCACAAATAAATTGGGATGAGGGTGGGAGAATGATGATGATGTCTCATAACTATTATTACTTTTTAAGGCAACAAAGTACCATTTTTAATTCAGCTTTTACAGGCTCTATTGCGACCATATCGACATTTTGTATTGAAACGGAAATATAGTAATTTTGACTAAATTTTTTTTAATAAAAGTTGTCGTTTTGCATCCTATATGTAGTAGTTTCGACTAAATTTTGTTTTTATACAAGGTGTCGTTTTGCATCCTCGTCAAATTCAAGGAGGTAACTATGCTACTGATTCTCGACACGAATCAATAATAAAATAATTAGGTTTCTTTTTCCAATTTTCGGAAATCGGCATGTGTGGGACACGCATTTTCAAACGCGACCTGTGTGAGACCGCACTGTAACTGCCCTTTTACACCCACACGAAAACCCGGCCGCTTAAACGATACCATAACGCGATTCTACTCTTTGAAAGTGGTGTATTCTGAAATACTGTCAAAGTTAAATAACTAATAAAACAAATATGTATTCATTATTTACCGGGGATCGTAATTTTATTTGATTATTTATGTCTTTCATAACAGCCTCCTGAAATTTGACGAGGATGCAGAACAACAGCTTGTATATAATTTTTATGCTTCTAGTAAACCAGGATACTATATTATATACTAGGGCTGATAATCATACCCTTGGGCCTTGCTTTAACAAGTGTCTAGTCTAAGTAAACTCCATAAACTCTCGAGCTATCAAGGAAGCAGCATCTTCAACAAATTATGTCTGATTTGAATTAAGCAACTGTCCGTTCTAATAGTTAACTTTCTCATTGCTATTCCGTATCGTTTTCCCATGCAATCGGAATCGAAGCGACGTCCAACGATCTCGATAAATTCGTAATTTGGTATGTAATCGCTGCATCCATCTGGTTGTAATTTATATGGATGAAACGCTAGAGCAGCCACAGCGCTCTGGTAAACCTGGACTGGTGTTATTAGCATTTTAAGTTTATAAATTATTACAACATATTTAATTCGAGAATGAAGCCACTCGGCCTGTACTTAACCATTATTATTGTATAATTTCAGAAAAAATATTCCAATTACAGACGCCAGCAGGTCAAGCTACCCGAAACTGTCAAATTTTCCCAATCAACCTTGAACCGAATGCTTTAGCGATAAAGTTGAAAATCTATTAAATAAATTTGACAGATTGTAGTAGCTTGATGTGCTGGCGTCTATACCTACTTAAAATGCAACACAATTTGGCGTTGATAGAGTCTGCACCCTAATTGCGTAACACACGATCAATCGGAATCGGTTTCACTTTGGCAGTAATTAAACAACATTAATTGCGTTATTTACGTTGTTGAGCAGACACATGACATATTTTTTTTAAATATGAAGCAATGGATTAGCAATATCCATCAAAATGATTCAGATTGAGATTAATTGTGTGTTACGCCATTAGAGTGAAGGTCCTCATTATAGTTTTGTTTTGCGAATCAATAGCACCAGAATCAATTGCATTACGTCCCGCAGATCCCTAACAAACATGACACTATCAAAAACCTCATAATAAGCCTGAAACAGAGTTCCTAGAATCGAATCTCTTACCCCATCAGACACTAAACATTTCCTACACCTCTTAAACTGTCCTTGTCTCAAGATAAAGCCAAACATGGTATCCCTTCGCGAGTTTGTTACCGAGCTGATCCGATCTGTAGTCGTTCATCTCACTAAGAAACTGTTACCAGCCGTCGACATGTCTTGGGATGTCATATTTTATTTCTAGTCCAATGTTGTCGGGCTCGACGTTATCTAGAACTTATAGTATACAGTCTAAGATTAGATCATTACCATTTTCTTGTGTTCTTGTTTCTGATGGGGCATTCCATGTTCTTGTTTCTGATGGGGCTTCCGCGCTTCTACAGCGCTTCGCAGATGTTCGTGGAAGCCCATGTTGTCGACTTTAACGCCATTATGAGGAATAGAACAGCGTCAATAATGGGTAGGTTGCGCGGAAGCTCCAAAAGCATCCTAAAAACAATATTAGACAAAGTGGACAGTCCCTTTATAAGGCACTGGGTACGGAGGCACGTGCCAATGTGTGTTAGGCCGTCTTTGAAAAAAAAAAAATGTTTTATTCGGCAATAATGAGGTTGACTTCTCCTTTTAAGTGTGAAAACATTTGTGCCAGGAGAAACCGCACTCCCTTAACTAGAATGCATTAAATTAGCTTAACAAATGTAGGTATTTGCATAAATTCTATACACGATTTTTAAGTGTAGTGTATTTTTAAGTGTAGTGTGTCTTTATTAGTTGTAAAAGTATACTAACATAGTTTTTAGTCATTGTTACTAACATTATGTGGATTATGTGTACTTACTTTATTATTACCTACTTGGATAGCCGGAATATTCAGTCTTAATTTGTCGTTAAAGTGTTGTTACTTGACTTATTATTTTGCTGATTGGCGTTCTTAGGTCTATATTTTTGCTTCTTCAGCAAAAATAAAGACTTAAAAAAACCCCAAAAAAACGCCAAATTGACACTAGATTTCCTATTATTGGATATTGAATATACTTTACTAAAATACGAACAAGACGTGACAGGTATACTATTTGATTTCACGCTTTTTAGGTCCACGAGCCAATAACGAGTTCTAGTTAGAATTATTTTTTTACCTGGATTTTTTAGAACACCGGAGCTTTTTGATATTATTTCTGAACAGGAAAATGTTATATTTTCAAATCTCAATTCCGTCTTTCTTCAAGACGTTTTCGTTGTTCAATAAACACCGTAACATCGTCTGTCATACTCAGCTGCGCGTGCGCTACTACCAGAGCACGTTCCGCCCTTTGTTCGATTTTCAATTTTATTTTTTTTCCAACTAAATGGCTCTGGCTTATTGTGCCAACGGCTATTGTTAATTTTGATTGGTCGGTCTTTGGTACCGCCATCTTTTGTAAACTTTGAGGTTATTTTTTTCTTTTTTTATTGTACCTAAAGGTTAGGGCCGCCTTCTATAAAGTATTGGTTCTGTGTTACGCAACGTGTTTTCGTATCGGAAACTATGATCTTGTTTATTATAAGATCCGCATTCTTGCTTTGATGACTATCGATAAACGCATTGTGATTTGTGATTGTTAAAAGGTTTTTATGTTTTGTCAATTTGTTCACCTAACCATGCTTTATATCGGAGAACTGATCTCTCTTTTAAAATTAGAGACAATGGTAATTGCAACGAACTATGACTGTGTTCAAACCAAACGAGTCAACCCTGATAAAGGCATATAAAAATAATACCAACCTCGTCGTTCTGACCCTCACTTCGTAAGTTCATAATAGTTCAGTCTGTCTCTCCCTGCCCAGCCTTTTCCCATTACATTTGGGGTCGATTCTCTTAGTCATTCGTGTATACTGATCCATCGAGATATCTCGGTACTTGGGCTTTCATCAGATCGCTGCTTTACGTTCATTCTGTGGACTGATGACATCGTTACCTTACCTTATAGTAGTTTCTACTAGTAGTTTGCATACATCAATAACACCTATATTTTCTTCTTCCCCAGGTATTGCAACGCGACGTGGAATGCCACGGTCGGATCGTGAGCTCGGTGGTGCGCCTGTGCGGCGGCGGTGACGCTGCGCGTGCGCTTGAACGACGCTGGCATCTGCTCTACCTGCGGGCGATTGAGTGGCAGTGCCATCTGGAAGCGTGTCTCGCTAGGATTGATAATCAGGTGTGTGTGGCTAAGCTTTCTTTTACTTTCAGCTTATTACCTGTAGTCTCACCTTCCTACCTCATGTAACAGTTCTTTAAAATATGGACCACTCAGTTCATCTTTGAGGAGCGTACGTAGCTCACACTCATCATTCTATTACTCGCTTTCATTTAGCCAACATGAGAGAGAGTAATCAAGCATGTTTAGAACTATAGAGGAAAAAAAAATCACACATAGGTACCTATCACTGTTGATTTTAAGACTTACCTTTTCCTAACTCCCCCATATCTAAACAGTTAATAGATATTATCTTCCCCCGTTAAGTCTCTTTCATAAACTACCATCACGAATAGTCATGCATGATCAGGGATCCATATAAATGCATTACGTTTCCCCCTTTCTCCTAAAAAGCGCATGTAACTCCATACTAGTTTGCACAATTTCTCACAGACACAATAGCCTAATCAACCACCCGATGCTGTTTGCAAACACGACTAGTAGACCCCAAGCGGCGAGAGAATTAAATCATCCCTTTCTATTGGAGGTAATTGAGTGAAAGAGCGATAGGGTGACGGTTTTAACTTTCATTTGTTTTTTCGGTTTAACAAAAATTGATATTAAAAAAAAAAACTCCTAGGGGATTAGGTAAACGTACAACTCTACAAAGTTATTTTGACGCGTAGCCAAAATTGGAACTACTGCCGCCATCTTGTTTTGTCAATACAATTTCTGTGTCAAATTCACATTTTTTTACCATCAACGCTCATCTGTCAATGTCATTTAGACACCAAAAAGATCCTTATAGCACTCTAATACCCAGTTTGGAGTTATTTTTGAAGAGCATTGATCGTCGTTTTGGTAATATTTTTGATAAGACGTTAATCCTATTGATTTATCTAAATAGCTTCTGATTGATCACTGGCTTTAGAGGACTTATTTCTGAATGCTACTAGATTTTATTATTTTTATTTTGAGAAAGCTTACACAGGTGTTGATAATTTTGGTAACACATTGAAATATACCGATTGAGCATACATCAATTGTTTTGAAGCTTTATGGTTATTTTTAAAGGCGTAGCTGCTACAATAAAGATTTATAATATACGTAAAATAAAATACCATTTATAATACTTGGCCAAAAACGATGTGTAATTAAATCTATAAACACATTTTAACCTACCAAGGACCAAAATTCCATTAGAGCCACAGAAAACATTGTTTTGTTTTCGAAACAATACTATTTATTTAAGACCACACGAACATTAAAGGGTTGGTCACGTGACCTATCTCATACTAAATAAATAATTTAATTCAACCGCCATGTTATGATTCCTCGTTGCTAGGATATGACCCATTTAGAATAGTTCGCATAGGGAGTTTAGACCATTAAGGTTATTTGAGGGTTAATATAAACCGTTTTGTGGTGCCCTATAAATATCTGCGGGATCTTAAAATGACTGTTATTGGTCGTAAATTAATTTTTAAATGGATTTGGTTGAATATCGTATGAATGGAAGCAGTAAATATTTGAGGATTTTATGACATTTTGAATACGTTGGTGAGCGTGTGATCGGAGTATGCTTGAATGCTCGGAACTCTTGGGAATAAGTTGTTGGACTATAAACCCAACCCAAGTGTGTGTTGTAATTCCGGATTGGAAGACCTCATTAAACGAAGCTATACACTTTGTATTTTATACGCGTTTGTATTTTATACGCGTACCTGATGCAATAAAAGCTGTATCTAGTCTAGCATCTAGTTTTAGCATTTCGTATCCACAATCTGTTCAGATAGGTAGTGTACCTTTTAGGAAATGGATGACAGGATTAATAACATAAAAGTTCATAAGTAAACCAGTTTTTTCTTGTCGTATTCATGGCCTATTTTTCCATTTCCTAATATATTTTTAAGCCACACCGTATCTTCCACAAGCGACTACCATGACTAATTGATTAATTTCCGTTATTCCAGGGTTGTCTCTCAGTAGAGGCTGCAAGCGACAGTGACGACGAACCAGCTCTAAAGCAACCACGACTCAGCAGACGAGGGTCGCCGCGCAGACAACGGACCCCGGTCAATGCGAGGCGCAGAGACAGCTCGCTTGACAGCAGGCAGTCTGCGTCTGAGGTGAGGCGAATTTACCTTTTTTGATTATTTTAAGCTAGGTTTATAGAAGATTTTTTATATTGGTTGCAGAGTGATTTCGTATGCACAATAAGTGAACCCCCCGTTAGACCTACTTACCTAATACCTCTGAGGAACTCATCTGATACTGCCTTTTCACTAGACTTTCCACCACTGAAGGTGATTATTGTAAGACCCTCATAGGGTACATAAAGGGCGTTCACAGTAATAACTCAAGGGCATCGAGGTCCGATCTGGATGGTGTGCCCTTCTCATTCAAATGCAGATTCCTCCTTCCCCGTGTTGCACTACAACATGGATGCTTTGCTACGTGTCCTTTACCAAGTTAAACTCTTAACATGACATTAGCTATACCAAAACATCCGCTGCTTAGCAGTTCCCAACTATTGATGATGAAGAGAAGTCTTCACTTCCACTTATTTCTAAAGACTCACCAATTTTAATTTTTCACAGGAGGAACAAGAATATGTGCTAACGTACACGTGGCGCGGCTTCGGGTCAGACTGTGAGTCGGAACTGGAGCGAGCGCGCTACACAAACATGGCGGACGAACGACGTGTGCCCGGCGCCTGTGACGTCACTGCGCGCGCCACGGACCAGACCGTACCCGCTACTGACCATGTGGATGGTAAGAGAACACTTATCACTATACTATATGACACCATCACAAGTTTCTACGGTTAAAAAACGCTCGCCTCAGATCGAAAGCTGCGTAGGACAGAGGAGTTTTTGATAAAATTGAATAGTTACACATAGCAAAGAACAGTAGAATTAATTAATTGACTTCCATCAGAAAATCCTCTTTTCTGTGCTGCTTTCGATCTATCCCAAGCAAAACATTGACCCTTGAGGGATAAACAACTTACTTATCAGTCGTCAGTCTGCTGAAAATGCAGCTTTTTTAATAGTATCAAACTCAAAAGTTATTTATTTATTTAGACTGAGAAACACACTTTTTGAACGTCAAAATTACATGAGACAGTCCCCCAAAACGCCCGCACTTCAGCACTTCCTAGTGCTTTCGCTGGGAAGAAGTGGTGCAACAAACTCCTTAGCAGCTGTTCGTGTATGTTCGCGTTCAGTTCACTCTGCTAGCTATCCGGTTGTTAAAAGCTTCATACGTAAACGGCGCTGTCTAAAATTAAACAAGCATTCGTATTTCCTTGCTCAGTTTTAAATAGGTCAAACATACCTTCTTAGCATATAAACAATGACGAATAGAATCTCACATGTATACTCATAAACCATCAATGAATAACGCTGATTTCCATTTTCACACAAACACACCCAACTCTCGACTGATTTAAATTAAAAAAACAATAGCATTGTGCTTATTGTTTTAAAAATCCACTGTTTTACAAACAAATAAAGACTGCACATTTGCATTCGATCATACAGCGGTAGTTTCTTTTGCAGGCTTAGAAGTGCACAACGTGGGTATAGAAGAAAAACCTAAAACTCCTCCAACTGTTATAAAAAGGAAAAAACCAGTAGACACATCAAAATTCAATCAAACAGACCGAAAATCGAAACATTTAGCAACATTCTACTTCAGACACCACGACACGGATTCAGACAGACAAATGATAGAAACAGAAAAGTCACAAGAAGAATCATCAGAGGAAGAATGGACATACGTTGGTGGTGCTAAAATTGGGAATGAAGACTCAACTGATATAATGACGTCATCGGTTGAAATCCAGTGTGAATTACCAGTAGATGAAAAGAAAGAGAAGCCACCGTCGCCGAAGCCGAAACTAGAGTCTTCGACACCTGATTTGCTTAGAGTAGAAAGATGTAAGGATATAGAGAGATTAGTGAATCAGGCTGAGGAGTTGGTACAGAAGCAAGCGCTGTCAAAGAAGAAGGGACCGAGAAGCTTCAAGCCGCTGTCTTTTGAGGAGGAAGGGAAGAATGTCAGTAGAAACAAAATGTCGAGGATCAAGGAGTGGTTGAATCAGAGTTCGGAAGGCAAGAGTGATAATAATCAGGTTAGTTACTTTGGCCATTTAGAAATAAAAATAGAGAGACTTATTCAATGAAATTGGTGATAAAATTAACAAACGAGACCCCATTTAGTTATGAGAGTCAATTGAATCCAATTTGCAATTTCAACAGTCAGTTTCTAAACAGATTTATTACCCGTTCTACTTTTTTTTATTGTTGATAGCTTCATAAAAGAATCTTTTTCATTATTATCTTTATTCAAGCTTGAATCTTTATGGCTTAAACTCTGCGTTCCAGTTATTAGAATTTTGGAAGAATCACCAAGCTTAGTCACTTCTTCAGTAAGTATATTCGTATTTTGATCACTTCATCTTTTCATTTTCTCTTCTTTTTCCAGGGCACGGAGAGCTATGACGCTTCAGGAGAGTACACAACTGAAAGTGAAGTAGACAATTCCCTGACATCCGAAGAACGAAACATTCATTCATCTATGGATATGAGCACTTCCACATGCACTGTAACTCCCACACACCACGCCAAGGTAAAACAGACTTTATAAACGTGCAATAAAAACTAATATCGTAAACGCTTTGTGTGACTACTTTTTACTAATTAATGTAACTTCTTGTTATACAGTTCTAATTTTCTGCTCATATTTATAAATATAGCATAATTATTTACTTCAGATCACTAATTAATTTTACTTTGAAAGTTCGCATAGTATTAGGGAATACCTAAAGTGTTTTTACAAACTTAGATCTTATTCTTCAGTGATAACTTTCAAATCACTTTGACACTGATTTTGACTAACTTCAAGCACATTGTACATAACAAACGGTTGAGGAAAACTCTCGCTTTAGGTAACGCTGCGTAAGAAACGAGCTGGCAACAGTGCACGGCCGTGGTCAGTCTCCTGCCTGTCACAGCTGAGCGGAGCGGGTGCATCGCTGGTAGCCACGCCCACAGCTGGCGACGTTGCCGCTATGTCGCACAACATGTCTATCTCAGAATCTGCTTTGAACACCCTCGCGTCACCTCAAAGAGTGACTCCATCAAATTCAAACTCGAAACTTCGGGGAAGTTCGACTACTGTACAGGTATTGTTGCTTATTTATGTTTTTTTCGGCAAATAAGGCCAAAAATATGCCTTCTATGGGAACGACTTATACGCTCTGCTTTCAAATTTCATTATTTGTGATTAATATAACTATATTTATGTGCTTTTAATGTTTATAGCAAACGATTGTGTTCTCTGCACTCGTTCAGTATTATATTCTGTTCCCTTCTGAATCGAACCAAGTGAGTGATCCGTCAGATAATCGATTGATTTCACCACTAATATACCTATGAGCGTCGCACACCGAAACATGTCAACACCAACTTGACTCGAAGTAAAGCATTGACTTTCCTTTCAAGTTGGCGTCGAGTTCGTGTTGCGTGAGAACTTTTAAATCGTGTGACGTTTATCTACCAACTATTTTAAAAGTGTTACCATGATTTGTATACTGTTCGACTTGACCTCATTATTCTTAATAAAACCCTGATCTTCAACCACACCTCACACCTTCACCGTTTTCCCCAACCAGGGCCACGTATCAAGCACCAATACAATGACAGAAGCATGCACATCTTGCGTGGAAGCAGGAGATAAACACGGCTGGCTACGGCGCAAGAGACTGAAGTTACGTCGCAACAACACAGCGGTGAGACGAGGAGAGAGACTGGTGAAGTCTCTCTCTTTCTGCGGGAGACTGAGCCCTGAGATTGAGGATAAGCACGAGAGGAGTGCGGCCAGTGATCCGGCTACCAGTAGGAAGAGCAGGTTTGTCACAAACTGAAATTGAATTTATGCATTTTACAACGCCAAAAACGTAGCCAGAAATATAATATAGTTCCCCTGTTCAATACTTAGATGAGTTTTGCCAATAAGATGGCCTTGACCTATTTTTTTTGTTTGTCCTTGCAGTCGAAAAAACTTATTTGTTAGTTTATTTTTTTGAACCGAAACAAATATATATTTTTTTATTATTGATATAAATTAGTGCTTGACTGCGATCCCGCCTGATGGAAAGCAGTGATGCAACCGTTGATGGTAAAGCGCACTAATTTATTATGAGCCTATTTACTCTAGCCTTGCTTGAAGACACTTAAATTAACATAACACTTATTTAACTTAGAAGAGTGGAGTTTTCATGTCTGATCACATTTTTTCGCTATTTAGGAATACGACAAACAAAATATTTTTGACAAACATGAGCAGCATTCAACCTTGACCCCTTTGTAATTATAAAAAATCAACGTAGCTTATTCACTGTATCTTCCCCAACAGGTTTGACACTACATCAACATCCGGCAACGACAGCGACGAAGAGCTAATCAAACAACAATTAGCAACAATCGCCCATTTGCGCAAGAGCATCGAAAAGACCCACATATCGACCCGGGAACCCGACAGTGCCATTCCAGAACAAAATGAGGCCGAACCTGTGGCCCCGAGCTTTAAGTTAGGCCCAGCTGGAGGCCCCGTAAGGCCCCGACTAGCGAGAAGTCTAGAGAGGGAGAGGAACTTTATAGCCCTAAGTTTAGGGGACCCCAGTCGGTTGTGGGACTTATCGATAGATAAGGATTCGGATGTTGATAAGAGTGTCACTGCTGGTACTGAGGAGCATAGCTCGTTTTCGGAGCAGGCATGGGATTTCTATCAGGTTGGTTGAGTCAGGCTTTTATTTTGCATCTTTAGAATAGAACAAGCGTTACTTTACTTTTGTAGCGACATTATCGATGTCGATAATTGAATTCCTGGAGATCCAAGATGCTCTTAAAATTAAAACATTAATACATCATACTATTACAATACATATTATTACAACATTAATATAATAAACCATTTTGAATTCTAAAAGTATTCATTCTTATTTTTTCCTACAGGAAAAATACAACTCGGAACCATATTCGGAAGCTCCCGATTCAGACGCAGCGCGTCGTCTCCTAGAGTTCGGCGACGACTACCGAGCCTTCCTGGACTCGCAGTCGGACTGCTGCTCCAGCCTGTCGGCGCAGCCCGAGCACGACGCCAGCCCCAGCGGCACGCGCCGCCGCCGCCCCCCCTCCGACGTGTCGCGCGAACGAAGCCTCCCACGATACAAGCGACCCACCAGAAACTCACCTATAGAGACACCGTCCAGAAAACCCAAAAAGTCCATGTCCAGCGCTGAACGCAAAAAGTCACTCCTCGACAGTCTCGAACGATCTAGAAACAATACTAGCATCGAAAGCAGCGAAGGCGTTCGTCGTCGCAAACCCTCGGAGAGCGAACGCAAAAACAGCAAGCGATCGCCCGAGTTTGATCTACTCAACGTGCAGGCTCTCAGCCGCAGACGACACAGCTCGAACTTGACTAGCGACGAGATCAACAGCTCACTAGAGTACACTGAGGTCAACAACCGCCCAGACATACTCGACTCGCTGAACAGACGGAGGAGGACAGACAAGGATGGGGAGTCAGAGCTGCAAAAGATCGTGCTGTCGGAACTGCGACGAAGATCAACAGAAAGCGCGGACTCCGAGGGCGAGTCTTCGAGTCCGAAGAAGCACAGCCGCCGCAACTGGGATGGCGACTCGGACTCGGAGGCCGAGGAGGTGCGCTCGCTGGTGCGGCGCTCCAGCTCGGCGCTGGACGCGGCCGAGGCGCAGCTGGCGCGCCACGACGCGTCGCCCGACCTGCTGCGCGCGTTCGACTACGTAAGGACACAATTCGATAACGATTTCAGTAGTAGCTACTCTGACAGCGACGACGCCATGTCGTGCGTGACGCGGCGGCCCGCATGCTTGCGCGCGCGCCTCTGCCTCGCCGTCGCAGCCTTCTCCATCCTAGTTATAGTTTACATACATCTCCAATGACATATGGCTTGGGCTTGTGTGATATTTATCCTTATTTATGTAAGTATTCGCATTAGGTTCGCTGCGATCGTCAGACGCGTCAAGAAAGTATACGTGCCTATATATACGCATTGACAACGAACTCATTTTTATAGTTAATTATAGGAAATGTTACGTTTGTTCTGATAGTCAATTGTCAGCTCGTTTTAGCTGCATTTTACAAATGCATGTAAAAATGTAAGCAGATATGCATAGGTAGCTGAAGTAACTACGATCTCTTATAGACATTCCAATATATGACATGGGTACTTATAGTGTGAATAGTTGTAATTTAAAGTTAATACTTATTTATGTACAAACTCGAGCATTTATAGTTTATAACCTATAAATGCTATGAATACGTAAGTCTGACTATCGCAGTATACATATGGATAAATTACTAACTTATTAATTTATTTCATCAAAATTGTGACAGTTTCACAATAATGTAATTTTTTTCTTGTTTTTTGCTCAGTTGATTATTATACTAGATGACAATCAGTATTTTTGGCACGAGTGAAACTATCATGATTGGGATCATAACTAAATTAATTCATTTTCTATTCCATTTAAGTGTTTGATTTTTTTTTTCTACTAACATTGATCGTTTGTTGTGTGATTGTGATTTGTGTAGTTTTTTTTACTAACTGCCTGATTTTTTTCTTTTTTTAATCATCCTCATCTCTTGGTGGCGATAACATGGTGCTAGGTCAAGTCAAAATTTTAGGGAAAGCGTTAAGTTTTTATTCATTATTTAGTCTTAAGTTAGGTGCTGAGGTAACTGAACGCTTGGGTTTAAAATCATTCGCAGTAATCTTTTTTTTAACGACTGAAAACTTGAAATGTCAAATTGACAGCTGTCACATTTGACATTTTCGAGTCAGTTCGGAAACAGGGACTAATCATTTTCGATCGCTCAAAATATTTATTTATATTTATTTACTAGACTTGGTACATCGTTATTGAATAACGTGAATTCTTGTCAAAGAGTGATATAATTTTACGTACTTAACATTAGTAATACTTTGTCTATAGTCTACTTAATCCTTGGTTGTATTTTTGTATCATTATTAGCTACGTTAAACTTCGCATAATATTAATTACTTTTTTCTTGTAATATGTGATTTGACTGAACTCCTACATCTCACAGTATAGTTGTACATGTATTAATATTATGCTGAATAGGGCTAGGTTGTTAATTGATCTTATTTTTTTTTACAAAATGTTAAAGAACCAAGTGATCTTTGTATAAATGGTTGAAAAATAAATGCAAAATTTTAAAATTAAATATGGAGTTTCAGTCAATTAACACCCTACTCTAAATACTACACAAAAGACAGTACATTAAAAATCAGAACGCAGATTTCGAATATCCAAAAATCTCTTTCCCTACCGTTGCCGTGGGCCTTTTTCTGCTTTTCTAATATATGTTTGGCGTTTAGTTCTTGATAGCTTGGGCGTTATGTTCGCATACACATTGAAATATAAACCTCTGGATAAATACAGACGAATGCTGCATGTTTGTTCTCTTACACACATTGTAAAATTGAATGGTGTTGTCAAAGACGAAGATGTGATGGATTATAAAGTGAGTTAGCCGTAATTATTATTAAGTTAATGTAAAATATGTTAACAGCTAAATATATTACTTAAATGTTTAATTTTGAGTTATTTTTCTTTTTTGCAAACGTTATTTTTTCGTTGCACAGACGGAGATCGTCACTCGATGCCGGGAAAATATCAACCTATTAGATGCGGCCTTGGCAGGCGGCTCGCTTTCTACCACTTTGCAACGAGACGTTAGAGGTTAGTACACTTCATAAATAACTGGACAGAAGGCTACCTGTTAAATGTAACGGAAATACTTCATTATTATATAAGCAGGCTTAATATTAGCAGGAATAAACTTTAAGGTAGGAAAGACACTAGATGGTTGAGCGTTAATTCACGAATGAACTGCAAAGTTGCAAACAGTGTCAAACGACCGCAAAAGTCACTCATGTCAACCTCAAATTGACAGCTCACCAACCACAACAAAAAACTTTATTTAAAAAAAAGAACATGACAAGACAATGCAATTGCATTATGAACGCAACTGTAAGCAGGAATATCTTGTTTCATGCAAAACTCCGGACGGTTGGTGGTCGTGAACCACTGTTACTCATGTTCAGACCGGTTTCCGAACGAAACTCGCGATTATTGTCCAATCGCGGTCGCGATCAAGGCTGACGGCCTTATTTGGACTTTCAGACGACGCCTTTGCTCTTTTTGATTTTGTTTTTTTATTCGCATGTAAGTGGAGGGACGGTAAATTATACCAAAAGCTGGTTTTCTTGTTTGTAAATTGCATGTCGTACAGAAGACCATTTTGTAAGGGTCACTTTGTCGATGTTATGTAAAAGTAATCAAGTTTGTATATAATATACCTGCTTTCACGTTATGTCATGGGTTTTATATCATCGTTATGTCGATGGAGCCGGAAACTAATCTATGTGAGACGTCCTAATCTTCATACATTGCATAACTAATTAACTATATACCTATGTAGGGATCCACCTACATACAGCTGTGGCCTGCAAAAGTTAGTTGATATTTTTCCACTTCATCTGTAACACACCACATTATGATTTAAAATTCTAGTGATCCATATGTTTGAACTGCTATAAAGTTTTTGTTGACTAATTCAACAACCTTTGACATATCATAAAAAAATAATCAAGTACCCTCAAAGAGTACCTGATTATTTTTTTTATTTTTAAACATAATGTGGCATCACAGCTGAAGTGGAAAAATGACAACTAACTTTTGGAAGCCACTGTATACTCGTATGTGCTCTTGATACAAGTCTACATCTTGAAGATAGTATTGGAACATTAGGTAGGTACGATTGGAAAACGGATCCTTGAACCATTTGGTTGTCGAGTCGCAGAATTGTGAATAAATGATAAATGATTTATTTACTGTAAGTAGGTTTGTATAAACACATTTACACGTCAATCATATTTTTTTAAACTAGATGAGGTCGGCGTTTCCTATCTGACTACTCTGAGAAGAAAGGCCGAAACAAACTCAGAGGTCACAGTCTCTTTTCATATCATGTAAAGACCATGTAGATTGGTGAATGAACAGAAATAAGGTGTTGGTAGTCCCTGCCTATCTAATCCAGACCCGAAATTGAGGTCTTCTGGTGTATTTTTATTAAATTACATTAATTTATTAGGTGCCGTATAAGTATACTGTCCTCTTCTTTTTCGGGACATGTCTACTACGACTATCTTCATCGTCAATTAATAAAAGTCCCAAAAATACTGGTACCTTTATATCGCACGTGTAAATCTGGACTTCGGTTAAAAAGCTTATCTTTTGATGTCATTTTATTTCCGTTGTTCAGGGCCAGTACGAGTTGTGAACCGTTAGCATCCTCGTGTGATCAATTTAGGGTTGCCATGTTTTAAATGTTGCCAGGTTCTTAATGTTGCCAGTATTTGAGTGGCTACTGCAGGTAAACATACGGGACAGAGTGGGGCGAAGTCGGAGAGATAACTGACTAATCTGGACACGTACAGACGCCAGCACATCAAGCTAATACAATCTGGCAAATTTCTTTAATAGATTTTCAACTTTATTGCTAAGGTTCAAGGTTGATTGGGAAAATTTGCCAGTTTCGGGTAGCTTGATGTGCTGGTCTGGTGTCTGTAAGATGTTTTCTACTATTAGCAAACAAGTATCTAAAAGTAGGTAGAAGTGTAAAAAAAAAATAAAGAGAGGGCGATCGTTGACAAGCAGAAAAACAATACAGGCCAGAAATAAATGTGTGGGCTTTATTCTTACAAGACGCGACCACATAATAGCTCTATCAGTAGCTTAAGTCAGATTATCGACCTTGCTGCTAAAATATTCAAAAGATATCGATTAGACCCCCATAATAAATTATAGCAATATGTAAATTTTACAACACCCACATACATTACACTAGTCTGGGTAGTTAACATAAGTTAACAAACCGTCTTAATCCACACCATTGCAATCTCCTTTCACACTTTACTACATAACCACAATTTATTTAACCCTCTAACGGCTCTAACAGCTCCGTCCTTTGAAGTGCAAGCTTACGCAAATAGTTACAAATATGACGTGTTATGAAGTGTTAAACTTCACTCAGAGTTATAACTAACATAGACACCGTCTATGGTTATGCCAAACATATTAGGCATGGTTAGCGGCTCACAGTACCTAAGTACTGAATTAAGACAGTTTGTTCGTATAGGTACCCTATCAGTAGCAATGTTTTTCATCATTTTGACAGTTCAACAACATCCATTGCGTTATTTACGTTGTTGAGCAGAATTTTTTTTTTGAACATTATGAAGCATAGGTTTAGCATATCCTTCAAAATTAATCAGATTGTGATTGATAGTGTGTTACGCAATTACTGTGTTGTGATGCTGTGCTTACGACTAAAGACAGTAGAATGGAAGATATAGGTAAGGTAGTACTCCATCTAACTCATGGGATGTTTTGGAAATCTCTTAAATCAAAATAAAATAAGTAATCCTGAAGAAAAAAGAGACTCACTTTGAATTCATGGACAATATTTTCAACAGATGAAAGAACGACGAGCGCTTTTACCCCCTGACTGATTGCCAGCAATATCAAATTCAGCCTGTATATTGCAGTGACTATATTATCTATGACTCCCTCTAAGTCCGTTACTGTCTATGGTGGCAACCCTGGACCCCGGAAACGGCGACACGCCGGGCGATCACACGCCCATTCGTTCGTCTCCATCTATTTCTGCCTACGAAAGCGGAACCGTCTCGCCAACTACGAAAGTGTGGACACTGTTGCGTTTTTTTTTTTTTTGCGAGACCCGTATGTTAGCTTTAATAGTGTTAAGCTAATTTTTGCGTGTTGAGTGGTAAATAAAGGGCATCAATTATTGGTAGCAACTTCGTCATCGATTTTTTATTCACGTAACACTGACATGACGTCATTCTGAAGTACCTAATTTATTTATTATTTACGTTTTCTTTAATGTAACTATCGAGAGCCAAACTTATATTTATTATTGGATTATGATTTTACTTACGTGGAAGTCATATTTCAAACTCACCGCCTGATAATTTGATAAAAGTAAAGGCAAGGCTGCATTCGAGTCCAAGACTAGTCAGGCAATCCCGATACAAACGCGTGAGAGGTACCGAATTCTGTAATACACATTAGTGTTAAACCTACTGTAGAATCCTGTATTAAAGCTGATTAGGTACTTATATCAATACACTGGCTCATCACCACACCAAAGCGTTTAGTGCAGGAACCTTCACTTTTCAACAGTCTCCCGCCATTCGTGGTGAACTGACGGTTACAGTTGACATTAGTGACAGCTACCTCATTCTGAATGAGATAGTGTTTACCTAATTATTAAAATATATAATATACAGATACACTACACCTACTCTTAATAACAGTTAAGTCATCAATACTTTATAGAATAATGTAGGATTATATCGACCAGGATTATATGAACAAAAGATTCCATCAGATATCTTAAGTACCTACATACACATACACTTCTAACAAAGAGCCTTTTAAAGGGAATCACTCATTGAACTTGAACAACAAAGACTGTTCAAGTAGGTAGGTGCACATATCTTCAAAGGAATGCATTATTAATTACACAATAGTTTATTGTATACCTATCACTTATAAATTTATAGTGTCAGTACAAATGAAAACTTATTGTTACATGTAATTTATCATGTAAATAGGTAAATATCTAGGATCTTTATAAAACATAGACAATGCCCTCTATTCTGAAATTTCTGGTGTGCTGTTTTGTAAGACTTAAAAACCATAGACGATCATCGTTTAAACGTACCTACAAACCAACATGATGTAGGTACCGGAGGGTGTCTCAAAATAAACCTCTTAAAAATAAAAAATAAACTCAATGAGCACGTAGTTTAAATTAAACCCATTTAAAAAGCTCTATTTGTAGATAAAATCTTAAGTAAACACTTTATAAATGCGTACAATATTAACTAAAAATATACTAAGAACAAGTTACCCCTGCGTTCACTTTGTTTTCTTTTTAACAAATGTATGTCCGAAAATAAATATTATTTTAGTCCACCACATAAAACTGGCAAAGGAATCTAGACCTTACGTCTTTGACATGCTAATTAGAATTGCAAGAACGGTTCATATCATGTGTAACCCCAAAATCTACATTGCAACACATGTATGCAAACTTTGCAGTCTGCGGACTATAATGTATGTAGGTACACTAGATAATGCAGCTATTAGCATAAAATGCTGTTTACATACAGTAGCAAACAAAGAAATATGGCTAGTTAGGTATACTTGTATAATTATTAAGAATATTCATTGAAAATAAACTTAATCATAGGTGAAAAAATGATTGCATCATTTTCAATCATTCCGTCACTTTTCATAAACAAAGTAATAGACATTAGACAGATAGTCCATTAAAAAAAAGTTTTTGTTTAAAAAATAGAACATGTCGATTGTTAACTTCATTTCAACTAGACAATAAATAATTCTGTTTGAATTAAAAATGACCATTGCCTTTATTTCTAAACCACTATGATGTCAAATTACCAAATACATTACAAAGTAGGTGTGAAACACAGAATTTAATGCACACTATCAACATAGATTTTTTCCTGGCTAAGTCAACATAACATCACGATTGATGACATCATTGACATGTCAAAAGAAGGATAAATAACCATTAGGATGCTGCAACTAGAATGCTAAGCTTGTCAGTAGCATTTTGTTTTTAATCAGATTTACTTGTTCAGTGAATAAAGTTAAAAAATGGTTGTTTGCACAAAATTATTGATTATCGTTCAGGAGTTTAGAAAACATACGGCGCCACGGAAAAGTGAGTTTTCTTTCGCTTTGTTTTTTTTTACGGAAATTATACACGTAAAATATACAGTATACATAGTGGCAGGGACAGCGGCGCACAACCCGTTACCATGGATTCAGTACATGATTCTGAACCCGGGGTGTGTTGAATATTTAAATAGGTTATTAAAAAAAAATTGCTGTTCCACACATTTTGATTCTGACCACGTAGGTACCACGTAGGTATTGCACTTTTTTTTATAAAACAACAGATTTATTTTTGAAAACCGACCATAAAATTCCACGCGTGGGGGTCCAGAATCATGTGCTGAATTCATGGTAACAATTTGTGCGTCGATATCCCTGCCAGATACTTGTACAGCTAGAAATTATTTCTTTGTTTTTATTAACCGCATTGGTACATTGTACCTACGTAAGTAACTTGCATAAAGAAGCGTGAAACATTTTATAGCGTTTTTTGGCTTGCGCACAGTCGGGTAAAAATCAGGACGTTTCATCAATAGAGCTACATAATGACTAAATTTATCTACGACAATGTCTTTATGTTCTTCGGATCAATGGTTCATTAAATCGTCCGTCACGCCTTATGTTCCAGTGGCTCAGATCTTCGAACTAACAGAGCGCGACGAAAACATTTAACACTTTGATGTTATGACAACTTCACGCACTGTATGCAAATATTAGGACGTCATTACTTAATAGGAAAATGGACCAAAAACTAAATGACCTACTAACAATAGGTTTGACTTCCAATGCTAAATATAGGTAGAGATCAAAGAGTAATGTTTGTATGATAATGCATTCAGCATGATGTCATTCACTTACATAATAAACTGATAAAAGGCTTCTTTGTATCTATTTGTTAGAAAAAGCGATAAAACTTATCGAGAATCCCATTACTATACAAAACACTCAATTTCCGTTCAGAATTTTCCAACATTTCCGACCCCAACGCAAAGTTAGTGTTAACTCCAACAATTCCAACATAATTATATCGACGTCACAAGGTTAGCTCGTTAAACATGTATGTGACGTCATTCAAAATGGCGGATAATGCATTCTTTGGCAATGGAGCCAACAATTGTCAGCCTAGTTAATAGATAGGTATAATATTTGCACTGGTAATGTCAATCTCGCCAAGGCCGAAGAAACGTGGGTGGAGGTTACATATTACAAGAAATAATATTTGCTATCTAAAAGCAATAAAGATAACAGGTAGCAAAGTGTTTTTTTCCTTCGTCATCGTTGAGAAATGTTTATGATTGAAAGAATTAGAAATATTCTCTGGGACGGATAGATTATCTATGAGAATTTGCATTGACATGCAAAATGTTTTAACTATAGGTATGGTACGGTGTATAAAATTTAATTCCGGGCCTCCGAAAAGCAAAGGAATTTGAAAAACTATTCGTGGCCTCATTAGCGACCTATTGATCAATTCCTTGAATAATAAAACGAATAGTTAAAATAGGTTTTTTCAGGTGGCTGATTCAACAAATGGTATTACAACAATGCTTCAATGCTTATTTGACTTTAGGACTGCGTAAGAACCTTTTCTTCTGGTCCTATATCCTTGACAGCCCACAAATACGCATGAACAATATGTCAAATAGGAGCCTATTGACAATGTGTAGATCAAGCTGTAGATTATTGACAATGTGTAGATCAAGCTGTAGATTATCATGATGATGACCCTAAACATTTTTATTTGTTTGAAACCCCAAGTAACTGGACAAAACGACAGCTTCACATAACCAAAACATTCTACATCCTTGGAAGACATGATTCCGTTCACCATATTCAGTTTTATACTTAATACAACTCAATCCTTTCAGAGAAGAACATTTCTCGAAACCAACAAAAAGACTGACAATCTAATTACTTAAGTACCTACTAATTGCCAGGAGACGGGCCGTAATGCCTTACAAACAAGGGATAATCATTAGGAATGCAGTTACGATAGCCATACGGACAGAAATGGCAATCCAATTGCTATGATGGACACATAATGTTCCACCGATGGACTATGAGGCGATTCATACAAATTGTTCGATTAGGACGTCGTCGGTCGTAGGCACATTTCTTTCCTTTCTGTTTTTGTTGTGTTTATGCTAGCGTGCTTTCTTGTTGTTAATATAAACGATACGCCCGCTACTTGTTGGAAATTTTATTATATTGCTTTTGGACACGACAAAAATCGTTACACGCATATGACACAGTAGTAGCATCGAGTTTGTGATGGATTTCATTTAGTTTCCGTACTCATCTGCCTAGCCTTTTACTATGTTAGAGTCGGCTTCCAATCTAACCGGATGCAGCTGAACAACAGTATTTTACATGGAGCGATTGCCTATCTGACCTTCACAACACTGGTTAATACAATAATACCCCTTGGTAAGACTGGTTATCAGACCTTCGGGCGGCCCGTAACGACTGTCAAAAACATCCATAAATGACAGCCGGGAACCAAAGGCTTAACGTGCTTTCCGAGGCACGGAGGGATCTTAGACTTAGTATGTAATATTAAGTTTCTGAACTGCAGTGAGCAAATGATTCTGTTACGTATCTTGACGTGTGGTGATAATTTACTTTCTATTGTTTAATTTTAACCCAACATGTGTGCACACATAAAGTCATAAGATTCCGTTTCGCAAAACTGTGGGACAAATTGCTGCCATTGTCTTCATTTCGCGTTCCCAAGTTTTGTTGATCATTTTATAATTTTCTCTTTGTTGCTCATATAAATCTGCGCCTGCTTCTATATTTTAATTAAAGCGACGATTTACGCGCAACTTTTCATTACTTAAAGTAGGTTGATCATGATTGTCTTTCTTGAAGACCGGATCTAAAATGACCTCATCTTTGTTTTGTCACAAAAGAATGGATTAACTGATCTTTTTAACTCCATCAATTTTGTACCCGATACTTTTATGTGTAGAACCAAGGTGATATCACTCGATAAATAGAACTTGATAATACAGCGCTGCAAGCGGCTTATGATTAATGTTGTATTAATAGATGGAGTTGGAAATCGGTCGCTTGAAGCGGTTGGAAGGTATTTTCGTGTTCAAAGGTACAGAGCAGTGTATCAGCTGGTCGTGGAAGCGACGCACGTCGGTCGTCGCTTAGTCCGCGAGTTGTCGTGTTTACATTTCCGATTCGCGTCCATACACCAAGTTTCAAAACAGTGCTAATTTCCTTGTAAACATGAAATTTGATTTGATTTTTATATAACCGTTTACATCGTAATTAATTTGTCATTATTATTGAGTTTGCATTTCGTCTCGTTTAGTGAAACTGGATGCGCATGAGTGGTTATTTGACTTTCGCTTCTGGCAGTGTGTTATGGTTGCAACGGTGTCCTAATTTAGTATAAATTGCATTTTACGATTGTAATAAAAATATAGTTTTACTGAAAACGTTTCATAATGTAAACTGCGTTCTTAAATCGACCTTGGCGAGTAATGTCTGAAGTGTTTATAAATTGCCAGCTGAGAACACAATTCAAAAATTGTTTCCTTGTGATTTTAATTCTTAGATATTGGTTCGATCGTATTATATTCATAGTTCACAGTCTGGGCGAACTATTTGATTATACGGTTGGTGTTCAATATTTGTGCAACGCAATAAATCCGTTACGCAATCGTATACGAAAATTGGTTTTTAAGTCTTTAACTTATCCTTTTATGCACCATTATGGTTATGCCATCTTTAAGATATCGAATCGCTTGTTAAACTATAAATATTACATCAATTCCTTTTCTGTCTTTAATTTCTTCACCTTTACCGTCATTTAAGGTCAAGGGTTCAAGAATACTTTTTATAATGATTCTTCGTAAGACGCCATTTATACCTCCATTATATTCAAAGTAAGATTAGAAACGACCAAAAGTTTTTGTTTATTCATGCTGCTTTTCAAACAACTTGGTAGTTACATCTTTTTGAAGCCTAATTTAAATCTGAATAGACTTCTTGCAATACTTACTCCCTACTCCCATAAGATTGTCCAGTCAAGTTTTTATAAAGACATGAAAAGTTATAGTTGGTTATAGTTTATTTCTTACTAAAAATGTTTACGTTTTCCCACTACCTTTATACCTTTGGAATTAGATAATCACTTTCACTGTTTTTTACTTAATGTTGACACAAAACTTGTTTTCCAAACACATTACGAACTTGCTTTACGCCTTCGAATCGAATTGAGGACAAACTTTTCATTTATTGTGCTCTCTTGTGATATCGAATCTATAAACTATTACATTTTTATTAGTACCATTTTGTAGATGGAAACAATTTGTAATGATGGTTTTATTGTAATTGTAAATTGATGAAAAGGGAAAACTTATAACAATTGTAGAAAGTGTATTATATTGATGGAACTGTTATTGCTTATATTATGGGAATATCTTTAGATTTCAAAAGCTACAGAACGCCTCCTACTACGATCCTTATGTAAGGATCGTAGATTAAAAGCAGTAGTAAAACGGGGTGAATAGGGATGCAGGGGTGAATCGGGACGAAACTTTAAAATGGATTTGTACTTTAAAATAATATAGTTTGTTGCTAACAAGGACACTTAATCTTTAATTAAAAAGCAGTAAACACATTACGGTATTTTCTGGTAACAAACTATGTTATTTCAACGTTAAAATACATTTTAAAGTTTCGTCCCGATTCAACCCTGCATTCCTGTTCACCCCATTTGACGGTACTTGCTTTTGCTTCGTTTTGTACATCTGGTCACACACACAGACTGGTTGTGAGGACTATGCACTTGACCTTTCTGAAGAAGAACATCAAAATTTCAAACGGTTAAAGGTAATTTTATATTAGGCTGTTTTTACGAATATACTTTTAAAACTTGCTGCGAGCGCATGAGCAACTCATCCAGCCGAAACAGTCTAAATAAAAGATACCGAAAAAGACAATTATTGCTCTCTTTCAAATCGTGTAAAACTCTAAAATTGCTACTCCGTAGTATTCCATTTTCGCATAGCAAGCAAACATTTGCTGTATTTTCTTGTTCTCTTTTTTCTGATGTATGTCAGCACAAACACATCATAATTCAATTTAAGTGCCTCAATTACATTTAACACGTCATTCAACCAAATTACATCAATAACAGCGCCATCAGCTTGACCCATAATTGTGACAAATTTTTCTAAAGTCATTGTGTAATGGTCAAAGATTGTGTAACCAGTTTCTCTTTGTAAAACAACTATATATCTATGCCACTGTAAGTGCATTTGTAGACAAGATATTGTCTAATGTTCCGATTTTGTTAAGCAGTATTGCAAGCTCAGATTGTCCGTAATGGCCCAGAATTGATAACATTGTTTGTTCGCTTACCGTGTTTAAAGTCTTAAGTATCTATAGGAAATGTTCTACGAAGTTTTAAGATATATTCCGTCATTCAAGACTGTATCCTGTTCATATTACGAAAATCAGAATAACTGTACAGTTGATTTGAAAAATAACCTCTGCAGAATCCATTGCAGTTCACACAATTTGATCTTTAAAACATTTGTTCTTGCCAGCTAGCGGAGGCGTTATTCAAACATAATTCATTGTAAACCTCTTCATTGGCTGCGTCTCGTTTTGGTACACTGACATTTGCATAAGCAAGCCAAAAATGCTCACCTCGCATGCAATTATTTTTCATAAGCAAACATTTTGAACAAAGAGTTATGTGCAGAAAGGTCGAATGTCGCAAATATATATTTTTCGCAAACGTTTTGATATTACAAATGGCCAAGATTTCTCTATACATCGTGAAAGTTATTTTTTTACTTCAAGTTCTTGCGGTCGAACATTATCTTTTTCGTTTTTCAGGGTAATTTATGCAGCCGCGTAGTTTAAAGTAAATTATATGCCAGAAGATCAGTAAACGCGTAAAAAATACGAAGGAAAAGGTTGCAAGGTACTTAATTATGGTTTTACGATCAAGTTTTATGTGTTGAGAGCCAGACTTTATTTATTTTGCAGTAGAATTTCCGCGAAGTCAAAGTCAAGTCAAGTATGTTAAGTTTTTTCGTCAGAAATCAGTTTTTATGTAAGCAAAACATCATCTCTCATCTTTAATATTTTTTTAAATAATCATGTGGGTACACATACTTAATATTCCAAGCATGTTATCCTTGAACGGACTGGCTTTTCAAAAGAATCGAGGGTCAATACTCCTGCGTTAGCAGCATCAGTCATCTTATGAGATCAGAGCCACTCCTTACATGTCGAGGTACCTTTTATGGTGACCCTACTAAGTAGGTACCTATTCATTTACAAGCGACATTGATCTGATTCCTTTAGGTCAGTATTGATCACCTTGTGACAATTGGCTGCAATTATATTCTAATCTATACTCATTCATTAGATATGATAAATTGATACTTTTTGAGGTCTATAATTTTATTATGCAGTTCGTTTCTGATGTAACTGGCCACTTAAAAACTGGATCGAATAACTAATTTAATTCGAGAACATTTTAATTATAGACTCAACACCTATTAGACATGTTTTTCTGTTGTTATTACCTACTAGTCGTAGATTATATATTTAAGCTGAAGTCTGCACACTCTCAAGGTTCAATGTCTCACTTATGTGTTGAGTTTAATATCAACGAATTATAATTTTATGATGACTCCGGTTTTGTTCACTTATTTCTCGACACGCGTCGCAAATTCCCAAATAATATTTGGCGTTCGAAAAAAGAATCCGTTATTTTTATGGCCAGCTCCTCATTTATTTATGTTCGGGTCCTACTTTATTCTAAGTCATCCAATTTAGTCTATGGTTATATTACTTTTTTTGCGTATCTAAATTGATTTATTGACTTTAATTTAATTAAAAGCTTGTACAGTTAGTTTCTAAGTTAATCTCTATATGTTGTAGTTGAGAATTGATCACGGGAATCCGTGTGTCGTGTTAAGGAAAGTGGCTCTGCGACTCGTTCTATCATACATGTCTGTAACATACGACAGTTTCACTTCCACACACTGGTGGACTGCTAATCACCGTGACATACCAGATGTACTTACTCAGACGGGTTTGAATTAACTTCCTGTCTATATTTTTGAAATTCATTTTACCGAAGAGCTTAAATTTTCTTACAATGAGCTCGTAATTTTTTGTTGTTGAGCCGTGTTAAATAGTTTTTAATTTTTTTGTGTGTTTTACTGCTATGTCTAGTGAAACATCATTAGATTTCTGATTATGGTTTTCATTAACATTTAATTCATAAAACACCCAAGGCTGAGGTATTAAATTCAGGCTCCATTACAACCATTTCATTTTCGAAGTAAGTACCTACTTACGCTAATGCGAAAACGTAAACACCCAAGTTCTAATTTATTGACAAACCAATAAAATGGCTGGTTTTAATTACTATAGTAGGTACATTAGCCGACATTCTATTGTTGCTTAAAGATTAGGTATCCGTTAATTACATTTGTCAGGCTAACGGTACGGACGGACATTCTAGTTCGTCTCGACTTCTCGAGTACCGCTAGCATTGAATTCTCTGATGTATTGCCGGCCTGCTACAATTGTTCGAGGTGATTGATTCGCTTGTAGCTTGACGTTTGAACATGTTCTATTTATAAATTATAATATGTTGTTTTGTTTTCGATGTAAACAAGAACAAATAAATGGTGTCAGTTTGAACAACGTGTTTGTGCTAAGCAGTGCATAGATTTTGAATTACGAATACTACGAATTGGTGAATATTATTAATTACAAAAAAATAAACAATAGAAAGTAGGTTAGTTGTCAAAGTAGTTTTAATTAAGTATATTAATATTATTGACGCGTATTTTTTTTATTTAAAATTGTTTCCGTTTTAGCCAGCCATTTGTAATAGCAGTTTGAATTAAGACCTCGTTTTTATTGCAACACCAGAAACAAAGAAACCGCACAAATCGCACAATATTGTTAACTTTGAAGCGAAAGTAGTAACTTTTTATGATGTAACCGTAACACTAAACTGAAACTCATGCGCATTCACTAAATCAGATACAGATGTTAAATAACTACCATTATTTCAATTAAGGCCTCCTCGAATTGATAATCATCAAAATAATTCTTGACGTTGCATCATTGTTTTAAAACTATATCTGATGAAGCTCTATGCTTTTTGTATTGGGGTGAAAGAACTAGTTGTTGGCACTGATTTATATTTTGGTTCATATTAGTTCAATAGTTGGCGCTGCCAAATTCTAGAGTCTAATTTAGCTCGCTTGCCCAATTTTAGATTTAATCAAATCTAGGACTTGATTTTAAAATCATTGGTTTTCGGCGATTTGCCTTATGTAACATTATAAAGATCAGATGAAAAACAACATAATAACCTGAGACAAACTCTTATCTTCTTCATCTGTTGAATCTAACTTCCTCGCAATTTATTACAACACACGATCAACAAGTCTTGAAAAAAAACATAACTTCGCCAGTGCCGACAATCAGTTCTACAACCCTAGCGCAGTGCTGCCAGTGAACAAATTAGTGACTTAACATTTTTTATCTAACAGCTTCTCATTACGTACGGTGTGAAAGTGATGTATTGACGGAACAGTGTTCATTATATCACAGTGATACTCTTGCCAAAATGAACTTATCTGCGACATCTACAGCTACCGCTAACAATGAGGAAGTCGGTGAGTTATTGCCAAATCAGAGACAATATATATTTTTATTTTAGTAGCAAAGTGAATGGTTAGCTTTATTATTACTAAAGACGTGGCTTCGGCCTTACTTATTTTTGAACAAGAAGGATGTAACTGTAGACGAGGCTTTGGCCTTACTTTTAGTCAAGAAGGACAATAAAGACTGAAGACGAGGCGGTATGGTCCAAGACCTTAGCCTGCCCATTTATTGACACACTTGTCCATATCATATTTAAAGCTTTCCCTCCGATATTGAGGGAATGGGAATTAATTCGATTTTATCGTAATTGTAGGTAAGGGGTTTGATATTGGGGTTGCATGAACGTTTTACGTTTTATTACTTTGCGAGACCAATTACAAGAAATTGTCGTCTTAAGCTCATAACTTCATAAGTAAATTAACGTTTTACAGCACGATAAACTTAGTCATAAATATCAGAAATTTATTTCAAGCAGCAAATAAATTAGATATCCTTTATGTCCTATTTGTATTCCCATTAAAATTTCGCGTCACACCGAATTTTAACACACCAAAAAAATAGAATTTTGAATCATGCAAAAATGCAATTGGTCCACCTGTGCGTGTCTTATAAAGTTATTATACCGTACACTTCAATTTGGTAAAGTCATGTCAAGACTGCACTGCACGCGATAAGTCAAAACACTCAAAAAATATCTTGAACAAAATTCATACTTGGTCAACATTTATAGAACAAGTTTGCGTATTGACTTCGACGCAAAACACAGAAATAATTAACATTAAAATTCCTCTTGTATTTACTTATTCAAGTACCTTTATGTACACGTAGTAGTATGGTGTACTTGACCTGATAGGACTTGCTCGCCTACACCCTACCTACGCTTGTCCACAACTCCACACCAGATCTTCGCAGTTCGTCCGCCATTTTCTCTCAAGTCTTATAACCCACAGAGTAGATATACCACAGAGACCAAACCCGATTAACATGAACCCTTAAGTTTGAGAAGGGTTATACACAAGGTATAAAAGTGAAACATCTATTAGTTTCGTCTGTAATAGGGTTCAATAAAACAAAAAGCAAATGGTTAAAAAGCCGAAGCAAATACCGGTATTTAACAAAAGACGAAAAAAATATCGACTAAGCCTTTTTCTGATTATAGAAAATGATGGCAATTAAGATTGTGTGAAGCTTTGTATCTGGTTGCTATCCAATCCTGTCCTAACTTCGCATCTTCCGTAATATAACCTTTGTGGTCTTACGCCTACTCAAGAGGATAATTTGCGGCAACGTGGTTGGCTATAGGAATATGAAAGTTGGCTAAATTATGAATCAGGAGCGTAGGTGGTTCTTAACAAAGGGTTTGTTAGCAGATGTTTAGGGAAATCTCTTCGAATACATAATAATATGATAAGTCATCTATTCAGAATGGCTTACTTAATTATGAAAGTAATTTGTTTTCTAATGTAACAATGTAATCCATTGCGCAACGTCTCACCGTACCAGACAAATTACTGCGCGTGAGACACTACCTAGACTTCTAGACAGTGAACTAAATACAGCAACACCGAAATAGAGTTCTCAGATTAGTTCATAAAAGAGGTAGCACGACTAAGGACTGCATGATCATCTTTCAAACTTAACTTCAATAACTATAAACAAAAGAGGATAACATCTAAAATTAGCAGTGCAGTCAAATTCGTGAGTAGGTCACTCCAACGGCGACGGTAAAATTTTAACGTTCGTTTTCTCCACAACGTTTTCCCATGCTGCAACTGCATGCATTGCGCAACTCCTGGCAAAAACTGGCTCTTGTTATGCCAATATAACTGGCAAGGACAACGCATATTGGCAGCGAGAGCACGGCACAATTGACGTTAAATTTTAATGTGAGCATAATGCATTCGACATTGGCGAAATGTGATTGAGGAAATCGGCCGTAATTGAAACTGGTAACAGTAATAAAAGTATCAATTTCGATTTTTTGTTGCCGCACTCTAAGGCCATCAAACAATATACTTACAATAATAATTAATTCTTATATAACGAAATAGCAACACAGTGCATTACCAATAACGTTTTCCATTTTATTCATTCTTATAACGTGACTCAGTGATATTATACAATTATTAATGATTTGATTCATGCAATAAGTTCCGGTATGATTATTTTAGGTTACGATGGCTTTAATATGCGGCCAACGTCCACAAATTAGTATGTAAAAGCGTTGCGTGATTGAATGATGCCAAACATATGGAGTGAAATGGTTTAATTAGCTATTTTCTACTTTAGGAAGTGTAATGCGTAAATCATAAGAGATTTTACCGCGTGCTTCTTTGAGAACAGCGGCTTGTAATTTACTTTCTTTAAAGTGCATTAGCTGTTATTAGAGCATCATAATATTGTCTTATTATATCTTCTTCTTTCGTCTTGTTATTAGATACTTACGTTTTGTTTTCGGTTTAAGATTGAGATTAGAAATCCCGATTGAGAATAGAGCTCTTTCTATTTTTATCGCCAAGGCAACTTAGCTGTATAAGATATATCTTGTGATTTGGCGGCATTTTCTGCGTATCCTCTTGAATTCTGATAACGTCTATATCCACAGTCCACTTTTCAGACGTAGTAATTAAAGCATGATCCTCCAAGATCATCCAATCTCCGGAAACTTTTAACTGCGTCTAAGATAGCCTGTTTTGGTCATAAATCTTTTTCCAGTTATATGCTGGCAGTTTTTAATTAAGTTAACCGTCTCGTAACGAATAAGGAAATTAGTCTGGCGTAGCTGGGTTCTAGATTTTTATGTATAGCTTTTTTATAACCATTTTTGACTACTTCTGTACTTGATTCAAATCTGGCCCCATAAAGATCATCAATGAAAGTAAAATTCGAGGCCAGAGTTTCTTTATTTATATAAAACACTGCTCCGTTATTTCATTATCTTGTCTTGTTTATTTTCTTATCGTATCTGCACAAGGCCGTATCGTTTTAGCTTCTGAGTTTCTATTACGACTTCATTTATTTCATTGTGGTCAAGACCCCGACTCCTTGGCTTGATAGCCTATGATATCGAATTCAGCATGGTTGTTATCCATCTAGTGGTCGTTTTTCTCAGTGCTATCGGGCAGTTTTGTGAGTGATGTCTTTATGTGAAGTGTGTGTGGTGTTAAATCATGATCCAATTTTGTATCAAGTGTTGATTCAGTTTGACTCTGAAACAAAATAGTTTCTTCGTTGATTGTAGCTTCAAAATTATAATTCTTGAATTTACCACTCTGTTTTCCAACTTTCCTGCAATTAGAAATCTAATGAAACTACCATAAATTGAATCTGTTAAACACTGCGGATGGATATCATAAAGTTTTCCCAGGAGCTCACCTTGCAACAAGTTTGCGTATCTGTATACATAATTTTCTATTCATATTGAATACAGTATCTCTAAGATCTATGAAGAAACTCAATATCTCCGCCGGGGTCACCTTGCATTCGGTACGCTGTACTTATATTGTGCAACGTTGTTTCTGCAGTTGAACAAATATGAATATCTTAGTCTCAAGGCACTTTTTCCTGTGACCCATTTACAACTATAACTTTGTTTTCGTCTACCGTTAGTTTTCCGTCAATCACGCCTTATTTGCAAGTGTGTAGCGTTCAGACATTGCAACCGACACCTTATTGTGTTCTACAATAGATGCATTTTGGATTAGTAGTCATATGATTATGACAAAAAGACAAAGTTGGATTTGCATTCGGTGAAATAGTTGATTGTTCGCGTTTGCAAGTTAGTCATCGTTAGTGCTTTGCAATAGAGACGTGGCTTGGGTTCTGCCAGGCTGTTCTCAATGTTTGCCTGAGCGTCGCGGTGCACAGTCGTGCAACTTCGACCTTGCCGTCGAATCCTGCGCATGATCGAGTTGACAGCTCCTTAATGGATTGCTACGTACAGTATCCAGGTATTGTGTGATGTGTTTTAAAATAGTCTCATCTTTTTAGTACATTTTGAACATGATCATTGCCAGTGAGTTTTAAGTGTATTTTTGTGTTTTACCTTGGATATAAATATTAAAGAGGTTTAGATTTAATCCAATAGCTATGTGACGATTTCGAATCCGATCAGGACTGTTATCAGTATGTCAGTATTCGATAATATGATAACATTAAGCCGTAAAGATTGCCAGACTGATGTAATTTATGTTGATATCCTTAATTAACGCTCTCTTGGTTGTATAATTTTTAACGTCCGAGTGTTAATGGTGTCTTTAGCACATATTGATGAACGATTACGAAGTCCTTCCGCAGCAGGTTTATGAGGTGCGCGGGCGCATGGTAATCGCTTACATTACAATTTGTTTGCTTTCACCGAGCGAGGATGTGAGATTGTCATGTTGCAACCAGTAATACCACATGTGGCTTGAAGTATTCATTTTTGTAAGAAATGCTGAGAATTTCTTATAATCCGGATTTACATGAACAGTACGGAGAAGTGTTTTAAGAACATAACGATTGTGAATCATACTAAGAATATACCTACTATACATACTTATACTAAACTTGTTGACAAACTTTTATACCTTGCCCAAATAGGTATTCCTTTTAGCGAAGAGGTGTTAAATGATTCAGCAAGTGCTATATTTTGTGAAAACACTGTACAGAAAGGCACTTGTACCGAAGCAACACGATTTAACCTTGATTTTATAACGGGTGACGGCAAAAACAGTTTTTGCCAATTTCGTCTGCGCGCACGCGTCATATTTTAGTTTGTTGAGAAACAGTCACAGCTTTGCAGTTCACAAGACTGGTACTGCAACATATGGAGTTAAGAATACAGCATACCGTACATATAAAGACAGTCAAACTGAAATAGAATAATAACTATAACTATTAACGGCCAGTAACAAGTTTACGGCAACAGATTTGCCGCCATATTGGATAGGAATTAAAAAATAACGACCAAAATATGAAAATAGAATGCAAATATGACTCGAGTAACGTTCTGTTATTTCTCAAGCGGCCCGCACTCCATAGGAAGCGGTAATAGCTCGTTGAATTTGACTGACGACCGACTCACTTCCCAATAGGGATCCGAAAAAGTATCGATAATATTTTGCACTCGATAGTTTGCAAGGGATACTAGAGCAGAATCGATACTTTATTCAATAGGTACTCGAAGCATATAATGCCCAGTTAGCTTTTCTACAGTAGTAGACTAATGGGTTAGTGGTTGATTTTTTTAAATTTTATAAACAAGACCGTCGTCGATTCTCTATTTCTAGTGATCAATACTTTTCTTACTGTGCTTATAGTGTAGATATATCGATACTTTTGCAACGTCCCTACCCAAAAATTGCCTTCCGTTCTACGCGGGACGCAAATTTGTTTGCTCCATATTCGAATTGAACCGGTCGTGATTTCGTCACATCCCTTCTATACGACTGTATTACTCGATTGCGTTGCGACTAACCAATAATCAAATGTTCGAATTGATTAATCGGTTACAAATCTGCTCCTATTGTATGAAAATTCACAATGTTCTTGCAAATACGGTATTGTATTGATTTTCAATGTGGTTGCAACATGGCTAAATAATGTATTTGTAAACGTTTATTTCTGACTGCTCAAGCTAAGTTATGGTGAGAAATAAATAATATTTTGTATGCTTATTAAATGAATGCTTTACTGGCATGATTGATATATGAAGATAATTTTCAATGTGAAAACATTTCAAGTACCTATTTATTTAAGAAGAGATGTGTAGTTTTCTGTACAAAATGTCGTACCTTCTTATTTCGCATCCGCTCGCTAAATATAAACACACCTACACAGCTTATATTTTCGACATACTTGGTGTCACCAAAAGTGACAAATATCTACTCCATTAAATTCAACTGATTTGTCACGGACACTACCTACATTTTTTCCAGTTTCCTAGCCCGATACAAATTCATTAACACTTAAACGCAGCAAAAACCATGTCCAGACATCTGCGAAATGTCCCAAGTACGTTGACACCAAATCAGCAAAGATTATGTGCAAGACACAAGTTCAGGGACCCAGTGACATTTAGGGCGCTATTTTGGCTGCGCACGCGCTGCCGGCTGCGCTTTGTCGTATCTATCCTGATTTATGGTCGGTTTACGACGAATGCAGTGATAAAACATGCCCTTTGCGTTTTACTCCTTCCTTGACAAGAGGAGGACATTTAAATGATTGCGGACTTTGGTAAAACAAATGATGGTCGGCCACAAATATCTTACTTGTGTTGTGTGGTTTAAATCTGCAAAATTTTAGAAATCTTGGATCCTTTTATGTCATTATAGAATACCTACTGTTTATTATGTACACCATATAAATTACAGACATAAATATGAATACAACATATATATATATATGTTATATTATATATCATCATCACCATAATTGTCATCATCTACTGCCTTTTTTATTTATTTATTCCACCATTAATGTACACACATATAAACAGACAAGCAGAAATTATATATGCACCTACACCAAAAAAAATAAAAAGAAAGAAAGAAAATATGTTTATAGGTGATGCTTATTGCTAAGGAAATTTCTTCCAGAAATCTCTTTTGTACCGCTTCTCCTATCGCAGGTGTGATAGGAGAAGCTACAAAAAGAAATGTAGACTACGTGTGTAAGAGTAGACGGGAAAACTCTCAAAAACTCTCAAACAATCAAAAACAATTCTCTAATATATATAAACAAACTATATGAGAATCCTCCCATTTCTCCTCTTATATCCTCTTTTGTCCCACAGCAGTCTCATCCCTTTTACAGTCTCCCCAGTATGCGCCAATCTTATCCAAGTCTTTCCACGCTATCGTATATCTAATGTAAATTGCCGTCAACATCAATCATATTTCTCATACTTGAAAATTGAAAGTGTATTTCTATTAAAGAAACCGATCTACCTCGTTACTGCTCATTATTTTATTGCAAATTACGCATTAAATTGCCACACTGATTAGATACGGAGGGTAATTTAAACTGGTAAATTACCTGTTTATATCTAAGCACTATTTAAATCTTTCTAATTCATAATTCGCCTACATTAAATCCTCAATTATCTATAACTTGTCCTGTTGCAAGTATAGCCCGTATTGCAGTTATATCTTTAAATAGGACTTAGGCATCGCCAATTTCCGTTGCAAGATAGCTATCAGCTCTTATGAATGTGTTTCCCTTCCTCTAAAACTGGACTTCTTTGATGGTAGTTGTGTAATATTGTAATTTATAGTTTTATAGTTCCTTAAGTATATGACCATATTTCTGGTTTTGTGTTGTGCAATAATCATTATTTATGTGTATACTTGTATTTCTGATAAGTGGATTATTCAATTAGAGCTGCTATCGTAGCTAATGTGTCGGATATTCTTTGAGCATTTTATTTATTTGAAGGCTTAATTAATGTGTCATTCTTAAATGATTGGTTTGCACTGAAGTCATCAATAAATTCATAATTGTAGCCTTCCTAAGTCATCTAAAATACTGTTACCGTTGTCTATCATTATTTCTAAATCTCCTCCATATAAGTTGTGCAATTTCCTAATTATACCGATTAAAGATTTGCCTTTACCGAGATAAATACCAGTCGGTCCCATACGTGCATAATTCACTATAATTATGTGGAATTGCATCGCCATTTTGTGCACGCGTTCTTACAGAGAAAGGAATTGTTTTATTGGTTCCCTCGTGCCTATTAGTACTTGTTATATTGTTGTGGGCAAGTATGTATATAAAATATGTACAGCATTGCACAATATTTTTAAATGATTTGGTGTTATTACCTTTTCTTTTAGTTTTACTGGCGTTACTTTATTTATTACTCGTGCGTCATTAAACTTCAATTGATTTGCCTTTAGAACTTGTGTTGTGTTATATGTTAGATTATTTACATTTTCTTTGAGTACTCGGTTCACCTTAGTTTCTATGTCAATGATTTCTTCATAAGTTTCTTTGACTTCGTCAAGTTTCATATCATTTTTAAACGAATTAACTTCATAATGAAATTAAAACATTTAGATTAGTTATTTATGCTATCAAAAAATTTATTTCTTTCAAAAGTTCAAAATATATCTATAACTTTACCTCCCGATGTCACAAAGTTCCATTTGCATCACCCCTACTCAGTATATGTATTTTTAACCGTTTCAATATTTTCGTTCGCCCCAAATAGATTAGACTCGTTTCGTTATATCCAGGTTTACACAATAAATGACTTATAAACTTGTTTACCTAATTCTTTTACTGTTTCCTTTTAGTTATAGATAGTGTTCTTGTAACTTTCTTTTTAGGTTTAGTTTTGTAACGTTTATAACCAACGGTAACGGAAGGACGTTCATCAAGTTTTATTGATGTTTTATTTATCTGTAGTGGCAGCATTTGAATTTCGAACAGCTGGCAATATTTATGGCTGTCTTTTAAGTTGATATGAATCAACTTATATCCGACTTATCCCGATTGATTCTGCAGTAGACCCTAGTTCCAAATATGGTGAAGATTTATAACGGCAATATTCTCTATTATTCAGCATGCGAATATCATCGCCCCCTTGCCCTATAGGAGTCCATGTAATGGGGGGTGAGTGTCCCCCATTACATGGGAGTTAGACATAACTGGCGAAATGTGGGTAGGTATACAAAAGGAACACCTCCCCCGGAACCTTCGGGGGATACAGGCGTGGTGTTATGTGTTATGAATATCACCGCAGATTCTATCATTGATGATAATACTTCAACAAATCCTGCAAAAACTTTATTTCTGCCCAACCAAAGCGCTTCAACTAAACGAATAGCGAACAGGCGCCGTATCGTCTAGCTAGCCACTCCAAAATTCTACAAATGTAACAAAAGCTATAAAGCACACAAAAGCACGTCACCTGGCATTCAGCGAGTACTATTGCGGTGCACATTAACCCACTAACTGATATACCGACGCGGACGCGCAGCCCGACCCACTTGCGCGTGCGCATCCTATGGCCTATGCACGTAAACAACGTGTATTTTTAACGGTATAGCCAACTGAGACGTTTATTATTGTTGTTAGAAAATTAGAGTATAAATATACAACTATCTACGCGCTTTTTTGTTGGAGAAGAAAGGTGAATGTATGATTTGGATTCGTTTTATTCTGGATCATCTTCCGAATGTTTTTTTATACAGGAGTTTCGTTTGATCTGACATTTTTATCGTCGTATCATGAAGTGTCTTCATTCGTACTCCAGGTCTGTATGTTGATTGACCAATTGGCCCCGATTTGCGCCTTTGCGCTTTGAATGGCCCGTTTGCTCTCTTTAATCTTTTGAAGAAACGTCTTGATTATATCATTGACTCCGAGATTATTTACAACGTCTCTCTTGACGGGAAGACATGAACTTCTTTGTTCTACAAAATGGCATAAAAATAAGCATAATAATAATAAATAATAAATATCCCTGGACATTTCACACAGCACCATTTGTCCCAAGCTAAGCAACCTAATGCTTGTGTTATGGTAACAAGATGGCTGATAAACTACTTATATACATTTTTTTTTTGTAAATACATACATATTATAGATAGAAAAATACCCAGACTCGGAACAAATACATGTAGGTCATACAAATATTTGTTCCGTGCGGGAATCGAACCCGCGACACGCAGCGCAGCAGTCAATCGCTTAACCACTGCGCCAACCGTGCCGTCATAATCAACCTAGAGCGTTCCCATTTCTGGAATAGTCCTGGAGGCCTCCTCTCTGTGAGAGGAACTGGACCATAATCCACCACCCGGGCCCAGTGCGGGTTGGTGGATAAATAAAGAAAATACTTATAAAAAAAAATTATAACCTAAAGCCTATAGATTTCAAAAGCTCTATCTATCTATCAGCAGTGTCATGGCACCTAAATATATCAAACTTTAAAGAATATCTAAAATCTTAAAAAAAAAATACTGCCACTTGTGTGACACGATCACGGACACGATCACCCATCACTTACCACTATTAAGCCCAATTTACCTTAATCAACCTAAATTAACCATTTCTTTCTTCAACAGCGGTATCGGCAAGATGGTCAGCTCTGCGCGCTGCAGCAACCAGACGCGGTGGTGCGCGGCGTCTACGCCGGGAATTGGCGGCGCTTCGAGCGACACTCGACGATGTATGCGAGCCTGGGGACTGCGCCCCGCAACCGCATACCAGGGCTCAGCTACACAGGAGGATTGAGGAATTGAAGGTAGGATATTGCAGATTATGCTTTGGAAAGACAAGAGTTTCAGAAACTCAGCTGTCGCAGTCCACAACTGGTAGACCTCTCTTAAGTAACCAAATAAACAATTTCTTTATTTAACTAACAGCCTTTTTAGAATATCCTTATTACTAGAAACATAAAGAGCTTAATACTAAGGTCAATATGTAAATACTCTGACTTAAGTTCCTGTAACTTAGAAGTTAGAGATCCTCCAAAGCAACAAAGCCATACAATAAAATAAAAATAATATAATATATTAAATATTATATTATTAATATATTATTAATAATATTTTTTTATTTTTTATTATTAATATTATTATTATTTTTTTTATTTTTTTATTATTATTATTATTATTATTATATTATGTAATGTGTGTGTGTGCGTGTGTGTGTGCGTCGTTGTGTTATGTTTGTTGTGTATTGTGTTGTGTTTGTGTTATTGTATTAATGTATTCAGTGTATTCTAGTGTAAGGTTTGTGCTATTTATTATTTAATTTCTGTGTATTAATTATTTCTGTGTATATTTTATTATTGTATTAATGAGTCCTTGTTACTTGATCAATAAATGAATTATTATTATTATTATTATTATTATTTTTATTTTTTTTATTTATTATTTTTTATATATAATATATTTTGCAGTCATTTGGAACATTTGAACAAAAAATGGTGGATGGATGAAGGTTATACCATAGTTCCCTAATCTCCGCAATTAGTCTGCCCCTGGGGCCGTATTCTCAAAGACACATTGAACGAAACCGCGCAAAATGAACGCGGCGTTGGTGTGATTAGCTAAAGAATTAAGATGGTTTCGAAGTAAGGAATCATTGAAAGTCACAGTGAATTAGGGCCCTGATGTGCTTTCGAGTCAATATTGTAATACAATAGAGTAGGTACACAAAATTGTATAAGAGTACTTAGATGTAGCTATAAAATCTAATAGCTGGATAGATAGGAAAACAAACCAACAGGAGGACGAAATGACTTTCTTGTGGAAGATCGAATCTTAGATCTCCCAAGTTATTCTTAGTTCCTAGAGCTTCAAATAACCATCCACCATTTACCTATTGAAATGAATTATGTTACTTATAATTGGATCATGTGAGTACTACGTCTAAGCGACTACGTCAACGATTATGGTTTTACGTTGAACCATTGATGTGGAAACGTTAATCCTAGTTACTAGTTACTATCTACAAATACTTGTTTCTTGTAGTTACCTAATTAGTTAGTCACGAGGTGAACACATTAGTTTTATCTATTCCAGTTGTATATCTTGCTCATGACGATGTTCTACAAATAATGAATTGGATTAAGTATCCACGTACTTAGTACCTATTTTTTGACATTAATTGTTGTCTTATTAAATAATAGCAATAGCAAATGTCCATTAACCTACATATATTGTGCCACTGCTGGGCAAAGGCCTCGCCCGTATTCTTCCACCTTTCTTTGTGCTGTGCCTTCTCCGTCCAATCGGTTAGGAACGAGTCCAAATCGTCACGCCAGCGTTTCTTAGGCCTGCCTCTGCTCTGTGACGACGTCCGTGTTCCGGTCTTTGGCCCATCTTTTACTCTATGTTCCTTAAATAGAACTTAGCTCTTACAAAGACAGGCTAGCTAGATGAACCGATCACCTTTAAAGGCAGCAGGGACAGACTGTGTGCATAAGGCACAGAACCGGGTGTTGTGGACTATGTCCAGCAGTCGACTGATTTATTCACAAAGATTGTATTCCAAATTACCTGTCTTCATTTGTTTTTACATTCTAACTTTAAAACCTTCTTTCCAGGAGCGTCTGTCCCGCTTGCTAGAATGCAAGGTGTCGATGCTAAAACTGACAGTGTCAGTGCGTCGCGCGCTCGGCGACATGGAGAATGATGACGGTGGCTTAGCTGCTGATCTGGCAACACTGCTAACAGCGTGGGATGACGCTCACCAGCGGTGAGTACTGATGACCATAGACTACCTGGATAGTGAATGTCACAAGAGAACATTACCATGGCAACAGAGGATTGAATTTGTTATAGAATGGGACATCGACGCGCAAACTGTTACCATGAATTCAGTACATGATTAATTTCGATTTAGATTCATGTTCGGCACATTCTGGGCAGGTTTTCTCCTTACCAATTTAGCTGGCTGCCATATACCTACTTTCAGAAGAAAAGGGACTATACTCTTGAATAGCGCGTGCTGATAAAAGAATAAAAGCAGATTCTGCTATCTATATCCCTGGCGCCGATTCCCTTGTTCACAAACAAAACTAAATTTAAGTTCAGTGCATCTTTTTCTTTCTATTTCTTTATTTACACTTTTAAACGTCCAAATTAAATGATGTTTTTAAAACTAGATGAGTTCGGTATTTCTTGACTCTGAAAAGAAAGACGAAAACAAACTCAGAGGTCACAGTCTCTTTTAAAGTCAGAAATAATCTTGGTCAGACAAATTCGGAAGGCTATAGGCTGATTTTATCTTCCTAAGATGGCGCACATTTGTGATTTATGCCAATCCAAACCAAAGCAGACAGAAGTCGTGAGATAAAGATAAACAAAATCTAGCGACAACTGAAGCGTTAGACCGTCACCTAAGATCGAATGAATCATTGTTCGTCGTATTGTTAGTCACTTAGTACAATGACATTACTTTAGCAATGTCTCGTTGTTGTTCTGAAACGACAAGGCTACGGAATATTTTTAGCAAGAACCTGAAAAGAACAGCATCTGTTTAAATATTTGTGTATTGTCTGCCAGACCGAATGGTCTTGAAGACCTACATACGTTTGTAGGCTCTAAATAAGATCGATAAATGCTTTCACGGCTCAAAGTAAACACGACAAAATAGTTGAATATGCAGGCGGGATGAGATCATTTTTGTTTCCTATGTACGCACGGCTACACATCAAGCTATTCATAACCAGTCTAAGCTGACTTCTGATTGTACGAAAAACCTATACAAAGCGAGTTCAGTTATAACTGGAAATGTATAGCTTGATGTGTCACCGTGTGTACGATAACTTCATTCATCCCGTTAATGTCCGAAAAAAATATTCCACAAACACCTCTTTACAGGACTTCAAACGAACTCCTATCTTTGGAAAAAGCGGTTTGCGCTTGGGCAGAATGGGAGAGTGCTCTTCGAGAGCTCCAGGGCGCTTTGAGAGGCGACCTGCTGACTTTAGAAGCCCTAAGAGACCGCGGTGCTGTAACTGGGGACCAGACCGAAGTTGCCAACCAGATCAAACAATTGGCTGCGTCACTTATGGATAAAAAGAAGGTATGGTTCAGAACTGTCTTATTCTTTATTCATAGCAATATTTTATTTTGTTTTTATCACTGACCGCTGTGACAAGTGATTAGGTAATATTTATATCAACTGATAACATTTTAATTAGCACAAAGAAAAGTCCTTCGATATTTATGAGATTATCTTTTATGTTCTTTCATGAATAATCTTTTCATCAATCATCATTAATCAAAGTATTCTCCACATTGTAATTTATAAGACGTCTGAGTCAAGAGGCTTAATTCCATTTGAGCTCCAATAATATTAAGCTTTGGTATTTTAGCACTCGATGACAATGTTTTACACCTCTGTACTCTAGACCGTATATGGCAGAGTTTTAGAAAAAGTTCGGCTTTGTAGGGCGTCGTCCCTGTCACACATACCTTTTTGACAGTCTCTTGCTTAAAACCTTTGTGGATCATAGGTTCCTAAAATTAACATGATGTTTGTTTCAGGGTGGTTCAACATGCGACTCGCTGTCCGACTCCGGCATATCGGACGGAGACAGCGACGGTGCCGGACGCCGCGCACGACGGCTAAGCGCCTTGCGGGAACTGGCCAGACGGCTGCAAGCTGCCTTGGCGCCTAACTCGCCTGCGCAGAGGGCTATTGCAAAGGTAAACATTTAAAAGTACTTTACTGTCGAGTACAATTACTGGCATTTAGTCGTCAATCTGGGCCTATTGATGAATACTTCTAAGATACAGATATAAATAAAATAGGGAGAAGACTCGCTTCTGTTATTTTTAGTGACCAAACTTAGGGATGTCAGGTGAAAAGTCAATTTCGAAAGAAGATCAGATGAATGATGTAGATTTTAACATTTATTCACAGGGAACGCAACCGTGTCTTGTCGATTATAACTTTAACACTTAAATTATTTTGTTACAGCGTATGGAACAAACAGAGAATGAAGTGCGCACGTTACAAGAATCGTGTCGCGCTTTAGTGGAGCTGAGCATTCCGGATCTGAAGATTGAGGAAGAGACGTAAGTTTGATTATCAAAAATTCACAATCCAAACAGGGACGGTCCAAAACAAAGCACTAAAGACAAAATTGAATATAACTATTGGCCAAAGCGAAACTGGTTAAAATTAAAATGCAATTAGTCGGGCAAATCTACCACTTTTATCCACCGCCAAAGAAATCACCCGACAAATCTATTTTACCTTATTTCAATCCGTATACAGAATTTTAAATGTATTTATTTTCCAGCAGGGACAAAAGTATCGCCGCCGTAGCTGGCAACAAAACGGGTGCAGGAGACCCTGACTACAGTCCCCGCGGGGGCTGGGTGTGGCGAGTTCTCCGCTCCTCGCTGCCCATTCAACTGTGCCTTGTTGCATTACTACTAGCCGCCTGGCTGGTAGAACGCCCACGGTGCTGCGATGCCCTCAACTCACTGGCCCAAACACTCACTCCTCAACTGCGCTACGTACGAGGACCACCCCCAGTCTGAACACTCTACAGTAACGTGTTCAAATACACACGAGATGATTACTAGCTAGTATTAGCTAAACCTACGGGTTTCAGTATTCAGCACTCTTTTGTGCTACCCTTTGCCAATTGAAGTATTCAAACGGCCCGGAACTACGACGTTTATTGACGGTAGATAAATTACGGATTATCGGACGGTAGAGCAAGGGTTGCGTGGAGCAATCATTTTTATTATTTTACTAACATTTTGATGACTAGACAAGATGATTAGGGATGAGTAGAGGTTTTGATTGACGTTGTTACTAACATAGAAACGTACGTACCAATGGAGAAAATAAAAAAAAAAAACGCCGTACCGATGTAGGAGTAACCAATTTATGATTACATTAGTAACAAGATTTTACAAGAAAACTACTTAGATGAGACCAAGCTATTGGAATGACTAACCTTTATAAGGCAGGATGAAGTTAATTATAGATCCATTCGCATTATTAGACATCTTTAATTGCTCACAGCAAAAAAAAAAGTTCAAATAGAAAAAAAAAGTGTTCCAAAAAAATAATAATCATCTGTATCAGATGAAGTTCAAAATAGTTAGTCTATATTTTAGTATTAATGTACTAACATTGACAAACGTTTCTTAAGTTTGTACGTAGAGTAGAAGCATGCCTATTTTAGTACAATTATTTGATAGGTTACTTAAAATAGGTGAGAATGCGCTGTGTGACAGATATTCTACAGTATACCTTATGTTTTAGAAAAACAACTACATTTGCAGTGCCTTTTTCATGATGTTTGATGACGAAACTGTAGCCATGAGTTTTCGTGCGTTATTCTGGTTTATATCTGAGTGATATTATGATATACCTTGTGTATATTTCTATAATATCTTATAATCAAAGCGTACTATGCCAAATAGTATTGCTACAGAGCAACAGCACTAAAGCTTTCAATGGCTACTGCAAAAATAAAACTTACTTTACGTCAGTACATGAAGTCATGAAAAAGTCGCCGAAAATGTATTTAGGCAACGATTTATTTCTTCTCCCCTGGAATAGAACTATCAATTCTCATTTTATGAGTTACAGTTGTGGCCTTACCTGATGAAAATATTCTAAAGACTGATAAACTAGTGCTTCAATTTAATAAACATTTGATTCAATACATATCCATAATTCTTAGTACCTTTTTGTGTCATTTATGAAAATAATCAATATATTAAGCTAAATATATGTTTACCGTACACGCGGCTAATGTATAAAGTCACGGTACAATCAAACTGTCATCGTAATTAAACTAGTTAAATGCAGATGTCGCTAGTTGTGCCTGCACTCTCATCAACTTTGCCGTTAGTACATACATGACGGCTGTTAAATGTTACAACGAGTAAAAATTACATTTTTCATGTAAAATTCTAATAAAAATATCACGCAAAGGTGCGGTATGGTAAAAAAATTATACAGCTTTTTTGCAGGCCATGATAATAATTTTAATGACGATTATAAATTAAAACAAATGCAACAATTTCTTAATTTTCATTCTCAAAAAATATATATAATTGATTTCCTCTTATAACCTATCCAAATAATATAATAATTGAATACCATTGAATAAAATATTATGTGCCTGATTAAATAAAAAAATAAAAAATTATTCATTGTTATTGATTTTCTGTTTATTAATATTTAGTTTTAAATATGTGTAACTATTTATTGTATTGTCAATTATTTGTTGAATTATTTTTAATTAAGTATCTAATGTCAATTACGTTTTCCCCTTTTAGCCATGAATTTTCTAGGACATTTTAATATTAGAATTTAATTTTTAATGTACTTTTATATTTATGTGCGTATACATACATACTTCTTTCTATTTGTACATTACATTTCTTTCGGAATCTAGGAAGACTGTCTTCAGTGAAAATCATAGACAAAGAGGTCAAAATCAACCAACATCAAAAAATTACGTTCTTTTTGGTAATTTCTTAACTAAAAGGTGGTCAAATGCGGGCCATTTATTTTAAATGATGGCAACACTGGCAATTTGACGTCACAACCACTTGAAGCAACTCTCAGTAACAGGCCAATGGGTTAATTGTACACTATTGCTACTTGCTGAGTTGCTCTAGACTCTAGATTGCTCATTCAGTTGTTCCATGCGTTCGACGTTCATCGTCATGCAATAAATTGCCCGGGTACATCAGCACCTTTTTATTATTTCCCCCAATACCAATATAAACAGATTATTTATAGGTGTGTAATAGAATATTATTGCAACTGTCTCTCTAATAGGTAGATGATAGATTGAATTACTTTGCTCAAGATGTACCTTCTGAAAGATTTCTAAAAACTTTAAATAGTTGATCTGAAAACTAAACTTTATTTTGTTTATATAAAAAAACAACCTTGATTGGAGAAGTTATTTCATTATTAGGATTATAATTCCACATGTTTGTTGTGGCTTATTGAATATAATAAAATATTTGCTTTCAATGTGTGAGCAAAGTCCATATAGGACGAATGTAAAATGCCTTAGTATGACTGTCTTGTGTGGCGCATTCTTATAACGAATGTATATTTAGTATGTAATTAAGTACACTCTCCCTGTGGTTTGCTTTTAAAAGAGCTTTTATACGTTTTTTTTCTACCAAAGTAGTAGGATTTCGAAATTTTATTGAATTGTAATTAAAAAAACCACAGCGAAAGTACTTCTAACATTCTATTATTTTCCTAATAAGGCAGTCGATGCCCCTAGTAGTGTCATATTTCTTTTAATTTTTATATTTTAGTGTTTAACTAGATAATTGGAAGAAAATAGACATGCTATGGAAATGCATTTAATTTTTTCTTTCTTCGAAAGGACACGAGAGCGTATAATTAATCGGTTGCATTAAGGTATGTTGGTTTTTGGAATGGAAATAAAAATTTGAATTTTATAATAGTTTTCTTTTTCTTCCTCTATCCCGCTAAAATCGCACTGTGTGCCGAATATGACTTTTCTACAAACTGGCTGATATTATAATTAAGTACTTAGGTCATTAAATTTATTTATAAGATATATTATTGCAGAACATCGTTATAAGATAAAGATAAAGATTGTTTCTAATCTAATCATATCAATCTTTATTTTAGATCAGTAGGTACAGTCACGAGCAAAAGTATGTATTCACTCGGCTTTATTCAAAAGCGATTTACTCCTTTATTTTTTAATGAAATTTTATGTTGTTACGAACATAGCATTTTCGAACCCATAGGTTTATGTAATGTGTCGTATTTCAACGTTGCATTCGTTATTTCACGAAAAAATCGCAACTGAAAGTTGCAAAGTGTTGACATATTGGTGATCGTGACTGTACTCATATTATTAAAACTGAGGTTGAAGTCTTGGGCCATTCAATTTAATTTAAATTAATTGGCAACATTTATCTCTAAATTACTGTCATTCAAAACATTTTAAAAAATCCACAGCTTCGTTTGGTTCCAAATGTATATTAAAAAAAATATATATATATTTCGTCACAAAAGTTAATCATCATGAAGTTAATCATTAACACAAATGACAAACATAACGGATCTTTCGACCCGTTGCTTTGCAGGACGCACACAAAGGTACAAGATCTATAGCAAGAATACCCACCATTTATCATAATGGTATATTTAAGCAAGAATACGTTAGGGTGTATCCAGACCTGGCGAATGCGCCGCTCGCGAGCCGCTTGCGAACTGCGCGCGTGTTGCTCGCGTGCGGTTACAGCCTACGTTTGGTGCGCCGCAAGTGCAACTCCGGCAAGGCTCGAGTGGGGCTGTGGGGCGCGCGTGCAGTGCGCGCGCATCTCGTGCGGCACATAGCTGTTTTCGCGTTTGAACTAGGAGCCTCAGACCCTCAGTTGTGAATTTGCTTCTGAAGATGTCGGACCATACGACTGCCGACTGCTGCAGCATCGACTATTTTATTACTGACAAAAACTAAAAGGAAAAACAGAAGACGTTGGTGGCAGGTTCCGTTTTTTAAAATAAGACAGAATAGCAAGTGAAGCACCTCCCTCGCTATTCTGTGGACCGCGGGCCATAGACTATACACTATATTTAGCCGCGGGCGTCACGCGTGCACCTCCTGTTCCGTTCGAATACGGCGCGTAGATTGCGCGCGAGCGGCGCGCGGACGGCGCAGGGGTTGCGTACGAACATGAAATGCACGCCGCAGTTTGCAAGCGGCTAACGAGCGGCGCATTCGCCAGTTCTGGACACACATAAGTCGCGGTCGTTACCACTGGGCCTCCACTGCTCTCATGCTACGCGAGCTGGCATTCATGAAACATATGATTTTCAAACACATCGTACAAAATCGACTTTCAGATTTCTCCCACCAATATAATCGATTAAACAAGGATTTTTTTTCTGGTAACACTTCGCAGCCATATCCGGATAGTGAAGTAGATACTAATGCGTAAGATATAAAACTATCGACGATAAAAACTGGAATGATCATAATGATAAGATTGATTGTTGAGTTTTATCATGATATAAGTTGATTATTAATTTATTGTGAAAAATTACATGAAATATTGATTATTTTCGTAATAAGTAACACCCTGAAATGTTGTGTGACTTACTTACAGAGGTATAATTTAATATAGGTTATAACCTATGTTTTCTTCTATTATGGAGGAAAACATAACGATAGACCGCCATTTATTCAGCATAAATTAAACGCACTATGTCAATAAGCTGTCAATCTTAAAATTAGTGTTGTTAAACCATTTAAAATAGTAGAACAATTATATAATATTATCAGCCTATTACTGTCCCAATGTGTCCCAATGCAGAGCAGAGGCCTCTTCACATACAGAGAAGGCACGAGCTTGATCACCACGCTTACTCAAGACGAGTTGGCAATATCTATGTCTTTAATTCCCCACGATTTTTTTTTTACCGATATCAGTAAAGCGCTTATTACACTATCCAATTTTAAGGAATGAACTAGGAAATCGGCAGATATTACATCTGCCGATTTCCTAGTTAGAACAGATTGGATCCAATTTAGTGTAAATTGGAGGTCCAACCGCACTACTTCCTAAATTGTGTACGATCGTTCTTCACGAATGCATGATTTGTCTGACCGATTTAGAATCCAATTTAGTGTAGTGTAATCACTAGCTTCCGATTTCCTAGTTAGCATTCCTTAAATTGGATAGTGTAATAAGCGCTTAATGTGCAAGACAAAGTCAGAAAGTAACAGACAATTTAATATAAAAATTAATCACCAAGGTATCGACTCTACAAAATTTATGGTTCAAGTATCGATAAACCTCGACTCGATTCGATCGATGGCCATCTCTATTTCTAAATGTAAATCTCTATGATCTCTATCAATACGGCAATACAAAGAGTAAAGTAATATAGAGGGAAGGCAATACCATTTCCGTCTTCAACAAAATTGGTGCACGTGTCTGAAGTGTAGCTGAATTTAAATCTGAACGAAATAGTACTTATACGGACATAAAATATTGTGAAGATTAAAAACAAAAAACTGAATTCTAGAAGTTGATGTGTTTTGTAAACCAATAAATCAGGTAAATATTCTATTTGAATCAAAATAAAATTTGCCCGGGTCAAGCCGCCATATTGTTTCGTTTCAAGACGCGGGTGAAGCTTGAGCTCGTGGTTATTTTTTAAAAGTAAGAATATTCGTGTGGAATTTAGCAAATATCAGCTGAAACAGAAGTACTTACGGCTAGTATGCACGTCAGTCATATTAAGTCTGTAGTTTATTTCTTAAACGGTCGATGTTTTGATACTGCGTCGATTGTGTTTGCATGATAACGTAAAAGTCCACGTAAAAATCGATAAAATGACTACAAACTGTTTCGAGTGCAATGTGCAGTGTTACTTTATGTGCAAATGATTGATTATGCATTTTGAATTCATGAATCCTCAAATAAATCCAATCTGTTGAGTCCACGCGGGGGCGAAGAAATGTGCCGCCACGCTTCGACGCATTTGCCAAATTTTCGCGTTCCAAATTCAGTTTTAGCCTCTCAGTAGCATAGAAGCTGCAATCATTCTTCATTGTACTACTTCAAATTTTTTGTAAAGTTGTTTATTTACTTCAATATCAGAGAACATGGTGGGCTCACGTGTGTACGTTGGCGGGCTACCTTTCGGCGTCAGGGACAGAGATCTGGAGAAGTTCTTCAAAGGTTTCGGCCGAATAAGAGACATCCTCATCAAGAATGGTTACGGATTTGTGGTAAGTTTGAGCAAAAAGTGTTTTAGTAACAAAAAAACAGTTCCTTGCAAAAGATAACCCCAAAGTTAATTTTCTTTCTAAAATTATATAATTTTAGAAAGGGCTGTCTATTGTCCTATTTAAAATATGTCTATATAAAATAGGTATGCTTTCTGACTATGATAATACTGAAATATGTGAATAATTTGGTTTGTGAATTTTTCTAATGTTAGTAAACATTGATAATAGTTTTCATAACTTTGAAATAATGCCAACACTGATATCATCACACATGTGCGCAAGTATTGCTAAAAATTCTCATCTTTTGCATACAGGAATTTGAAGATTATCGAGATGCAGATGACGCAGTATATGAATTAAATGGGAAAGAACTACTCGGGGAGAGGTAAGACCTTCCTTATAGCCTAGTTTCTTGCTATTAATGTTGTATTATTTTACTATTCTTATACCCCTTCATTCATAAACGTTGCTTAAAGTTAAGTAGTGATTAGCGACTGTTTACCCATACATTTTTGACGTTTAAACGTTACTTAACTTTAGTCATTGTTTATGAATAAACCCCATTATATATAAAAGTATGTGTATTTTCTTCAATTTTATCATACTACCAAATATCCCATAAAGTATACTTTAGTAAGATTTGAAAGTAAAGCAGTTGTGTAGAATATTATTTATTTTCAATTTTAATAACTAATTTTCTTTATCAGCCGGCTCCACATACCGCTGTGAATGCATAGAGAACTGACATCTTTGAACTTGAATGTACGCAAGAGATTGTATGAAATAGAATGCATTCATATACATTTTATAATTTTCCTCTACTAACTGGCAAAGTGAAGCTATAATGTTTTTTTAATCATTAATTTGGGTAATGAGTTGACTAATGAAAGCTGATGTATTTGTCGGACTGCAATATACTCCATTATAATGTCTGCTTACCATTTGGTATGTTATGCATTTAGATTAAGCCAGAATTTATACCTTACTCTAAATTACAAGTGCATATTTTACTAGGTGAGACTGGGAATGTTGCCAAACAAAATTCAGATGTGAAATTGGTTAATTTCTATTTTTTCAGGTCAAACTGTTACTGTTTTAATCTAAATTTAACTCTAAATTGTATTTTTAATATTGTGTTACTAATTTCAATGTTGCAAAACCTTGAAATTAAATTGATCCAACATGGGTTCGAATCCCTATCAGTTATACTTGTGTGCATTGGCTACCAATTGGTAAGCTGTAATGTGGGAGATGGAGTGCACGGTATGAGTGCGAGGTTGGGGTGGGCAGTGCTAACAGTAGACCGTGGGTGTGCCGCAGGGTGGTGGTGGAGCCGGCCAGGGGCATCGACCGCAGCGCCGACCGTTACCGCCGCGACCGCCACTACGAGCGCGACCGCGGCCGGTCGCGATACGAGTAAGTGTCGCTATGTTGTAGGGTGTCGGTGGAGAGGGCTCGCGGCATGCCGCGCGGCTCCGACCGCTGGCGCTGCCGGGATCTGCCGCCGCCGCCGCCCAGACGCCCGCCGCCGAGACGTGAACCGTCTGTATTGCGCACACGGGCATGATATGCAACAACACACATGGGCGTAGCCAGGCTTCTCTTGACCAAAAACACCTCCGCACAACCTATCGTTCCTATATTGGACGTAGGACCGAAAGAGGTAATGCCCGTTATCGACACGCCGGGAAAGCAGGTTGGCGGCTGAAGAACCATTCGACCCTTCTGAAACTAATCCTAGCTGCGCCCATGAAACATTTCCCCTCTCGCATACTTTCGTCCTCTTGTGGACTCCACTCCATATACCAAGGGATTGTTTTGTGCTTGGGCAGATATTTAAACTGATGATCCCAACTTTGCTGTTATCTCAGTCAATAATGAACCTTATTTCTAGAGAACCCAATTTCTGAAATTTCGTCTTGCTAACATATTTCTGCATGCTCTAGACTTTTCACTTAGTCCACTCTGATGATCTTTTTGCTTGAAAGCCCATTCCCACATAACATTTTATTAGAGTTTGTACTCACCTTTTTACAACTACTTTTTCATAGTGTTAGTTTTTCAACAATCATATTTGTTTTATTACCATACTTGTTTTGTTTTTGCATAACGGCCCAGTGTTATTTGATTAAATATTTTGTACATTATTTTTGTTGTGGACGTGTTTTTGTTAAGCTTATTATTCCAGTCTTCATTAAATTAGGCACATCACACTGTCAGTTTAAACACAACAAGTAGCTCTTTTCGCTGAATATTAGTAAAACTATCTAGAATTAGATGCTGTACAAACTTCTCTAGAAGTAGGCAAAAAGTCCCACTGTAAATGACGTCACCAGGCCTAATATTTATGGACTCGTTCGTCTGCCTTTCCCTGTTAATATTTTTTCATAAATCTCCATATTGTGGTCTCAATTGGTTTCATTTTCACAAGTCCTATGTTGTCAAAGACCCTATTTCTCTTCAAGTAATCATAAAATGTTAATCATTCTTTAAAGAGAAGATGGTGATGGTAAGTACAAAACATGGTCAAAAATACCAATATTTTTAGTGCTTTATACACCATTTTAGAGTCACAATTAGATTTAGTGTATTATAATATAATTTTGTATTGTTTTTATCATTGCAGCCAGTTGTAAGTACAACATAGATTGTAGTCTAATCAATCGCTTTGTTCAAGTCATTTACAATAGTTAGTAGATAAGAATATCTTTCTGTAACATATGGCATTTTACTAAATTAATCTGATTTGTTAAAAGCCAATGAAAAATATGCCACATCATTACATAATATAGAATCCATGAAAAGGCTCCCTTAGTAATATATGGTTCTCCAACTCTGACGCCTTTGCTCTGAAATTATGGCATAAAATAAAAATTATATTCCACAAATTTTTCACAAAAATCAGCAAAATTTCTTTAATTGTTTTGAACATAAAATTTATGTTCGGTTTTTTATTTACAGCAGTGACTACAGTTATAGATACGGACCGCCGACGCGCACCGAGTATCGCCTAGTCGTCGAAAATCTATCTAGCCGCATTAGCTGGCAGGTAAGAAATCGAGGCTGGACGCCATTGGGCCCATCATCATTCCATCACCTATCACCCAGGGTCCTGGACATCTTCACTCTTACTTGAGGGCTGGGCGGCCTCATCACCTGGACGGTACCTATAGTCGTGAGCGTGAGGATGACAGAGCAATAGACACCAACCAACACAGGACGGATCCAACAAGCAGACAATTTGGACAAGGCGCTTATCGAAGTCGCAGAGGGATGATGCAAACTGGAGGACAACTGAAAATAGAAGCTTTGAGATGACACTTTAACGAGACAAGTAAAGATAACAACCATATAGAAACCTGCCTGGACAGATGTAGCGATGTGTGAAACCCAAACCGGACAAGGATACGGACACGTGCAGACTTATCGTCGGACCACCTTCACGGCCTCGAGAGCTCCACACCACCCTATTTGCTTTACTAATAAAAACATGAACAATACAAAATAATTTGTCGAATAGTAACCATCATAACTTTAACTTAGTTTAACACTACATACAACTTAAATTGTCAAACTTAGCACTGTGCATAACATTCATTATTCTAAAAACAGTATTTTTTTATACAAGTGTTGTACCAAACTTACTTACGAGCTTTATAGATATTTTTAAAAACAACAGAAGGTGGCGTATCGTGGCCAGAGTCCTCGATGTAGCGCTGTGTGCGATGTGGTCTGAGGCGATGTTAGGATCGGTCTCGGCGCTGGTGATGCGATGACGCCCCCTCCCCGCCCGCCCCTCCAGCCGGACGCCCGGTCGCCCCCGACAAGGTAAAGTCGATAGGGGGGCACAGACAACAGGAGCCGTTTCTCGTTATGTGCAATCTCCCATTTTAAATTCATTATTTCATTGTTAACTTTAAGTTTTTAACATCCTCCGTTCGCAATAGTGAAGTAGATACTCTTAGATTTTCGCTTCACTATCGTGAACTTGTATTCAAATCATTTCGTCGTACGTCAAGTTTATTTTCTATTATGGCTTGATCAGCTTTTCGTATACGATAATTCGCACGGTATCGTTGTTTACGTGAAAGATTCAACTGGTGGTGGGAATCAAGGATGGAGCAGCTGATGCCTGAAAGTTGGTAACGTTCGATGTGGTGTCCTTAGACGACTTGAGAGACGTTGGAACAAGACAAGATGACAAAATCCTGATGACCAGTTGTAGACGAGGACGTGACGATGAATCACTTGGCTGCGTCAAAAGATTTACCTGGCCGGGCGCTGAGAGCGGGAATCGAGGCACCTGAATGATGGCTGAAATCCACAGTTTTGAGAGGGACAGACAGGGTCGAGACCGATTGCACAATTTGAAGGATGAACATCGTAATATACAAAGTGTCAAAGAGAGAGGAAAGCCATGTACCAGCATGGACAAAGAAGCGAGACGGATTGTCGCAGAGAGCAAACTTTCGGACTTAGAGATCAAAGAGACTGGACAAACTAGAAAAATCGATGAAGTCGCAGCATTATCAAAAATTGGCGGAAACAACCATAGACAACAAATATCACGTATCGTAAACAATGGTAACCGATGAGAAACGTATACGAAAACGCTGTGAAAAGCATATTTATCGTTTCATCTTTTTATTTTGTTAGGATACTTCAGATAATTACCTCAAATATGTATACCCAATAACACATTCGATAAGATAGGTCCCAATCATAAGCTTTTGCACTAGTCATGATGAGATCGTTTATTTACCATCTTTCGGGGCTGAAAACCTTGATGATAAGACTTTATTCTGATGATGACTTTTGCACGAGTTGTTGAAAGGGGAATTTAGGTGCTTTATTAATAGGCTTTATTGGTTTACAGGACTTGAAAGATTATATGCGTCAAGCTGGTGAAGTCACCTATGCTGACGCACATAAGCAACACAGAAATGAAGGGTAAGTTGAAACTTTATGCAAAATATAATATGCCAGTCATTCTTTTTTAGAATAAAATGGAAAGTATTGTCTGTGGAATACAATTTGCAATGCATAAGTAATTATTTAATCAGGTGAAAACATAACCAATTTATTGACACAACTGGACAAACAAAAGTAGAACAACTTGTTCATTGTAATTATTATTGGCTTGACTTTGAAAATGTGACCCACATTAAAAACGAAAAGAAATATGAAGTTTTTGTACCCAAAAACAGGAACTGCTTTTAGTATGTTTTTTTATGATGATACTATACTATTTACCATCTTTCGGGGCTGATAGCTCTTGATGATAAAAATCTAACTGAGGATTCCTTCACTCCTAACACTTACCAACAATCCAAGACACGATTAAAACCTCCTTTATCCTCCCTTACAGTGTGGTGGAATTCGCTACACACTCTGACATGCGCGCTGCCATCGAGAAGCTTGATGGAACAGAGTTGAACGGCCGTCGAATCCGTCTGATTGAAGCTAGACGTGGTTCCCGTCGCCGCTCACGCTCCTCTTCGAGTCGCAGCCGATCTCGCTCCAGGGATCACAGACGCAGTCGATCCAGGTAAACCATTGACAATGATTTTCATCCTTGGTAACTAGTAGGGTTTCTGAAATAGAACACCATAAATATCACATTTGCTGGAGAATGTAATAACAGTAGAAAGTAAATTATTGTGCCAACATATAATTCAATTCTGAACTACTAATTGGGAAGATTTGAAAATTGACAAAAAAAAATCCGCTATTTTTCAAATTTTACTTATAGCAGGATAGTTTAGAAAGTGCTGTTTTGCAAATTTTGTAATCTATCTTACAGATATTCTATTAATATTTTAATGATGATACTATATTATTTACCATCTTTCGGGGCTGAAAGCTCTTGCTGATAAAATTCTAACTGAGGAACTATCAAACACTACCCCTTCGAACAACAACAACAAACATCAATAACACCATTATAAAATTATTCTTCAGATCTCGCTCCCGTCGTTCGTCGCGCAGCCGTTCCAAGTCTCGCTCTAAGTCCAGGCCGAAGAGCAAGAGCCCAGTCGTCAAGTCCCACTCAAGATCGCGTTCCAAGTGAGTCTCTAAGCTAATTCTTCATTTGTGACCCTGCTATGTAAATAATTTGAAATTTCATCTTCATTTTTAGCTTAGTAAATAGTGGTCCATTTTTGTACAAACTCATTTTTGCTATTTTAGAAGATTAGCTGTACATTTTAGCGTTTACATTTAGAGGCATCATCATTTTTATACTGTAACTATTTCTGTTCAATTAAAAGTAAACTAAAAAAACTACCAGTACTTACTACTGTTTTTCAAATATTTTACATAGCATAGTCCCTGAACAAAGTAACATAATTTATAGAAAATTCTATGGCCTTAAGTCTTACTAGATTTCTAGATAGCCCCAATTAAAATAAATTCAATAGGGATGGAGGGGGGGGGGGTTCATTCCAATAGGTCAGACATAATCACGAGTTTGGATCATACTATTTAGCTACTCTATCTAGAAAACTATAATGCACTGATAATTGTATTGTGGGATAAATATATTAATAAATTCTCAATTTCTAAGTAGTCTGGTAATTTCCACAACTGACTGCCCCCTTTGAATCTCAAAATTTAAGCTTGCATGCATACCTTTCTTTCTAAAATGCAAATAAATGCTCCCGCAATAAATACAAACAACAATTCTGAATAATATATTTTGCATGAATATGTATAGTACCCGACCGCAAATGTGGCACATCGTAATTTAGAAATAGTTCAGGTTTTTAGAGCGTCGTCTTTAAGGCTCCATTTGCACTGCCGCAGACCGCAATGGAAGCGAATTTTTGCAACGAGTTATAGCATAATGAACATTATGTCAATGGTGTAACGCACGCACTAGATTGGGGCCTGAAAACAGGTCGTACGTCTTCCGGAACATTCTCGCGCATTCCCAGGAAATTCCGCAGCAGCACGTATCTAATTTGTACGTTACACCATTAACATAAGGTTCATTATGCTTTGTAACATTTCGTTACAAAAACTCGCTTCCCTTTGTTCTGTGACAATTTAAAGTGAGCGTGATAGCCTGCTTCTAAAGCTCGATGTCTCATATTAACGCCCCTGGTACTGAAAACAAATTAACCTAGTTATTCATTTGGCTAGGTGTGTAATTACTTGCGCTGAGCAAAATTTACTACTGTAAGTACTTAGCAACTAGTACTCTTCTTATTGTAGAAGTATAACTAACAGAGTTATACTTTTTTTTTATCATAAACGTGATGCAACATACTGATTTGTACTTGCGTCGCGTTAATGTATTATGTAATTTCAGTCAGTTTTTTTAAATAATAATAAATTGTTGTATGCCAAAATCTTACCACAAAGAGCAAGCTACCTTTTGTCCGCGACTTCGATCTGTTGCTCCGTTGCTGCACGAAAGATGGGGCAAACTAAAAAAACATTTAAGCAATTATAATATTACTAGTAGTAAAGTCACTTGTGATAGCGTTTTGGCAGATACAATATTCTGAAACCGACAATTTAGTAGTGGACGTAAACTAAACTCGCTATTACTACCATTTTTGGCGTTCGAAATCGGCGTCGATTAGGGATCGCAGTCGTTCGAAGTCGCGGTCTCGCTCGGCGTCCCGTAGATCCGAACGTCGCTCGGCCTCGCGTAGATCAGAGCGCCGCTCGGAACGCCGCTCGGGCTCACCGCGCAAGTCTGCTGAGAGGAATGGAGACAAGTCTGCCTCCAGGTCTAAATCACGATCGCCGAAAGCTGTATCCAAGTAAGTCCCACTGTGTGCTCTCAATCGTTTAGTCTGACGATTGTGCGAATTCTGTGAGGTTATTTTTCTGTGTCGAATTGTCGATGTCCTCTATGGAAATCACGATTATTTCGTAAATATTACATTAAAAAAAAACATCATGTCGTAGCTTCCAAAATTCAGTCGTCGTGATTTGCATTGGGGCATGCTGATTTGCGTAGGTAACGCTGTGCTGGTTAGTTTAATAATTTTGCCTTCACAATGTTTAATAACTGATATCTGTTCGAAATATAATCTCGCACAAAATAAAAAAGCATTATTGTCAGATTCAGTTCACAAACTAAACCCATTGGCATCACTATTAACAAAATTCATCTTGTTATTAATATTGATTGCACATTACAAATACATTATTAACTCGATCCATGTTTTCCCGCATCACGAAGAGAAGCCGTTCCAAGGTGAGCGATTGATGTTTACTAACACTCAATTTAGCTATTGGTATTAATCATTTTATGTTGCATTTTTCCGATCGCCACAGGTTTGGTAACCATTCATTGTTATTTATTATTTAAATATTCATGCTGTAACTAACAAGTTATCAAAAAATCATCTTCATTTCGTATCTTTGATATATAGGTATTAAAAATTCCACTAAAATCATTCAATGTAAATAATATGACTTACTAGCTTTATTTATACTAATTAAATAATTATTCTGTCATTTATTGCACAACACCAAATTTTCGAATTTAACACGTTGACTGCCAGACATCAGACACAATATCTATTGTTAGCGATCACCGGTGTCCGCGGTGGCAGTCAATCCCTTAAAAATAATTGGTTGTCTCCGTGCTTGCAACAATAATAAAAAAACACTCCCAATTGTTATTTACTGCCAGAATAAAATTGTAACAAAAATCTTAAATCAACAGGGAAAGGTCTCGATCTCGCAGCAAGGAAGCGTCACCGAAGCGTGAGGAAGAACGTCGTCCGACTAAATCTCGTTCTCGCTCCCGCTCGCGCTCTCGGTCTGGTTCCCGCGACCGCTCCGTTTCGCGCGACCGCTCCGTCTCCCGGTCTCGCTCCGCGTCGCCCCGACAGAACGGCGATGCGCAGGACCGCGCGAGTACAGACCGAGATCGCTCGCCGCGTAGTGGCGACTAGGGTAACTAGTTTAGTTTTAAGCTACATAGGTTTACTTGTTTATAGTTTAAAAGAGTTCGTGACCTCAATGATAATGACTATTTCTTTGTATCTTTTCGCCACTAGGATCAATATTCAATGCAAGCTAGATTTCACTACCGGTAACTCTTTATCTAGAATCGTTTTTTTTTTTTGTAAATCCGATGTGCATTGTCTTATGTCCATAACTAATAGAAAATTAATGTATACCACTTTAATTGAAGTTTAAAACTAGTAATATTCAGAAAAGTACAATTTTTGACTCTTGATTTAAGCTTCTAGCTCACGCTTTGTTGAAGTCACGATGGTGTAATATAAGATTTTTATTAATGCGCACCGTGTTGATATGTTTTGGTCTCACACGTGTGATAGATAGATGTCATTGTCTATAGGGTTAACTAGGATCGCTTTATGGGCTAGTGGGCAAATAGATACTTATTAATATGTAAGTAGAAAATTTACCGAAAAAGTGACTGCAAATTGAATTTAATTTATTATGATTAATTGTGTTAAAAACGATGTATAATTTTTATTTCATAGAAGACTCAGTCACTCGATGCATTTTTTTATTAAAAGTTGAGTGTTCTAAGTATTTGCCCATAATTTAAGTGAAAGAAACAACATTCTACGAAATTGCTAACTACCTATATTTAGGTATAAAAGATGTAACAACATAAGATTTAATTCATACATCTCTAAGACAATTCTACTTGGTAGGCTAATTATGTATTTTGTAAATAGTATATTTGTTACTAATAACCAAATAATAAATAAGGCTGTACCGTATTTTGTATTTTATTATATTGAAGACCCATTTCTAGAAACACAGAACACCACTTTAAGGGCGAATTTCACCAATGAAACTACGCGATCAAATCTAAACCGAGATTAAGCTGTCAGTGTATCCCACAATAATGATGTGTTCGTTTTAATTGGTGAAATTCGCCCTAAGAAACACAAGAAGAAAAAATACCTGCTGCTGATGATAGTCCAGTGCACGAGAAATGGATTGTGCTATGCGTCCAGGCATCCTGTATAATTAGCGTCTGAATTTCGCACCGGAACGATGACAGGCGGTGCTATAGGTATAAAACGATCAAAATTTAACGGTGTATTTTATATTGTGGATTTTTGAGACGGGGCAGAAAGGGGTAGGTAGCTACATGAAAACGCTCTTAGGAGGCTGTCGTAACACTGAATTCAAAATATTGAAAAAATAAATGCTATCTAAAACTTTTTGATGTAAAGATTAAAAACCATGACGAAATTTTCGCAGCCGCCATCTTGGATTTTCATTTTGACCTCGCTATTGGCTTCAACACCCTCGAAAACTTTGAAAACGACACCCATAAAAAAAAAGTTAAAATTTCGCCCTCACTAGCAGTGTTTAGGTAATACGGTCGAGGTTTGCTTGTTAGGAATTTTGAAGGAAACGACGTGTGGTTTGTACTAAATACGAGTAGACGTTCCCGACTGGTTAAGAGGTCATTTCTGAGGCGATGCAGAGCTTGTATTCGTGCCGGATGGAAACAATTTGAGCATCTCATTTAGTTTTAGGGGGATATTAAAGTGTTACGATAATTAATTGATTTATTTTGATTAAGTTTTGCATGAGGTCCCTTCGCAAAAAATACGAAGTAGCACTTTCATTAGCAAGAAAAGTGGCAAGTGTTGTACCATTTGGAAATCTAGACTAAATGGGCCATCTTTTGAAATAACTTGCCAAGGGTAGTGTGGTACATTTCTGTCCCAACATGGAGTATCAAAGCTAACTGACAACACCTTGGCCTCTCGCCCGGGACCAGGTTATCGTTGAGTTTTGGGACACCCTGTATATATAGCTATAAGTTACAGTTTTTTGACCGAACAATCGGCTTTAGCACCCTTAAAAGCCATGAAAACGACACCCATAACGAAAAAATGGCATGGAACATGCCCCGCCCATTGGAAATGGATGCCTGGGAGGGACTAACCACACTTATTCATTCCATACAAAAACAAGCTTTACGGAAGCGTACGCATTCCATACAAAATCGTTGTTTTTTTTTCTATGGACAAAAGCTGAATAAGTGTGGTTAGGCTGGATTTAGTGCCCGACAGACGGTCATCGTCGAGACGTGCGCGCTGAAGCGTCGTGATCGAGCTTTTGTGTTTTGCTGAAGGTAAACTCACAAGAGATATTGCGTCCGCGCGTACGGTCGGTCGCTCGGACAGCGTATACCGCATTATGCTGACATGGCGCATCAGTCGACCGACTTATGCCCGACCGATACCCGATAAAGCCTCCAGCCAGAGGCGAATAACTTATAGACTAAGCGAACCGACTGCACGCTAAGGGCACCCCCTGTGCGGTACAGACAGACCTCGGCTTACGGCGCCGCTGAGGGGACGACAGCAAAATGGGACAAACTGGATCATATTAGAATGATTATTTATAGGGGAATTTAAAGCTACAGACCTAGCTAGGGCGCGGGCTGGCACTTCGTATGCATCGCGAGGTCGGAATGATGGCTTTTTGTGTTTGTGCACTGTACTAGTGACCCTATACTGCTCTCTTTTTTTTTTTTTTTAATTTGGGTCGGCGAGATTACTGTAGCTGTTCATAAGTTATTATATAGCTACGTTCGACCGAAGTCACTCAACTCGGCACTAAATCCAGCATAAGGGCCCGATCACATGTACCACAACCACACCACATAGCAGCAACAAAATGTGACAATGATTATGGTGTGAATAGTGCCTTGGGGTAACCACAAAATTTAGATGTGGTTGCTGGTTGCGTTGTCGCCAGTAGTTACGATTTGGTTACGATGTGGCTAGTGTTTGCAGACAGACAGATCAACTTCGGCTGTGACGGTGTCGTCGGGTCGACGCAACATTGTGTTTGCGATGTGAACCGCATCATCGGCGGCGTACCCTATGTAGCAGGCGTGTCGCTTATCGATTCTATTTAGGATGCTCAAGGAAGGATCCAGGGTGGGGGTCACAACTTTTTTGCATTATTAGTCGACCACGAAACTCATATTTAAGTATGATTGGTCGAAAGTACTCGAAAAAAACCTAACCTATACCTTCGAGGCGAGGTGTTTAAATTTTAGAGCTCGCGTCGCTCGCTCTTGTCAACATTTTCTCAAAAGATTAATTTTGTCATAACCGAGAATTCCGAGACGGTTACAATCGTATCAAATTGTTGAAAGAGCAAATTTACAACTTCACAGCTTTCTCTGGCAGCGCAACGTGTGGCTGGGCCCAATCAGGAAATGGCCGGGTGAGAGACGGGCAAATCTTCAGGGTGTATGAAATTGGAGTAAGTGGTTTTGGATTCAATAAGACTTTCTAATTCAATCAATCTCGTATTCAGCTCCTCCTAACAAAAACGTCAATTTCCCAGTGTTGTGTTGAATTTGTTGTGTTGTGTTTGGTTGATTTGACACCTGCCTCCCAGAGCCTAATGAATTGCAATTGGCTTAAAACATGCTGATAACTGATCGTCTACGAAAGAAGTCGCATTATCTTTGATTATCTGATTAAACATTTTGCGGCTTTCCACGCTGCGCTATAAAACGTCACGATGCCAATATGTAACCATGGCAATTTGCCTTAAAACTTTATTTTCTGTAAGCCTTAGGCAGGCCAAACCCCCTCGAAATGAGAAAATCCAGAATATCAATCTAGAGATCGTTGTGACGCGCAGGGTGAGTTCTTCCAAAGGGCGAACAAAGCGGCCGCACCAGGCGTCATAGAAGAGACTCAGTAGAAAAAAAAATTAGAAAGATTCTACTTATATTTTAGATGTTGTACTTCGCGTAACGAGGGCGCCTGGCGTCCCACCCTTTTTGACGTCTGTAAGTGCATTGCGTATTGTATTTATTAATTGGTATAAACAGCAACAGCTCGTCTAGCTCTGATCTATTCTGTCGGGAAAACAGTGCCAGACGAGAGAAGTGTGCCCCCAAAGGCTCCCCGCGAAACACAATTTCCTTTAATTTTTGACCACAGAGGTGCCTTTTTCCGCCTCTGGTTTGGCGCATTGGCGCCCTGCGGGGTAATTGCGTAACAAACCATCAGTAGCAATGGCTTTAATTTTGACAGTTCAACAACATTCATTGCGTTATTTACGTTGAGCAGACAAATTTTTCGAATATGGATTAGCAATATCGTTCAAAATGATTCAGATTGTGATTAATAGTGTGTTACGCAATTAGGGTGCTTGTTAGATTAGCGCATAATCGATCTATAGGTACAATTTACCTAACAGAAGCTGGGACGAATTCGTGCCCTTGGCTCTTGCAAATTAAGACAATCTAGAAAAAAAAACTTATTTGCATAAGTCAAAAGAAAATACATGCGAGACAACCGCTTACAGTTTTGAGCTTGCTTAACTTACTCCTACAGTCAACCTAGACTTTATTTCTTAGCCTTTGTAAAAAAAATTATAAATTGCCTAGCTCGTTCTTGCATCTTAAGCGCAGGGCACACCGCCAGCTGGCGGGCGGGCGATCGAGCCGAGCGAGGCATCGTTTCACCTTTTTTCATACTTGGGTTCACACCGCGAACTACAGAGATAAGCTACCGAAGTATGAAAAAATGTTCGCCTGCCTAGCACGCCCGCCCGCTAGCTGGCGGTGTGGCCTGCGCTTTACCTTCTTTGTACAAGCTATAGCTGAACCGAGTCCGTGAACAGCATAATGGTGAAGATGCTCCTTGAGACTAGTCCTACCGGAACCCATACATTTCAACCAACCAATAAAAATCCTTGTCAAGCCAGCATGATATCCGAAAAAAAACAAGTTTTCATACATTGGAGAAAAAAAAACGGGTGTCCGGGAAAAGAACTCAATTTCACCCAAATGTCCAGAGTTTTGAAGCGTTGGTCCGGCATCGACAATTTAGTTAGATGATTGCAGCCTCAAGTAGGCCACCCGTCTCCACAGACGTGTGGCCTCCAGGTTAAGGTCAAACTACCACTAACATTTTGACCTTAACCTGGAATAGGCTAGCGTAGTACGGAGTTTTATAGAACAAGAAGCCTGCTAAAAGGTACTGGTTATGTTACCACAGACGTGTGGTGGGCTGTGCCTACTACCGAACAACAGACTATATGGTGTCGTGCGGTCTGTTGGCGCCAGACTTGGGAAGTCCGTCGCCCAATAGATAGGCTCTGGGGGTCTACTCCGAAGTGCAAAGTGCGAATGTTCGGATCGGACCGACACATGGCCGAACCGAATATTATTGAAAAATCCGAAAAAAGTTCGGATCGGCTCAGTTGGGTCGAGACCATAGTCAATATTCGAAAGAGTGTAGGAGTATAGGATCGGGACCGACCGAACCAAATAGTAACTTCGTAGCAGGAAACAGTCGGCCGATATTACTTCGGAGTAGACCCCCAGGATGCCAGAGCGCCGTGGAAGTGCGACCGTGCGTTAATGGCTGCAGAGGGTGACGGGGCGGGTCTCATCAGTCACCCTCTGAGCCCATCTCGGCATCTATTGCCTCACCGGGTGCCAATAACTAGTCGGAGTCGGAGGCTAACCCTGTTTAGTAAATAGCCCTAAACAATATTTGTGTAATTTTGTGTCAATGCCTCATGGGTTGTGCTTTATTTTATGTGAATTGATCTAGATAGGAACAGCAGGAGGTCTCGGGTTCGATTCCCGTATCGGGCAGTCAGGCTCGCCCTATTACATGGGACTGAAACATAACTGGCGAAATGTGGAAGGTAGGTAGGTAAATTTCTGCCTAACTCTTCGGGCAATGTAGGTGCGATGTTATGTTTATCATCTGAATTCAATGTGCATTCTGCTGAACGTATAGGGTTGATATTAAAAATAAAATGTCCGTTTTAATATTTTGTAAACAATTGTTTATTATTAACATTTTATTTCTCGTTTGCATCCACTGCAATAATTACACTTCGTCACAAACACTCGCTGGCAAATTTATCACCGCATTAGCAATACAATATGACTTTTAATCTGTTAGGATCTATTTATGGAATTATCGGTTACAGCTCCTTCACATGAAGATTACTTTCATTTTTCTTTTGAAACATTAAACCTATGTGAATATACCAAAAGGTAACAATATTATACTAAGATAGAGAATAGATAATTGTACTTTGTCCGTAAGGACGAAATGCAGAACAATTAAGACAATCACTGGTTTCACATGCAAAATAAACAATAATAAGAAAATAGCGAAATTAAACATAGGATTTATAGATTTATACTTAGCTAAGAAATGGAATGATTTGAAATTTTATCTTTCAGTATACTCACACACACAGGCAAAAATACATTCATGATTTAATAAAAATGTGTCCAAAATATCAATAAGTCAATTTTCATCAGTCAGTTGTAAACTTACGCTCAAAAAATAATTAAACAATGATTTTGTTAATAAAAATTAAAGAAATTCACAATAATTATAATTATACGGTTGTAATAAATAAATTATAAAATACTGTCATTTTATTGTTCGGAATGGCAATCACAATTTTGACATATCATTACGAAATTCTCAAAAAGAAAAATGAAAGGTTCACTGTGATCAATTAAGTACAAAAATTATGATTCTATTTTTAGTACATTTGGATGTTCATTATTTCCTCATAATTTAAACTTATTTGTCATCTTAAAAAATTAAATACAAGAGAATTATTATTGATCATCAGTCTATTCATATTTTTACAATTTTGTCGATTTAACCTTTTTAATCTACGTTCGAGTACAACAGGCAACATAAGAGATGACAGTACCTATCACTTACCGCATAATATCTACACGGACTTTATAAAAATGTAATTTAACATAAATTATTTCATAAAGATGATTCGTGGTCGACGCTCCACACAATGTGTTGACAGATTGTGTGGCGAGTCAAGTTGCGAATCGATTAACACAACATATCTCGAGAACTGTACCTATTAAAATAAATAAGTTAAAACAAGCAGAGTTATCGTGTCCTATGTTGCCTGGTGACTTTATATTGTCTCAATACTCTTATAAGTAATGGAGAATATACTTACAACACTAAAACTTATGTTTTTATACACAATGACTTAGGTTTCGACAATTTGTTTCTATAAGTACTGAAGTTAATTTTAACCTATGGACTAATTACGTGCGTGAATATTTGTGTGGCGCGAGCGCGACTTGTACGACCTGCATGCGCATGCGCATACAGGTTGTAGAAATGGCGTTCACAGTCTCAGGAACGTTAAATTATCGTGCTAACTGATCTACATCCCGAGTACGGAAGTTAGGAGAAAGAGAGAAAAAATCTACGTCGATTTTCAAGAAAACCTGAACAAGATTCTTCGTGGGTAGCAATTCACTATTATAATCATAGGAACAAATGACAACAATTAGTCAATCACAAAATATAAATCAATGTAAAACTGATGAACGCATCATTCGCGTTTATTATTATTTTTTTATAAATTAGTCTAATCTTATTTTACGCACGGTTTGGCTTCTATACTGGTGCGAGTCTAAAGGGATAGTGTTAGTGGTGTGTTCATGAGGCGCCACTGCACTCGCACACTCGCCTCTCAAATGTCCAGTAACTGGCATAGATGGATCTTTTTTTTTTCTTAGCGTAAGGAGTTGGGTCAAGCGTGAGTTGTGCAGTGTCGCGTCATGATGCTGCGTCGCGCAACGGACCGAGCTACGGGACGCAGCACACGTTACCTATACTTGAGGCTAGAACATTTTGTAAACAATGTAAACTAGTACCTAAAAGGAGGTCAAATACCATAGAGGTTTACACTAACTGGTAGTTAGAAAAAAGTTTATACAAAAAAATAGTTTAGGAGAAATTTAGAATTTTTGATTGTTCGTTTACATTCCTGACAAAGTGTCCTTCGCCGCAAGTGAATAGAGATCGCGACGTGGACGAGTCCACCGGCCCCTCGGCGCGCGCGGTCCTCGCGGCTACTGCACGCTTGGCGGCGCCACTGTCGCCACGACGCTCACCGATCAGGGGCGGAAAAAACGCGATCCGTCCCGCCAATACTATTTACAGGGGCGTGTACAGATCGCTCTCTTAAATAAATACTTCGGAACGCTTATAACTAGCCGTTTATACAGGGTCACTTTACACTTTACGCTATATTTACACGCGGCGCACAGCCTGTTTCGCACGAGCGTCCGTTGTGAATAAATAAGTTAGTGTTGTCCATTGACGCTTTAGTATCACTACACTTGTGTCGCGTACGTGGGCGGCAAGCAATGGTCGTCTAACACGTACACCCCTCCGCCTTCTAGCGCTCGCTTTACTAGCGATGTATCGCTGTAACAATAGAAAATGTCATGTTAGATTATATTGTTGAAGGGAAGATGAAGGGGTTATGTATGAGGTGTCACAACCGATGGTTGTTTTGAACAAGGTATTGTATGAGAATTATCTCTGACCACCATAAGTGGTGACAAGATCAAAACTTCTGGTTACCGTACTCGAGTGAAATAGTCATCAATACTGACCTATTAGCGCAGTAGGCGGAGTCCGCGGAGAGCCGCGAGAGCCGCGGGTCTAGCGCCGCGAGCAGGCGCGCGCTCTCCGTGTTGAGCGTCTTGCGCTTGCACTCCTCGGCCGCCGCGTTGTGCGCGTTCTGGCACTCGGCCACGGGCGCCTCGCACTTGCCCCACGTGTTGCGGATCACGTGGCCGCCCGCGTTGGCCGCGTTCTGCGCGCGCGCCTCCGCGTCGGCCGCGTGCTGCGCGCGCGAGCGTCGCCGCCGCACGCACACGATGCCCAGCACGGCCGCCAGCGCCACCAGCGGGACCACGGCCGTCACGCTCGCGATCCACGCCACCTGCTGCCCCGACAGTGACTCCTCTGACATCTCGTCGCCCACTCTTCTTAGGTGACCCCCCGGTTGCTTCGATACTAGTTCAGCCAAAGACACGGTACACGATTTTCCCCCCCAGCCTGGTAAACACGAGCAGTGATACCCGTCCACCCGATCTCGACACGACCCTCCGTTCCGGCACGGTGCGGACGAACACTCGTCGATGTCGATGCTGCAGTCTTTGCCGGCGAACCCGGGCCGGCACCGGCACTCGTAGTCGTTGTCGAGGATCAAACATTCGCCGCCGTTCGCGCAGGGTTTTGCAAGGCATAGGTCTACTCGGGTCTCGCATCTCGGGCCCACGAAGCCGGGCGCGCACTGGCAGCGCTGTCCGTTGACGAGGTCGACGCAGGTGCCGCCGTGTTCGCACATGATGCCAGCGCAGTCGTCAATGTCGATTTCGCATCGGTTTCCTCTGAAGCCAGGTCTGCAGGTGCATTTGAAGCCGTCGCCGGCTCGCATGCAGGTGGCGGCGTTGCGGCACGGACTGGCGGCGCAGGGGTCGGCCTCGAGTGCGCAGTCCGGGCCGGCGTAGCCCACGGGACACACGCACACGTAGCCGGCCCCGCGCGGCTCGCACACGCCGCCGTGCCGGCACGGTTGGTCGCGGCACGTGAGGCGGCGCGTCTCGCAGCGCGCGCCCTCGTAGCCCTGCGGACAGGCGCACGCCAGCTCGCCGCCCTCGTCCGGGACGCAGGCACCGCCGTTCAGGCACGGCCGCACGGCGCACGAGTGCAGCGACTTCTCGCAGTCCGGCCCGGTGTACTCGGGTGGGCACATGCACGTGTAGCTGCCCTGGCCAGTGTTGTGGCACGTGCCGCCGTTGCGACACGGCCGGTGGTTGGTGCAGTAGTTGAGGTCCTGGTTGCAGAACAGGCCACCCCAGCCCTCCTCGCAGATGCAGTCCCAGGGCCGCGAGCACGTGCCGTGCACGCAGCCCGGGTGCCGCTCGCACTGGTCGCACAGCTCGCCCACCCAGCCCGAATGACAACTGGAATTAAACGACAACATTCGTTAGTACACAATAGGACGTGATAACAAGCGACAAAAGCATGTCTTTCTTCTGTAAGGGAACAATGAGGAGGATGAATGATGTAGACACGGAGGGAGGTAACGTGAAGCGTTTAGCACAAAGGTGTGAAGTGGATACTCACATGCATTCGTCGGGCTTGAGGCAGTGGCCGTGCTCCGCGTCGCAGCCGGGCAAGCACCGCGCTGTAACAAAAAGAATACATTCGTTAGCGTCACAAAGACAAAGCGCGCACAATGGAGCGAGCAGCGCACTAATGGATTTCTTTAATTGTGGAGGAAGCAGGAGCGTTTAATCATCGGGATGATATTCGATGCCGGCGCGGTATCTCGCATTAACGCTGGAATCTTGTGCAGTTTGCAGTAAAGGACACGCGAGTGCAACAAAGAGAGAGGTTCGAGCGTCCCGGCCGGGGGCGAGGTCGCGCGCACACACTATTTATCTTCACTCACACCAACTCGTTACTACAACGAAATCCTCTCTGAACTTTACAACCCGCATTAAATTAAAATTTTCACTTTAATTTCGCATGGAAGCGCACTTTACTCTTGAGGGTCGTGTCTTCTGGGATTTCTAATTATATTTAGGGCTTGTTATACCAGAAAGTTCTACAATGTTGCGTGTGTCTGTATGTGCGCATCGTTAACTTTGTATTTATGTATCGAACTTTACCCTGTTTCCACCTCGCTAGGAGTATTTCAAGCATTTCGTTTATTAGAAGCATTCGAAGTTCATTGCGGCGCAGACATGTTACAAAGTTGTTTTGTAAAAAGCTAAGCGGTAATGTATGGTCGATGTTAAGAAAAATAGTTTTGAAATAAGAAGTGCGGTGCGAGTCGTATCGGTCGGGTGCGCATGGGCAAGTTATCGGAGCGAATACAAAGGGGGGCAGATAGCGCGGGGAGCCTAACCGTCGCTCGACCGTTACTATTCCCCTAACTCGCTAGAAAAATACTAGACGCCATCTTGATCATAACTTTAATTCCCTATCCAAATGCAAATGTAAACTGGCTTATTCCGGTTCTAAATTGGACGAGGAAGCAATTTCAGCGAAGCTCCGACTATATCGCGGAGTCGGGGAGCTATTTTGTGAGCTTAAGAGACGCCGGGAGCTGCATAAAAGAGATTAGCCTTCCCGCCGCACTCCCTAGATTCTATTATAGGTTTAAACACAGCCGAGCGAGCATAAATCCCCCAAACTTGCTCGGAGTGCGCGCAAATCGGCTTTAGCCTCACTCCGGCGAATTGGTTAGTTCACTCACGCGGCAACTCATATTATCACAGCAACTGTTTTTTTTTACTGTTGAGAAAATTGAAAATATAATCCGCTTTCACGTCCGTTTTACACTTTCGCGAATAAAATAAAATGTTTTAAAACAATCGCTTCTCATGACCTCCGGTGGGCCATTACAATGAATTATTAATAAAACTTTATGAGGAACGTAAGAGATGAAGAAAAAGTAAGTGAGGCGCCGCTCGCTCCGCCGCGCCAGGCGAGCCAGATCAAAGAGCTCGAGTGCCGTGTATGTGCACCGTGCTGCCACTCCACTACTACTCGAACTTATCTTGACCCTCGAACTGAGGTAAAACGGTAGTAAAAATTACACTCCAAAACCAATTTAGGTCGTAAGTGGGCACGAAGCCGCCGCGGGGAGGATGTTATGGCGCTCCTGCAGACCTATTAATTATTATCAATGGACATGAACTGTATCGATTTGTAATGAAAGGCTAGCGTGCGCCGCACTGCGACCAAGGTCTCAGCCGAAGACCCGGCCTTCGCCGAGGACAGGTAGCACTACAAAAACGACGTCCCCGAGACTTCCAACACGTGTTCAGCAAATATTTAACTGGTCCCTACATCTGCTCTATCCCAAACGGAAATTAGGTGCGCGTGGGATTCGCGATACAACACAGAAGGTAATATTCGTGAGAACTTTACTCTCGTTAACAATTAGGCGAAATTAAGCGGCCATAAAGGTTTCTCTCGCGATGTTTACCCTATCATTAAGCAGGAGAGCTGGACGGAGGATAATGCCGCCGGGACATGCAAATAAGTTTTCGGGATTGTTAAGCTTTCCCAGAAGGCGAGATACCGTTCGGCAGATGTGAGCCAGGTTTCGTGACACGGTCAAGTACAGAGTTTATTTCGATTGGTGTTCAGTTCTCGTTTAAAGGTGTTTTTGACCCGGTTCGTGGCATCTGTGTAGCGGCCCGCGAGCGGCTGTGTGCGTGCGCGAACCTACTGCGTTGTTTTCATTACATTATGGCCGCTTCTCTCGCTTTTACATTTTCGTAATCGCCGATACAAACTCCGCTGATAGGGTTGCCGAGGCTTTTATTGCAATGCATTTGTGTAACGTACGACCGTTTACGTTCGCGATGTTGTTCCTTTCACACGTTCGATTTAAAAAATATTTTATTCATTTTTTGTTGGTACGTCTTTGGGATGTTTTGGATATCGATCGTGTTGTGAAGTCGTTTGTTTACTTTTTCCAGAAAATTGTGATTTCGTGGTTATAGGAGTCGCGTGGAGGCTGTGTCGGGCGGGCACAGCCCTGGCGGGGGAGCGGGACGGCGCGCTACAGAGAGCGGAGCCTGCCGTCTCTGTCTGGCGCGTTTTTTGCGGCGCCGGAGTGTGGGAACGCGGCGGCAGGTGGGGCTGCCGAGATTGCGACGCGACATCCGCCCGCCGCCCGGCCACAATGCATCTCGCCGAGACGCACAGCTTTGTTTCACAATACGAGATACAATACGCGATGTGCTTAACATACGCCAGGACGTCGTAATGACGTGATCTTAGTATTTTATTAGAAATGCACAAGATCGATAGGTAAAAGCGAATGGACATTGATGATGGAGACTCGAGTGAGCGGTGCGTCCGCTGCTTTTGTTTACAAACGCATCATGCGCTGTGGAACGCAAACATCGGCGCGGACGGTCACACGCTAGCAATAAACTATGACGGACACTACACTATATTAATATTGTCGTCTCTCTACCTACAACTGTATTCAAATGATATTTGGAAAAAATAAGTTATGATATCATTTTAATCAATTAGAAAATTATAGCGTCGTTAAGCGGCAGGCTGGTTTGACATTTACTGCCCAAGTATAGCAATTATATTGATGTAAACGTAGATAAACTTCATCTCAGTAATGAATCTTTTGATGTTTAGAATTTAAGATCAGAGTATAATGAGATAATATGAATTGTTAGTTTTTATCAATGTGAATTAGATTTATAAAAAAACAATGAATTCTAAGCTTTTGAGAGAGGTTCTTGACATCCCAATGAATGGGTAGTTACATTTGATTTAACGAGTCTATTGTAATAATGTCAGGAACTTATAAAAAATCAAATCAAAACGTTAATTAGCGGCGCGGTAACGAAATTTAATGTGCAATTACCAAGAAAATTAATTAAAACTCAGCGTCAGGAAAATATCTCAACAATTACACACATAAAAATATGTAATGAATTGTCTACTTACGTAGAAATTTTCAACATTAAATATGTTAATATTCAGCTGTAATTACATATGAAACTATACTTTAAATCATTTTATAGCGTCGAGACTTGGTACAAAAAAATAAGTGATTAAAATTATGAGTCGTTTGCTTGGAGGTCGGCCGATGGCACGGGAAGTAGAAATAACCTTATAAATAATGTGAATACACTAATTGTGATATGGGACTAATTAAAAATACGATTTACGACTTCGGAGCTATGAAATAATTAGTGCCATTACTATTCGCATCGCGCCATTAGAAATAAAAAAATAAAAACTTTACAAGGAGGTCACTTACAGCTGTCAAATCTGACATTAGAAAAGACTAACATGTCCCGCCTTATTGAGAATTTAATCGTTTTTCGTCTATATTTATTTGAAAGCGTTAATTGCTAAACAAATATAACTAATTTAACGACTTTTGGTCGTGTTATTTCGAAATAAAGGATGTTAGTGTACATTAATAAATATGTTTTTTTTTTATGACAACTAAATTGCATTCAGTGTGCACCGCATTAAAAATATTGATGCAGAAGTTCAGATTCTCCACATAAATAATGATATTCCCAACAGATGCGGTTCGCATTTTTATACCAACTTGGCGAAGTCTTGTACAATTTTTATTACAAAACAGGGTGTGTCACAAATTCATGTTACATCATTAGAATGTTTCTATGGCGGGCACAATTATAATGTTTATGAGAGGATGTCAGGCTAAAAATTGTCGTCGCTTTAATGAGGAAGAGTGAATTGTGGGTCGCTCTATATAATAAACTGGGATATCGGAAATTTAGGACACCATGTATGACGGCGTACTCAATTTTATCTTTAATTCACAAAAATCAAGGCCTCTTATTTATTTTGGCGAGGTGATTCAGCCTGATTCGCGGGAAATTCAGGTTGGAACAGAATTAGGCCTACCTACTAATCCATTTCGTTTTCGACTATTTTTATCGTTGTATCTACTACAGTGTATTTTTAGTTTATTGTTCGGTAACTTGTTTTTATGTTACCTACTTGGTGTGTTTATATAGGAAAGTAGCGCGGGAGTCTGTCAGGTAAAGTTCGCTTCGCACACAAAAGACACACACACTTTAAATTCTTCTCTTTGTCAAAGAACACAATTAAAATTCGACTTCAGATTTTTTTCTATAGGACGTTATGGTCAGCAGAATCCTGTAGATGCTCTTATAACAACATACTACGATCTCCAAACCCACCATAATTACGCCCATATTTCTCCTCCAAGAGCTCCAAAAAAGAGGTAAAAAAAATTAGATGTTTTAAAAACTTACGTTTCGAGCAATAGTCTCCGGTCCAGCCAGCTTTGCACACGATCTCTCCAGCAGGCGAACAGGTGTAATGCCCAAAGGCATCATCCCTCGGCCTGCAGAGAACTTCGCAGCCAGCTCCATAGTAATGGGCTGCACAGGTCACCCTGTACGAGAGTCTTAAGTGAGCGGATCCAGGTCCACCCCACCGCTGTTCTTCTTCAATCCAAGGGCCTCCCACATCGGCAACACTCTGCTTCGTCATGCGCGCGATAAGGGTATCTGGGAAGACGAAAATAAATGGTTAAATAATGGAAAAATATATATTTATGGCGTTTCTACATTTTTACGATCAAAAGTCATGAAAATCATCGCCAGTTTAATGCTAACATTGAACTTTAACGTAAGTTACCACTTTAAATGCACCTAACACGATCTAACATGGCTAACGACTGCCATAATGACGTCACATCACACAGAGTAGCAAAAAACCAGCAGTTGCACAAGCTCGTTAATACCATGGCATCAGGTGGGCCTGCCTATTATACCTCTTTATGAATAATTGAAACAAACGAGCGCGCTTCACTTTGCGAGGAATTACCTCCTTGACAGTTTAGTCTATGGTTAAAAAACATACAGCTGCGGAATATTGGACACTGTTTTTCGGGACTCGTACGTCGCAAGCGCACGCGCAGGTGCAAAAGAAACGTGTTTCCAAAATGCGAATTCGCCACATCTGCCCCAAAAAATTAACGGGACATTCTTAATTAATAAAAAATTTAAATACGGGAAAAGACGACAAATATTTGTTTATCGCCGTGGGAAAGGGTTTCAGAAGTAAATTGACCTGTTAACGTGGATCGTTTGAAGCCCGCATTCGACCGTGAGATCTCATTGTTCCCAAGCGTGATTCACTGTTTTGATTCGTCGCCGGCGCCGGTGCGATTGATTAATAGTTTTAACTACATTCTTTATGTTACATATTACTTGTAAACCACACGTAAGTACAACGTTTAAGTTAGAAAAAAGTAGCTGGACGGGTTCCAGAGAGCCAGGCTAACATTACATAAGTGACGCGCAAAAAGTGGTCTGTGAAAACTACCCGCTGCATTGATTTGAAAAACTGCCACTCCATTCATCAAACCGCGTAAGTGCTGACTACACTGTAGGGCTGCCATTGCCGCTGACATAACAAAAACAAAACAATATACTCCGCAAATACAGAATCCAGAAACTAATTTGATTTGGTAGCTCCAAAAAGGTGGGAAAAAATAAAAAAAACGTTCAAACACAAACCCCGAAACAATTTGGGACTATCAAATTAAAGTTCTATACAAGGAATAAACACAAGTCATCGTGGTGAGAAAACATTTTTTTGTCGATGACCCGTCCTAGTTTGGACTGTTAGCGCGGCAGCCCTACCCAAGAAATCTCAGCGACGACCAGTTTCTACCTTTATTTATTTCTCGTCGTGTATGCCCACTTTTTACTCTTGTTGCTTCGATGGGTACATTCCTAAGCCGGTAATCCCGACAGCAGATAAAATTAAACCAGACGCGAAATAAAATTAAAAGGTATATAAAAACGTTCGATCTCGACTAATTTCGTGGCGTATGGCGTAGAAATGTTCCTTTTGTTTTGTGTGTCGGTGCTAAGAGCGACGGTAATGAGAACGAGATTGCTGGTATCTGAGATCTACGATGAGGAATGGATTTAGAGTCTCGTTTAGAGTGTTCGAGTGCACGGAGTATTAATATAGGAAAACAGGTCACAGGTCACTGACACATCCTTGTGTGCAGTCCTTGGTTTGAACAACGCGGATGCTGCACGTAAACGCTGCGGCATGTGAATTGTTTTTAGGAAATATTGAATGCAGCAGAACGGAATGAAGCGCTCCAAATAACATCTAAGAGAGTGTTGACATTGGAACACATCCCGATATAATTTCGCCACTACGACTCACCGACCTACAACTAATAAATAAAATAAAACCCGCATAATATCCAGTACTTACTGCTGTATAAACAATTCGAAAATAAACTTTTCCAACAAACTCTCAACTAGCAAAATGACATTGGACGTTGTCACGACATTTGGCGAATATGGCGCAAAGAATACAAATTCAATTTTCATATTAAATATCATGGAAACGATTATTGCGTCGACATTGCTGGTATAAAGCATAGCGCACACGATTTACCGGTCTCGTGTAGGCTTACAAAGATCGTATCGGTACTAGAGATGGGACTATACCCGGTAAAAACCCAGACTTTGGGTAAATACCCATTTATACCCATTTTTACCTTCCCTTTTTTCATTAATACCGGGTAAAAATTAAAATCAGTTTAATTTAAACTAATTATTGTATTTTTGAATAGATACTTTGACATACAGAATTTTATAATTTATTTTATTTGAGACCGTCGTTAGCGCAACATATGCGGACATTGTTTTCTCATTAGAACAAGAGAAGAGTAACTATATCACTGTAACTGTCCAATGCGGGGTGACGTGGAGGGGAGGGTGCATATCGTCAACCGGCCAGAGCTCCGCCATTTTGTTGTGCACGCGCCGCTTCTGTTTTCGTATGTCTAACGTCCGAGTTATACTTTTACGATTTATATTCAGTTTTTATTAATGGAAATGTGACGTGAATAAGTGTCAAGTTTTGTTCATATAATACTATAACAGAAGGTAAGCTAATTTTAATTCATAGTACAATATTATATTGCAGATATATAAAATATAGAACCCACACTGGTGCCGATTCCCTTGTTCACAAACAAGACTAAATTTAAGTTCAGTGCATCTTTTTCTTTGTATTTCATTAATAAAAGGACAGAAGATCAATATTATTTATTTTTTATTTTATTTATTTATTTCAACAAACATTCACGAAATATTGTAAGTACCTATATCACTTTACTTTAAATCATATAGGTAATAATTTTTGGATTTATAAGTCTAGATAAACTTGGCCCACGTGGTATTTTCTAACGTTAATTTTTATTTGCATTTAAATTTTCGTCAAGAAATACTGTGTCAAAATGAATATTTAATAGGTACTTAATATTTACTAAACATAATGTTAAACGTGTGTTGTTCTATTACTTCATTAAATTCACAATTTTTTGTTTAGATAATGGGAAAAGGCCGAAAGAAACGAGATGAAATTTGGAAACATTATCGTGTGGGTCCTGATAAATCAGTAACTTGCAAATATTGTGATCATAAATATAAAATAGCAAACGTCAACAAAATGGGAGGTCATTTAGTAAAATGTGATAAGTGTCCAGCTGTTGTTAAAAATGAGCTCAAGAATCAAACTGACGTAAATATCACCAATACTACTAACGCTCCAGTTATAGCAACGACATCCTCGCACCCACCGCAATATATTTTTTCGCTGGATTCAGAAAATAGTAATCAAAGTCTGAATCAGCCATCGTCGTCATCACAAAGGCAATCAACGGCAGAGGAGGACATCGAAAGGCTGACACTAAAATTAGCAAAAGCAATATTCATTTCTGGATCACCTTTGAGCCTGGTGGAACATTCATTGTGGATAGACTTTTTTAAAGATCTGCAACCATTATTTCAATTACCATCACGGAAGAACTTATCAACTTCGCTTCTAGATAAAGTGTACACTGAAATTAAAAAAGAGGTCATTGAATGTTTAAAAACAACAAGTTATTTGCATTTGCAGTGTGACGGATGGACCAATGTCAATAACGAAGGAGTGATAAATTTTATTATTTCAAATCCTGAACCTTATTTTGTAAAAAGTTTATCCACAGAAGATAACAGGCATACCAGTTTGTACCTAAGCGAAGAAATTATAAAAGTAATGCGTGCTTATGGCGAATCAAAATTTGTAGCTTTGATTGGAGATAACGCCAGAAATCTTCAAAAAGCTTTCCAATTAGTAAAAAACAACATTCCACAAGTAGTGCCTCTTAATTGTGCAGCTCATACATTGAGCTTACTAACTCACGACATCATTAAATGTGAAGTTATTAAAGGATTTATTGAATTAGCTACGGATGTTATAAAAACAATAAAAAAGAGCCAGCTTTCGAACTCACTACTAAATAAAATTATAAAAGAAAAGAAAACCGGAGAGACCTTGAAATTACCAGTAAAAACACGATGGGGTAGCCACGTAGCTTCCTTAAAAAGTTTAAACAATACAAAAGCAGCCCTACTGGCCCTGGCCATTCACGAAGCCACAGTGATTCCTTCAGAGACCAAATCTACTCTTCTAGATGATAGTTTTTGGAGTATGATAGAAGATTGCATTGCTATTTTGGGACCAGTTACTGAGCCCATTTTCATACTAGAAGCAAATGAATGTAATATACATAAGGTCTTCCCCATATTCAAAGACGTGAAGTCAAAATTGGAGTTCATTTTACCCAACATAACAATCATAAGCAATGAGGACAAACAAACCATTTTTAATTCAGTGGAAAAAAGAACAAAAGACTGCATAAAACCAATACATTTAGCGGCCTACCTTTTGGACCCCAAAACACAAGGATTGATATTAAATGAAAATGAAGATCTGGAAGCAATGGAATTTATTGAAACAATGGCTCAAAATCACAATTCTGATGTAATCACAGATTTAGCTAATTACAAAGCCAGGGATGGATTTTGGAGGAAGCGCTTCATTTGGGAAAAAGTTGAAGATATAAGTCCCGTAACATGGTGGAAGGGACTTTGCTCGTCTAAAAACCTTAGCAAAATAGCAGTACGCATTTTAACTGCCCCGTGCACGTCTGCTGCAACAGAGCGATCGTTCAGCAAGCATGGCCACATACATTCAAAGAAACGAAACCGTTTGACATCCGAAAGGGCAGCTAAACTTGCTTTTGCGTCTTATAACTGGGATCTGCTCCACAAGTACAATCAAATTGTAGGATCTGAAGATACTGAATTACTTGAAGATAGGATGACTCCAGATCATGTTCAAAACATTGAACAGCCTGGAGGAAGCCAATTTAGTGAAGATGAAAGTCGGGAAGATGATCGAAACAACCTCACTACAGAAGAAAATATAGAATTTTTGGACTGTGGTAGTAATAGTAGCAGTAATGAGGACTAAAATTAATAATTATGATGTGATTAAAATTAATATTATGAGTACTAAAGTACAACTGACTGTAAATTTTTACGAATTATAATTTTTGTTTTGTGTAATATTGGGAACTAAAACTAACCTCACACAGTGCCATAAGTACCTACTAAATTAAAACAGAGGTTTAGTCAATTTTAGTATTGTTGTGTTAATTATAATTTAGTGGAGTTTGGTAATTTAATGATGATGACTAACACTAATCCTACAAAATTACTAATGTAGGTAATTGTGCTATGAAAAGGTAATAAAAAGGGTTTAGACAATGTGATTTTGATGTGTTGATATTACTAAAATTAAAGGAATTGTGAAGACTGGTTATATACGCTATACGAGTATCAAACTAATTGTGCAATTTTAAAATTTTATTTTTTATTATTTAATTTTATATCTTTTTCTTCTATTGTGGTTGCATTGTAATTATTGTATTCTGAAGCGAAAAATCAAAAGTAATCGTTACTCGTTTATTTGTTTTAGAAATGTTTTCACGTTATATATATATATATATATATGTGTTACTTATCTATATGTTCTTAAAGGTAGTGTGCGTGTGTGTTTAAAACATGTGCAATCTATTATATTTATTTTTATTCGAAACAGTTTATTTTATTTAAAAATTTATGTTGATTAAAAATTTAAAATATATTTATCTTTGTTTTATTTCAAATCAATATTTTATCTTGACTTTGACCATTGAGTCAAGGTCAAAATTAACATGGTAGATCGTAGTTTGATGACGAAGCCAATTACATTCTATAAAGACAGTATTCATTTCATGGTGAAGCCATTTAAATAATATAAAGACCGTACTCATTTTTTACCCGGTATTTTTTATTAATACCCGGTAAAAAAGGGTATTTTTTCTTTTTTACCTTTTTTACCCTTTCCTTCCAATTTTTACCTTACCATTTTTTACCCACCCGCCCATCTCTAATCGGTACAATAAATCTAGAAGATAAAACGCGTATGCTACGCCGGTTGTGTACCTAACGAAAATACAATCAGACGAAAGCTATCAATTTATTTCGATCGGGCCTTTCATTCCGATTAAATATTATGAAGTTTATTCTACTCAACACTCATCAATTTTATCGTTTCGAATTCTATACGTGGAGAGCGTGAGTAAAAATTTAATTTTAACGATAACTGCAGTGTGTTTAAGGTTTAAATGGACAAAGAAATTATGAAAGCCAAGTGTGCAGTTCGGAGGGAATTAGAAAAGTGATGTGTGGGAACTGAGCGCCGACCGCTTGCAATTTAGTTCCAATGTGCGCAAGAGAATTATGGCAACCGTGCACCCAGCCTCCGGTGCACCAGGGCTGTCCGGACAACTAGCATACCTCCACAGCAATATCTCTCCCGAGCCGAAGAATAAAAATGCCGACTCCAAGAAAACAAAAGCATAAAGCTATCCCAGCACTTCGAACAAATTGGATATTTATAATGAGCATAATTAGGTCCCCTTACCAACCCTACAACATTCGACTCGGCAAGCAATTTGTAGGAAAATTGCGTTCGTACAACGTTTTTGTCTTCTATCCGACTCGTCCGAGCCCAAAGTTCGGTTCTCCAGAAACAACGGACAAATTACAGACATCATCCTAATTCAACGGCGTAACGATATTAAATGAAGGTGTACCGGTATCGCATCTATTAATGTTATTCCAATTCACAAATAAATAACGCATTTAAAGAAGGACGAGGCACCGGTACGTGCCCGGCCGCCGCCGCCGGTGCGCCAGATAACATGTAATTACGGACCCAGAGGTCACTACAAATAAAACGAAAATATATCCGAACGGCAAACGCCAATAAACAAAAACAAAAGAAAGCGAAATAACCGATAATTTGAGCCGGCTATCGTATCGGAGGCGGACGCAACCGATTTGGGATTTCAAAACGCGATTTTGGGGAAGCGCGGGGGATGCGTGCTCACGCGACGCTTCCGCCGATATGATCGATGGATCGATAATGAGGACACCGGATATTGAGCCTGGCTCCTCGACTCGTTCATTCATTATACACATAGCCATGGCCTGACAGCGCCTAGCGCGACTGGGTCGCGAGCGATCTAATTAGTGATCGGTGGGAGGTTTCCAACGAAATCGAAACCGCGACGTCGAGCTTCGTTGACGCGAAGGTTCGACGACCGTTTTCCGCAGGTGAGGCCCACATCATTAAGCGATGTGTCGATTTCCACTCGTCTCGATTCGGACACCTGCCCCGCCGGTCGTACGGCCGCGCGCCCGTCGCTGTGGGAAACTACATCTCATCAATGGGCTTGTCTACACAAACGACGCGCCACTTTTGTTTATAAAACTGTCCACTTCTAACACTCGACGAATATTTCGATACGAGAAGTGCGGCTCGGCGACGTCGCCTCTTGCACTCGATAAATAACCCATCCACTCGAGCTTTGAGAGTCTCGAGGAGCCAAATTAAAGATTTCTCAATGTTGTTTTAAGAGATTTCGCGTAAGACACGAAGGACGTTTTAAATTCTCCATTGTTTATAGAGAAAACATGAACATTTTCGTTCCACGCCAAGGATTCGATGAATGCGAAGGATTGCGCAATGTAGTCGTTACATTTCCAGACGGCTGACGTGGTGCTTAACCTTCGTGAAAGCCAATTAACGAGGCGAGTAATCATACTCGAGACGAGAGTCCTGGGAACCGCACACGGGCCGTACCACCCGGTAGACTCCGCTAGAGTAATGAATTGACTAATAATGCACGGCCGGATAGCGAGATAAGCAGCCGTCACAACATAACTGTATCGATAATCGCATCTCGGTCGTGTAATGTCAGCCGGCGAGCGGTAGCCGGGCCCGGGGCGGCGCACCGTCCCGCGCCAGTAATTGCCTCTACGAATCTCTTATCGATAGTTTTCACACGCTCTTTTTCCAGATTTCGCCTATATCTATATGAGCTAGTAAAACGAAGTAGTGCAATAATCGTAAACAGTGCGGCCGGCACCGGCGGCAATGTAAACAAGAGCACAGGACGAGACATTAGGAGTGTGCCCACCTATTATCCGAGAGCATGTGCCGAGCATCTGTCGACAGCGCTTCCTGAGAGCCACCGCGCCTGTTACATCATAAATCGAACCTTCCGGAGCGTCTTCCTGATATTTTTTATCATGTTGAAGCCCTACGACGACGAAAGATGAAGTGTAAACTAAAAAATTCCCTGACTTCCATCGGAGGTGTATTTTTTAGCATCCAGTAAGTAAACAATGCGGCGGCCCGTTAGTGTGGACCAGGTGCGGCCCGGCCTGCCTCGGGCGCTACACAAAAGATTTCGGTGAAGGAGCCGAGCGACAACATCAGGATTGCCAGCGAGCATTGTTGTATACTTATTTGTTTAGCACAAGAATCTCTTTATTCGTCGCCGTGAGCGAGCGATTCTCAATGCGCCGTGTGTTTATCTATGATATATTGGATTCTTGGAGTCGTGTGTCGCCATTCTTCAATGTCTTGTGCATAAAAATTACTGAATGCGCCCAAGGGTTGGGAGTCGCGACAATGAATTAGTTACGTGCAAGGGCCGCTTTCTAAGCCAATGCAGCTGCTCAATTTGGGTATTAGATAAAAAACCGAATGTGATTTAATTAAGCATTAGCCCGGTGAGTCGATAGTGAGTGAACACAAACGGCGTGCGTGTAACCTGTTATTATGGTTGATTAGATTTCTGTTGGTAACTTTTCTCGGTAGTGAAGCGGCGCCGCCCATCGCTCCCGAGCCGTATTAAAAATATACCCGTCCTCTAAGCTATCCACTTCGGACGCTAATGATTTTCGGTAAACCGGCCCGTAGACACACCTCGCCGTATCTCTAAATCTCCTAAGTAAATCACCGGAGTTTTTTTGTTAGTCGGTCAGGAGTAGTAATTATATCGGTCAGAGTGCAGCGGTATGAAAATCTAATTAAGAAATGGGCGTCGCTGGTCAGTTTTCGCGTCCGCCATTTTAATAATTTTGAAAATCGAATTGGGCGCGTTCGTTTTAGATCCGGCCGGTTCAGTGGAGCTTTGTTTTTTCGTGTAGCGATGTAGCAGAGTTGTGTAGCGATGCACGCGGCGTATTATCACGATGATGTATTTACGACCCGGACGGTTACAATTCATTCTGAATCGTTTTTTCGGTCACGCCACGTCGCATGTAAGACATAAACTGTCGATTCTTTATTGGGCGTTTAGGCTTCTCGTGATATCAAACGGAACGAGCAAAACTTATCCAATCGATTATTATAAATGATAACAATCTTAAATTATATTCGAGCACATGGCAAGCTTTATTGCGAAGTTGTGGCTAGGATGGCGTGTCAAAACCGAATGTTTTCTTTCAAAAGGCTGTTTAAACAAAGTAGGTAACCAATAGGTAATAGGTAATAGGTAAAACGGGCTGGTGTCCGCAACTCCACGACAAGTAGGTAACCAATTTGCCTATATTCCGTAAGTAATTTCATCGCGCGACGTCTAGGTGCCGGTCAACGGCCATTGGAATACATTAGAACATTTCTACTAAATTTTCGTCCTACAGAAGGCTGAGTTTATTAGAATAGCGCGCGCATTGCGAAGCGAATCACGCGCATCGCCGCGTGCTTTGAACACCAATCGTCCACACCATGGGAACATTTTTGTCTTCCACGATATGATAATATGAGCATTCAAATATACATACTGTCCGTTAAATGCACGATAAACACCCAGAATTACAGTGAAACCTGAATGTGAGTGAGTCGTGACCGACGTGATTTGAATTTTACAAGTCTGACGAAGATTTTCATGACCCTTTTTATCATAATTGTATTATAAGGAGAACAGTCAACTCACCATCTGATCTTGACGTCTCGTTGGTGTCGTGCCACGCTTCCACAATGAGCGTGAAGGTACCCTGCAACATAAAACAAGCGTGTCACATTATTGCACTACAAACATGGGAACAAGATAAGCATCAAAATAATCTACAACACGTCGATAAAGGAAGTGAAACACCAATATTGTACAAGTTATTGGCCGGTCTCATGTTACGGACGGCGGGCGTTAACTTCATTCCACCTGTCTTAAAAATTAACTTTCACGTTAAACTCATTCAGTTCTTTCACACATTTGTTACCAAGTATTGTGTAACGTACAATCGTTTCACTCAGTACCCACGCCTCATCCGCCAAACATACCAAAATAATCAATGTACATCATCTCAAACCGCGACGGACCTTTAAACATGGCAACATGGGCGCGGCAGTTGAGCATTTCAAATATTTCCTTTACTTTACGACAATGTTAATAGCCGACGAGTGTAAATTAACAGCATGATAGACAGGTGAACCCGGGAGCAGATGGCAGCGAAATTGTTTCAATATCATGCTAAAAATAATACAAAGGCAATGACGCTGGCTCGCTCCGCTAACGAGTGCCTACTGGCTACACCGGCTACATCGAATGATCCCGTATCCCCGTCGTGGACGTGCACATATAAAAAATAGGAACGAGTGCGTATCTGATATCGAGCTGTTGACATTAGTCCATGTTTACATAGGGAGGCGAAACGGCAGTCGAAAATCGATTAAAAACTTGATAACGGTGCGTGTCAACAGCTATAAGGCGCCTGCGACGGAACTTATCAATGGGTTTTTTGTCAAGTTCCGTTCATGCAAAAATGTTCACGAGTCTCGGTTCATGAAATTTCTCCCACCGCGGTCGGAACCGGTCGCCGGTCATAAAACACTCGATCCCGGCGATACAGACCGGCCGACTCGCCGGCTCACAGACTAGTGTTCCCGACCTTAAGTTCTCTAATCGCTGTTTAATTACACTACGGATGTGAGTTATCGATGAACAATTTTCGATTAAACGAAAATCGGTGTTGTATTGCAGATTAATTCGCCTTCTAACAAGGAACGGACAAATAAAACGGAGTTGTGAGAATAAATAAAAGTTGAAACATGGAAGGCGAGTGGAAACGCGACCCACTTCTATGACACACACAGATCGAATTCAAAACGTCTTGAACGGTGTTCATGTATCGGTGCTACAACTTTGTAGCGGAGTATTTGTACAGTTAATTTTTAATATGATTATTTATAGATTGATATCAGTTTATTAATTCAATATGCTTTACAAAATCTACTGGAGGACAGGAAGCTGCAAATAAAATGCAACTGCTTCAAAAACTATAGGCGATGTAAGCTAAACTATAGACGACGATTAAAGACGAAGACGGACGCGGGGGAATCTCTGAAGCTGGATTATAATTACAATAAGCATGTGACGGGTCGCAGGCGCAGCTGCGCGCGCGCCGGATACGAAGGGTCACCGCTTAACTAATACCTCATTTGATCACCACCACCTACTTTAACGAGTGATTCAGTTTTTCCTGACAGATGTCGCCCGTCTTCAATTAAGCTCTATGAATGAAAACACTATTTGCATGCAAGAACAATAGCTTCTATTTGCATAGGAACTGATACCACGACTCTAACGAACAATGATTATTGTCGGCTGATGGAAATCAATACGAGAAATCTGACGTTTCACAACGCACGACGACGCGTCACAAAAAAGCGAGCGCTTTTTCCAACACTTTTTAAGCGATGAGATCTCAATTAAACTTTCGTTACGTCCACGGTTTTGACGAATTTATAATAAGTTACGTTAAATACTTAGACAATACAAGCGGACGTGTTACCGCGTCTCACTTGCATACTAAACAGCCGGGCCCGCGGACTGAACGAATTTGAGCCTTAAATGATACAAAATCACCACTACCAGCGTTTGAAAAGTCGATATATCGTAAACGTTCTATCAATATAAGGAGCGAAAGACGCTTGTCAAAATACTTTATTATGATTTGTGTTGCGTGCACCCGATCAAATATGGCATGTCGTAGTATACCCCGTATTGATTTGTTAATCGAGTATGGAGAACGCATTTCGGTCAGCTGTGGCCGGTTGTAAGTATATGCCGGTTCCCACGACAGTGACTCTCGAGCCAGCCCATAAAAAGCGGCCGACGTAAGCGTACGTGTGCAGGTAGCCTTTATAAACGTGTCGGGCTGGCGATACCGTATACTTATACAACAAGTCGTTGAGACTTGTTGCCTAGACTCTGTCGGCAATTAAAGAAACGTATTAGGCCGTGTAGAGCCCGCCTTATTTGTGAAATGCTAATTTGATCAGTCGTCACAATTCGATGCAGTTTGCGTTCCAATTCTGAAATATTGAAGTAACACTGGCTGGCTATCACCGAGGCGTTAATTATCACCGTTCCGAATTGGAACGTGTTCTTTTTACTTTTTATTATTAAAAACATAATATCGGGCTGAGATCGCAGCGTATCGGGACACATTAATTTTATCCCTCGAAAGCGATGCGTTAAATTGTATTACGGAACGGACGAATAGACTGATACCGTCATATGAATGCTGGGGAATTATTTGATAATCGTTTTATGGGGGTGCCTAAAGAGGCTACTTCCATATCGGGGCTCGTTTCGACGTTACTTCGTTATTAATTAAAGAATCCATCGAAAGGATACGTGGGAACGGAGCTAAACTTTTGTGCTTCTTATTTGTAAGCGCCATGTGTTTGGGATTTTTGAAGAACAAAAGGTATAATCAGGTGTCCAGAGAAAAGGTCCTCTGTTTCGGGCACGCCACGTGTTTGGGCCACTATTGTTCTGTTTATTGTTTAAATGAAATGAAGCTGTTTCAAAATGGCAACAGATGTTTCTCTTGTTTATTGGTTTTGGTTACAGCTTATTATTAAGCTTAAACATAAACAAAAACGTTTGCAAGAAACTACGGGTTTTTCTCATCGGCGTTCTCGGCGTAAACTGTGCTAGGTACAGGTACCGCTTCAATAAAATGGAACAAGGTCATCCCTCCATTGGTTTCGGTCAATAGTGTACAATATCGGAAGTATTTTGTATAAAACATTACAAAAAGACATTACCGTAGTTCGCTTTCGAGTATCGTTTCGTCACGTCAAATATTTGGAACACAAACACCCGGGCAAGTGGAAGAGTCGTGATTTCATATTTCACACTTTGCCAGTGTGGTAACATCGCTTTGGACAGGTTTTTTTTTCACTTATACCCCGACAAAGTTGTGGTTCGGTCAGCCTCTCAAAATCGATTGTTAGCGCGCCGCAATAAGGTTTCATATTCGATGATTGACTGAATCGATTCGAAAATCGAATGTTGCCGAGTTGATATGTAGACAGACCCGAAGACTGCCCGTACAATACGTCAAATTAAAAAAGATATGCAAATTCGAGTCTGTCCGATAAAAATATGGAACGCGTACCTAACTTGTTTTTATTATTAAAAGCGTTGAGCGCATTTATTTATTAATGCTTTTAATTAACTTTATCTCCTTCTATTTTGGCAGCGACGAATGCGGTGCGTTGACCTGGTGAATCATAATTTTAATACCGAATTAGGAGGTTTTCTTGTACAATAAAAATGTTTGCAAGTGCTGTTAGGATTGTGTAATAAATGTAATATCCACCGTGTGAACAGGAGACTTCCTGTACACATATTCTCTAACAAAAAATTCAGGTCGACAGTTTATTGGCGACATGGAGTAGGTACATAAGCATGCATTCTCTTAGAATGTTAAGCAGTTTCGAGTTAAAGTCAAGTAACTGAGCAATGTACCGAGGCTCTCTATAGCTCTGTAAAATAGCGTGGTCACCTCTGCAGAGCTATTTTAGCGGTTAGACATTCTTTCGAACTTGGCCGGTTAATCCTTGTTGGTGTACGAGCACGTCTGCGCAAGCGCATATAGACAAAAGCGAGACGTTCTCAAAGCAACTGCGACCTCGTGGCTCATGTGAACCTACCAAGTTCCAAATAAATTGTTTAACGAGAGAAAACCTTTGTTTGTGTTCAAAAATGGTATGCTTAAAAATGACGAGGAAAAAACTTGAGTAGGTATTTGGTATACTGCGTATAGATCCTTTTTTATCAAAGCAATATGATTCTAATGTTATAAGAGTTCTGGAACAGTTCCAAACAAACTAAACGCAAGATTTATGACTTTATCCTTAACGTGTGGATTCATAAACATTTTAATGTTATAACAGTCGAAATTATGTCTTAAGACATTCATATTTTTATTATAATAACGCACTGCCAGTTTTTTATCCAACCGCACACACAGGTGGCTAAATATTCCTCGTTTACAAGTTAAACAACTTACGAAGAAACAAAAAATAATCAGAAAAGATCACACGGACCATATCATCGATGCACACTGCAAAAAAGCTCACGAGATTAATTTCATTTCCTTCGCGACGCGTCAATTAACTAATCTTTTACGTCCAGGTACGACATAAAATGTTCAACCAATTAAAAGCGTTAAACATTTTCACACGCCAATCATAAATAATAACCATTAAATTGATGCTATAATAAAGTTCCAGTGTTGCCCACTAAAACCGAGAAAGTAAACAGTTAAACACTGATGTGACCACACTCGAAAAATTAACCGACTGTTTAGTACATTATGAAGGATTAATTACTCGAGTCCGCTTTACCGGGAAACATTAAAAAGTTAAAAAGCCAGTCGTAACTCAAACGAAATGTTATACTTTATATCTGTGACGATTATTTTACGAAACGCAGCTAGGAAACATTAAGACGGACGTAACTACTTTTTTTTACCGCTAACGACCGGTCCAGCCCGTATACGACACACGAAATAAGTCAGACATTAACAATTTATTGCCCTCAATTACAATCATCGCGAAAAAAGACACTCGCTGGAGGAATTCGGGACTTTGAATCGGGGCCGAAGTGAAAAAGGGTACCCTTAATTTTCACATGGCATCACCGGCATTCGGCGACGGACGGGACTGGGCCCGCCGCTGAAGAATTCCAAAAATGAAAATGTCGGCCATAAACAACAGAACGATTTGAATGAAGCATAAGAATTAAAAAATAAAGAATCAAGTTAACAAATTTTGTGAGACATCCACGCTCGGCCCCGCGGTACCGTGATCTGATAAGGCCCTGAGAAGGGTACGGCGTTGAAACCGAAACCGCACTAAAAACAAACAATCTCCTGATCGGTTCATCCGGATTTTATCCGAGAATGACGCGCACAGCCTCCTTATACAAGTTTCGACATGATCCGTGTATTGATATCATCTCATTTTTTTCCTAATCCACTTTGCATACGCCAGCAGTAAAACTAGACGACAACGATGAGTAATATTACCTTTAATAGAAAAGTTTATATTCTAAACACGGTAATCGTATGGAAATAAAGTATTACAAGTGCCAAAACTGATCGATCCGCAGCCGTGTGAACATTGACGAACTTTAGCGCGTTCTGAGAAAGCTTCACTTTGAATCTTCAATAGTGCAGAATGAACAGATGTAATCGGGGTCTAGTGTAGATTTCTGACAAATTCACAACATTCGGTCATTCTAATTTGCAAGTTTCGCTCGCGGTGGTTCCCAGCCTATGATCGGCCTTTGACACGTCCATAAATTCGTCGAAGTATGTACGTAGGTACGTAAGTACCGGCGCTCCTCCCATACTAAATAATGGCGACGATTTATTCGCGAGGTTGCGGATACGAGTGGAGCATGTGAGCCGCTCGCACTGCGACTCACAATTCCTAGAAACTGCGCGCGTGTGATGAATAAAATCAGGAACGCGAGGAATTTCATCATTGCAGATTTGAGGGCTTCTCGCCCTACCAGTACGTGAGAACTCACCGCAATAGCGGCAGTAGCCAATAAAAATGGAACGCGGCCGATCGCCTAAAACGGACGCGGATTTATTTTGGAACGCGCCGCAGACTAAGCTATTTATACATAATTTGAATTTTGATTGACATCGCTCAATTAGCTATTTAATCCGCGTACATATTCGTCGTTAAGAAAAAATACCAGCACGCAAATTACTTTTTGGCTACCACAATAAATCGGGCGCTTTGAACAATTTTATTAGTGGCTGTAAACGTTATAGAGACGCAGTTAAAATGTCAGAATTTGACCGTAAACGAGCGTCCATTTGAAAAAGGAGTGTTTTCTTAGCGCTCGCTACGAGAGGCGTTGTAATAACAAGGCCGGTTAACTTTTATTGTCTATTCATTCTGATGAGCTTATTCCTTTATCTCTCCTATGACTAATCATTATTTACTAGCTAGTTTTCGAATATTGTTGGTGCGCATTGTTATTTCAGCACTGGAAATAATTGTGACGTTCGGTAACGCGTAAGTGTGTTCAGTTTATTTAGCCGGATCAGCTAGAAAAGACGACCGGTTCATGGATAGGTTGCTGAATACCTGTGCACTGGCTGCGAACAATGCAACCCGACTAATTATCCACGCTCCGATTGTTTAAATTTGAAACTTATGAAATTGTGTTACAAGTTGTATTGTAATGGTGGCGCAGCCGCACATATCGCTCGCAGTAACGTGCGCACACTACTTTTACGTGGAATTTCTTTCGCGATGCTTTTTTGTTTAACTTTAATTGCCGCTCGTCGGAAAGGAGAGAGATAAAAGACGCTGTCGAAGAGGGAACAACATCCAATGAGGCATTCCATAGCTTCGGTAGACTTTATTAAAAGAAGCGGATGTAGGGGTAAGTATTTTAAGAGGATCCCGACGCGAGCGGATTGGAATAAAGGAAATTATTAAGAGCTCTCTCCACGATAAAAAACTCGGTAGACGGAAGTTACTCCAACTATGGGTTTATAAAGCGTCCGACGTTCATATCGCGTTACATTATGTAGTAATAAGTCGATGATGCGTGCGAAGGTTTTACGTTTTTCGAAGTGGAAACTTATATAAGCGGCGGTCGTCGGGCGAATAATAATGCGGGGCGCGTAACCGATTACGATTCTAACGTAATTACAGACGATTTGAGGCACAAGTTTGGTCGAGGTGTGAGTTTTTACACGACGCGCTGTGGATCGTTAATTACTTTCTAATGTGTACGCCGCTATCAAGCGCAAAAAGCGACTGAGTTCACACGCGACAATGGATTAAGAACGGCATTCGTCAGACGCCGCGTGCGTTACCGTACTATTGTTTTGAAATTCGAATCGAACGTGACGTCACTAAAACGTTAATTTCTGAGAATGGCACACCTGTATATTAAAAAAAAAACATAACCCTTCTTCGCTGTCGAAAAAAATAAATAGTACATGCATGAATTGTGACCATGTAAGTGCTTAACAGAAGAATTTTCATACTTTCATTTAAACGTTGTTATTTGGAGCGTGAAACTATTTTACGAAACATGCAAAATAAGTAACAATCTCTAGAATTAGTTACGCTGTTGCTTAGTCCACTTGTTCCACAATAAAGACGCGTGTTTCTTCACTTAACGACACAAATACATTAATCAGGAGCTTTTACGCCTTTTGAATAGTTCGGTAACAAATAACAATGTATTTGTTTAGTTAAATTCTACTTTTACATGAGACCTCACAGAGGGAACTTTTCGGTCTGTTGCGTTGTGAAAAGTTTGTATAAAAACATGAATATGGCCGTTGAAGTTGGTGTTTTAATTAACCTTAATTAAGTAAAATCAGTGAGTCAACTCTCACGGTAACAAATACACTGGCCTATCATTTCTGTGCTACATATGGTGGAAATGACTTCCGGAACATGAGACGCACATGGTCTGTTATTTATGTTATCAATGACCGTCAAAATATCACCATTATGAGTTATTAATTAGTTCCTCTATCGATTGGAATTGACATTTTCTCTGTATGTATATGAAATTGACTTTTTTGAATAATGTAAAAGGAAAATTTACTAAGAAAGAAGTTGTCGATGAGAAACTTGTCTTAATGGCATCTTGATTAAAATATGTAAGACATGTTTTGCCAGTGATTACGAAAGTTGAAGCAACGTTGAAGAGAGTAAAATATCCATATATTCCAGAACAAACAAAAGAAAAACAAAACTACAGCATGTTTCAATAAAAGTAATCGACTCGCTAACAAATTAACTAAACGCAAATGATCGCAAAATATTCAGCACCTATGTCCTAAAAACAATTCTAATTTATTATTTCCTTTGCTTACAGCTTACCTATAACTAGTTGCTAGCATTCCTTATCACGAAACTAAAAGAAACTCGTTATTTTTATTCAAGGTGTAACGGAATAGATAACTTAGCTAATTAAAGAATGCAGGGCCGAGGTCTCGCAGCATTAAAGGGTTAATTTTTTAGCCTTCAAATAAGTATTTTAATTTTAGATATTCGTCGCTATTTGTAACCGCTATGCATGCAAAGGTTCTATTAAAATAAATTAAATGCGCTATTTTTAAGATGGCCGCCTGATACAGGTTGATTTTTTAACTAATTCTGGAATTAATATTTTATTTAAAAGTTCGACTAAGTTTTTGCAAGATTGCAAATGGTAGGGGGTCCACACAATCCCCGCTCGTGGGAAGGTGACTAGCGAGATATTTGTGAATTATGATCAAATGACAGGGAAGAAATATTTCACACTGCATTTCCTCTACGTCTACAAACAAACGTTAATATTAGCAGCTGTTAGACAACAATAGAGATTAACTATCGAATTTATTGAACTGCGTAACAATAGATGATGGACAAATTTATTAAGATAAAACACAATGCCGTCTATGAGTAACATCACGCAACACGGATCTTGGATCCATAAAAAGTATAGTTCACGGCCAGCGCAGCGTAATGCTATGCGCGCGCGCCGGGCGCCGCGCATGCGCGGAAGTACACTTTGACATTTAGCGCTCTCTCCGCTAAGCAGGTGTAAAATGCACAATTGCATAAGCTCAACATTTTTTCGCACTAAAACGGCAGCGGATAACGGTTGTACGGAGCGCTGGTGAATGGGCCCGTTCATGCCGTGGGGTGTACACCCCTGGCATTAAGGGCAAGTATCGTTGACCTTTCCTTCTATCCGCGATGTGAGCGAGGCATTAGCCCGCTCTCGTACGTGCGAAGACTCGCTCATAATCCGGTCCTCACCTCTTTGACATCCGGACTGGCTAACGGGCCTCGAAGGGCGCATTACTGTATAAAACTTGTGATTTACAAACACAAATTGTTTGAGAGTGAAATAAATGAAACCCCGCCGCCGAGCCGAGCGACTGCATACAAATGAGATTTCTTTTCGGAGTGAGCCATCTCTTTCTCTAAACGCTGCATGATAAATCGTTTCTATGTGTCGTTAACGCGCGCGCCGGTTTACTTGTAATTTCACTGTTCGATGTTGTCAGTAATATTAATATGCTCATGACCTATTATCGTGCGGGTCAAATCTCCTTACGGGTCTAGCACCGATTTATTTCACAAGGGATCAGATAAAGTTCGGATGCAGTTGCGTTTACGATTACTTCGGCGGGGTTGTATTACAGCAGGCCCGTTAGTGACCGCGCAGCGGCTGGTTCAAGTTTCAAAATATTGTGATGCTGGCCATCGAGAATTCGATGAGTAAATTAAATGTCAAATTCGAAAATCGAGCGTCTGCAAGCGTCTCGGCGAGCCCGTTCACCTGCCGGGCCGGTCACGAAGCCAGCGTGCGGAACGTACCATATACTAACACATTACGCGGTACATATTTATTCGTGCGCGCGATATGCCTCGTAAAACAGGCGCTTCTCTGGCCGACGATGACCTCATTGCGAGAAAAAATCCAAGTCAGCTTCAACTAATAATGCTAGGGGCAGATTGTATTATTTAAATGAGACGCATCCAACTGGAACCGTATCGGTAAGCAGCGAGGCGTATGGCGCATATCCTCAAGGTACAGGATTTAAACATTTTAGCGACATATGGAATCGTGGCATATGGGTGACTTCTCAATGTCCGACCGACTGGAGTAAGATAAACTGCATATGGCGTGGAATCGACAACGTCAACGGCTGGCTTAGCCTGTCACTTTTGAAATTTGATAGATTAAACCATTCTGCGGGCCGCTTTCGCTCAATTGATCGCATGTCAACACATGCCTCGCAATAGAGAGCTCTATGTGAATTTAAACAGGAAGTTTCAATTTAGCGCCAATTCATTCGGAATGATAGCGGCAGTTACCGGACGCACATCCACTATCCGAAAAAAGTTTTAAATTTCGTCTATGCTCAGTTGGCTCTACCTGCAGTTTCGTTTAGTTACCAAATGTCACGTTTTCTCCAGATGGTCCGAGCTTGTGCAAGCGGCCGAGCTTAGGTCCGATTGTTTGCTTAAACATTACGAGACGGTACGACATTTGAAGCGGGCCGCTAAATAAAATACAAATAGCACTCGAACCTCTAGGTCCACACGCGGCCTGTGTATACCGTAGACAATTGACGCCGAGCGAAATAACCGTAACTAAGGTCCAATTAAGACGTCCGTTATCCTTGGAATCGAGATAGATCTAAGCGCGATCTGTAAATAAATAACATGTAATTACAATATCGAATCACGATCCCGGCCGGCCTCTGCGCTCTAATCGCCGGTGAAGATGAGAACATTGAGAACGCAGCCACGACGAAGGCTAACCGACTACGTCTAATAACATACGACTGCCCGTACAGAGAGCGACTTCATAATTAATTAAAAATGAACCATTGAACGCTGTGATCCTCCCACGCGGCTGCTCGTTAAACCATCAAGTATTCTTATCGTCATCGCTTCTGTCAAATTTGAATATAGAATCCCTTAATTTCTTTTTTACTATTATTTACGGCGAATGAGATGGGCCGCGGTCTCCGCGTGGATTATTGGAATTTGAACGTTGGTAACAACCACCGCGTTGATTTATTGATGTAGGGCTGCTACTTAACGTTTCTTTTACGACGTATTGATTTTACTGTTGCCTACAAAATTAATGAGGTGTTGTTTACGAAACGTCAATACGAACTAAGAGTACTAAAGACTTATTTTAAGACACTCACCGGCCATGTGAAGTCGAAGGGGAACACGATGGGATTGCTAAATCCTTCCACGTGGAGGTTGGGCACATCCAATGAGTTGCCGCCCAACACAGGCGTTGTGATGTCACCGAAGGTACACGGTGACGTCGTGTCGATGTTAGCTTGATATATCTTGAGGCACACTCGGAATTTAGTCCTGCACGGCGCCAAACACGGCGCGTCACTATTTGAGGAACCATCACAGCACTGCCCACTACTTAACCTAGCCAATGAGTTCGTAAAACTTTTTATCCTAAGTTCGAAGGAACCAGACGTCAGCACCTGGAAAGAGAAAACAAACACTGTAGTTACTTGTGTCAGGAACGAAGGTAAAAGTAAAGATTAAGCGAGTCAATATATCAGATTCAGTGTGACAACACAAACAGACGGGCGATACAGCTTTCATCGCCCCAAAGATGTAATCCTCAAACAAACTATTTGCACAACTGTCCGCGCGATCGATCTCGTCGAGACATTAACGGTTTTACCGGACAGCTTATGTAGGTCGCTCAAAAATGGGGTTGCATGTAACAACGCGTGTGGGGTGAACACGGTGACACCCCTATGAATCGAATTTACGAACGTTAGTGATGTAACAATACATTTTTTGTTAATCGAACTGTCAAATAATGGCGCCCCCCGCTTTGTTTTAAACGATCATAGTTAAGACTACCGATTTTGATGAAAAACTTGGATATTTTAATGTGCGATGATAGATAAGTTGTCTTCAACGCAACGAGGCGACTTGAATTCCGCTGGGTTTTTTGTAGTGTATGAATAATAATAACTGGTTTTTGTTGCCCTCCAGGGTGCACAACCCTTATATTAATGAAAGAATGCAGTTGGTCGCATTTGCAGTGCATGTAGGGTCAACAAGTTTTAAGACTAATGCATTAGGGAGCGAGCGTAATGCTGGCATTTTTAAGCACAACTGCTTATTAGTTATAACTTTAAAATAACGAATAAAACAATTGTGATACAGTTATACTGACATCTAAGAAGTTACAGGCAAATATTACCAGACAAAGTTTTTTTTTTTAACTTGTTAAATTAGGTAGTTTTTTTAAAAAGTCGAATATTATTGTTAATGCACGCTCAGCTTATAAAAGTTAAGTCAAAAACTCTATCCTGTTTTATATGGCATCGGAAGGAAGTGGTTCGTATTAAATTATGGCGGCACTGTCTTGGCAAATCATTACCGGCGACTAATACTATGTTGCGCGCGCGCAGTATAAACTTTATGAAATAAAAAAGGTTTTAAAAAGAGTATCATTTCCGGCGCTTTCGTTCTAATTGATTATTTATTTAGTCGACTATACTACAATAATAAATAACATTCATAAAACTTTAGTACGGCTCTCGTTAAATCATGACGTGTTTTGTATCATTAAATAGACTTGTTAATGACACAGACAGCTTATAAACTTAGATTTTTTTTTTAAATATTTTAAGTAAGTAAATAAATATTACGGAAATATTTTTTTGTTGTTCTGAGTTCATATCATTATTAATGGCTTCGACCCCTGACATCATAATAAGGATATAAAAAAGTTGAAATTAAGTCATACATAATTTATATTAGTCAGATTCCGGCCCTGTAATATACAGAAGTTTTTGCATAGCAAATGGATTATGACTAAAGTCAACTTTCCTAATTAGTTTCCCACGAATATGACCTTCAGTATGCATTGTCAAAAGATTACAAGCGACAGACAGAACAATGATCCATTCAGTAGAGCCTTATCTTGCGCAGACGGTGTGTCTAACCATGTCAAAAATCAGCCCCCGTTTAAATAATACTGCGGTAAAAAATACACCAGATTTCAACCAACTTCCTGCGCCTGCGACAGGGGTTAAAATCATCTATGTGTATCCGACCGCGCGAAACGTATCGCCCTCTCTTTCTTTTAGCCTAGTAGAGAGGAGGATGGACTTCCACTCAATTCACACATCCACGTGGTTGTCAGGTAGGAGCGGAACCAAAAAAATGCTTGAAAAAAGATACGCACCACTCTAAACATCCCCTTTTTTGTCGATCAATTGTTTATAAACGAGACTATGTGTAGTAGCAGAGAAAATGATGAATTGTGTTGTGGCTTACTATTTTAAGTTATTTTCACAAAAAGCATAAAAGATAAATTATGATAAGCTGTTCATGTCAATAAGTTAGTGAATTACGGTAAATAAAAAAAGTGTGTTAAAAACCGAGCGGGAAGCGAGCGGTCGTCGGCTCGCCCGGGGCTGCCAACAAACCAACAATTAAATAATACTTACCGGACTACCGAATAAGTTATGTTTTATTATATCTTCGGGCGGATTTGACGCGCTGACTGCCTGATTGATGTTGTTTAGACTATATTTTAAAAGGCGCTAAGCTTTTTCGACGTTTTGTCGCTGCCTTTATTTGACTATAAAAAGTTTATCCGATTCTCGGCTTATTATTATGTTCTTAACACGTTGCTATCCTATTAAATTAACGTAACCAAGTAGGGTCGAAAGCAGCCTGTACAATCGATGGCATTGCTGCAACTTATTGTACAAACTGAAACTTGAATGTGTGTCAGTAATCAATTACATGAGCATCTAATTCATTTAACATACTAATATAAGTTAATGCATTCGGCGATAAAGTCGTGAACATAATTTTTTTTTCTAAACTTGTTGAAAGCAACGTACTGATATCACGTCATAGATATCAGAATACTGGCACATAACATTCATTGCGCTGAGCGAAGCATCACGCATCAAGCAGGCCATCCACATTGATTTTAATACCTAATCGTTGATCTCGTAATAACATTTCAGTTAATGCATCGAGTTACATTAATTGTTTCTTATTTTAATTGCGCCTGAATCACGATCTAGACATATTTTCCAAACAAAATTACTGTGTCAAAATGATTTATTGAACACTTACTAAGCGGATGCGCCTTGCCTACCTTTCTGTTTGGAGTCGAAACGTATCTTATAGTCACTTATTGGGGGAGATAATAAGGAGTAATAATGTGAACGCTATTGTATGTAAGTAAGGCAACAGTAAACACTCGTTCAAGCAGGTTGAACGTAGTCTAAAAATAACACAAATAATGAAACACAGGGGAATGTTTTTCATCTCTCCCGTTATACAAACGCGAAATGTGTTAAAATAAACACCAAAACAGAGTCTTTTAATAGCGCGACGATGTGGCCAGTGCATCAATTCGCAATTCAAATTTAAATTTGGAATCATCGAGTATGATTTATTTTTTCATTTAAGTTTTTTAGCGTACGTTTTCTACACATGCCATAAAGATGTTCAGTCCTAAAATAGAAATACGGGCGCGAGATCGAATTAATTGCACATGGAAAAAACTATTATATTTGTCCTCTAGCAGCTGATGAATGAACGCTAATACTAATTGGTTTTCTGACCTGACTTTTCACAGAACTTGGTTTCAATGTTGGTATTGTGTTGAGGGGGACGCGCCGGGTTGGCTCACAAAGGGCGTTCCGTTTCAGGGAACGTCTTTAGAAGAAAATAAACGGCGTCTTTTATAAAACGTCCCGATATTTAGCCGCGCGACAAATGTTGCCATCTCCTTTGTGTCGATTTGCTGGCAGCTGTACCGACACAAAAGAAACTGACGATCTAAGTCTGGAATTTGAAATTAACGGAGAATCATGAGCGTGGAACGTAATAGGCCCCGTAGATTGCCTGGAACGTATATGGAAAGCGCATAATAAGGTATTTTGCGGTTATTTAAGCGTGTTGCACAAGCGAATTGAGATTTCGTGCGTTGGTATACGGCGCGCTATGATCGGAGTCGTGTACTCTCTTATATCGTAAACCAGATCTTCTTGCTTGAATTGTTATTGGGATTATACGTGTGAACCTCTCACTGTGGAGATTGAATACGGAACTTATTAAAATACTTTCGGGTTTAAACTTTTTTGTTCGACTACCGAAATAATTTCTGAAATCGAGTTTTGTCAGACGGAACACTTTAAAACTCTAAGTTGTGTAGGTAAGTATCAACTTTTAATGTAGAAGCAGCCTTATTAAATTTTCAAATGGATATCAATCTGAGATAAAGTTGATAAACTAGTACTACTTGATGTGATCCGTAGAGGAAGGCACGGAATTATTTTCAATGTAACTGCGATCATCCACTGCACATCGTAATTCGCTGCAACGTTATGAAACGGTATAATACAGTCGACCACAGTTCCGTTTGGTTACCACTTTAAGTACATAAGAAGATTTAGATGCAGTTACGAAATAACGAGCGTGTAATCTTATTCTCATTACGCGTTTAATTATTTCTTAATTGACGCCCACACAGCAAGTAATAACTTATTCGCAGCTTCAAATGTAAGTGAGTATTCATAACTGTCAACTTATGGCCTTAACTTTCAACCCACGTGTGATAGAAGACCCGACTCATCACTTCGCTATGCCTGAAGCACTGTGCTTGTGCAACCTACACCAAGTTACCGCCAGGCGGCATCGCTGACACATTTACCCAATTCGGAGTTTAATAATTTGCACTGCAACACTAAACAATAGAACCTTAAATTAGAAGGTTACTGGCTGAATTACGCGGCATCCGATAAATTTCGAAATTTGAAAACGAACGAGCGCCCTGCCACAGACGTTGCGCACTCATTCCGAAATAGGGTTGAATTATTTACTTATTTACAAACACATTTATGGTAATGGTTTATCGCGGAGCACATCATTCAGCAGTATCCTTTGATAACTTCACACAAGAAAGCTAAGCATTGCGTCTGTTTATAAATAATACATAATATTGACTTCCCCGAGCATCCAGTTTGGTTACATTGCGTAATCTGATCAATGGTCCTGGCAACCATGTTTGTTTTTTAACGAATGTCATTGGGAACCAATTAGACGTCCGGTCGGGATTGAACCACAAAAACTTATAAATTTTAATAGCCCTATATGGCTTTAATGAGCGGCTGTTCGACAGACGCCAATTATGTTATAGCATATATAATTTTTTGTACTTGGATAGTTGTCATACAAAAGCTTTAGAACAAGATATCTTTTAGAATCTATTGAGTGACGCACGCGCCGCACAATCGGTCATTACATACTCATCACAAAGAACGAAAACTTAAAATTTCACATAGTTAAGCTGTTAAAAACCGGCGATTATACGATTTCGTATAAAGTCTCTTTATAATTGAGTCGGTTCTCATAGAACAAAAACCGTTTTGGACAATGGACGAAATTATAACAGGGTTAAAAACCTACCGTTAAGGAGTTTCACATACTTAAATAGTTATTGCTACTAACATGACATATGACGATTAATTTATTATTGTGCTTTTGTTAGAATTCTGTGTGATTTTTTCGTAAATGGGAGTCTAACGCAGCAGGTGGTTTTTATCAAAAGGCATTTACTTACAAAATTGTTGGGAAATCGCAATGAAAACTATGTAAGTAGCGAGTATTTGTTAACTAAATTGCTTCTGCACATAAAATTAACACTGCTTGCCCAACTTTATGAAGTAAACTTTACGCTACAAGAATACCTAGATGTATTGAAATTACGGTCTAGCAATTTTTATTAGAAATAGTTCAACTGGCTGGCTGTTAGTTTTTATCTAGCCAGCCATTTAATATCTAATGGAATTGAATTCTACATTTCCTGCTAATTCAAACTTACGGAGATAAAAATATCAAGCTCAGTAACTTTTAAAGTAGCCACATAACAGCACAGTCTAGTTTAATATGACGTTAGGCAGTAAAAATGACCATTAAAATGGCTGGTTTATTCTGATAACCGCCTCACGAGTCAGAATTGAACTTTCAATCAACATGTCAGGACGGCAATTAGAATTCGTGTGCCCGAGTTGAGTGGATTGTGAAAAAAGCAGATGTTAGTGTGTTTAAGAGTTGCCATTAATGACTGCACCTGCTCGTGTAATATTACCGGGGTTACCAGTTTCAAACTCATAACTTCCTTTATAATTAACAAACGAGATTTTATTAATGTTCGTGTTAAGTTACTTTTAAGTAAGTGACATTTTTACAACTTTTTAGTAACTTTTTAGAATGCAGACTTGGCAACCCTAGACATAGACAAGTGCTACACTCCACACATAGACAGATACACACCTAAAATTGAAATATATGTCGATTATATCACAAATCGTAACGCAATCATACACGCGCAGGTAACGTTCCATGCGAGCTATGACATGCTATGTCCTAGATTTGCGACAGGTAGACGCCGAGCGTAATCAAGAATACGTTATAGAATGCAACTTGCAACAATGTCGGACCTATTGCATTAAAAAATATCTACTCACTTATTTACACCCATACATGGACAATAAGGATACGACCGTTTAATAAACAGCCTATCCTCCGAATAATTTCTCAGGGATAAACGCGATCACGAGTCGAACCGGGCAACCTTCAGTAAATTATTTACTTATTTGAAATTGGAAATTATTACGTTGCGGTTTTCGGGCAGACGTGTTTCCGACGCCGCTTCCGATCAAAAAGGCGGTGGAATGATCACGCGATTCGTATTTCGAACTCGATCAAAGAAAGAATAATGCAGCTGAATTAGCTACTGTCTTGCACGTGGGGGTAAAAAAAGAAAAATCCGGACATCGATTCTCCTACGGATGTATCGAGTATAAAGAATCGAGTTGACTGATCGGTGGGACAATTACATCAATGCACGATCGTCGTCACGTAGACGGGACCAGGGGCAAGACAAACCAGTCCTGACTGAGCGGTGGTGCGCAAAATACCGTTTTTTTATGAAACAACGCGACTTCATTCATAATGTATTATAGCGCCTTGAAAACTCACTCGCACGCACACACACGCACAGAACTATAAATAAATAGATAGCTACACCATGTATGCTGGTGTGAAGCGGACCCACACTATTTAATTAAACCTGATTGGCACAGCAGAAAAACAATTAAAACAGCAATTGACGAGAAAAAGTGCACAAAAATCACACGGATCAGCCGGAGTTGGGGATCATTTCCAGACACACCGGTTGTCCGCGGACGAGTTTTATTAATATTCGCAATTTCGCATGTAACAAAGTGCATGTGTTTGTGATATTAACGGTACATTTTGCGAACACATTAATAACTATTCGTTCACAGTGCGCACACGCACGCATTGGGGAATAGTTCCCTCGTTGTAAATTACCCTCGGAGACCGGTAAACGATGCGGGAGAACAAAAAGTCAGCAGAAACAAGTATCGATTTTTTTTATTATTATTATCGGGCTGTTGTTGACATTTCGGTAGCGCTTGTAAACGGGCCTTTACTTTAACTAGGCGCGACACAAACAATGTCGGGAAAAGGCAAGACGGGGGATCTACATATCGATTAAGAAAAGTATCGAGTCGGGCGTTTACCAATGGTTGGGGTGAATCATGCGATGAGCTTTTCTTGAGCTTCAAAGATGTACTCGTAGATGTTCTCCGTACATAAATAAACATCGAGTATCTCCGCCCATTGGACTGAAAGTCTACACTCGATTGATTGATACGTTTTCTTTAGTTGTTAATGAGGCAAATAACGAAGCTAATTAAGTCTACGTTTATCGATAAGCCAGTCTACATAATATCGAATATAAAGTGATGCGATAAAAAGCACGAAAGTTTCATGAACTGTGAAGTTCACACGTCACCGTGCTGGGCACTCACGGCAACCCTTGGTAGGACAAGTAACCTTGACTGGTTCATAGGGCGATGACCTCATATTACTCTACATATTTACAGTCTGCCACCTTGTGTCAATTTTCTCAGAACTTTCATCTAGAGCGCATTGTTTATGTATGTCCAGTTTTACAGCTTTCGGCGCCTATTTACCGGCGATTAGCGACGGTCAATAAACAAGCGAAGGGTTCTGTCGTGTAAACTAGACCGAACTACTAACCCTGCCCGAAATATCGCGCGCCTTGAGAGTCGTCTGGAAGAGTTATTCCTGTCGTCGGTGCATACAGATCGTCGCGAATACGTCTCGTCCGGACTCGAAGTCTCGAATCCACCGCAAAGCCTCGGAATGCATCTAATTTTAAAACGAAGAGGCTCGCGACCTAGCTGACCCCGCGCGCCGGTCGTATTAAAACCTGAACTTTCTTTATAACTATGTACCTATGTTTGCTCGGTAAACGTATCGGACACACACAGGCGCGGAGGAGTCGGCGAGCGAGCCGCGGCCGGTCACGACTGCGAGGCTAACCTACACTACACCCTCGCTCCCGAGCACTATCCAGGACGATCTGCTAGGACGGCCCTCGGCCACGCTCGTGGGAAACTATCGCCTAGTGCACAGCGGTCGCACCTACACCCGCCGGTTTGCATCGCTGCCTTGTTTATGAGAAGCGATGCGAACCACGAGTTTTCGATGGGATTACGCCGATTCGAAACGTAAACAAACGGGGATTCGCGGTTTTTGGTGTCGATATCAGTACCTGGGGTAGAAACCCTAGCAGGGCGATGAGCACCGCGGGGGCGCGCATGCTGGCGCGTCCGGGCTAGCGGCGCCGGGGCATACGTCGGGACCGTACCCGGTCGTCAGCACTCGAAGGTAGATCCGCAGTAATCCATCACTTGCACATAAATGCACTGAGCGTTTCACTGCAAGTCACACAGCACAAGAATCGAGATGTCACTGGTCGCTCATGGGCTACGGCGAACCGGTCGCGGGATCGTTCACTACGTTCGAAACGCGCGCGTCGCGTGTAGTGGCGTACAGAGCCTTAATAACGTGTTGTCGCGGCGGCGCGTGACAGCGGACTGAAGGGCGGGTGGCGGCCGCGGTGCGGGCAGCGCGCACCTGGCGGGTGGCGCGCCGGGCGCCGAGAGATGGCGCTGCGCGGCGCATCTGCCGGCGGCCTGCCCCGCGCGCCCCGCGCACTGCCCGCGCTCGTCGCCGCGCACCCGACCAGAAAATACACGGAAAACAGCCCAAGTACTGTATGCGAACACGTGCCCCTGTGTAAAAACTTCGGAGATGAATAGACTGCTATGCAGTTTTTTTTTATTTTTTATTATTTAAAGACGACACGTCCCGTCAAAACAATTTATAATGTCCGAGTACTTGTCTATTGCTAAGTGGCATTGTATTTTTTGAAAGCAAAAAGAAAATATAAAATATTGTTTAAAAAATTAGGTTTTATTTAGAAGTATATAAGTATGTAAGTCATGGGTGAATACAGGGTGTTTTTTTTAAGCCAGTTTGGTTATATTCTGAAAACTAAGTCTAAGAGAAAAACGCTTGAAGGAACCATGGGCTAAATTAATAGGCAGGTACTGAATAGGGGTACTAAATTACAATGTTTATCCATATTAAGTAAGTACCTATTTAAATGTGGGCTCTAAGAATAGAATACACTCCCTAATACGTAGTCATCGTATTTATGAAAAACTTGCAGACCGAAATAGCTTCGAAAGAGTAGGATAGGAAGGCTATTTCATAATTATTGCACATTCCTCTGCATGCAGAAATGCAAGACTAGTCTGTGTTCAAATGTATACATATCTGAGGAGACTGAACTTCTTGAAGTGAGTTCATAAGTTTATTAACCCAAAATTATCTCAAACTTCAATCTAACACAGTGACAAACACTTTGTACTACCCGGGAACCGAACGGACTATCTATGGAACGGACCCATAAAATTATTGAATCGCCACTTGCTGAAAAATACTTTTGACTATAAAAATTAAAATAGAAGTTAGCTAAACATTACTCTTAGAAACATCTTGCACGAAAAGGCAGTGTATTTGCACACAGATAAAAAATTAACGATTTTAAAAAAGAAACGGGCGCAAGGCGAATGGCGTGATAACGTTTCATTTTACGAATGCAAATTTTTGTAAATCTCCACAATTATTGGCAGCTGCATCAACCGATAAGAGAATGATAAACATATTCATGAAGAAGCCCAAGGGCTGAATGAATGATTTATATTAAAAAAAAAGTATTAAAAACCATTCGTTCAATCGTTCCCCGGAGTGATAAACGCCGGTAGCAATGAACGAGTGAAGTCATTATTTTAATTTGTCTCGTTACCCTTTTACGAGTTCAATTTTTTGATAAATTGAATTGATAGTTCTTATGTCAATATTTTTTTTTGTTTTATTTTAACCGATTAGTTTTATCTGTGAGAATCAAAGAGTTTTTTTGATTGATCAATTAAGGATAGATTCAAACGGTGTGCAGTTTTAATTAAAAATTTATTTATCTAGCTACAAATAAATGCATTAATTGCCTATAAATACTTATTAGGAGGGTCTATTAATAGAACCTGCTCAATTAAATCTCATAGCCTCATGGATATGGGATTTTATACGACTTAATACGACAATATTTGTGATCTCATAATCAAAAATATTGTAATTTTTTTTCTGCAACGGAGTGCGTGCGTGAATCCGACCTGTGAAAAAGAAAACTGGAACTGACCTTCAGTAGCGGTAGCCGTAGTAAGTTCGAAGCCTAGATTTACAAAAAAAAAAACTACGAAAAAAATGTCAAATGTTTTTTTAAAAGTAACCCTACACCAAAGAGTCACAATAGCTAACCACTAATTTGTTAATCGCACTTCGTAGAACTAATAACCTAGTTTTATTGGTCGTTGAGACCACGCCTTTACCTACCGCGGCTATAGCCTTATTTTATTTAGTTCACTCCGCATGGCCAAACGGCCATTGTAGTCAATTACTCTAATTGTAATTACTAATTATAATTATACTAACATGATCATCTGGGAATGGGATGAATATTACTATAGCTGTTTACCTTGGCGACGTGGTTTTGTTGAACTTTTTTTTCCATTTGTTGTGAGCTGCACAATACACACGGTGCAGCCATGGCGGGTGCATTGCGTAATTTAGTAATTCATGAGTTCCTGTTTGTATCTACTGACAAAAATATTATAAATCTCTTATGTTAGGTAAGTAGTTAAAAACGACCCCTCTTATTAGAAATATCCGTATAGGTATTTAGGTTTAGAAATTAAAATTGATTGAATTATCGACCGTACGATATGTCTTAGTCATAAGACATATAGTTTGATTGAATTATCGATCTGTGTTTAAGTTATGGTTATGACACACAGATCAATAATTCAATCAAATTAGGTATACCTATTATTAATATATATTACTTATTATTAATAAATGCTCAGTCTAATTAAAAACTTCCCCTTTTTACTCCATTTAAAACCCACTAAAAGCAGCCAGTTCCGGGTTTATCACGATGCTAGTCTAGTTAGCAGATTAAATATAACAATTAGTACGTTTTACAGTAGGTACTCATCGTCTGCATTACTCAATTATATTAATTAAAACTCTTAATAGACCTGAGAAAGGAATAATTAGCGGTTTATCTCGAGCACATGTCGTAAAGCATGTGTAATTTTGTCTATGTGTTGAAGCGCAGGTTTTAACGCGCCATTATGTCTGTTACATGGTCTATGGTAACTATTTTTTTGACAGTGTAGCACTTTGTTGTTTTTTACAGGTTATAATGAAAGCAGGATGCTGCATAGAGTTTAGATAGGACTCGGCGCCAATATCACATGACATAGGCGCCAATTCCCTTGTTATCAAACTAAACTAAATTTAACTTCAGTGCTTTCTATTTCATTAAGAAAATTGCAGAAGATAAATAATATTAGTTTAGTCTTGTCAAATTTACATACTCCTTTCGTTTCGTCCCAGCAAGTTTCGATGTGATTAAAAACATGGCTAGATACTAAAATACGTCAATTTACGTCAGGTGCTGACTAATTTGACAGGACTAAACTATCTTCTGTCCTTTTTTTAATGAAATAGAAAGAAAAATATGCACTGAACTTAAATTTAGTATAGTTCACAAACTATACTAAATTTAAGTTCAGTACATATTAACAGAAGATTTTTTTTTTGATAACCGACGAAAAATTTCTACGCTGGGGAGTCTAAACTCATGTGCTGAATTCATGGTTACAGTTTGCGCGTCGATATCCCTGCCGACCTGTATATGGTTACTGTTACCCTGCATCATCCAACTGCTGGGCAAAGGACTTCCAGTTCTTTCGATTCAGGGCTAAAGGTAATGAGCCACTGGTCGTTTGTTTTGTCCAGCTCGTCCCGCCATTTTCATCTGGGTCTGCCGCGACGCCTTCCAGCGTGTCAGGGCTCCACGAGGTGGCTATTTTAGCACACAGCTCATTGGGCATACGGTAGACGTGGCCAGACCAGCCCCACTTCAGCTTAGCGGCTTTTTTTTGGCAAATGCTTAAATGTTTTAAATGATACAAAATATATACATATTGTGTTTTGTCAATATAATTAAGGTCACAGACAACCACATGAAGGCATCCCCAGGGGAAATTGTCCTAATTAGTAATAAGCCTAATTAAAGTCTAGACTCACCCATTACCTGGAAACAGGGCAGGCCCAAATATCAAGTAACTATACTTTGTATTCTGTAGCTAATTAAGCAGTTATAAACTAGCCAGTAAGTAATGTATTAAGTATATTCTCATAATAATTATTTGTTTAGTTTTATTAAGTGAATTGTATATGATTTTATGTATACGAGTATTTTTGTCTCCTTTACTCTTCCACACGCGGTCTACATCTAATATTGTCCTATCGCAGGTATGCTGGAAGAGATTTCTTATGAAATAAGCATCACCTCTTTACCGTTTTTTCTGTTCTGTTTTTTTTTTCTTGTCTTATTATATATATGTGTATATAAACGGTTAAATAAATAAATAAAAAAGTAGATAGGTACTGATAACGCACTATCCATTTGGCTAACAAAAACCACCGCTCTAATTGCGTAACACATAATCAATCACAATCTAAATGATTTTGAAGGATATTGCTAATCCATTGCTTCATATGTTTGACAAATTTGTCTGCTCAACAACTTAGATTACGCAATGAATGTTGTTGAACTGTCAAAATGTAAGCTATTGCTACTGATAGTGTCGTACGCAATTAACCCACTGAGTATGATTTTTTCTATACATATATCTATTAGATCTATTCATATTATAAACTGGCTCCTGCCCGCGGCTTCGCCCGCGTGGATGTTGGATATTATTCCACGGGAACTTGCTACTGGGACAAAAAGTGTCCTAAGTCCTTTCCCAGGATGTCATCTATCTCCTTGCCAGTGAAAATAAAATAATATTAATATGGACACTTATGGATTAAAAACTGGCTGTTAGACTTTCAGGCTTCTGACTACCCGGGGGTATCGTATTACCCAGTAACTGGGTTGTGGAGGTCAGATAGGCAGTCGCTCCATGTAAAATACTGGTATTCAGCTGCATCCGGTAAGACTGGAGGCGGACACCAACATAGTTGGGAAAAGGCTAGGCGATGATGATGATGACTTATGGATTAAAGTTGTTTTTGTGTCTGTCTGTGTGATCGCGTTGTTCTCACTACACAACGGATTTTGGTGAGAATGCGATTTTCACCATGATTTAGAGTATTTATTTCGTAATATATCCGTGTGAAGGAAGCTAGTTCCTCATAAAATAATACGGTGACTCATCACCTAGCTAGATTGTAAAATATTTTCGCTGAAAGTTGTGGTGCGCGTAGGCATCATGAGCCTCTCGCGCCGCGCCGCCGTGGGATTCTATTTTATGATCAATCTATTTAAGTACGTTGTTCTTTAAAGTTTCTGACGTTTTATATCATTGGTTGGTTTATTAACACTTAATATTTTCTCTTTATTATGATATTTATGATCCAACAACTGAAAATTGTAAAAAGTCGCTTGAAGTACTCAAGTTGATTGATAATTTGACCACCTTTAGCGCTGCACATTTCAAATACAGGCAGGGACATTGACGCGCAGCCTGTTACCATAGATTTAGTAAGTACATGATTCCGAACAGCGTTGAAATTTTTCGTCGGTTATGAAAAAAAAGTTGTTCCATACATTTTTTTAAAATAAAAAATAAAATAAAATGATACGGCTGATGTTTTTGGATCACCAAAAACAAATTTCAACGGAGGGTGAAGAATTGGAACTGGGAAAAAAAAATAGAAAAGTACTGAATCCATGGTGTATTTATTTTCATCCAGTAGCAATGACACTCACCTAACTGTGCTTAACCCGTTAAACATCATAAACAAGTTGCCTCTTATTGAATATTATTCAATCAACTTTTTAAATGCGATCGGAAATATAGATCAACATAATAATTATCAGGCAATGCGATCTAAGAAATAAAAATATAAAATTAACGATACTAATCCGTCGGTTATAAACCGTTTCCTTCGTCTGATAAAATTTGCATTGCGAGTTAAGTAACCATTTTAAAGATTTGTGATAATCGCTCTTCTCTAATTTCAAATATCAAACTCGACAAACAAAGATTCAATGTTAGAAAGATACTGCAATCGGAATTAATTAACCCTCCCATTGATTATCACCTATTTGAATAAAGCTTATTGTCAATATTATAGCGTGTTGTAGAACAATAACATTAGTGGTGCTTAAACAAAGAATCACCGACGCACCACACCTACGTTTAACCACGCCCAACACGCTCGCTTCAGACCCTGACATAGAAAAGAGTTTTTGAGTTATGCAGGAATATTTGTAAACTTTTTGGTTGATTGGCTGACCTATTTGTTGCCTTTGCCTCGTAAAAATTGTCTATGACCGGTGAACAAATTAATGACATTTAAAAGCGCGGGAAATAGAGCCTACTTACTAATATTTTTACGAGTTTTTCAGAAGTCCTTTGTTTTATAGACCTGGAGACGTATTTCATGTATAGGTATGAGTTTTCTAATTTAAGATTTTTTGCACTCTTGTATTCTTATTTACCCTATCTCAGCAATCTTATGATAGAAACGGAGACGAAACCTAGCGTACTTAAACGTACTTTTCGTTTTGTCAAATCACGCAATAATTGATTGATTTTGACAGATCGAAGCATAAATTTACACTAAATTTTCTTAAATTTACTTTAATTTTCGTCTATACGGTAACTTATCTATCCTAAGATGTCAGTAAGCATGAGCTCGCGCTGCGCATTGACATGTACCTAAAAGATTTAGCACCTCAATCTACGTTTCTATGGACACCTAATTAATTGGTCGAATTCATATACCTAAGGTAGCAACAAATTATCACTTCAATTATAAAATTCAGTACACATGAAACGACTCGCGCGCTTTCCTGAAAGTTGGAAAATAATAGCCTCCAAGATCTTACATTGTCCATTACGTTTTGTCTTGGTGCAATGGTATAGACATATGTAGTCCCTGTATTATCCTGGCACTGCACCCTAATTGCGTAACACACGATTAATCGGAATCGGTTTCATTTTGACAGTTCAACAACATTCATTGCGTTATTTACGTGTTGAGCAGACAAATTTTTCGAACTTATGAAGCAATGGATTAGCAATTTGCTTCAAAATTATTCAAATTCCGATTGATTGTGTGCAATTGGGGTGCTGGTTAGGAAACGCTTCAGTCAATCCTATATTTTAGTTACAAATCTGCGGGGTAATAGGTACCTACACACACTAACAATTGCAACGCCTTTCATTTTGACAATTCAAAAACATTCATTGCGTTATTTACGTTGTCGAGCAGACGGATTCTTCAAACATACGTAGCAATGGATTAGGATTGTGGAAAGTGTTTTACGCAATTAAGATGCAGGTCGCTTACCATTTCTCTTCCACATCACGAGCAAGTCTTGATTTAGAAAAAACATCCCCAACATTTTTTCTATAAAATCTAAGCATAGATGAATCTATACGCATACGGAACAGCCCACATTTTTTTTATCTGCAAGCTAAATTAAAATCATTGTTCTTAATTGATAACGAATCAAAGTAACCGACAACTCTAGGTCAAGGTACCTGATATCGATGCAAAGTAGGCAGCACAATTATTATACATAGGCGTTGTACATAATTCGTGAGTAATGTATGTATTGCTGAAGGATTTTTAATTGAAAGAACTTCCTTGACGGATTTGGTTTTTCTTTTATCTGATAAAGTTAGTTTTTTGTAATGTTTCTTATAGCTTTTTGGTTGGTTGACATGCAGATGTAGATTTTATATAAGAGTTTCCTGTATACTGTCCGTTTGCTAAATACTCTTTAAGTATGTCCTGCAATAAATATAAAGGCTGCCTTAGCCGAAAAAAAAACCTTTTAAAACATATATTCGTTCTATGCTTTTCTTTCAAAAGTATAACTTGAACTACGTTCATTGCTTAAATCAGTAATGCAGATAGTTTAAAAAAAAAAATGACAAGGTACCAAAATATCTTTCTAATTAATTAATTAATTACAGCCACTTAAATGCCCATTCCATGTTTGTCAAATCCTTATAAGTTGTATTGACACTTAAATAGCATAATTCAATTCAATTACCTAATTGACATCGAACAATAGTCGACAATATTGACACTGAGAAGAATGTCCGTGCGTAGACAATTTCATTGCTTCATTGTGCCTTTGACATTTCTATACGTCACATCACTATTATTGCATTCTTACAAACTTATGTAGTAACTCCACATAGACCCTATTATCTAGGCCATAAGGTAGAGGTTTGTAAATTTTTGAATAATTAAGTTGGTTTTCACCTGACGTATGAATTGATTCGACGAAGTTGACGAGTGAATTTTATGACGGATACGTTCGGAGTGAAAACAGTAATTTAAAATTATCGATATTATTTGTAAGCGTGGTAATGTTAGTCGAAAGTGTTCCCATGACAAATAAATTGATTGTAGGAATTCGCGAATTTTGTACCTATGATATTTTCTTGCATGTTTTGTAACTATTTTCTGTATCTAACTCTAGATAACTATCTTAGAATAAACAATGAAGTATCGCTAATTAGCAACGATTAATTAGCTAATTGAGACCGAGAAGTTTTTGTTAAAAAATACTTCGATTTTATCTATGTGCATGAGTCGAATAAATATGTCGTTAATCAATTTCTTTGCTGAATTTCAATTAGTTCAGTTGTTCTTAATTAATGGATGTTGTATCTGCTGCTTACCACAAAAAGATCGGTATCTTACCGTAAAATGTCTAGGAACTACGAATTATTTATATATAATAAAGTTAAGTTATTAATTGAACCACAAATGGGCGAAGACACTGGCTCCTATAACACAAGTTGCTACCTAGCTCAGGAGTCAGGGCTTCAATCAAAGTATGTAACAACTGTTTTTTATGTCAATAAATTTCTTTTTTATTATTTCTTTATTATTATTATAATGTAGATATTAGTATAATGTGACCATGAAACCGTAATAGCCTAACAGCCAAAGCGATAGAACTGCAATTTTGACATTTTCGGGATTTTGAAAGAAAGAAAAGCAAAATATTTTATTAGGGACACGCACCGGAAATACAATGAGTAAAAAAGGAGCATTTAAAACTAACAAAATACCGATAAAAACAACAAAAAAAAAGACCTGTGCGAGGCCAAAAGGGCTCATTTCTCAGCATAATGCTGCGATATTTACAAAATAAACACCGCAGCGCTGGTTCTGATCGGGCCCGCATTTTGCAATGTTCCAATACTTTTTACGCAAGCCTTTTAGCGATAAAAACAACAACCAACACCTAGGTCTTGACCACAGTATAAACGGTGGGAAACTCCCAAAAAAAAAACAACACCAAAACATGTAAATAAAATCGATAAAAATAATATCGATGCTACAAATATCACGAAATCGATTCAAGTTTACGATTCGCCGCGAAAGTACCTACGCGATTACCTCGGTTTCAGCGCTTACGCATAGTCTGGCTCAAGAATGCAGTGTTACACAACAAGCATTCACTTGCATAAACTGCGGTACTATTTATGTTAATACTTAATAAACTCATTTGATTATCGCATAAAATATCATTTGGAACTCATCATGGCCTCCGTCAGATGTTTTCCCGCCAACCGCGCCTTACCATAGACAGGCTAATGATTACTCGTGTTTTCATGTCAATCGATCGTAAAACACTATAATTTCGATAAATTGTCGATTGAGTGTTTGTGTAATAAAATTCGAAGCCATGTTTTAGGTTTTTTTAAAGTGTTACTTAGATTGCTTTTTAAGGCTTTTCAGTCTTTGAAGATAATAAAGTAATTTTCTTTAATCTACGGAGACGCGATGCGATTTTAATGGAAAAAAATATTAGAAACATATTTTTCCTTTCATTAGAAAATACATAAGTAAATCGATGTAGATGAATAATTACAATTTTGATATGTATGCGAAGGCCTAGGACTTAAGGAGAAATGAAGTGACGGATCTGACGTTTATTTTTACAAGTCAAGATGACATATAAATACCATAGATCTATCATAAACTGTATAACAACTTTTTATCAATATTTTTTTTCAATAATGTCCTGAAAGAGCGTTCCAGTTGTATCCCTGCATAGCTAGTTAACATAGATTTCTGTTCGTCTGCCGCAGTAATTAGTGAATTTGTAAAAGGCGTTCACCATTGCTTAACTTACTGGTAGTGTTAAATGCTATATTGGATAATTACAGCTTCGAAATATGAACGTGTATTCGATCCGGTAATTTGAAAATTATGTGGTTTTGAACGGCGCCGGCGCATCTTGGGTCATTTAGAAGGACCTGTTCGTTTTATGTGACCTCTAGGGTTGGTACTTTCTAAATACCAAGGTAACAGTGTCATCTAAATAATTTTCCCGCTTGTGTGTATGTGACTGCCAGAATTTCAAAGCCAGGTAACTCGGAATCGTTCTTTTTTTAAAACACTACTATTTTAAAATCAATTTATGAATTGGTTACGGATTGGACACTTACCTGCAATAAAAATACCTGTAGGGGAACATACTACAATAAATCAACTCCATCAAAAACCAAATCAACCACAATAAACTATAGACCAAACTCTTACCTCCCTCCAAAATCCAAAAAGTCTCGATATATAAAAAATTAAAAAATAAATAAAAGACCATCAATAAAAATCCGCGAAACACTACTTCGATTGACGTTACGGCTCATTCTCACAACACAACCACGAAGAAACCTTGCCGTTTGATGACGTAAAAGGCGAATTAAAAATCGCTGGAATCCAGCGTTCAGTCGTGAGAATCTTTACAAGTAACCAGCTATTAAAACCAATCTTTAGTTCTTTCGAAATGTCATTTTACTTATGAGAATCTAACGTTTTCATTTATGCACCGGATAAGGTCCCTACAGACTGGAGATTTTATCTTTCGGTATCTTGTCCGCACTCCATGTCAATATCTTGCTATTCACATGATACAGAATTTATAGAAGCTGTATAGTGAATGCATAATAAATGTTACGATTAAGGACATCAAAAGATCTTTATAGATGCATGAATCTTTTATTGACTACGCAGATTTTAATCATTTGAGCTAATGCGTTATAACTTTGGCGATAAAAGTCTTCAGTTACCCTCAGCTTTCTTTTTTAGATGCTGTGTGAGGAATGTGTGGTTCTTTTACTTGTTTTTATTCGTCTTCAGTGATTATTTTCTTCTTAGTATTGCTTGATTCTTTTACATTTTTGTGTATAGTTTGTCACCAGCTGAGCAGCTCTTTTTTGTTTTCTTGGGTATTATTTGTTAATATCACGTCTAATGTGTGTGTGTTAAGCAGGCTGATTATAGAATCAATCTGTAATATCTGTCGTACTGTGATTCTTAGGAGTTTTGTTTAGACTTTACCCGATATCTTTGGACTCTATAGGTACGATCCTCGATCCTTATTCTATTGAAACTCTATAATACCCTAGGTCAGCTCAAGAACAAAGTGTTACTAGTAACGGCTCTCCACCTACCAGCACCTTGAGACTAGATAGCATAATCAATCAGCCTAATCTTATATCTCGACATATTCGCCAAAAATGTAAACAAATATGAGTTTATGGACAAATAACTTTAATTCCTGCACAACAAAGTTCAGTTTACACTACAACTTCAAACATTTTTATAACTTTTTCAATAGTGCTTGTCACTCTGATATTTGTTTAACTTGAAATTACGTCAATTTGAAACATAAATAAAATTTGAATATACATATGTACGAGATATGTTCTCACTGCTGAGACACAGGCCTGCTTTCTTCGAGAGTAATGTAATCTACCACGCGGGCCCAGTGCTGGTTGGTAGATGTCACATGCCGTCGAATTTTTGGTTCTGGGACATGCCGTCTTACGATGTTTTTCTTCACCGTTTTGAGAGCAGTGGTGATAAAATAGGTAGGTTCGTAATGTTTTTCCAAACTTGTTTTAAAAACAATTATGCTTCATGCAGAGCTTTGCCAATGGGGAAATGGGTTTAGCATAGCAAACTAACACCTATATTAATTTTAAATGGTTGCGTATTCATATAAGATACAGAATCTAAGTTACGCCACTGGTGTGGAAGCGGTCTAACGTGTTAGGTGTGGCTACTAAAGAGTGGCAACACAAGACTTGATAGCGTTTCATTACAGTAAAGATGCGTTTACGACGCGACAGGGCGGAGGTCGTCATATTTTGTAGGGTTGCCAGAGGGAAAATTGACGTTGGATACTTGGAATGGAACTGTAGTCAAGCAATGAACAAAAAATACATACATAATTTTTGCAACATCTTTGATGCATCGAAAAATAGTTTTTGGGGTGAATTAAAAGAGCCTCCATGACTGGCAAATCTGACGATACTGTAGTACTTACCAGTAGTTGATGAATCCTGATAAGACCATCCTCCCCTAGGTTGATCTTTTTACCATAATTTACTACAACTAGAGAGGCAGAAGAAGTGGCGCTATTGTCGGCATCTCTTAACCCGTCACCTGCTGCGTGTCTATAAAACCACGTACGAACTACGCATTGCACCTGACGTCACACAAACGTACAAACATAATCAGCCTATAATCTACCCACTGCTAGGATACATGCCTCTTCTCTTGGTTGGGCCATAATAAACGAACAGGCCCTGTGTGGGTTGGAGGGCTGAAAATCGTACATCGCGCACTTGTAGAATTTTCCGTGAGATTGGCAGCCGGACAAAAACCCACAGATTGCGGGCCAAATAAAAAAAATCTAAGTATTTTATTTCGTATAAACCTACATTGGCACCTAAGAAACGTCAGAGGCTAGGTGCACGGTTCCAATTAGTCGTTTCCTATGGAGTAGAGCCGGCAAGAAAATCCACGGATACTCTTTTTAAAATAATTGGCTTTTACAATGTTTTTAAATTACAGTGTTAATAGGTATGGGAGGACAGTGTAGGCCTGTTAACAAGAACCCGGTACTTAATACAATAGAAAATCCACAATCTACAAGGCCTACAACGTTCTCATCTGACATGCACAAAATATAGACTAATCTATATAAAAGATAAATAAAATAATGAAAATAAAAACCTATTTATACCAAATGACCTGATTGCCATTACAGACATGAATAAAGAGTTGAAATTAGATTTGGAGGTATATAATATCAATTGAGAAGATTATGTCAAAGAAGACAGAAACAAGACAGACCACTGGTCTGGTGGTTGGATCCTCCCTTTTCTATGGAACTTATGGAAAATTATTGTGTATGGAATACTGCAGTCACCTGTGGGATGGCTCAGCTAAATACCAACTCGCCACTTTAGACTCAGTCGAGCGCAGAGCTAAGAGACTCATTGGCGATAAAAAGCTGGTGGAGGCAAAGCTTCACAGTTTGGCTCACCGGCGAAGTGTTGCCTGTCTGTCCGTCTTCTGCAGACTGTACCTCGGGAAGTGTGCTCAAGAGCTACATGAGCTCATCCCACCTTCACCTTTTTACCATCGAGAGTCCAGATGCTGCACTGCGGGATACCATACCTATTTGGTTAATATACCATATAAATACGCACTAAGCGCTTCTCATCATCTTTTCTGATGCGCACAGCAAACGAGTGGAATTGTCTGCCTGCGTCTGCGTTCCCGAGTTCTGAACTTCTTCTGGGCAAGCTCGTTCCACCGTAGATCTCATCTCTGCCTCTGGGCTGGATTGAGGTCAAGAGTGAGTCCATTGTCAATAAAAAAAAAAAGAAAAATTTATGAACTTTCCACCTTGTTCCTCATATCTACAAAAAAAGAAAATACATTTATTTAGCACTGACTAAAAGACACACAATACACCAGTGCTAAGTCCGATGTAAGAAATTAGCAGGAAAGTGTGCCTCACGACTGCGCTAAAAAGGACCAGTTCAGCAAAAATGCCAGACAACTAGTGCCTGACGCTGGTTTTCAACTAGACCTGATGTGTGAGGTGACGGATGTAAATCAGTTTTATACTGCAACGTGTGTATCACTAAACATATAAGAAAAATCAGTGATTCCTAATAGATATATCATGCTCTCTCGTTTTTTAAGATACCCCATACACGTTCTTAGATCAATACAAGTTATAGTCAGTCGAAGTAGTTAGTAATTCATCAATGAACGTTGTATGTCTGGCATCGGTTATAAAATATGTATAATGTACAAGAAACAAGCATTACATAATACATGGTTTATGTGACCATAATAATATTATTTTTACCCGCAAATGGTGCTATTTTAAGCAATCGATTGATTTATATTTTTTTCTTAACTTTACAATATAAAATTATAAATCTTCTAGAATATAATATATATATATATAACATTTTCATTGATCTGATGGTTGTCGCTGAGGGCCGATGCATGGAAATATCTCGAACTGTTGGATCAAAAGAAATCGATAGGAGAAGCCGATATCCAGCAGTAGAAGGAAAAGAGCTGATGATGATAATCATCATAATCCATCCAAAGGTTGTCTGTAAAAATAACTTTTAGCGATAAGACCGTCCATTGTGTCACCCTATGTAAAACTACATTTATATCTGTAAGTTTTAAGGTGGTAAGGTATAATAATCAAAGAGTATTCTATCTATCTACCTATGATGGTTAAGATTGCATTTCTCTATTTATAGGATTTTATAAATGAAAATAGAGTCACAATATACAAATACAAACAAAAAAAGCATATCTCCAAAACATACCATCGAAAAAACAAATGAAAAACATACTAATGCTAATGAACATTGTCCAATTTACATGTTATAATTAAAACACAATATTTACACATATTACATTAAAACTCTTTATAATTTCGCCATTGAATATATAAGATCATTACACGTTTCTTTTTAAAGTGAAATCGGTATGTTTATCGAAGTATATTGATACAGGAACTGATGCTCTGATTAACATTTTCTTTCCATTATATGAGTCAGTATTGTCTCCCTGTGAACTACGCTAAGATGTTATAATGAAGCATGCAACTGTTTTATATTCTTAATGTGATAACAAACTGGTGAAATGGTTAATATCTTATTGTTTGAAGGTGAAGGGAGATTTTTCTTCTTGCTGTTGCTACTATTATCCTTAACCCCTTCATTATTATCATCATTGGCAGCCTTGTTCTACCCACTGCTGAGTCCTCCTTCCTGTTGTGCCATGCTTCCCTGGTCTGTGCGAGTCTCATCCAGGTCTTCCCTGCGATCTTCTGTACGATCTTAAGGCTCCTTATTTTATTTGGGGTTGATGGAGCTTATCTTTTTCGTTCTGACTTAATTAAGTACAAGCGGTCACTTCAGAATTTAATTTCTACTTAGGTAATCATTCATCCAGTCCATCTGTCTTAGAGGAATCGCATTCTCGTGGTTGTTGGCGTTCCTTCCATACTTACGTATTCCTCTGTTTTCTCCCTGGATAATGATACTAGTCCAAATAATTGTTCACGATATAATGTATCTGTACCATCTCCCTATAAGTTTTTTTTTACACGCATTTTTTTTCTATACCTAATTATTATGATTAATATCAGTGGCGAAGATGCTTTGAGGAGGCAACGTAGACTGTAGAGGTTTAATGGTAAATTGGTCAAAGGGCCTCAAGACAAAGAAAGTCATTCCTTTTTTTTTAATTACCGTTCCAAAAAGTTGCAATTTTTCAAAACAGCCGACTGTTCCTTTGAATAAAATAAAGATTCAATAGCAGATTACAAAAACAGAAGCTCGTCATTTGTTCAATTACAAGAAAAAAAAATAAAATAAAAAAAAATGAAAAATTGAAATGAAAAAGTTATGTAAGCCAACTATCAACGAGATACCGATTAAGTAGCCCAGCTAATTGAAAACATGCCCTTCTTATTGCATCCACATAACCTTTACGAAATATTATTTCAGTTATCAAATTATATTCGCAGATAAATAAATAAGGCTTTATATCCATTAGCTCGTATCGCCGGTATCACTGGTCCCGATAAAACTTCCCACCGTGAAACAGGTGTTTTATTTAAAACTAATCATTTTGACACTAAAAATGGCGGGACGACGCTAAGATGGCGCGCATCTGGACAAGATAAGCGCCTATTATTACTTAAATGCCTAGGCATTCAGCCTAATGGCGACGATTACGGGATAAAACATTACTTTTCAACTGTTCCTTTTGATAAGTTAAGTTGTGAGGACATTGACAATTACTTAGCATAAATGGACGGAATTGAGCTGTTACTATATTGTGTTGATTTTATTTTCACTATGTTGTTCATAGTGGGAAAGGAATTTGCCAGTTTTGATTTTGAACCGGTTGATTCTCAATTATCGATGATTTGCACGAGATATATAGGGATGGTGTTCGTGGTATCACCACCCTATTGAATTTAGGGCACTATTGCATAGTGTCTGTTGAAATATCTTAAATTGTTGACATAATTTAAAAGCTAAAAGTCTTAAAATGATAATATGTACAGGTATATAAAAAAGGAAAGAATCATATGGATTCGTCTGCATCGTTGTCAACAGAAAAGGTGCCGAAAAGGCTGGCAGCGTTGCCACGTTGTATGGTAATGCTGATTCTTTGGCCAAAAAATAGGACAAACCTCTGTCCACGTGAACAGTCGACCAACCGCTTGGCAATATCCCGAAAATCTAAGTGGTGGCTTAGATGTGGAAGGTAGAAGACCGAAAATTCTGCAGTAACTTGGAAGAGCGCATGTATAGCGCTGAACTGCGAATGTTCAAGTTAATTGTAGAGAAATAATAATTATGAATCTACACAAGGGTGCAACCTACAAAACAAGATTTATTCGAGGTAAATACCACAATAAAAAGAGGAGGATCATTTGGTAGTACAAATCAAGAAACAGTTGCAAACCAAACACATAAAGAATCTGGTTACGATTTAAAACCTGCTCAAAATCAATAATAAATAACTGTTTACGAAAAAAACCTTGACAATTCCTACATTAACCCCCCACCAGTACATGACATAACAGAACACAGAATACATTAATTACGTCACACACATATCAAGTTGCAATGTAGTATTTAATTTGTGAACTTGCCATCTGTCAAATTATCATAATTAAACCGCGCGATTTGAGACCTGAACAGTGAACAGTAAGGCTGTGTGCAAATCTGAGCGAAAAACGCGGCGAAATCACGCTGTTTGTCACCGAGGCCTAAGAAACGCTGGCGGATTGATTTGGACTCGTTCCTGACCGATTGGGCCGAGAAGAAAAAACATAAAGAAAATTGGAAAACTATTTAGCCCGACGAAAGTGGGAAAAAATTGGTTAGTAAAAGAAATAGCGCTATCGGAAGATTTAAATTTGCATTTTCATCATTACCGCCTCCGGCCCTTCTCCCAATTTATTTTGGATTGGTGCAGTGACTATCTTTCTTCCAACTCTATTTGCCGTCATCACAGAGTTTATTTATTTTACCATTTATGTACACACATTATATAAACAGACAATGAAAAACAGAACAGAAAAAGTAGGTACAGAGAGAGGGAGAGGTAGGTAGGTTTACTTCTTTCCTAGCTATTTTATCTTTAACAATATCCATCTATATCGACTTCAAAAAAGAAGGAGGTTATCAATTCGACACGTATGTATGTAATAGTATTGGTACTGCTATATACTCGCATAATATGATAATCAGCTATTAGGGCTTCCAAACAAATATACTTACAATTTTTTGTTGAGGTCTGTTCCATTAGTTATTTCTTTTCTTAAGGGGCACCTGGCAACGACATCAAAAAAAAAAACTCGTGTATATTATTATTTTATTATTTTGAGTTCATTTCGTTTTGAAACCGATTATTTTTTTTAAATTACTTTTTCTTTGGTCTGCTTGTTTTTCTTATAGAAACCTAAATTCACGCATACCCCTTGTCTTGCCACATGACCCAATGAATTTGCTACAATGACCCGAAAATCGCGCACTAATCGCCACGTTTTTCCGCTCAGATTCCCTAGCCTAAATCCGGCCGTACAGCTTTCTTAGGGCTCCCTTGCCCATTAATTACGGCTTGACGCGTCGCATGACGCTACGTCGGAGGCTGTAGAAAGTTCGACCCTAAGGTCATCCCGGTTGGATGGCAAGGCATTGAAATTATTTAGATATGGTTGGATAGATAGGGCTCTCCGTTTATTGGACGAACTCGGGTTTGGACGAGAGATGGTGAAGTGTAATTGGATTTAGATTTCAATCGTTTAGAAGGTAGTAGTTTGGACGACATTTGGTAACTTTTTTGTTGAAAGATATTCTTGAAGTATGTGTGTGTTAAAGTACTATAGAAAACGTTCCCAAATCATTTCAATTTAATGGGTATATATTCTGATTAAGTAGTAATTAATTTAAGTAGTAAGTGACGAAGTCGAAGTATATTTTGTTTTGTAATTAGGACAAACACAAAGTTACGATTGTTAATTTTATAAGAAATTCATACCCACCTTCAGTCCTTCTTACACCACAATCACACGATAAAAATGTAAACTTTTATATCACCTATCTGTAAACATCGTTAGACAGTAATCACAAGTCTTTACAAAAATAGTAAACCCCAACATTCCCGTTAATTAAAATGTCATTAAACATCTAAACGTTTCATAATTCTACATACGAGTCTCCAATAGAACTGATCTATACGGCAACCGCCCGGCGATCACCTATAGAATCTTAAAAATATATACAAGAAGATTTAAACTATATAGTTAGAAGTTAGAGATGGTTTTCCTTTGGGTTATTCTCTGGACCTATGTTGGAATGTAAACAGTCAATTCGTTAATATATCAAGAGATGTTATTACAGATTTTTCTGATAAATGTCTCAGAATCCAATTTGCTGTGACGTCGATTTTCTGATAATTTAAAAGTAGTGGCTCGGCTCGGCTCGGATTTCTACTTAACTTTTGATGGTTGTACGTTTTAATTAATGACCGTCTGGTTAGATGGTTTTGTTATGCAATTGTTTGATGTATAGTGTGTTATTAACATAATTTGATAGTTCGACTTGTAAATAGCTCTAAGCATTCTTGGGGCCGGCCAGACTTGTTGACTACGGGTCGAATGATCATTTCTATTCGAGAAGCCGTTTATACCGGTGCAAATATCAAGGGAAAGTAATAGTGTTTCGTGTTTATTGATGTGGGATTAAGTTGTGTTATTTTTAAAGATTGTAGTCTCTTCGTTGCGTTTCTAGTTTTTAGTGGAGTTTTTTGTTTTATAACATGACATCACGCCTGAATTCTCCGAAGGATTACGCAGAGGTGTACTTATTATAGTACTTATAGAGGTGTGCATTTCAGCAGTTATCTTTAAGTCCCATGTAATTGCCATCGTTCACAATTCTAGACTCCAGGCTGTTACTGAGAAATTCCAGATGGAAAAACTCAATAACACTTTGCCCGACCCGGGAATCAAACCTAGGAGCTCATGTTCAGCAGTAGCGTTGGCGATCACTAAACGAACGAGGCATTTTGACAATTTTTTCTTCTATTTCGATAAGTTTAATTTTTTTTCTTATCATTCTTTAGCGTACCTACTAAGTCGGTGCTTAAACTTATTTTTTTTTGTATCTGCGACCACCAATCGTTCTATCAACCGTGCTTACTATTTGCATTGCATGCATTTCCCCATGACAGGTCATTGGAATGCCTATATTTATTAGTAAACGGATTTCGAGCCTTAGTAAGACAAATTGGAAGGTACAAATGAGATAAGTTAGCGCAAATTTTCTAAACAGGATTAGTTAATTCACTAATGGGCTCGGTCCATTACTTATGGTACAACCGACGGTGTTTTGTAAGATCTAACATTCCAGTCTCACTGTGTTAATATTCAGTAAGTATTAATAAATGACAGGCGACACATAAGGCAACTAACTCAGTAACGATACTGAGAAAAACATTGTCTCTATCGATGTTATTATTTATTACTTTATATTTGTCATTTCAAAAGGTCACTTGTTTTTTACGTAAGTGGATTTTTATTTATGATCGTTTCATTTTCCTGCTGGTAAACCTAATCGTCCTTTTAAGAACGGAACTGTTACCATTAACATACAGTTAAGAGCGCGTGTACATACATATATCAAGAAAAAAATCACTACCAAAAAAGTACAGAGATATGAAAGTTCTCTATGGAGAAGAACGGGCAAGAAACTAAAAAGAGATGACCAGTCTCATCGACGGCGCCCGTTCACGAACTTGAAGCGTGGATCAGCACGCACCATCCAGCTCAACCATAGAACAAATAGCCTAGTTTGGTTGTATTATTTTTTGCTCGTACGCATCGATCTACTTTGCAAGCTCCAATAATGGCTCAACGGTCGAAAACCTTTCCCCCTACTTAAATAGTCCTAAAAGCCGGGTAATATTACGATTACCTCGATCTTAATTCCAATACATTACAGATAAAAACCTGTATGCAAATATGAATTTCGATGTTTGCCTTCAAATATTTTCTTATCTAAAATCGATCTATCGTTATCTACAAATAATAAAATTAACACCAAATAAAAATCAAGCGATTCCAATGTAAAATGCCAACGACTTCCTTTGTTCTTAGAAAAAGTTTAATACTCATCTGAACTGGCGTATCGAAGAATTTGTCGGCAAAGATTATAGACTGACATCTATAAAGATTTAATGGGTTAAAGCCTTTATAGGTAGTTAATAGTTTACCTAGATTGAGAGGTAACCCATATATTTAATTCTTGTGGTCGCAAGTGTAACCATGGAGCACGAGTTTCTGCTGGGTCTGATCTCCAGCGGGGTAGTTGCGTAAAAAACTAACAGAATGGTTTTCATCGTGACAGTTCAACAATATTCATTGCGTTATTTACGTTGATGAGCAGATACATGTTTCGAACATATGAAGCAATGAATTAGCAATATCCTTGAAAATGATTCAGATTGTGATTGATAGTGTGTCACCCAATTAGGGTGCTGGCGTATCGAAGAATTTGTCAGCAAAGATTATAGAAGATTTAATGGGTTAGAGCCTCACTTTATGTAGCTAATAGTTTACTTAGATAGAGAGGTAACCCATTCATTTAAGTTTCGTGGTCGCAAGTGTGACGAGAGAGCAGTGGTGGCCAAGTGGTAACGGCTTCAACTTCCGTGTTGCAGGTCCTAGGTTCGAACCCAGGCAAGAGCTTTACTTTGTGTAAATTTTCTCATCACCACTGCTCTCAAAACGGTGAAGGTAAACATCGTGAGGAAACCGGTATGTCCTAAAACCAAAAAAGATCGAAAACATGTGACATCTACCAACCCGCATGGTATATGATTTGCCCACTCCTTTTCGAAGACAGGTTGCCTGTGTCCAGCAGTGGGAACAGTGGGATGATGATGTTTATGTGACAGTGGAGCATGGGTGTCTGGATCTGATCTGCAGGTCGAGCGAAGTGTTATTGGTTTTTTCCATTAGGGATTTCTGAGTAGCAGCCCAGGACTGAAGGACTGGGGACTTGAAGTAATTGGCGAAATGTAGGTGTAATATGTATATCAAACCCACATATCGCCAGTTATGGCAACCACCACCACGCCTACATGTGAACTCGGATGCACCTCTGCGTTCTGCCGACCTCTTCGGAGACTGCAAGCGTGATATTATGTTATTACCTAAATGTTAACACATAATGTAATAGATTTGATCGTGTCTTGTTGTTATATGGCATATATTTTACACGTTGAGACGAATCGGCGGTTGTTAACGATCGCTACGGTTCGATGGCGTAAGATCTGTGACTTTGTTGGTGTGGTGCTCACGGGGTGATTATTTGCTTCATAAGTGTCCATCCCCACTTTTATAAATACGTTTTATCAAAAGGCCCCGAAGTCTCTACTAAAAACACCCTAACAGAAAACCAAGTTTCACTGCTCCGTTCGGAAATTAAATATTGGACCTCGACATGTTCGTTTCCTGCTCAATTCCTGCTATTTTCTGGGATTTGCATGCTTTCTTCAAAAAGTAGTAGAATCACTTTAATTATAAGCAGAGTTAGCCTTTATATTGTAACCATAAATCTATTTTCTTTTCTCTCTATCACAGCCTCCCGATACACTCCCTCCCGCATAAGTCGGATTCGCCCACGAGACGACGCTGCGACCCTCCTACAGGAGAGCTCCTAAGCCGAGGTCCGTACCCCTGGGGTGCCCTTAGCGTGTAGTCGCTTAGTTTTAAAGTTTTTTAAGTCCTGGCTGGAGGCCTTAATTTATTGAGGCATCCACAGGCAAGCCCGGTTAAGCAGACGACAAAATCATAGGTTGAAACGCGAGATGCCACATAAAAAAAAACTATTGTTTTATCACCGTACTCAAAAAAGAGTAACTAGCTACAGAATAACTCAGCTATCCTCGTTCTTCAAACTGCCGGGGAAATCAAATGGCCAGGAATCCTTTAACACTCAAAATGTTTGTCAGCACAAGTACAACATGACGGTGACAACACAATAGACTAAAGCTACGATTTCCTAGAATAGCGGTAGCCGCCACATACCGTCTACAATTTACCGGCGAATGACGTCACAGCAACGTTATAAATGAAAGTAAGTTGGTGTTTTCTTAAAGAGCAGTTTTTGACACCATAAAGTCAAACTCCGCTGCCATTATTTTCATGACAGCCGTCGCTGCGGCCGTTCCGTGACGGCTTTACGCTTCAGACTTTTTTTTTATTTGCTGAGGGGGAGGAGGAGGAGGAGGCCTTTGCCCACTGCTGGGCAAAGGCCTCCCCCTTTGCCTTCCAGGCACTCTTTCCCAGGGCCACCTCGAACCAGCCTTCAAAGACTAACCAGAGTAATTCCCTACAAACCAAAAATCCCCCCGTGTGTCCACCAACCCATCGTCACGGCGTAATTCCGTATATGAGCCGATATGTTCGCGTGCTACAGACTCACAGACAGACAGATCGTAAAGACACGCATTTTAACTATTAATAATAAACCTCTAATTGGAACGTGCGCCGTTCATATATATCTAATAATCGGCCAGTGTAACTGACCACTTTATTGTTACCATTGAGGAACCGGTCTGGGGCAAGCTTGGGTTGGGATATGGGGGATAGATTCCGCAGAAATAAATATGTTGTGCCGAAGTTGTGAGCTGTACCTGACATCGCTACAGGGTCTACATGTTGCTTAGATTTTAGATAAATTTTCTGGAAACTATAAACAATTATTAGTGCTCATGTTTTTTTAATACACAATTATCCCATCTGAAAAAGTTCCTTACGAACGCCCATCTGAAATTCAAATTGAGAAAAAAGTTTTGTGCAAATGTCTCTCTTTTTTTGTGAAACAACCATAGTTTTTTTTTCTTCCAGACGTTGGGTCAACTGTGGTCAAATCTTTTGGTGACGTAGACAATTTCATCATTATCTTCTGAGCCTCTATGTAAGAAGAAGGCTAATGTTCTACAGAAGAGTCTGTCGACGGGACAGAAGAATGACAGCTCAGGGGAGGATAGGAAAGTTGAGAATAGTCCTAAGTCCAGAATACCGGTTTCTTGTATAGATTATAGAGATATGGTTTAAGATATGGTTTTCTATTACTCATTCCCTAACACCTAGGGTTTTTCCTATTAAACAAAGGTCCCTGAAAAAGGTATTTATTAGCCGGTCGATATGTAATTGATAACCGTTGTTTTTTTTATTGGGCCGGCTCGACTTTCGTGAGATTGTTTATAATTGTATCGTTATTGCGTTTATGACTGACAACTCTGACACAAGTTAATTTATTTAATTCTACGCATTCTTAACTTTAGAGCCGGTTAATTTGGTTTATATTAGGCTGTTTTTTTTGGATATGAGTGGAGGAGATATGGTGTTAAATGTTAATTATTGGTTACGAGGCATATCATTGTTAAATGTAGGTGAGTTAAATCATACAAACTTTGAGTCCCGATAAGATAAAGTTACGTCTAATTTAAATTATAATATCTAGTTAGTATAGTTACTGAATGATTGATTAAGCCCGTAAGATTTATTTTGACAAATCTTAAATACAATGTAGGTACAAGCTTACACTAAAATATTTATATTATCTACAAGAATAAAAAAAAGTAGAATGATCCGTTCATCCGTTATGAGTCCGCATCGTGGTCAATGGGAAAAGTGCCCAAAATACTGGCAGTATTGCCACCTCGGATGGTAATGCTGATACTTTGGCCAGCCCTCTGGTCACGTGAAGAGTCGACCAACCGCTTGGCGAAGTACCGAAATACTCGATGAACCCCAAACGGCTGAAGCATATAGCTCCCAATAAGGCTATTATACTTTCGCCGTTTAAGGTTTTCTGCACCTGCAGCAGCCGCCCCAGCACTAAATCAGTCACATCTTTTGTTAAGTAAATGACCTGCCTTTTAGTTTTAACTTTCACGGTAACTAAGAATACCAATAAGTATGCTGCTTACGGAACTCGTAAACCCTGTGATGATAGCACTTCAGCATAGAGTGAGTTACACCTATCTCACATTTTAATGCTGATGTTTAATATTCATAAAATAGGCATTAATAGGTATTCGTCAATATCAACGGATAACAGGAAAACACCATTAGCAATAACATTAAATACAGCTTAGAAAATACTTTCACCGTCTTCGTCTCTATGGTTTACCGTCTTCTGCGATTAAGTTAGATTAATAATGCGAATTTCACAGTGACAAATTAATAACTAATAATATGAAAGTTAAATAATTTATTAGTTGTATCTTATCGTACTATTAGACAAAAATTGCCTAAATAAAAGTTATATATAAGTAATAAAAATACATAAATAAAATTAATACCTCGCTTGTCTATTGAGCAAGCGTTCCGTATTTCGTATGTTGGGCAAAGTGTTATTGGGTTTTCACAAAGGAATTTTCTTAGTAGTATGCTGGGTTTTTGCCCAGTTAATAGCAATAGGTACTATATCGAAAACCTATATCTGACCATTTTGTAAACAAAATCCCGTGCACATGAAGACCACAGCTGTGTCCGTAAGTAAAACAAAAGAGGTAGTCCTTACAGTGGTCAGATATAGATTTTGACGATAAGATGACGCCCTCTATTATATGGAACTTAGACATAACTTGACTCCCGTCCAGGGCGTCTCGTGCGGCGACTAGGGGCGTGAGGGCGCAGAGATTGCCTCTCCGTCACGCACTTCGCATCCTCCTTTGCGAGTATTACTGCTTCGCAGAAGGAGGTGACGACCTCCCATGCACTCTCGCTCCGTACCATGGCCTGGACCAGGGCCGGACGCGAGAGCTCCGGCTCCGGTTTGGTGCTCCACCCAAGCCGGGCAGACCTCCACCGATCCACACAGTGGTGACACTCTGGCGTTTCCTTCCACCTTATCCTGAAGAGGAACCTCCCGAAACAACCGTGTCCAGTGAGGACCTGCGTCAGGCGGAAGGTGAGGGCGCCGTAGCGCCTCTCTAGCCACTCCTCAAAGAGTCTGAGAGCATTATCGGCGCAATTGTGACGTGCCCAACATATATGCCTCCCTAAAGCAACACCAATTCGATCGGTTCTGTGCTTCTTGCATCAAGAGGATTTCTGCGGCCTTCACCTGGTGATCGGTCCACCTTGTGGGAGGCTTTCCAGCGCTACGTCTTCCGGTCGCCACTCCAGAACCTTTCGACACCATCCGCGATCTGTTAGATTAATAAAGTTGATTTAAAGTCACAAATTATCAACTAATAATATGAAAGTAAAATAATTTATTACAATAATTAATTATTAATTAGGCATCTCTTGACCTAACCATACAATTGAGCAAAAATTAATATAATCTTCGTAAATCTGCGTAGGGTGGTACAGTGAATGTATTATAGTGTCGAGGTCGGCTGATTAATGTTTGGCAACGATATCACTAATTAGGCACATCTTTGTTCTAGCCGACTGTTGCGCGTACGCAGGATAGTAGGTATGTGAGATATTGGCCACTGACAAAAAAAAGGTAGTCATGGACTGTGGCAACGCTTCTGAGGATTCTGTCGAGAAATTAACGTCTTTTGGTGGAAGTGATGATGATGGTGATCATAATAGACTTTTAGGAGTAAGTAGCTAAATTAATTACTGCCTGGCTGTATTGTTTTGCTAGAGCTAGAAGATAATAATACATATATAGTGGCCGTAAGTTGTAAGTAAAAACCCTTTCTCATATGGAGAAGGAACGAGTTCGGCGTTTCCATGTCCAGTTGGTAATCTACTGGACAGAAAGGTTTTTTAATACAGGGTGGCTGGAACGTGCAACCTGAAGGCCAATACTCGTAATTTAAAACGTTCAAAATCTAGTCGCAGTCTCATCTCGGCGACAAACAAATGTCAAAAACTTGTCAAAATGTAGGGAAATTAGAGGTATTTTTGACAGATTGAGACTGAGATCAGACTGTGATCGTTCTTACAATTACGAGAATCGCCCCTCTGTTACGAGTATCATGGATTCTGTACAAATCCCTAGACTAAAAAAAAATACTCTTCCATTCATTTTGGCTGCGTCGGTATTGCACATTTCTATGAAACAGTTAATTATTTTTTGATAACCGAAGAAAAATATCTACGGGTTCAGAATCATGTGCTAAATTCATGGCTATAGTTTGCTTCGATGTCCCTGCCATCCTATACACAAAATGAATTGAATTAAGAGACAAACTTTCTAGTAGATATATGTTACAGATTACATAGTTTTATTTATTACATAGTTTATCAGATTACATAGTTTATGTAACATCCTAGAAGACAATTAAATTAAATTGTAGAAAATGATAGTATTAATATGATTAAGTAAAATTATATGGATGGTAAAGAAACCATCAAAGAGATGTACAGATATCGTCAAAATATTTGGAGGCATTAAGTTGCATCGCCTTTTGAAGCGACTTACTTAACATACCTTTATTATCATTACATCTAATAAAAGTTAAAACTTGATGCCGGTAATATAAAGTTAATGTCATTAAAAACTAGCAGTAATGACCCTCACACAGTAGCCAGAATAAATAACATAAAAACTTATACCAATGTAAACAAAGATATCTTAATTTACGCCATTATTCACCAAACCAACTAAAAAGGCGCGAAAAGAAAAATTTATGAGTTTTTTTTTATTGCAAACGCCAAATCTGGGCAAACGATTAAATACTTAGGTGTTTAAGACGAGACCAATATTTTTATAAATGTTGTGACATGTCACTAGCGAAATCGTGCTTCTACGTGGGAGCTAGAGACTGAGACGATAAAATTAATTATTGTCATAATTGATAGTGGAATGGTTGCCTTTGACAGATATTTGGGCAATGATTTGATCTGTATTGATTATCTTTTATTAGCGTATAATATTGATTTATTTGATTTAAAAAAGTGTTTTGAAAGAGTGTCTTTTGTCATAAATGGTGGAGATTTGTGGCTTTGTATAAGCTACAAACATAGGCATAGGTGTAAAGCTTATACAAAGCTCTAAATGCTTATGCAAATGTTTGCTATGTCTGTAGAGATAAAGCAAATATAATCATCCTATAATGTTCCTTGCAGCGAGGAAGCCTGTATCCCCACAAGTTTCAACCTTATCTCTGAGAGATTTCGTCGTAATGTACAGACGCCAGCAGGTCAAGCTACCCGAAACTGTCAAATTTTCCCAATTAACCTTGAACCTTAATCCGTTAGTGATAAAGTTGAAAATCTAGTAAAGAAATTTGACAGATTGTAGTAGCTTGATGTGCTGGCGTCTGTACCTCGCGGGGCGTGTGCGGGTTGGTGGGTATCACATGTCTTCCAATTTTCTATTCTAGAACATGCCAGTTTCCTCACGATGTTTTCCTCCACCGTTTTGGGAGCAGTGGTGATTAAACAAATTACACCAACTGACTGCTTGGGTTCGAACCCACGACCAACAACAACATGCAACAAGTTGTGACTTTCACAGAATTGAAATGTTAATCACTCGTTTTTATGAGCACTTACTTCTGCCAACAACATCTTCAATTAAACCTTTGCATCAAAAGGGTTTTAAATGACTAAATTAACTAACAAACTATTCAATTAAATTTTAATTTAATAGTTTAAAATTAACCTAACCTAACTAAAACTACAGGTAAACAAACTGACAAATTCCTCCGCATCTCTGGTAATGTATCCAAGACTGGCTGCATTGCCACGTTGTTTTGGCAATGCCTACCATCTGGCCAGCCCTTGGGTCAGGGAGAGAGTCAAGCAGCCCTTTGGAGCTTTCATTGAACAAACCATAAGCATTCAGACCCCACAGCCTGAGGGTTTCAACTCTAAATTGCTCGAAAATATAAATCGCCTCTGGCCAAGGTAAAAGCCACGAGAAGAGTCAACCATTCATTTGGAGATTACATTGAACCAACCATCAGCACTCAGACCCCACAGCCTGAGGGTGTCGACCCCAAACGGCTCAATAATTAGCTGCTTGAGGGTTTCCACTACCACAGCAGTAGCGCCAGCACAATACACCGAACCAGGAAGATGGGATGATGTTAATTAGTTAGTCAGTTTTATACAACATACAACTCTATTTGTTGGAACTATAAAGCTCTATATCGTACTAATAAAACGTAAGTTATTGTAACTGTTTGTCTTTCGCCAACCAAAAAACTAGATTGTATCCGATTGATACTTAATACCGGATTCAATTTATAGCTTTACTTTGTTTTATAGCCATGATAGAATGTCTTCATTTTAGACGATAACAAAATTAAAATAGTGCTGTCTATGTTTTATCAATATTTGAGTGGAACGGAGGTTATAGTGGGGGTTTTAACAACACATCGCGCTTGTAATCCCCGAAGGGTTATGCAGAGGTGTACAGTAAAGGCGCTTTACTTTGAGTAAATTATCTCGCCACCTCTGCTCTCAAAACAGTGAAGGAAAACATCGTGAGGAAACCGGCATGTCCTAGAACCAAAAATTCGAAGACATGTGGCATCTACCAACCCGCCCTGTGCCCGCGTGGTGGATTACGGCCCACTCCCTTAAAAAAAGAGGTCTGTGTCCCAGCAGTGGGGACATTATAGGCTGATTATGCATTTTGCATGTACACCTATATTTTTCCAATTTACTTTGTGTTAATAATTTTTTAGTGTTCCGTACCTCGAAAGGAAAAAACGGAACCCTTATAGGATCACTTTGTTGTCCGTCCGTCCGTCTGTCTGTCAAGACCTTTTTTCTCAGGAACGCGTGGAGGTATCAAGCTAGAATTTATAATAAAACCCAGGTCTACTGACCCTTGGAGCTGTGAAAAAATCAAACTTCTAATCCAACGCAATCAAGAGAAACAGCCGTTTATGCCGCAAATTTCCACAAATTTTCGACACTCGCAAGGGAATCAAAACCTACAGGATACTTCCCGTGAACTCAGAATCTTGAAATTTGGTACGAAGCAACGTCTTATAGCACAGATACCTAAAGGAAAAATTGCGAAAACTGTAAATTTTTAGTTACATCATGTAATAAAAATATTTTTAATAATTTTAAATTGTACGGAACGCATTCGGATTCGCACTTGGCCGGTTTTCAACACTGCTCTCAAAACGTTTCCTAGAACCAAAAAATCGAAGACATGTAAAATCCACCAACCTGCACTGGGCCCACTTCTCACCGAGAGGAGGCTTGTGTCCCAGCAGGTGCAATATTAAAGGCAGATTATGCCATATGTAGTAAAGAAACAATTAAACACAATAAAGTTTTGAGAAAGGAGATGGCAGTCGTTGAAAGTGACTGATATTATGCGACCATTAACGAAGATGGAATAAGCGATCATTCACTTAAAAGGTCCTTAGACACGACTGGAGTCAGTCGGCGGTGCCTATAAAGTACTCTCAAAGGCACAACACAGTTACAAGAATTAATTAACAATAAGACAAGTTACGAAATCAGTTACAGAGCTATTAAAGTCCTCGTTTTATTACAACCTTTTACTATTCCAGCCATAAAGTCTTGCTTGCATGAAACAAAAGAGTGTATCTTTAGAATGTCATGTACAGAGTGAGTTCAGTACATGATTCGGAGCGACTTAGCTGCGTTCAAATATTTTGTCGGTTATTGAAAGAATTGGCGTATACCCATATGTTTTGACCGCGTAAGTATTGCACTTTTCTATGAAACAGCAGATTTTTTTGATAACCGACGAAAAATTTCGGTTTAGAATCATGTGCTGAATTCATGGTTTCAGTTTACGCGTCGATGTCCCTGCCATCCTGTATGCTTAGGTATACCACCTTTTAAACAAAACATGAAATATAATGACAATGTGTTCAGTAAAAGTACAAAGTGGTCGATCGAATCGCAGAGGGCTGATTTATTTTTGGGTCAAAGAATCAGTATTGTCATTGAACGTGGCAACGCTGTCAGCATTTTGGGCACTTTTCCTTTAGACAGCGATGCGAAGTTATACGAAATTGCCTCACTCACTGTGCCCCCACCCCCTTTTTTCATACTTGTACGTGTTATTATGTTAGTATTTAAAGACTTTGAAATTGAAATGATGTAAATACTAGCTGCGCCCCATGGTTTCACCCGCATAGGTTTCGATCCCGTGAGAATATCGGGATAAAAAGTATCCTATATATTAGTCCTGGTTATAAACCATCTGTGTGCCAAATTTCATCCAAATCGATTCAGGAGTTTTTGCGTGAAAGAGTAACAAGTATCCATCCATGCAAACTTTCACGTTTATAATTTATTTATTTACAATTACAACGGCTTGCGCCAATGACAGTAATTAGGAGGTAAAACTAAACATAAAACTAAAACTAAACATATTACTTATTACTTAATTAACATAATAATATTATAATATATACATATAGTAGGATAGGAAGTAGGATTATCTTCCATGAGTAAAAACATAATTTGCAAATTGAATTCAAGTTTTACTTATATAGTCTAATGTTCACTTAGCTGCAATACCTTTGACATTTTATTTTCTATACTAAGCTGTGTTCTAACTGGTTTGATGTATGTAGATACGTACTAGGTGCATTCTAAAATAGAAATTGTAGAGAGATTCAAATGCTGTATGGCTAAAGTGAAAGCTGTGTCTATATGGGAGTGCTCAGAAATAAGGATGAGCCCCGGACGGATACGGGAAAAGTGCTTGTATAATTACCGTCGATACTATAGACAGAGATAATTTATTATTAGCTCGTTGTTTTATGTGTCATAGAGTGCTATACTGTGTCCGGTTTGGAAATGAACCTGGTCGGAAAAATAGTGTTTTTCATTTTAATAGTGTTAGTTTATTAGATTGACAATTTAATTTTTCCTTCGTAAGTTATTATCTAAAAGAGTTTTAAAATAAATTGAGCTAATGTATCAACAAGGTGCGAATTGCGAGATAAATTTATCTTTGCAACAGCATTAAATTCATAAAAACTTAAATGAAACACATTGCGTATTTTTACCAACACCAACAATGTTGCCTCCATTTTGTCGCTAAAAATATGTCCCGCCAAAAACTTCGATAACTTTTTAATGGCAAAGGCACTCGCAATCTGCCAATGTCAATGCGCCGCGCCGCTGATATTCTCGAAATTTTTTGAACGCGATCAGAAACAAATTTTTTATCAATCTCAAAACTGTCCAAAGATGTTTTTTAACGAGACTTTTTTCGTAATTTCGGCCAGATATCGATGGGGAAAAAACATTTAAAGTTCTAAATTTATCTTAGAACTTACGTTGACTGTTTTAAGGTTTATTTTCGCTTGCCAAGTAGAGTCAGATGTGATTGTATTGAACAGGTGTGTAGTGGCAACAGGTGATTTTGTGACCGCTAATATATTAGCTACAGGATCCAAATCGGCGGTCGACATATTGCGCTATGTAAAACAATCACATTTTAAATCAATTTAGACCTTCTAATTATAGGAATAAGCGCTAAAATCGTACTTTACTATTGACAGATGGTATATTTACCTATGTAAAAGATTACAAGTGTATGTAATCGAGTATTTATGTGAGTGCAGCAGTGATTGGAATTTTGGAATGCATTTTCATATGTCCTTGGTTTTGTGGCTGAATGGTTAAATTGAATGTAACAGTACTATAGTATTTGAGCATTGTGAGTTGAATCTAGAAATTATCTAAGTGTTACATCTGTAGTATTGACGAGAATACATTGCTAGATATCCTTAATATTTTATCGCTCACGCTTAGAAGTTATTTTATATAAATGGCTCAAAAAATGAAAGTTACGCTGTATAAAACTTGTCATTGTGCATCATCATAAAAAAGCAGAATGGGTAATCATGCTAATAGAGATGATACTTAATATTGTTTGTTGGTAAGAGGTTGACACCAAACCGGTTTATTCGATTTTATTGATAAAACGTTCACAATGAAACTATTAGCTTTAAACTTTTTTGTGCATCACAAAGCTCGATACTTTTTATAAAATTATGACATTATTTTTTCTTTTCTTTGGCAACTGAGCCGATGTCGACTATTCTGCCAGTGATTATGATATTGTCTATGGATTAACAAAATAAAACAATTTCACATTTGCATTTGACATTTGATAAGATCCATTAGCCAATCAAATTGTTCCCATGCGGCCTTGCCTTCGGCCATCGAATCACTTATAAATACCTACTAAATAATCAGTCACCATTGTTCAATAATGTCGCTATTATCATCGTAATATTATCTATTAGACCAGAGGTGATAATATGAATGCAAGTTATAATTTCCAAAAAAAAGTATTTCTGTTTTCTTTCTGTATAAAATAATAAATCCACATTGTAGGTATTTAGCTAAGACACATGCATAATGTGTAATCTTTTGTTTTATAAAATGTCTACCATTTTTCTCACGTGTCAGTTCCGCGACTTTGACACTTGAATACCGGCTCCGTTCTAGTCCGGAACTAGTCGGACAGTCCCGAAACAAACACAAATTTTAATCTTCTTGACTCGCAGATTGTGGTCAATAATTCAAATTCAAATGATTTTTTTTTCATTTCTTAACAGACAATGGGATCATATTAATTTAGTTTTTCGGCAACTCTCATCCAACTGCTACTAGCCATCCTGCGAAGATCGTCGCTCCACCTACCCTGAGGGCGTCCTGCCTTTCGTTTGCCGATTCGTGGTGTCCACTCAAGAACACGTCTAACCCCAACGGCCATCGGTTCTACGGCTAATATGGCCGGCCCATTGCCTCGTCAGCTTGCTCATTCTGTGAGCTTTGTCGACATTACACATAGTCAGTTATTTAGTAAATGTGAAGGGGTAGGGCATAAAATAAGAATCAATAATTGACTCACGACAATAAGAGAAGTGAGTGATATTTATACATAATGACATGGAATTAGATAAACATGCAGTGTTAGTCAGAGGCGTGCATTGGTTTTCAGAATAGGTAGGCAGGAATTTAATTTCGTGGTATTAATTTGAACGAGTAAAGACCAATGACAATGTGCGAATAGTACGGGAGCCGAGTAGGCCGTCTGGCGACTGCGTACTGCCGCGTGTATTTGTTATAATATGAAGATTTTTTTTTTGTTAGGTATGATGATAATTTAGTTAGTTTCCTAATTGTGGGGCACACACACTAAAATGTAATTGACAGGATTATGGTGATTTTTCGAGGTAGGCACTGTTTATATGCCTTTATGCAATGCACGCCACTGGTGTTAGTCTAGTGGTAAAGCATGAGGCCCTGGGTTAGATTTCCGGTCCAGGCAAAGTGTTATTAAGTTTTTCCACCTGGAATATCTCAGCAGCAGCCCAGAGTCTGGATTAGTGCCCGGTTGATAGCAATAGGCTCCCCCCCCCCCTATTATATGGGACTTAAACATTATTGGCGAAATGGAGGTGTCTTAAAGGTGTCTCCCTCTGCATAACCCTTCGAGAAATAAAGGCGTAATATTATGTAAAAATAAAGTAAAGATTCCTTCTTATTACCAAAAATGCACTAAAACAACATAAAAGTTAACTTAATAAGTGCCAAAGCGTGTGGTCTTCGCTTTTTTATTGATAACGATTATTCTCGACTCGATCCGTAACCAATTAATGATGTTAATTTTAGCGAGATGCCATTAATTTGATGTGGGTAGCGCCTGCGCAGGTTAGATGCACGGCTTTGCCTTTGAATCTGCCGGTTAAAAGTGTGTTTTAATTTGTTATTGTTGCGTTTATTTATTTGTTTACCGCTTGTTTTTAAATGTTTACTGCTGAGGTAGATTTAGTCATCACAACTTCACCAACCATACATCCCTTCAAGTTTGTTGGAACTTTTGATGTCGTGGTTGGAGAAGGTTGTAAATAAAATGCTAGTGTCTATAAAATCTATTGACTAGTTTTTAATTATAGAATAGAATATATTTGCTTTAAAACATGGTATGCCATGGTGTTTATAAGATCTTAATGTACATTAAGATCTTATAAATAGAATTATGATCTTACATGTTTCGCCATGGACTGGTATACAAATATTTAAACACGTTACATGTAAAAAATTAAAAGGATACACATTCCTTAGTGAATTCTTAACAATAATAGGTGTTTACAAAAAGTAGGTAATCATTATAATAATAGCAATTAGCACAGTGAGGATTCTTATATTTATCTATGTATTTAGAACACAAGTTGTTGCTACAGGGCTGGGACTACATGTAAGTACAAAATACACTACATTATTGCTACCATATAATACTATTGATTGATTTTTCATGAAATAGTCATTCAATAGTATTGTATTGATGATTTTAATGATTATAATTTTGTAAAGCCATACTTGTTATGTTAAAACTCCAACAATGCTTTTGTCAACTTGGTAGGATGTAAAATCTAGTAGGTATAGTTATTTTATCTCACGAAGGCGGGTTACGTGACTTTTATGACGTTGAAATAAGAGTCATTTTGTTACGATTCATCTGCCTTTGTGAGATGAAACTACTATATATATTATGCGTATGGTTGTCCCGATATCGGCATAACGTGCTTGACCATTAGACCTCAATAAGGTTTAATGGTCAAGCGTGATACGCCAATCATCAGGTATTTATTAGAATATTTTATGGCAGTAATCTTAACGGACTGCTATAAAATATTGATTTTAAATTTTAACATCAATAGCAGAAGGTTGGCCAAATCCTATTAATGTATTTAATTTATTATAATAAATATATAATATAATATTTAAAACCACTTTAATCTAGATTTACCATAGATAAAGCTTTATATAGATTTTGTAAATTGGTGAGTACAGACGCCAGCACATCAAGCTCTTACAATTTGTCAAATATCTTTAAAAGATTTTCAACTTTATCGCTTAAGTATTAGGTTCAAGGTTGATTGGAAAAAATTGACAGTTTCGGGTAGCTTGATGTGCTCGCTTGCTAGCTTTGTTTTTGCGATCGTCATTTGTTATTTTTGTCCCACAAATATTATAGTATTTTTAGCTGTTTACTTTTGTCGAAGTATAGTGTTATAATAATTAGGAAATTAGTTATATTTTAAAAGCATTTTTGGGAAACCAGCTTTCAGTGTTTTCAGAAGAACAGTTAGACATTGGCAAAGTAAGGATTACTTAAATTATCCGTTTCTAAATAATAATAACATAGGAACTAGGCGTTGTCTTAACAGGTACCTCAGATTATTTGTTAGGTACTAGCTTTTACCAGCGGCTTCGCCCGCGTGGACTACCGGGATAAAAATAATCCTATGTGGAGAAAGGCTTCCCCCAAGTCCTTCCTTTAACTCTTTTCCCGCGCCACCTCGAACCAGCCCTCGCGATACGCGTCCAGCTCATTTCGCCACCGCTTTCTGGGTCGAACTCGGCGGCGCCGTCTGTCGCAGTAAATAATAAAAAATAAAAATCTGGTACTAGTAAGATTGAATAAGCAAGCTTTTATTTTACTTATTTATCTTGTCTATATTTTGTTCCTAACTTTCATAAACCTACTTATGCTAATATTAAAATGACGATGCACATTTTTTTCATCACTTGGGTCAATCTTCTAACTAGCCACAACAGCTTATGATTCAACAAAAACTATGCGGTTTGAAGTTCACACAGAGATAATTTAGTAAATACTGTTAGGAGCTAGAACTAGTCACTATTTAATCATAACTCTAAAAAACTTGTTTAAACATATTTTTTCACTCATTAACTTTATTTCGTTTAGGAAACTACTTTCTCGTCGGTAAAATGAAACATTGATAGGAGAACTGCACTCTAATTCACACACGATCAATGACAATCTGGCCAATTTTTAAGGCCATTGCTAATCTATTGCTTCAAATCTTCGAAAAATTTGCTGCTCAACAACGTAAATAACGCAATGAACGTTGTTGAGCTGTCAAAATGAAAGTCATTGGTACTGTTGGTGTGTTACGCAAAAACCTTTCTGGACTGTGAGTTTGTGACTTCGGGGCACAATTCTTACCTTCCTCATATCCTAGAAAAGGAAATAGCATATTTTATTACCACGCTTTTTAATCAACGGTTATGTAAATTGAGAACTAGCTGATTCAAATAATAATAATAATATTTATTTCAGGTAACTTTACAAACTTATTCAATAAAATGCTTACAATAGAGGCCTCCTTTTAATTAATAAAGATACCTATGCTAGGAGACCCCGCTCTTCTAAAACTAGAAACAATAATAATGTAGGAGTGTACATACAAAAGAAATTCAACTTTTATCTAGGAAAGCATGTGTGTGTGTGTAGTGTGGTGTGTGTGTGGTTTGGTGCGCGTGTGTGGTGGTGTGGTGTGTGTGTGTGTGTGTTTGTGTCCCTTATCGTCAAATTATCGCATGGTACTTTATAGCAGAGTTTCAATTTCGTCATAGCTCTTGCATTTTAGCCAATCTATTAAAGATTTTTTACATTCTCGATATGCCATGGGATAAATATTTAGAAGTTTATTTAATTTATTGTAGATGCAAGCGGATTGCCTGGTGAACTGTCTTTTTGCAAATGAGGTTTTAACTGACACTTCCGGTGCAACAAGATATTTTCTTCTTTTGTTGAGGCTAAAATAATAACGGAGGGATTTGTGTAGTTTTAAAGCTGTATGGAATATGTATAATTTCCTGACTGTGAGAAGACCACTTAGTGAGTACCTAAAGGTTTTCAGTAGGGAACTTATACGATTTCTCTCGAAATCTTACGGTTTTCTCAAGATGTTTTTGCCAATGTGATTTTTAAAACATCATTTTCATATTTCTGTTTGAGTTCCAAAGCGCATTTCACGCAACATCATAATTTACAAAATAAATTCATCAAAACGTCACATTTATTAAAGCAATATTTACTAGTCTACATTTAAAATTCCGTACATCCTCCGAAAATCGAAATTAAACTCAAATATAAATACATCCTTGCAGCCATCAATCACTGTAAATACCAGCAAATACATGGCGGGAGAAAAAAAAATGGTAAAGTGTATTTCTATTTACTTGTCCGATTTGGCAAACAAACATGGCGTACTGACATTTCGATTTTGGCAAATTGAATGTGTATTAAACGTTCATTCGAAGTAGTATTTCGTGACATCCATAGTTACAGTGTGTGTCTCTTACAAAGATAAAACCTTACCTTACGAGAAGTAATTGATATATTTACGATTTCGCACAGTATTTGTTTACTAAATCCTATCCTACTAATCCTACTAATATTATACACGTGAAAGTTTGTATGGATGTATGGATGTTTGTTACTCTTTCACGCAAAAACTACTGAACGGGATTGGATGAAATTTGGCACACAGATGGTTTATAACCAGGATTAACATATAGGGTACTTTTTATCCCGATATTCCCACGGGAGCGAAACTTCTGCGGGTGAAACCGCGGGGCGCAGCTAGTATTATAAATGATGGATGGATGGATGGATGTTTGTTACTCTTTCACGCAAAAACGACATAAGGGATTTGAATGAAATTTGGCACACAGATAGTATATATCCAGGATTAACACAGGATACTTTTTATATCTATATTCCCACGGGATCGACCATTATGCGGGCGAAACCGCGGGGCGCAGCTAGTAGGACATATATTAAAAAATACGCTGTAGAATCTTATTAAGCACATCCTGGTGGCATTAAGCAGTGTGTCTGTCTGTCTGTGCGACCTCTAGCCGCGACCCAGTGGCCTCGGGTACGGGGATAGCTATTCACTTACATGCTGAGTTGCGCAGGAGTGGATACGGTATGTTGCGCTTGCGCCAAGGTTGGTTTGAAGATGGGTAATTGACTTGTGAGACAGCAAGGTTGTATTTGAGCAATCAGACATGCAAACTTGTGTTTTAACATTTAGTCTTTAGGTGCGGTGCATGTAAAACAATATGAAGCAGTAGATACTTACCATTCGTTATATAGCTCAAGGAAAGAGCTTTGCAATGACTTACCCTTGCAAAGTGGCAGTGTCCTTTTAGGTTGCCGCCAAGGAGTAATGCTATTATGCTCTAGTATAGTATGAACGAGAAGGGTATCAAACTACCGACGAAATTACAGGCACACTAAACTTTAGTGTATTACTCAAAACGGTGAAGGAGAACATAGTGAGGAAACCGGCATTCCCTATAACCAAAAATTCCAAGACATGTGACATCTACCAACCCGCACTGGGCCCGCGCGGAGGATTACGGTCCACTCCCTCTCATCGAGAGGAGGCCTGTGTCCCAGCAGTGGGAACACTATAGGATGATTATGTATAACTCAACCTTGTTATACATTACACAGTGATACACAGTCAGAAAACTAGTTATACAGTCTCAGGTGATTAAAGATAGCTGAAATCTCTTACGTCGAGAGGGACCTGTTTACAAAATAACGCAAATATTTTGCCAAAAATATCGCACAAAGGAAAATAATTTCAAGAATAACATTAGCATCTTCGTATATCATACACCAGCCCGTGCCGAATAGGGTACAGGTATGGAATGTATGGTACGCCTCACAGAAAGTAGTAACCCATCTTCATTGGAAAGTGTGCCCAAGATATATTGTGGAGAATACGTAGGGTTGCCACGGGTTAAACATGTTAAATGTTTGTGAGTTTGAAATATACTGTTTTTCGTCATATCTCGGCAGTTTTCGGAGGGCTGCACACCGCACTTTGTATGTTATTGTTTATATGTTATCATTTAATTGTGCTTTTGTGTGTTGTGCTATGTCTGTTGTGTGCACTGAATAAATGGTTTATCCATCTATCTATCTGTACGCCCAAAATTCGTCAGTTATATTTCACTAAGTCCCATATCATAGGGGGCAAGCATTTTGCCAGCAAACGGACACAAATTTAGACTCCAGGCCGCTACTCAGAAATTAATTAGGTAAGTATCTTGTATTTTTAAGTACATAAGAAATCATTTATCTTAACATCGGCCATGATTGGCGATTTTTGCCTAGATAAACATGAACTAGAACGATGTTTTTGTTGATGTAATCATTGTGCAACCTCTTTTGATTAACGCTTAATTATTCAAAGTTTTTAGTTATGCATTCATTAAGCCGCATTTTATTGAATTTTATCGTGATATGTACCTAATTGTTTTTTCTTATCTTATCGATAAATGGCATAATTATTAGATTTACGCGCAACTTCTTATCTTTTTAACCTTTAGGTTTATTATTGATTTTAATAATAATAAATATGGAGTGCTCAACCAGTTTTCTATAAATATAAAAAAAACACTCTCTGCCTCAACACTTAACTTGCAGTTGTCTATTAGAAAAGGATTTTTTTGTAAAAGGTGACGTAGTTACATAATGACAATGTAAACAAAATCAAAATGTCAAATGATTACTATTTCAATTTTGTTTGTGTATTAATTGAAGCAAGAATCAAGGTGCATTTTAAAACAAAAAAAAAAACAAATATCTTTCAGAAAATAAAGCATTTAAAAAATGTATTGATTTCTCATTTACAACAAACTTACTTTACTTTTCATTTACAATGTATCTGTATTACAATTTGATCAAGTTATGACTGCGTCAGTGAACCGAGTTCGCGCAGCTGAATTTCGGGCAGTAAATATTTAAACTTTTAAACATCGATGCTCTAAGAAGAATGTATTACAACGAGAAAATCTATAGCTTGATATGTCTTCGTGTGGACAACCCTACTTTAAACATAATCCGACACACATAAACTTTTCTTTTTCACACTTAAAAGTTGAACAGGGCTAAGTGCCAACCCTAGCTCATAATCGCATGCTAAGCCGACGGCACAGGTGCTCGTGTGCCAAATGTAGACGTCACATACAATTTATATGTTGAAAACGTGAATTAATATGCCTTATAGCGAGTATTTAGGATTATAGCTTCAATACTACAAGACATAATGGCCGACGTAATAAAATGCCAGATTTAGATGATAAAATTCCGATCTCTATTATTGTAAAACTGTGTCTATGTTTGAATGCTTTTAGTTGAGTACTTTGATGTTTGATGCAGTTGGTGTGGTGTCTGTTTTTGGTTTTAGTGTTTGGGAGGCTAAGTTTTGCCTCTGTCGATGTCGTCGACGCGTCGTGTGTATGCACACTAAGAGGGATGGTCGGAAGGAGTCTATTTAAATAAACTGTAAGGGAGATTTTAATATCGTTCATACTAAACATCAATAAATCTGAATATGCGTTTCGTAGTAATCGATAACAGAGATAAGTCGTGATGAAGTGTTTCCACATTCACTATCATTATTGGTATTATAAAATTCACCATATTTGATGTTAAAAATTATTGATTTCAGTATGGATATAGAGAAGTTAGTGAAGACAAGAAAACCGATAAGAGTTTTTCTATAACCCTATTGCATGACTATTTATAGACTAAATAGACAAGACTAAATATCAATCGATAGAATTATATGAACTTAGAGGGTTCTATTGATGATTTTAATGATTATAATTCTGTAACATACTTGTTACGGTCGCGAATCATATTTTGCTTAACATACAACCTAACAAAGAAAGAAAGAAAAAGTATTTATTGCGACTCATACACATTTAGAAAGATCACAAGCTAAACTAAACACAGTCAACAGTCAAGTCAGTAAAAAATCAAGTTATATAAAAAAAAGTATCAAAAATAAAAATGAAACAGAAAGTACAAATACCAGCAAAATCCGTCCAGCAAATTGCAAGAATCGCAAGAAAATTACAATTTCGAGGGAGTTCGTACCGACACGAAGGAGGAAGAAGCATTAAGTGATAAGACTCATAAGACTAAGTAGTCTTGAACACACACACACAACCTTTTCTTTTGTTTTTGTAATGTTGACGATGACACTTTGACTACATCCTCAGGGAGAAAAGCAGTGGCTTGGCTACTTAAAACGGTAGTCACTAAGGAACTTTAAGCAAATACAATTAGGTAATTCTAAAGCTAATCTAGTGAAAATAATTACCTAATATGTTATGTCTAAGCAATAGGTTTCGCTTCTGTCGGGGTTATCTTTACGTAGTTTATGTATTGCCCTTTTCTACTAGTAACTTGCAGACATTATTTCACCTGTAACATCTTAAAGAGAAATGTTTCTTTGAATATTGAAGTAAGTATTGGTAATATTGGCATGATATTATAAACAGTTTGTCATTTTTACTTTCTCGAAAATAATTATATTGCCACTGCTCTCAAAACGGTGAAGGAAAACATCGTGAGGAAACCGGCATGTCCTAGAACCAAAAATTCGATGAATTTTGTGATATCTAGCTCCGCGTAGTGGGTTACAGCCCCACTCCCCTCTCATCGAGGGGAGGCCTGTAGTTGTTCCCAGCAGTGGAAACATTACAGGCTGATTATGAGCGATGACTTTCTCGAAATGGTACAAGGATTTAGATCATCATAATTTAGCCAGTGACGAAATACCTCATAATGAAATGCCATACCCAGCGTCCCAATCGAAAGCGACTGTCGAGCGAATACGCGATCATTTACCTAAATAATGACTTACATACGCGACTTGATTGATCGCGCGAGTATATCATATTCATATAAACGAGTGTGAGGGTCGCATACCCGCGCGACTGTCACTTTCGGGTAGGACGCTGAATGGAGGCAATCATAATCGGGCTATAGATATAAATAAAGTTCTCACTGCTGAGACGGAGTTAACTATAATCTACCACGCGGGCCTGTGTGTACAGAAAGTAAAGCTCCTGTGTGGGTTCGAACCTACGACCGTAAGGTTCCCGTGTCCTCACCATGTTTCTCTTCACCGTTTTGAGAGCAGTAGTGATGAAATTAGTCACACAAAGTAAACATACAACCCGTAAGCCGGAGACGATACCACAGGAGCACCACAGTCACTGCTCCTCCACAGCATAGAGGCAATACAAATCAGCGGCAGTTGGAGTCGCGTCACAACACGAACTTCAAGTCGTTCGTGGTGTGTGTCCCGACACATCATCTCGAGAAGTTCCTCAAGGAAGAGTTCTGGCCGAAGGGTGTTGTGTACCGCCGGTTTCGTGGCCGGCTACATGACACGAGTCAGCGAAACACGACGCAGTTACTTCGTGTGCGCTAGTTAGTTTTTAGTGTAACTATAATGCTGTGTGTATTTATAGTATTTTTAAGTTATATTAATATTGTATTGTATGTGTTTATATGGGCCTTGATACCTGAAATAAATTGATAAATAAATAAATCCTAAAAATAACAAATACACAAATCAGACTTCAGAATCAAATCGAATCAAATCGAATTAACTACCTTACATATCCTCCCCATAAACTAGTTACTACTTAAACAGTTGCTAAAATTGATTAGCAAATAAAAATACAAGATCGATACATGATTTACGACAACATCAATTTGGCTATCTAGACATTCCTGTGCCTACTCAATCAGGTTTCAATCTGCCTAGATTACCCACTGAAGCTACAAACAACAGTTATTCGGTAACGTGTTGGTTCACGTTTTCACGGCATTCTATGTCATTGATGAGTCATTATCGTTTTATGGTGTCATGGGAAGGCTCAGTGATTCACCCAGTAATCGACTTTACAATTTGGTGTGGGAATGTCCTTATTTTAGTTGTTAAACCCTTTAACATATCTAAACTTTATCTATCTACTATACTAATAATAAAACTGAAGTTTGTTTGTTTGACCGCGCTAATCTCTGGAACCGCCAGTCGGATTTAAAAAAATCTTGTTGCAAGAGATAGCCTAAATCTTGAGGAAGGCTAACATCACGCTATGACTCTTACGAGCCGAGCAAAAAGTTGAAAAGTCAGACATTTGTTGCATGTGGCGCTTTCACACTAAAACGGCCGAACTGATTTGGATGAAATTTGGCACATAGGTAGAGCATGACCTGTATTAGGACATAAGATACTTTTTCTCCCGATATTCCCACTGGATCGAGGAGTATGCGGGTGAAACCGCGGGGCGTTGCTAGTTTCTAATAAACTAACAACCGAAATTCAAATTTACTTACATTTTTTTCAATATGCAGGTCAGTGTCATGTTGTATGTTGATTAAAATTTGATTAGCGACTGTAACAAATATGACTTTACAGAAAGATAATCACTAGAATCAGTAAACAACTCCCGCGAAAATTTTCTTACTGTTTACAGTATGGTAGGAGAGGAAAAGAGTCATTTTGAGCAAAGAAACTACCTTAATATATAGGTGAAAAAAAACAGTAATTGAGTGAAGGACGATAAATAAAATCTCACGTTCCACAAAAATGATAAATGCCAAAATGTGGATTCTGATCTGTTCGAATGTAGATTACTCAATTAAGACGTAACGATTTATTAATTGAAGTTTAGTAAAAAAAGTATCCATGACAGATAGGACTTTTTATTGCGCGAAGAACTTGAATCATATTTGGTGAAGACTGAAAAAATGGCTTCTAAGCTTGTCTATATTCGACGTTCGAAAAGCTCACAGCCAATTTTTTTTTTTGGTTTTTCGAGACATCTACAAGCGGTTGGTTAACTCTTTGAGTGACCTTGACAGGGCTAGCCTACTTTTTGGCCAACCTGTTTATTGAAAACCGACGAAAAATGCCTACGCTAGAATAGGTATGTTAGGTTATTAGGTTATTCTAAGTCTAGAATCATGTCGCTACCTAAACTAATTCCGAACCATCATTACTTGCACCTGTAATAAAAAATACTTTAGTTTTAGTTTATTTTTAGGCACTATTTATATGGGAAATTTGCTACTCCTGGCTAAATTTACAGTTTTTGTAAACGTTTTTATGAAACAAATTATTATTATTAATGAATTAATTAATGTGCTGATTAATGGTTGCAGTTTCCGCCTTTATGTCCCTGCCACCTGTATATTATTTAAATATTTTGAATAAATTAATCATAAATTTTCATTCTAAGTCCATTGCATAAGCTACTATTAATCGCAGATTCGCAATTAGCACCAACATAGCTTCGCAATAGGATTGCAGCTATACGAATACCCGACCACATAACCTATACTCCTGTTAACTCTATTAACAGTTCGGTTGACATTTGTATAGTCGAAACCGACTGATATTTAAATAGTGTTGCGTTAAAAACAGGTTCAACCACCGAGTTAGTTACCGATGAGTTCTGAGGAATTTACTCGATAGGATTAAGGCTAATACCTGCATTGCAATATTGATTGTAAAGTGTCATAACTTCGAAAGAGTAAGGTCCTTTTCTAACTTATTCATGAGCTCTAAGACGTACATAGGATTTGATGTCTATAATAATCGTATGGGACTATTTCGTAACGGAATCAAGAAATACCTCTGCTTGTCTATACTCTACACTCCTTTGCATTTTAGTTATTATTTATTTTGGTGGGTATTTTTACAGAACCTAATAATATTTATTAGACCAGAAAGAATAAAAAAGTTACATAATGTGTCTATTAACTACTTATACTAATGCTTAAAAGTAAAACAGTTACAATTGTGTCTATTTATTAGCATTTTGCTGTCGAACAAAGTTTATTGCCTGTGTTTCAGCATACAGCGCCTCAAGCCCTCGGACTATGAGCTTAAGAAAACAGTTTTTATTAACAAATATGTATTTTATTACTTTTAAAACAGTAAAAGGGTTACATCCTTAGGAAGTGCTTTAATAGCTCCTACATTACTTTATTTTATTTATTATAGGATCTCCAACAAAAGATATATGTACACTAAACATTACATATAGTTAATGGACGACAAAGAAAAAAAACAAACGCTAGGTATGCGTTATGTTGAAATAGGATGTGGTCCGAAAATGCAACCTTGAGGAATCCCAAGCTTTTTACAATTGCTATTCTACAGAAAGAGGCATCTAGTTATTTGATTTGAAAACTACAAATTCAACTTAATTATTTTGAATACAAACAGAGTTTTCCAGCGACAGATATCATTATAATGATGATCATGGCAGAATTTAAGGCTTGGAGTAAATCCAAGCTTTTTGTATTGATCAATATTATCTCATGTCAATCTTCTAAAATAAATATCGGAGTGTACTTCCTAATCATTACCGTTGAGGTTTAACTAGATAAACTTGAAGAAATAAATGATATAAAAAATCCGCGCAAGAAACTTATGACCGCTGACATTTACAATTGAATAGTTAATATTTTTATAAGTGTGATTCATGATTACCGTCTCACGAACCATGGGAAACTAAGATGAGTCACAGCTTCAGACTGAACCTGCAAATATTTGAGATGATACATTATTATCATTTGTTGTGAAATATTTTTCGGGTCATGAAGTAGAAAACGATGGTCAAGTTTGCATGGGAGTTGATGAAATGGTTCAGTAGATCATCATTATCTGCCTAGCCTTTTCCTAAATATGTTCGGGTCGGCTTCCAGTCCAACAGGACGCAGCTGAATACCAGTACTGGAAAATGGACCAGCAGATAGTCCATAATAACTACTTAAATCTTCAACATCGTTTAGAATTTACATTCATATGTCAATTCATTGATGGCTATATGAAAAATATTTTTACGTTTGTTATATAATAATTTACTATTGTATATGAGCAGTCCAATGAAGTTTAACTTTAAATTTTTGGATTTACATTTCACAGCAGTTCTTTGGCGTAGAATGCCGTCGGTTTGGATTTTAACCGACTGTTGCAGGTCACCGAAAAGGTGCAACCGAGACGTTTTTACTCGAAGTTATGTGAAGCTCTTCCGAAGGTGAGGTTTCCGTTGGTGAAAATGTGACCTCAAATAATGTGAGAAGCTCCGGTATGTTATGACATTCATCATTCTTTGACCTTTCTTTGGTCTTTCAAATTCAATATGTTTTAAATCTCTCTGAACTGTGTAATAAATTCTACCAAGACAAAATAAGTAAATTGGGTCATTTCAATTGCGTGGCACAATAACAGTAGCAATGGCGTTCCTTTTGACAGTGTGACAACATTCATTGCGTTATATACGTTGGTGAGCAAACAAACTTTCGAACATATGAAGCAATGGATTAGCAATATCCTTCAAAATGATCAGATTGTGGTTGATAGCGTGTTACGCAATTAGGGTGCAGAGATTAATTTTAATTTCTATTACCAACACTGAAAATGACATAAGACGGTATTATAGCAATCCCTATTAGCAATTAAGACCTCCTTGCCTCATTTATATTAATAGTAAAAGACATAAAACCAAGAACAGCACTAGCAGTATATAGCGCCTCAATATAATAATAAATATAATAACTAAATTACTTCTAGTTTATATTTTATTATTACCTATAAAATAATGGCCATTATTAGAGGTAATTTATTTATAGGAGTGCGTATTATTGCAACTGATTCATGATAGTACGTCTTCACAATGAATCATTGTATCCTAGATCATGATGATGATGGTACTGGTGATGCATAACTGAATCAATTGATGCAGGTATGCACTTAAATTCATGACTAGCTGAACCCGCGATTTTGTTCGCGTGGATAGCGGGTATCAATACTGTGTCGTTTAGGAGCTCAACTGTTATTTATGGGACACAATAAACTTTTCTATTGTTACCGAATTTAATAAGCTTGCCTAACATACGAGGGGCTCTTTAGCTCTTTAGATGTAGGTATAGGTACCACTCTTTCATTAGGAAGAATATTTTTTTCTCTCTTAAGGTTATTTATTTCCTTTTTCTAAAATAAAATTAGCCTAAGTTACTCCTTATAACATCAGCTATATCTGCCAGTGAAAGTCCCGTCAAAATCAGTCCAGTCGCTTCGCAGATAAGCCGGAACAAACAGACAGACAGTCCGAAAATTCCGACATACAAAAAAATGTAAAAAAATATAAAAAATTGTGTTTTTTTAAATAAGTATCATATATTATACTTTCATATCCATTTATAAAAAAAGCTGATATTTTGACATTACAATCTGACACTTCAATTTCATTTATTTTGTATAGATATTTAGATTATAAACTTGGCAATGAGATGTATAGGATTAGTCATGTTTTTTTCCGCAACAAAGCTCAAAGGGTCAGATTTTTATCTTGTAAAAGATGCTAGGCAGGTTGCATCATTATGAGTAATTAACACTCATAAACTAACAGTATCCGCTTCAATTGTTTAAAAAAAAATCTTAGTAATTGGGTTAACAAAATACGTTGAAACATCATCCATTATCGAATCGTTGAATTCATAGATTCAGTCTGAAAAGGATATAAAATTTTAATTGAAGAGATATTATTATTATAATTACAAAAGACAGTCCCCCAAAACGCCCACCCTTCACCACTTCCTAGTGCTTTCGCTGGGAAAAAGAAGTGGCGGTGGTCGTGGAGAGTTGAGAATAAATTATGAAACTAGAAAAAAAACACTGTATGTGTTCTACAAGCTTAAAATGTACGTGAGTAGCGCCACTCCATGCAGATCAATTAAGAACTTAAGGACCAATAAAAAGAACACCCAGACCAATGAACTTTTTTTTGTCTGCAAGCATTGAAATGCTAATTATAACAGTACATATAACATTTTAAAAGCTTGTCCTAACTTGTCGAAGACTAAACAAAGAAGTGCCCCAGATGTTTTCAGTCCAGGGCTTATCCAGTCCAGATGTTTTAAGCCATTTAATCCATTGTTTACCCATTACAATGAGTTTGCAAGCGTTACCTGACTAATTATGGAATCTTGGACTTTTTCAAGGGAGCACACGTGTTTTATTGTCTTTTAAGGATTTTTGCAGATGTTTTATTGTTAAATAGAGATGGTATTTTACAGGTTAGTGCTTGAATGGATTTGGGAGACATATTATGGAAGTTATTAGCAGATACCTTGTTTCGTGGTGGTTAATGTTTTTATAAATGACGGTAAACGCGAAACTGAGACAAAACTTTCATTATTTGAAAACAAAACTCTTACAAATACTCATGGAATATTGAAGACTAGCTTCTGCCTGCGAATTCGTCCGCGTGAAATGTCTTGTTACCCTGATCCACTCCATCGCATCGCCTGCACGCGCTATTACTTCGTCTTAGCGTTCTTTCTGACTGTTTTTCCTTTTTGCTTGACTTCTAAGCGTTCTAGCGTGATGTTAAGTTGCCTATTGCCTTCCTCAAGAATTAGCCTATAAAATGAAAAAAAAAATCCGACTAGTAGTTTCAGAGATTAGCGCGTTCAAACAAACAAACAAACAATCTCTTCAGATTTATTATTAGTATAGATTCAGGCCGAAATCTATACACGTTAGGTGCTTTGATTTGGAGATGTTCCCGTCTCTATCTTGCACTTGTAGTTTGACAGTTGTGCGACAGTGATAGGAATAAGGCTTAGCCTGCCATGCTAAGTAAGGTTTATATACCTCGACTTTACCCACTGAAAAAACAAATGAATATGTTTTCCGACTCTGCTTAAACTTTGTCCCATCTTCACCCATAATTTTGGCCGTACGGGACCAAGACCTAGGATCTTTCCCCCTTTCCGTTATAACCACGATGGTTAACGCCCTCGTGACACACGACTCGTTACTATTCGCCGATAGCAACGGTAGCGGGTTCGCTTCCCTACACGCTCGCGGTGACCTTTACATCATCATCTGATAGGCTGCACTGTTTTTATCCGGTCGTTTAGCTTTGAATATTTGATACTTTAGCATTGGCAGTTTGATTTCGTATTGTAAAAGTTAAAAATATTTTGAAAAACCATATTCTTAAAGTTTAATTTTTAGCTTGAAAGGGGCGACTAGATTCAATTCTGTTTTATACACATAAAATGCACTTTTGAACGTCAAAATCTATATTTTGACGTTCAAAAGTGCATTTTATGTGCCTATTTGAAATAAATGCTTTGACTTGACTTTGTCTTTGACTTTTAACTGCACCAAAAGGAGCCTTTGGTTTTTGAAAGTTCTGACAAATATTACTGAACCGGTTGATTAGTTGTCAGCCCACATTTTTAAAGTTAAGCTATTGGAGACACCTTAGTTCATCTATTGAAAGGGCTTCAGATTAACTGGAGCATTTTTAGTAGATAGACAAAAGTCTTAAAAACGATTTGGTCCTTCGGTCCAAGGCAGAGAAAAACCTCCGTCCTAGATTGACGATGCAGGTAATTCTTACGTTAGTCCTGAATCATCATAATTACTTTCAGCACTATCCTACCCACAGCTTTATTAAATTCATAACCTTCTATTACCTACGCCTGTAAATTGAGATATTAGATATGAAGTTGGTGCGTGATTGAGTAATAAACACCCAAACACTTTCGTACCAACATTATTAGTCACGAATGCGTCAGACAGATCAGGGCAATCTCTACCATCTTGCAGTTCATGCAGATTAATTTGTGTTTAGATTTAATTGGTACTACAATATGCAATTACCAATCACGTTATGACAATGCACCTTATTGCATTTAGCATGCTGTTCTCAAAACCGCTGAAAGAAAACATAGGAAGGAAACCGGCATGTCCTAGAACTAGAAATTTTAAGACGTGTGACATCTACCAACCCGCACTGGGCCCGCGTGGTGGATTACAAGCCACTCCCTCTCGAACAGAGGAGGTTTGTGTCCCAACGGTGGGAACATTATAGGCTGATTATGCATTTAACATGGTATCTTAAGTTTCATCAATATCATCGGTAGTTAACTCTACTGAGATCATCTCTTCCTCATTAAATTGCAATGATGCATACGTGATGCAATATTTACCATATTTTTCAATGAGTTTATTGATACTCGCCATTATTGTTTGTCATTTGTTTAATGAGAGAAAGACTCAAACAAGCATTGCACCAAAACATCTCTATCACATAAAACAGTGGCAAATCACGACAGTTCAACGCCCTTTAAACCCAATAATATAAACAACACTTCACGACACCTGCGCAATCGCATATTCCACAAGAATTTGAAAGCCATCCTTCATTCCAAAGCTTTGCATACCCACACAGCAGAACTTGAAAACTGTTGTCTTTGGTACTTAAATAGTCAAAAGCATTCCAATACTATTCAATGCGACCTTTAAGGCCGATCGGGTCCTCACATCGGGTCACGGCGGCACTCCCGCGCAGCACTGCGCTCCCGTGCGCCGGCGCAGCATTTTGTTAAGCGCTTGAATCGTTAGATATATTTTGCTGCATGTATTGTAAGTTATTCAGGTTGATAGAGTAATTTTAGTCTGTGATAATTAAGCCGTTTAGTATGAGATTGTGTTGATTTGAAGTTTAATGTATTATTGGAAAACGGAGGCTGATTTGAATGCAATTCATCTGGTATTAGTCGTTTTAAAAGGTTACCCACTGAACTTACTATACTCAGTAATCGTGCCTTTATGTGTGATATAAGAATAGTATATCTTGCTGTTTCGTAACGGAGCAATACAAAGGAGGTTTTAACAGTCAAAGAAGATAAAAAAAAGAAAATATATTCCCCGATAAAGCTAAACATAAAGGTTGCAGCATACTTAACCCATCCTCTCTCTAAAACCTTTAGCCGCGACTTTCAAATAAGGATCATCTCAACCCGAGTACAGTTAGCGGGCAAGAGGGGGGTGAATGGTTACTGGGGGGCAGAGGGGGGATCGAATTCCGCAAGAACTACCTTCACCTGACCTAGCTTTGGCTTTCGGTTTATTTATGTGTTGTTTTAGTAAACAGAGCGCTGTTAGGCTCGCCAGTTATTTTGGGAGATCGTCCTGGTATTTAAAATGTCGCGTTTAGGTAAAATGGCCGCGGGATTTGTGAATGTGAGGGTTTTTTTGCTTTTTGTTCAAGCTTTCAAGCTATGCCTGTTGTATCTTTTCGGGTAAAAAAGTTGAATTCTTTGAAAAAAGGGTCAAATTTTGAATGAAGTAAAACAATGTGTCACAGTTCTTCGGCCATTGAATTTAAAAAAATAAATGATTGTATCCTTTGAAAGTTTGAAGTCATTAGCGGTTAACTATATGAAACTGTTTAATATATGGATTAGATTTGATGTTGTGCCCAGTTCAGGCCTGTAACAATGACTATTTTGGAACCAATAAGAAGGTTAATTCTTCGAAAGGTCAAATCAACTTTGTTCACAATCAGCCTATAATGTCCAACTGCTGGGACACAGGCCGCCTCTCTGTGAGAGAAACTGGCCAATAATCCACCACGCGAACCCAGTGCGGGTTGGTGGATGTCACATGTCTTCGAATATCTGGTTCTAGGACACGCGATGTTTTCCTTCACCGTTTTGAGAGCAGTGGTGATAAAATAAACATCACTGGGCCACCACTACTCGTGCATCAATTTTATTCCGATCCCAAAAACTAAATGGTTGGTAATCTTGTCCTGTATAGTATTTCCAATCGTGGCGACTATACGTACAGTGTCAGATTCAATTGGAAGGTCGGTAATGAGCGTTTGGTTACCTGTTAGATTTGTCGTGTCCAAGGCTCTGGGGAATTGTAACAAATTCGAATGTGCTTTATGTTCAGCATTTAATTTGGTGAAGCATTTGAACGGGGGCTCTTGTTTGCGGGCCTGGGATTTAAAGACGACACTAATTTAGCGGGGCCTTCTGTGTTCTCGCGGATAGAAGGACCAAATTTACATGAAGATATTTCAAGTTTGCTCCATTTACTTATGTTAAGTTACCTATTTCGAGCTTATTTGATTATTCGATGAAAGATTAGATCTCCAATGTTATTAGCACTTCATCTAATATATAATTTAAGTTAATGCGAATAATATTGTTATTACCAGCTGACTCACCAACATTAATCATTCGCTTATTGCCTGTGATACTGTTCACTACACTTGCATTTGTAAAAACATTTCTCGAATCCGCCTCGGGCTTGCATTCGGCTAATTGAATGAATATTAATGCAATTGGTCCTTATAGTACATACATGTAGGCTCTTTTAATGACTACTACATCAACATGACTATCCTCTTCATTGACTTTTATGACTTGTGCATGATCAGAAATATCCTATGTATCCTGTTTATCTGAATTGGTTTCTCAAGTAACTAGACCATTAGAATCGTAGCAATTATATCGATTAAGTTAGTGCTCCATTGTCTTACCAGCCAAAGAGTCACCGACTAAAACTAGTTAAGTTTACAAAATGTAGCTTTAATCCGGAATGCAATTAACATAATCCAACTTAGATTATCTCGTATGTCGGTCTCTACGATGAAATACATATATATTTATAGTAAAAATGAAGGAGCACGTGGGAGTGGTTGTATATGAAGAAAAAATATAGGATGCGGTTTACTGTGTTATCAACTTTAGGCTATATAGCATAAAGTTTGTATTGGATTGACATATAGGTGAAAGAAAATATCATAAAAATTTTGTTCTTACACTGAAAAGTGAACTTTCTTTTAATAAGTTTAGAGTCGTAATTTCAAAGTCTGATGTTTGAAATTACTAATGTGCTTTATGTGATAACATGCATGTTTAATATGTAATCGATTCAGATTTAGGAATCATTCGATTTTTAGATAAAATATTGTTTAATCGAATACTGTTTATTAACTCGGTTCTATCTTTATGGTTGAGTTCGATTTGTTGGACATGTGTACGAGGTTTGATTGCCGCGTGAGGGATTTAATTGAGATTATTGTTCTAACTAATTGCTCATTAAGAAAGTTACTTACTTTTAATAATTGTAATAAAATATATATTTGTTTGTAATAGTCCATGAGAAACGAAAGATATCATAGTCACTGGACTCACTGGGAAAAAAGTAAATTGAGGGCGTAGTAGTGCCTTTTATCATCTGCCTAGCCTTTTCTAACTATGTTGGGGTCAGCTTCCAGTCTAACCGAATACATACTATAATCTTATTTAGTAGTCGAGTCTATGGATTAGTTATTGAAAAGTAAGTGCGAAATAATAGTAAGCGACGCAGTTTGATATATACATTTATATTCCCATATTTGTAACAGCAGAGTCTACAACCGAGTCCCCATTCTCACACAATAATGAAAGTAACCCCTCCAATTGTTTAACACTTAGAAATAAAAACTAAAAAACCCCATCCAAAAGGTGGTCAGTGTAACAAAAACGGCAACTTACCAGCATATTTCACGGCCATCTGCTTATTACCAACAGAATCTTGAACCATGTGTCCAGTGATGGTTAAAAAAAGGTCCGTAGACAATGGGCCGAGAGATTTATAATATTCTGACATCTGGACGGTTACCTGAGCAGGCGCAAATGAGGGTTCACCTACCGTTTGAAGGGCTTCGAAATATTGTAATTCAATTTACTTTGGGAACTGTAATTAAAACATTTTTATGGGAATTTTGGATTTATGTTCTGCGAGGTGTTATTATAGTTACTGACAATTTTAATTTTCTCGATGAAGGTTGATGGATTGGGTTCGACGTATTAATCGTGTTGACAGGTATTCGAGCAACATTGGGCTCACTTAAAAAACGTCACAATTATATTAACTGACATATTGGGTAGAGATGGCTTTAATGTATTGATAATTTTGGATCAAAATTAAATTGATGTCGGAGCAGTATTTAGTGGTTGTTACATTCTAATTTCTATTCTTCGATTACTTATGTCATTATACCATATAATTATATACATACCTACTTTCTTAGCAAATACACGATTATCATTATGATTATTATCGTACTTAATTCAAATTTAATATTATTCTACAGATGGTTTGCGCGTTAGCAATGGTCCTAGCGTTATCTCCACATATTCGCGCGCGAAGATCCGCGTAAATAACAAAATTTAAACGGAACGCAAGGTCTAAAACCTGTTATAGGCCAATAGTCCAGAATGCAAATATACCACAGCACCAGCTGACACAGCCACAGATGCTTAAAACTGGCACCAATGAAAATCTAAAATTGAAAACAAAACTACAATATAATTCAATTATATGCCTGGCTATTTGTACCCTAGTCCTTATCCATTACAGGATTGTGGCCATATGCATGTTGGTATACGTTTATAATGTCAACAGGCATTTTTATGTAAATAAACCTATTAAAGGTCGAATTATTGTTTATCAATTGTAACGTTGCGTGTTTGTCCTGTATCTTTACTATTAATAGATTTTATTAGTACCTCTGTTCTACAGGCAGGTTTTAATTTTAGATAGCCATTTAACCATGTTATTTCAGGTTTTATCTGGGTTCTTATCTCGGCACACGTTGGATGGTCGGCCGTAACGTATGGCGTACATCGATCCATTAGTTAGGGCGTTGAAAGGGGTCTTGTGTGTGAGAGGAGCGATGGACAGGTTTGCATAGTCGTTGACCTGTTTGTGTTGGTTGGAATTTCGCTGACCCTGTAAGAAGATGCGTGGTTAGATTTAATTTCTATTTGGTCGTTCAGACATTATGCTAAGCTTGAGGGATAAGTGTTGTTATGGGAATGAATCGTGTAAAAGTGTTGATATGGACAGTGTTGGTCTGTTAAGAGAAGATGAACTAGAGAAGTTAAAATGTTAACGTTAAAGTGTTAAAATAGACATTCAAGTAAGCTCATAATGTATTTAAAAAAGAATTAGTTAATGCACTTAAAACCTAATAATGAAGTATAATGGTGGATAATTACCAATAAGAGCTAGGATTAAGGACACGATGTTAATTGATTAGTTCCTTGGCTATTCTCGAGGTAATGTTTGTACCTACCCCTTTTGTTATTTTAGGTAATGTAACGAAGTAATTTGAAAACATTGTAAAAGCCAACTGTTTTTAAAATAGTATCCGCGAGGTTTCTTGCCGGCACTTCTCCATAGGGAACGACCAATTGGAACCGTGCACCTAGCTTCTGACGTTTCATAAGTACCCATGTAGGTTTATGTGAAATAAAATATTTTTATTTTGAAGGATAAGTCTTCATTTCCCAATGCAATGCGGCACATATGTATTAATTTATCTACTTACAATCGGTATTGTGTCATGATCAGACCTTCGGATGAAGCTGAAAATAGCTAAAGATACCTAAACTTTCGAATGTAGTGTTGCACCTACATCCGAAAGTTTATGTATTTTTTTTAGTTCAATAAAGTTTATCGGATTTCTTATGTATTTACATAACAAATATATACATAATAATTTATAATTATTTTAATTATGCTCCAAAAATACCAGTAAAAATTATAATAATTAAAAGCTTAACTCCATCACCTGATAAATTGCAAAATTAAATCGCCATCCGCACTGTTATCCCACATTATAAGGCATAGTTACCTATATAATTATTCCAGGTGTTTAGAATTAAGGCACCATTTTGCAAGATAAATTGCCAGACATTATTCAATAGGTTTTTAATTAGAATAACTAAGTTATTTGCGTTGCATTTGGATAGATAAACAAATAGGTGGAATTTATCATGTGGTTGCAACTGCTGGCCAGATGCTGGTGAATTGGGATGAATATTGCGCACGCGCATTTAATTTGTTTGTTGGTCTTTCATACTTTTTGTGTGTTTTTCTATGATGGGGGTCGTTAAGTTGTGTGTTTTAGTTGAAAATATGATTGGCATAATTAATATAGTCTCCTTATTATTGGTAGATTTCGTGGTTAAGAGATAGGAAAGTAATGTGGGTAGTGTGCGGCATCTTTCCAGATAAAAAATGCTAGTTAAAAAAAAAATCTAAATGTCGTGTTAAGTTCAGTGCAAATTGTTTCCTGCAGAGGAGACGGTGACGATACTAGAAGGCCAATTCTCATTAATTAAAAACGTTCAAAATCTGTCAGCAATCTCATCTTAGCGACATTCAATGTCAAAAACTATCCAAAAATGTAGAGAAATTAGAGGTATTTTTGACAGATTGAGACTGAGATCAAACTGTGAACGTTCTTAAAATTACGAGAATTGCCCCTCAGAACTTTTAGGTTGAACTTTCAAGTCACGTCGTTTCGTAATGCTGGCTGGCATGGATAAACCTATTTAAAAAATAATTATGAGCACGGTGTTGCACATTACTAGTATTCCTGTTAACCCCTACCACAAAGCTTGCGATGCTCTTTATATTTTTTCTATATAACCTGCTTGCAACATTGTATCGTATTTACTTGTAAAGATGATTAGTAATTAATCATTTGCCATGACTGTAGTTTTAGTTTTTATTTTAAATGTTAACTGGAAGGACCAACTGGTCCTTTTGACGTCGCCATTAATAATATGTGTTAGAGCACTGGGTTAATTATAACATTACGACTGGTTAATGAAGAAGATTAAATTATTACTTAATTATTGGCATTAAAAGATGGCTGGGACTAGAAAAGAACCGGAGTAACTGAGATAAGACGTAAGGTGGGACGCCCTCAGGCTACGGGGAGCGACGATCTTCGCAGGATGGCTGGTAGCAGCTGGATGAGAATTGCCGAAAATCGAGTTGAATGGCGTGTACTAGAAGAGGCCTATTTCCTTCAATGGACTGCTATAGGCTCATGATGAACTGACATACTAGTTAAAACGTTGCCCCACACTAGTTAGAACGTTCTCCAGTGTCGTGGGTGCGTTTACAGACATATTAACTCACATATACACAACAGCCAGACCCGGAACAACTAGGTTCTGTGCGGGAATCGAACCCGCGACACGCAGCGCAGCAGTCAATCGCTTAACCACTGCGCCAAAAGTGCCGTCAAGGACCGGTGGTTGGAGACTGCGTATCGGTAAGCGTAGTGTGGGACACCAGCCAGGTAGACGGACCGACGACCTTAAAAATGTGGCTGGGAAAGATTGGATGTGGTAGGTGGAGGAGAGGATGTGTGTGGGAGAGGGCCATGGTCCAGCACCGGATTGCGATAGGCGAGTTGATTGATGTTATGGGAGCTAGGAATTGTGAAGTATATTTTTTGTTTTGGTGTGCCAACAGACTGTTCGTCAAAATCTGTTGTTTTCAAATAAAGGCATCTGTAAAGCAGCGTTTGAATTGTATCCACTTACCTAATACTTACACATAATCAGCCTATAATGTTCCCACTGCTGGGACACAGGCAATCCTCTCTGTGAGAGGGAGTGGGCCTTAATCCACCACGCGGGCCAAGTGCGGGTTGGTAGATGTCACATGTCTTCGAATTTTTGGTTCTAGGATATACTGGTTTCCTCACGATGTTTTCCTTCACCGTTTAGATAGATGTGATGATGAAAAAATTTACACAAAGTAAAGCGCCTGTCTGGGTTCGAACCTACGACCTACAACTCGTTAGTCGCGGCTGTTACCACTGGGCCACCACTGCTCTCCTACTTTTATCCACTTATTAATAAATGATTAAATTAATTTTATTAATTAGTTAATGAGGTAACCACAAAGAGGTTGCAAATATGCGTCATATGCAAACCACCAGGCGACCGATGCCACGTGCTTCGTTTTGCATATGTTGTGTTGTGGTGCAGACGCAGACAAAATGTTCGGGTTAAACATTGGTCCTACCATTCAATTAACAGAGCAAAAGGACCACTCGGTTCTGCATGTTTAAAAATCTTGTGATGTTTTAACCAATTTAGTTATTTAGTATTTTCAGCTACTAAGATCCTGATTAGGGTGATGATCATAATAATCATTATGATCCTAAAGGACGCACGGAACCGGGAAGTATTTATTTATTTAAACTTTTCGAACAAAAAGGTACAAAGGCGGACTTAATGCCTTAGGCAAAAGTAGTAAAGTAAAGTAGTAGTAAAGTATGGCAGAAGAAAAAAAAAATAAAGAAAGGGGAGACCCATAACCAGCAGTGGATGATTCTGAAATGATGATGATGTTCTCTAATCGGGCACACGCAACACGTAAACAAAATAGGCGATGGCTTGTTCATCTGAATCTCGATATTCAAATGAAGAAGCCATTGCGTATTTTGTTTGTTTGTGTTTTATACATCGTTTACCTGTAGGAAAATAACTAACGGAAATTAAATAGATACTTTAGAAAAATCTGGGAATGACAATTTGAACATTTGTGAGCACTTGTTTATTTTTCCTGTATTTAATGGGCGAACAATAAATTGTGATCAAAGAGTGGATCTTCGGCATGTTCTTGGTTAGTTGTGCAGCAACACTTTTATGTCATCGGCACCAGATTATCTTGGCAGGATAGTGCGTACGCGCAGTTATTGTGGAACCTTTAATTACTGTAACGTGGTGATTATCCTAGGTTAATATTTTATTTTAACGTTTTATTTTATCTGAATATCTTTATAATTTTCTCAGGTTGAGAAACTGCCATTATATTCGGAAAAAGTAGAATGATGGCGACCATAAATAACTATTTAAATAAAATATTGAAAAAATGATAAAACCATTAATTCCACTTAAATTAACCCACAAAATTATAAAAATATTTAAGTACATAAAACATTAAAATAAAATTAATTATGTTAACTGAAGTACCTACATATCTTAATCTTTACCGAACCGAGATATCAAATAAAAGATACCAAATTAACATAGAAGATTGAGTTAAAAACATTAATTCTTATTTCTTCGATTTATTCAAAAATCGCTCTATATTGAAGCCTGTTGACAATAATGTCAACCGATTCCATCGAGACACATGACGCCCTGATGGGTTTAATTAAAAAAAAAACACTTTAAAAAAGTACCTGGAGATCACCTGCCGATCCAAAGGTGTAGATTGACAAACCCTAAATTCGGGCCGTCCGTTTTTAAAAAGTTTAATTATCAAATCGTTTAGATATTTTAAAGTAATTCGTTTATAATAAAAGCGTAAAGGTGTGCAGCGAGGTTTGTGAATGTAGGTTGTAACCAGAAGCCTACTTTACTACTATCGCTATAAAGGATCCCGCAGACAGGTGCGACGCGGTTCGGTTAGAACAATTTCCATGAAGTTTTCAGAGACATTTTTCTACTAGAGTCGCGTCGCGCCTGTTTGTTCGTGCCTTAATGCGAAGGTAACTTAAACTTTTTGATACATTGATAGGAGTGAAACATCAAACTGATTTTCATGATAATTAGTAAAAGGGTACTTGCACCAAAAATAAATTAAGACATGTGACATCTATTGTTATCTGTGGACTACGCCCACACTCTCTCAGAGAGAGAAGGCCTGTGTCTCACCAGTGGGAATAATATAGACTGATTATGTACAATGATGTTTTCCATCCGTGTCAAGATACTCGTAAGTGCAAATTGTATCACACTTTTTTTTTAATGATATAAACTAGTGCTTGACTGCGATCCCGCCTAATGGAAAGCAGTGATGTAATCTTAATAGAATGATGCGACAGTTCTTCGCAGATGATTCACAAAATTAAAAAGCGTCACACAGTTTGTGTGAGTAATTTCCTTAAACTGAATGACCAGCTAACCGTTAAATATTTGCTCGTGGGTTAAAAATTAACCCAGAAAGCATAAATATCACATTAAACCACTCTGAAATTAGGTTTATAACTTGGCACAGACGTGTAAAGTGTTAGTTTCGAATCATAAACCAAAAGGAGTTATTTTTAATTAGTGCTCAAATTAGGTTTTTTTTTACATTTTGTAAGTCATGGTACCTATATATCATTATGATTATGTTATTAGTAAAACGGGTTTGCAGTTTTGCTTCTTTATTTTCATGACATTTCATTTAAAAAAAATATATAATTTATGTATTTAATTGCATTTGATCCAGTCTAGACTTTCTGGTTTTTTTCTTCGTTTTTTGTAATATTTATAGGTAAAAATGCTGTTTTTCTAGATTTTTTTGAACTTAACATTAGGATTGGTTTTTTTTTCGATAATTTTCTGGACTTACTAGGTACCTACAGACTCCACGCCAACACATCAATCTGTCAAATTTCTTTAATAGATTTTAAACTTTATCGCTAAATCATTTGGTTCAAAGTTGATTGGGAAAATATGACTTTTCGGGTAGCCTAATGTGCTGGCGTCTATACTTGCAAGGCCCTTGTGATAGTTTTATTAGAAAAAAATAACTGTAATTTTATAGAACTGTAGTGGTATCTACAACGCCACATGCGAACAACGCGTCATACTGACGTCACACAAATCCTGCATCTCGCAAGCAGAGTTTACCGTGCCATTAGCATAGATACAATTTCCCAATATCAATCGTTGGGCAATTGCCCGCCAGACACAACACCCGTCTGGTTGGAGGATCCTCCCTTTTCAATGGAGGATGAGTGAACTTTACACCCTGTTCCTCATACCTCCAAACTGGTGACCCCGAGCATGAACGTCAGCGCAGCCTTCGTGCACCTACTTCAGAGTTACGTCATCATCATCATCACTCCCGCAAGCATTAGCGGCGAGTCACCCAGCCAGCCAGCATCCACGGCTTCAACGGGTATCCTGACCACCAGCATGCAGCGTCCGCGCATACCTGGTCATCACCCTCAGCTTCATCAGCAACCTCGGCACAGCACACTGCACTTTCGGCCGGTCAACAAGCAGAGCACCCTCTCCTGGTCGACGCAGCAGCCAGCCTCAACCCGGCGCTGTACGACATCGACGCACTGGAATATAACGCAGCGCCACCCCGACTCACTGGGGACATCTCCGCAGACAGTTCCGGCTCACCGTGAACTATGCGGCAACCGGTTCCGACTCACAGGAACCTCAGCTGGCCTGGCAAGCATCGCAAGATACAAGACTCAGCCAACTATCGACCTCCGGTCTCCGGAGGGGAGTGATGTAGCGGTATCTACAACGCCACATGCGAACAACGCGTCATACTGACGTCACGCAAATCCTGCATCTCGCAAGCAGAGTTTACCGTGCCATTAGCATAGATACAATTTCCCAATATCAATCGTTGGGTAATTGCCCGCCAGACACAACACCCGTCTGGTTGGAGGATCCTCCCTTTTCAATGGAGGATGAGTGAACTTTACACTCTGTTCCTCATACCTCCAAAGAACTATTACTTTTATTCTCCTTAATGAAAATAATTGTGCATACGAATACATATCAAGCTATACATTACTAGTCTTAACTGACCTCGCATTGTATCGGCGTTTCGTAGAATAAAAAGGTAGCTTATACTGGAAATGTATAGCTTGATATGTCGTCGTGCGTACGGTAACGCGTGTTTCGATGTTTTCATAATACACATTTAGATTATAATCTCGAAGGAAACAAATTGCAATTGCCCGTGATATTTTACGATAGCTCTGTGAAATTCATTCCGTGTGTCCGCGTTGACAGTACAATTCAAGAACATAGTAGTGAATATTGACGATTTTATTAAGGTCTTTAGATCGGTTTTCTTTTTATAGATCGATGTAGATTTTTATCGATTTTATTTTATTTTTATAGATGACTTTTTATGCGTTCTTTTTTTTGCTGGAATGAAAATGCGTGAAATGGTTAAGTCAAAGCTAAAATGCTCAAGAGCCGATGTTTAAAAACGGGTATCGGGTATAAATCGTTGAATTACTCGGTAAGTCGGTACTCCATCCATTATAGTTGTGAATAATGAATAAAATCGATCTAGGCTTGTGTCGATTTTCAATTAATTTAGAGGTTGCTCTATCGCACTGGGACCCGAAGGTTTGTGAAATATTTAGTACCGTTTTTATGGGTTTGGTTTTATACTGTCTTCTTTAAAGCTCGCTTGCACTAAAAATCACCAAATATTTTGCGCTATACACATTTAAACATCGTTCTGTGTCTGTCAGTTTCAAATTATTGACAGAAATGGAACGAAATTTAAATTTATTTAGGGCATGTGGCTTGTAGTGGGCTTGTGGCTAAGTAATAACAGCCACACGGGTCCATCGATCAGGTTAAGCTACGCGTGCTGCGGTTGGTCCGTTGGGTCGTCAGAAGCTCGAAATTCTGACAACCAGTCGTACCAAGGGGTATCGTATTACCCAGTAACTGGGTTGGGGAGGCAGATAAGCAGTCGCTCCATGTGAAATACTGGCATTCAGCTGCATCCGGTTAGACTGGAAGCTGACCCAACATGGCTGGGAAAAGGATAGACAGATGATATACATTCGTTTACCGCTAAATTTATTTAGCGATTTGTCGTAAAATTGGACCTAAGCCATCTTAAGCCTCATCAGCATATATACGAAGAAAAGGCCTGTAATTTACAGGCAGCCAAAAACATTAAGAAACACAGATGTATCCCATAAAAGATTACCATAAAAAGATATAGATTATCAGCTACAAGTACTTACACACCTTGTACTCGCGAAACGTTTATAAATCAAAGGGGAGTACTCTTGTTTTAAAGGAACCTATCTTTTTGCAAAAGATAAAAGTCTCGCATCGACAGATGTACAGGGATACGTCTGAAAATAATTTATCCGCGGAAATAGTAAAAAACAAAGTTTTATGTTGCTTTGCTACAGATGCCTGTTGTTGTAGCTACGAGATACTATGTGGCGTTTGGAATACTGTGGATAAGATTTGCAAGGACGTATAGCCCCCGATTTCAGGGAAAGAAAGAAAGAAATATTTTTTATATCAGGTTAAGCTACGCTCGCCGCGGTTGGTCCGTGGATGGGTGACCATCTGTACATAACAAGACCCCTCCGTGCCTCGGAAAGCACGTAAAGACGTTGGTACCGGCTGTCTTTCGTGGATCTTCGTCAGAAGCCCGAAAGTCTGACAACCAGTCTTACCAAGGGGCGTATTACCCAGTAACTGGGTTGTGGAGGTCAGATAGGCAGTCACTCCGTGTGAAATACTAGTATTCAGCTGCATCTGGTTAGATAGTTGGGAAAAGGCTAGGCATATGATGATGATGATTGTTAAAGAAAAACGTGCATATAGAAAAATAAAATTAGCTCGATTCAATCGAGAGATAAACAGGGGTTTTGATAAAGAAGCAATCATTGTTACGGAATATTCACACTGACAGTTCTTGAGCGCGCTTTAGATGAGCTGAGCCCGTTCATTGTCATTGGTGAAATTCGTCCTGAGCAGTAGCATAATCCGTTTATAATGTTCCCACTGCTGGGACACAGGCCTCCTCTATTCGAGAGGGAGTGGGCTGTAATCTACCACGCGGGCCCAATGCGGGATGTGGGTTGATATTTGTCGCATGTCTTCGAATTTTTGGTTCTAGTTCGGTTTCCTCACGATGTTTTCCTTCACCGTTTTGAGAGCAGAGGTGACAAAATAAATTACACAAAGTAAAGCGTCTGCTTGGGCTCGAACCCACGACCTACAACTAGTAAGTAGGGATCGTTACCGCTGGGCCACCTCTGCAACAAACCCCTAGGTAACAAAGTCATAGTAAATGGCTACGTGAATGATGAATCTTCTTAGCAATCATGTTGGTCTAAAATATTTGAAGGTAGGACAGAAAATTCATTTTCTGAGCGTAGTTGTACGTACTATGACGTTTGACAAAAATTTGACGTAGGTACTGTCTAGGTAAGACCAAAAGCCCCAAACAAAAACAGATAATTCGCTATTATATTTATCAGCTTAGTTCACTTCATTACAAACGATCTAACTCAATATATTTTTCTGATCAAACCACACTTGCTCACAACAAAAAAAGAAAAAGTTCCGAATGACCAGTTTCAAATGCAAATACGTTTTCCGCCCATTAATTAATTAAAGTCACAATGTTGTCAATAAAAAAAATAATCCACATTAAACCAGTGCTGCAACATTTAAAAACAGCTGTTCGACAATGTCCAATCACAACGCATCGTAAAAAGGTAATTAGATGCCCATTTGAACTCTTTTTTTTGTGTCTAGCCCATTTAGCCATATTTCCTAATGTTTGAACTGTTTTATTGCTTGTGGAGCTAAAACTGTTGCATAATCAGCCTGTAACATTTCCACTGCTGGGACACAGGCCTCCTCTCTGTGAGATGGAGCGGGCCGCAATCCATCACGCGGGCCCAGTGCGGGTTGGTAAATGTCACATTACTTCGAGTTTTTGGTTCTAAGACATACCGGTTTCCTCACGATGTTTTCGCCGTTTTGAGAGCAGTGGTGTTAAAATAATTTACAGAAAGTAAAGAGCCCGTCTGGGTTCAAACCTACGACCTACGGCTTGTAGTCGCGGCCGTTACCACTGGGCCAGCACTGTTCCGTTCTAAAAGTGTTGCAAGATTATTTAATTAGTTTTCAGAGAGATTGGATGAGTTGAGTAAATGTTGGTTCATGCTCATAAAGATGAGTTTGATGTAGGTACAGAAATTAATGTTAGGTAAGTAGTGTTTCAGTAATTAATTCTAGGTATCGAAATGTTTCTAATTATAGTGGTTGCTTCTCGGTAATTGTGTTTGTGGCTTATTTCGCGGTGAAATTACTGGAATAACGTGTCTGCTGTCCTTGGCCTTATTTTCATTAGTTATGTTTTTTTTTTTAAACACGTATTAGAAGATACATCGGTTTTAACTTTTGGGGCTTCGTATTACCCAGTAACCAGGGTTGTGGAGGTCAGATAGACATCGCTTTTAACTTTTGGGAAATAACAAGGGTCCTATTTTACGCTTTCATCGACACTTCAACGTAAATAATTAAAATACATATATATGGACAGATTTTCTGAACATAGCATTTTTTCCGCTAGCTTCTTTCATAAATTGTAGTAAAATAGGCACCGATTTTATCAAAAAAGCACCTAAAACCATTTTTTTTTCAACCTGGCAATCTGAAGCCATTTTCTACATAAAGACCGCGTTAGACAGTTGTCTTATTAAAACGCACAGGGAACAGATGCGCCTGCGCCGGTATCGTCCATAACGTGATCATGAAAGAGTCCCGGAGTGTTATCACAAAAGCACCTAACGGGTTTAAGACATCTGCTGATCTGTGAGATTTGGTGGTCTAATTTAAAAGCAGAAGCGGGATTTAGAAAACATCAATAAAAAAACTCTTTTTGGTCGTTCTCTAACATCTGTCGATCAGTATTTTTCTAGGTTGATTAAACAACTACTCAGACTGTTTTGCTAACTCTGATTTTCATCGCATAGCAAGATCTTCATCTCATCTTAATTCTTCAATGTAAAAACTATTTATTCGCACGATTAAAAAATTTAAATTATCTTCTATATAAATAAAACAAAGTCAGCTACACCATTTATATTATAACTCAAGAACGGTTGGACAGGACTGAATTTATCTTCGCCCCGAATAGCAGAATAACTATTAAAACTTGGGAACATGAAAAAAATAAAAATAAACATACTCATTTTTTTTATTCTGTGGCGGCACGAAGTTCGCCGGCCGGGTCAGCTAGTTTGTTAAGAAAACTGATTACTTGATTAGTCACTAAATAAAAGTTATTTCTTAGCTGGAAGCAACCAAATATTATATTTAAGGCTCTCTAAATTCAACCCATCTCCCAAAATGTTTGTGCGCTTACACCAACCCCATAAGGACATCCAAAACTTGCGCGGACGCAAGGTGCGGTGACAAGTTGTGTATATCACAAGGTGCTTCTATCACCGTTGATTCCATGGGAAAATATCACCATACAGTACGTACATGTGGTACAAAGCGGATGCTGCATGCAGGTTTTATTTCCGCGATCTAGTTTGGTACAGTTAGATGACTCAAGAAAAAAAAAACAGATGGCGGATATTAATTTAGAGTTTAGATTAAATAAAGAGCAAAAAGTTTGTGAGTCAGGTGATAATGAAGTCTAGGAAAAAGTAGTCGTTTAATTAAGTTTACTAGTGGTACACTGTAACTGTTTTGCAAAATAAGAATGAAAAGTCACAGAAACTTATTTAACAAAATGCATAAATAAGGCGCAGGAGTCGCGAAAGCTGCATGATTTATTTTTAGACTTCAAGATTTTTTTACAGAGAAAAAGGAATGCGAAAAAATGTGGAATTTCCAAAAATATTCCAACAGTATTAAAAACATGCTGTAACATCAGCTGTCTGTCTGTAATTTGATAAATTGTTCACAGTCCTCGTAGAAAACAGTTAAAAAATCGCAAAAAACAATGCACATGCGACACTAATCACTGGCTGAGGATTTTTAAGAACGGATGTCGGAACAGAACGGAAATTGGCACTTTTTTGTAATCACCAACATGAATATTACAAAATCGATTGTTTCACACCCTTACCACAACGACATAAGGGCTATATTTGGAAGAAAAAATACACAAATAAATTGGTAAACCTCTAAAATTTTAAAATGTAAAAGTCACAAGTTACCTAAGTTTTGTAGGTCAACTTTTTGCTATCAATTCTTTATGCAGATGTGCTTTTTAAAAATAATCCTCTTCCGAGGTGAGGCAGATGTACAAAATGAGACCTTGAAGATGTTTGGCGAAAAAAACAACACACCTTTTGCTTTGGAGTCCATCAGACGGTTTTTTATTTTTTTTAGGACGCTCAAGTGATGTGTTTAAAAGATCGGAGTGTTTGGCTCTTTGTATCTGAAGAAGCTCCTAAGTTTTCAGATTACAATGTATTTTTAAAGCTAAATGTAAATATGTAGATGTTTTAAATTAGCTGCTCCAATAGAGGATAAGGCTACTTGAATTTTGATGAAGATTTATGGGCATGGTCTTTTTAAGGAAATTTCGAAAAGACTGGTTGACACTTCCCATGACCCAAGGGCTGACTTTTACCTTGGCCAGAGGCTAAGCATTGCCAGCAGCCATTGACAGCGATGCGGATGAATTTTTCGACGCAATATTTTAGTTTGTAAATATTTTTAGTTAATTTAGGATATATGTAATTTTGTTATTTTGGTGTTATCTTGTAAGTTTTTATAAGATACAAAGAAGACACATATTAAAAATAACCAAGCTAAAAAAAAAGATGTTCGGTAGGACTTTTTATAACTTTTGCATGAAGATGGTACAGTACTGTGACTCCTTGAACAGTTCTAATTTTAATACATCCTAATAATCTACTACTAATATTATAAACGTGAAAGTTTGTATGGATGGATGGATGGAAGTTTGTTGCACGTACGCACCACATAATATGAGGTATAACCTCTGCAGTACCTACCGAGCTAACGTCTGCCGAACAAAAACATATTTGACCGTACATATTCATGACAAATCGTAAACTTTAAATAAGTATTAATTACTGACCCCTTGTTAGTAGCCCACGTTTTCATAATCACTTAATCAGACTATAATGTTCCCACTGCTGCAGCCCAAGTGCCCAACATTAATCATAAAAGCTTAAATAAAATAAAAGGAAATTTGCGATATGTGAAACTTATATCAATGAAACACGATCATTATAAAAGTATTCCCACAATCTGCCTCACGAAAAGTTAGTTCGTTGTCGTTAACAGTATTAATTTATGAAACAGTTAGTTACGTCGTCGCAGTCGCAGTGTTTCGCCGGAAACTGCTATTAAAACCGACTTTATCGCCTCCGATTTGCGTCTGCAAGACTCAATGACAATGATTGTGGACTAAACACACGTTTTTAAATAAATAACGGGTCCGAATTAAGTTTCCAGTCGACATTTCCCTCGGGCGTTCTTGTTATAGCCACGCGTCCGAAGAAACACGAGGGCTTCCGAAAACTGACGAAGATGTTGCCAAAACAAACGCGTGCGCAGTTGGATTTGAACTTTAGTTTGACGGTTTAAAATTTAAATTAGGTTGAAATGTGTTCGAAATTCGGCCTGTATAATAGTGAAGCCTTGAGGTAGGCAGATGTGTTTCACACAGTTTTGGAGTAACTTTTGTATCATTATGTGATTTTTTTTCTTGAGGCATATGCAGTTTGAAGAAAGATGGCCAGGTAAAGATGTGTTGAGCAGATGCTTTCTCATGGGCAAGTTGGGTCACTTCTAGTGTCTTCCGGCTAAGATACTCGGAGTTATAATTATTTGTTTTTTTTGTGTATGCAGAAGCTGGACAGACAGAAATTACTTAATACAAATGCATGTTTTATGTAGAGAGATAAATATGAAAAAGCTGGAGCCTCACATACCAATAAAAATCCATGTCTTGTGTAAAGTGATACGTCAATAAAATTGAGATAAGATAAAAATAAATCTCAGTGCATTTAATAAATGGTTTTGATTGAAACTGATGCTGATAATTTTAATTAATTCCTGTCTATTTTTTGCGGAACCATTAAATTTATATTCTAAATAAAGCATTTTAACTCCAAAATTAATGTTTTAGTAATAATCATTATCTGAGAAATAAATGCAAATCGTGTGTTCCATTGCGCTACTTCTAAAGCGGGGTAAGCAGAAACCTCAGACACAACCAACCAAGAACGAACAGCTGCGATCTTCACCGAATCATTGGCATCTTATTACTTAATAAAACTTTTTGTTTTTTCCTTTTTTCTATGCACCCATCTTTTTTTTAATTATAGACGACATGTCACTAAGAAGTTTTTTCCTCACGGCACGTACCAAATGCTCTGAGCTTGGCAGCTGCGATGCGCCGAACGAAGATAATTTCGCGAATTTTCGTTTCTTGGGAGACAGATGCCGCGATAACTAAAATTTTAACATATGTATGACCAGAACGTCTTAAGAAACCCACTTTTTGTATGGCAGGAGGCTTCTTTTACTTAATTGTTCGGTAAATACGCACAAAATTATTTCTGTTGCCGGTTCTAACTGAAATACACCTTATATTATTGCAGGAAGCTTGTGAATTAAATGAATAGTGGTTTTGTCTTCGGTAAAAGTAAAATGGTCATGTAATACTTGTAAGAAACACTTGGCACCTGACTTAGTATTCGAAATGCATATACGCACAAAAGTGCACTGTTTTTGTATGGCGGTGAAAAGACAATTTAAAACAAAAAAAATATTTTAGGGATTGGAGAAAAAAAAAATGTATAAGTTGTTCTTGTTACAACATTTTATCGCTATAAGAATAATTAAAAAAATTATGTAAGTGTGTTAACTAATCAATATTAATTTTGTTTGGATGATTTCGACTGTTTTTTTTTGCCAAAGTCGTACATTGACTTCTTGCATATAAAGTAGACGGGAAAATCTCAAAAAACATTCAATAGTCAAGTTTTTATTGGTAAATTAAGAATTACAGAATAAAAATAATTTCATTAATATCTCTAGTCACTTAATTACATAGATAGATGGAAACCGGCCGTGTTTACACTGAGGTTAATGTTTTTATTCTGTGTTAATGTTCGGACAGACATTATGTGACCAATTTGTATGTTAATGCCACAGAACAGGAAACGAACACTCTGCATAGATTCATTTTCTTTGATGCCATTCTAATGGCATCGATCTGCATACGAGAATACGTCACTCTTGGGAAGTTGTGACTTGAAAAAGTTACAGATGAACATCCATGTTTAAGTTTGAAGATTTTGGTAAGGATTTTGTCCATGGGTTTGCTGCAATCCTGCTTCAGTTTTTAGACTGTGGTTATCATTATATTGTTTTTCTAGCAATCGTCATTGGTACAGACGCCAGCACATCAAGCTACTACAATAGATCTTCAACTTTATCGCTGAAGCATTAAGGTTTAAGGTTGATTGGTAAAATTTGACAGTTTCGGGTAGCTTGATGTGATAGCGTCTGTACATGGGACGGTATAGGGACAAAGTCGTGCTAACTATAACCATGAATTCAGCACATGATTCTAAACCCCCTAGCGTAGAAATTTCTCGTCGGTTAATCAAAAAAATCTGCTGTTTCATAGAATAGTGCAACACCTACACGGTCAAAATGTAAGGAACAGCAATTTTTTTTTAAATTACCGACGAAATATTTCTACGTCAGGAAGTTTAGAATCATGTGCTGAATTCATGGTATCAGGTTGCGCGTCGATGTCTGCCACCCTGTGTTCTCCAATGATCGTTATTTCTAGGAAAGCAATGCTAGTAAAGTTTCGTCTTACCTAAGTTGTATTTTATAGGGATTGCAATACATATCCAATTATATTAAAATTGCGTGCGAATCAAATGTTTACATCATGTTCCAAGGAAGAACATGGGCAGAAAATTGCAATAAAATTATCGCAGTTAGATTTAATTTCAACGATATATAATTTTGTCATTAAAAGCCATTTAAAACGATATAATATGCTATTGAAATTACGGATTCCTTTAAAAATTACGTCGTTATTGCGTACTGTGATAAACACCGGATGATGTTTTTAGGATCATAAAGTATGGAATGCCTAACGCCAAATGTAACCGGTATAGAATCTGTGCTGAGATGTTCAATCTTTTTCTTATCGTAAGGCTCATTAATATTGGTGGCATGTAGTTCCAATAATTGGGATATGGCAGTAGAACAATTGGCAGTCGATCAACGAAATAAATTCTGAATTAATTATTGGAGGCTTGCTGCGCCTAACAGTTTCACCATCAAAAGTCACGATTCCGTGGAAATATCGGGATAAAAGTATTCTATGTGCATTATTCATAGTTCATGGTCCAACCATGTGTCAAATTTCATACAAATCCGTTAAGCTGTTTTTAGCGTAAAAGCCTAATAATAAAACATACAAAAAATCAATCTCCCTTTATAATACATATACGTTCAGATAGATATTTTTTTTTGTGGTTCCTTTTTCCTAGGTCTGTCGGAGTTTCCGTTATACACACTTAATAACACACATTGATTTTGTATTTAACTTTCTCTTTCTCCTTTTTTCCTAAATCATCACAATCAGCACTAGATATCTCGTGATGAATAAAAGTCAAATTATGCCATTCCCTTGCCAAAATGGGGGAACATAATAATCTCTGACACCCGGTGCGAGTGAGATGCTCCTGACCAAATCGTGCTCCATCTGTTGGAGTCTCTAAAGTAACCAAACACTGAACTTTTGAGGACTGATGCCGCGATTAACGTGGCGACGTGAAGACCCACAACTAATATAATTCAAGTCTTCATTTAAAATTCCATCGAGACGAAAACAAGATGTGTTCATCGTATCCAGGTTTGACCTGGAAATTTTAGAAGATCGTCGCCCTGTCTCGCTACCATTTGAACATTCTTCAATATTTGACGTCCGTTTGTGTTCTTGAGAAAGTTCAGGTGCATACTCGTAGTACTCGCAACCGGCGCGGCGGCGTGCTTGTGCAGTGCTATGAATGTAAACGAGGCAATAGGAGTATGTAAGGATAGCAGGTGGCGTTCTGTTGTTTCTACCTACCCTCATACGAAGAAGGCGCGAGTTTATGTATAACAAGGTGTCGTTTTGCATCCTCGTCAAATTCAAGGAGGCAACTATGCTACTGATTCTCGACACGAATCAATAATAAAATAAGTAGGTATATATTTTTGTTTTTCTAATTTTCGGAAATCGGCGCTTGTGTGGGAAACGAATTTTAAAATGCGGCCTGTGTGAGACCGCACTGTAACTGCCCTTTTACATACAAATAAAAACGTGGCCGTTGGATCGTAATTTTTTAAAATTATTTATGTCCTTCCTAACGACCTCCTGAAATTTGACGAGGATGCAAAATAACAGCTTGTATATGTATAGACGTCCATCTTTGCTTTATATTATTGATTGATTCTTCAAAAGGTTGAGCACCACTGGGCTAATTAAATAATGATGTTAGAGTTATGTTGGTACCCCGGCGCATGGTCGTGAGGATATCTAAATCATGATCTGTTAATTACATTTATTGCTAACTATACTTTTATCGCGATTCCGTTCGAGTATTAATGTGAAAGAATTATATGTTCTGAAAAATGCTTTTATTACTGTCTTGTGTTAGATAGGTACCTAAAGATAATTGCAATTAACATTTAAGTTGGTCTTGTTAGATTGTGGACAATAATTGTTAAATTAATTAGTTTTAATAGCGAGCGTTTGCGATTGTTTACCAAACCGACTGAAAAAGGTCAGCTATATTTACCAATAGGATTGTTATAGCATAGAGTTTTAATTTGCCTTCTTTAGCAACACCATAATGAGAAATAAGCCAGCGTTTTTTTCTTCACCTAAGACACAGGTTTACCACCAGAAAATTTTCAGTATGGTGAGGAAATTGGATCGCCATATTAACTTAAAGCATAACAGGCGAAAACCAGGCGCGGTCGCCGCCCAAGATTGGGGGGGGGCGGGTCACCAAGTAGTAAGTTAGTAACTTAAGTTAGTAAGGCAAGTAAATCATGCAGACTCTCGATATCTTGAATGATTTATGGGGTCATGACCCCCACGACCCCCCCGCGGACCGCGCCTGGCGAAAACTAAACTTCTTACTCTTTCCGGAAAATACAGAATTTATAATTTGATATTGGCAAATGCCTAGGCCACTGTGGTAAACTCTAACACGTAAGTTAACGAGTATAGTAAAAATAATAAAACTATTTGGTACGTTTCAATTCCAAGACTATTTTTGTACTACCAACATCATCATCATTTTATGGGATACATCTGTATTTCTTAATGTTTTTGGCTGTCTGTAAATTACAGGTCTTTCTTCATGTGGGTGCTGATGAGGTTTAAGATGACTTAGGCTCACTTGTACGACAAATCGCTAAATAAATTTAGCGGTAAACGAATTTAAATCATCTGCTTTCCTTTTCCCAACCTATGTTTGGGTCGGCTTCGAGTCTAACCGGATGCAGCTGAATAAATAACAGCATCTTACGTGAAGCGACTTCCTATCTGACCTTACAATCGAAATTTTGCTCTACCAATTCGTGCTAAACAGACAGACATAACATTTTCAATGACAGTAGTATGTATATTCAAGTGATCGTATTTCCCACAGTCTCTGCAGCTCCCACTGTGTTCTGGGCAGAATACTAAGCATATTAGTAAGTTGATACCTCACCTACTCAGATTTATAGGAATTAGTATGTACTTGTATACCTACTCTGTACGTTTAGTTAGACAGGTAACTTGACGAGACTTCACAGTGATGAATGATGATTTGTTGCAAATTCTTACGTAGGTACAGACGCCAGTAGGTACATCAAGCTACCCGAAACTGTCAAATTTTCCCAATCAACCTTGAACCTTAAAACTTTTGCGATAACGTTGAAAACCTATTAAAGAAATTTGACAGATTGAGTAGCTTGATAGGCTCGCGTCTGTACTTTTTGCTTACTTAAAAGATATGTTTTCTGCCTTACTTAGGTAGTATTCCACCAAACTTTTATACGTAGAATAAGTCTTAAACTGAGAATAGATTTTTAATTTTTGACAGTTTTTTCATACTAGAACTGTCAGAGGTCAATTTTATTCCGAGGATAAAAGTTATCTGACTTTGGTAAAATCAGCCCTTAGTAGTGCACTCTTAAAATCTTTAACAGTTCCATGGAAGGTTTCCCTGTGGCAATCCATATAATATTATGAACAATTTAAAATTATTTTTGCGGGGACGGCTTTCCTCATTCTCTAATTTCCGATGCTAAAGAGAGAACACTATTCAGAAGAAGTGTAATGATTAAAATGTCGCTTGTTTTTCCATTTTGTTTCGTATCCAATGACCACTACTTCGAAGGGCTGCTTTCTTTCAGGACTGTATTATTTGTTTATTTAAATTTTATTTACAGACACCAGCAGTTTAAAATACCCAAAACTGTCAAATTTTCCCAATAAACCTTCAACCTTAGTGCTTTAGCGATAAAGTTGAAAATCTATTAAAGTTTGACAGGTTGTAGTGGCTGGCTTCTGTACATAGCCGGACTTGCCACAAGACATTCTCTACCTGTCAATTATTGGGTTAAAAGGACAGCATTCGAAGAAGAATCTTCAAGGATGTCATACAGCGTTTTAATAAGCCTGACTACCTATCACAAACCACTTAACTTTGTTTTCTATTAGCCAATATTTTTATAAGCAAATAGAGTCAGCAAACTAATCAGGTTCAATTTCTAATTAAAAAAATATTATTTCTAGCTTCTAGTGCTTATTTCAGTGTGCCCAAATATTGAACAAGATCGGTGGACAATATTAGATATCATTAAAAACAAAGCAGTATGTTTGACTAGAAGGTTTATATTTCACTCTATGTAATTTTATATTCCGTACGTGCAATTGACAGGTGATTAGATTTTCATAAAAAGTAGGACTAAGTGTAGACAGTTATTGCGATATTTATTTTATATTTCTGATCGGTCGGTTTTTGTACACGGTAAGTATTCGATATTGGTATGTTGCTTTTCATTGTTTTGTTAACCTTAGTCTGTGGTGTAATAAAAATAAATAAATAAATAAATCCCTGGACATTTCACACAGCACCATTTGTAAGCTAAGCAACCTAATGCTTGTGTTATACTAACATAGTTTTTAAGACCTTTGTAACTGACAATTATTATGGATGTACACACGCCAGCAGGCCAAGCTACCCGAAACTGTCAAATTTTCCCAATCAACCTTGAACCTTAATGCTTTAGCGTTAAAGTTGAAAATCTATTAAAGAAATTTGACAGATTGTAGTAGCTTTATGTGCTGGCGTCTGTACTAACACTAGTGTTTAAGTTGTGTATGTAATTACTAAAGAATTGGGTTTTATGATGGAAAATAAGTAAATGATGATGAATATTTTAAGGACGGACTTTTACCAGTGTCTTAAGAGATTAAAAAAAAGGGAGAAAAAAAACAATAACAAAAAAACGTTAGGAATGTGTTGTGTTAACTATTTTATAATCTACGATATAGCTATTTATTTTCAGATAGTCCACTTAAGATACTGTAAATAAGACAACTTTTTATGAAAAACTAATGTTTTTAAAATCATTATCGATTATTTTTAGCTGCCACCAACATTAACTTTTTATAAGACATGATTAAGTATTTTGTCCCAAAAATATAAATCCCAGATTACAGAACTGCAGAAGCTAATAATTTAAATTATAATTTGCTTCTTAATAAGCAATAAACCGTCCATTTTATTCCTCACAAAACATAATTAATAAGCTCTAAAGCATTTTTATTTGATTCTAAAAACCTCGCGAATAAAGTGTGATATTTAGAGCAAATTATAGCAGCAATCATTGCGCATCTGTTAAATGTACTGAAACGTTTCACACGGGGGCGTTTTCAGTTGGCGTACGCGCAAGGTTTGTCGTAAAACAAAAGAGTAATGTGCTGTCTGGAGGAGCTTTATGGAGCTGCGTGGTTACGGGTATAGAGGTAATGTTTTTATTATTGAGTGTTGTTTTTGTTTATGTTAGACTACGTTTTTATTGCCTTCGAGAGTTTATTTAATTTGGTACTATGTTCTTAAAATCAGATTATGTTCTATAAAGCAGGCTTTACACAGGTGACTGTAGCCGCACGATTTTCGCCCTACGACGAAAATCGACCGTCTAAATGGCAATTCGGATAGGCCGCAGATGACTAAATCGCAAGTTCCAAAGTAAAGTAGGTTTCGACTTTTGTCGTATGGTGACAGGTCGCATGCGGCGGGTGACTAAAATCGGTCGTGCTTGCCGCATGAAGGTCGATATTTTGATGCAAAATGAACTAGTCGTTCGCCTGCGATTTTTATCGACCTGTGTAAATGGGGAGACGATTGGGCTTGTGAGGCGATTTCGTAAGTAGGTAACCAGCCACACGATGAAAACCAACCTAGTGTAAATCCCCCATTCAAGTACGGTAGAGAAAGACAAGAAACGATGGAAGAACTGTGTGGAACATGATATGGCTAGAAAAGGGGTGCCTACCGAGATGATGACTAAGAGAGAAGTATGGAAGAAAAAGAAATATGGTGTTGACCCCGGATAAAGAAGATTACCTAAGGAAAGATTGATGATGAGTATGTTCCAAAAAAATAGATTCTTGCAAGCGCTTATGGTGGCTAGGACAAACTGGATGCGGAAGGCGGACGACAGGATGATATGACGCAGCATGGGAGAGGGGTTATTTCCAGCAGTGGACTGCGATAGGCTGAGCTGATTGATTGATTGAAGCGTTTCTGGGCAGTTTTCTCTTGGCCTATCTAGGTGAAATTTAAATTATACAAAATAATTACATGCGTCATTAAAAAGCTTGTTTTCAGTCTAGATTTATTTGTACTGCCGTTTTTTTACCGATTATTAAAAACACATGGGTTTTATTTTGAGCCATGCATTGATTGAGCAATTTATTATTTTATAACGATCGCCACCTGATAGCCGAACTGTGAGAAAACGATTACGAATTTCGGAAAATGCTTAAAATATTTTTGTTTTTTGGTCCACATTGTGCATCTTCGTCAGACAACCGTTTTGATTGGCTAATATTATTTTTAACAATCCGAATAGATAGTCGTTCCACTGCTGGGACACAGGCCTCTTCCCTATGAGAGGGAGTGGGCCGTAATCTACAATGCGGACCCAGTGATAGATGTCACATGTCTTCGAATTTTTGGTTCTAGGACATGCCGGTTTCCTCACGATGTTTTCCTTCACCGTTTTAAGAGCCATGGCGATGAAATTATTTACACATAGTAAAGTGCTGCCTGGGATTGTATTCACGACCTACAAACTCGTGATTCGGGGCCCATACCACTGCGATACCCACTGCTCTTAATAAGTACCAATGACTACCATTTTTCGTTTCATAAAAAAAATAGGTTAGAAACAGAATAAAAACGTAGCCATTAATAAGCACAGAACAATATTAGGTATCAAAACTTTTTCTAGCCTGAAAACGCACAAAACACACCATTATCCTATTAAGTATTTTCGGCAAGTAATTCCCAACTCTTAAATAAATTAACTCGACAAAGACATACGTGTTTGTTATACTAATCACTATGTAAATACTACAGATAAAGTGTCTCGTTGCAATTGCTAGATGTAAATGAACAAAAGACATGGAAGTAATTTAATTTAGCGCTTAAACTGGTTCTAAGCAAAAAATGTTTAAAGTTCAAAGTTTTTAGTGTTTGTTTTTTAGTTAATTTTCGAGGTCGTCGTCGAGTTCAGCGCTGGCACTGCTTTTTAAGGGTCAGGTTACACTGGGGGTAATCTAATAAGGCCTTAAATTAAATGAGTTTTTCAGCACTGTAGACTTGAAAAAGTTTGTCACTTTAATTGTCTGTTTTGTAATCTAGATTTTTTGAACAATGAGGTTTTTTGGCAGCTGAAAACAATCAAAAATCGATCTACAGTTTATGCTCTGTTCCTATAAAAAAACGAATCGTTTTTCTTACAATGGTAGCATTTTTATTGCTCGAGTAAAAGTAGATTCGTAAGCTAATTTTACCTGTGATAGCTAAAATACAAGGGTCTTAATTTTAACCAATAACGTTCCGTAAAATAAAGGAAACGGCCATTAGTGACCAATACATAATTTAATATGCATAAAGGACCAAATTTAAAACAAGCTTCAAAAGTCAGCGTTTGGAAATGTTGTTTTCCTAACAAGTGGCGTGAATCATATAACAATCCCTCGACAACTTCAACTCCTCAAGAATAGTAAGAATAGCGCAAAACCAATATATTATTCATACCATCTCAAGATTATATTGTACACGCATAAAGTAAACACTGCTTCATTCGATTAACCTTAAGTGTAAACATTATGAAAAACTATGATAAAATATGATGTTTGCTTACATATTGGGTGTGTTTAAGTTCTCCACAACTCGTTAGGTCTAGTAGCAAGTGGCGTAAAAGGAGATACTAATACTTGTAGGCACAGAGGATGTAGTAAATGGAGTCTTCAGACGCAATTGAAAACGGTTCAACGATTTTGTAAGTTGCTCGGAAAATTAGGAAAGAGAAAGAGAACTTTGGGGCAATTTCATTTCTGCATTTTTAAGAACGTTCGTATTCTAAGCCTAGTCACAAGCGGTCAAAAAAATACCTTTGAAGAGTTTTATACACTGATAATCTCTGAGATGAGATTGCGACGACTAGATTTGAACGTTTTAATTACGGAAATTTGCCTTCAGGTTCTATTTATGATAAAGTCTGTTAAATTATAAATTTTGTTAGTTGTTTTCTCCGTAACATTTTCTATATAACACCTTAATGACGAATAAAGCAAACTAAATAAAAAAAGGTTTCTTCCAGTTGTGTATTATGAGTACCAAGCATAAGACAGCAGTTTGATGATTTTTCACTTGTTCATACGTTTGTATTTTCAAATACTTCGCCATTTTCTTCCCCATTACTTACTTAACACTCCATTATAGTCCTTCTCTGTGTCACAAAAGTACATTACCGCCATATTTCACATTATATGACAAGATGAATAGTGATACGGTTGGTGTTCGTTCACTTAAAGTACTACTAAACCCATTAGTGTTCATATCAACATGTTTTTGATGTAAAACGTATGGAAAAGCAAACACTACCATAAGGGAGTTTTCATGGCTGTATAAATTGAATGCATTGGTTTAGTGAAAAAGAAAAACAGGACAGAAACTAAGAAGAAAAAAAATTCGAAGTGTTATTGAAATGTTACTCAGTATCAATATATCTGCCTAGCTTTTTTCCAACTATTTTTGGGTCGGCTTCTAGTCTCACCGGATGCACCTAGATACTGTACTTTAGATGGAGCGATTGCCTATCTGACCTCCACAACCCAGTTACTGGATAACACGATACCCTTGGATACCCTTACTGGTCAGTAATTATGATGACCAAAAGAAAAAAAATAGATATCATGAAAAATTTGATTAAGGCATTGTCCGTCTCACGTCGTCAAATAATAGAATTGTTACTAGTTAACGAGATCACATATAAACCTGTTCAGTCCTCTTTAGGCCACCAGACATAAGCAAAAAAGATTATCCAAACTATATCATTAAGTACTTAGTGACCGAGTGTGCGCCAACCCTAATAGACGCTTCGGTGACTCAGCCTCGTCTCGTCTCTTGCGCTTGCGCAAGTTACACTCACACACGCGCAAAACACAGCCTACGGTATTCACACTAACTTAGATTTAGAATGCATCGACTTTTTCGAAGGAGTCGCAATCCATTGACGCTTTTGTAGGGATTTTGTTGATGGTTTGACGTATAAAAGCAGCAATGGTTATGAAATAGAAACGAGTATTAACATATATATATATATTGGTATTATTACGGATGTCAGTAAACTTAGAGGAGTTAAGCACCTGTTTACATACGAATGTGGTGTTACTCGACTGTTATGTGTGAGATTTAATAGAGTCGTCTCCACGTGAGCCTTTTTTGTCGAGCTAAGACAAACACACTTTGTGCATAAGAATGTGATACTTTAGGCAGGACAGTTTTTGTTTTGAAGTGCGCTTTGAGTTTTATTAAGAACCATTTATCTTAGGACTAAGATAATAGGTATGTAGAAAGTAATCAAGATTTTCGAATCAAACGCGATTTCTATATTTCGGTTTTTTGGCTTCGGACCTTGAATACAACCATTAGTTATACAACCATGCCTTTTTATAACCAAGTTAAGAGAAGAAAAAGAGAGAGTTTATGAGGATATTTTTTTTTCAAAATACTTTGTTGTAAATGAGGTTTATTTAGGGCATAATAAATCATGAGATGAGTCAGATGATTATCATCAGGAATCGCGAAAGACTATAAAAGAAAACGGTTATGGTAAAAACAAAGAAGCTTATAAACTTTTATATGAATTAATTGTTGATACTAATTGCCACGATGATGAAATCATTAGTGATGATTATGGTGATATGCAAAAGTAAGTTTATCAAATAAATTATCATAAATCAAATCATACTAAAGTATATTAATTCCTAAATCTCAGTAGCAATGTGTGGGTTTATTAACGTACATTTTGTAACCAAATCTAGGGTCCTTCTGATTATATCAGACGACAAAGATAGAAACGCATTCTCGGATTTCATTTCTGACAAAGTAAATGCTTAGAGCCTTGAAGCAATGCCGTAAAGAGATACCCAAGGTAATGGAGAAACAGATTTAATTAATATCATTACTGTTAGTAACGGGAAATTGTTGTTACTATTTGTAAAAGTGTCAACAAACAAAGAAAAAAATATAAGACATGAGATGATCTTTAATTTTTAACACAGTGTTATTAATATTATCACTGATCAGCATATATACGACCATATATATATATTCGTAATGAAGAACTAAAACAAAGGGTCACAAAAAATGGAACACATACGAAACTGAAAGTCAAAATCGAACAATAAGAAACAGCAAACTTGATGACGAGAGTAAATACCATTAAAATATAAACAAAAGGTGCGGTCATGACTTGACGGTAATTGATTTTGTTTTTAACATTATAGACCTTCATAAAAAAGGATTTCCGCAATCGATTACAAATAATATATTAATCCATCAAACAATGTTTTTCACGACAAAAAATCTACTTAACACAATACACCAACTTAGTAAAACAGGTCTATGATTAATAGTGATCATCCGAATGCTTCCAAGGATGAAGGTAATGTTGATTTTAAATTGCTCATGACAGATCGCTGTGAGCAACAAAGGCTCGTTGGAATTTTAATTCGTGTAGCTAAAGATCGAATTTATGGTAACCAATAACACAAAAATGTTACATTCTTTCTGCTTTCCTGAGGCTGTAAAGTTGATTATAGATCACGTCACGGTTTTGTCAATTCTGGGTTGGATAGAATTCAAAACGAAACCTTGATACCTCTATTTTAGAAACACCTTGGTCCCAGTTAAAGCCAACATCGTTTCAAGTTTGTTTGAGTAAGATTCTGCGTGTGTGAGTAAAATGTCTCTCATTTAATCACACTTTCTGAATAGTCAGTAGTTTCACTCGCAACACGCATTTCCTTTTAAACGACAAAGATGAAAACTACTATTTTCTAAAAACCAACCGAAATCTTGAGACATCCGATGCACAAACGAGTTTTTATTTTCAAACCCGCCGCAAACGTAATCTAAGTAAAAGGCTGCAAAATTGGACTATTGCATCCACTCTGTTCCGACAGACGATTATACATCGCATATCCGACTTCGTTCCCACGGCGGCTACAAACGGGTTATTATTATAACTTACTCCTTCATCCATTGCATTATCAGCCTTTCCCTTCTTACTTACAGTCGATTTTAGATTAACATCACCAAGATCTACATTGGCTACCTCTCGGAGGAAAATCGGTTCAATCGTTTAGGATTTAAAGTTTAAATTTGCGTGGGACTGTGTCAGAAGAAGCTGGCCACAAGAGAACAATTTGAAATTCGTATTTGGAGTCGTCGGTGAAGGATTTTAAGTCCTCTCTCTGTTGTTTAAGAGTTGTTTAAGTTAAGTAGCGGTAAAATTTTGTTTTATAGTGGAGATATAAGCAGTGAACATATTAATTGTGCCAGCTACGTGTATTTGTGTAGGTAGGTTCGTGTTGAATGAAGTATACTAGATGATAACTGTGTTTAAAATAAATGGATGATCGGTATCCTCAGTAGAAATGTTTCGGGCATCCTCATTTTTCGTATCAATTATTTAGTTTATGATATTCCGAGAGCGTTTTGTTTAGTGTTTGTTGATCTTCGAGCACTCTTCTCCTTTTACGTGAGTGCTTATTGTCAATAACCGAGACGTTGACATTGTTAAGGCGAATGAGTCAGCTTTTCTTGAGATCTTCGATGTACAAACGTAAACAATTATACTTTATTTTTATATTTGCTATATATATTTTTTTCACGTGTTTCACGGCTTGATTCGAACTCTATACATAGTGTGATGACGTCATCGAACCTTGATCTAAGATTAGTGTAAATTGATATCGTATTATGCAATGTTTCTTATTGGAACATTTTTTATAGTACTGACGGACAGACAGATCAATGATTTCTGATGATTTGAGGAATGATGTCTGTCTTGAGTAATCACTGTTGTCACGAACAAGAGATAATCATATTTTGAATGAAAACCTTTATGTCATGTCTTTAATGCCTGGTTCAGGGTTACAATGACATTTTGATAACTGATGTCATTTTCCGTAATCTTTGTATTAGCATACGGATTTGGACATATACACACGCACAAAATTTTGATTCGTGGTTGAAGTGAAGTCCGAACTCAATTTGGTTCAGTACCTACTATATCATCTCTTATTGAACTGGTTACATTAAGGAAACTCGCCTAAATACTTGCTAGACAGAGTCTGCACATCCAAGAGATACCACTTACCAACGGTAACAACGGAATAGTAAGCCGCATACATAATTTTTTGGAATTTATTCCACACTGTTTCTTAGTATCGTTGTGTCCACCAATTCCGCGTTCTTCAACCTTAGGATTACGTGACGAGGAGTGAAAAGCAGTGTTTCTCATGTATTTAGCCTAAAATATAGCTGGTTTTCGCATGGATCTATGGTAGTTTAATATGGTAATTGTCGTCACGTTGGCAGCATACTTAATAAGGGTTAATGTCTTCAAGCGAGGGTCATGGTAGCAAGTCGTGTGGATGTGAAATGACTAATTATGATTTTGGCTCTTTTGATTAATTTGTAGACTAAAGTGCGAGTGGATTTTATGGGATTATTTACCTCGTTTATAATGTGTACGTCATTTGGAATTGATGATTCATTAAGTTTAATATTTCTGTCTATTTCGACATTCGTATTTGCTATTACCAGTAAGTATGGTTTTATTACACCATCTATTGCCATATACCTACACATCTACTCGTATTTTGGTCAGTTTTAACTCTACCTTTTTCTGTATTGTGCCCTACTTTTTTCCAACCTTCTTTTTATATTCCCACATATCAAGAAACAGAGCTACATTCTTCACTTTTTCTATTATCAAGGACAGAATTCAAAAACCAAATGTATAAAACACGTCAAGATCTGAGGCATCGGAGGTCCATAGGTTATTCGCATACCTATTTCAAATTAGACATAGTAATGGCGATTCGACACAGTGCGAGCTGGCTGAGGTTAAAAATATTTATCTATATTTTAATACCGACATTACTTAGAATGTAGCTTTGTTCTCTTTTTTAGCTTTACTCGGTTTTTGTGTGTTAGGATGGTGGCTTTTGAGATTTTATAGAGGAACATATCTAAACTAATATTATAAAGAGAATGATTTCATTATTTTTATGTTTGTTTCTTACGCTAAAACGGCTGAACGAATTTGGATGAAATTTGGCACACAGGTAGTCTATGACTTGGATTAGGACATAGGATACTTTATTCCCACGGGATCGAGACTTATGCGGGTGAAACCGCGGGGTACAGCTAGCGTATTATAAAGTAGAATAGACAGACGTCTTTAGTATTAAATTATTGACTTGATATTATAACAATATAGGTATTGACTGATTCGAGTCTTTATCAGGTTTTTACAAATCGGCCTAAAAATGTCTCCCTTGAAATCTTAATAAGTCATTTGTATCAGCTAAGGAGACCACGTCAAAATGACAAAGGATACATCCTCATGAGAAGAAGAGAGTGACAAGTTGACAGAAAACATACAACAAAGGCTTCAGTAATAACTAGTTATTACCAGGCACTTTAACAACAATATAATCTTCTAACAGTTCTCAAAGAGTCAAACCTTGCCCCCTCACCTTGACCACCAATCACATCAAACGTCACCTCAAATTACCAACCAATGGAATATATACCCACCATTGTCACTTCACCAGACCAGCCTCGTGAAACAGGCTAGAATGATGCAATAATTAGCCCAGTGTGTCAGCTTCACAATTTGTTGCACTAAGGATGCTGGTTGGTCTCATCGCATGCTGGATTAAATATGTAAATTGTGTATTTACGCACGATAAAGACTTTACTGTGTTTATCTGTTGGGTTTAGGGGTGTCATAAGTTTTGTGAAATGAATTCATTTTGTTGCGTTTATCTGGAGGATGATGGCACGGTGTTAAAAACTTGTGAATTGTGGAAGCTAGTTTCGAAAATTGTGATTGCTTTAAATTTACATGGACTTAAAATGAATTAACTTAAAAAATTAAAACTAGCGACATGTAGACAGGCGTCCTTTGTTGTCCCAATACGCAGGATCAGCAATTATATGGTAATTTACTATACTACTAACTAATACTACAACCATTTATTTAAGACTTAACAAAGTTTTCTGAGACTATCACTCAGATTACCGTCAGCATATACCGTCAGCAATCTACAACTAGACAAAAAGCTGTTTAAAGCAATTTTGTCAAGTGATTTAAAGCCCTTCAATGACGTCAAGAAACTAAACTGTCTGCATTACATATTCTGACAGCCCTGCACACCGGATAGCCTTGGTTTTAATGCGAGTGATTTATATTGCAATTATCATTATGATAGTCCGATGAGATGGAAACAATGCGGTGTGATGCGAGGTCCTTGATAGCTGTTACAACGGGATGTTGGATTCATTATGATGGGAAATACAGGTGATTTATAATTCGTACCTATTACTTATTGTTGGTGATATTTTTGCACTGTTTTATGTCCTATTTAGTTTATTTTGCATGTTTTGATTATGATATGTGAGTTGACGGATGCATAGGAAGATATGGATATAATTTAAGCGTAGCAAAATCCGCTTTTTGACGTGGAGTTGAGGACACTAGAGCCCATATTACATATGGGTCATTAATGAAAGATCCACAATTTCATCTCTACCATTGGATTTAGTTGGGATATTCCGTTCGTTTGGGAATTACACCTCAACATTCAAATAAAAGTACAAGCGAACCAGACACAGAATTATTTATTCAATGATTTCTCAATACATGTTTGTTTTCTTTGTACATATTTATCATGCTATTTCAAATCTTAATTTCTATCAAAGAAAAACGGCTTCATTAAATCTTGATAACCCTTTGATTCAAAGAAGTGAGATCAATATAAACTATCAACTTACATTGTATAGATAAAGTCTCGATCCCGTGGGAATATCGGGATATAAAGTATTCTATGTCCTAATAATTCAGGTCATGGTGTACCCATGTGCTCAATTTCATTTGAATCCGTTCAGCCGTTTTAGCGTGAAAGCGTAACAAGCAAACGTGCAAAAAATCTAATCTTTTCTCTTTATAATACAGTATAGTTTAGGTACATTAAAAGACTACAATATCCGTTTTCATTTTATTCTGTTTAGTTTTTTAGTGCTAGCAATTTAGACTGAAAGCCTAGAGCAAAAGTAACACTCACTGGATAACGGGAACTAATCGTGAGTCACACTTGGTTTAACCTAAGTACTTGAGCTAAGTTTAAAGACACCCGTTTAGAGGAATAGATTGACACTTTGACATTTATTTTATTGTAATGACGTAACTACCGTCTAAGTATAAATTCTGTCTCTTTAAAGTGGATGCTCCAAGGTAGCCCGCGAAATTCAAATTTTCTTACGTTTTTTGCAATTTGCTGGTCAGTACTAAGTTGTACGTTGATTAAAATATGATTCGCGGCCGTAAAAAATATGTATTTACAGAATTATAATCATTATAGTCATCAACACAACTCTCTAAGATCAAGTAATCCTACTGAATGACTATTTCATTAAATCTTGACATTTTAGGATTATGCTAACTAAACAAGTTGTATTACTGATTCTAATGATTATAATTCTATAAATACATATTTGTTACGGCCGCGAATCATATTTTAATCAACGTACAACTTAGTACTGACCAGCAAATTGCAAAAAACGTAAGAAAATTTGAATTTCGCGGGCTACCTTGGAGCACCCGCCTTAATAGTAATCTGTGGGGTAGTTTGCGTAACAAACAGTAGCAATGCCTTTAATTTATAATGTTCCCACTGCTGGGACACAGGCCTCCTCTTTTGAGAGGGAGCAGGCTGTAATCTACCACGCGAGCCCAGCGCGGGTTGGTAGATGTCACACGTCTTCGACACGATGTTTTCCTTCACCGTTTTGAGAGCAGTTTTGAGGGCAAGAATGATGGTTATGAATCTGACTGTGATTGAGTAAAACTAGATGATGATTTTGAATATTAGTAGGGATCACTTTCTGGGACGAAAAGCGTTTTTTTTTTTGCATTTTTTTGCGTATTATTTTGCCGAGCAATGATGTCACTGGAAGGAATTTTTTTTTTTTTTTTTTTTTATTGACAATGGGCTCACTCTTGACCTCAATCCAGCCCAGAGGCAGGGATGAGATCTACGGTGGAACGAGCTTGCCCAGAAGAAGCCTATTCACTCTCGCCCTGAAGAGATTAGGGTTGTATGAACTCGGGAATGCAGACGCAGGCAGACAATTCCACTCCTTTGCTGTGCGCATCAGAAAAGATGATGAGAAGCGCTTAGTGCGTATATAGGGTATATTAACCAAATAGGGGTGGTATCCCGGAGTGCGTCTGGACTCTCGATGGTAAAAAGGTGGAAAGGAGGTAAAAAGGAATCTGTTATAATGGATATTAATGAAATAGGTTATCTTTACAAAAAATCATTGATTTTCTTCAAGACAGGATATCAAAATGGGAATTGGATAAAGTGCGCTTTCCTCATTGTCGTTTGACAATATTGGAGTGGTTAGGTTGGTGAGTTAAGGGTTGTGAAAAAAAAACTAGGATTTTTAACAACCCTTAAAAACTTAACTATCCTCTAACCTCTAACCACCCACTTCTGACCAGACACATCTGAAAGTACCAACTCACGTAAAGTACCAATCTACACCCGACGGTACTCGAAGTGTCTTCCTGAGCTAAAACTACTAAAAACGGACTCGAACCCGTTACCCTGTTAAAAGTCACTCGAGTTCGGCGGAGTACCTTTAAAAATATACAGAGTGCTCAAAAATAATACAGGGTGCTCTCAAACGTGATAGAGAGGTAGATAGTGGAAGTGCCACTTGACTGTTTGTATGTTCGTTTTGTTAGGGAGTGTCTCGAAAACTGCAATTTTGGCACGTGCGGGTGAGGGCTTCCGATTGCTGATTTATCTAAATTGTTTGAGCAATATTTTTTCGATGCGTTCAGTTAGATAAGTGTAGTGGTTTTTTCTTGGAGTATATTTATTTTAAGTTTTGTGTTATTTTTGGAAAAGTGGTTTTAAACTGTCTTGATCTTATGTGTACGTAAACTTCTTTTAATGTGCAAAAATTTGACTCATCATCATCATTTCAGCCGAAAGACGTCCACTACTGGACATAAGCCTCCCCCTGGCACCCCACTTCGGCCGGTTCTGTGCTTCTCGCATCCAACGGGTTCCTGCGGCCTTCACAAGGTCGTCGGTCCACCTTGTGGGAAGCCTTTCAACGCTACTTCTTCCGGTACGCGGTCGCCACTCCAGAACCTACCAGAGTTTGACTCCATCTTCTATTATTTCCATCTAACCCATAATTCATAATTACTATTTACGGCTAGCCAAAAGACCACCCCAAGTGCGGGAACTCACTTGGGAGAGGCCAAAATATCTTGCCCGATAGTGACTCAATGATAATGTCGATTATTAGGTGGATAGATATCACCCAAGTTTAAGAAAGATCTTTCTCTAGATATTGGTTTACTCAAGTAAATTAATTTTTTTAGGCCCACAGTAAATTAATTTCATAGAATTGCCAGAGAGCTATGGAACGGAGTATTCTGGGTATTAAACTTGTGGACCGGGTTAAGAATAGGTACAACAATCCGTTCCATCACTAAAATGACTGATGTCACTTGGACAGTTGCCACGCTTAAGTGGAATTGGGTTGGACACATCTGCCGCATGTCAGACGACGAGTGGGACAAACTTACGACCCAGTGGGTCTCGCTTAGTGGCAAACGACATCGCGGCAGGCCCAAACGGAGATGACGGGATGAGCTGGACTCCTTTGATAAAAATTGGTCCTTGGCAGCTCTGGACGGAGAGAGGTGGAAAGAGAGTAGGGAGGCCTTTGCCCAGAAGTGGAACATTAATGGCAAAAAAGGCCAACCCACGGATTAATTACCTTACAATTATTTTTCAGCCAATTGAACAGGATTCAATATCTTACTTAACACCATTTTTGCCCAAGCCTTACACGCCCACAATCCTACATTTTCCCAGCAACAAAAAAAACCCAATGATCACCTACATATTCGCAAGGTTACCTAACGCAGTCGGTAGTCACGTCTCGAGCGGTCCCACGATCGAGGTTCTGTGACGCATATATGACTACATACACTTAAAACAACATAAATATATACCTGCTTTTGTACGTAAAGTATGCTAAGTATATGTACTGGTATTTGAATCAAGCGGAAGGATTTGTGTGTCATAGGATCTGAAGTGTGAGGATTACAGGATACTGCCCACCAATAGCGTAACACACTATCAATATGAATCTGAATCATTTTGAAGGATATTGCTAATCCATTGCTTCGTATGTTCGGAAAAAATGTCTGCTCAACAACCTAAATAACGCAATAAATGTTATTGAACTGTCAAAATGAAAGCTATTACCTACTACAGTTAGTGTGTTACGCTATTACCCCTCAGGATTCTGCTAAAGATTCTATAGATACTAATTGAGCTAGAAAACTCAGTGCTCATTCTGATGAGATGTCAATAAACTGTATATAATTTTAGCAAGAGGATTATAAATATATATTTTGTACCAAATACATGGTAGGTACACATATCATAAACCTGCCAAACTGCGTGACCGTTTATCGGCAGGATTAGCGCTCGTCTTAAAACATTTGGTATCAACAATCTGATTAAAAATCTAAAAAAATCTAAATCGCCTTCTACCTACCTACTGCAGCATCCACACCTACCTACCTAGATACCAACCTAGGTAGGTTGCTAAAGTTATCTTACGGCTGTGCATGAGATATATGGATCCAAGCGGCTGTGCCATATCGTGGAAAAAGAGCGTAAAAATAGGTCCTTAGATTTACTTAAGGTACCTACTGGAGAAGTAATAACAGCCGCACGGGTCGATCGATCAGGTTAAGCTACGCTTGCCGCGGTTGGTCCGTGGATGGGTGACCATTTTCATATACCAAGTCCCCTCCGTGCCTCGGAAAGCACGTTAAGCCGTTGGTCCCGGCTGTCATTTGTGGATCTTTGACAGTCGTTACGGGTCGTCAGTAGCCCGAAAGTCTGACAACCAGTCTTACCAAGGGGTATCGTATTACCCAGTTACTGGGTTGTGGAGGTCAGATAGGCAGTCGCTTCATGTAAAATACTGGTATTCAGCTGCATCCGGTTAGACTGGAAGCCGACCCCAACATAGTTGGGAAAAGGCTAGGCAGATGATGACCTACTGGAGTAAAATTTACTTAAGACTACTTAGATGTTGGCAAAGTTATATCAAAAGTGGTAATCTTTTTCTTTTTTGTATCGCTGGCACGACTTAATTTTAAATCTTGTTGGCCCAAAACTTAACGGAACGGCATCAGGGTGTGATTGCTGAAGCTGAAGGTATTTCGCAAACCATGCTCCACCTCTTATCCTGCCCTCTGTGTCCCAAAACATGCGGTCAAAGTGACCTCTGCGCTGCCACTGACGACGCCGTGACGCTGATAAAGTTTTGGGCTAAAAGTGGTAATTCAGTACCTATGGCTTTGGCTTAACACATAAATGGGGTCATTTTTTTAGACTACCACGCTAAAAAACCGACGAAAATATGTATCTACCAATTCAACTATTAAATATGAGGAAAACCCAAATCACCTAGGTAAGCATAATCGTCACACTCCATCCGTCAAAATCTCACGAAGTCACCATACACACTAACAGTTTATCTCATAACTCTTCCTTTCCCTTTTAAATCGGGTAATAAATCTAAAAGTGTTGCCGGAACGATCCAACTAATAGCGATGAAAGGTGCGAATCATAATATATACCATCGATATTTATGTACCTATGTATATGTAGGTTTATAAAGTTTTATTGGGGCTATCGTAAAAGTTAACGAGGTTACCTATAGGTAACATCAGGTGTGTTTTTAACAAGATTGAACTAATTTTACTCTCGCAAATGAGGAGCAACTATATGAGGGTAGCTCAATCATCAATTAACTCGACCTATTGCAGTCCATTGCTGGACATAGGCCTCTCTCAGGCTGCGCCACAACACCCTGTCCTCCACCTTCCGCATCCAGTATGTCCCGGCCACCTTCTTTAGGTCATCCGTCCATCTAGTTGGCGGGCATCCTACACTATGCTTGCCGATACGCGGTCTCCACTCCAGGACTCGTCTGCTCCATCGGTCATCGGTCCTTCGACAAACATGGCCACACATCCTTCCAGGCCAGCACATGAGATGGAATTAATAAACTATAGCCTAAATGTGGTTGAGGAAAAGAAGGTGAATTATGATTTTCTCATCGGGTTTGGCTCTTATTGAGCAAATGATTAATAGCGTTAGTTTTTAGTGCATGTGAGAGTTGCCGCAAACATCCAAAAGAATTTCAATCATGTGATTCACTCGGAAATTGAACGCACAGGTTCGCGAATTCCGTTTGGCGGGATATTTTTTGGTAAAGTTTTGACTCATCATCATGAAGCGAACTAACTATCCTGTATCCAGTTCACATGAACTCTGTAATTGAAATAGAAGCATACAATTGTGTAATAGATTCAGTATGGTATTATAGTAACTGAAGTATACTTCACTCCTATAAAGTATATCCTTTCTTTTACCTAACATACTGCATATTAAAAGCAATTGGAAAAATTCTCGTGATTTATTTATTATTCAGAAAATCCACAGCTCTTTGAAATTTTATCTTAAAATACGAGTATATAAACTAGTCTTACAGCCAATTACGGATTTACAAAAAAGACCTTGTTTAAAAACTTAACAAAATCTACGCAATCTAAAACAATATGATTGGTTTTGAAGGATTGTGATCTTCGTCCTTTTGGCTTCGCCTTTTCCCGCTAAGCGGGGTCGGCTTTCCCAATCATGCGACTCCATTTATTTCGGTCTTCTGCGTCATTTTCCGTAAGTCCAATCTCATGTCCTTTTGGACCTTCGTCATCCATGTGGTTAGAGGTCTTCCTCTTCGAACTGGATCCTGATCGTTCTAAGTTAATTTGACAGCAAACGTCACTTTTTCACCAGTGACCCATTCCTATTTAGATCGCATAACACCTTTATTTACTTCCCAACCTAAACTGAAAACATAAAATAAACAACTCGATCGTTTATTGAATGGACGTGTCATCTTATTGTCATCGATGAATGTTTGTTGACACTGCAGTCAATTGTTTAGTGACGTCACTATGATAAACAAAGATGGCGACGGTATTGAATTTGTTTGTCGGCTAGTTATTTTATTTACAGATCATGTTAATGTTTTGGTTTAGGTATTAGATAATAAGATGGTGTATTGTTGTCATGGTACTTGATGTCAGAGAATCATTTGATGATTGGCTTGTAGCTAATTCATGAATCCGTAAAATTATCTGTGGTGTGTTGTGTTATTTTTTTTAAATATCTTTGTCTTCTTTGATTTTCTTATTTCCATCACCTATTTGTCGCTTCGATAAAAGCCAAACTTTATCATTTTGGTTTCCTTTAACTAAGGCTAATCTTCCCTGAAAACGAATCTAACGTTGTCTTTGTATTTTTGTATTTGCAGCCAAGTAACAAGTTGAATGCTAAAGGCCCAGGCATGAAGCACATTATTTTCTGAGTCAATTTAACATTTATTGGGTAACAAACGGAAGCATACATATAAGACAAACCTGGATAAAACCTTAGTGACTACATACAATGTATGGGTATTCTGCTTGTAGTGAGTAGTGGTTAAAAATAATCATTATTCGGAACAACAGCCAGCTCCCTTACCTGTTGTGTAGGTAACACACTATCAATCTCAATTTGAATAATTTTGAAGGATATTGCTAATCCATTGCTTCATATGTTAGAAAATATTGTCTGCTCAACAAAGTAAATAACGCAATGAATGTTGTTCAACTGTCAAAATGAAACCCATTGCTACTGATAGTGTGTTACACAATTACCCCGCAGTTCTCAAACGAAACATGATTAAAATAACTTTACGTTTTCACTATAACACCGACACTCCTTATAAACGTACAATGAAGAAGAGAGATCTGAGAGATGTGCAGCTAATTTTACGTAACAGATAATGTTAGGAACAGTTGCAAAACTGTGCATTGACACAAAGAAACATATGGCAACACTCAATGTCAGCGAAAAAATTAGATATTCAATGAGATAACTAACAATGAATAGCAACGGTAGGGTTATCAAATGTCAGTTTTGTAGAATATATTACTCATCTTCATTTGTTTTTTGGGTACTAGGCTTCCATAAATACAAGAGTATTACATTATACATAAAATGTACACTCACGCCTTTTCTCCCCATGGGGGGTATGCAGAATCTACAGAACGCCACCTGCTACGATCTTTACGTAGGTACTCCTTTTTCTACGTTTGCGTTCATACTTATGATAGTTTCGTTCATAAGAGTATTGATGTGTTTTCTTACTGCCTATCAGTTCTTTCGTTGAGGTTCAAAGGGAGACAGTTTTCCGAGGAGTTTTTGAGGGGTGTTTCCGAGGTTTTCTCACCGTAATCGAGGTTCGAGGTTCTAGATCCTTCTGCTATAGAGAGCGTTCTGAAAATGTGGTTAATTTGAAAAATCGTAGGTATAGATACTGTCCTTCTACCAGACAATACGTCTATAAAATTAGTCTGTACTAGGATGCAACAATTAGCACCATAATTGCGTAAAACACTATCAATCACAATCTGAATCATTTTGAAGGATATTGTTCCAAAATTTTATTTGCTCAACAACGTAAATAACGCAATGAATATTGTTGAACTGTCAAAATGAAAGGCATTTCTACTGTCAGTGTGTTACGCAATTAGCCCGCCCGTCGGATACGATAGCCAACTCTTTGCCAAAGACCCACACATATACAACCACGTAGTTCAAAGTCAAACACCCATTAACATCCGTCTAACCTATCAAACGCTAACCCTACCAAGTTCACGATGCGAGCATAAACACGAGGTATAAATATAGCGATATAATCGGCTCCTCATTGACTTAATAATGCGCAATTATTGTATTATTTCAAAAGACCACGCGACTCATACTGATGCCGCCATCTTGGTATTTGTGTCAAATGATGCTTGCGAAAAACTGTTGGAAAAAAATATGGTGGCTGGTTTTTCTTTATGGTCATCAGCTTGGAATAACTAGAGTCGCTTTTAAGTGTATATTTGACGACGCAGCAAGTGGCGCCGCCATGTTTTGTTACGAAGTTACTAGTATTACCGAAAAGGTCGGATAAGAGTGACACTGGCTGGTGACAGCCACTCTAGCAGAGCGTCGCATCGATGGTTGTACTGGCTGATCTCCTGGGCCCTAAATCACTATGACCACTCAATGATTTCTCACTTCGAAACCACGTCAATTCCTCAGCTAATCACGCCAACTTCGCGTTCATTTCGCGGGAAATCGTTCATTGTGGTATAGAGAATACGTTACCTGATGACAAAGATGATGTCTGGGAGCCGCTTTCGTACCACGTCCACGACGAACTACTATATTCTGGCACCTGATGATATTGAAGCTCCTGTACTACTAATACGATGACCACTTCTAGTAAAGGCTGTCCTGCTCCGTTCTATATTTTGTTGAACTTTGTGTGGTCACTAGAGATCTACTGACCCACTGCCGAAGGGAATGGTCATTATTATAAATGTCACTGTCTCAAAACGGTGAAGGAAAACATCGTGAGGAAATCGGCATGTCCTAGAACCAAAAATTCGAAGACATGTGACATCTACTAACCCGCACTGGGCCCGGGTGGTAGATTACAGCCCACTCCCTCTCGAAAGGAGGAGGCCTGTGTCCCAGCAGTGGGAACAATATAGCCTGATTATGATCAATGTCACTTTTCAAACGAACGGGATGGTCTAAATGAGAATTTCTGAAAACGCAAACATATCACCACACACACATAACATATCATCACGCCTGTTATATAATCCCCGAAGGGTTAGGCAGAGGTGTACCTATAAAGTTATCAAAAAATAAATGCCCATTTTGACATTGACAGTTCTAGTAGTTAATAAAGATCAAATTCGCAAAACACGTATTCGTTTGCATGAAACTGACAGGTGTCAAGAACGCATTCTCAAATGTCAAAACGGGCCTTTTATTTTTTGACAACTTTAGTACACTCAAAAGCAAAGAACGTACTGCAAAATAAAGTTTATTAAAAAAAAAAGATCAAATATGCACAACATGTAATCTAGGTTTATCTGAGAAATCATAGCAGTTGAATACCACTGAGAAATTCAACCGATTCTTAAGCAAAATCCCATCAATTTATCAAGCATTTAGTATCATTTCAACGTATTCAAACAGAAACAATTTCTCTGTGCGGCAACATTGTTTTTACATTCATTAAATAACGACAAAATAGTAGACGTACATTAAAGACAACGATCTTCGAGAATCACCAACATACAACACCAATATTGGCATCCAAAATCTACCGTCTTTCTTCATCTTATGGAAAATGACATAAGTAAGAGTGAGATGCAGGGTATGGCCAATGTTGGAGCAGACATGAACAGGGTAGACCACGGAGCATTGTTTCATGCAATTGGCGATTTCCTCTATTAAGTAAGTATGCAGGAGATTGTAGATAAAATGTTGTTGCTACAAAACATTTTGACGGTTCCGATGTAATCTTGTCAGTATATCGAGTAGATACTAGATTATATGCGCGTTTTATGAGCAAAAATGTGTTCGAAACTTCAAGAAAGTTGGTAAAGGAGTTATTGTTGGTGATGATATCTGGGAAATTGTTCTTTTGACGATTTTTTCGATCGAATTGCCAATTTGTTTCGTAAGAGCAGTAAGTAGTAGTAGTAGTCTTTCTGGGATTATAAGTATCTAAGTCTATCATGCTGTCCAACCAAATAACTTTGAGGCTCGACAATTATGTAGGAAAATGTCAAACGTAGGAAAAAGTTAATGAGCTGTAAGCGACTTTACGTTAAACCATGGGAACAAGCCCAAAAATAATCTGTAAGTCGGAAATGTAATCAAACTCAAACTCAAAACTCAAAGCATTTATTTCAATTAAACTATGTACAGGCACTTTTGAATTGTTAAAGAGTCGACTCTTGTAAACTTACTTTTTACTTTTATTTTCTGATTTTTTTGTTATATTGAATGAATGAGTCGTTACAAAAAAATCAAGATTTTCATGAATTTTCATTACAAGAAAATAAAAATAAATATCCCCGTCAGTCAAAAATTTGACAGATTAAAACATTTAATTTTGTTGGTTTTTGGGTGACATCTCTGAGGAAATTGGTAACTACATTGTCACACTGCGTTCCCGCCTGTAAAACAAATGTAAGTGACAATCCATATATGTAAATAAAACAAAGTCGGGTTAGTTGGAAGTGTTGGAACAAGAACGGCTGGACCGATTTTTATGATATTTGATATTTTGGATTTGTCTCCGCCCCGAATAGCTGAATTACTATTAAAACATGGGAAAAAATCACGAAAAAAAAATTTATGAAGATAATTCATTTTCTCATTCAACATTATTGATTCTGAGGCGGTACGAAGTTCGCCGAGTCAGCAAGTAGTCAGTAAATAAACAATATTTGGTTTCCCCCTACATTTCCACCATATTACTCACAACACAGAAGAGAAAACCACTCTTAAAACGTCCATGGCTATTCAGATTTACAATAACAAAACTCCTATTGATGACACGTGACTTCAATATCAAATAAAACAACTCCATAATCACTCATTACAACTTTTTTTTTGGTCCCTCCACCCTTTCAAAGTACCCTCACATTATAACATACAATGCGCCAGATTGGTGCGCGGTACTTGCGCTTGCGCATGCACGTGCGCTTGTTACCGCACCCCCTGGTTCCGATTTCCGACGGGCACTTCCTATCGCCCTTTGGTGTCAATTGATTAGCTATAGATGTGCTGGATGTGGCCTGTGTTTTTGGAGTTAGAAATATTTGAATTTTCTGAGGGTGTTCCCACTCCTGCCATTTTATTCTGTAAACATCTCACCGTGTAAACTTAGGTGAAGTGAGCTGTCATTCTACCTGTGTCGTTGACACTTTTGAGAGCTCCTCATTACCTCACTTCCTCGCTACCTCATTAGTCCCTTGAACATAAGGAATGGCTTTTGTAAAGCTTTTGCTATGACATGGGAACCGTGACCTGAAGATATTTGTGTCAGATTTCGATGTTGTATGTGTGTGTACCAACTTAATAATCTTAAAAAGCTATCATTTTTTAAACAGCGTGGCTGTTATTTATTTATTTATTTAAGAAAAGCACAGCCACATCACCTAAAGGACTAATGTACATACAGACGCCAGCACATCAAGTTACCCGAAACTGTCAAAATTTCCCAATCAACTTTGAACCTAATGCTTTAGCGATAAAGAAATTTGACAGATTGTAGTAGCTTGATGTGCTGGCGTCTGTACATGACAATTACGGCATACATAGCATTGCTGCCTTGAAAAGTATATTAAGCTTAACTAAAACTTATATAAACAAAAACAGACTCAAGTAAGTAAGATGGGTAATAAACATGAACAAAAAGTTAAGAGTAAAAGCAGTAATTGAAATAAAAAAATAATAATATAAAAGTAGAAATTAAAAGGAACTTGGCAAGGATAGCGTGATTTTCTTTCTGAATACCGGTATTTTTGTGATTTTCTTTTTTTATTATAGGCATTGTGTATCTTATAACTTCCACGCGAACGATGTCCCTATTACATAGTACTATATTAGGTAGTATTGTATTCGGTTGTCTTTAAAAGATCACTCTTAGCGATAAGACCGCCCATTGTGTCACCCTTTGTAAAATTTTATATATTTATGTTCTGTAATTTGTATGGTGTATATAATAAATAGTATTTTATTCTATTCTATTATATAATAGGGCTTAATCTTAAAGCAGAGCTTATATCTTCGTCCAGTTTTCACAACCACAGACTGCTATAATTTGGAAAGGATGAGAGTTGAAGGCTCTCGCAATAGGCACGACATTTTTATGATCGTGAATCTTAGATCTGTGATGTAAGTTGTGGTTGCGTAAAACTTATTGCTCATCTTGAGATCTAGGCTAAAATCTAGGTGCAGTTTTTGCGTATCTACCTACATAATATAACTAAGTAATATTTTTTTGTAAATATCAAGTGCCGAATCCTGTATGCGTAAAGATTGCGGAAGATAGCACCGTCTGTACATACTAGGTCGTCATAAAAAAGACACCTATGGATTAGATATAAAAATATTAAGATGCATTTTGACTATATAACGACTTAATCCATTTCTATTTTGGCCAATTGTGTGACACAGCTTGGAAATCTGGTGAGTAGTTGTTGTTTTACTTTATAGGAGTTGTAATAGTTCGTGGTGTAGTGAAATAAATGTCAATGCTGCAGTGGGTAGTATATATTTTTCGTAGTCAAAGTGACCTCTGTGCTGCTACCGACAACGCCGTGAAAGTGGCAAAGTTTTGGGAAAACAAGATTTAAAATACAGTCGTGTCGGCGACGCGAAGAAAAAGAAGTGCATATCGTATCGAGTCATATCGTATCGTATAGTGGATAAATGTATTTTCTTTCTTTTTTTCATATTTCATTCCTATTGAGTTGGTACTACTTTCACCTTCATTCTGCTGTTACGATAGTTCTTATCAATGTCTCTGACGACTCTAGGACCGATTATTTCAGTTCAACATTTTCCAACGCTTGGACATATTATAACAAAAATGTAGTCACTTCCAGTACAAAATATATAAAGTCAAGACGAAACATATAATCGAAAAAAATTAATTTAGTTCTATTGTCCGTCATATGGCAACAGTCCATCTATAATTGGGTCATTATCGACCCGTTAACCCTACCGTGCTAAAGAGAAAGGGTTAAAGCAGATGCATGATTTTGCTCGAGCATCATTCACTCACTCACTTTTGTTCCTTTAATTGGACTTTTTGTTTCAATTTAATGGAAACAGCTGCTTTACGATTAATTGCATTAAATTGGAAGTTGAATAAAGTTTATTATTATTTATTTATTATCGTGTATGTTTGTGTTTTCTTTCCTGTTTAGGTAAAACAAAAGATGGTATTTGTGTATTTATGATTATGATGAAAAATTAATTAATAAATTAATTGGTTAATGATAATGTTTTAAACCTTTGTAGAAAGAAGACACAGTTTGGGAGTAGCAATTTAGAGGATGTCAGTCGAGATGTAGCCGCAAGCACAAGCGTTGTCTAGAACGCCCCCCAGCAAGGTGGACCGACGACCGTATGAAGGTGGCTGGAACAGTCTGGATGAGGAAGGCGGAGGACAGGGTGTTGTGGCGCAGCCTAGGAGAGGCCTATGTCCAGCTGTGGACTGCGGTGGGGTCAGTTGAAGTAGAAGTGCACATAGAAAGGATTAATCAAATATCTAACCCTATCTCTAATGGAGAGTTGACGATGTTGATAAGAAGTAGGTACCTAAATCGCAGATTAACTGACAACTATAGCCCAACCTCTTAACTGAGACGTTGCAAAGGTAGTAGCGCGGTGCGGGAGGGGTGTGGTGACGTGATGCGAGAGCTCAGTGATTTGTCAACTTGTGGCAACTATCACCCCTCCCGCACCGCGCAGCTACCTCAGGCAACGGCTCAGTTAAGCGGTCGACCTATAGTCATAACTCCTAAGTCTGAAAACATTGTTATTAGATATTTATAATTTTTATGAGGTTATGAACAAAAGTAGACAGTCATTGCCTACAGAGAAAAGTACAGTAACTGTCGCCATATCTTAGTACAAAATATATTGCAGAAGTCAGCCAAGAGCCTCGGAAACTAAGGTATGTAAAGGGCATGCTTTCTGAGAAAGACTATCTGGAACATTTATTCCATAAAAGGCAAGTAAAGAAACTATAAAGGGCTGTTAATGTGATGATACACATTTATAGCAAGATTAATAAAGTCTTAAAACTAAGTGCGTGCGCGCAGCGTGTCATGAAACAGGAGTTTTAATACTAAATTAACTTAAATTATGCTTTTTAAATGTTTTTATAACAATTAAACCGTGTGAGAACTGAGACGATCTCGCTTTAAGTTATATTTTTTTTTTATTAATTAATTTTAATGGCGTTGTATGAAACGCTGTTATAATAACGGTTTATTTATAGCTGTTTCTGCAGCTAGTCTGCGTGCCAGGTCTTGATTTTTCTGTGATTACACTACCCTAGTACCACCACACGACCACCGTAGAAAAAGAAGAAACGAAATACCAAATTATGGATAGTGATAGATTTTTACGGCACATAATCAGCCTAAAATGTTCTCACTGTTGGGACTCAGGCCTCCTCTCTTTGAGGAGTGGGCTGTAGTCCACCACGCGGGCCTAGTGCGGGTTGGTAGATGTCACATTTCATAGAATCTTTGGTTCTAGGACATGCCGGTTCCTTACGTTGTTTTCCTTTACCGTTTTGAGAGCAGTGGTGATGATAACACAAAGGAAAGCGCCTGTCTGGGTTCGAAGCCACGACCTACACCTCGTAAGTCGGGGCTTTACGTCTGCGCGACCACTGCTCTCATGCCTGAGAGATTTTAACGTTGCGAAGGTACAAATGAAGAAAACTCAAATTTTTTTTTTTTTTTTTAAAACGTTGCCCCACACTAGGAATTTCTCCTGTGCCGTGGGTGCGTTTACAGACATATAAACTGACATACACAAACAGCCAGACAGTAATTGTCTATTCTTCGCAGAGAAGAGAGAGATGTAGAAGTAGTCATGCTATGCGTGCAGGTATAATAGGCATATAAGGCTATACATAGTCAGCCTACAATGTTCCCACTGCTGGGACACAGGCCTCCTCTCGTCCGTCAATAAACGCTCGGCCCCTTGACCTCCAATCAAAAATGTTTCCACTAGACCCCTAACTATAGTTTATTCTCGATCCTTGGGGGTCGAGTGTGGATTCGAAAGGGGGTGGGTTGTAATCCACCATGCGGGCGCAGTGCGAGTTGGTAGATGTCGCATGTCTTTGTTTTGAAACTAAAGGCTATCTACAAGGCTACCTTTCTCCTTAATTAAACCCAAATCGGTTCGGTAGTTACCAAAGTGGTCCTGAAAAAGTACCAAAGAGACTTCCCACTTTCCACTTCCTGGCTTTGACCTTGGCCAGAGGCTAAGCATTGCCATAGAACGTGGCAATGCCGCCAGTGTCTTGGGTACATTACCAGTGGACAGCGATGCGGATGAATTTTTCGATGCTATATTTTAGTTTGTAAATAGTTTTAGTTAATTTAGGATATAATTTTGTTATTTTAGTGTTAATAGACCTTCCACATAATTGAAAACCTTTTACCTAACTTATTATAAATTATAGCTTATTATAAATTTACATGAACTTCCTCGACTCGAGAGTTTTCCTTAGTCGAGGCGAGAAATTACCATAAGCAGAAGTCACATCGTAATTAAGATACGATAGAATGAATTAATTTAAATTGGGTTTTAATTATTTCAGTTATTTAATTTTAGTTATATCATTATTATTGTGGCATGTATTTTAATCATTGGTAACTCGTACTAACATAATTTTTAAGTATCCTAACATAGATATGGATCGCTGTGTCTGAATAAAATAAAATAATAATATTTAAGATGTGAATTCTCTATCTACAATATACTGCGATCGACAGTCCGTTTACAAAGTGTGGTGAATATAGCTCCCCTTATAAGAAAACCCATGTTTAACAGTAATATTCGCTAGGGAGTAAAATTAACCTATATTTATATTACCACAAGCTCCTGCTCGCGACTTTGTTCGCGTGGAAGTCGACTACATACTGTCCTATGACAATCGGCAATAGTGTAGCTTCTAAAAGTAGCAGATAACACACTATCTGTACCAATGGCTTTCATATTGACAGTTCAACAACATTCATTGCGTTATTTACGTTGCTGAGCAAACAAATTTTTCAAACATATGAAGCAATGGATTAGCAATATCCTTCAAAATGATTCAAATTAAGATTGATAGTGTGGTACTGGTTAGTGCTTCCAGAGGTTAACTCTTACAAACAAATAAGCATTTGTTCCCACTTTATGATATTTAAAAAAAAACATTAATTCGTTTACATACCCGTTGGTTGCATGGCAGCTATAGTTATAATATCCATTTAGTACTATTAAGCCATCTAGCGGTACGCAAGTGTTGTTACCGTTTGTAGTTCTGCACACCCCGTCACGCTAAGAGAGCGTGAAGATAAGTGTAACTGACAACACATTGTATCTAATTACGTAACTTTACTAACTGTTATTCAATGGTTGGTTTCTTTGGGAACAGACAGAGATATAATTTGTTTTGGAGTTGCTATACAGGCTATTCTATCGCTTTGCCTTCTGAAGGAAACGTGGAAAATGTTGCTAATAGGATTACATATATAATAATTGAAAAGGAAGTGTTGCCTCCTTGTTGCTACGTCACTATGTGCTAGCAACCATTATCGGGGGCCCATTATTGAGTGTGCAAGTCACCCTCTGCCATTTTATCCATGTATTACAAAACATTGATCAGTCAGGGGACATAGTTCTAGGTAACCAATTCACTACAGCCACCCAAACCCATACCCCAATATGTTTTGTTTCCATGTTTTGCAATAGTCCTGCACCAACCGGGTTGTCCTTGGGTGCATTTGTATAGTGTAATATTTCTTTCTTATGTATTAAATTTTAAATAGTAATGTGTCATCAGTAACCCTAATATTTATTCTATAATTATATTTATATGGTGACGTTAATTGGTTCCGAGTAATTACACAATGATTTTATCTTAGTTTACACATTCACGATTCGGGAAAATTCGTAGTGCTCCTTAATGGCTATTATGTGGAGTAAAGTATTCCAAACGATGGGAATATTACCCAATTTTTCTCCAATTAGTCTAGCCTTGAGCATACTATTCTATTGTTTATAATCACAGTGATTCCATCAAATATTTTCATCAGTTTTTGCGAAATGGTATTCGCTAATTGTTCATGTATTGTAAATCGCATTCTTGTTTAATGAATACGTTACTGCTTTGTTTGTGTGCTATATGCGCAAGCGCATTTATGTGTGTATGTGTCACAGTTAAAACTGTTAGTCGGTCCAAACCAATTTTTACTGAAGAAATTAGTCAAAACTATCGTTGAAACTATTTTTTAACAATTACTATGATTTACTTAGACAACCCATTACGCTGATAGGTTTTTGCACAGGTTTTTTGTAAACTTTCTAAAACAATATTTTTTGTAGTGCATCTAGAAGATATAACATAATCAGCGTTTATTGTTCCCACTGCTGGGACACAGCCCCAGGCGACCTTGCTTGTTGCCCATGATTCTAGGTCAACGGAAAGTTTTGATTTATTTGCAAGTATCATAATAAGTCGCATAAATGGCCGTATTTTTTTATTTCGTCGGTTAGAAGCTTGATTTTTAGAGCTCCAAGGCAGCCTAAGCCTACGTATTTGCTATTAATTTTAACTTTATACTTCCACGCAGAAAAGGGGTCTTGATAGACCGGCAGACCAATGGACGGACAACGAAATCCAATAAGGGTTTCGTTTTTTCCTTTTGAGGTACGGAACCCTAAACAACAGATTTTTAATAGAGATAACGCGTTCTAAATTAATATTGGATTTGACTGAAACCAGACAAAACTGGTTTTGACCGATTGACAGTTTAGAGACTGTAACATAATGTTTGTGTGGTGTTCGCGCATGCGTGCGAACTGATGTAAGTCTGATTTCTCAGTTATTGCCACAAGGAAAATGCCGAAGCATTCTTTATCAAGGATTTTTACTTGATATAATTATTTACTTAGATTTTTATATTATACAGAAATATGTTCGACGGATAAGGTAATACCATATTGTTGGGAAATATACATGTTTTTTTTATAATGATCTGAGAATTGCTGAAGGAATTATATGATGGCGCCTACCGCCTGTCGATTGGCTGTCATCATAACGATATAATTAAAGAAAAATAATATAAATGAGGGAGATAATTAGCCGTCTGAATAATCGAAATTTAATACATAACTCTAATGTAGTAGTCGATCAATGGGACGAGCGACTATGGAGTACCTGTACACAGGGTGGCAGGGACATCGACGCGCAGACTGTAACCATGAATGCAGCACATGATTTTAGACCGCTAGTGTAGAAAGTTACCACTTGCCGTTACCACTGGGCCACCGCAGCTCACTGGGCCAGTAATGCTCCTTGGGCCACCAATGCTCGCTGGGCCACCACAGCTTACTGGGCCACCACAGTTCACTAGGCCACCAATGCTCTCTGGGCCACCACAGCTTACTGGGCCACCACAGCTTACTGGGCCACCACAGCTCACTAGGCCACCAATGTTCGCTGGGCCACCAATGCTCGCTGGATCACCACAGCTGATTGCGCCACCACTGCTCACTAGGCCACCAATGCTCGCTGGGCCACCACTGCTGATTGCGCCACCATTGCTCATTAGGCCACCAATGCTCACTGGGCCACCACAGCTGATTGCGCCACCACAGCTCACTAGGCCACCACTGCTCATTGCGCCACCACTGCCTACTGGGCCACCACAGCTTACTGGGCCACCACAGCTCACTAGGCCACCAATGCTCTCTGGGCTACCACAGCTTACTGGGCCACCACAGCTCACTAGGCCACCCATGCTCGCTGGGCCACCACTGCTCATTGCGCCACCACTGCCCACTGGGCCACCACAGCTTACTGGGCCACCACAGCTCACTAGGCCACCCATGCTCGCTGGGCCACCACTGCTCATTGCGCCACCACTGCCCACTGGGCCACCACAGCTTACTGGGCCACCACAGCTCACTAGGCCACCAATGCTCGCTGGGCCACCACAGCTGATTGCGCCACCACAGCTCACTAGGCCACCAATGCTCTCTGGGCTACCACAGCTTACTGGGCCACCACAGCTCACTAGGCCACCCATGCTCGCTGGGCCACCACTGCTCATTGCGCCACCACTGCCCACTGGGCCACCACAGCTTACTGGGCCACCACAGCTCACTAGGCCACCCATGCTCGCTGGGCCACCACTGCTCATTGCGCCACCACTGCCCACTGGGCCACCACAGCTTACTGGGCCACCACAGCTCACTAGGCCACCAATGCTCTCTGGGCTACCACAGCTTACTGGGCCACCACAGCTCACTAGGCCACCCATGCTCGCTGGGCCACCACTGCTCATTGCGCCACCACTGCCCACTGGGCCACCACAGCTTACTGGGCCACCACAGCTCACTAGGCCACCCATGCTCGCTGGGCCACCACTGCTCATTGCGCCACCACTGCCCACTGGGCCACCACAGCTTACTGGGCCACCACAGCTCACTAGGCCACCAATGCTCGCTGGGCCACCACTGCTCATTGCGCCACCACTGCCCACTGGGCCACCACAGCTTACTGGGCCACCACAGCTCACTAGGCCACCCATGCTCGCTGGGCCACCACTGCTCATTGTGCCACCACTGCCCACTGGGCCACCACAGCTTACTGGGCCACCACAGCTCACTAGGCCACCAATGCTCGCTGGGCCACCACTGCTCATTGCGCCACCACTGCCCACTGGGCCACCACAGCTTACTGGGCCACCACAGCTCACTAGGCCACCAATGCTCGCTGGGCCACCACAGCTGATTGCGCCACCACTGCTCATTAGGCCACCAATGCTCGCTGGGCCAGCACAGCTCACACTGTTCATTGATTAATGATTGCGGAACAATGCTTATTTCATTAACAACCCAAGACCAATAAAAAAACACTTCCTTTCTTCCTTCTTACATAACCTACTTTACAGCTTACTTTTATTTCCTAATTTTTTTATTATTATAAAACAACGTAACTAACCAGTGCATACAAACTGCATTGAAAAAGCAAAAGCAAGTGATCTAGAGCCTATTCCAATCCTCGTTTCCAATTGATATAATTCCACTTAAACAAATATCAACTTTATAATAGTATAAATTAAGTTGATTTCATTTCACTAGGGCTATTGAAAAAGTCATAAAAATGTTTGAAGTTGTAGCGCAAATTGAACTTTATGTTTTGGTAATAAAGTTGTTTTTCCAAAATCACATATTTGTTTACTTGTTTGGAAACTCAAACGTGAATGTAGTTTTAGCAGGCGTTATCTTCAGGATCGGCTTACGAAAGCGCAGCGCGTGCGCAAGCAGACCGCGACGTGCCGTTAGAGGGGTGCGCAGGAGTGCAGGACTGTGAAAGTGTGTTAGGTAATGTGATGAATAAGAATATTAGTGTATATTTGACAGACTGCATATAAAAATATTTCACACGGACAAAGAAGGAACAAGCGTCATTACTATATTGTATTGATGAGCGAAATGTGATGTAAAGCACTCACTCAAAACAAAAAAATATCAGCTTCTTAGTGTTCCATTTTAGTGTCATTTGCCGGTTCAAAAAGAATAGGGACAAATTATAAATGTATTTAAAATAAATTTCCTTAGCAGTTATGTTTAACAGGGTATGGTTGTATAAGGGGTTATTTGTAAACGATGACTAAAGTTAAGTGACGTTAAACGTCAAAATTGTATGGTTAAACAGTCGCTATTCACTACTTCACTTTAAGCAACATTTATGAATAAAGGGGTAAGTTGCTACAGAGCTCGCGGCACCAGATGCAATGGTCTTTTCTCAAATGATAGAACCAATCAACAATTCCATACAACACATTCCTTCAATTCCAACAATAATAGAAAACTGTCTAAAAGAAAATGGCTACCCACCGTTTTGCCGTCTCAATGCGGAACTCTAAACACAGTTATAACACAGTCGTCAACCGTTGTGGACGTAATCAGTGCGACGGATCAAATTGTGGAGAAAATTGTAAGGTGCTACCGTGGCCCTATGGGTGCACCTGACATTACTGCTTACTGAAATATGACGGAATTCTGTATGTGGGTACCGGGCTGTTAAGGCTAGGCTAGGTTTAAGTGGTAATTTTATTATTGGAAGGCGCATAAAGTGTGTGGCCTACTACAGTATGTTAAAAGAAATCTGCTGTTTCATAGGAAAAGTATCGTCGTCATCGTCAAAATGTATGGAATACCCGATTTTTTTTAAATAACCGGCTATTAAGTTACGCTGGAGCGTCTAGAATTATGTAGTGAACTCATGGTAACAGTTTGCGCGTCACTGTATTTACACTCTGTATATTTTTGTTTTTTGCAACTGAAAATCTGTAAAGTTAGCTCCTTCTGATAAAGTTGGTATGGAGGTCTACTTCTCTTGTATCTAACTATTACTGCGAGGTATATATGTCGCAGCCAACTGGTTAAAATAGCCGTTTAGTCAACCGCCTGGCCTTTGGATGTAGTGCTCGCCTCGCTTCGCTCTCTCGGCTCGCACGCGGATGATCACAGTTCTAACCTAACCCATTTGGTCGGGGTGCCCTGGCTTAGTTACTGCAACCAATTCGGCTAGCACGTGATTGGTTACAGTTCCAACCTAAACTATATTTTATTGAATATCATTCAGGCCGTTGGTAGTTGAACGGCCGCCGTTTAGTTAAAAGGCTAGGCGGTTAACTAAACGGCTAATTAAACCAGTTGGCTGCGATATGTACAGAACAGCTTATTCCGCGATAACAATATTAGCCAGTCAGCAAAGCTGTTTGTAGCGAGGTTGGACTGCCAAAGGGCCAAGGGTTTACTGGATGTAGATTGCCTCTCCTGCCGTGTTAAGCAATGTTTCTGGGTTAAAGATTGAGCAAATAACAATGGAGCGTCTTGCATCAATATTATGTAAAACTTCATCTCAGAACTTGGATGTTTTCTGTAGGTGCTCTGGTTTTAAAAACATGTTCTGACACGAACACATGTACAGACGCAGGTCAAGCTACCCGAAACTTTCAAATTTTCCCAATCAACCTTGAACCCTTGAACCTAATGCTTTACAGATAAAGTTGAAAATCTATTAAAGAAAGACAGATTCTAGTAGCTTGATGTGCTGGTGTCTGTACCTACCAATCTCTGCCTGTTTTGTGACAAAAGAAGGATACCAATATTATTACTAGTAAAATTAATCCCAACAATAAGAAATGTACCCTACCCTTAACAAGTAACAGCGTCATACTTGCACAATCGATGAATCAGAGCCTCAATGGGTATATTATAAGAATTTAGCGGCGGATGTGAGGCAATGCCAATAAATATCAAGGATCCTATGTTTGTTCTACGTTAGGGCGGCCGCAAGCTGAGCAAATATCTGTAATTGGTCGGTTTGTTCAAGATTTTATGAGGTTCAATTAAGTTGGTTTAATAAAGTTTCATTTTATGTAGTATAAGTGTGTGAAGACATCAAAAAGAAGTTTATCAGTTATTATAGGAATTTTAAAATGCTTGAAGTTTGTTGCGTTTCTTTATCGTGAAGGTAGGTAGGTACTGACACTTTAAACTAATAATTTTCCTATAGGTATTCATGAAAAATAAAACAGGAGTCGAGGAAGACCAATGAAACGATGAATGAATTATGTAACAATATATTATCGGTGAAAAGAGAGCGAAAACTAAATGAATGAAAAATAAATGCTTGTAATAGGACAGGAGAGTTACTAAAATAACTTCTAACGAATGCCATGCGCTTACGGAATAGTATTTTTAATTTATTAAGAGTTTAGACGCAATATACTTACAATAACTTTGCTGAAAACATGGTCACAAAACACAGGCCTTTATGCTAGCTACTTATCAATAATTTAGATTTCCGAGCTTGTAAGGGTCCTAAGCTCAACTAAAATTATTGTCGTCCCAAATAGGATCCTATAATAATGTCTCTATACAAGTGCATATCTATGACAAATTGTGTTTAGTTGTGACGTTCTGACATTATTACTACTTGAGACTTGGCTCACGGAACTTAGCCGTAATTGCTTGGACTGTTTGTTTTAGATTTAGACTCAATATTGGTTTATTGGTATTTTAATCTTTGGGGTTTAAGACGTGGTTATCTATATCTATAAGTACTTACTTAATTTTATAAATAGGTATGGATCTTTGACTGTCGTTACGAGTCGTCAGAAGCCCGAAAGTCTGACCACCAGTCTTACCAAAGGGGTATCGTAGTACCCATTGACTGGGTTGTGGAGGTCAGATAGGCAGTCGTTCCATGTAAAATACTGGTATTCAGCTGCATCCGGTTTGACTGGAAGCCGACCCTGACGTAGTTGGGACAGGGCCAAGCAGATTATGATGATTATAAAGAGGTATATAGTTTGTAAGTTTGTGTGTAGGGGGTAATCTTCGGAACTACTGATCCGATTCCGAAAATTCTTTCACTAATGGGAAGCTTCAGTATTGCTGAGTGTCATAGGATATAATTATTTTATGTTTAAACAAGAAATTTCACGCGAATGAAGTCGCGGGCAAAAGCAGGGGGTCTACTCCGAAGTGCAAAGTGCGAATGTTCGGATCGGACCGACACATGGCCGAACCGAATATTATTGAAAAATGCGAAAAAAAGTTCGGATCGGCTCAGTTGGGTCGGGACCATAGTCAATATTCGAAAGAGTGTAGGAGTGTAGGATCGGGAACGACCGAACCAAATAGTAATTTCGTAGCAGGAAACGGCCGAACCTTCGGCCGATACTACTTCGTAGACCCCCTGGTTTGGTATACAATTGTGAGTAAATAATAATAATAATAATAACCGTTTATGAAAAAAAAAGAAAAAAAAAATGAAATGAAATGAAAAAAAAATGAAAAAACGAAAACGAACGAATGTTGAAATGTCTCGTTGTTGAAATGATTGTGGGCGAGTTCTTGAGTGTGATGTCTTGGGTTTTGATTCTCATGTCAAGTAAAGTGTTTATAGATTTCCTGTTTAGAAATATCATTTCAAACATAGAGTCAATGTTAGGTATATTTGATGAAAAGGTAATATAACTACCTATTTAGATCTATTTCTTATGGATGTCCATGCAGTTTCGTGCCCGTTCTTCTACATAAGTACCTGCGCTCTGGAATGGCACTATCTTTATATTTCTGATTGACCGACTCCATGACAATTCAAATGTGTCTGTAAATGGTTTAATTGAAATATAAATGCCTTGAGCTCAAACTCAAAGCATTTATTTCAATTTGAGTTTAATGGGACCTTCGAATAAAAATGGTTTGATGGCTTATGTAAATAACTTGTGAAAAATAAGTAAAAAAAGTCCATGGTTACCAGCTATGTGAAGTCCCTGTTCGCTTTTCTGGAAGACATGAAAGTTGATGGATTAAAAGTACCTATGGGTTTATAGCCTCCACTTGAAAAATATGAATTAAGTTTGCGTGTGGAATTTAAACGTCAGGTATTTTTATTAAAAAAACATGAAATTTTATTATTTTTAATATCACATTGTTTCAGAATCCGAAGGCAGTCTTCATGTAACGTGTTCCCAGACATTTTTATGTCCAAAAAATATCTAGAAAATTAAACTCCGAAATCCCGCTAGGCATTCAACAGATCATTATATTTAATTAACTATATTTATGACTTCCTGCATGCGATGTGGTTGTTAAGAGAGGAGGCTGCCATTTCAATTAGGTAGTGCATAATTTGGATGTTAATTATTATCATTTAAGTATCAACATAGTTAAATATTTAGGATTTTGCTGATGTGGATATTGTTTGACTAGTTTCTCACTTAGCATAATCTACCTATAATTTTCCTACTGCTACGACACAGGCCTCTTTGTGAGAGGGAGTGGGCTTCCCTCCACCACGTGGGCCCAGTGCGGGTTAGTAGATTTCACATATACCTTCGACGTTTTGGTTTTAGAACATGCCGGTTTCCTCACGATGTGTTCCTTCACCGTTTTGAGAGCAGTGGTTAATGAAATAATGTACGCAAAGAAAAGGCTTGCCTGGGTTCGAACCTACGACCTACAACTCGTAAGTCACGCCTGTAACCACAGGGTTTCAATTTTTATTTTTCACTATTTTGCCTTCTGAATCTTTGTAATTTTAATATAATCAGACAGCTCACAGCTAACGGCACGTATCAAAGATAAAAAAAATTCAAAGACTACCTCTTTGAATTTCTTAGAGGTTTATTAAAAAGTAGGCTAGGTGAAAGACCCCGTTGAAAAATAATATCTACTCGAAGAATTTCATGAAATTGTAATTAAAAATAAAACATTATCCAAACATAAGATTTGCCCATACGGACCATAATACAATAATTCCCTTATATCCGGTACTTAGCTTACTAAACAAACTCTTTAAATAGCTACTTCTCCTATTTAATTCAATTTCATAAGTGTAATAAAAGCCTCAGGGGCACCATTACCAACAAATGACCACGTAACATCCTTTCCTATGTGTCTTATTAGATACACGTGCATATGACACCCAGTATAACCTGACCTATCTACTTCCCACCAAAGTTCTAAGATTTCTACGTCATGGGGGCTCAAAATATACTGGCGGAAATACGCTAATGTAATTCCACCCAGTATAACTTAACCCCGCCATCTCCTATACATTGTTCTGACGTTTGTAAGTCATGGGAGGTCAAATTAAGGTGGTGGTTGTATGGTAATGTAAGCTTGTGTGTGGTGACCGTGGTTTGCCCGTTCCGGTGGGATACCATGATATATGAGACTCTTTTTGTACTGCGCTTGACCTACGAATAAGTAAGCATAAAAGATTTGTAATTGTGTTGTTCGTGTTTTGGTGGGGACTTTCAAAAATAGAAAAAACAACATTTTTTTTTGTTTTTTAATGATGTCCCTACATTGTATCATACATGTTATATTTAATTACGTTTTTTTGTAATTTGCAGGTCAGTGTCATATTGTATGTTGATTACAATATGATTCGCGAGCGTAACAAATATGGATTTACAGAAATATAATTATTAGAATCAGCAACACAACTCCTTGAGTTTGAATTGGCCTTAAAGGTCATGATTTTTTAAAAATGGTCATTCAATAAGGTTATATGAACTTAGAGAGTTGTATTGATGATTTTTATGATTATAATTCTGTAAATAAATATTTGTTACGGCCGTGAATCAAATTCAGATCAACATACAACTGACCTGTAAATTGCAAAAAAAAAAAACGTAAGAAAATTTGGATTTCACGAGCTACCCCGACACTTTCCCTTTATCCTCTTGGGTGATGTTGATCCTCAGTCCTCGTTAGCAGAGGGTAACTAACAAGTACAGCCATCTGTCGGATTTAAAATCGGGGGATGATTATCTCTGCCTACCCAACTCGCTAAGTCACAAGGGGTAAACGATAAAATCAAACTTATTATACTTATTTCAATAAAATTATACCATTTACAGGCAGTTTTGCACAGAATTGCCAAAGAAATCATTTATAATATTGTACAATCGCTGCTGGGGAGTTTCTTGCCCCACTTCTTAAAAAAAAAAAGTTAAATCACTAGGAAGTGGTTAAGGGCGGGCGTTTTGGGGGACTGTCTTATGTAATTTTGACGATAGTGTAGTTTAAAAAGTGTTGATTCTCAGCCTAGTTTGAATAAATTACTTTTGATTTTAATTTTGATATACTTACAATTGAATTTATTTTATTTATTATCTTAATATTAAACCCTGACTAAGGCGATCACCGGGAGGATTCACCTGTAATGTAACAATCCAAGATTCCACTGTAACTGCTAGGTCTTAGCAACTAGACTCACAATCAGCCTTTAATGTTCCCACTGCTGGGACACAGGCCTCCTCTCTGTGAGAGGGAATGGGCCATAAGCCATAATCCACCTCGCGGGCCCAGTGCGGTTTGTAGATGTCATAATGTCTTCGAATTCCAGCCTGGGTTCGAACTCACGACTTACTGTGAGTCGGCACAACTGCTCTGTCAAGTAAGTAGTTGAAAGTAGACTGCGGAGGTCGTCCATTACTAGGTTGTGTAGAGAGATCATTGAAACCAGCAGGATAGGTTAATTAATATAATTAAATAGAGATAATTAATACGGCTAGGTTGCAGCTAAAGGTCAGACGAATGGGGAGATGGTCAGCGTCTTAAGGAAATTAATATTAATTGGGGCGAAATCGTAAAGATGCTAAGTTATTTGCCTGAATTAACTGGTCGACTTGACTATCTATGTATGTCTTGTAAAATACAGACCTGTTTATTTAATGATGGATAAAATGACCGATGACCTGACCCGCAGGCATGCGGTGAATGCACAGAACACAGAACCGGTCGAAGTGGCGATGCTTGGTGGAGGCCCCAGTGGAAGTTTTTCGGCTGAAATGATGAATGATGATATACAGCAACCAGTAGGTACGGTCAACGAGTGATGTTTCAACGACGAAAATCGACATCACTGCCAAATTGTTATGATGGACCACTGACCTGTATTTTACAAGTACGCTGGACTAAATTTACTATACGAAATGACAGTTGTTTTTTGTGCCGATTCAAAGCGCCCCGCTTGAGCATCTCAGGAACTAAAATTGACACAATGGCCGTCGTTTTGTTTTGGTACTGACTCTGATGATGTAGGCCTAAACCGTGGAATAAGACCTTTTTATGTATTTTATGTTTACCACGAGATATTTAGAACATTGTTGTCATGATAGTATGTGCATCTTGCAAAACTCGCTATCAAAAATATTAGTTCCACAGACGTTCACGTTGCTGTCAGCGCCAAAATGGCGAAAATCAAATGTCTTCATTTTATCATCGATAGTATGAAGTCCAGCGTACTTGTTTACTATCGGTCAGTGTGATAGACACATTAAAAGCCAAGTCTATCGTAACAATTTAACAGTGATGTTGATTTTCGTCGAGGAACTGTGCACTGTACAGTCAACCACGAGGTACAGTCGCTAGCAGGTCAAGCTACCCGAAACTGTCCAATTTTCCCAATCAACCTTAAAGCTCTAGCGATAAAGTTGAAAATCTATTAACGAAATTTGACAGATTGTAGAGCTTGATGTGCTGGAGTCTGTAGAGTCAACCACAAGGTACAGTGCACAGTTCCATACAATATCAACTCGAACAAACAACGTTTAACTAATAAAAGCTGTGCGCCACTTGCTTAATTGAAGGAGCTCGTTTGTGAAGCTCCTTAATCGTAAACCTATTATTTCAAGTGCAAGCAAAGTAATTAAGTCACATGAGGTAATTACTGCACAAGCCTGGGAATATCAGAATCAAATCATAGAATCATTACACTAACACATACGATTAATAAAATAATTGTTTATAACAATTGGAATAAAAAATTATAGAAAAGAGTTTTTATATAAACGAAGTCGATTCCCTGAAAAATTTCACATCAAAAGTGAGACAATTATTTCAATAAACGGGTAGTCATACAATTATTATTAGCAAATAGGGTAGCAATAGGGTAATCTGTTATCAACTTTATTACATGCACAATTAAGTTAAATTTCTCGTAAATGTCAGCGGTGGCGTGTCTTGTAATTAAGAAAACTAATAAAAATTTGTAACCGCCGTTTCTGATATAGTTTTAAAAATGGTAGGTAGTATGAATTTGTAATTTTGATTGTATAAAAAGCATTTAAGTAATTTCAGCCAATTTGATATCATGTAACGACGTAGCACTTTTATTTAACACAAACTAATAAACATTTAACACAGTTTTAATTAATAAAAGCGTTATTAAGGCTAACTTTTTAAATATTTAAAAGTTTCTACATGGCATCGACCCAGGTACTTTTCTGTTTTATACAAACCATATCACGTACAAACCCAACCTAACTGCATATGTTACGGTAAATGTGATTAATTGAAAATTATTAATAATTATCCGTCATTATTAATAATTACCTCATGATTTAGTAAATGTGAATATAAAATTGAAATTCATCACTTTTAGCAGTTGTTATTAATAATTCACTACTCTCGTCGATAAAAGTAATAAAATAAAGTAAGACTCGATGTTATTTGTCCAGTAGGTATTTATTTATAATACCACAGTACAAATACGTAACTAAAAGAAACGTACATGTAAAATCTTTTATTCTTTGGTTTTGCTTAAATCAAACAAGAACAGATTGGCAGGCGACGATGGAAAGAGGCCAGATGGAATGACCATAAGGCCTTGGAAGTTGGGTAGGCCTCTGGTGTGGGATGCAACCTGTGTTGACACCCTCGCGCCATTCCATCTTCCTAGCACGGTGGGCTGAGCTGGGGCGGCTGCAGCAGAAAACCTCAAACGGCGTAAATATAACAACCTTATTGGGAGCTATATGTTTGAGCCGTTTGGGGTTGAAACGCTAGGGCATTGGGGTCCGAGTGCGCATCGAATATTTCTGGACATCGCCAAGCGATTGGTTGACTCTTCACGTAACCAGAGGGCTGGCCTATCTTTAGCCCAAAGAATCAGCATTGCCATCCAACGTGGTAATGCTGCCAGCCTTTTGAGCACTTATCTCATTGACGGCGACGAATTTTTTGATGCCAAATGTGCTCCTGCTTTTTTCTTTCATTTTTTATTATAATACTTGTATAAAAACTACACTTGTTGCACTTGTTGTTAGCTTGTAAATTGTAATTGTTGTGCCTTTATGGAATAAATAATGTTAAACTTGCTTTAAGGTTGCAGCGAATCCAAATTATTTCATCATTAACAAAAAATAATCTGGAACATCCATCAAGGGCGTTACAAGCTTACACAAGAAATTGCCATAACATCCCACCGAAGTCGATCTCCTTTAAATGAGTTTTTTAAACCACTGGTCATCAAGCTATGGGTTTAATTAAATAAGTCATACTGAGTGATAAATCATTTTTGACTTTCAATTGTTTATTTATAGAACATCGTCTTGATTTAGAATTTCTTGAATGAGAGTTTTTGAGATGATATTCTGATGATGTTGGTGATCCTATAAAAAGTGGGTAAAAACAATTTACTTTTCACGTGACCAGAGGGCCAAAAATAGGCCACTATTTTTAGCCCGAAGAATCAGCATTGCCATCCAAAGTGGTAATGCTGTCAGCCTTTTGGGCACTGATCCCATTGACAGCGATGCGGACGAATTTTTTGATGCCCAATGAGCTCCTTCCGTTTTCTTTAATTTTGTATTATAATTATACTTGCACAAATATAGGTATATATATTTTAGTGTTCATTTAATTTTCCATATAATATTTTAGACGAGCCACAAAAGCTCCCTGAGCGAACGGTTTTAAAGCGAATAACACTTTACTAGGCCAGTAAAGTGTTATTCGCTTTAAAACCGTTTTGTATGTCTACAACAACTTTCAACAGGGTTGACGTAAGCTTTTCGGTAGCTAATGTCAAGCCACATCATTTTTGCCTTCTCCAACATCGTTATCGCTGATAGAATGTCACTTTGTCCCACTGGTACACGTAATGCACCAGATATTTAAAGTCAATTGAAAATTATATATAATTATAATAAGAAAGACAGGACCAAGGATGCGACCCTGAGGGACACCGTAACATATTTTAGCAAAAACATAATCCAATCAAAGGTGTTCTAAAGACAAAATGAAATGGAGAAGGCTAAACGTTTAAAAGGAAAGCTTCTTATGTCAGATCATCATTTTAATATGCTAAATTCTCTTCACCATAAAGTTTTATGTGATCTGTAACTCAAATGCTCTTTAGCTTCGAATGCCATTTGGTTTTATTGAGGTGACAATGATTGCTGTGACTTATGGAGTGTTTATAGATGTCAGGTTTTTATGGGGAAAGGGGTAACGGTCACTATATTTTGTAACCAATTACTATTCAATCATAACTTTGAAGGTTCTAACTTTAGTTAGTTACGTAAGCATTTTTAACCTGGGTCTTGTAAAATACAGAGTGGCAGGAACATTGACGTGCAACCTGTTACCATGGATTCAGTACGAAAAACTACAATTTCTACTCTAGGGAGTCTAGAATCATGTGCTGAATTCATGGTAACAGTTTGTGCGTCGATGACTCTGCCACCCTGCATAATATGTCTTACCTTTTACATTAGCTTGCTTAAATGGTGACTTATATCTTACCTTATATGGTCTACTTTCTGGTCCGAATCCGAGAAATATCGGTCCAAAGTAGTCATAGTACTATTTGTATGAGGAGTTGCGCACTAGATCCCAATTCTGTCCGTCCGAATTCATAGAACGTTCCCAATTCGAATTGAACTCGGATCTTAAATTCAGATCGGATGCAGTGCAGAACCGCTCTTAGATTCTAACAATAATTCTATAAAAAGGTGACTCAGATACCAATCAGTCAAGCCTTCACCGTGCACTTGCCTTTGTCTTTTATATTAAACTTGTGCGTTTAATGTAGTCTTTGTGACTTTTATTCCTTCCAGGGTGAACCGAGGTACAATCAAACGACAATTATCTTGATGAACATCAGGCATCAAGGTAACGTGTGTGACTGTGAATAGTCTCCGTAATTCAAGTCCAAAGTGAAAGGTGTCGATACTATCGCTAAAGCCGCTCAAGATAATAAAATATTTCAAGTGGTGCCTTTCTTTGGGACATAATATGTCATTGAGTATATAATTAATATAGCTATATTATGTGTCTTGATGGATAATACTGAGATATTTTTAGAAAGTTAATCAATCATCAGCATCATCATCATTTCAGGTGAAAGACGTCCACACGGCTGACGGCTGGACATAAGCCTCCCCCAAGGACAACCACTATCAATAATTTCATGACTGAATTAAATAAATCAATACTTACTGATTTTTCGGTCGAGATTATAGTAGAAAGTTCAGTTTTGTAAGATAGCTATCTACACTCGAGAGCAATTAATCCGGGTCACTTGAAGAATCCTAAAAATCTCGGAAACTAAAGTGCTAGGTTAATGCAATAAATTGTATTTAATAGACAATGTAATACTCCTTAAATGAAGTTATTAAAACTTCTTAGTTATTGTAAAGTTATATCATAAAAAAATCAAATTTGAAAAAGGGCCACTTTCGAAGATGGAACTACGAAATTACAGCATTTGGTTTTGCTTTTGTTTGTAATCTGTCATTTATGTGGGTACATAAACCATGTTGATAGTGCTCTATATTCATTATTCAAGCTGAAATTATGTCGCTTACGCCTGAAGAATGCACCAGAATACTTACAATGCTGGAAACCGGCCGGAGTCAGCGCGATACAGCCAGGACTGTCGGTGTGTCGCTGTCAACAGTACAAAGAGTTCTCCGACGTTACGAAGAAACTGGTTCTAACCTACGCAGACCAGGAACGGGCAGAACCAGGTGTACCACAGCACGAGAAGACCGATACTTGGTGAACACCATGCTTCGAAATCGCTTTCTCACAGGAACTGAACTCACAAATCAGTTTCGACGCCTCGGAGGAAGTAACCCAAGTGCATGGACAGTAAGACGTCGGCTTGCTGAATCTAACTTAAAACCCCTTAGACCTGCAAACGGCCCTAAACTGGAGCGTGGGCATCGTATTTCAAGACTAAGATATGCCCAGAGCCACGTAAATTGGAGTATTGAAGATTGGTCAAAAGTTATGTTCGCCGACGAATCAAAATTTATGCTCTACAAGCACGATGGAAGACACAGAGTGTATCGAAGACCAGGGAAAAGATTCAAGCAAGCATGCATCGAAGAAAAAGTAGCCTACGGTGGTGGGTCTGTACTTGTGTGGGCCGGAATTTCTTCTGAAAGTCGCACAGAGCTGGTGATCATAGAAAACGGCTCTTTAACTAGCGTAAGATATGTGGAAGAAATCCTCAATGATCACGTTGGTCCAATTATGGTCAATTTAGGTGAGGATGCTATATTTATGCATGACAATGCCCGACCTCATACAGGCAGGATTGTGAATGACTACCTTCAAGAGATGAACATTACTCGTATCGAGTGGCCAGCGCGCAGCCCGGATATCAACCCGATCGAGCATGCTTGGGACGAGCTAGGCAGATGCGTGAAACAACGAAACCCTCCCCCAATCACGCTTCGTGAGCTCAAAATTGCTCTCACAGAGGAATGGGAGAATATTCCCCAAAATCGTATAAGGAACTTGGTGTACAGCATGCCAAACCGCGTAAACGCAGTAATGGAAGCACGAGGAGGCAATACGAAGTATTAAAATTCAAGAAAATCGTAATAAAGTTCAAAAATTTCATGTTTCCTATTTTTGTTTTAAGGAGAGATCAGCAGTTTTTTTCTTTATGTAATTTTGTGTTAGTAAAATGTATGGTGACTCATATTTTTTTTACTTTCATTTAAGGAGTATTACATTGTCTATTAAATACAATTTATTGCATTAACCTATCATTTTTAGTTTCCGAGATTTTTAACATTCTTTAAGTGACCCGGATTCATTGCTCTCGAGTGTATACTAATAATAATGCTGAAAAGTTTGTTTGTTTTTTTGTTTGAACGCGCTAATCTCTGGAAGCCCAAAGTTTTGAGGAAGGCTATAAACATCACGCATTTGAAGCCGGGAAAAAGAAATAAAAAAACAGAAATAATTCTAATTGCAAATGAAGTACGCAGCGCAGGAAGGCGACGCGATGCGACGCGTTGGGTAGGGGGGAAAAAGAAATTCCACGCAGACGTTGTCGCGGGCAGAAGCTAGTGGTTTATAGTATTAAAAGAGCAGTAATTTTGGTTTCAATATCATTCAGAGAGACAAAGCCATTTATAGAATGAGCTCTGGAATTACTTATACGTCTATATGACTTACCTGATGGATAGCCTTAGTGCAGTATATATCTAATAAGATACGGTTATCGCCTGCATTGCCCTACAACGCCGTTTCACAATCAATTTACTTAGATCTTTTATTTAATTTTCTTTTTTATCTACCCTAAATCTTTCTAATTAAAATGGTGTACTCTTGTGTACCTCCTAACCTTTATAAATGGCATACATAAATAAAGGTGATTAGAACATTAACATCAGAAATTACTAATAATGGGTAGGTTGAAGTATGTCGTCCCCAAACGCAATTAAACACAGTTATGTCACACATGCATGGCCTGTTTCGTGTTTGTATGTATGTTTGTCTCTGTGTGTAGGTTCTGCTACTTGTACCTACTGCATAATATAGAGAATTATGTTGATTAAATTAGTTAGTAATTATTTTATAAAAATACTGAAAAGGTGGTGACGTCGTTGCATTTTAAGACAAAGTGTCTAAATTCTTTGATTAATTCTTTCAACCTACCTAACAGTAACATATCTTTAAAAACCCATGCAATTTCAAAATGAATAAGCGTGGGCCTAATTATTCTTTTAGTAAGAGATCCTATTGACAATTTTTTACTAAAAAAATATTTAGCTTCATTGTTCACGTCTTCACCACAAGCCTTACTGACAGGACACTTCCTTATAAAGGGTAACATATGCCTATGTGTGTGTATTACCATAATACAATCATGTGTGTGTGTGCGGCACACGCGACGGGCGTGGTGTACTGGTAGCGTGACGTGTGCGCCGTTCCGGAGCGTGCGCGCATGCGCCAACCTCTACAGGAGAAATGGATTTGCCTTACATGGCAACTGTCAAATTGTATAGCATTTGAATTTGGATTGTAGATATAGTGTTTTGTTTTTAAATGGAACTGTTTGTTGGACAGATCTCAGAGGGTGCTGGGGTAACAGAATACTAGCTGAAGACCATTTAGGTACCTAAGTTAGGTAGACTAGGCAATCGAGTTGGTCACCACCAAGAAAGCATAAGGTTGGTAAATTCAAAGGGTGGTCCCGCTACGGTCTGTGGTTGCCACGTGCAGGTGATCGAAATTCGCAACCGTGACGACTCATATTTCTGGGTAACGTTGAAGTTTCTGGAAAATAAAAGAAGTTGAAGATCTGAAATCGTTAGGTAAGAAGGCCTGCCTCACGCGACGCGTGAATAAACTCAAACTCAAATCATTTATTTCAATTAAACCATTTACAGGCACTTTTGAATTGTCAAAATTAAATAGTACATAATAAAATAGTACATAATACATAATCAGTCTATAGTTCTCCCACTGCTGGGACACAGGCCTCCTCTCTTCGAAAGGGAGTGGGCTATAATCTACACGCGGGCCCAATGCGGGTTGGTAGGTATGTGTCACAATGTCTTCGAATTTTCGGTTCTATGACATGCCGGTTTCCTCACTGTGTTTTCCTTCACCGTTGAGAGCAGTGGTGATGAAATAATTTGCACAAAGTGAAGCGACTGTCTGGGTCCGAACCTACGACCTACGTCGTTACCAACACCACTCAACCACAGGGCCACCACTGCTCAACTATATGATTGACAACAACATAAAAATTGCGTCTTAAATATTGTTCTTGGACAAACAAAACTGAATGCGAAAATCATTCCTAAAATACGGACTAATGACCAGGAAACAGAACAAACAGTCTTAACTATTATCCCACAATATACCTAATATATCACTTAAACAAACCCGCCTATTACACACTACAAAGAAGCCATGAAAAAAAAAACAGCAGTTGCAACTTAATAACTTTGCAACCAGTATTAATTTTACCAAATTGCTTAGTTTTGACCTCTTGGTCAAGAACACTCATTGTCTAAGTGGTTTGAAGTTAAGGATTGTAATTCCGACAGTGAATTTGAATATGTATGGAAATACATATTAGGTTGTAAGAATGCCAGGTTTTTAACTTGACAGGTGACTGCATGACCTGTAGAGTAACAAACCTATATTATTGAGCTGTTTGTGAGGTAACTGAGTAGAGATGCAAAGAATATACAGTGCCCTCCAAACTTTTTTTTTCACTTCAGCTGTGATGCCAAATTCATCATCCAACTATGTTGGGTTCGGCTTCCAGTCAACCGGGTGCAGCTGAATACCAGTATTTTACATGGAGCGATTGCGTATCGGACCTCCAGAACCCAGTTATTGTGTAAACTTTTCGTAAGACTGTTAAGATCCCATCGTGTTAATTGGTCACGATACCCTTTGGTGAGACTGGTTGTCAGACTTTCGAGCTTCTGACGACCCGGAACGACTGTCAAAGATCCATGAATGACAGCCGGGCGGGACCAACGGATGTACGTGCTTTCCGAGGCACGGAGAGGTCTTGATATATAAAGATGGTCACCCATCCACGGACCAACCGCGGCAAGCGCAGCTTAACCTGGTCAATCAATCCGTGCGGCTGTTATTACTTAGCCACAACAGGGGGCACTAGTGGTGGGGGTGACTAGTGGGGGTCATTAGTGGGGATAACGTTTTTATTGACAAATTCATCTACTTATGACTTAGATATCATAAAAACATAGTAATCCCTTGGGATTACCTTATTATTATTTTTTTTATTTTAAATCATAATGTGCATCAGCGCTGGGCCCTAATTAACTATGAACACTTAACGATTCCTTACCGAAAACACGTCAATTCCTTAGCTAATCCCGTCAATCTCGCGTTCATTTCGTGAGGTTACGTTCATTGTGTCATAATAGAGAATTATATTAAAGAATTATATACACAGTGCCCATCAGGTTAGTGGACAGTTTTCGACTACAGCGAAAACTGTCAACTAACCTGATGGGCACTGTGTGTAGATTTGTCAAAGACACTGAAAATTATCCCTAATTACTGGATTAGCATAGTTTTACTGCTTATCTGCTCACAGAGCAATAGGGACATTAAATGCTGATTTATCACATGAAATTAGACGGTAATTGACTTACACATCCAGTCTACTGCAATACGTGCGAAAGTGGGTATCTACATTTCGTAAATCGTACGTTTGGTCAGCGTTAATTGATGAAAGGTAGACGTGTAGCAATCTAGAGGTCATTAGATACTTCAGATTAAGAAAATGTACAGACGCCAGCACATCAAGCTACTACAACATGTCAAATTTCTTTAATAGATTTTCAACTTTATCGCTAAAGCATTAGGTTCAAGGTTGATTGGGAAAATTTGACAGTTTCGGGTAGCTTGATGTGCTGGCGTTCTGTACAACTTCACTTGAGAATTGAACTGTTGTTCCATTAAACAATAAAATTGCATCATTAGCCTTAAGTATGTTAACAAGCCCAGGACCAAGGCAGTGGAAACTTAAATCATCACATTATAAATTAAAGTCACTTATCATGATCTACTTAAATTATTGTAGTTTGTAGGTTTTAGTTTAAATAGCATGGTTTGGTAAAAAAATATTATTTTCTATGTGTATTCCGTGGAAAATGTTGTTGGTTACACATTTGGCCGTATCTTTTTTGTATTTGTTTCCAAAAAATGTAATGTGTCACTGTCTGTTTTCCCTAATAAATAAAATACGTCAAAATAAAATCATGACTGGCTGTGTGACCGAGTTGTTCTTCTAAACCACGCAACGGATTTCCAAGCGGTTTTCACCATCGATGAGAGATAACACATTAATATGAAATTACGTATAGTAAAGAAATCTCAGTGTTTTCAAAAGTCGTAAAAACTGTGCGAAGTAAAGGCGGGTCGTTTCATCTAAACTAAATTATTATAAAGAAAAAAAAAAGATTTTTTGTATATTTGTTTGTTACGCTTTCACGCTAAAACAGTTAAACGGATTTACATGAAATTTGGCACATAGGTGCCCATGACCTGGATAACGACCTGGGATAATTTCATCCCGATATTCCCACGGGATCGAGACTTATGCGGGTGTGACCGCGGGGCGCAGTTAGTTTTAGATAAAGATGAAACGTTTTCAAACTTAAATATTTTTTATTATGATAAGCAGTTGAACATTAATAATTTAATTTCATAATCTTCACGGAAAATAACTTTAAACAATATCCTTTTAAACTGTAACAAAGTCTCAGGTTCTTATCTTGAATGCCTTGATGGATGGTTCCATATAAACGAATTTATGAAATAATGAGCTCAAAAAGGGATGCCAAATGAATATTCATTTGTTTAATTGATGTTCGTTAAGGTACGATTTGATGGGTTAGTGTGATAGGCAACGGTTCCCACCGAAGGTGTAGTAGGTAGCGGTTTGTCCTTTCAAAAGTGTGGTAGGGGATAATTGAATTAGAGGGATTTTTGCAGATGCTAAGGATGATACACACATAAGGATGAATGGCGTCGACCAAGATTTAAGAACTGTTAGAGTGAGAAATTGTAGAGATAAAGCCGGAAATAGGGCACGTTGTAGAAATATACTAGACCAGACTAATGCCCACCAGGTGTAAAGCCTCAGATGATGATGATAAGAATGATACAAGCGGTAGCAGAATAGAAGGAAAGACAATTTTAATGATGGCGAAACATTAGCACGTTCTTTATATTATTGATGTCCTATTCATACTCTTTGTAATTACCTGTGTACAACAATGCGAAAAATATTCATACTATCGAAAAGTATAATAAATAATGATGATGAATATAAATTGATTTTCTGAAAGTCAATGATGATGGAGAAGTAACAGGCAAATAGCCATGAATACTGTCAAGAATTTAACGTCAGAAAGCAAGTAAAAGAAACAAGAAAAAGAAATAAAGAAAGAAACAAGTCTGAAAGCATATATACACTGGCTGATGTCTAGCTGGCGTCTTTGGAAAGGCTCTTCTCAAAAATTTCAAAAAGTAAAGACGTGTTTCCATACTTTTACTTATCAAGTCATGTTACGTCTCCAAATGCAGCAAAAACGAAACTTATTAAAAACAACAAACATGTTAACAGAGACGTGTTTAATTAAAATATAAATCTAAGTAAAAGTGAAGATGATCGTCCTAAATATCTGATGCAAGTGTTACATAAAGATGTCTTCAAGTGAAGGCTAACTTGAAAGTGTTACCGGAGTCGGATGGGTTAATTTATAACCTTATTAATATGCTAATGACGTTTGTTCGTAGTTTAGAAAGCAAATCAACTGGGTTAGTTTTGTGTATGTTGGAGAATCAATTTGTTTAGTACATGAAGATGGTGTTTTATGTAATATGTAGGTGGATTAGAGGTTAAAAGTCAAGTGGTGTTCGAATAGAATTTGGCTAGATTGATTGTTAATGAGTTAATCAATAAAGAGTTAATACTGATAACTAATAACCAACCACCATTTACTGATTATTAATTATCAACTGGATAAGAAAGTGATGAAGAAAAAACGACTAGGTATCTACTAATTTATTGGATTAATTATTTCAGAAATCGGGTTGGAGATCCAGTGGTGTCCATCATCAGTTGCCTAGCCTTTTCCCAACTATATTGGGGTCAGCTTCCAGTCTTACCAGATGCAGCTGAATACTAGTATTTTACTTGGAGCGATTGCCTATGTGGCTTCGACAACCCAGTCTTACCAGTTCTTGGTAAGACTGGTAAGATCCAATGGGACACTTGCACGAGTTTTGACTATTTGTTATTTCACATTTAACTACAAATAAACGATTTTGTCACAAACACTAAATCGAGTTGCTCCACATTTTTTACTGGCGATGAAAACACACGCCGTCCTATTGCACACAGAAATGCAATTAAAAATACATTGGACTATTTATTGCATATCGTATGCAACAGCAAAAGATGGCTGTTGCGTAAGAAAAATCTAGAAATTATGATATTTTTGTGTAGTTGCGTGATTTTTACGCAAAATGCATGTTTGAGTGATATAAAGAATTAACGGACTATATAAGAATTGGAGCGAGAAAAATGTGTAATTTTTGTTGTGTGCTCCGAAATATGGTCGTAGGCCTTAAAAGAGGTGGTTGCACCTTAACAGTGTTGTCTATGGTTGTAGACGCGTGTTGATTGCGTGTGATAACGAGATAAAGATTGTTTTATCTTTTGACTAGTCCAATCAATAAATTTTTGCTGGTTGAAATAAGAGGATTGTCTCACAAATCAGAAGAACTTTGGATTACTTTAGTAATACAATAAACGGAATGGATGTGTCATCTGGGTTGATTCAATAAAGGAATTATACAGGGTGGCAGGGACATTGACGCACAACCTGTTATAGACTCTGGAACCCTATTCGTTTCAATGTTTCGTCGGCGAATAAAAAAAACTGCTGACAAAAGTGCCCTACGTGACTTACGAGGTCAAAATGTATGGAACAGCAAAATTTTCAATGCAGGCGGGTACAGAATCATGTACTGAATCTACGGTAACATGTTCTGCGTCGATGTGCCTGCACCATGTACCGGTTAACTTATTTCTCTTTTGAACATATCGAGAGAAAGTCATAATCAGAAGTAACCAATAACACAGCAGTACTGCCTGGTGGACGAAATAATAAATCTGGTGGAAGTAGAGGTAACTACTGCCCAAATTCTTCCTCAAGGAGCTTTACATCCACACTTAAATACCCTTCGATTATTTTCTACCCACATTCGACCCTCCAAAAAACATATTCATACTCTATCAAACTCAACTTCCCCCAAACGGGCAGACGCCAATAAAATATAATAAAACCCAACGACACGTTACTTCCGTCCCCCTCCCCCTTCCCCCTTCAAGAAAGAACTTGAGACCAGAGACAAGAACCTTGCGGTCAGCCCTAACACCATACTGTGATAACCCAAGCAGAACTTGGCCTATCACCGTGGTAATGGAAAAGGAACCTTAGCTGTGTACAATACGGTTAACTTTGGAGTGGTAAGTTGAAGATAGGGTCGAGAAAGGGGAATGCTAGTGATCGAAGTATTTTTTAAGTTTGAATTATGCGAAGTGTTGTGTTGCGTTTATTTTAATGTTATTTTTATGATGGTAGTAGCTGGTTTGATCGAGAGCATGATTAAAGGCAGTATGTCAGTGGGGACCATAAGACTTTGAACACCGGCTGCACGGTGAAACTATGATTCAGCAGTCTTTGAAGAGCACATCGTAATTCCTTGTTTACTGCAAACAAATCATCGTGCATCAATCGTAATTTCTTGTTCCAAATGGTGACAGGGACATTGACGCGCAAACTGAAACCATGAATTCAGCTTATGATTATAAATAGCGTAGTAATTTTTCGTCGGTTGTAAAAAAAAAAAAATCGCTAAGTGCAATACCTACGCGGTCAAAATGAGGACAAAAAGCAGAAACAGCATTTTTTTTTAATAACCGCAAAATATTTAATGCTGGTTCACAATCATGTACTGAATCCATAATGTGCGCCGATGTCCCTTCAACCCTGTAGGTATACGTGCCTTCACAAAAGTATAATATTCTGAACCAGGGAGGACAAGATTTCCCATCAAAATAAGTAATTGAATTTGGCTACTGTTATCCAAGAGATAACCATGTAGATTACTTCATGATAGTTGTCAATTACTTGTGGTCTCAGTACCTCAACAAACAAAAGTACAAACAGACAGACAAATAAACAAACATTTCCAACAATATACCACTTACCGAGATCCTCATACCATTCGCTATATGAAAAAAGCACGATAACCACGTCCATTACAAACTCAACTTTAACTTAAACTAATAGAGTTGAAAATCGAATGGTGCATAGCAAGGTAAGTATAATAAGGGGCTAGACCAACCCTACCGTTACGGTGCGCGAGCGCAAGCAGTAATGAGCAAGCAAACAGTTGAATTTAGGGTTGCCACAAACGTTTTAGTTCAAAAGAGAAGCCAGAATATATTTGGTTATAAACTCAAATGTAATCTTGACGAAATTGATGGTAACCGACATATCGAAGAAGAATAGGAAAATCTAGCAATAAAATGGGTAGATGGTGATGGTGGTCCGGTCGTTCAACATCTGTCCTGAGATAATCGCCCCTGATGGGCCATCACCCTGAAGTACCTGGTTCAGAAGGGAAAAGCTTAGCAGTGAAAGATTGTAAAACTGAAAATTATGATGAAATCAAAGGGTATATGAAAACCAACGTGGCAACCTATTACGTAAGTACAGACGCCAGCACATCATTCTACTACAACCTGTCAAATTTCTTTAATAGATCTTCAATTTTATCGCTAAAGCATTAGTTTTAAGGTTGATTGGGAAAATTTGACAGTTTCGGGTAACTTGATGTCCTGGCTTCTGTACCACTAGGCATTATAATATCAAACAATATAAGGATACACAGGAGGACACTGACCATTCTCAACGCAACCTTTCGCTCTTGGCCTTTCTCATCGAAGTTATATTGAGGTTCGATTCTGTTTATATTATTGTTTAAAGCCCATAGACGATACTTTATATCCGCAAATAGTCAAGGTCCTTCGCTCGGCCGAGTTCTCGCATCCGTTTCTAAAGCAGGATGTTCAGCAGGACGTTTCTCCCAAAAGGTCAGGTGCGTTGTACTCTAGCGTTTAACGAGCTGTTTGAAAAGGTGCCAGGATGGCAAACAGGCAGTAATGGTATTGGCCCATTCACTAGTGTCAACTTGAATTTACTTATAATAATAAATCAACTTGTTATTGTTATTTATGGGGCAAACATGGTCAGAGAGATCGCACAAGACCGAGAGGGTCATCTCTGGCCATGTTTGGAAGAAAAAGGAGGAGGCCATTGGCTAAAAAACAACAAATAAGGTTATAACAGTTGTGTGATGTATTAGACTTTTCAATAGCGGGAAAATAGGTCTTCAAAATGTGAAAACTCGAGATAAAAAATAAGTTTTAAAGTGTCATTACTTTAAACTTACTACTTTATTCCTCTTATTCATAAAGACAACTGAACAATCACACACAATCATCACAATCTATTTTCGCTTCACACATTTATATATCTTCATTGTGAAAGTCATGGGGCAAATCTACCACCATGTTAGTCCCAGAAAACGAGTATTCAGAGCATGTGTACCTACTCGATAATGTGTAAGCTGTGGTTACCTGTAATTGAGTGTGCATTACAGGATAATGTATAATAATACAAGTTATATATTGGTTAAAGATAATTATAATGTATCTCGTTGGTAATCCTTAAATAAAATAAATAAATAAAGAAGTCTCCTCTACCTTTGGCCACTTATCTGGTAAATACTGCAAACCTTAACACTGTAAAACCGGTTCTGCATATTGAAAACCACATAGTAAAATTCTAAAAGCTATAAAGTTCGTGACATCCCTAACTGTACCGGGCGATCTGCTTGAAGTCGATTTTCGAGTTAATTTAATTTTCTATGTGTGAATTAGTAAGGAATATTGTTAAAAGAATTCCTTGGCCAACATCTGGGAATGTTGGCCGAGATGAAACCTTTTGTTTGTACTCTTGTCTGGTTTTGATGAGGTTTTGGAAGAGAGGGTTAAGTTTCATTATTTTTTTTGGTTAGTGGAGTATGTCTGAGCAGTGGTAGTATATATTCGCAGTTATAAAAAAGACCACTAGTAGTAAAAAAACCTTTTAAAGGAACCAAACGAGGAAAACGACGAAATCGAGAAAACAAATCAAGTCGTTTACATTTTTGCTCAGAATTTTGTAAAGTCTTCACGATCACTTTAATTCGATTGGTAAGGGATATAGACGTAGTAAGTCAATACAATATAGCCAAACTATATATGATTTGTTTTCTCGTTTTCGTCGTTTTGTTCTTTTAAACAGTTTTTAGAAATGTTTACCTCTGTTTCGCGCATCGTAAAATAACAACTGGCTAGTGTCATGGTAGAAGATATTTGACTTGCTTGGCCGCAAAGTTTGAACATACCAACTTTGAAGACATCATAAACAACAGGTATTAATCTGGTGGGCTGCTAACAAGTCATCCAACTTCTCCTTACTATTCTCTGGTACGTAGTATATAAAGCTACCTTCACAAAAACCCACCGATCGCCGCAACTCAATTACCAAGGACCACCAATATTCTAAGGACCCGCCGTTACCAAGCGTGACTGGTACATAATTATGCATGTACTCAGTACTTAACATTCGACACCACTGCAAAGCGGCGACGGTTCATGCCAAACCTGCTAGGTGGCGCCTCATGTCGCCATGCCTGTTCTATTAGACATGGAGAGAATATATTAGCAATAAGGAAGTTTGTGGAGAAGTCTCACTGCGAATAATCCACCATAAGCTGTTAAGATCTACAACAGAACATGCCCAGTGCAGTTGGCTATTGGGTGAAAGATGAAACAGAAAAGCGTGCAAGTCAGTCCAACCGGTCAACATCAGTTTCTTATAGACTACGTTATTAGCTAATTTAATTTGTAGTCAAATCTCGTATCTAGTCATTTGATTGTGATCATCTTGGAATAATTAAAAACTTCATTTATTACATCAGTCGTGACAATTAAATGATGAATTTCACCGATGGAGGCTCAATCAGGCTCCAGAAATAAATTTTGTACTACCTGGGTTTAAACATCAAACATCATGGACTTTTCTTGTCCCAGTTTCCTTGCTATCTTTGTCAGAGTCAGCCATTGTCGTACCACCATCAAAAACAAATGCTTATTCCTGAACTTGTTTTTTATAGTTTCCTTCATTGTGACAGAAGGTTCAAGCAGCAGTTTATATAGGTTTACTACTACTTATTCTTTCGTACTATCACAGTAGCCAGAGCTCCCTCGCGTCGTATTTCGCTTGAGATGGTAATACATTTAAATTGTATACGTAATTGTATTTGCAGAATACATATTGATGTTCATTCCGTGTTCAGATTCGTAAGTGTCGCCAACCTTTTCTCTTTAATTGGTTTTAATGAAATGTTGATCAATGCTATGGTTTTGTTACGTGGTTTTAGTGTTAATGTCATTTATTATTATTAAACGTTATGTGTAATTATATATTTTTTATTTAGTTAAGCGGACGAATTTGTTGATGCCCTATGATTCTTTCCCCTCCCTTATTTATATACTTGTACATATTATTATTATAAGTCTGTTCGCTTTTAAATTATGTAAAAATTATAGGTTATGATTTTGTGAAATGACTCCCAAAGGGTCATGGCTGTCCGGCTGATCCGAAGATACCGCACGGTCTCCGCTGAGGTGGTGCGCCCACGTCCCTAGCCGCCGCAGGAGACGCCCTGGACGAGAGTCAACAGCCGACTCCCGGCCACCGTAGGCGCGGGCTTGCGGATGGCGAGCAATGGGCAGCTCGCCGCCCGGTAAGGACCAGGCCCGGGTCGACGGCGCGTTTAGGCTCGTCTTCAAAATATGTGTAATGTATCTCTGCCTAAACCTTCAGGGAAGAAAAGTGTAATGTTATACAGGATGGCAGGGACATCGACGCGCAACCTGTACCATGGATGCAGTACATGATTGATTGATTGAAATTTCTACACCGGAGTGTAGAAATTGCAATCAATCAATCATGTACTGCATCCATGGTTACAATTTCGATATCCTTGCCACCCTGTATTATGTACACAAGACATATAAATGTTTAAAAAACTATGTTACTGCCGTCGTTTCGTAGCTCCTGTTCTCCTCCTGTGCTCCTGTGCGTGTTTCGTGTGTTCTGCTCTGTATGTTCCCTTCAATCCCCCTCTTATAAACTAGGACAAAATACCAAGCATCTGCAAGGAAACACCATGCAACAAGACTGTTACATAACCCCCCTTACCGTATGCAATATTATTACCAATTTAGGTAAATAATTACCCCGCTGCGATAACTATAATATATGCAATAAAACAAATGCTGCTCAGTTCCGGACACGGAAAGGAATAAAAAATAAAAATTTATAGTTTAAAATAATGGAAACATCAAGCGAAGGCGGTTCTAATTATTGTATTATTCGGTGGCAGGTGCTGGTCTCGGTGTGTCGTGATCAGGGGGTAATTTATACCCCCATTAGTAATTTTACGGGCTTGACGTTTGACAGGGTTAGCTCCGTTTTTTGGGGTTAGTTGGTCACGATGACTGTTACAGTTTTTGAATAAGTTTAGACTTAATAATGCTATCATGATGATATGTAGCTTTTTCTGTGTTAGAGTAAAAGCGTCTAATGGGTTCGTTGTAATTATGGAAACATTCTGTTTTGAATGTGGTGAGATATTACCATAACTTAATAAAATAAAATAACATAATGTTTATTTGCCAAAAACAGTGTTTACGTTTTCTTATAGTCTTTTAACAGCTAGGTTTACAAAAAAACAAAATAAGCCGCAAAGGATGAATTTTGCTTATGATCTCCACACTATGTTGAGTCTGTCTCGTGGAATTACGAGTAAGTAAATGATGTGATATGATGTACATAATATACTTAATCAGCCTATAACGTTCCTACTGCTGGGACACAGAGCTCATCTTAGTGAAAGGGAGCAGGCCGTAACCCACCTTGCGGGCCCAGTGCGAGTTGGTAGACGTCACATGTCTTCGAATTTTTGGTTATAGGACATGCCGGTTTCCTCACGATGTTTTCCTTCAGTGGTGATGAAATTACTTACACAAAGTAAAGCGCCTTCCTGGGTTCGAACCCACGACCTACAACTCGTAAGTCCGGACTATTATCACTGGGCCACCACTGCTCTTACTTTTGGTGCACCCCTGCCTAGCCCTTCGGGGAATGCAGGCGTGATGTTATGTGTGTTATGTAAACTTAATCAACGGTTTCCAAATTGGCATTCCCACTAGTCCTTGCTCTATTAGGTATTAAACTTTTCTGGTACTAAACTTATCAAAAACACACTTAATTCTACCAAGAAAACTTCACACACAACTTCAAAATACAAACCACTGAACAACACACCATTAGTTTATACAATACAACACTATTTTTCACCAAGCGCAACCTTTAACAAGTTTTTTTCGCACCACAACATTGCAACCATAAATCCCTTGAAGTTAGGACCTTGACCGACCGATGCGATCGGCGATGCAACGCTTTGAATAAAGGATTCTTACTTCCTGTGGCCGCCACGCGTCGCCAACTAAATGCGTGAAATATTCAAATTTACTCCATGCCCCCTTTTGTTATACGAGAGGTCCAAGTTAGAAGCGGCAAGAGGATGCATTTCTGGTATTTTTACACTTACCTATTGCAAAACTAGTAAGTAATCTGAAAATGCTTCAATCCTTGCCAATGATTGCCAACAAAAGTGTTAAATGGCCTGTACAAATATGTCCCCGAAAGTTGTAAAATGTTGATAGGATCGATGATGATTACGTACTAGATATAGAACTGTTCGCAAGGGGTGACACAATAAAATTATACATGGTGGCCCCTGCCACCATGTAAAAAAAAAATGTTCGTGTCCATTTTTTGACGAAGAAAAACTCTAAGGGTGAATTTGTGCTGAATTTGTACATCAATGTAGGGACATTGATGTACAAATTCAGCACAAATTCACCCTTAGAGTTTTTCTTCGTCAAAAAATGGACACGAACATTTTTTTTTTCATTTCATTATTTTTTGTTATATTGCGCGTCGATGTCCCTTGTACCATGTATATTTTCCTCATCGTAAAATATATTTTTTATAAGAATCTAGCCCGTGATAGAATAGATCAAAAATGTTTTTCAAATTGGCACATATGTGTAGTTGAAAGAGATGTTGTCTGCAGGCTTCATAAAAAATGCATTTGCCAAAAATATCTGAGCTCTACATTACCAACCTGGCTGTTTGTGTATGTGAGTTTATATGTCTGTAAACGCACCCACGACACAGGAGAAATTCCTATATATACTTCTAATGTACAAATAATTCTAATTTGTGCATCCACTTGCAAACTACATCATAATACTGCATACGATCTGAAACGTAATCAAGCTCAAGAACTACAGCAAAACTCAATTATTAAACCATTTATTTTATTTTTCCGAACCCGCCCCAAAACCTTGCACCACACTTTCTTGCCTCATTAAGCGCAGTCTACACGACTAGTTTTTATACGATCAATGTTGCGTAAATAATGAGATCATTCCTTATAGCTATATATTTCTTAGGAGCCTCCAAATAGGCTTCAAAAAAGCTATTTCCGGTGCTAACCGTTAGTTTTTTTTCCGTTTACATTCGGACGTGACGTCAGGAAATAAGGAAGTTATAGGTAATTAGTATGAATTTGTCGGTGGTTCTTGATATTTATATGTGCTCATGTAAGGCTTGATGTACACCTTTCGAATCTTTCAATTTATCGTCACGAGATCGTGACGGTTTGTAAATTGCTGGATGCTCCGTGTGAGCAAATCGTTTACGATGTTTCAGACTATTTTTATGCAATTGGTGTTATACAATTCTTGCTGTAAACTTACCTTAATTGGTTCGCTCGTTATTTTTAAGAGTCTTAATGCAACCAAAAAAATGTAGAACAAGATATTTATAGTTTTTCTGCGAAATCAAATTGAAACAAGTCACAATCAGAGCGATATCTTAATTAATTCCATCATTACAAAGATCATTTTACCTGTCCGAAATGATTCCTAGAATTAGATTCTAATCATTATCGAAATTCACTTCTATATCAAATCAGACCGCATCATAAACTACGGCTCTTCAAACGTTCGAATAAAATCGTTCTCATAAATTACGTTTCGAATAATTCGACCGACATCAGTGAAGTGTGTGCAGACCCTAAACTTAAACTAATGACTAGCAATGTACTGTTATATACATAAATTATGTAATAAAATTAAATTGCTAAAGTAGATAAATTAATTGAGTTTCGACGTCTCTTCAATGCTGTGCTTTTAATTATTTTGTCTCAAATTAAAGCCTTATTTTATGACGAGAGAATTTTGTACGAAGTGATTTTAGTGCAAGAGTTTATTTGGTGAGCAATTTTGGAGTTTTTTGTGTTGAAAAGGTCTCTCAATCCTGTTTGTGTGTGCCCTCGGCGAGAGATCTGTGTGCTGTTGGAAGGAAAAGTGGGGACAGTATGTGCGAATCGAAAGTGAAGGAATAAAAAGGTTGTTTTCAGTAAGTATGCAGATTATCATCATAGTTCATCATCATCATTAGCCAACAGCAGTCCACTGCTGAACATCATCATCATAGCCGAAAGACGTCCACTGCTGGCCGGAACCGGTCGAAGTGGAGGTGCTTGGGGGAGCCCAAGCACCTCCACTTCGACCGGTTCTGTGCTTCTCGCATCCAACGGGGTCCTGCGGCATTCACAAGGTCGTCGGTCCACCTTGTGGGAGGACTTCTATCGCTACGTCTTCCGGTAAGCGGTCGCCACTCCAGAACCTGACGGTCCCATCGGTCATCTGTTCTCCGAGCAATGTGCCCTGCCCACGACTACTTAAGTTTGGCAAATTCTTCGGAACATATGTTCCGAAGAAGTGATGTGGGATTGGAGGGGCCCCCCTCCAATCCCACACCTTTTAACTCGATCTTCGGCATTTCTTCTCCAGTGGCGAAGATCGTCGGACCATCTAGCCTGAGGACATTAAAAAGATACTAAAGAAATAGATATATAGACGATCTTTATTAATGTTCATACTACCTACATACGGATACTTTCAAGTTTCAGAGTATATCTTGTAACCCTCGAGCGCTATAAATTAAACAGTTTTACAGTTCAACATTTTGTATTTTTTTTGGCCTTTAAGTACATATCTGAGACCTATATTCCCATGCACTTAACAAATTATAATGTTTAATTATTATTTTATTGACAAGTTTTTCAAGCCGGGATTGTCACACAATTACACCTTTAAGTAATTAACTTTTAAGTTAAACCCATGTTAAAATTAATCCGGATTATTTTAATTACGAAGTCGATGTGGAACTCTTCGCAAATAATACTAAAAATATATGACTCTAATGCTAATTGCAAAATTAAATAGGACGACATAAGTAGGTCGCAGTAAGTGTTGCTTAAGTAAAAACATACCTTTACGACAATATATCGTCACCTGAAATCTTTATGATTGAAGGCTCCCACCGGCAGGTGCGACGCGACGGTGTGACGCGAGTCTAGTAGAGCAATTTCCATGAAGTTTCATAAAAAATTGTTCGACTGGAGACGCGTCGCGCCTATCTGCGAAAGCCTTAAAGCGCAAGGCTGCTATGATACTTAACGACTAAAATAGAAATGGTGCTCAACTAAGTATCTACCTACTGTTTTTACAAACATAAAAACATAGCATTACCTACTGTTTTTATAAACATAAAAAACATAGCATAATCATAATGTTCCCACTGCTGGGAAACAGGCCTCCTCTTTTCGAGAGGGAGTGGGCTGTAATCTACCACGCGGGCCCAGTGCGGGTTGATGTAGAGATGGTAGAAGTCACATGTCTTCAAATTTTTGGCTCTAGGGCATGCCGGTTTCCTCACGATGTTTTCTTCATTATTTAAACAAAGTAAAGTGTCGGCTCGCGGCAGACCACGTAGGAGGTGGCGGGACGAGCTGGATAGGTTCCCCCAAAACTGGAACGATGATGCGCGGGTTCGCAAAAGATGGAAGGAGTGGAGGGAAGCCTTTGCTCAGGTGGGGCAGCGTAGGCTAGTAAAAAAAGAAAAAAGTGCATACCTGGGTTCGAAACCACGAACTAAACTCGTAAGTCGGGGCCGTCCACCACTGCTCTAACAGTTTCTTCTATGTTTATAAAAAAAAACACACCGGATTTCACACTTCCCAATCTTTATTTATTTGTACGTTGCAAATTAAACGGCGAATAAATCAAGACCAATCAGAATGCATTTTACATAATATTTTTGCTAGATATTATTTTGTTATTGATACTTTTCCCACGGTAAAATAACTGAGATGGCATCGAACTGACGGTCTCTTAGATAACGTTGCGAAACTGGGGATGCAACCAAAATATCGAAGGAGAGGTACAACAGAAGGACCACTTTTTAAAACTGCATTAGGAACTCACACGCGAGACGTGGAAAGCTGAAAAATAGTGACAAAAAGATTGGAGAAGGTAATACGGCTATACGGGGCATCATTGAGCCATTCAAGTACAGTGTAAGCACCTACAGCTCTAAGCAGGATAGGTCACTCTTACTGTTCTGCCACGAACTATAACATAGGGAACGAATACATGTAAAATTGTAAAGAAATCCGTACGAAATCCAGGGCGCCAAATATTGGACGAAAAATCCCAAAAAGAAACGTCACACGCCGTCGTCACACAGTCACGTTTCTTTTTGGAATTTTTACTTAGGGCTAACTTATTTTTATTTCTACTTAGGGCCGGTTTTTTGATCCGTAGTTAAACTCAGCCAATTGTTTAAAATAGTAACTAAACGTAAAATTTTTGCAAAATGGGTTTTTTGATACATTTTTAGTTTATCTATTGGTTATTTTTATTAATAATAGTTAATTATTTGACAATGATATCATTAGATAAACTAAAAATTGATAATTTATCCTACAGTGACAGTACCCCACTACACAGGGAATCCTAGTAAGCGGCCAGGGCATTGGTAAAAATCTAGCACCTAAGGCTCCTATGTAATCTGTTACAATATTTAAAAAATATTGGACCGTGTTTTTTCTGAACTGAATAAAGTTTTTATTATTTTTATTAATGTTAGTCATTATTCGTAGCCTTATCACTCCGAATGATCTGAGAAACAAGTTATTTTGAACTTTCCTCGTATTGGACTTTCTGCGTCTTCCTTCTATATGGCACAGCCTCGTTGCATTATTTATTGGTCATGTACCGTTTTGTATATTTTTATATTATTAGTTGCAAATTCACACGATTTGTAAATAATGTATCCGTAAGATAATGTTGCTATCTCTGGTTTATTAAAATATTTTATCAGTTTATTAAGCTTCTGTGATAATAGTTAGAAGTTTTGATTTTATGTACTTTGTTTTTTGTTGTACTTTTTTAAAATTAGTTTTTAATTAAGTAGTAGTAAGTACCTGCGGTTTTCTCTATCTTTTTGAGCGTCTTCCTTTTCTGTTGTTGTCCCAGTAACTCAGGATCTACAATGAATAAGTTTGAAGAATTCTTGTCCTGATCATAAGTATCAATTTTTCAACCATTATCAGGGCTTTGTGGCTAAGTAATAACAGCCGCACGGGCCGATCGATCAGTGCGTGGATGGGTGACCATCTTTACATACCAAGATCCCTCTGTGCCTCGAAAGCACGTTAAGCCTTTGGTCCCGGCTGTCATTCGTGGATCTTTGACAGTCTTTACGGGTCGTCAGAAGCCCGAAACTCTGAAAACGAGTCTTACCCAGGGGTATCGTATCCAGTAACTGGATTACGGAGGTCAGATAGGCAGTCGCTCCATATAAAATACTGGTACTCAGAAAGAAAAGGCTAGACAGCTGATGATGTTGTCAGAAGAGGTGGTTCTGTCTATGTGTCTGAAATTCTTCCCAGATTGAAACACAACATATTATGATATCTTTTCAATTCAAGGCGGCATTTGACTATTCGTTATTAGTTTTCTAGCAGCCACACCTTATAGCGAAACTTAACTGCACTTAACTTTATTCCATTTCTTTGAAGAAGATGCTCTCAAAACGGTGAAGGAAAATATCGTGAGAAAACCAGCATGTCCTAGAACCCAAAATTCGAAGACATGAGACACCTACCAACTCGCACTGGGCCCGCGTGGTGGAGTACTGCCCAATCTCCTCTCACCGAGAGGAGGCCTGTGTCCCAGCAGGCTAATTATACACGCATTTCATGCTATTTTTCTGCTGGTTGTTGGCTAGTGTCCGCATCTTCACGTCAATGCGCATATTTTTCTCAAGCAACTATTCCTATTAGCGAACCTTTACTGCTCTTATCCAACTATATTCCGTTTCTTTCTTTCGAGAATAACATCTATTGAGATAAAAGGCGTAACACCGTACATTTATAATATATTAGTATATAATCGAGGCAAGCAAACGTTGCATAAAATTGGCCGCGAGCCATTCAAATAGTAAAGTACATGATTGATAACGCGGTAGACTGCGGAGGAACGTCGCGTGCTTTGGAGGATGGCCGCGGTAGGCTTAGCGTGGATGAGACGGGTATTTTACTTATTTTTTTTATAATTAGGACATATTACAGGGTGGCAGGGACGTCGACGCCCAAACTGTAACCAGGAATTCAGCACATTATTCTAGGCGTAGGAATTTTTCGTCGGTTATCAGACAAAAAAATCTGCTGTTTCACAGGAACGTGCAATACCTACGCGGTAAGAACGTATGGAACAGCTATTTTTTTTTTTTTTACGCTAAGGGCGTTCAGAATCTTTGGCAACAGGTTGCGCGTCGATGTTTGTTGAAGTGAAAACTTCTTTAGCGGCGTTGTGCACTTTGGTTGTGATGGGTAAAAAATGTTAAACTCGCATCAGAACACGTGACCTAATCGAAAATTCGTAAGACGGAGCTCGCGTCAGGACACGTGACCTGATCGAAAACTCGTAAGACGGAGGGAGAGGAGACCGCATTGCAAAATATCAAAAATGCACAACGTTAATATTCAAGTTTTCACTTCTGCCGGCACTCTCGGAGTGCAATCCATTTTTTTTTAACATAACAGGGAAAAGTGCACCTAGTAGGTGCACCTCTTCCCTTTAACTTTCCCTCTGTCCTCTTCTGTCTCTCTCTATGTTTTTTTCTTTTACTCCAGTTATGTTTAAGGCCTATGTATCTAACAGGGGCAAACTTATTGCATTAACCGCGCACAAATCCAGCCCTGGCTGCCACTGAGAAATTTCAGATGAAGAAATCCAATAACACTTTAGCCGGGACTCGAACCCAGGTCCTCATGTTCAGCAGTTGCCCTTGCGATTGCGACCACTAAATCAACGCGGCATTTTGCTTACCAGTCTCTCGACGACCTTAGTTCAAGGTATGGGGAAGTATAAACGGGTAAAAAATACAGTTTTTTTTTTCAAGTCATTTAAAGCTGTCTTTTTCTGCAGAAAGTTTTACCTAATTTCTGTTTAAAATAAACAGTTAAGACATAAATTAAAACACTCACAATATTCCAATCTTATTGGGAGTTATATATTCGAACCGTTTGGGGTTGAACACTAGGGCCATGGGGTCCGAGTTCCCACTTGGTTTTTTAAAACATCCAAGCGGTTGGTCGACTCTACACGTTATCAGAGGGCCGGCCTATTTTTTTGGCTAAAGAATCACCATCGCCATACAATGTGGCAATGCTGCCAGCTTTTTGGGCACTTTTCCTGTTGACAGTGATGCGGACAAATTTTTTGATGACCTGTGATTATTTTTCCTCTTTTTTATAAGCGTGTAAATATTATTTTAAGTCTGTTCTGGCTCACAATATAATTTAATACTTTATTCAAAACGAGAATTATGAGGCTTAGTTTAATTACCACAGACATAATCCTCTTTATTCATAAACGTTGCTTAAAGTTAAGCAGTGATTAGCGACTGTTTAACCATACATTTTTGACGTTTAAACGTTACTTAACTTTAGTCATCGTTTATGAATAAACCCCATTATGTATTAATGGCCACACAGCCTTTCAGTAATTAAGATGTAGGTATCAAAAAGACTGCTGTTTGATATTTTATTATTCATTGAATTATTTAGGGCCATGTTCAACATTGGCAGGGTATTTAATTGGGAACTCGCTCTCCCAAAAGCAAATAGCTATAAAATTATAAATCGGCAAGGCTACTCGATTTTAATAGCTGGACGATATTCACTTTTCTGCTAAGTTCACTTTCGAACCAGACTCTCTCAGAAGTTTCTTTTAATCATTGCGGATTTCACACCACATCCATCGCTTACAAATAAGATAGCTGTAGTACTGAAATATTGTTCTACTAAGTACATTATTTTCATCTTACGAAGCGACGCGCACTTTACTTGTGATAACCAAGTGTACAAACACACTGTGAATGTGTGCGTGAAGACGAGTAGCCACAGTCTTGACCGGTACCGAAAGGCCCTACGCTTACATACACATTCACAGCGTGTTTGTACACTTGGTAACCACAAGTAAAGCGCGCGTCGCTTCGTGAGATAAAATAATAATAAAAATGTTCTATTGACATAAAGAAGGTGTTACAATTTCCCATCGAAACTCTGACTCCGGATTACCTGTGTTACAGAAATTTTATTTTCTACTGAGCTAGGTGGTACCTGTGTTACAAGAATTTATGCAATAAAAAAAATTGAATGTAGTGCGTGAATGCTCGTGTGGCTTGTGTGGTATGGTTTGTGTCTGTGTGCGTGTGCTGTGTTTTGTGTGATTTTCCTGTTCTGTCATGTCCACACTAACCCAGTACCTCGCCCGCAAGCCGGTCCGGTCGCACATCGGTGCTCATCCAATTATCATATCTACTTTCTCTCGGGTTGCATTGGGTGGCAGACAAGTGACTTGCCCCATCCATGTTAAGACTAGCGCTGGTATTAGCCAGTTTATGTAACATTTCATTAGTTGGTAATTGAAAATTAGTTGTTTTTGAAATTATTATAAGATGGGTTTTTGAATGTAAGCGGACTACTTATATTGAAACGGGTGATGGTGGGACTGGTACCGTTAGAAGACAGTTATTCTTAGAGTTACAAGGATGGAGTTTTCAATGTTTTTGTTGGTATATTGGTGTGTGCCAGCTGATATATGGCTAATAACTTAATGTTTTGTGTATCGTAATGTTCATTATTTTGCGTACTGTTGTATAGAATCGAGTTCTTGAGTAGTAACTGAACAGACAGCTGAGCTGCTGGGGATTTGTTGCGCCACTTCTTCTTCCCAGCTAAAGCACTAGGAAGTGGTGAAGGGCGGGTGTTTTGGCGAACTGTTTTATATAATTTTGACGTTCGAAAAGTGCTGATTGTCAGCCTGGTTTGAATCTTTTGATTTTGATTGGTTTTGTAGGTCTGCAGGAATTTTTATGAATTGTATTCCTGTACCAAAGCATCATTGTTTTGTTGCGCAATTTTTGGGAAATACAATAATAATCTTACATTTACACACCTATAATAAATGGCTAATGCTAATTTTCTGCGATTGGTATTCTTAACTTACACAACTATTTCTGCCAGGCAACACATGGACATACTCGTAGCTTGCAGAGTAAGCAAGCTGAAGTGGCAGTGCGCTGGCCATGTTTGTCGATGGCCGGTGGAGCAGACGAGTCCTGGAGTGAAGAACGCGTATCGGCAAGCGTAGGGTGAGACGCCCCCCAGCTAGATGGACGGACGACCTAAAGAAGGTGGCTGGGACCGACTGGATGCGGAAGGCGAAGGACAGGGTGTAGTGGCGCAGCCTGGGAGAGGCCTATGTCCAGCTGTGGACTGCAATAGGCTGAGTTAATTGACTAAATTTTAAAAGAGATAAAAAATAATAAGCATGTAGAGACTCTTAAATTAAATTAAATCTATTAAAAAAATTTTGACTAGCAGATGTCTACATAAATTCGTAGCTTTAGCCAACATATTATATTGCCTGCATTAATTAAGACTACATATTAACACTAGGCATATCACCACATGTAGGTATTCGCTATTAATAGACTATCACCACCACGTCTCGGAAAATAATTTGTTATATTAATCCATTTTAAAAGTCCACGCCTTCCATCAGAGTTAATAGAGAAAATAAAAATTAATTACTGTTCTCGTTATTTACGAGACAATTTTATTTATTATGAGCCTACGATACAACATATTGATTAAGTTTTAAATGTCAATTTGGACATTAAAATCAATAATAGGTATTTGTGTGTTTTTTCCTTAACGCGTGATGGCCTGGAGGTTTAGCTCGAGGTGGGTCCAAAACTTGACGAGTAGCAATGTGTTTGTATTAATTTCTAATGTAGGTACAGACGCCAGCAGGTCAAACTACCCGAAACTGTCATTCCCAATCAACCTTGAACCTTAATACTTTAATGATAAAGTTGAAAATCTATAAAAGAAACTTGACAGCTCGTTGTTCTAGTTGTCTCAAGCGCTACTGCTGAGCATGAGGTACTTAGTTCGATTCCCAGGTCGGACATAGTGTTATTGGGTTTTTCCACCTGGAATATCTCAGCAGCAGCCCGGGGTCTGGATTTGGGCCCGCTTGATGGCACAAAGGCTCGCCCTCTATTATATGGGACTTAAACATAACAGGTGAAATGTGGGCGTAGTTACTACAGGAACACCTCTACCTAACTCTTTGAGGATTACATGCGGGGTATTATGTTATGTACTTTCCAAGTTTTCCAACTTGGAATGACATATCTAAAATATGGAAAATGTTGTTATTTCGGAGGTATTTTTGACAGATTGTGACTGAGATCAGAGGGGCAATTCTCGTAATTTTAAGTACGTTCTCAGTCTGAAATCAGTCTCAATCTGTCAAAAATGCCTGTAATTTCCCTACATTTTTGACAAGTTTTTGACATTGGTTGTCGCTGAGATGAGATTGCGACTAGAACTTTCGAATATTTTTAATTACGCGAATTCTTGAACGTTCTTAAAATTACTTAATTGCCCTTCAGCTTTCACGGAGATATCCGATAGCAAATTGGACCAACTATGTAATGTAATATTATAATTGAGGGTTTTCCTCATACATTGTTGCTGATTCGTAATACATTGTTGATTAATCGCAATTTTCTAGATATAATCGATTGTTAGCGTAATGTTTGGCGCGTTGCATCAACTGCGCCCGCGCATTGTAAGAAGCGAAATTGTGTAATTGTTTGTTTCACGGTCATGCGTGTTTGAGGTTTTTACAGGTTTTCATGTGGAAAAAGTTGCATTTATTGACTTGTTTGATATAACTGTTTTATCGAACACACGCGTAGGTAACATAAGTTTATTTTCTTATTTTTTAACCGTTTTCCATCAGAAATTATAATTTTGTCATTGATAGTAGTTCACAGCAATACCTACTTAAACAAAATGTGTAGAGTTTTATATAGGTACTAGATTGTTTGAAAAGTTTATGTTTATTCTTTTATGTAAGTAGATCTTTTAAGACACTTTTACACTTCACTTCAATATGGCGATTCCCTAGCTGACTGATCCCTGAGAAGAAATGCCAAAACAAACTCAGACGTCATGGTCTCTTTATTTTTTAACGATATTATAACGGCTAAGCCTCTTATTAGAATATTTGATCATTTTCTTGAAACAAAAAGAAAAGCAAACCCAAGCTCATCAATCACTTACCCCTTTATTCATAAACGTTGTCTAAAGTAAGTAAGTAGTAAGTAAGTAAGTAGTGATTAGCGACTGTTTAACCATAGATTTTTGAAGTTTAAACGTCACTTAATTTTAATCATCGTTTATATATAAACCCGACTGCATATTTTATACGCTTAATTACAACACAAGTATCAAAAACCGTAAATCCGTATCAAAAGCAAACATATTAGCTGCCCAATGTAAACGTAAGTTATCAAATTATTAACACGATTAACAAAGGAAACTTCGAGCTTCCGCATAGTTCAGGAATCTGTTGCTGCATCAATAAGCAATCACTTAGCACCGTAACTTAGAAGTAACGTTAGCTTACGTTAAGTTATATGAAGCTTCACTAAGAATGTTTAGGAGAAATTATTTGTTTTAGTATTTGTGTAAAATATCGTGTTACCCAGTAACTGGGTTGTGGAGGTCAAATAGGCAGTCGTTCCATGTAAAATATTCAGCAGCATCCGGTTAGACTGGAAGCTGACCCCAACGTAATTGGGAAAGGCTAGGCAGATGTTTGATGGTTGTAAGCTTTTTGTCTAATACTCACAACATATATCAAGTAAGTTCTAAACTGGTCCAATGTTTTAAATGCGAAAGTATCGGTGTTCGTTTGGCTGAGCCTTGATGATTATATCATAACAACTATTGTGTACCCATATTTCCAAAAAATAAAATTCTATTCTATTCTATTCGTTTGTAGCTCAGGGCGAATTTCACCAATGAAACTAAACGCTGTCAGTGTCAGTATTCCATAAGAGCTGTCAGTGTCATCATTATTACGGAATCGCGTTCAAAAGCTGTCAGTGTCATTGACAGCTCTTAAGCGCGGTTTAGATGCACTCATCGCGGTCAGTTTCATTAGTGAAATTCACCCTCAATCACGGCGAAACGGCAAAATTTATTATAAAATATAATAGAATTCTCTTTATTGTGTACACCATATGAACTAAAGATATAATGTAGACTAGCTGCGCCCCACGTTTCACCCGCATAAGTTTAGATCCCGTGGGAATATCGGTGTAAAAAGATCCTATATGTTAATCCTAGTTATAAACCATCTGTGAGCCAAATTTCATCCAAATCTGTTCAGAAGTTTTTACGTAAAAGAGTAACAAGCATCCATCCATCCATCCAAACAAACTTTCACGTTTAAATAGTGTATGTAGGATTTAGATTAGATGAGATAAACTTGGGCATACAGTAAGAGTATTAATACCTTAGATTTACCTGTAGAATACTTACGAAGACAGTTTCAATTCAACAAATTCTTATAATCTACCTGTAGTTGATTATAAAAGTACTCGTCGAACGAGCGTCAAGCTCGTTTTCACACTACACCTGGCGATTCCAATAAATTAGATATATGTTAATAACACAGACTCCATACAAATACATTAGCACTTAGTAGTCGAAGTGAGGACCAACAGAATGTTTTCTTATTAATACATCGCGGTCATCTTCGATTATTTAATATGGGCACGAGAATGCACCATGGTGATTTTCAATGCATAAGAATGACGTTCAGTGCAAAAAATTGTGTTCTTAGTAATTGCAATAATAATGGGAGGAGCCATGTTTTGTAACTTTAACGGCTTATTTCACACGACCGATGATACGCGTAATTGGAAGATGACTGTGTCAATAATTGGTTTGAATTTGATAAAAAATTCTAACAAACAAATCCTATAGTTAGGGTGGACTTTGAAGTACAATCTTGTCAATCTTTCAAGGGATACAGTATACACATTATTACACATCACTTTTACAATGGGACCAACTCTGAAATAGAAAGAAAGTATAGGTAATTAAAAACGTATAAATTAAACTAGCTTTTGTATTAGTATTTAAGCCAATCTGTTAAGAAATTGGTACTTCTAGTGTTTATAAGTTTGTAAATGTATTACTTTGTAAAAGGAACTAAAAATATATATTTTTTGGGTTTCATACATTTTTGTTGACAGAGCAATGATGATGATGATGTTGATCTGTGAAATTTATCCGAAACTTCAAAGTTCGTCCCACAAACAAAGTTGTACCGATGAATTCATAATTAGCCTGAAAAAAGTACTTCATAAAAAATGAGTACTTGACGCAAATGTATAGTCAAGTTAGAGCTTAACAAAGTAGCGTATACTAAGTATGTTTTTAACTTAAAAAGTTAGTCGAAAAGGCAAAGATTAAAGAACTTAACATAAATAGGTATTACATACATTATTATGTAAATTAAATATTGTGAATGGAATTGTCATATACTGAATATGTATTCAATATGAAATTCTTTACCTTTTATAAATTATAATATTTATTCCGCTATTTCGTTTACACGCATAAAGTTAAGTCTACATTTGTTCAAAATTAAAGATTCATTTCAAAGAGTCCGGTTTTAAGGTCAAAAGTGACGACCCTATTTGTTTTACTGACAGAAGTTGTCATAGTTATATAGTAATGTTTGTTATTAGGATATTTGTTGAAGATTTGTGATCTTTGAACTCGTGGGAACTTGATTCAGTGGATTTATTTCGAAATAACAAGGATGTCAAATGGATTGATGACATGAAGAAGGTTGCAGAATTAGATGACTCCATATAGAGTTGTGGTGTGTGTCGTGTCAACTTTGGAGAAGCTAATGTCTAGCATGGGAGGTGTACTATGCCAAATCGAATGCCAAACAATCGAATATCAATTGATCGACCACTATAAATAGAACGTCTAAATACTCGAACGCTCATAATATCGAATGGTTCATTGTATCGAAAGATCAATATAATTTTTAAGAATACAAGAAAAACACAAAATTTACTAATAAATCACATTTTAATCTTTAATTATTATCTATTATAGGCACATTAGATAAATTAAATAATTAAATGTATAATTTTAGGTCTACGACAGCTTGATTTGATTGACTGAATATATCGTAGAAATGATGTCCAGGCAAATCATTGTCCATTCCAAGATAGCCTAAAAGAGACTGTGTCGATTGTTTGTTGTGTTGTGTGTTGTGACTGCTGGACATAGGCCACCCTGTCCTCCGCCTTCCGCACCCAATCTGTCCCAGCCACCGTTTGAGGTCGTCCGTCCATCTAGCTGGGGGTCGTCCCACACTACGCTTGCAGATACGCGGTCAGGCCGGTGGTGCAGGACTCGTCAGCTCCACCGGCCATCGGTCCTTCTACAAACATGTCCGGCTCACTGCCACGTCAGATTGCTTACTCTGCAAGCTATGTCGGTTTCATTGCCAACAACTCCGGTTCTGTTGCTATTAACTGGGCACAAACAAGATAATAGGTAGAAAAACTATCTTACAGTATAATGTTCCCCCATCTCCTTCCCACCTAATCTTCATAACTTGGGTAATAAATTCCCAAGTTGTTGATACAATAACTTAAGGTTTGGGCGCGAGTTCGTTACATTTCGTGAGCTCATATCGTTGTGAACTAATTGTGACTAATTATTTGTGCGTTGACCTGGGCTGATGATGTGGGGAATGTGTATGGGGAGCAATACTTATTGCTCAATGTATGAATATCGATGAGTACTTACCGTACTACGTTGCACGTCACGTTTTGTAAGGTTTAGTGCCTTATTTTGACATTTATGTACACACATATAAACAGACAATGAAAACAGAACAGAAAAAATAGGTACAGAGGTGATGCTTATTTCATAAGAAATCTCTTCCAGCATACCTGAGATAGGACAATAGATACAGAGATGTAGACAGCGTGTGATAGAGCAAAGGAGACAAAAAATAATACATATAATCGAAAAAAACAATTCACTTAAAAACTAAACAAAAATGACGAGAATATACTAACATACATACAAATAAATATACATAAATACTTCTAAAATAAAAATTACTAGAATGATAATAATTTTAACATACTCAAAATAATAAATACATACACAACTATGATGAAGTGGACAGATAGTGTTCTTTCACTCTTCTTTTAAAAACTGCAACAGTTTGGCAGACCCTTATTGCCGTGCCTTATTGCTTGTCAAAAATTAGTAAATAGAGGTCAGTATCTACCTAAATAAAGTCTCCAAAATCAAGCTTTATTAGGTTGTACATAATACTTGCTTCTGCCCGCGACTTAGTCCACGTAAAATTTCTTGTTCCCTCGACTCGACCCACCCCGTCGTATATCATCGCCTGCCGGCGCTATTAAAGTTGTCAAAAAATAAAAGGCCCGTTCTGACATTTGACAATGCGTTCTTGACACCTGCCAGTTTCATACAAACGAATACATGTTTTGCGAATTTGATCTTTATTAACTACTAGAACTGTCAATGTCAAAACGGGCCTTTTATTTTTTGCCAACTTTAGTTCATTTTCGAGTTCTTTCTTTTTTCCCGGCTCCTAAGAGAGCTAGATCTGATAAATAAAGCCATCCTCAAGGATTGGGCTATCATATGCAAAAATATTTTTTCAAATCCGGCTGGTAGTTTCCGAGATTAGCGCGTTCAAACAAACAAACTCTTCAGCTTTATTGTTAGTATTTGTATATTGGTATAGATGGTCCGAAGACATCACTGAAACTAAGGAAATCTTTATAAACAGCAGCTTAGAAAAATGCTTAGACAATTGTTTACAGGTACATAATAAGGTTTAGTCCATGTTCGACCCCCACAGTTTCTACCCTCGACCATGTTCAACCCCTAAATGTTGTCCAGGTTCAACCCCCAGGGGTTGAACATGGATTTCAATACATTGGTAATCTTTTCTTTGTCCATATTCAACCCTCAGTTTGTTAGGTAACTAATAATGACATTAAAGTAATACTGAGAGCAGAAGTGTATTTATTTTCTTTACAATTAATATTTTACAGTATTAGTACCTGTTGGGTAACAAAAAAAAAAACATGGCTTTTTGGTAAACATTGATGATGATGAGCTACTTGGGGCTTATGATGTGCTAACTACTAATGAGATAGAATAAACTCTCTTTTATTTCAAAATGCCCATTGCAGCATTGGCAAATGCTACATTATAATTTTATCACGAACGACCTTCTTGGATAACAAATCCAACCTTAGTTTTAATCAGAAAGGTTTTTTTCTTGTTATTGGTTTTGAATTTTGAATCTAAAAGTGTCATGATTTTTCTCTTACCGAGATTTTTCATTTAAAGTTTTTTTTAGGACACAGGACGGAAGTCCATTACCTATATTTTATTTTTCCGCTTTGACCATGTAATAATTTGCCACGATATTACAGGTATCGATATAACGGTTTGAACGACCGAGTTCGTTCGTTGTTCGACTTTATCCAAGGGTATGTTTGCTTTGCTATTGATTATTCAAAAGTTCTTATCGTTTCCTAAATTTTATTCCATTCTTCTCTTTGTAATAGGTAGTGTTCCCGTAAATAAACGTATCACGTACGTACAGCATTAAAAACTTGTCTCGAGGCGAGTCAGGTTTCTTCATTCAGACTTTGTATGAATGAAGTATATGTAATATTTGTATGTATATTAACACTAAAATATCTCAATAGGCTATTTTACACCATGTAAGAAGAAATATAAAAATGCATTTGTATGATAGATTTTGTAAGAAGTAAATATTTTGACACTAAATTAATGAATATTTATTTAAATATTTTATAATAAAATCAAACGTTAAATTATTTATACGCATTTACTTTTTTTTGTCAAACTTCTAAAAATAAACCAGTGAAAGTAGGGAAAAAATTCCAGCAAAACTGGCAACATTCACTAAATGGACTCGCCCAAATTGTTTACATTTTGAACAAGTAAAAATACTTCATCATTTAAATAAAATGAGATGTATATCAAATCAAAATCAAATCAAATCGTATATGCGCTACTTACACATGAAATGTGATCCCATCTTGTTTTTTTATTTTTCCAACTGCATTCTTGCAGGTGGGAACCGCACAAGACGGCATTATTAAATAAAAACTGAAATCATTTTTCGCGCGTAAGTCACACGGTGGTCACAGATAGACTAGTCATCCAAATGTCAAACTAAACTATTCGAGAGTAGTTTGTGCAGCTTCAGTCTATGGCGCGTTCGCGGTTTCTGGTTTGTTCTGTATTCTGAGGGCCACTATAGGGGTGGTACGACGTAAATTGCTTCCAAGTCAATCTGCACATCATATCTTATAAGATGGAATTGTTATACTGAATAACTAAATTATCTGTGTTTGTGTTGGATGCTTGGAATTGTATTATGTTTTTGTATTTGTCATACTTATTTTTAAATTATTTATTTCTAGCCATTTGATTGCCTTATCTAATGCTTGCATTGTATAGGTTGTTCGAACAATCAGAAGGCAGTTTGTACTGGTTATGTATAGCTTAATGTGTAGCCGTGGGTACACACAGCTCCATTAAATGGTTACCCCACCAAAAGACAAGAGCGTTCAAATCCGTGATAGGCCCAAGTTGGTTTTTGTATTTTGCAAAAACATTTTATTTTATTAATGTATTGTTTTAGTGAATAAATAAGTTTAAGTTAGTATTCATTTTTTTAATTCTGTTTTTATTATTGTTTTTTTTCAATAAAACATTAATACTTTTATTATTGCGACGACAAGCAATAGTAGGGTTAACATTTACGAATACATATTCATCGTCTAAATAGACTGGAAGTTTCAAGACCGCTTACCGTGCCTATGATTGGAAGTTCAAATCCTAGGTACGAAATGTGCTTTTTGTGGATTTTTTTCTATTTTGTTTTAAGTAGTAATTATTGATAAAGAATATAAAAATCAAGAAAAATTAAATACTTTAATAATCATTTCATAATACATAATTATTTATTATTGCTATTATTTAACAAAACTATGATCTTATTTAACAACAAAGATATACATATATGACGACGTTCGGTGATGCGATGGTTCGAATCCGAGTCGAAACAATGAACTCTTTTTGAAGTATTCTTTAGATATAGTATATATATTTTTTTTTTAATAGGGGTTTTTGTCCAATAATGATATGTCAACCCCATCATACCTTATTACAATGTAAATACACTTCGATATAACACACAAGGAGAAACAAATCCAAATTACAATATAGTAATACTAAAAGGCTGCTGCTCACTGCTGAACGACTAATACTAAATTACATAATTTTTTGGCTGCTTCCGAATTAGGGTTTGCCAAAATGCTTTGAATCAGACCTACATCCAACCTGTTTAACTTTAACTCGTTCAGCATTAAGTCGCGTTCATTTTTATTCCGGACACATTCCATCAGCAAATGCTGAACATCTTCAATTTGATTACAAGGTAAGCAATTGGGAGAATCAGACTTTTTCATTAAGAAAGTAAACTTTGCTGGTGGATAGTGTCCGGATCTAAGTCTAAAAGCTAGTGTTACGTAATTTCTACTCAAATTAATACCATCAAACCAAGGGACACGAGGAAGCTCACCCTGTATGGTTTTATTAATTATTGATTTACTATCAAATAGTTGTTTCCAATCATCAAAACATATCGATTTAAATCTAGGTACTAATTCCCAATGATCCCGTAAGTACTCAATTACCCTACCGTTTACTGCCGCCAACTGAGCTATACGGTCAGCTTATTATTCGTAAGGAATTCAATGTTATAGCAGTCTAACATTTTAAAACTTGAGGGGTTATCACATACTGACGCTGTGTGTACTATACCCATGTTTGCAAAGAAATAAATGATTTGATTTGAAAGTAACTGACGAAATGTAGAGCAAATAGAGTATAGAGGTATGAGGAACAGGGTGTAAAGTTTACTCATCCTCCATAGAAAAGGGAGGATCCTCCGACCAGACGGGTGTTGTGTCTGGCAGGCAACTGCCCAACGACTGATGTCGGAAAGTTTGTATGTATGCTAATTGCGCGGTAAACTCTGCTTGCGAGATGCAGGATAGGCGTGACGTCAGTATGACGCGTTGTTCGCATGTGGCGTTGTAGGTACCGTTACAAGAGGATAGGCAAAGTTTTAAAATGTAGCTAATAGCAATAGGGTAGATGAGAAAAACTTTTGTATTTCACTGTCCATTGAGGGTTGAACGTGGACTAAAAACATTTTAAAAAAAAAGTCCACGTTCAACCCCCTAGGGGTTGAACATGGACAGGGGTAAAGATTGTGGGGGTCGAACATGGACTAATCCATTTAAAAGCTAGCAGCTGGGACGGACTGGATGCGGAAGACAGAGGACAGGGTGGAGTGGCGCCGCATGGGAGAGGCCATGTGTCAAGCAGTGGACTGCGATAGGCTGAGCTGATTGAATAGGCTCACCCGCTATTACGTGGGACTCAAACATAATAGGTGTAATGTGGGTGTACTATTAGAAATACCTCTGCCCAACCCTTTGCGGAATACCGGCGAGCTAAAAATATTGGCTCTGTGCGTCTCTTCTGTCAAGGATATTGGGATATTGTTTTTCTATTGTTCAATAGAAAAACAATATCCTACTCAAAGCTGCAGGACACTATGTGCAAAGGATATATCAAGGCAGGTCCCCCACCTACTTCCAATCTACTCTTGTAACAGATAGACAACGAAATTTGAAATTTGTCATCCCCTATCAAAATATGTATCAAATTCTCTATAACTGAAAAAATATACATTTGATCCACTTTCTGACACACTTGTGCATACAGTCTAACATTTAAAATAGGGTCGACGAAGATTAATACTATTTGCAATACATTGCTGCAAAACTGCGGTTGCTCATCAAAATTGTCCATACAAAACAATCAATGTATTCGTAAAAGTTCGATATAATACAGAATGTAAAAGAAAGTGTAACGCAATATAAAAAGGATATCCGATGCGAATATTTGTACAATTGTCGGATACCTGCGGATATGGTCACGGATGTAAGGATCGGAAGTAGAGAGGTGGATATTGACTCAGTTTACTTTTGGAAATAGTTTCAGATTGCAGTGATAGAGGGTGTGAGAAATTGTAAGATTCTTTTTTACTGTGTTTGGTTCATTAAACTCACCTGTCTACCGTGGTATTCATCACGAGATATATTTCGCTGGGAGTTTTTTTGCAAAGTTGAACAAACACAATTTTGGGCACAATTAGAAGAACTTCTTGGTTTACGTCTATAATACAATTTGAGTATTGTGATTTTTCTAAAAATATTTAATGAAATTCAGTCAGAAATAAAGTACTTATCGGAAGAAATATGCCCTTCTTCTTCTTCAGCCTAAAGGCTGAAGCCACCCAGTGCTGAGTGTTGGCATCCTGCAATGCACGCCACTTTTCTCTGTGTCTAGCCTTCCTAAACCAGAGTCGTCCAGCAATCTTGAGCAGGTCCTCGGTCCACCTCCATCTGCCATCTGTTCTACGCTCTATGTGGCCCGCCCATTTCCAGTTTCTTGGCTCAATCACCGCGGCTATGTCGGTAAGTTTCGTTCTTCTTCGGATTTCCCTAATTCGGTCTCTAAGTGATACCTATACGTAACATAGCATACCTAACAACTTATAATGTCAGTACCAACGCACCTTTCATAGGTAATTAAAAACGTATAAATTAAACTAGCTTTTATATTAGTATTTAAGCCAATCTGTAAAGAACTTGGTACATACTACGAGTACTAAGTATTTATAAGTTTGTAAGTGTATTACTTTGTAAAAGGACCTAAATTTTTATTTATTATAGCACGTTCCATTGGTCTCCGGAATATACTACGACAGGATAGGTAGGTAACTACTTTTTTCTGACTTACTACGTACTTAAAAAAATTAAGTAACTAAATCCACTTCACAACGATGTCTTCAAAATAAAATTAGAAACTTTTTTAACAATTCCTTTCAGGAATTTGAATCCGTTGACTTACTTTTTCTACTTCCTGAAGGGGTTGCCACAAATCTTACCAACAATGAGGGTAGCACCATATGTTCTACTTAAATATAAATAGAAACAAATAAAAAATACATTCTTTAATGAACATAATTCCCGTATAAAAGGGTTACTTAAAATAAATCGGGCCGGGGGAGTATTCTGGTGAACGATATTTAAAAAATCGTCGTAGAGCCGAAAACTTTAAGTTCAAATGTATTTATTTGTACACTACAAACATTTGTATCATTTAGTATCTAATGTATGTACAGTACAGTCACCAAAACAGATAAGTAACCAGGGTCGTCGGATATAGTTGAAGTTTAGTAAGAAACAGATGAATGTTTTCGAAGGAAACTTAATTTTATATATGAGCTGTTTGTTTTCTATAAATTTAATTTAATGATATTCGCAGACATCCATAGGTTTCTTACTAAACTTAAGCTATGTCCGACGACCCATGGTTACTTATCTCCGTTTGTGACCGTACATGATGGTATAAAATCAAAAAATATGTTGTGTCACTATGTGCTGCCTTGCAAGGCGTACAAATATCTCTTGTAAAGTAGGTAATAGGTATACAGGTAGCCTATATAATTATACAAATACTGCCTTCCTTTGTTTGTTTTGATTCATCCGATAATATTGGGTTGAAGTGTTATTCTATTCGGATGTCACCAATTCTGCCAATAACAAAATTGAAAAAGAAAACAAATATAGCTAAAAAAAGAAAGATTGACGATTATACTGTTAATATTAAAATCCTTCGATTGATTACAGTTGGATTTTTTTATTTCATCTAGTTCTAAAAAAAGTTTTAAGATGTGATGAGGTGTAATCTTTTTCTTTCATTAAGTATCAATGCAATGCAAAATGTTAAGTGCAAAAACGGTGGCTCTTTAAAATCTTGACAGGCTAGATACTTATCAAACGATAATGAATAAATAGCTTGTCAACATATCAGTGTGTGAAACTTGGCTTCAACATTTTATTAAATAGATTAATGATCAGTATTCTTATTAGATTTTTAATAAGGAAGATTTGTAATAATAAGATAAGTATTGAAACGTATAATTTTTTCTATGTGAAAGCATAAAACATCGTGTGGAAACCAGTATGTCCTAATAAAACAGAACCAAAAGTTTTGAAGACATCTGATATCCACCAAGCCGGGTTGGATTTACAGCCTTCTCCCTCTCACAAAGATGAGACCTGGGTCACAGCAATAAATGATAAATGATTTATTTTCTGTAAGTAGGTTTGCACACACACTTTTACACGTCAATCATATTTTATAAACTAGACGAGGTCGGCGTTTCCTATCTGAGTTACTCTGAGAAGAAAGGCCGAAACAAACTCAGAGTTCATAGAATGAAAATATCATAGGCTGATTATGCTAGTACCTATGTATTTTTTGCTTAGGACATATAGAAATTAGCTTCTCTTTAAGCCAGCCAAAAACCATTCGACATTGAATCGATTCGAATCCGTTCACCAGAATAACCACCTCAGTCTTATAAGTAGAGTTAATATTATGATGAATAGTTCCAGTGTGTCGTGAACTATTTCTGTCACTATTCCGAGGTATTTAAGTGTTCCTTAAACGATATTGTTTTGTCTTATTTATGTTTGACTGGTAAAAAGCGGAAGAGGGGAAAGGGGTGATTGTTCTGAAGAATGTAAATGGAAGATTTTAAAACTAAAGATTATCCCCTTTATTCATAATCGTAGTTTAAAGTTAAGTAGTTATTAGCAACTGTTTAACCATACATTTTCGATGTTTAAACGTCACTTAAATTTAACCATCGTTTATAAATAAACCTCTATGATTTTCATTTGTCAAATATTTCGCCGTCTATACGGATTGGGCTTAAAAAGTAGATTTATAGAACAGTGGGTCTGTTATGTAAATCTAATATTTATTATTAAAATAAAGTTGGATTATAATCAATTCATTTTGAAGGTTTTTGTTGCTAAGCAACGCACAGGTGTGAATTTTATATAACAAACTATGTTCAATGTAAAGTCTAAGAGAGAAACCGCACCATAAGGTAAGGAGAACAATAACATCCTCAAAATTTAAATAACACCAAAAACTATAACACAAGATCATCTAAAATTTCGCCCACTCACGAATCTTCCCACACAACAAATCTGTCAGCGCAGATGTTCCATATTTTTTACAATAAAACGGAAACGGAAAGACATGTGCCCTATCTCTGTCTAATGTCTAGCTATCTCCCTCTACGTCTTCCTATATTTTTTTGGGGTAGTATATTACATCGTTTAGGTTTTTCGTGCACAGATTGCGAGCTACGTTGGCCACCTGCCTTGTTTAAAAAACAACTGACTCTCATATGGTGCGAAGTAAACAGTGCAGGTTTCTGGTCCTTCGATACGAGAACAGATTGGTAATATTTTAGCAGTACTTGGGTTATTGTTATGCTAAGTATGGTTGAATAAGATGTTTCTCACGCTCATCAGGAAATGGAAGAAAAACTTGGCCGATCAGCTGCCTGTCAATCAGCACAGGATGTTTGTTTATGTCGAGGCAAATTATTATTTGTGGGTTTGGATCTTGTGTAAATAGAGCCTAGAATGGTCTGCCATGTATTATGTACTTCATCATTACAATCTTAGTCTTTTCCTAAAATACAATTAGTTTCGATTTTCACTAGCAATCCAATGTTTACAGAAAACGATAAATACTCATGTTATTAAATTCTTGTTTCCTAGAAATTGATGAATTTCATTGCAGATCTTGCAGTTTCCCATGAAATTTCAAGCAACTCAGACAGTTATAATACCGGTTTGTTATTGATTTATAATTAAAAGAAAAACATACTCCACAGTGACCTTAATGGCGCCTTAGCAGAATATCAACTTTACCTATGTGGTCAGAGGTTCTATTCCCGTGTCGGGACAAATATTTGCGTGACCTATAGAAATGTTTGTCGTGAGAGGATTGTGTAGGTTTATGATTTGTTCGTTTGATTTGTTTAGCACTTATAATATTCAGGAACATTATTGAGTGGGATTACCTCCAACTACAAAATGTTTTTTTATAATCTTTTATTTTTACACATAACACATTTCACCAGTTGTATTTAAGTCCCATGTACTGGTTCGAGCATTTTGTTTTTTAACCAATATTTATACAAATGCATTATAGGATTAATCCTGCTAATTTCGTTTGGAAGGAATAAAATTTTTACTCAAGATGACAGGACCAAAAATCACAGTTCACCCTCAGCGTCTCAAAGCGATCAATCTGTGGGTCGTTGACACCGGTGATCTATCACTATGATATGCTGAGACAACACGCTGATCACTGTTGACTCTGCCCGCTCCCACGAGATTGTGAGATGGCTTCGTCATACCAAAGTTCAGGATTATGAATTAGCGGAAATAAACGAAAAAGTTTGGAATTTGAAGATATTAAAAATAAAAGCAGTAGTGGTCCAGTGGTAACGGACGCGACTTACGAGTTGTAGGTCGTGGGTTCGATTCCAAGCCAGCACTTTACTTTGTGTAAATTATTTCATGGCCACTGCTCTCAAAACGGTGAAGGGAAACATTGTGAAGAAACCGGCACGGCCTGGAACCAAAAATTAGAAGATATGTGATGACCCACTCCCTCTCACCGAGAGGAGGCCTGTGTCCCAGCAGTGGGAACATTATAGGCTGATTATAATTATGATGCTGGTTTATTAAATTTGTTAATTACTCCATGTCCAATATCCATATTTAAAACAAACTTAAGTCTAGTTTATGCGACACAAACTCAATAAATTACACAAAAAACATGTCGTCGGAAACATCACACAAAACAAAGCTCCGTGTAAAAATAAACCATTAATTAACATTATTAATACCATATGATATTGTGAGCTGAAAATAAATCTGACATTGGTAACCCTTCCATATGTATATCATAAAGTAAAAAGGGTAAGATTATGTTATGATTTATGCCGTTTTAAACAAATCAGGCGTTAAGAACTAATTATAGGATTTGTTGGCAGCTGTGCTGTCTAGCAAATGTGTAAATCTTAATCATCTGCCAAGCCTTTTCCCAACTATATTGGGGTCGGCTTCCAGTCGAACTTGATGCAGCTGAATACCAGTATTTTACATGGAGCGACTGCCTATCTGACCTCCACAACCCAGTTACTGGGTAATACGTTATACGATACCCCTTGGTAAGGCTGGTTGCAGACTTTCGGGCTTCTGACGACCCGTAACGACTGACAAAGAACCACGAATGACAGCCGAGACCAACAGCTTAACATGCTTTCCGAGCCACGGTCGGGTCTTGGTATGTAAAGATGATCACCCATCCACGGACCACAACCGCGGCGTAAGCGTAGCTTAACCTGATCGTTCGATCCGTGCGGCTGTTGTTGCTTAGCCACAAGCCCATAAAAAAGTTAGTAAATGAGTAAATGTATTTTTTTATTTTAAAATAACTTCAAAAAGAAGAAAGACCTTTTTTGATATTTTTAACTTTTTGAACCATTGCAACTTTTACCTAATGGAAGAAAGTTTGATAATTTATTTTTGATGTAAATATGTATTTACATTGCGACACTGTTTTTACCGGAGCAAAGGTGGGTATTTATTACGAGAATTGGCCTTCTGACTGTGAACATTAAATCTGCTTTAATCGCTCAATCTGTCAAAAATACCTCTAATTTCCCTACATTTTGACAAGTTTTTGACATTTGTTTGCCGCCGAGATGAGACTGCGACTTGATTTTGAACGTTTTAAATTACGAGGATTGGCCTTCTGACTGTGAACGTTCTGAAAATTACGAGAATTATCCCTCTGATCAATAAATATACCCACTTGGCTAAAGTTATAGGTGGATAATAGTTATGCACGGCTATTTCAACATCCGTCTGCAAAATTAAAAATCGATAAACAAATAATAATTATTCCCATCTTGTCTAAGTATTTGTTTATTAATATTCATAGATGTTCAAACAATAAAATATTGGAGTTATGATCTCGGAGGTAACTTCAGCATTTTATATTCAGTTGCGACTTGTAAACAAGACTTCTCGATAATTATACAGTAACTGTGTCATGTCTATTAATTTATCGGTGCATTTGACAAAGAAATGACATTGAAAAAATACAGGGTCCAATTAAATTAGCTAGCGAAACTCTCCAGGCGTGTTGGATACCGATATCAAAACACGGAAAAATCAAAAGATTCTTTTTTCTTAGGGGTCAATGACTGCTGGTAGTGTTGTTACATGAAGTATGAGTTGAGAAAATGTGTTTTATCGTTTTGAGTTATCGATACCAATCTGTGAAGTTTACACAAAAACAAACGGATGTTTAAACTGATATTTCAAGTAACTAAGCTGTCGTTGTTTCCAAAAATTAAATCATAAAATTAATTTCTTTTTGTTTTATCATATCACGTGATATGATAAAACAAAAAGAAATTAATTTTATGATTTAATTTTTGGGAACAACGACAGCTTAGTTACTACGTCGTTATACTTAATACGTCTACGAAGTATCGCTAGGTAATTTATATTGTTGGGTAAAAAAAAAACTCTCAAAAGCTCCCTGTATTTGTTGTTTTAGAACATTAAATACTTATTTTATGTATTGCTTTTAATGTCATAGCGATAAAAAGACGGTGTAAGTACCATTTCATGTTGAAATTATGAATATTAATTAATTGTTGTAAATATTCAGAGTACACTTTCAATACAGCTTTGTTTAGCGGTGCGTATGCGCTATGACTTCAAAATGGTCGTCATTGATGTTACAATTGCTACACGCTTGTAAGTTTTAATGGAATAATAATAATAATATCCCTGGACATTTCACACAGCACCATTTGTCCCAAGCTAAGCAACCTAATGCTTGTGTTATGGTAACAAGATGGCTGATAAACTACTTATATACAATTTTTTTTTGTAAATACATACATATTATAGATAGAAAAACACCCAGACTCGGAACAAATACATGTAGGTCATACAAATATTTGTTCCGTGCGGGAATTGAACCCGCGACACGCAGCGCAGCAGTCAATCGCTTAACCACTGCGCCAACCGTGCCGTCAAATGGAAATGCCGTGATGCCGTGGAATGGACTGCCTTTGGCAATAATTAGGCAGTTAAGAAACTACACACAAATAGAGACACGGAAAACCTGTTCAGATGGAGATTCATAGAGGATTCCGCCTTGGGGTGTAAATGTGGTGCTGTTCCACAAACGATGGGACACTTAATATCATGCTCTGCGTATCCGGTAAGCTACACGTTACAGGAGCTTGACGCTAGTGATGGCTCCAAACACGTAGCCAAATTCTTGACCGAGTCCATTTACATTCCCATCGCCACGTTAAGAAGAGAACCATAATCATCGTCATCATTTCAGCCGACAGATGTCCACTACTGAACATAGGCCTCGCCCAAGCACCTCCACTTCGACCGGTTTTGTGCTTCTCGCATCCAACGGGTTCCTACGGCCTTCACAAGGTCGTCAGTCCACCACCAACACGTCGTCTTCCGGAACGCGGTCGCCACTCCAGAACCTTTCGGCCACATCGGCCATCTTTTCTGCGAGGAATGTGCCCTGCCCACTGCCACGCTTTTTTATTTAATGCTGTAAGAAGAGAATAGAATTAAGAAACAAGTGCTCTCTTATTAAGCACCCAATGACGAAAAAACAAACACCAAAAAAGTAAAACCTATCACAGACCAACTGCCGATTCCGATCGCGAATTTATTCAAACCAATTCAAGGAAAATAAAAACAAAACTAAAAGCTGGACAGGTAAAAAGACCACTGTCTGTAGTACATCATGTTATTCCACGCTCGTTTGGCCCCTTCGTTTTGCAACCCACCTGTTGGTGATGTGATTTTATGGGGCCCATGGTGTATGGAGATCGAGGTCGGCCTTATTTTTATTTTGTTAGTGTATTTTATTCTGGTGCTATGTTTATGTAGGGTTTGTTATTTGCAGGTGAGTTTTATATTTAACGGAATAGGTACTTTTCAGACTGTTCTGCTGCTGTAGAGTTTGTTGCGCCACTTCTAATTCCCAGCTAAAGCACTAGGAAGCGGTGAAGGGCGTTCGTGTTTGGGACTGTCTTATGTAATTTTGACGTTCAAAAGGTGCTAATTCTTAGCCTACTTTGGATAAATGAGTTTTGATTTTGATTCTAACCAAATGCTACGCTGGGTTTAAGCTTTATCAGATGTGAACTGTGAACTGAGCGGGCCTGTAAAATCTGAAAATACGTAAATAAAGTTTCTCCTTACATAATCGTAACAATATGTAAGATATACCTAACCGGCGGGGTAATTGCGTAACCCACTATGAATAGCAATGACTTTCATATTGACAGTTCAACAACATTCATTGCGTTATTTACGTTGTTGAGCAGAAATATTTTTCGACCATGTAAAGCAATGGAACATCCTTCAAAATGATTCAGATTGTGATTGATAAGTGTGTTACGCAATAAGTTTTTTTTTTTGTTTCTTTTTTTTAGAACGTTGCCCCACACTAGGAATTTCTCCTGTGTCGTGGGTGCGTTTACAGACATATAAACTCACATACACAAACAGCCAGACCCGGAACAACTAATTGTAGGTCATACTGACAGTCTTACTTGTTACTGATACATATTTTTTTCATTAGTCGTATTTATTTTTATTATACGATATATTAATTTTAGTCAAAAATTCTGCTTATTTTAATGATCATCCTTATCAAAAGGCTCGCTACAAGCCTTCAAGACAAACCGCAACATTAACTTGACGATTTCTAAATCGTCAGTCAAATCGTTCACGATCGTCACTCCACTAATTGTATGCAATTGGTACTACTGTCAGTTTTTCCGGTGATCTATCTTAGTGGTTAGATTGGCAGGTGTATGGGTGGACTTACACAGATTTATTGAAGTTCTATCTACATAGTATGTATGGGAATTAAAATAGATGGATGAGTATGTACTGTTGTGTAAATGATTTTTTATTACAATGTTATCTCCTTTTCAGTAAATTGTATTTTAATATGTATGGAAGTATTTTCTTATTTTATTTAAATATACAGCTAGTTTCGCTGCCCGCGACTTCATTAGCGTGGCAAAATACCTTTTGATTTTATTTATTTTTCTTAAATAGCTTAGGTTACTTCTTATAACATCAGCTATCTGCCAGTGAAACTCTCGTCAAAATCACTCCAGACGTTTCGGAGATTACCCGGAACAAACAGACATATAGACAGACAAAAAAAATATTAGGTTTTTTTTTGTTATAACTTTTAGCAAAAAAAAAAACCTAATAAGTACCATAAATACTTTCATATGCATTTAGTAAAAAGCTGTTATTTTGACATTACAAACAGACACTTTAAATTTATTTATTTGTATGTATGTATAGATGTGCATTGTATTAGATTTTATGTATTTTATTTTCTCTTCTGCTCTTACATACGGTGTCTATATCTCATTTTATCTACTTTCCTATACCAGGTATGCTGGAAGAGATTTCATTGGAGGTAAGCATCACTTTTGTACGTATTTTACTGTTCTATTCTTCTTGTCTGTTTATATAATATATGTATGTGTGTTCATAAATGGTTAAAAATATATAAAATAAATCGTCGTTTAATTTTTTCCGCAAATATTTTTAAAATTAGAATGCAGCTTAACGCTATCTCTGCCGCTGTAAAATTATTTAAAGAACCTCTCTAAGAAAATGGTAATAAAATAACCGAAACGAAGGGATGTTTTTTTAAAATAAGAACGTCGAAGGTGAGGGATGCGCCGCTGTTTCCGCCACGAACGGGTTGCCTCACAGATTTCCGGTAAAGGAATAGGCACCTGGTCGCAACTAAAAGACCCCTAAGTTTTTGTGCCACATTAAAAACCCCTTCGAAATTTCGAGGGAAGAATCTTTACCCCTTTCTGTAATATCTGTTTGGTGTACGATGAATGTTGTTTTACTGTCTGTGTGTGTGTCTCTGCTTGTATTTTGATATACTTATGGAATTTTTAAGCTCAATAAAGCTGCTAGCTTGAGTGAACGTCAAATCATTTATTTATTTTTGGGTTCTTATTATCATGATCCATTACAATGTTTTTATTTTCTATCTGCATTCTCAGTCACTGTAGTTATACCTACCAATCAAGGTGATATGCCAATCCGTGCAAAGGTCTGCAAATTAATCGTAGTCTACCAAAACTATTAAATAAACAATGTTTCTAGTCCACATCTTTTCTGATATCCTGCAACATACGGCAAATAAATTCTAAAGTTACTGCAACCAAACCCGCGGCTCACATTAGTAGCGCATCCCTTTTAATTATTCGGTCGTCGGTTGCGTTCCGTGTCAAGCAGTTGTTCTATTTTCAAATATCGCAACACTTCGATGCCATCTTAGAATTAGAAATAAGGTTAGCGTATGTTTGTTACCTTTTTCTGTTTTTTTTTTAATTGTGCATATGGCAGATTGGGTTATTTTCGGCATGGCATGTGCCACCACCATTGGCGACAGACGGTGATGTCACACGGTTATTTCGGGTTATTTTGACTGTAAAGGGTTATGTTTTTGCTAATGCAATGTGCGCATGATTAAGGATTCGTGAAATATTTCGTGTGTCATGTTGATACTTGTAATATTTATGGGTTATTGCAAAGACTTTGATGTTTGTTTGGACTGTTTGCTAATTAATGACTCCTTAATTAAAATAACGTCGCTGTGGCCTATATTCTGGGTTAAAAATAAGTGTACTAACTTACTTTTACATCATAATATTAGGAAATCCGAGTAACATCGATCTTAATGATCTGCCTTGCCTTTTCGTAACTATGTTGGGGTCGGCCTCCAGTCTAAACGAATGCAGCTGAATACCAGTATTTTACATGGAGTGATTGCCTATCTGACCTTCACAACCCAGTAACTGGGTAACATGATAAACCTTGATAAAACTGGTTGTGAGACGGTTTCTGACTACCCGTAACGACCGTCAAAGATCTATGAATTACAGCCGCGACTAACGGCTTAACGTGATTTCCGAACCACGGAGGGTATTCGATATGTAATGGATGGTCACCCATACACAAACCGACCGCGGCAAGTGTTGCTTTACCTTAGATCGACCCAAGCGGCTGTTATGAGCTGTAATACGTCACTGTAAGATATTGTAAATACCTTTTGGAAACCAAGCGACTGCATGTTATGACAGGTACTTAGCAGTAATGTGCAGCAGAAAACACAAATCAAAGCTCCGAAAATACATTCTCCTTGAAAGAAACATGCTCACATGATGCACGACCCACAAGATGGTTGCCAAAAATAAAGCTGCTTGACTTCCCGACTCGAAAAGTAAATTGCTTTTTAATATCTTATGTAGGAACTTTCTAAGTTGGACACTAACTATGTAATGGTTAAGGAAAACGTCGTGAAGACACCTAGAGTTAATACAGTGGGAGGCCAGTTTATAGCCATGCACAAAATTGTATTTTTTAACGAAGGCAATATTTTGTACATGGAAAAATGAAGATTTTCGCCAAGGATTTTCAGAAATACACCATGTATGTTTTGCGATAATATATAGTTTATTAGTAAACTTAGCTTAAAGGGAAATTTGACAAAATTCGTTACAGATTTTTAGACTCCAAAAATTAAATAAAGGGAGTTGTAGCAAAGGCTTTTCCGTAGACAAAATTCGAAGACATGTGACATCTACTAACCCGCACTGTGGGCCCCCGTGGTGGAGCCCACTCCCTTTTACAGAGAGGAGGCCTGTGTCCCAGCAGTGGGAACATGAATAGATTCAGCGAGGTGATCAATGCTCATTCCTTCTCTTTTTGCCTGGTCCAGACTGAACTATAGTCAAGAAAAGTCTTCGCTTTGCATAAATAAACACTCACTTTTCTTATTCCATCAATTATAAATCATGACTTCGCACTACTGTCTTATCAAAAACCACATTAATTTTTGTTTAAAACAATTTCCAAACAACTTTAATGTCAAACTCGAAAGATGGTCAACAAAAGAAATCTCGGGACGTGTAGTGATGCGTTTGAATGTTATTTTAAAAGGTAAAGAATCGTGTTTATAGCTAATTTGACTGAGACAGATGTGGTTGTCTGTCTAATGGATCTCGGATGGTGAAAGTGATGCCGCATTTTGCACTCCGACCTGACCTAGTCTGAGCGCCTTATTCTGGTTGGTTCATGATTTTCTATAGCCTCTGTAGTCTTCTTATAGTGTCATGAGTATCACCTATGATAGACTGAATTGACTCGATTAGAGTTACCAACTACAAAAATAGATCCACCTATAATTATAGGTAGATCTATCTAAGTTACTGACTGAAAAATAATACATTCAGGAAAGGATTAAATTGGGAATACCGTGATTTACCTGATAAGTAAAATCACCATGACAATACAAATTTGAGATTTGACGTGTCATCAATAACAATTATATAGAGGATTATAAGGATTGGAGGTAAACGTTAGGTAGGACACCCTCAGGCTAGGAGGAGCGACGATTTTCGCAGGGTGGTTGGTAGCAGCTAGATGTGAGTTGCCGAGAATCGATCTGAATGGCAAGCAATTGTAGAGGCCTATATCCAGTAGTGGACTGCTGTAGGCTAATGATGATGATGATGAAGGATTTAAGTGTAAGGAAATTAAAGAAGAAGTAAGAATTCAGGAATTCGACATCGTCTTGATGCGACATAGCAACTCTCATTCAGAATAAGTACGCCAAATGAATTAGCCGGACGTTTTCATGCGGATACAAAGTGCAGTTATATCAGGTATCTAATCATTGTACATTCCACACTTTGTGAAATCAATCAAAAAATGCTCTTTGGGTTCTGTAAATTAACCTGACGTTGTGCACCTAGCCGTTATTCAATTTTGTATTATAAGACATGGCAGAAATAAAACTATTCGTTTAGGTGCCTTGTCTTTTCTACAAGAAAAAAAAGTTTATTGGGATTAAAATTATAGTAATTCAATTAGAATGTGCCTACGAAATGTCGTCATCATCATCTGCCTCGTTTTTTCCGAAATATGTTGGGTTCGGCTTCCAGTCTACCCGGATGCAGCTGAATACCAGTATTTGCTGGTGCTGCTGGACTGCCTATGACCTCCACAACCCAGTAACTGGGTAACATGGTACCCTTTGATTGAAGACTGGTTGTCAGACTTTCAGAATTCTGACTACCCGTAATAACTGTCATTGATATACAAATGACAGACAGAATGAATGTCTTTCATTGTTGCTTTAGCCCCGCAATAAATATCAAGCATATCTAACATACGGACCCACCAACACGAAATTCCCAATCTCTCCAGTTTTATACACTCATCGTTACTCTCTACAATTGAAGGTATACAACCATAAACTTTTAAAACAGAAATCAAACTAAAACGAATGTTATTAATATGAGTAAGTGCCGGATTTTTCACCTAATATCAATAAACGGATAGATACTCAATCATTCTAATGACTTGAGACTCAATAAACATACATACCTATATTTTTTATAGCGATAAATATTGGATGTAGCCAATTTTACACATAAAGTATGGCCTGTTTACCTAAAATACATAGATCATTTGTGCAAAGAGAAATGTTTTATGATTGTGCGAGTTAAATTTTATTTCCAGCCAGTCATCAGGTCAATTGTAAAAGACGTGGTTGCTTTGTTTTACAGTTTTGAAGCCGTTTTTAAATGGTGTGCAAAACTGAAATTGGGCCTTTATTATCACTAGCTTCTGCAGCGGGATAATTACGTTACACACTAACAATAGGTATGGGTCGTTTTGACAGTTCAACAACATTCATTGCGTTATTTACGTTCTTGAGCTGACAAATTTTTTGAACATATGAAGCAATGGATTAGCAATATCCTTCAAAATTATTCAGACTCTGCAGGTTAAGCTGGTCTTTTACTAAAAGTGCTGGTAGGAAACCCTGTTTAATGTAGTCTCATATAAACCTAAGTTCAAACAAAGCCTGTCCTAAATTAAATGATGACTAAAAATATGAAAATTGATAATAAATATTAAATCAAATGCTCAACCAAAAATTCCCCTGCACACAGATGTTTCTAAATTCCATCATCGCAAGCGCAGACGTAAGACGAAGTACAGTTATTGCAGATTAATGCTCGCTCTCTGCCTGACCCCTTGCCCCTTCGGCGTGAAGATACTACATCTGTCAATATTATTAAACGCGCATTTATTTTACTATACAAATGATTAATGGATGAATTCTTTATTGTAGGTTTTTTATTGGATGCGCAAGAGTTGCTGAGCAGTCGGTTGGAAGTGAGAGGTTTTGTGTTTGTTTTGATTAGTTGAGCACGATTTTTAATGAAGAGGTGTTATTATATTTTGTTGTTGCGACATAGTTAAAATTGGGTGTAATTAATTTCCTTTACAAATAATTAATACATATTTATGTAAGGTTCAAGGGTGACCATGGGAACAGTCCGAACTGCTAACTTTAGACGGACTGACGGATGCAATGAAGTTGAAAGTCTTAATACATTTAATGAACGGTATAAAATGATATAATGGATAATGAATTGCAAAGCCATCATCTGCCTAGCCTTTTATCAACTATGTTGGGGTCAGCATCCAGTCTAACCTTATACAACTAAATACTAGTATTTTACTTGGAGCGACTGCCTATCTAACCTCAACAACCTGGTTACTCGGTAACACGAGACGTACCCCTTGGTTGTCAGACTCGCGGGCTTCTGACTACCCAATGCTTGTCAAAGATCTACAAAATGACAGCCAGAACCACGTGCTTAATGTGCTTTCTGAAACTCGGACGGGTCTCGGTAGATAATGGATGGTCACGGAACGACCTCAGCAGGCGTTGCTTAACCTTAACGATCGAGCCGTGCGGATGTTACTATTCAGCCAAGACAGGAAAGAATTTCGTAGATTAACCCAACAATTCATTTATTACTCTCCTTTCACCCGATCTTGGGTTCCATCTTAGAAACTAGAGATACTCAAAATCACAAGTCAAGGATATCAAACCGTTTTCGAAAGAATTCTCTCCGGCACCGCCTATATTGAAAGATTAGCACAGATTCATCATTGTTACCTATGTCAAAAGCCTTTCATGAACAGATCTAATAACTTGATATCGAACTCACCGGAAACTGCCTTTTTCATTCACTAGTTCATTCAGAAATAATGTAATACTGACCAACATAAAAAGACCTCTCGTCTCTTTCCCTTATAAGGCAAAGATGGGTCATGTTATCCTGGTTTTTGACAAGTACTTGAGAGTAGGCGTGTTTTTTTAAACTATTAGGATGTCGGGACTTCCGATTCTTCCCTTTGATTCGAAAAATGGTCCTTTTAATACACATGTGCTCGAAACACGTGCGGAACGAATGATTGTGATTTTTTCTAACTTGTGATTTGATTATGGTGATTTTTTGTGTTTGTAATAAGGGAGACATGGCTTGGTCTCTCTTTCATTTATAAAGCAGTAGGTTTTCTCTTAAATGACGAAGTAATCTTGGTTCTACATATATTGTACCAGCCTTGTTTTGAAGCTTCTTTAAAGATACTCTGTGCGATAATATGAGGAATATTTGAGGACCTACACAGATTCAACCCTAGTTCAAGTTAAGCAGCATTGCTCCATGTACAACGCATTCAAGAGCTGTCAGAGTCAATATTACATACGTCATCATACCTCTCGAACGGGATTCAGACATTCAGAGCGAGATTTTTAAGTACCTACTAACATACATATGGATCGCTGTGTCTGAATTAAATAAATAATAACAAGAGCAGTGATTCCCGTAATTTTAAGAACGTTTGCAGTCTGATTTGGCTCAATCTGTCAAAAATACCTCTAATATCCCTACATTTTTGACAAGTTTTTGACATTGATTGTCGCTTAGATGAGATTGCGACTTTGAACGTTTTTTCAGTACGAGAATTGGCTTTCTGACAGCGTTCAGTTAAATTGATATAATTCAGTCTTAATTTCGGCACATCCTCCTTAACCAAAACGTAACTGAAACCCAACTTGTACATCAAACCACTGACTGTGCACTTGGTTAACAAAAACCTTACGGACTACAGAATGCGTGCACTTCCTTGTTTTTGTAACGGCAGCTGAAGTAGCACGTGCCTTGGAATACGGGTAGACCACACAGGACACGGGGACTGGGACAGGAGTTGCGTTAGAGTATTGGTTAGACAAGCTATTAAGGATGCACAATTGCGCATATACAGACTGGTAATCATCTAGCATTGTCGTCAGTACAAACGTCACTTGCATACTTACTTATAAATGTGAACGTAACTCTCTCTGTCTGTCACCCTTTTACGACTAAACCACTGAAGCGGTCGACATGTGTAATATGACATGTGACCGTTAGGTAACCTGGGATCTGGAAAAGGATATGCTAAAAACTTACTAAAGGACCTGAGTCTTCTTTTCTTCTTGGATATTGGTATAAAAAACAATGATATACCAAACACACGCTGACGAAGCCACGGGCAACAAATATTGGTTCCCTCAAAACTTTAAATAATCCGTAGAGCAGAAAATAAACTGCTCGGCTAGTGTAGATGATGTTAGAAGTACTGGGTGCTTAGGTCCCACCTTGCTAGACATATGGAGCGCTCTATATCCTCTCTTCATACTTCGCCCCCAAGACTGTATGCTCAATGATAAGCGAACAGCGACAGTTGTTACATATGTCTGTGTGATAAGGAGTGTTTGTTGTATTGAGACGCGGGTGTACCTCCAGGGTCACTAGGGAGAATTGGGGGGCTAGCTGGGACTGCAAGCGCTGTTGATAATGGTGCATTTGTAAAGAGCTATTGTAGATTGGTTTGGTGTTCGAAATGATAATCTGATTTAATAAAATCGACGTAGCGTGAAATTTTTACAGATCACAACAATACACATGTTTGTAAGTTTTAAATCAACCAAAAGGTAAAGCTTTAGAATTTACTAAAACTTTCTCGCAGGTAGAATTTGAAATGAAGTAGTTTTTCCTGAAAACTGGATCTTGGATTATAAAAGTGGATTGAATTGTTTGTGCATCTCTTTTTAAGAGAATGGAAATATAGTCTAGTATAGTAAAGGCCATGGGTTCACAACCTGGCTTAGGACATATACTACATTTTTTATCCCGGTAGTCAATTCCCGTGGAGGAAGTCTGAAAGTGGCAGCGGTAACTAAAAAGTTGTGTGGAAATCGGCCGGGCATGTGATACGAAGGAATGAGGAAAATGTCGTGAGGAAAGTTTTGAGTATGAATGTCGATGGCTATAAGAGTAGGGGAAGACCAAAGAACTATGGATGGACTGTGTGAACGATGATATGGTTAGAAAGGGGGTGACTACCGAAATTACGACTAATAGAGAAGTATCAAAGAAAAATACATGTTGCCGACCCCAAATAAATTGGGACAATGACAGGAAAAGGATGATGCATAAGCAAACAGCATAATCAGCCTATAATATTCCCATTGCTGGGACACAGGCCTCCTCTTGGTGAGCGGGAGAGGGCCGTAATCTCCCACGCGGGCCCAGAACGTGTTGGTACGAGAGATGTCTAATGTCTTTGAATTTTTGGTTCTAGGACATGCCGGTTTCCTCACGATGTTTCCTTCACCGTTTTGAGATGTAGAGAGATGCTGATGAGATGAGACGCAGATGATGGTGTAAATTCCCGTGGAATAATTTCCCACAAACATGCGCTTGAAGCCGCGGACAAAAGCTAGTCTCTTATATTTCTTTTAATTGGCATAGTTTTTGTCAATTTCACGGTAACGTCTATTGCGTAGGATCTAGTGATCTTCCAAAGTATGCCATGGGAACCTCGCCGAGGCTAAGCTATGTAATTCATAAAAGTCGCTTTATTTTGTTACTATTGCTCCATTTGTGCCCTTAATTAACAACAGCGTGTCAGTTACGAGGTGTTAATTTATTTGTTTCTTTTTAAAACGAGTGTAATATAATATATAATCATGAGCAGTGGTAGCCCAGTGGTAACGGCCTCGACTTCCGAGTTGTAGGTCGTGGGTTTGAACCCAGACAGGCACTTTACTTTGTGTAATTAATTTCATCACCACTACTCTCAAAATGGTGAAGGAAAACATTGTGAGGAAATCGGAAATGGCCTAGAACCAAAAATTCTAAGACATGTGACATCTACCAACCCGCACTGGGCCCGCGTGTTAGATTATGGCCCACTCCCCCTCACAGAGAGGACACCTGTGCTGTGTCCCAGCAGTGGGAACATTATAGGGTGATTATGGTAATGTAATTATAAACTGTTCTTAATAATTGGTATTTGGATATATTCAAAGATCTTCCTTACTGGTCTAAGTTACTTGATGTCGTGCTATGTAAGCAATTTAAAAGATCATTTTAAGTCACTTGCACCCACCGTATTTGTGTAGTACTCTCAATCTGAATCATTTTGAAGGATATTGCTAATCCATTGCTTCATATGTTCAAAAAATGTGTCTAATCAAAAAGGTAAATAACGCAATGAATGTTGTTGAACTGTCAAAATGAAACCTATTGCTACTGATAGTGTGTTACCCAATTACCCCGCTGGTCCCAAAAGTTATGGCAGTAATAAAAATATCACTTTTGTAACAAGAAAAGAGTCCAAAGCCCTCTCAATACTTAGTTCCTCTATCAGATACTATGAAATTATCGGGAAATCCCTCAAGGCATTGATACAATTCCTACCATATCAGTGCAAACTATTCATTACACCACAGCCCAGCGATGTCAACAGATATTCGTGTCGATATAATAATTAATTTGAAATATGTCATAACGAACCAAAGATGGCGGCTACTGAGAACTCTAGATTATTTATGGTCCGAAGATTAATAGAATACGGTGCAGATATATTAATGTTGGGATTCTGTTTTGAATTATAGGATGTGGAGTCGTGTATCGTTGCATTATTTCCGGTGGGTGAGCTGAGGATAGATATTAGGAGCGAATATACTCTATGATAGTTTCGCAAACAAAAGATTTTTTTATTTAAACATGTGAGAAATTAAATCTAGTGGTAATATTTAGGGGAAACCACAATAACACTGCCCAATCTGTAGTAGCATAATATGCTGTGTCACAAACTATGCTCAATCTCCTATCCTGCTCCAAAATATGCAGTCAAAGTGACCTCTGCGCTGCCACCGTTAACTCCGTAAAAATGGCGAAGTTTTGGGCCAAAAAATTTTTAATAACTGTCGGTCCAGCAACACGAGGAAGAAAACGCATAATCAGCCTAAAATGTTCCCACTGCATCAGCCTATAATGTTCCCAGTTCAAAATCAGCCTAAAATGTTCCCACTGCATCAGCCTATAATGTTCCCAGTTCAAAATCAGCCTAAAATGTTCCCACTGCATCAGCCTATAATGTTCCCAGTTCAAAACCAGCCAAAAATGTTCCCACTGCATCAGCCTATAATGTTCCCAGTTCAAAATCAGCCTAAAATGTTCCCACTGCATCAGCCTATAATGTTCCCAGTTCAAAACCAGCCAAAAATGTTCCCACTGCATCAGCCTATAATGTTCCCAGTTCAAAATCAGCCTAAAATGTTCCCACTGCATCAGCCTATAATGTTCCCAGTTCAAAATCAGCCTAAAATGTTCCCACTGCATCAGCCTATAATGTTCTCAGTTCAAAACCAGCCAAAAATGTTCCCACTGCATCAGCCTATAATGTTCCCAGTTCAAAACCAGCCAAAAATGTTCCCACTGCATCAGCCTATTATGTTCCCAGTTCAAAACAGCCTAAAATGTTCCCACTGCATCAGCCTATAATGTTGCCAGTTCAAAATCAGCCTAAAATGTTCCTACTGAATCAGCCTATAATGTTCCCACTGTTGGGACAAACTGACGGGGCTGTTGTGAGCGGGAGAGGGCTGAAATCCACCACGCGGGTAGGTTGGTAGACGTCACAGGTCCTAGAATTTTCGGTTCTAGGACACGCCGGTTTCTATAATAACCGACCAACGAGCTCACAAATTTTCTGGAAATTCTCATCTTTTTTTTAAAATACGCTAAGGCGTTGATCCCAAATGTCATCCGTTGATCTTTGACAGTCGTTACGGGTTAGCAAGGAGAGTCGTAATACCCAGTTACTGGGTTCTGGGGGTCACATAGCTGTCGCTCCATGTAAAATACTGGTATTCAGCTGCATCTGGTTAGACTGGAAGCCGACCCCAACATTGATGTGAAAACGCTAGGCAGATTGGGTTGTCAATAAGCTATTCAATTCTCTTTCAAAATAGAAATCCCTAATAAAGCGAATTCTATCTTTAAGCACGAATATAAATCATTACGTTTTTTTGCGTAAATAAAAGTCATCCATTCCACACAACAGAAGGTTTCCAGCATCACATTTTAATTCTATCTCCACATTTATGCGGGCTCTGCATCGAGTTCCATTTTTCGCAATAAACAATACGCACGCGATGGTGTTTTTTTTTAATTTTTTGGTAAAAAATGCATGAAAACCTATCGGTTCACCCAAAAACTGAACATATGGGCATCGGATACCTTTGCAGTGTGTGTTATAGGTGAGTGTAGTAGGATGCTGTGATGTTGATACTTGAAAAATAGTGTTGTAGAGAAATAACAGTCATACCTACAAAGACTGCCCCAAAAAGATATACACATGGTAAACTGACACTGTATAGATGTTTTGGAACAAACAAATATATTTTGGTTTGGTAAAAAAAATGTATAGGTACTATGTGTTTTGTACCTATGTATAATACAGTAGATACAATGTTATGGAACAAAGGTTGTTGACAATAAAATGGTTTCTTGTGCGCATAACCTATGCCGTGGTGTGCATGTAAGAAACATAGTCTTTATCTGGGTCAATGTCAAATCTTGAATTAGGTCTTGTAATTAAAACAAAATTCAAATGTAATGTGTGAGTGTGTGTGTAGTAATGACGTCCAAGCATATTATGCGAAAATCATAAATCTAAAAATTCTAACTTCATCAAAATGGAAAGTATCAAAACCACAGCTTCCTACTACAAATCGGGACAGTGACAGTACGACAGAATCCCACATGCTTTGATTTTTTATGAAATATTTTTGTGGAATATTTTTTGAAAAACCATTAAAAAGTGGATTCATAAATCATGTTCCATTCCATCTGCCATAGCTTCAGGCATTCATTACTTGTAAAAAATATACTTTACTGTCATCGGATTAAAAAATGAATGCGTTGAACGGATTTTAATTACATTCTGCAAATCATTATATTATTTTATTGATGTTTCGCGCTAAAGGCGTTAATATCATAAAATTACCGTTGTTTTTATGATGACTCTGTTTTAATTTAAGTTTAACACTATTGCGGGAAACGAGTTGTTACTAGATTATTACTGTTATAATGACGAACTGTGTAGACTATACTTAAAACTTTAATTAACCATTCTTAATTGCATTTAATTGTATTCAGGTTAAGTAAAACAGCCGCACGGGTCGATCGATCAGGGGGCCTAAAAAGGCCACTTTAAGCAATACCTCTAAAAGCTATTCATTTCCTGAATTCCCAGCAGATCATTAGCAATTCCTCTAATTTTCGTTAAATGGTTACACATAATAGTTTAATCACCTACAATTCATTTCATATCAATCATATTTGGTGTAAACATTGGTGGACCATTTTACGATTTTCCATACATAACTGTCAAACAGTTCATTTATGAATTGTCAGTTTGTGACAGGTTCTGTGCTTCCCGCATCCAGGGGATTCCTGCGGCCTTCACCCTCCGTTCTTCCCACACGGAGGCTCCATGAGGATTTCCCCACGAATAAAAGGATATATTATACTTATCTTGCAGTGCAAGCAAGCAATGGTGGCCCAGTGGTAACGGCCGTGACTTACGAAGTTGTAGGTCGTAGGTTCGAACCCAGACAGGCGCTTTATTTTGTGTAAATTATTTCATCATCACGGCTCTCAAAACGGTGAAGGAAAACATCGTGAGGAAACCGGCATGTCCTAGAACCAACAATACGAAGACATGTGACATCTACCAACCCGCACTGGGCCCACGTGATAGATTATAGCCCACTCCATCTCGAAGAGAGGATGCTTGTGTCCCAGAAGTGGAAACAATATGGGCTGATTATGATATCTTACCATAAAGTAGGCCCTATTAAGTAGACTACATATAAGATATTTGGTAAGTCTGCACTCTGCACGAAGATTTTAACCTCCTAGCCTTGATACGTGTCTACGAATAAGTAATTTAACACAATTACCATCTTAATGTCAAGATTCAATGTGATAAAGATCTCAAATTACCAGATGATTACCTTAAATACTTAGTAGAGATACAGAAATACTTTATTCTACGACTATTTAAATAAAATTATATCCCCAACTGGTTGGCAATGCGGTCAAATTGCCCAATTTACCGGCTAAATTGGCCAATTTGACAACTTTGGAGGACATTGTCGGTGATAAATCACGGAGTTATTAGGATGTCGGCAAATATTGCTTTTTAACAGGAAATCGATAAGGTTGAGAGATAATAGGGTTATAAAAAATGTTTTAATAATTATTGACCTGTAACTTTTGCACCGCAGTGTTAAGGCTTTTTTTGCAAAGAGAGGGAGCGGGCATTGATGAACTGCGCTTGCTTACAACATACAGTATGGACTGTATGTTGTAAGCAAGCGCTCTTCATATTCTTCTCTAAAAGTTACGAGAATTGCCCCTCTGTGGATGGCCACAGAGTGGCAATTCTCGTAACTTTTAGAGATGAATATGAAGAGCGTTTACAACGTACGGCATTTCATACAAACTTTCAAGTCGTTGTTTTTCGAAATGCAGCAACCGATTTTAATTAAACTTTCCTACAGCTAAATTAAATTTTCCATAGAAACAGAGATTTCCAATTATCTTTATTTAAATAAGACATTTCGAAAATGTTATTTTCTAACTTTTTAGACCTATGTACCCTGCTTATGCGTATGAAGTTTCATTAAAATCGGTTCATGCATTTCGAAAAACAAGGACTTGAAAGTTTGTATGAAATACCGTACGTTGTAAACGCTCTGAATAGGTGTTGATGATGAGAGAATTTTTAACGATTAAGGCTGAGATCAGACTGAACGTTCTTAAAATTACGAGATTTGCCCCTCTGATATGTTTCGGCACAATCCTGATGATATTGAAGCTGCTGAACCACTAATACGGTGACCACTTCAGGTAAAGGCTATCCAGTCCTGCGCCGTTAAGTTTTTCGGTAGCTTATGTGAATCCAATACATTTTTTACTTTTCCAACATCGTTATCGCTGATAGAATCTCACTTCGTCTAGATTCCAGCCGGTCGATTCTGTAAAAATCTCACCGTGAAAACTCAAGTGAAGTGAGCTTGATGTGAGTTGTCATTAGTGTCAATCCCTAGCATTATTTGGAATGACAGCTCACTCCACGCTCACTTCACCTAAGTTTTCACGGTGAGATGGTTACAGAATCGCACAGCTGGTTTACCTACAATACTTGCCTTCTCTTATAGCAATATTTATTTGGAAAGTACGAAAAGAAAAGTATTGATTCAGTCGATGGACTGGGAGATAACCAACCACCAAACGAAATCTTACGTAGTAGTAAATAAACGACGACTAAAATTAAGTAACGTTTAAACGTCAAAAATGTATGGTTAAACAGTCGCTAATCGCTGCTTAACTTTAAGCAACGTTTATGAATAAAGGGGTTTAAGTATAAAAGATAATTGATGTTATTTCTGTAAGTGGGTACATACACTTTCACACGTCAATCATATTTCTAATGAGGTCGGCGTTTCCTATCTGACTACCCTGAGAAGAAAGGCCGAAACAAACTCGAGGTTACAGTCTCTTTTAAAGTCCAGACATAATGGGGTTTATTCATAAACGATGACTAAAGTTAAGTAACGTTTAAACGTCAAAAATGTATGGTTAAACAGTCGCTAATCACTGCTTAACTTTAAGCAACTTTTATGAATAAGGGGGAATGTTGGTAGATCATGTGAAGAACCACACAGATTGAGTGGACCTGTTCAGTCAGTGCACGCATTTACTGATGTAGAATTATTTTCTTGATCTACCAATTTCACCAGCTTTTGTCCTATCACCTGGTACTAAGGGGCTTGTGGCTAAGTAATAACAGCCGCACGGGTCGATCGATCAGGTTAAGCTACGCTTGCCGCGGTGGGTCCGTGGATGGGTGACCATCTTCACATAAGTCGTTGGTCCCGGCTGTCATTCGTGGGTCTTTGACAGTTGTTACGGGTGGTCAGTAGCCCGAAAGTCTGACAACCAGTCTTACCAAGGGATATCGTATTACCCAGTAACTGAGTTGTGGAGGTCAGATAGGCAGTCGCTCCATGTAAAGTACTGGTATTCAGCTGCATCCGGGTAGACTGGAAGCCGACCGCAACATAGTTGGGAAAAGGCTAGACAGGTGCTGACCTGGTGCTAATAAAACTTCTGAATCACACTAACATTCCCATTAATCCATGGGCCAATATAATGTGCCACCGTTGACACATGTCTACAGAATGGGCCAACCCCCGCCATTTGTAACGCGCACCAGGCGGGCGTTCATTTTGATTACAATATAATGCGTAAGCAATAAAAATGCGCATTATAAAACAATCATGGCGGCTACAAATGAAGTGGTAAGCACAGGTGACAGTAATGAGGCACGTTTTGTTAAGAGATGAGAGTTTTGCGGTGGGTTTAAAATGTTTTTTTTTGTGAGCATAGAGTTAGGAAAGGTTTGTTGCTAAGTATTCGTGTATCTACTGTTTTTATTGTAATTAAGCGACCCTCTATTTGAATACTAACTTCTGTCTGTGTTTGTCGCTCTCGTGGATATCAACTAAACCATGAAACTTATCCAATGGCACTTCGGCAATAGTGTAGAATTCTATCAGTAAATTATGTGATCTGCGGGCTAATTGCGTAACACACAAACAGTAGCAATGGCCTCCATTTTGACAGTTCGACAACATTCATTGCGTTATTTACGTTGTTGAGCAGTCAAATTTTTTGAACATATGAAGCAATGGATTAGCAATATCCTTCAAAATGATTCAGATTGAGATTGATAGTGTTACGCAATTAGGGTGCTTATCAGTAGGTACTTTTTAAGATTACCTCTTATAAACAAATAATTGTACCTCTTTGCAATATTAGTTTAGAAGTCTGTATAGATAAAGACACGAAAAGTTTTCTAAAAGAGCAAAAATATACACAAATAAATAAATAAATAAATCCCTGGACATTTCACACAGCACCATTTGTCCCAAGCTAAGCAACCTAATGCTTGTGTTATGATAACAAGATGGCTGATAAACTACTTATAAACATTTTTTTTTTTGTAAATACATACATATTATAGATAGAAAAACACCCAGACTCGGAACAAATACATGTAGGTCATACAAATATTTGTTCCGTGCGGGAATCGAACCCGCGACACGCAGCCCAGCAGTCAATCGCTTAACCACTGCGCCAACCGTGCCGTCAAATTCAAGCGTTGACCAGATTAAAGCAAGAGCCGTAGCGAACTCATTGGTTAACCAGCATAATCTAAACTTATTATCCAAAAGGCACATAAAATCATCGTCTAAGACATTACAATTACAATAGATTGATCGATCATCCTCGTCTACAGCATCCAAACATCCAAAATTGGATATTTGCGAAAAGGTCAAAGTAATTTCATCGACTAATCCCATCCCTAGGAATGTGGACGTGCCGACAAGGCAACGACAAGTAAATTAGCGCGTTACTTATCGATAATGACGGACCATATTAAATCTGCAATCCCTCACTAGTGTTCGTAAGGGTCGCCATGATTTGTGAGAATTCTTCAGAACGAAGAACGAAGGTGGACTATGGTGCCAAATCAGTTTTGCGTTTACCATAATTCTGTTGGAAATGAACTGGTTGTTATTTCTTTTTTTGGTTTTGTTGAAGCAAAAAAAAAGGATTTAAAGAAATTTTCTTTGTAAGGTGAGATGAGAATAGACGAAATCACCAGTTCTGATTGGCTTGGGTCAAAGAACCAAAAATTGTAGACTCAGTTTCTTATTACATTACTACATCCCACAGAGAGGATCCTTTAACCCGAAATTCACTCGTAATTCTGCCGTCTGTGGTTCTGAAAACCAGAAACCAGAAAAAAATTCTTCTTGAATGCCTTGATTTATCTCGTTCATTTGGCCACCCTGCTCCACTTCACAATCAATCACACATGCTACACCAAAACAGCTCTTACTACCTCGCAATAAAGGCTTCACCTCCACCTCAGCGCATTCCTATACACAACCGAACGGACCAACGTGTGACATTTTTATTAGTGCGAATTGTTTCTCACGATTTGTCCACTTGCAGCGAACGGTTCCAGTTCAGTGTTATGTAATATTATGTCTTATTTAGGTCTTAGTACATAGGCTATGGAAGATTTATTCTGAATGCTATATAATGTAGGTATGTACATATTTAATGAGCAGTAGGTATTGTATGTTTTTCAAATTTTTTTTATAAACGTTGCCCCACACTAGGAGTTACTCCTGTATCGTGGGTGCGTTCACGAACATTTAAACTCACATACACAAACAGCCAGACCCGGAACAACTACCTGTAGGCAATACAAATATTTGTTCCGTGCGGGAATCGAACCCGCGACACGCAGCGCAGCAGTTGATCGCACAGCCACTGCGCCACCTATGATTACCTATGAGGGTTATTACACCGAAACCGTATAAATATAAGGTGGGTAAGAACCCTTTTTTTTTTTTTTTTTTTTTTTTTTTTTTTTTTTTTTTTTTTTTTTTTTTTTTTTTTTTTTGGATGGGAAATCATCAAATGACCCCTCCCGCTCTGGGTGGAGCGGAAGGGAGTGTCAGACTTTTACTGACTAAAACCCATCCGTGTTCCTTCCTTAGCCCTTTCTGTTCCAGGGCAGCGGTTAACCTTTCGGAAAATCCCGCCGCCCCGGCAGGCTTCGGCCCTATGGGGCCCCGTCCTCTGCTGACATTTTCTCTTTGAGGCGCGCGTGGAACACAACGCGCCGTCCGGCACGGGCCTGGTCCTGATCGGACGGTGAGCTACCCATTACTCACCGCCCGCAGGCCCGCGCCTACGGTGGCCGGGAGTCGTCACGCGGCTCCCGACGCCCGGAGCGTCTCCCGCGGCGGCTGAGGCGTGAGGTTCTTTCCCTCAGCCTCTCAGCCACCTCCTTCGCTAGCATGACTGCTTCGCAGAAGGAGGTGACTGCCTCCCACTCCCTCTCGCCCCGGACCATGGCTTGCACCAGGGCCGGACGCGAGAGGTCGCCGCCGTTGCCGATCGCCTCTACGAGGACACGGCGGGGCTCCGCCCAAGCAGGGCAGACCGCCACCGTATGCTCCACCGTGTCCTCCGGGCGATCCTGGCAGTGGTGACACCCGGGCGTCTCCTCCCGCCTGATGATGTGCAGGAACCTCCCGAAACATCCGTGTCCGGAGAGGACCTGCGTCAAGCGGAAGGTGAGAACGCCGTGACGCCTCTCTAGCCACTCCTCAAAGAGGGGTCTTATCGCCGCTCTCGCGGCGTGCCCTGCGCTGGGTTGCGATAGTCGCGCCTTCCATTCCGCCATGAGATCGCGCCGGAGGTTCGTCCGCTCCGCAGCGATTTGCCGCGGGTGCAGAGTTTCCCCCCGGCGTAGTGCCTCCGCGCGCCAATCATGCAGGCGCGCGAGGACTATCGCCTCCAGATCCCATGGCGGCAGTCCGGCAAGGAGGCTTGCCGCCTCGCGCGAGATCGTGCGGTAGCCCCGGATTAGCCTTGTGGCTACCACCCTCTGGGGCGCGTTCAGGTAGTGTGCGGCTCGAAGCCGCAGTGAACGCGCCCACACCGGGGCCCCATATAGGGCCATGGACCGCACGATCCCCGCGTAAAGCCTCCGGCAGGAGGCGTTTGGCCCCCTCAGGTTGGGCAGGAGCCGCTTTAAGGCGGCCCCGGCCCGTTCCAGTTTGGGGGCCAAACGTCGGAAATGCTCGACGAAGTTCCACCGGCTGTCGAGGACGAGACCCAGGTATCTCATCGTTGTCTCGACGCCGATGTGAACCCCTCCTACCATCAGTTGAGATCCCGAAGGTGGCCCGTACCGGGGCCCATGAAAGGACATGGCCTCGGACTTGTGCAATGCCACCTCGAGACCCAACTGCCGGATCCTATCCACGACTATCGCAACCCCGCGTGTCATTGCGTCGGCCGCCGCCTGATGCGACCTCCCCTGCGCCAGGACCAGCGTGTCGTCAGCGTAGCAAACTACACTGACGCCATCAGGGAGGTCTGCCCGCAGCACCCAGTCGTAACCGATGTCCCACAGGAGCGGCCCCAGAACCGATCCCTGTGGGACACCGCACGACATCTCTCGCCGGCTCCAGTTCCCGTCGTGACCGGGGTAGATGACGGCTCTATCCGTCAGATACGCCCCGACTATTCGACGGAGGTAGGTCGGCACCCGGTGATACCGGAGTGCCTCCCCAATGCAACTCCAGGGCAGGGTGTTAAACGCGTTGGCGATGTCGAGTGACACCGCCACGACGACCCCGCCCCGGGACACCGCATCCCCCGTCGTGAGGGCTCTAACGCGCATGATGGCGTCCACCGTCGAGCGCCCCTTGCGGAAGCCAAACTGACTATCCGCAAGATCCGGCCCCGTCCCCACCAGGTGCCCGACGAGGCGGCCCGCAATCACTCTCTCGAAGAGCTTGCCAACCTCGTCGAGCAGCACAATGGGCCGGTATGCGGACGGAGAGTCCGCAGGGCGCCCTGGCTTCTGAATGAGGACCAGCTTCCCCGCCTTCCAACGGAGTGGAAACTGGCCTCTCTCCATGCATGCGCTTAAGAGCGCCTCCAGTCGAGGCCCGAGAGCCGTCGAGGCCAGGACCCAGGCTTTACCCGGCAAGCCGTCGGGTCCTGGGGCGGTATTTTTGGCCTTCAGCCTGATTACCGCCGCTCCCAGCTCTACCCCGGTCACTTCAGGGATGTCGTCGTCGTCGTCCATGTGGTCCGCTTCGGACACCGCTATTGGCGGAGCCATAGGCGGGGGAGTATGCTCCCCCCGTGAAGGGAACAGAGCGCTCACCACCTCCTCCACCAGCTGAGGGCGGAGACTCTGTGTCAGCGGGGGGGCCCAGGTGCGGAGTTTATTCCGCACCATCTTGTAAGGGCGCCCCCATGGATCTCTGTTCAGAGTCTCCAGCATGTCCTCGCGGGCCAAATCCTTGGCCCGCTGGACAGCCTCTCGGAGGGCGGTCTTCGCCGCTCTGTACCCCCCGTACAGCTCCGCCTCCGTGGCTTCCGCATCCGGAGGGCGGATGCGGCGCCTGCGGTGCCTGGTGTACCGGTGTCGCGCGTCGACGCACGCCTTGCGTAACGCCGCGATCTCCTGCGACCACCAGTACACCTGACGTCGGGCGCGTCCTGGCCGGACTCGGGGCATTGCCACGTCACAAATCTCGGACATGGCCTCCCGGAACCACTCCGCCTCATCGTCGATATCAGCAGGCCTGTCCGGTGAATACACCCAGGCCTGCACGATCGAGGCTTCCAGGAGAAGCTCCCGGTCCAGCTGCTTCAGCGCCCACCGCGGACCACTCGGGGCCTGTTGGACCAGCGCGCTGGAGGTCTGGGCGGAGACATCGAACCGGATATACCGGTGATCGGAGTAGGTCTCCACCTCCTCCATGACGCGCCAGTCAATGACCTGCTGCGTCAGAGCGGGGCTGGCGAACGAGATGTCCACTACCGACTCGCCCCGCATCCGCACACACGTAGGAACAGAACCCCGATTTAGGACGACCAGGCCTGTTTCCAGAGCCCAGTCCTCCACCATCCTGCCCCGCACGTCCGTGCACCGGGAACCCCAGGCCAAGTTCTTGGCGTTGAAGTCCCCGAGCACTAGCACGGAGAAGGGATGGTTCCTGGCGACGACGACACTCAACTCTGTTAAAGAGTTCTGGAACTCGGCGAGAGTTCGGCTCGGAGAGAAGTAAACTCCCACTACTACAATCTCTCCGAACCGTGCTGCTACGCACCCCTGTCCCTTCGTGACACATTCGAGGGACGGGGTACCGGCGGCAGCCGACGAAATTATAGCCACTGAGCCGTTAAGGTCCTCCACCCAGTCATCCCTGGGCGGGACAAAGTACGGCTCAGCGACCACGGCGATGTTAATCGACCACTGCGCCATGCTCTGGAGCAACAAGTCCTGAGCGCAGGCGCAGTGGTTGATGTTCGCCTGGAGGAGGCGTAGCGGAGCCATTACTCCTCCATTTCACTCCCCTCCCGGGCCTCTTGAGGAGGCCCTTCAGCAGCGGCGGCGGTGGCGGCGGCGGCCGCGGTGGCGGCGGCGGCGGCGGTGGCGGCGGCGGCGGCGGTGGCGGCGGCGGCAGCAGTGGCGGCGACGGTGGTGGTGGTGGCGACGGCGGCGGAGGGCCTGCCTTTCCTCCTGGCTTCGGTGGGTGGGGCGCAGGACTTGCTCCCCGCCCGGTGATCGGCCGGCTTGCCAGCAGCCGCACATGCGACGCAGTGCGGCGTGGCGTTGCACGAGCCGGCCTTATGTCCGGGCTTACCGCAGCGGAAGCACAGAGTGCTGCGGTCCTCCGAGGTGCACATGGCGCTCGCGTGGTGCCCCACGAGGCATCGATAGCACCTCAGAGGTCTGGGCTCCAGCAGCTTGACCTGCGCTGACACCCAGCCCACCAGGAGCCTTCCGCCCTCCACTATCTGTCTCGCCGCCGTCACGGGACAGCTTACCGTAATGGTTCGCATGCCCGTGAAGTCGGGACGTATGGTGCCCGCCTTCACCTGGTCGGCCAGACACCCGCCCGTCCCGACGACGGCGGCTACCACCTCCTTCTCCGTAACAGAGTCATCCAGGCCCATAATGCGCATATCTACGCACTTGACGGGCCTGGAGACTCGAGCCTCGTCCGCGTTGAGGGACGCCCTTAGCTTTTCGGCTAGGGCGTCAGCGGTGGGGCCACTCGTCGCACCGGGGATCTCCAGCATGCGGGCACCAGTAGCGGTCACCCTAAGCCGGAGGCCTCCGGTGATCCCCAGCTCCTGGAGGTTCACCGTCGCTTTTGCCTTTGTGAGCACGTCACTGTAGGTCACTCCCCCCTTGACCGCGTCCGGCTGTAGTGTTATGACTACAGCCGCGGTCTTAGGGGAGCGAAGCCTAGCCGCAACGGCTCGCTCCTTGCGGCGCTGCCTTTGCGCCTTTTTCCTCGCCGCCTTGGCCGCCTTCTTTCTCTCCCCGACCACTTGCCACTCTGCGTTGGTCGTGGGAGGTCCTTCTGGGAGAGGCGAAGGCTCTGGGGCCCTCGCCTTCCCAGCCGCTTTGCCCTTCTTATGGGCCGGCGCTGGTTTTGCCGGCGCCGAGGCTCCGCCAGCCGACGCCGGTTTCGCCGGTGTCGGTTTCGCCGGCGCCGGTTTCGCCGGTGCTGGGGCTCCTCCTGCCGACGTTGGTTTGGCCGGCGCCTGGGCCCGGCCAGACGGCCCAGGCTCAGGGGCAGCAGCGGCCGCGTACGAGGTCGCCTTCGGCCCCGGAACCGTCCTACCCGCCAAGGGGGGGCGCAAAACGATCCCCTCCAGGACGGCGAACCGCGCCTGGAAGGTCGCCAGCTCCTTCCGAACCAGGTCCAAGACCTGGTTCTCCACCGGCACGGGCCGGCTTGAAGGTTCCGCCTGCACTTTATCGGGGACCTTCAGGCCGGCCAGGTCTGCACGGAGCCTCCGGTTCTCCTCTTGGAGAAGCTCCGTGGCAGCCGTCAGGCGAGCCACATCCGCCCGCAGTTCAGCCACTTCCCCAGCCGAAGGACCGGCGTAGTTGACCGCCTCCGCTGCCGCCATAATGGAGGCCATTGCCGCGTCAATGGCCTTGTTCTTCGAGTCCTGGCGCTTCTTCAAGGCCACGACCCGGATTGCGGCCTCCACTACCGCCGCAAAGCTCTTCTTGCGGTCCGCCTCGGGGCCGCCAACCTCAACCGCCTCGTCGCTTGAGGGCTCCGAAGCCGTCCCCCCCTCCTTTGCGGGCTCCTCCGCTCGCTCTGCCGCCTCCCGAGCAGTGAGCCCCCTCCCTTTGCCTCTCTCCCGGGCACCTCCCCGCCTACCGGTGGAGATTTTCCGCGCCGAGGCCAGCTCCCAGTCAGAGGACGACCCCTGGCCGTCCAGTGACCTTGGCCGCTTGCTTCGTCCCTGTCTTTTTGCAGCGGCCGTCTCCTGGGCACGGCAGAGGCTCCCTGAGCCTACCGTGCTCGCTCCTCCAGATGCAGCGTCGGACTCCGACCCCGCATCACTCCTCACCTCCTTCATTGTCGTTTTGGGTTTTTGGGGTGCCAGGGCAGAAAACCTCCACGTGCGCCTGGGCACTGGAGTTCCCTTCTGGATACGTCCGGGGGGAAGACCAGTGTTCGGGCCGGTGCATCCCGGGGTGCGGGCAGCGATTTCTTGTTGGGATTATTTCCCAATGAGATCTCGCTGCCCGCATGCTAATGTTCTGCCAAGAGGAGCGCTCCACACACGTCGCTATGAGGAGCAGAGCGGCAACTGTTGTGGAGTAAGAGCGGGCCCGGTGTGCACTTACCCTGCCGCCGGGCAGGCAGGAGGGGTAACCCCCCCCTCCTGCCACCGTTAATCTCGTAGCCCCGAAGACTGTCAAGGTCATGTCTCTGACATTTGACGGGGGTCGAGGGTCTTGGCTTAACCGCCCGGACCGCGAGGAAGATTAACCTCTATAAAAAATTCCCCAAACCTCCAAGCGGCGGCGCACCGTGAGGGAGGTAAGAAGCTTGACTAATGGGTAGCTTGGTTTAGTCGCTAGTGCGAACCACCTTTATTTGAGCAAGTACAAAAAGTTTTTTACTCGTGGGAACAACTATGAAATATGGGTAAGAACCCTCAGAGGTACTTCACTTTGTATAAATTATTTCATCAACACGTCACATCGTTTTCTCTCAAAACGGTTAAGGAAAACATCGTGAGGAATCCGGCTGGTCCTAGAACCAAAAAATTCGAAGACATCTGACATCTACCAACGCGCACTGGGCCAGCATGGTTGATTACGGCCCAATCCCTCTCACAGAGAGGAGGCCTATGTCCCAGCAGTGGGAAAATTATTTGATTCATTTTTTGACATAGTCGGAATATTATTGAAGGAACTCAAGACAAAATGTTTCAGTTCAATGAAAGTACAGGCCTAACATTTCAATTGCAGATGATTCGCTTCACTGTTTTCTAAAATTTCGAAACACCAATATCAGTGGGCGATAAGATTAAACTGTGCAAAGATTAACAGTGCAGTAAGATTTCAACACTAAAACTTTGTCATGCCGACAAATATTTATTTCATAACTTGAACAAAACAATGGAGAAAGCGATACAAATGAAATATGCGTACAAATAGGATTTCTCCTAATAAACAATACGACATTAATCGAATCGTTATATTTTTGGAAACCAAACCAAATACGATTGGATATAGTGGTAACAAATGGTAGCGTTAGTTGTAACTGTATCCGGCATTCGTTTTTATGATGCTGAAAGTTGAGAGGTGTATTTTTATGTGGGTTAGCGATTGTATGTTAAAGTAACTAGTGTTAGTAATCAGTTACATACACAAAGTCACGCTTTTGGCGTAAGGGGTAGGCAGAAACTGCAGAACGCTGCGTGTTAAGTACGATCCTCTTTCTTATTATGAATGTATTTAACACAAAAATAGGTTATTTTCTATCTAAACACTACTATACCTACAGTCAGTCTGGATGTTATTCTGTACAGTCACGAGCAAAAGTATGTATACACTCGGCTTTATTCAAAAGCGATTTACTCCTTTATTTTTTTAATGAAATTTTCTTATGTTACGAACATAGCATTTTCGAACCCATAGGTTTATCTAATGTGTCGTATTTCTTCGTTGCATTCGTTATTTCACGAAAAAATCGCAATTAAAAGTGGCCGTGTGTTGACATATTGGTGCTCGTGACTGTACGACAAGACAACGCCACTTATAAAAAGTTAATTCTAGACTTTAATGCGATGACAAATTCAGTGTGAAAATTGATGTTTTATAAGTCATAAGATTATGTTTGCGAAAGTTTGAATAGCAAATATTTCAAACCATTACAAACTTATGTATGCTTACTACGTTCATCAAACTATGTATGTATGTACTATAGGATATGGAAAGTACGGTAGGAACGTAGTTATGGCAGAAATAAACAAAGTGGGTACGTTGAACTCTAACATCGAGCTATTGTGCCTTCCGCGGTGACGCTGGCTTCATTTTTCAGGAACTAAAGAATAGCATGGCTGTGATTTGTTACGGTTTGTAATAAATATGAGCAAGTGGATGACGTACACTTTAAAATGTGTATTGTAAACTCTGATACAGTATACTTCGATACAATTTGTGTCGATTGCTACATGGATATTTTTGTTTTGTTTAATAATTTCATTATGGCTATTTAATTAGCATTTTATAAACAGTTATTTAAAAAAAACCAGGATGCTGCAGTTTTCAACATTTGGATTCGAAGGACGTCTGTTATAATACAACAAAGGGCTTAGACAAGTGACAATCGTTTTCAAAGCGTTTCGTGTTTCTAGAATGACTTTCAACAGGATTGACATAAGCTTTTCGGTGGCTTATGTCTGTGGCGGCATCTTCATTGCCACATGCAAACTACGCATCTCACTGACGTCACACAAAAACCTGCATCGCGCAAGTAGAGTTTAGCGCGCAACTAGCATATACAGTCACGAGCAAAAGTATGTATACACTCGGATTTATTCAAAAGCGATTTACTCCTTTATTTTTTAATGAAATTTCATGTTGTTACGAACATAGCATTTTCGAACCCATACGTTTATGTAATGTGTCGTATTTCAACGTTGCATTCGTTATTTCACGAATAAATCGCAATTGAAAGTTGCCAAGTGTTGACATATTGGTGCTCGTGACTGTACATACAACGTGCTGACATCAATCGTCGGGCAGTAGCCCACCAGACCCACCCGTCTGGTCGGAGGATCCTCCCGTTTCTATGGAGGATGAGTGAACTTTACACCCTGTTCCTCATTCCTCTATATATCAATTCAATGCATTTTTGACTTGTCCATCATCGTTATCGCTGATAGAATGTCACTTTATCAGCTCTCATGTCTTCGTCAAAACAGGGAGAAAACTTTGAAACAATTTTATCTAATCAAGCACCTTTATTTGTTGCTAGTTGTTACACCAACAATTTTTGTTTGTTAAAGGTTTTAGGGGTTTATTTATAAACGATGATTAAATTTAAGTGACGTTCAAACGTCAAAAATGTATGGTTAAACAGTCGCTAATCTCTACTCAACTTTAAGCAACGTTTATAAATAAAGGGGTTAGCTACGTTTGGATATAATATTTTTATTTTGATGATGTCGTGGTAGTGGCAACGTTTTGGGCCAACATAATATACATAAAATTATATAGATATAAAATTCAGTCGTGCCGCGACACGAAAAAGAAGATTGTTATTTTTATTTATTATTATAGTAGGCTGTTATTTATGTACTTAATAAAGATCAATCACCTATTTATGTTTAAATATTTTAAAATATGTGTATAAAATTCCCCAAAATTATTATCCCAGCCAGCTCCACTCTATTCCGTTCAGTATCATCCCGGCACGGATCCCGGGCTGCAATAAATCCCGGCTACTCCCATTGTTGGCATCACGACTCCGGACTCGTATCGACGCGGGACATATCGACGTGCACTCTCATCACGCTATCGACCAATATCGATGCATAATAACGTCGGTAGCTAAATGAAAAAGTTGGCTTTTATACGGGATTTTATGGAAATTGAATGTAGTTCTGTATTGGTTTGGCTGTTGTCGGTCTGATGTGGCAGTACAGTTGGCTGGTTGGGTGGTTGTTGTTAGTTGATCGGGGTGGCTTGGCTAGCTACAAAAATACCGATGTTTTTTAGTTTGCCAAGAGATTCAATCTTCCCTTCAGAGTGGATTCCGAAATTAGGAGGTTCTTTGGCATGAATATTTAGCAAGGGCATTCAAGGTTTATAAATAGCAGCTCCTGTCTGGCAATAGACACAATTGGAATTTGCTTTTTGATATACCATGGTCATTGTGAAGCCCTGTATTCAACAGATGACGATCCACAACGTGGAAGTACCTCATCATCATTCTCTCACCTTTTACCCAATTTTTTTGGAGTCAGCTCAGCACATGTCTTCTTCTTCCATTCCTACTTCTCTATTAGTCGTCATCTCAGTAGTAACCTCTTTCTAGCCATATCATCTTTCACACAGTCCATCCATCGTTTGGGTCTTCCCCTCTCTACTCTTATAACACTAGTGTTGTGAATACTTAGGTGGAAAATATCGTAAGGAAAGTTTTTGAGCATGAATCTGTTACGGCTTATACGTTTTGAGTACTATACTGATAACATTACTTTAAATCACAAGATTAGTTGATTTTTACATAAAGACATTTTATTTTATTCACTCCAAATTACATTGATGACAATTGCTTTTGTTTTTTACACACCATACTTCTCTGTGGTGATTAAAGGAGGTCGCACATTGCAAACATATAATATGCAACCTTATTATAACAGATTCATGCTCAAAAACTTTCCTTACGATATTTTCCACCTAAGTATTCAATATTTATACATATTTTTCTCTAGATAGTAGATTTATTTCGCAAGGCATGAATGAATACCAGTAAAACGTCATTTTAATCCATTACAAATCAAACTCTTATTTTTAAATAATTACTTCACAAGTTGAATTCCAAAGAACGACTTAGGAATTCCCCTCTCCCTTTGCAAAAGGAATCTTTTTATTCATTTGTCATCCGACGCGTTTTAACATAATCTCCTTCAATTGTAAATATCACAATGGGAATTCTATCCGACAAAATTAATCAAGACTTTTTACCATCCCTTTCTGACGCAAAGAACCTTAGAGCTTATAGGATAAGGGTGGTTATGAAGGTTCGCAACTGCATCGTAAGTTTGTTGGGGGGTTAAAGTTCGTCCCCGATCATAGACAATAGATTTTCGGTTGGAGTCGTATTTTGCACGGTAGCATTGTGTTTAGTATAAGTTCGTTCTTTATGGTCATTCAACTATTTTATCAAAGAGGTGATTAAAAGAGGGTATGACAAAGATTAAGGGGGAATCTCTAAGGAGATAGTAAGGATATCATGTTGGGCTATTGTGTGAGAATAACGTAAATTAAATGTCAACTAAGAATGAAATAGAGACAGTTTTTTTTAAAGACTATTCCTGTACCTAATAGCAAAAGATTGTATTTATCAGCACGAGATTACAAAATCCATATTGAGATTGCTGTCATAAGACTTATGTATCTTGGCGCGCGGTACCTGGGTTCGATTCCCAGGTCGGGCAAAAGTGTTATTGGGTGTTTCCGTTAGGGATTTCTTAGAAACAGCCCGGAGTTTGGAGGTTCGCGGTGTGATACCCCCGTGGATCGGATAGCACGTTAAGCCATTGATCCTGCGCCTGATCTCTCTCCGGTTGTCTCGGATTGCGTGTCGTCCCATCGGACTATGAGAGTGAGAGAGGAGAGAGTGCAACTGTGTCTGCGCACACACTTGTGCAGTATAATATCTCCCGCGCCGAAGCCTAGTCTCCATTGAGATTGGACGCCATGGCCAAAACACGGCCTGGAAGACAATATACTACTATTAGGCAAAATTTACACTTGTACACTAAAAATAGTGATATTCACAGTGTTAACACTAGAAATAAGGACAAACTACGTGCCCCCTTTCACCGGCTTCATAAGGTTCATAACTCATTTGTTGGGCTTGGTATAACCTTTTATAACAAGATACCCTCTTCTTTTCTAGACTTGCCTTTTAATGCGTTTAAAGCTCAACTAAAATCCAACCTTTGTTCAAAGGCATACTATTCCATCAACGACTACTTAGACGATAAGAATAGTTGGTCACCCTAGTTTAACGCAAGACAATGTTTATGTTCCTTCTCCAGAATTAGCTTACTGCCAGGTCTTAGAACCCAGCAATGCATACATGTGTAAGCTGTCACGCCCTTTATGCCTGGAGGCTTTTATTTGGGTAGTAAGTTTTTTTTATTTTATTTACATTTTAATTAATTATGTTTTAGCTTGAGTACGTATAGTTATTATTATATTTGTTGGTATATTGGCGTGGCTAGCTGACATATTATGGCAAATAATTAAATTTTATGTTCTGGTTTTGTAATGTTAATTACCGAACATTGTATATATTATTGTACCTAGTATTGTATACATTCAAGTATTTTTTTAAATTGAACAGACAGCTGTGCTGCTGGGGAGTTTGTTGCGCCACTTCTTCTTCCCAGCGATAGCACTAGGAAGTGGTGAAGGGCGGGCGTTTTTGGGGGACTGTCTTTTGTAATTTTGACGTTCAAAAAGTGCTGATTCTCAGCCTAATTTGAATAAATGACTTTTGATTTTGATTTTGATTTTTTGACTAGGTAAGGCTACTAGGTAGGTCTGTACCAAAAGTATCTGTTGAAAGTGTAAACAAACCCTGTCCACGTTAAATTTCTACGCAATCACTCACTTAAGGGAAGTTAGTAAGACATTCATCTGTATTTAAAAGGTTTCCACTTCACATCTAACATTTCTAAACAATTTTATTCTTCTTTGAATAACATTAATTGTACTTAATTGTAAAATCATCGAATAAAATTGAGGTGACTAAATTAAGTCATCTTTAAAGTGATTTGAACTAATTTTAAATCACCATAATATCAAAGCGATTTGTAAATGACACTACAAACTGGCACAGGCACACAGCTGAACCATTTGTTTACATTTCCATCTGAAACTTTTAGAACAGAGCATACATGATTATAAACTGCAGTAAAAAAAAAACATCAGGTGCACCGTTGGTTTTTTTGGCAAAATTACAAAATAAAACAATGCAAGACAACCCCTCATTTTAAAACAAGCAATTTAAATATATCAGTTCGCAAATAAAATCAAAACTCGAACACGACAGGTGTCTGTACGATGGGGGAGCGGCCTAGGGGTAGTGGGTTCAATGCCGGACTCGGACAGATGCGGGCTCGTTACCTGTGCAAGCGCTTGTTTGTTAAATAACTGTAATAAAAATTAAAGCTGTCAAAATGTGGTTAGTCTATGCTCATGTTTATGTTTCGCGTCATCATTACAAGAATTGGGTATACTTTTATGGAAGCGGTTGTTTTGATTTTTTTTTATCCTATCCGGCTTCCTAATATCCCACCATTCCTATCCCTACTAATAATATTACAAACATGAAAGTTTGTATGGATGGATGGATGGATGTTTGTTACTCTTTCACGCAAAAACTACTGAACGAATTTGGATGAAATTAGGCACACAGATGGTTTATAACCAGGATCAACAGGATTAACATATAGAATACTTTTTATCCCGATATTCCCACGGGATCTAAACTTATGCGGGTGAAACCGCGGGGTGCTGCTAGTGTTGTAATCAGCAGAGTGAAAACTACAGTAGGTAATAATAAATTAATTATTATTTATGTGCAGTTCATTTTGATTCTTAATCATTCTGAAGGTAGTTATATGTTAGGAAGGTAGGTAGTTGTATTGACAGCTTTTGCCCGCGACTTCGTCCGCGTGAAGCAACTTTCTTAATTTTTTTTCCGTAAGAACCTACTACAAAGTATTAGAACACTTAAAAAAAAAATGATGGATGAAATCGTAAGTGAAGTCGTTCTCAAGTTATGACGTGACCAAGGGAAATAGGGATTCATTTTTATATTGGATATACTTGCTTTAAGTATCTATGATGGTCGCAAATTGTTTTTACGTTGACTTTGTTTACATTAAAGCTTCAATTTTTTGGATCTTTATGTTGTAGGGGTTGAGTTTCAGATAAATCTTATTAGTTCTCTAAACCTAACGAATAACCCTTTGGATGAAAGCAGATAAAGATAAAGGAAATAGAAAAAAAATATTTAAGACTTCTTCTCTTCTTTTTTTATTAGCCTGCCTGTTTTTGTTTTTTTTTGTTTGTTACACTACTGGCCAAAGCGATAAAAGAGTTTCTGGAAGGATTAGGTCCCCCAAATCCTTCCAGAGACTCTTTTACCTCGCCACCTCGAACCAGCCCACGCGGTACGCGTCCAGGTCATCTCGCCATCTCTTTCTGGGCTGGCCTCGGCGGCGCCGTCCATCTTCAGGCACCCATTATGTGGAGACTTGCCTAGCGGTCATCGTGCATAACTGCATACGGCTGATGTGACCTGCCCAATCCCATTCGAGCCTGGCAGCCTTCTTTCCTATACTAACTAATGTTATTAAACTAGTTTCTCGTCTTCGATGCTGGTTATTTCAGTTTGTGAGAAAAATTCCCCTTCATTGAGGTCCTTGTGGAATGTCACCTATTTGGTGATATCTTCAAATTTCTCCTTCATTGAGGTCCTTATGGAATGCCACCTATTTGGCGGTGTGGGAAAATTTCCTCTTCATTGAGGTCCTCATGGAATGCCACCTATTTGGCGGTATCTTATGGAGTGCCACCTATTTGGCGGTATCTTATGGAATGCCACCTATTTGTCGGTATCTTATGGAATGCCACCTATTTGGCGGTATTTTATGGAATGCCACCAATTTGGCGGTATCTTATGGAATGCCACCTATTTGGCGGTATCTTATGGAATGCCGACTATTTGGTGGTATCTTATGGAATGCCACCTTTTTGGCGGTATCTTAAAGAAAGCCACCTATTTGGCGGTATCGTCAATTATGAAACGTTTGTGAATTAAAAGCATAGTTTAATTTCGTTTTTGCAGGGACCATAAACTTATCTATGTATAATAGTCCTGTTCAAGATCAAAGATTATGTTTATTGCTCTATAATACAGGGATGTAAAGTCTTGGTACGCTGTGAGGAGGAACTAGTATAAATAAAATACTTACAAATAGGCACTAATGCCCGAGACACACGAGGCTAGTTTTACAAAGCTCATATATCATCATCATCATCATCCAAAGCCCAACTTTACCATTGCTGGCCCTCTCTTTTTATGGGCCAATCCACACGCTCCTGTTCCAGCCTCCTCCAGTCTCTACCCGCGGTGGTAACAATGTTGTCTGCCCATCTCGCCGCCAGCGACTGACATTTCGTCTTCCAGTCGTTGGTGGCCACTCTGTCACAGCCTTCCTCGACCTGTCATCACTGCGTCTTGCCAGGTGTCCTGTCCAACTCCATTTGAGTTCCATAAGGAACAAGGATTGGAGAAGGTTAGGATAGCAAGCTAGAACCTCAGTATACTATTCTGGCTTGGCACTTGCTAGTGGTGTTTACATCATCATCATCATTCAGCCAAAAGATGTCAACTGCTGGACATAAGCTTCCCCGTGGGCCCTCCTACTGGTTTAAAAAAATACAATTTCGTTCTATTAAACTATCACAGCTTGAGACGCTAGCTTACTAACTCTCTCTCTGGCTTAAGCCTAGATATGTCGCTAGTTCTGTATACACGAAGTCAGAGTTACTAGCTGGCTACCTTACTATCCTATCCAATATTGGGAAACTAGCCTCGTGTATCTCGGGCATAAGGTCTAGAAATTGATAATCATCTATTTAATTCGCACATTAAGCCTTACTTGGTATTTTTTCGCCATTTACTATTAATTTATATACCATTAAACAAGTTTACACGGCGATTTAATTCACAAAATATTTTCTTTTCGATAAAATGTTATTTTTAATTGCAACGTTAAAGTTTTTAGTGGATAGTCTTGTTTTATTCTTTGGAACATAAATATTATGATAACTTTGGCACTGCTCCTAAATCTTTGATATACTTACATAAAAAACTGATATGAAGAGTCCTGCATGCTTGGTCAGGGTTGTCGCTTCACGCAGTTTCATCTTGATCCGGATCGAAGGGCCAAAATGTAGGGGGCGCGACCACCTAAAGGACCTGGAAGGACCGAATACGGCTGCTTGACTAAAAATATCTCTGTTGGACATTCAAATAAACAGTTTACTGAAGGTTGACAGTTAGCTCAGCATATTTCCAGTAGTCCCTGGCGTGGCGAAATAGATGTCACTCACAACCCAAGTCCACCCTCCAACCAAAATTTCTTCCACAAATTGTTTCCTGCCACCAATGTGTTTCGTCCCCACCATACGAGTATACGCTGCAAGATTGACTCATGTCTAAAAATGTCTGATCCATATTCAAAGGCAAGAAGGCTGTGGCTTGCAAGGGTAGTAATTCCAGCCGAAGAACAAGTCTGAACTTGATTTTTTTCCTCAGTGGCAACCCTGCTCATGACCTACACGAGTCATTGGTACACTGTACCATACGGCTAGACGGCGCAACGTATAATTAAAGACTACAGTGACAGATTGATATAACAAAAAATATTAACTTATTAAATGATTTTGATCTGGCTAAAAGTGTTTTGAACGGTCGATGCAGACTGTGGCGCTCAGAATAATTTTGGAAGCGATTTATTTGAAAAGTATAACCACGCTACTCTCTGTTTAGTCGGTCCCTCATGTCTGAGGATCGTGGTCAGCTTCGGAGTTGCATCTGGAGCGCATGGTCCGCCTCCGCCGGTTTCTGTCCAGCGCATCCCTTACTGCCGTGTAGAATTTAGAGGGCGATGATTCCTTCACCTCATCTCCCACCACCCCACGCTACATAAATCAATAATGTCAAAATCAAAAAACTAACAAGAAACTAGGCGGAGAATCATCAGCACTTGTTACGACAGTTACCAAGGTCTCTCTTTATTTGATATCATGACCATTATCGACGACTGGCCGCTGCAAATGTCCTCTGTTGCACTTGCCCGGGGGTGCCGTATGCACTGATGATGATGCATGACGCCCAATGATAACTACGTAAAGAACTCAAAAGGTAAGACTAGGTGTCTTACAGGAAAAAAAAGAAAGAAAGAAAATACGTTTATTTGCGGTAAACATGACGCAGAGAGAGAACACAAACACAAAAGTAAGTTGGGGGAGAATATGCGTCACATTGCCGCAAAACGACACTCGTTCAGCATAATGCTACGAACCTATGCGAGACAGAGGTTTTGCAGTTCGTTCTGCAGTTCTGCAGGGTTCGGATCTGAGTTTCTAGTAATTAACCGACAGAGATTTATATGATATGAATTTACCAGCAGGTGCAACTTGGTGAGTGACATAACATAATCAGCCTATAATGTTCCCACTGCTGGGACACATGCCTTTTCTCTATAAGAGGGAGAGCGCTGTAATCTACCATGCCGGCCCAGTGCGGGTTGGTAGAGGTCACATGTCTTCGAATTTTTGGTTCTAGAACATGTGAATGACAGACAAAGCAAATCCTGATCCTAATCTCGCCATCTGTCCATTCTAAATCCCCATTGGTCATCTAAAAGACGTACCGCGAGCATAAACTACAACACATGGGGATGCTAGACTTAATTGGACTACCCTACAAAACCCTGGGGAGTAACGAAACTCCCCAAACAGTATCACTCCATCGTTTGCTAAACACAATAATACAAAAATAAACCAATTATTGTGATTTTATTAAGAAGGCTTTACCCAAGAATTGGCGTAACTCCTTTATCAGATACCTTTCGACATAACTTATGGATAGGATCCTAAAACGTATAATTATTAGAGATATGCGGAATGCTAAAGTATTAAGGTGACATTTTGAAATACCATCTACTTATATGACGTCATCGGGGCGTGTACTAAAATCTGCAATGTAATTAATTGCTTGTGTTGTTGCAGCGGCCATATTAGTTAACTAGCTTCTGTCCGCGACTTCGTCCGCATGAAATTTTTTTGTTCTACCGACCCACTCCGTCGCATCGCATCGCCTGCCTGAGCTGTTACTTCGTTTTCGCTGAGCGTTCCTTCTGACTCTTTTTGTTTTGCTCGGCTTCTAAGGATCCTAGCGTCATGTTTAATTGCCTATAGCCCTCAAGAAATGGGCTATCAAACGTAAAATCCGACTGGTAGTTTCAGAGATTAGCACGTTCAAACAGACAAACCAACTCTTCAGCTTTATTATTATTATAGATATAGATTTGCATAACTGGGATAAGATTCTAACAACTATTTCTAAGTTTTATCGAAATGTATACACGCAGTCCACTAAATGAATATTGAATTGATGCAGACCTTTTGACTATCGCACGCAACCCTAATTATAGGAGAACCTTTAAATCCTACGTCTAGGGAATCCAATAGGGTTTTTAACTATGTAGGCTTCGTGCCAACTTAAACTGTTCGGTAGCTGCCCTAATCATAATAGTGCCCCGTTCACTCGACGATGGTCACTATACCCTGTCCATTAGGTAAACCGTTTTTTGACAGATGGAACTAGTGATTGCAGCAACACACAATACATTGATTGATACACGTATGATATTATAATGTCTGTAAGAAGCCATAAATATGATAATTCAATAAGATAAGGCAGTTTATATATTTATTTTATTACGCATTTTAAAGTTAACTTTCACGTAATCTGGAATATACTGTACGTTCTAAGGCAGCTGTCAAAAAACGGTTGACCTAATTAACAGGTTATACGTATAATACCTACTGTATAATTTCGGGATAACATGGCAGTTTCATATTGCATTTGTTTTTAATCGTATGAACAGTGGGATGATGACGTGTGATCCAACAGGGCTGATCTGTGGATCCAACTTTTACCATAAAATATCGTACAGACCATCTGACATCGACGTAAAACAGGTCTACTACTATCGAACGGGATTTCTTACTGAGTTTTTACTGCTGGTGAAGTCCGAATTTACAGAACATATGAGGCTTTTGGACTGTAAATATATTCAACATGCCCCGGAATTAATGTACACCACCAAACACTCCAATTACAATGTTGAACACTGAATATTGTATACAAAACATCTATATATATAAAATTCAAAGTCCTGACTGACTGACTGACTGACTGACTGACTGAGACATCAACGCACAGCCTAAACCGCTGGTCCTAGAGACATGAAATTTGGAGGGTGTATTCTTCGTGAAGAGTAGGTATCCACTAAGAAAGGGTTTTTCGAAATTCCACCCCTAAGAGGGTGAAATGGGGGGATTTCGTTTGTATGAAAAATTTTATTGCTTGAGTTAATAAACTTGAAATTTGGCACGAATACTTATCTAAGTAAATTATGAAGTTGAGCATTTTTTGTTTTTATAAAACACCCCCTAAAAGGGGATTGGGGGGTTTCAAAGTTTGTATGGAAGAATTTTAGCGCGCGGTCCGATTTAATCGAAACTCAGTATTTATACCTAAAATTGAAAGGAAAGATTAATGTGTATCAGGGTTTTTCGAAAATCTACCCCTGACGGCCTGAAAAGGGGTAGTCAATTTTACAGGGGAGGATTTTACAGCGTGACTTGATTAACTCGAAAATTGGTACAAATAATCTTTGAGTCAAGTTATGAACACATCCCAAATGATTTTTCAAAATTCCACCCCTGTGGGGGTGAAAAGCGGGGATACAGTTTATATGAAAAATCTTATTCGTTAGGTTAATAATCTTGAAAATTGGCATGAATAGTCGCCTAAGTAAGCAATAAAGTTCATCATTATTAATTTTTCAAAACTACCCCTCAAAGGGGATATAGGGGTGTTAAAGTTTGTGTGGAAGAATTTGAACGCGCGGTCCGATTAACTCGAAACTCAGTGTAGGTACTGTGTGTGTACTTAAGACTAAAAATAAATAATAACACGTATGAGGGTTTTTCGAAAATCTACCCCTAATGGGGTGAAATGGGGTATAAGTTAATTTTACAGGGGAGGATTATAATAAGTGGCTTGATTAATTATAAAATGGGTATTAATAATATTTGAGTCAAGTTATGAATTTTTATGATTTTTTTTAAATTCCACCCCTGTGAGGGTGAAAAGCAGGGATACAGTTTATATGAAAAATCTTATTAATTTAATTAATAAACTTGAAACTTGGCAAGAATACTTGCCTAAGTAAGTAATAAAGTTTATCATAAGTTTTTCAAACTACCCCTTAAAGGGGGAATGCGCAGTCTGATTAACTCGAAACTCAGTATTGATACTTTCGACAGAAAATAATTAATAATAAGTATGTAAAGTTGTCGAAAATTGACCCCTGGCGGGGCAAAAGGGGTAATTCGGTTCTTAGGGGAGGATTTGAACTTGAAACTGTATGTTACATTTTCACGCCTAAACCACTGAACTTCTGATTTGGCAAAGAGATAGATGGCATCCTGGGGAAGCACATACTTTTTATCCTGGTAGCACGTTCCTGTGGGATAACTTCCGACATGCACGCGGGCGAAGCCGCGGGCAGAAGCTAGTTGTTTATATATTAAATTAGTTATACTGAGTGTGGGAGAAAAACGTGGTTACAATACAAATCTACACACGCACACGGTCTAGCGTAGTAGGTACTTCATCCATTTTCGTTTGTTTTGACGGTACAGCGGAAGTGTGACTGTAATTTAAGTATTTTTAAATATTTTTGCGTTAAAAAATGACATGTGTAAAAAATTTGAGAAATCGATTCAGTAAACGATTCTGAATAAACTTACTAAACTTACTTTCATCCTACTTCCTACTAATACCTATTAAATATAAACGTGAAAGTTTATATGGATGGATGGATGGATGGTTGTTTGTTACTCTTTCACGAAAAAACTACTGAACGGATTTGGATGAAATTTGGCATATGTTTAATAACCAGGATTAACACATAGGATAATTTTCAACCCGATATTCCCACGGGATCGAAACTAATGCGGGTGCCACCGCGGGGCGCATCTAGTAATGCATAAATTCGGTTACATATTGTATAGATCAATATTGGACATAATTTTGCATGGCTACTAAATGTATCATCGCGAACGGAGAAGTCTCGATGAGTAAAGAGCGATGAACCATTCAAAAACATACCGTAACCTCGTACAAACATTATTATTGCATAAAATAAAGAATATCACATTAATCTATCGATTAATTTGCGTGGTTACAGAAGTCTATGATCAATATAAAATAATACAATATGGTTCTTAGTTATAACTAATAGATTATGAACGTTATAATTACATTATTATTAATTTATGTTCATACTATTTAATTTATGCAATTTTAATGAATGTGCAATCTTTAGATTATGATCAACGCGTCTACATACCTACTCGTATTACGAATACATATCCTTATTCATTTTCCTCATCGAATTATTTACTTTACCTACCAGCATTTTCCGCTTAAGAAAAAACTTTTCCGCTTCGCGCCTCTTTTTTGTGTTTTTTCTTTGCGTCATGTTCACTGCAATCTTTCAATCTGTTGTCATTCGTACATTGTTGACAGTTGTTACGGGTTGTCAGAAGCCCAAAAGTCTGACAGCCAGTCTCACCAAGGGGTATCGTGTTACCCAGTAACTGGGTTGTGGAGGTCAGATAGACAGTCGCTTCATGTAAAATACTGGTATTCAGCTGCATCCGGTTAGACTGGAGGCCGATCTGTTGGGTATTTGATTGCTTTTGCTAAAAGGAATTTACTACGTAGCATGTCGGAAAATCCGAGGGTCTACAATTGAACAACAATATGTTCTAAATCTGATCTTGGACGATTGATAAAAAATTAATTGAAGCAAAACATTTCAAGCAGGAAAAATGTTCTTTAAAACGTTTAAGTTATCAGGCAAAGAAAAATAAAGTAGTTGAAAAAACTATGCCTAACAGCTTACCTACAGCAGACAGATCCTAGCCAAATCTACTCCACACGTCAATTTTGACAGATCTCAAAAATACTCCATCCATTTTTTCCGAGGTATAATCAAGGACGAAATACAAAGCGTTTGTTTTTGCAACCCATCATCGGCACTTAGCGTATCAGTTATCAGATCCACGATCCAATAAATAAGGAAGATCGTGATTTCCTGACCAGTACATACGAGGGCTGATTGATAAGTTTCCGAAACGACGAACTTAAAAAAAAGATACGCAAGAAATAAATATTACATTATATTCTAGCATCTTTTCGAAAATAGAACGCCAAATTTGAATTTAATCGAACGGATGGAATTTGTATGAGAGGACCTAGAACTTTCTCTGTCGTGAATTTTCATAACAATGGAAAAAAACGAAATTCGTGCGGTGATAAAGTTTTACGTTTTAAAAGAGAAAACAGCAAACCAGATTAAAGTCAAGCTAGACAGTGTTTTAGGTAATTCTGCTCCTGCATTGAGTACAATTCACACCTGGGTAACTGATTTTAAACGTGGAAGACAGAGCTGCGAAGACGCCCCCAGGTCTGGCCGTCCAAATGAAGTCACGAATCCGGACATGATCAAAAAAATTCACAAAATTATACTGAACGATCGGCGCTTAAAGTTGCGAGAGATAGCAGGGATGGTGAACATGTCATCTGAACGCGTTTTTAATATTTTACACCAACATTTGGAAATGAAAAAGCTTTGCGCTCGATGGGTGCCGCGTTTGCTCACTGTCGACCAAAAGCAACGTCGTGTGGACGATTCATCGGAATGTTTGGCACTGTTTAAGCGAGATCCTAACGAGTTTTTGCGGCGTTATGTTACAGTAAATGAAACCTGGATACATCATTATACTCCTAAAACAAAAGAACAATCTAAGCAGTGGACTGAGAGCGGAAAACCTGCGCCGAAGAAAGCAAAAACGGTTTTGTCGGCCGGAAAAGTGATGGGGACTGTTTTTTGGGATGCTCGAGGGATTATTTTAGTGGATTGTCTGCAAAAAGGAAAAACAATAAATGGAGAGTACTATACAAGCTTGCTGCAAAAATTAAGTGACGAAATCCGAAAGAAACGACCTCATTTGGCCAAGAAAAAAATTTTGTTCCACCATGACAACGCGCCTGTACACACGTCAATGGTTGCAGTCGCCAAACTCCATGAATTGCGGTTCGAATTGCTACCGCATCCACCCTATTCCCCAGATCTGGCCCCGTGCGACTTCCACTTATCCCCAAACCTGAAGAAATGGTTAGGTGGCCAGAGATTTTCATCAAATGATGAAGTCATTGTTGCCGTAGACGAGTATTTTGAGGGGTTGGAGAAAACATTTTTTCAAACTGCTGTATCGGCATTGGAGAAGCGATGGACTAAATGCATCGAGGTAGAAGGAAACTACGTTGAGAAATAAATTTATTTTAAATAGATTTTTAAAGTTTTTCTTTGTCGTTTCGGAAACTTATCAATCAGCCCTCGTACTTGTGCATTAACTACGAATGCTGGTAAAGGAACCTCAAATACGTGGGATTTATTGGCATTCCGTCGGGTGCTGGGGAATTGAAAGCAGCTATGTGGCTCTATGATTGTGGAGAGATTTTGTACGTAAAAATATTTTCGAAGCGATGCGTTTCTTTGTGAAAATTTAATTGTAAAATGTACGTGGAATCGGTTTTATAGGAGAGGCCCGTGGGTAAATAATAACAGCCGCACAGGTCGACCGATCAGGCTTGCCGCGGTTGGTCTGTGGATGGGTGACCATCTTTACATACCGAGAATCCTCCGTGGCTCGGAAAGCACGTTAAGCCGTTGGTCCCGGCTGTCAGTCCTGGAACTTTGACAGTCGTTACGGGTAGTCAGAAGCCCGAAAGTTTGACAATCAGTCTTACCAATGTATCGTATTATCCAATAACTGAGTTGTGGAGGTCAGATAGGCAGCTGCTCCATGTAAAATACTGGTATTCAGCTGGATCCGGTTAGACTGGAAGCCGTCCCTAACATAGTTGGGAAAAGGCAGATGATGATGAAGACGTGAAATAAGTTGAATTAAGTTTTATAAAATGGTCAAGAGAGAAAATGGAGAACGATTGACTATTTTTTTTTTTTTAAGATAAAGACGTTGCCCCACACTAGGTATTTCTCCTGTATCGTGGGTGCGTTTACACACATTTAAACTCACATGCACAAACAGCCAGACCCGGAACAACTACTACTACTAATTGATCTTTGTTTTTTCATGTTCTTTCGGGATAAAGTGATTCAAGATTTCACAACCACTCGATACGCTTCCGTACCGTATGGAACCACAATCGAAATTATCGAAGGAGTCTTCCAAACGCTGTACACAAGTCCAAAACCTGAAACTGTAGTCAGTTTAAATCAAAAAGATGACCGCTATTCTTCCAACAGCTTAAATAGCTGATATGTATGGCTGATATAAATGCTGGATATGTATGGTGTACGAATATAAAAGGCGAAATGATTAAATCTTCCTAAATTCATTTCTCCTATTAAGAATCTATAGATGTATTGGACAAAACATCACGCCTGTTTTCCCTAAAGGGTTGAGCAGAAGTGTACCTAACCCCACCTACCTACACCCACAACACACACACAACACTATTGAAGGATTCCGATAACATGATCTGCGTATGCCATTCAACGTATCACAATCAGAATAAATATTCTCCGTATATCCTCCTGTACCGCATCAAGAACAATCTTCCATTTTTCCTAAGAATTCCTCCATTATCTTATAATTTACAATCATCTCGAAGACCATCATCACAGGACGCTATGATGACGTACAAATATTTGCGAAGTTTGTTTGTCCATATCCGAATGCTATTGTTTCTTGTACTTGTTTACAAAACATGGCGTTCCAAAACGGCGACGGCCCCGGGTGACGTAAACCTGTGACGTCACATTCCCCGTACGCTTTCGTGTTTTGAAAGCGACGCGTGCGCAAACTGAAAGATAAATGTTTTGTTATATTTAGATTTCGAAAAAATGTGACTGTAAATTGATTCATTATCAGAAACTGTGACTAATGTAAATGTCTTGGAATTCATAGAAATGTAAGTATTGGAAGATTTTTGGGGTTATTTTTAAAGAGCTTTTTCCTTAATGATTTATTTTTTGCTTTAGCATTTTTCTGTGGCGTTTGACATTGAAATGAGTCGTTTATCATTCATAGTTTGTTTAGTAGTCGTGAGTTTAGTAGGTATTTCGATGATTAAAATGGGGTTCGACTATAATGAATAATGATACAGTTTATGCACAAACAGGTGAGCGAAGTTTCAAAAATCATTTTGTATGCTTAGTTCCTAAATTATAAACTATCCACCAATTCTGACCTTAATGACTGTTACAAACGGTTTATAACGACATCCCTAAAAATTGAACAGGTAAGTGAATTATAACGTCACTCTATCAACCATTTCATCACCACCTAGCTTTCGAAACTGTGAAGAGGAATATTGAGAGGAAGATGCCCTAAAACCAAAAATTCGAAGACATGTGACATCTAACAACCCGCACCAAAACCGAGCTCGTCCGAGCTTTAGAAACCGCAATAGAAGACGCAAAGAAGTGCGCATCAGTGATCCAACAACTGGACCTGAACAAGATGCGCACGCGTGCGCGGCACCACGACCCCAAGTACCGCCTCACTATACACGAGCTGGGCCCGTGTAGACTACAGTCCACTCGAAAAGAGAAGCCAGGTACACAGCCTGTGTCACAGCAGTGGAGACATTACAAGCTGATTATGCTTATGCTATCCTCCAACAACTGCCACATAGATACAACATCCCAATATAGTCAGTTTATTAAAAAAAAACGATTATATTGTTACCTTAATAAAGACAAGCTGCCAATGTTCTGCCAAATAAAACCATTCGACTTTCCCCCATTCCACCCGAATGCTCATCAGATCACTATCACCAAAATAATGCTATCACCGTTCGGCAGCTGGCTGTCATAACAAACTTTTGTTCGCTATAAAGGTGTTTACAGACAAACGTGCGTTTGAAGCGAGTCTGACGGTATCTAATTGTTCCATCTTTTTATCTGTTTTGTTAACGAATTATATTCATTGCCCATTGTTAGGGACTGGCGGGTGGAGAAGTGTTACACGTAGATAGTTATCATTTTTAGATATAGTTTTGACTCAGTTTTGAGATACAATTTATTTATTTTCTTATATCATATATGTGCTCAATTTATAACTGAGTGGCGTACAAGGACTGGAAGACGAAAAGTCGGTCGTTCGGCGACGAGATGGGCGGACGACATTGTTACCATCGCGAGTAGAACCTGGATGAGACTGGCACTGGGGTTGGAGATGGCCTATGTTCAGCAGTGAGTGATGTCGGGCTGTGGTTGATGATGACACTGTTCACATTACAATATATAAGGCTGAAGTGGGCGGTTTAATACCCCCGTGCCACGGAAAGCACGTAAACACCGTTGGTCCTGCGCCTGATCTCTCTTCGGTCGTGTCGGATTGCTATAATATCTCCTGTGTACCTGGCTAATCTCCGTTGAGATTGGCCAAAGTGACTGAAATCGGTCAGAAGGCTATTATTTTTATTATATAAGGCTGGCAGTAACAGTGACAATACCCCCCGTACTAGTTGATACTGTATTGGCGTTTGTTAATTGGCATTTAAGTTGTTTTTCGGATTTGGTTGCTTTAGATATCTTAAGATCACGTTGCATAATCCATATCATCAGATAAAGACAGAATAATTTGCATTATTTGAAATTGAAGATTTTTTAATTAGCGATTTTAAGTTTATAATCTGACGTCATTACGGTAGGTCATTCTATCTACGTGTGACTGTGTCATGTGACCTTACAAACCTAATAAAATGCCCCTGATTCGCTCTACGTTCCTTGCCTTAAAAATATTTACTGTAAGAACGGTTCTGCACTGCATCCGATCCGAATACGAATTCAAGATCCGAGTTCAATCCGAATTTGGAGTGAGTATTATATATTATTATTATATTTGGAGAACGGATGTAGTACGTAACTACAAATAGTACCTACTATGGCTACTTCAGACCGCCATTTCTAGGATTCTAATCTAATCTACTATTTATTGTAGATTCATTTTTCCACATGATATGGCTCTCTCTGTTAGACAGTAGTTAGAGGCTGTCCTAAGTATAACATTTTATTAACATCAGTATTTGAAAATATTTGTAATCACTTTCCACGCGACTGTACAAGGTAACGTTTCTGTTATATTCGACGCAGGCGCATGATTTGCAATACACCCAGCTTTATGGATCAACGGCTTCATAAACGACTTCCAATAATAAAGTCGTTAAAACTTAATAATAAAAACTCAAACCGATTAATAGGATAATTTATTACGTTACAAATTGAAGTAGATAATTATATTAAAAAGTTAACAAGATCTAATTATTATTTTATTTTTATAAAAAAAAAACTGGAATAAGATAACAGATGTTTTTCGTAATACGTAACTTGTAATGAGCACGATCTTATATTTTAGTATTATATTTTGTACCTTATGAAAAGTGCGTAATAACATAGGATAAATGATTTATTTTCTGTAAGTAGGATTGTATGTACAAACACTTTTACACGTTAATCATATTTTTTTTAAACTGAGTTCGGCGTTTCCTATCTGAGTTTTTTTTGTTTGTGTCTATCACACACAATAAACAATTCCATAAAATGGGTATCCCTGTGCCATATATTTTGCATTTGATAGCTCAATTCTCGTCATCAATGTCGTTTCGCATTGCATAAAAAAAGTTATGAGAAAATAATTTTCCCGACAAATAGAAGAACTAATAGAAAACTTACACATATCGCTTATTTATCAAAATAATGACCTCTAACTCAAACTCAAAGCATTTATTTGAAATAAACAAATTGCATGCACTTTTTAATAAACCATTTTAATAAACCAATTGTCAAGGGGTCGGTTAGTCAGAAAGATGAAACTAGTTGCCCATTCCAAAGCAAGTGTACTACGTGAGCTCGACAAATGGACGTGCGAATAACACTTGTGCGACAAAACTGTGCTGCGAATCACCATAGTTCGAATGCACGCTTGACGTCGACGTCAGAGGCACCCCGAGGTTCGGTTTGGTTAGGTTCCTTTAAAGTTTAAAGAAACCTACGGGCCCGTATTTTTGTCTGCAGGGTTTAAAGTTTAAACCCTGCAGACAGAAATAGGGGCCCGTCGACTAAGTCTTAATATTGGTGAGTCGCAGTACAGTTTTGTCGCACAAGTGTTATTCGCACATCCATTTGTCGAGCTCACGTAGTACGCTCTTCCAAAGTGTAGTAGGTACCTATGAAGAAGAACGGGCAAGAAACTCCTCGGACACTCCACCCCAATCAACAGGTTATTAATTAAACGAAAGGGTTTAATGTTTGCATTGCTCCTTACAGTATCGCATCAGCCAAATAGGAATGCTCTTATAGAAGATTTAAGATCTTAATACCCATGGCGACAGCCAGTAAATTATTCGAAACAACTGGAATGTAATTTTGATCAGTTCTTAAAATATCGCCCGGCAATAGGGTAGATGACCTAGAGTCTACACCAATTATAGATTCATTGTAGTGTGCAGTCATCCTTATTCTTATAGATTACAAAAAGTAACTACTTAAAATAGTCGCGTCTAGAATTTCAATATGGCTAGACTTTTTATTTGCACCTTTTCGGATTTCTTTGGGTTTTCCTTGCATAACCGTAGCCAGTATCTCTAGATCCCATGTGCTGATAAGAACAACTATTACGGATCGTCATTCAATAATAGTCATTCCCTTAATTCGATGCTGGTCATTATTGGATCTTTGACGGTCATTACGTGTCGTCAGAACCCCGAAAGTCTGACATCCAGTCTTATTCCATTCAGCCGTTCTATGTAAAATACTGGTATTCTACATCCGGTTAGACTCGAAGCCAACCCTAACATAGTTGGGAAAAGGCTTGGCAGATGATGATGTAGCCAGTTTCCATGCAATCATAGATTGAGAGACTCATCATGGGTTCATTTTAACAGATTATAATTATTACCTTTGTCGACGCTGCATACACGTCGTCGTCTTTTCCTACATCTGTTAGGTATTCTTGAAGGATGGTAAAACCAGTGCACTTATAAAGAATGTACTTAACTTGATCCGTCACTAGCATATATAATCAGCCTATAATCTCCCTACTGCTAGGACACAGGCCTCCTCTGTGAGAGGGAATGGGCTGTAATCTACCACGCGAGCCCAGGGCGGGTTGGTAAATGTCTAGGATATTTCCTCACGATGTTTTCCTTCACCGTTTTGAGAGCAGTGGTGATGAAATAATGTACTCAAAGTAAGCGGTCGTAGGTTCGAACCGCAAATAAATGTATTTTCTTTCTTTCTTTTTCCAGCTCAAGGCTTGGAATTCTATCTTCGCCTTTGAAGATATCTTACAGTGACATTTTCAACCATATCTTCCAATATCCTTCTAGATTAGTCAGTCATTCTTTCTTCCATTACAACCAAGGGATCAGCGCGGCGGGGGGGGGGGGGTGTTTCCCATAAAGCACGTCGTTAGCGCGGCCACCCGCCAGAACGCGATGTAGGAAGTCACCGCTTAGTCGCCGGCGCATGCTGGCGAGTGAAGTGGACGTTTGCGGTGCGAAAATTAACGGCGGGCAACGACGGATATGGTCAACAGATTTTGGTTGTTTCGTTTTAGTATTGGCGCGTATGACGGCACGGATGGCGCAGTGGTTAAGCGATTGACTGCTGCGCTGCGTGTCGCGGGTTCGATTCCCGCACGGAACAAATATTTGTATGACCTACATGTATTTGTTCCGAGTCTGGGTGTTTTTCTATCTATAATATGTATGTATTTACAAAAAAAAATTGTATATAAGTAGTTTATCAGCCATCTTGTTACCATAACACAAGCATTAGGTTGCTTAGCTTGGGACAAATGGTGCTGTGTGAAATGTCCAGGGATATTATTATTATTATTATTGGGAGTGAATGAATAACTCAAAACTTAAACATGGTTGGCGATCTACGGTGAACATAAATATATAGAAGAGACCTAATGAGATCTAAGAACAAATGAACACTTAAGGAACTCAATAAATCAACGTACCAATTAAATGCATAAAATAATGTAGGTAGGTGTGCAAAGCTGGTAATGGAGACTTGTGTTATGTGAGCCTTTTTGGGTGTGCTGATGAGCTCCGGAATTTTCTATAATCGTAGATAGACTATACTAATTATTGGGCCAGTTCTAATTTTAGTTTATTCCAGTATTTCTTGATTTAAGCTTCATTATAACTATAATAAATTATTCAAGTAGCAAGTGACAATCAAAGATCATAACAAGCACCTTATCTCCATGTCCACTTCCCCCGTCAGCACACGCGGTCACGGCCGGCGCTCTCTTGATACACGCTCCAAGAACTTCGATGTTGGCACCGTCTGTTGGTTACTGCCCAGTGTCTCTGTTACATTACACTTGTTACCTCACCGCATAACTTAGCGAGGATGACGCGAGAACTATGAATGAACACAAGACTTACAGTTCCAATGATATTTCGATATTACGATACGGACGGCACAGTTGGCGCAGTGGTTAAGCGATTGACTGCTGCGCTGCGTGTCGCGGGTTCGATTCCCGCACGGAACAAATATTTGTATGACCTACATGTATTTGTTCCGAGTCTGGGTGTTTTTCTATCTATAATATGTATGTATTTACAAAAAAAAAAATTATATATAAGTAGTTTATCAGCCATCTTGTTACCATAACACAAGCATTAGGTTGCTTAGCTTGGGACAAATGGTGCTGTGTGAAATGTCCAGGGATTTATTTATTTATTTATTTATATTCCGACATCTTGAGGGTCCTGTAGAGCAGAGGTGGCCCAGTGGGAACGGCTCCGTCTTACGAGTTGTAGGCCGTAGGTTTCAACCCAGGCAGGCACTTAACGTAAATTATTTCATCACCATTGCTCTCAAAGCGGTGATGGAAAACATTGTGCGGAAACCGGCTTGTCCTAGAACCAAAAAATCGAAGACATGTGACATCTACCAACCCGCACTGGGCCCGCGTATAATAGCCCACTCCCTCTCGAAAAGAGCAGGCCAGTGCCGGAATGATTTTAACGGGTCTTGGTAATAGAATAGAATCTTGTAAACGTAATATTTAAATTTTGAAGTTAATAATTATTCACTGCTCACAAAGGGAATTTTATTTTGCACCCTAGTTAGTTAGTTACCCTACGCATAGGCGTTAACAAGTATGTTGTTGTTAACAAGTATTAACAAGGATATTTCGTACAATTGTACGAAATATCATCATCGTCATTGGCTGAGGCAAGCCGCTTAAATTAACTATCCGGAAACTGAATTCAGATTCCGGATAGTTATTTTAAGCGGCTAGACCGACAGACACGAGAATCACAGCAAACTCTCATCTTATCACTAAACATATCCGGTTCTACCCAATATTATATGTAAATACCAACGAAAACGAAACGTTTCAAAATCCACAATAAGATTAACAATGTAGTCAAAACAGAAAACACCATTATTGGCCTGATTACCTTGACCTTGACCCGTCAAGATCTAGACGTAAACGGACGCGCTTATCAGCTGATCATCAATTGTATTAAATCTAAAAACGATCGAAACTGAGATAGGCCCGAATATGTAAATGACAACCTGTTGGTCCGCGCGAAAATAGAGGTGGCATATGAGTAGATAGCTGGCAGAGACCGCGCTTCGTACGGACGCCAGCACATCAAGCTACTACAATCTATCAAATTTCTTTAATAGATTTTCAGCTTTATCGTAAAGCATTAAGGTTCAAGGTTGATTGGGAAAATTTGCCTGTAAAATCATGTTTCAGTGGATCAATAATACTAAACTATGTTGAGGTCAGCTTCCATTCTTACTGGAGATGGAATACCAGTATTTTATATGAAGCGATTGCCTATTTGACCTCTCTCTGAATAATGTTTTACTGATGACAACCACGAACATCCCAGATAATATGAAACATCGAATCTAGTAGCCCTATTTCAAAATTTAGGTACAACACATATACGATATTACATATAACAAGCTACAGATAGACAAGAAAATACATTAATACTCTTTTAAAAATAGACAACTAACGTAAGAAATTAAGAATAGTGCAGGTCAATGTAGTGATGAGAACCCTACAAATGGGCAATCCTCACATTGAGAGTGGAATATCATCGACGTCATGTCGCAGTCGTAGTGTATCTTTCTTAGTGAAGCTGGGTCTCCATTCAATATCTACTCCTGTGTCAATCGTGTGGGTAGAAATGACAGTCTCAAAAGGTTAGAAGTAGTCATCGTGAGAAAAACGTGTGACAAATATCGTATGGTTTTCAAAACTGTATTAAATCCGAAGGTGGCATATTATATGGCAATAGTCGATTTACCTTAAAACGATGAATCAGAGGTGATTAATGAAACGATTGATTTTCAAGACGTTATTGTATCCGCTGCCGTCTCACCAAGGGGTATCGTGCTACCAACTAACTGGGTTGTGGAGGTCAGATAGGCGCTACATGTAAAATATTAGTATTCAGCTGAGTCCTGTTAGTCTTGTAGCCAACTCCAACATAGTGCATAAAAAGGCTAAGCATAGAATATATCACTATAGTAAAAGTATATACAGAGTTAAGAAACAATATATTTTTTATAAGGACAAGATAGAGGTGGCGCTAGAAAAGGGTGCATGGAAGGATTTGGGGGAAGCCTTTGCTTAGCATTTGGGAGAGTGTAGGCTCAAAAAAAGGACAAGATCCTACAAGAGATGGTTTTAAAGAAAGTCAGGTGTAAGATAGAACCATATAACTTTTCAAGGACAAGTCCTTATTCAAGATATCTTTAGAGAAAGCCAGGTGTTACGTAAGTACTGGCAACCAATGAATGAACGAAGAGTCACGTGAATGTAAACGATGCAATATACAAAGATTAGCTCGTGGCGGTCTGTAGGTAATGTCTGCCTGACCGTTAGCAATTACCGCTCTAGCAAAGAAAGAAAAAATAAGAACAAAATCAATAATGCCGTTGTACACTAAGATAAATTCTCGGCATCTGAGTTAATTAGTGTTTTTCTTTTATTTCAAGCAAACATCTATATAAAGTCGAATACGCCAAAATATGTGTCATTTTTTACTCATTAATAATATTTGGTGTCAGATTGACCTCGGGTCTCCTCGGGTGAGGTCGGGTGTGCTCGGACAGGCTCGTGCGAAGGGTGCCACTGTTATCTGGCACGAGGCGCGACAGTGGCGCGTGCGCAAACCACGTGGACATTCGACCTATGAGTAGTGCGGTGCTGTGTGTGAGCTTTTATCGAAATTATTGAGGACATTTTTGGTTTTAGTTGTTTTGAGTGTTATTTTAAAACAGATCAAGAATCTGGTGAAAAAAGTATTATATTAAAATCGTTATTTGTTCATTGTTGTAATGTGACATAACATTTTTATAATAATGTTTTCGTGTGTTTCCTAGTGTTATGTCAATATAAAAGTTCATCGATTAGTCAAGATATTAAGAGATATTGGCTCTACTGTATTTTACGAGAAGTGTTTAATAAAGTTAAATTAATTAATTGTACCATTATAAGTAGGGAAAAAATGATGGGTAAGTGTTGAAGGCAATTCAGATGAATTGCCTTCAACACTTACCAATCATTTTTTTAAGAAACCATTAACGGTTCTTAAATATATGAAAATCATTATCCAATTATAATTTATTTTCATTAATTTAAATTGTATTTAACTTAAGTAGATTAGCCTTAACGACTGAATTTTTTATCGAAAAATTATTAAATTGAAGTTATCTTACCAAAATGCATATTCCCTTGATACAACAGCAGCACACCTGTACATGCCAAACATTACTGACAACTTAAATGAATTTCAAAAAAATTAAACAAATGTTAATTACCCACTAAAATTATAATATCTACCTAATTAATAAAAAGCATAACATAAATATGTCTATGCCCATCACTATCACTTATCGATACGCCGGGGGGATAGGGTAAACAAGCGGAGAGGGGTAACCTTGGATGCGCGAGCGCAGCTGCTCAATGATCACCTGCCTCCAGCCGCCATATTGGATCCAGCAAGCAAACAAGTACACACACAGCGCAAAACATTCACGTCTTTTTGTATTAATAAAAATTTCGACAATTTCATTTTAAAGTTCATTTTATGACATTTATTGATCGATACTTTGACTTCTTTATTTTTGGAATGTTAATTTTATCTCTATAGTAATGAACGTTTTTTTCGGCAGTTTTATATGCCCTATAATTTTAACAGCCTAAGCAATCGAAACTGAATCTGCAACTCCTAAAACTCGATACTGACTATAAGCAGTTTTATTGAGTATCAAATATCTGGTATTTATTTAATTTCGCGTTTCCAAACGTATCATATTTCTACAAAAAACTTGATACAAAGTGTTAATTCCTACTTTATCAGATAAGTATCTATAATTGTATTAAACCGAATATTTTAGAAACAGGTCTATTCTATTAGTTCAAATATTCTGATGCTATTTTTAAATGCCATTGACATATGATGGTGGAAAACCATAGACATTAATGTCAAGTGCACATTTCCATGTCACCAGTTACTAAATAAAAAAAACAACATTTCAAATTAATTTTCGAACGCAGGGTGGCAGTGTCAAAAATCTAATGTTCCGAATTCAAATCGAATGCAAGAAACACCTTGCCAGCGACAAAAAACAGAGCTAATGCAAAAGACAGGTGTTGTAAGTTAATAACTTTTAAGACTGGCCACGATTCAGACAGTCGAATTAAGTTTAAGATTAAGGACGAAATACTCGTTTACTTGGATTGAAGGTAATTTTTGGTGGATTGCATAATTCGGTTGCTATAATCATGATTCTAAATAAGAACATCTTTCGGGAGCTTTTGTATAATTTAGTAGGGTTCGTCTGATTACATAGATAACGTCATAGGTACGTCGATTGCATACCAACTCTTCCTGAAAACTTAGCAGAACAGTTATAGGCTGATGTAACTACGTTTTGCGTATGTAGTAGAGCCGAAAAAGTCATTGAAACTAAATGTCCGAACAATCATATTATTTCCAACCCCTGGGCTGCCTATCAAGCTTTATAATCCTATCCACCCTGTAAATCAATCTACGACCGCGCCTAGACAACCATCAAGGTTACAATGTAAAGTTAATTTATAAGCAGACTGTTTAAAATACTTCGTTTTACACCTAACTTCCTAGGATACTATTACAAGTTTCGATACATATTCATGTTTCTATAACATAAAACGAATTTTAAATACATATTTAGATAAACATCGACTTTGTATGACATATCATTGATAAGATCTCAGATCAGATCAATAAAAAAAAACACAGCGAACGATGGATATCAGAAGATCAAAACATTTTAAATCCGGCCTATTTTAAAAACATTTAAGTTATTTGAAAAACGAATACCTACTCTACACTTCTATGGTCTATATCGAAATACAAACAAACACACTTCGATTTTCAAACGCATGAAGTCCATAGACGAAAAGAATTATCATAACATAAAATCGCGAATTTATCAAAGAAGTCTTTATTTCAAAATAAAATTGACATATAGCTTTACAACTTTTTTATGAGTTCAGCCGTAAAATGTTCCGCATACTCTAATAGATTCATGGAAAGCGGCCATTTTTCATTTAGTTTGTTTTAAACGGAAATTCTTATTACACATGTGATCGTATACTGAATATTTTCATGTGGTACTTCCTCGAGTAGTATAAACATAACATGTCTGTTTATCACGCCACTTCTTAAATATGCAGAAAACGAAGGAACTGCCGTAAACTCCTATTACTATTAGAGTTCCTTGCGGGGCTGTAAAAGCACTTAGCTTAAGCAGCTTAAAGCTATTAAAAGACACCATAGAATAAGCAAAGAGCAGAGTAGTTTTGAAGCGCTAAAGTGGCTAGAAGAGTTTATGATACGCCACTAACTTTTGGCCTGGTTTAAAACTTAATAAAACATTGAAGTGCTAAGTAGCCAGTTCGCATTTAAACAAGTATCCTTATCTAACTTGACTGATTTGTTGGTCGCAAGCACTACTGCTGAGTATGAGGTCCTGGGTTCGATTCCCAGGTCGGGCAGCGTTATTAGGTTTTTCCATCAGGAATTTCTCAATATCAGCTTTGAGCCTGGATTTGTGCCCGATTGATGGAAATAAGCTCACCCTTATTGGGACTTAGATATAACTGGTGAAATGTCGTACTATACATAGGTACACTTCTGCCTTACTAAACCTTCGGGGAATACAGAAAGAAAGAAAGAAAGAAAATACATTTATTTGCGGCAAACATGACGCATAAAAAGAACAAACACACAAAAAAAGAAAATAACAAGTTGGGGGTAAACATGCGTCACATTCACGTATAGCGTACGAGTATGTATCATCATCTGCCTAGCCTTTTCTCAGCTATGTTAGGGTCGGCTTCCAGTCTACCTGCATAATCAGCCTATCATGTTCCCACTTCTGGGACACAGGCCTCCTCTCTGTGAGAGGGACTGGGCCGTAATCGAACTCGCGGGCCCAGAGCGGGTTGGTAGATGTCACTTGTCTTGGAACTTTGGACATGCCGGTTTCCTCACGATGTTTTCCTTCACCGTTGTGAGAGCAGTAGTGATGAAATAATTTACACAAAGTGAAGCGCATATGCGGGTTGGAGCCTACGACCCACAGCTCGTAAGTCGCGGCCGATATGCCAATAGATTAAATACGTGTATAATTATTTTTTTTTTAATTAAAACCCTCTAAGTGAGCAAATTCAAGTCTACCTGGATGCAGCTGAATACCAGTATTTTACATGGAGTGACTGCCTACCTGACCTCCACAACCCAGTTACTGGGTAAACGATACCCCTTGGTAAGACTGGTTGTCAGACTTTTGGGACTACCCGTAACTACTGTCAAAGATCCACGAATGACAGTCGGCTTAACGTCCTTTCCGAGGCACAGAGGGATCTCGGTATGTAAAGATGGTCACCCATCCACGGACCAACCACGGCAAGCGTAGCTTAACCTGATGCATCGACCTGTGTGGCTGTTATTACTTAGCCACAAGCCCCTCCGATGTTATGTATGTATCCCTATCTAAATGATGTCTAATGCGTCATAGAAAGCTGCTGATACATCCAGCCATTCCTCGCCAAGCCTCGTATCCACATAAAAAGTAATTTTATCAAACAATTTTCCCGGAAATTCTTAAAAATCCGACGACTATTTTAAACGTGCGGTGTTTCCGTAGCGAGTTCAAATACGTTTATATCTTATGATTAATCGATTTTCTCGTTAACCATCGTGATTAATGATTATATTGTGAATTTATTTTTTATTATGACCAGCGAGAATGGCTGTCGTAAACACATAATTGCTAAATCGAACACCTTGTTAGGTAATAAGAATATAATTTGATAATTTTATCAACTTTGTTGCAAGTTGTTAAAGAGTTTGTAATGTAAGTGTCTCTGTGTTTAGCCGTTTTATGTTGAGATATTTAAACTGGCACAGGTTGCTTTACCAAAGTAATTAGAAACCTCAAGATTCAGAATCATTACCTTCTTTTTGTAAATCCTCACGGTAAGTGATGACAGAAAATTAGTACTCATTCCATACATCGATTTAAACTCATAATCAGAGAAACACACCGCGGGCCCAGTGCGGGTTGGTAAATGTCACGTGTCTTCGAATTTTTCGGTCCCAGTACAAGCTGGTTTCCTCACGATTTTTTCCTTCACCGTTGTGAGAGCAGTAGTGATGAAATAATTTATACAAAGTGAAGCGCATATCCGGGTTCGAGCCTACGACCCACAACTCGTAATTCGCGGCCGATACCACATGCCAATAGATTAAACACGGTGTATAATTAAAAAGTTGTTAATTGAAACCCTCAAAGTGAGCAAATTCATTGAATTTCAAGCCGAATTCATGTTTTTGTTTGTCAATTTTTTTGTCACTGAACTCACCGCTACTAAATCTCAAACTATTCAACTGTAAAGTCCCCGAGCGCTTCACAATACGCATTTAAAAGACAAACAGACAAATTTCACAGCTCGTAAACCTTCAATAGATAAGCTTCAGTAACTCCTAATGTCAAAAATTGTAACCGTCTTAAGAAAATCGTTACTTACATACAAAAAACCTTTTTTCTTCAATCCTTTTTACGGAAGGGTTAAGGCAGATGCGTAGACGCAGATGTTAAGAAACACGATTAATGATTTAGCTACTGTACTGTATGTAGGTAAACTGGTTCTTTTTGTAATATTAATTATTAATGCCGTTAAGTTTCCAAGGAAGCACGTACACGCGGTGGTTTGTTGGGACTTAAAGTGTACATTTTGGTAATCTGACGTTGATTTCGTTGTAGTGATTGACTGTTATGAGAAAGAAGTATCTAAAGTTGCCAGCTGCTTTTAAAAAGTTAATGGTAACAATTTAAAGTCTCATTGGCACAATGCAAGTATCTTGCCTGTGTCGTGCATTAAAATTGAAGCAAAATGACTTGCATAGTCTAAACAAGGTATATATAGTGCAACTTTTATTTTTAAAGAAAAGAAAGAAAGAAAATACATTTATTTAGCACAGACTAAAAGACACACAATACATCAGATAGCAACTAATAAAGAAAACAAATAGAAAGTATAAAACATATGTAAGAAATTAGCAGGAAAGTGTGCCTCACGGCTGCACCAAAAAGGCCCAGTTCAGCAAAAATGCCAGACAACTAGTGCCTGACGCTGGTTTTCAACTGAACCTTGCTTTTTCGTTCAACTTATATAGTATGCCACAGGCATATTATATAAGTTTACAAATTACATCGTGTAAATCAGGCTTTAGTCAGACATAGAGATGTGATTATGTCTTGTAATAATGAAAGAGACCATGATCCATGACCTGGGGCTGCTGTCTCGACATTCATAGCGATCGCTTTAATACCGAAATCGGTCGCAAAGTCCTGTCACTCCATACATTACACCTGTCAATCCGGGACTGTGCGACCGAATTCGGTCGTAAAGTGATCGCTATGAATGCCGAGACTGCAGCCCCTGCTAAGGTTTCTTAGAGGAACGGTGGCCGCCAAATAACTGCCGCAGTGATGCGTGTCATGAAAATGGTGGTAGCGGAGTTTGATTTTACGGTGTCAAATAGTGCTGTGTGCAATAACTGGGAAAACAGACCAATTTACTTTCATAAATAAAGTTTCAGTAACGCAACCGAACTTCTTGAAAACTGTAGCGATCCTGAAAGTCACAAGGTCGATCTTGAACACCTGTATTCCCCGAAGGGTTAAGCAGAGGTGTACCTATAATACACCGCAAAAATTCTAGTATTAGTTTACCGGCTTTCATATCCTCGGTCCACGGCACTGAGAAATTAATCAGGAAAATCCTAGCCTCCACACTGATTAATTTTGATGTTGTCCCTGCTTCACCGAGGCTATGGATGCCTGGAGACTCGCTTGCCCGAACTCAGATCTACCCGATAATCCAACTACATCATTCGACGTGCTCTTATCACCGTCGGCGTTCCAACTGTATTAGAACCCAATGGTTTGGCACGCGACGATGGCAAGAGACCGGACGGCATGTCTTTATTTCCATGGAAGGTGGGTAGGCCTTCAGTGTGGGATGCAACTTGTGTCGATACTCTTGCGCCATCCCATCTTCCGGGGTCGGCGTGCTGCGCTGGTGCTGCTGCTGCGGCTGCGGAAAACCTCAAGCGGCGCAAATATAATAACCTTATTAATAATTATATTTTCGAGCCGTTTGGGGTTGAAACCTTAACCTAGGGCCGTGGGGTCCGATTGCGCATGGTCTTTTTAAGGAAATTTAGAAAAGACTGGTTGACACTTCCCATGACCCAAGGGCTGGCTTTTACCTTGGCCAGAGGCTAAGCATTGCCATACAACGTGGCAATGCCGCCATTGTCTTGGGTACATTACCAGTCGACAGCGATGCGGATGTATTTTTAGACGCTATATTTTAGTTTGTAAATAGTTTTAGTTAATTTAAGATATAATTTTGTTATTTTAATACACCCACATTTCGCCAGTTAATAATCTTAGATCGAAATACAGTATCATTGAGAAAAAGCAACTAAATGACTAATGCAGGTGATTAAGTATAAAAAGTTATTTTATTACATTCCCATATTAGTATTGTAATAAAATACAATAACAAGCTGTTGATCGAATTATAAAAATGCTTGATACTCTCTAACAGTGAACCGTTGTTGCTACATAAACTAGGCGTTACCCTCTGCGTTTCTTAGATCCTAAGGTAATGACGTTCAATCTAATACCTGCTTTGCGCGTCGATGTCCCTGCCATCGATGTGCAAACTGTTCATGATTCTGAAACCCCTGGAGCTGACGTTTTTCGTAGGTTATGAAATAAAAAGTTGTTCTAGAAATAGCTGATTTTTTATAACCGATGAAAACTTTCGACACTAGGTGGTCTAGAATCATGTGCACCTTTTTCTATGCAACGAAAGCATCCCTTTATGATTCAGCTTTCATTGAAAACTAACATGATAATTTCTTATTATATTTTTAGCATCACGATAAAAAATATTGGTGGCGTTGATAGTGATGGACAGTTTCGCTTCGTTTTTTTTATATCGATAGATATATTTTTTATGATATGATAGGTAGGTATATGATAAATAAAATCATTTGCCAACATGTTTGGCATGCGGCAGTAGTGTACAAAGTTGTGTCTCTCAAGATTATCATATAAAACATGTGTCACTCTTAAATACAATACCTTTTACAGATATACTATAAAATTATGTTGTTGCATTATGGATAAAAAATATAATTAAATAATTATAAAATAGTGGATAAAAAGACAAATAAATATCTTTAATTCTTTACAGACTCCTGTTGTCCTTGTGAAGTTAGTCAGGATGTAACTTTTGCGAGTTTTTTTTTAATAATATTTCCACTAACTGATTCCCAGGAAACAAACGACGATCAATATTAATGGAAACTGGTTATATGTAATATCTGGCAAGATATTTAACCTAACCACCTGACATTATACCTTAGTCATCTATTACAACACACGCGAGCTATGTACTATCTATTTATAACTAAGGACCACATGGTTTGAAAACCACGTGTCTTGCTATTAAGTATCGAAATGATTTTTCCAAGTAATTCCGGTTACTCATATAGATTGAATGAGGGGACTAGCTTAATTATTTATCTTCCAAATATTCAAAGAAGTCGGGTTTTTGACGAAATTAAAAGAACATCAGGAAGTAAAGAAAACATACAGATGAATCAAAAACCAATACGAACCGTACCAATTTAAATAAATTATCACTTCAAAAAATTAATCACCAGCCACCAAGAATGCGGTGTCAAAACCCATAATAATCGTGCATTAATACCGTGCGCGTGCGCACAGCACCTGTTCGGAATGTAACGGGACGCCATGTTGTTGACGGTACGTTCAGTAATTAAACGTGCAAAAAGAATACAACGAAACATACCTGTTAAATTAATCAAGAACTAAGTGATACGACTCTACGGGTATTCGAGATAAAAAGCTGAGGTCGGCTCCTGATAAGGGGCTGATAAGGTTGGTTAAGGACGTATTAGCTTCATTAAGGTGGCTGCGATGTAAAGCTTCGCTTCTACTACCTAACGGCAGCTCCTGTTTGTCTCAAGTTGAAGCTACTTATGTGAACACGATGTCTTATCCTGAGGCACGAGTCATAGTTACACTAATTTCGTAGCCTCAGAACAAGCCATTTTTTAAAGGTCTAAATTTAGATGTTTAATAAAGAGACCAAAGAAAAGAGCGATGTATTGTGTATTCAATGATAATTGCAAGGGAGGGGGAGATTAAAGAAATATACATCTTGTGTCGTCACCAAATGTTGAGCTGAGGGCAGGAGTATGGAGCCCCGCCGTGTCCTCGTAGAGGCGATCGGCAACGGCGGCGACCTCTCGCGTCCGGCCCTGGTGCAAGCCATGGTCCGGGGCGAGAGGGAGTGGGAGGCAGTTACCTCCTTCTGCGAAGCAGTCATGCTAGCGAAGGAGGTGGCTGAGAGGCTGAGGGAAAGAACCTCACGCCTCAGCCGCCGCGGGAGACGCTCCAGGCGTTGGGAGCCGCGTGACGACTCCCGGCCACCGTAGGCGCGGGCCTGCGGGCGGTGAGTAATGGGTAGCTCACCGTCCGATCAGGACCAGGCCCGTGCCGGACGGCGCGTTGTGTTCCACGCGCGCCTCAAAGAGATGTCAGCAGAGGACGGGGCCCCACAGGGCCGAAGCCTGCCGGGGCGGCGGGATTTTCCGAAAGGTTAACCGCTGCCCTGGAACAGAAAGGGCTAAGGAAGGAACACGGGTGGGTTTTAGTCAGTAAAAGTCTGACACTCCCTTCCGCTCCACCCAGAGCGGGAGGGGTCATTTGATGATTTCCCATCCACAAAAAAAAAAAAAAGGGCAGGAGTATGATGATGGAGGACGAGCCATATTTTGTTGATTTTTTGTCGTGCTTTTATTATGTCGTAATCTGTGTATTCCAGAGACGGAGGGAGTGCATCTCTGTTGGCGCACATACTTGTGAACTACAATATCTCTCGCGCCGAAGGCCAGTCTCCGTTCAGATTGGCCACCATAGCCGGAATGGAGCATGGAATCTGGAGGACTATACAGGGTGTCAGCATCGACGCGCAAACTATAACCACGAATTCGTGCAACCTACGTGGTCAAAATGAATGGAGCAGCAATTTTTTTTTAATAACCGATGAAAAATTTCAGTGTCATGCACTGTATTCATGGAAACAGGTTGCGCGTCGATGTTCCTGCCACCCTGTATATCCCAGAGACAGTCTTGTTCCACGTCCTGACTGTTAGTCACAGGCTACTGGTGCTGGTTAAGTGGATACGCTGCTTAAGATCCTGGGGTGCTTCTAGTTCTATTCTTATTATATTTACAACATTGTCAACGTTATAAAACCATGAAGGCTTATCCTATTCTTATCATAATATTCAAATAAAACCAGTTGCAAGGCATTTGTACTGCGTGATCCTAACTCCTTATCTTACTAACAGAGAAGACATTAGATACTTATCTATGCAATAAAACTTCACTGAGTTTGTAGATATAGCAGAATAGGCTGTCGATGACGCGAGCCTAGTGCAGGTTGGTGGATGTCACCATACACCAACCCGCACTGGGCCCGCGTGGTGATTTCTAATCCTTCTTACAGAGAGGAGGCTTGTGCCCTAGCAGCGGGAATAATTATGTTGATTATGCTATGCACGGAAACGATTGTTGTGATTGATTTGCAAAGATACACTAATAGTTTGTAACATAATTAGAAAACCGTGTAAAGTCTTTACCGGTTTACTTTTTTATGTAAGAAACCAGAAATTAATTGGAAAAGATTGTAGATTGATTTGAATTAAAGGGCAACTTTCAACATTGAGTTACGAGTTAGGAAAAAAAGAAAAATAGTTTATTATACAAACAAAACGCACATTACAAATAAAAAAATAATATTAATAAAAAAAAGACATAAAATACAACGTAGTCCAAAGCCTCGTACTCAAGCATATAAAATGTTGACAATTTTGTCCATTGCTTGATGTCAGGGCCAAGGACCAAAGACAACACACATACACATACATACACAGCTTCAATTACTCACAGAATTTTCACGCGGTACGCCCGCGTGAAAATTCTTAGTGTTCCGGCAGAAAATCTACCAACAAATGACTCACTTCAAACCATCGTAATTGAAGCTGTGTATGTATGTCGAGTACGTATTCCAAAAATAATAAATATTCTTTCATATTTTAACCAAAACATATGCCTATTATATCAGCGATCTTAAGCTAAATTATAATGACATTTAATTACACTTATCGACACATCTAGTACTAAAATGGTACTTAAAAGGTAAACTTAAACTAACCTATTCGTACGGAAGAAATATGGGCCATCTATTCTTCAACTGTAAAATTAAAAAGATCATGGATAGCTTTAGTAAGAATGTTTGAAATATATTAGCGATCATAACTTTTATTCTAGGTTGTGCTATTTTTAAATGTGTGTATTGAGCTGGCAATACTGTTAGCTTACGCTGCACTGTACTTAGCTTACACTGCAAGCAATGCTCCACCTCCTACCCTGCCCTCTGTGTCCCAAAAATTGCAGTCAAAGTGACCTCTGCGTTGTCACCGACGACGTCGTGGAAGTGGCGAAGTTTTCGGCCAAAAAGATCTGAGGGCCAATTCTCGTAATTTAAAACGTTCAAAATCTAGTCGCAGTCTCATCTAAGCGACAAACAAATGTCATAAAATGTAGGGAAAGGTTTTTTTTGACAGATTGAGAATTACACTGCACGCTGGTACGAAAACTGTGGGTTTACGGTGGTGTATGTCCATTAAAACCACAAAATGCATGCATGCAAAATGCATTTTGTGGTTTTATTGGATTTATTAAAGGAAACCCTAATATTTTGACACACATTCGCGAGAACTAAAATGGTGAAAAGCATTTGTAGGTCGACTCGTCCTATTCAAGGTTATGTTTATGCCATATATAATAAAGTAACTAAGTTTGATCCAATACACTGATCATATTGAAATGCAACTTAATACAGATACCCAGTAAGCTGAAACACAGCGCTGTCTAAAAGGTATAAACCGAAATTCTGGAAGCCCTGTCTCTAGCATAAGCTAAATATATTTTGCCGAGCCTCAAAGTATACAACGACGTTTTATTGTATAATTTTTGCCTACTGTTTAATACTTCATGAAAATTTAATTATTTATTCTAGTCTAGTCTTAATTTACGATAGTAAACTACACTTTTAAGGCCTTATTATGACGATAAAATAATTTTCTTTGGACATTGCCACTACAGCTGCATTGTGGTATTGCTAAAACTGTACTTTGTTGACTAAATAAAAATAAACAGCAACGGATGATAATAGTTCTGATGAGTTAAACTAAAAATTTATATTTAGTCACTCCTAACAATCAGCTATCATTACTCCTAGCATAGAGATTGGTAATACCTTAACACAGTAGGATATTGTTTAGAAACACGCTGCTTCCTGTCCCCTTGGTCATCAAAGAATAGCTTGAAATTGAGTTTTCAGCACCTCTGACAGCATTCCTTAATATTACTATAATAATTCCATACATAGCTGTACTGCTTTATGTCGATATCTTCATGAATGCCCTGCAGTCTAACAAAACATCAGCGGGCTCAGAATAGAGCCCTATTCCTCGACAAAAGTCAAAACCGTAAACATGTCCGTACAATTTTAACAGGTATGTCAATGTCAAGTCCAACCTATCATCCGACGTAACCCATAAAAGGCTCGCCCCAATAAATAGGTCACTGTGCAAGCCTGCAAGCCGGCTTTCAACCTGTCAGTGTTTATGCGGTCCAGCGCAAAACAATGCGTTATTGATATCTTTGCCTTTGAGCGACTCTTACGCACCTTGTATGCTTTATGAGTGGGACACAATAGTCTTGTGTAAGTGGGGGTGGACATCTGCTTATCTTGATAGTTGATAGGGGCATGATATGGGAAGTTGAGTGAGTGAGATTGGGGTTTAATTTTTAACTTACATACGAGAAAAGGTTTTATGTATGAATGTGTATGACTATAAGAAAATAAGTGGACAAAAAGAAGCATGAATGGATTGTGTAAATACGTCCTATAAATGAAGTGGCTGGGAAGGAAGTGAACACTGAGCTGACGGATGATAAAGATGTAGTAATGGAGAAAAATACAAAATAAACTGAAATACGACAGGACGATATTGATGTCATGGTGGAGCTTTCTCAATTATGTGATCTGGCTGCACTCGGGGCTCTCTCCGTAAACAAAACAAAATTCAAAATTCATAAATCAAAAATAAACCAAAAATCTCTAATAAAAAACAATATGTCCCAAAAACAGGAAAAGGAGGAGCCACTCAACATAATCGATCAAGGCAACCCGTATTACACAAACATTGGAGCATTGTTTACTGACACATAAAGATATGGCCAATGTTTGTGGGTGGTCTGAAGCACGTGCGTTTTGAAGACAACCCCTAGCTTCCGGAAGCGTGGTTGTGGTTACAAGGGCACTTAATAAATTATTATGTGAAGCTAATCAGCTTATCATATCAGGAAAGATCGATGGGAAGTGAAGATTTGATTAAGATAAAGAAATTGAAATATTCGATTAGCTTTTGATTAAAATGTGGTGTGATGAGTTTAATCTGAAATTACTTTTTAAAAGCTTCTACACAAAATAATATACAGGAAATTAAATTGGAAAAATCTAAACCAAATATTTATTCGTTAGAAAAATAAGGTTAAAAGAGTAATAATTATGGAATACATTTTATATAAAATACACAATATTGAGCAACAAACTCCAACTACTGTTAATTTGTAAATGTTCCAGGAAAACTCAGCATATTTTTTTTTTCTTTATAAAACTTTGCCCCACACTAGGAATTTCTCCTGTGTCGTTTACATACATAGGTATTAACTCACATACACAAACAGCCAGACTCGGAACAACTAATTGTAGGTCATACAAATATTTGTTCCGTGCGGGAATCGAACCCGCGACACGCAGCGCAGCAGTCAATCGCTTAACCACTGCGCCAACCGGATTTGGTGGCGGAGTGCTCTAATAAATAAACCAGCTAGCTTAAGATACAAACATCCAAAACACATGCAGTTTTATAAGAATACCACAAAATTCATGCGATTCGCGTAAGAACGTACAACAAAAACCACACCATCTTTAGCTCATATGCCTTGAACATAATCCTAGGCCTCAAGCAGCTGCTCAAAACCGCTATCATCAAAAATATTCATTTCACGCGGTTATTCCAAGAAATCACGTGCGCTTACGCCGGTTTTTTTCCAAAAAGGTGTCGCATGTCTACTTGTACGCGCTTGCGATTTTTTTCCAAGCAGCACGTGCTTGCTTTTTGTCGGCTTCCATGTCGGTGCCATACATCTGTCGCGGCAAGCTGTGGTTTTGGGTATAACCCGACAAATTAACAAAGCCTCCCAAAATCTTTCACGTTGTGTGAGAAGAGGTGGTTCTTAATTCAGTCGGGTGTCGTAATTTGCAACATGATGCTGTTTCTCGTACCTGCTATGCATCTGGTGGTTTTTGGTGCATCAAAAATAGAACGCTAATGTTAAAATTTTGCAGCCGGTGGAGAAATTTGGCTTTCTTACAGTTTTGGCACGTATTTCCGCCAACTGCTGTTTCCGCGGGCCCTGATTTGAACAGGATAGTGTGGGTCGGGGCCAGGATAACAACAACAGGATACTAAATGCTATGTTGAGTTGGTTGAGGGTTTATTTTGAGGTCTGGACAAGCAGTACTCCCTTGTAAAGAATGGTAAGGTAACTGAATTCTGTATACGTTGTGTTTAAAAGTGTAACTTTCTATTAAGCAAAATCAAAATCATAAGTAATTTATTCAAGTTAGGCTGAGAATAAACACTTTTCGATCGTCAAAACTACAAAAGACAGCCCCAAAACGCCAGTTCCTAGTGCTTTCCAATTCAATTTCAAAATAAAGCAATTTACTACAATGACAAAAATATGTCACTAGCTTGATAAAAAAGACAGTATTTAAAAGTATAGAACCAATATTGTTGACTAGAGAAGTTTACAAGATGAAATTTATCTATTATGATGATGCAAAAAGAACTTTAGAAGTGATAATTTTACTAAAAAGTAGCACCCTAATTGCGTAACACACTTCCAATTACAATCTGAATCATTTTGAAGGATGTGGCTACTTCATTGCTTAATATGTTCGAAAAATTTGTCTACTCAACAACGTAGATAACGCAATGAATGTTGTTGAACTGTCAAAATGAAACCCATTGCTACTGAGTACGTTTCGCAATTACCCCTCAGTTCTAAAAACGTACCCAGGGAATCAGCATTAGCATAGCAATAGAGTTTTATCCTACTAACCACCTCCTATCACCAAATGAACCGCAGTGCGATTCTGTAACCATCTCACCGTGAAAACTTAGGTGAAGTGAGCGTGGAGTGAGCTGTCATTCCAAATATGCTAGGGATTGACACTACTGACAACTTACATCAAGCTCACTTCACTTGAGTTTTCACGGTGAGATTTTTACAGAATCGACCGGCTGTACACAATCGTACAATATTAAAAGAAAAATGAAGAAATATAGCGGCGGAGCCTCCACTTCACTATAACAAACAAACCTAAACGAAAGAATCAGTAATAAAAATGCTAATGCATAATAAATACAAGAAGTCAATCAAAATAATTACTATACTACTATTGCCATCTATAGTTATTGAAGTATCTTCCATTAATACGTTTATTTATTCTTTTATGTGTTGAATCAAGAAAGAATGCCCATATTACAGCCATTGAATCACAAAACTAATATGGTGGAGAAATTTTACCGTTTCTGAACACAATCGTAATGGTCTTGTATAGATGAGTATTATTCACGTCAATCCATCAATCGTAACTGGGATGCCACTTAAGATGAGACGTTGGGTTTCTTTTTCATACAAAAATAAATTCGAAGTTACACTTTGTTTTACACTTTTTTTTTGTGGATTGATACCGTCTTAGTCTCTCCACGATCAAAATACCTACAATGGCCTCTAAAAGGGAGTTGACATTTTTTCACTTCAGCTGTGTCGCACCACATTATGATTTAAAATTCTAGTGATCCAAATGTCTGAACTGCTATAACGTTTTTATTGACTAATTCAATACCTTCTTGTCATAAAAAATAATCAAATATTGCCTTAGGAGTACCTGATTATTTTTTTTATTTTAAATCATAATTTGGCATCACAGCTTAAGTGGAAAAATGTTAACTAACTTTTGGAGGCCAAATGGAAAACCTAAAGAAAAAAGAAGATGAAGAAAAACATATGTATTTATAAAACTTATGTTAAATTATAAACCAATTTGATATCAAGCGATTTGGATATTGTTCTTATCTAGGACGTAAAACAATAATTAATGAATTCTAATAAGGTACCACCTGTTATCAACTTTAAACGGTCTGTATTAAAAGAATGCTTAAAAATTACGTACGCAACGTTAATCCACAACGGAGTTCGATTTATTTTACTTCATCATCTGCCTAGCCTTTTCCCTACTATGTTGGGGTCAGCTTCCCGTCTAACCGGATGCAGATGAGTACCAGTATTTTACATGGAGCGACTGCCTATCTGACCTCCACAGCCCAGTCACTGGGTAATACTATACCGCTTGGTCAGACTGGTTGTCACACTTTCGGGCTTCTGACGACCCATAACGACGTCCGATTTATTTTACTTGCGGGATATAATTTTGTATGGACAAGAAACCAACTCGTCCCCTTCAAGAAACCCCCTCACATCAACATCACAAAACTAGTGACTACCATAACAATACCACGAATAATAACTACTAAACCGTTACGCATCCATTCAATTTTTTCAAGACGCATCCTGGGATGCACAATAGTCCATAAAGATCACATGAAAACGATATGATCTCTAACCAACTCTTGTTGTGGTGGCCATTGTCCCACCGAGATATCTATCGATGGTGTATCGAGTAAAAAAATAAATCGATTCAGCGACATTGATCGAGTTCAAGCTCAATGAGTATAGCGATTGTAATGCCATATTAGATTAGTTTTTACCTTGTTCGGAGTATAATGGTGGGATTGTTGGTTGGAGACTAGGATCGTAGAAATGTGAGATGTGGTATAATGACATTTCTCTTGGATACTGTTCATCTGCCAAAACTGTTTTCCTCATGAGCCAACTTATAATACCATGGAACGTGCGAGATAACGCCGGGAAGTAAAATATATGCAAATATATAAGGACGCTTTTAAATTTTAACGTTATAACGTGCACGTATTTTCATGCATTTTATGGACGTCTACGAAAATGCCGTCACATTAAAAATTATAAAAGCGAACATTGTAATACCAACTGCTTCGGAATCTCTCAATCTTCGGATCAGAAGCCGCTGAGTGATTGCATCTGATTTGATCTTTACTTCCTCATTATTGAAGTAGAACTAGTCTGTTTTCAGATGTCCAAATTTCAGGCTTATGAATATCAGAAAAATCTATCATAGCTATGACAAACTCTAACGAATGTTTTGTTATCGTAGATGTAAACGATCAAAATGCATAAGATGACGATGATACCGCGTTTATCTGAAGCTATGGAAAAAAAAAGATTGACAATAATATGATACAACAATGTTGACATGATTTTGCAAGTACTAGCACATCTACTTTGTTTCCGCGACCGATGTGAAAGCTATTGAAACTGTTTATAGACCATTTACTGATGCTGAGAAAAGTGTTTTAAGAATTAACACTACCAGTTTAGTTATTGGCAAAGAATAGTTAATAACTTTGTAAATACTATTCTCGGACGTAAAAGTTTTTATGTGTGAAATTGAGCTTGACTTTAATGTATTTTCTCGTAGTATAAAGAAGACTTAATTTTACACAAAAAGCCTGTTGGTATTTCTAATATCGATTGGCTCAAAAAAACTGAGACTGTGACTTTAGGACCTAATTAAGACGTTCCTGCAGTAGGCTTTTAATCCTAATACTTAAATCTAATCTTGTCTTACGAGACAAGAAAAATATGCACCGCAAACGCATCGAAAAGCTAATAGAAAAATCTCTTCAAAGGAGACCCACCAATTTGTCATTTAAGCGCAACTTAATGGACATATGCATACTCCCTATCCTATACGGCGTTCAAACCTGGTGCTTGACAGTCCAGCAGAGGTTCAAGCTTGAGATTTGCCAGCGAGCAATGGAGCACAGCATTCTTAAAAGCAAATTATCGGACCGTGTTAGGAACACAGTGCTGCGCTCCAAAACACAAATCGCCGACGTAAAAAAATCAGCCAAGCTTAAAAGTGGGACTTCGGCGATAATGAGGCAGATCCAGGAGAAGATGGCGGGTCTAGCTTGACGCCTACAGACAGGATTGGTCGACACCAGCTGAAGACAGAGCGGAGTGGGAAGGAGAACTTGTTGGCCCACATAGGCTAAAAATAAATAAATATTGATTAATAATGTTCCTTGGTTCTTCAAAATTTGTAGCTCGAGGATACGTTTTGTAGACAATATATTATAGAGACACTATATATTTTGGAGACAATATCTCCAAAAAAGGTCTCATCTTTCAGGCTCCCGCGAAAGGGTGCGACACGACTTTGCTATATATTGTTCTTATATTTGTAGTTCGTGCCCGTCTGCGACAGCCTTTACCCGTCTAAATGTATTATTTTTATGAAATGAGCAATAATATTTATGAACTTGTGATAGGTTAGAAAAAAATCTTTAAATCTCTCTATTTAAAGTAGATCAAAATTCAAAGTAGAAGATTCACTGACTCCCCTTGTTCAAACATCCCGTTAAAATATTTGATCCTTAGGAATAAATTATCAAATAAAACAAACAATACAAAGACCATCCCTACAGGATTGTTTAACATGTCATACAAAGGATGATAAAATAATTCCGTTACACGGAATAAGGTTTAATACCACAAACTGAGTCTATTGGACATGAGCACAATACCTTAAGTGTATACCCAACTTTACTTTTGACAGCTGTCAAACTTGACATCTGTCAAATTTCAACCTTATGCTGAAGATCATAAGGATCGTAAGTTCTGTAAAGAAAAGTGTATATAAAGTGGTTTTTATATGTAATAGCATTTTAATAGAGTGAAGTAAAGTCGTCCTTGCGTTGTCCCATTGTCTGCAATGATAGCAATACAAAAGATTGCATTCTACTTCTCAAAGATTTGCTCAGCATTCCCTTGATGTTTTTGATATATTGGCGGCCATCTGGCCCTATTATGTTCACTTTTAGTGTAGTTTGTCTGCTTTGGTACATACATAAATTAACATTAATCGAGGTCCAGAGATTATTTAAAGGTGATGGTTTTTACTAATTGACTTTAAATAGATCTGTGAACTAGATTCAAAAAGGTTAATAAACGATTTATTTATTGATTCAATTTTATTTTTTTCTTAAAATGTATAATAAAAAATAAATCTAATGCTGGCAGGAAAGTCTGTATAGTTTCAAAAATGACATGATTTTTCCTTCTCCAACATATAAACAGTCTTAATTAAGTTGAAGTGTAAAATAAAGAGTTTCATTAGCAATTATTTTTCGTCTCAAAAATTACATTATTCATAAACTCATTATAACAAAAACTCTTAAATTTTTGTTAGGCACTTACATTCTTCAAATATTAACTTAGAAATAAAAAACCTGGTCAATTCCCGTAATTAAAAACCTTCAAAATCTAGTCGTAATCTCATCTCAGCGACAATCAATGTCAAAAATGTAGGGAAATTAGAGGTATTTATGACAGATTGAGACTGAGAGCAGACCGTGAACGTTCTTAAAATTACGAGAATGGCCCTTCTGGTATTCATGTCACGACCCTAATAAGAAATTAACACTATTACACTTTCAATTACGATAAAATATATGATACGGTTGACAGTTTTATTAACATCAAAATGACATTTTGCATATTTCGAAGACATGCTATTAAAATTAAATGAAATGTAATTGGTGTCTGTTCAGTATAAAATTATGTTCGTTATTCATTTAATGGGGTTTGAAGAATGAAGCAATTTAGTTAATTTTATGAACATTTCGTTATGTCAATCAATATGTAATTTACAATTTTGTAAATTATTTTGTCATAATTTGTGATATAGTGGCCACGAAACTAGCAAGCTTTAGGTAGTCCCGTCGACGTGCCATTATGAATGGCTATGTAATAATCCCGTATCGTTGTTTCAACGTTTTTGAGGCGAACAAAGTTTAGTTTGTTTTTTGCTGAATAGGCCAAAGTCAAAGTCAAAAATTATTTGACTTTAAATAGGCACATAAAAGGCGACGTCAAAAAGGCCGGTTCTTTACCTCGATCATGCCTGATGGAAAGCGATGGATGAGGTCTATGATGGACCGAGCGTGCCCAGAAGATGCCAGTTCGCTCTTGCTTTGAAAGCTAGAAGGGAACACAGACGCTGGCAACTGTTTAACATACGTTTAACCTATTTTATCCCACAGCTTGTCAAAGATCTCCACCATAATTTTCCAGTTTTCTTTATATTTTACCTTCTCTGGTCAATCGGTTAGGAACCAGTCAAAATCATTACGCTAGCGTTTCTTAGACCTGTCTCGGTGATGACGCCCATCTTCCGGCACCCACTGTGTGAGAAGTTTAGTTCACAGAAAATATATTATCGACAAAACCCATGTATATTGTATGACTCAGCACTTTTTATTCCTTGATCTTTTTCTAAACTTAAACCGATCTACCTTCATATCATAATCAGCCTATAATGCTGGTTCATAATGGTTCTGGCCTCTCGGTGAGAGGAAGTAGTCTGTGATCTACCACACGGGCCCAGTGCGGTTTAGCCTACCTTCGCTTACGTCAAAACCCCAACTAATATCACTAATCCCGCACATTTAGTCAATTAAATTCACCATTTATCACCCCTAACTATATAGACATAAGGGTGATAATCGCTTATCAATCAAACCCGGAACATATCGTGACTGTGACCATTTCTTCAGCGATTTAGCGTTAAAAGCTAACGCTAAACGCTATTTAACGATGTTACACACAAGACCATGTCATTCATTAATATGGCACGCGACTGAGTGCTCTTGTCTAGTTTGGAGATCCTTAGGGAAACTTGTGAAGCCTTTTCCTATTACAAACTGACTGTAACATTGCATCAAGCCTTTTATATGGCAGCAATAGCCCAAAATGTTGTGGCAGGTCTTCGACAAGCGAGTGAGAAGTTGTGAATAGGGTAGATTCCTGGGTAAAAAAATAATTATTATATTTAGCCCGTCAGTTTAATATTTTTTCTTTTGTCAATCAAACAAAAAATGACAAAGATAAAGCGCGTCAAAATTTGGGAGTGGGGGATCGTGACGTCACGCCATGCTAAAAAGTGTAGTAAGGCGTGACGTCACGCGAAACTTTAACGGGCGATATCTTTATCATTTTTTATATAATTGACAAAAGAAAAAATACGGGTCCAATATTTTTTGATAATTTAACTGACGGACTAATTAGATTTTTTTAGGCTTCTAGCCTATTCAAACCCGAAAGATATGTGAGTAGGCCAAGGTCGACCACTACGACCTAGTGAAGGTCGCAGGAATCTGCTGCATGCGGGAAGCGCAAGACCGATTGTTTTAGCAATCTTTAGGGGACAACAAGGCCAGCAGTGGACGTCTTTGTCATTCGTGGATTTTGACAGTCTTTACGGGTCGTCAGTAGCCCGAAAGTCTGACAACCAGTCTTACCAAGGGGTATCGTATTACCCAGTAACTGGGTTGTGGAGGTCAGATAGGCAGTCGCTTCATGTAAAATACTGGTATTCAGCTGCATCCGGTTACACTGGAAGCCGACCCCAACATAGTTGGGAAAAGGCTAGGCAGATGATGAAGGCCAGCAGTGGACGTCTTCCAGCTGAGATGATGATGACGATGTTGCACTGTTTACCTTTAACCAACTCCTTCCCAAGCATTTCAGGTAGTTGGATGTATTTACGGGAATATAAAAAGAAAGAAAGAAAAAGTATTTATTGCGAGTCGTACAGCAAGATCACAAACTAAACTAAACACAGTCAAAAATAAATAAAAAAAACAAATTATATTAAAAAAAAAAGTAATGCCAAATAGAAAAATGAAACAGAAAGTCCTAAACGAGGCCAAAAGGCTCCTATCTCAGCATGATACTGCGACATTTAAAAAAAAAATGTCGCAGCGCTGGTATTCTGCTAGGGCCCGCTTAGATGTCATAGGCACTTACAGCAATAAATACATAATAAAATAGATATTATGTAAAATATTAGCAAATAAAATCACCAATATGATTTAGATGTGCAGTCCTAAATCTTTCTAAAGATTGATGACATCATCCTTAGACTAGGACCAAAGCAAATAATGGCTGCTAAAAAAACCCTCAGAAAAAAATACATCTTGCATAATGAACGCAAGAAACCTGCACCATTCAATCCAATTACAATATAAAAATGCACAAGATAAACTATACAATTTAATGAAGGCCGGTTTGCCGAAAGTGTTATATTATTAAGACCTGCACAATCACTTCCCAGGTCTTTGTATTGGCAAAGATCTTTTTTCCCACAATTTGGAAGGATTAAAGTTAGCAGGATATTGCCAAATCTCCGCTTACATAATTAAAACGTAGATATTTAAATAAACGAGATTATACAATGACATTTTATTTCGATTCTTTATCAGAGTTAATGTACTGAAGATTTAAAAAATCCTTGGGTTAATGTTTGGGATTGTTTTATTTAATGGTCATTTTTAAAAGGAACTGTAAAAAGTTATGATGAGAATATCTAAACACGTCTGAAATAATATCTAATCTACAGGACTGATCTGGGGGATTTGTGCGAACCGGACATATTCGTCCATCCTTTTGGAATAATTCTCATCGTTCGTATCGTTGAAAATGTATTGCTATCACCAAGCCGCCAAACGTAGCTATAAAGATAACATTTTCATCACTGCCTTCTTTTGAAGCACTCCAAAAAGTCGAATTTTAGAGAGCTTCCATAATGAAATATTGTAATAATAATAGCTGTTTCTTATTCTAATCATCTTAGCGTTGCGGATTTTTTTTTCCAGTAATTTTCAGATTGTCTCTTAGTTCAGTGTGCTTTTGGCAAAGGCCACCTCTAACATCTTCCACTGAGTCCCATCTCTCGCAACTCTTTTCCAATTTGGACCCGCTGTGAGCTTTAGTTCATCTTTCCATCTTTCATATTGTCTTCCCCTGTTCCTTTTGTCATCTCTGGGATATCATTCTGTCACAACATTACTCCACTTGTCCTGAATGCCTCTTAACATGTGGCCTGTCCATCTCTACTTTTTTTTTTTTGTTAGTCTATTTTAGCAATTCCGCAGGATGCGGGAAGCACAGAACCGGTCAAAGTGGAGGTGCTTGGGGGAGGCCTATCTCCAGCAGTGGACGTCTTTGGGCCGAAATTATGATGGTGATGATGATGTCAGTCTGGGGCACCTACAGCAATCCTGCTACTTAAATGACAGGCTTACAGCTTAAGCCATTCTCAGATCGAACAGCCATGATAGTCCAAGAGGACGGCATAATAATCCCTACGGAACCACATCTTCTGCTCGCGTTCTCCCGCTTGCCGCCAAATTGATACAGATTCGTCACACGAATTGTTACAGTTTTTATTATCAATTTTTTTTAACGGTCATAATAAGTAACGTTATTTCTAAATACTCTAGTGTTCTTTTTTATTTATGGCTCCAATAGTGTGAGGTGTAATAAATTGATAAATTCCATACATCACGTTATACAATGTGTTATAGGTTCACGTTGTGTCATTTATGGTCATGGTATTTTGAAATGTTCATGGCATTCTTGTTGGGTTCGTAAGAATGGAACGTTGAACTTGGATGGGACACCACCGAAGTAAACGATCATAATCATCTTGGGACACAGGCCTCCTCTCGGCTAGAGGGAGTGGGCCGTAATCCACCACCCGGGCCCAGTGCGGTTTGGTAGGTATCACATGTCATTTTTGGTTCTAGGACATGCCGGTTTCATCATGAGGTTTTCCTTCACCGTTTTGAGAGCAGTGGTGATGAAATCATTTACACAAAGTAAAAGATATCATTCAAGAAAGGCTACATCACATGATACCTAGAAATGGTATGAGTAAGTATGATGATGAATTATCGTAATGGCCCTCCTACCCATTTCGTTTGTACTTGCGCCATGGTTTTTCGCTATATTGGACAATTGCAGCACAGCCTGCTGATTTACAGTGGTACAATAATAAGACTCGAAAGACTACCAAGTTTTGCCATTATCTTGCACATGTGTGTAACCTTTTTAATTGTAAGACCCGTAATTGAAAACGCTCCAATGGTTCATGTCCGTGATATTCTATGTACTAATACTTGATATCAAAAACCTTTGTCACCGCTAGATGCCAATCAAACTTGTATGAATCTGTCAAAAACACTCATTGTCACGACAATTTCCTTTATAAAATCTAGTAACTATTCTTCAAACCTTCAAAATGCTTTTCGAAAGTTTTTTGCGTAACCCAGGTAACTGTTAGCACGTGTTACGAAGATCTCGCTCCCACGGTCCTTGCGCAAGCGCAGAAAAAATTTTTTTTTAGATAATCCTTAAGAAAAAATCGCAAATACAACCTTTTCACGTGTGTGAAGCCTTGGGAATCAGCTGATTTGATCCGTTGGGCTGTATAACCTAAAATTAACCATATTTGTTAGGTGATATAGTCGATATTTGAATGATGTTGACTTGTATGTAATGCCGTGTAAAAATATTTCTTCAAGTTTCGATAAAGGTAAGTCCTATGCAAGTAAAACGCACGTGCAATTATATTATTACTTCGATATAGGTGAACACAATCCTTGTACAGCTGATTTTGCGAATGCAAAAAACAATTTTTGTCGACGGATGTTCTAAAATCCATGTGAACTGAATTCTCAGCTGAGGAGACAAGATTGGAAGAAATCCGGTGAGAATTTCCATGGATTTTCAAATAACAGAAAAAGAATATAATAGTATCAAGCAGGTAAAAACAATAGAGAAGGGTTGGGCTATATGCCAAAAGACACAGAGCAGACGAGTCCTCGATACTATATATGTAGCATAATCTGCTTATAATGTGCCACTGCTGGGGTCCAGGCCTCCTAGGTGTGAGAGGCAGTAGGCCCTTAACCACTACACGGGCCCAGTGCGGGTTGTTAGAAGTCACATGTCTTCGAAATTTTGGTTCTAAGACATGCCGGTTTCCTCACGATGTTTTCCTTCACCGTTTTGAGAGCCGTGGTGACGAAATAATTTACACAAAGTGCCTACTTGGGCTCCTGTTACTCGTAAGTGGCGGTTATTACCACTGGGCCACTACTACTCTACTATACATATTATATAACTAGTATACAGGTGGCAGGTAACTCGACGTATTCCTTGAAAGGCGTTATACTATATAGAGGTCATTAGCAACAAATTTTGTCCAGTTAACTCGGGTTCAAAGCTGGATGGTTACCGAGCTGCGTGTCGGTTCTTCGATTTTTCAGAAATTTTCTGACTTGTTACCAAGAACAATTAATTATGAGAAAAAACTACTCCACTCCAAACAGTTAATTAATACTTTTCTGAAAGTTGAAAAAAGAGTGATCATTAAAAAAAAATGATTGCAAAACTAACATAATCTCAGAAATAAAAGGTCTAACAGCAAAATTGTTATTTTTTAACCATCCAGTTTTGACCCCTAGTTGACTGGACTAAATTTGTTGCTAATGACTTCTAGTATAACCCCTTTCAAGGAATACGTCGAGTTACCTGTCACCCTGTATAACAAATTGATAATTGCTTGGGGATTAGCTTTATAGTTACGTCTACCGACATTTTCAAAGAGTTTTAACAAAGGGGCCCTCACACCACACGCAAATCCTCATGAGCCAATGTTAGCAGGCTATGAGGAAATGAGATGCAAGCAGTATATTGCGATTGGCTAGATTAAAAACTAATCATATATACAGACGCCACCACTTCAAGCTACCCGAAACTGTAAAATTTTCCCGATCAACCTTGATCCTAATGCTTTAGCGACAAAGTTGAAAATATATTAAAGAAATTTGACATAGGTATTGTAGTAGCTTGATGAGCTGGCGTCTGTACTATCGTATTTGCAAAAATATTCGTTATTGGAATCGCTATTCGATTGATCGATAAAGTAACGCGTTAAATTCAATTGATTTGATCGCTCGCGATTATTGACGCCAAGACTAGCTCGTAAAACCTAAAAATAGAAAGGAAATACCTTTATCTTTATTACAAATTATTTTAACAATTATAATAAAATTCTTTGATGGTATAAAGGCGATATATTTTGTAAAAATATCTCTGTGGTGAGATTTTTGAAGGAATATACCAGCTGGTCTAAAAAAAGTGACACTCTATCAGCAATAACGATGATAGTAAAGTCAGAAATGTATTGGATTGACTTAAGCTACCGAAAAGCGTATGTCAGTCCTGTTAAAAGTCGTTGTAGAAATATGAAACGCGATTGCCACTTGTCTAGGTTTCGAATACATTCATTCAAGAATCTTCACTATATATGTACAGGGTGGCAGGGACATCGACGCGCAAACTGTAACCATGAATTCAGTACATGAGTTTAGACCCCATAGCGTGGAAATTTTTCGTCGGTTATTAAAAAGGAACCTACTACGAATAGGCAACTAGCTTCATCTTTTTGAGTGACCCACTCTTTGAAAATTCAAAAATGCTTTTATTTGTGTGCTTTTAATTGAAATACATGCTTTGAGTTTGTGTTTGTGTTCTTATTAATTTACCAAAAACACAGCTTAGGTACTTCTCCTGAAATATCACCCCCAAACGTCCAACTTAATAAAAACTTGACTTCCTACGGCACAGAACTTTTAACTGAACTCTCAACGTCCCAAAGCAACTGAAGTAAACTTGATAGTTAACGTTCGTTAGCAGTTAGTTCCAAACTTACTCGTTAAGAACTTTACCTGAGTGCGACATAAAATTGTTCCTACTTCTTATAGCTCGTTAGGGGAATTAGCTCAAAACTTAGAGCTTCCTAATGAAGTCCAAGTTGAGTTCCAAGTTATTATTCTTCAGTTGGTTCAGTCCCTAAGGCATCTTCACGAAAAGCAATGGGTGGTCTCAATGGATGCATAATCTAGGAAAGCGAATCATAAGTGTATCATTTTGAATAGGTTAGGATAGTTATATATTCCGCAGTGAAGCGGAGGATTTCTAGGATCGCCCATCTAGACTCCTTCATCATCATCATCCATAACCCGACTTCACCCACTGCTGAGCATAGCGTCTCTTTTCACTTGCCAAACTCCAGACTCCTTAATCCACCAAATGACGCTTTTGATAAACTACAGTTTGACATCCATATAGTTTTGAGTCGATTGTATTTAGTGTCTGCTCTCTACTCCTCCTAACATCGTTTGTCCTCCTAATGAAGAGATTCTCATAATTTAGTTGACAATAAATGTTTTGTTTGCTTCCTGCTGCATCCGATTCCAATGTACTCGTACTCCATAAACCGAAACCTGGCCAAACAGTCTCAGGCGAATCCTGCACCCGTAAATAACATACTTATTCGTCCATAAATCTACCAAGAACTGAATAAACACGAAACACAAAGACTCTTTCAACAGACCATCTTATATCCTCACAACAATTAGCCGTTTCTTCAATTTTTTCTGTCACCTTATCTAGAAAGGGACGGGGAGTATATTTTATGGGATTAGAAAGAGACGCAGGTATGATCGATTTAAGTGATGCAGCTGCTTCTAGTGCCAGGTAGCTTGTCTTTCTTGAAGAATCTAAGCCTATTTATATTTTAAAGAGCTTTTTAGATTAATGAAATTCGGAATACTTATGATAATATTGGGAAAGGGTATGGGATAAAGAATGGCGGCCACAGACTTGGCAGATGGGCATCAATATTTCTTGTATTGGAAGAAATAGATTTTAGTTTAGAGAGACAGATGACGCCCTATCTGATCAATAAAGATCTAATTATGTCAAGACCTTCATAAATTAAGTTGTTCACCAGAAACGAAATGATATATCCAAAAGCTTTATCCACGAAGTCGACATTGAAGATAGAGTTATAAGAAATGCAATCAATAATATTTGCTTTGGAATCATTTCGGGTAAACACGATATCGCTTGCATGCAATCAACAGGCATCATACAACTTTAATCTTACTCCAAGAACACGAAGCAATAAATATGTTTTGGACACCATCAAGAAATTAATTGTTATCTAAATATTTGAAGACTGAATTTTTTTTATTTTTTTTAACCTGTAACGAATATATGTATTTATTAATACGATCAAAATATATACACTGGATAAACGTCATAAAATAAATTAAGTAAGTAACAAAATATTAAAATTAAAATATAATATCCTAACCTAACTAAAACTATAAACCAACTAAAATATACCTGCGGGGTAGTTGCGTAACACACTATCAATAGCAATTCCACTTTGACAGTTCTACAACATTCGTTGCGTTATTTGCGTTGTTGAGCAGGCAAACTACTCGAACATATGAAGCAATGGACTAGCAATATCCTTCAAAATGATTCAGATTGAGATTGAAATTTATTATTGATTGTGTTACGCAATTAGTTAGGGTGCTGTAACAGGTTTCATACAGTTCCAATCAAGGAGGAGGAGGAGGTTCAGGTTTCAATTCCTAGTGTGGGGCAACGTTTTTTTTTTTAAAGAAAAGAGAAGAGAGTTTGACCGCCCCGTTGGTCTCGTGGTTGCAATCGCGACTGCTGAGCGTGGGATCCTGGGTTTGATTCTCAGGACAAAGCGTTATTGGATTTTCCATTAGGAATTTCTTAGTAACAGTCCGGACTTTGGAAGTTGGTGGTTTAATAACCCGGTGTCTCGGAAAGCACATACAGTCCTGCGCCTGATCTCTCCCCGGTCGCGTTTGATTGCCGTCCCATCGAACTATGAGGGTAAAGGAACAGAGAGTACACTTGTGTTTGCGCACACACTTGTGCACTATAATATCTCCTGCGTACCTAAATAGCTCAAGTACCCTTGAGATTGGCCACCGTGACGGAAATCGGTCGGGAGGCTGTTATTATTACGTGGAAACTGACTGCAAAATGTAGAGTAATGAATGCCGCATTATCTGAATCAAATCTTTCCTCCTTCGGTAATAAATCGATACAAGTCAACGCAAATTAAAATCATAAAAGATTTAAACGATATCAATTACTGTCCATAAATTGGACCATGGGAACATATACTGGTATAAAAGGAATAATTACAATAAATGATTGATATCGAGAAAGTAGAAATCATAGGAGATCAATCGAAGACACTTTCTATGTCAGATCATCCGTCAACAACAAAATAAATTGCTTTAAACGGACCAATTGTTGTCATACATTCATCGCGACAATTGCAAATCGCTACTTCGAGAAAATAAATCAAGCTGTCCGTCTCATAGAGCCGACATAAGTCATATTCCTTATCACGCTATTGTGCGGAAGTTCGGAATTCAAACACCATCGACCAATCACGTCGGACCATCTGCCGCGAACGGCGCGTGCGCCGATCTTTGATCGATCGCGCACTTTTACGCTTGTGTGCGTGCTCCTTATACCATTTTTTTGTGTTTGAGCACGAATCTATCCCTTTGTGTGAACGTTTCTAAGATTTGGCAGATGGCACGTGCTCGTCTATGCTTCTTTCCGTACATCTGTCGTTTCTTCGACCTTTTTTTCATAATCTTTGGGATTTTTTGTGATTTTCGTAGTGGCATGTGTCGATGCTGCTGGGATGCAAATATGACGTTTTTGGGGAAAAAACTCTGGATTTAATTCGTGTAGGAGTAGGAGCACATGGTGGTTGAAAAATAAATCGTTCGGCACAAGTGCTTTGTTATTCCGTTCGCCATCTGCTTGCACCTTATTGTGAAGGTCTGTGATAAACATTGATTCCTTAGAAAGGTAGATCAAGTAATCGGACACAGATCTAAAGACAGGTAAAGGAATATAAGGTACTAAGTTTTCATTAAAAAAAGTAAAAGGTGCACAGTACGTGCTTTTTTAACGCAATGTGACCTTTCAATGAGAGCTTTGTCAGTGAAGTAATGCACGACAAAAGGCTTTAGCTATATAGTCTTACCTTCTAAAGATCGACTAGAGGAAAAAACGTTCTTCAAAAATACGTCATCTCATAATATGTTACACGACTTTACATGATCAGCTCATGTTCCCACTGCTGGGACACAGGCCTCTTCATTGAGAGGGAGTGGGCCATAATCCACCACGCGGGCCCGATTCAGCTTGGTAGACGTCACATGTCTTTGAATTTTCGGTTCTATGGTTTCCTTACGATGTTTTCCTTCTCCGTTTTGATAGCAGTGGGGATGAACTAATTTACACAAAGAAAAGTCTGTTTGGGTTTGAACCCACGACCTACAACTCGTAAGTCGCGGCCATTACCCCTGGGCCACCACTGATCGACAGTTACACGACTTGGCCGTGACGGAATTAATCTAGAAATATACTAACTCCTCCACGCTCTCGTAGATTAAATACTTAAGAAAGCTTTTTACTGAAGCACAAAAACTTTTTCAGCAAAAAGTAGCGATCACGAAATTACAATATGACGTCAGTGTTACAAATAAACATTCACAAGCTCCAAAATCAAGTTATCAAAAATCATCACACAACTCACTAGCCAGCTAAACTCAAAACACAACACCGGAAGTACCCACACGCACTTAGGCTACATTCAGCGGAAACCAGTCCCATCCCCGTCCCTTATGAAATACGAGCCCAAGGTCATAATGCACCTTCCACACTACCTGAACGAACAGGAAGTGACACAAAGCGTTGCGCTTGCGCAAAAACCTACCGAATCTCATCTGCTCACTTCCGCAGGATACGGAACCGTCTGCGAGCGCCAGGAAGCGCGCAAAAACTTAGCTGCGCGGGCGCAGGTTGTACTGCGCTCCTCTTTGTTTATGGTCTGTTTGTATGTAGGTACCCGTTGAGTGAAATTGCAGGTGATGCCGTAAGTACCAACATGTTTGTTTTATGAAATTACTTGTAAATGCTTTTAGTAATTTAAATGATAATTTGAGAGGTTTTTTGACTGTATGCGGACTTTTTTTTTAAGTTATGGGCTTTATTCTCATTTTTTATTCCTTTTACATTACATTTAGATAAAAAATAATAGAGTCAGAATTAGCGGGCATAAGTATAAAGAATAAATAGCCACACAATTTTCTCTTATTTGTTTTACAACGAAAATGCAACAAACTTGTTACCTTACACTTAAAGTAGACCTACTTATAGCTGCATGAAATGGCCGCCTCTTTTAAAATATCACCCTTGTTTTCTGACAGCACTACCATGTAATTAGGCCTATAAAACCGACAATTAATATCGATTAATTAAAAACAAATATCCCGGCGAGCACATCACTAGGAAACGCACAGTGCTACCAACTTACTGCAACAAAATGTCAAAAACATTACCTAGATATAAATGGAACGCAATGTCAACAACTAAAAACAACGGTCGTTTACATTAAGTTGCAATTTTATAAAAGACTGCGAAATGCGAGTTGGGAATGTGTTGTTGTGGTTCTGTCTGATATATATTTGTAACATATTCTGTTTCTTTCAGTCCAACATAAAGATATCATGCGACCTTCGTTCGACGTAGTACGTCCTTGCAGTGTTAATTTAATATACCGGGACTAATCTAGACCTAGAGATCTAGAGGGACAGACGACCTCACAAAGATGGCTGGGATAGACTGGTTGCGGAAATCGGAGGCGTGTGGGTGTGGTGGCGCAGCATGGGAGATGCTTATGTCCAGCAGTGGACTGCTATAGGCTGAGTTGATTGAATCCAGACCCATTTAAGTGATGTCTAAGGTGTTGAAGATCACGATTTTGGATTTAGGTAACTCTTACCAAGCATGTATTTCGGAAATATGTATTCGTATGTGGTTCTTTCTTGCTCTAAGTAATATAACCAAGTTGTTACAGTTCAATGGTTCACACTGATAAAACCTTCTTCACAAATCCTCACCTCCATTATACAATTCTATCCCCATAATGGTTCAGAATAATTTATTTTGTCACAAAGTCAGTCAATTATCAGATAATTATGTGATCTGTGGTACTTTACGTGTGGTAAAAGCCTAGACACATCCAGTGCAGAAGGAGCTTCTTATTTGGCTATAAAACATTAAATCATAAACTACAAACAAAGAAAAACCATGCTCATGCCTTCTCTGTATGAGAAGAGCCCTTTGCCCGGCAGTGCATCAATAATAAGCTGGCATTATTAAGGTACAAACACACGACACTGAAAAGTTTTATTGCCCGGGATAAGAGTCTGCTAGACGTCCAGACCACCACGTAGTTTAGCTGAAGTGAAGTGACCAGTAACACATTATGATAATTGTATTTTGGTGATGGTGTTGCCTTGTGCTTGCACATCATGAAGTAGTCATATGACCTTGCTCCATTTTGATATGATGCTCATGATCCATGCTCATGATTGACAGCGAGCCATAACTAGAAGTTCATGGTTTTTCTATCCACCAACGGACCTCTTAAAAATGGAATGTGATCGTCTCGCGGTAATGATGGCCGGTGTGCACGCGCCACTGCCATATATGGCCGACGGTAGCCGAAGGTGGCCGAACGAGCCTTCTTAAATGATCGACACCTAATTCTTATAATTAAGTTTACCGAATTATTATGAAGGCAACAGTGTTGCGACCCCAATCGTATTGATAAAATTTTAATAAGATTGCTTGGTAATTGTAATTAGCATGCTGCTTTAAAATTGAATGTTCAGCTGTTTGTTAGCCTACAAGCTGGAATTTGCTTGAGAATCGCGGATGTGTATTAAACGTCCCAACTACTTTGTGAGACTACCTAATTGGGGTATTTAATTTGCACTAATAACAATGTAGGATGGTCTGTTATGTTTTCGTGGAACATTAATAGAAAACTACAGAGGAGAGAGTGGATTGGAGAATTCTTTTGATGACGTTTCATAATCCATAAACAGCCTATAATGTTCCCACTTCTGGGACACAGGCCTCCTCTCTGTGAGGAAGTGGGCCATAATCCACCACGCGGGCCCAGTACGGGTTGGTGGATGTCACATGTCTTCGAATTTTTGGTTCTAGACATGCCGGTTTCCTCACGATGTTTTCCTTCACCGTTTGGAGAGCAGTGGTGATGTAATTATTTACACAAGGTGAAGCGCCTACCTAGGTTCGAACCCTCGACCTTTAGCTCCTAAGTCGGAGCCGTTATCACTGGGCCACCACTACTCTATGATGATGTTACATCCCTAAAATATATGGGAATATCCGTCATGCGCGTCCTATTCATAGCTTCTAATAAAACCGACATCGTGTATGTTTATTCACCATAGATTTCGGCAAACATCACAGAAGAAAAAAAATAAGCAAAACAATGCAGCATTTAAAACTATTTTCGACAAAATACGGTCGTGACATCCTCACTTTAAAAATATCGTTCCAAAATAAAATATTTAAATTGCTGTCATCGCGGCCGATTTGAAAAACGAACGGACGGAAGTACAGGTGATTGTTTTTTTTTCTTAAATCAAGTTACACGTAGAACAGATTCATCGGTGGTCGACCATTACCCGACTAAATCAAAAAGTGACAAAATCGACTAAGATGTCTACGAATGACGGTAATATTCAACATAACAGGTCTGTGAACTGTTTTTTTACATTGAACTCAATCGCATAGTACGTGACAGCGTTATGCTTAATTTGACTAAATTACGTAGTGTGATTTTTTCATCTTTTTTATGTGGGTTTCTGAAGTTTTTGTGGGCATTTAAATACGATTTTATGCACGCGGTAGGTTGTTTTTATATTCAAATAAGTCTCTAGGCTACGATCTAAATTACACGTCGGATTTAATTCGAGAAATAAACGTAATAAGATTCTTTGTTGAGAAAAAAATGGGGCATCGCGTTATGATGTCTATAATGATCAATAACCCTTCATCGATCGTGATGCAACGGAGTGAGGAAAAAAACAAATTACCGCGTCGTGATTCTACCACTTAATAATCGTAGTATACACAGTATCTCACGACTACTTTAAAAATAAAAAAATATGGGGTGAAATAACCAGTTACGAGGCATCATTAAATGTTAGCATTATTAAGTTACGATGGGTCAGATGGAGCGCATCATTTCAGCTTTAGAGCTATGTAACGAGAGAAGTTTTTAATTGCTGTACCTAGAGACAAATTGAGTATAATGTAAAGGGAACTACATTTTAAGTTAAGCTTTTGTTATTAACACTAGACCCTATTCGCCATTAATGGCATTTAAAAGAGTTACCACGAAGAAGTAGCATGATTCACTATAAAATTTTTATTCGTGTAACCAATGTACCCATCAACGAACCAATCAGCCCTACTCATAAGAATATCGACCGAACGATAGGTCCATTCGAAAAAAGAACGCAGTGATTTTTTTATCGAAAGCTGCGAACGGCTAGCAGGTGTAATCCACAATAAGGATTTGAAAAAAAGAGTTTGGAACAGAAGGCCTTTTTCCCACGCCCCTATCGATATTTTTGAGTTTCGAATTCAGCTTCTAGAATTTTGCTTGTAGGTCTGTACGGTTCGTACCTACTACGTGTAAAGAGATTGATTGTAAGAAATATAAAATCTAATAATCTTCATTAATGACTAGTTAATGCCCTAATGCATTGCAATGCCTTTCTTTATTAAGTTTTATTTTTGTTAGGAACCTTCTCCGGCTCACACCAAAGTTTCATCACAATCGGTCGAGCCATTTTCGATTTTTTGCGAGAATAAAGTCAAAGTGCCATCTAATCTCTTCACCTCCTTTGGTTGACTGGTAGGAATGCCTAAGGCATTAAGTCCGCCTTTGTACCTTTTTGTACGAAATGTTTAAATAAATAAATTCAAAGTCAAATAATTTATTTCAAATAGGCACGTAAAAGGCATTTTGAACGTCAAAAATAAAATTAAAATAAAATTGATTCTAGTCGCCCCTTCCAAAAGGTAGTTTTCGTATGGAGAAGAATGGGCAAGAAACTCCACCGTTACTCTTTTAAAATGTCTTACAATATTTTGCATACATAAATTATATAATTATATGTGAAGACGATGCACCTAAAAATAAAATGACTATACCACAATAGGTAAAAGAATTAAAATGGATTAATGAAACCATATACAAATTAACTATGTGATTGATACATGGTGCTCACATATTTACAAACATTCTAAAAGTAGACGATTTTCATAAATAAATAAGGAGTAATAAATCCGGGTGTGACTTTAAGTAATTACAGAATGTAAATCAATGTAAATAACGCAAGCCTTTTGATTTTTATAAATTATATAAATATGTACATCTCTGCGCAACCCTTCGGGGATTACAGGCGTTATGTTATGTGCAATATTTATGTTACTTATACATTATTTGGTGTATATTCGGATGAAGAAGAAGGAGGATATAGATAGATACACTAGGAGTTATCTATTAAGTATCTATTAGTAAAGGTTTCTAAATCACAAGATTTTTGTTCTATCCAAGCCCAAATATCCAGTACAATTCAAAATCAAAATATTTCATTTCACGTAAACCTACATGGGCACTTATGGAACATCAGAAGCTAGATGTACGGATCCAATTGGTCGTTTCCTATGGAGAAGAGCCGGCAAGAAACTACACTCCAATTGCTTAGAAGACCGACTATTTGAAATGTCAAACTTATAATCATTGTGAAATGTCCTATTAGAGAAGCGGGCAGAACAAAATGTATCGATAATAAAATTATCGATATTACTATTATATTATCGACGGTGTTGATAATAAAATTATCGATAGTACTATTATATTAGCGACGGTATTGATAATAAAATTATCGATACCGTCTTTGATGAGGTCTAGTCTAGGTTGAAAATACTGGCCATTAACAGTTTACGGGACACTAAGCGCCCCCAGACGTAATAACGATAAAACTTCTATTGTGTCATTAAATGTGTTAAAGAATTATGTAAATTAGCCAATACATTGTGTCGAAGTGTCTTTTTTTTCATACCTACAATTAAAACTACAAACTAATAATACAGCATATCAGTTAATATGAAAAATGGTAATACAAGAATGAAAATAATCATAATAATTCATACTTAAAACTGGATAAAAAATTTTTTTAAACAAAAGCTACATTTTACGGCCATTTTATAAGTCGTCATAAAACTGGATCAAACTCTCAATGTTGCCATCATCCCGTTATTTCATCATCAGTGTTGCCATATATTGTCCGCTAAACTAATACTTATTGCGAAATAAAAATGTCATTTTCACGCACAACAGTAAAACAGTTGGTGTTTACATTCCGATGTGAATTCGTAAAGTGATCGGCAATATTTGGGCGCGTATAACACCGTAGTATAACGCAAAATATAATGTAAGAAAAAAATACCATAACATAAAAAAAAAAACTTCGAATTCCTCCTGTAGATATCGCGCATGTGTTTAAACAAACACAAAACTCACATACACAAACAAATCTTCATGTTTTTAGTTTTTTTCCATGATTTAATTGGTTTTCTTTGCTTTTCTCGTGATTTTTACCAAACTCCGTTTAACAACATAAATCACGATACCCAACAATCGCTTCACATAAAGACATTCATTCTTTTTGTATAAAAGCTTAGTGAAATTTACAGATCCTAAAAAAGTCATACTATTACTGAACACTATAGCACTAGATATTGTTACTAACTTCATACTAAGAAAATATGGACCTTAGTCTGAAAAAAAGTATTATTTAAGTATTTTAATTTTAACCCTGTAGGGGTAGCCCTACAGGGTTAAATGATAGTATGACTTTTTTTTAGCACAGATCCGGTCGAAGTGGAGGTGCTTGTAAATAAATCGTATTAAAGAAAAAAGTCATAATTTCAGCCGAAAGACGTCCACTGTTGGACATAAGCCTCCCCGCCTATGTCCAGCAGTGGACGTCTTTCGGCTGAAATGACGACTTTTTTTTAATACGATTTATTTTAGTAGGTTGTCATATCAACACCTGCATCAGCCATGTTTTAAGCTGTCTCGTGCTACAATTCGGTGTGAGAGCAGTCCGCTCGTCTCAAACGACATCTTGTACATGACAAGGCCCTGACATTTGGCCGGCGACGCAAAAACCGCAGGCGCAGGCCGGTGCTCTATCGCATTTCACCGTTATGCTTGCTCATTGTTTCGATTATCACTTTTACGGGCTAAAAGTAGGCTTTAACTACCCGTTTGAGGGTTTGTTTATCATGAATCAGCCGTAAGGGTTTATCTAATGGCTATATGGTGGGTAGGCTTGAATAATATGGTACGAGAGAGGGAGAAGTTATATAAAAAGTCAATCAATTAATCTGCCAACCTTTTCCCAACTATGTTGGGGTCGGCTGCCAGTCTCATCGGATGCAGCTGAATACTAGTATTTTACATGGAGCGACTGCCTATCTGACCTCCACAACCCAGTTACTCTATCTCAGTTACCTATCTAGCCACAAGCCCCTCTACACAAAAAGTATGGAGTAAAAGCTCTCTCTAGTAAAAACTCTCGCGCTGTTTGTACTGTTTTGTCTATCTTACACATAAGTTTATATAAGTGGAAACATGTAATTGGCTTTCTTCTACATATTACTTCTGACTACATGAATGTATTAGCTGTAAGTTTTCTTAACATTAATAAAAATAAAATAAAAAATAAAACCAAATAAAAATTAAAAAAAAAAATAATAAAAATAAAAAGATTAGTAACGGGGTAATTGCGTAACACACTATCAGTAGGATTGGCTTTCATTTTGACAGTTCAACAACATTCATTGCGTTATTTACGTCGTTGAGCAGCCAAATTTTCCGAACATATGAAGCAATGGATTAGCAATATCCTTCAAAATGATTCAGATTGTAAATGACAGTGTGTTACGCAATAAGAGTGCAGATGAGGACGTCAAAGTACCAAAAATTTAGTGAAATTAATGCGCGTGTTAGATATTTCATTTTGATATAATTATAATATTAGAATATTGTTTATTGGATAGTGACATCCGTCACATTTCAGAAGTACCTACCTAATTTTACTAGATATTGTGTTTACCAAAAACAACAGTCTTAACTTGTAAAAAACACTTAAATGTTATTACTATAAATGATTAATTAATATTTGATTATACTTGTAGTATATCTTAGATTTTATATTGCTATTTTAATATAATAGGTTGTTTCAAATGATTGGCACAATACTGTCAGTTTATGTTGATATACTTTTTGATGTCTAAGAATTAACTCTTATTAAATTGATTAATTACCTTATAATGTTTTAAAACGGTTTCACTATATAAGATTTGTTTATTACTAATTGTGTGAGAAGATATTAAGCCAAAATATATGATGATCTGTGATTGTGTCAAAATGGCGGTAGATGTTTGACGTAAAAGACGTTGGTAGTGTATAAAAAGGATTGTAACAACGTTATCGAGTCGGTTGCTTGGGAGATGTTCAGTTGGTTAGTTCTAGTGCCGTTATTATGTGGAATAGATCGACCAGAGATGTGACGTAAGTTAAGTAATTTGATATTATACTTAATTATTGCTAATTATGACTATGTTGTTCTGTAAATCATATAATGGCTAATGTTCCTAGCTATTGTTATTATGTTACTATCATTTGAATTCTCTTGGACCGTTGTCCAAGAGATAGAATGAATTGTTTTTAAAAATAACGATAATTTATGACAACGTAAGAAATGTATTGATAGAATACTTTAATACTGTTTCCATGGAGTTTCTTGTCCTTCTTCTCCATGATGACCTAGTTTTACGAACGGACGACTAGTTTCCTGATTAATTACTGACAAGCCTAAATTCAAATAAATGCTTAGCCTTGTCTATCTGTGCTTTACTTCATAAAACCCTTTCCCTACAAACTATATTCAATAATAACCATTATACACAGTAAATAACTAAATAGTAACCATTCTGATATTCAAATCTTGTTATTTTGGTAGTATATAGATACATATACTTCTAGTATATAACGAATAATCTAACATCAGAAGTGGGATTGTTCACAGGCTAATAAAACCACTTGCTAATGCATTTTTTATTTTGCTATTTTCATGATTGATGGTGGAGCTTTTGAAGATCTTTTGGAAGCCATTGGTCCGTGGGTCACTGACTCCACTCACACCATAATGATGACATCACACTGTCGCCTCTGACGTTGAAGCTGCGGAGCTGCTTATTACTGTATGAGCTTTGGAAAGACGGAACCTCAATCTGCTGTAAGAATATCGAGAAGCTTTCCGGCAGTAAGAAGTATCTGAAGTCGGTAAGGCCCTTGGAGGCTCTTTTACATTAAATTGAAATGCAATTGGATAACATGATTACATTGAAAGTTTACATATTGCAAAATACTTTTAGATAATTATTATTAAACATTTAGTCACGCTTGGCTTCTAAAGAACGAACATTGGGGTATTTTGACTATGTTAATTACGTGATTATTGTTGAACCAATTGCTTTAAATTAAAATATAATTTGAGAATACAATAATATAAAAGAGTAGTATAATACTCAAAAGTTAGTGATTCCAGATGTTAAGCTATATTTGCTTATAAATTATTTTCTGGAGTAGGATAATTTAATTTTGAAATAAGACACATTATGAAGTACTTTATTTAAAAAAAAAAGAGAAAGAAGAGAAGGTAAAAATCCGCTGGGCAATCGTTTACTTGGTGCTTGTCTATCTCACCGGCTGCTGGTGGATGGGACTTGCATGACGAGGTAACCGATAAAATTTGTTTCCGCTGGTCGGTCATATGCTTGGTGCAGGTCTATCCCACTAGCAGCGGGTGGAGGGGACTTGACATGTCTAGGCACTTGGCAAAACAAAAGTAAAATACAAATATAAAATTTGTTTCCGCTGGTCGGTCATTTGCTTGGTGCGAGTCTATCCCACTAGCAGCGGGTGGAGGAGACTTGACACGTCTAAGCACTTGGCAAAACAAAAGGTAAAACAAAAGTAAACTAATGTAGAAAAAGGGTATCATCTATTGTACTTAGAGAGCGAAGTACTTGTCAGATTGGTCATGTTAGATCAGAAAATGTTTGTTGAATAGTTTTCAATAATATGGTCAGAATGACCGAGCAATGAGGTATTTGAATTATTTTCATGATCGCTGGTTATTGTTTGGATTCAAAAGCTGCTGAATATGATTTATTTAGATTTACCAAATTGTTGCTATCCCAATTTTATAGTAGTAACCGTAAAATAAACAGATAAACAATTTATTATTTGATAAATGTTTTAAGTACTTTTAGATACATTGGTAAACAAGTTGGCTCTGAGCAACTAGAATAAGAAATAATGTATAACTTCCTGTTGAATTGGTCAATATGAAACGCCGTTGTGTTTTTGTGAGACTGTAGATTCATAGGTACTTCGAGAACGAAGTACATGTCAGTATGGCCGTGTTAGATATTTCATTTTGATATAATTATAATATTAGAATATTGTTTATTGGATAGTGACATCCGTCACATTTCAGAAGTACCTACCTAATTTTACTAGATATTGTGTTTACCAAAAACAACAGTCTTAACTTGTAAAAAACACTTAAATGTTATTACTATAAATGATTAATTAATATTTGATTATACTTGTAGTATATCTTAGATTTTATATTGCTATTTTAATATAATAGGTTGTTTCAAATGATTGGCACAATACTGTCAGTTTATGTTGATATACTTTTTGATGTCTAAGAATTAACTCTTATTAAATTGATTAATTACCTTATAATGTTTTAAAACGGTTTCACTATATAAGATTTGTTTATTACTAATTGTGTGAGAAGATATTAAGCCAAAATATATGATGATCTGTGATTGTGTCAAAATGGCGGTAGATGTTTGACGTAAAAGACGTTGGTAGTGTATAAAAAGGATTGTAACAACGTTATCGAGTCGGTTGCTTGGGAGATGTTCAGTTGGTTAGTTCTAGTGCCGTTATTATGTGGAATAGATCGACCAGAGATGTGACGTAAGTTAAGTAATTTGATATTATACTTAATTATTGCTAATTATGACTATGTTGTTCTGTAAATCATATAATGGCTAATGTTCCTAGCTATTGTTATTATGTTACTATCATTTGAATTCTCTTGGACCGTTGTCCAAGAGATAGAATGAATTGTTTTTAAAAATAACGATAATTTATGACAACGTAAGAAATGTATTGATAGAATACTTTAATACTGTTTCCATGGAGTTTCTTGTCCTTCTTCTCCATGATGACCTAGTTTTACGAACGGACGACTAGTTTTCTGATTAATTACTGACAAGCCTAAATTCAAATAAATGCTTAGCCTTGTCTATCTGTGCTTTACTTCATAAAACCCTTTCCCTACAAACTATATTCAATAATAACCATTATACACAGTAAATAACTAAATAGTAACCATTCTGATATTCAAATCTTGTTATTTTGGTAGTATATAGATACATATACTTCTAGTATATAACGAATAATCTAACACGCGCAATTGACACTGTCAAACTTGCCATATCCATAGACGAGGGCCCAACGTGTAAGTAACAACTAATTACTCTGCATTGGCTAATAACTATGATTGTTATCTTGTCCAGAGAGCGACGGACGTTGAAATGTGACCGACAAGTGAGCATTAATGTATGTACCGTGGTCAGTTTAAGGTCTACATCTGACATTTAATTGGACTTGTATAGAGAAATTCTCTCTTTCTTGGGTGTTTTTATTTAGTGTTATTGTGGAAACTTGAGTGAATTACAAATTGAATTTGAACGCGAATTTGTTACCTCGGAGTAGTTTATTTAATTTATTCCTGTAATTCAACTGATATGATGCTCATCGAGTATTTAGTGACATCGCCAAGTGGTTGGTCGACTCTTCACGTGACTAAAGAGCTAGCCTATTTTAAGGAAAGAATCATTATTTCGTCTGCATCGCGGTCAACGGAAAAAGTGCCCAAAAGCTGGCAGCTGCAATTCTGCCAGCCTTTTGGGCACATTTCCCAATAACAGCGATGCGAACGAATTTTATCACAAGAATGCCAAAAATTCGAAGACATGTGACAAGGCCGGCAAGGCATATTATTATTATTATTATAATAATAAATTCCCTCTTTACCGCATTTTTCTTTTCCATTCGTCATCATTGACGGCCTTTTTAAGTTGCCTTCAACTTTCTCCAGGACAAAAATAGCCCTCTATAATTTTATCAAGTAAGTATTCACGTTCGTTTACAAACTTAAAATATCGATACGTATAACCGCCACCTGTATACTTACAAACCCGTACGATCAATCAATAAGTTTCCGCGCGAAATATCCTTACTTATCAATACAACACACTATTATAACTAAATTATTCCCTACAGCGAGAAATTATTCCTCTCTCCAATGATAAAAATGCTAGTTATTAAAATCTACCTCGGAGCATAGTATAGACGAATGCAGAAGTATCGTTCCTTACTGTTCAAGAAACTACTTAGAAAGTATAGAAACACGATGTTCTGCCACGACTGACTCGTTGGTTCAGTGGTTCCGAGGTTGACTACTGAGCATGATGGAACCTGCGTTTGCTCTCCAGGTTGGGCAGTGTATTTTTTTTTTCATCAGGAATTTCTTAAAAGCAGCCCGGAGTCCGAATTTGTGCACGGTTGTTGGCTCGCCCCTATGACATTGGACTTAAACATAACCGGCATTCTGTGAAAGTAGAAGTACACATTTTCCTACTTTACAGATTATAGACATTATGTAATAATATGTCACTGTGCTGTGGCAGTTGTTGGACAAAGGCCACTCCCCATAACTTCCAGCTCTTTCGATCCAGGGGTTAAAGTGGACCACTGGTCGTTTGTTTTGTTCATCTAGTCCCGCCATCTTCTATATATACCTGACGGGGTCTGCCGCGACGCTTTCTGGCAGTTGAGTGATTTCAATAGTGATTATTTTAAACTTCTGTATTTTCTTACACTACGATCTTAGCATACCATATTGGTCTAAAAAATGAATGTACACCAATATATTGCGTTAATAATATAGCTGTTATAAACACGTTGTTTACAATGTTCCGTCGACGGCGGCGCCATCTGCCGACGTCCCGTTAGTCTCGAGGACATGCTCACGTGCAGCCTAAGTGAAAACAGATGATGGATACTTTTACTAGCCGAGTTCTTACTTTTGCGTGCTTGATAATTTATTAATCTTGTAATTAAAGCCTCGAAATGGTTTTTTTTCGGTATGTTGAGAGGGTTTTATATGTATGTGCGTGTTGTTGGCGAGAAGGGGAATAGAGCACTCAATTAACGGGTCAAGGATTTTTTAATAATTAATGAGGTGCTATACATATTAATGACATGGTGATTTCCTTTGTTGTAAAAAAAAATGCTTAGAATTTCAAGTTTACTTTATTTCAGGTAAGTAACACCCATTCATAGTACACGTATAACATCTAATCAAATAAAATCAGATAAAATTCAAATTACATAAAATCAATACAAATTAAATTAAACGGAAACAGAATAAATCCATCAAAGCCATCAGCCATCTAATCTCTTCACCACCCTTGATTGACTGGTAGAGAATGCCTAAGGCATTAAGTCCGCCTTTGTACCTTTTTGTGCGAAAAATTTAAATAAATAAATCGAATTATATGAAATCAAATTAAAATAAATAATCGAAACATTCAAATTAATAGAGAAATTAATTAATAAATAATCACAAAATAAAATCAATAAATAATCACAAAATAAAATCAATAAACATTTAAAAAATAAAATCAATAAATAATCACAAAATAAAATCAATAAATAATCACAAAATAATATCAATAAATACTTAATCACAAAATAAAACTAAAGAGTTTGTTTGTTTCTTTGATCTCTGGAACCACCACTCGGATTTTAAAAAAACACACAGGCGTGGATTGCTTAGGACATCAAGTAGCCTTAATCCAGCACTGATAACAGCCCAGGGGGTCTACTCCGAAGTAGTATCGGCCGAATGTTCGGCCGTTTCCTGCTACGAAGTTACTATTTGGTTCGGTCGGTTCCGATCCTACACTCCTACACTCTTTCGAATATTGACTATGGTCCCGACCCAACTGAGCCGATTCGAACTTTTTTCGCATTTTTTAATAATATTCGGTTCAGTCAAGTATCGGTTCGATCCGAACATTCACACTTTGCACTTCGGAGTAGACCCCATGGGAAGTGGAGAAACAGCCGCTCAAAGTCAAGACACGATCAATTCTTCATCAACGAATAAAATCAATATTACATCCTGTCCAAACATAAAAGATTAAGTATAATGATGACGAGAGTTTTGGCAATAATCGTAAAATTGCAGGAAATTGAAACTGATGAATGTTATTACTTCCTCTTAAAATTACTTATATGGTCTGTAATTACTTCTTAGTCCAATAAAAGTTAAATTATTTTGTGAAAATCTTTTTGGAAATAACAAAAAAAAAAAGAATCATGTGTGGTCTTATATGATACCTATGTAGGTAAGGTCATCCTACTAATATTATAAATGTGAAAGTTTGGATGGATGGATGTTTGTTACTCTTTCACGCAAAAACTGCTGAACGGATTTGGATGTAATTTGGAACACAGATGGTTTATAACCGATTAACATATAAGATACTTTTTATCCCGATATTCCGACGGGATCGAAATTTATGTGGGTGAAACCGCGGGGCGCTGCTAGTTAATAATAAAAACAAAAGAACATCAAATTGGACTTGCTTGAAAAAAACACACCCACATTTAACCCGTCTGCCTTCAAAGCAAGAGTGAGCAGGCATCTTCTGGACACGCTCGTTCCATCATAGACCTCATCCGTCGCTTTCCATCAGACGTGATCGAGGTCAGGAGCCAGTTCATTTAGCAATAAAAAAAATAAAAAATAATTTTAGAATGAGATAGTTTCCCTTATATAAGATGTGACATCAGCCGCATGCACGGTGACCGTTGAGCAAAAGTCTCTACGCAATGGGTGCCTGAAGATGGACGGCGCCGCCGAGGTCGGCCCAGAAAGCGGTGGCGAGATCTCCTGGGCTAGTTCGAGGTGGTGTGGGAAAAGAGCTTCTGGAAGGACTTAGAGGAGGCCTTTGCCTTTTGCATTTATTTTTTGTCTAGCTTATAATATTATAGGCTAAACAATAAATAAATAAAAACAAAGATGATGTTGATGGTAGTTCGAACGATATAATATCTATTTCTAGCGCTAAATACTGTTTTCCGATTATGTATAGAGTTTTTCGAGATGGAGCTGGTAAGGAACTTTCAGTCGAAAAAGTGAAATGTTCCTTTTTTCTGGCCTAGTTTTAGGTCAACGAATCAGCCATCCAGCGTGGCAACGCTGCCAGCCTTTTAGTCACATTTCCCACTGACAGCGATGCGGACGAATTTTTTGATGTTCAATGAGTTCTTTCCTTTTTTTTTCCTTTATATACTTGTACTTGTTTTAGTGTTTGCTTAGTATAAGCACGTAAATTATAAATAAACCATAAAAAAACCTTTAACCCTACTTACTGCTGCACTATTTTAAGACCAAAGGGAGGATGGAAATCAGGTATTCTCGGTTACATATTTTTATTTATTTATTGCACAGGTGTTGCTTTCTAAGCACCTGAAATAATCCCTTAGTCGTCTAGGAACGAGATGGGTGTCTTTAGCGCTATTTTTAGCAACACAGGTTAGCGATTATTATAGTTATTACATTATAACCAACTAACGACCCGCCTCTACTTCGCACGGTTTTTACAACTTCGACATCGATGTTTCTTTATTGTTTGTAAGTTTAGTAGTAATGTATTATACACATAAGCTTTCCAGAATAAATACTGTAAATGATGGTGAAAACCGCATCAAAATCCGTTGCGTAGTTTAGACGAACAACGCGGTCACACAGGGAGACATGAAAATCGACTTTAGTTTATAATCAGCCGCAGTAGGCCTGTTTCCCAGCAGTGGGAACGTACCCACTGCTGGGAAACAGGCCTACTCTCTGTGAGAGGAAGTGGGCCGTAATCCACCACGCAGGCCCAGTGCGGGTAGTTAGTAGTCACATATCTTCGAATTTTTGGTTCTAGGACATGTCGGTTTCCTCACGATGTTTTCCTTCACCGTTTTGAGAGCATTGGTGATGAACCAAATAATTTAGACAAAGTAAAGCGCCTGATGGGTTCCAACTCACGTAAGTGAAGCTCTTCTTCTTCAATTTATAATATTAATAGTAATAAGGAAAGTTATAGATACTATTTGCTTGACATAATATCCTCCTCTCGTATCGATATGGACATAAGTTTTTATTACAAAACTTATGTCGTGGTAAAAATACTAGCCAGCTAGCAAGGTGGTAGCGAGACCGTCTGCCCGACCCAGTGCTTGGGGTTCCCCGAATGCACATATATTTAAATATCAACCTTTTTCCGATGTTCTACATAGTTACATAAGCCTAAAGTACAAACACTCGATTCTCAAATTCAGGAAGATCTCTCCGTAACACCAGTAAAACTCCGTTTTTAGTCACGTGGAGTTCTAAGCACGTGCTTTCTGAAAACGTGTTGCTTGTAGTTGAATGCAAGTGTTCACTGTTCATTTATTATAAGTATTTAGGGATATTTTATATTATTATACACTACTAATAATCATGTGTGGGTATGTTATACAAGGTTGAAAAGTTAGGAACCACCATTCTAGTCATATGAAACACGTGTCTACAACTCTAGATTACCTACGTGAGGGACGAAAAATATTTTGTCAGAAGTAATGTTGTAGTAGTGACTGCAAGATGCAATACCAAAGCTTGTGTTTGAGTACTAGTGACTAGTATCAAAACCTAATGATTAAAAGCCTCGTGAGTTAAAAGCCCTCATTAAATACACGAAGCTTTGAAACATAGGTTATGTAAGCCAATCAACATCTACATTCATACACTCGTTCCTTCTTGCAAAGCCAGAAATACATCAAATAACTTGATATAGGATAGAGCTTCCTGATGAGAAAGTGGTAAGAAGACAGTTAATGGACAAACCATGACCACATGAGCACATGATAGCTTCCCAAAGAAACATTTAGGGTGATACGCGAATTAATTTTTTTTTACGTTTTTTGCAATTTGGAAGTCAGTGCCAAGTTGTATGGTGATCAAAATATGATTCACGCCCATAACAAATACGTATTTCCAATATGAATCTTTAGAATCATCAATACGACTCTCCAAGGACCTTAGCCAGAATTAGCTTGACAAAGAGACAGGTTTGGTAAGTTTTGGATATCATACTCTTGGAGCATGATGCCTGTCTAGTAAACAATAGCGTCTTGTAAGGCCACCGCAAGATTTTGGCGGGAGCGGGCAAGGCTGTGCGCCTAGTATGGCGTTCACCTGCGCGTGCGCCACCTGCCGCGCATCTGACACAGATGCAGAGTAGTTATGGGACAGTGATGATGTCGATAGAAATTGTATTTGAGGAATACTGTAAATTTTCTAATTAGAAATAAAAAGGAAAACTGCTGAACTATTTCAATTTTGATTAACCCGCTAAGGAAACATTAAATGAAATTGAATACTTCAAAAGTCTAAATGTACAGACAATGCCATATGCCTAGCGATAACTCTTTCTGTGACACCCACGCAGAAACGTTTTTATCATAATAAATTCATGAATAAGTATAAAAGCAATATAAAAATAAGTACTCACATAAATTATTGTAAAAACACGTTAACACAAAAACCAAGACGACAAGGGAAGTACTTGTGTATGTAAGCAGAGTAGTATTTTACGTGATACTACTATAAATTGTAGATTCGAAGAAAAATTTTGTTGTTTCTGATTTACATCTGTGATTTACATAGATATCACACAATTCTAGACGATTCTAAAGGACATCCAATAAATATGTCGAGCAATTTGCATTTCGTTCTCAGACAAATATAGGTCTTATTTTTTGTCATTGTTTTTGCAAATAAGATCCGAATATAAGAATATTTCCTTCAAAAACATGATTCTCAAGAAGTAGATTAAATAGGAGATTTTCTATATAAACTATTTAATAATAATAATAATATCCCTGGACATTTCACACAGCACCATTTGTTTCCAAGCTAAGCAACCTAATGCTTGTGTTATGGTAACAAGATGGCTGATAAACTACTTATATACAAAAATCGGTATCGGTATTTAAAAGACAGTCTGTTTCAAAAATCTCTAACTTCGTAATTATGATCTTGCAGGATTTTCTTGAGTAGTTCTTTTCTCCATGAATCCCTAATCATTTAAGAATATTCAGATACTTTGTCGAAATAAAACAAACACATCGATATAATTCTTATCGACTCCCACCACCACTATAAACTTCTCTTCGCGCATCTCAACACTTGACGAATGCGCTTTACGCTGCACAACTAGCCTAATTATTACGTCGAGTAGACGATACATATCAAGACAGCGATGCAGCCGCTTTATAGTGTTATACAACGATTGATTAATTGTGTTAAGAATACTGAATGTAAGTAGTAATTGTTTTAAAGAGATGTGTTGTCATGGACTTACGAATGTCTTTCCTATTTATATTTTTATTGATTGTTGCTTTCGATGCTCTGTGTTTTAGAGTTCGTTGGGGAGGAGGTAGAAGCTTCATGGACTTCTCACTTGCCTTAACCTCACTGCTTCTCAGGTTTGCGACACTTTAGAAACTTCTATCATCATGGTAGTTTACTGCTGAACACGGTGCTCCCAATGACGGCTACAATCAACATAATTTATCATAGTGCTTGCCATTATTGGCATATTTACGAATCGGTGATTTCAGTACCTATTACTTACATATTTTGGTATCTGTGGCTGAGGATGGTAAGTGTTGTGTTGAGGTAAGTATGTACCATTTCAGTCTGAAAGCACATAAAGTTTGAGGACATGATCAATATGATCATCAGATTGTCATCGGTTCCAGGAATATATACACGAACTTTATAATGCAAGTACTGTTTTTAAATAGTTATGCCAAAGCTCGTTGATAAAAAGTTAGTTTACAAATATCCATGTCGTAACCGCACAACTCACACTTGACCATTACGAAACACAGCGTACCATCCGATACAGTTTTTTCATTGAATGCGTTGCATATTTTAATTTACTTTGTACACGAGTATTTTAGTTCGTCGTTAATATGGGAATCGTGCGATGCCCAGACGCCGCTCGCATCCAAATGACTTTACAAAGTTGTGTTGCCACGCCTAATATGGGGTTTTTATATTAAATTATTATGTGGCACATTTATTAGACTGGTAAAGTAATTTAAAACATGGTGTGTTATTGTTCAACATGGTTGTATTTTAAAAAGTTAGGCATACATAATATTCATATTAATCTACAATGACTTTTTCTCGACCAGTTAAAAGAAAAAGAGATTTCATAACTCTTATATTTTTTTATCACTGGCCACAAAGAAATTCCATACTTCCATACCCACAGATCAATATAACATTTTTTTAAATTAGAACTATCCCTCCACAATACTTGGCAACACCATTCCCAGTAACCTACAGGATGAGTTATAATTGCCCGTGTGTACGGGGTGTATAAAAACACAAACAGGGTAATTTTGCCTGGATCTAGTAGATGCGACGAATCGAGTCGGATGCCATTCGTGTCACCTCGGGTCGTGAATACATAGCACCTATAAATAGGTCCGTTAGGGCTTACACTAGACACGAGAACTACGGACACTAGACACCTTTTGAAGTTGTGTTAACCCGTTAACTTAATTATGAAGTAACATTGGATTGTCTGGAGTTGTAAACTGACAATCTAGAACGTGGAGTTTAAAATTGAGTAAGTTACTGAACTAGGTACAGACGCCAGCACATCAAGCTACTACAATATGTCAAATTTCTTTAATAGTTTTTCAACTTTATCGCTAAAGTATTAGGTTCAAGGTTGATTGGGAAAATTTGACAGTTTCGGGTAGCTTGATATCCTGGCGTCTGTACGTTCCTACATATTTAAATAACTAAAATGTCTCCCCATTGTTCGGTACTTCTGTTAGAGTCATATATTGGTAATCGACAATAGTTAAATTCTCTCTTTTCGTGAGTCTCGTAAAATTTTTTATCAGCTTCACAGGAGATGAGATAGACTGAGGTGTAAGTACTCGTATATACCCACATTTTGCCAGTTATATTTGATTTCCATGTAATATTGGATACCATTCTCCATCCACCCACTTGCGCATCGCCTTTAACCGGAAACAAATCTAGACAGACTGCTACAGTATTTTTATCTCACGAAGCGACGCGCGCTTTACTTGTGTTTACCAAGTGTACAAACTCACTGTGATAATGTGTGCGATAGGTATGTGCAGACGCTACTCGTCTTCACGCACACATTCACAGCGTGTTTGTACACTTGTTAACCACCAGTAAAACGCGCGTCGCTTCCTGAGATAAAAATACTGTACTGCAAAATTTACCACCATACCGCCACAAATCCGTGGGAAACGGTACTTGAAACATATAAATACAACAAGTCAAGTTAAACGCATAATCCTGAAACCAGTTTGATTCAATAAATTGACGTGAATATGAGACATCGTTAACATTTAGCGTCCCGCTCAGCTGCTCCGCATTCCGTGTATGTAAACGTCAAGTTTTTCTCTTCCGGGTTCCGTAATACTTGGAGAGGCTACTTCTGCTAAATTTCTGCTAAGTATGACAGGATAACTATTCAAGTTCACTTTTGGATACTATCAGTTATAAATAGTGTTATTATAACATCCTCCTGACCATTTCCTACTTCCTACAAATCCTACTAATATTATAAACGCGAAAGTTTATGAGGATGGACGGAAGGATGGATGTCTGTTACTCTTTCACGCAAAAATTACAAAACGGATTTTGATGAAACTTTACATTAATATAGCTTATACATAGGATACGTTTTTCCCGATATTCCCACGGGATTAACACTTATGCGGGTGAAACCGCGGGGCGCTGCTACTTCCAAATATATTTGGTCGCAGTATGTTTTCTACTTGCATACAATCCAGCCATCGTATCATTCGCATATGCACTAGGAAGTGGTGAAGGGTGGACGTCTTATGCAATTTTAACGTTCGCTGATTCTCAACCTTATCATCATCTGCCTAGCCTTTTCCCAACTATCGGCTTCCAGTCTGGCCGGATGCAGCTTAATACCAGTATTTTGCATGGAGCGACTGCCTACCTGACCTACACAACCCAGTTACTGGGTAATACGATACCCCTTGGTAAGACTGGTTGTCAGACTTTCGGGCTACTGACGACCCGTAACGACAGTCGAAGATCCAGGAATGACAGCCTGGACCAAACGGCTTAACGTGCTTTCCGAGGCACAAAGGGTCTTGGTATTTGAAAATGGTCACCCATCCACGGACCAACCGCGGCAAGCGTGGCTTAACCTGATCGAGCCGTGCGGCTGTTATTACTTAGCCACAAGCCCCGCTGTTTTTCAACCTAATTTGAATAAATGACTTTTGATTTTGATTCCGATCTTCTTTTGTTATCGGTCGGATATGATTAGTTCCGAGGCGTGGTAAGAAAGACATCACATATTTAGCTAATAATGTTGCTGCTGAGACTCGGACCTCTCTGTGAAATGTGCCCGTTGCCCTGAGACCCTCAGGCCTCGACTCGTTGAGAAGGAGCGAGCGGTTATTCACCATGCGGGCCCAGTGCGGGCCCAGTGCGGGTTGGTGGATGTCACATATCATCGAAATTAAGGTCAAGGACTTGCCGGCTGCCTTTTTTTTCGGATGGGAAATCATCAAATGACGAATGAGTCAGACTCTGACTGACTAAAACCCACCCGTGTTCCTTCCTTAGCCCTTTCTGTTCCAGGGCAGCGGTAACCCTTTCGGACGATCCCGCTGGTTGCCGGTTGCCTTACAATTATTTCCTTCAATGTTATTTGGGTAATACTGGAGTTGAAACAAATAGTAAAGTGCACTCCTGCTCTGCCTGGGTTCGAACCCACGACCTACCTCGACTCGTAATTTGGAAAATGAAAAATTATTATTCTAATCCCTAATTGAATTCTCACGTCCACACAATGACTTCAATGGGAACAAATAAACCAATTAATCAGTGAACGACTATTGTTTGATCAAGCGACCTAGCGAGTGCCGGAAGCGCGGGCGCAATCATACCCACCTGACCAAATATGGGTGACATCTCAATGTGTTTGGCAGGTTGATAAGGCGGCGTTTTAGTATTTACTTACATAATGTTTCACAAAGTTAAAAAAAACGGAGGAATAAATAGTTACTTGCCTATGATCTGCTAAGGTATATTACTACAACGAGAACTCTTTTTCATTAGGAAATTCTTATACCCATGGACGAGCGGGTTTACGTTTCCGAACGAGATTCAACTTTCAGAATTAATCACCAGGAGTATTTGCCTGGCATTACAGGTAATATAGTAATGCTCAAAATCAAGGTTCGATTTTGAGCATTACTATATTACCATAACCTCGGTTCTCCTGACTCACTGATTTAATGCTCGGAACAGCCGACATAGGTGAAGTGAACTGTCAATTGTGTCAATCCCTATAGCATCAGGCGGAATTACAGCTCACTTCACCTAAGTACTCACGGTGAGATTTTTATACAGGGTGGCAAGGACATTGACGCGCAAACTGGAACCATGGATTCAGCACATAAGTTTAGACCCTATAGCGTCGAAATTTTTCGTCGGTTATTTAAAAAGAATATTGCTGTTCCATAATTTTGACCGCGTAGGTATTGCACTTTTCTATGAAAAGGAAGATTATTTTTTTTTATAACCGACCAACTATTTCTAATGTAGAAATAGTTGGTCGGTTATAAAAAAAAATAATCTTCCTTTTGGATGGATGATGGATGGAGGATGAATGGATTCAGCACATGAGTTTAGACCTCCGTCTAAACTCATGTGCTGAATCCATGGTTACAGTTTGCGCGTCGATGCCCCTGCCACCCTGTATAATTCACCGGCTGGAGATTGACACTATTGACAGCTCACCTCGAGTTCACTTCAACTAAGTTTTCACGGTGAGATTTTTATAGAATGCACCGGCTTGAGATTGACACTATTGATAGCTCACCTCGAGTTCACTTCACCTAAGTTTTCACGGTGAGATTTTTATAGAAATCACCGGCTGGAGATTGACACTATTGACAGCTCACCTCAAGCTCACTTCACCTAAGTTTTCAAGGTGAGATTTTTATAGATTACACCGGCTGAAGATTGACACTACTAACAGCTCACCTCAAGCTTACTTCACCTAAGTTTTCACGGTGAGATTTTTTACAAAATAGATTGACTGAACTGCTTCATTACAGGCGAATGCTCCTGATAAGGGTGTGCGATTCCTTAACAGTTACAAAGTGCCAGCTTTACTAGGATCAACAAAACAAAAAGATAAGCTTTGAGATTTATGATGGAACGACGTTATCTAATCATAGAAATCCTAGACCAGTAGGTACATAACATAAGTATCTTATATTGTTATGATTTTCACAAACCGACAGTTCGATACTTATCTTTACAACTTCTACGTAATTCAAATATATTTCTACGAACCCGTTGAATTACGCCAACTACATGGGTACACTCCTGCTCATAATAAAATTTATGACTTAAAATTATCTGAAGTTCGATAAGGATGGGCACCAATCTTTGACGCAAACTGTTGGCCCAATTATATGGCATAATAGTATAATTTTACGGTCATCGGAAGTGACGCCTACGATAGTGATAGATAGCGATAGACGGTGTTTTCTACACCATGTTTGAACGTACTAACACTATCTTTATGGCCCTTCAAATTAAAAAACGGCTGGATTTCTAATATTTTTTGCGAGTTCATATTTCATTTTACATGTTACGATATCTGCTCATTACTAACTCATAGCCTGTTTTACTATAAGTCACGTATAAGTCCCAGTGAATTTTCCAATTTTCAGTAAGTTTATCTGGTAGATATAGTGCCTATGGTCACAACAATGGCTTTTAAAAACCAGTTTCTGATAATAATATATAGTAATCTCATCTCCTGATCTTGTGAAATTGTCAAAGCCAAAGTGAACGGCCAAACTCAATTTACAAAATAAAATATATTTTTACTAACTATGCAGGGTACATTGCAAATTACCAGAGAAAAGCCTAGAGGCAAGCTATGTATAATATTATACTGTAATATAATTACAGCATGTAAAGTATGTCAATAAATAAAAAGTATTTCGTACATATAAAGTAAAGAAGCAACTTTATTATTTACTCTTAAGGATGCACTAGTCGGCGACGGCTCGAACTCGTCGCTAGTTTTTTTTTATTCGTAGAATAAAATTATCGTCTGACAGATTTTGCTTGGAAGAACTGTCCAAAATTCAAAAATATTCCTCGGTTCAATTTTCTGGCGTTGGGAAAATCAGTCCCTAGTGAAATAGACTATGATTTATAACGAAAACGAGCGTAAAATTTCATGAACAGACCTTTGGGCGTATAGATATTATGAAAAAATGACTAAATTTATTTATTCAACGTTAAGATATTTGAATTTTAGAATAAATTATCTATCCATGTACGGTAACTGTTTTTCCATTTTCATACTCCGGGAGTTATTTATTTACGCCCAAAGATGCGTTCAAATATGGAAGTTTCGACTCCAAATTTTCAAACCAATACACAAGAACTACATCAAAATCCGCCATTCAGTATTCAAGATTACACACACGTCAACAGCTTAATTTGATACGTAAAGATACTCGATAACGGCTATTAAAACAATTTTGCATACAAAACGGAAGAGAATAATTAAATAAGTATGCTCATTGCATATTCAAGGTTCGTTTGCCACTTAACAGACTGCGACCAGTGTTGCCAGATTATCCTGAACTGATAGGTATTCGGAATCCGAGGGTTTTTATTGGCAACATTGGTTCCGGTTGAAGGACTCGTAAAAATCGTTAATCAGTATGGCCAGATCCATAATTGATGCTTGCAAGGATGTTGGTGTAGTGGAGCTTATCAGTCGAATTAATATGTTGGGAAATTATTATATCAAAGAATAATAATTAAACCTTTCCACCTTTTCGCAGTTAGTTATTTAAATAGAAAAGCAATTTTAAAACTATTTCAACAGGTTATTTAAATGAAAGTTTTAGACATCAGAAATCTCCAGATTGCTTAGCTCTTTAGCATTGGTCTCCCCCAGGCTTTTCCACAGCTCAGGACCGTGAGTTTTTCTCCTCCATGTCCCTCCCACAGTTGTTTCCAAGTCGTCTTCCCATCTTTGAAATGGCCTTCCTCTTTATTTCTCTGGGATACCATTCTGTTACTGTTGCAGTTAGCTATAGGTTTCTCTAAACATAAAAGGGGTAGTCAAGGGCGACAGAAATATTAATTGTGAATGAACTCGTTGAGTAAACACTCCTATTTCTATCAAGGAGATTGCTATATTCCAGTATGTGTGGAGTGAAGAGTGAAGCTACGGGTTTTAAAGTTTTCTTTGGTTCTCAAGTCCACACCACACATCAGCAAGGCTCCCTTACACTAAGGGACGGCCAAACCATTGCCACAGAGACCAATTTACACCAGATGACAGACGACTTTAAAAAAAAACCGTAAAGTAGGTAGGTTTTTCGCCTTTGGAAAGTTTCTAGGTATGGAAACAGCTTACTAGCTCCCTTGACTAAAACACAGTAGAATTAATTCTCCGTACTTATTTACAAACGAAAATCACTAAACCACTAAATTCATCCGTAGCGACTAATTGTCCCGCTAGGTGCAGACCATTCCTCTGCGCGCGCGCACGCGATGCTTGGCGTGGCGATTATCGCGACATCTGCTGGGAACATCGCGTTTCACACAACGCTTGTTATAATTACGCTGCTGCATACAGTGACGGGCAGCACGCGAAGACTTTGAGAGATTGTTGGCGCAAGAATGTTAGGATTTGCGGTAATCTTAGAATTTATGAAATTCGCTGAGCGACCAAGGTGAATGGTTTGGATGAGTTCTCTATTAGTGCGTCTGTCTCAGGAATATCTGATCAAGAAGAGCAGCAGTTCCAACCATGCCTCAATCAATATACAAATGTAAGTGCAGAAACACAACAAAAGACAAAACAGATAAAGACGTTAAAGCGATACACACACACACACACATTCGACAAATCAAATATGAAAAACATAAACCTCAGCAGAATGAGGCAAGAAAATAATGAAAATGGTCCTGCCATATTGTAGGTGATTGAAGCACAGCTACCGATAATTTTGAACCTGGGGGTCTAAACTCCGTCAACGAAGACGCGCCCGTCAGAAACTAGTTCGATACTACGAAATGAACCCGACTCCCGATTAATTAACTTTTTCGGTTGGGATAAATACATTGGGAGTAAAGGCAACTGTCAAATCGTGTTGTCATTCATTCTTAGTTCGGGCCCCAAACTCATCTTTTGTCCGTAGGTGATTGATACGGAGTAGGAAACGAAACTACCGATTTCATGCTAGGGAGTAGCCCCTTGATTATGTCAAATTGAGACTTAGCCGCCTCTTACGACTAATACCAGAAGATATTTCAGTTTATCCTTAGATATACCTTCCAATCTTAAAGCATACCTTACTGTAGGTACTTCAATGAATTAACTTTACGGATGCACATAATTTCTAACATTTCCATATTAGTGTGTAATTAATTATTGTAAACACATCATACAATTGCTTTTTACTCAGCTTTTCAATCGCGTGCATAATTATAATTCTCCTAATTAGGTTCCCAGGGCCTTAAGGTTATAGTGAAAGTGTAAAAAGTGGAATTAACTTAGATATGGAGTAATTAAGTTATGCCACAATGATCGGGAAGTTGACGGGTGATAGCAAGGTCGTGGGTTCAATCTCCTTTAAGATTGTTGAGGTGAATTTGTGCAAGTACCTAAGTACATTTTTGACACGTTGGTCTCGTGGCTAGATTACCAGGTAGAGTCTAAAAAAAAATCCTTAGTCATAATCCGGAGTTTGGAAGTTGGCGGTGTGATACCCCCGTGCCTTGGAAAGCACGTTAAGCCACTGGTCCTGCGCCTGATTTCTATGCGGTCGCGTCGAATTGCCGTCCCATCGGACTATGAGAGTGAGGGAAGAGAGAGTGCACCTCTATGCAAATGTGGTCTATAATATCTCCTGCGTTTGGCAAGTCTCCGCTGAGATTGGTCGCCATGGCTGAAGTTCGGTCAAGAGGACTATTATTACATACTTGGCAAATAGGAAACCCCCAATTAAAAAAAAATTTTTTTTTTCGTAATCACGTGCTTTTGAAAAATAAGAAAGGTGACTCTCAAGTTGCATCAAAAGAAACACAATGGCGTCGATTCCCTTGTTCATAAACTGAACTAAATTTAAGTACAATGCATCTTTTTCTTTCTATTTCATTATGAAAAGGACAGAAGACAAATATTAGTTTAGTCCTGTCAAATTAAGATACTCCATAGACATGTTAGACGTGATTAAAAACATGGCGACTAAAAATACGTCAATTTACGTCAAGAGCTGACTGATTTGACAGGACTAAACTTATATTTATCTTCTGTCCTTTTCTTAATGAAATGGAAAGAAAAGGACAGAACCCTTCAAAATTATTATATAAAGAGAACGTTTTAGAATCTGCGGTCGGTTGCCAACAAGGTGATCCTCTCGGGCCAGTCATTTTCAGTTTGGCTATCCATCCAATAATACAACAACTAAATTCAAAATTCAATGTGTGGTATTGTGGTACATCCATTTTTAATGTGGCTTTGGACGACCGCGCGTGGCTGCAAGCCACACTACCCATTCGTTTTGGTGGGCTCGGCGTCCGCAAAATTTCTAGTGTAAGCCTACCGGCGTTCCTATCCTCGGTCCACAGCACCGAAAAGTTAACCACACGAATCTTGGTTCCTGCTCAGGTTGACTCTGAAGTGCCGTGTTTGACCGACGCGGTGAACGCCTGGAAAGTGGCTTGCCCGGACACGGTTCAGCCCGAGAACCCGTCTTCCCAGAGACAGTGGGATGAGCCGCTCTGCAGGTTGGTACGGAATAAACTTATTAATACGTCCACCAATACTGCTGAGCGTGCCCGCTTGCTGGCTGTGGGTGAATGGGAGTCGGGCCTCTGGCTTCAGGCGCTACCGTCACCCAATATAGGCACTATGCTGGGTGACACCACATTCCGGCTCGCTACATGTTTGCGTCTGGGCGCTCCATGCGGAGCTCCACATCGCTGTCAATGCGGTGAAGCAGTCGACTGCCTCGGACACCATGGCCTATCCTGCAGCAAGAGCGCTGGACGGATGGCAAGGCACGCCAGCATTAACGAAATCATCCGTCGGGCTCTTGTCTCCGCCGGAGTGCCAGCTGTTTTAGAACCCAATGGCTTGGCACGCGACGATGGAAAGAGGCCCGATGGAATGACCATAATGCCTTGGAAGTTGGGTAGGCCTTTGGTGTGGGATGCAACCTGTGTCGACACCCTCGCGCCATCCCATCTTCCTAGCACGGTGGGCTGTGCTGGGGCGGCTGCTGCAGGAGCAGAAAACCTCAAACGGCGCAAATATAACAACCTTATTGGGAGCTATATGTTTGAGCCGTTTGGGGTTGAAACTCTAGGGCCTTGGGGTCCGAGTGCTCATCGAATTTTTCGGGACATCGCCAAGCGGTTGGTTGACTCTTCACGTGACCAGAAGGCTGGCCTATTTTTAGCCCAAAGAATCAGCATTGCCATCCAACGTGGTAATGCTGCCAGCCTTTTGGGCACCTATCCCATTGACAGTGATGCGGACGAATTTTTTGATGCCCAATGAGCTCCTGCCTTTTTCTATATTTTTTCGTATTATATACTTGTATATAATTGTATATAGTATATATTAGTGTTAGTTCAATGAAATGTAAATAAAAAACTTTGAATAGGAAAGAAAAAGAATCACTGAACTTAAATTCAGTTTAGTTTGTGAACAAGGGAATCGGCGCCATTATTAGACAGATACAGATTAGAAGAACGATAGATAGGAAAGATATATGCTAATAGAAAGTTCCCGTAAAAACAGTTGACAAAGAGAGAAATCGTGGCAGCATTTTGATTATTGGATTGGAATTGCTTGAGCTGAACATACTCTTCATCTGACCTAAAGGCCAATTCTCGTAATTAATCATGTTCAAAATCTGGTCACAATCTCATCTCGGCAACAATCAATGTCAAAATCTTATCAACAATGTAGAAATTCGAGGTGTTTTTGACAGAGTGAGACAGATTATAATGCTAGATACTTTTTTTTAAATAAATACGGGTATTGCCCCTCTGGTTTCTCTGAATCGAATTGCCCAAGTAAGTAGTGAAAAAGCACCACAAGTTCACCAATGAAAGTTACATCCCTCAACTTCTCTCTCTGCACGACACTGCATAGCTTCTTTAAATATTTCTTTCAAGTTTTTCAAAGTTTCTAACGCAAATCAACAGAAAAATATCGCAAAATATTGTCCACATAGAAATAAAGTTCAGTGCTAACGATAACCAAATTCAATTCAATTCCGCAGGTCGTCGGTACCAGATATCCATATAAACTATATATATCTATCGATAAACATATCATAATGCAAACACGACTATTTGCCGACATGCTACTTGTGCGTGTTTTGACAATTATTATTTATTTGTGAATTTGGAGATATTATTATAAATGTACGAAGAAATGTATGGTATCACCTGGCGTAGATTATTAGGGCTTAGCTATGACAGGTTGTTGACCGATCGATTATGAACTTGAAGTATGTAATATCTACCAACTTTATGTAAGCCCCTAGACACCGCTGAATATGGGTTTCAAACGTTTAGTCGACATTTGACAGATTCTACTTTTGACATGTAGACTATGATGTCAAAAGTAGAATCTGTCAAATGTGGACTAAACTGTTTCAAACATTCAATTTCATACGATTCAATTGTCATACAAAACCAATAAATTATGGGAATCGGAAGTTCGAAGACAGGTACTCGCGTTGTGTTCCACGCGCGCCTCAAAGAGAAGTCAGCAGAGGTCGGGGCCCGATAGGGCCGAAGCCTGCCAGGGCGGTGGGATCGTCCGAAAGGGTTACCGCTGCCCTGGAACAGAAAGGGATAAGGAAGGAACACGGGTGGGTTTTAGTCAGTAAGAGTCTGACACTCCCTTCCGCTCCACCCAGAGCGGGAGGGGTCACTTGCTGATTTCCCATCCAGAAAAAAAAAAGGTACTCGTAAATGTATTGTTAAAACAGCTTGTTTTTTATTATATAATATAGTAATTTGTTGAAAATGTTGTGGGTAGTATATGTGTTAAGTTTAATTTTATAACAACACTATTTATGCTTAATATATTACTGTTTGTTTTCCCAAATGTAATAAATAAATAAGTATATAAGCTGTAATGGTCTATTCCACATCAGTAGCAATGGGTTTCATTTTTTTTGACAGTTCAATAACATTCATTGTGTTATTTACGTAGTTGAGAAGACATTTTTTTCGAACAAGCGATATCCTTCAAAATGATTCAGATTGTGATTGATATTGTGTTACGCAATTAGAGTGCTGATTAAACTGGATGTCAACCTTACCTTTTTGGTATGGGGTTAAAGTATACCTACCACGACAGCACTTGTCTGTGCTTAGAAAAATAATAACAGATTAGAAAGTACTAATAACACATCAGAAGGCCAATTCTCGTAATTTAAAACGATCAAAATCTAGTCACAGTCTCATCTCGGCGACAAACAAATGTCAAAAACTTGTCAAAATATAGGGAAATTAGACGTATTTTTGACAGATTGAGACTGAGATCAGAAGGCCAATTCCCGTAATTAAAAACGTTCAAAATCTAGTCACAATCTCATCTCAGCGACAATCAATGTCAAAAACTTTACAAAAATGTAGGGAAATTAGAGGTATGTTTGACAGATTGACACTGAGACCAGACTGTGAATGTTCTTAAAATTACGAGAATTGCCCCTCAGACTGTGAACGTTCTTAAAATTACGAGAATTTCCCCTCAGTAATACTAGACGCAGATATAATTTAAAAAAGTGTGTGTGTGTCAGCTACGACGCACGATTGGAGTTTATTCCTTACGAACGATAATTATGATATATATCGAATAGAAAAAAAGGGTAAATGAACGCATCTGCTAAAATGATAAGAGAAACAAACATATATCTGTAATTATTCGGATTATTTATATTACTTCTAAATCTTAGACGTACATAAAAAATATTAGTACCTGTAGTAAGCTTATCTAATACTTCAACCTAGTTGTAAAAGTCGTGGCAGTGGAATCAAACACTGTACTAAAATAAGGTTTCAAGTTATAAAAAAAGTATATTACTGGCATTTATTTTCAAAAAAGGTTTTATTTTGATAAAAAGTAAACAAAGAGGAGACCCCGAGAATGAGATACGCTGTGTAATGTATTCCATCTCATTCTTTTACACGTTCAATCCTACAGATATATATGTTTGTCTCTTTCTACGTAACGCCTCAACTTTTCGTGTTACACTTGATTTTACTCCTCATAAAATTTCCGTACCGGGCCTTATAACTCAAATCGTTTCATAAGGAGTAAAGTCCAAAAAAAAAAATATTATTAAAACACTAAAGCAAGATAGAAAGACAGACATAAATATAGACATCACGACACAACATTTGTCATTCAAAAGTCATATTTAGACCAAACAGTCCTACACTTGATCTAGTGCCCTGAATGTCACATCTGCACCATATACGTCCTCAATAAGGATCCCGACCACGCAGACAGGCCCACCTACTGAGCGAAATTATAATGATAAAGTAACACCGATATATAAAAAGAAGACTGTCTTCTTATTAGTAAGTACACAAATAAACAAAAGGTCTGATTCAAAATTCAACCCAAGTACAGTCACGAGCACCAATATGTCAACACTTGGCAACTTTCAATAGCGTTTGTTTTCGTGAAATAACTAATGCAACGTTGAAAACTTGAAATACGACACATTACATAAACCTATGGGTTCGAAAATACTGTGTTCGTAACAACATAAAATTTAATCTATATATATAAAAATGAAACCCGTTTTCCGTTGTCACGACATAACATGAAAACGGCTTGACCGATTTGGCTGATTTTTTTTTTAGAATATTCCTTGAAGAACGAGGATGGTTCTTACGCAGAGAAAAATTTAAAAAATAGGGTAGGAGTAGGTTGGGAGTAGGGTAGAAGTAGGGTAGGAGTAGGGTAGGGGTAGGGTAGGAGTTGGGTAGGAGTAGGGTAGGAGTAGTGTAGGAGTAGGGTAGAGTAGGAGTAGGGTAGGAGTAGTGTAGGAGTAGTGTAGGAGTAGTGTAGGAGTAGGGTAGGGAGTAGGGTAGGGGGTAGGGTAGGAATAGGGTAGGAGTAGTGTAGGAGTAGGGTAGGAGTAGAGTAGGAGTAGGGTAGGAGTAGGGTAGGAGTATGGTAGGAGTAGGGTATAGGAGTTGGGTAGGGGTTAGGGTAGGAGTAGTGTAGGAGTAGGGTAGGAGTATGGTAGGGGGTAGGGTAGGAGTATTGTAGGAGTAGGGTAGGAGTAGGGTAGGAGTAGGGTAGGGGGTAGTAGGAGTAGGGTAGGAGTAGTGTAGGAGTAGGGTAGGGCTAGGGTAGGAGTAGGTTAGGGGGTAGGGTAGGAGTAGGGTAAGAGTAGGGTAGGAGTAGGGTAGGGTAGGAGTAGGGTAGGAATAGGGTCCGCAGGAGTAGGGTAGGACTACTCCTACCCTACTCCTGCGGACCCTACACTCCTTTATTTTTAACTAGCTGACCCGGCAAACGTTGTTTTGCCATATAAATTATTTCTAGGTGCCCGGCGCTACTTCGTTAGCGTGGTGTCCTACCCCCTACCCCACTGGTCCTACCCCCTACCCTGGTAGGAGTAGGGTAGGGTAGGAGTAGTGTAGGAGTAGGGTAGGAGTAGGGTAGGAGTAGTGTAGGAGTAGGGTAGGAGTAGGTTAGGAGCAGGGTAGGAGTAGTGTAGGAGTAGGGTAGGAGTAGGGTAGGGGGTAGGGTAGGAGTAGTGTAGGAGTAGGGTAGGAGTAGGGTAGGAGTAGGGTAGGAGTAGTGTAGGAGTAGGGTAGGAGTGGGGTAGGGGGTAGGACACCACGCTAACGAAGTAGCGCCGGGCACCTAGAAATAATTTATATGGCAAAACAACGTTTGCCGGGTCAGCTAGTTAAAAATAAAGGAGTATATCGCTTTTGAATAAAGCCGAGTGTATACATACTTTTGCTCGTGACTGTACAGACAGCCAGCAGGTCAAGCTACCCGAAACTGTCAAATTTTCCCAATGAACCCTGAACCTTAATATGTTAGGGATAAAGTTGAAAATCTATTAAAGAAATTTGACAGATTGTAGTAGCTTGATGTGCTGGCGTCTGTACATTATTATTTCAATTGTGGCGATGCTGTCGAGGGTCGGCTATGAGCGCAGTCGTTGCCTTAATCTTAGAATATATAAAGTTCGATGAGCTGCCAAGGTTGGTTTGGATGAGTTCTCTGTTAGTCAATAAATAGAACATCGGTCTCTTGTTTTGTGACTTGTGGTCTTCACTTATATGTTATAATAATAATTATTGCGAATGTGAAGACTATGTGGGTCACTTTATTTTTATTGTTTTATTTTTCTCTCTGTTCTCTTAGTTTTTGTCATGGTCTGGCAGTTTGAGTAATTAATGTGGCCTACCCAAATGTTCTTTCTTTGGTATTGTTCGTCGAATTCCTTAAGTTCTGAGTTGAGCTGCATGATTTCTGACAAATGCGTGCACTGACTGGACAGGTCCTCTCAATCTGTGTGGTTCTTTCCTCAAAAGACCATCTCAGACATCGCCCTGCATGGTCTTCATATGATCTGACCAAGATTATGTCTGGACTTTAAAAGAGACTGTGACCTCTAAATTTGTTTCGGCCTTTCTTCTCAGACTAGTCAGATAGGAAACGCCGACCTCATCTAGTTTTAAAATATGATTGACGTGTAAAAGTGTTTGTACAAACCTACTTACAAAATAAAATCATTTATGACTATTTTGTGTCTTTCGCAAGAATATGGAGCAGTGGCGGCCCCGACTTACGATTCGTGGGTTCAACCCTGAACAGGCACTTTATATTTGGATTAATAATTTCATCATCACTGCTCTCAAAATGGTGAAGGAAAACATCGTGAGGAAACCGGCATATACTTCAACCAAAAAATTTAAAGACATGTGACATCTACCAACCCGGACTAGGCCCGCGTGTTCCCAGCAGTGGGAAGTGTGGGAACATTATAGGCTGATTATGATGCTGTTCCTGGGCAAAAGCAGTGGCCGTCTTTTGGCTAAGATGATAATGACGATGATGATTTCTTGGCTTTTATTTTAAAGAGAACGTTTACTAAAAGTTACTAGTAGTAGTAACTTTTCAAAAACCCCTACCCCCCTTCCTTTTCTACTTAAAAAGTTAGTTTACATTTCTCCATTTCAGCTTGTCACATTATTATTTAACATTCTAGTTTCCATTTGATCTATAACGTTTTTATTGACTTATTCAATCTGCCTATGACTTATCATAACAAATAATCAAGAGAAACGTTTAGCTAACCTGATTTTTTATTTTATTTTAAATCGTAATGTGGCATCACAGCTGAAATGGAAAAAGGTTAACTAACTTTTGCAGGGCACTGTATATGCTATGCACTTGTTTTCTTTCGCAAGATTTGTTTCCTATTGCATCATCATCAATCCCTCGATAAGATAAGTCTTAACTGCGCTTTCAACAAAGTAAATACCTCATTCGCATTTCTCATTTTTATAACTTGCCCTAATGCCTAATTACAAAAGTTAAGGAGACGTAATCTATTCGACAGTGTCATTGGTTCTATATCTTACACATTGCGGTAACACACACACAGTTATGGCGGATCACACACTACGCATAACGCTCCTCCGCGCGTGATTTTTTTACATACAAATTCAATAAAAACGCGTTTCCGCGCGGGGATTTGGCTCCGTTTTCCGCGCCTGTCGCGTGGCGCGTTGGAGTGTGTGAATCCGCCCAAGGAAGAACTTGCTTGAATGTAGGTATTACTTCGAATCAATAGATATTGAGGTTGTCAAATAAACCCTTTATTTGACGACCTCAGCAACTGGTTTCAGAAAGCCGCTTTACATAAAATTTGTGTGTCAAGGACGAGACAAATTATATGGTTGATTGAATCTTAAGAAACTTAGTCTAATTTACCACAAAACGAAAAAGAAGCACCTCTTCAAAAAGTTATTAAGCTATTTTAAAACACTGGCCGTTGACAAAAAACGCAGAAACCAAGATAAGTGGTGTTTAATCTATAAATAAAGGCATAATAACGTAAACTGACGCAGTTTCGCAAAGGTCAGCCATCTTGATTGATTGCCGGTGAGATGAAGAGATTCATGTTGTGCACAATTTCTGGACTTGTAATGGTTAATTCACTTGAATAATGACATAAGTTTCATGTTAACTTTTGTTTTCTTTTGGACATTATAGAGTAAGGCTTCTTATGCACGAGATTGTGGGTTAAAATCTGAGCAAGTGCCAGTATGGCCAGTGTGCCAGTGTGGCAATTCTTATGAACTTTTTGAGTATTATCATGGACCTTACTGATATCAGTGAAGGAAACCTGGACTTATCTATACTAATCTATTTAATAATAATAAAGCTGAAGAGTTTGTTTGTTTGAACGCGCTAATCTCTGGAACTGCCAGTCGGTTTTTTTTTTTTTTTTTTTCATTTGATAGCCCAATCCTTGAGGAAGGGTAGGGCTATTTAACATCACGCTAGGACTCTTAGGAGACGAGCAAAATGAAAAAAAGTAAGAAAGAACGCTAAGTAAAACGATACCGCGGGCAGAATTCGCGGGCAAAGGCAACTCTTTAATATAGGTTAGTCAGAAATCGCCAACCCGTCTTGAGCAAGCATATATTCATTAGTTATGCCTTCTTTGTATGAGAAGAGACCTTTGCCCTGCAGTGGGACAGTAATAGGCTGGTGTTATAAATGTTCTCTTACTTTCAGCTTTAAAATAATATCACCTGTAGTGACTTACATGTTTACCTTAAGTATAAATAAACACCGAACAAATACGAGTAAAAGAGGTGCTTAAGAATATTGGGATAAAAAGTATCCTATATGTTATTCTGACGTATAAGCTTTATAACCGTACAGTTTCATCAAAATCTGTTAAGTAGTTTTTGCGTGAAAGAGTAACAGACATCCATCCATCCATCCTTCCTCACAAACTTTCGCGGTTATGATATTGGTAGGATGTGTATAGTTTATTCTGTCAATCACTGTCTTAATTGGCATTTTCCATTGGTTAGCTTGACTTTGATCTTTGTGTAAGGTTTCAAACTTGGGGCAGAAGTGATGCATTTTAAATTACCCACCCAGCCCTAGTACTCGTGACGATAACTTATTCAAGACTAATTATTACAGTGGCACTGCTAGCTCCGTAGCTGCCCTTCTTCTGTTTGTTTCGAAACCTTAGCCTTTTCAATTTCAAGGTCCTAGTTTTAAACACGAGGTGTTTTAAAATTGATTGGAAAATGTCTTTTCGACACCTGTACCACCACCGGCGATTAACGAGAAGTGAGTAGAGCTAGGATGGCTAGGATGGCAGGATGGCTGGTGGCATAAGAGTTGCCGAAAATCGAGTTGAATGACGTGCAATAGGAGAGGCCTTTGTCCAGCTGTGGACTGCTATAGACTGATAGAGTTAGATACTAAAAACGAGGAGGCGAGCAACGAGCAGCGAGTGCGCGACGGCGACGAGCGATGATTCGCTGGTATATGTTGGACCAACCGTGAGTCTCTGAGCGAATGTTCTGCCCGCCAAGCGAGTGTCGCTGAGCGAGTACTCTCTTTGATAGCTCTTGTTGCTGCGATAAACGAATACACGGCGCCAGTGTGAACAGCCAGCGATCAACTATTAACATATGTATCTCTTTTTCTTACACCTACAACTTTTTGGTATAGACGCCTGCAGGTCAAGCTACCCGAAACTGTCAAATTTTCCCAATCAACCTTGAGCCTAATGTTTTTAGCGATAAAGTTGAAAATCTATTAAAGAAATTTGACAGATTGTATAGTAGCTTGATGTGCTGGCGTCTGTACGTTTCTTGAGCGAGATAGTCGTTGATGCTTCTTCGTCGGAGGTGGGGCAGGTGCCTTACACCAGCATTAATCCTACCCTTTTTCAACCACAGCCTTGTTTAATTTCAAGGGATCAAGGTTAGATTTAGAAAACTAGTTTAAGAATTTGAAATTTGATTAGACACGTGCCTATTAAACTTTAATCGACACATGTTTCATCGTTCATCCCAACAGCAGTGCATGTGGTTTCTGGTGCTTTCGTAGCAGTAATTGTTTAAATGTCAAGGTAGAATTTCGGTCACAAAAGGGTTTCTTTTCATTAATTGGAAAGTGTAACTAGGCTGAAACTACAATTCCTTTTTGCTCTGGCAACATTGATATAGTAGTTCTTTTTTCTCTGAGTCATGGATACGGTTTTAGGTTTCAGGGGCGTTAGGTATAAGAACTTACTTATATTTAATCTTTTCAACAATCAGGTATTTTCAAATGATACAATTGCTAATAAGAATAGAAACAGGTCAATAGACGCCTCAAATACCTTCTTCAGAAAGTCAGGGCGCAAATTCGATTCACAAAAATCGCAACAAAAAAAATCGTGGACTTCCCACAGACAATCAAGACTTACTGTTTTATACTCAATTAACTGTCATAAAAATTGTGCAGTCTCTAATTAAAGGTTGTACAACCGATTACGAACTCCTTTTTCAAAAATTAAAAGTTTCTTGGCACCCCAAGCTTGTATCGTCTACAGCTAGGGGGCGTGGCGACATCCGGCCTGTTATCACTTCCTTGGTAGCCGTGTTTAATTACGAACAACTTGTGGAGATGATAAGGTTTTTTTTTTAAATACGTTATCTGTTGATTTAAAGAAAGAAAGTTTGGGTAGACGTGATATGATTTTGTCGTGAATCGTGATGCTTGTGTGTAGATTAATATTAATAAAATTGAATTTAATATAATAGAATTGAATTTTAATAAAAGACGGTACGGTAGTGTCCTGTTATACTGTAGTTGCCTATTTTATTTTTTATCAACCTAATTATTGTATCCCACAGCTGGGCAAAAGTCATAAACTTCCATACCTCTCTGCTCCCTTCTTTGATCACGCTTTCACACTTTTCTTTTTTTTTATTCTTTTTTTATTTGGTCACGCCAGCGCTTCCTAAGCCTACCTCGATGACATCATTTAATATGCATAATCAGTCTATAATGTTCCCATTGCTGGGACACAGACCTCCTCTCTTTTAGCGAGGGAATGGGCTTTAATCTACCACGCGAGCCTAGTGCGGGTTGGCCCCGACCTACAACTGGTAGGTCAGGGATCGTACCCAGCCAGAACCAAAAAATCGAAGACACGTGACATCTACCAAGCCGCAATGTTCACCTACAATAATTAACGGAAAATCATCAGAAGCCTAATCAAAATCAATACGGATATAAATCCTTAGAGGCTTTATTTATTACAGATTCAGATGTACGATAAGATAACGAGGAATAAATTACAAAAAATATGTTATTTCTTTAGAACACTTAGTACTTTGTTTGTGAAACCTTGACCTTTCCTTAGCATATTATTGCGCCGAATATTTTTTATAGCATTGTTTAAAATTAATAAGCCTTTTTTTGGGCTGGTAGTAGCAAATTAGGCTGGAAAACTTATGGAAGAAGGATGTCGAGTTGTCCATCGCCTGTTGACTAAGATTTTATATTGGTTTTTAGGCATTTTGTTATACAAAAATCCAACAGTAAAAAAGTGAGGAATTCCATCAAGAGCATCAATTTGAAAAGCACCGATGCGAATAGCACCCACAGTAGGTATTCCACATTGCGCACCCACGGTTAAAGTAGTAGTTAAGTAGAGAGGAGCATTTTATAAGGCCCAAAACACCATGCCCATAATTATTATCCATTAAAGTAACTTTCCTGGACTTTTGGTTACAGATTACTTTCCAAAATTAGTACAGATGCCTAGTAAATACTGAAAAGAAATGTAACACCGCACAGACACAAGTGTGCTCAAAGTTTTATAAAATAGAAACAATAAAGAATTTCGTTACGTTTTTTGTCAGGATTATATTACTTTTCTGCTCACAATAGAAACAAATAAATGAAATTGTAGCACTACGCAACATTATTTTATTTATAAAAAAGTTTTTCACTCTGCTTAAAGTATTCAGAGTTCAAAGCATTGCTCTCACTCAATAGCGAATAAGTATAGTAGAGGTGTACTCTACCCCAACTTTATTACAGCCTAATATAGTCCACTGTTGAACAAAATATCTTGTAAACATAGGTAGGTAGATTCTTTAAAATAGAAATACATTTTAAAACAAAACTGTACTACGGTAACTTTGAGATGCATTATTATTTAGGAGCATGTGCTGCCATCTAGCGACGAGTAGCTAAAGCTTGAAAATAGCACCGCGTTACAATTTTGTTTATTTTTTATCTTTGTTTATGCAGAATCTATGGTATTATAGATTTTAATTAAAATAAGTAACTAGTTTATTAAATAAAATGTAGCATAAGTTGATTTTTATTTCATTGAAACGTTTTGTAGGGTGACGGAACATCGACGCGTAAAGTGTAACCTTGAATTCAGCACATGATACTAGACCCTTAAAATTAAAATTTTTCAGCGGTTATCAAATCAAAATGAGCAGTTTCATAGAAAAGTGCAACACCTACACGAGGTCATAATGTATGAAACAGAATTTTTTTTTTTAAACAACCCACTAAATATTTTATCCCTAGGTCTAGAATCATGTGCTGAATTCATTGTTACAGTTTGCGCGTCGATGTGGGCCACACTGTATTTTACTTTGCTTGAAAAATCCTACGTACGACAATTAATAAAGCAGCCAAAGCTATGTTTAAATAAGATTCATAGACAATTACAGTTTGTCGATAGATTGATAAACAACGTTTACGTAGGATGCTATTCTATATGCAATGCATTTGTCTAGACAACAATAATATAGTAATAGGATCTCTATTTTAGTTTATGACATAAACTCATTTACATGTATTACGTAATTAGGTAGTATGACATAAATGTGATGGTCAAGGGTGAGCTGAGCCTATGATAAACACCCACAAATCGTGAATGACGGCATCAGGGCGAGTTAGTTGATAATAAACATACTGAAGGTGGTGATAAGTGTCATAAGAATTAAGAAAAGCTATACCTACCTTATTAAATATCGTTAATCCAATAAATGGAAAACCTTGAAGTCTTAAAAATAGTAAGTATAAAAAGATCATTACCCCCTTTTTCCCTGAAGATAGGCACAGAGGTGCATTATTGCAATATTTCTAATGTTATATTTTAAATTGTTTCTTTTTTTACATTGTTGTCACATATAGAAGCAATAAGAATAATGTACCCAGGATTTTGTAATAATATCTTGATTTAAAAGAGTGTCCGTGGAGTTTCTTGCCCGTTCTTCTCCATAGAGATCTACGTTTTTGGAATGGGCGACTAGCTTCAACTTTCTGACTAACTGACCGACTATTTAATTTTGACAATTCAAAAGTGCCTGTAAATGGTTTAATTGAAATAAATGATTTGAGTTTGAGTTTGCAGCATTATTCAACGGTCAATCTATACCCCGTAATTTCCCACAATTAGACTACCCTTTAACTTTTCCACACACTGCCATCGCGAGCCAGTCCTTTCGGTAAGAGTCAAGTTCCTCCCTCCACCTACGTCTTAGTCTGCCGCGAAGTCACCTAGCATTTAATGGGTCCCAATCGGTAGTTCTTTGAGCCCCACACGGCTCATCTGATACCCAGCACACATGTGTCCAATCCGACTTAAGATTAGATTTAATAGTAAATAGTTTACGAAAAATGCATGTATTTAAAGCTAATACATGTACACTTTTTAAACGCTTGCCACTTACGTAAGAATTACCTACTAACATCATTCTTGAAAAACAAATCTCGACACTAAACTAGAACCAATACCCATAAACCCCGCACTAAACGGACACTATGTAAATATTTACGTCCCCATTTCTATTACATCAAGTCTGTTTTATTACAGGAATACGTCCTTTATTGCGTTACAATTGCATGCGTACGTTAAGTGAATCGCATGCAGTGACGCACCTGCACGCAATCTGGCCAGGTGAACGCTAGGACCACAGGATAGGGAGGTACAGAAGACCAACTCCACAAGCCGAGCAAATCCGCACACACATACGCAAATTACCGCAAAATTAATGTGTGAAATTGTGTGTAAACTGCTGTAATCAAGGCTTGAAATACCGGTATTTTTGGGAACCCGTACCATTGGCCTTGGTGCGATACCGGTACCATAGCAGTACTTGTACTATTGGTATAAAAAATCAGCAGTTTCATAGAGAAGTACAATACCTACGCGGTCAAAATATATGGAACAGCATTTTTTTTTAAAGAACTTGTTATGTTATAAGCTTGTCGTGTGTGTGTGGTTGGTTGTGTGTTGGTTGTTGTGTGTGTGTGTGTGCTTGTTGTGTGTGATGTGCTTGTTGTGTGTGTGTGTTGTTGTTGCGCTTGTTTTGTGTATACCTAATGTGCACAAAACAAAGTCAGTATAAGTACACATAGACATGCATTTTCGCTCTTGAAATAGAGCCTTCTGTACCTATCTATTTTGTGGTCGGAGCGGTAAACGCACGCGTTGGGACGTAAATGCACGCATATTTTATTGGCTAGCTGTGCTCGCATGAAAGGGTTATGTCAGTATAATTCGTAGAATGTAAATCTTGTACAGTGGGTGCTGTATTTATTGGGGAAGTTCACCTGGGGCGTGATTTGTGTCAACTGTTTTGCTTTTAATAGATTTGCAGATAATTTTAAGTGCTTTTAAAATAAAGTGTTTTTCTGTATTCACTACACAAAATCAGTTGGTAATTTTTTGTCTTTTTTCGTTCCTAATGCGTTGACTGAAATTAATAGGTACCTATCCTACCTACTTTGAGATGGGTAATGAATACTGGCAGAACAGACGAAATCGGCTCAAGAAAGAAAATGCTTATTATTGACATTTCTACTTTCAAACAATACCGATCATTACCGTTAGATATTTATGCTTTCAGTGGGATGTCACATATTATGTATGAAAAAACATCAAATCAATATCTTTATTGTTTTATCGTGTTTATATATCGATACCATCACGCCCGCGAAATTTCGCTAGCTATTTTAATCTGACCCTATATAACTGTTACCTATAGCTTCTATAAAAAAGTAGGTACTAAAATTGTGTGTGGTAGGTACAAAATATTACAAAATAATTGACACCAACCCATCAATAAATATATAAAACAAATCGATCATAAAACTCCCCAGCAATCTGCAAAAATAAAACGCATCATATAGCTGTAACACCTAACATCTTTACCTCACCCTTCAAGACATTCACAAGCTAAACAAAATACAAAATCATAAAGTTATCTGACCATTACCAACGGTCTTTTTTACGACAAATTGTTTATTTCGTCGTTATGTTGTAAAAGACGGCTGCATGGAAAGGGGTAGCGGCCAAATTACCCTTCACCACAGTCCTTCACCCTTCACGCGAGAATTCGGTGACTTTAGACTGAACTGAATTATGCGCAAAGGTGCAAGCCAGAAAATGTGCTACCGTAAAAATTTTAGTTTAATGATACTAAATTTTGTTTTTTATAGAGCCTGGAGAGAAGTTTTAACGAGCTTTTTATCGCTATTCTTTATAATCTATTTATTTTGATATTACTTACAACCATTATTGACAGCTTGTACTGCGTATAAATACTCTTTTATTTACGATGATAATCTTGCCTCTGACTGTTGTCACATCCTGTGGTTTGTTCTTCAGGGGTTCTCAACCTGGGCGGTTGAGACTTTCAGTGGGTCAGTAGAAGACCCACAGAAAATTATATGTCCTATCTTACGACTATAGCATATAACACGTTTAAATATTATCTTGGCAAGAGCTGTTTCAGATTCGCGACAGATGGTAAGTGAAAAAAAAAAATCTCAAAGTGTGGTAAGCAAAATAAGGTTGAGAACCTATTCTCTAATTTGTTCAATCGTTTAACAACTGGACGATCAGCCATTTTAAATAATACACATATCGTTAAATGCCTTTATTCTCATCCTGAAGTTATGGATAATTACCTGGCCAGCTGGGAGACGTCCAGGTCTGGAAGCGAGCCACTAATTATAGTCCTTTCAGTGTACGGTCATTTACTTCCTACATCTTATCCAGAACTAACAATGTATTTTTACACAGCTGTAATTTTACTACAACTATATTCATCATTCTTTAAACCTAATTGCATTCAGTTTTGTTTGTTACCTGCGATTATATACATTACGTATACGTATAATTTTGCTTTAACAATTTTGTTAATGTAAGCTACTCAATATTATTTAATGTATTTATAATGGATTCATATGTGGTCAGTAGTAGCTAAGATGTGTCTACTTTGTCATTAGAAAAGCGTAACCTATCTTAACCAGCAGCCTATTTAAAATCGCAATCTGAATCATTTTGAAGGATTTTGCTAATCCATCGGTTCATATGTTCGAAAAAATTGTCTCACAACGTAAATAACGCAATGAATGTCGTGGAACTGTCAAAATGAAAAGCTGTTAGTGTGTTACGCGATTACCCCGCGTTTGGGGTTTGTGGGTGGTTTCTTATTGCATAGCCTCTGTCACATCCAACAGGTTGATGGAAATCTTTTCTTTTTGTCACTCTAACGGACATGTCCAGTGGCATGTTATTTGACACTCCTCTATTTTTTATTAAACATATATGGCGGCTTTGATATCCTTGATGGATAGATTATGTGAAGGGTCCCTAATATCTTCAGTCCTAATCTATAGTTCTTGTTTTCGTAGTTCCAATAGGTTAATGGGAAATTGTGACGCTAATGACACAATATTTCCAGGAATTAAATACGACAAGCTGAAACGAGAGGAAGATTTCTTAAGTAGGTAGTTAATTAATCCCAGTATTTTCTTAAATGTTTCCACCAGGATTTTTACTATACAGGTCAGCTTTGCCAACAAAAAACTAATTAACAAACACTTCTAGTCATCTCTCGATGGGCTCGAAGTAGGCAAAGGACATAACATAGTGGCATAATCAGCCTATAAGGATCCCATAGCTGGGACACAAGCCTCTCGGTGAGAGGGAGTGGGCCGTTATCCACCGCAGGCCCAGTGCAGGTTGGTAGATGTCACATGTCTCCGAATTTTTGATTATGCGGCATGCCGGTTTCCTCACGATGTCTTCCTTCACCGTTTTGAGAGCAATGGTGATGAAATTATTTACACAAAGTAAAGCGCCTGCATGCCTGAGTTCGAACCTACTTACAACTCAGTAAGTCGGGGCCGTGACCACTGGGCCGCTGCTCATTTGATGATGATTTATTTAACTAAACTTCAACTTCTTTTGTCCCATATCCTGCTCTTGCTCATAACAAAGTAACCAACCATCCATATTTCTCGCAACTGGTAAGGTGTTCTAACGCCATGCGCACTCAATACGCAACATCGTGGGCACGTGCTCACGCGGTCGCGCGGCTGCGTATTACCATGCGCCTGCACAGCGCGCTGCGCCTTCGCCGTGACGCGCGGCTAATAAAATAATAACGTATGCGCTGGCGAGGCATGGGTGCTACGGTCGCCTGGACAGGGATGGAGTTGGGGTGGTAAATTTTATGTTGCATTTCTGTAACCATATTTTTTTAAGTACCTTTGATAATTTTTGGCGTTTTGAACAGTTTTTGAAGCTTGTTAATAATAATCATTATTTACTAAACTGTCGCTGCATACGGAAAACGTAAATAGGCAATGCCCTTTTTCAGATTTATGGGTGTCGCTATTTTATTTATTTTATGCAAGTGTAGGTAATTCTAAATCTTGTCACGCACTTAATAAAACGAATATTATTTTAGTTGTTTCACAGTAGAAACTCTTTTCCTTTCCTTTTGTATCGCGTAATTCAAATTTAATATTGTATGTACCTTCATAAATTCGTGTGAAATTGAAATCTAGCCTCCCAAGTCCTTCCCCTCCTCACAGACAACGGGCTAACAGCGGGCGGCATTATTTTTTCCACAAATTGTAGCACACAATAGGACGGAACTCGAAGGTGTTAAAGATACAACCCTTTATCTAGCCGATGGCCGATAGCCGACATATGCCGCCGTTTCCGACTGCGACTACAAAACGACACATGTGATCGGAAGTGATAATTACTGAGGAATTATTGTCGTTAATGTAGGGATACTTTGTAATTAAGTTGGAGTGGGATTTCTGGAAAACTATTTATTTATATGTGTTTTAGAACGAAGTTATGTTAAGAAAGGTTATGGCGATTATAGTCGTAGCTGAAACGGTAAGTTACCTACCTCACTAGGAATTTACAATAATTAAAAGGTATTTCTTAAAACTATTCAACACTCAAAATATTATCCATAAAATCTTTAGATTAATTTTCATTGACGCGAGAAGTTACATTAGATACATAATAATCGTCGAAACACCAGGAAAATATAATTCTACCACTTCCACCTTCTCAAAAAGCATTACCTATCCATTCAAAACCACATTCACCATTTTAAAGGACCAAAACTTCAAAGTAAGTAACACCCACCAAACAAATGACAACCAAACTGTCCTTACTTTGTGCAACGGTGCATGTCATTCTTTTTTCAAAAGGTGCACAACAAATGTGCAACTGACGCATGACGCGTGCGCATGAAATCTGCGCAAACGCACATTTTGGCGCAATTATTTGTAGTGTATGACTTGCTTTTGGTGTTTGGGAGTTTGGGATAGTCCAGGAAATTGTGGTTGTAAAGGATTGATTGATGGTATCGCCATATGTTTTTTTTTTGCGGTATTTCGGGTGTTTATCTTTAATTTGTAGGCAATGTGATGTAGGATGCACAATGTGGGTAGCTATTACCTAATCTATGGTAAGGCGAGGTGCAGCATTTGTTAAGAATGTGTAAATCTGTTTCCTCTTCAATTCATTGCGGTTTAAATCTATTGTGTAGGGTCTCATTTGGTTTCCGAACAGCTGATTGTAATATCTGCAACGATTTTATTTTGGAGAATCATCAGACTGATTGACTGGCAGATACCTATTCATATTCAACCTGTAAAAGAAAACTTTATAAAGCTCATGTTTATTCTAATAATTTGTTAGTTTATGTAGTGTTTATTTTTTTATCCTCCTAAATAAATAAATATTTCCATAAAGCTCTTCATCACATTATATGACATAACTTCAAAAATTACAACATTACAAACTTCAAAAAATACTCTAAAACCATAATTTTCAAAATCAAAAGTCACAATTTCTCCGGTTCCCATATAGTTCATAGTGAAGCTGCCATAAAGGCTATTACACACGTCAAGCACCGAACATTAGGGCAGTAACACAACATCTAATGGACTGGCTCGTTACTGAGCCTTAATTATAAAGATGGGACTACACTATGAGATATAGTTTATGTTCTGTGATGAGATTTCATCCAGAATTTATATACCTACATTATAACGTAGCGTATCTGAACGGCTTAATGACAAAACATGACAAAGCGCCTTAAATTTGGTCATAAGACGCTTTATCAACAGAAATAACTTAAGTAAGTCCACGGAATTCCATGAATTATGATCAAAAATCTAAAAAAAAAACAATCAATCTGCTTTTCTCAACTTTATTAGGGTTGACATCCAGTCTAACCGGGTGCAGCTGAATACCAGTATTTTACATTGAGCTACTGCCTATCTAACTTTGACAACCCAGTTTCTGGGTAATACGATACCCCTTGGTAATAATGGTGGTCACTTTCGGTTTTCTGACTACCCGTACCGCCTCTCAAAGATCTACGAATGACAGCCGGGACCAACGGCATAACGTGCTTTCCGAGGCACGGAGGGCTCTCGATATCACATGGATGCTCACCCATCCACCAACCAACCACGGCAAGCGTAGCTTAACCTTCGATCGACCCGTGCCGCTGTTATTATTCAGCCACGAGCCCCCCATAAAATAAAAATAAAAGCATAATTTACTAAAACTGTCGAGCAAACATATCACGTTCTACGCTCTATTGCTATTCCATTTCAATAATTATTCTATTCCACATACAGCATTGTCAGAACCCGTAGCATCACATAGCTTAGCTCCATTTTTCCATCACAATTTAGCATCATACAGCATAACTTAAGGGCTAGGACTTCAAATAACCCGAAAACTCCCTTTCTCCATTTCCAAAAACATCCCAATATATCAAAGTAAAACTCTATGAATAAATATGAGTGTTTTAAATACAAATACATATTAATTCTGGAGGTCGTAAACGTCATAAACGTTAAATCGTTGTTTAACAAACTATCGATGCATCTCTATATGGTAATGATGGAAATAAAACCGTAATATATAGTTTGTTTCGTAATCATTTTGATTTTTGAATCAATAGGAACGTAGAAACAGTGAACGTAGGAGCAGGAAACGTTCGCGACTTACGAGTTTTAGGTCGTAGGTTGGAACCCGGATAGGCACTTTACTTTGTGGAAATTATTTCATCACACTAGCTCTAAAAACGGTGAAGAAAAACATCGTGAGGAAACCGGCATGTCCTAGGACCAAACTTTCGAAGGCATCTGACATCTATCAAACCTTATGGCTCCAGGGAAGATCTCCTGTTAATCTTACATATGGAAAGATTCTGAAAAAAATGGTGAGAGTAAGGAAAACAAGCAACCGTTAAATTATCTGAAGGCCAATCATTCTCGTAATTAAAACGTTCAAAATATAGTCGCAGTCCCATCTCGGCGACAAACAAATGACAAAAACTTTCAAAATGTAGGGAATTTAGACGTATTTTTGACAGATTGAGACTGAGATCGTTCTTAAAATTACGAGAATTGCCCCTCAGATAACATACTGACCCATCCAACACCCAGTGCTAGTGCGGTGCTTCTGATCAGACCATGCCCCACTTACTGGAAATGCTACTGATGCCGCAATCAACGTGGCCACCTACTGGGCTTAAACTAATCTAATCTAACTAGCCTGTATGGTACCACTGCAGGACAAAGGTCTCCCTCTTCTCCCTATTCCACACAATTCTGTCTTTTGCGAGACCTTTTTCTGGGCTCAAACTATTATAACAAAAAGAACGAGGAAGAGTACCATCGACACGAAAAGGGGAAAAAGATAGATAGATAGATGAAAGACATATATTCGTATTGTTCCGGCCCCAAAGAAATAACAAAAGAATACTCTCATTCCAACTGAAATTCAGATACATATCACAAAAACGATGAAAAACGCGTTTAGACTTTAGGAAAAGTGTCAGGTTTTACCAAAAATCCCGACAAAAATAGCACCAAAAGTAAATCTGTTAATTATGATCATAATTATACAACTATATCACTCCAAAATGTATGAATAAACATGCGTAAGAGCATAACCCATGATTGCGTTTCGTAACATCTTATCTAAGAACGAAAAATCACGACATATCACTTCAATAATTATTATTCTATAAACAACTCAATCGGGGGTGATCTGGTGATTAACAAAATAGGTGATTAACATGCTAGTGAGGTCGATAGGCTCGTGCGACGACACATGTGGGCGCGGGTGCGCGTGCGCAGGTTACATGGAAACGTGGCGTTATGCATTTTTTATGAAGAAAGTGTTATTATTTTGCTATGTTAATTGTATGTTATGGTTGTAGGACAAAATATTGTGATTTTTCTTGGGATAAAGTATATTTGATTTCCCAAATCCCGTTTTTTTCACAATCATAAAAAACTTAGCTGGCATTTAAATATAAAATTCTTATTAGTGGCAATACTGGTGGTGTACTGTGTTTTGCTTTGCTGGTCTCTCTTAATCCAGGTTGAATTTAAGTAAAGATGATTTTCATCTATCTATGGATTTATTTTGGGACCCAATAATATTCTTTTTTCATTTACCAATCCACTTCTCTTGTCCCTCTTCTTTAAGAGAAAAGCAAGACACAAAAAGATTTTTTTTTTATAAAGCAAAAAAAAATGGCGCCTTTCTCAAAATATACTCGTACCTCCATATAAACCAACCACGTAACCCACAACCTCCGAAAATCAATACATTTTTTATTTAAATGAAACAGAACTACATATTTACATTTTGATAAGTCGCGCGTCGTCCAAAAGCGTCACAAAGTCACGGCTCGCGTAAGGCACGCGACAAACGCACGGCATCACGACAAGTGTGCGCGTGCCCTTATGTCGTGCCGTTCGTGATTCGAGCTATTTATGTTGTATTGTTTCATATTATTTTATTGCGTGTTATAATGATTAGAAGGAAAAAAATAGATTGTGGTGGTTGAACCAGGCCTTTCAATGTCGCCGACTGGTATATAGCAGGATCTTTTTGAAGGATAGTTCTTTAATTTTAATAGACTAAATTTTAAAGATATGGGATTAGGACCCAGAGAACTTACCTATGCCTCTCGCACACCGCACAGACCCGGAACGAACTAAGTTTATTACAACCAGTCGTGAGTACCTACCGTGATAGTTTCGGACTATAGGATAATAGGACCTATCATCATCATTCTCCTGCATAATCAGCCTATAATGTTCACGCTGCTGAGACACGGGCCTCCTCTCTGTGAGAGGGAGTGGGCCGTAATCCTACACGCGGGCCCAGTGCGGGTTGTCATGTGTGTCATCACATGTCTTCGAGTCTTTGGTTCTAGAACATGCCGGTTTCCTCACGATGTTTTCCTTCACCGTTTTGAGAGCAGTGATGATGAAATAATTTATTCAAAGTAAAGCGCCTGTCAGGGTTCGAACCTACGACCTACAACTCGTAAGTCGCGGTCGTTACCACTGGGCCACCACTGCTCTCCTTATCCCAATTTATTTGGAGTCAAGGCAACATATCTTTTTTATTAGAATTCCATACTTTCCTATTATTCCTCATCTCGGTAGTCACCGATTTTCTAACCATCCATCCACAGTCCATCCATCGTTTCTTTGGTTCTAAATATTATTTATATATAATTATCTCTCCCTTTAAATCTATCAACTCTCTCTCTTTCTCTCACTCAACTATCATTATAAGTCCGTTACCTAATGTGATAGTGCAGTCTCTTGAAGGTCCAATCCTTTATAAAAACAATTGAAGGGATAATGCTATTTGAAGATTGCCAGAAGCATGCTGAATGCGACTGAACCGCAACAAGTGTTAACGAGGATCAAGGACAAAGCGGATCCTACTAATATTATAAATGTGGAACTTTGTATGTATGGATGTTTTTACTCAATTACGCAAAAACGGCTGAACTGATTTGGATGAAATTTGGCAAACAGGTAATTTATAACCTGGGGGGCAATTCACGTAATTTTAAAAACGTTCACAGTCTGCTCTCAGTCTCTATCTGTCAAAGACACCTCTCATTTCCCTACATTGTTGACAAGTTTTTGTTTTAACAACAACGTTTTAAATTACGAGAATTTGCCTAAAGGATTATACATACAATATTTTTTTATCCCGGTAGTACGTTCCTGTGGGATAATTCCCGACGTCAACGCGGGCGAAGCCGAGGGCATAAGCTAGTCCTTAATATTTCCACAGAAATAATAATTAAAGGTTAGTAATTCACTTTGTTTACTGTTTAGGAATACTAGAAAATAAATTATCTCAATTTGGTAGTACAACTTACAGCGTACGGTAAAGTGTAAATACTACAAAACCACTACTAATCGAAATCGAATATGTAACAGGAGCATTTGTAGAATTTAACACCAGCTAAATGCCTTTAATACCGTGGGATTCTCAGGAATGCAAGTTAATATTAACTATAATCTTTGGTTGTTAAATTGTGTTCAAATATAGAAGGCTTTTCTTATCCAGTCGAGCAGTGGTGGCCCAGTGGTAATGGGTGCAGTTTCGAGTTGTAGGTCGAAGGTTCGAACCCTGACAGGCGCTTTACTTAGTGCAACGGCTCTCAAAACGGTGAAGGAAAACATCGTGAGGAAATCGGCATGCCCTAGAACCAAAAATTTGAAGACGTGACGTGACGACATGTGACGTTTACCGTTACGTTTTTAAACTTAGAAAATAATTTCAATAATGTAATAAAAAATACCTTTCATTTCACAGGAACCCTGGAAACCAGAACACGACAGATATTGATAATATATATTAGTCCACTAATAATATTATTACCCCAGGTACTAATAATATTACCCCAGACCGACTCTTTCATAAGGAGTTTACCAAAAGAAAATGACAGTGATGTGTCTCAACCATGACTTAACTTTTCAAACTTAATGATGTCACAGTTTTAAGACAAGACAGGTCTAAGGTCAACTGAAACCCCTGAATTCCAGGTACAACTGTTTTCACGCATACGGAAGACATCATAAATCTCTTCATCCCTTAAGAGGTGACGAAATTTTACCAACTTATCCCTGCAGCACCTACCAACAAACCCCCATTGGAATTCCAATCATAGACGGGTAAAGATAGAGTTGATTATTCAATGAATGGAAGGCGTGTCGGTAAATTTGCAGGAATGGATGTAAAATTTCAAAGATAATTAGGTGTGGCATCAATCAGAGAGGCTCAACATGTGTTAGACGTCATCACTGCTGATGTGGAGTGATTCAATGGTGAGGGGAAGCTTGTACCTAAGTTGGTGGGAACATGACTTGTAATTGCATCGAGTGACTTTGGAATTATCTTGAGTTGTTTTCTTGCAAGGTTTTAGTTAGGGACAGGTATTTGTTATGAAGGCTATAATTAAAACCTTTATTTGTATTCAATATCTACGGTATGTGCACAATGAGATATATAGTTTTTCCCTCTGTTATGAAGTGAGGAGGCTCACTTCATTTTATATACGGTATGGTAAAAAAGAACAAATGAAGATCAAATTAGAATTTAGAACGAATATTAGTTAAAATTGAAAACAAATGAGTTCTATTGAGCAATACTATTACCTTTTTTTTCTTTTAGGCCAGGGATTATCATTCAGTCTAAATAAATTCTAAAATTAAAATTAATGAATTTATAGCAACCTAATTACGTCAACTGAATATAAATCTCACAGCAAACAACATTACACACTAAACAACTCCTAAATCTTGTAACATTCACCAACTTTTGACAATATTTACGAGTTTACAACCAATAAACAGTTCACACGTCGTATTTATTGTGTCAGGAAGCAATTACGTAACAGACGAGCAAAAATATGGGATGCAGTCTGTGGCAAATCGCTTTCACATTGAGAATCTGTGACACAGTTATGGAGGCAAAAGTTCAAATTGAACAATGGGGTTGTCTATGCTTCGCGATGGCGTGCCTGAAGATGCGCTCGAGACTTTCGTTGATTAATATTTATGGTTCTATTCGCTTGTAGGATTTTAAGTTAGCCTACCGAAGTTTGCTTGCATGTTAATAGACATGAAAACCTAGACATAATCCCCTTTATTCATAAACGTTTCTTAGAGTTAAGCAGTGATTAGCGACTGTTTAACCATACATTTTTGACGTTTAAACGTTACTTAACTTTAGTCATCGTTTATGAATAAACCCCATTATGTCCAAGTTCTCCCTAGCATATGCCATAAGGACTGTAAAAATGCAAATAAATACCTCGTCCCTATTTTTCTAAGGGGTTTGATTGAATATTAAAAGCAATTTAGCAGAACCAAAAACACAAACACTACCCAAAAGACACATGGGTGTCCCAAGAGCAGCTTGCATAATCCACATAATTTTTAAAAACACAATTCGTTCAAGAAACTTATTACAAAACTAAATAAAATCACGTGTGGCAACACCACAGCTGCATATTAGCCAGAGACGGGAAATTACTCAGGCGTAATGCCAAAACATTCGTATTACTTAAAAACCGACCACAAACCGTCGAAAAACGCGATTTTTCACACTCCAAAAACAAATATGTGGGGCGTACAAAAACTGTTATTTTTTCACGGTGACTGTGAACAGCTATTAATTCATATTAGTGTTCTATTTGTGGTATTTGGGAAACGTATCCGAACGTGAAAGGTGATCGGCTGGCAGAGCGTCCCTTTTGAAATTCGAACGCGTTTTACTAATTGCCAGGATTGGACAACTAAAAAATAATCTATTCATATTTTTGTGATTAATTTTAGAAATATTTAAATACAAACACCCTTACGTGTAAACAATTACCAAGGTAAACACACGCTGTTCTATTCTAATTATAATCAAATAGATATTGGTATATCGATATTCGATAGTTTTTAATCGATTCTTTCTTTTGAAGAATCCCCATGCCGCTCATATATTACCTATATACGTACCCTATATACGCACTAAGCGCTTCTCATCATCTTTTCTGATGCGCACAGCAAAGGAGTGGAATTGTCTGCCTGCGTCTGCATTCCCGAGTTCATACAACCCTAATCTCTTCAGGGCGAGAGTGAATAGGCTTCTTCTGGGCAAGCTCGTTCCACCGTAGATCTCATCCCTGCCTCTGGGCTGGATTGAGGTCAAGAGTGAGCCCATTGTCAATAAAAAAAAAAAAAAAAAAATATATATATTACGCTCTTGTAAGCCGACATCCTCAGAGAAATTGACAAACACTTCAAAATACAAACGCAAAAATGATCAATTATTAATTAATATGCATGTAATGAAATAGTAACGAAGTCAAAACATCGAATATTAAAAAAAAGCAATTAATTGTTACGAGGTGTTGGAACGAGTCTGATGCCGAAAATATAGTTATTTCAATTTTTGTCCGCATATCTGTTTGTCTCGATGTCTGTTCCGGATTGGCGCAAAAACGGCTGAACAGATTCGGATGAAATTTGGCACACAGATAGTTTATAACCTGAATTAACACACAAGGTAATTTTACTCCCGGTAGCAAGTTTCCATGGGATATTTTGCGACATCCACGCAAGGAAACGACGACGCGACAATAACCAGACTAAAAATCAAACGCAAAGTACACATCGCTATAAAACATAGATGTCGCATTCAATTAAGAAGTACGCCAACAATTCTCACTTTAAACAAAAGCTTACAATCAAATTAAAGTCAATATTTCCAGTGTAATGTAAGTTTTAACAGGCATTCTAATCACTCTATTATGCATGTAGTATTATGCAGATTTTCCACAAGGAAGAGAGTGCGCGTGACTGCTCATGGGAGCGGTAAGGCAAGTATCGACCACTATTGTTGGTCTTGAATAATGTTAAGCGATTCGCTATAACGCTGAACGCGAGCCCTATAAACAATTTCGTGAAATAAATCCTGTGCTCTCGGGGGAAATGTTGGAGGGTTCGTGTGGAGTGGCGGTTGATTTTTTAAGTTGTCTTTTTATTCTGATTCAGGAGTTACAGAACCTACTACTAGTAGGAAGACTGACTTGCTTGAATGATGAACTAACTATTAAACTTAGGTACCTATAGACCACGCCCAGAATCGAACCGAAGATGCGGCAGCGAAAAAGCAATGTTTTTTTTTTGTCTTTAAGTGCTAACGTATTATGTGTTGGCAGTGTAGTTTTAAGATCTAAGATCAATGTGGTCTGATAACCGACAAGCGTAATTCAGCTCTATTTACACCTAACCGGAATTTAGGAAGTCTGAAGACTTGCTAAATTACTTTGCATTCTGTTTTATGCAATAGTACGGTTGACGCTACATAACTGAAAACCAGTCATCATGAAATAAGAAATTGCTGTACACTCACTATTTTTTTTGCGAAATAATTGTTGATTGTTTTTTTTGTTGTAATTTCAAATATTATTTTCTCTATTTTTGTTTCTATCCTGTTTACACCTAGTTATAATTATGTATATGCTGTGGTCTCCTTTAATTCAAGGAGCACATGTAAAAGTACCATTATATCTGAGTATCCTTTGTTGTAGTTCCTAAATAAAAAAATAAAAATATTTGTAGCCAATACTCAACTAAACCACTTGGGTGTAATCCCTAGCGGTAGAGATAGCATCGACAGCGGCGTCTCGATGCGACACGAGCTCTCTTTACATTGTACACCGTACTAGTCTATGGCATCGTCTATGGTACCACTGTACCACAGAGTAATTGGTATTCCGAACGTTTTTGTACCGCCAATTCTTATTTATGGTTTTAGTTCTTACTTTGGTGGTTACGGTTTATCTGCAGTTTGCTTCGCACGAACGTGTAGTGACATGACGATAGTGAGATTTCTGTAAGAATAAACGTAACTCGTTTAATCTTACAGAAATCTGTGATTACGGGACATTGTGATATTCGAAACATTTTTGTCGTTAGCAACAAACGGTCTTTTAATTAGATAGATGGATAATTCATTTATTTAACGCACACAAAAGACATAGCACGTCACACAAAAGCACAATTAAATGATAATAAATTACATGAATATATAAAAACAAGGTGCAACATACATTTTAAAAAAATATTCATTCATACACTCTTCATACTTTGTTGAAGATAGATCTCTTGCTTGCTAATCTAACCTACTAAATCAATAGGTAGAAAGCTGAACACACTGGCCGCTGAAAACTCATAATTTTCAGAACGTTCGCAGTCAAATCTCAGTCTCAATCTGTCAAAAATGCCTCTAATTTGCCTACATTTTTGACATTGATTGTCGCTGAGATGAGATTGCGACTAGATTTTGAAAGTTTTTATATAACGGGAATGGGCCTGATCACAATTCCAAAAAACTAAAGAAAAGACTTTATTGTGAAGAACTTCTAATGCAGTGGCAAGTAGAATCTACTGCTCAAATAGTAAATTCAAATACAGTTTTTCTAAAACAGAAATGATGACTAAAATATTTTTTATTCATTCATCACAATATCATCAAGAAATAATTATAAAAAACATCTCATTCGGGCTCGCAGCATGCACCACAGCTACGCAACAAAACATCAATTAATAATTGTCTATGCACGATAAATAAATACCATAGACACACAGTATTAGAGTGTCGGTGTTGCCAGCATTATTTATGGTCCGCTGGCTAGCATTTGTGTAATGCTTAATAAATAAACATTTAATAAATAAAGAGGAGTAAGTCGTGTTATTGAAAACGCCTGCTCTTGCGCCGATGACAAATGAATTAATAAACTATAATCCAGTTGGGTTCCGTATTTGTAAATGGATTGCATAATGAGTAAGGGACGACTTGTAAGTACTGAGACATAACTCCGGTAAAATAGCACGAGTTTATTGTCTATGACTAATTTTAGAAACGTTTCTGTACAACCTCATTTCTCCTAGTCTATATATAACCAGACGTTTATGTAAGAATAAGTCTGACGTTTTTGCTATAGGTACTTAATCTTATTGGTAAAGAAAACATGCTTACTTACCTTGCAAATAATCAGGCTATATCGTATAGACGTTAAGATCTACGCAATGAAAATTACAGAATTTTTAACTTAACCAAACGTCTTTCAGAACTGCACGTGCTTGTGGATAATAAAGTTATCCAATAAGTTTAACTGTAGAAACTAAAATTGGAACAGTAATACAAAATAAAAAAGGCAGGATGCAGAATGCATCCTTCTAACTAAAGAGATAATTTATTAATCGGCCCTTATTAGGTACACTATGAAAACATCTTTGCATGTTTAAAAAATAAAATTAAAAACTTAGCTGTTAGCAGCCGCTGTCAAAGTATTCCTATGTAAATTGAAATAATAATTATAATATTTATCATTTCGAGAGTTAATTAAATATCTTTACCTGCTTAATTGAAATACTTATTACTCGCATTAATAACTTAATATTATTCATGTGTTATGATAAATATGGTATTCACATATATTTGGAAAGCAATGCAATTGATATTAAGCATGCAATCAATGTCATAATCAGGTAATTTTTGTGGGAGCTAAAAGAAACCAAGGTTGTTTTAAATGATTTTCGAGGCTCATTAAAATTCAGATGGTTTAGGTTATTAATAACAGCTGTTATTTGAAATGTTATCAACACTTACAGCATAATGCAGGGTCAAATTAAATTAACTAGCGAAACTCCGCAGACGTGATGGGTATAATTAAAAAAAAACAAGATATTTTTCACGCAGTAGCTACCGATGCAAAAGTTTATAGCTTTAAATAATTTACTACCTAAAACTACCCAGTAACAGGAATCTATTAAAATGAATACTTAGCTAATAGAGGTCCATAAAACCCAAAGAATAGCCGTTAACAAATAATTGAAAACATTTAACGAGAACGTAAAGCGAAAAATTCCAATAAAAGTATACAAATCAGACGTAAAAATGTGACATAAAATTAATTTTTACTATCAATAAAAGTAACGCGAGAGGGAGCCACGGTCGTGACGGATGCTCAGACGCAAGGATTAACGCTTTAGTGCGCAATATGGCGTGCGCAAAGCGTTGACAGATCCGAATTTAGATATTATATTGTTATTAATACAAAGGAAACCATGAATGAGCATAATTTTAGGAAGATTTATTTGTATGTTGTTTGAAAGATTTATTTTATGATACAAATCTTTTGATGTGACATTTAGAAGAGTATAGTAAATATCCTATCCTTTAAAATTAGTTTCTGGGTGGACGGGACTGGGGTATCCCAACATCTAATTTTAGTAACAACCATTTTAAATAATCTCATGGCCGATTTTTCAATCGTCAGATAACTTTTGGCTTAAGAATAAAAATTGCGGTTTGACAGTTTTTGAATAGAAAATATAAAATTATTTGGCTATTGAAAAATTAACCCATAGATAATTAAATAATTGTTTGAGACTGCTGAATTATTTAAATAATCATGCTCGCAATGACTACATTGATTTGCCAATACTAGCTAACTTAAAGGACTGAAGGCACATCGAGAAAACAATAAACTAAGCAAATATACACAACATAATTATATACTATACTAAATATATAATACACCCACAACTCAAAAGCACATCTAAGCAACACAGATCCTTAACTTTCAACATCGATAAATATCGAAAAACTTTTTTTTTTGCTCTCGGTTTGGAAATCCTCATGGATGTCCTAGGCCCTGGGGTGTGCAGACGGGTCTGTCAGTCTTTTACTGACTAAAACCACCCCGGTGTTCCCTCGTACATCTGCGTTGGAGACCGCGGGTGCGAATGCGACTTCCGCTGCAAACATCGAAAACCTAAACCAACAATATTGCATCAAAGCCTTTCATCATCATTATTTCAGCCGAAAGACCTCCATTGCTGGATAGCCCCCCTAGGACCACAGCGTCGACCGTTTCTGCGGCCTTCACCTGGTCATCAGTCCACCTTGTGGGTGGCTTACCAACGCTACGTCTTCCAATACGCGGTGGACACTCCAGAACCTTTCGGCTCCATCGGCCATCTGTTCTGCGAGCCACTTAACTTAAACCAACATGTCCAAAATTCACACAATAACAGACCCTTGTTCATTCGCTAATAGAGAGATGAAACGTGACAAACAATAGTAGACTACGCTTTAAATATTTGCACAATAGCCCAAACATTACAACATTACAGGATTTGATCGCTTCCCCTTAAAAATGCGCAATCACCATGCAACTGGAGATTTAAGGCATGACCATAAATGGCAGATGTTTTTAAAATGGCGCCTAATATGCACATTTGTATTCTGGATAGACAAAACAAAACTATGTAGAACACAAATGATTTGTTGGCATGTTGAAAGATTTAGAGATGTACGCTTTACGACATGTCATGGTAAAGAGAAACTATTAACATCATCATGGTGTAATGTTTGGAGTCATGTGTAGCATTGATAATGCCATGGATTTCTTATTTCATGATATGATTATGATCTTAAGCAATAATAAGAGCTTCTTTGGGAAAACCAGCAACAATATCACTATACTTAATAACAAAATTCCTTAAGTGCGGAATGCGTAAGGCACGGCGTTACAACAACATTCATTGCGTTATTTACGTTGTTGAGCAGACAATTTTTCGAACTTATGAAGCAATGGATTAGCAATATCCTTCAAAATTATTCAGATTGTGATTGATAGTGTGCTAGGCAATTGGGGCGCTGAATAGAGAGCTAGAATTGATGCAGGGAAAATACTAAGAATGTATGTAAATAAGTTTTAGATATCAGGTTGATAGAAACAACTAAATGAGACAAACGGAAAATAAAATATTAAAAAGCCATCACCATCATTCAGCCGAAAGACGTCCACTGCTGGACATAGATAGGCCTCCCCCAAGCAACTCCACTTCGACCAAAAAAAAAACATACTAAATATTATTATTAGATATTCGACTTAAAAAGCCTTAGCCGTTATCAATTAAGACATCTAACATCTAATGAAAAAAAGAACGAAACAGTAACGAAATTATGCTCTAAAACAACATAATATATTATATGTATAAAAAACATTTTTACAAAAAAAAAACAACCGACTTCCATAAAAACACTACAAAGTTAAAAATAACTTTAATTTCGGAAGTCGGTGTCTTTGCTTTTTTAATTTCGTTTTTCGACACCGACTTCCGAAATTAAAGTTATTTTTAACTTTGTAGTGTTTTTATGGAAGTCGGTTGTTTTTTTTTTTTGTAAAAAAGTTTTTATTTTTCACTTTATTGTTGGGATCATTTTTTTTATTTTTGTTGATATTTTAAAAACCGCTTGTCCGATTTCGATAAAATTTTCATGGGACCATTTGGAAAGTATACCCTATCTAACAAAAAAAGAATTTTTCAAATCGGTTGGCAAGCGACCGAGTTATGCGCGAACAAACATAAAAAAAAAATACAAACATCCGAATTGAGAACCTCCTCCTTTTTTAGAAGTCGGTTCAAAAAAATATTAATCCTTTTTTCAATGAATAGCTTTAATTCAGTAAACCTTTCAAACCTTTTAAAATACATGAACATAACCGATTTCATTCAACCAATTTACTCAAGAATTGCATGTCAAATCTACACGGTCCAAGCAAGTCGCGTACCTATACGTCTTTCGTTTTATGAATATCGTCCATACTCACGCCAAGCTACACTAACTATTTTATTACAAGATAAAAAAACTTGTTCTAATTCCATACATTGATATTCATACTTCAAAATTGATTTAGGGTCTCGGAAATATGCGGTAGGGTAGCCCAAAGTGGGGGTGTATTTTGCTGCATGTCATTTTGTCCTTATCTGTAGATCGATCTTGTAAGAAGGATTCAATGTAAACTATCGTTAATGTTAACTTGAGTAGTGACTGCCTGGTTGGTGATTTATGGCATAGACAACCCTGCAATTCATTTAAAATGTTTAGAATAATTTAGTAGCAACCAATTCGTAAATATTGAACTGGAGCTTAAACTTTCTCATGAAACCATCGGAGGATTGACATAGGATAAATCCAATGATGGTTTTCATTTTGACATGGTTCTAAAACAGCGCGACAAATGCAATGCAACCAAAATCACCGTCTGCTTAGCCTTTTCCCAACTATGTTGGGGTCGGCTTCCAGTCTAACCGGATGCAGCTAAATACCAGTATTTTTCATGGAGCGAGTGCCTTTCTGACTTCCACAACCTAGCTACTGGGCAATACGACACCCCTTGCTAAAACTGCTTGTCAGAATTTCGGGCTACTGACGACCCATAACGACTGTCAAAGATCCACACGAGTGACAGCCGGGACCAACGGATTAACGTGCTTTCCGAGGCACCTCGGTCTTGGTATGTAAACATGGCCCATCCACGGACCAACCGAAACAAGCGTAGCTTAACCTGATCGGTAGACCCGTGCGGCTGTTATTACTTAGCGACAAGCCTCTCAAATATTACCGTAGGTATCTGCTGGAAATTTTCAGAACCAATTTCACGTGAACCGCGTAAAACAACTTCGGAACTACTTACTTTACAACTTAAATATCAACCATACCAAGCATACTGGAACAGATTTACAAACTAAAACAAAATTCCAAGCTCACTGCCCAAGCTAACACCACAAATTAAACACATACATTACACACAACATGTAAATTCACTCCCAAAAGCGTCAATAAATTAGAATTTTCGTCCATAAGTCAAAAGTTGCCGCCACACCACACACATGTTAAAAGTTCGCGTGACAAAAACACATCGGCGCACGCCATATTAGCCGCCATAGTGGTCATTGACCCCTGCCTGAAATAGGCAACCTTGACCGCTTGGTGCCCTGTTTACCCTGGTGGTACAAACTAGCGTTTGCCTGATTGAACGAACGTTTTCTTTGGTGGTTAGATAGTTATTGGTGGTTTAACTGTGTGATTACTGGTTGTTGATTGGTGAATGATGAATGGTGATAGTGAACTTGAGTTAGTTGTTTCAATTGAAGGTTGTTTTGCTGAATTGGAATTTTCTATGTTATTTGTGGTCTTCTACAGCAATACTGTTCTGTAAAAATACCTATCACCATGAACACTTAGGTGAAGTGAGCTTGGAGTGAGTTATCAATAGTGTCAAAACCTATCATCCGGTGGAATGATACCTCACCTCACCTTACCTAAGTTTTTACGGTGAGATTTTTACAGAATATACCGGTAGATTAGTAGATACAAAACATACCTACGGAAGCGGAAGATTTCTTATGAGAATGATTTTCCGTAGCTTCGCTTCTGCAACGAAAATTAACACAAAAAATTACTAACAATTCCAAACGCGCGTAAACTGCTCTAAGTGGCTGAATTATTTATCAACAGCCAATCGGATCACTTGACTTAAGTTTATTTTGACGCGTGTATATATTTTTTCCAGAAACATGGCGTAAGAGAATGCTTTCCCATGGCTTTTCAATTACATACTTTAATCTTTTTAATTTGAGAACTTATTTGGTAGTCTAAACTACTTTTATCATGATTAACGTTCGTGACTGAAATTTTATTTATATTCAGGAGTACGTTCGGCTTTTCGTTTCATGCCAAATTATACCATGTTGGTTTTTTGTATACCCCGTAGTTAGGTGTTAGACAGACGAACCTATTGAGCTCATTATTCCGCCGCCCGTGGTGGTAAATATTTGGCAGTAGAGTGTAGACGTAATTACATTACATCGTGTCGATGGTTCACGCCCAAGTCTAGAATAAATGGCCCCCGTGGGAATACACAAAACTAATTTCATTAAACTTTTTATATGAACTTCGTTTTTGTATTATAATTTTTCCTGTGTTTTGCATTGAATTTTTTTTAAATGGTGACTGTAGAAAGGGGAAAAATATTACTACTTCTTTACTTTAATTAAAACTGCGTCTTTTTTATATAATTTGTTTTGTTTTTTTTTTAACTGTGTTTAGTTTAGTTTATGATCATCCTGTACGAGTCGCAATAAACTTTTTCTTTTTTTATTATTTTGTCTGCGTTTCGACTTACAATCCTAACTGTGTGATGTGTATTATAAATTCGAAAGTGATTTAATTTGTTTGTTTGTTACTCTTTCACGCTAAAACGGCTGAACGAATTTGGTACATGGGTAAACCATGACCTGGGTTAGGACATAGGATACCTTTTATCCCCGTAAACGCAGACGAACTCACGGGCTGAAACTAGTTGGTTATAAAAGTGACTGTAGAAAGCAAAAACCTCAAACTTGAAGAGCAAAAGTCTGTTTTCCGACAAAATCATTCGCGTCTTTTCCTAAGTCCTTCATACTTTTACTTTATTTCTCTTATCATAACTAAAACAAAGACCCCCTGAAACTTATTCCACCCACTTCAAAGCCAGCTTAGCAATCCTAAAATAACAACATAGGTGCATCAGACTCTTGAAGTAGTAATTTCAGTGGGATGCTACGCTTATAATTCAGTACGACTCGCGTCTCGTTGGCGCCGCGCACCGGTGCTCCACTTTATGTACGTGTTCAAGTATATAGGTGCTTATGTATGGTGCATGCTTTTCCCCATATGTGGGAGGATGACAGAGGAATGAGACAGGTTCTAATTATAAGTTGGGTCGGAAATAAGTAAAGGCCTTTATATAATATCAAGGCGACGATAATCTTTTTACTAGATAGCACGATCTTGTAAAGGTAACAAGGATATACTTGCAGCATCTACTAAATGAATCTTATAACTAAATACACAGCTCCCTTGCTTCTTGCATCATCAATTATTCCGCCGAAAGACGTCCACTGCTGGAGTGGTTCTGTGCTTCCTTTATCCAGCGGATGTATCTCCCTTAACTACTGAAAATAAAAATTTACTTGCCAGATTTATTAATTGGTTAACCATTAACTAACTAACTGCATAGAAAGGATTTTTAAATCTAAGATGGCACGAACAAACGGAGCTTTAATATACTATACAAAAGAAAATCCGCACAAAAACGTATTACATAAAATTGAAAACAGTTGAAGGTCATCCCTATTTTTCCCCGTTGTGAGCGCATACCTAACAAACATCGCGATCTGTTAGTTATCAACAATGTCAGGTCAATCACTCCTAATAAAACAAAAACATGTTATTCCTAATCGGGACGCGAAGAATCTGTGGATAGGGTTGGTCTTATTATCCGATGGGCGATTGTTTTGTGTAGAAAAATATATTAATATTTGTCTAGTTCTAAACGCTTTGTAGTTTTTTATGAACTTGACAAGATATAGGTATCGAGGTGGAATGAATTTACTATATTTAAAAAAAATGTTTTATTAATATACCTTTATAATAATAATAATTAATTTAATGGTATATAATAAAAAATATTTTGTATGTGTCGCTTGAAATACATTTTGAATTAAAATAATAATTATAGAGCGCTTTTTTTTCTAGTGTTTTCTTCTGAATTGTTTAAGGTTTTTTCTGCTTAGCGAAATACGTAGAAAATCACAATCTAGTTACATAAAATACAAACAAGGGTTATCCTAATCATTTTAAACTCATCATCAATCATTTTAAATCATTTTCAAATTCCCCTTAAAACAAGTCCACCAAAAGCTATCCCATAATTACATAAGATCCACTTAATCAGTCTATAAATACCTCCACTTCCTCTCAACTCCCAGCCCTGTAGGTACTCTACTACCTACCCAGCAATGTGGAGCAGATAGTCGGACGTGTCGCTACTTGCGCAGGCGCAGGCCGCGGTGGTCGACACGTGGTCGCGCTCCCACGGTCCGCGGGGGGCGCGCCGACCAATCACAGGTCACCCGCCATTTTTTTACAGATACCCACATTAAAGACCACCACTGATTTTTGGGGAAAATAAACATGTTTGTTATTGGGTGGGTTCATTTTTATTGTTACTAGGTGTGAGCTTTTGTCACTCTTGGTTTCAAAGTTGCAGTGGGTAAGTACAAAACTGTCAATAAATACGGGATCAAGAAAACGGAGTAAGACGAATCTTCATGATCTATATGCAAATCTAGGGGATATGAAACGATCGTCAAAAAAATGCAAAAGAACAAAAAGATTTTATTGAAAAGCAACAAAAAACTACAGTACAATATAAATCATAAAGAAATACACAAAACTTAAAAATTAAGGGGTTTATTTATAAACGATGATCAAAGTTAAGTGACGGTCAAGCGTTAAAAATGTATGGTTAAACAGTCGCTAATCACTACTTAACTTCAAGCAACGTTTATGAATAATTATATACCTAATAATTTGGGGAATATCGCCCACAAAGTTGTTCACAGATTAACTTAGGATACACGGACGGCACGGTTGGCGCAGTGGTTAAGCGATTGACTGCTGCGCTGCGTGTCGCGGATTCGATTCCCGCACGGAACAAATATTTGTATGACCTACATGTATTTGTTCCGAGTCTGGGTGTTTTTCTATCTATAATATGTATGTATTTACAAAAAAAAATTGTATATAAGTAGTTTATCAGCCATCTTGTTACCATAACACAAGCATTAGGTTGCTTAGCTTGGGACAAATGGTGCTGTGTGAAATGTCCAGGGATTTATTTATTATTTATTATACATAATATCATCATCAACAAAATCGTCTTTTATACCCTTTAACAGAGTGAGACAGTGAGAGTGGTGCAGTGTCCAACGGTAGACCCGTTGGACACTGCACCACTCTCACTCCATTAACAAAAACTACCATAAAGATGATTCAGATTTTTTGCAATTTGCAGTCAATGTGAGGTTGTATGTTGATTAATTAAAACATGATTCGCGACCGTAATAAATTTGACTTTACAGAATCATAATCATTAGTATCAGCAATAAATCGGCATCAAATGTCATGATTTCGTGAGATAGTGATTCAATAGAGCAATATGAACTTAGAGAGTTGTATTGATCTTTTTCTGTTCGTGTCGATTGTACTTACTCTTGTTCGATATTTTATATTGTTTGAGCCCAGTAGGTGGCCACGTTGATTGCGGCATCAGTAGCATTCATTAAGTCATCCAAGGTGCAGGTGAACGGGCACTTAGGGCACTCCAGCTTTTTACGATTATAATTCTATAAATTAGGGAGGCCTTTGCCCAACAGTGGGATATTAATGGCTAATAAAAAAAAATATTTGTTACTCGAATCATATTTACTTAGATCAAAACACAACTTTCAACATACAAATTTCATAGGATATTCTGACGCTCTCGCCTTAACCCGTAAAGGCTTACTAAACTAACTTTACACTAAACCAACCACTAGAGTTCAATAAAACTATGCTTGTAATAATAATTATTCTACGAGTTTAGTTAAAGACGTCAATAAATCTCTAGTAACGCGACATTATCGGCAGTGAAATCGAAAACTTTTATACGGTCGGCGAACTTTTCTTTACTAAGCAGACATTTTGCTCCTACCCGCAAGGCCACAAATCGAGCTTTTCCGTTTTTCTTTGATAAAAGTTACTTGTGCTGACTACTACTGTTGACAATGGGCTCACTATTACCATGAAGACAACTTTGTTTGGTATATGGATTAGTGATCGACATCAAACAAGATAAAGTACTGTAAAGGTTTGTTGTTCTGGATCGTTTTGTTAACCGACCTCCACAAATGTTTAAGAAGTTAAACGCATATATCGAGAAAAACAGTTTTTCATATTTGGAATCAGAAAAGATTTGAAAGTCAGCCCCGTTAACTGACAAGAAAAAAAGTGCTTCATTGAAATAATTACCTAATTAAGGGCGAATTTCATCTAATTTTTATACCTAGAATAAATCTTATCCTGAGGATAAATTTTGAATTTTTGACAGTTTTTCCATAATAGAACTGTCAGACGTCAACTTTATTCCACGGATAAAAGATATCTGACTTTTGTGAAATTAGCCCTAATTAGCTTAGATCACACTGCTACCAATGAGTGATGCAGTATGCTGTGAAGAAGATCCACTGAAGATCGAAAGATGGAGTACCATGGAAGACAGTATCCTACACATAGTATATCGAAAGCATAGCCTTTGTCAATAAAAATACGACACGAAAAAATAAGTGTCAACCTCGCAATTTGACAAACCCTACACTATAATTTAAGAAGTGCGCCCAAGTTCCTAAAAACATTTCATGAACTTCTAATTTTATACTTTCAATGAAAGGGTACTTCGATGTTGGTAGATAAGTTAACCAGCCAGGTCAATCTTAGTTTATTCTAAAATGTTGGATTTTACAATCAATCAGATTGTTGATCAGATAATCCAGCCCAGAATTTACAAGACACAAAGAACATTCAAGATTTCAATACTGATATCTATTCAGTGCAATTCTGTGGGATAGTAACGTTTCGACTAATGCAGGAAGTGTTTACATGCAAATAGTTCACTAATAGTTGTACTAATAAATCCAATCATTCAGCTTTAGAACTCTGAACAAGCTAGACCAACCGGGTCGATGTGATAATACTCAGAACCCATTAGACATAAGGAAGGGATTATTGAAGAAATTCGTCCTAGAATATCTGAGACTACTAGGAAACTTCTATATTCAATACCTTCGTTCATCTTCGCGAATCCTAGTCATAATATTATGCAAGGCTAAGATATCTAGACAGATGAATTATTCTTGAGATAGTAATCCACGAATAACAGCATTCAGTAGTCGGTAATCCGCCAAATAAGAACGTTGAAACAACCACAAAAACAACGGTGTACGTAGCGCCATCTTGTATCGAATAGTAGAACTAACCTTTTTAAATTTAGATTGAATTCCAAATATGGATGTTATTTCTATGTTGACACGTTCAAAAACAGTACCATTAAATATTAAAAATGAAGTATTCGCAAATAGGTGCAATCTAAAGTCAGACAACGCCGTTTTCAAAAGTTCTAACTAATCGGAAGTCAACAATAGATACGTAAATCGGAAGTAGGTTCATAATATTTAACCCTAGTCGTTACATGGTTTATTATTTCACTTAAAAATAGTGTATAGCTTGATCACTTCGAAAAAACGATTAAAAATAGCCAAAGAATTATTTTCTTCGCTACAATTTCGATAGCTGCCATCAAAAACCCCAATCGTATCAACCACTTATATAACAAACGCAATCAGAAACATTTGTGCGATCACTTAAGCTATTTATAAGCCAGGAGTCATCTTTGCAGCTAAAATAGCCCAGGAATAGAAACATGCCTGCGTTTGTCTGTAAAATAGCTCCGCGCAATGTGACCAACATAACTTGACTCATCGAGGTGGCGCTGCATGCGTTTACCTGTATGACAGCAGTCAAAATCAGTACATTCCCTTTTAGTTCCTAATTTCGCCACGGTTTAAATTGTACTGGTCGCAATGTAACTTTACAGCAATGGCGCCAAGTCTTTTTTTGTACACAATAGTTTTTTATTTGATTTGCTAAGTATAAATAGTAGAGAGAATCGCTTCATTTGTGTTAGCTTAGGATATTTTGGAGGGGTTATCTAGACTACACCTACCTAAGTTGAGGTATGCTTGCAAAAAAGGTTTTAAAGATTTGGTTTAATAAAATTATTTTTGTACTAAGCAAAGGCTAGTCGTTTTAGTTAAAGCATAAGTTATATCTCGTCTTGTGAGTGTTACAAGAGGCGGCTTCATCAAAAGTTTCAGTCGCCGTTACGACTGTGTTGTCTTTGAGATGAATATTGTAGCTAAGAAAAACTTTTTAGTGCATTTTTAAGTCAAGTTTCGTTTGAGAATTAAGGCGTTGAAGATGGGACATCCTTGACCCCTCTAGTGCCCAATCAGGACCTTCTGGATTATTAGATTTTCTTCCACATTCAATCATCCATACCTGTAATTACTGCAACGGTTGGTGTTTATACAATTAATTATAAATCGATTCATACACAAGTTCCGCAAATAAATAAATAAATGAAAACCACCTGAACGTCACATGACGCAACAACGCGATGCACACAACATGCTCAGGCGCATCGGTGCACTAAGAATTGGCGTCCAAACGTAAGGAAGGACAGAAGGTTTATTGACTAGAGCTATCCTTGAGCTTAACATTATATTGATATTGGCAGTAACTGGCAACCGACAAGTCAAGACAAGAACTCATTGAAAAACAGCATCAGTAGTACACTAGATATAAATTGTCAAAACTTTTATTCAATCCTCAAATAATTTAGCAGTCCACTTGCTTGACTTTGGCATCTCCCAAGTTTGTGCCACAACAGAAAGTCCTCCGCTATTCTAACTCAGATCCATTGTCCATAGCTACGTCTTTTACTGCATTCGCATATGTCGCTGTCATTTATTATTATTTTCATATCTATGGTGCTTCTATGTATTGTTACAAGTTAAACTTCTCTGCTTTCCTGTGTTGATACATCACGCGGCCACTGTGAAGGTCGGTTGCATCACAGCATAAGTATTTGACATTATGTAGGTAAACTATTACAAGTATTACAAACGACTTTTAGATTGTTGTCCTGTAATCATGAAAAAAAAATCGATGCAAATCTTGTTGACGTAAACGTTGCAATTTGTGACAATGAAAATGACATTGTGGAGATACCAGGCGGCTTAGCACGCAACAGCTAGTCCTTGATTTTGCATCACTGTCAAAATGACAGTGACCTTTATTCTCGTTACGATGAGGTTGCTATTGTGTTGCTGCTGTCAGAGATATAAAAACTTTTTTACAAAAAAAAAACAACCGACTTCCATAAAAACACTAGAAAGTGAAAAATAACTTTAATTTCGGAAGTCGGTGTCTTTGGTTTTTTATTTCGTTTTTCGCCACCGACTTCCGAAATTAAAGTTATTTTTCACTTTCTAGTGTTTTTATGGAAGTCGGTTGTTTTTTTTTTGTAAAAAAGTTTTTATTTTTCACTTTTTTGTTGTTATCATTTTTTTGATTTTTGTTGATTTTTCAAAAACCGTTTGTCCGATTTCGATAAAATTTTCATGGGACCATTTGGGAAGTATACCCTATCCAACAAAAAAAGAATTTTTCAAATCGGTTGGCAAGCGACGGAGTTATGCGCGAACAAACATTAAAAAAAAAAAAAAAAATACAAACATCCGAATTGAGAACCTCCTCCTTTTTTAGAAGTCGGTTAAAAATAAAAAATGGACTTAAGTATTATTATTCGTATATCGGTGGTTAATGACTATATTAGCTTCTGCCCGCGACTTCGTCCGCGTGAATTTACTTGTTCCCCCAATCCACCCCGTTATTACGTATTTCCAGAGATTAGCACGTACAAACAAATAAACGTACAACCTCTTCAGCTTTATTAGTACCTAAATATGAGAGCTCATGCCTTTAAAAAATATTAGAGCTGACCACCAAGCTGCATTTATGTAACGCCATTCGAGGAAGGTATTTGCAAGACGGCATGTCTCTTATTTTGACATACCTCTCATACAAGTGAGAGTAATTTCGTAACCCATATCTTGGCACTGTAATCTTTGCTAGGCCTACTATTTACTGTCAACCCCTTCTTAATATCATAATAGGTTTCCACCATGTGTCTCTGGTTTTTAAAGTGATTCGCATGGTATCAAATTTTGATCATTGCGTTATGCTCGTGAACGCTCGCTGCTTGTGGTGACAGTCCATCTAACTGAATATGGTATTGTTATTGTTATTAGTAATTAACTGATATAGTTTACTTTGAAGAGGACCTTCAAAGTAAACTATATCAGTTAATTACTAATTTATTATTTGTGACTTCAAGTTATAACTATATGAACATAATGCAGCATAACATATTATGTACGCCCTTTATACCTGGATGGTTTTACGAATCAACAAAATTCGATCTAAAGAAAAGTAACCACATTCTTAATGTCGTATTTAGTTGCTTCGTGTCTCAATATGAAACTTAATAAAAGATATTAGAAAATTCTAGACACACTTACCGAGGTCGCTGATTGAGCAGATTTTCATAATTCGTTCTCAGTCACGAGATAATATTTTTTTAAAGGAGTGGCGCTAGTGGACCGTTTTACCGGCTCTTAAAGTGGCATATAAAATAATAACTTTTTATGGCGTCGCCACCATCACAGACAAAGTCCAACACGAAAAAAAGAAGCCTCTAGAAACATTATGCATAACTTCAAAAAAAGAACACAAACTCTATGAATCACCGCATACATTAGGGCCGGGACTCATGTACAAAAATTGCAGCTTCTCAACTAAATCATGTAGGCTGTATGTTCATAGCTATGGCAGTTTCGCAACTCCACGGTATTTTATAAGGTTTCCACAATCATTTTTATTAATACACAAACTCGTATGTCTCTACTTTGTCTAGATGATTGCGCGTTTTCGTTATACTGGACTGTACATAGAGATCAGGGAATATTGCCAAAGGTAAGTAACAACGGAGAGCAGTGGTAGCCCACTATTAACACACTGGTGGCTCGGCACTGACTTACGCGCTGTACTTTGTATATCTAATTTCCTCACCACTGCTCTCAAAACGGTGAAGGAAATTTCGTTAGGAAACCGGCATGTCCTAGAACCAAAAACATCGAAGACATGTGACATCCACCAACCCGCACTGGGCACGCGTGGTGGATTATAGCCCTCTCTCTCTCACAGAGAGGAGGCCTGTGGCCCAGCAATGGGAAAATTAAATATCACGAACGTATAGCTCCGTCCTAACCTACCGTCATAGTCCCTAATCCGCTGCTGCACCCAATCATGATAATAGTACCCATGCATGGTATGGAATCAAATCATCAAAAATTGAAATCATCTACTAAACGTCACCAGTTTACTGTATAACCTAGTAAAATTGTGTTTGACGGTACGATAATTGTTTAGAATCAACAATTATCGTACCGTGAACAACAGTGCGAACTCACACAAAATCTGCATTAGTATGCTAGAAGCGGGCGCAGGCGCACGACCGAGATTTACTGTTACGATGCCGTGCATCTCAGGCTCGGAGGGGACGAGAAGACGTGGCTGAACGTCCACACTTACTTATCCTAACTGTTAGCCTAGTTGGGTAAGCAGGTAGGTAGGCTTTCAGGGTACACGAAGCTTCGCTTTCAGTGGGTAATTACCACGAAAGCCACCTGTGTCCCACAATTTGTATAGGAAGATCTGGGAGAAACGATCGAGATCATTGACAAATGGGGTCAACTTCCAGACAGAACGGTGCATAGAGCTGCGGGGTAATTGCGTATTATACTAACAGTAGCAATAGCTTTCATTTTGACAGTACAACTACATTCAGTGCGTTATATACGTTGTTGAGCAGACATTTTTTTTCAAACAGATGACGCAATGGATTAGCAATATCCTTCTAAATGATGCAGATTGTGATTGAAAGTATTTTACGCAATTAGAGTGCTAAATTCTGGAAAATTATCGAAATATAGGAAGAGTTCCAGTGTCTATTGAATAACTCCGAATGAGTAGGTAGTTAATTTTGTTGTTTGTTCCAGAAAATCACTATAGGTTGAACTTAACGGCATTTAACAAATAAACTCCCTACATCATTCTTACCGCATCATTTTCGCTGCCTTAAAGACGAGATGGTGAGAAATAGGCATCAGTTTTCGTGTCAGCAATCAACACATAGTGATAATGGAGATATCTCCGAGATAATTCAACAAAGCTGTTAACATGCCAATTACCTAAGCTCAACAGGTTGTTAGGAAATACAGCTATATATCATTTCGATACTTATAAAATTTCCCCCATAAGTAATGCCACATTAGACCAAAACATTGTCTGCCTCTAGCAGAATAGTGAAGAAAATTAGACATAATAAGGTCTTGTACACGCAAATTCATCAATTTACATGATAAGCAACAATATACGGGTATATTCTAACCTTTGTTAGAAAACAACAAAGTAATTTTGCGTCGCCAAAATTTTCACCGCAATAATAGTGTGGACGAATTGAGCGAGTCGCTCACAAAGCAGGCTCAATTGAACCATTTGTGACAGACAGCCAGACAGACTACGGGCCCGCCCATGAGTTGTGTCGGGTAGCCAAATATGTTGGTGGAAAATTAAGGACACGAGATAGTCCGTCTCACGAACGAAGTCCCGCGGTAATAAGTGTAATTGTTAGCAACATTTCTACAGCAACCCCTATCTCATACTCTCATACACCTTTCTATTTAAGATTGTGCCTTTTATTAACCAGTGCCTGTAATAATTATGATGTTGTGATAAATAAATAAATAATTATTTTAGACTCCGTCGCATGTAGCGCCGCGGGACTTCTTTCATGAGACTCTACATGTCTTTTCCGAAAATCACAGAAAACAAAATCAAATTGTGATGCTTCAAAGTATATCTAAATATTGTTATTAATTTGTCTATTACTGTATGTAACGACATACCTAATTCACATACTAAATATTTGCATGCCATCATTACATGGCGGAGTGTGTCTTTGCGTTGTAAAATATATGTAATAAATGAAAGCCGATTTTGCTACATTACCTGTTTGATTACATTTGGATTGTATTGATTTATGAAAAGGTCAATACAGGGATAATTGAATGTCAAATGTAAATAGTGTAATCCTTACGATTAGTGGACTTGAGCAGTCGACCTACTGATATTGCTTCATAATCTCTCTAGCTAGACCTACCTTTTTTTTGGGAATGTCATCTCGCAGTTTAACCTATGATGTTGTCGTCTGCTTAACCGGGCTTGCCTGTGGGTGCCTCAATAAATTAGGGCCTCCAGCCAGGACTTTAAAAAACTTAAAAACTAAGCGACTATACCCCTGTGGGGTACGGACCTCGGCTTAAGGCGTCACTGGTGGAGGGCAGCGTGGGACATTGACTACCAACAACTAAAGAAGATTCATAGCAAGTTCTCTACATCTATTGCCAATGCCATACAATGAACGAGGTGCTTAGTGGAGAGCAAGTTACAATGGGTTACCAAATTAATTTGACCACAGCACTATCTTGATCTAGCCTGGTCACCGTCTGGGAACCACCGGGGCCCAGTTCACACAGTGACTCATTAATAATAATATGTCACATACGACCATTGTGCACTGAGAACTTAGTAGACACTAACCCATTGTGGCCAAGATAACTTCAAATAATATATTACTATAATGGCTAAAGGGGGTTCTCGTAATTTTAAGAACTTTCACAACCTGATCTCAATCTCAATATGTCAAAAATATCTCTAATTTTCCTACATTTTTGACAAGTTTTTGACATTGATTGTCGCTGAGATGAGATTGCGACTAGATTTTGAACGTTGCTAATTACGAAAATAGAACTTGATGTCTTTAAAAATTTGGTTGTTTTGTCAAAAACCAAACGCGCTATCTTTTGACATACTTTCCCACTGTCAGACGATATCAATGGCTGACTAGACATAATGGATATTCATAAATGGAAAGAATTGAATAGGTAAGTACTCCTGAAGGCTGGGAAAATAATACAATGAAGGGATTGTACAATTTTAGAGTTATGACCATTATTGGCTATTTCATTCTCCAATAATTATATTATGAAATCAAGTTTTTGAACTTGGTGAATATAAAGGTTATAGAATTTCATCATAGTTCACCTTCATAATTTAGATATTTTTTATCTTTTTACTTTAACAAATTGTTGACTTTTTTGAGTGGCATAAATAATCACGACGTTTTTTGTCTATCTACGAGTGTCATAGGTACTAATAATAAAGCCGAAGAGTTTGTTCGTTTTTTTGTTTGTTTGAATGCGCTAATCTATGGAACTACCCGTCGGATCTGGAAAATTATTTTTGCATTTGATAGCACAATTCTCGAGAAAGGTTATAGGATACTAACATCACGCTAGGACTCTTAGGAGCCGAGCAAAAAGAAAAAAGGGTAAGAAAGAACGCGAAAACGAACTAACAGCGCGAGCAGGCGATGCGATGCGACAGACTGGGTTACACCTAAACGACCTTCCGTTGTTGTTGCCTCCCCCCCTCCTGACCCATCGCATCACATCGCCAGCCCGCGCAAGTACCTGCGGGGTAATTGCGTAACACACTAACAGTAGGAATTGCTTTATTTTATCAGTTCAACAACATTCATTGCGTTATTTACGTTGTGGAGCAGACATATTATTCGAACATATGAAGCAATGGATAGCAATATCCTTCAAAATTATTCAGATTGCGATTGATAGTGTGGTACGCAATTAGGGTGCTGGTTTTAGCTTAGCGTTATTTCTGACTTTTTCATTTTGCTCGTCTCCTTAGGGTCTTAGCGTGATGATCCAAACCTGACCAGTAGTTCCACAGATTACCACCCACAACCAAACCTACAGATCAGTGGCGTAACAATAGGGAGGCAGGTGCGGCAAAATGCTACGGGCCCCCAGCCGGAAGGGGCCCCCAGCCCGAGGGCCATGAGCACAGGAGGATCCTAACATACCTAAATGATAAATGATAAATGATTTTATTTTGTAAGTAGGTTTGTACAAACACTTTTACACGTCAATCATATTTTAAAACTAGATGAGGTCGGCGTTTCCTATCTGACTACTCTGAGAAGAAAGGCCGAAACAAACTCAGAGGTCACAGTCTCTTTTAAAGTCCAGACATAATCTTGGTCAGATCATATGAAGACCATGCAGGTCGATGTCTGAGATGGTCTTTTGAGGAAAGAACCACACAGATTGAGAGGACCTGTCCAGTCAGTGCACGCATTTGTCAGAAATCGTGCAGCTCAACTCAAAACTTAAGGAGCTCGACGATTCGACGAACAATACCAAAGAAAGGACATTTGGGTAGGCCGCATTAATTACTCAAACTGCCAGACCATGACTAAACTAAGAGAACAGAGAGAAAAATAAAATATAATAAAAATAAAGTGACCCACATAGTATTCACATTCACAATAATTAAAATAATAGAATACTTTACAAAGTAAGCAAATGTCACAGTACTTATATATAGAATTCATTGATGTCAAAGTGTATATAAAAAAGAAAAACAACAACAAAACAGAAAAATAAGAACACTACATAGGTAAAAAATTGGAAGCATCTCAATCCCAAGCCTTTTTGTCCTCGATATAATCCTTAACGGTATAAAAGGCTTTCTGGCACAACTTACGTTTAATGAATGATTTGAATTTATTAAGGCTTAGATCTTGAACGGGGCTTGGAACTTTATTGTAAAAGCGTATACATTGGCATCTGAACGAGCCACCTATTTTCTTGAGCCTTGTTATAGGTACAACAAATTTGTGTTTGTTCCTAGTATTTATATCATGGATATCACTGTATTTTTTAAACAATTTTATGTTTCTATGGGCATATAAAAGATTTTCATAAATATATTGAGAAGGTAAGCCAGAGCTAAGTATAGAAATGCAAACTTGTTTCGACCACTAAACCAATGAAGCTGCCAGGTGTTCAATTTTGTAGCAGAAATTACGAAATCTACGCGGACGAAGTAGCGGGCGAAGTGCCAGTAAAAAAAAATTATAACGTTGGTTGAGCTTCTTTACATTAGGGAGGGCCCTATCCCATGAATTTGCCTCGGGCCCCAAAGGATATAGTTACGCCACTACTACAAACAAACAACTTTTATTATTAAAATTAATTTATTTAATCATTTAATTCGAGCAACAAGACTCGTACCCTCTTATTACAAAACAAGGTTTTTCTTTTCGATCAGGTTTAAACCACTGACCCAGTTATTGAATTAAGAACCCAACTGATAGAGAAATGCAGTTCTTTATACAAAAATGACAGCTTAGTTCGGTGCTAAGTTGTCATTTTAGTATTAAGAACTTTGCCTAAATCGAAATAAAGTTCGAAATACAAGTACTGGCTCAATAGTTTAGGCTAGAACTAAAGTTAGGTTTCGTTTTGTAATAAGACGGATAGTTTTAGTACTCATGTACTTACAAACTATGTTAGTAATACACTTACAAAGACAAAAACAAAAGCAATAGTAATAGTAGCAGATCATAATTAATTACGACATTTTGCTTTTATAAATTAAACTTTTTAAAGATCAGTTTGGAAATGTATAAAATTACGTCGGTATCGTTGGAATAAACTCGGCAGCGCCTCATTATTTGTAAGCTCGTTCATCTCCGCCCGATCATAATCACCCACTTCCTTCATTAGCACATTCTTTTGAAGTATCAACGGAAAGTAAGCTCTGGTCGATTTATTCTTAGCTTAGAAACAACACGGAAATCGCATATCATCATGCAAATTAATGTTATTTAAATAAATTAAGTAAGTAGACACCCAGTGGTAATGGCCGCGGCCTACGAGTTGCACGTCGTGGGTTCGAACCTTCGAACCCAAGTAGGCACTCTCCGAAGTGCAAAGTGCGAATGTTCGGATCGGACCGACACATGGCCGAACCGAATATTATTGAAAAATGCGAAAAAAGTTCGGGTCGGCTCAGTTGGGTCGGGATTATAGTCAATATTCGAAAGAGTGTAGGATCGGGACCGACCGAATCAAATAGTAATTTCGTAGCGGGAAACGGCCGAACCTTCGGCCGACACTACTTCGGAGTGGTTATAAGCTATCTGTGTGCCAAATTTCATCCAAATACGTGCAGTAGTTTTTGCGTGAAAGAGTAACAAACATTCATCCATCCTCACAAACTTTCGCGTTTATAATATTAGTAGCTGCGCCCCGCGGTTTCACCAGCATAAGTTTCGATTCCGTTGGAAGATCGGGATAAAAATTATCCTATTTGTTCATCCTGGTTATAAACTATCTGTGTGCCAAATTTCATCCAAATCCGTTCTGTAGTTTTTGCGTGAAAGAGTAACAAACCTCCATCCATCCATCCATCCATACAAACTTTCACGTTTATAATATTAGTAGGATAATTAGGTAAGAAAATACATTATAATAGGTCAAAGTCAATTATATTATATTAATTCAAGTAGGTTCTCAAAGATCTTAATTCCATGATATTCGAGATGGGATAACAAACAAAACCAAAACCCTTTACAAGTCAAAATTAACCATCAAATCCTCACAAACTTTCGCGTTTATAACATTAGTAGGATAGTAGCCCCCCCTATACTACCCCACCCCCTGCCCTGCCCTGGTGGGGCCTTACACTGTCCCACCGCTGAACAAAGGCCTCCCCCAAATCCTTCCAGGTATCCCTTTCTAGAGCCTACTTTGTGTAAATTATTTTCATCACCACTGCTGTCAAAACAGTCAAAGAAAACATCATGAGGAAACCGGCATGTCCTAGAACCAAAATTCGAAGACATGTGACATCCACCAACCCGCACTGGGCCCGCGTGGTGTATTGGTTTACAGCCCACTCCCTCTCGCCGAGAGGAGGTCTGTGTCCCAGCAGTGTGAGCATTATTGGGCTGATTACGTTATTTAAATAAATTAAGTACACTTGGTCGATAGTCCGTATTCGGGTGCCCGAAATACTCAGTGGCGTGCATTGGTTTTCAGAATAGGTAGACAGGAATTTAATGTCATCGTAATAACTTGAACGAGTAAAGACCAATGACAATGGTCGAATAATACGGGAGCCGAGTAGGCCGTCTGGCGACTGCCTACTGCCGCGCGTGTTTGTATGAAGATTTTGTTTTTTGTGATGATAATTTAGTGACTTTCTTTACGAATTGTGGGGCATTCACACTAAAATGTAATTGACAGGCTTATGGTGATTTATCGAGATAGGCACTGCTTATATGCCTGTATGCAATGCACGCCACTGGAAAAACTTTACACGTATTCGGGCACCAGATGCATTAATTAATAATAATAATAATAATAAAAATCTTTATTTCCAACTTACAATTCATGTCACCGATGACATAACAATATTTATACAAGTTTTAGTTTGACGAAATTGTACTTGATACAGACATACACTACTGACACCTAAGCTAAGATTGAACTTGTATTATGGGTGTCAGATTCTTCATTAATTACATTCTGTCATCGCACTGGAAGATGATGCTGCGGGATAATTGCGTAACACACTAACCGTAGGAATTGCTTTCATTTTGACAGTTCAACAACATTCATTGCGTTATTTACGTTGTGAGCAGACAAACTGTTCGAACATATGAAGCAATGGATTAGCAATATCCTTCAAAATGATTCAGATTGTGATTGATAGTGTATTACGCAGTTAGGGTGCTGGACTAGTTCGTCCGAAGCCGGGCGAACTCGAACCCGTTCATTTACACTTGGTCATTTGCCCGAATTCCATAGATAATCGAATTCGGGAGAACGTGTAATTGCGCCACTAAAATTGATGATTCGCTCAACAATACTGAAAAGCTTTTCGCACGGTGTGCAACTTAGCGAAAAATGTGGACAAAAGTAAATGCATGTGATTGTGCCAGTGTTGACGAATTAAGCCATTTGTGGTCATTGTACCTTTATTTATTTGTCAGTGGCCAGTGATCTGATAAATAAGTCTGGTTACCAATTTTGTATGGTCTCGATTTATAATGTAATTTGGTTTTTAATGGGACGCGCATGAGAACCGCTGGTTTGTATCTGTCTAGATTTTTGGTAACGTTTTGGTTTTGCTGCGAAAACTTCATGATTTCATACCAAGAGCAATTAAAGTAAGGCTGCGTTTAATTTTGTTTGAAGTATTTTTAGATTCACCATAAATTTTTATTAACTGCATCGTTAAAATTAGCACTTGATTATTGGCAATAAAGTCTAAAGTTTAATACTTTTCAAATGAATATTTTTATGAGCGTTTAAACCTTGTATGTAGCGCTAACACCTATTAAAATATCGAAATCTAATGCGTTACCGAGTTAATAACGTGTAACTACAGAGTAATTTTTGTAAAGTAAAACCTCATTCATTTAGAATCATTTATTTTATTACGAGCACAAACGATTATAATGAACGCTTCATTTTTATGTATTATTTAACGCGTTACAAAAAAATAGGCGAAGACTGTAACTTGTACTGTAGCAGAAATATCTACCTACTAATTGAAGATAAAAAGAATAAAGTATAAACGATGAAGGTTGACTTCACAACATGTGTTAGTAAAGGTTGCATATGTTATTTTGTGTCACTGCTTTATTTATTTATTTGTGATCTGTTTAGTTTAACTTCTTATGCCGAATAATTAATTTCCGTTGTGTTGTGCCACAGGTGTGTCTTTATACTTTTTTTTAAACCAACTATTAGTGAAACTCGAAGATAATCTTCATAGTATAGGGCATATTATTTTCTAGAGCGATTATCTGAGCATAATTCATTTGCAACGACCTATCGTCGCGGTCACTTAATACCTACATTTCAAGGCATCGAATCCGCTTCTTTTAGCGCAGAAGTCGAAGTATTTAAAACTTATGTAATAAAATTATCATGAATAAATTATCACAATAACGTAGAAACTATAAAACATTTAATAACTTTTTAAAACAAATTAATACCTAAGTAAATAAAACAGCAAACAAATAATGAAGAAACTATTTGCTCAAACAAACACTCTCTCTCAAACCAATTACAATCAGAAACGTGAAAGAGCTAATTGTGGCTGTTTATGTACAAGAGTAACTGCACAGTGGGCGGGACAGCCATATCGTTCGCGTAATCGACCGTGAAACTACTTTCTCACGCCGTCCTACCTACCTACTCTGTACTTTGTCCACATAAATAGAATTAATGGAACACAGTGCAATATGAATGTGCGTGTTTAAAAAAAAGAAGCAACATTCGATTTTGAATCTGGAAGGTATTTTAATTAAATTAAAAAAAGATGATATTTATTTGAGGAAAAAGAAGACTAGAAGGCAGAACTAGCAGCTAACCTTACCCATAGTACCTAGTAAAGGACGCGCGTAATCACAATCAGCCTATAATATTCCCACTGCTGGGACACAGGCCTACACTCTATGAGAGGGAGCGGGCCGTAATCTACCACGCGAGCCCAGTGCGGGTTGGTAGATATCACGTCTTTGAATTACTTTTTTAGAAAGAAAGAATTTTTATTGCGACTCGTATAGAAAGATCATAAAACTAAACTAAACACAATCAAAAATATAAAAATAGAACAAATTATATAAAAAAAGGATCAAAACCAAATTACCTATAAAAAAAAGTAACAAAAAGAAGAATGAAAGAACAAAATCCTGTACGAGGCCTAAGCTCCTATCTCAGCATAATGCTACGACATTTAAAAAATAAATGTCGCAGCGCTAAGTTTTTGGTTCTGGGACATGCCAGTTTCCGCACGATTTCCGTTTCACCGTTTTAAGAGCAGTGATGATGAAATAATTTACACAAAGTAAAGCGCCTGTCTGTGTTTGAACCTACGACCTACAACTCGTAAGTCGCGGCCGTTACCACTGGGCCAACACTGTTTCTAGTATTCTAGTGAATAAAACCAGTCAATTGCGAGTCAGAATCACGCACCGAGGGTTTCGTACAAATTTGTAGGTATGTAACTACAAATTTACGGTTTTCGGATCCACTCCCTTCAGAGGTACCCAAATGTAGGTAGAGTCAACAAAAGAGATAAGTGTGCAGGGTCGTTGGATATAGTTCAAGTTAAGTAAGAAACCGATGGATGTTTTCGAATGAAATTTAGTGTGATAAATGAACTGTTTGTTTTCTGTCAATTAAATAAAATTTTATCCGAAAACATCAATCCGTTTCTTACTAAACTTCAACTATATCCGACAACCCTGCTTATGTATCTCTTTCGTTGACTGTACGCGTGACGCATTTAATATCTCGATGTCATTGCTCTCTGCGGTTTTAGGTTGGTCTTGATAGCTTGTTTTGCAACAATTTATTTTAAAAAAAACAAATTAACATGAAATATACATTCATTTCGAGGTTAGCATTTGCAGGGTATTTTCATAAACTTTTAGTGTTATTATATTACATACATTTCATTTCTTTTAGTTTTGTAATATTTTAAATACCAGTTCGTTTATGTCAAGGTAAATATATAATTATGCTTTCGCAAATGAAACTAAACAAAAGTCAGACACATAATTTATTATGAATATAACCTGTCTACATAATAAATCGACGGTAGATTGAATAAATTCCAGTCGATTGATTCTGTAAAAATCTCACCGTAAAAAGTTAAGTGAAGTGAGCATAGAGTGAGCTGTCAATAGTGTCAATCCCTAGCATTAGTTGGGATGACAGTTCGCTCCACGCTCACTTCACCTAAGTTTTCACGGTGAGATGATTACAGAATCGCACTGCAGTACCTAGCTACCTATTCCTACGAGCTAACACATCATAACATAACATAGCCTGTATTCTCCGGAGGGACAGGCAAAGTTGTGGGTACCTATACTTAGTACACACACATTTTACCCGTTATGTTTGAAGTCCCACATAATAGGGGCGAGTACATATCTATCTAGTACATCATCATCATCATTTCAGCTGAAAGACGTCTACTGCTGGCCTCCAAGCACCGCCACTTGGACTGGTTCTGTACTTCCCGCATCCAGCAGATTCCTGCTGCCAGCGGCCTTCACAAGGACATCGGTCTAATTTATGGGAGTCCTTATAACGCTTCGTCTTCCGGAGTATAGATACAACAATATAAATATTGGCGGCACGGTTGGCGCAGTGGTTAAACGATTGACTGCTGCGCTGCGTGTCGCGGGTTCGCTTCCCGCACGGAACAAATATTTGTATGGACTACAAGTAGTTTTTCCTGGTCTGGCTGTTTGTGTATGTGAGTATTAGTGTGGGGCAACGTTTAAAAAATATATATATACATAACGAAGAAGAGTACCATCGATACGAGAAGAAGAAGAAGAAGGACGAGCCCGAAACTGAAAAATTTTTCCAATCAACCTTTAGCGATAAAGTTGAAAATCTAATTCAAGAAATTTGACAGATTGTAGTAGCTTGATGTGCTGGCGTCTGTACGAGTATAAGTAGGTACTAATTCCATCACGCCGGAATTCCTCTGAGGGATAGTTTGAAGTGGAGGTTTCAAGTCTCACATCTATATATATAAAATTCAAAGTCCTGACTGACTGACTGACTGACTGACTGACTGACTGAGACATCAACGCACAGCCTAAACCGCTGGTCCTAGAGACATGAAATTTGGAGGGTGTATTCTTCGGGAAGAGTAGGTATCCACTAAGAAAGGGTTTTTCGAAATTCCACCCCTAAGAGGGTGAAATGGAGGAATTTTGTTTGTATGAAAAATCTTATTCCTTGAGTTAATAAACTTCAAACTTGGCACGAATACTTATCTAAGTAAATTATGAAGTTGGGCATTTTTTGTTTTTATAAACTACCCCCTAAAAGGGGATTGGGGGGTTTCAAAGTTTGTATGGAAGAATTTTAGCGCGCGGTCCGATTTAATCGAAACTCAGTATTTATACCTACAATTGAAAGGAAAGAATAATGTGTATCAGGGTTTTTCGAAAATCTACCCCTGACGGCCTGAAAAGGGGTAGTCAATTTTACAGGGGAGGATTTTACAGCGTGGCTTGATTAACTCGAAAATTGGTATAAATAATCTTTGAGTCAAGTTATGAACACATACCAAATGATTTTTTAAATTCCACCCCTGTGGGGGTGAAAAGCGGGGGTACAGTTTATATGAAAAATCTTATTCGTTAGGTTAATAATCTTGAAAATTGGCATGAATACTCGCCTAAGTAAGCAATAACGTTTACCATTATTAATTTTTCAAAACTACCCCTCAACGAGGATATAGGGGTGTTAAAGTTTGTGTGGAAGAATTTGAACGCGCGGTCCGATTAACTCGAAACTCAATGTACCGTGTGTATACTTAAGACTAAAAATAAATAATAACACGTATGAGGGTTTTTCAAAAATCTACCCCTAACGGGGTGAAAAGGGGTAGTTAATTTTACAGGGGAGGATTATAATAAGTGGCTTGATTAATTATAAAATTGGTATAAATAATCTTTGAGTCAAGTTATGGATTTTTTTAAATTTTACCCCTGTGGGGGTGAAAAGCGGGGAAACAGTTTATATGAAAAATCTTATTAATTTAGTTAATAAACTTGAAACTTGGCAACAATACTTGCCTAAATAAGTAATAAAGTTTATCATTATAAGTTTTTCAAACTACCCCTCAAAGGAGGATATAGGGGTGTTGAAGTTTGTTTGGAAGAAATTGAATGCGCGGTCCGATTAACTCGAAACTCAGTATTGATACTTTCGACAGAGAATAGTTAATAATAAGTATGTAAAGTTGTCGAAAATTGACCCCTGACGGGGCAAAAAGGGGTAATTCGGTTTTTAGGGGAGGATTTGAACTTGAAACTGTATATTACATTTTCACGCCTAAACCACTGAACTTCTGATTTGGCAAAGAGATAGATGGCATCCTGGGGAAGCACATACTTTTTATCCTGGTAGCAAGTTCCCGTGGGATAACTTCCGACATCCACGCGGGCGAAGCCGCGGGCAGAAGCTAGTAATACATATAATACGGATCACAAAGGGCACAAATCCAGAATCCAGGCAAGTTACAATCGTGCACAAATCTAGATTCTGAGCTGCTACTGAGGAAATTCCTGGTAGAAAACTCAGTACCTTACACTTTTCCCGACCAAAAGTAGACTCTTCTGGTCTATTGGCGACTACTAGACCAACCAAGGAGTCCACATCACATCAATCACAGATAAAATACGCGGTGCCTGTTATTTAAGTTTTTTTTTTTTTTTTGTAACTTCCATCCCTATACCTAAAACGTATATTTATTATCTCCCAATATTATTCGAGTTTTATTTATACTGCATGACTTTCTTTTATTAACCTTTTTTATACCTACTTTTGTTTTTTTTTTTTCCTATATTTATAACTTCCTGTACCAACGAGTCCCAATAAATACTTTTCTTAATTTCTTTCTTATCCTATCTTGCAACTACAACATCTCTTCATCTTTTTCAATGTCACCCCACACCAAGAATTCTGCCTACCCCACTACGCCACAACCACATACGTAAACAACTCGTTTCCCTGCAACAGGCACTCGCCGGTTGCGACGGACTATTACCTAACACCACCTTGCTGCACTAATAACTTTGTGTACACTTGCAGACAGTGGCGAAACAAGTGTACTTACCCCATAATAAAAAAGCGTGAAGGTTCGGGAAAGGTAAAAATTTACTAATGAATACGGATGAAAGAATTATCAAAGGGCATTGCTATAATCATCAAAACTGGTAAAAGCGCGTCCCCGCTAGGATCGCGCGGCTCCGTGAGGCCAAGCCGTGCGGCCAAGCCTCGTGAGTGTACACACGAGGCAACACATATAGCTATATACTCGTAACCAGTATAAGCTGACTTCTGATTGCACGAAAACTGTTGTAGCTTTTTTTCCTGAGGGGCAATTCTCGTAATTTTAAGAACGTTCACAGTCCGATCTCAGTCTCAATCTGTCAAAAATACCTCTAATTTCCCTACATTTTGACAAGTTTTTGACATTTGTTTGTCGCCGAGTATTTTTTTTTTTTAACTCGGCATTTCAATCTTAGACATTTTAAGCTTAGGTATAACAATTTTCGATATTTCGACACATTCGATATTTAAATTTTCGATGTTTTGAACATTGACATTTTACCCGTAGATATTTTAATTTTCGACGTTCAAATATGTACCCATGAATGGATGTTTGTTACTCTTTCACGCAAAAACTACTGAACGGATTTGGATGAAATTTGGTACACAGATAGTTTATATACTTTTTATCCCGATATTCCTACGGGATCGATACTTATGCGGGTGAAACCGCGGGGTGCAGCTAGCGCTTATCATAAACTGAACTCAGAACGAAATTAATCATTCTTACCTACATATTTTAAAAGTGTCTATACTTACTAGGCTAGGCCTACCTTACAAAGTAAGAATTTGATTGTAATCAATGTGTTACAATTTACTTCTAACTAACTACCTTAGAACTGAAGGTAATAATAAAATAGGTACGTACTAATCCATCAAAATCCATTCAAATCGTCAAAGTTTTCCGTAATGATCAATAGGTACATTGTTATGTGCTCATTCACCGTCTGACGTCCGTCTTCATAATTTCGATATAAATAAAGTACCTCATAATGCAAAAAAATACCTACCTGCTTATGCTTAATGCCCTGGAAAAACCGAATTTAACTTTGTGTACCTATGTAAGTTACCTACGTATTTCCTGTTTGCTGTTTTTGTAGTAAAGGCTTCATGTTTTTGAACCACATTAGGTGTGAGCGTCTCTCCGCCTATCGAAAAAGCTTGTAGTATTCTCGGCATGAAAGGCTAGTAGGATCCAGCATACATTTCTTCTATAAAAAGTTAAAATTTTATTGAAAGATGACCTCTGAAGTTAGCGTCTCTATTTATTCTGCGTTCGGAATATCGTTTCGAAAAATGTAAACAAAATGTGTAGTTATTTTAAAAAAAAACTTAAAAACAACACGTACGGTTTAGTTTGCGCTACTACTACAACAAATATAACTTTTTCAATGGTACTCTCTGTACTGTCTTTTTCAAGTCCTTCTAAAACCAACGTAATTTACACTAACATATAGAAACTATTTCCCCCTTATTACAAAACAAGGTTTTTCTTTCGATCAGGTTTAAACCACTGACCCAGTTATTGAATGAAGAACCCAACCGATAGAGAAATGCAGTTCTTTATACAAAAATGACAGCTTAGTTCGGTGCTAAGTTGTCATTTTAGTATTAAGAACTTTGCCTAAATCGAAATAAAGTTCGAAATACAAGTACTGGCTCAATAGTTTAGGCTAGAACTAAAGTTAGGTTTCGTTTTGTAATAAGACGGTTTGTTTCTAGAAAAAGTATTGGTTTAAGTGCAAATCAAATCAATTGGAAACAAGAATTTGAATAGACTTTATGTGCGTTACTGAACAGCCATACTATTGAGTTCAGAGTGGATATTCATATTTGGCGAAAATATAAACAAACATCCAGAATCAGAAATCCAAAGCAATAAGTGAGGCATAAAAAAATAAAGTAAATAAGGTACTAACCATAGCGATGTCTTAATTAAAATTAAAAGATTTTGTACCCAATTTTAAATAATATTGCTCCAAGCACATAATACCAACATAAGTACTTAATTTTTGACGAAGGTCTTACCAAGTAGGCAGGTACAGTGACCGACAAAATTCAACTAACACTCACAGTCTTTTAAATCTTAAATATTTAAGCAAGATTGGAACAGGAGTAAAATTAAAAGAATATGACGGCCCGCTTGCACCACAACTCACTAAACACGTATACCCACTGCTAAATGTATTCAAAACATCGCTCTGTTTCTGTCAATTGTTTGAAGATAATTAAAATATATTTAGATGTTTTAAATACACAGTGGCTGGGTCATCGACGTGCAACCTGTTACCGTGGATTTTGTACGTGATTCAGAACACGTCATTACAAAACTTAGCTGTTTCATACATTTTGACCGCATAGGTGTGATTATTTTTTTGGTAACCGCCGAAAAATTTCTATGCTACGAATCATGTGCTGAATTCATTTTTACACGTCGATGCCACTCTGGCGCTAAATGTATATAGTCATTTGTGGAGCAAGTGAGCCTACGTCTTCGCCTGAAATACATATCGAATAACTTAGTGTAAATTTAGATGATGTTGTCAAAGTAACAGTGCCAATCGACTTTTGTTGCCGACCATACCTTGGTACTACCTACTTATTTAAATTTTCGTAAACATCTAAAAAAAACTAAAAATCATTGTGACGGTTTATGATAAGAAATACATTAACATACTACATACATATAGACAATAATATGGGTAACAATTTTTATTATATCTACTAATTTTATTTTTACGACTCGGAATTGAGTATTTACCAGTTTTATTACGATTTTACATAATGGAACTCGTTTTGTACATATTCTTATGGATTAGGTACATTAATTATAGGAAAAATCTCTTTTTTTTTTGCACCAGTGCTTGACTGCGATCCCGCCTGATGGAAAGCAGTGATGCAATCGTTGATGGTAAGGTAAAGCGCACTAATTTATTATGAGCCCACTCTAGCCTTGAAGACACTTAAATTATAATCGGACGGGAAGACCGCTGCAGGCAAATTGTTCCAGTCCTTCGATGTACGCGGTATAAACAACGAGGCGAAACGCTTCGTCCAGATCGTAGCGGTGTCAACAACGTAAGGGTGGAGACTCGCCGTGGTTGTCCGATGATGGAACGGTGATGGCGGAATTAAGGCATGTAATTCCCGCGCACACGCTCCAGAATGCATCCTATGGAATACCGAAAGGCTGGCCACCCAGTGCTCCAAGCTTTGTAGATTGGTCTTAACCAAATCTGGATCCATCCAGGCTTTGTAGGTTGATCTTAACCAAATCTGGAACCATCAACACAGCTAATTTGTACCTAATTATAGACTTTTTGTTACGTCCCAAGTTATTAATAATACATTTGGAATTCATTTCAAATGACTTGGTACGGTTTTTCCTTTGACAATCCGATTCAAATTGCAATGCTCATCCGGTAATCTTCAAGTCACATTATTGCTTGCTGTATGTACAGACGCCAGCAGGTCAAGCTACCCGAAACTGTCTAATTTTCCCAATCAACCTTGAACCTTAATTCTTTAGCGATAAAGTTGAAAATCTATTAAAGAAATTTGACAGATTGTAGTAGCTTGATGTGCTGGCGTCTGTACCATTATGCGTTACGTACCTCACTACTCTTATGCCATAGATGACGGACTAGAGGTCGGTCGCAAACAGCTAAACCAGAGTTTTCTTGGAAACTGCGATTTTTATGCGCAATTAAAAGTCGCAGATTTATTGATCCTTAATTTTATGACGGTATGCCCTCGAACTTGACCTCTGTGACAAGTTGTAAACATATTATCTAGTGAAGGACACAGTATTATCCATACTAGTATTATGAATTCGAAAGTAACTCTGTCTGTCCGTCTGTGTGTGTGTATGTTACATTGTCACGCCTAAACCACTGAACGGATTTCGTCAAAATTTGGCAGTGAGATAGATGGCATCCTGAGGAAGAACATAGGCTACTTTTTGTCTCAAAAAGAATCCTACGTGGGGTGATATAGAGGATGAAATTTTTTATAGGAAACCTAGCATTTCTTAGTTTGGTTATTTAATTCCTGACATCCACGCGGGTGAAGCCGCGGGCAGAACCTAGTGGACTATAAAAAGATTTTATGAACTCCATGTTTATGTTTAGTACAGAAACCGTAATCGATAATCTTCACTTATATTGGAAGTCTATACCACGATTTGCATAATTATGTCACAAGACAGTTACGACACCTAACTGCGTGCGTGTAGCAACAAGAACGCGCGAACGTCGTCGCGTCCGCGGCCTTCTGCGACTCAGTCGTCCCAATGAAATCGCACCTTAAATCCTTGAAGTGTTGTTTAATCACTACGAAATTAAAGATCATTTAGACAAGCAGCCAGCGAACATTCGTGTAACAGGCGTCATATGCAACAGAAGTGTGGTCTGAGATACTACGTGAAGAAGAAAAATTGTGAATTAAGAAAATGTCGTATGGACATTACGTGTTTGTAGTGTTGAGTGTTTGTGTCTATGGCAGCTTGCAACTAATTCCTTTGCGTAAGTTCTGTTTTTAAATGGAGCGTTCAAATTTTGAATGTAACCGCTTATTCGTTGTTTGAACTTGAATAATTGTAAACTGACTGTTTTGATGTAAATGTGCGTTCATACAATCTATTGAAAGTTTATTCCTTCCGGAACCTATGCCTACTATTCTTTTGTTTTTAATTACTAATAGGGTTGTTGAACTTGGCGATTGATCTATTTGGGACTACTCTTTAGTGTGGGGTCGTAGGATCGAATTATATCGTAACACATGTGCAATTTGTTTAATAGATGTGATGTGTTGTGTATAAATTTAATGCCTTAAGACATACCGGTGTCCTCAAACTATATAGAAATCTACAAACAAAACGTTTACCCACTCCATCAATAGTCTACCAATGGCCAGAAAGAAAAATAATTTCTTTCAGCTCTACATTTTATGATAGGAAGCCATAAATTCTTGAAGATAACTTATTTTGACCTATTCCATTTGCAGCTGACTACATCCACCCATGCTCAGAGCTCAGCGATGAATGCTTTACGAAAGCAACCCTGGACGCAATCCCGGGCATAGTTCAAGGAATCCCGGAAGCTGGCATCCCGTCTCTGGACCCGCTGTACTTGGACAAGAATATCAGCATGACGCTCCCTGGGAATCTGAAGATGACCTTCCACAATGCTAAGCTGGTGGGACTGAGTACGTGTATCCCGGACAAAGTGTCGTAAGTAGCTGCCAATTTTGATCTTAATAGTCAGGTTAAAAAGATGGCTGGGACAGACTGGATGCAGAAGGTGGAGGACAGGATGCTTGGGGAGCTTGGGGGAGGGCTATGGCCAGTGGCGCAGTGGATCCTCAGGAGGCTGAGTTGTTGGTTGTTGATAAAACTAATTTTCTTTCATGATTTATTGATTGTCCACAACATTCTATTTTGTTCCAACATACGGATCCTTAGGTTAGACTGGATGCGGAAGGTGGAGAACAGGATATTGTGGCTCAGTTTGGGATAGGCCTATGAGTAGCTGTGACATGGCCCGCGTGGTAGATTACAGCCCACTCCCTCTCGAAGAGAGGAGGCCTGTGACCTGGCAGTGGGTACATTATAAGCTGATTATGTTGTGAGCAGCAGTGAACTGCGATACACTGAATTGATTGATTGGATTGTCCACAACATTCTAGTTTGTTCCAAGATACGGATCCTTAGGTGAGACTGGATGCGGAAGGTGGAACAACGCCTATGTCCAGCAGCACACTGCGTGACATAGGCTGAGCTAATTTTGATTGGATGATCCTTAAGCAGGACAGGAAATATTCAATCACCTATACAATTTGAATTGAATTAATATAATTATTATATATGCAGCTGGATAATGGATCAATAAATTACAATGATATTGATTCTATAATGTTATATATCTGTACTACTACTACTACTTTAAACAAAACAATGATACAGTGTTCTCATCATGATGAAGTAGGTACTATCGCCAAAACCTATATCTGACCATTTTGAAAACAAAATCCCGTGCACATGATGACCACAGCTGCGTCCGTAAGTAAAACAAAAGAGGATCCTTTTTAGGTCGACTAATAATATGCGCTGCAAGCAAAAATATTCCTTACGGTGGTCAGATACAGATTTTGGCGATAGTACCTAAACGCATTTTACATGATAATTACGACCTTTTCCTTGTTACCGGGGTTTTTCCGTCGGGAATTTTAGAGTAGCAACTCGGAGCCTCGATTTTTGACCGGCAATAGGCTGGCCCAGCTTTCAAATTGGACTTTAAAATAACTGGCGAAATGGCGGTGGTGTACTGTAGGCCACCTCTGACCAACCCTTCGTGGAAAAGAGGCGTGATGTATTATTTAATACTTTAAGCACACGAATGTACAGAGGTGAACTTACTGCTATAGGCATTTTCTACCAGTCAACCTTTCGGTGATGCAGAGACAAACAGTGTTAGGAGCAATAATGAAAATTGAGGAATACATATTTTTTAATGTAAAGATATGCATAAACGTTCTAAAACTAAACTAATAATGCTAACTAACACTTGTTACGTCTAACTATGTTTAGACCTTTTCTAAAAACCACCGGAAGCAGGAACATTGAACAGTCCATTTATAAATAAACTAACATGGACAATCCAAGCTCTTCGTATTTACATGGAAATAACTTCGCAATTACGGAAATCAGCAATTTATAATAACTAACTTTTGCAAAACAAAGAGAACTATACCTACCTACATCCAACGATAGTATGGTCATGGCACATTACCGTGGTCATGGTCACAAGATGCCTTTTAATTACTGTATGACTTTTGTCTCGAAAATTATGGTTCTCGTAATTATTAAAAATTATGTTTTCAAATGTGTGAGGTTTTGAGCATCAAAATAATGGTGATATCTTTCTTCTTGCATGTTTCCCCAAACCCTTTCTTATTTTTTTTGTGTTTTATGTTCTTTTTTGCGTTATGTTTACCGCAAATAAACGTATTTTCTTTCTTATCTTTATTTTCTTTCTTTTCTTTCTTTTCTTTCTTTTCTTTCTTTTCTTTCTTTTCTTTCTTTTCTTTCTTTTCTTTCTTTTCTTTCTTTTCTTTCTTTTCTTTCTTTTCTTTCTTTTCTTTCTTTTCTTTCTTTTCTTTCTTTTCTTTCTTTTCTTTCTTTTCTTTCTTTTCTTTCTTTTCTTTCTTTTCTTTCTTTTCTTTCCTTTCTTTCTTTACTTTCTTTTCTTTCTTACCGGCCGCGACTTACGAGTTGTAGATTGCGAGTTCGAACCCAGCCAGGCACTTTGTGTATTTCATTTCATCACCAATGCTCTCAAAATAGTGAAAGAAAACATCGTGAGGAAACCGGCATGTAACCGAATCAAAAATTCGAAGAGGTGTGACATCCACCAACCCGCACTGGGTCCGCGTGGTGGATTATGACCCACTCCCTCTCACAGGCCTGTGTCTCAGGTCGCAGAGGGACCTTTATAGGTTGATTATGATGAAGTTACTTAATTACAATCTAAAATTCAATTCCAGACCAGATTTTTCTTGTCTCGTGTTTTCTCTTACACATTTAGATCTACAATCTAGCCAATCTCACAAAAAAATACATGTTATTGGAAATTCAGTTATTAAAAAATCATGTTATAGCATTATTGAACTTTAGCCTTGAACTCTTCAAATCTCAATAATAATAAGGTAAACAAAATTCCTAATCCAATATGTCATCGCCCAAATTTCATCTTTCCTCTTAAAGATGGCAAAAAGTAATATTAAGGCACTTCAAAAATATATAAATATGTTGGTTCTTATATTTAAATACTAGCTGTGCCCGAGGTTTCGTTCGCGTGAATGTCGGAAAACAAGAATATTTTCCTAAAATAAAAGTAACCTTAGATATTCCTTATAACATCAGCTGCTAGCTGCTAGTGTAAGTCCCGTCAAAATCGGTCCAGCCGTTTCAGAGATTAGCTGGAACAAACAGACAGACAATTTTTTTTTTTTGTTATGTTCCCTATACACTTTCATACATTTACATGCATTTAGTAAAAAGCTGTTGTGTGATTTTGACATCATAAACAGCCACTTAAATTTTATTTATTTGTATGAACAATGTATGTAGGTATATTTGTATGGATTAATTCATCCTACAACCATTAGAAACAACATTGTACCTACGACAAACATTTCAACAACATACGCGTGGAGTTTCTTCACCTCTTGCAAAACTCAGAAACTCGAGGTCGCAAGCTAAACTAACTGCCACTTAAATCAAGCAGAAACAGATATTTTCGACATATTGGCTAACTCACTAACTCATACATTATTCTGGTTATTTTTGGAGACAAGACTAGAACGGTAATGACAGGTTTTAGAGTACCTATGTAGGATAGTGAATACGCAACTAACGGTCGAATTCCTAAACGCAACTTAATTTTAGGCCTCTGCGCAGTCTCATAAAGTCACTATCACTTTAAGGTGTACAGATACTTAGCTATCGTTTAAAGAGAAATTATGTAGTAAGGCCCTTTGTACACGGCATGGTTTCTTTACGGTACGGCGTGTAAACCGCGCCGTAGAAAAAACGTGTTTGTCAACAAGCTTCCTAAAGATGTGTAATTCTACAGGGTTGCCAGTAAAACGAGGTCCAAAGGAAAGTTTTAGAAGCCTCTGTTCAAGGGCTTCCCGAAACACCGCTATGTATGTTCAGCGATTATTTATAGTTTAGGAGCTAGATGGTTTTTAATGTTTTTAGGGAAATTCTCACATAACTTCAGACGTTTTTATTTTTCTCTTTATCTTTCGCATTTTTTGTAAATATTTTTTTTATTATAAATCCTTAAATTATGGTCTACGAACGATAAAAAAAAATATTTAGACCTCGTTTAGTGGCCCATCCTGTATATCCTAATATGCATGCGCAAAACAAATTGTATTTCATGGGTTTTAATTTTTGTACTTATGCTTATGCTTAGCTTATGTCACTTCTTATAATATCAGCCATCTGCCTATGAAAGTCCCGTTAAAATCCGTTCATTCGTTTCGGACATTAGCCGGGACAAACAAACACAAACAGACAAAAATTTAAAACAAAAAATGTTGTGTTGTTGTTAATGTTACGTTGTTGTCTCAGGAATGCTGGAAGAGATTTCTTATGAAATAAGCATCACCTCTGTACCTATTTTTTCTATTCTGTTTTTCTTGTCTGTTTACATATTATGTGTGTACATAAATGGTGATGGTAAATAAATAAGTACCTACCGTATGTACTTTCATAAGCATTAAGTAAAAAGCTATTATTATGATATTACAAACAGACTCTTCTATTTTATTTATTTGTATAGATAATTTTATACCTAAGGTCACATGAAACGGGTATACAGCGTGGCGCTTTAATGGCGACATTAATTTAACACACGTATACGGTTACGCGTTTTAGTTTTATGAATATATTTTAATTTAATTAAACATTAATATTTATTTATTAACAATTTTCTGAAATAGCATCTTAGAGCAAGCTGACTTATAGAACTGAAACGCAGGGGTCATTTGCCGGGGTCACGGATCATAACATCGCATCAATGTAATTAAAACAAATAACGTGCAAAGAGAAGGCGAATTGAAGGAAAGAGAGAGAGCCCTATGTCGGCGAGCGGCGCAGTTGGAAGTTTTCAAGTTATATTTTTTTTTATGCTGTTATAATTTTTATGATTACTGGCCACTAGCCCTACCCGTGTGTTAAATTAATGTCGCCATTGTACCGCCACATTGTATGTGAAATATTGATAATCAGCCACACCTAGTTAGACTGAAATGTTGACCCCAAAATAGCTGAGATGTCGAGGTGAAATGTTGCAAGTGAGTGGTTGCGAGATCCCAATCCTTCGATGGATATCTTCTGTACATGGTCTTTCACAGATGATTGCGAGAAACAATACTGGGAAGATGCTGGCATAATCATTGGTCGGCAACTTGGGAATAAAGTATGATATATTATATTACCATCGTGTGGGTCGCTGCTGATAGAATCAGGGGGTCTACTCCGAAGTGCAAAGTGCGAATGTTCGGATCGGACCGACACATGGCCGAACCGAATATTATTGAAAAATGTGAAAAAAATTCGGATCGGCTCAGTTGGATCGGGACCATAGTCAATATTCGAAAGAGTGTAGGAGTGTAGGATCGGGACCGACCGAACCAAATAGTAACTTCGTAGCAGGAAACGGCCAAACATTCGGCCGATACTACTTCGGAGTAGAGCCCCTGTATTCAACAGTTACGATATCGGGATCGATTGAAAGGGTTATCATATCAGTCTATTATAATGTTCTAAAGACACGGTAGAGAGTGCCAGTTGTTTTAACCGACTTCAAAAAAAGGAGGAGGTTCTCAATTCAGATGTTTTTTTTATGTATGTTCGGGCATGACTCCGTCAATATATGAACGGATATGCAAAATTATTTTTAATTTTTGTGTGAAAGAGGTTTATTCCGGAATGGTCCCATTAAAATTTCGTAAAGATGTGATGATGAGTCCCGGAGACAGACGACAACGGAACTCTTTAAGAAATGCCAGCAAATCAACCTATCGATTGCTGCTATCGCATATGTATGCATTGTTTACGCAATCCCACAACATAACATCACGCCTGTACCCTCTAAAGGGGTACGCAGATGTGTTCAGTATACCACGGTACACCCTCATTTGTGTCAAAGTTGTTATTGGGGTACCTCTAATCTTGCAAGTAAACACATTTTTCTAAAAAAAAAAACCGACTTTAAAAAAAAAACACTACAAACTGAATAATAACTTTAATTTCGGAAGTCGGTGTCAAAAAACGAAAATGCAGAACCAACAACACCGACTTCCGAAATTAAAGTTATTTTTCAGTTTGTAGTGTTTTCTTTTTGGAAGTCGGTTGTTTTTTTTTTTTTGTTGTAAAAACGTTTTTTGTAATGCATGGTAGATGAAAAAACTTTGCTGCAGTTTAAAGTCTATGTAATTTAAGATAATTCCATGTGATATGAGGCGTCAGGAAAGACATGTGAACCAGACTGTCCCCAAAATTCTTCTCACTAGTAACCCGAACCGAAATCTTTGATTATCGACCACAGCGATGCAATTAATTACACGCTTGGATGTTTCAACTCAACTAACTTCTGAAACCTAAATAATTATCGTAGGTACACTGTCTGCAATCACGCAACATCACACAAATCTCCGCTATTATGCACTTGCCGCGTGCATCATCTTGCTATAAGGTATTTGTTGCAGCATACCTTCATACACACTGCGTAATAACGTACTGCGATTATGTACGTAAATGTGCGGTCTGAAATATGAGCGGTTGCAGTCGCAAGGTTGATTCTAAATTGTGACAGAAACACATTCACGTATTAACCCGTCTTGCAGACCCGTCCGATTTATTGCACTACATACATAACTCAAACTTAAAGCACTTATTTCAAATAAACCAAATACAGGCACTTTTGAATGGTCTAGGGGTCGGTCAGGCAGGAAGATAAAGCTAGTGGCCCATACCTAAGCGTAATAGGTACCTATAGAGAAGAACGGGCAAGAAACTTCACGGACACTCTTACACACACACCTTCACCCTGTTGTTCATTATCTATACATATGTATAAACGATTTACCAAAATGCACTGAACATCAAACTATTCTATTTGCCGATGACAGCACAGTAATCGTGCCATATAAAGATATAAAAACATGAAAATGACATAAACAGTTCATGTACATGTTTATATATATATGAGACAGCAGTATTCGTGAAATCAAACTTATATCTATTTATAACATTGAAATCGAAACGTCGCAACAATGAGACCTGGATGCCTACCATGATCTAATTAAAAACGATTCAAAAGCAAGACATTTCAGTTTAGGTTCCTAAACTGCATCGCTTCAAAGTCGTACCATGACGTCCAATACGCTCAGCGGCATTTGGATCGTTATAAGTGAATGAAAGATCGCAATTTGTGGCTGAGCCGCGTTTGAAACGTTTTTGGTGACAAAGAGACAACGCTATTATTATCAAATAAGTTTGCTTCGCGCACATTTTAGTGTCAGACACGTTCAGAAGCAAGTAACATTTTATTTGTTCTTAACTCAGTATAATTACTTTAAAGTACAGTAGACGAGTGTCTACTGTACTTTAAAGTAATTATACTGTTGTTTTTAAGATTCCACGTTAATTTGGTAACTATTGTTACAATAATTCTTTGTCATTGTAGATATTTATTTACGTTTTGCTATTTATTTATGCGAAAAAATATTTCTATTTCGACGTAGGTAATAAAACAACGTTTTTGGGCATAGTGTGAGGCAGAATCTTCTTCAAAAAACTCAAATAAAAGTAGTTCATCAGACATCTGCTAAAGAAAAACAAATGCATGTAAAATAGGTATTTTAGACTTTAAAAGAAAGATTAAAGTACACTTACATTGGTTTCTGTAAAATTCCACTAATATAGCACTAAAAAACTTCGTTTTCGCTAATAATTCACCAAACGTTTCAGTTTATGTTAGAGAAATAGTAACTTTTATTGAATCGCTTATTTTGACAGTTAGCGTTTCAGTTTGGGCTGCTCTATGGACGTCATGGTACCAAACACAGTACAAAATTGAATGAATGAAACCAAAACTTGCGACTCAGTTTGGGATAATCGCTGTCAGATGGCGTGGCCTAAATTGAATCGTTAAACTGACGTCATGGTACGAATTAGACGAACAGTTCAGTTTAGGTCCTAAAATGGATCGCGTTAAAAGGTCGTGGTAGGCCTCCTGCACACACAACATAGCTTTTTACACAAAAAGTTTTCTAGGCATGGCACCCAGATTGTACAATAAAATGTGTCCAACATTTTAAATGTTCCAAACAAATTTTGTAAGCAATATTGTTAAGTTTAATAGAGGATAGTTAACTCTGTTACTCGTAGCTTTCTCTCTCATTTAATTTTTAACAAAAATTTTAGTATTTAATTGTATCTTCGCTTCGCATGCTTTTGCGTAATTTCCCTACTTGATATTGGTACGCCGTTAACGGCAAAACATGGAGATCTCTGTACCTATTCTATTTCAAACACCTATTTTTACACGTACCTATGTTTTATTTTTTTACAAATAAAAACTTTGACTTTGACTTTGTAGTTGCCTTGTATAAGCACTAACTTGAACTTCACTTTAAATAGCTCGTCGTCCCCCCGACCTTCTACAGTTGTCTTATTTTATAAACTAGTTTTAGTTTTTACTATTTTATTACCATTCTCGTTTTTTCTCGCAGATCCCGTCGCAAGAAGCGTACCTTCGTATTTGACATGCACTGCAACTTCACAGTCAGCGGTCAGTACAGCTTACTGGGACGTCTTCTGCTCTTCAACCTGGACACCGATGGACTGGCCAAGATCAAGATTTGTAAGTATACCTAAAGCTTATTTATTTCTGCAGAAGATGCTTTGCTATTGAGTTTTTGGAAAGAAAGAAAATGTATTTATTGGGACTCGCACAGGCAGATAATTACACAAACTTAACATTTTACACAAAATAAAAAATATATTGATTTGGAAGAATTCAACTCGTTAACATCTTAATCAAATACAAGTCGAGATAATACAGGAAAATGACATCGGATGACACATTTCTAGATGTAAATTATGAGATGATTTAGGAACCCAGTGATCGTGAACTGGAAGATATCTCACTCAGATCTCCTAAACCTAAACGGGAGAGAAAGAGGCCAGATAGGTTTCATTATTCAAACCTTTGTATGGGTGAGGATACTTACGATGACGCGGCAGGTTTGTCTCTACATGATGCTTTAGCTGGAGCTGAAAAGGAGCAGTGGAAGATGGCTGTGGCTGAAGAGTTACAGTCTAGTAATAACACAAACAGAAAAAATAAAATATCAGGAAAAAAGTTAAAAAACTTATGTACCTACTGACCATATGCAAAGACGTTTGCGGGTTCTAGTAATGACGGGTAAATCCTGCAAACTCTTTAAATCAAGATTTGGATGATGTGTATGATAATAAATGGGGGTTCAATAATTCAATGATGACTTGCAAGTGTCTGAACTTGGCCTCTTTATTCAAGGGGTCAGTGTCTCGATTGTTTACCACACATTACTGATATTGCTGTTAATTCCAATTGACCTGAATGCGGTTGCATCAAAAACGAGTTTACAACCTTCGTTGCGCGAGTACTCTTGGCCTTGACCAAGGATTTTTTTCCTGACGAAGTTTCCTTAATGTCTTAATCAACTTGTTATTATTTATTACGTATAATTGTGAATAAACTTACTCAATTATGCACAGCATAATAATTTGTTCTGATATTACCAGCGACCCGCCGCTGCTTCGAGATTTCTTTATTTTTTTCAAGTTTAATATGAATAAATATTTAAATATTATACACATAATAAACCTTCCGAGGTAAATTCTCTAAATCCTCATCCAAATTCATAGTCAAAATCTATTGTGTGGCTTAGAAGATTTAAGCGGTCACGAGAGCGGTCATGGCCCAGTGGCAACGACGCCGACTTACGAGTTATAGGTTGTGGGTTCGAACCCAGACAGGCGCTTTACTTTGTGTAAATAATTTCAACACTACTTCTCTCAAAACGGTGATGGAAAACACCGTGAGGAAACCGGCATGTCATAGAACCAAAAATTCGAAGACATGTGACATCTACCAACCCGCTTTGGGCCCGTGTGGCAGATTATAGCCCGCAGAGGAGACCTAGCTGTGTCCCAGAGGAGGCCTGTGTCCCAGCAGTGGGAACATTATACGCTGATGTAAGCGGTCACGTAAAGCGACTTAATTTTAGAATATACTATGTATAGATTTAGATTCGTCTTGTCCAAAATAACTTGATTTCCAATATAAAAAAGAATCCTGAAATACCAGATTCAAAATAAATTAGCTACTCTCCAATACCTCTATCAAAATTAAATTCTTATTAATTTTACCCAGACAACCAGCGCGTTCGCCTGGAGGTGGTAGAACGCGTGGTCCTGAACGACAAAGGCGAGGGCCACTACAAGATCAACTCTTACAAATACAAGGCGGACTACGGAACAGACCTCAAGCTGAACCTGACCAACCTCATCAGAGGAAACCCACAGATCAGTAAGTATTGTAATACAATCCTCTATATGTAGTTTTAGAAAGGCCGCGATTTACCATGTGAAAGACTATGTGACATGATACAGCAGAGAGTAATTCAGGGAAACGAATAAAGGAAAATCGTCATCAACATCATCTGCCTAGCCTTTAACCAAGTATGTTGTCGTCGGCTTCCAGTCTAACCGGATGCAGCTGAATACCAGTATTTTAGATGGAGCAACTGCCTATCTGACCTCCACAACCCAGTTACTCGGTAATACGATACCCCTTGGTAAGACCCGTAAAAGATCCCGACTGTCAAAGGTCCACGAATGACAGCCGGGACCAACGACTTAACGAGCTTTCCGAGGCACGAAGGGGTCTTGGTATGTAAAGATGGTCACCCATCCACGGACCAACCGTGGCAACCATAGCTTAACCTGATCGATCAACCCGTGCGGCTGTTATTACTTAGACACAAGCCTTAATAAACGAAAATCGTATTTGAGTATAAATCGAATGCCCCAAAGCGAAATTAGCTGATAATCTTTCGAAACAAAAGCAGATGCCACAACTGGGTGTGAAATTTATTCCAATGAGGTTATTTGGAAGCATAGCTCCTAGATCTATCACTAATCAGAATAGTCAGCTATCGACAGTACATTGACGGCAAATACAAGAATCAATAAAATTATTACTTTACGCTCGCAAAATACACGTAAACGTAATGTTTTTAACTACATACTTCCGCTGAACTTGACTATAACTGGCAAAGGCGATGTGAAATCGCATTAATTATAAACAATACTTAAAACGTTACGTTTTCCTATTGACAAGATCATTAACAGAATAGGTGAAGCAAGCAAAATCGATACAATTATTGATCAGAATTATAGCCTTACTTTCCAGAATATTAATCCTTCCAGTTTGTGAACAAGCAGGGCTCATAAAAAATGCAAAGCTATTACACCCACAAACATGTTGTCACACTATTTTTCAACTAGTCTTGTAGGAGACTTGTCAAAACATGTCGTGTATAAAACAATGTATATGTATGTGTGTGTGTGTGTGTGTGTGTGTTGTGTGTGTGTGTGTGTGTGTGTGTAAGTGTATGAGTATGTGTGCATGTATTGGCGTTGTTTCGGACAATGTTATATTAACAATTTTGTTCACCTTTTTGTCAATTTTCTACAAGTCTCTTACGGTCCGGCCGTTGAGAGAACGCGTAACTTTTTTACACGTAAAACGTGATAGACGAAACTATTAAACAACATATAGAATACAATGTTATATACCTTGGTGTAAACACGGGTTAGAAACGAAGCTAGAGACAGAGATAGCACTATCTGTCACTTTCTGACGTCTAGAAAAAATGCCATGGTGAATCTTCTATCCCCAGCATCTATTCCGGGCAACAAGGACGAAGAATTCCCCCCTAAAGACTTAAGCAATTCACTGCATCATTTTCTTCTTAAACTCAATTTCTTGAAAATGTTTTTACTTACATATCAGTAAATAATGTAAAGTATACAGTGGTAAATTATTATACAACTAAACATTTACAAGGTACTAAATTAAGTAACAACTTAAAAACATAATTATATACAAAAACAAAAAGACGTCAAAGTACTACTCATCCAAATCGCTGTAATCCGGAAACGTGAACAGAAAACTAGCAGCATTGACAGTATTCTTTAAAATAGGTTAAATAAGGTTATGTTCTTGTAGATTTTCCAAACAATTGTCTCGGTTACGTTACTTGCAAAAATAATGTCCAATTCAGTGTCCTGCCCTCGCTTGGTACGCTACATGCCTTCAATATGCACACAAACTGCCGCCCTTGACCGGACAGTTTCATCGAACTACTAACGACCAAATATTGACCAACGTTCAATGCCAATGTTATAGCTAAAGTCAATGTTGTGGAGGCTCTGGGTTTTTCTAATGGGTTGAGGAAATAGCGAACTTTAGATATCATTAGGTAACTGGTTATGTGGTATTGTGACATGTTTGGTCATCCATGATTTGGTACTTGTTTCATAATGATCCAGTTTTTATTGTGGACTGGTTTTTGGCGGCCCATCATTGGATATATTATTATTATTTGTAGCTTATATGGTCAAGTGAAAATAAATTACCGGTGGTATGGCGCATTCGTAACAGAGTAAACTCTATAAAAACTTGCAGGATTTTCTCAAATTTTCTTTGAAAATCAAAATCTCTATGACCTACTTCTCTGCTAAAGCTGCCTCTGCTCATTTAGGTACATATTTTTGATGGTCATGACAGCTTAGGGAAAAAGATAGGTAGGCTCTTATGACTTATTTCACCATCATGGGATACATTTTGGTTAACTGGCAATAATTTGAAAGCTCTTACTGTCACATTTAATAAAATTAGAAAAAATAATTTGATAGATTCTAAAAATTTTCTTTCATTTCTCTTCTTTTCCAGGTGCAAACGTGCTCCAGGTCCTAAACTCGGACTCCCAAGCCCTAGCCAAGGATTTCGGGGGCCCTATCCTGGACTACGCCATAGACTACGCCATGAACGTGACGCAGAAGTTCTTCGACGCGTATACTTATGACCAGATATCACATGTGCCTTTGACTGACGATTTCTTTGAGAAGGAATAGATGTAGAAGAAGATGGTCCTTGTGGAGACTGAAGAGGGAGAGGGGAATTAAGTGATAGTGAATAATTTAAAGTTACCTATATTGTGAATTTGCGAAATTGCAATCGACTATTATTCAAAACCCAGCTGCTGATTAGGTTCGGGGACACAGCGGACACGGTTGTATTTAACACGCGCTGTCGACACGCGTGTACGCCAAGCCCGGTTAAAGCAGACGACAACCTCGTGGGTTGAACTGCAAGATGCCATTCCCAAAAGCGTGTGTAGTTGCGAACGCAACAAGTGCTGCTTTTGCACGGCAGATGACGTGCATTCAGCGTGCACGCGTGCACACAACTTAAAATTCGGGTTCCAATTTGAAATGTCTTCGATAGCATTGCCAATAAAAATCTGCAATTGCATTTTCTTAGACCTTAGACCTTTGCATATCTTGCTCAAAACATTTACACAAGCGGTTCGCAGTTTCGCACATTACAAGGTTTTTTAGACATGTTCAATGGATAAATACATGTTTTGTGATAGTATTTACTTAGTAGATTTTAATTATAATTTCGAGAACTGTTCAAATAACTGCAAAAACTTAGCATTTCGACTGTAACCTGATTAAGTAAAAGGGGTAGAGTAGGACAGGAATAAAAAACATTTAAAACCAAACCTTTTAGTTTAAAATCTACCTACTTACAGGCATAGCATGATCAGCCTATAATGTTCCCACTGCTGGGACACAGGCCTCCTCTCAGTGAGAGGGAGTGAGCGTTCACCACGCGGGCCCAGTGCGGGTTGGTAGATGTCATATGTCCTACTGACCAATAAATTGCGTTAACTTATAAAAATCCTGATCAGAGATTCAGTAAAACTTAACTATTATCAGTTTAAGGTACTTATTTCTAATTGTAAATTATAAGTAATTATAGTATTTGAATAATTTTATAAATTACATTGTTTTATTTTATTTGGTTTTCCCTACTGTAAGCAATGTGACAAGATTTGAAGTAAAAGAAGAAGGGCCTGTAGGGTTCCTTGCGAAAGAGTTGAAGTTGAGTAAAACCAAAAATCAACGGTTTTGTTTGAGCCGGTCACGAAAAAGACATACTACTCGTATGTAGATTACAATGTTGTATGTATTTATAGTATTTTTAAGTTATATTTATATTGTATTGGATGTGTTTATATGAGCCTTGATGCCTGAAATAAATGGATAAATAATAATAATAATAATATCCCTGGACATTTCACACAGAACCATTTTTTCAAATAAAAATAAAATAATTAGCCACACGACTACAGGATGACAGGGGACATCGACGCCCAACCTGTCACCATGGATTCAGTACGTGATGCTGGAAACAAAAAAAAATTAAGCTGTTCCAAACATTTTGAACGCGTTGAATTTTCTATGAAACAGCAGTTTTTTTTTAATAACCGACGAAATTTTTTTACGGTTGTGTGTTTAGAATCATGTGCTGAATTCATGGTTACAGTTTGCTTGCCACTCTGTATAGCATAACAACACCTTGCTGACTGGCGAATATTTTTAACACAGCATAGTAGCGCTTCCACAGCATGATGTAATCTATGGCGGGAGCTGTATAAACCCTCTGGCAATTTTGTCAAACCATCTGAGAGCCTTTCGCCTGGGTATACGTTACCGTGGCTGACCTGGAAATCTCTAAATAGACTTCGAACCTAAGTCGGCCGGAGCAAAGACAATTTCCACAAATGACGGACGGTTCAAGAACGGCTCAGATCATAAGTGCGTATGCGGCACCTCCTCACAGACAACGGCCCACCTTCCGTCCTGCGCTGCATGCTCTGTTACCTGTGCACTTGATCTTATGACTGTGTTAGTGAGCGGAGTTCGCGCAGCTGAATTTTGTACCAAAGATGTTTGAGCTTTTTGCCATCGATACGATAAGTGAACACTGCATAAACTCTTTACAAATAATTCGTTACGATACGAGAGAAAACAAGGGTTGGGTAAGATAAAAATACCTTACCTATATATTAAGTAAGTAAACATTTCTCAAAGCCTCCGTCGCAACGTGCGAGTAAATCGCAGACTTGCGCAAGCGCAACGATCCTCCCAGTTTATGTTGCGTCACAGATATTCAGATTGCACCCAACGATACGGATGACTCACATTGGTGTGCATTTGTAATTAATTAGATAATGGAGTGAATGATTTGTGATTATTTACTTAAATAAATGTCGAATGATATTAATAAAATTAATGTATTGATTTACAAGCGATCTACCGCCGCTCCAGACAGTTTTTTGCTACTTGACGAAACCTCTGGCATTTCTTTATTATACAGAGTGGCGATTAGGTTATCACATCAAATAATACAGCGGTCATTACAAGTTGTTAAAAGTCTGTTAAAATAATAAAATTTAAATTTTACTAAAAATAGAAAAAAAATCAAATAAAATAATTAGCGTAAAAATTGTCATCAAATAAACCATCCTTGATAAGTCACTAGACAGGCGTGAGGCAATGGTATCAAAAATTCAACACAAACTTTGTTATTGTTACTAAGTAAACACAAATTAAGTTTAATGTTGTTAGATAAATACTGAAACGAAAAAAAGATCCCAGGACTAAAATGTTAATTGTTATTAATTATTTTAATTGTGTATGTTTAATATACGTTATGTAGAATACGTGGTTTCAGTTCTTGTGATAACCTTATCGCCACACTGTATATTAATGAAACATTAATGTATATAAATAAACTTTCATATTCGGCATATGTAAATTCTTCAAATGATAGAAAAAAACTGCATCAATATCAGTTGCATAGTTTAGAAGCAAGAAAATGTATAGATTTGGCAATGGAATTAATCATTTGTGATTATTTAAATATATTAGGTATTAGAATACTTCATCTTAATATTATTTATTGGTATATGTCAGCCGATTGTCTGCTACGGTTTCAAGGACATACATTTAACGACAACTACGTATCGTTAATTTTAGTAAGATATTTATAATCAGTAGTTATCATCAGTATCTAAACTAATATTATAAAGAGGTAAAAGTGTTTTTTTTTTTATAAGAGGTACTGCAGTGCAATTCTGTAAAAAACTCACCGATAAAATTTAGGTGAAGTGAGCTCTCATTCCACCTGACGCTAGGAATAACTAGGGATTGACAGCTCACTTCACCTAAGTTTTCACGGTGATATTTTTACAGAATATCACGGCAGCCGATCGATTCTGTAAAAACCTCACCGAGAAAAGTTTCCTACTGTAATGATATCAATACAAAAGCTCTCCTCCTAAAGCAACTAACTCGAACATTAAAGTCAGCGATTCACATATTAGTTATAGAAATAGTGTCGTTGGTGAGTGATAAGTGTGATAACACATTTTCAGGACAACTTTAACGAAAAATGAGGTCTAATATAGCCTCCATAGAGGCCGTACATGAGGGCCTGGACAAAGTGGAATTCTGCAACCTAGGTACTTAAACCATTAACACGCACTTTTGAATTGTTAAGGAGATGGTCAGTCAGAAATATAAAGCTAGCTGCCCATTCCAAAGCGTAGTACGCTTACCGTACCGCGTACCTATGGAGAAGAACGGGCAAGAAACTCCATGGACACTTCGTACAAAGGTCCTTGGACTGACATACGCTACCGAAAAGCTTATGTCAATCCTTTAAAAGTCGTTGTAGAAAAACGAAACGCTTTGAAAGCGATTGCTACTTGTCTATTCCAGTAAAATTCAAACTAGACAGCAGGTATAGCAGCAGAGTTCAAAGTAACAATGCCACAAGGTTCTAATGTATTCCAAATACAGTTTCAACAAATGTTAGTAACATGAAGTGTACTATCCCCTATTTAGAACCCACTTTGCAACATTTGATACAACTGACCCAATTACAGTTTCCCACAATCAGCTCACTACAACTCGCTCCTCATCAGACACTGCTGTTCATACTCAAGTACACCCACGGCGCACTTTCTCTGCGCATCGACTCTTGTGCATTATGAAAGCTATGTACCCGCCCGCGCAATTGGGATCAATTTGCCTGTAGCTATTGTGAATTATTTGAGTCTGTTATGGTGGATTTATAAGCTTACTAAACGGCTCATTGGTATACGTCTAAATATGGCAATGGATGTTGTAATCTTTAGGTTAGATTTTCCGGTTTTAGAGTAACACTTTCATCAAAAGGTTTTGAAAAACAATTAGGTAAGTACTGTAGGTTTTACGTTTTACCTACTCACGTGATTGTTTCAGGTTCAGAGAACGTAACGCAAAGGCACAAAGTCGAACAGCTTTTTTTTTTGAACAAAGAAAAGTGTTGGTTAATTTTATTCTGACAACTTTGAGAAGGTTTGACATATAAAGGTCCCGTAATTAAAAACGTTCATCATCTAGTCGCAATCTTCAGCGACAATCAACGTCAAAAACTTGTCAAATATTTTGGGAAATTAGAGGTATTTTCAGCAGATTGAGACTGTGAACGTTCTTAAAATTACGAGAACTGCCCCTCCGGATGCAGTACAGTTCCCAAAATCATAAAACGGAGTGTGGCATGGCACACAAGGGTATCTACGCATACGGCATATTATTGGGGTGTGAGGGATGACAGACTGCGACCCTGTCGAAAGCTTTGTCCCTCTACTAAATGTAGAGATGACCCTGGACCTATAACCTTCATTTCCTACCCTGGGCCTGTCTGGCCCATCGTAGTATCAGTTCCAATCAATCAATACATGTAGGTATCCTTCACAAAAAGAACTCAATAGATACCCTTGTACCTAATGTTTACTTCAACTAATATGAAAACCATCGTTATTCGCCGCACAAATCTAATTTCCCTATAAAACTGTCATCAAAACTGTTTTATTTGTTGAGGCAACATTGAAAAAGCAATTTGTTTCTGTCAACTATTACTATTGCGGAGTCACGCAAGTCGCGACTCGGTAGGGATACCGTCTGAAAACTTTTTAACTTTTTACGTCTCATTTTATTTTAGTTGGATAGGTTTATGCTGTGGGTTTTATTGTGGTTCCCATTGAGTTTATTCAAGATGTTTTCTACTTTGATTGATTTGTTCGTGGAACTCTTTTAATTGACGTCTTCTAGAACTGGTAATCTGAGGGACATTTCTTGTAATTTTAAAAAAGTTCACATTCTGAAGGCCAATTCCCGTAATTTAAATTAACTTTCAAAATCTAGTCGCAATCTCATCTCGGCGACAAACAAATGTCGAAAACTTGTCAAATATGTAGAGAAATTACAGGTATTTTTGACAGATTGAGACTGAGATCAGACTGTGAACGCTCTTAAATTGGTTCTTGTTTGAGTCTCAATCTGTCAAAAATACCTCCAATTTTTTAAACGTTTTTAATTACGGGAACTGGCCTTCTGATCTCGTCCAACTGCACAGCAAGTATCAGAAAGGTGTGGTCATACTTAAGGGTGTGGTACAGACCAACAAACTGAACAACTTTCTCCATGGGACCAACATCTTATCGCGAAAAAAATATCAATTGTCCCTACAAAACTTCAATACCTAGTATACCTACCTACTCGGCCCAAATGTATGGGACGCGTGATGATACGCTGTATATTGTCCAGTCCTTCATTACCTTAACATGCCGTTCAGTATACATTTAATAGCATAACCAGCCCATAACGATCCCACCGCTCACCGCTGGGACACAGGCCTCCTCTCTGCGAAAAGAAATGGGAAGAAATGGTTTACCTTCACAGTTTTTGAGAGCAATGGTGATGAAATAAATTACACAAAGTAACGCTCCTGCCTGGGTTCGAACCCACGCCCTACAACTTGTAAGTCGGGGCCAGCACTGCTCTTCATTTAATACTATTATTAAAAGGCTGATAAATATGGATACATATTTGAAGATGATGCTACAGAAACCATAAACCGAGTTACGGGTTACAGAAACAAAACATCTATCCAGCCTGTATTGTCCCACGACAGGGCGGAAGTCTTGCTCTCCTCTCCCATTCCTGAAACACAGGTTTGAATTAAACCTAGTTCGCGGGTGGGTCGCTACCTAACACTCGAATTCTGAACCATCATTACTTGCACCTGTAATAAAAAAATATTTGTGTTGTAGTTTATTTTTAGGCACTATAATTGTATGGGAAATTTTCCACTCTTGGCTAAATGCTTGCTAATGCTTGCTTGGCTAATGCTCTTGGCTTTTGTAAACGTTTTTATTTAATAAATTATTATTTATTTATTTCCACACAGTTCTGTAGAAAATTTTAGATACCTCCTGAAAGCTTCATAAACCAACAAACAAATTCAAGCGGATCCATTATTCCATTCAACGATAGTAGTTTATTTTAAAAGTAAATAAAAAAGACATAATTCAAAGCAAACGGAGGCTGAATGCAATATAACTTGGATTCACGAAACTTATTACTGAACGAGCGAATAAATCGAGCAATGAACTTTGTGTGTCACGAATATTATCAGAATAATGTGCAATGACATTATATGAAAATATTCTCTCGCAAAGGTCATTGAAAAAACACACATAGAGAAAAAGTAAAGAAGTTTGATTTTCACTTTAATTAATTTAAAAATGTATTGGAATTGTGAATGAATTTTATTATTATTTTTAATGTCAAAATGATTAATTATTTTACCTTTATAAGTATATAGATTGGTCGTTTAAATAAAAATACTTGTTGTAATAAGTACTTGTTCTAGTGGTCTACCACTAAAATCAGTATTTTACATGGAGCGACTGCCTATCTAACCTCCACAACCCAATAACTGGGTAGCACGGAACCCCTTGGTAAGACTGGTTGTCAGACTTTCGGGCTTCTGATTACCCATAACGACTGTCAAAGATCTACAAATGACAGCCGGGACCAACGACTTGACGTGCTTTCCGAGGCGCGGAGGGTTCACATTATGTAATGGACACTCACAACACTCTAACAATATTATATTACCCAATCATTTTGAATATAAGGTATTTGTATAGTGTCTAAATCAAATAGTTATTAGACTGGACCTGAATGTAGGCCGCCCTAATAACAGTCTTAATACAAACTAATAACATATAATTAATCATTAATAAGCAAGAGATAGTAAATTAATCACGATATACCAACCTAATTTATATGGCGCCGTCTATCAAGCCGTAATATTGCAATGTTGCCAACACCCATGGAATGTCTACCCCATAGCCCGTTATAACAAACTGGTGCTGACTGCAATACTGATTATTGCTATAATTTGGCAGGCGGGACGGTGACCACAATTGTTATGATCACAGAGGATACTTAAATGCATGGTTATTCTAGTTAATACCCATAGTGTTCTCGATTCATTTTTCAATAGTATTCCGGAAAGAATTATTAAAAAAAAAACCTATGTATGTTGGAGATATGATGGAGATATGATATGAGATGGAGATAGATTATAAGCTACATTCCATTGTTAAAAATGCTTTGCTAATTCAATAATTTAGCAGCAGATGGAGGAAAAAAGTGCGTAACTACAGCATTTTATCGTTACTATTTTTACACATTATCTAAAGTGACAGAAACGTATGCGATACATTGCATACATACATATAATAGCTAAGAGTTAATATTCTTTTAATTTTGTCTGTTCCAATTATAGTTAAATGTTTAGCTCAACAAGTACTAATTACTGAAGCTGAATGTTCCTATACCTACTTGTTTTGTCACCTACTACATGTGCCCTCTATTTATGTTACCCAAACGACAATCATGGGAGATACTTCCTCTATATTTTTTAGCGTTTCCGTTAAAAAGTCAAAAGATCGTTAGTTTATCACACAAAAAAAGCATCCATCGTCGTTCGTCAATTTATCTTCACCAAAATTTCGCACCCCATCGACGCGGTTAAAAATATAATCGTCGGATATGTCTGTCGTTATGAACTCGATTAGGCAGGGGCTAAGAAAAATATACGGAAGAAAGAAATAATCAGTGTTTGTTCAAAACAAAGTACATAATACCCAAGTAAATATAATGTTAAATCAGTATAAACAATTAAGAACCATGGTCGAAACATTGTGGAGCTCGTGGCTAAATAATGACAACAACACGGGCCGATTGAAGTTTAATAACGATTGCCGAGGTCGGTCCATGGATGGGCGACCATCCATTACATATCGACATTCCTCCGTCTCGGAAAGCACGTTAAAAAGTTGGTCAGATAGACAGTCGTTCCATGTAAAATACTGGTAGTCAGTCAGTAGTCCGGTTAAAATGGAAGCCGTCCCGTTGGGAAAAGATTAGGCAGATGATGTTGAAGCATGATGGTACGGAGTCAAAAGTGTCGCAACTTATGAGTTGACTTTTAACTTAGGTTTAGAAAATTAATTAAGTTATTACACTTTGATCGGATTGCCCAAGTTACCTACATCTGAAACGACCACAAATCTGAGAACTGTTATCATCTAAAAATCTAAGATTTAAATAGTGCATTTTTTATTTTTTTGTTTCCATTATACTTACGACGTTACATCCTCAAGATTTAATGATAACTATGTAGTTTCACTTCTCAATGTACTAGGCGTCGCACATAATTTTTAGAAAACTGTGAAAATAAAAATCAAATTATAAAATTCAAATTGGTTCTACTACATCCGCCGACTGCCGCGCCATCTCCACATAACTTCATTCCTTTTTTATGTGCGGGCGTCGTAACATCGTGTGTTTGGCAAGAATATAGTTTTAGTTAAAAAATAGTGTGTATTTAGTGGAATAAACGTGTTATAATGGGAAAACGGAAAAGGGAACATAGTAATTCAAAAATTCGTCGAAAGATAAAGCGTTTGGAGCGAAAATTACGTGCCTCATCGTCAACAAGCAAGGATGAGGAAGGTTAGTACTTACACATCTTTTGTTGTTCCTAATTTGAATATCGTAGCCAAATATTGGTGAGTCTATAGGAATCATTATAACTATGAACGAATTTGTCTAAATATATTTTTTATTCGTCCTATAGTTTTGCGATATTTTTTGCTGTCTACCTTCGTTTAAGGTAACTTTTTTATTTTGTTGAAAATTGTACTTTATCATGTTCATAATAAGGACTAGGTTCGTATGGTTGGTGTTTCTTTTTGTTACATTCGACATGTAAATGTAATATGTAAGTCCTAACTACGATTGTAAATTACTAGTCATTCATTGAAATCTTGCATCTACATAGTTATACTCCGTGACGTGAGCACGGCTGATAACGAATTAGTCTAGTGGCGTATCGGGAATACGTACAATGACTTTAAAATGTATACACACTGCATACAGCAGTTAGTCAAATAAACAGTCGAATGGCGTAACGTGAGTACGTACAAAGACTAAAAGACAACACTGTCAACTATAACAGTTGTTCTGTTTCTTTTAACTTACAGAATATGACCGTTATCACTCAAGGTCACCAACACCAGACTCACTGCAGCTGTCTTTATATTCAAATGAATCAGAAGATAATATCCCAATCAGATCTGGCGTTGTAATCCCAGCTAGCCCACCACGGACCGGTGATGCTACAGATAATGCAGATGCATCTAATTTACTCCTCCAAGACCCTGGTCCTAGTTCAAAGGAGGTCCCAATAGCTGAATCTGAGGTTTTACCGCCTGAAATATTAGAGGCGCTAGGAGATTCTACAGGCAAAGAAGAGGTCTTAGGCCCGACTATAAATGAGGAGATTTCTAAACGTTGGGGTAGGATCCTAGTTGAAGGGTTGACTAGAGAGTTGAAGGAAGCCACTTTAAAGCAAACTTTAACGCCCGAAAACTTCACTTTATCGAAAGCGCCAAAGCTTAATTTAGAAATTTCTGCCATCATAAGTGACAACATTAAGCATCGGGATAAACTGCTCGAAAGAGCTCAGAACCAACTTGGGTTGGGCATTGCTGGTCTTAGCAATCTGGCTTCGTCTCTGATTAAAGAAGACCACCCAAAGGTGGAAATCTTGAAAAAGCTGTCGGAAGTCAGCAAGATTTTTCTAGATTTACACTACGAGAACTCACAACATAGAAGAAAGTTGATAACTTCATCACTGGATAAAAAATTTACTACTACAATAACTGATATAAAACGAGATACATTTCTGTTCGGAGTTGACCTTGGAGAAAAGATTAAGGCCACAAAAACGGCAGAAAAATCAGGTCTTCAAATAAAGCGCAGCAATGTTAGTGGTCCTTCCACATCCAGACAACAGGGAAACTGGAGAGGCCCACCCAGGTTCCAATCAACCAGGAGTACCAAACCGGGTGGGCAGAAGCCGAGGTACACATCCAATCAAGGACACTTGACACAACAAGGTCGGAGGCAGCCAGCTGCGAATCGAGCCCCTCCTGCCCGGAAGATGGACTACAAAACTCGCAGGAACCAGTAGAGGTAACAGTTCATGCTGGTAGATTACGCCACTATCTTAGCTACTGGCAAGCAATAACCAAAGACCCAATAGTCTTAAACTATGTTAAGGGTTTAAAAATTACTTTTGATGAGCTTCCTTTTCAAAAATTTGAACCATCTAACCCAAGGTTTAGTAAAACAGAGCTTGAACATTTAAAGTTGTCTATTTCAAAATTATTGTCTTCAGGGGCTATTAAAGAATGCTATGATATGCCTGGCCAATTTATTTCTAGTATTTTTTTGATTCCTAAAAGCGATGGGTCGTTTAGGTTCATTTTAAATTTAAAATGTCTTAATAAATTTATCAGTCCAGAGCACTTTAAAATGGAAGACATTCGTACGGCTACTAAATTAATCAGTAAAGATTGTTTCATGACAACTATGGATCTACAGGAAGCTTATTTTTTAGTGCCCATTCACAATTCTAGTAGAAAATATTTGCGATTTAGATTTCAAGGTTCAACTTTTGAATTTCAGTGTCTCCCTTTTGGCTTGTCTATAGCACCTTTCGTTTTTACGAAATTAATGAAGCCAGTAGTAGCTAATCTTAGAAACCAAGGGTTACTCCTAGTTGTTTACTTAGATGATTTGTTAATTATAAATAACTCTTTTAATAGTTGCATAGAAAGTACAGCAGCAGCAGTACAAGTTCTTGAGAGATTAGGATTTATCATTAATAAAGAAAAAAGTAGCTTGATACCAAAACAAATTCAAAAGTTTCTAGGTTTCGAAATAAATTCTCAAGATATGTGTCTAATGCTGCCAGAGATGAAACGTCGAAAAATACTCGACCAAACAAAACGTATTGCTAAAAAAAGGGCTTTAACAATTAGGGATTTTGCAAAGTACTTAGGTTTACTTTGCTCGGTTTGCCCAGCAATTTCTTATGGTTGGTTATATACGAAACGTTTCGAACGCGAAAAATTTCTAGCTTTGCGTAATTCTAAAGACAATTATGATTGTGTCATGAACCTTTCGCCCAATCTTAAGTCAGAGTTTTCCTGGTGGCAAAATAATATTTTAATATTAACAAATCCAATACGTAGTGGTAGGTATGATCTGGAAATCTTCTCAGATTCATCCCTTACAGGTTGGGGTATATATTGTAATGGAGTCCGTGCTCATGGTTTTTGGAGTGACACAGAATCTAAAGAACATATAAATCTTTTAGAATTGAGGGCAGCTCTTATTGGCATACAGTGCTTCGCTAAAGATCTGTATAATAAGGAGATTTTACTTAGGATTGATAATACTACAGCTATAGCTTATGTAAATAAGTACGGGGGAATCCAATTTACACACCTACATGACATAGCTAGAGAAATCTGGCAATGGTGTGAGCAAAGGAAACTCTTTGTTTTTGCTTCTTACATCAAGTCTAAAGAGAATACAGAAGCAGATCTCGAATCTAGACAATTAAATATTGACATAGAATGGGACTTAGCTAGGTCTGCTTTTGAAAAAATCACAAATACTTTTGGAAACCCTCAAATAGATCTATTCGCCACACGATTGAACGCAAAATGTAAAAAATACATATCGTGGAAACGAGATCCATCAGCATATATATAACATAGATGCGTTTACAATAGACTGGTCGCCTTATTTTTTCTACGCCTTTCCCCCGTTCTCACTGATTCTTAAATGCTTAAGAAAAATAGTTACAGATAAAGCCACTGGGATTATAGTGGTACCATATTGGCCTAGCCAGCCATGGTACCCACTGTTTTTATCTCTTTCTAAAAACCAGTTTATTTATTTGGAACCGAGTCCCTCATTGCTTTTATCACCTTTCAGAACTTCACATCCACTCTGGAAAGGACTTACCCTGGTGTCGTCACTATTATCAAGCAAGCGTACGTAAAACAATTGTTACCAGATAATGCTGTTGAAATAATAATATCATCGTTAGCAGACAGCTCTCTTAAACAATATAACGTAGTTTTAAAAAAATGGTGGTATTTTTGTACTAAAAAGAAGATAAATATTTTTAATAACAATATTCCGAATATTCTTGAATTTTTTGTTAATGAATATCATTTAGGCGCAAATTATTCAACCCTGAACACCTGTCGTTCCGCACTTGCATTAATACTGGGTAAATGTATAAGTCAAGACGATCGTATTATAAGGTTTATGAAAGGAGTTTATAGGACCAAACCTTCCTTCCCTAGATATAAATCTACATGGGATCCTAATCTTGTATTAGATCACCTTTCAAATTATTATCCAAATGAAAACCAAACCTTGGCCTCTCTATCCAAAAAATTAGTAGCTCTGCTCGCATTGTCAACTGCACAACGTGTGCAGACGCTATCGCTTATACGTTTGTCTAGTGTTGAAATAAGTAGCGCGAGGATAGTTATTAATATAAATGATCTAATCAAAACTTCGGCTCCTAAAAGACCGGCGCCTCATTTAATTATACCCTTTTTCTGTAATCGAGAACAAATCTGTCCAGCCAAAACATTGTCCGCGTATATTGAAGCCACCAAGAGTTATAGGAGCTTACCACTAACTGATAGACTTATTCTTACTGCCAAGAAACCAATCCATAATGCTAGTGCCGCAACTATAAGTAGATGGATTAGAAATGTGTTGACTGAAAGTGGTATTGATACAGGGGTTTTTAAGGCTCATAGCACCCGCCACGCGTCAACCTCGGCGGCTAGTCGTAAGGGGGTTTCAGTAGACATAATCAAAAGAACCGCAGGTTGGTCAGGCAACTCTTTAACCTTCGCTAAATTCTATAATCGTCCGATTACATTAAACGAGGACAACGCATTTGCGGAGGCAATATATAATAATTGTTAATTTAAGGTAAAAATGATAATTATTTAATACCTGCCTAATATTAAATAATGGTCACATTATGCAGAGAATGCAATTTTTGTTTATTATGATTAATGTATTTTATATACCTACTGTTTAAGTATGTACCTACACAATAAATGTTATTTCAATGTTATGGTTTCATATTATCGTGTTCATTCTTCATAAAAACCTATACCAATCTCGTTTGAATGAAAGCGCTAAACATCTACATAGTTATCATTAAATCTTGAGGATGTAACGTCGTAAGTATAATTAATGGTTAAACGAACTTACCTTAAGTGATGTTCGACCATAATTATACGAGACGTTACATCCGAAGAGATTTAAAGTCCCTCCCGAACCCATAAACTAAAGCCCATCAAACAATTCATCAAACGAGAGTAGTCTCTAAAAATGAATGAAGTTATGTGGAGATGGCGCGGCAGTCGGCGGATGTAGTAGAACCAATTTGAATTTTATAATTTGATTTTTATTTTCACAGTTTTCTAAAAATTATGTGCGACGCCTAGTACATTGAGAAGTGAAACTACATAGTTATCATTAAATCTCTTCGGATGTAACGTCTCGTATAATTATGGTCGAACATCACTTAAGGTAAGTTCGTTTAACCATTAATTCTGTTAGTTTTGTGATACTACATAGGATAACACTTAACAGTCAATGTAAATAGTACGATAAACTGAATAAAAAATATGATGCCAAGGAACATGTCACGGACAAGAGTTTTTATTCTGAAAAGCCATGCAGAGTCGAGCATAAAATTCAATGCTAAAAGCTAGATACTGTCAACTTAACATAACTTCTCAGAACCAGGTCAAAGAGTCAATATTCGTTCAATTTATAAGCCTTTACGTCACGTTTAAGTTAAGCTTTACATAGAATTCGTACAAAAGAAAGACCAGATTTCCTAAATGCTATAAATAATATGGTCAAGTGTCGCTTTCGTATTTCTCCCAACGCCAACGTGATTTGGTTGGATGGAAATCTGTCGGTGAAACAATTTTCATTTTACTCGTACTAAGTACTCTAGCCAATGCTAATTCTTTTAACATATCGATACTCATAACGTCTGCAGAGTTTCGCTAAATAATTTAATTTGATTTCGTATAACGTCTCTGCATTCGCCTTTCAATTGGTTCATGTTATGTCCCTCAGTCTTCCAATTTCGCTGTGCCTCTATTTTCTCTTCAACTACAATGAGCATTAATAAACATTTTTTTGTAAAACATCCCCTGATGGAGTTAAATAGGTGATGAAAGTTTAAATAGAAGTTCGTTGTTTTTGCCAATGGGAAATGTCATCGGACGGCTTGTCATAAAAATAACTCTAGCGACATTACACATTAGTGCAATAAAACCAACACAAACAAAACACAACCATCACACTATGGTGTCCACAGCTTTCCCATAACGGACGCAAATTGCTCAATAATCCAGGCGGGGAGTGTAAATTTAGCCAGATCAATAGCTCGGAGTCTGGCCTGGCTAATGGCTTGTGTACCGTCGCGTACAAAAGCCGATAAATTGAATTAAATATGCATGGGACAGTGGTGAAGCTTTTAGCGACTAGACTTTCAGGAGGTTTTCAGGACTTTTTTAAATGGGAAAAGCTTTTAAGCTGTCAGGAAAACTATGTAGGTAAGTACGTTTATATGAAATATGGAATAGGTACATTTTCTGAGTGTGTGTGAGAGTGGGGTTTCAAACACGAGAGATATGTGTTTCAAACTTGTCTTCGTATTTATTTCAATTTCCAAGATAATATTTACATGATTTAAAAGGTTGGAAATAATAATATGTAGGTACAAGTATTTAGTGGAGTAAAAGGTGAGGAAATAATCGTAGTGCATCAAAAAATCTGTATCTTTGTCAACAGGAAAGGTGCCCAAAAGGCTGCCAACATTGCCACGTTGATTTGTCTTCGTATTTCTTCTTATATACCCATAAACCTACAGGTAGTGGTTCCGAGTCTGGCTGTTTGTGTATGTGAGTTTAAATGTTTGTAAACGCACCCACGATACAGGAGTGTGGTGTGGTGTAGTGTGGGGCAACGTTGAACAAAAAAAAATAAACCATAAACCTTACAAGAATAGCCCATGCCACGGCCATATTATATGCCCGTGTCCTTTTCATCAGGTGGGCCAAACACTTTGCCTCAACAATCTTTCAATTAAACAATATCCATATAATTATGTTTCCTCAAATTCAGTGTGAATACCTACAAAAGCTTTACTTTAAATTTTCCATCTACCCTCGAGAAATCAATCAAATTAATGAGTAGGTAAGTACCAAATTATATGTGAACCCATCATCAATAGTCTTTTAGTAGTTTTAGTCTTTCTTTCAAAAACTTTTCGCTCTCACTGTACCGATTGAAAACAATATTTCAGGTACGGACAATTGTCTGGTGCGTACTTTAATTAATAACGGCATTCAAATTAATTACCGGACAGTTCGGATAATAACCGTGAGTTATGGCACTTTACCCGCAATCCGGTTATTACCCGGTTATTACCCCGGTTGAAGTGGACAATGGACTTCGGAAGCGGTATATTTTATGGCACTTGTGTGTGAAACGTGATAGCGGTTAAGTTAGCTTAAGTCTAGATAGAATAAGAGAAATGGTTCACATTAAGTTTACATCCAATGATCTAAAAATTTAGCGACTAGCTTTATACCGCGGCGTCGCCTACGTGGAGGACGGAAATTATTTCACGGGACGTATAGGTATCCACTACCGGGATACACAGTATCCTATGTCCTAGCCCGTGTGATCCGTGTGCCACATGTCACCCAAATCCGCGGTAACAGACAGCCACAGTTACATTCACCTTTATAATATTTATATGGATATGGAAGTATAGCGCAGTGCTGGCCCACTGGTAACGGCCCCGACGTAAGTTCGAATCTATATTCAAATTTTAGTTAGGTTTCAAATTGACGTTATTTCAAGCCAATTACCATTAAAATAAAGTTCATATTGGTTACAATATGAACTTTATTTTAATGGTAATTAAGTTGATTTCAGAGTGACTAGCACTATTGAAAAAATAATAAAAATGTTGGAGCGTAAACTGAACTTTATTGTGTAGGAATTAAAGTTATTTTTCCATAAACTCATATTTGTTTACATTTTTGGCGAATATGTCGCGATTCAAATTTAGACAGGCGCTTTACTTTGTGTTAATAATGTCATCCACTGCTCTCAAAACGGTGAAGAAATACATTGTAAGGAAACCGGCATGTTCTACAATGAAGAATTCGAAGTCATGTGACATCTACCAAGCCGCACTGGGCCCGCGTGGCAGCTTACAGCCTATGAGCCTACTCCCTCTCGAAGAAAGGAGGCTTGTTCCAGCAGTGGGAACATTATAGGCTGATTATGCTATGTATTTATGGATGGGTTGACTCACTTGAGGGACGTTAAAGGCTTAAAAGGACGTTATAGTGACTTTTGATAAGATATGAATCAATAGATATTGGCGCCGATTCCCTTGTTCACAAACTAAACTAAATTTAAGTTCAGTGCATCTTTTTCTTTCTATTTCATTAAAGAAAAGAACAGAAAATAGATATTAGTTTAGTCCTGTCAAATTAGTCAGCGCCTGACGTAAATTGACGTATTGTTAGTAGCCATATTTTTAATCAAGTCTAATTTGTCGATGGAGTATCTTAATTTGACAGGACTAAACTAATATTTATCTTCTGTCCTTTTCTTTGTGAAATAGAAAGAAAAAGATGCGCTGAACTTAAATTTAGTTTAGTTTGTGAATAAGGGAATCGGCGCCAATATCTATTCAAGATTTTACAATTAATGCTCATGTCGCATAATAAGTTCCAATATAGGTACCTACTTCCAAACAAGAGGAGGTTTTACATGTTCGTCTCTACGTACGTATTTTTTTTATGTTCATCGATATTTTCAATAGAATAGTTACAATGAAACTGGGTCAGCAGAACAACTTAAAAGACTTCTGAATGAAATTGCTGAAGCCATATAAATTACAGATTACAGTACTTTCTCTCGGCGACGAGCTGTGACATTAGAAACGTCTTCTATCTCCCTGTTATATGTATATACTAGCTGGGCCCCGCGGGTTCACCCGCATAAGTTTCGATCCCGTGAAATATCGGCGATAAAAAGTATTCTATATGTTAATCCTGGTTATAAACCATCTTTGTGCCAAATTTCATAGAAATCCGTTCAGTAGTTTTTGCGTGAAAGAGTAACAAACATCCATCCATCCATCATCCATCCATACAAACTTTCACGTTTATAATATTAGTAGGAAGTAGGATATAAGCATGTATTGTGTACTCAAAAAAAGATTTCTTAATTAAAAATAATTTATTGTGTTTCTATCTTTAGAGATGAATAACTTTTTCCCATGTTATTCCACACATTTAATGCCATACAATAAAATTATGTATTATTTAACGTTCTTTCATTTGGAGAAAAAGTGCTACAAGAGTGGAGGGCGCTTTTTCCCAATATTCTTTGGCACATCGATAGTTAGAACGATTAACATATAGGATACCTAATTTATATCCCGGTAAATGACATTCAATTCGCACAAAGCCGCGGGAAAAAGCTAATATATTATAAAAATACGGATATCCGTGACTAAACCAAACCACACAAAACTCAAACGGATCTTCCTAAAAAGCTCCCTTCAAATAAAAACAGCTCAAAAAATAAAATATCTACATCATAACAAAATCATCACGTAAATGAAACACACCTTTTGCGTTATTTCAGTGTCACGGCACGTGGTACTGACATTTGACACGGCACTTTTTGTGCCACGGTACTTTTGGTGCACCCCAGAAGTTTTGATTTCACCGTAAAAAACAGGATGAGGATACACTTATCTTTCGCGAGTACGATATGTTATCGGTTATGAAGATGTGGTTCTCAACATTGATTATTTAGAGGTAACTAGGTATGTTCTACTTAGTTACCTCGGTAACGACATCGCGGCAGGCCCAGACGGAGATGGCGGGATGAGCTGGACTCCTTTAATAAATAATAATATAATCATTGGCCCTTGGCAGCTCCGGACAGAGAGAGGTGGAAGGAGAGTAATTTTGCCCAACAGTGGCAGTTTCGCCTTTGCCCAGCAATGGGACTTTAACAGCTAGTAAAAGATAAAAAATATAACTAGATAGAAGCACCGTGAATATATAAAATACCTACTGATTATCAGTTATGAGTGTTCTTATAGCGAATGTGAGTACCAATACAAACCATTTTAGGTTTAATGGTACAAAACAAACATAAGACTGTCTACGCATAAATAAAAAAAATATATATAAAAAGTTGCGTCTGGGACCTATTTAATAAAAACGATAGGCGACAATTCGACGATCTGACCATTTTGTATGTTTTTTTCATAGATTTCTACTTTATTATAGCACTTGTCGTGAAAATATGCGACTTCAAAAAAAAGAGGTAATTTACAAATGTGTCGCATTGTCATATTAAATTTGGTGAGAAAATGTATGAATAAACTACGCTAGGCAGAAAATAACAGAAAAGTGTCATATTTTATCCAGGATCTTGTGTAGGAAGAGCTGATGTTTTCTTATAGAGCATCAATCTAAGCCAGATCTTCACAGGGGTACGGTAGGTACGGCTTTGTGTACCGATAAATTTTGAATTTGTTTAAAACTTCCTTTTAGTTACCTTATCTAATGTAAGTTGGCAAAATTAGATAGATACGTTGTCATTTTTTTTTTATTTCTTAAGTTTTAAACTAAATGCGTAAGATGTCAAAAAATGCGTCAACCACAATACGTAAAGGTATTGTTCAGCGGTCCCTGCTAGCCTAGTCTTCTTCTTAGCTTATCGATAGCAACCTAAATGGACTCTGCCCAGAATTTGGCTACTTGTTTTGCGCCATCACCACCGTCCATCAGTTTCTGTAACGTGCAGCTGACAGGACACGCAGGACACGATATGAAGTGCTAGCCTAGTTACATAAATAAATAGGTATCTACAGAAACCATCAGAAACAGGATCTATTAAAATTAAGAAGACCAACTATAGATAGAGTTTTATAGACCAGCATTAAATTAAAAAAGAAAAAAATGCCCATAAATATTCTATAGTACAACATTACCTCACTAAATTATCATAAGTATTTAATAATTTACGTTTTAATTATAATTTACTAACTAATTAATAACTGGTGGCAGCGTTCATTATGACGCAAATAATAATAATTAATAATCTGATATCCACTTATAGCCACAGTAAATTATTATGTAAATAAGTAGCCATTATTTGCAAGATACCTAGTTATTTTTAATTGACACTCTTGACCGTTATAATTATTATACTTCTTTTAATAAGTCATTTTTTTCAGCTTACTAATGAATACTATATAATCAGCCTATAACGTTCCCACTGCTGCGACTACGGAGCCACCACCGCGGGCCCAATGCGTGTTGGTAGATGTCCAATGTCTTCGAATTTTTGGTTTTAGGACATGCCGTTTCCTCACGATGTTTTCCTTCACCGTTTTGAGAGCAGTGGTGATGAAATTAATTATTTACTTACATGTATTAAAGCGCCTGGGTTTGAACCCACGACCTACATTTCGTAATTCGGGACCGTTGCCACTGGTCCACCACTGCACACTAATAAAAATAAAATATGAATTAATATTATTACTCTTTATTACAATGATTTAAGGACGTTGAGGATGTTTTCATCTTTATAGAATTTATTTAGATAATATTACCTATAAGCCTATTAAACCTAATGACTTTTTGGCCAAAGCTTTGTTTATTATAATCGAATACTAATCTCATTCAGACAAATCATTAATAAATTAAGTTAATCAATAAACTAGAATGGATTTAATCCGTCGATTGTTGTAACTGGAGATTAATAATGAATAATGGAGCTAGGATTATTTTCAAAATAATTTTATGAGCATGCTAAATGAACATCTGCGCTAATCCAAAGCCTTCGTCCACATTCTATAGTGGAAAATAATAACCACTTCATGCAAAAACAAATCCATTAAACTGATTTGTTTTTTTTCCCGTTTATTCCTAACAATGCTTATTTCAGTTACTTACCGTTTAAAATCATAATGCACGCAGCCTTTAGAAAAAGTTAGGATGCAGAGGCCGACAAAGTTAGTATGAAAATCCAGGAAATTCCATATCTTTCATGTTTAGAGGCTGAATGAATTACTATGAAATACTCAAAAACTATCGTGTAAATAAATAAAAAATGGAACGAACTTTTTACTTCGAATCATGGCAACCAAGGAGGTAACTTGTCAAAAACTAATCAGTATTTTATTTAAATTTCGAATTGGCTTGCAAATAGAGCTGTTTTAAGTAAAAAATAAACAAATGAACATTTTGGCGCGTGAAAAATTATTGTTGTTTGTCATTGATTGTAGAATTTATAGTTTTCAAATAAAATGTTCCACACTTAAATAGGTACGTAGTTTGAATTTCCGTGCATTATTTGAGGAAAGTACTATACAAGCCTTGGCCGCAACCAGGCATTGATAACACAGGTCAACACGAAATTTGTCCTAGATAAGAAAGTATGAAATTTCGGTAGATTTATCCATAGTAAGAACTTTACAAAAAAAATATATGGCCTGAAAAAAATTACATTTGTATCCAGGAGAACGGTTAATCTAGAAAATTCAATCTTTACATTTTTCAAAATATTTTTTTTTTTTAATTTTGTTGAGCTGTGTAATTTTTGCCGGTAGCTGCAGTAATATACTAATCTTTTGTAACTTTAAAGCTCATCTAAAAGTTTGGCATCCTCAGTCCGTCAATCCCCACTGACAAGTCGTCTAGCTTGTAAAGACATCCGTCATTCCACACCACGTGACTATTTATCCTCCCCTGTGTTTTAACATCGCTACTTATAAACCGACCAATATCGAAAGACCCCAGCGTTTGCCTTATTTGTTCAAGAACTGTGTAGCTTACGGAGGTCTCCTTTAATTGGACGGGTATCATAGGGGTGTAATGTGCCATTTCCGATAAAGATTTCAGTATTTTTGTGTGATTTTTATGGGTTTTAAAATGTTTTAGATGTTGTATTTTTTCAGGAAATGCATGTATTTCAATTATTTAATTCACCTATTTGTTTAATAAAACTTCAAGCACATAAAATGTGGAGAGGCTACGTTATTATTTTGGTATGATTAAAAACTTTGTGTCAAGCAATTCAATCAATGTAGATTTATAACCAAACTGTTGAATGTTAGAAAGATGTGACATTATTATGATAATCTTATGGTACATAAATAATATCATTTTAAAAAAATACCTAGCGTAAAGCCAAAGAGTATAGTAATATAGGTGGAACGTAAAGCTCTAGATTAACTGCGTTATTCTAATGATAGATTTAATTTAATCTGATTAAAATTGCAATAAAATTCCATCACACATCATTGATTAAGGTCAACACCTGTTCAAATGATAAGAAAAATCAGAATTGGCAAAAAAATAAATCAGTTTTTTTAACTTTATCAACACCTCGTGGCTATATGATAACAGCGACACAGGATGATCGAAGGTTCAGTTACGCTTGCCACGGTCAGTTCGTGGATGGTTGACCATCCTTAAAATATCGAGACCCCTTGTCTCGGAAAGCATATTGAGCCTGGCTGTCATTCGTAGATCTTTGACAGTTGTTACAGGTAGTCAGAATCCTGAAACTCCGAGAACCAGTCTTACCAAGGAGTATTCCTGTTACCCGGTAACTGGGTTGTGGAGGTCAGAGAGGCAGTCACTCCATGTAAAATACTGCTATTCAACTGCATCTGGTCAGACTGGAATCCGACCCCAACATATTTGGGAAAAGGCTAGGCAAGTTGAACACCTTATTGTGTGCAGAAAAACATAAAAAGTCGTATATTTATTAGGTATCGTAACTTATTTAAATTATACCTATGTTTTTTATTTTATGTAAAATATGGTAATACCACACTGTGATATACAATTAATACATGAATGTAAAACATCTGCATATTGTTTACCCATAGGTATTTGCAAATACATGATTTTGAATAAATTTGAAATTACTTTTTCAACAATGTGCCCACTAACCAGCTAGCTACTAATTGCCTACACGCCTCAGGAATTTCAGAAATGTCACACATACTTGCTAAAACGCCCGGAAATACCGGGTCCATGTCCCGAGGCGTTCTGTGATGATGAATGATCGCAAAAACTGACACATCACCCGTTTGTAGCTGTCCTCAGGTGATGAATGGCGAAGAGAGCAGAGTTGGAACATCAGACCGTTTGATTTATTCTAATGGGGCTGGTAAATATAGAAATGACACCCTTTTGAGATGATTTAATATGTGTCAAGATTATCTTTAACTACCTACTGACAACTTTCTCTCGAAGGCCTCCCGTAAAACGTTCAAAATCTAGTCGCAGTCTCATCTCAGCGAAAATCGATGTCAAAAACTGGTCATAAATGTAGGGAATTTAGTATTTTTGACAGCTTGAGACTAAGATTAAGTTGCGAATGTTCTTAAAATTACGAGAATTACGAAGCAAAAGGAGTATGTAAGGATCGCAGCAGGTGGCGATGTGTAGGCGTAAGTTTTATGCATGTATGTAACTACATATCTCTTTTTATGATAGCAGGAAATTTTAAACACACAGAAAGCATCGTGAAAAGAAGTAGCTCGTGATATGATGAACCTCCTTAGATAACGCTGCAGCCTTTTCTCAACCACGCATACTAAATTAAGAAACATTTTGTAAAAAAAACCTAATAAATTAATAAGGAAAATCTTTAGGAATAAGGACGTCATTTTGTATTAATATCTAGTCGCTGATAAATAATGCTATTGGAACAGACCTTCGGCTATATGTAGTTATAGTAACGAAGACTTGCAACATAGCAGAAACAAATAGTTTAAAAACAATAAAAAGGATTAGCTAAGTTTACCCTACAAGGACAAAAAAAAACTGCTTTCATTTCTGTTTTAACTCGTAAATCAGACATTTGTTAACGCTCATTGCAAATGCCCCTCACTCGCTCTGCAATCGTAATAACAAAACAAAAGACGAGTGCCGTGACCACTGACCCATAAAAACGGCATGCAAACCCGCGTCACACAGTAAGCGGAGCGGAGAGCGAGAAAGCGAAAACAGCACCCGTATTGCGTAACACACAATCAATCGGAATCAGAATCATTTTGAAGCAAATTGCTAATCCATTGCTTCATAAGTTCGAAAAATTTGTCTGCTCAACACATAAATAACGCAATGAATTAATCGTGTGTTACGCAATTAGGGTGCAGCTCAACTCAATCTGATGACGCGCGGTGCTATTCTGTAAAATCTCACCGTTAAAACTTATGTGAAGTGAGCTGTCAACAGTAACAATCCCTAGCGTAAGGTTGACTCACTAATAGTTCACATTAAGCTCACTTTACCTAAGTTTACACGGTGAGATTTAGATTGTAACTTTCATATAAGTACCGTTTTTTCTTTTCTATTAAAGTAATCAATTGATAAATTGTTCGTTCTTTCCCAGCACTAAGTAGGAATAAAACAATATTCTAGACAAAATTAAACTGGTTCTTCTAGATTTAATCGTAAAATGTATTATTTTTTTAAAATGAAGTTCGTTTCTTTTTTCAAAAAAATTCAAATTTGTCGTCATGGGTGTCGTTTTTATGGTTTCCGAGGGTTCTAAAGCATTGTGGTCAAAATGAAAATCTAAGATGATTGGCTGCAAAAATGTACAAAATTTCGTCATTTTGAAATTTTCGCAGCCACCATCTTGTATTTTTATTTTGAACTTCGTTCCTGCCGGAGGTCCTCCGACCCCCACACGTTTTATTTTCTCACACACTGACTTGTTACATTTTTTTGTTTCATAGAAAAGTGCAATACCTACGCGGTCAAAACGTATGGAACAGCAATATTTTTTTTAATAACCGACGAAAAATTTCGACGCTATGGGGTCTAAACTCATGTGCGGAATTTATGGTTACAGTTTGCGCGTCGATGTCCCTCTGCCAGCCTGTATAAAATATTATAAAACAGTAACGGTGGAGTTTCTTGCCCATTCTTCTCCATACGAAAACTACCTTTTAGGGCAACTAAAATCAATTCTATTTTATTTTAAATTTGACGTTCCTTTTATGTGCCTATTTGAAATAAATGCTTTGACTTTATTGAACGGTGAGGTTCAAGGTACGAATATGAGTATTGCTAAGCTTTAAACAAGACTCTCTTGAAATAAGATTGTTTTGTAAAAGATGGTGATAGGCCATTTATCACCATTGATAATGATATTCTAACTAAACAGTTTTCGCTTTTATTCCGCTTCTCTGCTTTCAATGGGACTTTGTCTTAAAACCTTTTGTTAGTAGAATTCCAGTAACTACATACTACATATCCTTAGGTGTCTGTAAAAACCGAGTAATTGAAGGAAACGTGTGGTATAGATTCACAAGACACTGTGCTAATTTGTATGGGCGAGGGGCACCGTAGTGGGCTTCGAGCGCTATTGTAAGGTTAATTTACTTCGTAAAAGCTTATGAAAATAATTTGTGTTTAAATAAATGCCATTTTAGACTTTATGATTAAGGGCTGGTTTTTCCATCGCCAGATAACTTTTATTCGAGGAATAAAATTGACGTTTGATAGTTATTGTATGAAATAGCTGTCAAAATTGCAAAATTATTCCTATAAAGATGATTGAAAAATCAGCGCTAAGGCATATTGGTCTTTCAGCTCATGTAGTGTTATGTAGGTATGTGTAGCATATTATGCATAGCATAGCAGTTATTAGTATAGACTTCTAATCTATTTTATAAAAAATAAAAACCCGGGATTATCCGGGATTTACCCGAGTTATTACCCGATATTTACCCCGGAATTTACCGGGTAGAATCCCATCTCTACTGCTGAGTAAGGCCTCTTGCTGGTTTCTTCCATACTACCAAGTTACCAACTTATAATATCAAACGGTATAAGTATGATCACATGGTGACCGTGTCGCCCAATAGGTACCATCTGTATCGGGGTCAGCGCATTAGCTCACTCGCTCGTGTGCACTCGGCTTCAGTTCACTGAAATTACTCACAAGCCGACGTCGTTAATGATGTGAAACTAGCCGTATGTGAATCTAGATTAATCTTTTGTACTAGGAATAGATTAAAGAAGAATCTAAAAGATCAAAGAGGGAAAGAAGAGGTAGATCCTATAATAACCGACGAAAAATTTACGCAGGGAGGTTGAGAATCATGTACTGAATCCATGGTAACATCTCACACCCTGTGCGATTGCTTCGTTGGTCTAGTGTGTGTTAATGTGTAATTAGGTTTTTATTTTTAAATGTCGAAGCAACATGCTGAGATAGGAGCCTTTTGGCCTCGTATAGGACTTTCTGTTTCATTTTTCCTTTTGTTACTTTTTTATATAATTTGTTTTATTTTTCACTGTGTTTAGTTAGTTTAGTTTATGATCCTGTACGAGTCGCAATAAATACTTTTTCTTTCTTTCTTTCTACCTGGTATTTCTCAACTTGTAGGCTTGATTTGTGCCCGATTGATGGCACTTAAACATAACTGGCGAAACGAAGGTGTACTATACACCTCTGCCCAAAACAAGGCGTGATATTATGTAATTTATCTGCTAATCTAACATAATAAATATCGGCAAAACGTATAGTTTAAATGTGGCAATACGTTCACCTCTTTCCTTTGTAGCGGCCGCCCAGCAATCGTGGCATTGCAAGAGTCAATTCAGCAGACATTAACCGATAAAGGTAAGCAAACCAAACAAATACATAGTAAACAATGCCATAATCTCGGTAACAACGTTGTACGGAAGCGATGTTTAACTTAGTTTCGTGGTAGCGCCCGCGTGCGAGCCGCATCACAACCATGCGCCCGCGTCGACCAGCCTACGAATGTACAAGTGATAGACTGTAGCGATGATAACAGTCTTACAATAGGTACTCATTGAATCATTCCACTATTTACAATCATATTTTCAGCCGCATGAAGACCCCCCGCTTACCTCTGTAAGGGAGGGGGGAACTTCTTCTCCAAGTATGGAAGAAAAGGACATGTTGCGATGACTCCGAATTAATCCGGATAAGAGTAAGAGAATGATGATTTTAAACCCCATTGATGGAACCCCTAAACTTAACACTTTGAGGGACAGCTGTAAACGCCACATTGTATTCAACATCAATCACTAACTTACAGAAAGCGACAGCGCATCATCAGCAGCATATCTTACAGACTAAACACCGCTAGACATACACGTACAAGTCAGTCTTGGGTATGTTAAGTTTAAAATTCTCATTCAAAATACATTATCATCAACAATTTTCCTGGACTAGAACCACCTGCTGTCTTTTGTTTCTACTAGTTTCCACATCTCTCGTTCAGATATTTACTGCCTATTTGTCGTAGCCCATCGTGGCAAACGTAAGGAAGGACGCCCTCAGACTAGATGGAGCGACGATCTTCACAGGGTGACTGGTGACCGCTGGATGACAGTTACCGAAAATCGAGTTAAATGGCGTGCCATTGGAGAGGGCCTATGCCCAGCAGTGAACTGCTGTTAGGCTGATGATGATGATGAAATCAACGTGAAAGCACGTTGAGCAGCACAGCAAAGTAGGAACCTATGTCATTTCAAACCACATTTTCTTCCGTCTTGTCCCACAAACTCAATGAGACGACGACTGGAACTGGCAAATTGCTCCACGTCGCGTTTTGAGGAAAAGTTACCATTCACACGGTGACTCACTAGTATGATGAGAACTATCGGTGTGTGTGTGTGTGTGTGAGTGAAATTCTAATCGGTAATGTTCGTGACAACCGATTTATTTCGAGTCATTCCGATTCTGGGACGGTTTACCGTATAACTCGCTTGCGGTTGCGTATCTGGATCTTTATGCTGGCTGTTTAGCAAAACTGAGGATAACACCGCGCCTTGAGGTGAAGAAAATGAGTCATGGCTGAAAAGGTTGGTTTAAAACCGCAAATCTTTGGTTTTTCTTTGGGATATTTATCTTTGGGTACTACTTAATATGCTCAGCGGTCAGTAATGACTCTATAGGTCTCAGGAAGCCGGATTTACGTAAAATCAATAGTAGTTTTTAACACAAACCTACCAAGCATTTTCCTGTAAGCCCTACGAAAATAGTCTCTCATTTCCTTATCGATATGTCAATCAAGGACCACACTATAAGAAATCATAAAACATAAAAAAAACCATTAAAAGCCTCATACAAAAACATAATTTCAAATCTCTTCACAAGCCCATTACACCATACAAATGTAATATTAACAAAGCAGTGACAGACTGCGCACACGCATGACACAGGGCGCACCGCGTCACTAATTAGATTGTTTAGCACCCATCCGTAACGGACCTCCCTGACTGACAGAGGTGGAATATGACGCTGTGCTGCCGTTAAGTTATTTCCTTTCTTTCTTTATAAAAAAAGCAGTTGATATTCTTGAGCAGTACCTATAAGAAATATGTTTTGAAGTGTGTATGTTAGAGTCATAGAAATATATTAAGGGAATCCCTCGACACATCTCTGTAACTTAGATTCGTATGCTGACTATTAGCTGCATCTAAGGTCAAACACGACCAAGTCAGATTAATAGTTTTAAAAAACTCCTTGTTTTTTAGGGAAATGATTCACCCCTAAAAAGAAATTGTCTCGAATGTCCTCAAGACCTTATTTAATTTTTTGACTAGCTCACCGTCGGGTCAGCTAGCCAAAAATAATATCAGGTCCCTCAGGTACAACAATTCATACAAAAATAAGTACAAAAGACGTTCAATATTCCCGAATTCGAAAATAATCCGGGAAACCTTTCCAATTATTGTTATTTACACAAAAACCTAATTCGGACTCTTACGAAAATTGGCAAATCGGTCTAGCTGTTCTCAAGTGATGCGCTTACCTTATATAGAAGATATGTATTGATTGATATTCACCAGACTATAAGCAGATCCGACGTTCCAAAGTAGGGGGATAAAACAAATACGTTTTCCTACTATTTATCTATAACAAAGGCTTGGCTGATCACAAGATAACCTACCTAATTTCGATTTGTAATTCATTAGCAAGTTCCACTGAGCTTGGGTAAAAAAAAAAGAATTACCTACTTAGCTAATGGCGATCGCGTGACTTGCTCCTTCAGCTATCCATAACTTCGCGTTTTTATTTTACCAGGAAAACAGGAACGCGCCTGCAGAATGACTACTGCACCCTGAAATTGTTCTAAGTGTTTCCAATGCGATTTTTAACCCCATATTATAGCGAATAGCATTGTTGGTTTGGATGTTGCATAAACATAAGTTACAGTGTCAGTAAGACGTGATAGGTTGCTTTCTTTGTTGGAAGATCAGTAACTCAGACTGAATGCAAGAAGCATCAGACTACAAAGAATAAATCATCATCTGCCTAGCCTTTTCCCAACTATGTTGGGGTCGGCTTCCAGTCTAACCGGATGCAGCTGAATACCTGTATTTTACATGGAGCGACTGCCTATCTGACCTCCACAACCCAGTGTATCATGTGAGGAACATTCCAGTGTCTGAAATGGTCTTTTGAATACAATTCCTTCCTACATGTTGCCCGCGTCTTCGTCTGCGATCCAGGAGGAAGTTCATTGGCCCAGGTCCTTACCCAGGTCATTGTCTATCTGTGTGACATATTTAACCCAAATCAGTTCAGCCGTTTTAGCGTGAAAGCGTTACAAACAAACAAACTCACTTTCGTATTTATAATATTAGTTAGGATTAGAAAACAAAACTTTGAGGATTGGATAAGTACCAAGACAGCGTTGAAAAAAATATCAAGACTTCATACACGATGATTACGCCACAAAACAACAAATTGTAAGTACAGACACCTATTGCTCGCAGACACTCCATTATGGTAGTATGTAAAGAATATCGAGAAAGTTGTATTGTAAGACATAACATATTATAATGAATAATGTCGTGGGAAAAAGAGAAAATATGTAACACTGTCTTTCATGTGAAGCACGTAGGTATTACCGGTGCGTCGAGCGAGCCAACTATTCAAAGATGAGAACTTGATTAAATATTTCTGCTTATCCCGTGGACAACGTGCGTTATAATAATATATTATTCAAATCGTGCGTGTGAACTTTGATAAACTGTTGAATTATGCAATATGTTTTGTTTCTCATGCGGCCTGAAAGTTATGGAAAGCAAAAAATATTTTTGATGAATTCTCATCAAAAATTGCTTTAAAAAAAATGTAAGCTTTTAAAAGTTAGTTAGTTAGTTTAGTCCCTAAACAGAAAAATTCAGGAAGAGAGCCTCCGAACATGGCTTTCCTTCAAAAACTGCTGCAGAATATTCACCAAGATTACATACTTCATGATAGTAGGTAAAAGTAAAGGTTTAAAAATTAACCATACAATTGATGCTGGATGCTACTGTCGATCCTCATGACATAAAAAAATGGCTAACAAAGAATTTCAGTAGACCTAAGGTGAATTGGACATTCGGGGCGTTCGATCGCTCACCTTGCTGCATAACCTGAGATTCCAGTAAACGTAAAAATGGTAAACTGACCAAAAAACAAATAAATCTCTGTCCCATAAAATTAAGAAACCGACCACTCATGCCTACACAACAGTCCGACATTTACTTGATATTAGTATAAAGTGGTCGTTTTGCCCATAAATCCGTAATGCAGGCCTGCGGTGAGACACTTGCCAGAATATTAACTTATTCTTGGTTTTCTGCGTATTGACGATATTGGCATGTATTTACTTAAGGATCTTTATTGAGACAGCACAACTTACCTATGTCTAAGACTAGTTCCTGCCCGCGACTTCGACCGCGTTAATTTTCTTGTTCCTCCGACCCGCCCCATCGCATAGCTTTTTGCTCGGCTCCTAAAGCTCATAGCGTGATGTTTAATAATCTATAGTCTTCCTCAAGAATTGGGCTATCAATGCAAAAATATATTTTCAAATCCGCTGATAGTTCCAGAGATCGCGATCAAACAAACAAATAGTTAACAAACAATAGTTTATAGATTTTTTATACTTCTTCTGAATAATGTTCTTCTTTCAGAAACTTTTCATGTTTGGTATTAGTAAAATAAAACCACTTTACCTAACTATGGTAAGAGGATAGGCAGCGCTCTGTTAGAGCAACTAATACGTATTCCGAAATTCGATATCGGATTTCAAGTTGTTCAATTTACGAATAGACTTAAGATTCAACATATTCTAGAGAAACAATAGCATTTCAATATAAAGCACACCATTAGCGCACACCTACGATTTCAAACCACCTATTTTTAGCCACACCTCATAAAAATGCGTAAAAATGGCGCAAAACAAACATTATTCGTAGCAAGCGCAGTTGGATGTACGCATCGGGATGGCATTCGTATGCGCAACGCAGAATGTAATTGATACTGTCTCAGTTTGCATTATGTGGTCCTCTTATGACAGTTTATGGGACTACAGAGGCCCTTGGGCCTAGCGTGAATGCGCGGATTAAAGGTAATGTAAATTCAATCGATTTTAAAATTGAAAAAACTCGATTCACACATAACTGATATCTACTTATTTTTAAGACTGTATTCATATCTATGGGTAATACTAATTCTGCTTGTCCGAGGATACTAGTGCTTACTAGAGGACAGTTGCATTTTCGATAAAAAAAATCTTTCGAATTTTCGTTTCCTTACGCGTTCGTGGTAGGTAGGCCCACTGAGATAAAAGGGCGAGGACGATTGTTGACTAGGATGATATCACAAAAGGTACTTGTATCGTGTCAGGTCGTAAGTGCCTACCTACTGTTAATGAAAATCGGTGCTTGGTGCGTATGTTAAGCCCTTAGATGGCAACTGCTGATGAAATAACCCTGCCCTTTTCTATGCCTTTTCTGCAGCTGGGTCTTGATGATCCTCCTTGATTGCTGTGTTTTGAGTACCTTTTGTACCTTTAAAATGTATACTGGATAGTTCTTGCTGGACTTATTTCCCCTCCTCTTCTCCCAATAATACTTTGTCTGACCCAGGAATTAAACCACTAGACCCACGACGCAGTCTACTAATACTAACTACAGATTAATTAAAATATACAAATCCACATTATGAAGAAGATTGGCGGAGTATCCAGTATGTTCATTGTTTATTAATTTAATTTAATCCAGACAGACCACACATGGTATGAATGAACGCCAAGTCTATTTTCATCTTCCTTAATTTTCTCATAAACCTATTTTAGCCGGCTGCTATAGAGAATTAGCATTGCGACCGGGCTGCCAGTATTTATGAAGAACAACAAAATAAACTGCCACTTTACGAGTATTCTTCTGGACAATTACCAAGATGTCACCATAACACCATATACGGTGCTTTATTCGGCCCATAAGGGTATAAAATATTTAATTTATTAAAAGTTCAATTTCATTTAAAGTTGAAATTAAATTAAAGGGACGGGAAGAATATGAGACACAGAAATAAAAGGTTATATCTAGTATGTCATATTAAATGGCTACATGCAACATGTCTTTCTCTAATAGTCGTCACATAATTTACATTTTGAATAATGTGACCAATATTTTGAGTTAAAAAAGTGCCCGTAGAGGTTCTTCTTCATATGTACCCACTACGCTTTGGAATTAGCAACTAGCTTCATCTTTCTGACTGACCGACCACTTAACAATTCAAAAGTGCCTAGCTGTAATTGGTTTATCTATACTTATAATAAGAATGTAAAAAAGTTGTGTCTGTACATTGAATATATTTAAAAAAGAATAATTAAGGGGGGTTAAGAAACAGTAATAGAACACGAATCTAATAAAAAAAGTCTGTCTGTTTGTCTGTTTATCTGTTTGTCTGTTTGTCTGTTTATACACGCTAATCTCCGGAACTACTGGACGGATTTGAATGAAACTTTTTTGTTATCTAGCTACTAAACCTGGGCAACATATAGGCTATAATTGATTTTGGAAACTGGAACACCTGATGCAGAACCGCAACAGACCAGCTAAACTATAAGAGTTAGAAAAATGGCGCCTTAAAAAAAAATTGCGTCTGATGAGCATTTTCTGCTGCGAGAATAAAATTGAAGATCCGGAACACCTGATGTGGAACTCTTAGAGCACAGCTAAACTATAATATATATAGGTTTGACATCTTAGCAAAAGTTATTCAGTCTGATGAGCATTTTCTACTGCGAGAATAAATCTCGAAGATTGGAACATCTGATGTGGAACTCTAAGAGGACAGCTAAACCATAACATATATAGGAATGACATTTTGCAAAAGTTGTTCAGTCTGATGAGTATTTTCTGCTGGGAGAATAAAATTCGAAGATTGAAACATCTGATGTGGAACTTGGAGAGCACAGCTAAACTATGGCATATACAGACATTAAATTTTAACAAAATTTGTTTGGTCTGATGAGTATTTTCCGCCGAGATAATAAAAATCAAGGATCAGGAACATTTGATGTGAAAATCACTTTATACAGATGAGATTAACGCCTCATTAAAACATTCGTATCTATGGCCTCCCAAGTAGCACGTTAGTGAATTTTGGAACTTATTTTGCAACTGTAGGTAGCATATAAGTGATGTAAGAGTGTACGGTATTACTTATAGATGCAAACAGCACTCGAATTTGCATATGAGTAGCTCTTATCACTAACACTTGCTTTTGAGTGATTTTTGTTCCTGCTTTATCACTTATGGTGGCATTAAGCCGAATTTATTACTTATAGACGCATACAGGTTTCAATTTTTACTCTTTTAGAACTCAAAGAAGCATATGACATCTTAAAATCTCCCCTGAAGAACCGTGCCCTAATAGGTGGTAATTTTTCTTTATTTGGCACCTTTACTACTAAATAAGTAGTATATATAAGTTATTTATCACCTGTAGTGGCTCAAGAGTTATTATTGCAGCTCATTTGGAACCTAGTGTAATTGCCTTTGTAAGGTCTAATATACTCTAATATGCCACTGTAACGCGTAGACCGATTCCAAAAGATGGTTCTTGAAAACCTTATGCAACAATTTTCACTCATTTAGAACCACTTAAGATCTAACAGTTCTAAAAGATAGAAATGTAGAACTTATTTTTTATTACGGCACGTGCGTTATAAATTTATTTTATTACATACAAAGTTTCTGTTAAAAAAAGGTCATAATATCTAAAAGAACTTCTCAAAATGAATACTGTAAAGTGGAAAAAAGTTAAACGATGTGGTAATTAACATCGGCAAGTTGCACGTACTTTTAAGAATATAATGGACGTGGAAACAAGTGGTACTAGTTCAGACCTTGAAAATGTTATTATACAATCAAAAGAGGATACTCCAATTGTTGAAAGGTAAGTAATTATCAATTTAAAGCATAATAAAAGGTACAGCAAGCAGATTGTAATAATAATAATTTTCTGTTTTGAGCAATTGTGTCAAGAGAATTTTACTATCAATAACGCAGGTTCCGTACATATTAATAAATTTAAAAAGAGTATGATTTGTATTTAAGTAGACCTATATTTTAGGTTATTATTATTATTAAGGTTATTAGTATTATTATTATTATAATTTTTTAATCTACATACGTTATACTGGGTGTAAATTACAGATTGGTAGGCAAGGCAAGATCAGCTTACATTCATGAGTTACCCTTCTAGACGTCTCTTGTATTTCGATTTTCAAGTTGTAGGTAGGTACCTATTTGTCGATTTATACTATAAACATTTTTTTTTGCAGTCATGATCCTAGTGAAAGTTCTACTGAAATTACTGATGGAAATTCAACTGAAATAAGTGATGGAAATTTGGCTGATAATGATAATGTGAATCATGAAATAATATAATTTAAGATTTAAAATAAAACACATTCAAATTCATGTCATACACGGATTTTATTTTCAATCACACAACTAAAAACACTGGGAATAGTCTCATAATTATAAGTTTACGTGAGGATTGTTGCAGCATCACAATTTGAGTTAAGTAATTGTTTTACACTTAAATTTACATTTTTTAGAAGTCTTCTTAGTAGGCCAACTTAAAATTTCGTTATCCACCCATCCTTTCGGACAAATTGATAGTTTTTTGGAACCGTTTTCAATCGTTTCAACTATCAAAAACGGCATTCTGAAAAAAAAAATAATATTACTGTAAAGTACATATTTTTATGCAGCATTATAAATTAAAATTAAGTAAGTCAATATGCCGTGTGGTGGTGGCTTAGAATACTAGCACCCCATCTCTTCCCGTAGGTGTCGTAAAAAGCGACTAAGGGAAAACCAAGGAATAAGCAGGAATAGGCGTTCTCTGTGATGTTAATGTTACACTTTACACTGCGCTCGCCAACCCGCCTGCCGAGCGTGGCGAGTATGGCATTTGCCCCCGATTGGGGAGGCCTCATCACACACTGAATGTTACGGCTATTTAAGAAGAAGTAAGTACCTAATAAAACGGCGAACCTATGAACCTGCCGCATACCAGCTCTCTTTCTCATCTCGCAAATGATGGTTCCGAGCAACAGAATAGGATAGCAACATAGGAAAGTGCGATTCCGTGCAGTCAAATGTGGTCCAACCCTTATTGTGTGCCAAATTTGACCGCCTTTCCGTTACACCCTTTATATTAAGTACTTCATTTAGTCAAATAAATACTAATTAACATTATTACCTTTTACACTAATATTTTGATTATATGCCTAGTTCTACACATTGATAAAAATTACCTATTGCAAGTTAGTTCAAACCTACTAGTGTAGGTAGGTACTATATTATATTGTAAAGAACTGCTAATGAAAAATTACAAATTGGAAACTATCAGTAGGAAATCGGGCATTGAATTAAGAAGTCTAGGATTATATTCCAGCCAACATTTACAATTTAAATAAATTTTACTTTATTTACCTTCAATGGGTTTTGTACCCGTCTTGAGGATCCCCAATTCAACGCAAAGACAACGAGACCTGTAAAGTGAAAATAATCACTACTAGGTACTAATGAGTGAATTTAGGACCTAGGAGCTCCAATAAGGCAACAAATGAGTGGAAATATGACCTGCAAGGTCTATTTTAAATCGCCATGTTTAAAAATGGAGTTCTTGAAAAGTACCTTGTTGAATGGTATTTTATTACAATAACATACAATAAAATGAGTTTTGATAACTCTTTTTGATGTAGTTTGACATTATACTTTTTGTAAAACCATAATGTTAGGTTTTTATCAACCATATTTTTATAAAGTATTATCTAATTTATTTGATCAGTGCATATTTTTTGATAATTCTTGATTAGATCTAAGGCGCATCAAAATTTACTCAGTAAATATACCATGGTTTCACGATAAAAAACCATTTGCATGGGCTCCATGATGGTTATCCCATGTTACACACATATTTTTTTAATACTCACCAAATAGATGCAATAATCCAAATAAATTTGCTGTCACAACACAAAGCACAAACAACCGTCTTTTTGTTTATCTCCACCGAAAATAAGAACTTGTTAAGATCTCATTTGTCACTCAACGAATGAGCTGTATCGCTTTTTCGTGCAATCATTCATTCACGGCGCGCAATTTGCACCGTGAGTTCCAAGTGCCACTCAGGATAACAATTCGAACTCTTCTGCATCGCTTTTGCATCTATAAATAAGCTGCAATTTTTCTCCCTTTGGTAACATACAGGTTGCTTATAGGTTCTAACCACCTTTATAGAACTTAATCACGGTGGATTTTATTACTAAAGTTTCCAAAAAAATACTATATGCAAGCTATTTGTCACCAAATGTGTTACTCACATACAAAAGCTAAGATTAACAATAAAAATGAGAATAAGCCCAGCTTGGTGGTAATTCACATGCCCAAGAGTTTTCAGAAATATTATTAAAAGTTGGAGAAGATCTCCTTCCTGCTCAGGTCTGGTGACTGTTCCTGATATACTTGGAAAAGTTGTTGCCTCCGAAGAGGAACTTATACAATCAGTATTTGGGGAGATTCAGAGCATAAGAAACCATGAAAATTCGTGGTTATGTGAACGCGTTATATCGACCCCAAAAAACGAACAAGCTGCATCAATAAATGAAAAAAAATTGGGGGAAATTATTGGAGATGAAGTCGTTTACACTTCTTTTGATAACGTAGTCAATCAGGACGACGCCACCAATTACCCAGTTGAGTTCCTCAATTCACTCACAGCGAGTGGTCTCCCTGCTCATAAAATAAGACTCAAAGTTGGTGTTCCGATAATGCTGATGCGAAATTTGACACCGCCGAAACTGTGTAATGGAACCCGACTTATAGTTGAGGTTTTACAACGCAATATTATTGTAGCTGTAATCCTCACTGGGAGTGGTGCCGGTGAGACTGTGTTCTTACCACGCATACCACTCATCGCCAAGAATCTCCCCTTTCAATTTAAACGCACACAGTTTCCTGTGACTACATGCTTTGCCATGACAATAAACAAGTCACAGGGACAGAAACTGAAAGCTGCTGGGGCTGATATTTTGAGAACCGGCTGTTTTTCTGATGGCCAACTTTATGTTGCTTTCTCAAGGGTTAGCAACGCTTCCGGGCTTTATATTCTGGCACCCGACGGAAAAACCAAAAGTATAGTTTATAAAGATTTTTTTTAGAATAGTAGGTAATGTTAACTAATTGATATTAATTTCGCTCCATAATTTCGGAATGAAAATAATTCTACCTTTGTATTTTAATGAAGTTATAACCTACCCAGTCTACAACACTCAATCTAAGTTATACCAAACTTAATCGAAATCCTTCATCGGTTTTGATTGTTTTATTGTCTGACATATCGACGCACAGTTCAAACTCTTGCCGAAATTCCTATCGGAACGAGAAAGGGACTGGATCCGCGTACGAAGTCGCGGGCAGAAGCTAGTTTGAAATAAATATTTGAGTTTGAATGTTTTGTGAAATTCATTCCCATTTCTTTTTTCTTTTTTTTATTACCAATATCTTAGCCTAGAGCCTGTAGTTACATACCAGGGGGTCTACTCCGAAGTATCAGCGGCCGAATGTTCGGCCGTTTCCTGCTTCGAAGTTACTATTTGGTTCGGTCGGTTCCGGTCCTACACTCTTTCGAATATTGACTATGGTCCCGAGCCAACTGAGTCGATCCGAACTTTTTTCGCATTTTTCAATAATATTCGGTTCGGTCATGTGTTGGTCCGATCCGAACATTCGCACTTTGCACTTCGGAGTAGACCCCATGGGAAGTGGAGAAACAGCCGCTCAAAGTCAAGACACGATCAATTCTTCATCAACGAGTAGACCCCCAGATTAATGAATTACGTAGATTATTCGCCCCAAAAAGCTCGCCGAATAATTAAGCGGGGTGATTGCGTAACACACTGTCAGTAGCAATGGCTTTCATTTTGACAGTGCCACAACATTCATTGCGTTACTTACAAAGAGAGAGGTTTTATAGTCATTGGTTACTTACGTTGTTGAGCAGACAATTTTTTCGAACATATGAACCGATGGATTAGCAATACCCTTCAAAATGATTAAGATTGAGTGTTACGCTATTAGGATGCTGGACCACCTCCTAAATCTGGAAAATATCAGCAATTTGCTACAACGCCGGTTCATTTATCGAATCAGAATATAATCATGTAGGCTATTACATGCCCCCAATATTATGGCGCGACGTGAATCAGGTGCAGCGTTGATTGCTCAGCCGTTCACTTGCTTGACAAATTACTTGTTGATGTCGTGTCGTTAGATTACTACGTTTCGCTTGATAACCACGCGTTAGCACACGTATGGCCTACAAGATACGGCTATCATACACTTTACTAAAAAGTGGTACGCCAAGCAAATATGTAGCTAGATGTTTATAATCATTAATGACAAAATTTCATATTTTCAAGACAACATCACACATCACACCTGTTCCCCGAAAAGGCAAAGAGGTACCTTTACATTTGTGCTGATGACGTACAGGTCTACATCTCTTTCAAGGCAAGTGTGACAGCTGTACTCAACCCCACTAAAACTAAATATATGCTGTTTGTAACCAAGAACCAAATCAATGCAGTGCCGGCAACACTCAACGTCACCCTGTTGGTTGAGCCGGTCAGTCGATTGTGGCAAGTAATCTGGGTGTGAACATGGAAGCTGGGTTGAAATACGAAGCACACGTAACAGAGTCAGTGCGCACTTGTTTCTACCGGATTAAGGTCCTTCATAAAATGAGGCCATATCTTTCAGAAAACTGATCTCGCCTGAGCTCGATTCCGTTTCTTAATTCCACAAAGTCCCGTAACGCCATTTTTAAATAAACACTTTTAAAATTCATACTCACGGGCTGATTATGCTTTTGCAATCCTCAAGATAAAATCGCGTTTATTAAAAAATAATAAATAAAACAAAAAATACAATAAAATGGCACATTATTGTATTTTTTGTTTTATTTATTATTTTTTAAATTATGTTTTTACTTTGTGGATTATGTGGTCTGCAATAAAGATATTCATTAAACTAACTGCTTGAAACTTCACTTAGTACGATTTCTGCCTAAATAAAGCACAACAAATAATTTAATCGAAATTCAACTGAATGCTTATCCAAAGACAACTCAAGCTTGGGAACATGACACAGGGTGACGTCGTCGATAAAATAAAACATAACATTAATTAATTAACTCATTTATTTAGTTATCTCTTCGTCGTAAGTTACCGTCATAGTTTAAGAAGGCCAGTCTATTTCATTGAACACTAGTGATTTGTTCTTTAGGAATCCAATTATTTATCACTTTGAAGCTTGGTTTTTGGCAGTACATGCTAATACATAACAATTTAACTACTAAAATTACTTGTATATACAACAACCTATAACAAGTCGAATAATTATGAATGGTACTAAAATGTAAAAGGTCTGCTACATTTCTTGGGAGCACGTTAGCCCGCGAAATTCAAATTTTTTTCTTACGTTTTTTTGCTATTTGTGCAAATAGCAAAAAAACGTCCGTCCGTTACGTCTGATCTATTGATCAGAATATGATTTGCGACCGTAACAAGTATGCATTTACGAATAATAATTGTTACAGATCGGCCGACGACAGAAATACCTGTCGTTTCATACAAACGAATAAGTGTTTTGCGAATTTGGTCTTTATTAGCTTCTAGAATTGTCGCACTGACAGGTGTCAGGAACGCATTCTCTAGACGGCCGACTGTAGAATCATTAATACAACTCGTCTAAGTTAGAATTGGCCTTAAATGAAAAAAGAAATAGTCAAGAAAATATGTAGTTAGTTATTCATGAAATAGTTATTCATTATGCCAATTTGATTGTAAGAACATTTTAATTTCGCAATCTAACTTGAGTTATCGCCAAAAGTCCGCCTCGAAGGGTTAGGCGACTACACCATTACACAATCATAATTCATTTTTATTGTGAAATTAAAAAAAAAGTTACACGTGACTTCGAAATTCAATTCATAAGCTCTACCTTCTTTCTTAGGCCCTTACAAGCTAGTAGTCACCGGATAGATAAGTGAAATATACATGTTAATTAGTAATCTATCTACTTTAATTAATATTATTGACATTACACTTTCCCCGATTTTGTAACAACTAACAAACCAATTTACAACTGCACAACACGACCGTCCAAACACCATTACAGCCCAATTCAAACTATATGGCGGCTCGGAACATGAGGCGAGTCGCTGCGCAGTAACAAATTCATGTGTCAGCGGGGGTGAGGGGTGCGGTACTGCGCAGCGAGTAGCGCACTTCAGAGCCGCCATAAAGTTTGACGCGTAGGTACTAGAGATGCAGTGTGTTTTTTCTAACATTTCTTATTTGGCAAACAAACACGGACAACACGATTTTTTGCATTTGAAGCTCTCAAAACGCACGACGTTTTCCGACAAGTTGACGAATATCATCATAACATTTAGCTTTTTGTACATATTTACATAATAATTACGTGAAAAAAATTTTCAATTAGGAATGTCGTTACGGAGATTACCCTCCAAATATACACAAACTCACGAATTTCATAAGAACCGTGTCGTGTTTACCAAATATGATACAACAAGGAAAATACATTTTACATGTTATTTCATTGCACTTACAAGATTTTTAGCGTTAAATAATATTAGTTCATTGTTAATATTTTGACTATTTACATTTTTACTAAATAACTTAGCGTTCAAAGTTAAACTTTGCCATAATACTTGTATCTAGAAGCGTTATTTGTACATTATCTGTTAACTAGTTTGGCGATACTGACTGACCAGTATTTCTTGATACTTGGGGCGCTGCTTTTGAAGGAGAAATTGGTACATTTAAATCTAGTTCGCTGTTTTGTCGTGTGTCAAGACGTACTGGCCACTCGGCGATTATAATAATTGCACTAGAGGTGGGTAGATTGTTGTGAGCTGTGAGTGTTGAACCGCGATTTTATGGCTTCTGAAACAATGTAAATAAATATAATCATTTAATTCGGTTGAAAATGAATGACTGACTTAGTATAGTACAGAAGGTTATTTGTGGTATTTTTTTTTTTTCTCTAAGCGACATATGATTGCCAAACATCCACGCGAGCGAAGGTTACGTAAAGGTTATACAAATGATACTGACCTGGTAACAGGAGTACAATAGCAGTACATTATCCAATAGGCTTGGCTGTGGCCAGCCCGCCGGCTAGCTAGGGCGGCGGGGCCAGCGGCACGAGCAGCGGCTCGCGAGCGCGGCGCGGCCGGCGGGCGGGCGCGCGCGCGGGGCCCGCCGTGCGCAGGCGGGGCCGCCCGGGGCCCCGCCGCGCGCGCGCCGCCGGCGGCACGGGGCCGCACGAGATGGTTTCGAGGGGCGCGTCGGACTCCAGGAGGGCGGCGCCTGGGGACGAATGGAAATAATAAACTATTGCGACTATCTCTTTAAGGCAACATAACTCTTAACGACGAGCTACATTAGGCACTCTCCATCACTCGTCGTAAGACGATTTTTCAAGGACCAGAACAATACTTGACCGTCGTAATCGACGTCAATTATATTCCAATAATAAAAGATATCTGACGTTGGTAGAATAAAGTGATAACATACCAGCAGCTACAGCGCTCGCGTTATCAGCAGGTTGCGGCTCGGGTCTCCTGGACATGGCGTGTCGCGAGCCGCGCGGCCGGCCCCGCCGGGCCCCGCGGCCGGGCCGCGACACGCCCCACGCGCCCGCGCGCACTGCGCCCGAGTACGACGCTGGGGAATATACAGGGAAATTCATTATTGAATTCGTAATAACGCATGGATCTTTTTCAGGTCACCAGTCCATGTAACTAAGTACCAAGCGCATGTTACATGCTTCGTGTAAATAATGATGTCAAAGTTTGAACGGGGTCCAGTGACTTATACACGGAGTATATATCATGCGAAAGATTGACTAACATAGGTTTGAGATTTGGTTCATAAGAAACTTCAAGATACAGATACAGCGCTGCGGTATTCATTTTTTTAAATATCGCAGCATTATGCTGAGATAGGATGGTTGTTTTTAATGTAACTTTGTTAGTTTTAAATGCTCCTTTTTTACTGTTTGTATTTCCTGTGTCCCAATTTTTTTTTTTTCTTTCTTTTGCTTCTTTTACATTCATATATCTGGTCATACACGCACGCCTGTTGCGAATACTACGCACCTGGGGCTCTACTCCGAAGTGCAAAGTGCGTATGTTCGGATCAGACCGACACATGGCCGAACCGAATATTATTGAAAAAATGCGAAAAAAGTTCGGATCGGCTCAGTTGGGTCGGGACCATAGTCAATATTCGAAATAGTGTAGGATCGGAACCGACCGAACCAAATAGTAACTTCGTAGCAGGAAACGGCCAAACATTCGGCCGATACTACTTCGCAGTAAACCCCCAGACCTTTCTGAAGAACATCGCCAATAAGGTAATTATATGTCCTAGGGCGTCCCCCAAATATAAACATCAATCCATCAATATTCGCTAAGAAGTCATTCGGAATTCTGTTGATGGTTGTCTGTGCTGGTCTTATCGAAGGAACTAGGCGCGTGGCCAAAATCAGAACTAACGTCGCCATCTTGTGTTTCAATACTCAACGACATTCAAGCGCCAAAAGATCCTGAAGCACTGTACTTACGTATCGGCGCAGGTGAGACCGGTATGTCCACCACTAGTTTGTCTCCATCATCATCAACCTGCAACGGACTGCCTGGTTCCGACGCGGAGTCGCGCGGTCGCTTAGCTTCTACTGTCGCTGGAGCTGGCTGCTGTTGAATAGATTTCATTGTTGGTTAAGCCCAGGTAGCACAAGCGAATTTTTCCCGCGACGCTTTTTACCGCGCACTGGATTTTTAACCCCCGACGCAAAAACGACGAGGTGTTATCAACGCACTGCACAGCGCCGAGATTTGAAAATCCAACAGTATGTTTTTTTAGGGTCTACTCACACTTATTCAGCTCTGTTCAGCTTTTGTCCATAGAAAACATCGATTTTGTATGGAATGCGTACGCATCCGTTCGTTCCTTCTTTACGACCGCGTACGCATTCCATACAAAATCGTTGTTTTCTATGGACAAAAGCTGAACAGAGCTGAATAAGTGTGAGCAGTCCCTTAACGTGCTGGGATGCACTCTATTGGATTCTCAATGCTCGGCTCAACACTGAGAGTTGAAAATCCAGTGCGCGATAAATCCCGCCGCGATAATTAACGCGCACGCGATTAAATTATCGCGGCGGGATTTATCGCGCACTGGACAAGGGCTACATGTTTTCTAAAATAGACTTTGTTTGTAATCATGGGGATTTTGCCCAGCAGTGGTATGATACAGGCTAACAGTTACTGTAACTGGCTTTATTTCGGTGTTCTCAGAGAAGTTGGATAGGAAACACCAATCTAATCTTGTTTTAAAAATATTTTTTGTAGTTTGTTAAAACAGTAATAAATATAATTTATTGTTACGCACTATCCTCTAGCTAGATAAATGGGACAGAATTTGTATAAAACTATCTGCCAAGACAAGTTCTGCTTGGGGGAAATTAAACTGGTTGTAGGTCTGACTAACGGTCTAATCGGACAGTATAGTATAGTCATTGTTGTGTTTGGTAATACTTACAACTTGAGGCAATATGCCCAATTTCCTTTTGCGTTCTCTTTCTTCCATTAATTTCTTCTCTTCAGATTTCTGGCGATCTGTAAGAGAAACACAATTTTATTAGAAAATTCTGTAACGCGGCCTGCGGTAGGAGTAAAATAGTAGAAATCATCTTGTAACGAAAAAGCGTACTTTCTGTCTCTCTCCCTTAGACCAAGAGAGAGATAGTTTTCATGGTTTTCGAGGGAGCTAAAGGTCAAAATGAAAATCCAAGATGGCGACTGCGCAAATTTTCCATCATGGATGTTGTTTTCATGCTTTTAGAGGGTTCTTAAGCCGATAGTGAGGATAAAATAAAAATCCAATACGGCGACCACTTTATGAGACCTTCTAAAACTTGTACTAGATGGCTCTGTATTACAAACGCGTATTAAATTCATACTTTCTATCTCTCTTGGACCCGTTCTTATTAACTACCTACGACATATAACATATCTAAAGCAGTGATATTCTCACGTTAATATGCTTATCTGTACTTACATTTGAGTTCGATTTCTTCATCATCTAACAGTAAAGACACCACTTCTTTAGGCTTCAACGTGTCTGGCTTGAAATTTCCTCCACTAATCACCATCCTTTGGATCTGAAGAAAAGTGTGTTTTAGTCACTTCATTATTAGAAAGTCACAACGTCGAACATTCGTAAAAAATTCACAACTTTGTGAATTTTGTATTAAGAACTTTAACTCAGTTGGAATAAGGTTGAACTAAAGCTGGCTCGAAGATGTAAGCTTGTACTAAAGTTAGAACTATAAAATGGCGCAAATAAATATATTTTCTTTCTAGAACTCGTTTTGTAATGAGACAGAATAAGTTTTAGTACAACTTATGTCGATCTACGTCTCAATAATGAACAATGTTCTCTATTCTATCTCTTTCTATCTCACCTCTGACTTCTCCCTCGCGCGCTGCATGATCCGCTCCTCGATGGTGCCCTTGCAAATGAGCCGGTACACAGTGACCTAATGAAGTAACTAATATGAATAACAATTACTAAAATAATAGGATAATTTTGTAACAATATAGTTTTAAAGAGATGAGAGGCTAAGAAAAAAATGCTATCTAAACATGATAAAATGAAAATCTAAAAATTTACAGTTTAATTGACATAAATGCTTTGATTTCTCAGCGAAAGCACTAGGAAGTGGTGAAATGCGGGCATTTTGGGGCACTGTCTTTTGTAATTTTGACGTTCGAAAAGTGCTGATTCTCAGCCTAATTTGAATAAATGACTTTTGATTTGATCAGTAGCAGCCTAACGAAAGTAAATTCGAATTCAGAGATTTCGATAAAGCTTTGAGTTTGAGTGTGAGTGTGACCTGCTTGGTTTGTCCTAGTCGGTGAGCGCGGTCCATAGCTTGCTGGTCCACCGTGGGGTTCCAATCCGAGTCATAGAAGATTACTGTGTCGGCCGCTGTAAGGTTGATGCCGAGGCCGCCTGCTCGGGTTGACAGGAGGAAGACGAATATGTCTGAGCGGGCCTGTGGAGATAAAAATAAAAAGTATAAGTCTTGTGTTGTGCGCTTCTGAAAGCGTATGAGGGTTTTCATCAAAATTCACGGCACTTTGATAAAAGGTCTTCCATTTCCACAATAAATTTAAAATATATGATGACGTTCATCATTCTTTTCATTCATTCGTTCGTGATTCAGTCACGACTAAAAAAATATATAGGCGCTTTGACACTTTTGACGGGCATCCGTCAAAAGTGTCAAAGCGCCTATACGGACCACGGACCACGGACCACGGATCCAAACGGACCACGTAGTGAACGTCATTTCAGAAAACCCTCATTCAATCAGTTGTCTAAGCTCTTGTTTATTAATATTACTGATTTCATAACAGTTAACATTGATATCAATCATTTCATATCAGCACTTTGACAGAAGATTTATTGATCACTGTCTGAAGAGGAATCGGTAAATAAACAGGGAATGGTTAAAAAACAACAAAGTCCATTTGAGAGCAGTAATTTTGTATACTAACGACCCAGAGATAATCTACACTTGGTTGAAAACATGACACACCATATAAATAATACAACTATTACATACCTGAAAATCTGCCACCATATCTCGTCGAGCGGAGATCTTACTTGATCCGTCTAACCGCATGTATTTATGCTTTCTGTGCCACATGTACTCCTGAAAGGTAAAAATAAGGTAATTATTTCAATAACGGTTCAGAATTTTCAGACCTTGATAGAACTATTAAGATATACTTAATTGTATTCTACAATGCAGTTATAGTATTTTTATCTCACGAAGCGACACGCGCTTTACTTGTGGTAACCAAGTGTACAAACACGCTGTGAAGCTGTGCGTGAAGACAAGTAGGGCCAGCACATAGCTCACACACGCGCAAACGCACACACACTTCCGACTTCGCCATTGTCTCGGACGGTACCGAGAGCTCCTGCGTACACACATATTCCCAGTGTAACTGGCTAACCAAAACCAAAGAGCGCGTCGCTTAATGTATTTTTTTTTACTTTATCAATTTATGGGAACTGTTAACATACCTCTAATAAGTCAATCATCTTGGTCATCTGGCTGTATATGAGCACTCTGTGACCACGTTCCTTCAGTCTTCTGAGCAACGAATCCAAAGCAGTTAGCTTGCCTGCATCGCTTACAAGTTGGTTCTTATCTAAAACACATGAAATTGTTAAGACTTGTTGATTAACATAATGATAACTTGTACAGAAACAGAGAAATAAAGGTTGTCGATATTAAATTCACCCTTATTGTTGGAAAATTAACTCCAAATATCGCGAGACTAATTTCATCGTTCATTACTCAATCATTTAACTATTTACTACTGCAATGCATGTCTGTGATATCTGCCTAGCCTTTTCCCAACTATTTTAGGGTCGTCCTCCAGCCTAACTGTGTGCAGCTGAATACTGCATCTTGTGTTTTCATTAATTTTATTTTTTTGCTGAGCGCTCTTCTTTAGCGTTTATTTAAGAAGTAAATTAGCTTACCTGGCACCTGCAGCTCTGCCCAGCCCCAAGGCGGTCTGGCAGCGGCAGCTAGTCGCGCGACACATCGCCAGCCAGCGCCCGACTCTGCCTGTTGGTGACGGGTCACGTGGTACGCGAAACTTCGAGATGCCGCGAAAGGGACGCGCGTGCATGTGCACACCTAGGCGAGAAAAATAATAGGTTAATGATTATAAAACATGAAAGATGAGAGAAAATATAAGGTATTTAGAAAGCGATGAAAAGTTAGCTCATTGCTGTACGAAAGTTCATTGAAGGTGAAGCAAATGGACGTTTAGGTCCAGCCTCAATAAAACATGGCACTAAAGTTCTACAGATTAATTATTTATCGTAACCCAGTTACTGGGTAATACGATACCCCCTGGTAAGACTGGTTATCAGACTTCAAAGACGTAACAACTGTCAAAGATATACTAAACAAACAGACAGAGATATCAAAGCCTATAAATTACACACAACATAACAGCTTTACCTTTTGTTGCGCAAAGTACAGGAAGGTAGGCAGAGGTGTAGGCATCTCGGGGTAGGAGATAGGCTGTCGTTCCACAAACGGCTCGTCCGGCAGTTCCAACTTAGGCACCGCGATCACTCCGCCCTCTTCAGTCTTGATCTCGCTTAGCATTTCCGTCTACAACAAATAATTCTATATTATGGCATTTATAGGTATACCAGTTATATCCCTACATGAAATAAGGGATTGTGTAGATGCCTATTTGAAAACCAATCCTCGAAATGATTCTCACGTTATAAATATGGGTGTATATATATTATTTATTATACATCAGTTTCAAGGAAAATATTTAATGTACAGACGGCAGCACGTCAACGTAAACCCTATACATAAATATAACTACGACGCGCTGCGGAGTGTTAGAAAGAAAGTATCCTTGGCACGATTGGTGGAGTTTACAACGTTTTTAAAATTGCCCAATGGTTGCACATACTAAAAATTGGGAGCCAATTATCATGTTTTACTAGGAATAAGCCACACCCACTCGCCCCTGCGCGTCCGCCGCTGCTCCCGAGTTTCCCCGATCCTTCACGAAATTAAACGAAAGTCACTCGTCTGTCGTCACAATTCACATCGTTAGTTTACGTCAGTCAGTTGCGTACGCATTTGGAACCCGTTAGGGTATATAAGTTCTGTGATTTGGAATCGTACTGTGTGCTGTGCTGTGCTGTGAACTTTCTTAAAACAATTTATAAATATAATGGCGCCTCAGTTGACGCAAATTCAAAGAGAGCGCATCATAGCGCTTCGATTGAGTGGATGCCGGGTGATAGATATTTGTCGGCAGACGGGCATAACGGTGAGTAATATTTTTTGTAATCATAATATTATAAAGGCTAATATTGAAAAAATGTATCAATGGTGTTTTTATACAGAATTTTCGAAATTAGTTAATGCTGCGCGCTGTTCCAAGCGTCACTAAAATGTAGAGTAACCGTGAAAGCTTAAATTCAGAGAAATAATGATACATAGGTAATGTAAACAGAATTCGATGAACTATTGTTTTTGATTCCATTTAGTCATGACTCATGAGCATGACACGTATTCTAAACAAAAGTTAATCCAGTAGGTAGTGATTGGATTCTATAGTAAATATCTAAGCAATTACGCACTTTCTTTTTGTCCAGGGCCCAGGGGCTGCAGTCTCGACATTCATCGATCGCTTTACGACCGAATTCGGTCGCAACTCGCAAAGTCCCGGATTGACAGGTGTAATGTATGGAGTGACAGGGCTTTGCGACCGAATTCCTCCGCTTTGAATGTCGAGACTGCAGCCCCTGCTTAGTTAGAATCTAGTTACCACGTTATCGCATTGGGTGTAACCCTGTAATGATAGCGATGTTTGTGTGTAATTAAACAACTTAATAACTTTATTATTGTAGTGTAGGGAATTATAAGTATTAATACATCTTTGCCTATTGTCATTGAGTAATAATGGGCAAATAAACTATAGCTATTTGTTTCGTTCCAGAAAAAATATGTTTACTTCTGGCTTCGGCGGTGGGAAGAAAGCGGAACCATAGAAGCCCATCGTCGCCAACTCTACGCGAGATCCACTACGGTACGACGGCAGACGCCGCACACTCTGCCGATCCTTTTCTGACCACACGAATAACATCAACTTCGTACAGGGTGAGTCCATCTGTAGCTTGTAATCATACCTTATCAGCTCAACTTATTCATCACTTTCATAAAATATGGTTTTCTTAAAAAGTGAATAACAAAATTGTGATTAAAATCATACCTACTACCTAATAGACATGTAGTAGGTAGTTGGAAGGGCGCTCGGCACTCACGCAAACCGGATTGACGCGCGCCGCGCGGCCAGTCTGGATTGTTATTACTTACTACTTATTATTATTACCTACTATGTATTAGATACATCTTCAGTTCTTTACAACCCACCTCAACAAGGGTGGAAGTTCTCAATTCCATAAATTGTTTTTTTGTTTATGTTTATAATTTGAAGAATATTTTTTTACCGTCCCATACTCATAGTCTATTCAACTAATGCTTCAAATTGATGTTATTTCAAGTTGAACAAATATCAACTTTATTTCAATAGTAATTAGGTTGATTTTAGAGTGACTAGCACTACTAGACTAGCAGTAATAAAATGTTTGAAGTTGTTGCGTGTAGGACTTAAAGTTATTTTTCCATAAACTCATATTTGTTTACATTTTTCGCAAATAAATCGCGAATGCAGATTAGTTAAATTGGCCCGTACTATTTGTCATATTACGGAATCCTAGGTAAGTATTAAATTGACAAAATTTTCTTTGTTTTAGATTTCAATGGACACAGTCAGGAGGCGCCTTATGGACGCCGGAAGACCACTGCCGCGTGCACACCTGCAGGGTGGTGCAGGCGTGGTTCGCGGCACAGGATGACGTCATCCGCCTACCATGGCCTGCAAAGAGCCCCGACTTAAACTCAATCGAGAATCTATGGGGTCTCATGTTTCTCGATTAGGATGCTTCAGAAATCCGCAACAATGAAAACTTGCGGCGAGAAGCCCATACTACATGGGAGCAATTCAGAGGCAAGGACACCTGCTGGAACATGGTGGCCAGCATGAAGGTCAGGCTGGTTGCCGTTTTAGACGCGCAAGGTGGTCCGACCAAATATTAAATACTTATATTATATTGTAAAGTATATATATTTTCATTTCATTTCAACAGTCATTAAATTTTATAGTAATATTAATAAATAAATACCTATATTTGCTTAAATATTTGTATTGTTATGTTATTACAATTTTGCAGTATCTTCTAGGTATAGTTATTAGAGGTTAATTTACTTTTTATTTATAATTTAATTCAATCAAATCATTATATTGTTTTGGCAACGCTTTATGCTCCCATGTAGTAGTATTTCATAACAACTGAAAGGCCGATCTTGGTGCGTATTTCTGAGGTCAAGTTTGGGCTATTTTAGGTCATGGCATATTCTATGTCGCTAATAAGACCCGAGCGAACTTAGTTTAGTCTACAACACTATAGGCAGTACACTCAATGTCACCGACACTGACACCGTGTCAGAACACTTAGACACTCGGTGTCGCAAGGTGTAGGTATTCGTTGAGTTTGTGTGTTCACACATACAGACACTGCACGGCGTATAGTGTCGTAGCCTAAACTTACCATTAGATGACGAACTCCGATTCTACGGCACTATTAAATAATGCACTTCAATCACCCGGGTTTCCGTTCACATTAAATAGTAGCACAGTTTTACAATCCATAAGTTAGGTATATTTTAATATTGTAATTACCTATTTTATTTATCAAAATAAAGGTATTTCCAACCACTGTTTCTCAAACGCTTATTCTTCTAAAAGCTTGTAATAAATAAATATTGTCTACTTATTTTTAATCTATTGTATAGTTTGGTTTTATAAATTTTGTTGTAAGTAGGTATATTTAAATTTAGAGTAGGTATAAGTTTATTTGTTTTCAATTAATATTAAATAAAAAGATTAAGATTATTATTCCCCATTTTATTTTGAGATTTTTTCGAACGTTCACACGCGTTCCCGTAGTAACCTATCCTATTCCTATGTCCTTTTCTGATAGGTACTCGTAGGTATGCAAAATTCCATGATGATCGGTTGTGTAGTTAAGGCGCCAAAAGCAGAGGTCGGAGCGCAGGCCACACCGCCAGCTTGGCGGGCGGGCGGGCGAGCCGAGCGAGGCATCGTTTCACCTTTTTTCATACATGGGTTCACACCGCGAACTACAGAGATAAGCTACCGAAGTATGAAAAAAGGTGAAACGATGTTCGCCCGCCTAGCCCGCCCGCCCGCTAGCTGGCGGTGTGGCCTGCGCTTTATACGGGGCCCCGACGGCATATTTATTTATTACTTACTCAAAAAAACTTTTTTGAAAAAAAAAAACAATTGACTTCCAAAATTATATAAATAAATTTCGAAAGTCGGTGTCGTTTGGTTCGCATTTTCGTTGTTCGCCACCGGAAATTAAAGTTATTTTTCACTTTGTAGTGTCTTTTTTGGAAGTAGGTTTTTTTTTTGTAAAAAAGTTTTTACTTTCGACTTCAAAAAAGGAGGAAGTTCTCAATTCAACGGTATGTTTTTTTTTTCTTGTGTGTTTGTTACGCGATTACTCCGCCAATTGTGAACCGATTTCCAAAATTCTTTTTTTGTTCGAAAGGAGATACTTCTGAAGTGGTCCCATAAAAATGTTGTCAAAATCGGACAAGTGGTTTTTAAAAATCAAAAAAATTATCACAACAAAAAATTGAAAAATAAAAACTTTTTTACAAAAAAAAAACAACTGACTTCCATAAAAACACTACAAAGTGAAAAATAACTTTAATTTCGGAAGTCTGCACCGACTTCCGAAATTAAAGTTATTTTTCACTTGTAGTGTTTTTTTTTCACTTTTAAGTTGTAACTTTAACCAGTGATTTTAGTTTAAAAACCAAACTACTGAACCGTTTTTGAGGAAATTTATATGGGACCAATCTGAAAGTATATCCTAAAATTTTGGAAATCGGCTTATAAATAACGGAGTTCTGAGGTAACAAACATAAAAAAAAATACAGTCGGATTGAGAACCTCCTCCTTTTTTGAAGTCGGTTGAAAACGTCACTGTCCTTTTGTAAAAGACCCCACCAAGGTAGTTTGATATGGGCCCCATTACGGCTAGCTACGCCGCTGCGTGAAGACTGAAAGCGTAACAACTATACAAACTCACTTTCGCATTTTATGCGGCTTCACCCGAGTTCCCATAGGAATAGGTTCCTACGGGAACCCCTGCCCTTTTCTTTTCGAAAATCGAGTTGAATGGCGGCAATAGGAGAGGCGGCAGTCCACGGCTGGACATAGGTCCAGCTGTGGACTGCTATAGGCTGATGATGATGATGAAGTAACGATAATAATAGATTAGAATTTTATTTGAAAATTCATAATCTTCGAAATCGTATCTTATTAGTAGCGCAATAAGGCTGAACTTGCATGTAAAAGCAATTTCGGTAGGTATAGATAATTACGTTACTAAGTTCAAACTTATTATTTTAGTAGATAATAAGATCGTGTCGCGGACGTAACGTTAATCTCAAACACGGCGGACTGACAAGAGACTCTAAAGGTATAATTAATTGGCTAAACTTCACACAGGTTCGTGATGCGGTAAGTATCCATATTTATTTCAAAATTTCAAGGAGATTGTGTTATGGGCTTTCAGCAATAAAAGAGCAAGGAACGCAAGAAAACTGTTGACCGCCAGCCCGCCAGTAAGTAGGTAACAAAACCCGGAAAAGGTTATTAAAAGCTGCTTGAAATGAAAAAAAATAATGTTTTTCTCACATCGGATTATACCTACCTGGCTACTTAACAACATTCATAATTGTGTAACGGTGTATACCATTCCTACCTACCTGCTTTAAATGTAGGTAATACCTACCTACTTAATAATTATAGGTAATACATAGAAATAAATATGTAAAAAGGAAGGATTAAGAAGATATAATTTCAATAAAAATTGATTATCGTATCATTGCGCGGGCCGCCTGTTTTTATTACCATGCCAGTATTTCTATTCGATTCAATTCAAAAATATTCAACCTGCTACGCTATTTCTTATCGCATAGTGTCTTATTCTACACAACGACGCGCACACACACACACCCTCACGTACGCGCTGCAGCACGAAATATTACGAGTAAGAACTGACAAAAAGCTATACATCTCTTTCGCACGATTCTCGCTGTTGTTGCTCATAACGCGTTCAAGGTCAAAGTGGGGTAACTTGATGTGCTGGCGACTGTACTTATATATTTTAAAAATTCGCCTTAAGGGACTCATGCATTCTCGTATAACTATTAGAGTTCAGAATTACCATTTCACTTAGAAAATACACAAAGCTTTGTTAGAATCAAAGAAACATTTCAATGTCTTTACAGCATGAAAACATAAAATTATAGTGTTTGGAGCCTACCTGCACTTCTCTCTCCCTCATATTCCTTATCCTCAGCGCTTTGTGTTCAATAGTTTCCGGCGTGTAATTTATTGTGTGCTCCGCGTGCGTGTAGAATGGACCACCTGATCACAAAAATAAACTTACTGTTAAACATTTGTGTAAGAGAAATCTAACTAGTTAGGCTAAAATTAGTCGCGAAAAATTGCTATTATTTTTAAGTCCTTTATAGCAGCGGCGGCTCAAAGATCTCTCTAACATCAGCTCTATAATCAAAACGGAAATCTAGTTGATTGGCTATTTTTAGATAATTCCAGACTGAACTTTCTAGAAATAATTGCAAGTGATGTATAAATACAGAAAGAAGAAGAGCTTCTGTAAACTTGACCGAGGGTTTAGAAAAATAAAATAAAAAAATAAAAGTTGAACCCACCTTGTATCCACAACGCATCAGTAAACAGCATCTCCGCCCACATCAAGCTATCCTCCTTCCTCTTCGCCAACACGTCGCCATTGGGGCACACCAACAGCATATCTTTCTTATTCACTCTGTCATAGTAGTCGGAGCATATGTCTGTCTCTGTCTCCTCCTGTTTGACGTCACAGATGGGTGTTGAGTTCCACCAATAGTGACGGTGGCGGAGTTTCTCGTATTTGTCTAGGCATTCTTCTATGTGTTGCATTCTAAAATGTTTTGTTGTAGTTAGTAAAAAAAAAGGCTAAACTTAAGTAGGAAAACAATAAGAAGGTATATTTCCTTCACTTTTTTTTCCAGCTGAACTAGCTAGGTGTGAACAACTCTATACTTAATAGTGTTAGGTAAACTATTATAGAGTTTACCAAACATTTACGCGGATCAAAGGTTGTTTTGTTCCATTGCATTTATAATATTAGGATGAATAATTTAGAAATTCAAGAAAGCAGGTTCCATTTATTATAGGTTTTAATTAAATATTGCTGGATTGTGATAATATGACATGCCCCAAAGTACAGCTCGATTCAAACTTTATGGCGGCTTTGAAGTGCGCTACTCGCTGCACAATACCTCACCCCTCACCCCCGCTGACACGTGAATTTGTTACTGCGCAGCGACTTGCCTCATGTTCCGAGCCGCCATATAGTTTCAATCGGGCTGTAAGAGTTTGCTAAAGGCAGACTGCAAATTCTTCTTATCTTTAATTATTCATGAGAGTAAAGCTCTACTTTATAACATAACAAGTACATAAAGTACTTACGCAAAAAGCCATCCACGCAGCATAATCCTGTACAGTTCCATCGGCGATAAATCGATGAACCTCGTGAAAGCAAAGCACCCATTATCACTAAACATCTCATTTTCACCTCCCTCCTTACACCCCTCTCCATTCACACTCCTCTGAACATATTCGGGAGTGAGAATAGATAGCTTGTTGTATAGAAGATGACGGTTTGAAGGGGTTGCACGGATTAGTACGCATTCTTCGGCGACTAGCTTCGGTATGTGATAGTCATCGACTTGCATTGAAAAGGGGGAGCGTACGTCACGGCGTTCGAATAGCTCTGGGTGGTTGCATACCTGTGGGAAGCAAATAATCATGAATGAAGAAGATCGTGGGATATGGTAATGGTAGAAGACTGCTCAGGTGAGGCCGAAAATAAATTAATCATCAAACTCGCAACCGGCGTGTGTGTTGACGAGAAAGCCAATTGTCGTAATTTAAAACGTTCAAAATCTAGTCGCAGTCTCATCTCGGCAATAAACAAATGTCAAAATGTAGAGAAATTAGAAGTATTTTTTGACAGATTGAGATCAGACTGTGAACGTTCTTAAAATTATGAGAATTGCCCCTCTGATGTATGAACGTAAATGAGGCAAAAGGAGTATGTAAGGCAGGTAGCAGGTGACGTTCTGTAGTTTCTACCTACCCCTATGGGAAGAAGACGTGACTTTATGTATGTATGATTTTTTTTTTTATAATAAAAATATGTATGTTTAGGTTAAGGTATTTATCTATGGGCCTGCGTCGCCTGAAATAAATAAATAAAGGGTCAGTGGGTCATCTTAGGGGCGGTAAAGTTCTAATTAGGTTGCTATAACGCAAATGTCATCTCTTCTCAAATCATAGGTAAGTTTCATACAGAGATAAAAAAGGTTCATATAGGGATAAATAGATTTTGTCACTAACCGAAAGCTACACTATGAGTGACATAGCATGCTTTATATGCCAGAAAAATTCTCGGTTCCTGTACGAATCTCATGCGGGAGACAAGAATCAATGTTAGAATGGTAGTTTTACGATAGATAGACCTCGACAGTAGTTAATAAATATCTGCACTCACCTTTCTAAATTGCATAACTAGGTTCATTAGATTAGATGTAAAGTTCTTATCTACATTGTGACCTGTCTCCGCTCCCACTGAGTAATGGAGCAGCTCTTCTATTTTTATTTTCTTTTTTAAAGCTGAAACAATATGAATCAACATTACATCAACCTATATGTTGCAAAAAAAAAATTGAAACTGGCAACACCAATCAAACTTAAATTTTGCCAAGTAAAAATGTTTCTTATTTGATTTGAATGAACTACTTACCTATATACAATAATTTCTGCCTAATAGTAAGTGGACAATGCACCATAATCTCAATTTTATCTGACAGCTCATTTTCAACATCCTTCTTGATTCTTCTCAACATGAACGGCTTTAGAATCATGTGCAGACGTGATAAATGCTCTGAAACAATAAAAATGGTTATGTATCGTCCGATTGCAAGAAACTAACAGTAAAAGGCATAAAGTAAGAGTTTGCGTTGATAATTGAGCAGGATAAAATAAATATTTGCGCGAGTTGCACACATGAGACACAATTAATTTTTTATTTTGTGCATGAGCTGATACCGGTAGTTAATGCTGGTTGGCCGAACCCCCAAAATTTACTCCTGCTCACTATAGATAACCTAAAATGAATGCATCTGAAAAAATACCAAGAATAATCCTTACTTTCATCAATAGTGCTTTTATTCTCAGCATGACTTTCAATATCTTTGGAGAACCACTCGTTGAACTCTTCGTGCGAATCAAACAGCGTCGGCATTATAAAGTGAAGTAGAGCCCAAAGTTCCGCCATACTGTTTTGAATTGGAGTACCTGGAGAAAAACTATAAATTAAGTATCATTTAATTCTAACTTGTGGCCTCCTTCGTCCGCGTGTTTAAACATAAAACAAGCATGTCATAATACTTGTACGCGTACACGATATCCGTTATCGATCCTAATATCGATATTTGCAATGGTGGGTATATGATTTACATTGATATCTATTGTTGATAGAATGACATATTAAATGACTCTTTATTACCGATTTTTACAGCAGTGCACTATTAGATATCGATATCTACTAATGCTTTTACTTATCGATATTTATTAGCTGTATGCTATATCGATATATTTACCTCTACGCTATATCGATAACTGTTATTGATAATTATTACAATAAATATCGATATCTGTCATCGAAAATTATTACGATAAATATCAATATCCGCAATCGATTTTAAGAACATCGTCTCACCATCGATATTAAGTTACAAATCGATATTAAAAAAAACTAACCCGACAGCAACAACCGATTCCTACAGCTGAACCCGAGCAGCAGCTTCCACCTCATGCTAGCAGAGCTCTTAATAGCTTGCGCCTCATCCAAGATCATGTACTGCCACGACACGCGGTTCAGGTACTTCAGATCTGAGACCACGATCTGGTATGACGTCACTACTACGTGGAAAGCCGCTTGGCGAGTGTGTAAGTCTTTGCGTTCCCAGAATTGACGAAGGATTTTGCGTTCGCTTGGACTGCCCCAGTATGGTACCTAAAAGAGATTACGTCGAGTCAATGACTATTTCACTTCTGAATAAAGGTGGTTTCAGGAGAATCCTCCTCAAGGCACCTTTATCCAGAAGTGAAAAAAACACAAAAACCACTACAGATATAAACTTATAAACTGATTAGTTTAAATAGTTTATGTAGTGGCTTTTGTATTTTTTTTTAAATATCATTTCAACCTCTTGAATGACTCAAGAGGTTGAAATTGAAATTATGCACAAAGATAAAATAGTGTTCTTTAATGCAACAACTAAACAGAACTAAGTTGGTTGGAAGTCCCACTAAACGAAGCTGCTTATCGAAACTACTTATTACACAGGGTAATTTCTGAGATGGGAAATTAAAGTTACATTTTCAAATGTTTGGAATGTGCCTGATTTAAGACAATCGAATTAACCATCTAAATAAATAACAGTCTGTTTTATTGCGTGTACAAAAGCCAACTTACCACTTTAAAATCTGGCACAAATCTCTGCATCTCCTGCTGCCAGTTATGTAACGTAGAGGCAGGGGATACTACTAAGAATGGTCCCCACACACCGAGCCGTTCCGCCACGTGGCACAGAAACGCTATGCATTGCACCGTCTTGCCTAGACCCATTTCGTCAGCTAGAATGCCGCTGATACCCTAGGAGAAATAAACATCTTAAGATCGATTAACTTTAATCGTATTTTTGGAGGCTAAAACTAAGTTTTGGGATCTGCCAAATTGAAGTTGCAGCCCGGAGTCTGGGTTTGTGTTTTTTTTTTGCGAAATGTGGATGTGCGGCATGATTTTGTTTTGTTGTGATACAGCCATTAGATCTGAGGGGCAATTCCCTTATTTTTAAGAAGGAAATTTATAATATCAATGTTAATCTGTCAAAAATACCTCTAATTTTCATTCATTTTGAAAAAAAAAATAAACAATTTGAAGTTTTATAATTAGGGAAATTGGCGATCCAGACTTCAATGCAGAACCTTTCAGATAGGTCTACCTAAGCGAACCCATTCAGAAAAGAGCACCCCAGGCTACACATGTTAGAATTTAAAAGAACATTTGTGCCACAATATAACAAAAACTGCGGAAACCCCAACTTATTAGCCTATATAGCATGGCATAGAAACTCACCTGATCATACAAATTAGCCAACCAATTCATGCCCTTCAATTGGTACCCCTTCAACGTCCCTCTGAATATATCAGGCTGGTCATGGTCTCCATGCCTCCTGTCATGGCCGTCAGTGATGTCGACGCCACCGTCGGTGTCGGTCGCGTCGCCCGCACCAGCGTTTGAGTCGAAAAGCTGCGTGCGAGCGCGTTCGGCGCGAAATGCTTCACGAGCGTTACGCGATGCGCGAGCTTTCATGGCTTCGCTGTCAAAAGAGGATTGGGTTAGAATGTACGGCCGTATCTAGATAAACAGGGCTATGCAACAACTTATTAAAAGATCCAATTTTATTTGCACTGAACTTTTCTATAGGTACTTGTTATTCTACTGCTTACCTATCATAATGATCAATAGCAGCCAGTCTCGGATCTCTATCCTCATCGAGCTGCCTTAAAATCCGATCAGCACCACCTTCACCATCGTCACCAGAATTCAACTTCTTTTGCATAAAATGCGCATACAACTCTGTTTGAGTAATCAAGAAGTTCAGTTTGCGACGTTGCCGCTTTGCCTCCATTAGTTCTACGTCCATCTGGGGTAAAACTTCTGTTATTCAATTAAGACACTGATGCAGGGTAGGAGGGAAATGTAGAATAAATTAAAACTAGAAATACAGTGGCCGGCTGTAAATATGATAACACAAATGATGATGAAATATGAGAATACAAAAGCTAACTTTGTAAGACGCTAAGTTGCCAATTTTGAATTAAGAACTTTAAGTTGGTTGGAATAAAGTTCAAAATACAATAACTGGCTTGAAGGATCCAGTTAGAACCAAAGTGAGAGGTTGTTTTTTAATAAGAGTTTTTTAGTTTTCCATTGTAGGGTGTCATCTCTGTCAATCATGTGTGACATTCTTTCTCTTGAGATAGTTGTGTTTTATTTACGCCCGGGTACTGTTTTACTCATCTTAAAAGTTCATATGAGATTGGACCTTGACTCAATTTTACCAGATATTTTATGAAATGAGGTATAGTGTTACCTTTCTCTGTTCCTCTGCCTCTCTTTCCATGCGTCGTCTTGTCTCCCTCTCAGCGCGATCATATCTCCTCCAATACGCCTGCATTTCTCGACTTAGTCGCTTACACCGCCATACTGTTTCTTTCATATTCTTTTGAGACTGTGGGCAGAAATGTCTAGTCATTGTCAAATAATGTCAAAACAAGTTAGAGTAGGGCTGGTCAGCTATTAATTATCAAGAATGCCTGCAATGTGGCTGTAAAGAAGAATAATTAGAGTATTTTATCATGATACTTGCATCTTGTCGCCGTGTCCACCAGATAAATGCGTAACTTCATGTTAAGATTTTACTTACATACTTCCTTGGTGGAGTCCAAGGTGTAATCAAAAAGTAAGTTTTCAATCTAATTGTATTTTTCTAGTCTTAGAGCTCACACATCTATAAGTCTAACTAAGTACACAAATTATCACATAAAAATAAAAGCTAAAGTTGTAGTTACCTGCATAGCAATATGTCGCCAATGTTTACAGCATAAGGTCGCAAGTCGCTTCCTCTGCAACATCACTTCTCTATGTGTGGCAGTGCGAGCTCGTTGGACTTTACCAAGCTCTTTCTTGACTAGCAACAGCCAGTGACGTCTTCTGCGAGCCGTTAGGGCTTCCGGGCTCTTTAGTGTTGAGAGCTTCTTGCGTCCTCTGGTGGAAAAAAAATTGAAGGTAAACAAAAATATTGTAGAAAATAAGTTGATTTAAATTTGGTTGCATTCAGTTGTAGCGAATTAAGGTATGCGCAGGGTGTAGCGTAATAGTAAAGCGCAAAGTGGGTTGTTTAAGAGTCCATCGTGCTTTTTAAATTAGTTGTGTAGGTGGCCACGAAATGGCAGAGCGCGTAAGAAGCGCAGAAAAAAGTCCGTTTACGACATTTCAATTTCCCACTTACCTAACTCCAGGCTTTTCAGCAGTCATACCATACTCGTCATTGTCAGGTTCTTCCTTCAGATTACGTAATTGCTCTTCCCAATCAACACCATCAGGCTAAAAAGATAAACATTGTTTTATGAATTTTCGAAGAACTGTGTTTATGGAAGAGTATTTCGTATCTGCAAATTCCAGAGATTCTCTTGGTATAATCCCAAAATGTTAAACTTACCATATCCCCACCCTCATTCATCCGAGCATCTCTGACCCTGCCTCGTCTTGATTTATGTAGACCTCTAGTAGAAGACCCACGTTCTGCAGGCCTGCCCCTACGACCCCTTGTCGAAGGTGGTGGAGGTACCGGCCGGCTAATACGACGCTCTGGGTAACGGTCCACTGTTGATAGGAGTCCAGCTCCATAGTACATGTAGCGGGAATTCTGAGAAGGTTTAAGAAATAATTTGGTTATAAAATAGTGCAGGAGGTTAGTGACCTCTAGGCAAAGAGAGAGACGACCTCTAGGCAAGCAGGTTGGTGATCTCAGACAGGTTTGCAGTGCTAATAAATATTGATATACATACGTATGTGAAAAGCTGAGTGGCAAAATATAGTTTTATAGATATACCTACTACTCTGGCATAAATAATCTACTATATAAAAATAAGTCGGGTTTTCCTTCCTGACGCTATAACTCCAGAACGCACGAACCGATTTCCACGGTTTTGCATTCGTTGGAAAGGTCTCGGGCTCCGTGAGGTTTATAGTTTTTTTTTTTTGTTTTTCGGTCAGAAAATATGGAACAACGAGTAGGGTAGGAGTAGTGTAGGAGTAGGGTAGGAGTAGTGTAGGAGTAGGGTAGGAGTAGGGTAGGAGTAGTGTAGGAGTAGTGTAGGAGTAGGGTAGGAGTAGTGTAGGGGCAGGGTAGGAGTAGGGTAGGAGTAGGGTAGGAGTAGTGTAGGAGTAGGGTAGGAGTAGGGTAGGGGGTAGGACACCACGCGAACAAAGTAGCGCCGGGCAGCTAGAAATAATTTATATGGCAAAACAACGTTTGCCAGGTCAGCTAGTAATAATATAATATATCCCTGGACATTTCACACAGCACCATTTGTCCCAAGCTAAGCAACCTAATGCTTGTGTTATGGTAACAAGATGGCTGATAAACTACTTATATACAATTTTTTTTTTTTGTAAATACACACCTATTATAGATAGAAAAACACCCAGACTAGGAACAAATACATGTAGGTCATACAAATATTTGTACACGCAGCGCAGCAGTCAATCGCTTAACCACTGCGCCAAACGTGCCGTCGAAATGAATATGAATGGTGTTTGAGTAAAATCTTCTCATTGAGTACCTGTCTGATAAAACGGTTCTGGTTTGTTTTAACTTTCGTCTTGGTACTATGCACATGTAGGCTTTACATAGAATTTTTCACATAGCTATTTGGCATTACAATCACAAACATAATTGATTAAGTTTCAGTTCTGAATAGTGCTTGATACTGTCTTCATTACAAAGTAATGCATAAATTGCCCGTAAATATGAGGTGAGAAGTCGTTTTCAAATTGATTACTGTTACATGAAATCAATTTGCACTTTGCAACATTTGCAAGTCAATGTAACTTCATCAGTTAAACACATCCTTGAACATTATAATACCATTTGAATTTTTGATAACCAAAGAATTTTTTTTTACTTGCTATTCCGTCTATCGTTTAATTATCTTTTTATTTTCTTTTATCCATGTAAATTGATAATCTAATTTAAGTCAATGGCATACACCACACATAAAGGTAAGCAAGACTTAAGTTCAAATCAAAAAGATCAACAAATATTCACTACATTTCTGCCAAGATCAAAGTTAGTTAAAAATCATTTAGTTTTTAAGAACATCTTATTCTGAATAAACAGTAAAGTTACAACACGTAGGGTAGGCAGAAACTACTGAACGCTACCTGCTACAATCCTTACATATTAATTTTGCCTTGGTTAAGTTCATACATCTGAGGGGCAATTCTCATAATTTTAATAACATTCAGTCTGATTGCAGTCTCAATCTGCCAAAACACCTCTAATTTGCCTACATTTCTGACAAGTTTTTGACATTTGTTTGTCGCCGAGATGAGACTGCGACTTGAACATGTTAATATACAAGAATAGACCTTCTGGTCATACATGCACGCCGGTTGAAGGAACTATGCAGCACCTTCCTGAAGAACTTCACCAATAAGGTCACTATATTATGTCCTTCTAGGGTAACCCCTGCTGGCATTTCCACTCACATCTGCCTTGTAAATACTTACCTTTTGTTAGCCTATCATTCAACCTCTCAACATGACTAAACCATCTAAGCATACTCTTTTATCTTTAAATTACTGAAGTTTACAAATAAGTGCTTAAATAACCTTGGACTCACCCCTTGATCTTTATAATACTTCTTAGCATATCTATTTTGATGTTTTCTCTCCTTCAGCAACCTACGTATCCTCATCTCCTTACAATTAGGGGAGTCATCGTCACTGCTTGTTTCTGACCCTGAGGATAATAGGACATCCCTGAGCCATTCTCTTTCTTCTCCCACTGAACTAAAGTTGTAGAGTCTCAGACGGTCACTTTGGCGTTCTGAAATGGAAAAGAGACTGAGGTTTCAGGCATTTTAATGTTGCCAATGATAAGTTTTGAAAACAAGTCATGGTTGAGCTAGTGGAATATGCTTTAAATTTTCTATTTTTTTTAGATGTTTCACTAAATTAATAACATGATTATCACAAACTTTCATATCTATAATATAAAATGAATAGCTGAATGTGTTGCTAAGCGCAAATCTCGAGAACAGCTGATCCGATTATGCTAATTCTTTTTTTAGAATACTCCTTGAAGTATGAGGATGGTTCTTACAGAAAAAAAAATGTAATAAAGTTGCTTCACGCGGACGAAATCGCGGGCATAAGCTAGTTGTGAATAATAATGAATAATGATGGAACTCTACCATGTGTGATCAAAAAGAATAATAAATTTTATGTTCTCTTTTAGAATTGATTACATAAGTATAATACCAGAGCCTAGGATGATAGGATAACTGTTTGATTCATATAATTTTGATAGAAATTATTGTATTTTCTATAAGATAAGTTTTGTATCAATTTTTTTCTCCTGTTATTTATTGATAAAGTTTGATTAGATTTAAGTTGAATGAACGTATTATTTAATTGTGAGGGTATGGTAGAATAGCACATAAGAAAAGAGCTCAAACTCATCAATGGTTGAATCTAGGATGATGATTTAAAAGGCAAGTATTGATGTACCACATGACCACCGTGTTTTATAGTGATATGATTGAAACAAAACTTGTGCAGTGTATGCAGAGATAAGGATGTTTTCAGTAGCTTGTAAAATAAATTCAAACTGAAGTAGTAATGACCAAACAATACATTTGCAGAGATTGTAAGAATGTTATCTATTATGAAAACGTTGCTCTGATACTGTTGTTGACATGGTGGTATCAGCCACTTACCTTGTTTGGTGGTCACCACCCCATGGATCATCCGGTCCCCCTTGGACATCTCATTTCCAAAGGACTTGGCATCAGAGTCATCTTCACTGTCCGACGCCACATCCGAGTTCAGGATCCTCTCCACTTGACCCACGAACGGGCGCACATCCAAGGAGGCCTCCAGCCTCTGGATATGAACCGGCCTGGCAACCTCATGTCGTTTCAGCACCGTTTTCCCCACCAACTTCTCAGACATTGTAATGAAACCTGAAAATAAACCCCGATTCTATGTACCGAATGGAGCGATGAGTAAGCGCCCAGAAATAAGGCCGAATCGCATTTTTTCGCTTGCAAAAAGAAACAAAATAGAAACGAATAAACGATAAACGCGACCACACTGCAGTTATCACACACGAATCGCGAATATAACGAATATCATTTCTTACGTGAAGGGCACTTGGCCCAAAGTTGAACTTACACGAATTTTAATTTCCTCGCGTTGATTACTTAACACAAAATTCCATAGCATTCACAAAATGGCGCACGAGAATATTCGACAAATCGCTGTCAATGTCGCCGCCCGAGCGGCGCAAATAACTACTCATTTCGTATTTGAGCTTGAAAAAACACGAACCCGCCATAATTGAGGAAGTTTAACAACTAACTGAACCACATTTCTGAAACACTATTGGTCGATGAAAAGCTTTCATGAACTTTAACCAATGACAAAAGATATACACAAAATAGTAGCCAATGGGAAACATTTATTCCTTTGTGTGATTGAAATAGTAACTGAGAACAAAAGTGACCAGAATCAGCTGTCAAAATTAGTCGCGTTCATGAATATGCCTATTTATAAACGCAATACAATTAAAATTAACAAAAATAAAAACAGAAGTTTTTCCCTTACCCAACATTACTTACTACGCTACAAGTCGTCTAAGCCCAATGACATTTCCCATTAGCAAAAAAGCAAAAAGTCCATACAAACTTTCATCCCCTATACCAGTTGTATTGTACAGACGCCAGCACATCAAGGTGTGATACAATCTGTCAAATTTCTTTAATAGATTTCCAACTTTATCATTACAGCATTAAGGTTCAAGGTTGACTGGGAAAATTTGACAGTTTCAGGTAGCTTGACCTGCTGGCGTCTGTACCATAAGTCTAAAAAAAATCTATTCTTAATATTTAGCTTCGTTAGGGAACTCTAGTCCATCATTTCATGATTTTAGACCCAGCTGTTTAGGCTGTGCGTTGTCTGTCAGTGAATTTAAGATATTTATTAAGTAGAGAGAATCTATTATGGGTGGGCTGGAACAGTAAATGTAAAATAGACGGATTCTGAGTAGAAACAATTTAGAATAGAATATTGTTGTTGTAGCTGGTTAACCCTCTACTTACTGCATAATTTATGAAAGCAATGCATAATCAGCCTATAAAGTCCCCACTGCTGGGATACAGGCCTCCACTCTATGAGAGGGATTGGGCTGCCACACGGGCCCAGCGGGTTGGCTGGTGTCACATGCCTTCGAATTTTTGGTTCTAGGACATACCGGTTTCCTCACGACATTTCCCCTTACTGTTTTGAGAGCAGTGATATTAAAACAATTTACACAAAGTGTCTGATTGGGTTCGAACCCAAGACCTACAACAGTCGCGACCGTTACCACTGGGATACGGCCACCACTGATCGTGAGCAGTGGTGAAAGCAGTGCAAACGTTATTTGTGCCGTTATTGTGTAATGTTATATAAGCCGGTCACTCACATTCGCACGAATACGCAAACCCACAAGTGTAGGACGTCATTTGCAAATGATTATGCAAAGTTTTCACTGCATTCGCGCTTTTCCAAGCCGTGTCGGTTTTATAACGGACATCAAAACGTGCAAACCTCGAACCTTCGCGTAATCTCCCACATATTCGTGTGAACAGTTGCGCACACGATTGCGAAGGTAACGGACGTTTCACCATTTTCACGATCACCAAGACCACACGATCAATGTTTCGATCCCTGATCTTGGTTAGTTTGATCGTAATAATGCTAGGCCGACGTAAAATATCTATTCGTCGAATTGTCTCTCAATCAAACTAACAGGATTGAACTCCGACTGATCGTCAATAGTTACTATTATTATTCTTTGCTGATCGTCATAGGTCCTCTTTACTGAAACTTAATCAGTTCTCGAAATCGAAAATAATGTTGTCTGTGGTTTTGTCGATATCGCCAAAAATTCGTTTTATTGGTGTTTAATTGGTGTGTTCTTTATTTCGATACAAGGGACTGTCGACTTTACGTGCCTAAATTGATAAACGAGCACTAGCAGAATAAAACTTAGATCATCTGCGAGTTAACAATGTCAGCAGAGGTCAAAGAAAAAAAATCGATAAAGGTATTATAACTACAGCTTTCCTCTTAACCATCCCAGGCAAGCAAAACTGAATTTTAACTTTCTTTTCAGAGCTGTAAACAAAAGAAGTGTCTCTATAACAATAATGTATATTTGAATAAAGAAAACGTGACTAGTGAAACAAATGCCAGCTTGGAAACATTGAGATTGAAAAGGAATAAACAAAAAAACCGATAAACACTTTCCCATCACTAAAGTTAGCGTCACCTTGTACCAACAATACCACCCAATATTGAAAATGGTTTTAGGTCTTATTAAAAATTGTTTACCGTTTTATGATATTAAGCTTCCAATTATCATATTTTAAAATGAATGAATATTTACTATGATATCTCTTTGTTATTAATTTTGGATCTGATTAATGTTTATTATTTATAAGGCTCATTTTGGCAGCTAATGCATTTCCGCAACAATTTGGCAGGGGCAAGTTGATTCCAAAATGGTGGCCGTTTGTTGTGCTTTTAAGTGATTTGTGAACAATTTTATAAATAAGTAAGTCGTAAATAGTTTATAATGAATTATTAGTGTTTGTAAATGATTAAACATATTCCAGGTGTTCGTTTGATGTATATTTTGATAAACCAGCACTTGAATGTCCTTTCGTTTTTCATTGCTTACAAAGGAACTTACCTGACAGCCTTGTTGTAGTAATATCAGTTAATTTTACACATTTTTTAATGTAATCGCAATGACGCCAACGCCTTTGTTAACTCTGCAGTGTAAATGCTTTATTTTCTCACATAGAACCACTTTCTAATGTTCTGTATTCAAAGTCGAAATAAGCGCGGGACGTGTGGCTTGGTTAATGATTGGCGTCTTTGACCATGAATTACAGTTTCTGTCACGAGCATTTTACCCTTTTCATCCACAGTCTGTTTTTAGGCCGGTACACATTGCGTGTAATATTGGCATGGAATTAATTTCTATGTTAATTTAGTGTCAAACTGAGCTTGTCCAGTAGTATCATAACCTAAAACCTATTCTGCCGGGTGCGGCGACTATTGAGAGAGAGAATTCTTGTTTCGTGTTCTCATATTGTAATGCGATTATTTCAGATGTTATTTGCCTGTTGAATTGACAATATATTTCCAATTGGATTGGAATTATGGATGAAAAAGAGAGTTTGCCAGAGAAACCAAATGAAGATGTCAGTCAAGGATCTGGCGACACTGCGGCAGCTGAGAAACTTGATGTTGAAGAGGGCAAAGAGAAGACAGAAGCTTCTACGAGCAGTGACGCTGGTGCCGAAGTTAGTGCTGAAGCCACAGACTCCAGTAGTGATGTAAAATCTGACAGTGATGTAACTAAAAGTGCAACTGAACCAGGTGAGAGTGAGTTACAAAATCATGTAGATGCTGATGTGGTCACAGAGGACAGCAGTAGTGTAAAAAGTGATGTTGGTGATAGTAAGAGAGATGTAACAGATACCACAGATGGAGACAGTCAGGAGGATGGTAAGGATAAAGGTGAGTGTTATTATACTTGTTTGACAACATAATCATGATAATTCTGTGTTTACTGTATTGTTTTGGCTCAGGGGGCCTTAAAAGGCCATGTTGGCAGATTCATAATAGGTTAACAATATGAATCATATTAAAAATCGTAAAATGGTCACAAACTGACAATTCATAATATGATCTGTGTGCAATTCTTATCAGGCAATTTACCTTTTTGACAGTTTTGTATGGAAATTCGTAAAATGGTCCACCAATGTTTACACAAATATGATTGATATGAAATGAATTATTCATTTCATATCAATCATATTTGGTGTAGGTGATTAAACTATTATATATAACCATTTAACAAAATTTGAGGAATTGCTAATGATCTGCTGGGAATTCAGGAAATTAATTGCTTTTAGAGGTATTGCCTGAAGTGGCCTTTTTAGGCCCCCTGGATCGAGTTGTTTGGAAAAAGCAAAGGGGGGCCTTTGCCCTGCAGCGGGACAATACAGGCCGATTATCATTATATTATTACTGTAACAACTTAGTTAAATGCAGTGCATATACTATATACTTTTCTTAGATTTAATAATCAATGGATTTATTTTGTAATAAGAAATCAGAAGACAAATCCATCCATTGTTTTTCACATAAAACAAATCCATTAATTGTTGTTTGTTATCTGTGGCATTAAATAAGAAAGAAAAATAAGTTTAATTATAGTTCCCTAATGGGACTTCTAAATCAATTTCAATGTGTTGTTCTTTCTAATTAAAGTGCCTAGTTAATTCCAAGACATGCTATTGATGCAGGCAGCAAGCTTAACTTTTCGTGTTACACCAATACAGAGTAATACATTTTCATATAAGTAAAACACCGCTTGTTAATTACAGCTGACACTCTAGACAAAGTAATTGAAGAATCACAAGACAGTGAAGCAAATATAGAAGACGATAAAATAAAAGATGATTTGCCACAAGAGTCAACTTCTCAAGATGTGCCCAGTCAAGAATCAAGCAGTCAGGACATTAGTGATGCAACTAACCAAGAAACAGCTGAAACTATGGGTGAAAGCCAAACATTCACTCAACTAAGCCAAGATACTATTGAAGAAAGCCAATCATACACTCAAGCTAGTGAAGAAACTCTTGATGAAAGCCAAACGTTTACTCAACTGAGCCAAGAAAACAGCGAAGAAGCAGCTAATGAGGATAGTGTCACAAAAACTGATGATGATACTGTAAAAACAAACAATAGTGTAAATATTGATGATGCTAGTGACAAAGCTGAGGCTATAGACAAGACTAAGGAAAAAGAGAAAGAAGCTGATAGTGATAAGGTGGATGTCATAGACAATGAAGAAAAGAAAGACAATGATGAGGATGGCCAGCCTCAATTTGAGACAGCACCAAACATTTCTGTGGATGATCATCATCAAGAGGATCATACACAGGTAAATAATCTATAAAATACTATAAATGCACTTGAAATACTGTATTTTTTTTTTGGCAATCTGACTAATATTATGAAAAAAAAACTTATAACTGAAGTGTAATGGTTGATGTCCTTTCAATGCCTAATTTGAATAAAGGACATCTTTCAAGTGTCCAACATTGTATACCCAAAATTAAAGTAGAAAAAAAGTACTATTTTCTTATGGGAAATAACATCTTGAGCATTTTGTACTATTACAGCAAAAGCCTAAAATAAACCCCCAGGCTGCTATTTGAGGCTGAAAATGCCAAAAATCATGATTTTCACTTTAACACACCCACCACCCCTTTTTGTCACACACCCTTTTTTGGGTATGAAATGAATCTAATAATAATGTCCTTTAAATGTTTTTGATCAGCTAGGTCAATGTCAAGCTTAGGCATAGGCTGTATTTGATTCTAAAAGGATTCTGAAACATTCTGGTAGAACCAAAAACAGACCAAACACAGATTTACTTTCTAAAACTTTACAAAATATTTTTTACAGGCCCTAGACCCATTCGATGCTCTCCTGAAAGACACAACAGACTCTAGTCAAGCTAATGAGACAAGGGAGAAGTCGGACATAGGTGTCACGGTGAACATAGATGATGATGATGATGATCATAATGCTGAGGATGATGAGGAACATCATACAGGTATAGTGGAATATTTATGTTATACTTTCACAATGCTTTTTTGGGGAAATTGTATGAAACTATCTTGATACAAACAACACAACATTTAGAATGATTCAAACAACACTACTAGATTAGTGTTCAAACAGCCTATACTTAAGGTTCAGGTAGTTAAAAAACGATAAACAAAAAAGCCACGTGACTCATAGATGCAAAACTTTTTATTTCAAATGTTAAAATCATATTGTTTATAGTCACATGTTAATAGGCTCTATTCTGAATCTGAAAAACTATCTGTCACATTAATAATAAAGCGTTCAGTGGTATCATCTATTATTTGGTCTAATTTAAACAATTTTTGTTCTTCTTTTATTACATGACCCTCGCAATTTTTCCAATTCTCTGCAGTTACATTAGCTAACTCTCTCACTCTCACTCATATGTCACTATTACAATGGTGAAATTAGCCAAAAACATTGTGACAGCTATACTTTATATGTACAGCCCATGAAAAACAACACTAGAATTTTATAGTATTGATTTTCCAACAATCTAGGTACTTCTTCCTAAAGTATCCTAAATGTTTCTCTCGCTATCTGTAAATTCTTTGACTTTGTCTAGTTTTGAACTCAGTTGAACAACAGTAAGCCGGTGCACACTGGCGAAATGGTTATATCGGTATTCGTAGCCTAAAAATCCTAGGCGCAGGCCCTAACTAAAGCATCCGCGGCCAATCCAGTCGCAGAGATCAGTTCGTCTCCTTACGACAATCATAGCTTTAGGAAATCATCACCAAACATTTTTACTATTAGTCCATTGGCAAAAAGTACCTTCTAATCTGTTACGTCTCTGATTCAAGATCATCCTATCGACGAAGGCGGAGTGACTGAGTTGGTAGACGCACCGGGGGCTGATGAGGAAGTGTGCCTCTTGCCAGATATTGAGAGAGAAATATCTGAAGCTGACAAGGCTGAAGCCAAAAAGGTTTTAGCTGAGAAGAGAAAACAGGCTGAAGGTAATGCATGTTCTTTTGTTTTAATTCTGCTGGTAAACATCACCATAATTGCGTAACACACTTAATCTGAATTATTTTGAAGGATATTGCTAATCCATTGCTTCATATGTTCGAAAAATTTGACTAAATCAAAATCAAAATCAAAATCAAAAGTCATTTATTCAAATTAGGCTGAGAATCAGCACTTTTTGAACGTCAAAATTACAAAAGACAGTCCCCCAAAAACGCCCGCCCTTCACCACTTCCTAGTGCTATTGCTGGGAAGAAGAAGTGGCGCAACAAACTCCCCAGCAGCACAGCTGTCTGTTCAATTTAAAAAAATACTTGAATGTATACAATACTAGGTACAATAATATATACAATGTTCGGTAATTAACATTACAAAACCAGAACATAAAATTTAATTATTTGCCATAATATGTCAGCTAGCCACGCCAATATACCAACAAATATAATAATAACTATACGTACTCAAGCTAAAACATAATTCATTAAAATGTAAATAAAAAAACTTACTACCCAAATAAAAGCCTCCAGGCATAAAGGGCGTGACAGCTTACACATTTATGCATTGCTGGGTTCTGCAGTAAGCTAATTCTGGAGAAGGAACATAAACATTGTCTTGCGTTAAACTAGGGTGACCAACTATTCTTATCGTCTAAGTAGTCGTTGATAGAATAGTATGCCTTTGAACAAAGGTTGGATTTTAGTTGAGCTTTAAACGCATTAAAAGGCAAGTCTAGAAAAGAAGAGGGTATCTTGTTATAAAAGGTTATACCAACCCCAACAAATGAGTTATGAACCTTATGAAGCCGGTGAAAGGGGGCACGTAGTTTGTCCTTATTTCTAGTGTTAACACTGTGAATATCACTATTTTTAGTGTACAAGTGTAAATTTTGCCTAATATATAAAATGTTGGCAAGGATGAATTGTGATGCAACCGTGAGAATACCAATATCTTTAAAGAAATCTCTTAGAGAAACTCTGGCACCTAGCTGGTAAATTGCTCGAACAGCTCGCTTTTGAAGGACAAATATATTTTGTATATCAGCGGCTTTGCCCCACAGCAGAATACCGTAGGACATAACGCTGTGAAAATAACTAAAATAGACTAAACGAGCTGTATCAACGTCAGTATATTGTCTTACTTTCCTGACGGCGTAGGCAGCCGAACTGAGCCTTCCTGCTAGACTTGATATATGAGGTCCCCACTGAAGTTTGGCATCTACTGTTAGTCCTAGAAAAATTGCCGAGCCTACAGTTTCAAGCACCTCTTTATCTAAGACGATGTTGGGTCCTAGGTTTCTAACATTCGGTAAGGCGAACTTTACACATTTGGTTTTCTTGGCATTGAGAACTAAGTTATTTGACGTAAACCAATCTGTAACTATTGAGAGTGCACTGTTTACGTCGTCAAAATCTTGTCTATTCCTGTCTACTTTAAAAATAAGAGAGGTATCATCTGCAAACAGTACAACATCACAGATGCCCGTCAAATGGAATGGTAAATCATTAATGTAAACTAAGAACAAGAATGGACCCAGTATTGAGCCTTGCGGAACACCTAACTGAACTGGTAGCCCGGATGATTTCACACCATTAACATCTACACATTGGACCCTATTATGTAAATACGAAATAATTACGTTGAGAGCTTCGTTTTGGACACCGTAATAACGTAATTTACGCAAAAGCGTGTCATGGTGCACGCAATCAAAGGCTTTGGAGAGATCACAGAAAACTCCAATAGCATTCTGTGATTTCTCCCATGCGTCAAATATGTGTCTCAACAGAGCAACACCCGCATCTGTAGTTGAACGACCTTTTGTAAAGCCATATTGCTCATTATGGAGGAGGCTATTTAAATTAAAATGTCTTAGCAGCTGCTTGAGTATTAACTTTTCAAATATTTTGCTAAATGCAGGTAAGATAGAAATAGGCCTGAAATTGCCAACGTCATTCTTATTACCTGATTTAAATAATGGTATGACTTTACTACTCTTCATGAGGTCAGGAAAAGTTCCTAAATCAACACATTTATTAAAAGTAACAGCTAGATAGGGGGCTACGATGTCTATTATATTACTTATAAGTTTAGTGGAGATGCCCCAATAATCACCGGTGTTTTTAGACTTAAGTGTATTAAAAACATTAACTACATCACGCGGGGTTACATGTTCGAAACTAAATAAGGGACTACATTTAGGTACACTACTGTGCAAAAGGTTTTCAGCTTTAGACGAGGACGAATTTAAGGAGCGAGTCGTAGTTATCGGTATGTTGGCAAAAAACTCATTAAATGCCTCAGCTACGTCAGCTGCTTTGTTAACTAATTTGTTGTCGACCATAATCTCAAGTAGTTTTTCTTGTTTAACCGATTTTCCCGTTTCATTATTAATAATTTTCCAAGTGGTTTTTACTTTATTAGTAGAATTTTTTATCGTATCGCCTAAAAATTTTGATTTAGCAAAAGCACTAATCTTTTTGAATAATTTTGAATAAGTTTTGACATACTCTAGGAAGGGAGTATCAAACCTGTATTTTTTCAAACCATATAACTCGTATAGTCTCGCTCTACTTTTATAAATACCGGGAGTAGCCCATTGGTTAAAGCCAACAGAGGATCCATTAATGTTAATAGTTTTGGTCTTGAAAGTGGATTGGTATTCTTTTTGCACAACATCAAAAAGGGCACCATAAATTTCATTAGGATTCTCGTGTTCTACTATCGATGGTGTAATTCTATGAGCTATTTTATTTTTAAACATTTTGCAACGACTAGCTGTATAAGGCCTGCATTCAAGTTTATGTGGCTTTTTATGTAATGGCATGGGGAAGCTAGCTAATAAACCACAGTGGTCGGACGTTAAGTCAGTTAACACTAATTTATTTTTGGCATCACAATCACTAAATATATTATCAAGACAAGTTGACGAAGAAGCTGTGATCCTAGTTGGTTCAAAAAACAAGTTAATTAAATTATAAGACCTCAAAAGATTGAGAAGTCTAATACTTAATGGAGTAACATCTAAAATATTAATATTGAAATCTCCACATAAAATAATACTTTTGTTATTTGATTTTAACCTATTGAGAGTATCTTCCATTACCGATTCGAAACTAATAAAATCCCCAGAGGGGGGTCGATAAACGCAAATTATAACATATCGCTCAAGTTCAACACAAGACAACTCTATAGTGCGCTCTATTGAAAGATTAACTAAATCTAAACGTTGTTTACATTTCAACTTGTTTGAAACAAGAACTAAAGAGCCACCGCGAATAGCACTTTTTCTCACAAATGCACTCTGTACGGTAAAGTTTTCATCATTTATAAACACTACTTCATGTTCCTTCAACCAGTGTTCAGTCAAACATAACACCTGAACCTCATAGTTCTCCATAAATAAACTTAATTCTAGCTCTTTGCCGGACAGACCCTGCATATTTTGATGTACAACATTCAACATATGTGGCTGACCCGTTGTCGCACCTAATAGTTTAAACTACAAGGCGTATCAAAAGTAGTATTAGTATCAGTACTAACAGTAATCGATGGTACACTACAAGTACCAGTGTCACTGAGTATATTGTATGCTAAAAGATTAGCAATTTGTCTCCTACAACTAGGTGGCAAATACATAGTATAATTTGTCAGTTTGTAATCAGTAATGAATTGATTACAATCAAAATATAAAATAGCATCACTGTGACGACAAGTCCTATTATAAATGAACATATTTAAATTATAAATATGCTTATTTTGCTCATCAGTTAAATAATGGGAATAAGGCAAGGCACAAAAAAATAAATTTACAATTATTAGTCTCATTAAGATGCAACATCAAATGGACACATTCAATTAAGTCCTTTTTCCTTACATTTAAGCTATCCCCATATAATAATATAACAGTTGAACTGGGGTTTATTTTTGTCAATTTGATATTATTAATTAATTGGCTAATACTGGCACCGGGTAAACAATGATTAATTGCATATTGTTGCGAACACTGATTTAACAAGCTACCAAAACCTTGACCAAATTTATCAGAAAAAATATAAGTAGTATTAATCAAATTATTCGTACTATTGCTATCATCACTAATACAGCTACCTACTGGTTGAGCTACTGAGGGTGTGGGTGTAATAAGTTGGGGTCCCCGGGAACAGGTACAGCTAAAAGAGAGGTTATTTGTCAAAGACTCATACCTCTCCGCATTATACTTGACCAGGTCTGCCAACTCATTAGCCTCCTGCATGCGCTTACTCAGGTCTTGTTGAGAAGCCTCATATTTACTAAAGATATCCTTTAGAGCGTATTCCCTAACAAACAGTTCATCCTGAAGGTGCTGAGTGTCTGTGTCATACATAGCATTACACAATTCTAATTCACTGTTACAGTTTTTTAATTCTTGTATTAAATTTACTTTTTTTTGCCTAAGTTTTATATTTAATTTGTTTACTTTTTGGCATTTCAAAGATTTTTGAGTTTTTCTAATGACTCCTCAACAACTTAAATAATGTAATGAATGTTCTTGAACTGTCAAAATGAAAGTCATTGCTGCTGTGTGCTGTTAGTGTGTTACGCAATTACCCCGCGGATTACTGAATCTCCTGTGGGCCTAGTACGAACGCGCGGAGTAAACGTAACGTAAGACTTCATATTATGGGTGTTACCAATTTAGCTTGCCGCATGACTTTAAAACAAAATGCTATGGGATAGTTGTATTTTCGATACAAAAAAAATTGTTCGAATTGACGCTACGTTAATTTCGGGCGTTCGTTAAGTAAATACATTTCAATCAGAGGCCCTGGCACGAACGCCCGAAGTTAACGTGGCGTCGTTAACTTCGCGCGTTCGTGCTAGGGCCTCTGATTGAAATTTATTTACTTACTGTCGCCTATGTAACAGACAGGGAACAGTGGTGGCCTACGTAACGGCCGCGACTTGAGTTGTAGTTCGTAGGTTCGCACCCGGAGAGGCGCTTTATGTAAATTATTTCATCACCACTGCTCTCAAAACGGTAAAGTATTCTATGTCCTGACCCACGTCATAGTCTACCTGTGTGACGTTAAGACGTGAAGAGATAGCAGACAGAGTTACTTTCGCAATGATACTATTAATATGGATTGTTGCAGCAACATCATGCCTGATCATTTTAATTCTGATATTGGTGACTTATCTATGACAGAAGCAGAAGCCGAAGCGTCGGTGCCTATAAAACAGAAGGAAGAAGTCGATGCTTCAACAGCCAGTACGGATGAGCAGACGAACAGCGAGGTGGCTGAAGAACATACAGAAACTGACGCGGCTAATGAAGAGGCGTCGCAGGAAAATGGTGGAGGTGAGTTCAAATAATATTATGTATAATGTACCCTGCGTCCTAACCGAAGGCATCTGTCACGTTAACTAAATAATGGACTCCACATCAAAGTTGCGACAAACAAATACGCGACAAATGTTAGGGCGACAGTACGATATGTCGACCATCAGTGGTGCGACAGCACATCAGCTCGATGTACGTTAGTGCGACTGATTGTTTTCACGACAACCGATGGGACGACGAAACTTGATCGACGAGGGAAAGCGCTACACAAATTTCGCTCGACAAACTAAAGAGCTACAGTTCATACGCGACTTGGTTGATCGCACGAGTATGTCATATTCATATAAACGCACGCGATGGTCGCGTATGCACTTGACTGTCGCTTTCGGTTAGGACGCGGCCTTACATAATTGTTTCTGGTTTGGCAGACTATCTTCGGCCTCGAACAGTCTATTCGTGGCGAAGGGTTTCATTCCTAAACTTCTAATTTTTTACACTAATGCTGATCTCTCTTTCTAAAAGTAATAACTATTGATATTGTATTTTCCAGAAAAGGAAATCGAAAACGAACACGATGAATCAGTAGAAGCCGACGAAAATGTAATTCCTCACATTATTCAAGAGATCAGCTCTTTCGACAGTACTTGCGCACAATGTGAGACAGAACAAGCATGCTCCTACCGATTCTCAACCAAGGACACGGAGACTAATTACTTATGTAGCGAGAAGTGCGTCAAAGAATACCAAATTGACCACTCAGGACAGTACACAGTCACACACAAGAAATATCTGATAGAAGAAATTTTACCTAAATCCTTGACTTGCTCAGAATGTGAAGAAAAAAAAACATGCTACTTTTATTACAACTACGACGGCGAGGATACTAACTACTGCTCAATGACTTGTCTCAACAGTATGATGGCCGACGAAGCCGACAAATATGTGTTCAAACGACGAAGAATTGTCGTCGAAGAGATCACGCAGAAAGATGCAGAGTGCTATGTTTGTAATGAGAGCAAAAAATGCGCGTACACATTCAACAGGTATGGAGAAAACCATTATATTTGCGGGAACATCTGTATAAAGACCTTAAACAGCAAAGAAAACGGTAGATATATGATAAAAAGGAAGAGAGTATCCAGAAAACCACGGTTTCAGCCACCGAACCCTCCATTACTGAAATTAAAAGTGATTAGCAATGCAACTGATAAATATTTAGACGAAGCTTACAAAATACAAGCGAAAACGCCCGCGATGGTGCAAGCCGCGCGGGAGGACAGAGAACGGACTTTCGTCAGAAAGTGTAACCAATGCACGCTAATACTTAACGTCGACGAGAAAATACTGACCTGGGAAACTATGGACTTTTGTGACGAAGTGTGCTTAGGAAGGTATCAGAACAAAATTGGAGCAAGATGCGCGAATTGCAAGAACACAGTCCAACATACTAGTTTAGGAAAATACTGCGTAAGATTCGGTTTCGATATCCGGCAGTTTTGTAATTGGGCGTGTTTAGAAGAGTTCAAGAAAGGTTTAAAGATATGTTGTTACTGTCAGAGGGATATATCTGTGGGTCATCAAGGTTTTCTAGCTCCAGTAGGTGATAAAGGACAGTTTAAAGACTTTTGTTCACAAGCTTGTATGGAGAAGTTTGATCAAATGAGTAAAAACCCGATACCTCAACCGGTGTGGGCGAAATGTGCGGTGTGTTCCTTAGAAAAGGCGACGGCGATCGAAGTGGAAGTGAGTGACGAATTGTCACAGAGGTTGTGTTCGGACCCGTGCTTTGCAGCATTCAAATTCGTCAATAATATCTTTCCCGGTTAGTATTTTTGGATAAATTCATTCATTTGGCGGCGCTAATAGTAGATACTTAAATTATCGAGTCAATTTGCACCCATCCAATCTCTTACTACAATATGAATCGTATGCAGCAGTGAATAGAGTGCGTATTCGATTAATGCTCATAAAATATATAAAAAACACTAAATTTCGCATCACGTCTCGTCTCCTGTCGCCAGAGTAAGCCACGTGCGCACGGACGTAAAAATATCGCGGCGGAATTTAATCACACACTGGATTTTCAACACTGTGCCAAGCATTGAGAATCAAACCGAGCGCATCCCAGCGCGTCAAAAAAACACATTGTTGTATTTTCAACTCTCGGTCCTAAGCAGTGTGCGAAAAAAAAATCGCTGCGGGAAAAACGGGCCCGTGCGTATCTAGGGCTAAGAAATCGTAATACATACTCTTCACACAAAACTAATACACCTCATTTCACCCACAGACCAATGTCGCTGGTGCAAAAAATACTTCGAGCGCAAACAAAGTAAATGCTTCACCATCTACGAAGGTTCGAGTGCTCACTGTTTCTGCTCAAAGTCGTGTATGAACGTGTACATAAGTAATTCGCGGCATATAGTGCCATGTAACTGGTGTAAGGTCAAGAAGTACAACTTTGATATGATCAGGCGGGTGCAGCCGAATGGTCAGGCCATTATGATGTGTTCACTCAACTGCTTGAATCTCTACCAGGTTTCTGTTAATGCTGTGTCTTCCAGAAGGTTAGTAGTCAATGTTTTATCACTCTAATAGCCTGATATACACGATACGATTTAATTGCATGTAACATACAGCTCGATTTAAACTTTATGGCGGCTCGGAACATAACGCGTGTCGCTGCGCAGTAACAAATTCATGTGTCACCGGGGGTGAGGGGTGCGGTACTGCGTAGAGAGTAACGCACTTCAGAGCTGCCATGAACTTTGACGCGAACTACATATAAGTTGAAGCAACAATAAAAGTTGCTTTAATCTTGTTATATGCTACAAGTAAGAAACTTGTGTCGTGTAAATGGGGCTTACTCATCATATTTCGCTTACCGATTAGTAAAGAAAGGCTATTTGCAATATTCTGAGCGGACGAGTTTCATGATGAAAAGGAAAATCTCCGGCGTATAGACCCATGCATAGTCGAATTTACAAGACAAGTTAAAAGGTCTTGTGTACCTACAATTTTACTGGCTTATATAGTTGGTACTGTTTTACCAACATTATGGAATGCAATAAAGAACAAGAGTGAAGACAAATACAGGATCAAATGATATTAGCTCCCGGCCCCGGCCATCCCGGCCACCGTAGGCGCGTGCTTGCGGGGGGCGAGCAATGGGCAGCCCGCCGCCCGGTAAGGACCAGGCCCGGGTCGACGACGCGTTGTGTTCCACGCGCGCCTCAAAGAGATATCAGCACGAACTGACGGGGTCCGCTAGGGCCGATTCCTGCCAGGGCCGCGGGTTGTTCGAAAGAGACACCGTGGCCCTTTTTTTTTGTGTAAACTTCACAGACTTGATGGGTAATCGATATCTAAACACGATAAAAAACGATACCCATCACGTCTACGGAGTTTCGCTAGTTCATTTAATTTGACCTTGCATTGCATGCAGCACAAGTAAATTGTTCAGCCTTCTGTGCATTTTTAGAACTATGAACTTGCTTTGCGTCTAAGTACTTGCTCTAAAAAATACACTTTTTTCTTTCAGAACAAAGTGTGATATGTGCAAGCGGACTTCGCTAGCGCAATACCATTTAACAATGTCCGACGCTACAGTTAGGAATTTCTGCTCCTACCAGTGCGTTATGTCATTCCAGGTAAGATTTCTATCTATAAACTGTCCATAAAGCCTAATTTGCAAGTTACAATGCTAGTAGGCTCATTTGGCGAATGGCCGCAGTCTTTTTTTTTCAATACATTTTGCAAAACAACTGTTTTCAACACACAAATGTTTACCAACGCCCCCCTGTCAACGTCATTCGACCGCCAAGAGATCCTCGTAGAGTGCGTTTCAGCAAATAGTTCCTTTGCCATTATGTTGGCAGGAATGTATCACCATGTATGTACCAGTTTTACTACATTACACAAAATGTGTTTCCTTGAGATTAAGAAAAAAATTAAATGTGGTGTTTTCAATATGACAGTAAAAGTAGATTTTCATATTAACGAACTTCCATACAAACTGTCATCACCTATTTATATTTTAAGGAGTGATTTTAAAATAAGATTGTTCCTTATTGCTCACTATCATTCATATTAGGAACTCTTGCGCAACATTTCAAGCTTCTAGATCCAGCGGCTTAGGCGGTGCGTTGTCTGTCAGTGATTTAAGATTTTAATTGCTCACAATTAAGTAACTAACATACTTAACCTTTTTATAATGTTTGCAGGGACAATACTCAAAACACCCGCTAATGCCGGGCGAGTCCATCGACCAGCAGAAAGCCGTGCCCACTGGAGCGCCACGGCGGACCTACCCCACTGCTGCCAAAAATAATGGTAAGACTCATCAAAACATGTTAGATATTTATTTATGAATTAAAATAACAACTGCGTTCAGAAACATTTGCTGTTGCTAATAAATATTACGTATAATAAACAGTGTTCGTAATTTCGTTTCTAAACAAATATGTGTTTTAGAGCTGATTTTTCCATCGCCAGATAACTTTTATTCGAGGAATATCATTGACGTTTGACAGTTTTTGTAGTTATCAGACAAATTTAATCGAGGAATAATTTTGAAATTTTGACAGTTATTTCATATGTTTATAGGCAAAATTCATATATATTAAGAGCGTGTCGAATGTTCAATTTGGTGTGCCGGGATGTTGAGCTTGATCTATTCACAAATAGTGTCCAGAAGTTTTTTCTTTGTTGGGTGATATATTTTATCTTTGTTTATTCTCTTCAGTTGTCTCTATGTTTAGCTCTAGCGCTGTTTGTACCGTTTTGTCTATCTTACGCATAAGTTTATATAAGTGGAAACTTGTAATTGGCTTTCTTCTACATATTACTACTGACTACATGAATGTATTAGCTGTAAGTTTTCTTAAAATCAATAAAATAAAATAAAATACAAAAACTGTCAAACATCAATTTTATTCCTCAAATAAATAAATAAGTCCCTGGACATTTCACACAGTACCATTTGTCCCAAGCTAAGCAACCTAATGCTTGTGTTATGGTAACAAGATGGCTGATAAACTACTTATATACAATTTTTTTTTTTTTTTAATACATACATATTATAGATAGAAAAACACCCAGACTCGGAACAAATACATGTAGGTCATACAAATATTTGTTCCGTGCGGGAATCGAAGCCGCGACACGCAGCGCAGCAGTCAATCGCTTAAACACTGCGCCAATCGTGCCGTCAATGAAATGTTATCTGGCATTGGAAAACACACAAAGTTCAGTGTGCATCGCAACTTCAAATATTTACACTTAAATAAAGTTGATATTGTTTTTTTTTTTATATTCTTTTATGTGGTAATAAGATCAAAACAAGGATTTAAATGGACCAAAACTCGTATGTTTCACCCCTCACAGCAAACAAAGCACAGCAGCGTGCGGGCGGCATGCCAGTGATCTCAAGCGTGCAATCCCTCGCAGCACCTCCGCCGCTCATGCCGTCCATGACGCGACAGAAGTCCAAGCGCCTCCAAGTACAACAGCCCCCTCCCGAGCCCGAGCCCCCCGCAGCCCCCAAGACGCCCCCTCCGCCCCCCAAGCCCCCCACACCCCCGCCACCTCCTCCCCCTAAAATATACAACCACGTTATAGTCAAAACATTACCCCCACAAGAAGTAGCCAACAAAGCGACCATGTCGAAACCGATGATGGTGTCAAAAGGCGTTTCTTGCCGACCTCACCCCTGCACTAAGGAGTGTCAAACAGATTCTAGCCTAGAACGACGAGTACTTATCCCTGTTCCTGTACCTATTTATGTTCCTGTGCCGTGTGCCATGTGGTCGCTACCCTTCCCAATCCCAGTGCCCATTCCAATTCCTATCCCGACCCCAATCTTCATCCCTACGACTAGGAATTCGGCTAAAGGCATCATGAAGGAAATCAATAAAATCCATGATAAGATGCCCACGGATCCGTTCGAAGCTGAACTGCTGATGATGGCGGAAATGGTGGCTGGAGACAAGAAGAAGGATCAGAGTGATTCGGATACGGATGACGACAATGGTGAGTAGAAATATCCACATATTTTTATGTATAACTATTATAACTAACACCCTGTTCTGTGTTTTGCAAAGTTTGTACGAGTTGAAAAAATATCGAGATTTCTTTATTATCATCAACTGCTTAGCCTTTTTCCAACTATGTCGGGGTCGGCTTCCAGTCTAACCGGATGCAGCTGAATATAAATACCAGTATTTTACATGGAGCGACTGCCTATCTGGCCTTAAAACCCAGTTACTGGTTAATACGATACCCCTTGCTAAGACTGATGTCAGACATTCGGGCTTCTGACGACCCGTAACGACTGCCAAAGGTCCACGAACGACAGCTGGGACCAACGGCTTAACGTGCTTTCCGAGGCACGGAGGGGTCTTGGTATAGGGGAAGATGGTCATCCATCCACGGACCAACCGCGAGAAGTGTAGCTTATCCTGATCGATCCACCCGTGCGGCTGTTATTACCTAGCCTTAGCCCTTTATGATATGTAGTTTAATATAAATGTATTATACACTACGCACATAGACCTTCCGAAATAAATGATGGTGAAGACCGCATCAAAATCCATAGCGTAGTTTAGAAGAACCGCCCCCGTCAGATACACAAAAAGCGGTTTTAATTTATAATATATGTCGGAGTTGGTTGTCAAATCAATTGTGGGTAGTCAACAGAATTTGGTATGATTTGTGTTTATTATTAATTTAGGTGATTGTTACTATCAATTATTGTCTAATAAATCGAAACATAATTTATTCAGTACTCAGTGTACGCCCTAATAGATTTTTGGCAACTTATTTCGATAAATTATTCCCGTTGGTTTTATTCAAAACCACGGATGACATGTTAGTTTGTTTTTAAAATGATTTCCTTTGTGAAATCATCATTGTTTATTTATGACAATTATTCTTGTATTATTTGATCACTTTATAGTGTAAGTCTTATTAGATTTAGCATATTTTAGTGTTTTGTATCAAGTAAACGCGTGACGTGCGTCATCGGACAGAGTTGTCGTTCGTCCTATAAAAGAGGGTGCATTTGTTTTGCTAGTCAGTCGATCTTCGGATTCGACTCAATACAGAGCACCTGCTCCCGACAAAACTGTCGGTTTACCTGGTACAGCGCTGCTGTATATTTACATAGCTGTGTTGGCTTGCTAAATAGCGAGTAGATACACTTTGTGTTGGGTGGCTTGGCCGCTATACGAACTGTGACCCTGAAGGGTTTGTTCGATTAACTGTTTTTAATATTTACCCATTATTGTGTCTTATGTATAGTGTATATTTTTGTAACTGTTTATACCATCCTGCTTATCCCAATAACATGGGAACTCCAAGCCCTGATGATATATACCGCTCGGCACTCCTGATCCTACATATATAACATAATTTTATGTCTAGTCTTTATAAAGCCTTGACCTTGGCTACAATAAACGCGTGGCATCGTATGTTGCAGCGTGATAAGAATCTATGCTAAGCTGTCACAACGATGTCAACACAATGTTGAAGTGTCTTTTTATACTTTCGTTGCAATAATTGTAATTTCAAGTAGAGTTGAAAAAAAGCTGCGTGAAATATTATGGAGCGAAGCCACCACTACTATATCTACTACTACTCCATGCAAAAGTTTGCGTGGTAACAGACAATATTATTTCATCGCATTTACAATTTTTATTATTGTTTAGTAGAAGTCAGTTTTGCGTAACTTAAATTCGAGCTATAAACCCTAAGCCCCTATGTACAGACGCCAGCAGGTCAAGCTACCCGAAACTGTCAAATTTTTCCAATCAACCTTGAACCTTAATGTGCTAGAGATAAAGTTGAAAATCTATTAAAGAAATTTGACAGATTGTAGTAGCTTGATGTGCTGGCGTCTGTACACACAAATTTTTCTTGCTCTTCAGTGTTTTATGAATCATTATGGAAGCTTGTTGTCGGACACGGTTTTTCTACAGTGGGGCTTATACGTCGTGCCGGAAAGAAACCGTGCCATGTACTTACAAAGGGCAAAACACGAACTCAACTGATTGCCCACACCACTAAAGAAGTAACTGGTAACAGATATATGCCGTTTAATTCTAAGTTCAGAAAATATGTAATGTATTTGCAGAAGAAAGCTTCAGTCCCGTCGCCGGCATTGACGGCAACAACGCCTTCGGTGAGGACATGCTGCAGATGGCGCTAAAGATGGCCACGGAATATGAAGACCAACCTGTGGACCTCGAGTCTGCTATGACGGCGAATACCATCACGCCGAGTTCACATCCTGGTATGCCTGGTAAGTTTGATGGACTTTATTTGTGTTTTTGTTTAGTAAGTCTATTTGTGAGTTGTGAGGTAACACATGAGATGTTGTTTTGGTTGGTAGAAGGACATTTTACAAATTATAACCGAGACAATTTGTATTGACGTAACAATGTTTCATGCGGGACTAGCTGGACAAAACAAACGTCCAGTGGTCCACTTTAGCCTTGGATCGAAAGACCTGGAAGTCATGGGGAGAGGTCTTTGCCCAGCAGTGGCATGATGCAGGTTAACAGTAACAGTAAATTGTAAAGTAAATCTAAAATCATAAAATCTTGGTCAATGGCAGGCAAAAGTTTTGCTGGAGCTAAGGAATTGTCTAGCGTTAATCAAATTGCAAAGTTTTAAAAAGGATCGAGGAATTATTTACTCTTAAGAAAAACGTTTACACAGAAGTGTATGGATATGGTGGTCATTTTTGTGAGCTTCTAGGAACGAGCGGCATCCTGAGTTCGAAATTTGTGTGTCAGCTAATAAAGAAACCCGAGGCGCCGTACAGTGCAGTGTACTAAATAAAAAATGTGTACGAGGGTCATTCAATAAATACTTAGCCTACAAAAAGTAAACGAAAATTTTGGAAAAGTGGCAATTTATTTTTCAACATAGTCTCCTTTTAGTTCGATACACTTAGCCCAGCGATGCTCCAACTTTTTTAACCCGTCCGAAAAATAGTTTTTGTCAAACTCTGCAAAATAGGCCTCCGTGGCAGCGATGACCTCTTCATTTGATCCATATCTATTCCCGGCGAGAGATTTTTTCAGATTAGGAAACAGAAAGAAGTCACAAGGGGCCAAATCTGGAGAATACGGTGGATGGGGCAGCAATTCGTAGCGTAATTCGACCAATTTGGCCATGGCAACGGCAGACGTGTGAACCGGTGCGTTGTCGTGGTGAAACAGCGCTTTTTTCTTCGCCAGATGGGGTCGTTTTTTCTTTAATTCGGCGTCGAATCGGCATAGTAAAGCCCTGTAATTGTTTTACCCTTCTCGAGGTAATCGATGTAGATCACACCTTGTGAATCCCAGAAAACGGTGGCCATAACTTTTCCGGCCGATTTTACAGTTTTCGCCTTCTTTGGAGCACGTTCCTCGGTCTGGATCCATTGTTTTGATTGCTCCTTGGTCGTGTACCAGTGGATCCAGGTTTCATCGACGGTCACAAAACGACGCAAAAACTCCGCTGGATTCCGCTTAAACAGCGCCAAACACGTCTCCGATGTGGTCTCACGGTTGCACTTGTTTTCCGGTGTGAGTAAACGCGGCACCCATCGCGCCGACAGCTTTCTCATGCCGAGTTCCTCGTGAAGAATATGATGCACTGTTCCTTCTGAAATGCCTACAGTCTCAGCTAGCTCCCGAACCTTCAATCGGCGATCTGCCAATACGAGATCATGGATTTTTTAAATGTTTTCCTCCGTAGCAGCTGATTTCGGTGCACCTGGACGTGGTTCATCAAAAACCGACGTACGGCCACGTGCAAACTCGTTGAACCAATTCTTGACGGTGGCTATCGATGGAGAATAGTCACCGTACACAGCATCCAAGCGCTCTTTGATTTCCATGCGCGTTTTCCCTGCCAAAAATAGGAATCGAATCACCGAACGATATTGCTCTTTTTCCATTTTTGTAAAACCGATCTTTACATTCGCTTCCATAAGTTGTCAAATTAAAACAAATGAAGGGATTGGAATGAAAATTTGAAAAAAGAATGTGCTACACTGTGGTAAAACTCTTTTGAAACTACAGCGCCCTCTGGCGATGAGGCTAGGTACTTATTGAATGCACCTCGTATGATCGCCGTCAGGTCTAGAAGGCGAGAGCATGCACCACCACCACATGATGGTGCTGGAGCAGCAGCGCGCGGTGGCGGCACTGCGTGCGTCGGCCGCGCCGCGCAAGCGTGCGCCCGCGCCCGCGCCCGCGCCCGCCGCGCGCCCGGCGCGCTCCTCCAAGCGTCGCCGCGCAGAGCCGCCGCCCGCGCCGCTGCCCGACCCGCCGCGCGAGCCGCAGGAGAAACCCGATGCCAACATGTGTCTCAAGGTAAACTTCAACTGTCGTAGGCGAGTTGATACTGTTACGCCCGCGCCCGCGCCCGCCGCGCGCCCGGCGCGCTCCTCCAAGCGTCGCCGCGCAGAGCCGCCGCCCGCGCCGCTGCCCGACCCGCCGCGCGAGCCGCAGGAGAAACCCGATGCCAACATGTGTCTCAAGGTAAACTTCAACTGTCGTAGGCGAGTTGATACTGTTACGCCCGCGCCCGCGCCCGCCGCGCGCCCGGCGCGCTCCTCCAAGCGTCGCCGCGCAGAGCCGCCGCCCGCGCCGCTGCCCGACCCGCCGCGCGAGCCGCAGGAGAAACCCGATGCCAACATGTGTCTCAAGGTAAACTTCAACTGTCGTAGGCGAGTTGATACTGTTACGCCCGCGCCCGCGCCCGCCGCGCGCCCGGCGCGCTCCTCCAAGCGTCGCCGCGCAGAGCCGCCGCCCGCGCCGCTGCCCGACCCGCCGCGCGAGCCGCAGGAGAAACCCGATGCCAACATGTGTCTCAAGGTAAACTTCAACTGTCGTAGGCGAGTTGATACTGTTACGCCCGCGCCCGCGCCCGCCGCGCGCCCGGCGCGCTCCTCCAAGCGTCGCCGCGCAGAGCCGCCGCCCGCGCCGCTGCCCGACCCGCCGCGCGAGCCGCAGGAGAAACCCGATGCCAACATGTGTCTCAAGGTAAACTTCAACTGTCGTAGGCGAGTTGATACTGTTACGCCCGCGCCCGCGCCCGCCGCGCGCCCGGCGCGCTCCTCCAAGCGTCGCCGCGCAGAGCCGCCGCCCGCGCCGCTGCCCGACCCGCCGCGCGAGCCGCAGGAGAAACCCGATGCCAACATGTGTCTCAAGGTAAACTTCAACTGTCGTAGGCGAGTTGATACTGTTACGCCCGCGCCCGCGCCCGCCGCGCGCCCGGCGCGCTCCTCCAAGCGTCGCCGCGCAGAGCCGCCGCCCGCGCCGCTGCCCGACCCGCCGCGCGAGCCGCAGGAGAAACCCGATGCCAACATGTGTCTCAAGGTAAACTTCAACTGTCGTAGGCGAGTTGATACTGTTACGCCCGCGCCCGCGCCCGCCGCGCGCCCGGCGCGCTCCTCCAAGCGTCGCCGCGCAGAGCCGCCGCCCGCGCCGCTGCCCGACCCGCCGCGCGAGCCGCAGGAGAAACCCGATGCCAACATGTGTCTCAAGGTAAACTTCAACTGTCGTAGGCGAGTTGATACTGTTACGCCCGCGCCCGCGCCCGCCGCGCGCCCGGCGCGCTCCTCCAAGCGTCGCCGCGCAGAGCCGCCGCCCGCGCCGCTGCCCGACCCGCCGCGCGAGCCGCAGGAGAAACCCGATGCCAACATGTGTCTCAAGGTAAACTTCAACTGTCGTAGGCGAGTTGATACTGTTACGCCCGCGCCCGCGCCCGCCGCGCGCCCGGCGCGCTCCTCCAAGCGTCGCCGCGCAGAGCCGCCGCCCGCGCCGCTGCCCGACCCGCCGCGCGAGCCGCAGGAGAAACCCGATGCCAACATGTGTCTCAAGGTAAACTTCAACTGTCGTAGGCGAGTTGATACTGTTACGCCCGCGCCCGCGCCCGCCGCGCGCCCGGCGCGCTCCTCCAAGCGTCGCCGCGCAGAGCCGCCGCCCGCGCCGCTGCCCGACCCGCCGCGCGAGCCGCAGGAGAAACCCGATGCCAACATGTGTCTCAAGGTAAACTTCAACTGTCGTAGGCGAGTTGATACTGTTACGCCCGCGCCCGCGCCCGCCGCGCGCCCGGCGCGCTCCTCCAAGCGTCGCCGCGCAGAGCCGCCGCCCGCGCCGCTGCCCGACCCGCCGCGCGAGCCGCAGGAGAAACCCGATGCCAACATGTGTCTCAAGGTAAACTTCAACTGTCGTAGGCGAGTTGATACTGTTACGCCCGCGCCCGCGCCCGCCGCGCGCCCGGCGCGCTCCTCCAAGCGTCGCCGCGCAGAGCCGCCGCCCGCGCCGCTGCCCGACCCGCCGCGCGAGCCGCAGGAGAAACCCGATGCCAACATGTGTCTCAAGGTAAACTTCAACTGTCGTAGGCGAGTTGATACTGTTACGCCCGCGCCCGCGCCCGCCGCGCGCCCGGCGCGCTCCTCCAAGCGTCGCCGCGCAGAGCCGCCGCCCGCGCCGCTGCCCGACCCGCCGCGCGAGCCGCAGGAGAAACCCGATGCCAACATGTGTCTCAAGGTAAACTTCAACTGTCGTAGGCGAGTTGATACTGTTACGCCCGCGCCCGCGCCCGCCGCGCGCCCGGCGCGCTCCTCCAAGCGTCGCCGCGCAGAGCCGCCGCCCGCGCCGCTGCCCGACCCGCCGCGCGAGCCGCAGGAGAAACCCGATGCCAACATGTGTCTCAAGGTAAACTTCAACTGTCGTAGGCGAGTTGATACTGTTACGCCCGCGCCCGCGCCCGCCGCGCGCCCGGCGCGCTCCTCCAAGCGTCGCCGCGCAGAGCCGCCGCCCGCGCCGCTGCCCGACCCGCCGCGCGAGCCGCAGGAGAAACCCGATGCCAACATGTGTCTCAAGGTAAACTTCAACTGTCGTAGGCGAGTTGATACTGTTACGCCCGCGCCCGCGCCCGCCGCGCGCCCGGCGCGCTCCTCCAAGCGTCGCCGCGCAGAGCCGCCGCCCGCGCCGCTGCCCGACCCGCCGCGCGAGCCGCAGGAGAAACCCGATGCCAACATGTGTCTCAAGGTAAACTTCAACTGTCGTAGGCGAGTTGATACTGTTACGCCCGCGCCCGCGCCCGCCGCGCGCCCGGCGCGCTCCTCCAAGATACTGTTACGATATTATAATATTCGGTATCAAATACGACAGCGGCGGCGTTTCAAATATTTCATAAATAATATTCAAAGCAGACAAATAATCATTTGTGTAATTGTTTTCTTTGACAGTCGTCGTTAGACGATTTCCATTCCCTAATTATGTGCCAACACAAAATATGACTGAATACTACTAATTTAGTAGTTTAGTAATTAACACTGCCACATTGTGCAAGAGGGACAAACTACCTATCAGTATTGTTCCTTTCCACACCATTCCTTTCTTACGTCTATTGGTAATGGAAAAGGAACTTCATGTCTGACATAAAGTTTGTTTCTATGGTTTGAATCTTTGGTCTGAAAATTATGTCATGTCCCGCTCTGATTTGCATTCAATGTCAAGTGACCACTGGCTTTATTTTAACGCAATTATTTCTCAAAAATAATTTACAAAATGAAGTGGGTTTTTGATAATTTTGGCTCGCAAACATTCAACAATACAAAATTCATACATTATTTTTCTTACTGTCAACTAGCCTATTCTCACAATACTCAAGGGGACAATCACACGAGGTGAATGGTGAGCGTACCAATCACTTTCACTTCGCTATACATCACACATACCTTGATCTGCCTAGCCTTTTCAACAAGTAGGTAAGGGTTGGCTTGGAAAGACGTCTACCCTTTACAACAACTGAACAAAACCAATATTCCAATATTAAACCAGCTTAACTTTCAAACTCCAATCAAAACACAACAACATTATCTATATAATAAAACTATTTTCTCACTAAAATATCATACTTACCATGTTTTCAACCACTTCCAGTACACATTCGGCGTCAACGCATGGAAACAATGGGTGATGACGAAGAACGCAGAGATAGAAAAGAGTTCAATACGACGGAAGCCCTTCAAGTCGGAGATACTACAGTTAACTGCCGACGAACTTAACTATTCGCTGTGTCTATTCGTTAAGGAAGTGAGGAAGCCGAACGGCAGCGAGTACGCGCCCGATACTATTTATTATTTGGTTTTAGGTGAGTTCACTTAATTGTATTCTTTTGAATCCTAAGCAACGGCAAGGGATTTTTATGCGACGAATAGAAATACAGGGTGTAAAAAAACCCATCATATAGCCGTCAACTACGCATTCTTTACACCAAACTAAGTAACATTGCACAAAAATAATTTCTGGGACACGACTTTTATTTTTGGTGTGAAAATTTGCTGTTTGCAGTAATGCGCAATGTAACACACGCACAGCATCGTGCTTGTGGGTGCATGCGACGGTACAGGGATCGTGGGGATATCTAAAGTGGTGTTATAACATTAAAAACTTGTTTTATATGGAGCATGTATTTTACATGGAGCAACTACCTATCTGAGGGACAATTCTCGTAATTTTAAGAACTTTCGCAGTCTGATCTCAGTCTCAATCTGTCAAAAATACGAATCCCTACATTTGTCAATTTTTTGACATTTGTTTGTCGGCGAAATGAGACTGCGAATAAATTTTCAAAGGTTTTAAATTACGAGAATTGGCCTTCTGATCTGCACCTGGGTCCTAGGTATCTTAAGATGGTCACTCATCCATGGCCCAACCACGGCAAGCGTAGCTTAACTTGATCGATCGACCCGTGCGGCTGTTATTATTTGACCACGAGCCCCTGATGTTATGTTATTTCTAAACTGTAAAATATTACATTTTCAGGAATACAACAATATCTATTCGAAAACGGTAGGATAGACAATATATTTACGGACCCATATTACGAGAAGTTCACGGACTGCTTAGATGAGGTCGCGAGGAAGTTCTCAGTTTTATACAATGACTCACGTAAGTATTTTTCAAGATATTTCTTTACTATTTTGATGATTTGTTGTTCAACACTCAAGTTATTGTGTGATGCATCCGGCAAATGAGGATTGATCGGCTGAAGGACACTGAACATAACAAGACACAATTAGAAGTTTCATTGTTATTACGCCAATAGACGTTTAGTGTCCCTCTCCATAAATGAAAATTAGTTTAATCGACATTGCGAGTGTCGCCAGTTTCTGATGCTAGTTTTACCAGAATCGATGACGATTATTGACAACTTTACACATCAAGTCGAATATCCTCTTGACCGATTTCTGTCACGGTGGCCAATCTCAACGGAGATATTATAGTGCACCGGGGAGAGATCAGGTACAGAATCAACTGCTTATCGAAATTTCCGAGACACGGCGGTGTCACACCGCCGACTTCCTAACTCCGGGCTGCTACTGAGAAATTCCTAATGGAAAAACCCAATAACACTGCCCGACCTGGGAATCGAAACCTGGACCACACGCTCAGCAGTCGCACTTTGCGACCACGAGACCAACGGGGCAGTCTCATACAACACAGCAAGTCTATAAGTTTACTAAATGTTCTTGTGCTCTATTTCCAGAATATATAGTAACTCGAGTGGAAGAGGAACATTTATGGGAGAGTAAGCAGCTCGGCGCGCACTCGCCACACGTCCTTCTATCCACACTCATGTTCTTCAATACAAAACATTTTAATTTAGTGGTGAGTGTTATACAATAAGTCAAATAGAGTAGTGCATTAGGCGTGTCGTATGTTGACTGCAATATTTAGGCCAAGAACCCGGCACGATTTTCCCGTTCCGCCTGCATCTCCATGCGCATGCCCAGTATACCACTTCAAGTGACTTCTTACCTCAAGATTCTGCTACAGTATTTTTAACTCGCAAAGCGACGCGCGCTTTAATTGTGCTTACTGACTATACAAATACGCTGTGAAGTGTGTGTGTGTAAGCGCAGGAGCTGTCGGTACCTTCCGAGACACCGGCGAAGTCGCAAGTGGGTGTGTTATGTGCTGAGGCTACTCGTCTTCACGCACACATTCACAGCGTTTTTTTACACTTGGTTACCATAAGTAACGAACGTCGCTTCGTGAGATAAAAATATTATAATAGTAAAAAGTCAGAAACATGCGAAGAAAAAAAAAACATCCATTTTTAGTTAAACTTAATGCTGAAACGTGCTTTCCGCGGAAAGCAGTGTTTCCAGTAAACTGTAGCTATACTAACGACTTCATAATCTCTTTATCAGACAGTGGAGGAGCATATGCAGCTATCATTCTCTCACATAATGAAGCATTGGAAGAGGAACCCCAACCAGCCCGGACAGGCGAAGATACCCGGCTCAAGGAATGTCCTGTTAAGGTTTTATCCCCCACAATCCGCCTTAGGTAAGTACTGAACAAATAAATAAGAAAATTATAATGATTAAAAATACTTCCGTATAAAGGTTGGCGGGGACATCGACGAGCAACTTGTAACCGTGAATTCAGCACATGATTCTAAACCCCCTAGCGTAGAAATCTTTCACCGGTTATAAAAAAAAATCAGCTGTATCATTAGAAAAGTGCAGTCTACGCGGTCAAAATGTACGGAAGAGCAATTTTTTTTTCATTGTACGACAAAATATTTCATTGGACCTCCGTCCAGAAACTTCTACTGAATCCATGCTAACACGTTGCGCGATGTTCCTGCTGTATGAACGCCTTTTCTAATGCGGTTAGACAGAAACTACAGAATGCTTCCTACATGCTACCTTAACAAGAATACCTTATTCACATTATTTATTTAATCTTTTGGATAAACAACATTATTAAATGCCTTCTGAATGCTTAGGGAATAGTAGACCCTTTGCCACACGCAAAGGTAAAAAGTATCTGGAGGTCTACTATCTAGTCACGAAATCCGTAGTATCGGTCGAAGTTACGGGCGTTTCCTACTCCGCATCACTTACGGACATAAGATTACGCAGTTGTCCCTACTCCATAATATGTGTATTTACCCGTCCGAAAAAGTTATTCATCGGGAGTGAGGTTCAAAACGAAATTTAGAACTTTTGCGGACCCGTATCTTTGTTGTCGGACTTAGAGAGTAGGTTGCTTCGTCTCAAACAAAGGAGATTGCAAAGCTGGTTCTTGTAATTAACTCTTTACTCATTTATCTAATTGCAGAAGCAAATTCGAGAAAGAAAAAGGTCTATGAACAACAAGAAAACGAGGAGAATCCACTGCGGTGTCCTGTAAAACTATATGAATTCTACATTTCGAAATGGTATGTTATTTTCCTACTTATACCCGGTTTCTGAGAGACTGATCTAGTAGATAATCTACTGTTGAATCTCTTGCTAGCAGTTGTGATTGTTGGACAATAGTAACTATACCCAAACATATTGAAATAGCCTTTCAGAAATCGGGAGAGCATCGCTTGCTAAAGATTTTTACAGGATTACAGTATATTTTTAAGGAGTAGCCCACTAAAATTCCAATTTTATTAGGATTCTTACAATTTGCTGGTCAGGTCAGGTTGTATGTTGAATAGAATATGATACGCGACCGTAACAAGTATGTATTTACAGAATTATAATCATTAAAATCAATTGTTACGGTCGCGAGTTTTGCGGGCCACCCTGTCGCTTCCCCCTTTAGGGGAGGTTTATGTCCAGTTTAGGACTGCAATCAACCGACCAACATCGAAGAGACGTATTCTGCAATTATTGTTCTGGGGTCTCTTTATTTTTCCGACTTATAAACGTATCACGTAGTATTAATGCATGCTTGAATGTTTTTTTTTTACATTTTTCCCTTACGACCATTCATAGAAACGGTCAATTAGAAGGCTTTTATTCAGCAGTGGATGTATCCATGCAGATAAGTAGTAGTGTTCAAAGTTGCTATAAGGCAATCACTTGCTTTATGCTTAATGCGTTATATTTTAAGCAAGCTTTTTTATATGCTTTATTAAAGCATGCTTTTTTATACGCGTAGGTAGGTAGGTACTTGACTTAAAGCAAGCGCGGTGACTGACAGCATGCTATAAAAGAATATTTAATCGCGTTTACGAATTGGACGCGGCCGTGTGCGGGAGCGGGGAGACGGAGGGGCGCGGGCGGCGGCGATCGTTCGTATTCCGCGTATTTGCCTCGGTCGTAGGTATGCAGCTGCTTGCGGCACAGCGCGGGCGCAGGGCTCCGCTAGCCGCGGTGCGCGGTCGAGCGGTAGGTAGGCAGTAAAGTAAGGCGGTGTACAGACAGGCGATATTATTAGGACGTGTACATACGGTTGTGGTTGTGATTAATGTATTAGTTTAATTTTATGTATGTGTTGTGTGTAGTATGTATGTATGTGTTTAATATCTATGTGTGTTTGTATGTATAGCCTACAACAGAACCGTTAAAAATACAATGAACTTTCCTTCATACTTGCCAGGCTTAGGACTGTCTATAATTGAATAAATATTGTTATGAAATAAAATGAGTTAGTTTTAAATCAATTATAGGCGTATTTAGAAGTTCATTGATTTTATGTACAAAAATCAGCTATGTACATATTTTTAACTTTTTTATATACACTATACTTACACTATTTACTTTTTTCAATTTTTATTTACATTTTATTTACATGCAGAAACATTATCTGTGCTACTCGTGTAGTAGACAACCGTGTTCTTCGATCATTAATAAGATACCCCGACTTGGAAAATATTCGTTCGCAAGGAACCGAAGTTACCATGATATTGCAGTGTTTTATAAATAATGTATACAAATTGGGGTAAATGAATTTGTGTTCTCGCCAATATTTGAAGGGACATTCCGTTCTTTTAATTATGTTGTCAGTTAAATATTTTTCCAACTCTTCGGAAGCCTGAACATCTGAGGGTTTAGGTTCAAACTCTTTGTTGGCTTCACTGTCGAATTCACACCACAAACTGTATGTGGGCATGTCACATCCGAAAATTTGAGACGTAACAGAATTTGCAGCTGATGTCGATGGTACAGGTTGAACTTGTTCTGAATTGGTTGATTGTTGAATTTTCTTGTTTATTTCGTATGTAATTTTTGTTTTTAGTATTTTTTTAAGGTCTTCAATGCGTTCTGTGTCTTTTATGGCTTTTAGTTTGAATCGAGGGTCCAAAACTGTGCTCAAACATATAGTGTCATTTTTTTCTAAATCTCCTAGTCGTTTTGTCATACCCTCTTTTAACTTTATGGCAAGTTTTTTTACTGGGGAGTATAATTCTTGCAGCCTGGTGTAATTGTCGCATATGTTTATGAGGCTTGAAGTTAAAATAATCGCCTTGCTCGCGACTAAATAATTCTCGGCACTCATTTCTACAGTAGCTTCATAAAATGGTTTGAGTATAACACAAATTTGTTCAATACACTTCCACTCTTCCATAGGGATTATAGGAAGATCGGTTCCTAAATTAGGAATGGTGGCCCTCAACGATTCTCCTATTTCAACGAACCTTTCTAGCATTAGGTATACCGAGTTCCATCGTGTTGGAACCGATTTTATCACAGTTTTGGGTTGATTTACGTTCTGTTGGTTTGTTTGGTATTTTAATAATTTTTCTTTCGATATAGTGCTTTTTCTGAAGTGGTTTACGACTCTTTGCACTTTCTCTACAGTTTCTTTTATTTCGGCAAGCGCATCTTGAACAACGAGGTTTAGTTTATGCGCAAAACATCCAAAATGATCCCAGCCATCTAGCTCAAAATATTTTGCGGCACTCTCCATGTTGGAGGCATTGTCAGTGACAAAAAAGTTAACTTTGTCGTAAATGCCCCAGTTTTCTAATAACCTTTTCAGTTCCCTATATACTTTTATGCCCGTATGGTGCCCTTCTGATTCGCCACATTGAATTAGTACAGATTTTAATTCTATAGGGTCTTCCGTCATAAAGTGCGCCGTTATACCCATATAGCTGTCCATAGTACGGGAAGTCCAATAATCAATGGTGATGCACACTGATTTTGCATTCATCTGGACGAATGATTTGACTTCTTCTAGCCTCTTCTCGTAAACTTTTGGCAGAAGATTTACTGACAAAGTTTTTCGGTCCGGTATTTCATAGTTAGGATTCAGTGCATGCGTGTACTCACGAAAACCTACGTCATTTACAATGGAAAAAGGTTGAAAATCGTATACAATCATTTTCAAAAGGCATAGATCAATTTTGTTCCTTTCCTCTGATTTAAGCTTTTTTGGAATATACGATTGCATAACTCGCTGAATTTTTTTAGGAGGTACATAAGCATTACCATCGCCGTTATTGTTAACACGCTTCCTCGTCTCTCCACCACCACTGCATGCAGCGTTCCTATTCCCATCACCAACATTTTCCACATGCAAACCTTCGATTTCAGACGACAAGGGAATACTACTCACTGTTTCAGTTGCTGTTGACTCGAGGGTTTTGCCAAAATTCATTAGGTTGTTGTACACCGTAATATGTTTTTGTTTTAAATGTTGTTTTAAATTTGTAACACTCGTTTTAAAAGATAACTCTCGACGACAGTAATTACATGTAGCAGTTTTACGGCCATCAATAGACTTTTCGAAAAAGTTCCAAATTGGCAAATCACTGTTCCTTCTAGACATTTTCGTCCGTTATAAACACACAAAATCACAAAACAACAACCCAATATCTCACTCAATCAATCGTTCTTAGTCCTTACTTACACAATTATAGGTTTCTATTTCTATGTAATCAATATTGCGTGTCCTATCACTGAATTTATTTAAAATAAAAAAGCACGAAACAAAATACTAATTATGTATGTAAGTATACATACGTATTTACGTGAGCCGCCCGAGATCGCAAATTCGCACGCGATGCGTAATACGATTCCGCACGCAACCGACCGGAGTCGTTAGCATGCGACGACTGTCCGACTGTCCGCCCCGCCCGGCCCCCTGCTTATTCTGCTTATTGCGTTTCGCGCGACGGACAGTGCGATGTAAAAGCATTAAGCAAATAGCAACTTGTGAAAGCCACGATAGCATTTGCTTTATGTTATGTGTATTAAGCACGGTGCTTTATTTTGCTATATGATATATTAACCACCACTACAGATAAGACCAAGAATCATCCCAGTCAGCGCCGGGGTAGGAGGCCGTAGTTTTTGTGTATACTTAGATTTAAGTTAAAACCCCAAAACCCGGCACAGGGCGTAGTGCCCTACAGAATACCCATTAAATGTGAAGAAGCGTACAATAGTTGATTTTGTATTAGCTTTTTCCTTGTCAAGTCCCGCACATACTTGTAAATGAGAGTAAGGGTCAGCGTCTTTATTATATTACATGAATTTCATCTGTATTCTAAAGTAACGTAAAGATATCGCTTCATCGCAACTCCGATCGCCTGCGCTAACCCATACTTTCACTAATTTGTAAAGGGGCAGAGCTAACACGAAATAACTATCGTAGATACAAATTTGAACTTTAAATACTCTGTGGGTGCACCGCCCTTCCCCAGTAGGGCCTACCCAGCCCACCACTCCACTACCAATGATATTATAGTCTATTTTCCAACAGTCCCGAGTCGGTGCGTACGCGTAACGACGTGTTCTACTTACAACCGGAGCGGTCGTGTGTGCCGGACTCGCCTGTTTGGTACTCAACGCAGGCGCTCAGCAGACAGGCGTTGGCGAAGATGCTGCATCGCGTCAAGATGGTCAAGGAGATCAACATTGCGCTGCTGACCAGCTAAGGTGAGCCAAGAGAAGAATATTGTATTATGGACAAGCACAGGAAATACAAAAAAGTAAAAAACAGGAACATTTAAAACTAACAAAATAATTATAACAAAAAGGACCCGTGCGGGGTCGATTAGATATAGAGGCGATATTTAAAAGAAAATACCGCAGCGCTGTATCAATGTCAACACCACTTGTTCATTGTTCAAGGTTGCATCACCTTCCCAGGTACATAATAAATAATAATAATGTACATACCATATTTTGACAAATAAATTATTATGATTACGTGCAAAACGCCCCTAACTGCCGCCCAAGGCGAGAAATAGATCTGGCTCTGCAGTTAACAATCAGCTTGGCGGTACAGGGCCCGACTGCATTCACCCGTTACCTCCATGATCGCCGCGAAATTAGTTTGTGACTGCAAAGAAAAAAAAAACCAAATCCGATCACCTGCAGACTGTCAATAATTTCAGGTGTCTTGTTTCAGAGTACACCCCAGTCTGCAAACGGCTTTGAAACTAATGCAGCAATGCGACGCGAATTACTGGCACAGTCCTACAGCCTTTATTTACCGGACATTTGCGAGCGTTGGCTTCGGGTGGCGAGAAACGATGCTCCCGGGCCAGCGTCAGTAATCACTTATCAAATCTGTTGGTGTGGTGACATGTATATTTTTTCTACTTTGTATATCAGTCTGCGTTTCGGACGGCGAACATTACTTTAAAATAAATAGTTTATATTAGATTACGTTTTTATAATGTTGCAATGTTTTAGTCGTAAGTTTCTGTGCGGGACTGTTTAAGTATGTACAGACAATGGTACTAGTTGTATCGTTCAATTCACATATTGTTTTATTTATCATTATTATTCAATTTCATTTGTATGTTATAATGTAACGCTGATTTAATGATAGGTCTAATTGTGTTATTCCAATCATTTTAAAAATTGTAAATACGCCAAGCGAAACAAAAATCACTGTGAATTGTTTCGGAAATGTGTGATACATTCTCATAGTAACAATTGGCGACTTGGGCGACCCTTCTCAGTGCCAGGAACTATGAATTTTATAATAGCCCTTGTGTAATATTTGAATATTAATATTAAATAGATATAAGTAATAAAATTCCAGTTTTTTAGTGGCAAAAGCACTCATGTGTTATAGTAGAATACTTTTTAAAAATTGGGAAAATGATATAATATCTCTCAGATATAAATTTTTATTGAACATATTATAGCTTAGCGAAAGAGTCAGATTCGTATTATATTTTAAGTATAATGGCGTCAGTTGTAAGGTTTTGGTTTAACGCTGTGTAAAAAAGAATACTGATTCTCTAAAACTGAGTGTTTTATTTTAAAACTGGTCCTTTTCTATTATCCTACATAACATTATAAATGTGAAAGTTTAGATCTTTGTTATTCAATCACTCTGAATAGATTTGGATTAAATTTGGCACACAGATATTTAACTTGGATTAACACATAGGATACTTTTCATCCCGATAGTACGTTTCCGTCGGATAATTTCCGACCTCCACGAGGGCGAAGTTGCGGGATAAAGTTAGTATTAGCATAAGAGAGACAAGACAAGACTCACATCTGCCTTGAAAATACCTTTTGTTAGAGTCGCCTTTCATTTATCAATAAGACCAAACTTTTCAATTTTTGTCACCACATCTTCTTTTAATTCTCAACCTTATTAAATCATTCATAGTTACACCGCACTCACACATGCTTCGCAAGGAACGCATTTCCGCAGCATCTATTCTAATTAGATAACGAAGGACATGGTGGGGGCGGTTCGCCCCGGGCCCCTGGTTGAGTGGTAGGAAGATGTTCAGTAAGCACTAGTTTGAGATGGAGGCCCCGTACGTACTTATGTAACTACGAATTTTCAAAAGAAACCTGACCGAGAAATCAGAGTTAAAAGGTGTAAAATATTTCGATTTTCGAGCTTTTGTCGCTTGCCATCCTTGCTTGCTTTTCTTGAACAGCATAATGGGAGATGAATATCCACCTCCCTGAAAAAAAATATCCTGCGTCTGGCCAGGCCCATGATATAGGTAGAGTATAATTATTACGCACGTTATACATTCTTTTTTAGGCATTATTAATTTTTTGCAAAATGGTACTGGAGCCCACTTGGGGCTCATTTTGTTTTACCGCCCCCGGGCCTCCGACAGGCTTAGTCCGCCACTGCGAAGGGCGAAAATAAATTCCATATTTTCTGCCTTTGAGGCGGAGGTCTTGAATAGGCTTGAATATTTTTTCGATCGATAAGACGTATCGAATCGCTACTATAGCCGCTAAGAAGCGTTACAGCACCTGCGAAACGCGCTATAATGGCTACGAGGCGCGCTATATCAGTAACGAGGCGCGTTATAACAGCTACGATGCGCGCTATATCAGTTACGAGGGGCTCTACAGCAGCGATGAGACACGCTATAGCAGCTCCGGCGCGCTACGGCACCTACGAGGCGCGCTATAGTAGCTAAGCTGTGCTATAGCAGTTACGAAGGGCGCTACGGCAGCTACGAACCGCGCTACAGAAGCTTAGGAGCGCTAAATCAGGGACAAGGCGCGTTATATCCGTTGAGAAGCGCTACAGCAGCAACGATGGGCGCTATAGCAGCTACAAGGCGCGATATAGCAGCTAAGGTACGCTACAGCAGCGACGAGGCGTGCTTTGTAGCTACGAGGCGCGCTATAGCAGTAAAGAAAGAAGCGCTACAGCAGCTAAGGTGCACTACAGCAGCTTCGAGGAATGCTGAGTGACAATTTGCTGCGGGCGGTCAATATAAAATGGAGCCTACTGAGAGCGAGAGAGGCGCGCGAACGAGCCGCCTTTAAAAAAACCTTTTTATACCCTGCGGGTAAGGGCACAAGTAGTGCCAGCGAAAACTAGTAAATTCGGGGTATTTTGTGTATGGTTGTTTTTGTAAGTTACTTGAAAGTCATGGTCTAATTGAGTGACATTAAAAAGTTAAGCTTGTTTGCTTTTATTTTGCCAAATGATTGTCTTTAGATTTAAGAAAAATATGAGCAATAAAACAAACAACAAGGAAAGGAGTGTGCGATTTTATTACTCTCAAGAGTATTGTTACGAGCTTCGGTGTTCGGGACAATTAAAACTTATAGCCGATATAAATTACACTTTAATTAAACAACATTAATAACAACTCCAACACACTAATTATAAAACACAATAAATTGAAGATCGCTTTCGATGTATTCGCTTGTATCGCATATCCGACTCTGCCCGGTTGTGGCTCATCCCGGCCTTATATAGTGCCGCAGATAGTTCTAGAACCTTCTATTGTAGAAACATCTAGAATGTTCGAGTACATACCGGCCCCGACTGACCAGATTCGATAGTTCTAGAAAGTTCTAGCATCGAAATTTCTAGAATGATCTTGGTGGTAACTTGACTCTATTAGTTCTGCTACTCAATACTAGATGGCGCTAGTGACTCTATTAGTTCTGCTTCTCGATATTAGATGGCGCTAGTGACGCTATTAGTTCTCCTACTCGATACTAGATGGCGCTAGTGGTAAAGTCTCCATGTGCCAGGTATCAATTGTGGCGCGCAACAGTATAAACTTCAAATAGCGTCGCGACCTGAATTCAACACTCATCATCATCATCATCCACAGCCCGACTTAACCACTGCTGGGACAGGCCTCTCTTTTCTTGTGCCAAATAATCCAGGTTTAGCCATGTCGGGCTGTACCTATAACATAAATAACTACTAAAAATCACTGCAATATCATAAAATTGCAGTGATTTTTAGTTATTTCGTATGTTGGAGTGAATGCTACAATTAGTATGGCTAAATTATAAATCATTTTATAAGGCTCATTGTTTTATTATTTTACTTTTTTTCATACGCTTTTATTGACTTGTAACTTACTAACAATGTAATAAAATCTTAGAAGTCAAGTTTAACTAACCTAATTCTAATCAAAATGAAACTTTGTATATATACCTATGTAGTTCGGAAGACAAAACTATAATTTTTTAGGTTACAATTAAGCATATACCCACTAGTTTTAAGTTCAGTTTTGTAACCCATTTAAATTAAAGGCACCGCTGCTGATTAAAACTACAGGCTGATATGTATTCATCCTACACCATAGGTTCCAATCGGTTTTTACTAGATTGAAATGAAACACTGCTAGATAGATTTTGTATAGTTTATTATTTCATTACAAAACAATTCATTACTGATTATAATTAAACACTGAAGCTTTAACTTCGTGTTAGTTTCGGATAGTTACAAAATCATACATGTTTCACCATTTCGGTGTGTGTGTCCAAAAATTGAAGTAAACAACACAATTCGATAAACAGCACACCTAAGGAAGCCCTAGTGTTTCGGAGTACCCATCCCTTACAAATAGGCGGATATTTATTCTGAAGCATAAACAGAAAAATATATATATACAGGGTGGCAGGGACATCGACGCGCAAACTGTAACCATGAATTCAGCACACGAGTTAGAACCCCGTAGCGTAGAAATTTTTCGTCGGTTATCAAAAAATCCATGGTTACAGTTTGCGCGTCGATGTCCCTGCCACCCTGTATAATATACGTAGGGTTTACCTACAACATTTAATTTTAATACGTCTGTGGAACAACACTAAATTTATTTATTTTTTTCACTAAAGGCTGATTTTTCCATCGCCAGATAACTTTTATTTGAGGAATGAAATTGACGTTGGACAGTTTTTGTATGAAACAATTGTCAAAATTTCACATTAATTCCTCGAATAAAGTTATCAGATAATTGAAAAATCAGCCCTTAACGAGGAAATAATGTCGGCAGGCTTTAGAGGGCCTATGGGTTTTATTTCTGGTGGAGTTGCTGCCTCTTCACCAAGAACACTTTTGATACTCGAGCACGGCTGTCGTATCCTGGGCAAACAGACCGCAACCAGCTGGCTGACTAACTTAATCGATCTTTTCTTAGAGCTATTCTTGTGCCGACAGGAGAGAAGAAGAAAAAGTTTAGTATCAATAGCGTTAGCAAAAAAAGAGAAGAGCTTATTACAAATTAAGGGGGAGTTACAAGATTTTCGCAAAAGATCAAAGAATAGCTTAGTGATGCATCTACCCAGATGCACATAAAAGTACACGGATATCTCCAATAAGTATTCTATAAGCGAAGATAAGTGGTGCAGTGTGGACGCAGTTCATTGCATGACATCCCCCATCCTCGCCTCGTCTCACTGGTTTCAAGACTGGTCTGCTGCCGAGCCACTTGACTCACGAATTAGTGAATGTAGGATGTCATGTGACTTAGGTACTTGGCCCATATATAATTATAATGCCCCGTTACACAAGAAAGTAGCAACCTAATTTCAGAGTACAGCCCGATTCAAACTTTATAGCGGCTCGGATCATGAGGCGAGTCGATGCGCAGTAACAAATTCTCGTGTCAGCGGGGGTGAGAGGTGAGGTACTGCACAGCGAGCACTTCCGAGCCGTCATAAAGATTGACGCGAACTATAATATAAGTTTGTTGAGAACTTAATTAGCGTTATGTTATCCTTTATACCCTTTATGTGCAACTATAAATATCCAATAAGGAAACTGAAAAAGCTTTTGAAATATAATTTTACGCATTGCTTACACTCTTAAAATTGATACTTCTATTAAAAGTATTGGAGGACTTATTAAAAGAAATATTTATACAAAATTAAAATTAAGTAGAAATAAAAACACTCCCGTCATTAAAAAAATCAGAATCAACTTCGAACCACAATTGAAAGGACCATATTGTAACTGTATTACGTGGCATATTTACACGCTATGCGTGTATTTTAGCTTAGCGACTAATTTCAAGGTGCATCAACCACCACCAACTTATGATATAAAAAGCTAACATGACTAGCTTCAAACTGTTGCCTGCAGAAAGTTTATATTGTCGATAAACAGTTTGCTCTGAGTAGGAACAATATTTTGACTTGATGAAAATTGTGTGTGTTCTTTATAAGTCCAGGAATTTGCGTCTTTGTGGCGAGGCTCAGAGATGCTCACGTCGAGATATTTAAGAGCATCAATAGCATCCTTTTGTCCCTGCACTGCGGCGAGGCGCAGTAGTCTGACCGCAGTTTCCTGGTCGGCCTTGAGCCCGCCCCGGCCCTGGCCGTAGAAAATGCCGAGGTTGTAAAGGGCTTCAGGGTGATCCATTGCAGCTGCAGACTTGTATAGCTCCATGGCCTGTCAATGTTAATCATTTAAAATCATTCAAAGTTGCTGCAGAAGTTGTGATGCTAATGCACTAGCTTGTATTTATATGAATAACTAGCTTATTCCCGCGACTTTGTCCGCGTGAAAGGGTTTTGAATGTCCGTGGCATACCTACCTGTCCGCCACTTTGTTGTTTTTTTTTTTCAAAATGGCGACCATGCATGAAGCCTATATAAATCGATAGCTAAAATCAATGCAAACGGTTTAAAAACCTTGCTCGAGAATTGGGCTATCTAATGCTAAAAGAATTTTCAAATCCTACTGGTAGTTCCAGAGATTAGCGTGTTCAAACAAACAAACTCTCTCAAAAGCTTTATCATTAGTATAGATTGTGGAACTGTGGTAAAGCTTGCAATTCAAGGTCATTCGGCTTGTCTAACACTTTGGATATATAAATTATGAAGCACAGCTTATGAGAAAGATAAACCAACTGGTGAGCAATGACTTGACAAAAAACAATGACTTTAAAAATATTTGTTTTTACATACTGCTTCAATTATTATCATTGTGCACTGTTTCCCCTGACTCAGACTCGTGAAATTGTTATCTTAGGATAAGATATGCTATGCTGGACATGCTATCTCTCATGTAAAATAATAAAAACAAAAGTTTGGGCTACAGATTCTTTTTCTGTAAGATCTTTTTATTATGATTTTTTTTTGGATACCCTAATTGCGTAACACACTGTCAATCACAATCTAAATCATTTTGAAGGATACTGCTAATCCATTGCTAAATATGTTCGAAAAATTAGTCTGCTCAACAACGTAAATAACGCAATGAATGTTGTTGAACTGTTAAAATGAAAACTATTGCTACTGTTAGTGTGTTACGCAATTGGTTAACTATCAATATGAAGTATGAAAAAATATGAAATTTCATCCAAATCCGTTCTGTAGTTTTTGCGTAAACGAGTAACAAACATCCATCTATAATAATATAATAATATCCCTGGACATTTCACACAGCACCATTTGTCCCAAGCTAAGCAACCTACTGCTTGTGTTATGGTAACTAGATGGCTGATAAACTACTTATATACAAATTTTTTTTTGTAAATACATACATATTATAGATAGAAAAACACCCAGACTCGGAACAAATACATGTAGGTCATACAAATATTTGTTCCGTGCGGGAATCGAACCCGCGACACGCAGCGCAGCAGTCAATCGCTTAACCACTGCGCCAACCGTGCCGTCAAAATCTATTCGTCGTCTAATCTATTAATCTATCCATTCTCACAAACTTTCGCGTTTATATTATTAGTAGGATTGTTTACTTACAGTCTTTTCATTGGGAGTTACTCCTAAACCCTTTTCATAGCACAACCCTAAGTTGTAAATGGCTGGAGCATGATTTCGTTCTGCTGCAGACCTAGAAGAATAACAATGATAAATCAACAATAATGTAGGTACCTACTGGTGATGTTCCATGTACGCACGGCTACACATCAAGCTATACATAACCAGTACAAGCCGACTTCTGATTTTACGAATAACCTATACATGCGAGGTCAGCTAAAACTGAAATGTATAGCTTGATGTGTAGCCGTGTGTACAACATAAAACGTTTTATGAAAAAAAAAACTTACCTTAGTAAACTAAGTCCATCTTGGTACTGGCCATTCTCAATGGAAGCTAGACCAAGTCGGTTTTCAATTGAATTCAACACCCCACCCAAGTCATCATCTGAGGTGTCTATGCTCTGTGCGTTTGTAGGGCTGTGGGGGTGTGTTTGTGTGCTGTTGCCAGATCTATCCTCAGATATATTACCAGAGATATGTCCAGATACATTGCCAGATACATTTCCAGTTGCATTGCCAGATACATTTCCAGATGCATTGCCAGATAGATTTCCAGAGACATTGTCTTTGATTTTAAGACTCGCACTTGGATCATTGGCCATCAAATACACAGTGGGAGTGAAATGAGAAAACACTTTTCCAATTTTGGAAACCGAATCCATATGAAAATCATTTTTGTTCGTGTCTGTTATATATGGGTAGATAGTTGATAGCAAGTTGTTTACAGGAAGGCATTTGGTTTCATGGAGTCTGCAGTGCTGTTTCAGTTTAAAATGAATGAGTTGACTAGTGTACCATCCCAAAACTGCTACACCACTCTGTAAAAGAAATGCATGATTCAGTAAATAAATGGCATAATTATATTAGTATAACACTTAGTTGCTGCACCTTCGAGATTAACAAAATTCACTAGCAGTAGTACACTTCTCAATGTACTAGGAATCAAACACATTTTTTAGAGATTAAAAAAGTAAAGTAAGACACTCAATTTGCCGTGCTCAGAATTGAGAATCCAACAGAGGGCGTCAAAAAAAGGCGCACTGTTTGATTTTCAACTCTGGGTGTTAGGCAGTGCGTTGAAAATCCAGTGCGCGGAAAAAACTGGGTGTGTGATGAGGGCTCGGTCCGTGAGTGACAGGTGCCCCACTACCTACTATGTCTATGGAAATGGAGTGTCTTATTCTTTCTTTAACTGTGTTTGTTTGAGTAGTGTACTAACTAGTGAATTATGTAAATCTCGAGGATGCAGCAACTCAACCATGTACTTATGGTTAAACTTAACTTAGGTAAGTTTCTTGAACCCTTAAGAAAATTATGCTAGTGAAAACAAAATACTGCTTAATTTAAACATACCCATGTGATGGCATCCAACCAGGTTCTATTCAGGTGCTGAAAGCTCCATTTCTTGCCATTTGTGCCATCATCATTATGATATGAGTTACAGTACTTGCGAAGTGACATCCACATACTAGGTGGTTTAGCATTTTTATGGTCAAATTTATTCACACAATTTTCCTGAAAAAAAACAACCAGTTTCTTATTACCTACCTATTAAAAGAAATATTTGGTTTTTCTAACTGAACTGACAGCTGTGCTGCTGGAGAGTTTGTTGCGCCACTTCTTCCCAGCGAAAGCACTAGGAAGTGGTGAAGGGCGGGCGTTTTTGGGGGACTGTCTTTCGTATATTTGATGTTAGAAAAGTGCTGATTCTCAGCCTAATTTGAATAAATGACAGGTAATACAGTAAGCAGGTTTACTGGTTAACAGCAAGTCAAGACAACATGAGTAGCGTAAAATATTACATACAGCTAGGTAACAATACAGTATTTGCTAGTGAGCACCAAACTAGACAGTTAGTCACCTTGGGGCTCGGATTAATGATATTCAATTATGAGGCATATTTAAAAAACTGCCAAATTAAAACATACCGATGTTTTAGCATCCATGCATCGGTGTTGGTCAGTCCATTTCTCATCATTCCTGCCATTGTCTTTCTCCAACGATTTACAGCGGCGAAGTGAACGAAACTTACATGATGAACCAGCAATTCTCTCACTGTTCGTATTTCGTTTCTTCATGCATCCCTAGAAATATTAAATTTATTTTTATCACTAAGATATACACACTCTACTTCTGGTAAGGAACAAGATGGCCATTAACAAACCAGTTGAGACACCATGAATATGATTTGATATACATTATAGTAAACTTTCGAATTGAATTTCCCGCCAAATATTCCCATCATGATAATCACTAACTTGATTTTAGATATTATGCAATATGTGAGGGATAAAAAATAATTGTGCTGACATAATTATACAAACAAACCCATGGTTTTCCATCCATCCAAGTTCTTTCTCTGCGTTCAATGCTCCATTCCTGGCTATTTGTACCGTTTTCAGAGCATTGGCGAAGAGAAAGCCACTTACTGGGTGGTCTGGCATTTTTCTCACTATCATCATTGAGTTTATTAAAGCCATTTTGCTAGAAAATAATAAATAAGGTTTTATAGTAACAAGATAATGTTTGTAATGATTATTAATGCAGGGTGACAGGGACATCAACATGCAACCCGTTATAATGGATTCAGTACATGACTCTGAAGGCCCAATAAGTAAATTAAAAAAATTGCTGTTCCATACATTTTGACCAAGGTATTGCACCTTTTTTATGAAACAGCTGATTTTTAATTGATAACTATAGAAAAAAATTTACTCTATGGGGTCTAGAATCACAATAAGCTGAATTTTATTCATGGTTTCACTTTGCAAGCCAATGTCCCTGCCACCCTTTATAAAACCTAACATTATTAAGTTTCCAGTTAGTATGCCAGATTATGAAACATTTTGTAGCAGTCAATTAAATAAATCTGCCAAATACAAACTTACCCAAGGTTTAGAATTCAAATAAGTTTCAACATGCTGGTCAAAGCTCCATTTCATATCATTGGTGGCATTTTCGCTCTGTTGCAATTCAGAGCCTTTGTGCAAAAGCCACTTACAGGGTGGACCAGCATTATTCTCATTGTTGTCATGCAGTTTATTTAAGCCATTTTCCTGGAATAATATATGTTATTGTGGTTAATATGGAACCTATTCTCTATTTTACTATTTTATGATTAACCAGAATAGGTACCATAATAAACCAGCACCCTAATTGTGTAACACTATCAATATCAATCTGAATCATTTTGAAGGATATTGCTTCTTATGTTGGAAAAATTTGTCTGCCCAACCACGTGAATAACGCAATGAATGTTGTTGAACTGTCAAAATGAAACCCATTGCTAATGATAGTGTGTTACGCAATAACCCTGCAGCTTATGCTGGCCTTGGATAACCTGGTGAACCAACATGAGTATCACCTAGCAGTTGCTATTAATCCTATCATGGGGTTCTTGAAGAATTTCATTTCATATTCATTACTAGTGACTGTGTAAAGTATGGATGAAAAAGACATGTTGCGCTGACCACAAATATATTGGGTAAAGGGTAGCCGAATGATGAGGCCTTTAAGCCAACAGCTCAATAAAAGCCTATGCAGGTAATAGGAGTGTCTCTTGGCAGTTAGATTATTCTCATTTTGCAATCCAATCACCAATTATTTGTCTTGTGTTATCTCTCCTAATTACCCCCCTAAACTAGTGCTACTAAGTGTTCTTTTTTAAATATCTTTAAGGGTCTAAGATGAGCCTCTAACCGGTATTTCATTTGGTTTCATAGTAATTCGGTGGACATATTTTAATGAATATCTTTGATCATTCACACTAACCTTGCGTGAATTACCACTAATGTGTGAGACTCTATTAGTGCATGATATTGCAAACCCATGTGCTTGTTGATTATTAGTGCCATGACTGGCGTTAGAAACAAAATAAGGAAAAAAAAATGTTCTGTTTATGATGTCAAATTGCCAAATGTATTGTCCAAGTTAGTCAGTGATAAAAGTAAATCTACCAAATACAAACATACCCATGTAATGGCTCCCATCCAATTTCTGTCTCGGTGTTCGCAGCTCCATTTCGGACCGTTTGTGCCGATATCGTTCTGGTGGGATTTAGTTTTGCGCAATGAAAGCCACTTACTAGGTGGACCAGGTGGGCACTCATATTTCTCGTCGTTGTTATTAACGGCACCATTGTTGACTAAGGTGGTACTGCATCGCCCAAGATCATTTGCACCCCGTTCCAAAGTATCCCGAAAACGTCGTGTGACATATTTCCACATATTTTCGCAAAATATAGACGGATATCGATACTCCATGAGAACCTAAATAAACACTAGGAGGAATTCCATTTTAGGAATGTTTGCTGTGAATATTTTGAATTTTCGCACACAATGCTTATTGGTAAGCAAACCTAATTGTCCTAGATTAAAATCGTATCCTTATTTTGTTTTCTGAAGACTGCTGAAGACTAGGGAAACTCCAATGCGATTATGCGACTCCAAAAAATACCAAAATTTTTCTATGACAACCACAGAGCATGTTCATGTATACCACAGAACACTATTACTATTTACTCCTAGCCACAGAACATAAATACTCTAGGGAGCTCCTAGCGGAGATGTATACTGGTGCTGGTGATAACGATTTACCATTACCACAGATCTTTTTTATCAATTTTTATGTCAGATTGGACTGAATGGTGATTGATTATGTCAACTGCAATTCCAATAGACCATAGTCCAAAGTGGATACACAGAGCATGAGTGGATAGTGAGGAAGTAATAAATAAAATCAAAATTAAATTCAGGCAAAACCTATATTACATAAAACAAAATTTCATAATACTGCATCAGAATAGATACGAATAAAATTTCAATGCAATTAAAATAAATAAGTAGGTACGGACGCCAGCAGGTCAAGCTACCCGAAACTGTCAAATTTTCCCAATCAACCTTGAACCTTAAAGCTTTAGGTATAAAGTTGAAAATCTATTAAATAAATTTGACAGATTGTAGTAGGTTGATGTGCTGCGTCTGTACAAATTAAGAAGTTCACAGAATTAAAATATTAAAGTTGTCAAAAAATAAAAGGCCCGTTTTGACATTTTTTTAAATCTATACAAATAAAGCTGAAATGTCTGTTTGTAATGTCAAAATAACAGCATTTTACTAAAAGCATGTGAATATAAAATAAGTTTTTTGTTATAAGTACCGTACTTAGAACGAATACTTATTATTTTTCATTTTTGTGTCAGTCTGTTTGTACTCCGGCTAATCTCCGAAACGGGCTAGACAATTGACATTTTTTCCTATCTCAATGGGCTAGACTGATTTTGACAGTACCTACTATCACTGGCAGCAAGCTGAAGGCCAATTCTCGTAATTTAAAACGTTCAATATTTAGTTGCAGTCTCATCTCGGCAACAAACAAATGTCAAAAACTTGTCAAAATGTAGGGAAATTAGAGGTATTTTTGACAGATTGAGACAGATCAGACTGTGAACGTTCATAGTAAAGAGACATTATTGTTTTCCGACATCCAGGCTAACGAAGTCACGGGCACAGCTATGTTCAAAATATAAATGCTAGGTATCACGCAGCGGCAGTAGTGATTTCAAAATCTCACGTCGCACTAGTTTTGACAGCCCATTTGTCCGCTGGGGAAAAATCACCGAGATTTTGAAATCGCTAGCAAGAGCTAGGTACTTGTCATTGCGTGTGAATCTCGCCTATACCTACCTACTATAATCTGTGCTTTAAACTGTCAACATCACGAAAAAAAAATTGTTGCTTGTTGTTGTTGTGTTGTTGGTTGCTTGTGCAGCTGTGCAGGCTGCACGTTGGCTTATTGGACTTGTCACCACAACTGTGTTTACCCACAAAACAGTTTTATTCTGATTATAAAAAAATACCAATTTAATTTTAATAACACACTCAGATTATGTGTGGCCGAACTGGATTGTGCGTAGAAACGATATTTTTCTGCAATATAATCACAATATTATGATTTTTTGTGAATGAATGCATGCTATCAAAGTAAATATTTTTCAGGTCATTATATAAAGAAAAAGTTCAATGCGCTTGTAGTTACAAGTCAAAAGATGAAAATTTCTACACAAAACCCGACTGGCTGCCAGAATTCAACGCTGGTAAGGACTATACACCTTCATACAATATCGCACCAACAGATGTGACCCCAGTGATCGTTTCTTCTAGCAGATTTCGTAACGTCGCACAATCTGACAGAGTTCTTATACCAATGATGTGGGGAATTATACCACCATGGCACAAGGTAGAATAGAAATTCAATCTTTTTTTGTCACATATACTGGTGGTTTTTAATGACTTGGTAATGGAATTTAAATATTATTTTGCAGGGTGACTACAAAACACATAATTTAAGTACTAACAATTGTCGTCTTGAGAACATAAAAAGTTCTAAATTATACAGCCCCATACTGAATAATGGAGGTAGATGCATAATAGTTGCAGAGGGATTCTATGAGTGGCAGACAACTAACAAGATGTCTAAAGTCAAACAGCCTTATTATATATATGCTCCACAGGATGATGGTATTAAGGTCTCTACTAGATATCAAATATACATTTTCACTGGCAAAATGTCCAGAGGCACAACAATAGATAACATTCTCTGGTCCTCTATTTAAGACTTGATGTTAGTTAAATATATGACGAGAGTCAGGATTTAATTGAGGGGTAGTCTGGGCCTAGCCTCACTTACTGATCAGTAAAAGGTGAAGGTCGGGCGTTTTGGGGGACTGTCTTTTATAATTTTGATGTTCGAAAAGTGCTGATTTTCAGCCTAGTTAGAATTTAAAAAAAAATTGAGTAAAGAATTGTTTTTTTTTTTAAAAACATAATTCTTTGCCGGCATGGGTGTGAGAGTAAAGGATTTATTCATATTGAATTGGCCGGACTCTTACTAATAAACCAAATGTAGTCTAATTATTATACTATCTTTCATAGCAAAAATTTTGTTTTCTCCAATGAGACCAATGACATTGACGACTGAGTAATGTGGTTTCATTTATATTGTATTTATTGAATAGCTGCTTATCAAACAAGCATACTATTAACTTCCACCCAAATGCATTGCAGATTGAGGAACCTGATACATGGAACAATAACTTTAATGAAAAGACTGGCTGGACAGGAGCCCGCCTCCTACAGATGGCAGGCTTATATCATATCTGGCAAAATGAAGATACAATCATTTACTCATATTCTGTCATTACAATGGAGTCTAATAACACTCTGGATTGGCTACATCACAGGATGCCTGCAGTACTAGACAGTGATGAGCAAATAGAGGTTAATACCAATTTTTAACAGTTACAACATATTAATGTTTTTTTTTGTGAACCTATGAGGTTGTCTTCTGCTTAGCTGGACTTGCCTGCGGGTGCCTCAATAAATTAAGGCACCCAGACAGGGCTTAAAAATTTAAAAACTAAGCAACTGCACACTATATTCACCCCCTGTGGGGTACGGACCTCGGCTTAGGGCGTCGCTGGGGGACAGGCTGGATCGGGTTATAATTTTTATGTTGTTGTAAACGCTGTATATAATAATGTTGGCGTGGGCGTCAGTCGCCATGCGCTCGTAACTGACTCTTCCGTCGAGGTTATGCGATCTCTCCTCTCTCACCGAACTTGTATACTTTATGCGGTGTCGATGTTTTACATTTATGCCAGGAATCCCGTGACTGCTCATTTTTAGGGTTCCGTACCAAAAACGGAACCCTTATAGCATTACTTCGTTGTCCGTCTGTCAAGACCCTTTTTCTCAGGAACGCGTGGAGGTGAAAAGTTGAAATTAATATCAAATACTCAGGTCTGTGGTTCCTTGCAGCAGTGAAAAAATAAAACTTCTAAGTCGACGCTATCAAAAGATACGGCCTTTTATGCTCCGTTTTGCCGCATATTTTGACACTCGCAAGGGAATCAAAACCTATAGGGTACTTCCCGTTGACTTAGAATCATGAAATTTGGCATGAAGCACTGTCATGTAGCAAAAGTAAAGGAAAAAATCCGAAAATCGTAAATTTGTAGTTGCAGCACAAAAAAAAATTACTTTTTCGATTACAAACTTATTTGCAGTTGGTAAACTAACCGCGACCTATGTCGATGTATGGGGACAACAGTTTTCCAACGGCAAAGTTATGTTTGTTCCTCAATCCGTTTATCTTTTTGCTAGAGCAATGTTCGGTACTTTCATAGTTTATGAACTTTAGTAATTTATGTAAGTACATAATATATGTAGGTACAGACGCCAGCACATGAAGCTACTACAATCTGTCAAAATTCTTTAATAGATTTTCAACTTTATCGATAAACCATTAAGGTTCAAGGTTGATTCGGAAAATTTGACAGTTTCGGGTAGCTTAACCTGCTGGCGTCTGTACATAGATTTTATCACAGGACAAAAAGACTTCTCTGTTCCGTGGATTGTCTCTAAATCTACCTATTTAATATGATAATTTATAATCTTACTGATGAAAAACTACTGCACCAATTTTTTTTATATCACATACCACCTACATTATTAAAATATTTTTTTATTTCAGGCATGGCTCGATATTGATAATGTTAAACCAGACATGGCCCTTGCTTATCTTAAACCAATAAAATTATTATCATGGCATCAAGTTTCAACGGCAGTTAACAATTCTAGAAATAAATCTACAAATTGTAATAAAAGATTACCTGAAGAGGAGAAAAATAAGAAAAGCACCCAAAAAACATTAAACTCCTGGTTTGTTAAAGTTGAAAAACGAAACTTAACTGAAAAATGTGAATCAGAGTCTAAAAAGCAGAAAAAATTATAAACAAATATTTAAATTACCTCTAAATATCAATAAAACAGATTTTATGTGTTACCTTATGTTTAATTTAGAACTCCTCCAGCGAAACTTTAACAATCACAAAGCACTTTAGTGCTGAATAACACACATCTTATCACTATCAGTTTATAGGCCACACAAGTTCTGTTGTACAGAGTATCTTAAGCTATTACTACTTAGATATTCTCAATTCTGAAATCCCTGAAGTCAGCTTCACACCTGATTGTTTTGTGTTTTTTCAGGAAATCAGACACAAAACTAGTCACTTCATATTCCTCTGCAATTTAAATAATATTATATTAGCAATAGGACAGAATGTTAGAATTATATAATTGAAAAAATAAAGACATACCTGGATATCGACTACACTGGTATATAAGTCTAAGCAAATGTTTGACTAAAGCTTTAAATGTTGTTTTGCCCTTGATATGCTCTTTCTTGTAAAGGGGTGTCAGCAGCTTCACCACCCATGGCGCAATTCGCTCTTTACAACTGGCTATAAATTCGGATGTCTCATCCAAGGGCGACAAAATTCCTTCATCTTCACTATCATAACCAAACAATTGTGCGAATTTTTCTTTAATCTGTCACAAAAAAATACAATCGGAAATTTTACATGAACGGCATCCTAATTGGGTAACACACTATCAATCTCAATCATTTTGAAGGATATTGCTAATCCATTGCTTCATTTTTTCGAAAAATGTGTCTGCTCAACAACGTAAATAACGCAATGAATGATATTGAACTGTCAAAATGAAAGCCATTGCTACTGAGTGTGTTACGCAATTATCCTGCAGAGCATAAAACTCCAAATACTTACTATACAAATATTTAATTAAAGTGGTTTCAATTGTTGCAACAAATATGTTGGGTTGGTTGTAACAAACATGTCCTGCCCAGTCCCATTTAATTTGTGCTTTAGTAGCCAATGAAACCCAATGCAGTCACAAATCAATTGATTTTTTTTTGTACTTACAAATTTTTAATCAGCACTTAATATATATGCACATAAAAATATTAACAATAATATTGTATTACGATATATGTATATTGTAAATACAAATATTTAAATTTATAAGATAAAAACTTTTTCACAAAAAAAAAAACAACTGACTTCCAAAAAAACACTACAAAGTGCAAAATAACTTTAATTTCGGAAATCGGTCATAAAACGAAAATACGGAAACAACCACTTCCGAAATTAAAGTTACAAGCTTAGCTTTCACTTTTTAGTTGTACCCACACACATTCACATATACTTACAAGATTAGAGGGACAATTTTGAAAGAAACGAGGGTGTACCATGTTATACTGAACACATCTGTGCACCCCTTTAGAGGGTACAGGTGTGATGTTTTATGATGGCGTAAACAATGCATACATAAGCAATAGCAGCAATTGCGGTTGATTTGCTGGCATTTATTGGAGAGTTCTGTTGTCTGTCTCCGAAACTCATCATTAGACCTTTACGAAATTTAAATGGGACCATTCCGGAATAAACTTCTTATGAACATAAAAATATTTTTTCAAATCTGTCTATTTAATAATATGATGGAGTTATCCCCCAACATACATTAAAGAAATATGTATATATTTACATATAAATATCCGAATTGAGGGAGGTTTTCAATTCGGTTTGAAGTCGGTTCTGTGTTCCTTTTTTTGAAGTTGGTTAAAAAATCATACAAACCTTTTCAAGTTTTTTTCTATCAGTGTCTCCAATTTGATCTAGTAATTCATACAACTTTTGCTTCAAATAGTATTCCTCACATAACCACTTACTATGACCAACTTTTTTGGTTTCATGAATTTCAGTCTTCTGTGCCACATGATCATTAGTTACTAATAACCCTGCCAAGCTAGCTATCCTCTCATCTAGTAGTTTAATTTGAGCTGAATGATTTTCAATAACAGAGTCCTGTATTGTGTTATTTATACTATTTTCCAAAATAAAGTTATTTCTCTTAGTCTGCTCATCTTGGACGGAATCCATTTTGTCATAAAGTGCACCTTCAAATAAGTCATCATCATTGGCTTCTCCTTCAAAAAGTTTCTCTAATTTCATCATTAATTCATCAGAGTCTTGGGATTCAACTGATATCCTTTTAATGGGCATTAGTGCAGGAGTTTTAACTTGCATCATTGTTTGAATCTCTGGTTGGATTTGTGTTGGTAATTGAATTGTATCACTAGTAATAGGTGGGTACGGATTAATGTGATTGTAGTGAACGTTAGCTGTTGTTGGCATACGCATATTGGTCAGATTATCACTAACTAAATTTGACTGTTGTTTTTCACCATGTCTTGGTGATTCTGTCACTGTGTGTCTCTTACGTTTGTTATGGCCACATTGACAATTATTAGTATCTTTGTAAGTGTTTGTTGTTTGGGTTTTTTTACAATTTTGTGGCGGTTGACTCAAACACTCAAACAATTTCTTGTTCAATTTTCCTTTTTTCGTATCACTCTTTAATTCATTTACCTGAAATGTTTCAAAATAAAATATGTAATCTTCATTTAATAATAATTAAGCACAATTAAATTACAACAATGACAAATAAATTTAAATTACCACTGAGATAATATTTTTTCTGTAAAGCTGCGACACCATGCATGCTTGGGTTGCAGCCATTTCTATATTTTTAGCGCATGTCCAAATGGCACTGGGAAGATATATGTTTTTGTTGACCAGTTTCTGGTGTGTTTCATAGTTACAAGTCAGGAGTTTGATCACATATTCCATGTAGTGCTTACGAACCTAAAACAAAACTGATCAGTCTTACAAGAGCAAAAACAAGAAGAAATAAAGTATATTTTTAGATTTAACCTTTGATATGAGGAGATCAGGGTCTGATTCAAAATTGGGTAGAGGCATTGTAATTCCATCTTCTTCGAGTAATGATTGATCTAGCAGATCACAATCCCATGTTTGCACAGCCATATTATTTTAAATTATGTTGTCACTTATTGTCATTCATTTATTTTTTTACCTACTATGAAATGAATTAAACAAATTTTCTCTTTTTTATGTCCCCGGCTTATAATAATAACAGTGGGCAGTGCGTCCGAATGCAAAGACAGAACTTTGAGCGCCTTTTGTCAAAGTTGTCAATGTCACTGTCAAATTGACAGAATATAAACTGGCCAAGTCCGAGTCGGACCAGCACTGTGAAGGTGGCCGTATTTGGGAAGAAATAAGTTTGACTTTTTAAATATTATTTCTCGAAAAAACTATGAAAAACAAAATTATCATTGTAGATGTAACCGGAAAGTTTCCATTTCTCAAAAAATATTTCCTTATGGGGGAAGCTCCAGGATAGCCCGCAAATTTCAAATTCTCTTATATTTTTTGCCATTTGCAGAACGGGCTGTATGTTTAACAAAATAATATGATTCGCGACCGTAACTGACAATTAGGCAATGTATAATCCTATTATATAAATACATGATGATAATGATTTAGGTCTTGAGAAATAAGCGATAAAAAGGCTGGGATGAAACGATAGAAGATCTGCCAATTCTCAGGCACAAGGGTTTAAGTCTTAAAAATGGCAATTTCACACTCGCAGGCCCGGGAACCTGTGGAATCGACATCGTTCTTTTGCTCGGAGTGTGCTCGAAGTTCCTGCTTGTTTAGTACCACCCGGCCACGTATAGAATAGGCCTTTTTTTGTGCACGGTGGAAATCCTCATGGACTTCCTCCATCGTGGGGGTGAAAGAGGGACATGCCGGACTCTTACCAGCTAAAACCACCACGGTTTTCCACCTCTGCCTATAGCCGGGGGTGCGGGATTCGGATAAGTATTCACCGCTCCCCTGACAGGCTTCGACCTCATGTTCCTCAGTGGGTCCCATCTCCCGATGCGGTTATTCCCATAGTGGCCGCACCCACTCTCGAGCGGCGCGCGTGGAATACTGTGCCACCTCAGGCCGGACGACAGACGCCCCTAGTCCGCCGCCCGCAGGCCACTTCTCATGGAAGTCGCAATTCATTTTACGTGTGAGTCTCGGCGTCTTCTGTAGGAGAGGAGAGAAGAATGTATAGAATGAGCCTAGAAGAAGATCGTAAATTCTATGGACGCGAGTAGCTTTGTTCCCCTTTTAACAATAATGTAAGTAATAAAACAATATAAGCATCAAAACAAGTGGCCGAATTCTGGGCCGAGTCCATTTAGATTGCTATCGACACGCTAAGAAGAAGCTTTAGAGTGATACTACGCTACGTTGTAATTTTGAGTAGATACTTTATAGTACGTACAGACGCCAGCACACCAAGCTACTACAATCTGTCAAATTTCTTTAATAGATTTTCAACTTTATCGCTTAAATATTAAGGTTTAAGCTTGATTGGGAAAATTTGACAGTTTCGGGTAGCTTGACCTGCTGGCCTCTGTACAAGTGTAGAAAGTAGTAATAAAATCCATCTGTTTTTTTTTAGACAATTGCGTGCCATGTATAAGGTTTCAATTAAATCCCAAGATCAACAGACTAAAACACTATCTGTTATGCTAATGCTTTGTTTATGCGCAGCGACTAAAGTTGCAGGCAATTTCAAAACTTCACGACCACACACAGATTTTTACAGCAAATTCGTCGCTAAAGTTGTTGAGTTGTTGAGAATGCGTTCTTGATACATACCTGTCAGTTTCATACAAGCGAATACGTGTTTTGCGAATTTGATATTAATCAACTGCTACAACTGTCAATGTCAAAACGGGCCTATTATTTTTTTGACAACTATAAGGACGTGAGATTTTGAAATCACTGAAGTCGCTGCGTGTGTTCCTAGCATAATAGCTGTCAAAAATCGTGTGACCATAAAGAAAATCTGAAAAATCGGTTCTGGCGAAGCTGAAAAAAAAATTCTGTCAAGTTTCAACCATAAACTGTCTCACAACTCAAGAACTCATTATCTGTGGTTTGCCGCCGTGCCGAACGCATACAAACATTAAACTTGGTATTTTCTGTAAAATTTATCACCGCAATGGCAGATTCTACCGTGACCGATGTGACTAAAATGAAGGTAGTTGATTTACGCAAAGAGTTAAAAACACGTGGACTGACATATACAGGGGACAAAGCGGAATTAGTGGCTCGACTTCAGGCGGCTATGTCTCAAGACGACCACGGTGACATCAACTTGGATTCCGATGAAATTGACTCTGACGGCGTTTTGGAAGATGAGGATGACAAAAGCCAAGCTGACATACTTGATGATTCTGCAGTCGATACATTGAACGAAGAATTGGCGTTGTCTGAACAGGCATCTCCGGTTAAACCCACCACTGAGTCCAAGCCGCCGCGAACGCTCAAAAGAAGAATAACATCGACAGAAACGTCTAAAGACAAATTGGAAGACACTAAATCATCAGATAACAAGGAATCCGCTTCTAAGAAAATTGTATTGAACAGAGCCATATCTATAACCTCTGCTCCTTCAGTTAACGTTGAAGAAAAAGAAGATATTGTACCAACCGAGACAGACCGCTCTTCAAGTAATATAATTAAAATAACTGCAGATATAGATAAAAAAACAAGGTTGGAGTTAAGAGCCAAGAGATTTGGTTTGCCTGTAAAAATGAGTGACGATGAGCGGAAGGAAGCGAGGAAACAAAGATTTGGTCAGAATGTGTCAGAAAAGAGTTCAACCATCTCTGCTATTCCTACTGGTACTCTATCTGAGAATATGGAGAAGCTAAAGAAAAGAGCTGAAAGATTTGGTCAGTCAGTCTCAAAAATAATGACTGATATTGAAAAGAAAGAAAAGCTGGAAAAACGCAAAGCCAAATTTGGTGAGTCTGCTTAGTCACAGGAGCACAATAATATTGTAAATAAGTTTTTGTGAATTCTTGTTATAAAGTGAAAACAAATTGTTCTCCAGTTTCAGTTAATAATGATTTCACATTTGCTTGTAAGCAAACTAATTTGACTAAGAAGATGTGAGGTGAATCTTCTGTCTATTAATAAGGGGTTATTCTGTTATCCTCTCCACAGAATACACCTTAAGGTGGATTCATGGATACACGTCATGTCTGAGAATTCACCCTAGGCCTAGTTGGATAAACGAAATTTAAGGGCTTAGGGTGGATTCTCAGACATGTGTTTTTGCGAATTCACATTAAAGACGGATTTTTCAGAATGGATAAGTGGAATAACCCAAAAGAAGTTGTTAAAACAAGTAATACTAAGAATGTTTTAAATCAGTTGTGACATCAGTAATTAGTCAAATAAGATGTATTTAAGGTTAACATTTAGTTATAAATTGTGTATTTAAGGATACTCAATAAAAATTGACCAATACTTTGTATGTATTATTAATTTAATGTGAAACAATCTTGTCTTCATTGTCGCTAAAGGGTAGTTCTTGAAAGTCACCAGCCACAGATTCCTTGTCAATAGGTGTTGTGAACACTTCTTCTGAAATGTTGGAATCTTGAGGGATGTGAATAGCATACTCCATGTATGGTTCTTTATACAATAATGCCCAGCGTTGGGCTATTTCTTTGCTCAACGATTTTCTAAATGCCATGCAATGCATGTACTTAGCTTTTTCATACTTAATTCTATTAAAGCCTATATGAGCCAACGTATATCTCCAACATTTAATGATCTTGCTATTTGCACCCACATGTTTGGAATCAGGTGTGTTGATTAGAAGTAGTCCACCTGGCTTCAGAATACTGTAAGCTTTCTCGCAAGCTAAAATTCTTAACTTAGAAGAAGGTATGTATTCTAGAAGGAAACAAAATGTAACAACATCAAAGGACTCTTTTTGCAATTCAATTATCTTTGATTCTTGCATTAGATTGCAAGGACCAATATTTACATTTAGAAAGTCACATTTTAAGACAGTGGTGTTGGCAGGGCATAGGTCAATTGCTAATACATCAAAAATGTCATACACTTTGAAAGGATTGTAACAGCTTCCAACATCTAAAAGCTTTAAGGGTACAGAAAATGATTCTTTAACATCCACCCGTAGATCTATTTTCTGAGAAATAAGTATTTCTTTTTCTCCATACTTCATGTAAGAATTATTAATGAAATAATCACAGCAGAATTCAAATACCCATTTAATTCTTGATGTGGCTTCACTTGTTTCACTATTACAATTACTTTCCCAGTGTGTAGTTGCTAGTTTCTGCATGTATTGTGCATATTTTGACAATATATCTTCATTGTTACAATGATTCTGCCACGCAGTATCAGCTCCAAGTTTCAAGGTTGATTGTCTTAATAACAAATGAACGTTCTTAATGTATTGGGCAAGTAACTTATGTTCTTCACTTGCCATGGTGAAACTATCAATATATTTGGTACAAAAAACGTATTGTGTTATAAGCCTTTACTCATTCAATCACTGGTAGCAAGTATGAATTTATGGCATAAAACATTATAGTATAGACGTACAGAAATCGGTACCGGTGAACTGGTAAACTGGAATAATATTTATTTACCAACTCGCAAGACCACCTAGTCCCACGTCCCAGTCCCACAGAGTCCCACAGACCTACCCAAACCTACCCTTAGCAAGCTGTCAATGTCAAGTACTGTGTGTTTGGTTCATTGAGATAGGAATAAACATGGAGACGCCGCGATAATCTATACATACATTTGCTTATACAAATATGAGTGAAATATGATTCAGAATTTGAAATATCGTTATGTCTCATTCTTTCTAGTGAGATAATCTTATTTGATAAAAGAGACAACTATATTTTAAGTTGTTGCTAATTATGGCAACATTTTGTCGTGACGTAGGGACAGTTGTAGGTAAGTGCCGTAGCAGCCATCTTATACGACGAGTTTCGTGGTAGTTTTGCTGTCAAATGGTTGTTTGTTTTTTGTAAAGTTGAGATTTGCGAGAAAATTACGAGGATTTTACCTTTTAAAACTGCATGTAAATGTTGGAAAATAGAAATTGAACATGCCTCTGTGTTGTATTGTGAAGTGTGGTGCAAGAAAGAATGCAAATCAACCTCAATTGTCTTTGCACAGGTTAGTAACCGGTTTTCATACATTAATACATACACTATTACACATTTGATGATACAATTGTAACGCAATCATGAATTTATGGCTAAAGTATTGATATTTGGGTTCATTTCCATATAACAGGCCTTTTTATTATATTTGTTAATTCATTCGTTTGTTTACAAACATATGTCATAATGGAATAGTGTTGTACCGTTGCCTACTTGCTGTAATAGTTTCCGAAACTAGTTCCTCCGCTGAAACGATATCCGTATATTCTGCGATGTTAACAAAAATAATCCTGCATCTTATTCGGTCCGAGTGACCTAGCTAGCCGCTAAGTCCGGCCTGTGGTGCACACTAAACTTTACAGCACCAAAATAAAAATATTTCACATAAACCTACATGGACACTTATGAAACGTCAGAAGCTAGGTGTATGGTAACAATTGGTTGTTTCCTATGGAGAAGAACCGGCAAGAAACTCCACGGTTACAGTTTTAAAAACAATTGGCTTTTACATTGTTTTCTATTTTGTTAAGTACCTGATACATGTTGACAGACCTACACTGTCCTCCCCTACCTATTTTTTTTTTCTTAAAAGTATTGTTTAGACGATAAGCGTTTAGTAAAAAGCTATTATTTTGACATTACCAACAGACACTTAAATTTTACAGAACTTTTTAACAGAAGGTAAGATAACCTACTCATCTTTTTCTGTTACAATTACAACGGACTTTAAGTAAGTACATAATATTAGGTATGATCCAAACGTGATAACTAGTAAAACTCGTATTTAGTATCGATACTCGTTATAGTAACACCGATGTTACTTGATTGACACAACCCTAGCAATGGCAGCCATTTTATGAGACAATACGAGTTGTAGGTATGCACCCTTTTTTCGTAGGTATTTCCAGTCCATACTTTTCTTAGGTCAATGGTTTGGTTGGTTGGTCTGGTAGTGTCAAAAATATTTTTTTTTTTTTACTAACCCTAAAAAGATAATAACAGACAGACCGTCAGAGAACTTTTATCTGAGGAAAAAATATTGCGGTTTCACAATTTTTGTATAGAAAATATGTCAAACTGTCATTAGTATTATCAGATGAAAGTTGACTATTGAAAAATCGGCCCTTAGACAATCAATCTGTGGACTTGATAGATGGAGATTAGGTAGGTGGCTCGTGGTGGGTGGGGACTGGGGAGGTTGAATATGTCGATGAGTATCTCTATCTTGGTCAAATAGTCTCTTTCCAGGCAAGACAAAACAAAGAAGTTGCAAGACGCACCGATAATGCCTGGAAGAGCTATAGGGTCATTAAAGATCTATTGAAGGGCGATCTTCCTCTATCCCTCAAGAGAATACTCATCGACGTGTGTATTCTCCCCAGTCTCACGTATGGTTCCCAAACATGGTCTTTGACAATTCAATAGCAGCATCAGCAGGTTTGCCAGAGAGCTATGGAACGGAGTATCCTGGGTATTAAACTTGTGGACCGGATTGGTTCTTGGCAGCTCTGGAAACAGAGAGGTGGAAAGAGAGTAGAGAGGCCTTTGCCCAGCAGTGGGATATTAATGGCTAATAAAATAAAAAAAGATCGTATAGTAATACTAGAGTCAAGATAGAGGCATCCACACATTTTGTTTTATCTCAATCAGATTGACCTACAGCCTAAATGCGTGGCACACTCATAATCCCTTTGAGAAAGCAACAATATTCATCTCGTTATTCATGTCTTTTTTATAAGTTTCGGGAATTCCCTTCACAATAAATGAGTTAGTAGGTATGTTCAAGTTTCTTTATTGATCGTCTAAGATCTCCCTTAGGGAAGCAGAAAAATCGCATAGCAAAATCGATCTTTACTGACGTTTTTCGAGCGAATGGTTATTGGTTAAAATAATCATGTAGTGTAAATCACTACATAGATTATTGTTGATATTTTATTACTGAAATACTGCTGTCTGTGCCGACCTTAAATGGGTCAGCTAAATAAATTTTCATTGATTGACGTGCCGGTGTGCGTTACCCAGGCCAGATGTTGTCGAAAATGGTCATTTGAATCTTATAGATAATTAGTTTTGCGGCTTCTGTAATTGTTGCGCACATTTTTAAATTTGTTGCGCTTATAGTTTTTTAATTATTTCACAAAAACATTTCCTGCTGGGGTAACGTTACCCCAGCCAGACCTTTTTCTTTCTAATGGGAATATTTAAATAATTACTAGCTATAAAATTAGTTGTCTAGATGAAGTAAATGTTGTGCCTTATTTTGTATTTGTTCTTTCATCGGTTGCGAAGTTATTCGAGATTTTGCTGGGGTAACGTTTTTGGTTTTGCTAGATCTTTGAAATGGTTAAGCGGATTCTTATCATATTTTGTACATGGCTTCTTAGGAATTAGTATAAATTTGTTCTGCAATAAAAAAACAACTATAATACATAGCTTAAAGGTTATTTCATTACATAGAAAAACACTTCAATTGGTCCCAGCACTCTCAATAAGAGCTCTAAAGACTTACTTTAAACGTTATTTTAAAGCTTGTAACTGCCTTCAAATGTATGTGAAGTTTCATTAGTATCCTGTAAGTATTTAACAAGTTATGATGATATTGAGTTCTTCACGAGCACGGTCTTGATGCGCGCGGTGTTATTTGGCCACTGGATTGGATATATGAACTGAATGATAAGTCAATTATTAGTTTTTTAGTTCAGTTGTATATCAGTAAAATTTCAGCTCAGTACATTGGATAATTAATGAGATAATACGATTAAAGTCATTAGGAAGTGAATGACCGTGGTAACCCGACCAAGTTTAGGTGGTTACGAAAAAGCGAAAACGCAGAACATTATACTATCTTTTGAAATGTTTAGTATAATACACCTTACAATTTCAGTACAGACGCGTACACTGTTAAATACATTAATAATATAATAATATCTGTACTATGAAAACATTATTATTATCTTCCAGTTGCACAAACTTATCAAAAATCACTGATATAACATGTCGTTCGGTGGGACGCGGAAGGGGTGGGGTGAAGGGGCGCATTGTTTGCATATCGCACTAAACATGCTCCATAATCACATAATTCATCTTGTAGAGTGCGCGTGCGTTTCGGCAGTTCCGTTTCCTGTAATTGCAAATATTTATAGTGTGTGAGAGCTAATATAAAATAATAAGTGTGGCGAATTACTGCTAATGTGGAGTGCTTCTATTGATGATCATAGTTATGGTGCAGGCTGCTTGATGAATTCACGAACAAGGTAAGCTTGTATAATGTAACTACAGAAATAGTAGCAAAATTATTATTAATATGTACATGTTGTTAGGTACTTATCTAAAACTGTATTTTTTTAAGGCTTAAATATTTGAATTTAGGAACTTATTATTTTCTTTTCTTTCGTACTTAGTTATTACCTAGACTGGAATTCTCAACAATGATAACGACATATTTATCCTTCACTACATAGTACCTATAAAACAAAGTCGCTTCCCGTTTGTCTGTCCCTGTTTGCTTAGATGTTTAAAACTACGCAACGGATTCTGAAGCAGTGATCATTACACAGTCCAATATGTGTATATTTAAATAAAAACTGTAACTGTGTATACTGAAATCTATAATTTAATTAAAAAATAATAGAAAATTTCAAAAAAGCAAAATTACTATCTGTAATTTTAATCTGTGATTGTTTTTAAGAATAAGTTTAATAATACTTTAAAAGTTCAATTGAAATGATTATATTACCTGTCAATAAAATTTATTTAATAATCACATAGTTTTTTTTAAAACTTGTGTACAAGTCTGTACTAAATTTGTAACACTATCCTACATATTTTAGAAGGTACCATAATGTTTTGCGTTTTCGCTTTTTCGTAACCACCTAAACTTGGTCGGGTTACCACACTCTAAAAAATTGAAGCCAACTAAGAGAGATTTTCTCTTAGTTGACGTTAAATTGAATAAAACAACCATGATAATAAGCAACTCAACGATAGCTGATTAATTACAGCAACAAGTTCATATGTGATTGAACGAACTATGTAGGTATGTTTATTAATTCTAACAAGTGTATATGTTGATTGCATCACTATTCACTTCTTTGTATGGCCTAATCATTTTTATTTAGTTAACATAAATAAATACGTCAGTTGAATCAATTCAGAATAAACTAATAAAAGCAATCAAATCAAATGATAGTTTCGATAAGTTTTGTTAATAAAATTAACAAACATGTCTTAGTTGATTTAACTAAGATCCGATAATTAAAACAACTAAAATTTAATGTTACATTCTACTAAAACTAAAACGTTGAATCGACTTTCATATTAGTTGAATTAATCATTCGATTGATCGATATAATCAAGACTTCAAGAGATCCACCCCTCCATATTCCTTTCTACCGGCTACGCGGCTACCCCGCCCCGCACTCACCCACAGGCTGGCGGCGCGCGCGGCTGAGCCCTGCACGACACGCACGCGCCGGTTAATCGTCTCTGCGAGCGAGTCAAAACCAGTTTATCCATCCCAAAGAGTATAATAATAATACGGGACATCCATCCAATCCTTTTTTATCCTCCGTTTTGGACGAGTCCACGGTTGATTACTCCGTGAGTAAAAGAGTAATTTCAGTGTCAGAAACTACAAGTGCAGAGATCTCGTCCTTTGACTAGGTACTTAATTGAAATGGAAGACGTTATGGAACTCCTCAAGACATGGGAGTTAGAGACTCTAATACCAGTATTCACACGTAAGTATCTCACTCGCTAGTTTATTTTATGGTGCTGATTGAAAATGTACTAAGCCCGGAGGCCATTCATGTTGTGTAAGGAAATAGGTATGCACCCTACCACATTATTTTTCTGTTTCGAGTTTGCTCTCTAATTATCGAGCGAGAATTACGAAAAAAGTGGATGAGTGCGCCTTTGATCATATATTTTTCGCGTCACCAAACTAACCACCGGCGTTCGAGCGGTAAGGTGTGCGCCTTGTTCGTTTTGAGTCGGCTTTTAGCGCGAAACAAAGGAGCCGAGACAGCGACACATTCAATAATTGTCTGGTGCTATTCTCGCTTTCTATCGGGGTTCTCCCGTCAAACTGAATTACTTCTTTAGTGGTCGCCTGTCATGAGCAGAACAGGTTCGGGAACCCCCGCACCATGCGCAGTACGAACCTCAGAGAGGCCAGTTTGGCGGGATTTACACATAATTAATATGTTGTTTGCTTGTTCCTTAAGTTTTTCTGATCCGCTCAGCACTCATTTTAAAATAATTTTAATTTGTTGAACTATGAAGTTTCACTCTCAAATAGTAAGGTAGGTACTTACCGAAAAATTGACGATTAAATTATTATACTGACGACCCATTTACTGTTGTTTTTATTGTTGGCATTTTATTAGGTATATACCTATAAAAGCATCACAATAATGAATAATTCTTAGGATAATAAGAGTAGTCTACGTATGTTCTACCTCATAGTTCAAATTACCTATCTCCATGTCGCATTACCACACTTATCTCTATAGAAACCAACTTATACCAGTCCTTATAACAGACATACACTAACTTGTAGTCCCTCTCCATTCATTGTTATTTTCAGAACAACAAATAACAATACAGGCCTTATCATCACTGTCAGATGATGACATAAAAGAGATAATTCCGTTAATAGGTCCCAGGTCTCTTTTTATGAGATGCTGGCGGACATGGAAAGCAGAGTTTTCATCTGTAAATGTAATTACCTACTTATCTATCTTCTGAATTATATTTTGTTACCTAATGTAAACAGGCTACCTATAATTTTTAAACCAAAATATTAATTTGCAGACTTTGATGGATTTGTCTTTATTTGATGTGGACTCCATAGACCCTAAGAACATAATTGTTGTTCCACCATCTACAGACAAAGAAAACCTGCCTCCAAAAAAGTTTAATAAATAGTGAGGGGACCAGATCTGAGTGCCAAGTATGCTATTTAATATTTATACATAAGTTTTAGTTATATTTTCTACTTATTTTCACTGTACGTAGGTACCTATTTACTTGACTGCGGCAAAGCCCAAAAGGAGGGTTATGTTTTTGACCTGTATGTGGAAGCAGGCGGGACCCATACCATTTTTATTATATTTTCAAACTCTAATGCCTGCTTCCAACATTTATTTAACTTAAAATGGGCTTGTTTTTAGCTTTTCAGTTTTCTTAACTAAGTTTTTTACCGCAATTGGGTTGTTTAGTTTTTTTTTTATTACCTTTTTTTTATTAGAAGCACTTATTTGTAAAATTATCTGATAAAGTCTTAAAAGTCTTCAATCATATATACAATTTTTATTAATTAACTACTAAAATTTTTATAGTGATTGAAGCCTAAAGTAGATTTATTTATATAAAGAAAGATCTACCTTCTGTGTGTCAAATCTTTCATGAAAATTAAATCAAATAAAATTTTCAGATATTGGAAAGTCTATTAAAAGAATCCCTGGACTCTGCATCACTTCTTGCATTTAAAGGTCACTGTCTTATTGGGGATAGTGCACGAAACTTATTGGCGTCAGTTATTGGAAAAGCCATCCTGAATGAATACAAAGATATGCCTATCAGAGGTGCGATTTATTATAAGTGGGTCAATCATATCAAAGAACTCTTTCCTGGTGAAAGAACCACCACATATTATATTCCAGCTTGTACAACTGCTAACGGCATTGTACTGCAAGCTAAAGGTAAACTCGTTCACCAGGTATTAAATAAGCGAAGGCGCTTACAAAGCTTAGGAGCTTTACGGAAGCGGAGTAGAGAAGAGAGTCCCACATACTCGTTAGAATCTAATCGGTCACCAAGACCTTTACCTAGTATTTTGCTTGAAGAGGAAAATGAGAATATAGAAGATGATATACAATGGCTCGAAAATTCTTCTGAGCCATGATGAATATGGTTGAGGACAAATGGAAAAACACTTTAAAGGCCAGAACGCGCCTTTTCTATGACAACCACAACAATGAAACCATTGAATCTTACTATGAAAAATACCCGGCATTAAAAAAACCACAAGGCTATTCTTTGGTAAATATACAATGTTAATTTAATTTATTGAGTAAAGGTAACTCACAGCTTACTGCTAATAACCTGTAGGTATTTAAGTAGTTAATATGTAATCCTGTGAAATTCAATATAACCCATACATAGAAAAACCATATTTGAGTCAGTAACTAAATACCTAGATGATCTGGCGGTCTACCACATGATTAGAAATACGGAACAGATACAAAGCTTCATACAACCGTGCAAATCAACAAAACTCATTTAAAGTTAGTAGAAAATCTGACATTTTGGTCGGCGGTCATTTTGTCTTCGGCGTACTGCTTTGTCTAATTTCAAGATAATCTGTAATATTGTATATAAGCATTGGCATGATATAGGCACAGTATTACATGATATAGGTACCTAACCAACAGAAAATTAAAAAAAAAAGTGTTGAAACTCACTTTTTCTGTTATTGTTCATTGTATTTAATAAAGGTATGCATTTTTATTTTCCAGATGCATATAGACTTTGATGCTGCACATGGTATTTACAAAGACAATTTGTTTATTAATTTTCCATTATTGAAAATCAAGCTACAGGAACTGATAAAGAAGAAAAAATCAACAGAACCATTTTTCCACGAACTGGTCACCCTTGCTAATTGTAAGTATGAAAGAAATATCTGTACCTATACATTTGGGTGTTTACCGATGGGACTCTGCTCTATTATTAATAAAATTTGTTGCTTACCTACTTCTTCTATTTTTTTTTTCAGCATCGAATGAAGATACATCAAATTTAGCCGGATTTCTATCTATACCGTTTTTATTAAACACTGCGGCAGTTAAACAAAAGAAGAAACGCAGTTCGGATGCAGGTCAAAGCTGGAAACCAAGTAAAGTTGAAGCCCGGGAAGGCTTTATAAAGCACGTGAAATCTAGTGCAGAAATCCGTCAAGCAATAGAACTCCGCCTATCAACCCTTCTCCAAAAAGGAGCGCCATCCCAACCTTATATTATTGTAGTGGGTGAGTCGCTAGACAAAATAAATAATTTCCTTATTGTTGCGAATAGATCGGTCATCTCATCGCTATGTACCTGACACTGTCTTAGTTTATAGTACAAGTCCTGATTCTCTGCCTGTATTTTTTAAAATAAAACACATGTATTTGTATGATTCAGAAAATCTAATTTAAATGGGAATCACATTAGAAACATTGGAGTTTGACGATCATTTCTGTTGTTATGAGGTTATAGAACCAGACACCATACAGAATGTTGTCAAGTTCTATAATTCTTTAGTATCTCCGATTCCCTGTAATATTAATATTTTAAGTAATGGAAAAAAGTATTTAACCCTGCGCTGTACTATTTAAGCATTCCATGAATATAATATATAACTATTTGTAATTATATTTTTGTTTCATTTTTACCAAATTTATGTAGGTACCTAACATGTCAGCTACAGAAAAATATTGTTACACCAAATAGTTACCTATAGAGACAGTTTAAATACTTATCTAAATAGAGTAAGTTTCATTCGCTTTTTGCACATATTCGCACACATTCGTTTTTTGGGACTAGAGAAAAAACGATCATGTTTTGATCTGTAATAAATTGCTCTCAATTCAGATCAGACAGCATTCTGGGTATGATCTTGAGGTGCTATGTTCATTAATTGGATCAGCTCTTCAAATGCGTATTTAAGAGCACTCTCAGTATTAAGTGCGATTTATAAATGCAACCCTTAACCCCGATTTCTGAAATGCCGATACAATTTTGATAAAAAACCATAAAAAAAAAGAAACTATCACAAGAGGTGATAGAAGTACCTATAACGCATAGGTATATTACAATTTGACCGGCATTTTAGAAACCGGGGGGCAAGGGTTTTATTTATACATTGTAATTAATACTGAGAGTGCTCTTATATACGCATTTGAAGTGCTGACCCAATTAATATATTGGTGTTAGTTAATGAGACAAAGTGTCTCAGTACATTCGATTAGGGGTAATTTTGTTGGCATAATAATGTTTCTTAATAGTACCTAACAAGTTTAGTAGCTTATTCAAATAAACAAATTGATTGTTATGAATATTAAGAGATTTAAATTGAACAAGGTCATAGTTGAATTTATTAAGGTAAAATAGTCTATAATAGTAATTCAAATAATTAGAATAACCAAGGGCTTAGTTGAGTTTACGAAGATAACTTAGTTATAATGACCAAGTTCTTAGTCGAATCTACGAAGATGAATTAGTTGTAATGACCAAGTTCTTAGTCGAATCTACGAAGATGAATTAGTTGTAATGACCAAGTTCTTAGTCGAATCTACGAAGATGAATTAGTTGTATTGACCAAGTTCTTAGTCGAATCTACGAAGATGAATTAGTTGTAATAACTAAGTTCTTAGTCGAATCTACGAAGATGAATTAGTTGTAATGACCAAGTTCTTAGTCGAATCTACGAAGATGAATTAGTTATAGTAGTCATTTTCATATTTATATTGACCAAGATTATAGATGAATCTATTAAGTTGAATTCGTCATATTGATAATTTTCATGTTAACTTTGACTAAGGTTCTAGTTGTTCTAGTTAAGAAGCAGATAGTAAGAACAATAAAAATCACCTTATTTGATTTATCTAACGTCTTGTTAGGCTCGTATGGAATCAAGATGCTTGATTGCAATAATCACAATCTTGTTAGGAGCAATCAATTTTTTTTTAGAGTGCACGGTCATTCACTTCCTAATGACTTTAATCGTATTATCTCATTAATTATCCAATGTACTAAGCTGAAATTTTACTGATATACAACTGAACTAAAAAACTAATAATTGACATAACATTCAGTTCATATATCCAATCCAGTGGCCAAATAACACCGCGCGCATCAAGACCGTGCTCATGAAGAACTCAATATCATCATAACTTGTTAAATACTTACAGGATACTAATGAAACTTCACATACATTTGAAGGCAGTTACAAGCTTTAAAATAACGTTTAAAGTAAGTCTTTAGAGCTCTTATTGAGAGTGCTGGGACCAATTGAAGTGTTTTTCTATTTAATGAAATAACCTTTAAGCTATGTATTATTATGTTTTTTTTATTGCAGAACAAATTTAAACTAATTCCTAAGAAGCCATGTACAAAATATGATAAGAATCCGCTTAACTATTTCAAAGATCTAGCAAAACCAAAAACGTTACCCCAGCAAAATCTCGAATAACTTCGCAACCGATGAAAGAACAAATACAAAATAAGGCACAACATTTACTTCATCTAGACAACTAATTTTATAGCTAGTAATTATTTAAATATTCCTATTAGAAAGAAAAAGGTCTGGCTGGGGTAACGTTACCCCAGCAGGAAATGTTTTTGTGAAATAATTAAAAAACTATAAGCGCAACAAATTTAAAAATGTGCGCAACAATTACAGTAGCAACAAAACTAATTATCTATAAGATTCAAATGACCATTTTCGACAACATCTGGCCTGGGTAACGGACACGACGTGCCGGCCGTGCCTAGAGAAAAATGACAGCACCGCTATATGACGGTCGCCATTTTCATGTCAGCCGTCTATTTATTACGGAGATAATTTCCATGTTTCTTTGCTGATGTTTAAACGTAGTAAACCTAGCAAAATGACTCCCTGGAATATGGAGCAGGACAAAATTTTAATTGAATTCGTGCGTAATCAGGAAATATTGTATAACATTAAAAGTAAAGATTTTAGAAAAATTCAGTTAAAACAATCATTGTGGTGTGAAATTGGGAAAATTCTTAATAAAACAGGTATCTGCATTTACTCAACGTATCTATCATAGGTGCTTATGCGGACTAGCAGTCTCGGCCACTCTTAGAAAACCATTCCATTTATATTTTATGGGAAACAGACCGGCAATTATGGCCAGTTATCAATAGAAGTCTCGGCCGCCGTGGGCCGTATAAATGTAGCCGCCCGTTCGCCCCTTTTTCTGCTGATTTTGCAGCGTAACCCCGCGATACACCTATAGGTATAGTACAGAGGAGTGGCGTAGCTAGTTCTGAAGGGTAAGGCCCTGTATCTAAACTTCTAAAGATTTTGGTGGCCTTTTACCCGATTAGCTTTAAAAGAGTGTATTGTTTTTTACAAAATAACTAAATGAAATAGCACTCTGACTCGGAAGTTTAGGCTGTCATAATAATTGAGGGTCATTGAACCTCAATGGCTGTCATTCATTGTGATCATAACATAAGTAGGATTATTTTTAGGGGGTGCATCTTCACCTACACGATAACACGAAGCGAGCTTGAATTTTTTGCACTTCACCTCGAAAGTTTGGTTTTCGTTTATCCATTCGTACCAGGAGTAACGTTACGACTTATGCAGAAAGGCCTAACAATTATTAACAGAATGTCGGATGCAAGTAGCAGAGCGACCATTTTGCACCCCGCCTCGAATGGGATAGGTTTTCTTTTGTCCATTATTACAGACAGAGGACTGATTATATCGATTTATACATACAGAGAAGCCTACGAATTATGAGAGCTTAGGATCCAAGACAGCAAGAGCGAGCGAAACAAGCTCGAAAATGAACTCCGCCTCGGATTGGTTAGGATTTTTTTGTCTATTCAGACGGAAATAGAAATTAAAGTAACTTGGTCAACTAATATATAATTAAATTAAGAAATAGCAGAATGCAAGAGTGCGCGAAGCGAAATATAACAGTTTAAGATTCCGTCTCGGAAAGGTTGGGTCTGTACTATTATTATATTAGGATTTTTCGGATATTTTTATTATTTCTGAATGTTTTTATACCTACCAGAAGTATGAGTTAGGTACTTTGCCGACTGGGGTTGCAAAATGCAAGAGCGAGCGAAATGAGCTCGAAAATTTAAGCGCGCCGCCGCCACGAACGGGTTAGATTTTTTTGTCCATTCATACAGAAATGGGAGTAACTTTGTCAATTTATGCACCAAAGCTGAGAACTATAATATTGCTGAACATTTTAGGATTCCGCCTCGGAACATTTCGTACCTAGTTAAGTACCTATATTTTATTTTAAAGCCTGGGGGTGCAGCCCTCTTGCTGAGCAGTGTTTAAAGAAACATGTACTTTAAATGTATTGAAGTGGTTTCGCGAACATTGTTTGAAATTTTGTATACCTATGTGTTTTAAATCAGTGACAGTATTATTGAGTCTTTTAATTTAAATATGAGCGACAGTGACGGTCGGATGGATTCAAACTAAAGGTTAGTAAATCATGTATCCACCCGCCCGTAAAAAGTACCTATGTCCTTCCCCAGGGTTCAAAGTATCCCCATACTAAATTTCATCAAAATCGGTCAACTGTTTCGGAGATTAGCAGGAACAGACAGACAAAAAATTGTTTTTTGTTATAAGTACCGTGGATACTTATAAATGCTTTTAGTAAAAAGCTGTTATTTTGAAATGACAAACGATACTTACTTCAATTTTATTTATATGTAGGTAGGTATAGATTTCAGGTTAGAAATTTGTATATCTACTGATGCCATCGTGCCAACAAGCGGTTTATTTTCCGTTCACAAGACGCGAGATCCACGCGTTTTAACTCTTTTCTCTGTGTGCATAGACACATGGATAAAAACATTCACTGCACACACACACTCACGCTGCATCTCTCTTTCTCCTGTATTTACATAGCATGCATAATTATATATTATATATACAGCTCACATCCGACTTTGAGGAGCAGTGACTGAGTGACTTTACAAGTCCAGTCAGTCCTGGCTTTCTTTCTCACGCAAACGTTGCATCTCTTTCTTGCATGCAAATTAACATAGGCGGCCTTCATGAGATCTCTATCTCTCTGCACGGGCTGCATATCTATTTTCGCCCGCATGGCATCTTTCTCACGGGACTTAGGTAGGTACTTACTTACTTTTAATTTAATTTTTAACGCAAGAGATAGGCGATACTATAATGAAACTCACAATGACCAAAATAAATCTAATTTAAGGCATAACGTACCAGTCATACTTCATCTCTTAAATTTTATTATTACAAATATTTATTTATATATTAGGGACTTAAGTTTTCATTATTTTAACATATTATATTTGTGATTCAGAGTGGACAGGCTGCTGAACGTAGCCGTCTGTATCGAGAGCGACACCGAGAAGAGATCAATCAACGCGGAAGAGACACCAGGCAATATCAACAAAATTTACACCAAATACATACCTACTGTATCTAACGAACAGAAGACAGAAAAACATTTAACAATTTACTCAAGCAACATCGAATAATAAAAGTTCAATTAATTCAGATACCTACACAGAGACAGCAGCAAGGAGAAATAAACAAGCTGAAAAGAGACAAGGCTAAAACTAAATTATGTCACAGTCGATTCCTGCTACCGCTGCTGAACGAAATCGTAATTATCGAAAGCGGAACAGACAAGAAATTAACGAGCGGAGAAGAAACGACTGGCTTCGCCAACAAAAATTACAGCGAATACATACAATATGTAATATAAGCAATATAGACGCCATTAAACAAATTACGGAAAGAACATCAAACGACCAATAAAGTTTGAACTTTTCGAATGATGGTACATACCATTACAACAACACAATACACAACATTTTGAAGAAACACAAAATGAACGGTTTCGAACAACAACAGCAGTTCTTCAGGCAATAGAAGGTCAACATTCTAATTCTTACAGTAGGTAACTTTTATGTAGGTAGATAAATTACCTTACAAACACTGTATCGATAACTTTAAAAATAATCAGTTTGGACACGCTTGCTCAATCTGTGATAGACTTTACTTTGAGGGGGATTTGAAGAAACCTACATCTGCACATAAAAATATTATTACCGAATAACTGCCATACTAGATATTTCTACACTTCAAAATGCTTCAAGTGTAAATCGGCTCTTGACAAAAATACAATTCCTAATTTCTCAGTTTATAATGGTTTCCATTAAATATCCGGAAAAACCGCAACATTTACCGAAGCTTGATTTTGTCACCGAAAGACTTCTATCTCCTCGTATTCCTTTCATGAAATAAGGAGATTGAGGCATGGGCAATTTAGACCCTATGGACAAATTATGAACGTTCCTGTTACAGTTGATAGAATGATAAATTATCTTCCGAGAAAAATATAAATGATGAGCAATGTGTAAATGTACGCACATATATAAAAAAAAACAAAGTAGTTTCGTTCATGGATTAGTTAGCATCAAATCAATTAAATTGTGGCTACACCACTTCCTTGAATGCCGTTTAAAACATCTTCAACAAATACTATGTAGGAATTACAGAAATATTATCACAGAAGCAATAATATTCCGTAAATACATTGTAAAAAGTCTATATTTAAAATATTGTTTTGTCCTGTATTTATATTATGTAAGTAAGTATATATTATTCTAATAAAATTATTAAGAAAAATATATTTGTTTTACTAAGTACATCATTATTTATTCGTTTCTTTCATTATAAATTATTTCAATAACATCAATTTCGATGTGTCACATCATTAAATAGGGCGTCCCGTGACGGTCACATTAAAAAAAAATATATTTGATACTTACAGGGTCCAACCATGGCTTACTCTATACAGGGTGACAGGGACATCGACGCGCAAACTGTAACCATGAATTCAGCACATGAGTTTAGACCCCATAACGTAGAAAGTTTTCGTCGGTTATGAAAAAAAAAAATCTTCTGTTTCTTAAAAAAGTGCAATACCTACGCGGTCAAAACGTATGGAACAGCAATATTTTTTTTAATAACCGACGAAAAACTTCGGCGCTATGAGGTCTAAACTCATGTGCTGAATCCATGGTTACAGTTTGCTCGTCGATGTCCCTGCCACCCTGTATTAAAAGGCGAACAAACAACTCGCCTTTGGTAAATCGGCTGTTTTTTTTATTTTACAGATTTCGATTGTTCCAAGAGGTGGGCTTATGTAAGAGACTATTATATTCGACGCAAATGCAAAACTGGTACCAACCGTACTGGGTCAAGCGGAGAAGCAGCCAAAAAGAGGGCAGACCTTCTATCATTTCTGGACAGCTTTACTTTAACCCAAAGACATCGTCCTCCTAAAGATGACGATGAGAACACGGGAGACCATAGTGAAACTATGGAATACCCTGAGGTTAACATTGAAAGAACACAACCCCATTATCAGGCATCGACAGAAATGATGTACGATGAGGATGAGGAGACTAACACACAAGAGAGTAATAATAGTGATGATGCTACCAACAATACTGTTAGCAAGGAATATTGTAATTTTAATAAGAAACCGAAAAGCATTAATTCACACTCTCTAGAGCAAAAACCAGTTCAAAATGAATTGGACGAAACAGACCTCTTCTTCCAGTCAATGGCGAAAATTGTAAAGAGACTGCCTAGGTATGAACAAGCACATTTAAGAATGCAAATTGGCTCATTAATTGGTAATGCTGAATTGAGCTATATTTCAAGCAATTTGGCTCAAAACAGAAGACCTGGTACTAGTGGATTTCCAGTTCCATCGCCTAGTGCGAGTGATACACCAGACGTAGTTCCCTCTCCGGAAGCTGGTTCAAGTGCAGTCAATGATCAAGGACAAAATATATTTCATTTCTCATTTAAACAAGAAGAAATTTAATCTAAAATTATGTAAAGAAACTATTTCTGCCATCCGGTAGGGAGAGTATTAGCCAATTCTCGTAGCTATGAAAGGATGGTGTTCGAACTCACGACCTTCGGCACCGGCACGGCGCCAGTTAGTTTGCCTCTTGTCGTTACCGCTGGATATTAGTATTCTTAGGAATTGCACCTATATTTCTTGATTGCATTGAGCTATCCCAGAAGATTGCGAGCCTGGCGTTCGCGAAACAAAAACGTGCGTAAAAATAATATAACTAAATGTAGGTATCTCAAAGTAGATGTGATGTATAACAATAGCTATAGCCCATGGATTGCGAAATGCATAACAAACGCGAGCACTTATCACCAGTAACCATCACTTAAGACTTAATACGGCACAAGTATGAGTTGTGCGTGTTGATTATGAATTATGAACATTGGTGTCGTCATTGAATCACGAATTTTGATGCTAATATAGTATTAGACTATTGTTTGATTGGATTATGCTATTTGTCACATTTATGCAGTTTATAGAAGTACCTAATGTGATCATTGAGATAGTTAAGAAACGTGTTGATAAAATGCTTTAAATGTGTTTCCATGGAATTTGTCCTTCTCAATGAAGACCTAGTTGTGCGAACGGACAACCAGGTTTCTAATTTACTGTTTTCTTTTTTTTGCGTGGCTACTTTAATTCTTTTTCTAAAATAAAAGTAGGCTAAGTTACTCCTTATTGTTATAAGGAGTAACTATCTGCCAGTGAAAGTCCCATCAAAAACAGTCCAGCCGTTTCGGAGATTAGCCGGATCAACTAGAAAAACAAAAATTGTTTTTTTTTATTAGAAGTACTGTATATACTTTCCTATACAGTAATTTATTTAATCGTAGTTAATATCATTAATCTTTTAAATTTAATCGTAGTTAAATCGATTAAAACATTCCATCACTATTAATTCTCTACGATAAAGGAAATCACACGGATATTTCGAAAGCCAACAAAACAAACAAAAGCGTCCACTAATAAGTGTTAGCGTAAAACAAAGAATCGAGTCCAGGTAACGGTGCGTCACCGGCCGACGCCGACCGACACCGCCGCGCGGCGCGCCCGCGACTCCATATTTACAACGGATAAACACTAACAACATCGACGGCCACAAACTTTACCCCTCAAGTGCGATCGCGACCGGCGCGCCGGACACGGACCGCGACCGGCCGCGCGATCGTGGACTACCGTAACTTACTACGTAATTACAAACGTAATTAATAACGTAATTACAAACAAACACTTCAATTGTATTTATTTGTATAAATAAGTCTAATTAAAATAAATACCTATGGTCTTGTCTGTTTGTGTTTTCTTCTTAAAATCCTTTCCCTGCACCATATTCATTCGAACTGGCTTACACACCAAATAACCAGTAACTATTCTGACACTGAAAACTCTTTATTACATAACAATATACAGCGTGTATCAGAAAGGTGTGGTCAAATTTTAGGCACATCCTAAAATTTTATCACAGTTTTCTGATACAATGCTGTATACACATTATCGGTGGCTGGAGCTTTCCTTGGACCGCAAAGCAAATAAAGCTTTGAAGCAAATCGTCTTGAAGCCCGAGACAAGAAGCGATAAATACGCAAGTGGCCCAAAGCCTACATATACAATGACGCTGATCAGCTCTTCTGTACACGATGTGACGAGTGTGTGAATGAGTTTTTACGGTTTTACTGATCATCAGAGCTCTCACGAAAGGAAAGAAAATTAGTCTGCGCCGCTGTCGCCGGATACGGTGAAGAGGACTATACTGTAAACATACATATAATATAGTTTTTACCCCCCCCCCCCCCTTACCTTCCTAACATATGCTTGAATCGCAATCTTTGTTGTGTCAAGTCATGTTCGAAATTTTATAAGAATTCTTCTCTTGATATGTCGTATGTACGGAAGTAACCTTGATTGTTTCGATTTGAACTGACTTTATTGTAAGATCTACATTAATTAATTATAAATAAAAACTCTTAAGACCCGCGACCAACACATTTTGCGGAATCCTTGATATTCCTGAATATAAATATTGTTTGATGTTTCACTAGCCTCGGGTGTAGTGTAGTCAATAATCAGTCGTTCTGCAACATGGAAGAAATAAAACAAATTATGGGCATGGTTGCTATTAATTTAGTAAATGAAATACATCTGTAATATTATAGAATTTAATTAGGGTACATACAAACATTTTGTAATGTTGGAGTATAATAATCAAACTAATAAGCACTTTGTTTGAGTAGCTAGTGAAAATTTGTGGGTAAGTATGTTTTCAACTGTTTTATAAAAATAACTTTAGAGAGGAGTCAGTGTTTACCGTGAAATATGTTAATAAGTTGTTGAATAAATTAAAACAATACCTATACTTTATATAAGATAAATACAATAATTATTTTATTAACGATCCTAAACGACGTCAAACTTTAACGAATGACCGTTGTCAATATTTATAATTAATTTTGAATAATCTGTGAATTATTTAAACTTATCTAAACTTAATGCAAATGCAATTCGATAGGACTCCTCTCTTATGATAAAAATTTAATAACGACGCCCTATGCATATCATTAATCTTTTAAATTTAATCGTAGTTAAATCGATTAAAACATTCCATCACTATTAATTCTCTACGATAAAGGAAATCACACGGATATTTCGAAAGCCAACAAAACAAACAAAAGCGTCCACTAATAAGTGTTAGCGTAAAACAAAGAATCGAGTCCAGGTAACGGTGCGTCACCGGCCGACGCCGACCGACACCGCCGCGCGGCGCGCCCGCGACTCCATATTTACAACGGATAAACACTAACAACATCGACGGCCACAAACTTTACCCCTCAAGTGCGATCGCGACCGGCGCGCCGGACACGGACCGCGACCGGCCGCGCGATCGTGGACTACCGTAACATCTAACGAGTAAACATCGAATAGTTTCATCCACCGACGTCCATCCGCGGCGGGCTCGGGCGGCGCGGCCCGCAGCCGGCGGTCGCGGGCGGGGCGGGCCGCGGCCGCCTGCCGGGCCGCCAGGCCGCAGTCGCGGGTCGGCCGGGCCGCGGGCCGGTCCTACCTGCCCTCGGGCAGCTGCCGCGCCGCCGCGTGCGCGCGCGCCGCCGCCTCCTGCGGGGCACACACGTCAGACACGATCACACGCGCGGGCGCTCGGCGCTGTCGGGGCGGCACGGTACCTTGGTGCGCGGCTGCGGCTTGACGCGCAGCGTGGCGGCCGGCGGCGGCGGCGCGGGCGCGGCGCGGGGCGCGGGGGGCGCGGGCGGCGCGGCGGGCGCGGCCGGGCGCGGCGCGGGCGCGGCCCGGCCCAGCGACGCCAGCACCAGGCCGCGCAGCAGCGCCGCGCGACTCTCCGCCTCGGGGCCCGCTTGGCCGTCGCTGGCACCTGCGGGGGGACGAGCGGTTAGAGCGGCAGGGGCGAGCGCGGGCGCGCGAGGCTGCGGTACTCACCGAGGAAGCCGGAGAGGAGAAACTGCGAGTCGCTGGGCTCGGGCTGCGGCTGCGGCTGCGCGACTGCGGGCGCGGGCGCGGGCGGCGGCGCGGCCCCGGCCGAGCCCGCCGCGCCTCCGCCGCGCCGCGGCAGGCGCTCCAGCTGCTGCCGGGCCGCCTGTCGGTGATTAAACTATAATTGGATTTCACGTTAATTGATACAATTTTCAGAGCAAAATGAAATGTGTTAGAATGGGACAGAGAGGATTAATGAGGTACATAGATGGCGCCACCATCACAAGCAGTAAATAGAACATCTAATGGCATGTGTTAGAATTTTTTAAGATGAAATCATAGCATTGCACGGCTATTTAAAAAATACAGATTTAATTAAACTACAATTACGATCTTAATAGACTTTTAGAATCTGCATCTGCCCAAGCCAAAAAAATTCAAAATGTAATGAATGGCATGTTACATACGAATTAATGTTTAAATTTTACTCAAAACATTTATAAAATATCAATTAAAACTTATTAAGGTGTCGAGAAAGCGAATGTTTAGGCTGTTTGCGCCACTAGCGGTGAATTTTGGCGGTATTCTCTTCTATTAAATGAGTAATAAACGAAGCAAAAAAATATTGTAAGGATTGTAGCAGGTGGCGTTCTGTAATTTCTGCCTACCCCATGGGAAAAAGGCGTGAGTTTATTATGTATGTGTGTATGTACATGAGTAACAGAATGATTGATTCTGACCGTGGCCTGTTGTCGTTCCAACTGCAACTGCATCTGTAGCTGCTGCAGCTGACTGGGCGTGCCGGGCTGGCCAGCTCCTCGCCGCACGCCCGACAGCTGCGAGAGCAGCTCGGCGATGGGGTCCACAACGGCATCGCGCGACGACGGCGACAGCGACGAGATGCCGCCGCCCGTGCTGCAATAAACAATCATTTCTTTTAAACAACGTAGATGCACAGTTGTAACATATCGATTTCGCTCATCTGCCTAGCCTTTTTCCAACTATGTTGCGGTCAACTTCCAATCTAACCAGATGCAGTTGAATTAAAAAATACTGGTTATTATACATGCGAGCGACTGCCTGTTTGACCACCACAACCTAGTTACTGGGTAATACAACACCCCGTCATAGGGTCAAATATGGCATAATGACCCAGAACACACTGAAGCCTCAAAAAATAGTTTAAAAAAGATAGTAGAAAAAATACTTAACGAGTAAAAAGTGTAGGAATAGCTGTTACCTAAACTGCATGTTGGTGCGTCTGGCACGACTCACGCCGCGACCCGAGTGCGGCATGCGTCGGACGCCGCCGTGCCTGATACCGCTTGGTTCATCGTGCAGCGTGGTTAAGGAAATCATTCATCAGACAACACAAATAGAACAATACATAAAACCCAGATTGTTACAAATATACACGAATATGATGCATCAGTTTATAAGACCTTGATCTTTTTTAGGAACGAAGTTTCTTAACGCGGATTGCGATAGGAATTGACTGGTAAAAATCACCACGCTGAAAAAGCGTTATGCCCCCTCCATGCGACTTTCTGTGTCTCTTTCTATAATATAAGAGTGTGTATGCGTGCGAGTTTCACGTAAGGAAATTCGTTCCTGACGGGGGCCCCGCGACCTCACACGTCTTTTAAATATTGATTACACAAATAAAAGCACTCCTAGGACTCATGTCCAGCTCAATTGACCCTATTTCGTCATAGGAGGATATCAAGAATACCTGTAAGAAAACGTTACGTTTATGATATTGAAAAGGATATCAGAAATGAAATGAGATCTCTGGGACCAGTCCTATGCTCCAGGGTAAGATGTCCTGCAAAGTCATCAGTCACGAAATTTGGTTCCCCACCAGGCATTGAAGCACATACTGGGCAGACCACCTGTACACAATAACAAATCATTAAACAATATTCAAGGAAATGAGAGAGAGAAAAGATAGATTAAAAAGGCATTGTTTTAATTAGGTACATTTAACCACACATCCCACCTGATCAACGAGGAACATTCTTAGTGCTTTGATTTTGAACCATATGGGCATTTAAAGACACTGCCAAATTTCATTTGTCACTGTGGACGTGCAGTTGTCTGTCATATGACTACAAGCAGATTTCATAAGAAATATGAAAAATTATGAAAATGTATGGGAATGCAATGAGTAAGATTCCAATCATTTTTTCAGACATTTGAATATCACCGTGTGATACTTACAGCTAGCGTAGTATCTGCATGCTCTGCTGTAACATGCTCCATGAGCGCTGTGTCAGTGAAGCCCATCCGATTGCAGAATGGACATGTGTATGCCTGAGGCTGTTCCAAAGTTAGTGCTTCTCCACCATAGTACAGATCTGAAGGTGATATGGAATCATATGAAATAAATACTTTTAAAAGAGACTGCTCACATTTTTAACCCAGATGTTACTGCAAGGTGGCCTTTTAAAAGGCCCGTCGTAATATAGTGGTTGTATGCATCTTGTACAAATGTGTTTTTGGATCTTTTAAAGAGGCCCATCACAGTCATCTGCCTAGCCTTTTCCTAAATATGTTGGAAACGCCTTCCAGTCTAACCAGATGCAGCTGAATATTGGTATTAAGCTGCATCCATTTAAACTGGAACCTAACAGGGTCTGGGTTAAATACATAGAATAATAAAATTTCATGATTTAATATATTGCATTGGTGTCTGAAATTATAGCTTCATTGTTTATGTATTAATATTCCTTTCAAGAAAAACATGAAAAATTCATAAAGCTTGTTTTCAAAAACATTTCATAGAATGCTTATTGGCTAAGTATGGCTAAGATTGTTTTTGTTAGTAAACCAATGAAAGATGGAACCAACAATGACTCAGTCCTTTGAGAAAGTGAATATGATTTTTTTTACAGAAGCTTGTTGCATGGTTTCAGTGGATGAACAGATAAGCAGAGGTTTCTTATTAGAATATTATTAGTTTAAAGCAGCTTTGTGAGTGTTTTTTTTTTTTTTAAATCATCATTGAGAATTCTTTGATTCATAAGTTGTAATGGAAATCTATGGTAATGTTTGATAAATACATTCTAGGCCAGTTTTCCATAGAAATCTCTTTGTCATAGACTACAATAATATTTATACAATGGCATTTATCTTCATATGTTAATTGTATTGTTTATAAACAGAGGCCTGTAAAGTCCATTTTAAAAATGTCTAACCATCCCATTTCAAATAGGACTCAAATGTTATTCATAAGATAATTATGATTAAATAACATTTTGTTTGGTGTTCTAAAAATGTATGTCATACAAAAAGATAACAATATTTCAGCTGTTGTTGTGTTGTTAGGAGTTTAAAAGAATAATATCTCTGTTTTTAACCTTGCAGAGGTATTATGTACAAGCATTTGGCATATAAGACGCGGTATAATATATATAGCACTGTAAATAGGTCTCACCAAAGTCACTTCTAGATAGAATGCATTGCATGGGATGCTCTGTGGTGTGTTGGTTTGTGGTAGCGCCGGACTCATAGCAGGCTGCGCACAAGTCATAGTCGATGCAAATCAAACATTTGTATCGTCGTCCCCTGAAGTTATTTTTCAAACAAGAATCACAGCTGACTCCTGAAAATATGTCAATACACAAAATACAACAACAATTCCTTATTTCCTTTACATTTATGACATTGGCATGAAAATTGAATGTATAAAACGTATAATTACGCTATGATGACAATATTTTCATATTTTTTCGCAATGAAATTCGCAGTGACAATAGCATCGAACAAATTTTGATTATCATTACCCACCTTCATGGCGATTCATTTTCGCCAGAAAATGTCGTCGAAACAGACACTTCTTGGCACCAGGATTACCGGTACTATATGAGGTATTTATATTACTAATCTAAAATAAGTAGCACAACATATAATATATTAAAATACAAGATTGTTAACAAAAATTTCCAAGCAAACCTAACCCAACCAGGCCATAATGACGTCACATAAATGAATGAACCATCGATATGGCTTTTTCTTTTCATTATTATTAGGCAACGGCATAGCTTACTCGGCTTTTACTGTCACGCTTTACTGCAAATTATCGATTAAATATTTGAATATTACTCGACAATCAATTATGGAAACTGAAATGAAATGTAATACTTTATTCATTCATTAAAATCGCACTTAATTTTCTAATCAAAATCTGTTACCATTCTATTTCGCGGTTTCAGAAGGTATGTTGTGACAAATCGCCCTTGAAGAGCGTTTCAAGGGCTGATTTGTCACAACATTGTGTTTTTAAATCTTGAATTTAGACATGGTGTAAGGTTCTCTGACCTTACAAACTTAAGGAATCCCCGAAAACTGGTAATTTTGAGAAAGATCTTCCTATCTTATCAAACCAGTTACTAGAAGTGTGGTTCGACCGGTTTTTGATACCACAAAGTAAAAATTGATAATGTGGCGTGCAACCTGCTATATTGTAAGAAACAGAATGGTGTGTACTTAATAGTCTGTTAAATGTTAGCAATCATATTAAGTATTGTGTTGCGTAAAAAGATCAGCTGGTCTACGCTCTACCTTAGGGATTTTTTTCCGTTGGTTAGTCGAATCGATGTGTCAGTGCCACCGCCATAGACGCTAGGAGGATAAAAATGAATGACATCTCTAAATAGCAGAAGACATTACATTTTTGACAGCTATTTTAAAAAGTAACTTTCGTTTCCATTCGTTTCCCTCATTTTTGCATTTTCGTTGAGTCCTGTCTGTAAATTATATCTAAAATAAAGTGATTTTGCTCGTGCATCGGCAAGATATTAAATCGATGCAGTGAAGAAAACTAAATAAACACAGTATATTACATGTTTTGACATTCAGTCTTTTTATTACCCATCTTTTTGCGCGGGAATCGCGGGGTAATGTTTAATGAAATTGGATTTTTATTATTATAGAAAATGACTGATGCGCTGTGCCATTTAGTTGTAGATGGAAACGAGGTTTTGGAATTTAAGCTGGGTAAGAATTTTGTATCACAGAATTATAATTGTAGTAAAACATCTTGGTATCTGTTGTACTCGACCATGTCCTGCCAATAAATAAAGATGTAATTGTATAGTTTTATATATTCCTATCAAAGGACCTGTCTAGCTTGTTGGCACAGTGGGTACAATTTGTTAATTCTCCTTTTGTTACCGTTTTCAGTGAGATCTGTAGATGATCTGGAGAATGATGACACAAGTTTCGGTCCTGAGATGTGTCACCAGGTTTTCGGGGAGAACGAAAACATATTTGGTTACACAGATTTGCACATTAGACTTTATTATAGTGCAGGGAGTCTACAGACATACCTTGGAATTGAATACACAGAAAAGGTATTTGAATGTATAATATATTTTTTTATGTTTTATTACATGTGCTGTCCGTTTTTACAGGATTAAAAACTTGCATTGGTTAGTTAATTGTAGCTATCAGTACAAGTCTAACAGGAATGCAAGCTTGTCAATGGTCACCAGTGTCCATTTTGTGTTCTTGTTTACTGTAAGCTTCTAACATTGTGATATGTATTATTATTAAACGGTGTGCAAAGTATGCATCTTACTTATCTTACATGTCGTCATCTTTGTAAAACATCAATAACCCTGGTCCTCTTATATTAAATGTTCTAGTGTTGTTCTTGAGAGGTTATATTGTTGAATAGTTACTACCAAAAGATCTAATGTGTTTACAGATTGAACCAAATAAATCTGAGGGTATGAAACCAGATGACATTGAAGGTGCCTTGACTAAAGTATTAGCACCAGGACATGTCACCAATTTGGACCACTTTGTGTCGATATTAAAGAAAGATGAGTCATTTACACCCCATGGACAGTTGATACATGCCTTCTCAGTTGAGCCTTGTAAGTATATTTGCTGAATTTAATTATATTTTACTTTATCCAACATTGTTACTGATTTTAAAGCTGGTTCATTTGTGATATAATAATAAATATAAGGTTATATCAGTTGACTGTCACTTATAAAAAATTGTCAGGTATTGAGTGTCACTGGTTTTTTTAGGTCAATGAACTTTGTTATGAGTTTGTTGACCAACATGCAATGCAAATAAAATAACTTAGCTCAGTAAAACTTGCAGGGTAGGTGGTATGATCAAAGTAACAGGTAATTGGAATACATACATTCTTTGTTTGAGGAAATGTTGTGACACTATAACACCATTGCTCTATAATGGTGGCAATCAGCTGTTGGCTGGCATAAGTTCTTCACTTCCCCTTCTCAGTTGCTTTTTCACATCTGAGCAGCGTGTTTTCAATGGGCAATAATTTGCCTATCCGGACTACTCAGTCTTGTGATAGGTATTGCCTTCTGTGTGGTGGTTCTGAAAGCCTCTTTTAGCTTGTTAATCCAATGCATGGATGCTTCTTATCTATTCTTTGTGGCATCTACATGCACAACCTATGGGGGTCTACTCCGAAGTGCAAAGTGCGAATGTTCGGATCGGACCAACACATGGCACGCACATGAATATTATTGAAAAATGCGAAAAAAGTTCGGATCGGCTCAGTTGGGTCGGGACCATAGTCAATATTCGTAAGAGTGTAGGATCAAAACCGACTGAACCAAATAGTATGTTCGTAGCAGGAAACGGCCGAACATTCGGCAGATACTACTTCAGAGTAGACCCCCTGGTTTAAAACAATGGTCACCAATTCGTTTTTGTTGGGGGTCCGTTTTAAAAAATAATATGACTGTCGCAGTCTCTTAGGTAGACAATTACTAGGAACTAGCAACCAAGATTAAAAATATCAAGTAAGAAATAAAACGAAAAGAAACATATTTTATTAAGTAACAAACAATTATTATGTAATCAACAAAAATAACAAAGTAAGTAATTTTTATTTGTCTCTCTGAAGTCTGGTGAAAAAAAAAAAAGTTTAAGTTTTAGCTTGCACCAAGCTAAGACTCAAAACTTTTTTTAAAATTTAAGTTTTAATCACTGTAGTACCTAGTACTTAATATGTTCCCTGTCCCAGTACAAAGTTATAAAATGTATTCGTACATTTTATAACTTTGTACTGGTACGTCCACGGCGGCTCTTTTAAATTTTCGGTAGCCTTGTCATCTAACCATACGTCCATGAGAATCTTTTCCTCTTATTCATATGTCCAGTCAAATAAAAAACATCAAATTTACTTTTGGATTATGACTCCAACTAGAGTTATGGACATATGAGTTTGGTACAAATGTGACTCCTTTGGAGTCATTGGACAGTGAACATGTTAAGGTCCTCACAAAATAGGTCGGCGGATCCGGACCGCGGTCTGCCATTTGATGACCCCTGGTTTAAAAAATTGTTATATGTGTTACCTGTTCACAGAGCCAAAACAGAAAACAAAAAAAGCAGAAAAAAAGAAAAGCAAAAAATGAAAAGAAAAGACAATGTTTTTCAAAGCTTTTTGTTTGGTAAAAGTATGATAAAAGTAAAAGAAATACAGTGTATCATTCTAGCCATTTGGAACTTTGTCTTTTTTTTAAAAACGTTGCCCCACACTAGTAATTTCTCCTGTATCGTGGGTGCATTTACAAACATTTAAGCTCACATACACAAACAGCCAGACCTGGAACAAGCTAATATTTGTATGACCTATTAGTAGTTAATAGGTCATACAAATATTAGCTCCATGCGGGAATCGAACCCGCGACACACAGAGCAGCAGTCAATCGCTTTACCACTGCGCCAACCGTGCTGTCACTTTGTAAACTTACACAAAGTTTCCACACCCAATTTTAAGCACTTTTCGTTTTCAGCCGAAAAATCATTTTTAGTAGGTGGCCGAAAAAAAAACCCTCATATCAATACTTTACTTTCGGTCAGCCTCTAACATATGTATTTTTGTTTTGTTCAGTTGATGGTGGTGAGAAGCGATCGTTTGAAGTGTTCTACTGTGAAACATCTACCCCTGGCTTCCTGGCATTCCACGAGAGGTTACAGACCTTTTTGTTGTGGTATGTGGATGCAGCATCATTCATTGATGTGGATGATGATCAGTGGACATTTTTTACAGTGTAAGTATTATTTTGACTAATCATGATGGGGTTTATTCATAAACGATGATTAAAGTTAAGTAACGTTTAAACATCAAAAATGTATGGTTAAACAGTCGCTAATCACTGCTTAACTTTAAGCAACTCACAGACTGATTTACCTGCACAGGATTTGATAAACCATGAGGCTCTCTCATTATAACCCATGCTATTTTAGATTGAGGTTAATTGAGATACCTCCATCATGTCTTATCAGTTTTTAATAGCTTTCGAGCTGTAGGTAAAAAAAAAAAAAATATTCAAGTATAAAGTAAAGTAAAACTATGATTTACATAAATTACAACCGAGGAAACTTAAATTCTAACTGTAATATAGACCTGCCTGATCTAGGTTTATGAAAAACCTGTGTTTCAGGCTATCGAGTTTTGCCAAATATTCCTGTACTAGTAAATTACACCTATTATAACTTAAACTATAAGGGGTTTATTCATAAACGATGACTAAAGTTAAGTAACGTTTAAACGTCAAAAATGTATGGTTAAACAGTCGCTAATCACTGCTTAACTTTAAGCAACGTTTATGAATAAAGGGGTATATCTTTAGCACACTGTTAAACTGGTTATACAAATAGGGTCCTAAAAATAAATAAAATCGATTAGCAAAAGCATGTTTAGTCTGAGAGTTAGCACAAACCAAATCTTTTCTTCTCCTCTCTGAAGGTACTGGGTTAAAATACAGTTCAGTGTGTTGAAATAAAATTACATTCAAAATAAATAATTGACGTACTGTTAGCACCTTACATGCCATATAAAGCTCGTGTGTAGGAAATCTAAATGGACGAAAAGTAGCAACTTTTAAAACTGCTCTTTGGGCGCGTTCTAGGTGCAGTAAAATTGATTTAGCGGCACCACCCCAGGACGTTATACAGTAGGTAATAATCGATTGACACAAAGCTAAATAAACCGGTCTAATTAATTTAAAGTCGGCAAGGTACTATAAGCTATACATGTTGTCTCACTCAACTTTAAATTAGTACCCTCTATTTTTAATATTAATGAGGTAAGGCAATACTTTCACGTCAACCATGCATGGTTCCAGATTCGAGAAGTTCCAGTCAAGTGAAGGCGGCGCCCGCTATGCGACGGCTGCGTACGCGACGGTGTATCGCTACTACGCGTACCCACGTCACTCGCGCCCGCGCATCTCGCAGGTTCTCACGCTGCCGCCGTTTAGGAAGCTTGGCATTTGCGCGCAACTGTTACAGGTCAGCTCTTGCTCACTATGTTTATTTTTATCCATAGTAATAGTAACTCTTTCTGTTACCTTTCACGCCCTAACAGCAGGATGCTTTTAATCCCGGTAAAAGATATTTCGGGGTTCAAAATCTGATTGGGTTTAACAAGGAGTTGTACAGTACCCAGGTGTTAATATGTGATATGGAGCTTTAGAAAGACTGACACACAGGTGCAAGTAGGGTTGCCAGCTTTTTTATATAAAATATAGTATTTTCAAAGCCATTTCCTGTAAGGGCGAAAAATAAAAAAAAATGTAGTTCAAAAAAGTATTTTTAGTATATACATACTTTTTGCTACATTGAGCCTTTATTAACAGGTTTTTTTATATCTGATAACTATTAATTATTGCACTCTAAATTGAGGTTACAAAATACCACTGAGGTTAATACTGGCCCTATTGCGGTCATCTCGCCGTTTTGTATTGAAATGAAAATATAGTAGTTTCGCCTACTATAGAGATAGCTGCACGTAAATAAAATATTACACATTTGCGTGGGTACCTCCGCGATGCAGTAATGGCGCATAGAATTGATATGTATGGCTTGGTGAGTTGGCCCAGTGCCATCTGCGTTAAACTAAAATTATTACCACATTCTACTCATAGCTACCTGGACTTTCAAATTGGTATCAGAGTATCAGTTTCCAAATAATTTTCTGCATGTTTGTTTTGAAAATATAATGTATGCAAGTTATTTCTTTCAGGCTGTTTACTCCCACTTCATAATACAACCTGAAGTAGTAGATATTACAGTGGAGGATCCATCACAAGACTTCCAGAGAATTAGAGATTATGTTGATGCTAAGAACTGTAGTGATTTACCAGCTTATCATCCTATGAAACTACTTCAAGGGTAACTATGACGATTTTTTTTTATTCTTCTTTTAGACAGTAAAAGAACAGGGAGAATTGGAAGGGGTTGGAGGAGGCCTTAGCAAAAGGCACAGAGATTCAGAACTGATATTAAATTAAAAAAAAGGGTATAAATAAATAAATACTGTTCTTTTTTGTGTTACTGGCACGACAGTATCTCAAATTTTGTTGGCCGAAATCGTAGCCACATCCGCAGCGGCGTCCGTGGCGCGCAGAGGACTGTATGTTTTGGGACACAGAGCGGATGATAGGAGCCATCTATTTATTATGACTATCGCACTCTGTGGGTTGAATACAATTACACAGCATAGAGAAATAAAGAATAGTTTATGTATTAGAAATGAAGGTATTATACGCTCCAGTGTGGGGCCAATGCTGTAGGTTAGTAGTGTGATTATAAACGAAAGTACTGGGGGTCTACTTCGAAGTGCAAAGTGTGAATGTTCGGATCGGACCGACACATGGCCGAACCGAATATTATTGAAAATGCGAAAATAGTTCGGATCGGCTCAGTTGGGTCGGGACCATAGTCAATATTCGAAAGAGTGTTGGAGTGTAGGGTCGGGACCGACAGAACCAAATAGTAACTTTGTAGCAGGAAACGGCCGATACTACTTCGGAGTAGACCCCCTGAACGTTAACGAACATCGAATGTATCATAAGCCCCGAAACTAATAGGATAAGTAAGTAGTTTACTAAGTTTTACCAAAACAATTGTTTTTATTATTTTGAAGGGACTAAATGATAGCGTAATGGTTGACAGGGGGACAACGGAAGAAGTATACGTATGATGATGACTTTAATTGTTTCAGGTTCTCTGAAGACATGGCAAACCAAGCCAGCAACAAGTTCAAGATCAACAAGAAACAATCGCGGCGCGTGTATGAGATCCTCCGCCTGAAGAACACCAACACATCTGATAAGACTGCCTACATGAACTACAGGCTTGACGTCAAAAATAGACTCAATGCACCGTTCCAGGTATGATATAATTGATTGTTGTCTGTTTTTATACTACAAACTACAACCCCCACTGGGTGAGTGTGGTGAATTACAGACCACTTCCTCTCACAGATAGGATTCCTGTGTCCCAGCAGTGGGAACATTATAGGCTTATTATGCTATACTACAAATTGTCTCTCTAATCGGATGGTCCACAAATTCAAAGTCGCTCAGCGCGCTATGCAGCGAGCTATTTTCGGAGTCTCTTTGAGGAATTAAATTATCCGGAAAAGAACCGGAGTTACCAACATCGCTTGCCGAGAAGGCAAACAGAAGTGGCAGTGGGCTGGCCATGTTTGTCGAAGGACCGATGGCCGGTGGAGCAAACGAGTCCTGGAGTGCAGACCGCGTATCGGCAAGCGTAGTGTGGGACGCCCCCCAGCTAGATGGACGGACGGCCTAAAGAAGCTTGCTGGGATGGACTGGATGCGGAAGGCGGAGGACAGGTGTTGTGGTGCAGCCGGGGAGAGGCCTATGTTCAGCAGTGGACGTGGACTGCGATAGGCTGAGTTGATTGATGTGGCACACATTTTTTAAATATTTTCTTTTCTAGGTATAAAGGAAACAAAGCTGTTAGCTAAATAAGCTAACCTTTGTAACAGAAATTTACTTACCTACAATGTATATACATTTTAAAATGTCGTATTTTTCACAGAAAAAGAAATTAGAAATGAAAAAATTGCAAAAGGTGTTAAAGCCTGAAGAATACGCAGCCACAGTGAGTGCCACGGGACTGAGCGAAACGCATGGCCGCTTGGCCAATCAATACCTAGCATTAGAGCAGGAATACCGGCGCGTCATACACAGGATGGAACAGGACTAACCACTCTCTGCTTGATATTATGATCCATTATTTAACGGCGCCATACACTATACTAATGCCAAGACTCGTGCCAGTCGCGGTCACGAGAAGGACAGTGAATATTAGAGCGTTTACACATGGCACCGCAACCGCAGCGTTTTTCGCCGCCGCGCTACCAAGACTTCATAACTCGCTGCCGCCGCGACGACGCCATGTGTGAGGGTTCATACAAATCCAAGGGTAACTAATACAGCGGCACGGAAGCTGTATGCTGAGTCGTAAGATCTAGCTTCTGCATTTTATGACCACGGCTGGCTCGAATGTTGGCGTATACTATAACACCCTTTTCACACGCTCCATCTGCCAGTTAGCTGCAGCATGATTTTGTGAAAAGAGGCCAGTGCAGCATACCTTTGGCAAGTAGAACCTACTTGTAACTTGCCAGGTCGTGCTGCGTCTACCGGTGTATAGCGCCCTTATTAGTGGTAACGTTAATAGGTTCCATTGCACACACTACGATTACATTTTTTAACGTTTGTTTCATTAACTTCTAAGAATTTTGTATTATTGCGAAGAATTAAATTGTTGGTGATATAAGACCAGGGGGTCTACTCCGAAGTAGTATCGGCCGAATATTCGGCCGTTTCCTGCTACTAAGTTACTATTTGGTCCGGTCGGTCCCGATCATACACCCCTACACTCTTTCGAAAATTGACTATGGTCCCAACCCAACTGAGCCGATCCGAACTTTTTTCGCATTTTTCAATAATATTCGATCCGGCCATGTGTCGGTCCGATCCGAACATTCGCACTTTGCACTTCGGAGTAGACCCCCTGGTCTTGCTCATTTTAAGTTTTTAATTTTAATATAATTTTTCCATTATTTCAATTTATTCTTTTAAATTATTATTAACTAGCTTCTGCCCGCGACTTCGTCCGCGTAAAGCAACTTTCTTATATTTTTTTTCCGTAAGTACCTTCTGCAAAGTATTAGAACACTTAAAAAAAATGGATGAAATCGGTAAAGTCGTTCTCAAGTTATGGCGTGACCAAGGGAAATAGGGATTCATTTTAAAGTAAATTGGTAAACTGACAATAGTACTGAAATTTATATCATGTACAGATGATATAAATTTCAGTACTATTGTCAGTTTACCAATTTACTTTGATCTTAGGTTGAGTCATTAATACCATTACCAACCAGATCATACATTTTGTTATTGGGTTATTAAAATTGAAATGTGTTAAGTGTTTATGCAAACATTCACAAAAAATGGCTAAGCTATGGTAAGACCTGGTTAAAAACCGATCATAGATAAGATGTTTTTTTCAAAGTAGAATACATTATGTTTGTTAAAACAATTTAATGTTTCTTGTGTGCCTTAAGAACACAACACGCCTTAAATGTAATTTTGTTAAGGTGAATTATGTCTTATTACTTTTCAGTTTAAATACAGTTAATGAACATGTCAGATTCACGACCTAAATATTTAAAAAATGATTGTGCTAATGAAGATTGAATGTAATTTTTCAAAATAAAACACTCGATTTTAAATAATATTTATTTTTCTTTCTATGGTTGTCCACTAAATAAAATGCAGTACTATTAATAAATAGATGTGATAAACATTGTACGTAAAATGTTCTATGGGCACTAAATGTCACTCATGTGTAAGAATATCTGAAATTACATAATCAGTATTATTATTGAACTGCTGGCTATTTTTCTAGTCTCAAACTACACTGTACTTATTATTAATAATCATATTATGATGACAATATCTACGTATGCGGAACATTGATCAGTGCCAACGTTCAAACTGCGGCACTGATCGAACTTTCGTATAGTAACTACTTGTAATATATTGATATAGTTTGTAATAACATGCAAGTTGCGGCAGAATGACAGCCCATAGCTTCCAAGCGTAAGAACAATCGGCATTGTGCAAAACGCTCAACACAGCACGCACGGTAAATGATATAACTTGCTGAAACACTAAAACTATTGCCACAGTGTAAATACCTAGTCCATACAATACTTTATTGCGTTTGATTTTGATAAATCATTCTAACCATTAAATAGTCGACTGCAGTCTAAGGATCGCTCAGAGTTAACATTCCGACACAGCTGCGCTACGACTATTATAACCACAAAATGACAAGTGCGTTAACTGTTCGTATGGACCGACAAACTATTGCTATAAGATGCAGCACAAAGTTGAAAGATTAAATGTAGGCTTGTCCAACTATAACGACTATCCCCTACCTATTTAGAATAATCATACCGGGTTCCCTATTGTGCATTGATAGGCCAGTGCTAATAATTAACAAGGTCCCAATTACAACCACTACATAATACTGACAATCGATTCCTACAAGAAAATAGTACCCTACTTATTCTTGACTCAGACATCACTTTCGGACATTTACACGTTTAAAAAAAAAAGTAATCTCACACGAATCGCTCACCCTGGCAGTTTGTTTCAAGGGCGATCGGTCTCTACCGCATTCTAGATTACAAAGCTTTTTTCTGTCTTTTTAGGATCCACCCTAATTGCGTAACACACTATTCATTTCAATCTGAATCATTTTAAAGGATATTGCTAATCCATTGATTCATATGTTCGAAACAATTGCCTGCTCAACAACGTAAAGACCCCAATGAATGTTGTTGAACTGTCAGTATGACACCCATTGCTACTGGTATTGTGTTACGCAAGTACCCCGCTGTACCAAAAGTAGCAGACTCCACGCTCCGAAGTAGTGTCTGAGTCAAGGCGTGTATTCAACATGAGAATTTTGAAATACATTATTTCAACATTATGTCTCCTAATGAAGGCGTTACAATAAGTCACTCGTTTACAATATTGATTGTTTCCTAGTAATCTCAACATTACTAGCAGAAAGTATTAAATTCGCTGCTATATTATCAAAATATTGTTAATAAAAAGAGATTCAAGAGGAAAGCGTGTTTGTATTTTTGATAATATAATAGCTAATCCTAAACACCGCTGACATGTTACTTTTGTTTCAATTTTGGACGGTGGCGAATAAACAATTTTCTTTTGAATTAATTTCGACTCGTAAAAAATATTCAGCGATTAGTTTTTAACATTTTGGAATGTAAAGTATCTCAATAGAGAGCAAATTAGTTGTTCTGATGAGTATCCGTATCCGTTAATAGTTTAATGCGAGCGGGACATGCTGTCTGCCACGTAGTACACCTCGCCGAACCATTCGCTATGCTCGTCCAAGTACCTGTGGAATGAATACAATTATTTAAGTTAATTAGCAGCTTTTAAACAGTGAGAAGTGGAAAGACGGTAGGGAAGCCGTTGCCCTTCTTTTAATAATAATAGTTTCAAGTAAATCTTCTGGGAAAAACTGTTTCGCATACTTAAAATAGTTTTATGTTGTACACTTACTGCACGAACATATCGATGTGCTTGAGAATCAGCTTCAGTTTGAAGTCGGGCATCTGAGTGGCGTTCAAAAAGTCGGGCAATTTCACTGGAATTAACAAAAGAAGTACATATTATAATACTTTTGGCTGACTACTTGAAAGTACTATGATGTAAAAGTAAAAATACAGTACCGAAGAGTCTGGCAAGATGAATGGCACCATACACGCGGCATGGTAAATGTTCAGTTCCCTCGCGGGGAATAATCTGCCACTTCGCCACCTGTCAATAAAAATAGGGGTTTAAATATAATGACCACCATAAAATGCTTTGAGACCCTTAGTTCTTGCACTTCAAAATTGTATTCGAACACCAAATGTAGTAAATGATCACTAAATATTAGCGAACAAATTAATGCGCAATTTCTGCCTAAATAAACCACTATGGTTGCCATAAAATGTAGGTTTATTACCAAATAAAGTATTATGTTTCCATATTAAGTTATGTCTCCGGCTTGCTGCAAACTAGATAGACGAGGTTAATTAAAAAAAAATGGTTAGGATAGGTTAAAACTGTGACCTCCTACGCACGAGCTAGCGAGCGAAGCGAGCGGTGCCGCGGCAGCGGCCGGAGAGTGCCGGAAACGACTAGATTGTATAGAAAAAAAATATGGAAAAAAAAGATCATTTATTGCAGGCTGTCGAGATCCGAAAATGATTTATTTGGAGTCATTTTGTTTAAATAGGATAGCGAGATGCTAAGACTTTGGTTATAAGTATACATTAAAATGCGGGTTTAATTTTGGTGATCATTTGCTATTTTTGTCTGTTATTATGTTACTATATCTGGTGGTAAATTAAACATAAGCTATAAAAATACTGGCATGTAAAAAGTCTGCTAAGAATAGAAAGCCAAAATAAAATGGCCAGGGTGTAGCAAATGGGCTTTAGCATTAACAGCTTGTAAGCTACAATTGTCTGTTGACTCCCTCGTTGGTCTAGTAAGAGCAAGCGGGACTGCTGAGCATGAGGTCCTGGGTTCAATTCCCAGGTGGGGCAGTGTTATTTATTTATTTAATACCTTAAGCACACAAATGTACAGAGGCGGACTATTGGGTTTTTCTATCTGGAATTTCTCAGCAGCGGTCTGAGTGTGGATTCCAGTCCGGTTGATGGCAATTAGCTCGCTTCCTATTGAGGGTGTATATATATAGGTACTCTGACTAACCCTTCGGGGAATACAGGCGTGATGTTATGTGATGACCGTTGATATTAATTTGAGGTGGATTCTGGACTCACCTTATCAAGCAGCAGTGACAGCGGCGTGCGCGTGGTGGTGGGAGCAGGAGTGGCCTGCGTGGGCCGCGCCCAGCACTCGCTCAGAGATGACCCGCTGCTACCGATGCTGAAGCGCAATAAGTATTTGTTCAAAAATGAAAATGGTAAAATACAGAATAAATCTTAGAAATAATGTAGGCATTACACAGTTTGATACCCGTATAATAGATGGCATGAGTTCTTATAATTAATAACTATAAGACAATGCATAACACTCAATAAGTTCATGCTATCAACCAGGTGGTTCGACCCGTCGACTATGCAAAGATAGGGACTGGTCCAGTTTCTAAAACTGTCGACGTCAAAAACGAAGTAGGTAATTTCTTTGTCGGAAGGAAAAACGTGATCTATAATTTCAGAAAAAAAAAAAAAAACATTTTACAGCCACATTTTATGCCAGGAAAAGAATACGCGTAAGTTTTCTTAGGAATCCGCCATAGCACAGTTTGCTCTTAACTGTTCACAGGCAAGATCAATCCCGAAATACAGCTGTTAGAACATATTAGTAGCATTTGACGACATTTGTACCTGGATGACATAGTTTCGAACAACCTCGGCTCGCCGGCTGAAGTTGATGGAGTCGGCTCCTCATTTTCCGACTGAGATACCACAGACTTGTGAGACCGGAGCCTGAAACAATACGTTACTAAAATATGAACACCAGGGATAAAAAAAAAAACTTATAAAAATATGTATGTAAAAGCTGTTTGTTGGTTGTGCGGATTTCGATGAAAACTAGTCATTCCCTGTAATAAACATAGGGTTACAATTTCATTCCCTATTAATATAGAAGATTTAAGATTTTATGGTGGTACAAGGATATATTTTTTGGTAAACATTTGTGAAATTGTATTGACAAAACAAGATGGCGGCGTTAGTTCCGAATTTGGGCACGCGCCACAATAACCATGTAGTGTTGTAGTTCATATGATTACCAACCTCCTTGCCACATTGCCGCTGCGAGTAGCACATCGATCTTCGCGAGTCTTGCCGGATCCACTGACGTGGTTGTCATCAGTGGTCGAGTCACTGATAGCAGCGGTCTTATCATTAGAGTCGCTCTTCGATGCGATAATATCATCGTTATTGTTGGATTCACCTGGTGAACAGAAATTTAATAAAGATTACAGATTTGAATAATTAAGATTACAATAATTTTAAATAAAGATTACATAAAATAGGTTAAATTCAGGGGAGCGGGGACATCAACCTGTAACCATCGATTCAATACATGATTCTGAACTCCCCAGCGTTGAAAATTTAGGTCAATTATAAAAAAAAATTGCTGTTCCATACATTTTGACCGCGAAGGTACCACTTACACACTTTTCTATGAAACAGCAGATTTTTTTTTACAACTTGCGAAAAATTTCTACAGTAGTCTAGAATCATGTGCTGAATTCATGGTTACAGTTTTCGCGTCGATGTCCTTGCTACCCTGTATAAAATTAGATATAAGTCCTTTTTTTTGCTGGTTTTTACCTTCGCTCTTTTCAGCATCCATAGGATCGGGCGGCAGATGCGAGTACTCCGGTATCTTGGGGCTCTTGAGATCTTCCTCTGCCGCAGTCAGTACTTCTTCCTCAGTACCCATCGGTTCATCTTCATACTCTTCCTCTCCTTCCAACTCGAGCTTCTTGCATTCTTCTTGCCTAGAATTGTGCAGTACCACGAGATTTTTTATTATATTATGTAAACATAATAATCGTAGGCACATCTTTATCTAGACATCTAATACAGGCACTGGTTAATATAATGCACAATCTTAAATAGAGAAAGGTGTCTGAGGTTGGAGGGCCCTGAGTTACAGATCACACTGTATGTAATTAGATCAGCTGTGTGAGGGAGCAGTGGTGGCCCAGTGGTAACTACAGCGACTTACCCCGGCAGGCGCTTTACTTTGAGTAAATTGTTTCATCACCACACCTGCGAACCCCGGCAGGCGCTTTACTTTGAGTAAATTGTTTCATCACCACACCTCACAAAACAGTGAAGGAAAACATCGTGAGGAAACCGGCATGTCAAAGAGAAACAAAAATTCGAAGACATGTGACACCAACCCGCACTGGGCCAGCGTGGTGGATTATAGCCCATTGCCTCTCACAAAGAGGAGGCCTATGTCGTTAGTTGGCGGCACCGCTATTCTGGAAAACCGTAGCTTTAGTGAAAAAAAACGAGCATAAGTTGTTGAACCAGTAACTTACTCGTCGATAAATTGTCCGCAGATCTCATGATACTGGGGCAGTTCTTGCTTGTACAGCAGATGACCGCGTAAGATGAAGTCGAAGTACACGCGGAGGCCGTCTGCCACTTCACGGACTAGGTTCAACCTGTAAATAGACGGTGAAAATACTTCTAGATCAGAGGATCTGAAAATAACTTCTTAGGAATTTATTATGCATGGCTGGAGTAGGGCGGGTGGCGGTCTGTGTAGGTATTACATCTACCGATCGTGTACAAAGAATGAACTTATTTTTGTTACTAACATTGGTTTTGCGAGTATTGTAAAGTCGAATTCTGTGCGATGTTAATCTCAGTCTTAATCTGTCAAAAATACAATCAATTTCCCTACATTTTTGACACTGATTGTCGCTAAGATGAGATTGCGACTAGATTTTGAACGTTTTTAGGGTTCCGTAGCCAAACGGCTAAAACGGAACCCTTATGGTTTCGTCATGCCTGTCTGTCTGTCCGTCTGTATGTCACAGCCACTTTTTTCCGAAACTATAAGAACTATACTGTTGAAACTTGGTAAGTAGATGTATTCTGTGAACCGCATTAAGATTTTCACACAAAAATACAAAAAAAAATACAATATATTTTGGGGGTTCCCCATACTTAGACCTGAAACTCAAACATTTTTTTTCATCGAACCCATATGTGTGGGTATCTATGGATAGGTCTTCAAAAATGATATTGATATATTTTTTTTCTAAGCTGAATAGTTTGCGCGAGAGACATCCAAAGTGGTAAAATGTGCCAGCCCCCCCCCCCCCCCCCCTGTAACTTCTAAAATAAGGGAATGATAAAACTAAAAAAAATATATGATGTACTTTACCATGTAAACTTCCACCGAAAATTGGTTTGAACGAGATCTAGTAAGTACTTTTTTTTTAATACGTCATAAATCGTAAATTGTAATTGTGCGGAACCCTCGGTACGCGAGTCCGACTCGCACTTGGCCGGTTTTAATTACGAGAATTAATTGGCCTTCTGATAAAACTTCTTTGGTACAGACGCCAATCAAATCTATGGAATGAAACAAAAACGGGCGTTATCGACATAATCGTACCTGCAAGACACATCGAGCATGTCTGGTTTCTGCGGAGGATCATGCCGTGCCCGTGTGGGGTGCCAGGCACCAGCGCGAGCGAACCATTTCACGAACGACTCCAAGATCTGCGCCGCGCACGGAGTCGCCGGCAGCTGGGACAGACGACCACGCTTCACCACTAAGTGGTAGTCGAATGTCAGGCGATCGCTGGAAGATGTCACCAAGAAAATCAAGAACCAGTAGATATGGATTTTAAAAGAGACTGTGAACTCTGAATTTGTTTCGATTTTTCATCTCAGGCAGATATCGAAACACCGATCTAGTTAAAAAACGGATTGCACTCCGGGAGTGCCGGCAGAAGTGAAAACTTGAATATTAACGTTGTGCATTTTTGATATTTTGGAATGCGGTCTACTCTTCCTCCGTCTTACGAATTTTCGATCAGCAGTGCGATTCTGTAACCATCTCACCGTCAAAACTCAGGTGAAGTGAACGTGGAGTGAGCTGTCATTCCAAATAATGCTAGGGATTGACACTATTGACAACTCGCATCAAGTTCACTTCACTTGAGTTTTCACGGTGAGATTTTTACAGAATCAACCGGCAGGTCACGGGTCCCGACGCGAGTTTAACATTTTTTACCCATCACAACAAAAGTGCACAACGCCCAACGCCGCTAAAGAAGTTTTCACTTCAAAAAAATATTATATTGACGTGTAAAAGTGTTTGTAAAAAGCTACTTACAGAAACAAATTAATATCATTCAGAAAAAGAAAACATTGGTATCGGACACCACATCATTGCATCGATTGGCTCGAAAATGTTGTATAACAAAAATACTAGCTCCAATAAGATTTCTTGTAGGGAGTAGGGAGTGTATATTCCGGGAAAATAATTTATTGTTTTGTATCAGAAGTCAGAACCAAGAGGTGTTACATAATCTTACGAGTTACGACGAGCGTGTTATCTAATCATTTCAGTTGCATGAAAGTACCCTCGACGAACACCTAGATGAAAAGAGGCTGTTCAAGTAATGACTGTTATACCATTATTGTTATTTACCGTAAAGCAGAAGGCAGTGCGATGTGCGCCCGTCCCACGTGCACGTTGGGCGGCGGCGAGCGAGGCTGCGAGTTCCCAGACGCGGACGCTGACGACGAATCTGTGTCGGCCGTCTCCACCCCTTCCTCGATGTTATCTGAGCAAAAATCACTAAGTACTAAGTACGCCCTACTATCATCTGCCTATAGCCTTTTCCCAACTAGCTACGTTGGGGTCGGCTTCCTGTCTAACCAGATGCAGCTGAATACCAGTATTTTACATGAAGTGACTGCCTATCTGACCTCCACAATACAGTTATTGGGTTATACGATACCCTTGGTAAGACTGGTTATCAGAATTTCGGGCTTCTGACAACCCGTAACGACTGCCAAAGATCCACGAATGACAGCCGGGACCAACTGCGTAACGCGCCGTAGCACTGAGGGGTTTTGGTATTTAAAGACGGTCATCCACCCACAGACCAACCGCGGCAAGCGTAGCTTACCAGATTTATCGACCCGTGCGGCTGTTATTACTTTGCCACAAGCCCACACGGGATAAGTTCGAGCGGCCTCAGTTGACTAAAGAGCCCAATCACCTACTACAACGGGTGTAAAAAGACGCTCGAAGAAGTCGAGAGTCACTTGTTTTACCCGTCATAGTGACTGGACCATACCAGTAGGAAACCTGAAGGCCAATTCTCGTAATATAAAACGTACAAAATCTAGTCGCAGTCTATTCTCGACGACAAACAAATGTCAAAAACTTGTTAAAAATGTAGGAATATGAAGGTCAAAGTTTCAACTTTTGTTTTCATGAAAACAAGTTTTCAATTTTATTGTAACTTAACTTTAAATAGGTACCCCTCATTTATTTAAATTAGTCTATGAAGTAGCCACACAATAAGTCCTGTATCGTTGCAAGCACCCATAAGCACAATGTTTTGCGTGCGTTAGGTACTTAGCGCGCTGCTGTAAACATTGATTTATACACCAAAAATAAAAGTCCTTTCCCAGCAATAATTTTTGCTCAATGTTACTTAGTTTGATGTACATAATGCGTAGATAGCGGCTATGTGATGGGTCTATTTACACTGTATAATAAACAAGAACTGTGATACACGGTAGGAAGATAACTATGTTTGCAAGTCGCAACTACTCTTCAGTGTTATGGATATGCCCTGAATACTCTACTATTCAGTGCGTGTCAACAATGAGCGTAGGTTCTGCCTATACCTACAATTTCTAAGTTGTGTTTGGATGAAAAGAAGATGAAATAAGAACTCTAAATGCTTGCTATGAAATTGACCGGCCTTTAACTGCTTCGCACATTTCCGGCGTAGCAGCCGCGAGCGACCTAACAATGGAAAATTGCATTGAAGTAGGGTACCTAACTATGTCGCTCTCATTGTCATTCGACGTGTTCGTATCTATTCTATAGCATTTTATCTATGCTACACCTACAGTAGACACGCCTTTTGTTGAAGTGCGACCTAGACAAGTGTCTTATTGATATCCTACAGAAACATATATTACCGGCTCCAGGAAATTGACAATCTAAAATTATGTAAGAGATTCATAAAGCAGTTTCAACTGAAAAATGAACAGCTTAATGAGAGTTGGATATATTATTAGGTAGAAGTTTCAAGTAATATCTTCTACTTATTCAGCTAGAGCTAAAGCAATGAAAGTATTTATAAACACGATAACAAAGGAAAGCGCCAATGCGAAGAGGGTGAGTGTGAGTGCGCATGTCTGGGCGTTACCGCGTAAATGGCGCGGCCATCTTTGACGTACTTGGGTGTGTCGGGTGGCGCGCTTTTCGAAACTATAGCCACGTGTATAATTTGTTTATATGTACGGATACGTACGAGATGCGATTCATGACCAAGGAACATATTTACTCTAGGGAGTTCATGACTTGCGACATGCGTTTTTAAACCCACACTGATTTATGTTACGAAATATTGGACACTGATGAATTACATCCCACGTAATTATTAGAATAATAGCAATAGCTGTAAAAATGACTTATTAAAATATTATTAAGCAGTTATTTTTGTGTTGTTGCCAAGGAGATGGAAGCTGATTACTGATTATTTATCATATTATCAATAGGAGTCATTAAAAGTAGTAAAAATACTGAATTTAAACTATAAAAACTTACCATCTGGCTGTGTGCTACTAGAAGAGCCGTCATCAGAGAAGCCATGCCGGGCGCGCTTGGCGGGGCCCGCTCCCGGGTTAGAGGTACTGCCGCCCTTCTTGCGCTCCCGGCGATACAGATATGCACCCCTATATTAAACACAAATCAATAAAACACGAAAAGGTAACTACATATATGGCGCAGCAGCAGCATTAGTTAATTCCTATTATTGAGTCACGAAGTAAAAACCTAGTCATGAATCTTCAAAATCACATTTTGTAAATAATTAAGAATTTTTTGTTTTACATATGTAGCGTTTATAAAATTTAAAACATATCTTACAGTTGTAATTGAGATTTCTCAGCTAGATCTCTTTGTAGCTGTCTGTTTTCTTCAGTGTCTTTCAACACAAAGTCTTCGCTAACGCAGCGGTCCCAAGAAGAATTCCAACCTTGGAAGTGTATCAAATACTCCACAGTACGGCGGCCACGTTTGTCCTTACTCTCTATCACTTCCAACACCTGTTTACAAATAATAATGTTGATATGGAATGGCTGACTTTGTAATAAATTTGGCAGATAAAAATAATATCCTTATACTATTTTTGTTTCAATTTCTTTTGCACAAGATGACTCAATTTGTAGCCACAGTGGGTAGGAAGAAGAATGCACTACACCCCTTTAATAACTTCTTGTACTACTACTAGTACTTGTATGGCTTCAGTTTCATAAATACTTCATGATGTTAGTGTAAGGCACTAACATCATGAAATATTTTCAAAAATATTTTCTAGCAGCAGCAGCAATACATGGAGAGGTGAAATAATAATAGGCATGGATTCAATAGGAATTATTATTGTAAAAACTACAAAGCCAACATGAGGTTTTGCCCCACCCTTCCTGCACCAAGTCTTAGAATTAGCCACAAACTTTATTTTACTTTATCAGTAAAACAAGGACTCCTAAACTAGATAGTAACTAAAACTGAAAGTAGCACAAAGAAACAACTTTAATTTTTTTTTTCTAACCCTGAAGAATATTTTTGTGACACTCAAAAAATAGTTTTGTGGAATATTTATTACATTTTTTGGAACAGTATGTTACCAACTGAGCTATGTAGAAGACCTGCAAGTTCATAAGGAAGTTTGATAAGTAAAGTTTACGGTCTCTTTTGATCAATTTCCTATCAAAAAAGTTGCAATCTGTTGGCAAAAAAGTTTTATATAATTATAACCTAGCTGTAGTTTAGTAGTTGTTGCAGTTGTATTAGGAGAAATTATAGTAATTAAAGCTGATAAACATGAGTTGGTACAGGGCGTGGTTAGACCTGGCACTGCGGTCCTTACCTTGGAGTCGTAGAGCACCTTGGCTTTTGTTGGATCCGGTTCATAACACAAAACGCGCTCGCCTTCACTGAATTTATAACGAACTCCCCTGGTTGATACCATTGCCGGTTTTTCTTCTCCAATGGCAAGAATTAATCAATATTCTGATAATATACGTTATGTAATTCAATAAGTGTGATTAAAAATTTAATTAAATTGCAGAAAACACAAATTCACGAAGTAATATTTTACGCGCCGATTGCTTGATTATTATAAAGACTGACTGATATAATATTTATAGTATTTCTTATTTAGCGTCAGCAGACACTGCAGCCGGGTGTGTGCGACACGCCTATTTCACAAAAATAATGTTTTGTTTGGGCGTCGGCCGATGTTTATTTTGATTTCAGCTGTCAAACATAAAAGTATACAATAGCACCATTTTCTTTTTTTCACTGGTAACACAGAGACGACAATGGCGCTAGTAGTACGATGTTTTCCCAAAGTTATAAAATAATAAATTAACCCGAAATTGCAGCTTGTTTGTGTATTTTATTGGTGTATTTTTATTAAAATACTGTGTCATTATTAATAAATGATTGAAATGACCATTGAAACGTAAGGAAGATTGAAAATAAAAAGTTAAAATCAGCTGAATGAAGAAAACCAACATGGTTGAACTGGTTATGGGGTACATGGTAGATTTCATGATAAACAAACTTAAATATAACCATTTGCACGTTGCTTTAATACGTATAAAATAAATTGAAACTGATTATTTTAATATTCGTACCGCACTTTTAATCTGGCAAGGGCGTTGACGTATTCCCAGACGTGTTCTATACGCAGTGCTATTTACATAAGGACTTGGGCGTAGGCAGGGTGTGGCGAACAGGGCAGTGTGGGGGCAGATATCCAAGGGCGTTGGCAAGGAAGAGGAACAAAGCCTAGTATTAACACGTTTCTGTGTATGCCTAGTGAACATCATGAGATTGAAAACGAGTTTCAGTGCAGATAGTGAATTGGCCCCTGTTAACGATTCACTCGAGGACTTTATTGTTCTTGGTGTTTTTGTTTATTTTTACATTTCATAATATTTACATTTTTTAATTTATATTTGGATACGAAACTAAAATTACCCATTTATAAAAAGTAAGGGAAAGCCAGACAGGGATAATATTTTATTGTCATTAGTAGGTAAATAAGGCCTGGATAAACATATTGCCCGTACATAACATAAACATGCGGTTCGATAACATTGAGGAGTTTCGGTTCAACGGATAGGCATCAATTGAATTGAAACATGTCAATTAAGAATTATTAAGAAACAGTGCCCAACTCAGACCTCTTCACTATGTGCTTTTTGACAGGCACTTTTTAAAATACCAATTTCGATTGCTCGGGAACAAGATCAAAGGGGCATCTTTGATCTTTGTTCCCGGTTCCCTAGCTACGCCCTTGGTTGGGTTAAAGGTTGGGTAAAAGGTTGTGAGCATCATTGTAAATGTTGAGGGTGACGTTCTCTTATCAAATGTGCTCGTGTAGGTATGTTTTGAATTATTTCAGCATTTTAATTATCATGGCACCGGTTCAGTTTCAGTCGAAGAAGCAGTTGCGGAAATAATTGTTAATGATGAGCGTTTAATTTAGTGTAGGTATTTTATAGTCATCTACTGGTGAGTTTCGTGTAAATTTTAGGACCCTATTATTAAGACTACGCCGCCTGTCTGTCTGTCACAGACCTCGTATATTTTGATCTGTAAAAGATTGTCAGCTGATCAGAGAATACCTGCGTGTTATAATAATTTCAATCGGGAATTACTTTTACGCAAAAACCTCACATTGACGTGGAGTTGTGGACACCAATCCGTATTACCTATTACTACGGGTACCTATTATCATGGCAAAAACAAAACCGTAAATTAAAATAGTACCAATTGGTAGTAGGTACATATCTACACATACGGTGATACATCAAGCAATATATTCCCAGCTTTAGCTGACCTCGCATTGAACGTTTCATACATGTAGGTTTCGTACAATGAGAAGTCAGCTTATGTTGGAAATGTTTAGCTTGATATGTAGTCGTGCGAACGAAACCCTTATTTCACGAGTCCATCTGGCACCTGACTGGTTTTAGCTTTTATAATCAATCGGCTTAAATTAACTTACCCCTACTACATGGGACTTACCTAAACATATGTAGCTGCCGAATTTTGGGTATATGTACAGACGCCAGCACATCAAGCTACTACAATCTGTCAAATTTCTTTATTAGATTTTCAACTTTATCGCTAAAGCATTAAGGTTTAAGGTTGATTGGGAAAATTTGACAGTTTCGGGTAGCTTGACCTGCTGGCGTCTGTACATTGGTACTATAGGTGCACCTCTGATGAACCCTTCGGGGATTACAGGCATAATGTTATGTTAGTTTTACTTGGTGTGTTCCTCTGTGGCCGGACCACAGTTTAGTACTCAGATGCTATAGTTCGAAATAATATAGGCCTAAAGTCTACTTTCATCGGAATATATATATATTTTTAGTACCTCAAGAGATATATTTTTAGTTAACAATTTATGTGGTCCGGCCGCCAGGCAGTGCTCTCTGGCCGCGCTACCTCAAATTAAATAGAGTAGGTATAATGAACTATTAATAAATCAATATCCCGAAAAAAACTACCTAAAGAGTATACCTTGCATACGACAAATATGGTCCAATAAACCCCTTTTAGTTAAGGAGTTATTGGTCGTAGGGTGTGGTCCGGCTGGAAGGTATACTTTGCAGCTAGTCAATTTTGCAATATTTAATATTAACTATCCATAAATCAATTTATATACTATGTAGTACATTTTCTCTACTCTTCGTTGATACTTACTTTTTTCTCTCAAGAAACTATTCATTTTGATTAATTAATCTTTAAAGTATGTGGCGCGGCTAGGGAGGATTACTTTCAGCAAGTATAACGAAATATGCTTTATTTCTTTATGCCAACGAAAACTGCATAATAAGTTATAATGTTTATTTTTAATTTAGGCCTTGCATTTTAAAGTTGGAAAATAACTTCAAAACTCCACTTGACAAATAGCACTGCCGAATTTCTGACTGATAAATTATTCTGACTTTTGTGAAATGTCTAGGTTCTGTTCCTTTTTGCTTTGAAATTTAATTGGCTATTTTATTAAGTAATACAGAATTTTTAAGTTCTAATTTGTAATTTTAATTGCTATGAATAAGTAATATAATTTTTATATTATAATTTTTTGATGTTTACCTTTATTTTTATTTTTACGGCCCACTCCCTCTCACCGAGAGGAAGCCTGCAGACCAGCAGTGCGATTCTGTAACCATCTCACCGTGAAAACTTAGGTGAAGTGAGCGTGGAGTGAGCTGTCATTCCAAATAATGCTAGGAATTGACACCAATTGACAACTAACATCAAGCTCACTTCACTTGAGTTTTCACGGTAAGATTTTTACAGAATCGACCGGCTGCAGTGCGATTCTGTAACCATCTCGCCGTGAAAACTCAGGTGAAGTGAGCGTGGAGTGAGCTGTCATTTCAAATAATGCTAGGGATTGACACTATTGACAAGTCGCATCAAGCTCACTTCACTTGAGTTTTCACGGTGACCTTTTTACAGAATCGACCGGCTGCAGTGCGATTCTGTAACAATATCACCGTGAAAAGTTAGGTGAAGTGAGCTTAGAGTGTGCTGTCAATAGTGTCAATCCCTAGTATTCGCTGGGAATGACAGCTCACTCCACGCTCACTTCCCCTAAGTTTTCACGGTGAGATTTTTACGGAATCGATCGGCTGTGTCCCAGCAGTGGGAACATAGGCTGATTATGTTTTATGATGTTTTTATTACCTATTTATATATTTTGTACGTATACCTATTTATATATTTTGTACGCCGATGAGGCACAACATGACTGATTTAATTTAATGTAACCTCTTGCATGCCATATGTCTATACTCATGTTTTGGACAAATAAATTAGTTATCTTATCTGATCTGATCTTAATTTACCGCACCCTAATTGCGTAACACACAATCAATCTCAATCTGAATAATTTTGAAGGATGATGCTAATCCATTGCTTCATATTATGTTCAAAAAATGTGCCATGATTGTGTCTGCTCAACAACGTAAATAACGCAATTAATGTGGTTGAACTGTCAAAATGAAACCGATTCCGATTGATCGTGTGTTACGCAATTAGGGTCTTCTAACTTTATAAAACTACACATGCATACATACATAAGTAAATCGATTTCAAAACATATATTTTTTTAAATAATTATGTAAATTAAGTTTTTTTAACAGCAATTTAAATCTAATAAATGATCCATTTTTCCTTGCTGTCATCCATGACCTACATTTAAATATTGAAGGTCCACCTTCCACCAACGACCATAATATTTATGACGATTTCAAGGTACAACAGTGTATATGGGGACTGGTACTAAACGTCACATCCGTCCCAGGTCCTAACTTAGCATAGGTTATAGGTATTAAGTAGGTACCTACTCGAAAATGTCAGTAGGATAATTTTAGTCGCAGGCCATTTGAGCGTGAACTTTATAACCCACGGAGCGTGATTCAATGTTTAATTATCTACAAATTATGCCTGTCTATAGATTTATAGAAGGTGCCTGTATATAATTATTTCAACGTTGTTAGCCCAATTTAGGAAAAATAATAATAAACAACAGTTTGATAAAAAAAATATTAATTTAATTAAATAGGTACTAATAAACGTAAAACATAACACTACAAACGTATTGAAAATAATACGCTATTAGTACTGTACAATTAGATTCCTAGGTTTTGGTTTGGCATCAATTTAATGGTGGTAGAGAGGAGCGGAGTAGCCGACGGGAGCGGCGAACTTGGCGACTGGGGCAGCGTGGACCACGGGGGTGGCGGCGTACGCCAGCTTGGCGACGGGGCCGGAGTGGTACACGGGAGCGGACTGGTACACAGGGGCAGACTGGTACGCAACAGGGGCAGCCTGGTATGAAACAGGGGCAGCCTGGTATGCAACAGGGGCAGCCTGGTACGCGACAGGGGCGACCTTGGCGACGGGGGCGACCACCTTAGCGACGTGACCGAGGGCCTCCTTGCGCACGACAGCGTTGAAACCGTTGTGGTCGTCAGCGGTGTAGTCCACGGTGCGCCTGGTGCCGTCGGGGTCTACCACGGAGTAGGAGCCCTGCACGACGTCACCGTCGCGTGTCTCGTGCTGGCTCTTGGAGTCGCCGGTGAGACCGTCCTGCACGTCGTATGAGAAGCTGTACTGGGGGTGCGAGTTGTATTCTTCGACGGCAACCTTGGCGACGGGTGCGGCGTACGCTACGGGAGCGGAGTGTACGACAGGGGCAGCGGCGTAAGCTTGGTGGGCGACTAAAGCGGGAGCCGCGGCGTACGCCTGATGTCCAGCGTAGGCGGGAGCAGCGGCGTAAGCCACTTGCGCAGCCGGATAGACTCCAGCGCTGGCCGCAGCCACCAAGCATGCGAACACTACGAACTGAAAGAAAACAAATTGGGTAATTTTAGAACAAAGATCCACTTTTTTCACTATCTTGATCACTGATAGGTTCTTGCTTTAGAAACTTGCACAGCTAGTTCTTGTATGTATGTAACTTTGTAATACCTTGAATGCCATTGTGTGGTGTGTGAGTTGATCGAGGATGTTGAATGATGTCTGACGAGGAGTGCTTGGAGCTTTTATATGGCTGGCGGGGGCGCACCCTTTCACCGCGCGATGTCGTGCGTAAGTCACACGGCCGTGAATTAGAGCCCCAGGGCGATTAATGATCCCTAATATTTTCGGAAGCTGATCTTGTGATAACAATTTGTTATTCTAATCAAAGGTGTTGATATTATTAGGTTACTTTAGTTGTTTTTCCTTGATAACCTTTTATGGTCAAGCTTCGTACGATGCATTGCAAGAAGGTTGAATTCATTTAAAAAGCTCTTCTGTTTAAATGCTTATATAAATAAAGTTTACTTGCATAAAGAAGTATGATTTTGATAATACCACTGAGGTGTTTCAAGTTTTCAGGATCAATTACGATCTTTGTATGATTTCATGCAATTTGTTCAGGGAATTACTGAAAACCATTTCATTCAACATACCTTCATTTTCTCAAATCACTTAAGGATTTTGTAATCTCATTGAATTGTGGTAATTTGGAGTGAATGAATTTTAGTATTGTCATAATTATGTAATTTTTTACCTACTTCCCAATCCCACCCAACCACACAGGCGCGAAATCATGTCAAAAATAACGTGATTAAATTACTCAGATACAACACAAGTTGAATTAACGACAGTTAATAAAGTTATGAAAATGGGTAGATATTTCTAATTGGCAGGAATTGGACTGATTGCAGTGGATATTTAGTTCAGTTATATTCTTCTTTTCCAGCTATTCCGTGAAACTGCCAATAACTGACGCTTGGCCTCGTGGTCATGAGTTCTACATGTAACGTTCGATAAAGCTCTGGAAGCACATGGGCTGATCTGTTAAGTATCATCCTGTTGGAAACATTGATTAGGTGGTGGTGGTTCTCGTGGAGGTATGAGGCACACACGAGCGTTGCTTTAGAACGCTTCTTCTAAACTATAGGTTCTCAACTTGGGCGATAAAGCCCACGCGTTTGAGACCTTCAGGGGGCAGTAGAACCCCAAAGAAAACTTATCTTATCTTACGACTGTATAATATTACACGTTTTAATATTATCTTGGCAATTGCTGTATCAGATTCGTGACAGATGGTTAAAAAAAAAGAGTGCTCCAGAAAAACAAAATCTTCTTCTGGTTGAGAATCTATGTTCTAAACCAACGCGCAACGGTTGGAAAAAAGATTGGTGGTAGTTGCTGCATACATAACATATTTGTTATCTTTACTGACCTTTGTTTTGGGTAATTATTTACACACGATTCGGCTGATAAATTAAGCATCATGCATAATTAAATCTCTTACAAATCTGAGGTTACTAACAGACTATGTTGCGTCCGATTTAAGGGGTGCACTCAGTCGCGCTTAATTTAATTCAACGGTCTTCAACGGTTTGTCGAGACCAGTTCCGCCCTTTTCATGGCAGCTATACAATTTCACACACATGTATAATTTCCTGTAACGAGAGACGCGGCCCTCTGTCGGCACAGATCAAGGTCGATGTAATCGGAGCAGCTGGTCGTCGCCGCGGCTCTTCGGCTACACTTGCACTGCTTTCCAGTTTGCATGACGACTACGTATACTAGCAACTGATAAAATTATAATAACTGATACTTTAGTTAAAATACTGTGTTTTGGTGATAAGAACTACTGGTTATAGTGGTGTTCTGGGATGGTCCTGTTTTTGGGTCAAGTTGGGAAAAAAGTTATTGGGATTTTTCATGAGCAAAGTTTTTTGTCGCTCATAGTCTGAAGTCTGGATGCGATCTTGGCTAATAGCAATCGAGTTGCCACCTATTACAATAATTAAGTCTACAACTTATAATTAAACATACCTAATTGGTTGACTGGTAGGGAATGCCTAAGGCATTAAGTTCTCCTTTGTACCTTTTTGTGCGAAAAGTTTAAATAAATAACTAGCAAAATGTAATGTCAAATTTAATTTTTATTTGCTAGAATATGGAAGAAACCATATCCTACTATCTGGTGTAAAAATATCTATTATAATTATATTAAATTAAAATCAGTCAGTGTACCTACTATAAACATCTACCTACCCCTTCGGCCTTCGGGTTATACATCCTAGATTAGTTTGGGAATTTGTATTATCTCTGTCTCTCCCTCACTTAAAAATAAAACAAAATTGTCTCAAGTCTCTAGTTAACGTTGTACAGACGCCAGCACATCAAGCTACCCGAAACTCGTCAAAGTTTCCTAATCAACTTTGAACCTAATGCTTTAGCGATAAAGTTGAAAATCTATTAAAGAAATTTGACATATTGTAGTAGCTTGATGTGCTTGTTCTTGTGAATTACATAATCTAATTTGCAGACGTTACAAAATAATAAGTAGTAAGTACTCTATTCATAGAGGTCTTGCGGCTTACTATACATAGGGTCACAATCGCTACAGGGTACACTGAGGGTATCTGGTTCAACGATTCATTAAATTTAATTTACTAATGATTTAACTTTATCAGGGTTTCTGAAACTGGGCATTTTTATTTAATGACGAGTGCCCAGTCAATCAAAGAAGCCTTAAAGATGATTAATGATGAACAAGAGACTTTGGCAGTGAACTGTAACCATCTCACCGTGAATACTTAGGTGAAGTGAGCGTGGAGTGAGTTGTCATTCCAACTAAATGCTAGGGATTGACATTATTGACAGCTCACTCTAAGCTCACCTCACCTAAGTTTTCACGGTGAGATTTTTACAGAATCGATCGGCTGTTTAGCATTATATCCTGGATTCGATTCCCGAGTCGGGCAAAGCGTTGTTGGGTTTTTCCATCTGGAATTGGTTAGTAGCAGCCCGCAGTGTGGATTTGTGCCGGATGATGGCAATAGTCTCACTCCCTGTTACTGGACCTGGACAAAACATAACTGGCGAAATGAGGGTGTGCTATAGCTGCAACTCTGCCTAACTCTTCGGGGAATACAAGCGTGATGTTATGTTATATGTATATACATACTTATTCTATGTAGGCTACTACGTAGTACATGCACATATCATAAATTCAGAATGAATGAATAGCATATTGAGACTTTTTTTGCTAATAAATAAAACACGGAATTAAGTTAAGCTACTTTATCAAGGGTAAGGTCACTTTATCAATACTTTTTTGGAATAATACTGTTGTCAGCATAATTACAAACTCAACAAAGATTTTAGGAAAATAAACGTAGGTGGTTATATGTTAGTAATATTAGGTAATAGAGAGAAGTCTTCTATGACAGATTCAATGAACAAATTACAACTGCAGCTTTTCGTATAAGATGCGCGTACTGCATAGATTTCAAATAGATGCATATCAGCACTAAGTACCACAAAGTGCTTACTTAGTACGAAAAGGAAGAAATGAGGCAGCCATAAAAAGCTGGGCGACATTTACAGCCGCGACGTGTGCTCTTGTTACCGTCGGTACTGCGTTGTGTTGCGCAAGCGACTCCGCCCGCGCGCTCAAGGATGACTCGCCCACTACACAATGTTATTACATTTTAATCATCTTGTTTTCTAAGATGTTTGACAAGGCTACTTAATTTTTTGTTTTATAAATGTGTTATTCATCAATAACAGCCGCACAGGTTGATCGATCAGGTTAAGCTACGCTTGCCACGGTTGGTCTGTGGATGGGTGACCATCTCTACATACCGAGATCCCCCCGTGCACCGCAAAGCACGTTAAGCAGTTGGTCCCGGCTGTCATTCGTGGATCTTTGACAGTCGTTACGGGTAGTCAGAAGCCCAAAAGTCTGAGAACCAGTCTTACCAAGGAGTATCGTATTACCCAGTAACTGGGTTGTGGAGGTCAGATAGGCAGTCGCTCCAAGTAAAATGAGACTGCACGGTTGGCGCAGTGGTTAAGCGATTGACTGCTGCGCTGCGTGTCGCGGGTTCGATTCCCGCACGGAACAAATATTTGTATGACCTACATGTATTTGTTCCGAGTCTGGGTGTTTTTCTATCTATAATATGTATGTATTTACAAAAAAAAAATTGTATAAGTATAAGTAGTTTATCAGCCATCTTGTTACCATAACACAAGCATTAGGTTGCTTAGCTTGGGACAAATGGTGCTGTGTGAAATAAAAAAAAAAAAAAAAAAAAAAAAAAAAAAAATACTGGTATTCAGCTGCTTCCGGTTAGACTGGAAGCCGACCCCAACATAGTTGGGAAAAAGGCTTGGCAGATGATGATGATTAGAAAGAAAGAAAGAAAATACATTTATTTGCGGAAAACATGACGCATAAAAAAGAACAAACGCACAAAAAAATAACAAGCATTAGGATCATCATTATATGGAGAGAGACCAGCGAAACCGCTTCGAGGAATACAGGCAACAGTTTTTTATAAGCTGGAACCCTACTACTTTAGATACTAACAGACAACTAAGCAATTCTTAGATAAGTATGTAGATAAACTTAATACTTATTTCAGAGATTAATTAATGGAGTTGAGTGGCCATGGTCCCGTCGATTGTTGAGGCCTCCGAACGATGAAAACAAAAGTAGCTGGACGGGTGTGGCCGAAGATTGACGAGTGGCGTGACGACGGAGGCTATCGTGATAATCTATGACTCGTCATCATTCATGTTTCTATCAGATTTGAAGGTTGTTCGAGGTCATTGTGGTCGTATTTCTAGCTTTTACATCTTAATTCAACCAATCAATCAATTCAATTTCTTCATTTTCTTTTTTTTCTGTTTAGTATGACGTGTTGTGTTCTTTTATATTTTCAAGCATGATCACGTCTTCCGCAGAGCGTGATGAAGCCTAAAATAAGATGTAAACTAAATAAAGTCAAGTTTTGATTATGCAGGAAAATAAATTGATAACAACTTACAGAACGGTTGCAGATATGTTATTCAGACTAAGGGGTGATTTTTCTAACGCCAGATAACTTTATCCGAGGAATAATTTTGAAGTTTTGACAGTTCTTTCATATAAAAACTGTCAAACGTCAATTTCAATCCACGAATAAAAATTATCTGTCGATTGAAAAAGCATCTCTAACTACGAAAATATAGGTATGGTCTGGAAGCAATATAAACCAAATGAAAAGATTCTAATTAAGACAGAACGAGTTAATTAGAAAACGAGAACTTCGATATCGGAGTTTTTCAAATCGTTATGTGCAGAAATATGCATCTATTTTGTTAGCTGGTCCTTTTATACCTATTTGCGTAAAGCGTAACACTAATCTAAATGCACTAACTTATCTACTATACGTATGGCACATGACTTTGTAGGCATACATTGTTGTCCTTGTTCTGAATTATAAGCTACTGATATTTTCATTTAGAGGCCTGTGAGTGCTCGTTGAAGATAACGGACTTAAAGTTCATCGGCGCAATTTGCGAACATCTGTTACCATTCCTACGCTACTCGCTCGCAGTTCGTAATTACCGGTATTTTGCACTACGTAACACTAAGTGCCAACTTGTTTTCTTCATAATTTGGTCCAAGGTTAAGATTATTCCATTTCTTTGACAGTTTTACGATATCACGTAACGAAATGGCAGCACGTCGTCAAGTTGAGGAGTGTAAGCTTTAGTTATCACTCAATAAACGTCGCGCAGGTTCAGTAATGTATCGGTAAACGATCATAAAGGAAAATGAGTTTCGATAAACGTTTCATCGATATTTATGCTGCTATATACATTGTACCCGTTGTGGAGCTTCGATATCCGAAAACTGATAATGTCAAGATGACTCAATTATACAGCACTTTAAATGATGAAATGGTTAATAAATCTGTAATGTGGATGAGTGGCCGGTTCTCGATATATGTAAATCAGAGTAAGAAATTACTGCTATGTTTTTGAATTTTAATTATTTACTATTTTGTATCACGGTGATTGATTTCCTGTAAGTTATGCTGAATCCACCTGACATACGTCTGTATGTCCGGTGGATTATATATTACTTAGGTTTTTTAATATCACCGGTGTGAAAATAGTGGTAGCTCTTTGCCTTTTTATGTTTTGTCAATCTGGCGAAATAATTGCTACACTAACTTTTTATTTCCTCTGAACCGAGCTGTTTGTTAACCCTTTAATCAGGTAACCACATGAACACAATACCCAAAGTTAATAAAAATGCACATACATTAAAACAATCACGCCCCTTGCAATATTTCACTGCTATCGACAGCGCGATGAATGGATATTCATTACTTACGATTCGCGCTCCGTATCGTTTAAGCCAGAGACAATAGTAGAGTTTCACCTTGACATTATACTGACGGTAACGCGATGGTTATCCGCCCCTGACTGCTGGCCAAGCTTAGGCTTCGGTAATGATAGACGATGTTATCGGTGCAGGGTTAGGTAACGAGTAAACGGTGATTATAGGATTATAATGGATTCTGCTGATTGGTTTAAGAGTTTCTTTGGCGTGGTGATTGCAGGGGAAACGAGACAGTGTTTACTGAAATGAGGACTAAATAAGAGAGCCATTAACCACCTTTGAAATTACTTCAAACAAATCCAAGTAATTTGTACATCAATCAGTTCAGTCATAGGGTTAGTAGTGTGGTTGCTTTTGTCGAGCTTGAGCAAGCTTCCGTGTAACCAATTCACGTAGCTATGATTTAGAAATAGGTTAGAAAAAAAAGGCTAGAACATAAGCATTATCCGTTTGTTGGTTGTCCTTAAATAAATAAATAAATACCTGGGCGTTTCGAAAATGTATCAGCTGCTAAATATATTCGTTTAGAGTTTAAAACAGCATGGTTACTAAGAAACATTGGTTAAATTTTGTACAGGCGCCAGCACATCAAGCTACTACAATCTGTCAAATTTCTTTAATAGATTTTCAACTTTTTCTCTAAAGCATTAAGGTTCCAGGTTGATTGGGAAAAATTTACAGTTTCGGGTAGCTTGACCTGCTGGCGTCTGTACCTAGTTAATACCTACAGAGCTATCGGCATCATATGGTAGCTACAACTTCGTGATCCACATAGCTGCATGGCTGCGCTGCTCGCCTCAACTTATGTCATTCCTAGAGCTTTGTCGGGCATGACACGAGCGTGATGCAATGTCCGGAGCACGACCCCGCAAATATACTGTAGTGATATCTTTATGGTCTTAATTACTTGGTGTCTAAGTTTAAAGTGATTACGTTTTAAGTATTGGCCAATAAACTTATGCCCGACTACTTCTCTTCAGAAAGAGTCGGAAGGTCATGTACACACAAATAAAAGCTTTATAGCCCAGCGCCTAAAAGATCATATCAGCCTGTATTGTCCCACTGCAGTTCCCGCATTTCCATTATCTGCATTGGCGGTTGCTTTTTCCACACAACTGGATTCTGAGCCAATATGGACCACAATCCCTCCTATAAGCTTCTGGGGCAGAGACTATATTGAAACATGGTTAAACTTTATTCGGGAACCTTATTTTGTAAATGCCCTTAGACTAAGCGCGCACCACGATATATAATCGCTTGAAAAATATAAGATATTATTACGAAAAATATATATTATTATATTACTAACTAGCTGACCCGGCAAACGTTGTTTTGCCATATAAATTATTTTTAGCTGCCCGACGCTACTTCGTTCGCGTGGTGTGCTGCCCCCTACCCTACCCCCCCCCCCTACTCCTACCCTACTCCTACCCTACTCCTACACTACTCCTACCCTACTCCTACCCTACTCCTACACTACTCCTACCCTACTCCTACCCTATTCCTACCCTACTCCTACCCTACTCCTACACTACTCGTACCCTACTCCTACCCTACCCCCTACCCTACTCCTACTCTACTCCTACACTACTCCAACCCTACTCCTACCCTACTCCTACACTACTCCTACCCTACTCCTACTCTACTCCTACCCTACTCCTACCCTACTCCTACCCTACCTACCCAACTCCTACCCTACCTACCCAACTCCTACCCTACCTACCCAACTCCTACCCTACTTCTACCCTACTCCTAACATACTCCTACCCTATTTTCTCTCGACGTAAGAACCATCCTCGTACTTCACGAACATTTAAAAAAAAAAATCAGCCAAATCGGTCAAGCCGTTTTCATGTTATGTCGTGACAACGGAAAACGGGTTTCATCTATATATATAAAATTCAAAGTCCTGACTGACTGACTGACTGACTGACTGACTGAGACATCAACGCACAGCCTAAACCGCTGGTCCTAGAGTCATGAAATTTGGAGGGTGTATTCTTCGTGAAGAGTAGGTATCCACTAAGAAAGGGTTTTTCGAAATTCCACCCCTAAGAGGGTGAAATGGGGGGATTATGTTTGTATGAAAAACCTTATTCCTTGAGTTAATAAACTTGAAACTTGGCATGAATACTTATCTAAGTAAATTATAAAGTTGGGCATTTTTTTGTTTTTATAAACTACCCCCTAAAAGGGGATTGGGGGGTTTCAAAGTTTGTATGGAAGAATTTTAGCGCGCGGTCCGATATGATCGAAACTCAGTATTTATACCTAAAATTGAAAGGAAAGAATAATGTGTATCAGGGTTTTTCGAAAATCTACCCCTGACGGCCTGAAAGGGGGTAGTCAATTTTACAGGGGAGGATTTTACAGCGTGACTTGATTAACTCGAAAATTGGTATAAATAATCTTTGAGTCAACTTATGAACACATCCCAAATGATTTTTCAAAATTTCACCCCTGTGGGGGTGAAAAGCGGGGACACAGTTTATATGAACAATCTTATTCGTTAGGTTAATAATCTTGAAAATTGGCATGAATACTCGCCTAAGTGAGCAATAAAGTTCATCATTATTAGTTTTTCAAAACTACCCCTCAAAAGGGATATAGGGGTGTTAAAGTTTGTGTGGAAGAATTTGAACGCGCGGTCCGATTAACTCGAAACTCAGTGTACTGTGTGTGTGCTTAAGACTAAAAATAAATAATAACACGTATGAGGGTTTTTCGAAAATCTACCCCTAACGGGGTGAAAAGGGGTAGTCAACTTAATTTTACAGGGGGGGATTTTACAGCGTGACTTGATTAACTCGAAAATTGGTATAAATAATCTTTCAGTCACGTTATGAATATATACCAAACGATTTTTTTAAATTCCACCCCTGTGGGGGTGATAAGCGTGGATACAGTTTACATGAAGAAGCATTTAGTTAATACACTTGAAACTTGGCAACAATACTTGCCTAAGTAAGTAATAAAGTTTATCATTATAAGTTTTTCAAAACTACCGCTCAAAGGGCGCTATAGGGGTGTTGAAGTTTGTGTGGAAGAAATTGAATGCGCGGTCCGATTAACTCGAAACTCAGTATTGATACTTTTGACAGAAAATAATTAATAATAAGTATGTAAAGTTGTTGAAAATTGACCCCTGACGGGGCAAAAAGGGGTAATTCGGTTTTTTAGGGAGGATTTGAACTTGAAACTGTATGTTACATTTTCACGCCTAAACCACTGAACTTCTGATTTCGCAAAGAGATAGATGGCATCCTGGGAAAGCACATACTATTTATCCTGGTAGCACGTTCCCGTGGGATAATTTCCGACATCCACGCGGGCGAAGCCGCGGGCAGAAGCTAGTTTTTATATATATAGATAGATAGATAGATAATTTATTGCTAATAATTTATTAGCGTTCGGGATTGTATTTCGCATGAGCATGCGATTTTTTATAATTTAGTGTCAGTGTTATATGTAAATATACTAAAATAAGCCATGATAACTGAAAGGCGGAGGACAGGGTGTTGTGGCGCAGCCTGGGAGACGCCTATGTCCAACAGTGGACGTGGACTGCGATAGGCTGAGTTGATTGATTGTACTGAAAGTCTAGTTCACATTATTGAGTTCAGCATAACTTTCTTAATCGTTTCTAAGAAAAGCTATCTACATCTTTACTTATAGCTACTACGTAATGGATAACGTTCCAAGTGAATTGAGGATAAAAGGCTTTATTAGTTAACAAAATGAACATGAATCGTTTATAATCACATATTCGCGAGTGGTCTCATAGGTTTTCCCTAACAGGTGTTCAGCTTCTAGTAGGATTAATGCTGGATGCGTAGGTTATGTATTAAGGCACGTATCTGTAACAGTAGTGCCTTGCATTCATATACAGAAGTGCGTAAGCAGAGAAAGCTTATTAGCTATTCCCTTGCTACCACGAGAGATGACGATTAACACTGGCAAGCAGTAGATAAACTCCTAGTACTCCTAGGAGTATTCTCACTTAAATTGAAACTTATTACATAATTACCAAAATCTAATCACGGTTAACGGTTAGGTATTTACATTCAACGTCAATATGAAATGAACTAGATTATTTCTTGCATACGACGTAGTTTTAATGACATTGATTTATGACCATTATTTGTATATATTATTTTGTATTTGTGTTGAAATGCATTTGCCGCAAAAAACTTCGAACTAACATCATTCGTCGTATTACCGATATAAATCAAGCTCGCGTAGTCTTGTAACTATATAAAAACATTTCATCACTTTATTTAATTCAGTCTCATTGGGGACTGAATAATTGATTGTATATGGATGGTAAACTCAACATATTTGGTGTGAAATGTTATGTGAATGCTTGCACTTTGTATGCGTTCATCTAGCAATTGATAGCATCGAGTGCAACAGCAGAATGACACAACTGTTCTGCGCAGTATTAAATTGTCGGCAATGCCCAGAAAATTTTCGTATTGTGTCCACGTGTTAAGTGGTGCAATTGTCGCTACAGCGCTTACATACGTAAAGCGATGTAAAGCGCAAGTCGCTTGTCGGCTGTTCATTATAAACACATGTGCATACTGCTCTATTTGTAATTGGTATCAGTCTGTGACGGCAGCGGCTGGTGATCTCACCAGCGTAAAGCGGTGATGGATTGCGGTTAGACAGCGGTTGTGCGTGAGAGAATATTTTAAAGGGCATTTTAAGAGGCGATACAAAGCAAAGAGACAACGCGATAAATCTGCCCTGGACATCACGATAAAATTTAAGACTATTAGATACTATTAGATCTACTAAGAACTACTACTACTAACTTTTAGATCGCAGGGGGCTCTCTACTCAAGCGTTTTTTCTTTTTCTGATTTCTTCTCGTCATGTGAGATGTATAGGAGCAGTGGTGGGCCAGAGGTAACGGCCGCGACTTACAACTTGTAGTTCGTAGGTTCGAACCCAGTGAGGCGATTTACTTTGAGTAAATTATTTCATCACCTCTGCTTTCAAAACGCTGAAGGAGAATATCGCGAGGATACGAATGTCCTAGAACCAAAAATTCGAAGACATGTGTCACCTACCAACTCGCACTGGGCCCGCGTGGTGGATTACGGCCCACTCCCTCTCATTGAGAGGCTGTGTCCCAGCAATGGGAACATCTTAGGCTGATCATGCATGTGAGATGCGATGGCCCCCAGTTCACATACTTCACATCAACAGACTGGTTTGAAAATTGAAATGGTTACACATCATTCAGCATAGGTAGTTTAAAAATCTTTGCCGCAAGTGGCTGTATAAAGATCCAGTCTTGCAGCCTTACTTAGTATGCAAGTTTTGTTAAGTTCTACCTAAGGCCAATCTAGCAAGTCATCATTAAATATTTACTGCTTCATAATCTAACTAACTGGTCATGGTTCCTTTAAAGTCAAGAACTTATGAAGCGGTCTAAGATAACGAAATTGAATTAGTAATTTTTATTGAGGTTACTATCTATCTTGAAACAATTTTAAGTGTGATTTTGTTAATATCTTGATCGATAATAATCTCTTTAGAAAGAGTCGGAAATAATTATTGTTGAACGTACAGTAAGTTCAACAATAATTATTTCCCTAATAAAGAGTTACTATGACAATTATCTAGTTAACTATTTCTAGGAAAAATAATAGAGCTTTTCTGTGCTTAGATAATATTATGCCGATACACATTACACTTGGCTTTAAAACTAAGTTATGCATCGCATATGAGTTGTTGCTATGCTTATGCTACGTTTATAAAATTAAATGTTCAATTTACTGATAGCTCCAATCGTGCAGAGACAACTAAATAAATAACACCTGATTTAAATTAAATCTCGACCCCTATAACATGGGAATTAGCCATAACTGGTGAAATGTGGGTTTACTATAGGTACACTTCTGGATAACCCTGCGAGAGTTACAGGCGTGATGTGTTATGTTAAATCAAATAGTCCCAGACCTTTAAAACTAACAGGTAGGAACTGCAATAAAGATTTGAGTATTGAGTACTGTCAAAACTTTTAGCATGTCATAAAATGTCAAACGTTTCCATTAGCATATCAGTGCGCATAAAATATACGATAAGGCCTAAATAGTCACTTACTCTCTTCATCACGTAGCCTAAAGTGTCAGCTGTCAACCTTTAGGCATATACCCATGTACTATGATAATGTGGCTTGTAACATATCCTTGAATTTAGTGCCTACAACAATGTTCTAGTTTAACACACCTAGAATGAATTAAGTACTTATTATAAGTTTATTAACAAACTGATAGAGGTCTTCCAAATAATGTGTAGCATAATCAGTTTATATTCCCACTGCTGGGACACAGGCCTCCTGAGAGGGAGTAAGCCGTAATCCACCACGCTAGCCCAGTTATAGATGTCAAATGTCTTCAAATTTTTGGTTTTAGGTCATGCCGGTTTCCTCACGATGTTTTCCTTCACTGTTTTGAGAGCAGTGGAGATGTAATAATTTACACGGATTCGAACCCACGACCTACACCTCGTATGTCTCAGCCGTTACCGCTGGGCCACCAGTGCTTAACCTAACCTTTAGACATATAGGCTATGGCAATGTGACTTGTAACATATCATTGGATTTAGTACCTACAACAGCGTTCTAGTTTAACACACCTAGGGTGAACTTTTGCGTGAAATGGAATTTGGTATGTAAGAATAAACCTTTATTGATAACTCAATAAATAAAAATAAAAAAAACTTGTAGAAATGGATGTCTACAATAGAACAATCCAAATCCTCATATCTCTATAACGTTATCTTTTTAAAAGCTATTTGTGCGATAATGCGATTATTGGAAATTACACTGATCCCCAAGATGTATATTATTAGTACAGGCAGTGCCATAAACATCAACGTATAGGATAAGAATTGATTTTACAAAAGCTGGCCACTGAAAAACACGTCAAATTATCGAGATGTAGATCCAAATGTGCAAGCCAGGGGTACAGTCCCCGCACTGTTTCTCAGAACTATTGTCAAGGAAAGCGTTTAGGTTCGTCGCGAGTTTGGTGACGGAATATAAAGCAGAGCTGTGACAGCCTGACGCAAGTCGCACAGTGTGACGCATTCCTAACAGCAATGAGGTCAATAATTTGAGTCAAGGTATGTGCACTACTTTTTAGGTACAAGAGTTTTTAGTGCTGCATTTGAATTTCAGATTTGGACGTGAAATGTTAAGTAAATGGTGGGTGAGTAACGATATGAATGAATGTTCAAGTGATTCTGCAACCAGGTATGGATGACTAAAGAGCCATCATGGCTATAGAGCCATCAATGCAACTGTAGAGCAATCGAATGCAATATAATTTTATAATTAAAATAAAATATATTCGTAACTACCTGTTGCCCGCGACTTTTTCTGCGATCCCGGATTAAAAGTAGCCTGTGTCCTTACCTAGGTCATGGTTTATCTGAGTGCCAAAATTAATTGAAATCCGTATAGCCGTTTTAGCGTGAAAGCGTAACAAGCAAACTCACTTTCGCATTTTATTAATGTTTAATTTAATTTATTTTCAGTTTTGTGCACTCAAGGGAAAAGTTTTTACGTGTTGAAAAACACATATTGTGGAATGCATGGAATGCACTTCAATGTACCATCGCAAAATGTTTCTTTAAAATCGGCAGGTAATTTTAATGCATATTGCGTCAAAAAATGGTCACTTGTGCTAAAAGTAACAAATAGATATCACTATCTATTTAAATTAGCAGACGTGTGTGCAGTTTTCTACCGACTGTACTTTGGCTGATGAATTGAATAAGACTGACGAATCGACGAAAATTGGCAAATACTGGAAACTGTCTAGTTAACGCAACTGTCTAATCGGCAAAACTGACGAATCAGTGAAACTGACTAATCAACGAAACTGGCGAATTAAATAAAATGACGACTGAGGGAAACTGTCCAGTGATACGCGGACTCTTAAATTCAACACAAGCAGTAAATAGATTTATTCCCATGAGATTAGCAACGAAATTACCATTTACCCGATTACCAATTACCTCAGCAAATAGTGAGTAATTCGTAAATTGTGGTAATTTAACGAGCGTAATTTTTGCACAGCCTTAACCTGTTCAACTTTGATAAAATTAACTTCCAATAATTATAGCAAAGCGGTCGTTTCCTGTCTGATCAAAGGGTCAAATAACACTGACCTTACCTTTTGTTTTATTTCGTTTGTTTTTGCGAACCTTAAGGCCAAACAACCCGCCATATGTGACTCCATGTTGAACCAAGGACGTTTCACGCTTCTAAGAACTATGGTCACTAATGGTGTTACATCATAAAAAAATCAAAACACATATGAATGCTTCTCTTTAAACGGTTCTTGCAGAACGAACGCTTCCCACATTTTAAATAGCCGATCGAGGTCAACATTTTAATAAAACCTCGTGAAAAGAGTGCAATGACAATTTGTAGGTTGCACATTAAAGTTAAGATTTCTGGATTGATACCGGTTTCCCTAAGGTTGGTAGGTTTATGTGGCCATCGGTGAGGTCGATATCGGAACAAAATACATACAAATCCGTACAAAATGGGTGATTAATATCAATTTGTATAACGACACCAGCACCATACAGTTGTTGTTATTAGAACAAATCAACAACATCAGTTCAAAGTTGAAACTATGAATCAACAAATCACATGATTCGATTTAATATTGAAAGATTGGCAGCAGATAAATTCCATGAAGAATTAATTAGGTATGTGGTAATCACAATTTTCCTGTTATTTGTGCATTGAAAAGACATCAACGAGCGCCGTGTCTGGTATTATTTTCATTATCTAATTTGTTCTTCATTGCACTTTATGGAAGTGTGGAGAATCTTCTCTTTGGATAGATTATTTGTGCGTTTACCAACCAGCTTATCTAAAGGGTGAACTTTTCAAAATAAACACTCTGCCGGTTAACTGCAAAGGGCTTTGAAGAGCCGTGGCGTACCTACCTGTCCGCCATTTTGTTTTTTTTTAAAGGCGGCCACTCATCGATTTATATAGGCTACCTATATAGAGCAATATCGATCGATAGCTGACATCAATACAAACTGAAAACATAGGAATACCAAACCCAGTAAAGCGTCACGTTTCCGAGATGTTACCGTTCAAAGTGGATCACGGACATCAATATTTTTTTGAACGTGCGTATTTATTGTCACATTTTGAAAAAGAAAAAAAATTGGCGGACAGTTATATGCCAGGCTCCATATAAAAATCTTCAATCCCCTTTAGGTTCAATAAACTGTGAAAAAAAATAGATTCCCAGAATGTTAGTAGCGCTATCAACGGTAATTCTGAGTCATCGATAAGCTACAGTTGTACACATGTCACAATATTTGTGTGTACGTGTGTCGTATGACAGTAGTAAAAGGTCACGTATATTCAACGCACGCGCTGAAAAGGTCACACGCAAGGAGTCTCACACACCGTCGAGAACAAATCGAATTAATTATAATAAATGAACGCAGTGTCGAACCTTATTGCTTCAGACGACTTATTTAAGATGACTGTTTATCTTATATTTTCGTAATAAACGTAATAGCAATGTTGAAGGCGTAAATTATTTTTGTATGCCAAAACCCACTTAAAGGTTGTCCTCGTAAGTTTTTAGTGTCAAATGTCTGTACTGAAATAGTAGTTAATGTGTGACCAGAGGATAAAATGGTAAACTTATTTTGCTTGAATGTGGAACAAGTAATCAAGCATCTAAAATCTTTACCTCTTTTTTACTTTGTAAGGTACAATACTTTTTGGACGTGTGATGTTATCCCTTCATCTTCGTGTCGCTGCCACGACTGTATTTCAAATCTTTCTGGCCCAAAACTTCGCCATTTCCACGGCGTTGTCGGTGGCAGCGCAGAGGTCACTTTGACTGCATGTTTTGGTACACAGTGGGCAGGATGTGGAGCATAGTTTTGTGACATAGCTTGAGCATCACTACTCAAGAGGGTACAGCATAAACTACATAGCATTTTCTTTCTGCGGTATTATAGGATGCATGTTGCATTGTAGTTATTGAAGTCATGGAATTAGTTTGTACTATACAGGGTCAAATTAAATTAGCTAGAGAAACTCCGCAGACGTGATGGGTATCGAAATCTAAACATGGTAAAAAAAAAATAATTTGATGTAATCATTTTTGGGGCCAACGACCGCTGATAGTGTACTCGTAGTAGTGTAACTGTGTAAACTTTACAGACACGAAAAAAGCAAAAAAAAAAACTGATTTTCTCAACTCATTCTTCAAGTAACAACACCAGCAGTCGTTGGCCCCAAAAAAAAACATGAAGTCTTTCATTTTAGATATCGATACCCATCACGTCTGGGGGGTTTCGCTAGCTAATTTAATTTGACCCTGTATAGTACAAAGTTAAATTAGACCACACAGTAACACAGGTTCACCAATCGCTCAACGTAGCATATCCGAAGAATATGGACATAGGGATTTCCCAAATTTCGCCATGGGTACAGGTTATTTATTCCGAACTGTGATCTTGAAACGTAGCGTGTCACTACGTGTACTGCTTAGAAAAACGCGCTTGGTTTTAAACCGCTTAGTATATCCACCGAAGTAAGTGCCACTTGCAAGTAGGCGCCTTACAAAATGAATCACGGTAAAGTTGAAACGCGAATGGTCTAACATTGTAGTTTTTTGCACCACGCGGTTTCACCCGCATAAGTCTCGATCCCGTTCGAGTATCGGGATAAAAAGTATCTTATGTCATAATCCAAGTTTTAAAAGAGGACGCGGATATGGAGAGGGAGCGCAGAGCATTGTCGGTTCGGGCTAATATGCTGGACCACCGGTTCTTCCGATGTGCAGCGGCGGTCAAAATAACGCTGTTTAAAGCATATTGCATATCGCTGTACTCGGGGAGCCTGTGGTTCAGCTACTACACCCAAAAGGCCTACAATGATCTGCGTATCCAGTATACCTGTTGCGTCTGCCTCGGTTCCGTAGCGCGTCATCTATGTTCGCTGAGGCACGTACCGACTGCTTCAATGCTGTACTACGTAAGAAAGCGGCCTCACTGCTAAACAGAGTCAGTGGCAGCCCCAACAGCATTCTACGCGCTATAGCCGGGAGACATGACAGCCCGTTGATGAGGTCACTTGTCACCTATACATTGTCGTTGTTATTAGTTAAGTACTAACATAGGTTAAGACTATTGTTACTAACCCAATGGGATCTTTGTTATCCTGAAAATAAATGATATGTATATATATAATCCAAGTCATGGTCTTCCCATTCATCCAAATCCGTTTAGCCGTTGTAACCCGAAAGCGAAACAAACAAACGTAAAAAAAACAAATCTTTTCTCTTTATAATATTAGTTTAGTAATGTATTTTTAATTGATTGGACCTTTTGAATTGCTTACGCTTATTTGCATTAAGCTCATCCTCATTTCAGCCAAATACGTATGAATGATGATTATTTTAAGGAGTTCCAGAGACCAAACATCTGCTTAAGTATTTTTCTATCTATATACTGCACCTATTTGAGCAAGTTTTCTAGACGTTCCTCACTTTTCGTTACACAAATAAGGTTTTCTTTTGCTATCTAAACACCAATGTTAATTCATTGCATCAACACAAATGATAAATGATTTCTGTAAATTGGTTGCAAAAACCACTTTTATTCGTCAAGAGAAATAAAAACATTTAAAGCAAAACCTAAGAACCATCCATCAATCCTGGCCACACATTCACCGGTCATCTCTCACCATCAACTTATGAGCGTCGGACCGCGCACGCTGGTAGGCCGCGCCGCGCACGCGCCGCTCTGTTGTGCAACAATTGGCAACCTTGTGAAGGACGCGCGTGCGTTCGCCAGGAAAATGGACGCCATCGCTGTCGCACGCATTTTCATGAGCTAGCTGCCAGGCCGAGGGTAGTTCAAGGGTGGACGATTGAGGTTGCCTTCGGTTTGTGTAGCAGTGAAATAATGCGCAGATGTTGCATAATATAGACATATAATATTAAATGTGGAAAGGCGTAAGTGGTAAGGTATCGGAGAATATCAATAATTTGTATGTCGTAGTTAACGAAAAAAATACAATGTAAGGGTAAATTGTAAAACTTGTAATGGTCGTTGTATTATTTTCGCATGAAAACGACATAAAATTTATGTGGCTACTATATTTTTTTCAAATTCAAACTATTTCGAATCTCGTCAATTGGTAGAGGTGAACTACATAAATTAGTATTAATTTACAAACTATTAAAAATGAAATTGGCAAACACGCCCCCCATTTATGTTTAAATTAATTTATTAAATTAACATGTGTGTACTTTCAAACTCGATGCCACATTTAGCATTTGGCCGCACATTATGATCATACTCGGCTCCACAAGACAAAATCGGGCAAGTATTTGGTTCACTAGACAAGTTCTAACGCCTGTACTCTTTATCCCTTAAAGCTCTATGGCCTGTCAGTCTAACTTATCACTGGTAATATTCAGAAATAATATTAATTTATCTAAAAATCTCCATAAACTGCGTTTACTGAAAATGACTGAAAATCTTAATAATTATTTTCGTTTATCATTTTTCACAATACTACCCGTTGGTAGAAATTGCCAACTTCTAACGAGGCAGAAATAATAAATAGCACGCTAAGCCCAAAGAATATGTTTCGTTGGAACAATCTTGCTTCGCTACACAAAACAAAGATTAATATGGTGTGCCACATTTTGTCGCGGACTAACGACGTACCATTAGCCGTCAGTCAAAATAGTGCACGACCTCCGTCCTTGCGAATACATTCACCTGAGAAAACTGCCTGTTGTCATGCAAATGAGATAGACACAGACGAACAGAGGATAATGGGAGAGTGTTACAAACCGTTGCCGTTGAAACAAGTTAACTGTATTTGTATCTGTCTATATTCGTTTTCAGTTGCCTGAAAATTGTTTGCAAACTTGAAATACTTTAAGGAATCAATGCTTGTTTTTCAGCTTTTTTTGAGCAGTTTGTAAACACTTTTTCATTAACCTTAATTGTGATCACTATTTCCAAAACAGAGGTTCTACTCCCTAAGCACGTAGTCCGTAGTTTCGGCTGAAGTTGCGGATGTTTCCTACTCCGTGTCATTTATGGACATAAGGTTGGTTCGGTTTCCAAACTAAGAATGAATATTGACACGATTTGACAATTGTCCCTACGCTCGAGGTATTTTAGTCCGTCCGAAAAAAATAATTTGACACTTGTCATGACAAATCATCTACTACTTTCGGATGGGCTCGTATCTTCGTTGACGGACTTAGATAGTAGTCCCCCAGAGTTATAGGTCTTAGTCTGAAAGGGATCCGTGTAAATACGTAAACCAAGAAGAATTTCTAGTTCACAGAAATAGAGACATGAGAACACGCTTATACCGACTAGTTTTTTCAAAGGATGCAAATTCATTTGTGTACACATGTAATTTCGTAATTGTAACAAGTTTTGTGTCGGACGGGCCTGTTTAAATGTCGACGGTCGGCGACTATCCTCGAATAACCACCGAACTAAACTAGACCAATATTGCTGTTTAGAGTGATTTGAAACGAGTGACGAAATAACAACATGTTTGTTAATTTGCAAAAGAATCAGGTTTTTGAGGATTTGTTTATTGAAATGATTAATGATTCATGAATTGCATTACTACACTAAACGTTAATTAACAGTAACTTTGCCGTTTTTTTTCGATCATCTTTTGTTTGAAGGACACTGAACGTGACACAATTGGAATTTTTTTGTTTGGCGTATTAAAAATACCATAGTTATGTCAATAACAAAGAAAAAGACGGTAAGCAAGTGAAATCCCATGTTTAGCTTGAACACTGAAATTGGGTTATTTGTATCATATTTTTTCTGAGATATATTTTTTTTTTCATTAGATGCATCTGTTACACTGATCTTTATTATACAAGTAGGCTGGACTAAAATATACTATACGAAAATGACAGTTGTTTTTTGTGCCGAATCAAAGAGCCCCCGCTCCAGCGTCTCAGGAACTATAATCGACGCATTGTTGTAAATGGCCGTTGTGTTGTTCTGGTACGTCTGTGATGACTCAGGTCTAAATCATGGAATAACACATGTTTGTGTATTTTATGTTTACTTCGAGATATTTAGAATCAACGTTTTGACCGGCCTTATCGCAGTAATGCGATAAGGCCGCCCATTGTATATTTTGTAGTGTCTCATGTGTTTGTTTTTTATGCTATGTATTTTTGTGGTGTACAATAAATTATATATAAATAAATAATCATGAGAGTACGCACATTTTGTAAAACTCGCTAAAATCAAATGTCTTCGTTTTGTCATCGATAGTATGAATTCCAGCGTACTTGTTTAATATCAGGTCAGTGACCTGTTACCATCAGCAAAAATTTTGAGTCAATGTGGTGTTGTGGTCTAGGATCGATAGTAATTACACATCTTAAACATGTCCATTTACTAAGTAAAGTTGAATGAGTCTAAATAAGAACACAATAATAGCGATATATGTCAGTAACAAGGATAACGTTCGCAAGATTTGCAAGTGAAATTTACACTGAAGTTGTTAATTACTGTTACTTTCGCCTCCATTACCATCGTGACTAATGACAGTACAATGAGTCAGTGTCGATACATGTCCAATATACCTATGTACATTCGTCGCCTTGAGCATCTAGGATCACTTCATTCAAGCAAAAATATTCAAGTCACCCATTGTTATGCAATCCTTGTTTCCACTTCACAAATATGATCTCTTTTAGCGGCATTTTAACCGTGAAGATCGGCAAACAGAAATCCTGAAAAACACGTTATTTCGTGAATTGAGCGAAGAATCGGTGTGACCGCGATGTTTCATAGGCCAAGTGTGTTGCAAGTAGCCGCATTGTTTACGTGGCATTGTCCAGTCGTCCCATCGGCCCGCTTGTACGTGCGTACTTGAATATATTTAAATTTGGAGATGCCACCAGGATGAAGCAAGCGCTCCAACAACTACTATAAATGCTGTTAGTGTCAAACTAAGGGTACAGTTCACAGCTCTAAGCATCCCTGAACACATCTCAGCAGCCAGCAGCAGACATGACATTCAAGGTACGGAGCGCAGTGCGATCTGTGAAGTGTATTATAGTGATTGTGAAACAGTGATAATATTCATAAACAAGTGATAAAAACATCATATTCATAATACTGGAAAATATCAATAAAGAACTATAGTAATAGACATAAGCTATGTAGTGCAAAAAGGAATTAATTTCATAATAAATTATCAATTTCAGTTACAGTTGGTGATCGTCTCCTGCCTCCTGGCTATCGTTCACGGCAGCGGAGTGCCCGCCGTCGCATACGCGGCGCCTGCCCCCGTCGCAGCCAGGCTCGAAGAGTTTGACCCATTCCCACAGTACAACTTCGGATACAATGTGGCGGACTCTCTCACCGGAGACTACAAGAGTCAGACGGAGCAGCGCAATGGAGACCTGGTGCAGGGACAGTACTCGCTGGTAGAGCCTGATGGCACTCGCCGCATCGTGGACTACTCCGCCGACTCAGTGAACGGCTTCAATGCAGTGGTGCGCAAGGAACCGCTGGTGGCGGCCGCGCCCGCTGTCGTCGCTGAGCCCGCGGTAGTACCTGCCCGGTACGCGGCTGCACCCGTAGCCGTCGCTCAGCCCGCTCCAGTCGTCACCGCTGCGAGATTCACGACTGCACCCGTAGCCGTCGCCCAGCCCGCTCCAGTAGTCACCGCTGCGAGATTCACAGCTGCACCCGCCTTCGCCCGCTACGCCGCAACACCGGTCGCCGCTCCTGCCCCAGTCTACGCCCGCTACGCCGCTGCCCCCGTGGCCGCCCCGGCTCCGGTTTACGCTCGCTATACCGCCACTCCCGTAGCTGCTGCGCCCGTAGCCGCCGCTCCTGCCCCTGTGTACGCCCGCTACGCAGCCGCTCCCGTCGTAGCATCCCGCTACGCCTCTCCTGCCGTAGCGGCTGCTTACAGTGCGGCGTACACTTCTCCATTCGCCGCATACAGCTCGCCGTATGCCGCGTACACTTCTCCATTTGCCGCCTACTCTGCCCCCTACGCCACCCAAGTAGCTGCTGCCTACACTGCGCCAGTAGCAGCATACAGTGCCCGTGTAGCGGCCGCGTACACTGCTCCCGTAGCTGCGGCGTACACAGCGCCCGCTCCCACAGCGCTCGCTCCCGCGGTCTCCACCGCCCGCGCTGCTCCCGCCAAAATCGTAGAATCCGCCGCCGCCGGATACCGCTATCCTTGAATGCCATACTCTGACCAAATGATGCCTGTATACCTCTAAAGACTTGATTTGTATATACGACTAGTTCTAATTATTTTTCTTTTTTTACGAAATGAAATAAAACGAATGAGATTTTAAGTTATTGTTTTTATGGGACGATTGAATCTGAAAAGCTAAAAATTAAAACATTTTATTCGAAATAACCTAAATTAATGTAGGTAACAATTTTTATTTTTCGCTTTTCATCTTCCGTCTTCATCATCAGACCCTCGATGACAGGCATACCCCAGCTAGGCGCCTAAAGTTCTCATCAAGATGACTGACATGAGCACAAACACGATTTAGCTGCTGTAAACTGCTGAGGAGTTCTTTTAACTCTCTTCCGTCTTCATCGTCAAATCAACTCCAGGCCTCTTTCTAAACGATTTCAAAACAGCAGGAGGTTTATATTCGTCTTTATGTATTTTTTTCATGTATGTTCATCGATATTTTTATCAATTGTGGATCGATTTTGAAAATTCTTGATCATTTGGTAGAGAAAGCTCGCTCGGTTGTGAAAATCTTTACTGCTGCGACGAAGGACGCGACAGAACCTGCTCCCGCGGCATCTCCGCTACCGCGGTCTACGCCCGCAAAAAAATCAAATATAGCAAGATTGAATAGTGTCTAAATTGATACATTTTTTCATCGTCCCACCGAACATTAGCATTGTTCGTTTCCAGTAAACATAAAACCCCATTTTTACAATACAAGTTTCTTGGCTGTTGCATACAATAAAAATTTAAGCAACAAAAGTGGTGCAACTTTTATTGTCGCTACAACATGATATCACCGTGATAATCAGGCGGAAGTCTCTGCATAATGTAAGGGCATTGCCTAAAACTGCGACCGCTCTGGAATGCAGCTGTGACAGTTCACTAAACAAACCCCTTTACCTACTGGTCGTGAAACCATCGCCAATCTAGCGTACGAAATTAATTTGTTCTAAGGCATACCACGCTAATGCGACCTAGCACGTAGGTACACACATTGACATACATATTTTGCGACTGCTATAGTTTCTTTACGTTGTTAAAATATTTCGGATGCTCCATTAAGTAGCTGGTCCGTCGAGAAAATCTCAATCAGCTCCTATAGCTGATTGAGATTAAGATAAGTAAGGTTTACGCTTACCAATGATTGACGCACTTGAGCTATTTCAGCTTAGCATCAGTCGTTGTTCTAATGTAAGCGACCGCTTTTAAATAGGACATCGAGTCGGCTTTGATTTAAATCATAGGTTCTCTATGTCCCAGATGGATTGTCGAATCCGCTGTTTTACATAACCGTTAGCAGTTTTATAAATCAGCTCCGTTATGTGAAACAGGTGAACGACGACTATACAGGCTCAATTAGTCAGGTTTTTTAAAACATACATACAATACCATAGAGGACACTTTCGTTTAATAACGGCACGGTTCGTGCTCGTGCAGTGGCTGCTATTTGGCGCTACGTGTTGCGGGTTCGAGTCCCGCACAGAACAAATACTATAGTGGTGCACAATATAGACGAAAAAGGCAGTGACCACTAAGTATGCTTGGTTATTGAGTGTCAGCGATTTCAGACCTTAGTCACTACGCTGCGCCGTAAATCAGATGTGTTCGATTAATTTGAAAAGTTTGCTACTAGATTAATTTGATTTATTTTAAACGTCTGCTAATTAAAAACCTATATTGTCTCGCTGCAGGGTAAAAGTCTCCCTACTCTCGTTTCACTTCTCTCTGTTTAAAGCTGCTAAGGACCAGTTTTTCTTGAAGGAGTCCAGCTCATCCCGCCATCTCCGTCTGGGCCTGCCGCCTGCCATTAAGAAGGACCCATCTGCTAATTACTTACCTACTATTGTGTCTGTTTAGATTTAACGGATCCTTAACCGGACATTTACAAAATATATCGAACTTTTGTAATCAATCGGCAACATGTACACACGGCTACACATCAAGCTATACATTCCCAGTTTTAGCTGACCTCGCATTGTATAGGTTTTTCGTACAATCAGAAGTCAGCTTATACTGGTTATGTATAGCTTGATGTGTAGCCGTGTGTACATGTGACCGTTAAGTTGTTCTAATGTAATAATGGGCTAACAACTCGTGGTTAGTTACACGATGTGCTTATCTTTAATTCAACGCTGTCCGTTGCTACATGGCTTTGGTTGGTGCCAAAGCGAACTGTGCGGTATTTTAGGAGAAGGTTATACGTTTCCAGTAGTTTTCGGGGGTTGCGGCGAATGTACATGTATCTCCCTGGCCCCCGACTTATGGTACTAGAACACTGGGGTTTTAGTCGTTAGGAGTCCGAAAAACCTTCCATTCTGCCCAGATGGAGGGTATTCATGAGGATTTTCCCACCGAAAAAAAGGAGAAGGTTTTACTTTAAACACCGTAATGCGTGGGCTCAGAATGTTACTGAATGTCGTTTTATTCCTGGAAAATTGGATTTTGATGATATGATATAAAGAAAATCTATCAAGCCTGAAAATAACTTTTGTTTTGGTCGGCTACTATAACGGTTACCTTTTTAACCAACTCGCGGCAGCAAAGACAGGGTTATGTTTTTCATGCGTATTTGAGATTCTGTATACCTTCAAAGCATCCTAACGGCTGGATCGATTTTAATACATTGAGCTGTCTATCGACTGGTCTGGATCGACGACGGTTATCGGCTATGTTTTTGTTTTTTTTATAAAATCAAAATGGCGGATTTTAGACTTCGATACGTAGTGTCTTGATTTTTTTTAATATATGTAGTGTGAGATTTCAAAATACAGGGCTTGAGGAGAGTTTAAAAAAAATAATCCGACATTAAACTAAAATAACTGCTATGAACTGCATCAGACTGCTTGAAAAGGGAGCTTGTTTTGAACTTTTTACTTGCAGCCGGAGTTTTTTATTTTCTACATAATATATCTGCGATAACATCTTCTCTAAATATTTTTTTAGGACGTTGAAATCAACAAAAGAGGAGTGGGTCTGAAGCACTATTACTGACATTAACTTACCTATATAGATGTTCTTATTTCTATTCATAACAGAAAATGAAAGTGATCTATGGATCATTATCATAGTTCGTGACTGTCGCGAGCATTGTTTATCTTTGAGCGTTTTTAATTTGTTGGCGTGAAGTGTGTTTATGAATGTCAATGTTTAATAAATAAATGAGTGTTCGTCCACTACATTGTCCAGCTTTTATTTTCTGCGCTATAAAATAAAAAGGTATACTAATACTACCTATACCACGATCTGGCGACTACTATGTAGAATATAGTTGCATAAGTTGATTTACAGTTGGCTTAGTGTGAGGGCTATTTTTGGGAAGAATAGTTGAAAAGTGATATAGCACTAACTACCGGTACTCAGCTGTTCAGAGGGTTTGGTATTGATTGTTTATGCATTGCCAGTTCAGTGTTTGGCAATGTAAGCGATACTACACAGGTGAGTTACTAGATTAAGTATTTTGTTTAGCGAAAATTGCTCAACATAGTGCGTCTCTGCCTACACCGGCAACACACCTTACACCGCTCGTAAAGCACCAACGACACAGCATTTATAACAAATTCTATTAATTGGTTATTATGTGACGTCACAGCGACGGTGACTATACGGTGACGATATCCAGCCAGATACAGTTAAACATGGTGGCAATGCTGCCAGCCTTCTTTGCACTTTGCTGACAGCGATGCGGACGAATTTGATGCCCTATGATTCTTTACCCTTTTTTTTTGTATACATATATTAATAATAATTATTATTTTAAGTCTGTTAGTTTATATAATTCGTTAAACGGTTAGAGCAATTATAATTATTTTACAATTGACCTTTTCATGACGTGGCATTGTTCCACCATCGTCGTCCCCGCGTTGCGCTCACGACGGCCCGCGGCCGCTCGTACGTGCGTACTTGAATATATTCAAATTTGGAGATGCCACCAGGATGAAGCAAGCGTTCTACCAAGTAGTATAAATGCTGTTAGTGTCTAACTAAGGGTACAGTTCACAGCTCTAAGCATCCCTGAACACATCTCAGCAACCAGCAGCAGACATGGCATTCAAGGTACGGAGCGCAGTGCGATCTGTGAAGTGTATTACAGTGATTGTGAAACAGTGATAATTATCATAAAAAGTGATTGAAAATGTGAAAAAATCTTCTATAAAAGCTATTTAGCATTTGAATGCGGAACTAACACAATTTAAATTTTTGTGTTAAAAGCATTTATCGAACGTAAAAATAATGGGGATAGTATGACTCAAGAGAGATGTCAATGTCTCCAACCACGTGTAGGCGTTTCCTCGTAAGTTTACATGCAACTAATGCTTTGCCATTTTTCTTTTCAGTTGGTAGTTCTCTCTTGCCTCCTGGCCTTCGCTCACGGCAGCGCAGTGCCCGCGGCCATCGCCGCCGCCCCCGTCGCCTACGCGACCGGCCCCGTCGCGGCCAGGTTGGAAGAATTTGACCCTCTGCCACAGTACAACTTTGGATACAACGTTGCTGACTCTCTCACCGGTGACTACAAAAGCCAGACTGAGCAACGTAACGGAGACCTGGTGCAGGGTCAGTACTCCCTGGTTGAGCCTGACGGCACGCGCCGCGTCGTGGACTACTCCGCCGACTCAGTGAACGGTTTCAACGCGGTGGTGCGCAAGGAGCCGCTTGTGGCGGCCGCGCCCGCCGTCGTCGCCGAGCCCGCCCGGTACGCTGTCGCCCAGCCCGCTCCAGTCGTCACCGCTGCGAGGTACGTGGCTGCTCCCGTCGCCGCTCCTGCCCCAGTCTACGCCCGCTACGCCGCTGCCCCTGCCCCTGTCTACGCTCGCTATGCTGCCGCTCCCGTAGCCGCCCCTGTCTACGCTCGCTACGCTGCCGCCCCTGTAGCTGCACCTGTCGTAGCTGCTCGCTACGCTGCCGCTCCCGTAGCCGCCCCTGTCGTAGCCGCCCGCTACGCTGCCGCCCCTGTAGCGGCTGCATACAGAACCGCCTACCCCGCTCCAGTGGCTGCTGCATATTCTGCCTACCCCGCCCCTGTGGCTGCCGCATACAGCGCCTACCCCGCTCCCGTAGCTGCCGCGTACACCGCAGGCTGGTAGATCGTCACCTCACGCCTAACTCTTACGAACGGACGCTAGCAAACCACTAAAGACTTGATTTATACATACTACTAGTTTTAGTTAGTTTTGTTACTTTTTACAAAAAGAAATAAATGTTTGAGATTTAAATATTTTCTTTTTATTGTTTCACGTAATCTCAGAAGTATTTTGAAATTGACATCTAAACAGAAAGGTGCTGTTAACATCGTGTTTATTACGTGTATGTCAAAATGGCGATCATAAAACAGAATACGTGATTAGGGTTTGACACTCATGCAGTGAGTGACAAAATACGAGAACTGCTGTATGATAAGCTGTATATACAGCATATTAGAAACAACACACATGGAAATAAAAAATAAATGGTAAAAGAAAACAAACATACCTATTAAGGTATTAAATATCACTTTCAGCTGTACCTACATGTTGTCTAGCTGATTTAATACCGCAGACATGAGATAACCGACTACGCCGACTTTCGCTCATAAAGGAGAGCTTAAAATCTACATCAACTTGGCTAGGAGCCGAAAATTTGTTTTGTCGACTGAGAGTCTGAAAATATTTGTTCGGTTGTCAGATTTTTCGGTTCCATTCACTTGAAGTTTCGTATAATGTTCTGCAACACAATAATGTTGTTTGGTTAGTAAACCTAAATAGTAAATGATTCATATTCTTGCATAATCAGCCTATAATGTATTCACTCCTCCTCTCAGTAAGGGGTAGTGAGCCATAATCCACCACGCGGGCCCAGTGCGGGTTGGTAAATGTCACATGTCTTCGAATTTTTGGGTCTAGAACAGTTTCCTTACGATGTTTTCCTTCACCGTTTTTTCAGCAGTAGTGATGAAATAATTTACACAAAGTAAAGCACCTGTCTGGGTTCGATTTTGCGACTCGTAAGTCGCTGTCGTTACAACTGAGCCACCACTGCTGCCTGGAATACACTTCAGGATAAAGTGTTTGCTCTCTAGTATAGTCCACCCGTCGCGTCGGTCGTTCCTTCCTCGTGGTCTAACTTAGTAGTCAAACTGATTTGACCACGAGGAATTTTAACATTCTTCGTGGTCAAACTGTAACTATATAACTTCTTTGAACATACTGTATACGATGTAGTCTTATTGTACAGGGAAAAATAAAAATAAAATGACAATTGTATTTCTATGTCACTTGTATTATTTTCCTGTCTTGTTTGCATTTGCATTTTCATGTTCAAATAATAACTGTAGAGTACCGTTACAGTATCCTCCTGTTCACATAATATTATGAGTCATGATGCGTGTCAGCTACCCACACTTGAAAGGCTTGTAGTAGGCGCGTTCAATAAAAAGTGAGAATGAGTATGTTATAGGTAACTTATATTAAATGATTTTTTTTTATGCGACAATCACTAAAGGATATCACTAATGCTTATAATAACGTTATAGTAGATGTATTAATAAATACCTTAGACCAAAAAGGTGTTGGGAAAAAATTCGTATCTGTGGAACTTTCTAAGTGAACGCCACCTTATTAGGAAAGATGAAACCGATCAAAATATATATGTATAAGATATATACGTGGTTTAGCGCAAGGCGACCCGATTTCGCCTGTCCTATTTAACATAATTACAATTAAATGTTTTGAGGAAATTGGAAATGTAACGATGTGTCAATATACAGATGATTTTGTACTATATTCCCATTCCAGAAACTTAAGAGAAAGTCAAGTAGAATTTTAAACAGCGCTAAATACATTTTGTCTCATTCTGGATGAAATGGGCGCACAATTATCAGCCGATAAATCGAAGGTTTGTATAGTAGAGGTTTTAGAAGATTACAAATAACACTTAAATTAGACAAGGACAATTTAGAGATAGTAGACAATTACAAATATTTGGGTGTTTGTGTTTGGTTGGACAGAGCGTTGCGCTGGAGTAAACACATTAACATGACTGTTGAAAAGGTGCAAAAAAGTCTTAATTTACTTAAGGTTTTGGCAGGGGCTTTTTTTTTGGATGGGAAATCATCAAATGACCCCTCCCGCTCTGGGTGGAGCGGAAGAGAGTGTCAGACTTTTACTGACTAAAACCCATCCGTGTTCCTTCCTTAGCCCTTTCTGTTCCAGGGCAGCGGTTAACCTTTCGGAAAATCCCGCCGCCCCGGCAGGCTTCGGCCCTATGGGGCCCCGTCCTCTGCTGACATTTTCTCTTTGAGGCGCGCGTGGAACACAACGCGCCGTCCGGCACGGGCCTGGTCCTGATCGGACGGTGAGCTACCCATTACTCACCGCCCGCAGGCCCGCGCCTACGGTGGCCGGGAGTCGTCACGCGGCTCCCGACGCCCGGAGCGTCTCCCGCGGCGGCTGAGGCGTGAGGTTCTTTCCCTCAGCCTCTCAGCCACCTCCTTCGCTAGCATGACTGCTTCGCAGAAGGAGGTGACTGCCTCCCACTCCCTCTCACCCCGGACCATGGCTTGCACCAGGGCCGGACGCGAGAGGTCGCCGCCGTTGCCGATCGCCTCTACGAGGACACGGCGGGGCTCCGCCCAAGCAGGGCAGACCGCCACCGTATGCTCCACCGTGTCCTCCGGGCGATCCTGGCAGTGGTGACACTGGTTTTGGCAGGGACTTCCTGGGGTTTACACCCTCACCTAAGACGTATATATATTACACTAATCAGAAGTCGCATAGACTACAGCTGCTATTTATATGATGCGAGCGCGAAATGCCATCTAGATAAAGTGAACAAAATTCAAAATCAGGCTATGAGGATAATAGGAGGTTTTTTCAAAACTTCACCGATTCACGTTATGGAAAGTGAGATATGTGTAGTTCCACTGTATTTACGAAGGAAATGTTTGGCTTATAAATTCTGTCTAAATTCAAAGGCAAAAAAAAAAAAAAAAATAACTATCATTGTGCCGATTGTCGTCTCGACTATCATTGTGCCGATTGTCGTATCGGCCAATGGCCTGATGGCCGAAAGCCTCGATCAACATCTATCGAGGCTCTCGTTAGGCGGTTGGATCAAGGGCCTGATTCAGAAGGCAGTACTCCTCGATACGGCTCGCATTGTGAAGAGGTTTCTGTCTCTGGAGCCCTAACCACCGGTAGCTTGGACCCTGCTCCCGACACCGGTGGATCACTATTTTTTTTTATATTTTTAAATGTTTTTTTATACTAATATTTAAAAATGTATTAAAATAAGAAAACGAAATAAATAAACGACATAATAATAATAATAATTTAACTTGACAGCTATTAGATAATCTCTACGCTCTTCGACAAAAATGTTATTGGAAAAATAAAAACATTCCTTTATTAGTAAATGAGGTTAAAGAGTTGCAGGTAGCTTCTTCCTGTCCATTATTAATGTATACTTTACGAACATGGCTTATAGTAGAAAAAATATTGTTACTGCTCTTAGACTCAGATCTGGACACATTCCATGCAAAAAATTTGCCTTCATGATGAAGAAAATCGATTCACCTAATTGTGAGGAATGTGGAGTAGTCGAGGACCTACATCATTTATTGATGGAATGTGTCCAATATGAATCCAGTAGAATTATTAGCTTAGTAAGGTCCCTGAATTTGAACAGAACTGCACCCTAATTGCGTAACACACAATCAATCTCAATCTGAATCATTTTGAAGGATATTGCTAATCCATCGCTTCATATGTTCAAAAAATGTGTCATGATTGTGTCTGCTCAACAACGTAAATAACGCAATGAATGTTGTTGAACTGTCAAAATGAAACCGATTCCGATTGATCGTGTGTTTCGCAATTAGGGGGCTGCACCCCAATTGCGTAACACACAATCAATCGGAATCTGAATCATTTTAAAGCAAATTGCTAATCCATTGCTTCATAAGTTTGAAAAATTTGTCTGCTCAGCACGTAAATAACGCAATGAATGTTGTTAAACTGTCAAAATGAAACCGATTCCGATTGATCGTGTGCTACGCAATTAGGGTGCTGATTGAGGCATGTTCCACACAATTCTATCCCAACCAAATGGCGACCATGCGAAGGGTTTGTTCAAATTCATGGCCCACGTCTTTTGAAAGAACAATTGTTTAGGATACGATGAGACTGACATACGCTATACGTAAAAGCCCCTATAACTAAATAAAATAAAAAAATGTTTGAATTAAATAAAAAAATGTTTTATTTTTCGACAAAGTCGAAAAATAAAACAAACATTTTTTTATTTTATTTTAAGGGCACACCACAACACCTTTAAGGGCTGATTTCACCAAAGTCATTTCATCTTTTATCCGTGGAATAAAATTGACGTCTGACAGTTCTAGAATGGAAAAACTGTCAAAAATTCAAAATTTATTTTGAGGAAAAGACTTACTCTAGCTATGAAAGTTTTGTTGATTTTGGTGATTTTTGGTGGATTGCGCCCTTAGTATAATACATTTGGAATACCTTTTTTCTAAACTTAAAATTCCTTTCCTAAAGAACTCTTCCTCCTGAGCACCTAAATATTCCTGTACTGCAGCGACTACTGCTTCATCATCGTCAAATTTCTATCCTCTCAGATAGTTCTTCAACCTTCAACCAATAGATGGAAATCACTAGGAGCAAGATCTGGTTAATATGGAAGATGCTCAAGTATTTCAAAGCCAGCGTCTTGAATTGCAGTCGCAACGGTGGACTTGTGGGCGGGGGCGTTATCTTGATGAAACAATACAATCTTATTAAGTACCCAACGCGCGGATACTATTTTCATTCCCAAGCGTTCATGTAAGATGCTATACACACTGCCTGTTGAAATCTTTGTTTCCGAGACATTAGCTAAAACAATTTATTCGACTTTTTTGACCACTTCTCCGGTCACTACTGTCGTACCGGCATCTCGAGCAGGGGTTATCTTTGATGGATATTCTTACACGTTTGAATTCGGCACACCAACGTGAAACTGGGAAAACGCATTTCAGCATTTGCTCTTAATGTATCCCAAAAATCATTATTGACTTCTTCCGTGATAAAATTTTTGTATGATTTGTCCTCAACCCCGTTGCAGGATTATATAGGAATACGACTTGACACAAGATTTTCATCTTTTGACTGAAATTCAAAAACTATTCCCTTTTCAAATGACGACATTTACTAAAAAGTATCTACGTACTAAAAGGTATCCATAGGAGTTAAAAAATAATATTTGAAAAACCTGCAAATAACTTGATCCCTAGACACTTTTATTTAGTTATAGTCCATGGTATGTACCCATAAAAATGTAGCCACATTCGATTTAGTAGGAAAAAACAATCCAGGGGGTCTACTCCGAAGTATAGTATCGGCCGAATCTTCGGCCGTTTCCTGCTACGAAGTTACTATTTGGTTCGGCCGGTCCCGATCCTATACTCCTACACTCTTTCAAATATTGACTATGGTCCCGACCCAACTGAGCCGATCCGAACTTTTTTCATATTTTTATTCAATAATATTCGGTTCGGCCATGTGTCGGTCCGATCCGAACATTCGCACTTTGCACTTCGGAGTAGACCCCCAGTGCTGTCTCATACAATATACAAGGAACATTATTGGAGTTAAGAGCCACCTTAAGTTTACGAGCGTAGTTTGGAACCCGCACTATGCTGTATAATAAAATAAAATTTAAATAGGTACTTTCCTTCCTACACTTATCAAAGCTAAACGTAACCTTAATTGGAATGAGAACTTATAAGTATCTAACTATACTATAATAATAATTAATATTCTAACTACGTAGATACGAGTGACATAAAGAAAAATAACAAAACTAAAAATTTAGTAGGTATTTACCTAACTAATTACTTGTAGGTAGACGCGGATTTCTTTACCTTACGATGTCCTTTGGAAGTGTGAAAAACGTGTGGTTTGGATCCTTGCTATTATCTAAGTCTAAGCAGCCGAATGCGATGCAATATGCTTTTGTCTTCATTTTAGTTATTATCTTAAGCGACGATCGGACGATGCGACATGCCGCGTGAGCGAGTATCGAACTAACAAGCGACTATTGACTTGGCCAAGTCGAACCCGCCGCGTACTTGTAAATGCGGAGTGCGCCTGACGTGCCGCGGCCGCTCGTACGTGCGTACTTGAATATATTCAAATCATGAGATGCCACCAGGATGAGGCAAGCGTTCCACCAACTAGTATAAATGCTGTTAGTATCAAACTAAGGGTACAGTTCATAGCTCTAAGCATCCCTGAACACATCTCAGCAACCAGCAGCAGACATGGCATTCAAGGTACGGAGCGCAGTGCGATCTGTGAAGTGTATTACAGTGATTGTGAAACAGTGATAATTATCATAAAAAGTGATGAAAATGTGAAAAAATCTTCTATAAAAGTTATTTGGCATATGAAAGCGGAACAAACACAATTACAATTTTTGTGTTATTAAAAAGCATTAAATCGAACGTAAAAATAATGGGGATAATGCGACTCAAGAGAGATGTCAATGTCTCCAACCACGTGTAGGCGTTTCCTCGTAAGTTAACATGAAACTAATGCTTTGCCATTTTTCTTTTCAGTTGGTAGTTCTCTCTTGCCTCCTGGCCTTCGCTCACGGCAGCGCAGTGCCCGCGGCCATCGCCGCCGCCCCCGTCGCCTACGCGGCCGGCCCCGTCGCGGCCAGGTTGGAAGAATTTGACCCTCTGCCACAGTACAACTTTGGATACAACGTTGCTGACTCTCTCACCGGTGACTACAAAAGCCAGACTGAGCAACGTAACGGAGACCTGGTGCAGGGTCAGTACTCCCTGGTGGAGCCTGACGGCACGCGCCGCGTCGTGGACTACTCCGCCGACTCAGTAAACGGTTTCAACGCGGTGGTGCGCAAGGAACCGCTTGTGGCGGCCGCGCCCGCCGTCGTCGCCGAGCCTGCCCGGTACGCTGTCGCCCAGCCCGCTCCAGTCATCACCGCTGCCAGGTACGCGGCTGCTCCCGTCGCCGCTCCTGCCCCAGTCTATGCCCGCTACGCCGCTGCTCCCGTAGCCGCAGCGGTCGCTGCCCCTGCCCCTGTCTACGCTCGCTATGCTGCCGCTCCCGTAGCTGCACCTGTCGTAGCTGCTCGCTACGCTGCCGCCCCTGTAGCTGCACCTGTCGTAGCCGCCCGCTACGCTGCCGCCCCTGTAGCGGCTGCATACAGAACCGCCTACCCTGCTCCAGTCGCTGCGGCCTACACTGCCTACCCCGCACCGGCTGCTGCCGCATACAGCGCCTACCCTGCTCCCGTAGCTGCCGCGTACACAGCAGGCTGGTAGATCGTCACCTCACGCCTAACTCTGACTAACGGACGCTAGCAAACCACTAAAGACTTGATTTGTACATACTACTAGTTTTAGTTAGTTTTGTTACTTTTTACAAAAAGACATAAATGTTTGAGATTTAAATATTTTCTTTTTATTAAACTGTCTAATTGTTTCACGTAATCTCAGATGTATTTAAAATGTTCATCTGTGGTTAATAGAAACAGCAAGTGTTGTTTCCATCATGTTTATTACGTGCATAACAAAATGGCGATCATAAAACTATACGTGATTAGGGTTTGACACTCATATCCATACTCGTACAGTGGGTGACAAAATACGATAACTTGTATTTTTAATGTGCCATGCAGCATATTAAAACAAACAAACTTACATGGGAATAAGTAAAGTATTAAGTGACGCTTTCAGCTGTACATGTTGTCTAACTAATTTATTACCGCAGACCTGAAATATCCGACTATGCCCACTTTCACTCCTAGAGGAGGTCTTAAATACATAATTAACTACGCGAGTAGCACCAGAAAATTAGTTTTTTCGACGAGTATCTGAAAATATTTATGTTCGGCTGCCAGATTTTTCGGTTCCATTCACTTAGAAGTTTCCTACTCGTGTTCTGCAGAAAAAGTAGAAACAGAAAAGTTGTTAGGTGAGTAAAGCAAAATGATTCTTATTCTTATCTTAGCACAATGATATGAACTTGTTTTAAGCAAAGATAGAAGAAGAGGTACCTTTTGTATGGAATGTATTGCATGACTCTAACTGATATCATTAGTGTCACATTTGGTTTATCCTTTTGTTTGGTAATCAATTTGTCAAAAGTCATTAATCATGTCAACGATTTGGTATCGGTCGCCGATCTGTGGTGCGCCATTCATATTAATAGTATTAACATTCTGTCCATGACTGTGAGTTTACTACCCCTTGACCTAATTCCTGAAGAAAATTGTTAATTATTTTTAACAATCTTGTATTAAGACTATCACCGATGTGCCTTCAGCATTTACGGAGAAAATAAACGGTTCATCGGTGATGGGTGATTTATGCAATATTTATGTTAACTTGGTAAAGAAAACTGCTGGCGCTATCATAATCCGCGAAATTAAAATTTCCTTGCGTTTTATGCGATTTGCAGGTCAGTATCGTTGTAATGTTGATCTCAACATGATTCGCGTCCATAGATACCTATCCGATTCGCGGCCGAACAATTATTTAATTATAGAATTTTATAATATTGAATTTCACGGGTTATCTCATCCCTTAAGTGCAAACAACCTATTTTCAAACCTTCATTCATTCTTATTTTCTGTAAGAAACAATGTAATAAAATCTTAGAAGTCAATTTTAACCTACTTATCGTATTGAAATTAAACTTTGTATGTATATAGTAGTTGTAGTTCAGATGACAAAATTGTAATTTGATATCTTGGAGCTGATCTGATTATGGAGCCAGGAGGTGGATAGTAGAACTCTTCAGTGGCTACTAGTAAAACCTTCGAGTTTGGGTTCATATGATTTGTTTTGACAAGTCCAATATATTGGGCTTGGTAACGAAGATCTGGTGATGGAGCCAGGAGATGGTTAGTAGAACTCTTTAGTGACTACTAATAAACCGCTCGAGTTTGGGGTCATATGATTCGTTTTGACGAAACTCTATATGTGTAATGTAGTTCGGATGACAAGACAATAATTTGGTATCTTGGTGCTGATCTGATGATGGAGCTAGGAGGTACTGGTTGTAGAATTCTTCAGTGGCCACTAGTAAAACCCTCGAGTTTGGGGTCAGATGGTTCGTTTTGATGAGTCCAATATATTGCACTTGGTGTCCTGGGTCTGATGATGGAGCCAGGAGTTGGATAGTGAAACTCTTGAATTATAAGTGCGTTCCGCGCTTTTTAATTCAATTTAACTATTTTATCATTTTTAGTGCGTGATAAAACCGTGTTTTTTTTTTAACTTCGGTTAAATTTCCCTAATTGTAACAACTCATGCCGCCTGTGATACCGGGTTATAACGGTTTTAGTACAAGCGTCAGACTTTGTAATACCTACCTTATTTCTAAGATTCGTAATATATTTTTTTTTATATTATTAGGTATTATTCTAGAAGGTTTGAGTCTAGATAAGATAGGATCATTTATTAGTACAATAAATGAGTACACACACACACACACACATGGCATGCAAGATGTTACATAAAACTATACCAAAGAAAGAAAAATCAAGGAGGAAATAATATTGATCAGCATAGCCTTCTTAGAGCCTAGTAAGTAAGATAATCGGACGCAGTAATGAAGGGTGTTTGAGGCAGCATGTACGACCATGCTACATAACACCGCATTGCTTGGAGATAAACTGCATGTTGTCGCGATCCTCAACAGTGAGGGAAATATTAAGAAGAAAATGACCTGTAGGCCTTTACGTCGCCAAATTAACATGACATATTATTACAGACCGCTCAGCGAGTTATGCTTGGAGTCTCTCTGAGGGATTGAATTCGGAATGAGGTGATCCGGTAGAGAACCAAAGTTGTCGACATAGCTCGCAGAATAAGCAAGCAGAAGTGGCACTGGGACGGCCATATTAGGTGTAGAACCGAAGACCGTTGGGGTAGACGTGCTCTTGAGTAGAGATCGCGAATCTACAAACGTCCGGTAGGTACGCCCTCAGGCTAGTTGGAGCGACGATCTGCGCCGTGTGGACTCCTGTAGGCTGATAATGATGATTATTACACCATGCCTGTATTCGCCGAAGGGTTGAAGTGTATAGTACAACCACATTGAGCCTGTTATATTTAAGTCAAATCCAGACTTCAGGCTGCCAGACTTAGAAGAAGAGATTAAGAATTTCTATTGGTATTACTCTATACCACTTTGGCCCGACCTTCGAATCGAACCCAAGACCACGCCTGGCAGTCGTGCGTGCGATCAGTAGAACAACGAGGCAATTACAACGCTATTTGAAGCAGACTTGATATTAGTTCCTTTGCTCGTAAATATTTATGATATTTAAGCATAGGCTATTCACGAATCCTATTCTTTGCCGTGGGTCTTGTTAGAAGCAAGCTAAGGGAACCTCCATTAGCTCACCGTAAGTCTTAGCAATATAAAATATAGGCTGAAAACCTCTTTTACTATACAAGACTAAACCTTAGGTCAATACTTCTTAAGTTGCATTCGATTGTTATTGCGATTCATAGGAGCAAAATATTCAAGCAGTGGCCTAGTAAATACGTCTAAAAACAACTGACAAACATCTTTGCAGAAAAACGACTAGATTTACCTTCAAAGATGGGTACTGTGACTGCTTAGGCGATAACAAAGATGGCCAAATTCAAACGCGAAGAACACGAAAAACACAATTTTGGACATGAATCGAACCCGGAAGCCTGTTGAATCAATGAAAGCATAGATCGTGAAACGTAACATGTATCGCAAGAGTCATCGATGTCGCGTAATTCAAGCACTTTCTTCAATGAGCCGTGCGTATGGACCTCACGTCCCGAGTTACGTGGTGCTCGATATATAACGCGAGGGCGACCGACGGGAATCACATTCCACACCGAGGACTGTGACCATCCTATCCCACACAAACAGACATGGACTCCAAGGTGAGATATTTAAAAAGTTTATTTTTTATTATTTTTATAAATATTACTAAATTACTATTTTAGTTATTTGTTGAAAATATTTTGATTTTGCTTTTTTAGTTTTTATTGGTTTCTCTTAATTTCGTTTTTCTAATTCAAGGTTCTTTCGTTTTTCTAATTCAAAAGAATGGCAATACATTGCCATTCTTTTTGTTCTGCTCTGTCCTGCTTCTAGGTAAAGGCCTCCCTCCACTCCTTCCATCTCATTCGTGAGCGCCCTCCTGCCAGTTTTGATTTATAATGTGTTTTCTTTCTATAATAGAAGACCGTGGCGGTCTTCTATCATAAAATTATCACACCACCATTGACTGACTGGCTACCACTGACTGTTTCAATCAAGTTTTTATTCTTATTATTTTCATTTGCGAAATCACGTTGATTTAATATTGTCTTTTGACCAAACTTACTTTAATTAGTAGCCTTATTCCATTACTCAAATTCAAAGCAATATATATTTCAATTAAACCAATTGCATATACTTTTGAATTATGAAGACTGCCAGAAATAAAAAGGGCTGGTAATCGTCCCCACTTTGTTACAATCTAAAATAAAGCATGAAATCTAAGATAGTGATAACTTTTGTACATCATCACGATATCATCCAAGTCAAGCGCCACTCACGCCGGTAGGTCGTGCAGGCTCGTGCGCTTGCGCATGTTGACCAATGCGATCCATATCGGGACGCTTTGCAACACTGCCTTCTTTCTGGCGCTTTCGATTCGACTCGCCCCTGCACATAACAATGAATTGGTTCACTCGGTCATTTTTCATATATCTTTTTTTATAAACAGTCCAATTTCATGGAAGTAAAATTCATGGTCAAGTACGAATATAATAATATCCTTTTAATCGTAAGCTGTTCAAGTAGGTTTATTATTGTGGCATTGAAGTTTTTTGATTGAGGTTTTATTGATGACTTAAAATAAATTACTATTACATTTGCAGTTACGGCCTTTAGTTCCATTAGTACCCCGGTAGATCATTGTAAAGCTTCCAAACGTATCCAACATAGACATAGTACAAGCAAGCGAGATCCCTTGGGATCTAATCAGTTCAAGACTGGATCTAAAATATGCTAGACACCTCCAGTTTTGGCTCCTAGTTCGAAAGACAGGAATATTGGGCCACCAGCGATGAAATCACGGCCTAATTATAATTTTAATTGAAAAGACATCAACGCGCGCACTTTTTTCAAAGGTGCAGAATAATTTGGATTGCGTTAGATTGTTCCAAGAGGTATTCTAGCATCAATTGATTACGTATATTTATTATTACTAGCAGCACTATTATATGTATGAAAATGTGTTTTACAATATATATATATATATATATATATATTATCCGCAATATTTACACACACAAATGTATTAAATAAAACACAACTGATACTTAAACTTGTAAAAATCGCAGTATTTAATTAACATTCAGTCAAAATGCAAGCGTACGACGGCGCATACATTGACAGTATTATCATTCCCGTCGCGTTTAGTTACGAAGAAAGGGTTTAAAGCATGTCGCAAGGCAGTGGACGACGCACTTGTGAACAATGTGACACTGTTATAATGTTGCAATCTATTATTATTGTGTAATGGATTTATTGCGTTATTAATACGTCATATTTATTCTATAGACGTCTCGTCCAGGAGAATTGTTTTGGTGGTGTCATATAATATGAGAATCAAGTATTTTTGATATTAAAATAACATGTTTTCGGTTTGATAACTTATATTGTAACTTAAAAAATCTTTGATGGCCTGCCTGAGTCGGACAGTTAATAAGACTTACAACATATTTTGCATAATCAACACCGACTTTATCAACACACTCTTTGTTCTAGATTGTAGTATTCATCTGCGTAGTAGGAGTGGCGAGCGCGAGCGTGCTAGCTCCCGCACCACTCGCGCGCCTCGACCCCCTGCCACAGTACTCCTACGGGTACGACGTCCAGGATGCCCTCACCGGTGACTACAAAGGCCACCAGGAACACAGGAATGGCGACCTTGTCACCGGCTCCTACTCAGTTGTAGACCCCGACGGTACCAGGAGGATCGTGGACTACACTGCTGATCCCCTCAATGGCTTTAACGCGGTCGTACGCCGCGAGCCACTGGTCGTCGCCGGCCCTGCGCGAGTGGTCGCCCCCGCCCCTATCTTCGCGAGAGCACCAGCCCCCGTCTTCGCCCCTGCGCCCGCGCCTCTCTTCGCCCCCAGGCTACCACACCCATACTACGTCTAGATGAATTATTACAATTTTGTTGTTGATATGTTTTGTACTATTAGGACCTTTTTATACTACTGTTATTTATGTAAATAAACGCTTTTTGTACTTTTTTTTTGTTTTTTGTTAAGAACTTTGTTTCTAGCATATACAAATGGTTCATGTTAAGACGGATTCTAAAGAAATTGAAGCGTATTCAATAAGCACAAGACAAGCTCATCGTAAAAGTTTACTATGGCAAAGTTTACGATTTGTTAATGCCATCATGAGTCCAGTGTTAGAGAGAGATGAGCTATCTATGACCGATTGCACCATCCCTTTTTCAGACTAGAATCATGATGGCGGTAGATAATAGTTCATAATACGGCCCCAGGTCGATGTTATAAACTGTAAGGCAGTAGGTTGACGAGTTGTCTTATATAATGTATTAACTCAAACGAAATTGTACATGCAGTACAGTATCGACATTAAATAAAAGCAATTCCATAATTCTTCTCAGCTGCAACTACCCAATTTTTTTGCATAATTTAAATATACTCTAAATATATATTTTATTGTCTTCATTCAAGTTCAAACGTGTAATTGAAACAGGGCATCGTAATGATTGTGATCGGCTAATGTACAGGAAAGGTCAATACACGCTTAACGAATTTATTGCACTTAATTTACTTAGTTTTCGTACCTGGAAGCTCACTTCGGCCTTAGTGTTATACGATATGAGTGCAGAGTGAACAACGAGATATTTGTACAGTTGACAGCACTTCAGAGGGGCAATTCTCGTAATTTTAAGAACGTTCACAGTCTGGGATCAGTCTCAATCTGTCAAAAATACCTCTAATTTATTACCTATATTTTTGATAAGTTGAGACATGAGATGAGATTGCGACTAGATTTTAAACGTTTTTAATTAAAAACGTTTGAAATTGGTCTTCAGTTATAGAACAAAAAACTTTATTTCAGACAGGAGTCCATAGGGTTAGTAACAATTTTAACTTCTAGTGTTAAAGTTACAAACACAGATTAACATAATTATACAATTAAAATTCGGCGTGGAGCTGCATCCACCTCCGCAACATTGGGGAATTCCACCGGTCTAAGAATAAACTGAGAATACTGTTGGCGTTGCCGCGAAAACGAGTCATCAGGGATGCGCATCTATTCCTAATAATGGCGGCAAAACCGTTAATATTATTATCTGCAAACATCCCTGACGCACTACAACGCCACGCCAGCCGCAACAGTACTCTCAGTGCATTATTATATTGGACACTAAGGTCGCTGTGTTTCCGCTGAGTGAAGTTGACCCACAGGCTGCACGCGTAAAAGTAGTGACAGTAAGCTTTGAAAAACGTCACTTTAACTGGCTTCGTAAATCGCACAAACTTATAATACTTGATCTTAAAAAACCTGCTACGAAATAAAGGCGCTGTCAAAAGTCAAATTACAATGGACTTGCGGTTTACCGTACGTACATACATGCAACAGTGAGGGCTAGTTGCACCGGCGCAGGACGCAAGCGCTCGCATTCCAGTGAAGATCGCGACCTTGCCTTGGTTAAGCACCTCAATTAAAAGCGAAAGTTTCAATAAACTGTCACATGTTGTACGAGGCTCGATTACCGGATCGGGCTTGTGACGTCACATAAATCTGAGCATGAGTGGACGCGCGCTGAATATAAAACGAGCCCGTGCACTGTAAGCGGCAGTTCCATCCCACTGTTGAACATTATCACTACCGAAAATGGCATTCAAGGTAATTTAATAAACCAATAATTTATTTTAGAATAATTGTTGTATATTGTGTAAATGATTAAAATGTTATTAAATATATTTTCATTTGTTTTACAGTTTGTCGTCCTGTCTTGCCTTGTGGCCGTGGCGAGCGCTGGTCTCCTGCCTGCCCAGGTGTCCTACTCAGCCCCTCTTGCCTACACCAGCCACGCCGTCCAAGCCGCTCCTGCCTACTACGCCGCAGCCCCCGTAGCCAAGATCGCTGCCCCTGTCGCATACGCAGCCCCCGTCGCCAAAGTTGAAGCTTACGACACCAACCCCCAGTACAGCTTCTCCTACGACGTGCAGGACGGACACACTGGTGACTCCAAGACTCAGCACGAGAGCCGCGACGGTGATGTTGTGCACGGTTCCTACTCCTTGGTGGACCCCGACGGTTTCAAGCGTACTGTTGAGTACACTGCTGACCCCCACAACGGTTTCAACGCCGTCGTGCACAGGGAGCCCATCGGTCACGTCGCCAAGGTCGTCGCCCCCGTCGCCAAGGTGGTCGCCCCTGTTGCCTACCACTCCGCCCCCGTCGCATACGCCGCCCCCGTCAAGTACGCTACCCCTGTGACGTATCAATCCGCCGGCCCTGTAGCTTACTCATCTGGTGCCTACTACCATCATTAAGATAAGTTATTGTTTTACGAAAATCTTGAAAGCTATAATGTAAATAAATTATGTATTTATTATAACTCACTGGTTTTATTATCTGTGCCATTTTTTCTACATGAAAAGATTCCTAAAAGTAGGGGGGGGGGGGTAACTTTAAAATAAAACAATTTTATAGAGGTGCGTATAAATAACATGTTTAAAAATTTTATCAAATAATGATTTAACAATTTATAAAATAAAGTATTAACAATTATGCGTTTTTTTGTGCGCCACAAATGAAAAGCTAGTAAACCAACCATAAAAAGTTTGATATAACTCAAATATTAAACAGTTGTAATCCTAAAACGCCGGACTTGGGCGGCGCCGGCAACTCTTGCTCAGGTCCGGGGACGACGGACAGGCCGCGCTGCAACCGCTTCTTGCGCTCGGAGAACGAGTCGCCCATGGTTGGGTCTGCCTTACGTGGCAGCACGGAGAAGCGCCTGCCCGGCGGTACATTCGACATGCGCTTGAACAACACTTGCGTCTCCACGCGCGTCTCCGGATCCATCACTCCCATGATCTGTTTTTCACGCGTCAATATCGCCTTACGATCGTCTCCAGTTACCGTTTCTGACGACATTTCTGAACATTTGTTCAGGAAGGCCTGCACTCTCTCTGGGTCCTGTAATTTCTTTAACCACTCGAAAGCTTCTTCCACTTCTATGCGCACTTCGTTTGCGTTGCCTTGTTGCATATCGCCACTCATTAGAACAAAGCAGCCATTCATCCACCACGTGATATTTCCCAATTCTTGAGCCTCTCTCTGACATCGTTTCGCATAAAACTTAGCAAGAGCGTAATTCTTCTGCGTGGAAAGTAACCGAGCCATTTCGTACATTAGCCAACACTTCATAGTTGAATTTTCACACATTTCGAGAGTCTGCTTCACTTTTTGTGTGGCATATTCAATATCAATGAACTTGTACGGATAATTAGCCATAACAGAATCGAAAGATTTAGGACGGCCAACAGGTAAACCCATGAGGAAAGCGATGCGACGTCGATTGCCGCGCTCGCTGAGGGTATAAGACAGACGGTGCTGTGACAGGTATCCTTCTCCAACGGCTCTGTATAACCGATCTAAGTATATCTCTTTGTCTGGCAATGTCCTTGGAGTCTTTCCATCGAGGAACATCTGCATACGCTCAGCCTGTGCCATCAAATCCATGACACGATGCTCACGCATGCTCTTCTCAATTTGTTTCAATAAGCGCTCTGCGGTCCTAGCTCCAATTTCACGTTCCCTCAATAGTACAGCCTCCTTGTACTTAGTCTGGTGTTTAGATTCTGCTTTTTCAGATAATTTTATAGTGTAGTATGGTCTCTGCGCGCGTAGCATATCCTGTCTTTCACTAAGAGATCGTAGAGCTTCTTTAACAATTTCTATCAATTCCTTGCTTCCAGCAGAATTTGCAGATTTAATTCGCGGGTCTTCCAAAAGCTCTTGAAGAAAAAACTTATCGTAAGCCATTGGCCCAAGATATTTCATAGCAAGAACACGAGATAAGGTGCTGAGTTTTCGGGCCTCCATTTGGGTCAGTTTGTTCTTATGTTCCTCTTTGGGAATCCGGTTAATATGCAATTTTCTTTGAGGCTCAGTAGCGTCAGCTCGTGCAGCTTCTAATTGTTTAATGAGTGGTAGAAAGTCTAACATAACATTGCCGGCGTTTGTCCCGATACAGTCTTGGATGGTTTCCACTCCTTGGTTGATGCCTTCCATGAAGTACGGGGGCTGGCGGCGCTGGCGCAGCCCGCGGAAGTTCATGACGACGGAGCGCTCGAAGTCGGTCATGGTGTACATGGCGCGCGCCTGCATGTTGCGTGCGTTCATGTTACCGGGGGACAGTTTGAGCGCCAGCTCGGCGTCGGCGTACGCCTGCACGGGTCGCACAGCGTCCGCGCAAACCTGGCTGCGCCCGGTAAGAGTACGCACGTCCTCAGAATTGCTGTTGAACGCTTCATCGTACGACGCTTTCGCCTTCTCGAACTGTTCGAGTCGACGTAAATAAGCTCCTCTTTCGCGGTACACTGTGAGTGCGCCATATAGTTGCTTTTCCTCCATTTTAGGGCGGTATTGATTAGTGTGATCACTATTGATAAACCTCTACAAATTAAGAAATTAAGTTATAAAAACACAACACTTTCGACGTCAGAATAGAAATGTCAGCCCGCTACATAATTCTTGTTTCTGCCCTATTTTCTAAAATATTGTCTATGTATTATTCTCATGAAGGTCTTGAACTGGTGTGGGACGAGTCTGATGCCGAAAATATAGTTTTTAGAATTATTGACCACTAGTCTGGATGTATGTTCCGGATTGGCGCAAAGACGGCTGAACGGATTTGGGTTTTTGGTTCACAGATAGTTTATAAGCTTGATAAACACATATCGTACTTTTAATCCCTGTAGTACGTTTAAGTGGGTTTTCTTTCGACACCTACGCGCCGGCGTAGCCGTGGGCAAAAGTTATTTTAATGAAATTTATTAACTTGTTAGTTGAAATGATACACAGGATCACAATCCCGTGTAAACTCACTAATCTTTATTTTATAGTCCGGAGATTCTTATCACTTCATCGTCAATGGGCCCGTAAAAGAATAATTATTCAGTGGAACACAAAGTCACGGTAATACTATCTATACAGTATTGTAACTCGGCCGTATCTTTGAAATAAATGCCTACAGCCGCGCGGTACGTAAACATACGATAGGGCTGCCCGCATCCAGCATTTTAATTACATTTGCCTACTTTGTGTTTTTATTTTTGACATACGATCAAATTTATTTTTTCTAGTATTATTCATACACGCAGTACAATAAACAACTATTAGTAATATATAATAAAATACCACGTCTTTACTTTGAATTAAACAAACTAACAAAACAAAACACACATGCCCCGAGGTTTTAACACAAGCTACCGTATCATGATTCATGAACCTATGCCTATAACTACCTATTTCACTCGTGTCAATCTCTATTCACTTTATTTATTCATCCAGACATCTGTTTTTTCGGGAGATAAAAGGAATTACTTATTCTTTAAAAAGACACCCATTATGTACCTACCTACTAGTAAGTAAAATTATTTTATAGTCTTACCTTTCAGAGTTTCCAGGTAATCTAAAAAAACAACACACCGTCCGTTCGTCACTGCGGCACAGTCGGGACTGTCTGCATGCCAAGCGCATGCCGAGATCGAGGCGCGTAGGCATAGCTCGCGCTTCGTCCGTTTGTATGAAGTTGGAATACTGTATAGATAATATTACCGTGACAAAGTAGTAGCAGTTTCCCTATAGCATACTATAGGTACAGTGTACCTACTAAGTGTACGGATTATTCAACTGATTCAATTAAACAAACACGATTGTTCATTGCATAAGGGCAAGGATTTTCATCACTACTGTCACTTGTAAACTAGTTGAGCCTACTGAGTCTTATTTATATTATGATAATTATAATATATTACGGGTAACTAATAGGTAAAAAATAAAACTGCTCATACTTAAAATGTGTAACGCGAATTTTTCGAAGTAGTCAAACTTAGACCGTTTAACCTATAAATGGTCTAAGAAGTCAAATGACTCAATATCTAGTTCATACCTACTGCTGATGCTCATCATTGCATAAGGATTTATAGCATCTACTATATTAGGTAGGGACTCGTAAACTAGGTGAGCCCACTAAATCTTAATTATTACTTACGACTAGCTGCGCCCCGCGGTTTCACCCGCATAAGTTTCGATCCCGTGGGAATGTCGGGATAAAAAGTATCCTATATGTTAATCCTGGTTATAAACTATCTGTGTGCTAAATTTCGTCAAAATCTGTTCAGTAGTTTTTGCGTGAAAGAGTAACAAACATCCATACATCCATACATACAAACTTTCGCATTTATAATATTAGTAGGATATTATTCCATTTATTTTTGTTATTACCTACGACTACTGTGCGTTCCTATTCAATATCAATCTTACATAGTTTACGTACAGATCTACGAATTCGACGACACGGTTGGCGCAGTGGGTGAGCGATCGACTGCTGCGCTGCGTGTCGCGGGTTCGATTCCCGCATGGAACAAATATTTGTATTGCCTACAGGTAGTTGTTCCTGGTCTGGCTGTTTGTGTATGTGAGTTTAAATGTTTGTAAACGCACCCACGATACAGGAGTAATTCCTAGTATGGGGCAAAGGTTGAAAAAAAAAAATTTAGCTAAGCAATACGAAATCCTTTGAAATATCCGTTAATGTTATGTTTCACATTGTTTTTTTCAGAGATTCTATAGGTGCTACCTGTCGCATTTTCTAGCTCTATCATTTACCTTGGTATTCCTTAGGATTAAATAAATAACATATTATTTTGTGTCGTAAAAATTTTAATTAGCCATTGTTGTCAGTCGTCAGGAACCGGGAAATTGATGTTTAGACAGCCACTAAAGGAGCAGCAGCAGGGTAGGTGAATGGTGCCGCTGCGTACCGGGCGTACGGCGATGCGTACGCGGCCGCCACCGGCGCCGAGTATGCGAACCTAGCCGCGGGAGCAGTGTAGGCTGCTGAGTAAGCTACGGGAGCGGTGTATCTAGCAGCAACGACTGGGGCGGCGGCGACCGGAGCAGCCGCGTACCGGGCAGGCACCACCGCGGGCTCAGCGACGACAGCGGGCGCGGCCGCCACAAGCGGCTCCTTGCGCACCACCGCGTTGAAACCGTTCACTGAGTCGGCAGAGTAGTCCACGATGCGGCGCGTGCCATCAGGCTCCACCAGGGAGTACTGTCCCTGCACTAGGTCACCGCTGCGCTGCTCCGTCTGACTCTTGTAGTCACCGGTTAGAGAGTCCGCCACATTGTATCCGAAGTTGTACTGTGGAAGAGGATCGAATTCTTCCAGCCTAGCGGCAACAGGTGCGCCTACGATCGGTGCTGCGACAAGAGGGGCGGCCACCGCGGAGCCGCGCACTACAGCCACGACGCATGCGAGGATGACGAACTGAAACAAATCGATTCGTTAAACTCCGTGAATGGTCATCTCTGAAGGCACTAGTCTTATTTAACGTGCGACACATAAGTTGTACTTGAAACAGTGACACGGTTTTACGAGGGCGAGACTAGTGCAGTTGCGTAAGCGCATGCGCGGAGAAATTACTAACAAGCCGAGGATAGCTCGTTCGTCAAGGACACGCAAGGTGTCGCCTCCCGCATTACAATGAGCGTTAAGTAGCAGTAAGGTATTCCGACTTTGTTGAGTAGTGTTTTAATTGACTGTGGCTCAATAAAAACATCTTAATTGTGGTTATGATAAATACCAAAGGCCAGTAATAATTAGTTTACATGATGAAAATATTGGGATCGAAACAATAAATTTATTTTATAGCAAATTTTTTCAATTACATACTACTAATTCGCAATTTTTAACAGAAATCATTTCTGTTAAAGTTTATGCTTAATAATTAACATGATTTATGTTTGGTTTCAAATATAATCTATGGTTTGAAATTATTAAAAAAAAGTTTTTGTGTTAGCAAAATGTTGAAGATTTCGCTTTTTGCCAAAAGGATATTTAAAAAGGACCAAAAATAACATATAATTTTATAAGTTGAAGATTTACCTTAAAGACCATTTTTGTTGTCGAGAAGGAGTTGTAGATCGAAGTGTTGTCTGACTATGCTCCTGTTGTCTCCGGCGAGGTATATATAGTAGCGGCAGGTTGTGACATCCCGGCTCAAGTTCGCGCTTTGTATTATGTGTGCGCATCACTATGGATGTGCACGCAATTGGAAATGAGCTACAATTTGTCAATGGCGGAAAATTCGAGCGCGTTCTTGACTTTCGGCCAAATAATTATGATGAAATTTAAAAAAAAACATGTTTCTTGTGTTTCTTTATGTGGCGATGTCAAAAGTAAGTAACTTTGCTACAATTCCCAAAAACGAAAGATAAGACAGTACCTGCTCTTTGGCCACTTCAGGGTTTCCAGTCACATTATTCCAAACACCAACACGCTTAACCAAATCCAAATACAAACGTCCTGGGGGCTTACCACGAGCTCTTATAGCAGAGCAGAAGTTGAACGGCACTGCTTTCTTGTACTTAGTCATAGAACAAAAAAGCAGTGTTGTTATTGTTTTTATTGACTAGTCATGCAGTGCTAGTGTGCAGGTGCGGCATCAGATATAAGATGGACGTCTGGATACATTATGGTGGTGGCCGATTCACTTTGAGCCAGTATCCCATTCCATCACTGGAATCAAGCGAAACTGATGTTTACATTGGTTAATTTGAGTTGAGCAGCCGCTAATTGTCCAAATATCTATTCATTGTTACTAAATTCCATAGTATAAGCATTGTACAGCATAATCAGCCTTTAATGTTCCCACTGCTGGCACACAGGCCTCTCTGTGAGAGGGAGTGGGCCGTTATCCACCACGCGGGCCCAGTGCGGGTTGGTAGATGTCAGATGTCTTCGAATTTTTGGTTCTAGGACATGCCAGTTTCCTCGCGATGTTTTGCTCCACCGTTTTGAGAGCAGTGGTGATGAAATAATTAACACAAAGTAAAGCGCCTGACAGGGTTCGAACCTACGACTACTCTACTAAGTTGCGATCGATTCCACTGGGCCACCACTACTCTTAAATTCCTAAATTCCATTGCCGAATTAAAATACAGGTTCAATACAAAGCAGCCTAGCAATGTGTAATTACAAGCTTCAACCCCACTGCCAAGAATCAGGAAATAATAGAGTAAAATAATTTCAATAACTTAGCTGTTTATTTCAGTTCATGATAACACTAATCACACTAGGTGTACATAATGAGTTAATGGTGGTAGACGGGAGCAGAGTAGGTGACAGGGCCGGAGTGGTAGACAGGGGCAGCGGCGTGCACCACAGGGGCGGAGTGGTACGCGACAGGGGAGGCGTGGTAGGCGACAGGGGCGGAGTGGTAGGCGACAGGGGCGGCCACCTTGGTGACGACCTTAGCGACGTGACCGAGGGCCTCCTTGCGCACGACGGCGTTGAAACCGTTTTGGTCGTCAGCGGTGTAGTCCACGGTGCGCCTGGTGCCGTCGGGGTCTACCACGGAGTAGGAGCCCTGCACGACGTCACCGTCGCGGCTCTCGTGCTGGCTCTTGGAGTCACCAGTGAGACCGTCCTGCACGTCGTACGCGAAGCTGTACTGGGGGTGCGCGTTGTACTCCTCCACTACCTTAGCGACGGGCGCGGCGTACGCCACGGGAGCGGCGTGCAGCACTTGCGCTGGCGCCGCGGCGTACGTGACATGCGCACCCGGGAGCACTCCTGCGCTCGCCGCAGCCACCAAGCACGCGAATACTACAAACTGAAAAGAGAGAAGATGAACCATTATGACCAAAGACTTTGAACGAGTTAATGTTGCTGAGTTAGTTCATGATTTTTAGTGGACACTCTACTCAACTTTGTTTTAGAATAACGTAACTACCATTTTGAGAGAGTATTCTTATTGCTATGACTCATACAGTTAATTTGTAGACCAATTAATTACCTTGAATGCCATTGTAGGAGGAGTGAATCAATAGAGTTCTAAAGAACGTATGATATGAATTAGAATCATACACAGCTATTATATATGATTAAGATAACGCCTCAGGCGAAAGCTGCAAAGCACTGACACCCACTTTACTGGCCGATGACATGCTACAATCAATTAATACAATGCACCTTGTTTTAGTACAAGGATTACCAGGCAAATTCGTTCAACAATTTCGTAGATGACTTTGACATTTGCAGAGTCGTCTGTGTTTATACGCATAGAAGGCTGAGCTATAGTATGACGTAGACGAGTAGACGATATCTAATATACGCGACATAACATACCTACGTATAATAAAATAGTAACGAAGTCAAAACTATACTTTAAATATTTAAAATAAACGGAATTGCTATTCTTTATAGTTGTCGCACTGTTACTTGCAGCAGAATGTGTTGTGAGAAATTCAATTGTAAATCCCCAGTATATTAGAGAAAAGAAATAAAAATAAATAGGCTGGTGATAATCAAAATCATAATATCGTAATTCGTCAAATCGTTGTTTCTATGAATGACAAATAACTAAGTAGTTGCCCCATTGTAAGTGAGGGAAAACTATTTAACACAGTTGTCAAAGAATGACAGTTGTGTTTAAAATATTTAATTAATTTTCCTGATTTACATACTATTAATGTGATGTTTGAACTCCAGAGACATTGAAATATACGTGAACTCTTACGAAATTAAATACAGAAATTAAAGTCCCTGTGCTGCTCTCAAAACGGTGAAGGAAAACACCGTGAGGAAACCGGCATGACCTAGATCGAAAACATTCGAAAACATGTGACATCCACCAGCACGCACTGGGCCCGCGTGGTAGTTTACAGCCCACTACCACCTCATAGAGAGGCCTATTTCCCAGCAGTGGGAACATTATAGGCTGATTATGTTGTTGTTTATGGTTGCATACGAAATTCTTTGTATTTTACTACTTACTCTTCTACGTTCTCATTACATTTTTTAACCATGCATATTCTCACACAGAAAAATAAACTGTATAAGTACTAAGTAGGTACCGGTACGAGGGTACGAAATAACGTTCTTAATATTAAAATATCGTGATGTGTAGATGTAATGGTAGCAAGTATTTTATGAATGGTTCATCACTGCAAGTTCAAGGGCGACTGTAGCAATCCACGCGCGTGTTGCCGAGCAACTGTTATGTAAGCTGTGGTGCTTCTCCGACCGCGACCCACTGATATTGTTATAAGTGTTCCCTTTTATTTCTATACAAGCCGTTATGTTCTGTGCCTGATTTCCCATCGAAAATCCCACCGGGCACAGAACTTTACATATGTGATGATTTTACAATTTAATCTCATTCATAAATCTAGTGCAACTTCGACTTTTCCTACTTTAACTTCATGCTTTCAAACTTTCATCTCTTATTTAGAACCCCCCAAAGGGTTCTGAATGATGATGAATAAAATAAACCGGTCCTTATAGTGCTCATCTACGTTCAGCAGCTTAGGCTGTGCTTTGTCTGTCAGTAAAATGCTCTCTGTTAGTGTGTATAAAGCTTAAAGCAACAATTATGTTTGTTCATAAAGTAATACTTAAAATTAAATACCTAAAAATAAGATTTAAAAAAAAACTTATTAATCCGTGACATAGATATCTTTTCTTTCGTAAAGCGCTACGTAAGTACGACGACAAATGTATCTATGGTAAAAGCGAAAACATTTCCATGTTCCGTAGTTTTACTTTATTATGTTAACTCTTCTATCAGTGTTTTACAAATAACTATTTCGTATCGACAACATAATATGTATAGCAATGGTTTATTATAATCATTGATAGGCTTGCCTACTTCTGGAGGAACTGAGTCGTAATCTACCACGCGAACCCAGTACGGGTTGGATTCCTTTATCACTACTAGCCAGGCCCACTAACCGTGGTTCACGTATATCTTGTTATTTACCTATTTATTTAATACTTTTAGTATTTTATAAGAAAAAGCATGGAAGACATAGACATGTTGCGCTGACCCTACATAAATAAATTGAGATAATGCAAGGAGAATGATGATGATAATTTCAAGCATTTTCTACTGCAATCAACGTTTGGCTGATGCAGTGACAAACAGTGGTAGCAAAACTAGAGGGATAATATTTAATAGTATAAGTATTATAGTTTGTTTTTTTTTACTGGTAAAATATTCTAGGAATATTAAGACAGAATGTGACAGACTATGAACTAAACCGGCCAAGTGCCTGTCGGACTACGCACAGTGCGAATTCCGTAGCTAAGATGAGTATTTATTTACGCATGCAGAGTATTGATTTTACCGTCCGCAAAAATAAGTTTGCTGTACTTACAGTATTTCTTGAAAAAACTATTAAAGACAAAGATATTTGTGTGGTTGCAACCGAAAACATCCTATATCTCACAAACTACTGTCAGTCAGAAACTTATGCGTGTCCGACTCGCACTTGACCGCTTATTCACTACACTATGTTTACTACACTGTGTTTAGTATAATACATCTTTTTTCCTATTATCTTTATAGTGCTGATATAGTAAAAGTCTCCGAGTAAAATGACTGTTTGACTTACGGGCGGACATGTTGAAATTAAAAGGATCCTGTTTTTGCCATTTCGCTATGGAACCCTAAATAAAAGCTATCTAGCCAAAAAGCCTAGTGACGCATAGTACGTAAGCATGTGGGTATGGTTATGTTATGAGTGACAAAAGGTTCACTAATGAACTAGCAGTTTCACAGGAAAGAGACAAGAATTGTCTCAGCAGTCGAAGGTGAGGTTCGTGATGACTCGCGTCAGGTCAATGAGTCATGTAAACGTTTCACCTTTATGCAGCTACCTATTTCGGAGAACCAATTTATTGCAGGAGTCTCTGGATAATAAGTAAGTTGAAAATTGATCCAAAATACAAATTTCATGATTGTAAATTGGTTTTTGCTTGCATTGATAACTGCAAAATTATAAAGCACGTAGGTACGCACTCTAAGTATTTTAATATTATCAATCATAATTATTGTGAAGTTGAATCGACAGAAAAATGTACTTTCAGTTTTTCCCGAAGTTTCACATTTTTCTTTCCCTGAAAACCTTATTCGGACTTTAACAAATATTATAAGAAAACACAACCAAATCGGTCCAACCTTACTTACCTACCTAAACGAATGAGCTTACCAACAAACAGCATTTATTTTTTATGTATAAAAAATAATCATGTAATCGTAAAATTAATACATTTATTCTATTATATTTCTACACGAGCCGTACTTTGCCCGAGGTCAATAAAGTAATACTTAAATAAAATAAAATCTCTGAAAATAAGATTTTAAAGAATAAGTACTCATCCGTGTTCTAGAACATCTTTCGTTAGGTGCTACGTAACGGCTATGTAAAGCTTCGGAAGTGCTACGACAAATTATAGCAAACGCGAAAACATTTCCTATGTTGCGTAGTCATACCGTTCTTCCTAAGTGAACTTTTCTATCAGTGTTTGACAAAGAAATATTTCGTATAATTTATCCTTGTACATTTTGGTAACAAGTGGTAAAAATAATAGAAATAAAACTAAAGCTCTTACAAAAATAAAAACATAATGATAATAATATCTATCTGTTTATGTGTGTAATATTTTCTAAAACAGCGGATCGTCTATTATTTTATACACTATTCAATAGTATTCAAATATTCGTCCTGTAGTCCTTGTAGTACAAGAGTAAGTACCAGTTTTAATTCTGCACAGCTTTCGCTGCGGGGTTACGTCAATCGTATATAATAACGCGCATGATTCAAAATTGATATCATTCGTTCAATAGAACTCCAGTGATACACTCTCCTACAATGGCATTCAAGGTAAATTAGCTCAGTTTTAAACCATGGGTTATTTCTCCTATGACACCAAACTATAGGCTTACCACTTTTCTAACGAGACAATAAATTAAGAATTGGTACACTAATGTCGGAGTCACAGTGATTCGACACATAGAGCCATCAGCTACCAGCAGGGCGTGTCAATATATGAATACTAAGGTCCTTTTTTCTTTTCAGTTTGTAGTATTCGCGTGCTTGGTGGCTGCGGCGAGCGCAGGAGTACTCCCGGGTGCGCAAGTCGCGTACGCCGCGGCGCCAGCGCACGTGCTGCACGCCGCTCCCGTGGCATACGGGGCGCCCGTCACCAAAGTAGTGGAGGAGTACAACGCGCACCCCCAGTACAGCTTCGCTTACGACGTGCAGGACAGTCTCACCGGTGACTCCAAGAGCCAGCACGAGACCCGCGACGGTGACGTCGTGCAGGGCTCCTACTCCGTGGTAGACCCCGACGGCACCAGGCGCACCGTGGACTACACCGCCGACCCCCACAACGGTTTCAACGCCGTCGTGCGCAAGGAAGCCCTTGGCCACGTCGCTAAGGTCGTCACCAAGGTCGCCACCCCTGTTGCCTACCACTCCGCCCCTGTCGCCTACCACGCCTCCCCTGTCGCATACCACTCCGCCCCTGTGGTGCACGCCGCTGCCCCTGTCTACCACTCCGGCCCTGTCGCCTACTCTGCTCCCGTCTACCACCATTAGCTGATTATGTATACCTACTGTTAATGAACTGAAATAAACAACTAAATTATTGAAATTATTTTACTCTATTATTTACTCATTCTTCGCAGTGGGGTTGAAGCTTGTTTACAATTAATATTACATCACTAGGTTGATTTATATTATATTAAAGTTCAGTATTTGAATTATTCAGCTATGGAATGTAGTAAGGCTCTTTGTACTCACACGTTTTTTTTTGCCGTGAAAAACTTCGGTTTATTCACCGTGGGGCGGCACGGTCGTCAGTGTTGTATGGATCACTATAGAAGTTTGTTGACGACACGTGGGCACTACGGCACGGCGCCGCTGCCGTACACCATAGAACCATGTAATTTACAAGGTCTCACGATTTTTCCACCGCGCGGTTAACACTCCGTACGGTAAAGAAGACGTGCCGTGTACAAAAGGCTTAAAAATATCTACACAGCTCAAGCTTTTAAGAAAATACTAGCTGACCCGGCAAACGTTGTTTTGCCATATAAATTATTTCTAGCTGCCCGGCGCTACTTCGTTCGCGTGGTGTGCTACCCCCTACACTACTCCTACCCTACTTCTACCCTACTGCTACCCTACTCCTACACTACTCCTACCCTACTTCTACCCTACTCCTACACTACTCCTACACTACTCCTACCCTACTCCTACACTACTCCTACCTTACTCCTACACTTCTCCTAACCTACTCCTACCCTACTCCTATTTTTCCTGAATTTTCTTTGCTATAAACCTCACGGAGCCCGAGACCTTTCCAACGAATGCAAAACCGTGAAAATCGGTTCGTGCGTTCTGGAGTTATAGCGTCAGGAAGGAAAACCCGACTTATTTTTATATATAGTAGATTAAAGTTCTATGTTTACGTAAAATAATTTTTTGATAAAAAAGTAGCAGATAAATATAAGATATGATATTGAGATTACATATAATAAAATCATAACTGGTCGCTGTCTGTACATGGAAGATATATAAGAAAAACTATTATAGCGGGGCTTGATGAACGAAATAGAACCCAAAACAATGATTTTTAGAATGTTTGTCTGTTTGTATGTACGTTTGTGCACGCTAATCTCAGAAACGGCTTAACTGATTTCAATGCGGTTTTCATTAATTCGTTTTGGTTTGCTTCACTTAAAATTTAGCGTTTGTTTCATTTCAATCGGCTCATAAATAGAAAAGTTATATCAATCTAAAGAATAACATAGGTATAAAATGCTATAGAATAACCGATCAGTTGAATTGGCTGAAACTTACATAGGTATTACCTAATCATTGAAGTATATAATACAGTGAGGAATGAGTGAGAAGCAAGCTAGATTGCTTTGTGGTCGTAGCGCTAACTCATGTTAAGCAACCCCGGTCGTGGTTCCAACTAGGATGGGTGACCACAATTGGCACAAAAAATATATCAATATTGATCATCGCCAAGCGCGACCTGTATATAAGGTGGTTGTTACGCTTTCACGCCTTAGCTACTAAACAAATAATAATGAAATTTTGATGTCTGATAGGTATACGGAGAAGCACATAGGGTGTCTTACGTCACGTAAAACTTAAAATAAGTAAGTATAATAATAAACTATAATTAAATAGGTAGGTAATTTTTAAGTGTATTGTAAGATTTGTATTCTGGAATTTGTTTATTTTTATTTTTTAATCTGTAAGTAAGTACCTACTTAGGTTGAGTTGCATCAAAAGCTCCGTTAAAGTTACGTCAAAGTTAATTTTAAATTTAACATAGAGATTTTTTACACATTACTCTTTGTTGTTTAAATTATTTGTGTTAGTAGGTAGTATTAGTTGAAATAACAGTTGTATTATTATGGTACTAATAATATTGAACGCGAATGATTTGTTTGAACGCGCGAATCTCACAAGCAGGCCGAATTTAAAAAAAAATGTGTTTGATAGCCTAGTTCTTGAGGAAAATTGTAGATTATTTAACATCACGCTACAACCCTTAGGACGGCGTATTATGGTCTAGTAGCCTCAACATTGAGATATGGAATTATATTTTGGGGTAATGCCACCGGTAAAGATATGGTATTTAAGTGCCAAAAAAGGTGCATAAGAGCTATTTATAATTTGCAGACAACAGACAGCTGCAAACCGTTTTTTAAAAATACGAAAATATTAACTGTGCCGTCGCTGTACATCTATGAAACATGTATGTTCGTCAAAAATAATTCACATAAATTTGATCGAGTAACTAGTCAGCGCCGTTGTGATCGGCTACAAACAGTTGGATCCAGAACTGCACTTTATAGAAACAGTATTTTTGTAGTGGCTCCGAAGGTCTATAATAAATTACCAAAATGTTTAAGAAGTGAAGATAGTGTCCGCAAGTTCAAAAGTAAATTGTATTCATTTCTAATAGATAAGACGTATTACTCTATCGAAGAATTTTTAAATGATAAAATATGACATTACCAGCACTTTAATATAATTTACAATTGACATGCATGTAAAAATAAATTATAATTGACTCATTATTAATTAATATTACATTTAATTGACATTAGTTACAATATGATGAAATACGACATTACTAGCCCTTTATTATAATTTACCATTGGCATGCATTTAAAAATAAATTATAATTGATTATTGTGTATTAATAAAACATTTAATTGAAATTATTTACTTTGTACGTGACTTTGTATATTATAGATTCAGACGTATTACTGGAAAAAACGAATATTTGTACACCAATTTTATTGGTAGGACATAGAGCTCGACCAAAATGTATATTTAAGATCTTATTGTAATACCTGTGTTCACAAATAAATAATGATTGATTGATTGATTGATTGAGCCGTGCACAAAATAAAATCAAAAAGAACGCCAAGCGAAAACGAAGTAGCATGGGCGTGCGATGCAGTGCGACGCGGTGGACAGGGGGCCGAGGGAGTCTTATCCGAAATTGGCTGTTATTTTAGTATAATCTGTCCAACGACATCCACGCGAATGAAGTCGCGGGCAGAAGCTAGTTCCTTTATATATTATCTATTATTCTTAAGTGTTCAAATAGACACAAAACCTTAATAACCCTAACAACAAATAACAACAAACAAACAACAAACACACAACAACAAAACAAACAAACACAACAACAAACAAACAAACAACAAACAAATTAATGTGTTTTTGTTACATTTAACATGTTTAAATATTGCCAGCCATGCCAGTCCATGGCGAAACATGTAAGATCATAACTGTATTTAGAAGACCTTAATTTACCATGTTTTAAAGCAAATAAATTAATATATTCTATTCATAAGTTTTATTTAGTAGGTACTTTACACACACACACAAATCTTGTTTTAACAGATTTTTTTTTACATTAATTTTATAATATTTTGTAGTTTTTGCATTAGGATTTGTTTAAAAATGTATCTGTTTTATCGCGTTGACTGGTAACGCACTTGTTAGTATAAATTCAACGAGCCCAACACAGCAGTGCTATCTCGTAAAGGCCACCTGCCGGTTCCATAATCAGACTCTGGATTACAGCTTAGGCAATAATTTTTATCAAGACAAAAATTAACTAGCCCAAACACTTCAGGGCTATCTAGTTTAGTTGAGGAGTTCCTGTAGCGAGCTTCCAGCTCCGTCATCAATCCTGGACTACACCTTGGGTTAACGTACGTCAAAAAAAACCCAATGACTGAAACACAACCAGGACTATCTTGTTTGGTTGAGGAGTGCCCGTGACCACCTTTCGGCTTCATCAGACTCTGGACAGGACACCACCTAATGTAATAGCACTTTTCAATATATCACCAATGAGTTAAAACACGATGGTGTTCTATCAATTTGTTGAGGAGTTCCTAAGGCCACTTTTCTGCTCCATCATCAGACCCTGAACATCACCTAGTGTAATAGTACTTGTCAATTCATAGCCAAGGACTACTAAAAACAGGAGCTAGGACTATTTAACTATTTAAAACATTTTATTTTTAAACAACCCAATTAGTTCAGCCGTACCACAACTGATGCGCTTACCAACGAACAACATTTAATTTTTATTTATAGAGATAAATTTATATCGATGTTTTTTATTTTATAGAAATGATTTTTATTTATAGAGATACTCTATATATGGATAGAGTAGAACTAGCACTTTGCCAGAGAATTCGTCCACACGTGAAAACCCCAATCCCGTGAGAATTTATAAAAATCCGGCCTTATTCCTTGCCTACTAATCAAAGGGAACCTTTGTACAACATTTCAGCTTTCTAGGTCCAATGGTTTGGACTGGGCGCCGCTGACTGAGTCAGGACTTTTATTTTTATAAGTATAGATGATGTGAGGAAAACTTTATGATAGTAGAACGTAAGGTAGTTAAAATGTTAATAGTTAACTAACAATATTTTATTTATTAGAATGGGTAGGGTGATAATTATAGTAGTCTGACTGAACAGTCTTACAAGGGGTATCATATTACGCATTAACTGGGTCATTAACTGGGTGGAGGTCAGATAGGAGTCGCTCCATGACTGCTGGTATTCAGCTGCATCCGGTTAGACTGGAAGCCAACCCCAACATAATTGGGAAAAGGCTAGACACATGATGGGTAATAATGATTATTTATAAAATGATAAAATCGCATTAATATTCGTAAAAAACATTTTATTTGCTCATGATCGTAAGTCTAATGTAATAAATAATATTTTATCCTCAGTTCAAGGCTTGACTAGGTTTGACTCTCAGTGGTGGTAGACAGGGGCAGAGTAGGCGACAGGGGCGGGGTGGTAGACAGGGGCAGCGGCGTGCACCACAGGGGCGGAGTGGTACGCGACAGGGGAGGCGTGATAGGCGACAGGGGCAGCCTGGTACGCAACTGGGGCCAGCTTGGCGACGGGGGCGACCACCTTAGCGACGTGACCGAGGGCCTCCTTGCGCACGACGGCGTTGAAACCGTTGTGGTCGTCAGCGGTGTAGTCCACGGTGCGCCTGGTGCCGTCGGGGTCTACCACGGAGTAGGAGCCCTGCACGACGTCACCGTCGCGGCTCTCGTGCTGGCTCTTGGAGTCGCCAGTGAGACCGTCCTGCACGTCGTACGCAAAGCTGTACTGGGGGTGGGTGTTGTACTCCTCCACCACCTTAGCGACGGGCGCGGCGTACGCTACGGGAGCGGCGTGCACGACGTGTGCAGCGGGCGCAGCCGCGTATGCGACGGGGCCGGGGTGAGCCGTATATGCCGCAGGGGCGATGATACCCGCATTGGCGGCAGCGATAGCGCAGACCAAGACTACCAGCTGGAAATCAAACAAAAAATATTATTAGAATTATCGTTATTGGCGAACTTCTAAGTTGGTAAACCTCACTTAAAAGCACAGTCAGTTTTTGCAGGTTTAACACTATTAATATTTTCTTCAACTGCACTTTCCATGTAAACTTTTCTTGTTAGATATTTCTATATTTAATACCTATCTCATAGCCCCCTTTGATTGAAAATATTATATTATAATTAAATATAATATAATTATATCCGTACCTTGAAAGCCATTTTTGATTGTTATGAGTGACTTCACTATGAGGAGATCTCAAGTTGAATGTGCCGTAATTGGATCTCTTCGACTTTTTATATGTTTCCCAGCTGCCTCAGCATTGCATTACTATACACCGTCGTGAGTAAGTTCGTATGAACCGGTCGCTTCGGAGTGTTTCTCAATTCAATTATACATTTAAGTCGCGGGTGTCTACTGAAATGGTTCGTATAATATGTTAATAGGAGCAAGTGGGCTATGATTGATCTCGGGCATAAAGATCACTTGTATTGTAATGCTTGTTGGCTTTTTGGGCGGCGCGTCCTTGCGACGGCGCATATTTGCTGATGTAACTTATGAGCTGGGTCATACGAGTGCAATTTCAGAGTTCTCATTTGTGCATTCATATTTTGTAAACCACTTAGCTTAAACTGTTCACAAAAGCATAACTTTCTCGCTTACTCGAATGCATTGTAAGTGAGTTATATAGTGGTCAAACGCGAGCCTATCAAAACAATCTTCTCCTCATTCTCTTTTTCTTATATCTTTTAATTAACCCCTCTCTCTTTTAAAAAACCGAAAAAGATAAGCAAAAACCATTGATATGGATAGTATTTCTATCAATCTTTTTACTTATTATATCATGTCGATAGCAATCTAAATGGACTCTGCCCAGAATTCGGCTACTTGTTTGGCACCATCACCAGCGTACATCAGTTCCTGTAACATACAGCTGACAGGACACGCAGGACATGATATTCAGTGTCCCGTCGTTTGTGGAACAGCATCACATTTACCACGATGGCAATCCAAATCTCATTAAGTATCAATGGAAAAAACTAAAAGCTACGCCATATGGAACTTTTTAAATGTGCCTGTTATTTAATTCACTTTTATACCGACAATTCTAAATTTAAAAGGAATGTTTGACGTTGTCATATCATTTACAAACTGAACGAAAGCTGAGGTTTCAGCACAAATTTGGCATTGTATTGTAGATTTCCCCCGCGTAATTAAGTGTATTTGTAGTAAAATCTAATTGGTAAGTGTATTATTCACCATTGTATTAATAAATAGCCTCCACGAGTGACGGTACTAAGCCTTTGTCTGGGGCAAAAATAGATTTACTCGTACCTTCTGGGTACACTCGGTCACGCTTCTAACCAACAAACTGGCCAGTGCATTTGCACTGCATGAGCAGCCAAGTTTTCGTGCTTCAGGTAACTTGCGTATGAGTGAAGAAAATAGAGCTTCCATGGGCCACAATAGAGCTTCCATGAGTCACAATAGAGCTTCTATGAGTCACAATAGAGCTTCAATAAGTCACAATAGAGCTTCCATGAGTCACAATAGAGCTTCCATGAGTCCCAATAGAGCTTCCATGAGTCACAATAGAGCTTCCATGAGTCCCAATAGTGCTTCCATCAGTCCCAATAGAGCTTCCATGATCTCCACATCTCGCGAGGTGCAACGCTACGAAACTTGTTGACTCGTTAACAATCTTTCCACCACCGATCACCTTAAATTAAGAACATAACAAGATTGTTATCATATTTCATCCAGATCTGACTAAATTTACTATAGCCAACAGCTCAGCGGTACTATATTCTTCTCCATAGGTACTACTACGCTTTGGAATGGGCAGCTTCATATTTTCTGACTGACCGACTCCAGGGCACTTCAAAAGTGTCTGTAAATGGTTTAATTGAAATAAATGCTTTTAGTTAGAGTTTGTACACCTCTACCCTTCCCTTGTGGTTACAGGCGTGATGTAATGTATGTGTGTAAATCCCACAGGTTCAGAATGTGGTCGTTACGTAATACAGTACAGCGCCTGCGTCCAATGGCCACCCGGGTTTACGGAGGCATGCACGATCCCCTGGACCATGTGACTGGCATTGAGAAGAGAGAGCTACTCGCACACTTGGCTGGTGACTGCGACCCCTTCCGCATCATGCCCATCAAGAAAGGTACAGTACGCGTCCGTTAAAGCGAAGTCGCCAGGGTAGACCGCGAAATTAAAATTTTCTTAAGTTTTTTGCAATTTACAGGTCAGGCACAGAGGAGGAGGCCTGTGTCCCAGCAGTGGGAACAGTATAGGCTGATTATGCTTTGATTTGGTGAAGTAACAAATATGTATTTACAGAATTATTTTAATTAGGCAACCATAGCGCAATTCGTCTCTTTATGTTCAAATTGCATCAGTACTGCATGATAATTTCGGGAAATCATTTGAGGCCAATTCTAACTTAAAGAGTTGTATTGATGCTTTTATCATTCTGTAAATACATACATTATAAATTAGTTACGGTTGCGAATCATATTTTCGTTAACATATAATCTGACACTAACCTACTGCAATGCAAATTGCAAAAAAAACGTTAGAAAAATTGAATTTCACGATCGACCTTAACGCATCCCCCTGAATATCCCCGGAACATCGAGATCTCATTTTCAATTAGGTACAGAAGACGCCAGCAGGTCAAGCTACCCGAAACTGGCAATTTTTCCCAATCAACCTTGAACCTTGGGGCTTGTGGCTAAGTAATAACAGCCGCACGGGTCCATCGATCAGGTTAAGCAACGCGTGCCGCGGTTGGTCCGTGGATGGGGACCATCTTGACATACCAATACCCCTCCGTGCCTCGGAAAACACGTTAAGCCGTTGGTCCCGGCTGTCATTCGTTGATCTTTGACAGTCGTCACGGGTCGTCAGTAGCCCGAAAGTCTGACAACCAGTCTTACCAAGGGGTATCGTATTACCCAGTAACTGGGTTGTGGAGGTCAGATGGCAGTTGCTCCATCTAAAATACTGGTATTTAGCTGTATCTGGTTAGACTGGAAGCCGACAACAACATATTTGGGAAAAGGCGAGGCAGATGGTGGTGAACCTTGAACCTTAATGCTTCAGCGATAAAATTTAAAATCTATAAAAGAATTTTGACAGATTGTAGTAGCTTGATGTGCTGGCGTCTGTACCTAACCAATACCAAAAGGTACCAAAGCTACCAATTAGGTAGTTTTGAATTTCATAATTTTGCCGGCTTTGAGGAAGCTTATCTCTAGCTTTTTGCATCTATCAAGATTGGTTCTGCGGGATAATTGCGTAACGTACTATTAGTAGCAATCGCTTTCATTTTGATAGTTAATAACATTAATTACGTTATTTACGTTGTTGAGTAGACAGCATTTTCGAACACATGAAGCAATGGATTAGCAATACCCTTCAAAATTATTTAGAGTTAGATTGATGTGTGTTACGAATTTAGGGTGCTGCATCGTTACTATTTACCAAATTATTTCAGGGCCCGGTACCCGCGAGCGTCCCAACCTAATCCCGAGTGCTTTCTGTCAGCGGCTGCTGGCTTGCAGCTGCTGCATCCACGACAACCACCTGGAGTTCATGTGGCTGCACATGGGCTGCCTCACGCGCTGCGGCTGCGGATACTGGTTCTTGCTGTGCCCCGTAGCACCACTTTAGATTAGTTTTATATTTATTAACGATATTTAACATTAAAGTATTGCTACTGTATTTTTTTCATTCCGGTCTTTCCTTTGTAATTTTCACCATGTAGGAATGTCAGGACAATTATAAGAATACCTTTTATTTTATGTACAGACGACAGCAGGTCAAGATACCCGAAACTGTCAAATTTTCCCAATCAACCTTGAACCTTAATGCTGTAGCGATAAAGTTGAAAATCTATTAAAAGAAATTTGACGTAGAAGCTTGATGTGCTGGCGTCTGTACTTGCATCAAATCAAACCCCACTTTTTTTATAGTTGTTGCGTGACTAGCCTATATTGTGTCGCACTGCTGGGTAAAGGCCTCCCCTTTATCTTTAAAACCTCCCCGTCTTGTGCGATCTCTGGCCATGTTGGCCCTGCAAACCTTGTCACATCGTCACACCACCTTCGCATCTTATAGTGTCAGGCATAAGCTAATCGTTAACGTTCGTTCCGACCGTAATACAGAAGAAGGAAAAGACGTCTATAGGACTCTACGCGCTGTTTTTTTGAGATTTCTAGTTTTCTAGCTCTCATTCTCTTGTATACGTAACCCTGTTTTATTAGGGGCTGATTTTTCAATCTACAGATAATTTTTATTCGTAGAATAAAATTGACGTTTGACAGTTTTTGTATGGAAGAACTGTCAAAAATTAGTCATTGGATAAAGTTATTTGGCGTTGGAAAAAACAGCCCTAAGAGTAGATATTGCGAGTACAATGAACACAAACCGCATCATCATGTTCCTAGCCTTTTCCCAACATGTCAGCTTCCAGGCAACTGAATACCAGCCGATCGGTTCTGTTAAAAACTCACCGTGAAAAGTTTGTAAAGTGAACTTAGAGTGAGCTGTCAATAGTGTCAATCCCTTGGCATTAGTTGGAATGACAGCTCACTCCACGCTCATTTCACCTAAGTTTTCATGGTGAAATGGTTACAGAATCGCACTGCAGAATTGGATGTAGGTATAGTGGAGCGACTGCCTATCTGACTTCCCCAATACCCCAGGTAAGACTAGTTGTCGGACTTTCAGACTTCCAACGACCCGTAACGACTGTCAAAGATCCACGTATGACAGCCGAAACCAATAGCTTTACGTGCTTAGGGGTTAAGGCTGATCACCCATACGCGTACCGATCGCGGCAAGCGTAGCTTAACCTGATCGATCAACCGATGCGGCTGTTATTACTTAGCCACGAGCCACTCAAGGACACAAGCCACGTCACGTAGGTTTAACCGATGTAACGATAACATTGTCAAATGTCTTTGTTAAAGACCTTGAATCCCACGCGGTTTACATAATAATAGCAACTCATAAATTGCCAGTACCCGCTTGAGTTAATTTTATCATCAACAAATATGTGCGTAATGTCTTTAAATTCACTAATGTGTGGTAATTGGCTCCACAAATTAACGATATAAAGTTCCCGCACTTAACTACGTTAACTTATTATAACATCATGCCTTAGTTTTGAAAAGGGGTAGACATGAGGTGAACAATTCCCTATGTTTTTTTAAGCCAGTTATTTTTGGGCGATCCTTATAACACATCATCCATACCGGGCTGCTTCTGAGAAGATCTTAATTAATTATTATTCTTAACCTAATATTTAATAAAATATTTTCCGATCTACGGATTGAACCCACAGGACTCCACACTCAGTAAACGTCCTTGCCACCACGATACAAACGGTGTAGTAACTTACATGTAAACATTTCGGGGAATGACGAATTTCTGCCATATACATACTGCATCTGGATTAAAAAGTTAAGGCACTAAAAAGTATTTGCCTCATAAGAACCGACGATCCATGTAGGCCTATTACATATAAATAATTGAGTGAATTAATTAGTACTACGTGGTATTAAAAGAGTATGGCCGTGTAGGGCTTTTAAAATCGCGGCTCCAAGAAAATATTTAATTAATTAATAATAATAGTGGGATAATAGATTTTATCCGTGTAAAATAAAACATTGATCAGGCAGGGGCCATAGTTCTTCCATAGTTATTGGTAACCAGTCCACTTTAGCCACCCAAACCCATAGTCCAAATTTGTATTTTTCCATATCCTGCAATAGTCTTACACTAACCGGGGGTTATCCTTGGGTGCACTTGCATAGTGCATACAGGGATAATCGTCGGGTGGTGCCACATTTCAATAAAATTTCCTAAGGGGCCTCTGCGAGTTGGCTTCGGCCCCTCGTACGCCTTCCTAAGGACCGGGGCCCCATGGTTCCGAGATATGTTAAAATATTTAAAAAATAGTGGAAGCAGTGAAGCAGTGGTGGCCCAGTGGTATCGACCCCGGTTTACAAGTTGTAGGTCGTGAGTTCGAACCCAGGCAGGGGCTTGAATTTCATCACTACTGCTCTCAAAATGGTGAAGGAAAGCATCGATGTTCTAGAACTTATGATATCTACCAACCCGCACTGGGCCCGAGTGGCGGATTATGGCCCAATCTCTCTCATTGAGAAGAGGCCTGTGTCCCAGCATTGGAAACATTACAGGCTAATTATGCTAATTTATAGTATTCCCCAGTCGATCATGTAATTCAAAGAGAACATTAATTTTTTCTTGCCAGTATCTCTAGTTAAAAAAGTTTTGGAAGTCTGCTTTACATAGTTCGTTACATTTGATTTCTTAATTAAATTATCTCTGCCAATGCATCACATTACCCAACTTCCATTAGTTCTAAGTGAGGGTTAGAGCAAATAAAAAGTACCAGAGTAACTGTAACGAGTGTTACATTATCCGAAGTGTATGTAGCTCATCAGGCACGCGTCTGCGTACACAGCGTAGTAATGCATTAGTGACGGTTGCGTAGGTGTCTACGCCTCGCTCCGGTCGTGTAATCGCTGGTTTCGAAGCCCGAGCGTGTAAGGCCAGCCCGCTCGCTCACCGACCCACTTCCCGCGCCACGGCCTTGAACCAGCGGATCCGGTGCACAAACCCCGGAACTTTACTGGCTGCTTAAGTGACATTAACTTAATCTTTAGTGCAAATATATTTTAATGTCTTTTGCATTTCCTCATGCCTACAATGTGAAAGAAGGAAGCAAAAGGGTTAAATAAAACTGACACTTTTTGTTTAGGCCGCCGAGCTGTAGAAGAAAAAATAACAGTCAAAGTTCGCGTTCAGCCTTGCGTTGCCTTTTATTTCTTATTTCTATAAATCTCAAGCGGCCGCTGATGTTTTTGTTTACTTTTCGTACCGAACAATTGCACCAAATGCACAAAAACACTCACAAGTTAACGACCCATTCAATGTTAATCATTCTATAGATATATCTCTAATTAGGTACATTATTCACAGCATATTATTTTACAGGAGTCATTTAACACACTTATCTTAATATCACAAGTTTAGGATAAGAATTACATAATTTAGATATCAGTCTAATCTAATACTTGTTATTTGCCGTCGCCGGTATAAAATACTGTCCATCAAAAGGTGCCCTGGGCTCTACTTCGTTTTGTGGGGTGAAATACACCCGGTGTTGTTCGTCGATGTAGTTGCTCTGAGGTTCAGGGTGCAACGCTGGCTCGTACACAGATCTGGGGGTAGGAGTCTGATATTGGACGTACTCAGGTCTAGGGGAAGGGGAAGGTGTCTGAAATTGGACATACTCAGGCCTGGGAGCAGGTGTCTGAAATTGGACGTACTCTTGTCTGGGAGCAGGTGTCTGAAATTGGACGTACTCTTGTCTGGGGGCAGGAGTTTGGTATTGAATCGTATTGTAGTTGTGGTGAGGGACAGGGGGCTGAGTCACCAAGGGTGGGCTCCCGGGATCTTCTCGTAGAACCGCTTTAAAACCGTGCTTCGCGTCAGCGGTGTACTCCACCGTCCGCTTGGTCCCGTCAGCACCCAGCACCGTGTAAGCTCCAGTCACCACATCACCTTGCCTCACCTCGTGTTGACTCTTGCTGTCACCAGTCGTCGGGTCTTCAATGTTGTACGAGTACTTGTAGTCATTCGGGGAAGGCGGCGGATCCCTCACTATGATACCGAAGACTGCCGGCGCGACACACAGAACAAATGACACCTGAAAAACGGAAACAGACATTGCAATGAAATCGACTATAAACTTTAAGTTAAGTAATGTTTTTCGCAAATCGTGAAACACACAAGGTACATCTATGTACTAGAACCAAGAAATAAACAAGTTTAAACTAAACAAGATTGCACCTAAGTATTACGACAAAGATTACAAGTGCACAAAACAAAATAAAGGATAAATAAAAATCACTAATAAGACATTTACCCTTAGCATGATGCAGACTTGTTCAACAATAGGGTTCGAAGTAAATAGTACACACGCGCGGCGACCGCTGTCGTATTTATAGAAGCGGCGTGCATTCACTCGAATGTTCCTTATTGGCAACAGGCGCCCGAGCCTCGGCTGCTTGAGTCTCTCTCTAACTAACATAGACTGGTAATAAAAGCTTTATTACCTAATTGTTACGTTGTAGCCTACGATCATTAGGCCCACAGTTGCCTGATGAAAGTTTTACTGCTCAGTGATTCTCTCTGATAAAACATTCCAGTAGCCATGTTCTTCTTGCAATCTAATTCAATCAGGCTTTTTGGTATGGTACTTATTTGAGCCGCTCTAATTAATTCAGCTTGAGGCAGCAATAAGGTACTTTATGCTTTAAACGCTGCAAATAACATTGATCATAAAACATGTTATTATTTATTCGAATTGAGTATTATGTATTGAATACGCCTTCTCGTTAAAGTTCTAATTATTTTGTATGAATAGATAGATGCTTAATAGTGCATTATGCAAGATTAACAGCATATTATGCAAATGCACAGACTTATCAACTTTTACGACCATTTTTAACATACTTACATAATTTATATTCATGTGATTAGCCCTGATCTTGATTCCGTGAACCTAATATAGAGCTTGAATTAATATCTCATTACAATCACACTAATGATATTAGTTTCTAAGATATATTACGGTTTCTTTGAGGTCACGGACAATTGCATGTTTGTTATTTGATTATTGCAAATCATTTGAATAGAGCAGCAAAAATAATTGATACTTTTCTGATGACGATTCATCAATCATCTTCAAATATTTTATGGACAGTATGCACAATTGCACTGTAATTGATATCATGCATGTATTATATTAATAGGTACTCAATATTTCATTCTTTATTGCATTCCATATGTATTACATAGATGGTATTACAAAGTAAAAGGTCAATACATGATTTACATACTGTATGAGCACTTCTAATGAGCTTCATGAATTTCAGAATAAGTTGGGATAAACTATTTTTATCCGGTAAAACTCGATAGAAATAATCTAGCTGCTACCTACACGATTTTTTAAATGATAGTATAATCCGTTTTGTCCTTCTGCTCTTGACTAACGCCCTAGAATAGACTCCCTAGATTTTATACAATTAAAATATATATATACTAGTGGATCCGGAAGACGTCGTCCTGCCCGGAAAAGCAGCGCCACCTATCGGGTCCAATTGTGTTTTCAAATCGTCCAGGATTCCATTAAAATATACACACAAAATTCATCCAAATCGGTCCAGCCGTTTAGGAGGAGTTAGGTGACAAACACACGTAGGTACAGAAGAATTATATATATTAAGAATATCCTACCTAAATCTATCATTACCTACGAGTACTTAAAATAGTTGTTGTCCATTACTTAGATTTATGTTTATCCTATCCATGTTAGTCATTATATTTATTTTCTTTCTTTTCTTTTTCTTCTTCTACACTATGTTGTAACCATACGCGTTTTTATGTCCAACTTTATTTATTAACGACCTGAAGCAGCAATAACAAATATTCTATTCTGGTTTAAAAGCTAGATTAACCTTTCAATTTTTGTATTGTATCCTACATACCTACTCTGTTATAGGGATGTAAGCAATGCAAATACGACTCGATCTAAATAGTCAGGTACTTAGTTACAGAGCCTTAACGCAAGACCTTACTTTCACTGGACATAGCTTTGTCAACTATACATTTTAATATTTATTGTATTGTATTGATTGGTACAATTTAGAGTCAGCAGCCAGTGGGAAGTGGCAGAAACAATTAAAAAAAAAATCACGCTCTAAAAAGTATGAAACATGAAAATATTCTCATCTGAAATTAAACTGTTAAATATTTATCGTCTTTTGAATAAACAACTTACACGTAAAATATTTTTTTTGTATGTAAAGAAAATGTATTTCCTGTTATTTAATCTTGAATTAATACTTTTTGGTCGATAACACCAAAGATTTAATTTATGACAGTTGTACGGGTGCCAACTGGAAATGAGAGAGATGTCAAGATGACATGGAAGAATGCAAAATATTGATGATTGGTTATTAAATATTTTATTATTAATAACAAAGAGAATTGAGAGGTGTAGGTATGATAATGTTTAAAATGTCATTTCTTTGATTACAGCAACACATTTTGGTTTTTATTATTACACCTACGATACAAGAACAAATATCTTAGTATTTAATACATATTCATAGTGATGTTCAGAGGCCTTTAGGTCCTAAACGTACACTTCCCAAATCGTTCACTCTCCCAAAACGTCCACTTCCCAAAATGGTAATTCCCTAAATGTCATAAATTTAAGATGTTAAATGTTTAAAAGTACCTATTAAGTTAATAGATAGCCGTGTTCCTATGCCACTTTATCCTAAAGCTTATAATCGCTTACTGCTGTTAGAATGTATTGTTTTGTTCTTCTTATTATTTTCTGTCATTTATTCATTTGTTTCTCATTTATCGAATTATGTTATATAGTTTAGATGTTATGAAGGAACAGATGAACATACATACATACCGGTCAAACACAGAACCCTCTCTTTTGCTTCGCCGTAGTCGGGTCAAAAGACCTGCAAAAGATTCAAATTCAGTCTGATTTATCTTCATACAACCTGAAACGAATTGTTACACCCTAATTTACCTTACCCTAAATAACCCTAATCGCAGGCACATAGGCCAAAGTCTTATTTAAAGTACTCATCCATACTTATTATAAATGCGATAGTAACTCTCTCTGAGTAACCGAAATATGCACATGAATTGCTATATTTTTTTATTGCATTGACTAGAAAGCTTGATTTTTTTAGGAAGGACAACAAAGTGATCCTATAATAGAACCCTTAAAAAAATCGTGCCTGCTTAATAAATAGAGCTATATATATAGATAGATTAAAAGCTTTTAATTCATTTAATAACACCTTTTACAATGTGTAAGCTAACGAAATAGCCCTTACTGCCATTACCGCATAATAGCGTGACGCAATTCAATGACTTAGTTATATCTAAATATCTCTATAGGTATCTACGAGTATCTATCTATACAAATAAATGTAATTGAAGTGTCTGTTTGTTATGTCAAAATGTCATTACATTGCGTTATGAGGACGCTAAACGCGTATCGTGTACTACATATTTTAAAGCACGTGTGACCTGAACCTGCACTTAAGTCACGCTACTTAAGGGCGGGTTCAGGTCACAGAGTGCTATAAAACCTTTTTATTAAATGCATATGAAAGTATATACGGTACTTATAGTAAACTCATCTAATTCAGTGACTCGCCTAATTCGGTGATATTTGGTTTGAGCGCTATCATAGGGCTATACGAGTGAAATCAATGGTTTGAAATACAACCTTAAGCCTCTGTGATAAAGTTCAAATTCAAAACCAAATATCACCGAATTAGGCGAGTCACAGAATTAGATGAGTTCACCCTATAACAAAAATACATTTATTTTTTATTTTTGTATGTCTGTCTGTTTGTTCCGGATAATTTCCAAAACGGCACATAGCTGCCGTTGTAACGAGTAACTAAGACTACTTTTATTTTAGAAAAAGTATTAGGGGCCGCACAAAATAATAAAACCCATGAAATTTCGACATGCACGCAAACGAAGTCGTGGGCACAGCTAATAGAACAATATAGATCCTACTTAGTGCATATAAACTTATTCACGGCTCGAGTGCTAGGCATTGAAACGGCAGTTCCGGGCATGATTTTATATTGTGATTTTAATTTTAGCTTTAATCACGGCCAAACAAACGGCAGTTGTCATTGTTCAATAGCTTGAACTGTAGATTTGCTTATTCAGGAAAGCGTTCTTTACCTTTACCGGAGCCAACAAGATCCCGGTAAAACTAGCTGGTGAAAGAAAGAAAGAAAAAAAATACATTTATTTAGCACAGACGATACACTAGATACGCACATCAGATAATTAACACCCCTGTGTTTTTGTCGGTGATTAAAAACAAAAAAGAAATAAGATCAAATAAAAACTGTAACGTCCGATGTAAGAAATTAGCAGGAAAGTGTGGGTCAGCAACGCATTCTGTCTGAAAGCATAGTGTTAAAAAGCTAGACTGTTTAATCTTATTGATTGATATTTCATGAAATAGTAATTCAATAGGATTATATGAACTTAGAGGGTTGGATTAATGATTTTAATTATTACAATTCTGTAAATACATACTTGTTACGCTCGCGAATCATATTTTGTTCAACATACAACGTGACACTGGCCTGCAAATAGCAAAAAACTTAAGAAAATTTGAATTTCGCGGGCACCCCCCCTGAAGGCAGAAGCCCTAAGAAGCCCGTACCTACCTATGTGTGTGTATATATGCCCATTATGGGCAATGTTTCCCTAATAGCCAAAAGGGCCTAATTTCTTGTATCGTTCACATAATGGGGTTTATTCATAAACGATGATTAAAGTTAAGTAACATTTAAACGTCAAAAATGTATGGTTAAACAGTCGCTAATCACTGCTTAACTTTAAGCAACGTTTATGAATAAAGGGGGTTATGTTTAAATGTCAAAGTTAAATGTCGGGTAAATGGTTACTTTTAGGAAACGTGTATTATTGTGGTTTAGAATTCTATTACGGATGTCTAGGAAAGTTTATGTGGCTAAGGGTTTCTATGAATATAGTAGCTTTTGCCCGCGACCTCGTTCGCGTAGAAGACATACAACACCGCAATGTAGGTACTGAAAAAAATACAACCCATGTTACGCTGCTAATGTAGTTTTTGGTTTTTTTTTTTAAGTTTATCCATCTTTATCTGGTGATGGTGCCAAACAAGTGGCCGAATTCGGGGCAGAGTCCCTTAAGCTTACCCTTTACATAATATTATATATTTTAGTGTTAGCTTGTAAAATGTATTTTTACCGAAACATCCTTCTTACACGTAAAGGCAACTAGTTATAGGCGTTAGTCACGCCGGCCGAGGAAATTGCACAACGCACTGAAGTAGCAAGGGCACTCACGTGGAAGTCACTTTAAAAACATACCCCACGAACATAAAATTGTTATAAGCACTTTTAATGTTTTTATATTACTTATTACTGCTATTACTTACTTAATACGTATTAATAAATAAGTTATACGTAAGTAATATAAGGAAGGCTGTACCAACATTGGTTGGACGTTAAAAGAAATCTTTCCTCAAACAAGTGATTTCTCGTTAAGAAAACATCAACGCGCGTAGTGTAGCGTAGCATAGCTCGTAGCATAGCGTAGCTTGTAGCATACGGTAGCTCGTGGCATAGCGTAGCTCGTGGCGTAGCGCGTACGCTCGTATTCTGTTGGCGGGGTTTACGAATACCATATCCAAATAATTTTTACAGTTCCCTTAATTAGTTTAATTGTACGTTACATATCGGTACTAATTTATCTATGCTTACATATCTAAATGCATGCATCCGCAATGAACCAAATTACTTAATTACATCTGACATTGGGCTAGATTGCATAAGTGTGTAATGTAAGTAACACGAGAAGTGCTATATTTACTATGTACTTATTTATTATACTTTATTTGTGCAATAAATATTATATTTAGTGCGAAACAAAATAAAAGAAAGGTAGCACGTAAATGCGAACCTTGATAATTGATTCTAGACAGGTACCTGTTTTGTGATTGACATTTATTAGAACCAGTCTAAATAGAGCAGGTCACAACTAATTTTTGCTAGCCCCGGTCTAGATTGGGAAACAGCAAAGTGTCTCATGTGGCGTCGCGCACTGTAACAACAACGCTGCGCCCGCGCAGGCTCGCACATAATAGCCGGGCGCGGCTGACACACATTCACGTATGCCATTATTTTACGCACATAATATAACTGGTTCACTCACAATAAAAACACCCTATAAAAAAGCATAATGGAGCGACATTTGTCGCGTAAAAGCCTTATATTTCATTCAACTTACGATCGGACCAAAAATGAAATAGCAACAAGTTCGATTCCTCTTATTTATTACCTCAGCTTTAACACATCAATTAACAATACTCTACAATAAGCATAAATATAACATTAACGTAATACGGTTCAGGTCACTTCGACGGGCACATGCTCGCTTAGACGGATCTAGGTTACTTATAAAATGCTCGCATTAGATCCTGCTGTCATTATTGATACGATATTTATCGAGAGAGGCGTGGGTATGTGTTACAATGAGCAAAACTTGACAATTACGAACACACCAAATATAGCGGGTCTTAAATGCATGGCTAACTTGTCTCTATCTGATTCTCAACATGACATACGGATCAATTCGTTGTTACAAATACGAGTAGGGATATATTAGGAGTTCTTGTTAAGATAACTTACGTATCTGGTAAGCCGAACAGCCAGATTTGGTTAGGCTATCGATATATCAATGACATTTTTCAAGAAATTGGTCTTAGAAAGTCTAAAATAATTGCTGTGCTGTTTGAGATATAGTCGATGATATCGACTATTGCATTTGGCAATTAATTGATTAAAAGCTTTCTCTAGGGACCGATGGTCTGGTCGTTAACATAAGCTGGATCCGTCTAACCAAGGCAGGGTTTAGTTAAGACTAGTGGTAGAAGCCGTGAGCAGCCACGGGAGCAGCCACTGCTTTCACGACGGCAGCACCAAGGGGCTCCTTGTGCACGACGGCGTTGAAGCCATTGTGGGGGTCAGCAGTGTACTCCACGGTGCGCCGGGTGCCGTCGGGTTCAACCAGAGAGTATGAGCCCTGGACTACGTCGCCGTTACGGGATTCTTGCTGGTTCTTGGAGTCACCTGTAGAGAATACATTTGTTGTAATAACTATTTAAGTAATTTAGTGAATTTGTCTGAAACAATCATATTAATTTCGAAAATATGCAGTATCGAAAAGAGGGGGGTAAAATATAGGTGTATACTGATTCCAAACATATTTTTCAAAGTGAAGCTGAATTCATTGTTGTGGGACAGTTTCGTTTTCGACGAGTAGTTTTTAGTAAAAAAAAAACTTCAAAAGAAAAAAAAACCTATGGCATTTGGTGGCTCAGTAGTTCACCTGTTTAGAAGAACCAATATTTACCGGTGAGGGCATCCTGAATGTCATAAGCGTAGGAGTACTGTGGGTTGGGGTCGTAGTCCTCGACGGGAGCGACCTTCGCGATGGCATGGCCCAAGAGCGGTGCGGCGAGGGAGTGCGCGTACGCAGGACGGGCGACTGCGAGGGGGGCGGCGTACCCCAGGGGGCGGCCGTATGCGTAGGGTGATGCTACTGCGGGCAGCAGTCCTCCAGTCGCTCCTTTGCACACCGCCAGGATAGCTGCTACGATTATGACCTAGACATGGAAATACAAATAATATTGACTTGTTTCTTATTGTGTAAGGGCGTAGTCATAATTTTTTTAAGTAACGGATACTGGTTGGGCCCAAATTATCACTAAAATTCTATAGGATCACTTCTAATTTCAGATAAAAACACAAAACACACAACATTTCCATTCGCAATTCTAACTTACATTGAAAAAATGGAACAATAACTGTATGGAAGACGACAATAACCATCCTTCCACACCAATGTATGACAATCTCAACAGGATAAAGCTGCTCCTGAGCTCCTGTTCTATTTCTCTACCTAAGTAGGTACCTTTACGATCTCCAAATCTATCCTATTAATACAAATTTCAGGTATTTCAGACGTGGCGTTAACGTGTTATGCCATTGTGCCATACCATGTTTATCGCAGTATTTTTCTAAAGATACATAAAAAATATGAACTCAATAAATTTAAAGTTATTAGAAAAGCTTCCCATACCTTCATGTTGCGTGAGTACCTTCGGTGGGCGCTCTGACTCGCTGTGACGCTGAGGGTTGCGCACACGTCGCTTTTATACGCATGTGCACTTGCACTGCTCAATGCACCCGCCTAGAAAAACGTTTGATCTGTCACGGCCGGCCCTATACCCTTTACCATACCGGTTGAATTAATATCTATTATTTGAAACTGATCAACTTGCTCGGATGCCTGAAAGTAGATTTGGGAGGTGCGATATCCTTAAGTTTGGGATTTTTAGGCATAGTTAGACATGAGAAATGGAACTTAATTGAAAGAAGAAGTGGAACTACTCAAGTACCTACTCATGATCGTGAAGTCATAAATCTAGCCCTCCATAAAGAAAACTATCAAACAATATTGGTACGTCATTGGGTAGGACATCGACATCTGATTGTTAAAATGCAGATGCGATTTGGAATTGCAGCTTGCTGGTAATATAGGTACCTACATTTACAAACGAAATTCCCAAAATGTTGAACAAATTACACTTTGAAAATTTGCGAGAAGTTATTCTTTCGTACGACACTCTAAAATATACAGAGCCCACGTACCTACTTTTCGAAATCATGACCAGCTGGGCAAATTCTCCATCCACTTTTGAAGCACAAAACAGTTTATTTTGAATACTTGTTAAAATGCCTACCCATTTAAATAACCGTCTGAAATAATTTAAATAAATAAATAAATTTAAAATTATAGTAAAGAGCATTCGACACTCAAAAATCACCAATATTTGGATTTGATTAACGATGCTTCGTGTCTGAGATGCCTTCTCCTTTTGAGGTAGTTTCGTAAGTCCGGACTGTAATATGCAGCAGGGAGGCGGTACAACAAGGCGGCAGTTTTTGGGTCACAGCTGCACGTTATCAATGTACATACATGTGTGATAGTGGTCATACAAGTGAGTCGTGATATAATTCATAATGGTCGAGCCTTGTACGGACAATCGATCTGTGCCTAAACTAAACCGTTTATTATTTGAACTAGTTATTGCAATATGTTGTTCACCTTTGTCTTTTAGAAAAACCAATTATTTTGAAACTAGTCCTTGCTCAGTTTTGAGCACATTTGGAAAATATTACCTTAATTCAAGGTTGAGTCAGTCAGAAAATCAGTTCTAGCCAAAGTTTTAAAAATATTGGCAGACAAATGTCTCATTAGTAAAAAAAGATCTCGGGAAATTTAATAGGTATGTAAAACTCAGAAACTACGAACCCAGCATTTGTTGAATGAAGAATTGGATCAATAGTAGAGTCGATGTAAGGTATGAAATGTATTTACAATGACTACATTCTTGCGAAACCCCCGCAATTCATGAGCCAAAACTCATCATAAATTGATTGAGTTTAAGCCCGTAGTTAAAGTTAGAACTTGATTAGGTGCTTTGCAATTCTGAATGGCTGTTCTACATCAAAGCCTGGCATACTACACTGACCACTGTATACAGGTCGCTGATGACGTCATGCTATATACCAACACGGCTACATTAATAGGTACCTCCGATTGATTGATCGCAAGTAGATTTGTTAATAACAATGTGTTACTGATAAGTCGGATGACTGACGTGTGAGCAGTGGATTAATTTCGCACCTACACGCAAAACCGCCATAGGATACTTCCCATGTGGCAAAAAAATCAATCGATACCAATTTTTCAAAGCATCTCTCTAAAGCCAATAAGGCGCTCAAAAAAAAAACAACAAAATGCATAGAATATGTTACGGATATGGCATATATTTTCGTTCGGGAGCTTTGTTCTGACATTCTACTTCTTAGCCTACATCAACCCCTTCTGAAAAACCTAGCTAACCCAGCCGTATCGTAGTAGTAGGTACTACCCTCTAATTTCATTGTTTCCGGCTGAAGAATAGCGATCAATCGTACATTGCGGTTGGAGTGATCCAGCAGCACCAGCCTGAAAAGAAAACAAAAGTCTAGGATACCTTCCTAGACTGCAAAACTTTTTCAGGCTGGTGGGTAAGGTCTGGACGAGTGCTAGCCACACAAACAGAGTATTAGCCTATGTCACTGCCCGTACTTCTTTGCATGTTGTGGGGTTTTATGAGCTTTGAACCTATGATACGACTGCAAATATAATATGATGATCAACAGTAGGTAATAAGTGTCTTTGGAAGCGTGATATTCTTTTTTTTTTCAATCAACAATAAATAATCATCTAATCCAAACAAACGAGTATTACTGCGCCATCTAGTATGAAGCATTGAAACTACGCCAGTACAAGTTCAAAATAATGTTACAACACTTCAAAATATAACAACAAGCTACAAAATACCAAATTAATAAATTAAACGATCAACCTGCAAGGGAATAGTCGTGAATAACTTAAGCAGTGATGATGATGAATGCCTATTAAACATCTAAGTTCTGCTAAGAATGAAAGATTTTTTTTTGAGAAAAATTAATACAAAAACAACTTTCAATTCCAAGTATAGCAACATTATACATTTCTGTTTATGAAAGAAAACGTCACTTTTGACTTTCTGTATTTCTTTTTTCGTGAATGTGTAAAATCCAACAAACACTGTGCTTTGTTATGTGTTTATAATATACGGAATTGATTTTTTAGTTAGTGTTAAGTACAATGGCAGACTTTGATGCAATATACCCTGATGAGACGGAACTCGAGGAGAATATAGAAGAGACACATGTGACGCTAGTGCCTGACCCGATCGTGGTTCGAGGAGCTGGGAACATGACAGTGTAAGCTTATAATTGTGCTATCTGTTTAATAACATCAGCTGTTAAGTCTCTATTACCTTCCTGGGTCGGCAACAAGGGGCTGCCAGAACCGTGGGTCGCGCGCTGGAAAGTTATTCTTGCCTCTGTCACTCGACCTGTGGCATTGAAGGACTTTTTCTTTATGCATAATATTGACCAGGCGCCAAATTTCAATGTGTTATACCTTTAATTAGATTAGGTAAGCTTTTTTTACTGCCGTTGTTTTTACAATTACAATTGTTTGAACAGCATTGCGGAGTTTAATTCATAAACAAACATAATAGGAAATTATTTTGTTATTGTTTTCTTTCATAAAACTTTTCAATTTCAAATATTTAAATGAGTGTGATCATCCGTCTAGACATAGCACTTAATTAGAACGAGGATAACAATTAATTGAACACAAATGAAAAATGATAAAACCATGACCCAGTTTTTTGTGTAGTGTAAAATGTCATAAATAACTTAGTGAATTCTCTATATTACCAATCATACTGATCCACTGCAGTAAAATAATGTATTTTAAGTACGTAAAAAGTACTTTAAGACATTCAATAATATTATACCTAATGCATTATAATGTCGCATAAAGATTCTATCCAATCCCTATAAAAAAATTCTTAGTCAACTAATCTAAAAGTGTTCAATAAATCTTTGTAAAATAATTATTAAATTAAAAGTATAATTCATTTCTTAACACATGAGACTTGAGGCACAGATGAGTCAGTCACTCAGCCAGGACAAAGAACTTTATGTACACAGATAAAGAAAACCATTACACATTTAAGTACTCCAACAACATTGTTTGTGATTGCTTTTGTTAGCTTAAAGCCGTGTTTACACTCTGAAAAGACTTAACAAAGGAATTATGTTCCTTTTACATCAATATGAGATGTAGCATCCATTATTGATGTGTATATTTATTAAAGTATGCACAATACTTATCATAATCATTGATGTATTTATTTCTGCACGGTTTTTATAAAGTATTTTCCTCAACTACAAGAACCAAATTGTTTTTTTATTCAAACTACTTTATGTTGTTATTATGAGGTGCATAATAATAACTTTAACAGTCTTGCAGTTTACATACATACATAAACTCACGACTTCTTCCAATAGGGGTATGCAGAAATTATAGAACGCTACCTGCTATGATCCTTACATACTCCTTTTGCCTCGTTTACGTTCATAGGTCTGGTAATACACGCACGCCAGTTGCGAGTACTATGCACCTGAATTTTCTGCAGAACATCACCAATAAGGTCACTATATTATGTCCCCAAAAGGGCGTCCCATCCCGGAGCTCCCACTCACATCTGCCTTGTCAATACCTTTTGTTAGTCGCATTTCATTCATTCAAACTCAAACTCAAATCATTTATTTCAATTTTACTTTTGAATTGTCAAAATTAAATAGTCGGTCAGTTAGTCAGAAAGTTGAAGCTAGTCGCCCGTTCTCTCAACATGGCCAAACCATCTAAGCATACTCAGCAGTCAGCAATAACAGTTCATTCAAAAGAAATAACACCAATAATTGTGTTTTAATTTGATAAGTAACTGTAAGATTTATTAGTTTGTGGCTTGTGGTTTTAGTTATCATTACACTTACATAATTATTACTGTATTGTGTTTTGCACACAATAATATACATAGGTGTTATTATGACCTGTATACATTGCTACACATTACACAATGTTTGTAATTACTGCTTATCAGTATTCATTTAACTTATTTACCTACATAACAAGATGTAACAATCTCTTATCTATGTTAAACCTACTTCCTAAATTTTATCTTTCACTAGCTTTGGCCTGCGACTTCGTTTGCGTGTTACTCGTAATATACACAATATATCAAAATTACAGCCCCATTTTCATAAACTCCTTCGGCCCCCGACCCAGCAATATTACCGTGGCGTCACTTCGCATCGCCCACCCTCTCTATTCCTTCGTTTTTTCGCTTAGTGTTCTTTCTGTTTTTTTTTCCTCTGCTGTTATGGGTCGTGGCGTAATGATAAATAGCATATAACCCTCCTCATGAATTGGGCTCTGAAATACAAAAATAATTTTCCAAATCTGATGAGTAGTTCCAGAGATAAGCGAATTAAAACAAAAACCAAACTCTTTTAGCTTTAATATATTTAGTATAGATTTGAAGTCAGAAATGATTTACAGATTTAACAAAGGCAGTCAAATATTAGTTTTTCCTATGTGGAGCTGTGATTGCTCTACCCTCATCATCCGCCTAGCCTTTTCCCTACTATGTTGGGGTCGGCTTCTAGTCTAACCGGATGCAGCTGGATACCAGTATTTTACATGGAGCGACTGCCTATCTGACCTCCACAACCTAATTACTAGATAATACGATACGTCTTGGTAAGACTGGTTTTCAGACTTTCGAGCTTCTGACGACACGTAACGACTGTCAAAGATCCACGAATGACAGCCGGGACCAACGGCTTTACGTGCTGGCCTACGGCACTGAGGGGTCTTGTTAAGTACAGATGGTCAACCATCCACGGACCAACCGCAGCAAGCGTAGCCTGATCGATCAACCCGTGCGGCGGTTAGAAATTAGTCACAAACCCCTCTTGTGATGGCTCTACCCTATTAGACCTAAAGGCCACTGGTGGGACAGCATGGGCAACGCATTTCTAGGAGATGACATCCTGAAGGAAAAGCTAATCTTTGAGTCTAAATTGTTTTGAACTTCTTAGTTCAATAATATTTATGAATGTCAGATTATGGGTCCTTAGGTAATCAGTTATTTAGTATCAATGCATGAAATCTGATATGACTTGATGAAGACATTTAATGAATCATATAAAATGCATCCAAAATAAATATATTATATTTATCATGCTTAACTAAACAGTATCGTTTGCATGAAAACTAGTTAAGCCTGTTTGAGTATACCAATAACCAGTTAAATATAATCGATTCTAAAAATGCATTTTTGTCCACAAATAATGCCATTTTGAATCTTGAGTCTAATTTGCTGACTTTTGATAATTAACTTGTCTTTTTAAAACTTTGAAGTGTCTTAATCAAGGTATCTAGACCTTAAAGTACATAATAACTTTCAATAACTAGATAGCATTTCTTGTCAAAATACCAGTACAATTTGTAAGAAATAAAGTGGCATACACCATTTTGAGAAGTGATCGAAACTACATTATGTAAATATTTCGTCGGATTAGGCCAACTTTCTAATCCAATGCGAATTTCCGACCAACTGTTTCTTATTCCATATTATTTCCATAAATTTTAAGGTGTTTGTTTCAGTTTTTCTTCTCCGCACACTTCACATAACCACCGTCATTTTGCAGAATATTATGTTATGTGCCTTTTAGTCTGTGCTAAATAATAACAGCCCCACGGATCGATCGATCAGGTTAAGCTATTCTTGCCGTGGTTGGTCCGTGAATGGGATGATAGCATCTATAAGGTACATATCAGGGCCGTGTCCGGGATGTGAAAGGGCCGTGGCACACACTAGGCAGGCAATGAAGCTCCGTCGCCGTCCCGGACACGGACGTGTCTGAACGAGTTCATATAAAAACATACACACCGATATTTTTTGAGCCCCTGACGGAGTACGGTCCGTCCACGTCCTAGACACGGCCCAGATATGTGGGGATAGACCTTTACATATCAAGACCCCTCCGTGCCTCGGAAGGCACGTTAAGCCATTGGTCCTGGCTGTCATGCGTGGATTTTTGGCAGTCGTTACGGGTCGTCAGAAGCCCGAAAAGTCTGACAACCTGTCTTACCAGGGATATCGTATTACCCAATAACTGGGTTGTGGAGTGACCTCCACAACCCAGTTATTGGGTAATACGATAAGCAGTTGCTTCATGTGAAATACTTGTATTCGGCTGCATCCGGTTAGACTGGAAGCCGACCCTAACATAGTTGGGAAAAGGCTATGCAGATGAGGCAGATGATACTTTTAGTCTGTGCTAAATAAGTGTATTTTCTTTCTTTCTTTCTTAACCACTACCATTAATCATTCCAGTTTCGGCCTGAGTAACCGCTTCAACGGCGAGTTCCCTTCAGGCCTGCAGTCCCGAGTCGCGCCCGAGGAGTACCAGGCGACGGTGGCGCGCATCAACAGCGTGCTAAAGAAGACTCTGCCCGTCAACGTTAAGTGGCTGTTCTGCGGCTGCGTGTGCTGCTGCTGCACCCTAGGATGCTCTCTCTGGCCCGTTATTTGTCTAAGTAAAAGGGTATGTATGTTTCTGGATTCCTTTGTCTCCCATATTGGAATGAACTATGTGAGAATACAGGGTGGATTTTTGGTACGGGGTAGTAAGCGCAGGTACTTTAATAGGTGTAGCTACAGAAGAACGATTTTAGGAGACTGTCCTTAACTTTTCGACAGCTATAGAAAAACGGTTTTAGGACACTGTCCTTAACTTTTCGACAACTATACATGAACGATTTTAGGAGACTGTCCTTATCTATTCCACTAATTGCAAAATGCACTTACATATTTAAAAAAAAAATGGTACAGTCAGCTAGAAAAACGTTAATTCTAACGACTTAAGGACCAACTGGATTAGAGTACTAGATAGCCAGAAATCACAAAAATATCGCCCATACATTTCCTAATAAATTAACGGATAAATGAAATCATAATTCTGCTCCTTTAAAGTATGATATGCAGAGGTAGAAACCAGGTTCTTTGCTTTTTTGTAAATACCTAAGTATTTCTACCTGAAGATTCGCACACAGCTACATAATATATTCAATAACATGCACTCAACCTCACAGCGCGTCGCCTCAACCTTCAACTTTACTTCGATCGAACAAAAAACTAATACAGAGTGTATTTTTAAACCTAAGCTCTGGCTTATTGATTTAGTGTTATAGGCATGCCGTGGGTAATGTTGCTAAGGTTTTATATAGCACCTTGTACAGTCAGCAACAAAGGACGATAAGCGCTTCGAAAAAACAAAAAAAAAATGTGCTTAATATAATAAGAATAGAATAAATACTACAGAAGAAATGTTACATAGGAAGGTGAAACATTGGGCGGTCTTATCCCTAAAAGCGATCTTAAAATTATCGTATTATTTTGTGTTCATTTAGTTTAGATACTTTGTATGTGAGACTGTGTTAACCGAAATTCTTTGCTACCTCTAACGTCGGAGTTAATGGTCGAGATCATTTAGTTTTACCATACTGCGCCTTCGACACTTGGTCACGTTTTTGTGTCGCCAGTCTATTACCCCAGTAACGTTATGTTGGTTATGTATAATAAACCTTAATATAAATAAGTATACACATAAAATGGCTTCATGGCATGGCATGCTAAATGCATAATTTGCTTTCAAGTACATACATTATTAATGTTCTGGACTACCTACATTTTTTGTAATAAAATAGCACGTAACACTATTTTAGTTACTTTTAAACACTAAGTAGATATCTTCTAAAAAAAATTGTACATTTTGACCACTTTTCTATGAAAAAGCAGTTTTTTTTTTATAACCGATGAATAATTTCTACCCTAGGGCCTAGAATCATGTACTGAAATCATGGTTTCAGTTTGCACGTCGATGTCCCTGTGACCCTGTATATCCTTAGGAAAGGATCACAGAAAGTTTTGTAAAGGTTTCGCTGGCTTTTCTCCAGTATGAAATCAGCCCTCAAAAACCGCTTAATGAATTTCATTATCACTCCAATGTAGGAAACTTAGGTATGAACTTTGTTCCCTTTAGATAGGTTAGTATAGATATATTTTCCATTCATATATTAATAGATAATCTTAGAAATTATACGCGAGAGAGGCTATTAGAAACTGTTGTGTTGATAAATACCTGCTAAATATGTAGATAAAATGTGGCTCCTTTTTTGCGCGTAAGACTAGACTTATTGTAATTCCACATGATTTTAGAATGCATACTTAGATAAAAAACGTCTCCCCCAATTTCGTACGTACATTACCTACATCCTTGAAAAACATGCGCATATTTTAATCTCAATTCTATTTCTTATTCGGTTTATCTGAGACAGGAAAACGAGTGGTAATTATTTAGCTTACATATATCGGGAACCGACTACAATACACGACGGTATTGATAATGTTATTTGTTGCAATTAATTAATAATGCTGTTGTAATGTTTAATAGCTATGCTTTTAATTACCACTTGTCGTGTGTGTACTATAAACGCGTAGAATTGCCCGGCTATTAATTATTTACTACAAAACCGAAAAAAAAAAATGAAATAGAAAGAAAAATGTGCACTGAACTTAAATTTAGTTTAGTTTGTGAACAAGGGAATCGGCGCCAATATTTTATCATTATTTGGCTAGTTTTTGTAGATAATGTTGTGTATTATTGGCCTGGAGATCAACACAGTCAGAACATACAGGCGATAATATAATACAGCAGTTTCTCTAATAGCAGGTCTACAAGCGATTTTCGATCAATATTATTGATGAACATCACCTACAATGTTGCACATAAATATTAACTTTGTTGTTTACGCCCATAAACTCGTCGATCAATGGCACAATCGCACACACTACGTTCCAAGTTTGAACTATTTATCGTATAAATAGTTGTCTAGATTGAACTTGAAGCACGATAATAAAATTTGTAATTTTCTTTCCAGACGCAACACTCTCTGAACAAACTCTTGGAATGGGAAAACAGTCGGCTGTACAACAAGCTAGGCCTTCGCTGGCGGCTCACGAAGCAGCACTGCGACTCATCCTCCATGATGGAATACGTACTTCTTATAGAGTTTATTCCCAAAATACCCATATACAGACCTGACTAAGGGTCCCACGACCCAGTATCGTAGACTAACTGTACTGTAAATATAACACATCGATCATAATACTGTACGTCATTGCATCTCGAAGATAACAACAATTTGCATGGCCAAGCCAATGAACCTGTAAACTAGAATAATACCTATTTGAGGAGCAGCCCAAGTAGGAACAGATTGTCAGAATATGGTGGAATTTACACGTTGTTACCGCGTAGCGAGCACGGATTGGTATAATTAGGATTACAGTGTTGGAGGCATGTTAGCCGTGTCGTTCCTGGCACAGTGCTGTTTATGTAAATATAAGCAAACGGTACATTTAAACACGGACAAATAAGTGCTACTGTTAAACGCTTTTTGTGTATAGGTGTCGCAATATATCGCAAGCTTAGACTGCAAATGTTATCGTAATGTGTATATATTTTTTGAAGTTTACAATGATGTAAAAGCTTTTGGAAGCTGCTAAATACGTTATCGAACTTCTGATAAAGAGTACTAGTATTATAACTAGTATTGTAGATGATTGGCTAAGTGCTAGCAACATGTAGGTAATATGTATGGAACCTTTTTGTTTTTTGTTCAATGTGCAATTGTACTGTACTGCATCAATACTCGAATTTACACAATTGTATCTTTATATGAACTTACTACAAACTTCGTCTTAGAACATTACTTCAGATAACTTTATATCTGGAAGTTTATGTTATCAACGCACTTTTATACTTACAATTATCTAAAGGTACTGTTTAATATCGGTCTGTGTAGTGCTATGTACGGTCCGATTCAAACTTTATGGCGGCTCTGAAGTGCGCTTCTCGCTGCGCAGTACCGCACCCCTCACCCCCGCTGACACACGAATTTGTTACTGCGCAGCGACTCGCCTCATGTTCCGAGCCGCCATGAAGTTTGAATCGGGTTGTACTGCATAATTATGTTGCATTCTAGTGATCGTCGTTTATGTAATTACTACTGGTTGGAAATACATTGAAGGCCTGACGAATACTGTGTGCTCAAGAACAAGCCTGTGTATTTTTTTTTACAGTTTATACCTAATCAGTTTATTTCCGGCTGACCTATTTCGATAATAATAAAGCTAAAGATACATCAATAACATATTACGCATTTGGAATGCTTTATGTACTTATTCATTTAATTAACATGTTCATATCGTACTTCGTAAGTTAAGCAGTCCATTGCCAGCCACGTTTATACAGGGTCAAATTAAATTAGCTAGCGAAACTCCGCCGAGGTGATGGGTATCAATATCTAAAAATCATAAAAACAAAACATAATTATGATATGATGATGTTTAGTTGTTACAACAAAAAAAAAAAATCTAAAAGAAAATGATTTTCTTGTTTTATCGTATTTTAATATGGACACTCATCACGTATGAAAAAACTGATTTTGAAACTAATATTTTAAGTAACTAAGTACACTACATAGGTCGTTGACCTAAAAAAATTATCAATCAATTTTGTTTTTGTTTTATCATGTTTTGCTATCGATATCCATCACGTCAGCGGTGTTACGCTAGCTAAGTAATTTTGACTACTTTAAGTTTCGTATTCTTCTCATTTACTACAAAATATGCTTAATGTTCCAGTTTGCGAAAAGAAAACGAAACTTAATTACCGGAATGATGTTATCTATGATAATAGAATGGTTATAACCGAACGTAAAGAAAGATCTGCAGTTGTGCACTGAGTATAAATGTAACGAAGTAGTCATTCTCTTAACAAACCCGGGCATGTTCATGTCAGCGCTATTTTTATTCTCATTTATTGGACTAACTAATAACTATATTGATATAGGTTGGTGGTCATTATTCCTCCAATTCATTCTCATCACCGCAATTGTGTTGTCATCCGTTCATATATTCGTTTATCATTTTTTTTTAAAGCGTATACTTATATTGCTTTATGTATGTTATGTACCTGAATGTCCACATTAGTTCTGTAGGAACAGTTAGAATCTGGAAGAGCAGCGATAGTATGTATCGCGGAGCCGATTCTAGAGTATATGCTAGGGTAATGTTTGGGACTGTGTTATTAGACGATTAGCTTATATATAATGTTATGTAACGTTAGGAGAATCCCCGCCCTCTTTTCTCTTTTCAACATGTTGTGAATGATATCGAAGGGGCCGATATGACTTATCATTGCTACTCAACTTATCCGTAATTATAAGATTTTCATTGAAATGTAGATCGCTCGGAATGTTCTCTTGCCACCTACACGTTTTAGTTGTTAAATACTGTTTGAACGCAACGGTTGAAAAGCGAACAGGGTATGTTGACAGTAAGTTGTAAGTTAAGGAATTGTAAATATTTTAAGAACTTATAGATTATTTTTGTTCAAATAATAAACTCACTACATGTGATGAACATACATCTTTAATTACAAGAACTTACCTTACTGTACTATTTTTCTTATCGTGCTTCATTGACAGTGAATTCATGACTAAATTATAATAGATGGAGAGGGAGAGGAAGGTCAAAGAAAGGATGGTCGGATTGTGTGAGGAATGATATGAAGGAGAAGGGAGTGAATGGTACCGTGACGGTTGACAGGGGAGAATGGTTGTAGAAAACCTGTTGCGCCGACCTCAAGTAACATCGCACAAGGGCGGTAAGATGATAATGCTTCTTTGTTTAACACACTATCAGTAGCAATAGCAATGGCATTCATTTTGACAGTTCAACAACATCCATTGGGTTATTTACGTTGTCGAGCAGAAAAAAATTTCGAGCAATGGATTAGCAATATCCTTCAAAATTATTCAGATTGTGATTGAAAGAGTGTTGGGGAATTAGGGTGCTGGTCGTTCGAAACCTCTCCTGGTGACTAGCCTTCTTAGTATAACAACATGAACTGGCACGGAGATGGTACCAGCTTACCTTTACTCCCTTCTTTTCTTTCGGCCCAGAATTCAGCTGCTTGTTTGTCGCCATCACCAGCGTCCATCAGTTCCTGTAACGTGCAGCTGACAGGACACGCAGGACACGTTATTAAGTGTCCCATCGTCTGTGGAACAGCACCACATTTACACTCCAAGGCGGAATCGTCTATGAATCTCCACCTGTACAGGTCTTCCTTGCTTCGGCCAACCTGGGTCCGGAGTCTGTTTAAAGACTTCCAGATTACCCAAGGTAACTCATGTCCAGGTCTTCAGCAGGTGGAACAAATGGTTTGGGTAAGGAAGCGATGTCTCGCCACAGCTTCAGTCTTTTGCGATCGTTCTGTTTACTCCCTGTTCTGGAGCATATAGATCTATGATAATGTGGCTGACAAGTTTGCAGGTGCCATCAGCACCATCTCTCGGTCGTCACACTTAAAATACTGTCGCTGAGAAGCAAGTCGGTGCAATCATGCATTTCGTTGCTACTATTTTTTCTTGGATAACCTTATTCAATTTCTACTTACTCGAAGTGAAGCCCACTTGCCCTGAGTATAGTCTGGCATTGCCTAAATGCATCGATATTACCTAGTCATAATAATTATGATGAGCTGAAATATACCGCCGATATCATATAAGTCGGATGTCAAGGCGCCTCGTATGATAATACCTACTTGAATACTACGGATTTGCCGAATAGATGTAACATCTTACCACACACATATTATTATAGAAGCGTCAAGAATAATGTGAAAATTCTCCATTGAAATTACGGTTTGAAATGAGCAACTTTCTGAAATTCTGACTTACTGATCAACTCCTTGACAATTCAAAAGTGTCTATACCTAAGTGGTTTAATTGAAATTTATTTCAATTAAACCGCTTTGAGTTTGAGTTTTGACACACAAAGAAAGCTACGCTGTAGGCGTACTTGACTATAGAAATGGTAGAACTTGCCCGGACGCCTGCTTCGAGGAGGAAATCTTCATTTTTTGTTTCATGTCACCACTCGACGATGATGGCCTGGGGGCTTACCCCAAAAGCAAAGCTTTTTTATACAGTCATAGAACAAAAAAGCGGTGCAGTTCAACTTCTGCCCTGCTATCAGAGTGTGGTAAGGTGGTAAGCCCCTTGGGCACAGCAGCGTCACCACAGCAGAAATCTAAGAAACTTCCAGAGCACATGTAAATATTTTTTGCCACAAATATAGCATGTGTGCTCTCTATACTGTATTCACTAATTGCTGTGTATTTAACCCAGTTTTATTTACAGCATTGATGTTGCGAAGTTTTGATGTGCTTGCTTACCGAGTTGTAATATAATTATATCAGTATAGATAATGATGTAGTAGTGTATATTTTACAAATGTATTTAATTGAAAGCTTCTCAAGTATATTTCTGATATGGTGTGGTCAGAAGATTGATCACTGATGACTATGACAAAATTCTCCCCTCAGATATAACGGGTAAGTAACGCTAGATGACAAAGATCATACATATTCAGGGTGGCAGGGACACCGAAGCGCAACCTGTTACCATGGATTCAGTACATGATTCTGAAACCGCTGCGTTGACATTTTTCGCCGGTTATTTAAAAAGAAATAGCTGTTCCGTACATTTAGTACGCACGTAGATATTGCACTTTTCTATGAAACAGCTGTTTCTTCGTTTTATAACCGACAAAAATTAAATGCTAGGGGTCTAGAATCATGTACTGAATTCGTGGTTTGTTTGTGCGTCGATGTCCCTGCCACCCTGAAGCCTCAGATACACTAGGGGACATTTTGTCCCGCAACATGACGCGCAACACTTGATCTACGTGTCGCTGCAACGTTGCAAAGTGTCCCGCAACATTTTACGTGACACGGTACACGTTGCTTGCTCCCGCTCCGAGAGCTAGCGCAGGCGTCTCGAGTCAGTGTCGCGCCATTTGTAGGCCTGCAAAATGTTCCGCGACATTCTCTCAGGACATTCACATAGTTGTCGAGCGCCATGTTCCGCAACATGTCGCTCCATTTGTCCCCTAGTGCATTCGAGGCTTGAATTTTTTTATGAAGCTTAGAGAAACGAGTCCGGTGGTAAGGCAACAATTAAAAGAGGATAATAATTGGAATTATTAGATTTATTTTGTTATAAATTACTTCATCATATACACATAAGTAAATACTCAAGGCACTTAACATTATGGTCCCTCCAAATAATACACTTAAAGTTATGACACAAACAGAACAATTTAAAAAAATGTACAAAACTGACACCTAACACAATCTTCTAGACAAAAATATACTGTAATTTTACGCCCGTAGGCTACATGGGTTTTTTAAATACTACGTTTTACGAATTTTAAATATAATTAATACATCAATACACTAATAAAAAGGTTTTAACGTTGCATGGTCAAGAACAACGATGTATTGCATAGCATAAACTTTACCCGACCAGCGTTAGTAAAATCTCAGACAAAATACAAAACTCTTTGTAGTAAGACGCACTATGTGTCACGAAATACAATGGGAAGTATAATTGCAGACGTCTTGGTTTAAAATAAAATTAAAATGTCATAATCAATTTAATTAAACAAAGAATCAGATCGAAAAGAGACTACACAACCATTACAAAATAATATCTACAATATCTAATTTAGGGACGTTATTTTATACAAGCTCTTATTATTTACATTCAGTCGTTGGAACGTTACTACTCATATATTAATTTCATAAAAAGCCCGATATGGTAATACAGCAAATAGCGGGCGTTACGTTATTATGGCAACATTAGTGCGAAAACGCAAATAAATCATTATAATTGTACAAATCCATGGCTCACACGGCATTCTCTGATGCATTTGGAAGTTCTTTATAATTTCATCACCAATAACTTGAACGGATATTGTTCTCCTTTTACAGAAATATTGCACCAAGGGAAAACAAATCTCCATCAAAAATTGACTGTTCATAGTCTGCCATATCTCACAAGGAAGTTGTAAAATACCTTTTATAAAATAGTGACATCATGACAATATGGTAGACGTCAGTCTTGGTGTATCAGCAGGTATCACATGTTACTCGCAATTTATTTTAACCACCGGGGACGAGGTGCAGGACTGATCCGTTAGTGAAACTCCTGGTTTAACTCATCTGAACATAGTTAATTGGGAATTGTCCTTTCAGCCCGTTGCACTCGCCAAAGTACCACTCTTCGTTAATTTTGTATCTAACTTGTATAGTGTCGCCGGTGATGAAGCGTAGATCGCCGGGCTGTACGGGCTCGAAGTCGTACAAAGCGACTGCGACGCCGATGAGCGGGGGCGGCGGCGCTGACTCGTTCGGCAGGGCAACCTTGATCTCCACGTAGTTGGAAGGGAACAGGCCCTGAGCGCCGCTCTTCAGACTGCCACACAGCCATTCGTGGTCCACTCGCCGTATCAACTTTATCCTCGAGTTGGCCTGCAAATTACAAAAATTGATCTTAAGACATTGAACTGTGTAATTATCTATTTCGGCCTCAATTCGGAGAATACGTTATTATCACGATGTGAACGTTAGCATTTAGAATGTCAAACTCAGAAAAACATGGTGGACAGTTTTATGAATACCGATAAAACTGTCCACCGTGTTTTTCCGAGTTTATAAACCTCTCGAGACCATACATGGAAAACAACTTAGCCAACAAAAGACGTCACAATTACCTACTGACGTCGACAACTTGTTAATAACTACTATCAAAACAAAAGTATATTAAAACGAAGTGAACCAGCTGACATTGACGCCAGTTACGTCAATTCAAGTTTTATTAACAGCCAGCATCCAGCCGTCTAGTGCCTAATAATAATAAATGATCAATCGGTATCAGAGGACGTGAATTCAATTGATCGGGCGTAATTAGTGACCTAATAAAATGATGCTCACGCGATAAGTACATCTTCACATTAAGGTTCCGACCTTCTGCGAGAAGCGAAGCCTTGATATTTCATTTCAATTGTGAACCTTACATTGATGCTAATAACGTTTAGATTTAATAGGCGAATGTGAGCAGGGGTTTCCTATATGGACATTATTAAATAAAGTTCACACTAATATGAGACGCTTACTTCACTTACCAAATTAAAGTCTAAGTGCGGTGTGTGAATCTAGCCCTTATTCTTGGTTCTTGCTACCACTACTACAGTGCGGCCGTCGCGAGAGTGCATTCTTGACGCCTGTCAGTTTCATACAAACTAATACGTATTTTGCGAATTTGATCTTTATTAACTACTAGAATTGTCGCACTGACAGGTTTCAAGAATGCAATCTCTCGGTGGCCGTACTATAAAGTGCAAATTGTTTCAAGATTTATAACTGCATTACTGCAATGAACCCCTGACCCGCTCTGATTCACTAATCATTATAATTACGAAACGTTGCGTGTTTGTCATTTAGTGTAATCATCACTTGCGAATTGCGAACTACGCATTGTACAGGTTAAAGACATCAGTTGGCTTTATTATTGACTTAATTAACTTTCCCTGTATTATAATCAGAACGACGCTCGATGACGTCGACGTTAACCTACTGTTGAAATGCAATGACATTAAGAATAGTGGGGCTTTGACTATAGAGATAATATGTAATTTGTGAACAGAGTATGCTTAGATGGCTTGGTCATGTTGCGAGGATGAATGGAAGGCGACTAAACAAGAGAGATGTGAGTGGAAACGCCGCCGGGAGGGAACGCCCTAGGAGTACATTATAGTGACCTTATTGGCGTTATTGGTGATGTTCATCAGAAAGCTCCGGTGCGTAATACTCGCAACCGGCGTGAATTTCTGACCAGAGGGGCAATTTTCGTAATTTTAAGAACGTTCACAGTCTAATCTCGGTCTCAATCTATCAAAAATACCTCTGATTTCCCTGCATTTTTGACATTGATTGTCGCTGAGATGAGATTGCGATTAGGTTTTGAACGTTTTTAATTACGGGAATTATTGGCCTTCAGATGTGTGAATGTAAACGAGACAAAAGTCTCGCTTTGTTGCCATCCCCATGCGGATAAAGCGCATCTCCATGGGGATAAAGGGTGAGTTTATGTTATGTGGTAGGTATGTTATAATGTGTAATTTATGCAACCAATTAGTACATAATAAAACAAGCACAATTTGAACTGTTACACTTGATCTTTCCCCGCTCAATATACAAATAGTTTGTTTTTAGATTGATCTACCAATCTTAACATGGGCTTGTTTATAAAATGTACCCACCTAACCTACCGTAAACGTAACGTATTGTAAACGTACTTATTTAAAACTAGCTGCGCCCCGGTCTCAACCGCATACGTCTCGAACCCGTGGGAATATCGAGATAAAAAGTATTCTATGTCCTAATCCAGGTTATGGTGTACCCATGTGCCAAATTTCATCCAAATCCGTTCAGCTAAAACGCGTGAAAGTGTAATAAACAAACATGCAAAAAAATCAAATCATTTCCCTTTATAATATTAGATTAGATGAGTCAGACTAATGTGAACACATTAGTTACCTAATTCATTATATCTTATCTGATAAGATATCACTGACTCTAGACTACAGTTTAAATTAATCTGCGTCGTCATATTTTCTGCGACACAAAATTGAAGCGTATCGTCAAAACAAATGATAATTATATCAACTAGCTATCAAGTAAATATCCGCGAATGTGCGTCGTTGGTTTTACAGAGAATTTTATTTGTAAACATAGGAAAATGTTATATTGGCAATTTGGGATTGAATACTGTTGGTATAAAATTTCATTACCCATCCACTTATTGTTAATGTTCATCGAAACGTGAAATCCTCTTAACCAAATCAAAAAAACCTTATGTAGGTATAAAATGTAGCTGGTGGGTAGCAATAAATGTTAATAGGTACATTGTAGGTAGATAGATATTTATATTATGAGTTTATGACGGTCAACCTCCGAGTCTACCTAAGCCATTGAACCTAATTTAAAATGCGTATGCATGTTTTTCGTCGGATTTCTCGTAAATTGATGAACTCCTTTCCATGAAACTTTGTATACGACCTGGTGTGCTCCAACTTAGGTCATGCAATAAGAAATTCGAAGTCAGTACAGTAGTTGGGAGAAACTATTAATTGCTTACTTTTACTTATGGGCAATACAAAGGAAAGTATAATTATGTTCTTTACATGGCGGGGAGTGCCTTTAGCAACATACTGTGACCAACGAACCGTTCGTCAAGCGTGGTGATTATAGCAAATTGCCCACGAAACTTCTTTGTTTGTAGTGAATTACAAATAAGTAGGTACATTAAGGAGGCTCGTTTTTCGGAGCGGAAGATACAAACGGGCTAACAATAATTAATTGTGCACAGACGTGTTATGTTATGAGCCGAATTTAGAGCTATCTGTGGATTCTTAAATTATTGTAAGCAACAAAGATTTATTCTCAATTGTTAATAGTAATCGTCGAATGAAACTGCCTTGTACGTCGCTCTTGATTCTTATCAGCCTGAGCAGAGGTTTTATTAGTTCCAATGGCTGCATAAGCCTACATTTCGTAATAACTTCTAGATCCACGTGGAAGTTTCGCCAAATACGCAGTACAGTAATACAGTTTAATAAACTAAATTGGTTTAATTGGATTTTTCCATGCCGCATGTGGCTTCGCGTAATGCTGACGTTTTCATCCGCTAAAGTGCTAAACTGACTAACTGTATTACAACCGCAGACGAGAAAGGTGACTAAAATTCGCGAAAACACTAATTAATTTAACTTAATAACTGTGTCAAGTTAATTAATAATTATAACGTTTAACTTTAAATGTGAGGAGTCTCCATTACAATAATGGTGTCAATAAAATCTTGTGAAACGATCAACACAATAATATGGGAAGTGCCGATGATAACAAGTTCCTGTCCAACTGATAATGCCGCGCTCAATGCAAAACATTTTATCAATAAAATTGCCAACACGCGTGAAACGTCAGAATATAATATCAACAATTCCGATTATGAAAACAGACACTACATACGCCCCAAACAACGAATTCCCGGAAAGTCAGAACGTATTACATCTTCCAGACACGTTTTTTAATGTAACGGATACCGCGCGGCGCGGCGGCGCGGCTCATTGTGTGCTGCTGACGTCACTACATGTGTTCCAATGTAGAATGGCAATGCATATGGTAATGCGGAAAAACAACCAATAAAAGTTATGGTTGCAAATTTGAACAATTGGTTAGCATTGTGAGCCAGCGCTCGTAACGTCATCGACTCTTGCCTTTGAATTCTAAACATCACCTACAAAGCAAAATGGTTATCTAGCAACACATCTGTGAAATGGGTTTATGTGTTGAGCTATTTTTTATTCACGTGGCAAACAGTCATTCATTGAAATTCAAGAAAATTTCCAATCCTCTCTTTGTGTTGTGAGGGGAATCGCATGGGGGAGAAGATAATTTAGCATAAGACATTCATTTCTGTAGACCACGCAAAGGATATAGATAGAATAGAACAGCATATTTGTATGATTTCAACGCCCATACAAACATCTGTAGAACCGTGTTTATTAGGACATTAACCCATTCTACATTCAATTCATGTAGCAACAATTGTACGATAAAGTTATAGGTGTTGCTATATTTAATAACACAATTACTTATATTAAATTAACGAAATGCCATTACATGTAATAAAAGTATTCTAACATTTCCGTATAAAAATAATTGTTAGGCAACGACGGAGGGCCTCGATAATCTGGCCTGATTATCGAGGCCCTCCGTCGTTGCCTAACAAATGTTCTAGCAATAAATCGCTCCTATAATGTTCATAGTCATACTATAAATACGCAACTTGTATGAATTCGAAAGTAGTGCACAGCGAAAACTTAACGCGTCTCGCAAGCCAAGATATCACTTTAATTAGTCTTGTCTTCTTGTACACATACCCATAGGTTCTACTGCAAATTAAAATTTATCATAGTGATATCAAGAATGATTATGTCTAGTCTGCGAACAAAGGCATTTAAATGGAGATTAATGTCACCTAGTTTTTCTATATCAGTCTTATAGGAATCAAGATTGCTTTTTATTTCCTTACTGACGTTCCTACGAGCTACGTCGCGTTCCTATGTTTTATTCTTCTCTAAGGCCTGGTTTTTCCATCGACAGATAATTTTTATTCGTGGAATAAAATTGACGTCTGACAGATTTTGTATGGTAGAACTGTCAAAAATTCAAATTATTCCTCGGATAAAATTATCTGGCGTTGGAAAAATCAGCCCTAAAAGAAGAAATCTATCATAATTTATGATAGTCACCAAACATTCCATTACCGGATGTTTGATCTCACCACTTAAGCAACATAATTAGGTATTATGACTCAATATATCTATTTGGTACGTAATACCGTTCAAGCCTGTTTCGCATTTAATAAAAATAAAACACAATATAGAAATGTGTTAATACCTCGTTTTCGTAACCGTTGCACTACGTGCATCAACGATTATAAAGACAACAAACAATCTAGAACGCTGAACGCTTATGTTCAAATGAAAATCTGTAAAATTATTGTTTATTAATCTTTCTATATTGTTCTTCAAGTAAACATGTCAATACAATAGATATTTATGTCTTTGGAATTCGAGATGGTGAGTACCTAGGTGTGTACTTGCACAACTGTAAGATCCTTTATGAGATCGTCACTTTAGTAGATCAGTATTCTATAATTATTTTTCAATCCAATGTCGATCACCTCGAACCTGTTGTTTGTTTGTGTATGACAAATCAGTATACTATCATTATCGTTTACGCTAAATTTCCAACCTTATCGAATTCTAGCTCGTTATTGTGATGTGACATGAATGAAAAACAGATGTATGTGAAAGTGCCAAAATACTGGTATATTGACCTTAAACTTGCTTCGTAGACACAGGAGTTTAAGCCAATGACGATCCCGATACTTACACCTACATAACAATTTCTAAAAATACACAGGTGTTTTGGCCACCAGCCACGAGATGTAAACAAACAAAATCGCCTAATATTTGCAAATTGTATCTCAAGGCATCGCAACGTGCGTCTGTTCTCTCAATCTGACAGATCAAATGATATTAAGGAAACGAATGACCTAATATATCTGGTAATAAATCAAGCCTCGGAGCAGGCAGAGCTAAGTAAACATTACAATGGTCTCGGGTACACTTACCGAAAAGCATAAATCGTCCGGATGATCAGTGAAGTAGTCGAAAAGAGCAATCGCGTATGGGTCTTCTTCTTCATCATAGTTGGCAAGTTGATCGGGCGCGAAGTCGGGCATGTCAGTGGCCCAGGAGCTCGTCACATCATCACCAGCGACGACTGGGGGCGGCGGAGGCGGGATCGTCGGCATGGGCGGCGACAGTTCTCTCTCCGGAGAACATTCATCATCGACTTCATCCCAGCCGAACGACTTTGATTCCTGTAGCAAATCGCAAACAAGTCCATAATCTATGGCAAAATTCATTAGCACGTGAGAAGCGATTCTCAACACTAATTGTAACGCTTCTAGGTATGGAGCGCTAAAAGTTATCGCTATTATAAATCTGCAAAATAATACTGACGTGATACCAAAAAGTACATATACAATTTTAAAATAGCTCTTATTTTAAAATTGTATATGTACTTTTTGGTATCACGTGTCTAGTCTATTTTCCGTATTTCCTCCGCAAAAACATTTGGGGTACGACGTGCTTCGAATGCTATGTGAATCCAAAATATTTCTTCTTAGTTAAAATTCCGGGCAAGTCATAGTTATGGCTTGACCATCTTTATGTATTCATGTTGGTTGTTAATAAAGTCGCTAATAGGCTATTTGTGAACTGTTCTTGATCTCCGAAGTAAAATATTCTATTTTGTAACGATAATAACAACTTCTAATGACGCGTGTTATTTAATCATCATTGCGAAATGTCTAAACAGCGTTACGATTCTATTATTTAGGACCGACATTAGAGTAGACACAAATGTCTAGCACTTGTTTTAAAATTGTTGCATGTCAGATATTCTAGATAAACGGGTTACTAGCTGTTCGTGATTAATTGATAATGACGATCTACACACATCGATCACTAATAAAGAACTTTCAGTGATCGATGTCTCCACAGCGTACCTAAATTTGTGTTGATGTAGTTATCATGTAGGTATTGAAAATAAACCTATGTCTTTTATCAATTCACTAATCAATCGTATCAGTTTTTTCATTCATTGGTGAGGATGGGCCTTCTTACCTACGACTTTATATCTAGACTAGATCTAACATTGTCATGATCAAATCAGAAAAAAGCGTACAACCATATCGGTTATTGTAGTACCTATGTAGTGTCTGGCACAAAGGAGGATACTGAATTGCTTATCCAATCCATAGAGTCATCATCTGCCAAGCCTTTTCCCAAATATGTTGGTGTAGGCGCTGGCTTGGGTTTGGGCTGGGTTGGTGAACGCAGCTGGATACCAGTATTTTACATGGAGCGACTGCCTATCTGACCTTCACAACCCGATACCCATTGGTAAGACTAGTTGTCAGCGTTTCGGGCTTCTGACGACCCGTATCGACTGTCAAAGGTGCACGAATGACAGCCGGGACCAACAGCTTAATTAACTTGCTTTCCGAGGCACGGAGGTCTTGGTATGTAGAGTCACCCATCCACGGGCCAACCGCGGCAAGCGTAACTTAACCTGATCGATTGACCCGTGCGGCTATTATTACTTAGCCACAAGCCCCTCTTCCAATCCATAGTGCCATAGATAAAAAATCCTTACGACGGCGACGCGACGCCCACGGGAAACGGAAACTGTTACGAAACTATCATGCTTGCGTTTCCTAAAGAGGAAGGACCTACGCTGAGACATACTTTTTATTGCTAATCGAGCATCAAGTTCCGGCTTTAATAATTTTTGCGAATAGGAAAAGCCAATATAGCTCTAGTCCCTCCTGGGTTTCTAACTGAAAGTAAATGATCCTGAGTTCGGCTCGGGTCACATAAATGACGTAGCGAATTGGGTACGGTCAGTAGTCACGGCTGCGACAGCTCGATGTAGACTTGAGATGGCTCATACAAAATATCAATTGATTATTTGCTGATACAAAATGCCGATTGTTCCCATTCTTGTTGCTCTCTACAAATAATAACATAACATCACGCCTGTAATCCCCGAAGGGTCAGGCAGAGGTGGACCTTAGTACACCCACAATAACGTAGGTGGTAAACGTAGTCACCTAGTTGTGACAGCCTGATCGAAATTTAAGTTAACCACTACTTTAGACCCATGTGCGCGACTACAATAACAAAAGATATCACTTGACAGCAACCTATCTGCTCCGGGGTTATTTTATACAGTTTTAATGAAAACCCACAAATTAAACAAAGAGCTCACGGACATAGTTATAATTATCGTGCATATTTTAAAGCACCTTAATTAATGGTACGGTCATGAACACAAATAGCATGCATGCCTAGCACGCATTGTGCTCTGTAGTGCCGCGACACGACCTGTTATCATTATTTTTATATTCAATTTTTTGTAGAACTAGGTTTTGCCGTCTACTTCGGAAATTATCCAACAGAAACCTACAGCCGGGATAAAAAGTATCGAATGTGCTAACTCAGGTCATGGTCTACCTGTGTGTTAAATGTCATCGAAATCCTTCAGCCATTAAGGCGTGAAAAGGTAACGGACAGACAGAGTAACTTTTGCATTTATAATATTACTAACCGCGGCTTCGCCCGCGTGGATGTCGGAAATTATCCCACGGGAACGTGCTACCGGGACAAAAAATAGCCCATGGCCTTTCCCGGGATGCCATCTGTCTCCTTGACAAATTTTACCGAAATCCGTTCAGTGGTTTATGCGTGAAAGGGTCAAATATAGACAGCATTACTTTCGTATTTATAATATTAGTATGGATACGCATACGTCACATAAGGATGTAAATGCCTAGTTGGACGCGAATTTCATTAATGTTTAAAAGTTTCCGTGACACATAGTTGCTGACCAACAATATCCAGTATCTAATCAATCGTAAATTATTTATCTGTGATAACAGATACTTATGATAGAAATTGCTTACTCTTGCGCAGAAATAATCATTCAGGAAAACCAGATCTAAATTAGGCACAGGAAGGATTACTATGGAATTACATCTTTGTAGATTGCAGGATTAAATATCAAAAAGACTGGGCTATGTAAATAAAGAAATCGTTTAAAGGACATAGGTAATTAGTGTTTACGAAACTAAAGAGAAATCAATACTTACGAAACTATCGCCAAATCCATTGGCGACTTTCTGTATAGGCATGGTGGTGTTGACAGTCATGGTGGTCACAGGGAAACTACTTCCAAACGTAGTCTTCAATAAAGCCGAGTTGTCTGGAGGCTTAGGCCTGGCGGGCTTCGCTCGGATTATCGTCGGCCCCTTCAACATCGGAGCCGGCGATACGTGGCTTGTAAAATTATTTGATACTTCATATACATTTTCCTTACTTAAAATAGGTTTCTTCTTCAAGGCAGGTTTTCTATTCATGTTCGTGATTGGTTGAGGCGAAAATGGGTCAAGAGAAAAATCCTCCATTGTGTCCTCCTTCACAGGCTTCCTTGAGTGAAGGAATAAATCAAAATCATCTTCAAACCCGCTCTCAGCTTGAGAGGCATTGCCACCATTGTGGGTGTTGTGATGGTTGGTAGATGTAGTGGCATCTGAACCAAAGCTGTCTACACTGAGACCATCACTGCTTGACCTGGTGGTGAATGTGGGCGAACTGGGAGGCGACGAGAAATCAATCAAAGCACCTGTCTGTACATTCTTTGGTTCACATTTGGGAAACATTTTATGAGTGTCCACATCAGTGTTTACATCTTTGATAATACTTTGTTGGACAACATTCACATTTTGATTATTCACTACTGTTTTAGATTTACGAGATAATAGGGAAGTGAGTACTGTTGGCTTTCTTATAAAATGTGAAGGTTTTGCTGGAATATCAGGTTGTTTGTTGACCTTTGGTGGTGGTGGACGTGGTGGTGGTTTCTTTTTCTGTGTGAAATTTGGTGATGGCTCAAAGACATCTGCACCAAAGGGGTCATCGTCCCAATTTGTAACAGGAGAGTATCTGTTCACCATGCCAGGAACACCTGGAGCTTGCCGCGTTGGGCCCTTCATGTCTGTGGACAAATTATAATTATTCAGCATTCTATGTAACTGTATAGGTGTATTTTTTTATTATTGGCAATAATTGTTGGATAGACTTATCATAACTTATTTCTAATCACAAGAACACAACATAATAGGTTTTGTCTTGCTATGAGCAGGTATAGTATAATGAATTGTTTTTATTATTTTAATCTCTTGAGTTCCCCAGAGCAAAATAAAAAAACAAATGCTAAAGTATCTCTTTAATAATACAATAAATAATTCATAATACTAGCCTTGAATAACAACTAACTGTTTTGCTATGTTATTTCATAATTAGAATTTTAATTTTTATTAAAACTACTCAGACCTGACTTCTAATTCCTCCTCTGTATAAATTAAAGTAGAATTTAACAAGATTAAAGCATACATTTATAGGGTTTAGGACCATAGGCTATAGAACTACTGCGAATGTTGATGTTTTCAGAAGATTGCTACCACCTACTTCAGTCTTACAATTGACTGAATTTGATGACTACACTAAAAAAGCTTATAAAATTATGGTATTTCCAGTTATTGTGTATAACAAGTGGGCAAAAAATTATTTCTCACAAAACTTGTTTGAAGATTCTAGTAAAAAATGAGTCATAGAACTTAACAACTCACTAACACACTTAATAAAATGATGAACAAGTTGTGTAAAAAGTTGCACAAAAACTCACTTGTCAGTTAAATCTTATTGGAATCACTTAAAACAGAATCAAAAACATCACTACAATCCACTGCTAAGTCTATGACTATGATACTGCGTTAGTAAATCGTAGTTTAGAACACGAATACGGCAAGGCGAGGACAAAGATCGCAATACACTGCGCACAGCTCGGGCTGTTAGCAATTGTCTGACACAAGTGCCGCGCGACCAGCCGCTGCTCAACCCGCGATAAAAATATTATGATATCGAGATCCACCCACTGAACACTAATGCACACAAAGTTACATGCTCTGTGTGCACACCACTCCGCAGTGGTTCCAACTCTGAACTCAGTATCGCGTGCCAGGTACGGGACAGCACGGTCCGCGGCCTTGATAGAGTTCGACGTAATCGCGTGGAAGGATTAATTACGATCGTAACACAGGAGTGTTACGGAGGAGACTTTGCTCAAAATATAATAAAATTACGGCTATACGTACCTCTAAATAAATCCATAGGGGCCACAGGCACCGCTGCAGTGCAGGCATAGAACAACTAAGAACAACAAAGGTTTATTTTGACATCGTTTATTTTGAGACAATAACAAATCATTTACTTCTCCATGAAACCATCGAAAGGCTCGTTTACGTAAATTTTCTTTGAAAAACTTAATTAACTTAGACACGAACGCTACACAAAATCTTTTGATATCACATTTAATTTTGTAATCGTTTCCGCTCAGCTTTTAGTATTTTCTTGACCCTACGAACGAAAGAGATTGAGAAAACGTTACGCTTTTACATTCTACATCCCTTTCACACTTAGCTACTACTAAGTAGTTCTTTCCTGCTGTCATCGATGATGATGTTGTACAAATACAGATTGCTAAAGACTTTGACATAAAAGTGAAAAAGCTGTCATTGTTTAAAGTCCGTTTCACAAAAGAAATCCCTCGGCAATAAGCGGAACTAATTATTATTATAAAATTAGCAACATTCCTACAACAACCCTCCTACCTCATACACCTTTCTCTATTTAAGATTATGCATTTTGTTAAACAGTGCCTGTAATAATATATGATGTCAAGACAAATAAATAAATCATTCCGTCGCACGACAGTGGCGCCGCGTCTACGAGACTTCTTTAGTGGCTAGCTTTTAGGCTATGTGCTGTCGGGATCTATGCTTAACAGGATAATCTAAAAGTGTACAGATTAGTTTTTATGACACAGTATCAGATATCGGAATCCATAAAAGATACGGAAACTGACACTTTTAACTAGTGTCCGAAGGGTCGGTTTCGGCCAGCTTCGGCCTTAAAATCTGGCTTCGACTGCAGTTCCGGTTTCAGCCGAAAACTACTGAAACTTCGGCCCGACTGAAACTGGCGTTCATGAGCTATCGGTTTTGATACAATAGACATATAGAAATATATAACAGATATACACATTAGTAATGATGGGGTTCAGGGAGCTTGCCACCAGCAGGATATAGCAGGGCAGAAGTTGAACTGCACTGGTTTTGTGTTCTATGATGTAGTATGTACAGTGCAGTTCAACTTCTGCCTTGCTATATCCTGCTGGTAGTAAGCCCCCAGTACGATAGTCTCATAGTACGAGCAAAAGTAGGCTTGCTTTTGAACTAACTAAAAATTGAACGTTTTTTTAAAAGGTCATGGTAAGCCCCCTGTGAAAGGACTGTAATTTCATGGGTGAAATCCTTAAGCTTGCGCATGCCTCTCACTTTCTGGACGCACCTTAACCTCTTCCTTTATTTTTTTAAAGTGATTAGACAATAGACATGATCAGTTGAGAAATGCTAAAACTAACAACGATTGTATGTACTTATTATTTCCATGTATCATTTAACCACTAGTGTCACGTTAATTTGTCAATTTTGTCTTGTTTGTGTCATTGTCATTGGTTTGTTATCGTCATTTTTGACATAGTTCTGTCATGGGCATGGGTCTCGATCGAAGATAGTGATACAAACAAAAAAAATATTAATAAATAATGATCAAATCCGAAACATTATGACAGAAAATAAAGTACAATGACGAGTGATAATATATTGCTATTACCCGTTGATATATTAGTAAATATTTTTAAGAGGTTAAACTTATCAGATCTTCATAATGTAATGTTATCTTGTAAGATTTTCAATGATCTCATTAAAAATTATAATACAATTTGGAGGCCCCTTGCCCGAAATACACTGATGATTGATTTTTCAGACAGCAGGTAGGCATTTCCAATTTATTACGTTCTTTATCGCTTCTTCGTCTAATTATAATTCTACCTTTATGTACCTTTGTCCCAGTGTTACTTAAAATAATTACCTGTTTCAGTACATCAAATGAATTATGGTATAATCGATGCAGAACTTCACATAACTGGTGCAATGGTTTTTACAAAAGTAAGGTAAAAGTACACACTACCTGCTAAGTGAAAATTATTGTGCAATACTTAATAGCCACTCGTAAAATGTTAATCATCATCAATATGCCATGATGAAAAAATGTTGTACCTACTCCTCAGGTGGTCATCCATCACTACGTCAACTACATGCCATGGTTAACATTCCACAACTCTGAAATCTTACTTGTGTCTGTGGGCTCTGAACTGCACTGTTACCCATCAAATAAGAAAGGATTTCCAAACTGTAGAGAAGCTTTATGGAAGGTAGACGTACCTAAAATACAAAGACATGACGTGAGGACTAATGATATCTCCCGATTTGTGATAAAAAACAGTTATTTAGCTTGTGGAAACAGGTCTGTATATTTGTTTTAAAATAAAGTAAAGATTCATTTTGCATAGACAAAAAGGCACAGAAGTCCAGGACAGGAGACGCAGGCAGCCCATGTTATGCACTGAATTCATAGTTAAAACAAAAAAATAAATTATTATAAGTACAATTTATTAACTCATAAAATAATGAATAATTTTTCAGAGATGGTTGTATAGCTCTATACCAAGTCAACAACACAAAAAACAGGCCATGGTTACAGTATCATATACAAGATTGTCATGGCAATGGTCAAAAGGAAGTCACTGCGGTTGAGGTGATAGATGGTAGATCTCAGGTGATGGTCGTAACAGGGTCTCAAAACAGCTGTGAATTAAGGTTCTGCGGCTTAAGGAAAGAAGACAATGGAAATACAACATATATTTTAAGAGGCAATGAAACAAGTGAGTATTTTATTATTTCAATGAACTCACAGACACTGGCTCACCTCCCATCTTGCACCGAGTGCCCTGTCACCTGCACACATGCTGAATTTTAGGCCAAACAAATTTTAAAAACATTATTAATGCCATCAACACACTAAGAAGAAGAGATGAACTAAACTCTGATTTCTAATTTGCTAGACCAAAATAAGACCTATAAATATATACTAAATAATGTCATGTTGACAAAAAAGGTTGATCACAGCTGTCATTTTTGTCTAGCAAATTAAAAATCAGAGTTTAGTGTTGCCCATGACTTTGTCTATGTTTTTTGTATGGTTCAATATCGATTTGACGGCACGGTTGGCGCAGTGGTTAAGCGATTGACTGCTGCGCTGCGTGTCGCGGGTTCGATTCCCGCACGGAACAAATATTTGTATGACCTACAATTCGTTGTTCCGGGTCTGGCTGTTTGTGTATGTGAGTTTATATGTCTGTAACCACACCCACGACACAGGAGAAATTCCTAATGTGGGGCAATGTTTTATTTAAAAAAAAAAAAAATGGTTCAGTAGTTTAGGCATGGAAAGGAAACAAAACAGACAGTTCTTTTACTCCTGACAAATTGTTCTATGTTATGGGTTTGGTTTCCACACTTAGTCCTTAGGCCATTGTCGCCGTCGGTGGTTATTCCAACCAGCCCACATCCCTCCAGGAGCTTATTAAGTCTTCTGGCCTGTTGAGAATGTCTGTGTAAGAACTGACAGATAGTACTAGTACTACCTGACAGACGTCGTCCTGTCTGAACAGCTCCACCTACTGGCTCCAATTGTAAATCTAGGCATTTAGGACCCACTAAAACACACACAAAATATCAAAATCGGCCTAGCCATTTAGGACGAATTCAGTGACATACAGACATATAAAAGAATAATATATAGGTATAAAGATATTCCAGTCTGGAAATGGGTAATAAAGTGTGATTGGTTCATTAAAGAATGTTATTTCTAAAAAATATGCTAGTGCTGATCCCTGTATTTCTTTATTTCAGATATATATAATGTGTCTATGTATGAAAGTGCTGGAACAAAGTGTATGGCTCTTAATAAAGCGGCAGACATATTAGCAATAGGTCTTAATGGAAACAGTAAGCCTCTTTTGCTTGATGTGAATAAGTACGTATTTTTATGTTTATTTAATATTTATTTAAAATTAAAATAAATTTATACAAAAATGTAATCTGCCCATTTATACTTCGTCAAATTTCTGTACATTAAAGTGGCAATCTAATGTGTTTTTATCAATAACAAATTATACATAATTTGAGGACAAAAAGAGATTTTTTTTGTTAATTAACAGTATGTAAAATTAACTATAATAAAATCAACAACAGTGTTATTCCAGCCCCAGATTCCTGATGACTGCTGATGGGACCAAGAATCCTAAACAAGCTGTGCGTGACATACGATGGCATGATGAGAACACTATATTATATGTCACACACTCAGGAGTCCTGCAAATGATAGACATCAGAACACATGAAGTGGTAAAGTATTTTTTACAGTCTGTAACATACCCCATACCATTTACAATCCTGCCAATAGGATAGATAAAATCTATTATATTCAGTCTAATACGCCATTAAACGGGCTCGAATTAAGTTAGCTAGCTAAACTCCGCGGACGTGATGGGGCATCGATATTTAAACACGATAAAACAAAAAATAAATTAATTTGACGATTTTTTTTTTGTGGGGTCCGCAGTTTGTGTATTCACTTTTTATTTACCCAAGGGCCTGTCAGTCAGAAGGCTTGATAACATACATGTCATAAAATAAATAGTAAAGAAAAAAAATACAGAAATTAAAATGATGTTTTTTGAAGTTCCCTTGAATTCATTGATTGAATCTGTCTTTCGGCTGAAATGATGATGTGATGAACTAGTAGTGCAATTGGTTTTTTTTTCAGGTATACAATACAAAGGATCCTTTTCAATCCACATTTTATTGTGTGAAATCTGATGGTCAATGGGGAATTGTAGCGGGAACGGCTGAATATTCACGATGCGTGTTATTTGATACACGCAATCAAATTAATCATGTTCAGGTCAATAAACATTAGCTTGCGTTATTATTGCATAATAATATGATGATAGCTAGTCATTACTAACAACTGTTGTTAATTTTTCAGATGTATTTCACGCAACGGAAAGCTTCGCCTGTTTATAGTTTAGATTTCGACCCATACCGCCTTATAACTGCTGTCGACCGTGGAGTCGCCGTACTGAACTTCAATATAGTCGGTTCTTCAGAACAACGGAAAGATTATTCCCATATTTTTTATTGAAAAGAGATCATTGCTGTGGACCGTGGAGTCGCCGTACAACTTCAATGTAGTCGGATCTTCAGGACAACGGAAAGATTATTCCCATATATTTTATTGAAAAGAGATCATTGCTGTGGACCGTGGAGTCGCCGTACTGAACTTCAATGTAGTCGGATCTTCAGGACAACGGAAAGATTATTCCCATATTTTTTATTGAAAAGAGATCATGAAAGTAATATATTATTCAGCATGCTAAATCTATATAGTGTTTAATTACTTATTCAAATTACCAAATGGCTTGGTACGCGACGATGGGAAGAGACCCACCCGAATGACTATAATGCCTTGACATTGCATCCCACACCAAAGGCCTGTCTACCCTAGACAGGCCTTTGGTGTGGGATGCAACATTTGTCGGCACCCTTGCGCCATCCCATCTTCCAAGCACGGTGAGCTGTGCTGGGGCGGCTGCTGCAGGTGCGAAAACCTCAAACGGTGCAAATACTCCAATCTTTTTGGAACTTATATGTTTGAGCCGTTTGGGTTAGAACACTAGAGCCATGGGGTCCGAGCGCCCACTTAGTGCCGCACAGGCTGTGCGGCACCGCAACTTTTGTGTTGTGATGTTACCATGGATTCAGTAGGTACTTACATGATTTTTAACCTCTGTGAGTTGAATTTTTCGTCAGTTATTTAAAAAAAAATTGCTGTTCCATACAATTTTGACCGCGTAGGTATTGCACTTTTCTATGAAACGGCAAATTTTTATTGTTATCCGACGAAAACTTTCTACACTAGGGGGTCTAGAATTATGTGCTGAATTAATGGTTTCAATTTGCACGTCGATGTCCCTGCCGCCCTGTATAATAAACGTAATTAAGGGTATTTGTGGTTGTTGTGAACCTGCCTCATTGCTCAAGCTTTTTAATTAGCCGCTTGTGAATGTGTATATAGCTACTCTCAAATCCCATCGCTTCCGATTCCGAACGAAACAGAAGCTGTCAAACAACAATGTTGGTCGAATAGCATTTTTTTTGTTGCAATTTAGCCACAGTCGTTACAGTATTTAGCTATCTTTGAGTTTGTAATGCAATATGATTACTATAAAAGGAGGCGGAGGCATGAAATTTGTTTTATAATAATAATGTATTTATTTATCCCACAAAGTACAATTACAGTAAAATAGAGGTGTTACAAAAATATTGTAGGTACTAGGACTTGTGGGAGTCAGGAATCCAAACTAGGATACCCTGTGCTATGGACTCCTGGCCACCCTCGCCGAGACTGGAATTTTCACAAATAATTGGACAAAAAAAGAAAACAATAACAAATCAAAAGGAAAAAAAAATTAACACTAATAAATCAAAAGGAAAAAAATAAACAAAAATGCGTGTGTGTGTTTGTTAGCGTGCGAAGTGTGAGTGTGAAGTAGAAAGTGTCGTGTGTGTGGTGTGCTGTTGTGTGTATGAAATTTGTTTGCTATATTGACACAAAAATAAGTATTGTGATGAGCTATTTTAGATGCTGAACGTTATTTTTGTCTCAGAAAAGGCTTAAGTAATACATTAATAATGTTCTTCGTCAATAAATCTGGTATTTTGAACTTTCTTGGATCTGGCAACACTCTGGAAATGTGACTGACAGACAGCGTACTGACACCATTGAGATAGGAAAAACATGGAGACGCCACGTTATTCTATACATACATTTGCTTATACAAATATGAGTGAAATATGATTCAGAATTTGAAATATGGTTCTGTCTCATTCTTTCTAGTGAGATAATCTTATTTGATAAAAGAGACAACTATATTTTAAGTTGTTGCTAATTATAGCAACATTTTGTCGTGACGTAGGGACAGTTGTAGGTAAGTGCCGTAGCAGCCATCTTATGCGACGAGTTTCGTGGTAGTTCTGCTGTCAAATGGTTGTTTGTATTTTGTATTATTGAGATTTGTGAGAAAACTACGGGGATTTTACCTTTTAAAACTGCATGTAAATGTTGGAAAACAGAAATTCAACATGCCTGTGTGTTGTATTGTGACGTGTGGTGCAAGAAAGAATGAAAATCCACCTCATTGTCTTTGCACCGGTTATAAGCCGGCTTTCATGCATTAATACATACAATAATACACATTCGATGATACAATTGTAACGCGATCATTAATTTATGGCTACAGTATTGATATTTGGGTTCATTTCCATTTATCAGGCCTTTTTATTATATTTGTTAATTCATTCGTTTGTTTACAAACATATGTCATAATAGAATAGTGTTGTACCGTTGCCGACTTGCCGTAATAGTTTCCGAAACTAGTTCGTGCTCTCTGGCCTTCCAACCCAGAGGTAAAATATGCGAAAGCACATTTTCTGCAAGCAAGTTTTTTTTAATTCTGCGCAGAACAAACACTTGACATGCATTTTATTCTCAGACTAGCTGTGCCCTGCGACAACGCATGGAAGTCGTAAGATACACAGAGATACACAGTATTCTAAAATAACAGCCACACTAATAAAACTCATTCTTCCCTCGACTGGCCGCATTGCATCGCCCGCCCGCGCTATTATTTCGTTTTCACTTAGGGTTCTTTTTTCTCGGCTCCTAAGGGTCTTAGCGTGATTTAAATAGCCTATAACCATCCTGGGGCTGCAGTCTCGACATTCATAGCGATCACTTTACAACCGAATTCGGTCGCAAAGTCCTGTCACTCCATACATTACACCTGTCAATCCGGGACTTTTCGACCGAATTCGGTCGTAAAGCGATCGCTATGAATGTCGAGACTGCAGGGGCTGGCTACGAAACGCAAAAATAATTTTGCACGGCTTTTTTATTTTGCGCGGAACATAAGTGTTTAGTAAAAAGCTGTTATTTTGAAATTACCAACAGACACTTCAATTTTATTTATTTGTATAAATAACAGAAGGTAAGATAACCTTCTCATCTTTTTCTGTTACAATTACAACAGACTCTAAGTAAATACATAATATTAGGTATGATCCAAACTAGTAAAACTCGTATTTAGTATCGATACTCGTTATACTCACACCTATGTTCCACGATTGGCACAACCCTAGCAATGGCAGCCATTTTATGAGACAATATGAGTTGTAGGTATGCACCCTTTTTTGTAGGTATTTCCAGTCCATACTTCTCTATGTCAATGACTGACACTGACACCCGACTGCCGGTGCCGACAGGCGACAGGTTTAAAAAAAATTGAAGAACCAAAACAGAAAACATAACCTCACAAATAATTTTACGAATCGGTTAAACTCGGTTGTCACAAATTTTTCTTTTCACCTAAAACGAAAAATGATGTAAAAATATTTGTTAAATTTCCGCCAGACTATCTTTGTTCATCCCATTCACACTATGTTTAGAAACGGGCTATTTTCTTTTCTAAAAGCTGCTTACCGAACTCATCGTAGGACGGTTGTCACAAGGATTCGAAATTATGCTCCTGCAACCATGGGACTGTTAACCACGGCATATTGTGACGATGTACAAAAAGAGCTAAATGTAATTTGGGATGCAGATAGTCTAGAACACGAATTTTTGATCCGTCAAGCTACGACCATCAATGTTAATGCAGCATCGCAGCTTCTGACTGTTACTTTAGTCGCTATCCAAGATACTAGTGAAAGGTAATCATAAAAGGTGTTATTTCTCATATACACTTAATCTAATATTATAAAGAGAAAAGATTTGATTTTTTGTATGCTAGTTTGTTACTCTTTCGCGCTGAAACGGCTGAAGGTATTTGGATGAAATTTGGCGAATGGGTAGACCATGATCTGTATTAAAACCTAGGATACTTTTGATCTCAATATACCCACGGGATCGAGACTTTTGCGGGTGAAACCGCTGGACACACCTAGTAATATCTAAAAATGAGGCTTCATTATCATGCCTGCCAGATTCCCAGCTTCGTTGAATCCAAAGTCAAATGAAATTCAATCCTTCAGCCTCATTTATAGATTACCTAGCTGTTATCATATTTTGATTACTGAAAGGATATAAATATAAAATTCTCACATGGTAATAATTATTATGACCACATTAGATTGGTATGTTTTTGTTTTTATTTGTTTCTCCATCATTATAGGCTACGAGAAGCACTATCAAGAGAGATCTGCCTGGTGAAACAAGCCCTAGAGTGGGGTGAAGACAGCACTCCACCACAACATTGGGACCAACTGGTTGCTGTCAGAGGAACACTATGTGATTTAACACATAATCTTCACACTTTATTTAGTGAGTTACTCAATTAATAATGCACTAATATCAATTACACATATGTAATGTAATAACATAAGACACTAAAAACAAGTAAAAGATACTTATGAAGAGCGACACACACAGGCTTATCTGCTTAAAAGGAGGCTCCAATCACTAGCTGGGTTTAGGGTCTTCAGTCTACTCACACTTATTCAGCTCTGTTCAGCTTTTGTCCATAGAAAACATTGATTTTGTATGGAATATGTACGCATCCATTCAGCTTTATGACCTCATACACATTCAATACAAAATCGTAACTTTCCCTTGTCATACCTACCTATATAACTATATTTAATAACATGCATGCTTGCTGCGTGTAATAACAACCTTATTTGACCTGCCCTGTTATTATAACCTATCAATCAATTATTATTGATCAATTTTCAGGTTACATGGATTATGCAGAAAAAATAGCAACTGTAGCAGCAGAGATATCATATCTATCTGGAAACATTGCTGCATCAGATGCCATTTGTGAGCGAATTGATCATGCATGCAGGTAATGAACAAAAAAAAAATACAAAAAAAATGAGTTTATTAAAGCATGTTATGTTTTTAGACAAATATTTTACAAAGTTTTCATTTTTTTTTCCCTCTTTTATATTTTATAGGAGAGTGCTCAAAATTAACAGATTGCTTTTTTAAAATTAAATTTAATACATATATTTTGATATTTCATATGCACATAATATGTAAAACAACAATAGTCACTTCTTTTGACTTCTAACATTGTAATAATGATAATGTAACAAAATTTTATAAACAAAATACTCTTATCCCTAATTGATATTCTGTGTATATACATAAAGTGGCAGTAGTGCGTGTGTTGCAGGGCTTGCAACGCGCAGAAACAGCTGACACACGAGTTGCAGCAAGAGAGCTTGGAGCTGCAGCAGCAGGCCATCCTCAGCTCCCCGCAGCTGCAGGAGAAACTGAAACTAGACGCCAAGAATGAGAAAAAAAGCAAGTTGAAGACTTAGGATGCGCTGACACGGGCAACTACACCCAGCAATTTACGGCAATGTTAAGATTGTATTGAAATTGCCAAGAATTGCGCAATATTAGATGTCCATGTAAGCACCTTTGTGGGAAAATAGGACGGCGTATTTACGCCTGCAATGCTAAGTACCTAAAACATATAAATATGAAATTACGTCGCGTAATTTGCACTGTGGGCGTTAGGACGCCGAACTATTCGACGAATGTTCATTCGCGAAACGAACATGCGTGCGCTAGCACAGCTGTTAGAATTGATTTTTGTGTTTGAATTCACTTACACACGGCTACACATCAAGCTATACATTCCCAGTTTTAGCTGACCTCTCATTGTATAGGTTGTTCGTACAATCAGAAGTCAGCTTATACTGGTTATGTATAGCTTGATGTGTAGCCGTGTGTACAGTCCTTTCACTGTTATTTAACCTCTGCCAGCAGCAACTCAATAGCAACCTTATCGTAACGAGACAAAGATCACTGTTATTTTGACAGAATTGTCAATGGCAGTAGTTACTCGACAACAACCTTGTTGCAACAATAAAAGATCACTGTGATTGACATTGATGCAAAATCAGAAGTAAAATAACTGAAAGGACTATACTCCCCACACTGTTCTTATAACGAATGAATGATCATCGCGTAACAAAAGCTCACGCAACGAACGGTCGGAAAACAAATTCGTGAAGCGAATGCTCGCGGTTAGTACCGTCCTTCACGTAACTTTCGGCAGGTGTGACACTACATTTAACTTTGGTTTTTTTTATGTGATGGGTAGTTAAGTTACAAGGAAATAGTTTCAGATGTGATTCTGCAACACAACTAAGGCAGTAGCTTGTGTACAAATATTGTATTGTAGTTCACATCTATTTTGTATAAAATTATTATGCATTAATTCTATACAGAATTCAAATTCAAGAAGAAATTATTTATTTAAATAGTAATAAAATAAAAAAAAAGCTATAGCAAACCTGCCACCTAAATTAATATATTACTCTTATAATATTGTAATTAGTGTGATAGACAATAAGATACTTTTAAACTGCTTTTTTGTTGTTTTCCTTTATAGTTTAATAACGTAGACTAATAATAATGCCCTATTTATATGCTTCACACTCACTTTACCAACCAACCACCAGCCAACGTCGCGTCGTCCCAACGTTTATGATTAATTTGTGAGCTACGGTATACTAGATATACCAGTGGCCAGTGGTGGTCTTATATTTCATATAGACTTAGACAAAATCTAAGTGGATATTGACACTGTTATATGTATATCTAGGATACATTTTATCCTATAAGAAATATCTAGTATACCGTAGCTCACAAATTAATCATAAATATTTATATTATACTAGCGACCCGCTGCCACGGCACGACTTGACAAAGCATCTAGATAGATGTTGGTTTGATGGATGGAATACATTCTCAAAATGACAGTAAAAAACTTCATCAAAATCTTTTGCGTTGTTTCGAAGAACAACACGGTCAGGCAGGAAAGCGACTTGAGTTTAAAATATGTATAGGCCGTCATATTGGTCTAAGACAGTGAGTTATCCCCTAAAGAAAATTCCTAGCGATGTACCTTGGTGTTTAAAACGTGGCATCTTTGTTGAGATGCGTCTCGATGTCCACGCGGCAGATCGGGCAGTGCTTGTTGGTGCTGAGCCACTGGTCCACACACTCCATGTGAAACAGGTGCATGCATGGTAACCGCCTGAAAACACACGAAACATTTTATAACGATGAGTTTTAGCCTGCCAACCAGTATTATAGCTCGCGTCAATCTTTACCGCGGCTCTGAAGTACGCTACTCGCTGTGCAGTACCTCACTCCTCACCCCCGCTGACACATGAACTTGTTACTGCGCAGCGACTCTCCACATGTTCCGAGTCGCCATAAAGTTAGAATCGGGCTGTGCCAAGGTGTATCGTGTTACCCAGTATCTAACTGGGTTGTGGAGGTCAGATAGTAGTTCATTTTTCGGTCTCTTTGGTGGAATGAAGAAGGCGGGGGGCACCGAGGCTGCACGCGATTGGTTCGTCTGTCGATGCTCGTCGTCTATTGGACTCTCACGTGTCATTCGGCTACTGTACACTTTCGTGCACTTTAAATGACTTACGTTTTTAATTTTGAAATAGTTTATTTTTGTTAATTCGTATTTGTTAAGTCAAAGTAACGGTTAAACTTGTTTCTTCACTATTTTAGCAGTGACTTGAACGAAGAAAACATTTGCTGTAGTATCAGTAAAGGTCAAGTAAAAGTTAATACTTTGACTGATTGTGTTGATGAAGAAACTGGCCGTAAGTCACAAAGGCCTACAACATTACTGTATCAAAGTAAAATTTCAAGTACCACTAATATTTTAATTATAGTTTGCGTAAGTACAGCTATCAATAATTTGAGCAAAAGCGGTACTAAATAAATTTGGCCGAAAGTGTACAATGCGCGAGCTTGCCCCCACTACTGCCCATCTGTGCTCACGACTCGTGCCGGTCATTATAACAGAAGAAACTCTGATGTGACTCCGGAATTAGGTTAATATACCTGTATTTTTTTAAGTTTACAATTTTAATGCAGCAAAGGCAAACTTAAAATTACAAATATATTAAAATAAAATCATTAAATAAAAAATAAAAAAATAATAAAATCAGAAAAAAGATCAAAATTGGTCGCTTTTTCCACAAACCTGCAATCAGAATCGACTTCGAACAGCGACAGACAGATGGTGCACTTCTCGTCCTGGTGGCTGGGCGCGGGGCGGTAGGCGTGGCGGTAGGTGTTGGACTCGATGACCGCGCTGGAGGCCCCGCGGCCGCGCCAGGCGCGCGACTCCGCCTCCTCGGCCGCCTCGGCCGCGTACACCATCGCCGCGGCCATGGCACCCGTGCCCTGGAACATGCCACGTAATATTAAATAAATAAAATAAGCCATTATTGCTGGTTTTACAATATATTTATAAAGTTTAATGAAATCTAAACACGATAAAAAAATACTGTTTTTCTCAACTCGTACTTGAAGTAACTACGCTACGCTATATTTTGCGTGGATGTGACGCATATTTTCCCCCAACTTCTACTTTTTTTTGTGTTTTTTCTGCGTCCATTTTTGCAGCAAAAAAAAACGTGTTTTCTTTCTTTACCAGCGGTCCATGTAAGTCTCGGCGAGACTCGCATTCTCGCATCTCGACAGATACTGTCCTCGTATAGTCTTCAAAAATAAGTCAATCCATTTTTTTTTGTGGTCGGTGGCTTCGTTTGTCTTACCATAAATGATGGCTGGATCGATATGTGGAGGTGCGGCGGCGAGGGGTGCATCTGCATATAATGATGCATGTGGTGGTGGATATGTTGTCTGTCACTGAAAAAAAAATACTTTTTCTAAGACACTTTCAAATTACAGCACTAAACGTAAGTCATTTATGAATCAAAAATCAAAAATTCTGTAGGAATTTGTAGTCTGAAGGGGCTGTTCCGTTAATCCACCCCAAAAATCCACCCTAAGGTGGATACGCGCAAACGCATGTCCGAGAATCCACCCTAGGCCTAGTTGGATAAACGGAATTGATAGGTTTATGGTGGATTCGTTTCACCACATCCTCCTTAGGGTGTATTTTTGGTGTGGATAAATGGAATAACAGGTCTGAAGTGATAATTATTTCCGAAATGTCAAAAATGTTAATTGAAAATGCAGATTGTAAAATCGTAGAGCAGATAGTTGAAAGTAGACGAAGCGACTGATTTGAGCTGAGTAAATTGGTAAGATCTAAACTTCGCCTATGGAGTTATAATGGCTGACGATACCTCGTGGTGACGGGTCTTTGCCCTCGCATCGCTGCAATCACCCGGCTCGCCAGTCGACGCCGCCTAGAAGCGAATACATTTGTTCTCGCCGCGCGGATTTTGGTCATCAGCATTAGACAGTACGAGTCTATCGATATTTGGGCCCAACATCAGTATCAGTACGAGTTTTGTTAATATTTGCGATCATGGATTGTCAAGTTCACCATGCTCGCCACCGAAATATCAATAAGGCAAGTAGCAGATTTAATAATACAGCATATGGCAGACATATTGGATCTTGATATTGTAATCAAATTGAATATTTCAAAACATAAAACTACTTACAGCATCATGGGCGGCGGCGGGCCCCCTCCAATGTCACGTTGTTCCAGCTCATCGGGGAACTGAAATAAAGTTAGCATTAGGACTGAGCCTAAGGCCTCGTACCCACGGGCATTTTTTTAACATGATGATTTTCATCGCGCACTGGATTTTCAAAGCACTGCTCAGCGCCGAGGGTTGAAAATCCAACAGAGTATTTTTTTTTGACGCTCTGGGGTGCACTCTGTTCTCAATGTTCGACTGACCACCGAAAGTTGAAAATCCAGCGCGCGAATAAAAATCGTCGCGTTAAAAAATCGCTCTTGCTATCTGGGCTAAGAAGTAGGTGAGATGGTAGGGCAGACGAATGAGATAACTTGTCTGCCCAACCATCTGAACTACTGAGTTCGGAGCTGGGGGGGTCTACTCTCTAAGTCCGTCAAAGAAAATACGTGCCCGTCGAAAAGTAGTTGATCCGTTAAAACAAGTGTCAAATAAATTTTTCGGACGTGCAATATCACATCGTGCGTAAGGACATCTGTCAAATCGTGTTGTAATTCATTCTTAGTTCGGAAACCGAACTACCTAATCTTATGTCCGTAAGTGATATGGACTAGGAAACGCCACTAACTTTAACCGAAACTTCGAACTTCGTGCTTAGGAAGCAGATCTCATGACAGTATTTTAAACAAAAAAAAAATCGGCTGTTCTAAGAACAAGGTGCGCAGACTGAGGCAAAAGAGGGGTTAACTAATTCATAAAGTGATAAAAATGAGGTTAACAATGATGATGTAAAATAAATAAAAGGTGAATATACAGCGAGCACTGTGGTTGGCGGGAGCGGCACGGGCGGGAACTGAGCGAAGGTAGGCCCGAAGCCGTCACCCATCATGCTGCGACGTTGTAGCTCCTGAAATTATGACAAAAATATTTTTGAAGACAAGGCGTATGCCCGATAGTACTCCCATCGGCAAAAATTAACAACTTCCAATACTTCCATACAAACTTTAATCCCTTATTTAACCCCATAAAGCGACGGATTTTCAAAAATCCTCCCTTAGTGCTCACGTTCGGCACGTAATATATGTATGTATAAGGGACTCGTTGCGCGTTTGTGCAAAATGTCATGCTTCTAGACCCGGACAGGACCCAGCGGTTTAAGCTGTGTGTCAGTGAATGAATTCAAGAATTTTATTAAATAGATGTGGCTAAAAGGCTGCCCAACTTAACATGATATGGGATGGACTGGGGAGGATAAATTTGTATAAGTGTATCGTGAGTGGAGGTGGACTTACCATCATGTGATGTTGTCGTTGCCAGAGCCGCTCGTGGACGAGGTACGGCGGAGCGACCGACATGCCGTCCCGACGTCGTTCACCCACTGTTTTTGTGGAAAGAAAAGTTATCAACACACTCGGAAATTCCTCATCTCTCGTCCGTTGCCATGTAAATTGAGACTAAGTGCTCGTACACACGAGCGGCCCGCGTCAAAGGCAGAGGCAACTGCAGCCCTCGACAACGTGCCGCTCGTGAATTTGGGCACGGTGCTCTAATACATGAGCGGCACGTTGTCGACGCTCGTCGACGGCTACGGTCGCCCCTGACGTTGGCGCGTGTCAATCCTGTGTATGCGCACTAAGTCTTCACCGTGAACATTTGAACTACCAGTCTTACGGAGGTCAGATAGGCAGTCATTCCATGTAAAATATTGGTAATTCAGCTGCATCCGATTAGATTGGAAGCCGACCCCAAAATAGTCGGGTAAAGGCTAGGCAGATGATGATTTAGAACCTTAACATAGTCGGAATAAAGGTCGACTTTCAAAAAATGGCTCGATGGTATAAATCTGGTCCCAAAGATTTTGTATATAATAAGGCCGTTTAGGTTAGATGGTTCTCATTTTAGGGACATGCGCTACCGTAGCCCGCTGCATTCAAAGTTTTTTACAATTAGCAGGTTAGTGTCAGGTTGTATGTTGATCAAAATATTATTTTATTACATGGTCGTTCCTTAGGGTAATGTGAGTTTAGAGAGTTGATGACTAAGTAGCTTCTGCCCGCAACTTCGTCTTCATCATGCTACGACCCGCGCAAAAAGAAAAATGTCACAAAGAACGCTAAGCGAAAACGAAGTATGTAATAGCGCAGACGGGCGATGCGTCGACATATATAATTATGATTATGTTCATAAATTTTCTTTTTATAGGGGCGGAGGAAGGGGTGAAAATACGAAATGCATGCGAACGAAGTCGCGGGGGAAGTGCTAGTATTATATAAGTATAGATTTTAATGATTATTTATTCTAGGAACAGGTACATATTTGTTACGGTCGCGAATCATATTTGGCCAACATAGAACCTCAACCACACTAGTTTGGAAACTGCAAAAGCGTAAGAAATTTTAAATTTCGCGGGCTACCCTGGCCGTTTTCGCGTAGCTTATACTCACTGTGTGCGGGCGGCGCGTGGTGATGATGATGGTTGGTGGGGTGTGCGTGCGGCGGCTGGTGCGCGTGGTGCGGCGCGTGCGGCGGCGCGCCGCAGCAGGCGCAGCCCGCGTGGCCGCAGCAGCAGCGCCGGCAGCCGCCACACGCGCTCACGCGAACCCTGACCCACAGCATAATAAAAGCTTTATTTTCCTTACACATTTTTATACTAAGATTTTGTAAGTAAATTAACTAAAACAATGCATATTTAATTGAACCGTACATAATTCCCATTTTGCTCTTTATACTTACCTAATGAATGCGCCTCTTTTTGTGAACCTCAAATAAATTCAATTTTGGGGTCGTAAACATAATTTATACCTAAGAAACTGCGACCAACTTAGATGTAGCGCTCGCCGACCGCGGCAGCGGCACCAAAAAGTTTTTAAGCGGATCAGTTTAATCTATAAACTTTTTTTTTTGTTAAATACATACAAGAACATTTATTGTGATGTTGTGCAAGGACCGCTATAGGTAGCGGTATAAGCCTTCTCCAGCCGTTTCCAAGCTGTTCTGTCTCTGGCTATGATGCTCCACGTTCTGCCTGCTATCTTTGATAAATCGTCCCTCCTGACCCACATAATTATAACACATTCAAATCCTGCGGCTATCCAGCGGGGTGCTTGCGTAACACACTAACGATAACAATGGGTTTCATTTTGACAGTGCAACAACATTCATTGCGTTATTTACGTTGTTGAGCAGACAATTTTTTCGAACATATAAAGCAATGGATTAGGGTGTTACGCAATTAGGGTGCAGGGTGGACTTCTTAGATGGGGCAGGTAACTTAACAGTTGAAGCTACAGGAAAACGGTCTTAAGAGACTTTCCTTAACTTTTTGAGAAATTTTGATCAGTAGGTACTTAGAAAAAAATGTACGGACGCCAGCAGGTCAAGCTATCTACTCGAAACTGTCAAATTTTCCCAATCAACCTTGAACCTTAAAGCTGTAGCGATGATGTTGAAAATCTATTAAAGAAATTTGACAGTTTGTAGTAGCTTGATGTGCTGGCGTCTGTACGTCAGCAAGAAAATGGGCAATTTTCCTGTTTCTTATAAGGGTAAAAAAAGAAAAACGTTATGGTAGCAACTGTGGTTTGAGTAAAACAAGAGTCAGAGAAAAATCCCTTACGTGTCTAAATTTTCAAAATTATCTAAGGACATTTTTTCTTAGAATGTCAGAAATCAAAAGAAACAAACTACTAAAGTTCTGTTCTCAAAGCAAATAAAATAATAACGAGTATTCATTTGAAATTCGAAGTTATATTCTTTTTGCTCATTTTCGGCCAGTCTTAATAACTGTGGTGGCCAGTCTATCCGTAGCAGAAAAGTAAGTTGGGAGTCTAAAACTAATTTCCTACGATATGTATGCGAAAAGTTTTCGCGATTTCTGACTTTTCTAGTACTCAAACCTCAGTTGTTCCCATAGAGTTTTTTGATCCTTAAAAGAAACAATCGAATGGCATCAAAAACACTTTTTGTGAAAATTGCTTATTTCTTGGTGTGATGTCCAATTTTTAAAATCTAAGATTGCCGATCTAAGTTTTTCAAAAGTTATGGACAGTCTTCTAAGACCGTTATCCCGTAGCTACAACGATTAAAGTACCTACCCTTACTGCCCCGTCTCAAAAATCCACTCTGTATACTGCCTAACATGCAGCGGGATTGTACCACTATCTACGCACTTTTTATTACAAAACACTACACTGGCAATATACTGTTTGAAATGTTCCTAATAAGGTTCACACACTACAACTGGGTTGTAACCAACACCACAAATAACTATGCATTTCGCGCTAAACGTATATAAAACATCGTTGCATTTCTTTCAGTCGTTTGAAGATGACAGAGACAGAACGATGTTTTAAAGACGGTTAGCGTGAAATGCATACATATAAGGATTTCTTGTTCATGTGTTAAAACATATTACAATTTCTTATAATCTGGTACATAGGTTCTCCACAAAAACTCAGTGGCTACTACACGAACACATAAATTACATCACAATGTACCATATCGAGTGCGATCTGACCGATATCGATGAAATTGATTATCCGCGCTAGCTACGACTCAAATAAAAATGTTCAGAAGAACAATGCATGCATTAATAGGTACGATTCATTTCCGAAGTAACAGGCATAAAATAATAACGGAAATATCTAGCTAGACTACTCGGTTACATGCATACTCGGATTTGGTATAACTTGAAGTATCGATAACTCGGAACTTTAGGACTGAAACCCTGCTGAACCGGTATATATAGACTACCGACTACTGATGATGGTTGGACCTTCAAAAGCACTATTTCTGGGCAAGTCAAGAGATGTTGAAACGCAGTCACAAAGAGATGTTTAGTAGTTCTTTCGAGTATCAAATTCGAATTCGATGCTATATGGGTGACTTATGGAAGACGTACACCAAGTTATTCAGCAACAATGAACAATGGGTAAGAATGTATGGCTTGGTCCAAATGATCACCACCACTAACGAGACCTACATATGTCACTTAAGCTACTCCTTATTATTAAGTAAGGAGTAGCTTTTACTAACACACCCATAAAAAGAAATGTGTCAGTATAAGTTATAGCTAATCAATCCGTGCGCCCGATGACATTTCCCATCGTCCATAATGACGAAGCCTATTTAGCCCCTAGAGGGGATTGATTTTCAAAAATCTTTCCTGCTCATTTCCGATGTATAAGGAACTCTTGTGCAAAACTTCATAGTTCTAGATCCAGCGGTTTAGGCTATGCGGTGTCTGTCAGTGAATACATTTACTAATTTTATATATAGCAGATCTAAATGGTCTCGTTAGTGGTGGATATTTAGACTTGTTTGCCCATTGTCTAAGCGTTACTCACCTGGTCCGTACAAGATGAGCATGCGGCGGTATCTCGTTGTGTGTGAGATGCGGCGGGTAGCTGCCCCGGCGCGGCACGCCGAGGATGGTGCGCGCGCTGCCCACCCAGCCCGCGCCCGGCGGCGACGGGGCCGCGGGCGAGCGCGGCGCGGCCTCTTCCGCTGCGTAGCCAACGCGGCCCGGGGACCCCGTCAAGTCTATCACCTCTTGCTGCTGCGTTTACGAAATATATTTATGAATAGAGGTAAAGTGGTACCGAGTTGTTTGAAAATCGGTTATGGGTAAGTTCGGGTTTGCTCATGCCCATGTGCGGAGGATTGAGGAAAATGTCGTGAGAAAAATTATGAATATGAATGTTTATAACAGTACAGGAAGACAAAAGAAACAATGGATGGACTCTGTGAAAGATGATATGGCTAGAATGGAGGTGACTACAGACTGAGATGATGACTAATAGAGAAGTATGGAAGAAAAAGGCATGTTGCGTTGGGATAAAGGCATGAGCATGAGTCAATGAAAAGGTAAAATACGTAAGGTTTCGTCGAGGATCAGATCTTCTTTCAATTTATAACAGTTGCTTGCAAAATGTTAAAGATATTATTAACTCCAAAGAAAACTTGCCCTTGTTTTGTTTGGAGAGCAACACAGCGTCACGTAATTTCCGTCTGATATTGCTGGTAATTTAAAAAGAATTGCAGGTGTAAATTCGCCGATTTTCCGTTACGTATTTTCGCTAGGCGTCTCATAGCACTTACCTCTAACTGCCTGTTTCATACATAAGATCTTTTGATAAATAATATTTTTTTTATTCGCTCCTCGTAACTTTTAAACTATTAAACCAAAATGATTAAAATTGATACGATCCAGATCCCTGAAATACTTACAGCATTGGAGTCATCTCCTACGAGCATAACACCATCATCCGAGCTGGAGTCAGAGACCCAATCCAACTGTAAGTCAGGAGCTGACAGCACGTTACCGGGCCCTGCGGATGGTTCGGTAGCTTGCGCTTCCTGAGTTCAGAAACAAAGACGTAACTAAATCATATCAAATCCATCATGTCATTAAATTGATGTCCAGGACCACATACCTGATTATTTGTAGGCCTGTTATCAGTCGCCTGGCGCCCTGAACTAGTCCCTGGCTGTGGAGACGTATCCTTCGGTCTTCGATCGCCGCCAGCATCTACTTTACAACATCTCCTTGCATTGTCTAATTCTTGCTTTACATCAACGTTTTCAGTGACATTTCCATTAGTAGTACCAGGCTCTATTTTAACAGGACATGGCTCCATAACTTCTGTTTTGATGCCGCTCACTGATGGCATGTTCTCGTCTTTTGTTGGCTCTTGTTTAATAACAGGCTGTTGCGTACCAGGTTCTTCCTTCACTTTTATCATAAGCCCTGATGCTTCACCACCACTGCTTGCATTGCTAGTACTCTGTTTAGGTACTCTGCTTGTTTGAGATCCATTTTGTCGGTTGTTATTTGGACTGTTACACTCTTCAGTGTGATTATGAGAAGGCTGTGACAAGTCACTGTGGAAATTCACTTTGCATCCACAATTACTGCGAGATCCACAACCTGTGTTTTCTTGCTTTATTTGCATTTTCACTGCAGCCATATTTGGGGTTTGTATGTTGTTGTTCTGGCTGTTTTGTCTTCGATGATCTACAGTTTGCAAAAGTAGATTGCTAGCATTTGGTACAGTAGCATTTGTGTTCCTTGTAGGTTGTGTGCCAGGCTCACCTTTGATCTCTACTCTCGGCGGCTCTCCAGAAAGACTGCTGTTTCCATTACCTGCACCACTTCCACTGCCATTCGCAGCCAGGTGCCCAGCACCATTGTCGCATTGTTTCTTTCTTGGTGTGGAAACATTATCTTCTTCTTCTGAACTTACTTCTATTAGATTTGGTACTTCGTTCTCTTTTGAGTGTCGTCTCCGAGGAGAGATGTTGAGCTTGCGACTAGGCCGTTCTAAGCCGTTCGGTTGACTTGCGTTATCTCCTGTGGCAGTTCCTTGATTATATGCATTTGACCTTGGATGTAGATATTCATATTCTGGGTGATTATCAGATATTGGCATCGCATTAGTAATCGAGTATGGTAGTGGATGAGGCATATAGTTTCTGCCTTCACTCAGGACAATAACGTTGTTGTGGTAAGGGGCTCCATACTCCCTTGGCGGCTGAATGCCGGGATAGTGTGCATAGTTCGGAAAGTAGTAACCATGTTGGTTAAGTGAGTGAGGTTTTGGCTGATAACGAATGTTTATGTCTGGGATTCTCCTCTGGCCAGTGCCATCAGTACTGTCAGGATTGTTAGTACCAAAAGAGTAGTCAAGTGAGCTGGAGCTATCTGGTAATGGTTGATATTCTTCAGGGACAGGAGTGTGTGAGTCTGCAGGGTGGGAGAGAGAGGACAGGTTTACTTCATAGGGTTGGTTCGGAGTTGTAGAGTTAACATAGTTTGATGAGACAGGTTTTGGTGTTTGTTCATTAGTATTTGTCTCAGTTCCAGCAGAGACACTGTCAACTGGTTCAGATGTGGTCGGCATCACTTCTACTTCATCATCACTTTCTGCAAAGAGGGCATCACACTCCATTTGTTCTGTAATGAAATGAGCTGTATTTTATTTGATGTTACATATAATATAATGTATTCCTGGGATGGGAAAAGGTTTAAATATTAATTTGTATTTAATGAGATATATGCAGTGCCTACAAATAATTATGTCGTCTTATTAAAAAAGGTGTTATTTAATTTAGCATAATCAGTCTATAATGTTCCCACTGCTGGGATACAGGCCTCCTCGTTGTGAGAGGGAGTATGGCCATAATCCACCACGCGGGCCCAGTGCGGGTTGGCAGATGTCACATGTCTTAGAATTTTTTGGTTCCAGGACATGCCAGTTTCCTCACGATGTTTTCCTTCACCGTTTTGAGAGCAGTGGTGATGATATAAATTACACAAAGTAAAGCGCCTGCCTGGGTTCGAACCCACGACCTACAATTCGTAAGTCGGGGTTGCTACCACTGAGACACCACTGCTCATGATTATTTAATAAAAAATAAAAAAATTGCTTTTTAGTAATGTTACTCGCATATCCAAAAAGTAATGTTGTTTCCTCTTACAACTTACTATCTAAACATACAATATTTCCTGGTAAACATTATCCTTATCCATATCCACATATTTGAGAGAGAATATATTTAAATGAATGATTGATGCCACCAGAACACTACGACTCGTTGCTCAGGGAGTCAGCTACTGCGGATACGCTTAAGATGGTCTACTACGCTGTGTCAATGGGTTCTTGGATATTGTATTATGGCTTGGGGTGGTGCATGGAAAACTAAACTTCTTAGAGTAGAAAGAGCGCAAAAAGCAATTCTCAAAGTTAACTGAGTAAGAGTTGAGACTAGTTATTGAGTTTATTTATTTATTTATTCACAAGGCAACTACAACAGGCAATAATCACATTAAGTACATGGCACAAATTATAGGTTTCGACCTGACTATCACCCAAGGCGTAGTCGCACAACATGATCAGCAACAACAATAATAATGATAACAACTACAGTAAAAAAAAATAAAAATAAAACATAATTGACAAAATTACAGCTACAAGGTATGAGTTACAAACATCTAAACATACAAACTTTTTTATTAGTAGGTTTTTCATCCAATCCTTGCTAATTCATCCCTGTCTGTCTAGTCTATAAATAAGTAGGCAACTAGCTTTGCTTCAATACTTGTCAAATATGAAAAATGGAAAATAACATCAAAAGGAAAAGTATAGTTACAGTGACCGTATATAGTGTAGGTACAGTCGCCAAAGGAGGTAACCAGGGTCGTCAAATATAGTTGAAGTTTAGTAAGAAACCGATGGATTTTTTCTAATGATATTAAATTTGATAAATGAACTGTCTGTTTTCTATTAATTAAACTATATTTTGTTCGAAAATATCCATCGGTTTCTCACAAAACTTCAACTATAGCCGACGGCCCTGGTTACTTATCTCCTTAGGTGACCGTACATGCCTAACATATAACTTGATTTAGAAGTGACTGGTGCTAAGCTAATTTGCCATCAATAAAATCAATGTATTTGTACAAATACACTACAATATGTACGTAAAGTATACGTATAAATACGTAAAGTAGTTCCATAAACGATTCTGAACTTACTGAATCGATTTGTGTAATTTTTTATATAAGGTCTATGTTCTATATTACGGGTGTGGTTTCCGCACTTAGTCCTACAAGTGGTCCATTGTGCGTGGGCCATGGCGGCCGTCGGTGGTTATTCCAACCAGCCCACCTCCCTCCAGAAGCTTTATAAGGTCTATTCAATCAAATGTATGTTTCCAAATGTTGTTATTTCAAGTTAAACTAATATCAACTTTATTTTAGTAGTGATTAAATTGATTTCGAATTTTAATAAAGCTATAAAAATATTTGAATTTATAGCATAAACTAAACTTTATTGTGAGGCCCTTAAAGTTATTGTTCCAAATACTCATATTTGTTTGTGTTTGGCAAATAAATCATGAAAGGTGTTTACTGATTAGGCAATTACACTCACACTTCCCTGTACAGTGATACAGTCCAAACAAACCAAATTGGCCAAAGTCCACGCATACCTCTATGCTAGACCCATAAACATGTACGATTGTGTACCCGCCTACATTTATAAAGTTACCACAATTTTCTCCCGCAATCAGTTTAATAAATAAACAATTTTTTATATTGTATTTGGGGTGTTTGGTGGTGTGCGATAATTCCGGGAAATGTTGTAGATTGAGGATTGTTTATTTACCTTTTATTAAAACATAATATATATTGTTAATCTGTTATTGTTAATACCTGCAAGATAATGAACAGAGTATTGAAAATAACTTATAAGTACTTCCAGGACTATTCTATTTATAAAATGCAATTGAGTAATCAAATGAAAATCCACTTGAAATAAGTGTTACTACATAATTACACATTCAGTGTCCTGATAATAAATAATAGTATTAAATGAACAAATGATTATATATTCATTATATAGGAAATTACTGTAGGTACCTCATCATTGAGTGAATTAGATATAGAGAGTGAATTATATATTGAGACTAGCAATAGAATAAAGCTGAGGAGTTGAAAGCTATAGATAAATACCATTCCTCTGTTGATTGTCAGAAGTTGTAGATGTAAACACAGTATCCAGGATGGCTGCCAGAGATGATGGACCAGCGATATCCCAAGACGGCGACAACTGCTCGCCCTCGTAGCCTTTCTCGGTCATTTTATTAACAATAATACCGTTCCATATCGTTTCAACTGAGATTAAACGTACAAGGTAACTTCGTAAGTCTTGCTATTGTCAACACTCAACATCCGACATGAAGCAAGTCATATTCACTTAATTTTAACCATGTTTATATTATTTTCTAATTAATTAAAAAGCACAAGAATACAATCGTCCCGACTACATGAATGCTGCGAGAAAAATCTAATAGAAAAACAGAAATAAAACTTCTCCTGATTTGTCTGTATACCTATCAATAATAAGTACGATTATTTTTTTAATACGAGTGACAATTACAAGTTTGACTTATTCTGTAAATTTTTCATTTTTTGAAGATCGACTAAAATTGTGTTGTTTTAGTCGATATTTCAACAATCATTAATTCATTATAAATGCTATAATTTATTGGCAAAACCGTTTAGTTTTCATTATCAAAAGAAAATTAGTACTAATTCACGTCACAAACAAAACGACTACATTTACTGAATACTGTTGAATTCTAATTTACGGATCACTCGCTCCGCGCTCGTGGAAAGCACGGCTCAGGATTGTATTGTTATGGCACGCCCTCACTACAGGCCGCGCAGCCTCAAATTATGCTATGCTATTGTTTACATCGCGTCTCCAATATAAGAACTCACTAGGCTCGGCCTCACGGAGCCGCGTGGCTTTTCTGGGGACGCGGCTTTAAGCCCCAGCTACAACAATAGCAAAAGCCTCACGAGGCTGTTCGGCCCGTAGTGCGCCTTTAGATGAAGCGTGTACCTGGACCATAAAAACATTCTGTATATTGTAATGCTAAATAAATAATATTAATGTAATGTTCAGACAGAGGCGTTGTGGTGGCACGCGAAACGTTTGATATTTGATAGTCAAACTGTTTGCCACCGTCAGTCTAAGCAACGCCCAAACCGCGAGCGGTTAGCCGCAGTGTGGTCTAGCACCTATGAGTTATGATGACCTAGCACTTACATTATTAATTTATTACATTGTCAGTGACAGTCTTGTCACTTGTCAGATGTCAATATGTCAAACGGTGCGTCAAAAATACGTCAATTCAATGATTCCTTCCAGGCTTCCAATGAAAATGAAAACACGTCAGTTCAATAGTCATTTCATTAGAGTAAAACAAATTTATCCATTTTATTCAGTCTTGATCAGACGTTGGAATTGAAAAGACATGCTTATTTAGTTAAGCGAACTTGCTTTTAAAAAGTGGTTTAATTGTATATTGTCATAACTAGTACTAGTGTCTTATTGAAACTTAACTTTTTCATGACAACTTTAGAGTGTTTATCATTATTTACTCTTCAAGGACTTTATCCTGTATTTACTGAATGGTAATCTCCAGCACAATAGGCTGTTTGTCTTTTGTAATATCCACAGCGATAAAACGAGTAACTATGTCGCCAAAACACTTACCACTATTCCTTGAAGGAGAAGTTGTAAAAGGCTTTGGAAGAGGATCTAAGGATCTTGGATGCCCTACAGGTAATATTATGAAAAGAACGCTCAAGGTTTTATAGTTTCTTATGTGTCTTACCTTGAAGTAATTTGGTACTTAAATGATCTATGTACATAAGTCTTCTCTTTTTTTTACTGCTTTGTTTTTTATTGCGTTTAATTACATCATCTGGTCAAAGTATTAGTTCTAGAAGTAGGGCAGAACAGAAAAGTGAATTGTAAAATAAAAAACATCTCATCTTTTTCATCAAATTTAATTGCATAAGTTTAATTCAATAATTGTTTTATTTATTTGGCAAAAGCATGTAGTGGCCAACTATACAAATGTTCATCAAGTTTAACCTGACTTTGCCCAATGCTGGGCATAGGCCTCATTAAATTCCCAGGTTGGGTAATTTTTTTTTAACAACAGTGTCCACAGAAAATAAGATATTATGGCCAGAAAATAAATTCCCTAGTAGTAAATCTTACTTCTTAAAATTAAGTTTTCTATATTTTTAATTATAATTCTTAATCATTATTCCGCAGCAAACTACCCCCTAGAAGTAGTCCAATCTTTGCCCCAAGACTTGGAGCCGGGAGTGTACTATGGATGGGCACAAATAGACAATAGTGAGATCTATAAAATGGTTGCAAACATTGGGTGGTGCCCATTTTATCAAAACAAGCAAATGTCTGTGGTAAGTATAAGTTGTGTATCTACTCCTTACCTTAATCACTAGTTATTAGAGTTCTTCATAGTTATTTATTATTACAAACTATTTGACCTGACAGACATTGTCCTGTCCAATTTTCAATAATTCTTACAAAAATCCAATAACGTTTTTTATTGGATTTTTGTAAGAATTATTGATTTTTCTGGGCAATTAAAAAAAACTTTCACTAAAAACCTTATTGGGACTATTATGAACATTTTTAAACAAAAAATAGCCAAATTGGTCCAGCCATTATCAAGTGATGTGTGAATGAACAGCATTTTATTTTATTTATATAGATTAGGTACAGGCAACAGTACTAAGCCATATACAAAATTAAGTGAAATTAAATTAAATGAAATTGTTTATTCTGTAAATAGGATATCCCAATCACTTTTATATGTTATTTCATTATTATTTAATAAAACTAGATGGAGTCGAAATTTCCTATCTGACTGCCCCTGAAAAGAAATTTCAAAACAAACTCAAGGGTATCTTTCAAGTTCAACCTATCTATATAGAATGAAATACATTGAAACATTATTTCCATCCATTCATTATCAGAACTGAATTATTTTTTTTATTTATTGATTCAGCCATTTCTGTCCCTCTGCAGGGCAAAGGCCTCCCTTCCCTCCAATTATTTTTAGTAGGTTTAAATTACAGGAACTACATAGGTAAGACTAATTTGCAAACTCATTTGTTATTCTATATAATATTGTTTGCATTTCTGATCACGCTTTATTTATTCAGCTTTTCAAATTCTGGTAGCGTCATCAAGGATGTACATATTATATTAAGTTCTCCTTGACATACTTAAATAGATAAAGTTAAACTATGGAAATACAATACAATTTATCAGTTACAGCTTATCTCCCTACAGGTAAGAAATGCAATGATATTGCTATGTTCTAAGAATGCGATACTATACAGGGTGGCAGGGACATCGACGCCCAAACTGGAACCATGAATTCAGCACATAATTTCTAGACCCCACAGAGTAGAAATTTTTCGTCAGTTATAAAAAAAACAGCTGTTTAATAGAAAAGTGCAATAACTGCGCGCTAAAAGTATGCAACAGCACCTATTTTTTTCTTTTTTTTTTTTGTTCATAATCATGTAAGTACTGAATCCATGGTAACAGGCTAACAGGTCGCGCGTCGATGTCCCCGCCATCGCCACCCTGTATTATACTATGGACATAATATTTATTATGCCTACGTTATTTAAATTAATAATATTTAAAAGTTTTTAACTTTATTTCAATTATACAATTTTATTTACATTTTATCGAACTAACACTAATATATACTATACCTATACAATTATATAATACTAAAAAATATAGAAAAAAGCAGGAGCTCATTGGGCATCAAAAAATTCGTCCGCATCACTGTCAATGAGATAGGTGCCCAAAAGGCTGGCAGCATTACCACATTGGATGGCAATGCTGATTCTTTGGGCTAAAAATAGGCCAGCCTTCTGGTCACCTGAAGAGTCAACCAACCGCTTGGCGATGTCCCGAAAAATTCGATGAGCACTCGGACCCCAAGGTCCTAGAGTTTCAACCCCAAACGGCTCAAACATATAGCTCCCAATAAGGTTGTTAAAGTTAAAAGTTAAACTGTCTTAAATCAAAATGAATGCTAATTACGGAGTTACCGTTGTCAAACCAATGAAAATTCTGTTGAATAATGGAAAATTACCATATTTCCGACAAGTACCTAATTAATGATAAGACGTTTATTAGGTAGGTACTTAGCTATTACCTAAGTACCTGTTAAGTCTCGAAAATTTGTCGACAATTCTCGCAATACCATTCGTTTATCATAAAAACAATTGCCGACAATGTTCAGCACAGACGGCGTTATCTAGATATATCACCCAAAAATCACAGTGCGACAGTTTATGAAATAGGTACTTTTTTCTTATCGGTTTATTACTTAATTAGTCAATAGTCATAATATTCTTGTTTATAAGTTCGTAATGGTTGCGACGTTAGCAACTTAAGAAAGGTTGATCCAAAAGAAACATCGTGAGGAAACCGGCATGTCCTAGAACCAAAAATTCGAAGACAGGTGACATCTACCAACCCGCACTGGGCCCGCGTGGTGGATAACAGCCCACTCCCTCTCGAAGAGAGGAGGTCTGTGTCCCAGCAGTGGGAACATTAAAGGCTGATTATGTATGTACCTATGTTATGGTTACAACCTTAGCAACTAAAGAAAGGTTGGTCCAAAGCACGAGGATTTATTCTTATTATGTTTTGAAACGATGGTGCTTGTTGACATGTCTTCAGTACTTATCTATTCCGCGGTGGACAAAAAAAATTGCAACGCTATGCGGTGTGCGTAGTTCATAGTTGTCTATTCATTCCCAAATGATCAGTAGGTACCTGCGCGCGAATTATCGTTATGTAGAAGCACGTTCCGATTTATTTTATTTTAAACCCGTATTTACACAGGGTTAAAACCTAGACCTCTCTAGCTCTACTCTCTAGCCACTTCTCTATCAGAGAAGAAATAGATTTGTTGAGGACCAGTATTGAATAACGCATAAAAGAGTTCAGCTTAGAGCTGATTTCAGAAAAGTCAGTTAACTTTTATCCGTGGAATAAAACTGACGCCTTCTAGAATGGAAAAACTGTCAAAAATTCAAAATTTATTCATTAAGCATAAAAGTTTAGTAGAATTCACCCTTACACTGCAATGTCGCTTAGGTACGTCTCCTAAGACATATCAGACTGATTATATTCAAAAATCGAAAACGGCTACGCCATTTAATCCTTCCATTGTTTCTATACCTCGCTAGTCCGATTTTGCTTATCAACAGCAAAATTATTAATTGTGATGATATAAAATGTTTACTTTACTACTGTATGTAGAACAAGGTGTTAAACAAATTAAGACTTATCTGTCTTTGTTTAAATATCAGTCAACGTGACTACATAAACTTACATACATAAAACTTGATAGAACACTTGAAACTGATATCAAACTTATTTCAAAACAAGTACCTATATCATATACTTATTTTAAAATAAGTTTAGTTTATCTACGATTAGTTGCAAGTGTTGCCTTAGGGCTGGATTTAGCACTCGACTGAAGGGCAGCGCTGACATCGATTGCGTACCGATTTAGAGGGTCCAATTAAATTACCTAGCGAAACTCCGCAGACGTGTTGGGTATCGAAATCTAAACATGACACAAAAAAGAAATTAATTTGATGATTTTTTTTGGAGTCATCGACCTTAGTTAGGCCTGAAAGTATCATGTATCCTGCATTTATGTAACAATCAATCTATCTAGCTTATAAGTAAAATCTGTTTTGTTACTGCATTTTCCCCTTCTATGTTTAGTGCATGCCGTGGTAGCTATTAATTAAGGCAACACTATAAAATTAAGTTCCTTAACTTAAACAAAGCACACAATTAGACCTCTGGGGTCTGTCTTAGCATGCCATTGCCTGAGATTTGATCAACGCGCTAAATTGAACTAATCACAACGATGACACTGACGTTTTCGGTTCAAAGTTCAACAAAAGTCATAGCCCGACATCAGGTGTCATCAAAAGGAAAATAGTTCATTATTCTCCTGAACAATAAACCTATTAATTACGTTATTGTAATTTAACAGCTAAGTTATAATGGAATTGATGTAATGGTCTTTCATCAGCTTACGCTTTATGTTTTTTTTTTTACCATTCATTGACTCTCTAATGTCTACAGGTATTTGGTTTAGTAAATTGGGTATTGTGAAGGAAGCGGTACGCCTGCCTTAAAAGTATTTTTGCGTGGCATTTGAAATGATTTTCATTTGGCTTGTCATATATTCACGTCATATTTAACTGGAATTTGAATATCACTGTTATCGAAATGTTCTATGAGGAACATTACTCGGCACGCGCTAGAACAGGTAAATACTTTACAGTGTTTAAATAACCCTGTGTAATTGTCTAAAATATTTAATTTTGACATAGTTTGGTACTACAAGTTTTAACAAACGTGTTTGCAAATTATGTATTTTATTTAGTTGTTTTAAATGTGCGGTTTAATATGAAGGCCACATTTAGTAATTACACAGATCAGCAAGTCTGCTGATGCGCTTAATCTTGATTTCAGGTTTTCTCTTAAAATATTACACCTTTCCGTAATATTATTTGTCCTCGTACGCCTAATAAATCTTGGTGTTGCGGCCAGGAAGCATAGGTTCTAAGACATGCCGGTTTCCTTCACCGTTTTGAGAGCAGTTGTGATTTGAAATTAAATACACAGTAAAGTGGCTGCCTGGCCTGGGTTCGAACTCACGACTTATAATTCAAAAACTGATTTATATTCCATTATTCGTTGAGAAGTTACATTTTTTCTCATTATACTTACCGTTGTATGTACAGACGCGGCCAGCACATCAAGCTACTGTACTACAATCTGTCAAATTTCTTTAATAGATTTTCAACTTTAGCGCTAAAGTATTAAGGTTCAAGGTTGATTGGTAAAATTTGACAGTTTCGGGTAGCTGAACCTGCTGGCGTCTGTACATAAGTGTTTAAATGGTACAACTTATCTCGAAACATGTTTATTTTAATTAGGTATATCAGTATCACACTGGCCTGCAGGCTGAGGGTAGTTTATTCGTTTAGTCTGGGTAATGAAGAGATTTATTTTTGTTAAAAAATCCACAACTAATATTTTACTGTTCCTACCGTTCTAGTGTCGCCATCTATTTCTTTTGTCAGGAAACTAACAGCGCCATGTGAGCGTATTTTGAACTAAATAAGTCATGAATTTATAAATAACGTAAAATAATCTGAGAGGGTAATGGCTAGCGATAATAAACTACTATATATAAAGATTTACGTAACATCGTAAATCTATTTATAATGTTGAAGCTTAAAAATGATGACCGCTGATCAGCATCTCCAAGGCTTTTTATAATAGTATTAAAAAAAAACTCACAGGCACCATCACTTTGCAAACTAGCTAGGTACTTTTATCTGGACATAATACAAGCAGTCAATTTTCGGGAATCAAACCCGCATTCACGCACGGAAGACCGCATGCGTAGCATTCCGACTCTCGATTATAATGTTCCACCAAACTACGAGCAGAATCTGTTACTAGGAGAACCTTTCTGTCTTTGTACTTACATCTTTATTATTATGCAAATCTGTTTTCCCTCTGTTGGGCAGAGGCCTCCCTCTCCTCCATTTTATCCATCGGTCACGATTTAGTACTAGGTGCAGTTAACCTTGCTATCATATAAATCAAGCTTTGTTTAATATCTATTGCCTTGACCTTTTACACTTTCAACATTTTTCAAGTCATCATCAGCCTATAAAAGTCCACTGCTGGACATAGGCCTCTCCTATTGCACGACATTCAACTCGATTTTCGGCAACTCTCATCCAGCTGCTACCAGCCATCCTGCGAAGATCGTGGCTCCACCTAGCCTGAGGGCGTCCTACCTTACGTTTACCGATTCGCGGTCTCCACTCAAGAACACGTCTATTACCCCAACGGTCATCGGTTCTGCGGCTAATATGGCCGGCCCATTGCCACTTCAGCTTGCTTATTCTGTGAGGTATGTCGACAACTTTGGTTCTCAGTCGGATCACCTCGTTGTGGATTCAATCCCTCACGAGTATAGCCCGTTCCATAGCTCTCTTTGAGCGACTTTAAATTTATGGACCGGCCGTACCGTAACTGAGTGAATGTGTCTGCGTTTCGGCTCCGTAAGTCATACCTGGCAGGACGCCTTTTCAATTATCTTCTATAGAATGATGCACAATTAATCTATAGTTCCCAGGGTTACCGCCATTGTAACGAAATAAATAGCAAAGTAAATCGATTGCTCAAATTATAGCCGACCATTTTCAACCCAACCCATTTAACATAATGAAGCCATGCCGCTTTCTCACACGTGGTAATTTGTTGTTGTCTCTCCGGTCGTATCGGATTGCCGTCCCATCATACAATGAGTGAGGGAAGAGAGAGTGCATCTGTGTCTTGTCACACTTGTGCCTGGGGTCTGGGGGACTTAAGTTGTAGATGTTTCTTCAACATGTCTGCGGTCTCATTCTCATACCATATGCTCGCTGGCGCGATGTTTGCACCTATCGACGCGTACCACCTTGGCTGTGTAGTCTAGGGTTAGCTTGACATTCAATGTATACATAGTGTATGTATAAGTTTCTATCTATTTTAGATTCATGACCTACATATTGTTTAACATCTTATAGCTAGAGAGGTTGATGATTTCAGTATTATTTTGTTATATGTATATGAATTACTATACCATATTGTGTATATTTACTTTTTCAGGAAACCCATGTCATGCACAGCTTCGATGGAGACTTCTATGGATCAAATTTGAAAGTAAGCTTAGTTGGATATTTAAGAGGAGAGAAGAATTTTAAATCTTTAGATGACTTAATAGAAGCAATTAAACAAGACATAAAGAACGCAGAAGACGCCCTGGAGCTGCCTGAAGCAAAACTAGTAAAGGTTAACACTTTTTTCGAAAAAGTAGATTGAAGCTTACTTGCCATTTTATAGACCATTTTTTTTGTAGTTTATAAATACTACAAATTGTTATTATTATTATTAACATTGTTGTTTATTTAATTTCAATAATGAATATTTGTTATTTTTATAGAATTACCTAGTTTTAATTTTCCTCTTTGCAGTTTTAGTTGTAATAATAGAAAAAGAGAGAGGCTGGATGAATTATATACATAATTTATCCTTGCAGACTTCAGATAATGTTTTATGTTAAATTGCATTAATTTATAGCAACACAAAAGTTAGCTTGCAATAGAATGTTATCACTTGATCATAAAAAAATATATTATATATGAATGTAGCCTGCATTAATAATAAGATAAATTATTTAAGCAAATATATGAGGGATATTCCTTGACCATGTGATATTTTTGGAAGAATGAGCAATGAATTTATTTTAAGAAAATAAAAATATTTACAATAAAAGTTACATTTATTTTAAAGAATCAAACCACAACATTCCCTTTGAAAAAGCCTTTTATTGGTAGTGCTTATCTGGATCCATTTTAACAAATTTTTGTAAAATATCTCTCCTTCTCACATTGGAAATAAAAGAATCTTAAAGTAAATAGGGCTCTCTCTCCGGGATGATTAATGTTGTTTTCTTCTAAATGAACAGCCTGGAACAGAAAAATGGCGTGTTAGTAAAGATTGAAACAACTGTATTGATTGACTTTCAAGGAGATTGCAACAAAAAATACAATAATTATGAGTACCAGTAAAACCGGGTGAAGGGGTGAAACTTTAAAATAATATAGTTTTTAGCTAACACTTAATTTTTAATTAAAAAACAGTAGACACATTAGACTCTTTTCTGGCAACAAACTATATTATTTCAACGTTAAAATCCATTTTAAAGTTTCGTCCCGATTCACCCCTGCATTCCTGTTCACCCCGGTTTACAGTATAAGTAAGTATGGTGTAAGTTATAAGTATCATAACAAGAAATACCACGTTTATAATGTACAAGATGTAAATACAAGTGGTCACTGACCCTATCACTTAATCTGTTTTTACTTTCCAACATAACTGTTCATTAAATATCTATGTCATACAACAGAGAATAACAAAACAAAAATGTAGACATATCATGGACTATCTACAGTATAGATAAGAGCTTTGACAAAGTATCCAAAAATTATTGCACAATAGGTGCAATGCAAATAAAACTGCAATATTGCACCATTTACACTAACTGTTGGAAATAACATCAGTATTTCCTTTAGAATAACCTGAAATAAGGCATTATTAAGGGCACACATATTTATTTACTGATAGACAACCTTCCTCTCGGATTAGGTTGTATTTGATGATCTTAGTGTTATTAGTAATAAAATTGTTGTCTCATATACCATTTTCACTTGATAAATGACTGATTCTAGATAAGGATCTATCACATAAACATAGGCATGCATAAACATAACACAATAGTTTGACATAGTTATTGCAATTAAGTAAAATAATGTTGTATGAAAGGAGGGTGAATACTAAGACAACGGCTAATAGATATATATGAAAGACATTGTGCCACCCCTAATAAATTGGGATAAGGGCAGGAGAACGATGATTAGGAAAATAAGTTCATTGTTGACATGTCTTTTGCACAATTTTATAGTACATAATTATGTATATAAGAAAATCAATACTGCCTGCGGATGGTAACACCCATGGTTTGGTTTTGCAACTTATTGTGATTTTGTTTTAAGACAGTCCTAAATAAAAGCAGTACATGTGCATTGATGAGAGGCAACCAGTTAAGAAAAACTTAATCCAGTATGAATGAGGATCATGGTAAAATACAATAGCTTTTCTGCTGTAAATTCACACTTTGTTTCAGTTGTTATCAGAGGTGTGAATTGAGTCATGGGTGGTTTAGGCTGTTTGGCAATGTGGTGTAATAATAATAAAAGTATCACAACTTTCTGAACAGTGCACTCTTGAACAATGTGATTTGTATGAATGAAAATGTAAAGATTCTTACCCTCCGTTAATCTAGCGCGACCACCGGTGGGCTGGCAAAGGATCGTTGAGCAACCTGCGCATACGACCACCCTTTGCGCGTGACTGAATACAGTTGTGATTTTGTAGCAGCCAGGGCACTTGACATCCATGAAGTATGAGTTCGGATGTGGCACCAGCCTCTTCAACTTGTGTTTCCTTTTCTCCGACGCGGGAGAAGGATGCAGTAAATCAATTGCGAGCTGAAATCCCGAAGACGCACATTTAGGTTATTTGGTCACTTCGTAGTACATAAAATTTGTGGATGTTGGAACTTTTAAAGCACTGATTGAACTTTAACAGCCTCATTTTGTTCAAAACTGTGAAACAATTGGCTATATCTTCAAGTTTCTTGTTAGTTATTCATCTGACATGTCAGGTACTGCCATGTGTATCCGCTTGTTTGGACGATACCGATTTTCCAGATAGGTGATGGAATGCACTATTACAAACTACCAGAAATATCAGAAAACAATAACGAACACAGAAAACTTGGGATATCAGTGAACACAGCGAGATATTTTACTCAGATAAATAAAAATACACACCGGCATGGTTACAGCTTTGATGCAGAACCGGAAAAGGAAAGGCTGCCAATTGCCAACGACAAGGAAAAATATCTTTTTTAACCATAGGCAAAACGATAAGGCTGCGTTCATAAAAAATATGAATCATTTCAATGAATGGAAATGTTCGGAAATAAGTCCATAATAAATTATTTGTCTGAAACTTGAGAATTTCCAATAATAAAGTAAAATAACTGACGAAAAACAATTAAAACTATGACACAAGTTTGCAATTTTGTAAGAGCACTTCACAGAAACGAATCCCACTGTGTTCTAGTGTTATTAATAATTAAAGAAAACTTCGTCCAAATAACACTATTAAAAATATGATTATTATTCTTGAGCATATAAAATCAATCTAAACACTTAGAACATTTAACCTACATAAGTATAAATTCTCCACCTAGATTAAATGCTATAAAGCCACAATCACCACGGTAACACGGTCGAAAAGTTGAGTACCTAAACGATAGTAAAAAAAAAAAATTGTTCACTGGTCTCTTCTTCCACCCGATATAATTATTACTTTACTCTATGTCTCTTCTCTCTTCTCCAATGATTGTCAATGTCAAACAATTGAAATTTGACAAGTTGACAACAGAAAGCTAACCTCATAGTCTTGCTTTACTACAATTCTTACAAATTGGCGAATTATCTGAAGATTTCGTAACTTGAACATCAGTAAACAATCCATTTACGTACTTCTTTGTTCTTTTGACATAATGGCTGACGAAGAATACGAGGCAGAAGACGCGGGAGCAGACTATGACGATATCGCTGAGGATGATGACAACATTGAGGAGACAGAGGAACAGGAGGAAGAAGGATTTAATGTGCAGTGCCTCTTGCCCGGCCAAGCTGGCGGCGGAGTCGAGAAGTCTAAGCGCATCACTTCGCGGTACATGACCAAGTACGAACGAGCGAGAGTTCTGGGTAAGGTTATGTTTTGAGCTCAGATACCTACACAGTGCCTTTTTCGAACCCTGCTGTGTTTGTTATATCATTCGCATACTGATTGCTGGTACAGTAAACGAATAAAACCAGCTCTTAAAGGCACACTGAAGTATGTTTTTTGTATTTGTTGTCTAAGTGACTCACGATTTTTATAACATTTCAGGTACAAGAGCATTGCAGATTGCCATGTGTGCCCCAGTAATGGTAGAGCTGGAAGGTGAAACAGATCCTCTACAGATAGCAATGAAAGAACTGAAGCACGGCAAGATTCCAATCATCATCAGACGATACCTCCCCGACCATTCCTATGAAGACTGGAGTATAGACGAACTTATTATCATAGATCATTAGAAACGAACTGCAATCTTTTTTAATGACCTTTCATCAAACTCATCATTCAAGGCCTTAGTTATCTGAATTACATTAAAATAATAGAATTGGCAGGACGCAACCTATCAGGTAGTAAAACATATGTCAATAAAATGACATACTAACTAGCTCATAGGCTATGTTCTGGGTAATTTTAGGATGATATACATTAATTTGTGTAACCTAGCAGACCATTACCCTACAACTACATATAATTTTCGTTGTAGAAATAGTTGTACATAATTTAATCCTTTGCAGGACACTTAACACCCCTCGACATAATAACAATAAAACTTCTATTGTGTCTCGTTCAGTGTCCTTCAATGTGTTAAGTGAACTCTTTTCTTGGCTATGGTCTTGATTTTATCATCCATCATTTTCTTCAGACATTCATACATTAGAATGTCATATAATTGTAATTTAATTAGTTTTAAGTAATAAATTAAGATTTTATACATAATTATTTGTTTTCTTTGTGAAATACCTCAATATAAATTGTCTTGCTTTCGTAATAGAATGGTTATTTATTATCACAGATCATTATAAAACAGTAGTGTAGTGAATTATAAAAAAAAAGCAGACAAGTGCGAGTCGGACCCGCACATATTTTGTATGTAGTTCCGTACCACCATACAATATTTCACACTACATATTTATTATTATTTGTTTTTATAGCGGCTATAGTAGCCTCTGTGAAAATTTTAAGTCTGTACCTATTATAGTTCAAAGCATAGGTACACAGATGTACACAGATGGACGGCCAGCGGAACCGTAGTAATAGGATCCCGCGGCACCCTTTGGGTACGGAAACTTAAAAACCATCTGGCACACATATCACTAATAAGCGTGTTAAACTGGTTTTCAAATTCGGGAAACGGCTACTGTCCGCCGAATACTTTTGTGCTAAAAGACAATGAGTTTTCAGATAAGGGGCTGAGACTGGAGCCTTGTGGAACTCCAACAGTGACTACTATTGTGTTTAATTCTAGAGTGACTAGAGTAACTACTAATCATCGCTTGAGATAGCACATGTAGGCTGTTTTTTTTTTTTGTTAAAATGAAACTGCATCTACATCAGGTTGTACGTCCGTCCCAACTCCCAACTCAAGGTAGCCCAACACCACGCATTATAGGGTTATCCCGCGCCCGGCTATCTTACACGGTTACCGAGATATTGAATATGCGAACACCTGGGATGCGGTCATTAGTATTTGTTTTATTTTATTTTTGTGAGTAGTGATTTTTCCTATTTATTGTACCTATATGACAGTTCAAAATCAGCACTCGGGCAAACTGATTTTTTCACAAGAGATTTCCGTAAAACTGTGTCAGAAGGTGTAATATTATATCTAAGGATGATTAATGGACTAATTAGAGTTTCTCTGAAAAAACGTTTTGAATTAAGAAAGGTACAATGCTGTCCTGATATTTAGATTTTTAATAAAATTTTAGAACTTAAAAGTTTGAAACAAAACTTCAATACAGATATTTTATGTATTTATAAAATAGCTTATTTTTTATTTGCTACTAATGATTGCCTGAATCATTAGTAGCAAGCGGGAATAAAATAAGATAAGAATTCTAGGATTAAGAAGCATACAAGTAGGTAGGTACCTAATTAAACTAATTGTAGTTTGGTCGCTAAGGGGCGGATCCATGAATAATAGGGGTTAAAGTATGAAATTGCCGTTTTATTGTAATAGGTACCTATTACAATAAAACGGCAATTCTTAATTCGAATTGACATAGAACCTTCATGGTTTGAGATTTTTGAGTGAAACTTTTTTCACACCTATGAAGTTCTTCTTTTAAAAAATGTGCAACATTCGATTATCAACTTTCAGTTGTTTTTTTTATTCAGCTTAGGCAAGAAAGATGGATACTTCGAAAATTCGAGTTATTTTTGAATACCAATATCAATGTTGTGTTTGGAGAGGGGACTGCTAATGAACGCACCGTGCGATTTTGGTTTTAACGCTTTCGTGATGGAAACTTTGATTTGAAGAACGAACCACGTGGAAGACCGCCCAAACAGGTGAATAACAATGAATTGAAAGAGATGGTGGAAGCCGATCCGAGCCAAACTACCCAGTAATTAGCGGCATGGTTTAACGTTACCTTACCAACTCATTAAAACTCTACAGGAACTGCAATGAGAAACCATTCGTCACCCTCCGTATTCGCCAGACCTTGCTCCAACGGACTATACCATTTTTTTCGTGATTTGGACAATTTTCTACGTGGTAAAAAGTTTTCTTCTCGAGGCAGTACAAAATGCTTTCACACAGTTTCTATCTCGTATCTCTAATCTAGATCACGAGAGTTCTATCGCAAAGGCATAAATGACCATCCTATTAGATGGCAGCAATGTAAAGATAATACTTAATGGTAATTATTTTGATTAAATAAACATGTTAAATTAAAAAAAAACGAATTTCAATTTTTGAGTACAAATCGGCAATTTCATACTTTAACCCCTAATGTATAGGTAGGTACATAATATGTAGGTATATATTAATTGAGCCATAAATGTACAGTGGCGTAGCGTGTCGTGGAGGGGCCCTGTATCAAAATTAGTTGGGGGGCCCAAATGAAGGGATTTCTTAGGTGCAGACGCCAGCAGGTCAAGCTACCCGAAACTGTCAAATTTTCCCAATCAACCTTGAACCATAATGCTTCAGCGATAAAGTTGAAAATCTATTAAAGAAATTTGACAGATTGTAGTAGCTTGATGTGCTGGCGTCTGTACAAAAGAAACAAGAATGCTTGCATTAAATTAAAATAAATATTTATTGATTATAACTTATCACTTCTTCCTAGAAATTGAGCTAGCCAAACAATTCAAATTAAATATACACTTTTCTTGTACCTAACGCGTAAATATTGCTCTCCGTGGTTTGTCATTGTACAGACGCCAGCAGGTCAAGCTACCCGAAACTGTCAAATTTTCCCAATCAACCTTGAACCTTAATGCTTAAGCGATAAAGTTGAAAATCAATTAAAGAAATTTGACAGATTGTGGTAGCTTGATGTGCTGGCGTCTGTACATCGGTTATTGCGGGAATGACTTAAACGGGGGAATCCCGCAATAACCGATGTAGGATGTTGCCAACTTTTGGGCGCACGCTTAACCCGGGAAAAAAAGAGATTGCTTTTTTTTACTTTTGTGATTTCTGAAGTGAAAACTCTATAGGCACGTATGACAGTTTTTTTGTATGGTTTTGTCCCGGGAAGCAGAAGATTAAGTGACATTGTGGATAACATTTTACTAATTTTTGCTTACACACGTTAGGGGGCCCCGTATCATTGACACGGCTGATACGGCGGTAGCTACGCCCCTGCATATGTAATACATATGGCTCTCACTGGAGCCTTCTGGCACACCCGCAGTGCTATACACACTACTATACTGCACGCTCAATACTATTGCATATAACAAGCGCAAGGCAATGAGTTTGATCCCTAAGGGGTTCAGACTGAAGCCTTGTGGAACTCCTATTACAACTATTCTCTACCAATTGCGGCACAGTTTTCTTTCTTAAATTGTGGGATATTTCATGGGAATTGGCTTAATTCTAAACCTATGTTTTTGAAACCATGATCTATAGGCAATTAATTGTCGGACAAATTGTTTGGTTGAAAATATTATAAATTTAAAAGTGTCGGTCTGTTACTTTTTCATACCTTAACGGCTGAATGGATTGCACACAGGTAGAGCTAACAAATGTTGAACTTAGTAAGGACAGGATGCAGCGTTCTGTTGTTGGTCTGCGAACCCCTACCGAAAGGAACTAACAAAATAAAGTTGGGTAGGTATTTATTTATTTTATTATTTATGTACACACGGTAATATTGATACAGATACGACATATTAGTATTGAATAGAAAGATACTGTTTATTTTAGGATTTAGGAGAAATGAAAAAGAAATGTACCTAAACAAGTGTGTAAGAACAAGAAGAGAAGAACAAAGGAGGAATATTACGAAATGTGTTTAATTTTATAAGGCACTCTTTGTTAATGATTCCGCGGCACTATGTAATTTTTTTCCAAACGTGTTTGGAACTCGGCAGCGTTCTCGAGACGTAGCCAACGTTACATTACGTTGTCAATCTTAAGCGGAGTGATGAAGAAGACAATTAGTTAAATGGCCGACCCTTCTATTTGTTTTGGTGCAAACCCAATAAATGTCAGTCATTTTGATATAATAATAAATGTTTGGCAATCGATAACGTTGCCACTTGCGCCAGGTATTTATTGCACCTAGATATTGGTTGCGGTCGCGTCCTGTAATAAATTCATAGTGGCGCTATAAAATATGATTGTTTTACGAGTATCTGGCCTTCTTCACTCTGTAAATTACTTATGTACCTAAATTCTCTACCAGTTTAAAGATCAGGTGTACAAATTAACATATGTCTCTGATTTATGTAGGTATGCGCGAAATCATTTTTACTAAAAGATTTTTATTTTGTCTCAAAGACCAGAATAGGCAACATCCACCTAGGTAACAGAAAACTAGAAATCCTTTCTTTTCCTGATATGAATAGGCACAGTTTTTAGGGTTCCCACTATACATAGGTAATTCGTAGATATAGCTACCGTTCGTAAGATCTGTAAACGTTTACTTTCCTAGTAAAACATCCGTCTTTCCTCGTAAAACGTAGGTTATATACACATACCTAAATGTGTTGTTATGACACCTACATACAAGGACTATCTGTAAATAGCTTCGAATGAAAACTATATTTGCGTAGGCACTGGCTTTGAGGATGCCACTGCACCAAGTGCAGTAATTTCGAAAGCGACATGCTGATGTATTAAAGCCGGCGGCCACACCAGCAGCATGCTCCTCCTGCCAACAGATCTTGTATGACGACAAGTATTAATGCTTCGTGAGCGTAACACCAACATATCGCTTGTCTTATTACGTTATTCATAGCCATTTGGCGCGTTCCTATATTATTTATTATCTAATCTTGGACGAAATTAAACCACAATTAAAGTGGGAAGACGTCATAGAAGACGGGGATACAGTTTCCCTAAAATACGTGGAGCAGCCTTGAATTACATGTGGTTGTTACAAATTAGAAATTTAAGAGTCACTTTTGGATCACTTTGAAACAGTAGCTACTGTATGTACCTACCTGATGGGAATATGAGGATCTATATAATTGTTGAGATAGACAGTAGATACCCTGTTTCTAACAGGTGTTAAATCTGTTGACTACACAGAACTTCATTTGAATAGATAAGTAGGTAATTCGTTATAATAAATCAGTCTCACATTCTTAAGCGTTTGTTTCTTTCGTTATGATAGTCGAGACGTTAAGTACCTGCATATTAGAAAAACCTGTAGGTTAGAATAATAATTAAAACACGTGAATTATAAACAAAATAAGCTTTATTGAGGCGTCCAGGTACAGTGATGTGAAGCAGGTTGGTCGCGCGGGCTGCGCGGGCGCCTCGCGTCGTCGTGGGCTGCGCTTGGCACGCGCACCGCGCTGAATATCGCTGAAAGCTCCGGCGCGGGGAGAGCCTCGCGCTCACGCCAGTACCCCTCCGACCAGCGATGCTGTGCTGTCTCCGGAAATAGAGTACGTCCGTCGTCTTTACGTGCAGTGTCGCGTACCGCTTGCCGCTGCAGCCAACATTTTAGCCATTGAATCGCGGTTAATAATAGAGTTGTCGTTCAATAATTTATTGCTTTCGTATAAGATTTATCTACTTCGCTACTTCTTTCGGTTTGATCAATTCCAACCGCGATTTAATGGCAACGGTTTTGACCCGAGTTGCATTCCTGAGGGGATGCGAGTCGTGTTGAGCCGACGTATTAAGAGGTTTCGCTCATTCAGTGTAGATGTGTACAACGTCCTTAGATCGGCCGAACAGGTGCGCGAGTGTGTGTGCAAATGACTGATAGCCCAGCGTAGCGGGCTTAACTTGAACAACATGTGGAGCAAAGGATTGACGCTATGGAGGATAATGTTGTGCATGTTGTTGGTGCTGTCGGCGTGCGCCGCGACGGTGCGAGGTGAGTCCAGGCCGTTCGCCGAGTGGGAGCCGGCGGCACATCTTCGCTCCCACTCTGCGTCACTACATCGTTGCTATTTTCGGCGTAACTTGCGCTGAAATTATGTAAAAAGCTCACGTATGTGCTCTATTTTTGGCGATAACCTTAGGTGAAGTTTTGTATGACAAAATGATCTAGTGACCGAGTTATTAACAGGTTTTGTCTATTCTCTGCTATGTTTATTAGACAGAGTTGAGTGAAGGTAGAGCGCCGGCCGCCTCGCTCCATCGCAAAGCTAGATACGTAAATAGAAATACAGGGATTTGTCGTTGTGCGTCGCCATCTTGTGAAAAACGATAGGATCGTGACGACATTATAAAAGTATGACATGGATCTAGGTCACGTCATAACTGCATGTTGCCCTTCGTCGTTAGCGCAATGCCTAAACTTAAGAACTAAGTCCCTCTTTAATTCACATTTGTAGACGGTAAACCAATATTTGGTTTGCGTCCAACAAGAGCACCTAGAGCGTTAAATTTAAATTATGCGGTAGCACAGATTATTAACACATTTTTTCACTGCTATGGAATTTAGACAGAAGAATTATTTTTTGATAAAAAGATACCCATGTATATGATCTAAAAACAAGACAGTCTGCCTCTTATATTGCTGAAAAAGTCACACATGTAGATCAGATAGTTACACAAACATCTATGCTAAGAGCAGCCATATGGTAGAAAGCATTCAGTGTGCTATAGTAAAGAGACTACACGTAGAGAGTGTCAGCTCCACATGTAAGTCAATGTCAGGCAACATAGCATGCAACATAAAACACAAACAGCTCTACTTTGTAGAACGACGCACCAAGGCCGGCAATAAACCGCTCCGAGAAAATACTACATGAGAAGATCCAAAACGACTTGAAAATATTTCTAATCTCTCGTTTCCTGTGTTCAATTTCTTCACAAATGTTGTAAATGTAGGTAAATGGTTCCCAGACTATTATTGAAATTGTAAGTAGGTATGATATATTCCAAAAGTTTCATAATTTTAGTCTGTACCTACTCTTTAGATGTTGGGTTCCTAATTTGAAGGTTAGGTATAGCATGTGAAGCAGCAAAAGCTATAATTTAATAAAGAAATGAAAACACTATTAATAAACCGATACCTAATCATTGTTTGGACACAACAACGCATGGACTCCTCAAAAACAAGGAAGAACAAGCACAGAAATTCAGTGTAAGAAATGAAAATGTAATGGTCCAAGAATGGCAAAGAATAGGCAAATAAAAATATATAATAGATAGAAGGCTACTATGAAAAATGAGGAATGAAGGTGATTCACATTTGACGTATCTACAGCTGGTAATGACGCAAGACCACGTGATGATAAAATTATGATTTGATGATGGTCACAAAACATTCAATGAAGTATTATTATTAGAAAAACCTATAAAGATTTTTGTCCAGAAGATTATGGCGCTAAAGATTGCGACTGCTGAGGAGAGATAGTAGTTTTCAGTTATCGATAAAATAAATACTAATAGGTATAAAAAACAAATCCATACAATTCGAAACATAACGAAGTAGGTACCTAAGAGCAGAGATATTTAAACTAGAGGCAGAAAACAGATGGGTAAATACAAGATCTTGAATAGAATTCTATACGCAACGTGGATGCACAAGGTTGACTCACGTTCCTTCTCTAATCCGAAGCGTATTTGACGGACTACATGGGGATTTAGATGCATAGCTGAATAGTCTGAGGCATCCACAGGCAAGCCCGGCTAAGCAGACGACTACCTCATAGGTTGAACTGCGAGATGCTATACATAAAAAAAGGTCTAGAAATGTATATGTAGCCACAAGCAACTAAAAAAAAAAACATAAAGGACAGGAAATGTTTAATTCATGATAAAGCATGAATTTCAAAGCAAACTGCTGATCGATATTTGGATCTGTAGTTCCCTGTAATTGAATGTAGTACAACTTTTTTAGGAGTAATATGTTTGTGGTGGTTAAACTGTCTTTTACGTAACGTTATAAATTGTTTTCAGCTGACGACGAAATACCATCTGAGTCACAATGCCGGCCGTACATCGAAAAAGCTCTTAAAGAGCTCGAATCAGGAGATGTGGAACCAGGTAAAAGCATTTTAATTGCTTTTCATTAATTTACTACCTCGTTATGTGTAAACAAATAATCCCGAGTTTCCCTACACCCGGCGGTCTTTATAGAATAGCTTTATTTTAGGAATATTTGGCATAAGAACCAATGAAATGAAATTAGTTAAACGGAAGATTTTGAATGAAAATTACTTTAGAATGAGTCTATGGTATCTAGGGAGTAACTTCAACATAATACCTGTGTAAATTGTTAAATTTTTGACAAAACATATCCGACCATGGTATTATAACAACGGTGTTTCTCAAGAATTAACTGTCTGAAGAATTTCTGATGGATCTGTGTAGGGCACACGGATTAATTTCGACAGTTGAAACAAAAACAAAAAGAAGGAACTGTGCCAGATTAAAACCTAATAATTATTTATTGATTTACCATCTGTAATCACATTCGTCTAAAATATTCCGTTTCACCGCATCCCTGGATAGTTTAACTCTAAAGTAAACGCTATTAAACGTGACCTCAGCGGAACCAGGAATAATCTCGGATTGACAGAAGTTTGCTGGTGTTGAGATGTCGGATCTATTTTAATTGCGCGGACGTCGGCGCGTCATCGATATTAACGTCGGCTATATACCTAATAGATCATCCAGATATTTTTTCCATTGTAATAATTATTATTACTAATCCAGGATACGTCATACGCCAGTGTGTTAAGTAGTCTAGAAATTTTAGATGGAGTTGGAGTCTCAAAGAGTAGGTACTCACTGATACATCTGAATTACTTAAATCCAAGAAAAAATTGAAATGGTTGGAATAGATCATTCAAAACCTAATGACAACGACAGACCGAAGGCCGTAAATATGATTGAGCATCGTAGAAGCGTTTCAGTGGGCAATAAAAGCATCACATAACTTTGTGATATCTATGATTTGTAACAAAGTTATTATATTCCAGACATGCGCTGTAATATTATAATGTTGTTTTATAGTCATTGTCCTCTAAAACGTATTGAGGCTGGGCCATCTAAAATTAAACTTTTATTTATAACCACGCAACGTAGAAATTCGCTTGAGAGCGTCAAACTAGAGATGTGACGGACTGTTAATAAGAAATTATGACTTTGAAACGACTGCACGGATATTCAAGGACGGACAAAACGGATGAATCGTTACGTAAACCTAGTGGCAGAGAAACTTGCAACCGTGTTTCTGAAGAAAATTACAATAAATTCCGAGAACTGATGGATGTAAAGCAATATCTTTCGGGAACTAGGTTATTGTATCGAATATTCCTTACGATGTGAGCCACAATCCAAACACGAGTCGAGAGTAGTGAATATAATGACGCATGTAGATACAGCATGCATCATTAGTAACACTGTTAGTTGACGTTATGCAATGCATACATACCATTTTTCGATATTTTTGGCAATACACATTTGTACCAAAGCAAATACTAACAAACAATAACGTTTTAAAAGGTTTCCTATAAGAACAATACATTATGTTCACAGATTCTGCCGAAAAAAACGACAGCAATGAAGTGAGTGTCGACGACGGGGACGGTAACAAAGAAGTTGATTCAGCAGAAAGTGGCGGGGAAGCAGCTGATAGTGGAGAAGACGATGCGCCATCAGTTGAAATAGCAGACGAACCCTACGTGCCCCAAGCATCCGTCGAGGATTTACAAGCTGGATCTGACGACACTGACTCAGGAGAAGCCGCGGCAGAAACCACTGACGGGGACAGCAACGAACAACAGGCTGGTGATGCAGACAGCAAAGAAGCATCTGCTGATGAAGAAGCAGCAAACCAAGGTGAGAATCAGTAATAGTATTTTGCTAGTACAAATCAAATAGGCATCTTTAAAAAACCGCAACAAGAAGTTTTTTTAAATCAATTTACTTAAATAAAAATTTCTTAATTTTAGAGAGTGGAGAAGAAGACGAGGCCAAGGGTGAAAGTAACGAAAAATCCCAAGAAGGATCCGAAGAAGACAGCAAAGAAGTAAGGGAAGAAGACAGTAAAGAAACCGATGCTAGTCAAGAATCAGCAGATGATGATGACAAGTCTGCTGAAGCCGCAGACGCGTCTGACGAAAGTAAAGACGATGATGACAAGACAAAAGAAGATGACGATGGATCTCAAGAAAAGGCTGATGAATCTCAAGAAGACACAGACAGTAAAGAAGACGACTCTAAAGAAGGTAAAGTTGACGAATCCGAAGAAGGAAAAGCTGACGATGAGTCTGGAGAGCAAGAAACATCGGTAGAGGATAAAGATGAATCTAAAGAAGACACAGATGAAACAGCCGAAGACAAAGATGATTCAGGAGAAGAGTCTGGAGAAGACAAAGCCGATTCTGGAGAAGACAAAGCGGACGACAAAGATTCAGCAGAAGAGAAAGGTGAATCTGACGAAAAAGAAGAAGCGTCTGTCGAGGAAGCTGAAGGAGGGGTAGAAGAGAAGTCACAAGAAGAGGAGGAGTCTGCTGCAGATAGCAAGGAGGAAGGAGATGGGGACAAGTCCGAGGAGGCCTCTGAGGCTGGCGAGGAGGAAACTGAGGCTACTGATGAAGAAGCTTCGGAAGAAGAAGGAGCGCCCGAGGAAGATTTATTAATTGTAAGTAAAAGAAAAATAAAATGCTTTATTGGCATTAGAACAAAAAAAAAAACACCTTAAGGCTATAAAAAAAAAATTAAAACTCTACTACTACTCACTTACAGGAATGTAGAGAGATTAATCCATAATTCCATTCTAGGCAACATGGACCAAAGACATTAAATTATTTACTTAGCAAGTATCTTAAATCTCTTTGGTTGGAACATTTGCTTTTCTTTTTGTATGTACCACTGCGTTTTACGTAACTTCGTGGCTATGATGCACAATATATTTATTTTTTCACTTTTTAATGTATCACGATTGTTGAATATAGAAATCGGCAACAGTAACAAAAAAAAATGAACTACAAGTTTACTACTACAAGAATATAGAGTAATGCATTTTCTTTTCGACGATGTTTTGTTTTATACATTTTTAATAATGTTAGATTTAAATTAGCATTTTCCTCATTTCAGACCATTGATATTCCCGAAAATTTAAGATCACGTGACCATATCACTAAAATCCTAAGACTAGATGAAGACACGAGTGAAGATGAGTTAACCGTTGAAAGATCTGCCGATATTGTACTCAGAGATTTGAAGAGGTTATACGAGGGCTCCATCAAACCATTAGAAGGTCTTTACAAGTACAGGGATCTAAGTAACAGACATTTCGGCGACCCTGAAATCTTCTCCAAGCCTTTGGTACTCTTCATGGGTCCCTGGAGCGGTGGAAAATCTAGCATCTTGAACTACTTGACTGGGCTTGAATTCACCGAATGGTCTCTTAGAACTGGTAAAGTGTTTAAATTTCGTAAATAACTTACAGATTATTCACGAAAATATCGTTTATAACTTCTGTTTATGTATTTTAGGGGCGGAACCATCACCTGCATATTTCAACATTCTTATGCACGGTAAAGAACCACAAGTGTTAGATGGCACTCAGTTGGCAGCTGACTGGACTTTCTCGGGCCTTCAGAAATTCGGTCAAGGTCTGGAAGAGCGTCTGCGGGGCTTGAAATATCCCAGCAAAATATTAGAAAAGGTACGTACATACAATTACATACTTGAAGAAGATAGTGATTTTAAAACTAAATGGTCAAATGGAACTTTTGGTGTTGGCAGAAATGAACGAAAATAATTACCTATGTGAATTGCGAATAGAAGATAATGAGGAAAATGTCGTTGGGGAGAGAATCATATGAGTAAATGTGTATTTTCAGGTGAACATCGTAGAAATTCCCGGAATATTGGAAGTAAGGAAGCAGGTGTCTCGAGTGTTCCCCTTCAACGACGCCTGCCAGTGGTTCATCGACCGCGCCGACATCATCTTCCTAGTGTACGATCCTTCCAAACTGGACGTAGGTCCCGAGACAGAAGCTATACTCGACCAACTCAAAGGCAGGGAGTCTCAGGTAAATATCAAATCTAAAATAATAGCAAGAAATGATAAACTACAAGCTCAGTCTGACCTTAAAATTGGGATGCATATAGAACAGATTTATGTAGAAACAACGAAAGAAGAACGTTGCGTTGAACGTGCCTATTGTAAATCTAGTGCCATGCCAATAGGCAGAGGAATTACGTCTGCATCATCTGCATGCCAGCATTCGTCCCATAGTATCGAGTATGAGTGAGTTCTTTATATGTCATCGCGTGATGCTCAGTTCAGTCCAGGTGCCAGGTATATTTTGATCGACAAAGGAATAAATTGTTGGGATGCGTCAGATCGTGTAAGTAACGTTTATAAATAGGTGCAAGTATTTGATAAGATCTAATTATAACTTTCTAAATAAAAGTAATTTATGTACTTTTCCGTAACGAAACACGACGGCATCTACAAAATTTACTGTAACTTTTTACTCTCGTGTTCAAATTAATACTCAATTCATTTTCAAAGCACTTACCATTTTAATCACGCTCCATTTTCAATCCTCCTCTAGACCCGTATCCTGCTGAACAAGGCAGACACGGTGAAGCCGGAGGAGCTGATGCGCGTGCAATCCGCGTTGATCTGGAATATTTCGCCGCTGATGAGCTCTGCGCAGCCACCGGTCATGTACACCTCGTCACTGTGGTCGATGCCATACGAGGCGGGTGCGCCCGTGCGACTGCTGCAAGCCCAGGAGAGGGAGCTCCTGAGAGACTTGCGGCATGCCATTGACAAGCGCATTGAGAATAAGATTGCAAGCGCTAGGAGATTCGCTGTAAGTAGACATGTTTGTTAATGTTTAAGGACGGAAGGTTTAAATTTAGTCAGGATCAAAGATGATGTGGGATTTGAGAGATAGGCACCTAAAATTGTAGTTACTACAACAGACATTGATGTTGATAGCATTCCACTTTTTAGATTAAGAAGATTTATTTATTTTATTTATTTATTAAGCAAGGCACACCAACGATATATTTACAAGAGTAGTAACAATAGGTAATCACGAGTCTTCAATTCTGTGTAAATACATCACTTATAGGCATGCACAACATTCACATTAAAAGGTTAAAAATAATTCATTAAAATATTAAACTATTAGAATATTAGCAAAACATACAATTTTTAAATAATTATTATGATTAGATTACAAAACAAAGTAAAAAGTAATACATTTAGTCACATTGCACTGAAACAATACAACCATACAAAATCATAATAAATTAATTGCACATACGGTAAGAAAACTGGTAAATAATGAGAAGACTAAAATAAATAATGAAATGACGTGATCAGAATTAAAGGAGAAAAATAATAACTAATATCTTAAGTCTAATTAACTAAATAATTCCGATGAAATGAAATGAAATTAAATGATTATTAAATTAAATTCGATGACATTATTAATTTAAAAAAAATTATTATATATTTACCGCTTTAGGGATGTACAGAACATAGTATATACAGTAAAAAGTTAAGCGTGATTATCTTTAAAATGTGTCCTGACCTTATTTTCTCATGGTAGCACTATATGTAACAGGTTCGCGTGAGGAACCACGCGAAGATGGTTGACTGCTACCTGACAACGTATTACAACCACAAGACAATATTCGGCAACAGGAAGATCATCGCTGACGCCATCATTGAAAACCCTCAGAACTACCACATCTATGAGGGTCTCAGCACACTCACGAATATTTCCAGGTATGTATTGGCTAGTCCCTAACAGAGTACCTAAATCTAGTTTGTGGGTTTGTGCTCTATTCTTCGTTTATCTTTTAAGTGCTCTATTGGTCGTGATTGTCCTCAAGTGCAAATGGCCAGCCTCAGGCATCGGAAGCTAAGGATCTTAGGATGCCTCAAGCTTTCTCCTCTATTAGGCATTCTCCTCAATTATTTTTCTTACCTACTTATATTTTATAGATGAATTGCATTTTATACCTATATTTTGAATTTTTATAATGCTACCCGACAAATAACGATCGTCTGTTCACTCATTTTGAAACCACCTTTCAGCAGCGAGCTTGTTTTGAATCGTAACATTATGAATTCATATAAATTACGTGTTTCCAGGTACGACCTGCCCGACCCCGAGACGTACCGGGACTTCTTCCGGTTGAATCCCCTGTTCGAGTTCCAGCAGCTGTCGGCGACGTGCACGTACTTCCGGGGCTGCCCCATCACGCGGCTCGACGTCGCCATCGCTTACGACCTGCCCGAGCTCGTCGGCAAGTACAAGAAGATGGTGGAGACCGCCACGCCCCAGGGCATGCCCAAGAGTTGATGCCTCCGCGAACGAACGAACCCTACACCACACTACACACCCGCTTTTTAATATTAGCCAATTGGATTGGACATTTATTTTGGGCACATTTTGCATTTCTTCATCTAATCGGGCATCAAATCACTAGTTATTTTTCGTTACATCGCATTTCTGTATTTATCTGTAATTTATTTTGCTTAATACTCGCTTGTTCCTGTTTTTGAGATGAATGATGTCGTATCGTATGTTTTATTGTGATTTTTTTTTCGTGCGTTTATTAGTGGTGATGATAGAAAACGCAGGACAACTTCCAATCCTAATTATCAAGGTGTTTTTTATACATGTCTCAAAAATGCAATAAATTACTAGTCATTATTGATGAAGTTTGTTAGTTATTCTTGTATCTATTCTAAGGTATGTAAATGTAGGTATTCCTACTACTAGGTCTATATAATAAATCCCGTATTTGAGCGGTGTTTGCCGTTATTATTTCTTTGTTAGTTATTAATGAGACATAATGTGACTATGTATTTAAGTAAAAAATAAATAAAAATCATTGGTGTTTTATTTTCTCGTCATGAAATGATTCCTGTTCTTACTTATTACATTATTCTATGTCATATCACTATGTATTTTACTGTGTGTACATAAATAATAAAATAAATAAATAATAAATAAATAAATTATTCTTAGGCCTGAAACTGCGTTACCTAAGCGGGCGCCCGCGATGGGCACCTGTCGCGTGGCCCGTCGCGTGACCACGCGCGTGGACACGCGGGTTGGCTCCGCGCTCCGTAGATTTCACGACGGGGATTTCATCCGGGATTTATTAATATTTTTTCTTTTGATATTTCTCGGGATCCTGAGGTCCCGGATCTTTGGAAGGCATACGAGGGGATGAAGCCAACTCGCAGAGGCCCGTTAGAATTTTTAATGAAATGAGGCACCAACCGACGATTATCCCTGTTCGCACTATGCATGTGCACCCAAGGACAACCCCCGGTTGGTATAGGACTATTGCAGGACATGGAAACAAAGATATTGGATTAAAGGTTTGGGTGGCTAAATTGAACTGGTTATTGAGGACACTGGAAAGTCGATAGCCCCTGCCTGACCAATGTTTTATATAAATTACACAGATAAAATGGCAGGGGGTGACTTGCACACTTAATAAACGGTTGCTAGCACATAGTGTCGTAGCGACAAGGGGGCAGCATGTCCTGGGGTGCTTATGAGGAGTGGAGAGGTATTCCACGGCTATCAGGACAATCCCGGAAGTACGGCCAAGATCCCTAGCAGCATCTTACTGGAATATTTCCTTCCTCCGAACACGTTTACTCTTGCGAATCTCCACTCAAGCCGGCCAATAAAGGCAAGAATGAGGTGGGAGGTCTATATTCCTCGTCATTGTTCACTCCAGCCGGCCAATAAAGGCAAGCCAGGGGTGAGGAACAAGCCTTCTCCAGGGAGATAAGGTCCATGGGGTCGCTACTGCCCAACAGCTCGCCACATGCTGCCCTGCGGGTTTCTGTATCTGTCTTGTTCTGGCTCCTCCTCACCCTAGACTGTTCCGGCAAAGTAAACTCTCCCAGGATAGGCCTAGAGTTCGGAGCACGCAAGCCCCCCCACAACGAGGAGATACGGCGGTGGGGTTATTAATATTATTATTAGGGACGCGCGCATGCACCCGCGACGGATTCCGTCGAACGGAGGCGGGCTCCGTTGCCCGGATGCGGGTCTCACCTTCCCGCGACGGACGCCCGTGCGGGTCGCCGCGACGGAGCACTTTTGTATGGCAGTAACGCAGTTTCAGCCCTTACACAGTTAGGTAAATGTGCTTTCTTGCATGAAGGAAATAAGAGACGCGTTAGAATGAAAACAGCGGTTGACGAGGAGGTTAGATACGATATGCAGTAGACTCTGATCTTAAGGAGAGTACGCACGCCTTCTGATTGATCTAAAAACCTATACAATGCGAGGTCAGTTAAAACTGGAAAATAGCTTGATGTATAGGTAGGTACACACACCTACCGATCTTTTGTTACTAATTGCGATGCGGGCTCTGTTCAAGTTGGATGATTTGATCATTGCTTTTGAACATGTTATCCATAGTTACTATACTCTTTGATGTTATCTCGACTATGAGTTGACTATAATTTGTTGGCTGGTTTCGCTCGAAAATATCTTATTCAAAGATCTTTGGCCCATTCAACTAAGAAAACCTTTTTTTTTTTATTTGGCAACACATTCTCAACTTTGTAGTCTCTGGTCTCTTTGTAGTCTTTGTATTACTCAATTACTCATTGAGATAATATGGTATTACTGACAATGACAAAGTGACAATATTCTAATTTGTCAAAATGAATGTCAAAAAGTTGACAATCGAAATCTGTTGAACACAGCTTCTGTTGGGCCGTTTTGAAGTAATTAAACATTTTAAAATACCTACAACGGTTGTGTTGATAAATACATAATTCCCTTAAAGACATCTGAACAAATACTTAGTTATGCACACAGACTTGGCACCCCATTTACATACCGATGAATGTAATGTTTTCATACGAAAGTTGATGGACTGTCACACCGAGGTAGGTAAGAAGTAAAAACATAATTGCATAACAAATTAATTATTATAAGTAACATTGTATACATTTGCCGCAATTGTGTGTTGATTGTGTTATATAACTTGCGAATACTTATGTCTGATAATAATAACCTAAATACGAAGCACGCCTAATGTTTTTTTTCAAACACTCCCTCAATAATTATTTAAAAGTTATTTTGTTTTCAAAGAATAATCTAGAAGGACCATTTATTTAGAATGTGATTTTTGTTCCAGCATCCATTTAGAAAGTTTATGGGATATTGCAACGATTATGACCGGGATATGAGAAAGTGTTTGAAAGCAGAGCGCATTGCACGACAGACAGCCAATTTGCAAGAGTCCCGTAAACGCCACGCGGAAATCCGGGCGCGAATACTAGCTCAAGAGCGCACTAACCAAGCCAGTTAAAATTGCCACACTGCACATAAAACATAGCATTTATTTTTGTTACGATGGAGGCAAACATACTAGATTCAATACCAGACTTAAACAACCTAAAGACATTCACAGAGAGATATTTTAGTAAGAGATATATTACAGATGTTGATGGAGTAAAGAACAATGACATTATGATAATGTTCCACTCTAACAGGATTGCTCTCTTGAGCCTGGCACCAAGTCATTTCTTTTTCAGTAAAACTGAAGAGTACAAAGTGAATTATACTGTAGGAAAAGTAGACAGGTTGAAGAATTCCGTCAGGGGCAAGAGTAAGAAAGGTGGTCAGCAATTAGGCCCCAAGTCCGTCATTTGCACAATAGAGTTTAAAGACGGAACAGCTTTTCAGATACCTTGTTGTATGAAAGGGACGTTAATTGAAGTAAATGAAGAATTAGTTAATGAGCCCAAGCTCCTGAAGGACTTGCCTGATGCTGATGGTTATATTGCTGTTATTTTATCAAGTATTGCTATTTCTGAAGCCACTAAGAGTGAATTGTTAACTCATGAAGAGTATTTAAAAGTATTGGATAGTTGTGAAATAAATGATTAGAATAGACTTTTTAAAGTAATGATGGTGTTTTATTTTTACTACAAACTGTGGGGTTATTTCGTTTATCCACCCTAAGGTGATGTGGAAACGCATGTTCGAGAATTCATCCTAAACCTATAAATTCGCCGCCGCGGGAGACGCTCCGGGCGTCGGGAGCCACGTGACGACTCCCGGCCACCGTAGGCGCGGGCCTGCGGGCGGAGAGTAATGGGTAACTCACCGTCCGATCAGGACCAGGCCCGTGCCGGACCATATCCATAGGATGCATAAACGGAACAACCAAACCTGTGTCATATAAGCTGAAGTTGTAAACCAAAATGTTTGTTGTCCCACAATACTATGTATCACCAAGTAACAATCTTAATAAAATTCAACAGAAAAAAAAAATCACATTTAACAAATTAACAATTTCTGCTTCACTCATCAAATCAAATCTAAGAGGAAATAGCAAATAGTTATAGGTGAGACGTTGCCTGAGGTAGCAGCGCGGTGCGGGAGCGGTGTGGTGACGTGATGCAAGAGCTCAGTGATTCGGCAACTTGTGGCAACTATCACTCCTCCCGCACCGCGCAGCTACCTCAGGCAACGTCTCATTTAAGCGGTTGGCCTATAACATTTGCATTAAAATTGGAGTAGGATATAGGCGCTTTCCCAATTATGCTGGCAGAGACAAGCTTAATGGTAATGGTCACCTACTATTATAGGTGGTTCACGTCCTCATAGTAACTGGCTGGAGGACTAACTAAGCGCATTCCAAGGAACGCACGATGTCTGTGAGTTGCCAACGTATTTTGGTACCTAGTAGGATATGTAACAGTAATTGTAAGGTTCGTTTCAATGTTGCAATACCGCTATCGACTCTGTGTCAGTATGAATCTACCCGCTAATAGCCATTCATCGACCTCTGGCGGAGGGTTTCTATGACGATTTGACAGGTTCATCCCATCAGTCGAACCATATTGCTAATTATAAAAAGCAAAACTTAAAGTTTGGTAATGACACAAACAGACAAACGTAGATATAATGGAGCAAGATCTATTATCATTAGCTCACTATTTATTTTTCGATAGCGTAAAATGTTCCCAATAAACACCTACCCCCACTACAGCAGACTGAATGTAACATTATTACTTATCAGGACTTTACCGATTGACCGCTGACCTTTTCTTATAACCACTATAGATATTGTTTGGTCAGATGTTGTAATCATATATTTGAAAGAGTTTTGTCTGTGAAAATGTGTTCAATAGCAATGAGCCGAGTGCTGTTCGTTCCAAGAGTTGTAGTTCCTAAGCAAATAGCCGGGACAGTATCTTCGCGGTGGTATAGTGACGAATCTAAAGCAACGAAGACGCCACTGTACAATTTGCACACGAAATATGGAGGTAAAGTGGTTGATTTCGCCGGATTTCTCCTGCCAGTGCAATATTCAGACTTGAGTCTATCTGAATCACACTTGTTCACAAGAAAAAGTGCTTCAATTTTCGATGTGTCTCACATGCTACAGACAAACGTACGTGGCAAGGATTGCTTGTCTTGGTTCGAGTCGATTTGTCCAGTTGATTTAAAAGGAATGAAGGATGGCTCTAGTTCCCTCACCGTGTTTCTGAACAACAAAGGTGGAATTATCGACGACTTGATTGTAACGAAAGTGAATGCAGAGACTTTGTACGTGGTCTCCAACGCCGGGCGATTGGAAGTAGATAAGCAGCACATGAAAGAAACTTCGGAAATATTTCGGAAAAAAGGCAAAGACGTCAATGTTGAGTTCTTAGAGACTAGCCAGAGAGCCCTGATTGCGTTACAAGGGCCTAAAGCAGCGTCAGCTTTGCAGAATCTAACTGACATACCAGTCGCAAATTTAATGTTCATGACATCCAGATTGGGTAAAGTTGCAGGAGTTGATTGCCGTGTAACTCGGTGCGGATACACTGGTGAAGATGGCGTGGAGATATCCATACCCGCGGCCAAAGCGGAGGAAGTTACGGAGGCTTTACTGCAGTCTAGTGACGTCAAACTTGCAGGTCTCGGTGCAAGAGACTCTCTGCGTCTGGAAGCTGGCCTATGCCTTTACGGCAACGACATCGACGACAGTGTTACTCCCGTTGAAGCGAACTTAACATGGTTGATAGCCAAGAGAAGGCGCACCGATGACAACTTCCCGGGATCATCAATAATTCTGCGTGAAATTAAAGAGGGTGTTGCTAAGAGGAGAGTAGGTGTCAGATTGGAAACCGGACCACCGGCAAGGAAAGGCGCAGTCTTGAAGGACGCGAAGACTTCAGAAACTGTGGGTACTGTAACTAGTGGATGTCCAGCTCCTTCACTTGGCGGCAATGTTGCTATGGGTTACGTTAGCGAAGCCCTGAAGAAGGCAGGCACTGAACTGTTCGTTAACATAAGAGGCAAAGATGTCCCCTGTGTTGTTGCCAAAATGCCTTTTGTTCCGTCAAAATACTACATAAAAAAATAAAAAGCTAATTTACAAAATGATATTTTTATTTACAAAACTTTTTACATAACAGATATAATGCTCCATTTCTATAAAATATAATTTCGTTACTCAACCTACTTTTAAGAGCTTCAACGAAAACAATTCTAATCAATATTAGATAGGTACTATTTAACACAATAATAATTGAAAATTAACATTGAATTTAATATAACAAGTCTTTTTCTTAATAAAAGGCCATAGATATGAACAGGTACACATGACGTCACACATCAAGATTAACATTTCCAGTATGCTGACCTCGCATTGTTTGTAGGCTTTGAGCGGCCGTTCACATGGCGCTGTCGCAATAGTTTTCATTTTGCCAGTCCAACAACATCCATTGCGTTACTTACGTTGTTGAGCAGACATTTTTTTCGAACATATGAAGCAATGGATTAGCAATATTCTTCAAAATGATTCAGATTGAGATTGATAGTAAGTTACGCAATTAGGGCGCTGTACGATAACTAACGTTGAATTTTGAAAATTTGGGCTCACTCGTCAACAACCCGAGGTCCATATGGTTATAAACTAATGCAGCATAAATACCATGCCATGTTGTGATCCCAAAATTATACAGTAAAATATCGTACTGATCGACGCTGTGTGTACGCCTAAGAGGTCAGCTTGTACCGAAAGGCCATTTGCACCACAAATCACTGAACTCGTTTACCGTTAAAAACATATAACGGTAAACGAATTTAAATCATCGTTCTGTCTCTGTCATCTTCAAATAATAAAGAGAAACAAAACGATGTTTTGAATATGTTTAGCGCCAAAAGCGTTTAGTTATATATATTGTGGTGCAAGTGGGCTTAAATGTATACCTTAATGCGTCGTCGTGCGTAAACACCTACTTACCTATTATTGAAGTATTCACATACTCATACAAGTAAAACTGGACATGTCACAAGGAATGTGAGATATTTTTGCACTTTATCGTGTAATACTGTTTCTCATTTAATTACTCTACAATGTACTTAACTATCACAGGAACAATTCACTATAATTATGGTTAATGGAATGATCTGGTTATCTAAATTTATGAAATTATTCTATTTGGGGCTTGAGCGATTATCATAGTTTAAACGCAGTCTTAAAGTTACATATCAGTTCTCCTTGAGAGATATGCCTTGCATTACCCTTTTTAAAACTTTTTATAATACTTTTAAATACATTCTACATAAGTACAAACACTGGGGCCTTCGATTGTTTTAACCAGTCGTTTAGTTGTGACCGTTACTTGCAGTCGGCGCGGTGCAGTCCGCCATCACTTGTAATCTTTCAAATAATCCCAAAAGTTGGACTGCGTCAATCGCGTCCAATCATCGTTGAGCTTATTTATCTTATCTGTATACTGAAAATAATACAATACTTTGATTTTTCACGAGTATTAACCAAGAAGTTCTTACCTCAAGCACAGGTTGTTTAGTTTTCGTACTTATCTTATAAAAATTATTTTACCATTTTCGCATTTAAATCTTCGTTTTTCTCACCATCTTCCAAACCCAACCCTTTCACCAGACTTCGTTGTGTTTTTTTTAGTTTTATCATACAAAAAATATGTAAGTAAGGTAGAAGTAACAGAAACGTCAAGTAGCGGACATGGGGTAGGTATCACCAAAACTATTATAGTTGACCTTTCCTAATTCTGAGAAAATTTAAACTGGCTACCAATTACAGTTAATAAGATACAGCCCTGTGACAGACAGACATAAAGACAGTTCGAGAAACAGACGGATGACGTAGGCCTAGTAATAGGGTTTCATTGGCACCATATTGGCCCGTTTTCCTAAGAAAAGTACCCCTAAAATACATTTTGATATAACTTACATCGGTCTGCTGTGAGCTCTGCGGCTGCACACGTTTTCCTTTCCTCTCGTCCTCCAGCCTTAGGTTGATGTAATAACTCAACTGATTCTGCAACTTTACGAATATCTTCCTGTACTCGTCTTGTATTCTATTCATTTCGTTGTTTATATGACAATCTTTTTTCGACACGTAATCCTGAAAAATAAAACAATGTTTTGCAACATTACATAATTATCCGGTGTGGTCAGTGACAGATGGTTGAGAGAGCAGTGGCCCAGTGATATCGACCCCGAATTACGAGTTGTAAGTCGTGAGTTCGAACCCAGGCTCTACTTTACTTTGTGTATTTAATTTCATCACCGCTCTCAAATCGATGCAACAAAACAAACATCGTGAGGAAACCGGCATGTCCTAGAAATAAAAAATTCAAAGATATGTATCATCTGCCAACCCGCTCAGGGCTCGCGTGGTGGATTATGGTCCACTCCCTCACAGAGAGGAGACCTGTGTCTTGGCAGTGGGAATGTTTTAGGCTGATTACGCTTATACATAATTATCTGTACCCATCAAAACTTTGAATGAAATAATAATAATAATACCAGCCTAATATTATCCCACGGCTGGGCAAAAGCCTCTCATACATTAAGAGGAAAAATAAGCCCACCTTATAAGTTAAAATAGTCTTCTTTGCATTCTTGTACTTGTCTTGAACTATCTTATGTTCCGACTGCAACTTCTCATACTTCTGTTCCAGTTCAGCCAGTTTAGAATGTAGTTCTGCTGCCTTTGCCTTCACCGCCATATATTCCTTAGTTGTTGAACTATTTTTTTGTTTGAATCTTTCTCTTTCGTAGTTCAGAACTTCCTCTAACGTCTCCGCTTGCAATGCTTTCTCTTTGTACTTCTCGGCTTTTTGTTTCCACTCCAAAATTGTTTTGGACTGGTCTGAAAGCGTGTTGTACTGGTCCTTAGCTTTCTGACATTCTTCTCGCAACACATTATGTTCTTTAATAAGTTCTGATATTTCATTCTCTTTTGCTTCAAGTATTTGCGTTACCTTTGACCTCTCGTCGAGTATGAAATTTTTCAGAGCATCAACTTCCTTTGCTTTCCTTTCGAGGAGGTCTTTTATTTTTGTGATAGTTCCCATTTGTTCGTTCTCAATCTCTTTGATTTTTCTGGCGCAGTTCATTTCGACGGTTTTCATTTCTAACGTGAACTTTTCAGCTATCTGGTCCCTAATGGCTTTCTCTTTCACCATTAGAGCAGTCTGTAAAAAATATTAATGGATAAATATAATATTTACATTTCAAAAAACATTCTAAAAATACAGGTTGTTAGAATTACTGATTTCAAATATCGATCGAATGCGACGAAAACATTTGGATTTTACTGTTTGGTCATTTTAGTGTCGATCATGACAACGAGATCTTTGAAATATCTGGCCAAAAATATAATATGCCTTAATATACTAAATAAATTATATTGATCATTTAATATGTACGTAAACATTCAATAACAGCTAAAAGCTTATTTCGCGCATTAGAAACGTAAGTACGAGCCGCTCGATGCTGGACTGTTCCGAGCTCGGCGTGGAAGTCCATTCCGTAGCTCGTCCGTGTTGGTTCCTATGCTACTTTATTCAACAACTGTTACAAACCTTGGCAGCGAGTGCGTCATCACAGTTCTGTACGAGCTGCTCGATGCTGGACTGATCCGAGCTCGGCGTGTGAGTCCGTTCCACTTGCTCCTCCGTGTTGGTTCCAATGCTGCGCTGTTCGCGTAGTTTGTTGAAACGATCTATAATGTATTGTTGGAAGAACTCTGCTTTGGTTTTCAGCTCCTTCATTAAAGTTTCGTTGCTTTCTTGTGACGCTGGTAGGACAAAACAAGAACGTTATTTAGGTAAACATTTTAAATGCATCTAATTATATGTATAATGACGGACTTCTATACAATTTTTTATTCCCCATTTAACCCATTTGGGAATGGGCCACCACTTTCGGTATATAAAGAACTCTTGTCCAAAATTACAAGCTACCCAGCGGTTTAGGCTGAGGGTTGTCAGTCATTATCTCATTATGTATGAAAAAATTGAAGATTTTTACTAAGTCGATGGTCACTTGACCGTTACTTAAAAGTTAATGGGTAACTCACCTAACTTAATAGTGCATTTGCTAAGTTGATCATCCAAGTATTTGATATGTTTTATATTCTTTTCACACTGTGCACACGGGTCCCTCTCTTTTCGCATCGCGGACTTTTCATCTGTCAAACAAAAATAAAAAAATGTTGCACAAAACAAGAGAATATTGAATCTACACTATAAAACAAAGTCACTTTTCCTGTCTGTCTGTTGGTTTAGTTCTTCTTATATATTATACTACGCAACGGATTTGATGCTGTTTTCAACATCATCATCTACCTAGCCTTTTCCCAACTATGTTGGGGTCGGCTTCCAGACTAACCAGATGCAGCTAAGTACCAGTATTTTCTGCGATGGTTTCAGTATTAGGGTCTACCTCTACTCACACTTATTCAGCTCTGTTCAGCTTTTATCCATAGAAAACATCGATTTTGTATGGAATGCGTACGCATCCGTTCAGCTTTACGACCGCGTACGCATTCCAAATATTTGTTTTCTATGGAAAAAAGCTGAACAGAGCTGAATAAATGTGAGTAGTCCCCTATAGAGGTTTTCAACATCATTAAGAGACTTTATTCCAGAAGGAGAGCAGTGGTGGCCCAGTGGTAACGTCTCCGACTTACGAGTTGGAGGTCGTGGGTTCCAACCCAGGCAAGGGCTTTACTTTGTGTAAATAATTTCATCACCACTGATCTCAAAACAGTGAAGGAAAACATCGTGAGGAAACCGGCATATCCTAGAACCAAAAATTCGAAGACATGTGACATCTACCAACCCGTACTGGGCCTGTGTGTTAGATTACAGCCCACTCTCCAAGAAAGGAGGCCTGTGTCCCAGCAGTGCGAACATTATACATTATGCATTATACATTCCAGAAGGATTATATGTAGCGTATAGCACATACATATTTAACATAGATTAGATGTGATGGCCCAGTGGTTAAAGCCTCTTACACACGAGGTTGGGGGTTCTAATGTAGGCAAGTACTGACAGCAATGAAGAAAAAACATCGTGAGGAAACCTGGAATTAACACACTAATCACACTAATATTATAAAGGCGAAAGTTTTTGAGTGTGTGTGTGTGTGTGTGTTTGTATGTTTGTTACTTCTTCACGCTCAAACGACTGGATCAATTTTAATGAAATTTGGCACACAGATAGTTTTTATCCCGGATTAACACATAGGATACTTTTTATCCCCATATTCCCACGGGATCGAAACTTATGCGGGCGAAACCGCGGGGCGCAGCTAGTAGTTAATATAAGTCTGAAACCGTCAACCCGTCTTGAGCAAGCGTGGTGATGAATGCTCGTGCCTTCTCTGTATGAGAATAGGTCTTTGCCATGCGGTGGGACAGTAATAGGTTGGTATTATTACTATTTTATTTATAGCAAATATATCGCGATGTTTTGACAAGTCACCACATAAGTAGATTGCACTATTATGCGCACAGCCAAAGCGTGGAACTATCTGCCAGCATGTGTGTTCCCTCCACATTTAACCCGTCTGCATACAAAGCAAGAGTGAACAGGTATCTTTTGGGCACGCTCGTTCCATCATAGACTTCATCCATCGCTTTCCATCAGGCGTGGTCCAGGTCAAGCGCAAGTGCATTTAGCAAAAAAAAAAAAAAGTTTTTTTACTAAAACAAAAAATTGTATGACATACCTTGTAAGTACTTATCAAGCTTTTCAGTGAACTCCCTCTGCTTATCAGTAAACTCTCTTTGCAGCTCCGATATTCTCTTATTAGCTCTCTCCAACTCATCTTTCGAATTACTCAAGTCTGCTGTCAACTTCTCTATCTGCTGCTTTTGCTTCTCCAATCTCTCTACATAGTCTTTCTCCTGTGATTTGTAAAGTTCCTTTTCTTTTTGTATTTTTGATTGCAAGTCTTTTAGTTCCCTTGATACTGTATCGCGAGAGCAACATGCCTGTGAATAATAAATAAATTACTTATTAACAGCAAATAAGAGTGCCAACAGACAATTTTTTTGGATCTGCCAATAGACCGAACAATAAAAAGGTGGGGCGACTGCTGAGCATTAGGTCCTGGGTTCGATTCCCATGTCGGGCAGTGTTACTGAGTTTTTCAATAGGAATGTCATTTCCCGGGTTCTGGACTGTGCCTGGTTGATAGCAATAGGCTCCCCCCTAATACATGGGACTGGTGATATGTGGGTGTAAGGCTCAATTTACACTGACGCGGAACGGAGTGGAAGCGCTTTTTTGGTACGCACGGCTACACATCAAGCTATACATAACCAGTATAAGCTGACTTCTGAATTCTGATTGTACGAAAAACCTATGCAATGAGAGGCCAGCTAAAACTGGAAATGCATAGCTTGACGTGTAGCCGTGTGTACAAAGCTTAATGAACTTTATGTCAAAAGAGTAACGCACAAATTAGATACACACATACGCACAGGTCGCGAATCTTCTGCAGAATTATTTCTCGGGAATTCCGGCAGTAATAAGCTCGTATCTAGTTTGTACGTTAGACAATATTGACATAAAGTTCATTTTGCTATGTAAAATATCGCTACGAAAACTCGCTTCCAATCCGGTGTAAATTGAGCCTTACTATTGGTGCATGATGATTATGTTATGTGTCTGTAAATACCACTGGAAATGAGATAAAAGGACGAAGTTACGAGTAACATGTTATAATTAGTATCAACTCTCATGTAATAGCACGGGATCCTGTTGCCTGGCACCAGACTAGCGGCTGCTACTGATAATTTACTTGGCTAAACCCAATAAAAATTTGACAATCACGTTTCCTACTACCAGACTAAGGCACCATCTTCTAGAGCAGTATATCCTGGTGATGGTCTCGTCATCCCAACAAAGTATCGCTGCGATGAAATTGCCGTGGTGTGTGGAGATTGATACATACAGTTTTTATTGAATTTTATGGCACGACGTGACTATCGGTGCGGTATTCCGTTGAGATGGTGTCTAACGAATTATTTGCGAAAAAAAAAAAAAACTAGATAAACCTACATACCTGTAGATACAAAGTCTTGAGCTCCCCGTTCTCCTTGAGCGTATCTTTGAGCTGTCCGCTGTAACGTTCCAGTTCACGCAACAAGTCCGCGTTCGCTTCCTGCACGATGGACGCGCGGCTGCCTTTCTCCGACTTCAGCTTGTCGTAGTCTAACTCTAGTTGCGTGTATTTGAGATCCAACTGGAATAAGGAAAATATATAATGAAAATTCATGTATACTATCGTCAAAATTTATATCTGATCACCGTAAGGACTATTCCTGCTTGCAGCGCATATTATTAGTCGACTTGAAAAGGATCCTCTTTCGTTTTACTTACGGATGCAGCTGTGGTCATGTGACCACAGCTCTGTCTGTCTGTGTGGTCATCAGACCATTTTGAAAACAAAATCCCGTGCACATGTGTGCCCCGGATTTTGTTTTCAAAATGGTCAGATATAGGTTTTGGCGATAGTACGTAGTTGTAAGGAATACATCTCATGAATAATTTTAGTCCATCATTGCGTCATTATCATAGTCATAGCATTGGTAAAAGATATCACATGAGTAAGAAGCTTTTATACACGGAACCAAATAACCGTATTACCAAACTGCACTCTAGCAGTTTGGTAAGCAGTGGTTGACCAGTCTCAATCGATGACTATAGAGTCAATGTTTCAACTTATAGTTAAAAATACGAGCATTCGACGTCGAGTTGCAGACATCAGCCATATTTATATAATACAATACAACTTATAATTGCACATCTGACTTCGCGTTACGCATAATAAATACAAATATAAATTAAAAGCCATTCAACTTCAGTTTTGGACTCAATCACTCAAGTGTCTTCTATAAAAAGTAAGAAACTACCCGATCCCCCCAAAATAATAAAACAATTTTGTATCGAGTTATATAGCGTGCGATTAGAGATATCATTTTTTTCAGCAGTGAACTGCTATATGCTGATAACCATAAGTGATTTCACCCGAAAAAAAAAAACAAATTTTTTACTAACGTTTTTCAGTTCACTCCTGACTTCCTCAAGCTCCGCTTGCAGAGCCTCGTTCTGTTGTTTATAGCTCTCCAACAGCTCGCTGTCGGAGTTACTGCCGAGGAGTTCCAGCTTGTTCTGTACTACTGCCATGCGAGAGTTCAGCTGCATCTCTAGGCCTTTTTGTTCCTCTAGTTTTGCTCGGAGGTCTAGCTCTTGTTTGCGATGCTGTTCTATTTTCTTATCTCTGAAATAAAAAAAATAAGGATTAATTACATTGAAAATGAAGAAGCTTTACACCAACGTAAGTTACGGACGCCCTCAGGCTAGGCGGAGCGAAGATCCTCGGAGGGTGGCTGGTAGCAGTTGAAAGACAGTAGCTGATCATGGAGGCTGAGGTATAGGGGTGCGATTGGAGAGCCCTATTTCCAGCCCTAGACTGCTAATGATATCTAATGATATCGACGATGTTGATATTAAATATGGAAGCTTTCATTGCCTTCATATTAAAGTTTAAGTATGTTTTAATATTAGTGACTGTATGACTGTATATTCGTTACCTTTTGCTGATATCTTCTTGCAACGACGACAATTTTTGCATTTGTATTTTGTATCGACTCAAAACTTCTTTGAGTGTTGACAATTTCCCTGGTGAAGGAGGTTCACCTAAAAAAAATCATAATTAATGGACTGTCATAATGCCATAAATATAAATGGCGTAAGTCATTGTTCCTCGCAATGTTAATTTCGGTAGGTAGTTTTTATATAAATAAACGTTTTAGTAACTTACCAAGATACGTATTTTCTGGTAAAGACTCCATTAAAATCTGATGTAGTGTTGTCCTCCAATGTTCATATTCCTTCTGAGTTCCGGCCAACTTGTTCCTGAATAGAACTAATTCGTGTGCAGTCAATTCTAGCTTGGACTGAAATAGAAAAACATATTAAATTACTTTTATGAAACTTTACGTGTTAAACTGAAAAGCTTCCAATTTTATGTAAGTAAGTTTACGTGCAGAACTGAGGTTTCAGAATGAAAGCACCTAGAAAAACTATTCAAAAATGTGGTAAAATCATATCAAATTCTATTGAGCAACTTTTTTAAAATCTCAAAATTGACTTTCAATGCCTGGTTTAATTAGAATATGATGACTGAGGTTATAGGTCAACCTCTTAACTGAGACGTTGCCTGAGGCAGCAGCGCGGTGCGGGAGGGGTGTGGTGACGTGATGCGAGAGCTCAGTGATTCGTGAACTTGTGACAACTATCACCCCTCCCGCACCGCGCAGCTACCTCAGGCAACATCTCAGTTAAGCGGTCGGCCTATAGCTAGATTAGCATCCGTACCAAACATACACATGACGAAATAGAACCTTAAAGTATTATTTATAACTGATCTACTTACGCCCAGCTCCTTAACTTGTTCCCTCGCCGCATTCCTCTCAGTGGTCAGTTGAGACACCTTTTCCTTGAGCCGGGAAGTCTCTCCATTGACGAGCCTACTCTGTGCCGCCTCTAATTCGCTAGCTAATCTGTTGATAGTGGCCCCTTTCTCTATCAAAATATCTTCCTTCTCTCTATCTTTCTCCATACACCGTCGTTCTAATGTCTTTATTTCATTGTCCTGTTGATTTGAACATTTTAATTAATGTAATGTTTGGATTACAGACATGAATATGTAATTACTTTAGTCAATAAATACATTAAATACTTACTTTATCGTCTAGTCTACTTTTCGCTTTTGTCAAATCGTTTTGTAACCTTTCCACTTCGTCGCGATGCCTGAAAATGAGAGAGCTTCTTTATAACACACACTCTGTTTTGAACCGTAATTTATGTGTGAACCAGGCATTAAATAAAAAAAAAACATCCAAACATATTTAAATAAACATACCTATCTTGCTGCTCTCTGAATATGGCATCAGTATCATGCGTGTGTGCAACCTGCAAGTGACATATAATTCTTTTTTAAAACAACTAAGTAGTCATAAAATATGATTTCAAAGTACCTACTACTTAGATTAAAAAACAGCTGGCGAAAGGCGTAATGGGTGATCAATATCTAATCTGATCATGATAAAATAAATAGAAATCTTTTATTGACTGGTAGAAAAAGCCTTAGGAGTTAAGTCAGCTCTGTACCTCATGTTGCATAAAGTTAACTAGATGCGCCCCCACGATACCCATGGGATCGAGACATACAGTCTCTATAATTATATATCGGGGAATATCGGGATGAAAAAATATGCTATGTCCTATTCCAGGTCATGCTCTACCTATGTGTCAAATTTCATCCAAATCCGTGCAGCCGTTTTACGTGAAAGCGTAACAAATAAACATACAAAAAACCCAATTTTTTCTGTTTATAATATTCCTTTAGACAAATATTTTCTTTATCAAATAAAGCTATATTTTACCTGTAAAGTATGAAGTCTTTGCTGTACATCCTGCAGGCTAATATTAGCAGAGCGGAGTTCCATTTTGAGCTGCTCCTTTTCCTGGTCACTCTCCACCAACTTGTCAGTCAGATTCGTGACTTGCTGCTCCAGCTCTATCAACTTGTGCTTGCTTGACGCTGAATAAGTACAAATTATATTTCAAATACTTGTCAAAATTCGTCTTTTACTGAAGAAATGATAAAAAAAGTGCTTGCAGAAGTTGAATCTAGCATTCTGGCAGATAATGTTATAATCAGTATGCATGGCAAAAATATTCAAGATTGGAATTTGACTGTACACAGAGACACTAAGCCTATTTTCATATACAACCTTGTGTGTTTTCCCATCATCACAACATATAAGTTACACTGAGGGAACAGTCACGAGCACCAATATGTCAACACTTGGCAACTTTCAATTGCGATTTTTTCGTGAAATAACGAATGCAACGTTGAAATACGACACATTACATAAACCTATGGGTTCGATAATGCTATGTTCGTAACAACATAAAATTTCATTAAAAATAAAAGAGTAAATCGCTTTTGAATAAAGCCGAGTGTATACATACTTTTGTTCGTGAATGAACAAGGTTCATTTTACAATAACAATCAGGCGAGCGTGCGGCTGTCTGTGCAATGCCATTGCAAACTAACACCAACAATATAAGCAAAAAGGTTGATATTGTGTAGTTTCGTTACCAAGCAAGTGATGAGCTTCCTGCAGGGACAATTCTGCCTTATCCCTGTCGTTGATAGCAGCAGCAAGACGAGCGCGAAGACTGTCTATTTCTGTGTCCAGCTTCTGCATCTGACCAGCTAACTGCTGACATTCTTTGACACGGATCTGTTCAACAAATTAAACTACGAGTATAATAGGCATTTATTGTGTAATGTAAGTTGCGATAAATGACAACAAAAGTAAAAATTATTCTTTAACCACCACATTTACAAATGAAGGAAGGAATTAGAAAAATGTTGAAGCTAAAGTTTTGAGTAAGAATGTGGATGGCTATAAGAGTAGCGGAAGACAAAAGAAATGATGGATGGATTGTGTGAAAGAGGTAGCTGGAAACGGGGTGACTACCGAGCGGAGTATGGAAGATAAACAAAATGTTGCGCCAACCCCAAATAAATTGGGATAAAAGCAAGAGAGAATAATGCAGGTTGGCAGAAGATGTCACATTTCTTTGAATTTTTGGTTCATGTGACGGTTTCCTCCAGGTGTTTTCCTTCACCGTTTTAGGTGCAGTTGTGATGAAATTGTTTACACTACGTAAAGTGCCACCCTGGGTTCGAACCTACAACTCGTAAGTCGGGGTTGTTACCACTGCTTCAACACTCAGTGGCCGTAACTGAATGGCAGAGACAGTTTTATGCTGGACACAATATGGCTTGTCCTTTATTTGACTGTGGTTTTGAGAAGGTTCAAATAAAGTACTTACATCATACATAACTTTGAGTTGCTCATTGTTCATAAATTCTTGTCTGTCGCAGTTGGTCATACCATTCATGTGACCTGAAAAAAAACAGAAATTTGCCCTGTATATTTTAGACATTCAAATACATTACTATTTACTATCTTATTCTAGTATCTTCACTAAATACTAGTGTATTTTTTGCAGTCAACAGCAATAACGAATAAGTATAAGATTTAAAAAATTAAAACAATAGTTAAATCTTATGTTTATTCATGTAAATAACAATATGTTATTATTATTATGACCCTGTGTTGTCCCACTGCAGGGCAAAGGCCTCCCTTCGCTCTTTCCACTTTTCCTGGTCTGCTGCAATTGTGGGCCAATATGTTCATGTAAGAAAATGCTTTGTCAATGAAAATGATACTTAGTGTACCTCTATATTCCTGTTGAAAATAATGGTTCTGTCCATCACCAGCACCATAAGGACTGAACTGTGCTTTAAAGGCTTCCTCCTGGTGTCTCATATGACCTATATGGTTCTTAGGAGTCTCGCAGTAAAGCTTGGGGGACTCCGAGCCATGTTGGTTCTCTTTCAAGTGATTGAGAGACTCCACATATGTTGGAGGCAAGCCTGTCCTTCCTTGTTGGACTGTGGAATTACAAAATATATGTATTATTAGTAAAAAAAACATTAATTTAATTAGGATGTGTAAAGGGTAATTCAATCTCATGGAGGTGTTGAAGTAGGTTATTGGGTAAAACATCCTCATAATAATTATTACAGAAGAAATATGTAAGAATAATGCCTATAAAACAAAGTAGTAGTAGAAAAACATAACAATGATAAACAAAATAACTTACCTCCATTACTCTGACCTGGGTCCAATGTGTAGTTGCCACTGCTGTTGACTGAGCTCGCTTCATCATCATCCAACAGGTCGTCAAACGCATTAGCGAGCTTATGCTTCAACTATAACAAGAAACATTAGGTTTGTTTCAGAGAATGCAATGTTTTTGTCATGAAAACTTAGGTTTACATTGTAAACAGTTAATCTCAAGAAACAGTTGTACACAAGTTATTAAGTTTCAAGTTCCCTAATTACCTCCTCATTCCGACGTTTCTGGTCCTCAAGTTCCTCCTGTTCTTCAAGCCTATCTTGAGCACTATTGTTTATGTGGATACTCGGGGCGCCTTGAAACAAACTCATTCCGGGACCATCCATATCGGATTTTTAATGCCCCACAATACGAGGCAGTGTACAATTTTCACTAAAACACATATGACTACAGTTTATTGCTTTATGATCAACAACAGTAGCAATAAACTCCTTTACAGCGTGTGTTACGTAGATTTTTTGTAAAATAATAACCAAACCAAAACAAGTTTTTGAAAATCGTTCACCAATGTTACCAGCTTTGAATGCGTAGGGTAGAAATCCTTTAAAAATCGAGAGGTTTTTTCTACTATGTGTGTATTTCATCTTCATGTATGGTCCAAAATATGAGACGTTTATGCATAGATTAATAAATTGCATTTATGAGCGAATGAAGCGAGCTTGATTCTTTTTTATCTTATTTTGGATACACGTTAGGTTTCATACAGAATTATGCAGAAACGCTCAAGAATTAGGAGAATGAAATTATTATGCAAAAGCGAGTGAAGAGAGCTCGAAATTTTTTGGATATTGTATTGTGTAAATTATCTAATGTATTTTTCAAATTAAACGAGGTTAATCGTAAATTAAATAATTATTAAGTATATTTAGATTATTTTTCTTTCTTTAAGCACCAATTAAGTAATTGGTTGCAAACTTTATATCATGCTCAAACTATAAAAAGGTATATGTAATTTTAGTTTGAATGTTTCTTGGGGGGACAAGACCCCCATAAGTGTGAAATCTCTATAGATTTATACCACTCAATATTATGTTACTATCTTGGCAACATTCTCTGACAATTCAAGATTTGACACGTAGCCAACTGGGTTGCCAATGAGTAGTATTTCCCATTTTCAAAGTTACTACATAATATTTGTTTTCAAATAAATATTTATTATCTAGGTAATACAATAAGTATGGCTGTATAGATATGGACATAAGGAAAACATACAGGATGAGTAAAATATTACCTTTAGCTTAGTTACCAAGTATTATTTGTCAGTGAGTAAACTAGACAGTTTATCTGTATCTTGGGACTCGGGATTCAATTCCCAGAGAGTGGAGACAAGTGTTAGTGGAGTAAGGTGATTTCAGGCTAGGAATGTATGTGTGGTGTGTATGTGTTTGTTCCCATTATGCTTCATTCAATTCGGTGTCAGGTCAGTATAACTATGCACAACCATCCGATACGCTTCCATGGCGAATCGAATATCAATTGAAGGAGTCCTCAAAACGCTGTTCACAAATCTTTTGCGGATAAGTAACGTAGTATTTTTTATTTCACATAATTTAATTTGCAGACTTTGTTGTACGCGTACGTTTTAATGATAAAGTAGGTCGGGAGCGTCTAGCTAGCAATGAGGTACTGTCATGTGTTGGAATTCTTTTGATTTTTATATGGAAATAACAATTGTATATTAATATTTTTTAATTCTACTTTAAAGTTATTGGAATTGGGGAGTTACTATTACGATACTTGACAACTATAGAATCTATGCTTGACAACACTGAATGGTGTCTGTCATTCTTGTTGAGTTTTGTGTATGTGTTTGTTTTGACTTAACTTTTTTAGGTTATAAAAATATAAATAATTACAAGATTAAACACAATTGATAAAATATTTTGCCTGCTATTAAGAAGAATAAATTCTGTTTTATTAAAAATGGCGTTTCGTCCAGTGACACACGTCCTTTTCGATATGGATGGTTTGATACTGAGTAAGTGGTTTTGTAGTATTCACATAGATAAGGATAAGAGTATTCACTTGCAATTCCTAACGTCCACATCCACAATATTTACTTACTTTGACCAACTTTAGCTCCTTGTTGTTTGCAACAAAAAGGTATATAATTGATATCCATCTAAACCAATAGTAAGAAAATTACATAGATTAAGTTACCACGACCTTCACTTGCCTTATTCCCGCGAGTTCTAAAAAATCTGCTTGGCCTAAAGATACCTAATTGTTTCTGTTTTGCGCTGCGCAAAGAACGCAAAGAACGGTCGAAGTGAAGGTGCTTGGGGAGGCCTATGTCCAGAAGTGGACGTCTTTCGGCTGAAATGATGATCATGATGACACCATATAATTAATAATGCATACTTTTAAGTGCCTCATGTCATGTACTACCTAAATAAATTGTATTATTTGTGAGGTAGACAAAACTATCATACTTTTATTACATTTATAGATACAGAAGAGTTATACACAGTGGCATTTCAAAATATTGTGTCAAAATTTGGAAAAAATTACTCGTTTGACTTGAAACTCAAACTAATGGGGCTGCAATCGTATGAGACAGCCAAAATGGTGATATCTGCGCTTGACTTACCATTGAGCATTGAACAATTTCTTGAGGAAAGTAAAAAACAATTTGAAATATTATTTCCTGATACACAACTAATGCCAGGTAAATTGATTAATAACAAAAGTTACAATAAGAAATTTCTATAAGCTGCCAGTTAACGCAATCATTAATTTATAGGTGCAAAGCGGCTGATAGAACATTTCCATAATAATAATGTTCCAATCGGACTCGCAACAAGTTCAAGCATAGAAAGCTATGAATTGAAAGTAGAAAAACATCACAAAGAGTTGTTCACCCTATTTCCATACAAGACATTTGGCTCATCAGATCCTGAAGTTAAGAATGGGAAACCTCATCCAGATATATTTTTGGTTTCTGCTAAAAAATTCCCAGAGAAACCAAAACCGGAACAGGTAAAGCTTTACTGCATTAAAAGTTGAAACTAATTAAGTTTTGAAAGTAGAAGCTATCGAAACAATACACCTGTTTCCCCGGGAGGGTTAGGGAGCTGTTTCACAAGAAGTAGAAGATGGAACCAAATTATTTGCTAAGAAAAATTTAATAGTAGACACAAAATTAAAGAATATAATACAGACATCTTTTACGCTTGAACAAAGTTTAAAGTAATTGTCATTATCATTAATTCAGATAAAATTCAATCTCATAAATATTTTTTAGTGTCTTGTCTTTGAGGATGCGGTAAATGGAGTGTTGGCAGCCAAGGCTGCTGGCATGCAAGTTGTGATGGTACCAGACCCAAGAACACCTCAGAATCTGAGGGCTGACGCTACTCTTGTGATCGACACTTTGCTTGACTTTAAACCTGAGCTCTTCGGGCTACCACCATTCAAGTCATAGAAATATTGTGATATTATAAAAATATAATAATTAATTTTCATTTTTGTCTACCTCATAAATGTAATAATTTTATTTATGATCAGGGTGCTTTAATAATTTGATTATTATTTTTATTCTTTTAGTACTATAATTACTATAAAATAATTACTGGACTTAATGGGGTTTATTCATAAACGATGACTAAAGTTAAGTAACGCTTAAACGTCAGAAATGTATGGTTAAACAGTCGCTAATCACTGCTTAACTTTAAGCAATGTTTATGAATAAAGGGGAATATGTAGTACAAAAGAAAATATACATTGTTAGTTTTTAATACTTTGATAAAAAATACAAGATCCAACTTCATGAGGATCGCCGATGCGAGGGGCTGTGCCCTGCAGAACTGCGTATCTTCACGGATGGATCCAAAACAGGTAGTGGTACGGGTGCTGGAATCTTCTCGGAGGACTTCAACATACACATAGCCACACCATTGGGGGTCCACAACACAGTGTTCCAGGCCGAATGCATGGGCATTTCCCTGGCTGCTTCAGCCATTATGGCCAGGGAAGTAAAGGAACACTCCATCCGCATACTCTCAGACAGCATGGCTGTTCTCCAAGCGCTGAACAGCTATACAGCAGATTCTGGGCTAATATACGAGTGCCACCAGCGCCTCAACCAGGTGGGTAGCCTCAATAACATAACCATTCAATGGATCAAAGGACACAGCGGTTCGCTAGGTAACGATGCAGCCGATGAACTTGCCAGAAGGGGGTCGAGCATGGCACCAGTGGGACCTGAGCCCATCGCGCCACTCCCCTTCGGATACATACGTACTCTGGTAAGGAAACGCACCAGAGACCAACATGACAAACTTTGGACGGAGCTAGGCGAATGCAGGCAGGCCAAGGAAGCACTTCCCACAATTGATGGCCGCCTCACGAAACAGGTTCTCCGTCTAAATAAACTAAAGCTGCGTACAGTTACTGCAGCTTTAACTGGCCATGGGTCATTTAACAAACACCTCTATGTCATAGGAGTAACAGACAGTCCGCTGTGCAGGGCCTGCATGGAGGATGACGAGACAGCGGCGCATGTGCTGCTAAACTGCCCGGTGGTCGCTACGTACAGGGCAAAGTACTTCGGTAACCCAGGTACCCTACGTGAGACGGTCAGTAACATCAAGGCGTTGCTGGCCTTCCTTGAGGAGCTGGGGTGGATCGAATAGTCGATTTTCCCACCCGTACGCAAAATACGCGCATTGTCGTGGAGTTGCGGACACCAGCCCGTTTTACCTATTACCTATACTCCTATTTCCATGTAACAAATGTTCAACAGTCTGCAGTAAGTAATAGATAATCCCCTTTATTCATAAACGTTGCTTAAAGTTAAGCAGTGATTAGCGACTGTTTAACCATACATTTTTGACGTTTAAAAGTTACTTAACTTTAGTCATCGTTTATGAATAAACACCAAATTGTATAGGAAACTATACAATACAATACTTAACTGTGATTTTAATTACCTACGCATTAGTTATATAGTCTTGGACAGACTTTGAAGATAAGATATAAATTGACATAACAACATCTCCCAGTCAAATGGCATTACTAAGGAAGCTATAAAGTGTAGATTGTATTGAAATAAAATTAGATTTATATTAATTTTAACTGCTATTATTGTGGTTATATTTGACTACAGAAGCATAAAAAAAAAAAATGTTTAAACCAGTGACACATGTTTTGTTTGATATGGATGGTTTATTACTAAGTAAGTTTTAAATCATAAATATTATTTTTTATCTTACAACCATTTCAACAGATGTTTCATTATCAATATTTCTATTTTCAGATACGGAAGACCTGTACACTGTAGGATTTCAACAAGTGGCTTCCCGGTTCGGCAAAGAGTTTACATTTGCGCTAAAGAGCAGGATCATGGGTCAGCAGAGCAAGGAGTTTGCGGGGTCCATAATCGATGACCTTGGTTTACCAATGAGCCCTGAAGAGTTTTTAAATGAAACGCGCGAAATCTTCGATGAAATATTTCCGCAGTGTAAGATTATGCCTGGTAAGTGTTAATTAATTAAATACCTACTTATATTTTCTTATCGTATGATAACTTATTTTGACGACTTCACCAAGTTCACAAGCATTGTTGAGCATACTTGCATACCTATCTACTCACCTTGCAATAATAGGCATGTACCTACCTACAGTCACCAAAACAGATAACCAGGGTCAAAAAATTCATTTATTCAAATTAGACTGAGAATCAGCACTTTTTGAACGTCAAAATTACAAAAGACAGTCCCCAAAATCGCCCGCCCTTCACCAATTCCTCGGTCGTCGTTATATAGTATAATTGAAGTTTAGTAAGAAACCAATGGATGCTTTCGAATAAAATTTAATTTGACAAATTAACTGTTTGTTTTCTATTAATTAAATTATATTTTATTAGAAAACATTCATCAGTTTCTTACTAAACTTCAACTATTTCCGACGACCCTGAGTACTTATAGCCTTTGGTGACCGTATGTCACCTGCACCTGCGCGCCTGTGTACTACAACTTATGGCCCACTCAAAATTATGGCGAACATTTATTTGCGTTAGTGACATTCATTATGTCTACGATACTTCTTTTTCTTTTTTTAGCCTTACAACAGCCAGGCAAAATTTTTCCCTTTTCTCCTCCCAAACCTCTACGCCCTTTTACACCTATTCATGTCATAATAATTCTAATTTACAGGAGTTGAAAGACTGATTCGTCATCTCCACGACAACCATGTCAGCATAGGATTAGCGACAAGCAGCAGCAAGGAGTCCTACGATCTGAAGACTGTCAATCATCAAGAGCTGTTTGACCTGTTCCCGTGCAAAACTTGGGGCTCGTCGGATCCTGACGTGAAGAAAGGAAAACCATTCCCAGACATATTCTTTGTTGCAGCCAACAAGTTTCCTGATAAACCAGCGCCTGAGAAGGTACTTACCTACTTCATTTTTTAATTACTTTTTGGGAATTGTAGGTGGTTTATACTGTTTATAGAGGGGCTTGTGGCTAAGTAATAACAGCCGCACGGATCGATCGATCAGGTTAAGCTACGCTTGCCGCGGTTGGTCCGTGGATGGGTGACCATTTTCATATACCAAGTCCCCTCCGTGCCTCGGAAAGCACCTTAAGCCGTTGGTCCCGGCTGTCATTCGTGGATCTTTGACAGTCGTTACGGGTCGTCAGTAGCCCGAAAGTCTGACAACCAGTCTTACCAAGGGGTATCGTATTACCCAGTAACTGGGTTGTGGAGGTCAGATAGGCAGTCGCTTCATGTAAAATACTGGTATTCAGCTGCATCCGGTTAGACTGGAAGCCGACCCCAACATAGTTGGGAAAAGGCTAGGCAGATGATGATGAGGTGGTTTATACTGCAACCGTACACCTAACGTAATACTGTGGCATTGACAGTGGCAGCGCTATTATTTCGTAGCAGTAAGGGCAGTTTTCGTACTTTAAGTGGTACTGGTGACCGTAGCTCCTAAAGGCGCGTCCTCACTGGGGCCCCGCGGCTCTGTGAGGCCGGGCCTCGCAAGGCTTTGAGGCCGGGCCTGGCGAGTCTTTGAGGTCGGGCCTGGCGAGGCTTTGAGGCCGGGCCTCGCGAGGCTTTGAGGCCGCGCGGCCCTAGTGGCGACGCGATTTAATGCTACATCTACATTTTTGCGGTAACGTGAGCTTTATTTCTTGCGCTCTTTCGCACACCGCTCGACGTCTCGCAGTAGAACAGAGAGCGCGCGAAGTGTTGTTCGCGTTATCGCGATAATGTAGCCGTAGTATAATGAGTAAATTACTTATTTTTTACTCAAATATTTAGCTATTTAAAAGCTAAAATACTAGCTATCAAGATTACAAAATCGAATAAAATAAATACATAGACATAGAAGTATTTTAAAATAACATTTTGTTCTTTTTTCTAGTGTTTGGTGTTCGAGGATTCTATCAACGGCGTGAGAGCTGCGCGTGCGGCCGGCATGCAGGTCGTCATGGTACCCGACCCCCGCCTGGATCGCTCACGAACAACAGAAGCCACGCTCGTATTAGACTCTGTTGAAGACTTCAGGCCAGAACTGTTTGGATTACCACCTTACAAGAAAAATGATTAGAAGAGAATTTTGTTCGTGATTTTATGTAGTAGCGTGTTTGTGATTAATGGATAGGTACATGTCTGTCATTGAAGTACCTACATTGATTATTTTATTTATAATTAGTTAATTTTAGTCTTTAGATAGTCAGGTGCTGTTTAAGGCGATGTTATATAAGTCATGGATATTTATTTAAATTATTGTAAATAGTAATAAAACAACTTATTGGTGCTGTGAAGTTTTGTATTTTGATTTAAATATGACTAGATTTATGAGGTCATTGTTTAACACATTCAGGTACTGTAGTGGTGTAATACTGCCTGTATACCCATAGTGTAAATCTCATTCAGATCATTTGAAAAACATTAAATGTTTATCAAACAGTTTTGCTTAACACCAAAAAAAATAACATAAGTACTAAATAGTCCTCCAGGCCGTATTTCGGCCGTAGCGGCCAATCCCAACCGAGACTAGCCTTCGGCGCTGAAGAATTATAGTGCACAAGTGTGTGCGCAGACACAGGTGCACTCCTAACATAAGTACTACTTAGGTAGTGGTTACTAAAATAATAAGTACTGATCATGTGATGATTGACAATACTATAAATACAAGCACCAACAAATACTTATAATAACAGTTTGCCTAATTATCATAAGCTGGAAGACCAAATAACTCTGGCTTGAAATCCTCCAAGGACTTCAGGACCAATGTAGCAGTCTGCAATTGATCAGCCTCGATGCGTGGATCAGGCACTGCTACTACTTGCATGTTGGCTGCATTCGCTGCTTTTATACCATTCACAGCATCTTCAAAAACAAGGCACTGAAAAAAACGTCACAAGGAAATTACTACACAAGTTACCTTCACAACAAGGGTGGAAGTGTCAGATCCCATGTGTAATCTTAAAATAGATATTCCTTTAATACACAAATAAAAAATTAAATCTGTAATAAATAATTAATATTCTATAGATTCATTGTTTCCACTAAATTAAATAGATTGTGTTCTTTTATCAAAATGCCAATAAAACCTGACCTCTTTAGGTCATGGAGAAACTTAAAAAAACCTATGTTATCTATGATACTCACATCTTCTGGTTTTGGCTTGTCAGGAAATCGAGAAGCACAGACAAGGAATATGGCTGGGTCAGGCTTGCCCTTTGTGACTTCTGGGTCAGTTGACCCCATGGTTTGATGGTGGAATAGACTTAAGAACTCTTGATGATTCTGCATCTTCATATCCACACTGTCCTTGCTCGAGCTTGTAGCAAGAGCTATTGGTACTCCTTTTTTGTGCAAGTGCTCCACTAGCTTTTGTGCGCCTGTAATATTTTTATTTTATTTTATTAAAAGAGGTTCAAGTATTGCATTTGAGTTACCATTTTAAGAAAAACAAAAGATTTCATTTTTATAGGTGGTACAAAAATGTTAGAATGGCAGCTTTTGGTAGAAAGTAGAAGCAACATGGAATTGGTATGTACTATAAAGAGAAGCAAGTAAATGGCTAGTATTTTCATTGTGAAGCTTTGTCTACATGAAAATGCATTAAAAGTTTAGTATTATATTTTAGTTAGCTGAAAAATGAAATTAGGTATGTAGTTTATTTTAACATTGCTTATATTATGTTATTATTATTACTCTTAAAATACACACTTATCATGCAGTTCAATAACATTTTGATAACCAAATGTAATTTTACCTGGCATAAGCTGCACTTTAGGGAACAGTACCTCATAATATTCGAAACTCTCCTTCATAAAATCCTCCTTGGAAATCGGTAATTCCAACGACTTTATTATTTTTTCTGCACATTCCTGACCTTGGAATCCCAAAAGGCTGGCTTTGATTTCCCAGGTAAAAGTTTTCCCATATTTTGCGCATACAGCAGTAAAAGCTTCTGTATATAAGATTTCAGAGTCTGAAACATATTGAGATAACATGTAGCCGGAGTTTTCATCGCCCTCTTACCCAATCTCACGCAATATCATGAAGAACTTACCCAGAAGTAATCCATCTAAATCGAACAACACGTGACTTACATTTTTGAATTGCATTTTTTAAAAATTCTCAAAAATATATGTGTAATATAAGAATATTTAGTCTTATCCTTTTCACTTATTTTAATTTTTTATCATTCGTCACTCGTACAGTAGTTTCGTGTTGGATTTTGACAGTGATAGCCCTTGGCTTCAGCTTTCAGATTGTTGACAATTTCAGTGAGTAACTGTGTGTACTATCTATGTACATTTATAATTAGACGATTTTCAACTTTGTTATTTTTTTGTGGCTAAAATTATTATCGTTCTACGTTTTCTCCCTAACTTTAGGTACGTACGTTTTATTTCTTGGCAAAATTTTACCGTTTGCTTTTTTAGATAAGTATCAACATCAATATTTTATTACAATAATTAAAATAAAATTGAGGAAAGTGTCAGTATTTTAACATTATGAACCGATAATCTTACCAATTTAATGAGTTAAAAACATGGTTGCTGCGTTAAAAGAACTGTAAAGTGCAATACAATAATAATTTAGAGTGTTGTTTTATTCTTTTTTTTTTATACAATGTTGCTATATAATAAATCTTTAGAAACAAGTTTTCAGCCTCATCTGTCTACGCTCAATACTTACACCGTTTGGTGAAGTTCAATATACATATAATACTTGTCATTTTACTTTATGCGGCTTTTGACATTGAGGAGATATCGAATTAGTGAAACATACCTTTAATGGCGGGAAGTTTAAAGGTTAAGTACGAAATAATGATTTAGAGAAAAAATGTTAGTAAGTAGTACACCGTAAATCTAAGTTTATCTAACATAATTATATTTCATCTTATAAACTTGTTTTGTTTTAGTTTTTCTGGGCAAATGTTTTTCTAGGTTTCTAGGTTTTTTATAAAGACTTAGTTATGATTATTTTGCGAATGAAGAAAATAGGTAAGCCTGTCGGAAAATAAGGCGGAAAATTGTTGGTGCGGGCTTTAAAGATGTAGCTAATGGTAGGTAACTTTATCAATCTAAACAATCTGCAACGGCGATCGGCGTTATCGATTGTCGTTTTGACGGTGGACTCATATATGAGCCAGAAAAGTGAATGGATAATACTCTTTTTGAAACTGTCCTTGTCAATTATCCCGGGTGAGCTCATAAAACGAGATTTACCTAGTCCTAGCCTGAAACCTTCAGATCTTCGGTCTATTTATTTAGTTGGGTCCTGTTCAATTATTAACGCTGTGTGATGTTACCAATTGTGTTACAATTTTGGTGTACATTAAAGTATAAATTATTCTATTTATCTATACATAAAACATAACATCACGCCTGTAGCCCTGTAATCCCTGAAGGATAAGACAGAGGAGTAACTATAGTAAATCCACCACCTTGCCATCTACCGCGTACAAATCCTGAATCCGGGTTGCTACTGAGAAATTCCTAATAGAAAAAACCAATAACACTGACCGACCAGCACCCGTAGCATGACCACCATAGAGGTTTTGTCGACGGAAAAATAGACGAAATGACAGATTGTAGACAATGCTGAGAATGTCCATAGGAAACGACCAATTGGAACCGCGCACCTAGCTTCTGAGTTCTGACGTTACCTAGGTACCCATGTGAAATAAAATAATTATTTTGTTTTGAAGTATTTTCTAATCATCTAAATACGAAATATACCTAACATACCTAATCGCACCCAGGACCTCAGACACAGCAGTAGCGCTGTGGTAATAAATAACGTGAAAAACCCACCTTGAATTTCTAACGTGAATCATATTTATTCGATTCAGAATTAGGTCATAGCCGCCACGTATGAGTGGATTTTGACGATAGTCTTCTATTGGCAAGCTATCTTTTTTTTTAATTGCTGAATGTTCCTGTTCTTGGCCTCGATTGCTTTGGTATTAGGAAAACAATTCAAAGTATGATTTTTTTCAGAAATAGCTGGATATTACTGTAGGAGATAGACCTCCTACAGTAATTTCCAGCTTTTTCAAACAAAATTCATACTTTTAATTGTTTTCTGTCGAGGGGTCCTAATTAATTTATTTAAGAACTTATTTTTTATTAAGTTAGGTTTTTTATTTTATTTTATTCGAAATAAGCCGTAGTCGTGAGAGAGGTCATCTTGGCCCAAACATAGTGGCTAACGATTGACTGAAACAATGCAATTTTAATGTATGAAACCAAGCAAGGAATCTCCTTTTAACAAAAAGTCGAAAGCCACGTAAAAAAGAAGTTGGGGTTAATTCATGGCAGCTGTGGGTTGTAGGTACCTACTATAGGCCACCTACCCGGGCGTCCTTCACACTTTTGCCGGGAGCTGGATACAAGGTGACCTCCGTATATTTGGCAAGGTCTAATTTCGTCGTCTTCCTTTTTGTTTTGCTTTGCCTTATCCAGGCCTAATTTCTTATTGCTTTTTTGCTGACACAAAATACATACGTTGTTTGTTAAAATGTGTGTCCAGAAAGACAAAAACAATGTTGATATCAGTCTAGTTTTGCTGATATTTCACAGAGAAATAAGTACTGACCTTGTATAAAACCTTCGGGACGTTCACCCTTTAATTTATCAAGGTGGTAAAATATTTTTATTAAATATTTGCACTGTTATTTAACTTCATAAAGTACTTACTTAGTTGAAGATTGTGTACACCTAATATTTTTTTCTGATCCCAGCCAGACTGTTCACAAACGTGTTGCATGATAATGACCTTTTCATGAACTTCATGAAGTAATACAGTAAACCTTGAACTAATTTCTCTACTTTTTCACAATATGCCTGTACTATAGATAACTTTATTAGGTCAATACAATTATTATAAATGTAGGTAGGTACCTACTTTGTGGCCGGTAAGAAAGTCGAACAAGATGATTGTTAGTCATGTGCACTGTTCGTATGCAACGAACACTTGCTGTTTGATATCCACAATCCATAATTATTAATTCGTGGATATAGAGCGTGAAATAAAGCATTCAGGCAAAACAAGAAGTAAGTAGGTATATAGGGGCGCAACGTGTTGGCGGATTCTCAGTCGTTAGTGACGAGGCTCGCGGGCAGCCGGGCGACTCCCGTGAGCTACCTCGTGTATGAGCCACCTATCGACACAGATAAAGGAATTCCTATGTGATGTTAGTAAACAAAAAGTGTATAAATAAAAAGCGCGGCGTGTTCCCTCTGTCAGTCTAGTTGTGAAGTTAAGCCGGCTACGATGTCTCTTCCGGGAGTTTTCCTTTTTTCACACTACGTAGAGAGCTTTTGGGTAAGTTTATTACCTATCATTGAAAATAAAATTTTATCGCCTTTACTCACGGTTCCCTATTATATTTATGGTCGTTATTATGGTTTAATCTTTTAAATTTTTAATAAAGCGTACGTACCAAGCGAGCAAGCACGCAGGTAATTATTTTTTTGCACTTAATTCATAGACTGCGTCTGAAATGGGTAACATGAGTGCATGATCCAGACTAGATTGAAAGTACTATGCTTACCTATCATAACATGAACGAGTTTTTATTTAGCAATATAACATTATAAATAATGTTATTATATTATTTATGTGTCTAGTTTTCTCTGCTTTATCCCGGACACAAAGATCCAGCCGAGGCATAAAGTGTAAGAAGTTACGGCTGCAAGTAGAAAATATACATTATTCAGACATTTTTCTTGCGAATTATGAAGCGCTACGCCTAGCTTGCGTGGTTTGGAGAAGTTATCTTGCAAGTTAATTTTTAATAGATGTTTTTTCTTCAGACGAATGACGCGAAAAAAGGTTTAAATTGTTGCATGTAAAATTTGCCCTATACGTTGTGAAAAGAATAGGGTAAACGAAGGTGCTCGCAAATATGCGCAGTTTAGTTTATGAGCCGCAATTAATTTATAGAAAGTTTATAGAATTTTTGCTTGGGTAAGCATTTTAAATGAAAAGTCTGAACTATGATACTAAGTAACAATGCTTGATCCTCGTACCTTCTATTAACAATTAAGTAACTGGTACTTCATCCATAGCTAAAGTTACGGTTGAAATACTTTCGTAAAGTTCACAACTTCCTTCGTGTGTTGGTAATTGGTTAATAGTTTCTGACCTTTACAGAAACTATATCATTAAAATGCAAATAGCGACCCATATTTAGAGTTAGCCCACATTTTACTTCATTAATAAGAATTAACTACATGCAGAAGTTCTTTCCTAATGAATAGGGATTTTACAAAAGCTTTTGTATTCGATTGAATTCGAAATGGCAGACGGTTCTCGTTTCGCAGTCGAATTCTTGTTTTACTTTTTGCTATCAAGTAACTTGGATAGCTTAATCGGAGTGAGCGAAAACTGTGAGGACGATTTATGTGGACTGAAAATGTGTTTTTCTCTGAGTGTTGAGACGTAGTAATCTTGTTGTGGTGCAGAGCGCTGCTGTCGCTTCCTATTGCCAAACAAGCGTTCTTGGCAGCTTCAGGAGTGCGTGAGAGTGCTTGACCGAGACGTTGAATATTCAGCATTTGTTCACTCATCGCTATATATTAATATTCAATCGGTCGCTTACTCCTGCCTCTGATTCAAGGTTAATTTTTTACCCGGTATTAATTAAGAATAATTGCGAACGTTGTTTTAAACGATATTAGTTCGTCGCACAAGATTGATTTAGAAAACACCGATTGTATTTTTTAGTACTTATCGCTAATATTCAACTTGCATTGGCTAAAATTTTGTATAACTTACTTCTAGTTTTCGAAAATAAACGAGTAGGTAAAAGTAGTTTTGAGGTAAAAAACGAGTGATATATTTGGTGGTAACACGTGCGACAGTTCGTTTTGGAACATGTGCGAGCCGTGACCGGATGTTCATCAGCATTAATACCCTGTCTCAAATATATAAAGACATTGATGGTTAGGTATAATTAATTTAGGTACATATAGGTTGCCCCATTATTATTATTTAATTGAGAATTTAGCATCAAACATCGACTTATGATAGATCCAGTTTGAACGAATTTGGATATACCTAACAAAAATATGACTTGCTTCTAAATTTTAGATTTCTAGGAAGGAATTTGAGTAGGTGGGTACTGGCCATATGTCGTGTGACCTAAGCTAAAGTGTAAATCAAGAATACAAAGATATCACCATACCTAACTAAGTAAATGAGCCAGCTAATTAATATATACCCATAATAAATCCATAGCTCCTTTTCGATCACCAATAAAACCACCTACATATGATCACACTTTGTGATTTTGTTTTTTTTGCTGCTTCACTTTGCGGTATCGATGGCCTTCCACAACTGGTTAGTTGGCTAAAACTACCCTATTAGTATGATAATGGATTGCCGAGTCGGGTCGTAAACCATCGTCGGTACAAAATTTTGTATCGACGATGACGCGCTTGCCATCGACCTACTGTTCGCCTTGAACCTCATACAAGGACAAGTTTTTTATTATTCAATTAAATGTATTGTAATGTTATTGTTTTTTTGTTGATTAGATTAGAGACTTTGTTGGTTATATAAAATACACTGTATTTTAATAATGCCGCTGTATTGTGGCTGTTTTACTAAGCCTACGCAGATGGGGTGTCTAAGCATTTTTGAGAACCAAAAATAAGAACTGAATTGCTTTAAATATTCTCAATCAAAGTATAAAAGCTGGTTTGTCAGCTTTGATTGACTTCTGCGAAGCTTATACACGTCTTTATAAGGTTCCTGTTCGTGTTGCTGCTTGCTTGCTTTCCTCGACTATTTCTATTTTTAGTCCAGTTAATCTTCTGCGTAGTTTTGTAACATTTCAAAATACAGTGACAGCGGGTATCGTTCAAATAGTTTTGATGTTCCTTTGACTGTAAGATACCGTACATAATTACTAAATATCTACTTAATAATACAAGCATAGTATAGGTATGGGTAGGTATTATACACAATATGCAATTAACACATTTTGCTGGCAAATAGAGTACATAATCAGCAGAGCGTATCACCAAATCAGACCTTGTCAGCATGAGTTCGCAGTTCGCACATAAGCTGCAGCATTTAATAAGTAAGTCCTTAAATATATTACTAGATCCACTATCAATCTAAAAAAGGATCCCATTGCACCAAATTTTCGAAATGTGATAGGCAAGTTCAGGGTCACAGTCCACAGAATCTTTTTGTCTTAATATCGAGTCTCAGTGTGGAAGTCACACGAAGGGAAGCAGACGTATGTATAGTGTTATAGTGACACATATCCGATGCGGCGAGACGACCGGGACTGGTCGGCCTTCGGGGAGCAAAACGAATCGCGCGCCGCCCTCGGCCGCCCGCGCCATCGCACTCTGCAGGGAAGTACACTGTCTATACCAGTCTACCTACAATCTCCAATTATATTTGATCTGAAAGTTCTTCACCTCCCAGTCGTCTTGATATTTCATTGAACTCATCAATGAATGTCATATCAACTGTCATTTACTGAACTCCATCCATGGTTCATCCCAACGCATTTCAATGACAAATGTATTCTTTTGGCTAAGTATTGATTATAGTCCTCTATATAATGTTGATGTCACTGTTTCTTTTCATTAATTAGCATGGTAATGACTAGAAAGCTCCGACACTATCAAACACCAAAACTCCAGAATGCGTTCAATGACTTTCATTTGGTGAAATCCTTGATTTGAGTCTTAAAATGTAAATTAATTGCAATGGCATTGAGCATTGATCTCGCTATCGAGGAGTTCATAATTTTTTTATAATAAACTAGCTGCGCCCCGCGGTTTCACCCGCATAAGTTTCGATCCCGTGGGAATATCGGGATAAAAAGTATCCTATATGTTAATCCTGGTTATAAACCATCTGTGTGCCAAATTTCATCCAAATCCGTTCAGTAGTTTTTGCGTGAAAGAGTAACAAACATCCATACATCCATACAAACTTTCACGTTTATAATATTAGTAGGATTACAATTGTCGACCTTCTTAGTAGCAAATAAAAGACAGTCGCAGTGAAAGGTCATATAGTACCTACCTACCCGCTGTGTATTCTATCGATCCGAGGGATGCAGAAGTCGGTTGAAGGAGAAGGAAGCTATGATCACTATACTTAGTTATGTTTACTGTCTCGAAATTTAACCAACCCAGACGCATTATGTAGGTAGCTGTACGTCAGTGTACGTCTGTCTAGCCTTGTTGTGCTCAGTTTTCAGTCTTAAGTACCCTGAAAATGGCGGGCAGTGTAATAATTTATTCTAGTACTTATAATATAGTCTGAGTTACGTTTTTCTCTTTTCATAATTAATTCGAAATCGTTATTTACTTATCAATATACCACTGGCTAATTGACACTTTGATCTTTAACATTAAAATAAGGCGATTGAAATGACTCGTCCAGAAATAATGAGGAGAAAATACGCCAACTTGCCTGACAGAAGATCTATGATAAACGGATCTGGTTTTGGCAAATTGGACTGCTTTGTGAATACTTGCGTCTTTTATGTAGTATTGTGTCATGTATGGACTATTGATTTGTGCGATGTCGGATGTCGATTTTTGATTGAATACATTTTCACGAAATACTTATAAGATATTTCTGGATAAATGTTTTGGCATAACTTTAATAAATTTGAGACTCTACCGCTTCACTACCACAAACTTGCAAAAAACTGGATAAAACAATGCACCGGACTCCAGAAAAAGTTTAATATAAATCGGCGCCATACTTCACATAAACCGCCGCAGATAGGTCCAAAGTACTTTGCTCTGATGTCGATAACTGATGAACATTAAGGATGCAACTTAGTCTCGCAACAACAGGGAGTATGGAGCGATGGAGTGCAATCAATTACAGCGACGATGAACCGCGTGAACCGGCCTCAATAAACGCGGAAGAGTCGATGCAGCTGACAAAGTGACGCGACGCCTCCCTTCGCGGCGTTATGTAAATTATGTGCAAGTTACAAGTGCACGTAGGCGTATGACGTCAATGCTGAAATATCACAAATAACAACATGGTCGAACTTTTGAGGAAGTTTAAACTGCAACGAACTTCATTTGTGGTGGTAAGATCAGTTTTTAGTTTAGTCATGTCCATCGGAACATCGAAAATGTTCATATTTTGAACGAATTAACTTCAGGCACTTTCCGGCTAAAAATAATGATGTAGTAATTAGTTATGTGCAGACAAAATAAATGAATATGATAAATCATAATATAGTAACTCCACAATACTTACCTACTAAGTTATACAAACATACCTACCACTCAGTGGCGTAGCTATCGGAGGGCTAGGCGGTGCTGTGCACCGGGGCCCCCAAGCTCAGGGGGCCCCTCGGCCCCTGACCAGCAAACCTCGAAGTGACCTAGCAAAAAATTTCTTCCACCTTCAGAACATAAATATAATAAATTATTTCTGTTGTGTTGTGTAAGTTCTTCTCTCGAATCGCTGTCGAGTCTACCATGATGTCTGTATCTGGGATTGGTGCTCGACAGCCGGTGGGTTTCCACCTTTGTTAGGTGCGGCTAGGGCGCTATTAACGCTGCTTCCCAATCTGGGGGGCCCGAACGCCACCTGTAGGTAGGTAGAGCGATGGCCGTCAGAGTCATCAGGGGGTATCGCACGATCTCCTACGAGGTGGCTTGTGTACTGGCTGTATCCCCCCAATGGAACCTCGAGGCGAAAGTCTCGCGTCATTGTATCGGTGGGGCGAGTGATCGATGCAGCGACACATGGAGCCTCGTCGGTGTCAGCTTTGCGGCGTCCTGATGGCGGAATGGCGGGATAGGCTTTCACGCCCTACCTCTCTGCCTCGTCACTATCGAGGCGGTCCGACCGGTACTCGAGCGCTGGCTCGGGAGGAGGCACGGCTCCTTGTCGTTTCGGGTGACACAGGTGCTATCGGGGCATGGTTGCTTCAGGAAGTACCTGTGTCGCATAAACAGGGAGCCGGACGCCCGGTGTCACCACTGCGTCGATGGCCGAGAGGACACGGCGCGGCATACGCTGGCTAAGTGCGCCGCTTGGGAGGAGCCGCGCCGTACCCTCATCTCAGGAGTGGGCAGTGACCTGTCGCTGCCGGCCGTAGTCGACTCGACGGTCGGCAGCGAAGAGTCCTGGTACGCGGTGGTTTCCTTCTGCGAAACAGTCATCTCGTAGAAGGAGGCTGCGGAAAGGGGGACGGAGATCTCGTCCACTTACCCGGCCCGCAGCAGGCGCACTGGGCGGACAACGCCCTCTTCCAGCCCCACTAAATGGGTCCAGGGGCGGCGGACTCGGGGACGTCCGTCGTCCGTCCGTCGTGTGAGACGGTAGGAGTACGACAGACCCCTCCGCCCCCCACAGGACATCCATGAGGATTTTCCACCCCGGAGCAAAATAAAAAGAAGGTTAGGTTAGAATTTAGAGGTTAGGTTAGAAAAAAATAAAACCTAACCAGTTTTGATAGAGCCCCAACTTTTTTTGTACAGGGGTCGCTGGTCACGCAGCTATGCCACTGCTACTATTATTTACTCACGTTATGCCTACTCAGTTTACATAAGATTTTTTATTATTTACTTTCATAATATTGTCGTTTGTAGGCATGTGTATCATTCTTAATTCATTGACCTTTGTTCATGCCTATTAATGACGACGATAATAACTGTTTTTTTTATTATTGCTTTTATTATAGTTTTATGTGGCAGTGCTACAGGCACCCCTCCGAATTATTATACAAGGACAATGTTTTAAAATCTGCAGTTGGATGCCAACAAGGTGACCCTCTCGGGCCAGTAATTTCCAGTTTAGCTATTCATCCAATTTTACAGAAACTACATTCAAAATTAGATTGGGAGTTATAATTATGTTCGAGCCGTTTGGGGTTGAAACACTAGGGCCATGGGGTCCGAGTGCCCACTTGGTTTTTCGAGATACCGCTAAGCGGTTAATCGACTCTTCACATGACCAAAGGGGTGGCCTGTTTCTTGGCCAAAGAATTAGCATTGCCATACAACGTGGCAATGCTGCCAGCCTTTTGGGCACTTCCTGTTAACAGCGATGTGGACGAATTTTTTGATGCCCTATGATTATTTTGTTGGTTTTTTCACATGTACATACTCGTATCATTATTTTAATGTTATCTTATATAACGTAAATATCTATATTCTATACTAATAATAAAGAACATGTTTTTATCGTTATATAATGTGAGAAAAGGCTGGTTATGTGAAAAATTATATACTTACCTACATAAGAGCTTTCAGTATTTTTTATCAACAGCTTCTGAGGATGGAAGACATGTTTTAATTTTATGATAATCCGTTACTGGTGAAACCAAATTCCAAATAAAAACGGATTTAACCTGATGCCAAAGTGATCTGATCAAATATAAGGGGTAGATAAGCAAGCTGTAAGCTCGACTTTATACACGAAGAAAAAAACTATGCGGTTAGAACTTTCAAACTTGTGCGCATCTTTCCTAATTATCTTTCGTGGAAAAACTGATTGACCGTTAGCTTGTCCATGCATCCCATGTAACTACATAATGGTTCCTGTGGATAACTACTCCACATTGGTGCGTCATCAAAATCAACAACACAGTTCATCTTAAAATGCCTTTCTCTGCTATTGTGTTTTCAAATATTTATTAGCGATTTAGATCTTTTTCAGTCATTTTACCTAGTGGTAGATTCGGTACTAGCGTTGCCAACCGTCCCGTATTTCACGGGACGTCCCGTATTTCATGCATAAATTTCTATGTCCCGCCGGGACAGCCAATATCCCGTATTTTACGAAAATCTGCAGACCACAGACGGCCATGCGCACAACACGCACGCTCTGGCCGCGACGCGGGCTGAGACTGAGAATAGACTGAGCTGTCGAAAGAATTTAAAAAATATGGACTGCCCTAAAGTCGCATTTTCTGGAAATCGGAAACGAGTGTCCCCGAATGATAGAAATTATTATTGGTTCTGATAAAGAAGAAAAAAAGGCTATGAGGTACTTGTCATTTGTACAAAACGTTATGTTTTCGGTAGAGGCAATTATGAAAAAGAGTCAGATTCACTGACAATATTTGAAATGTATGCTGAAATACACAAAATTCGGAACAAGTTCGAACAACGATTAAAAGACCACTTTCTCGGTTATCAAGCCCGCCAAATACTTGGCGGCTTAAACACAGCCGATAAAGAATCTATAATGACCGATTTCCGTCAATTTTATTCCAACTTTTTGGAGTATTTGTCGAAAAGGTACGACTTTTCCGAGGATAATATTTTTTTGAAATTTTCTTAATCTTCAATCAAATATCAACTAAGTACAATGATTTTGAACCAGCAGCTGAACTGCTAAAAATTGAAGTATTTAAAGACGTGCTTTATGAGGAATTTCAACTGCTTAAGGAAAGCCTGGAAATAGCATGTTCTCATGGAGACGACAAATCCATGAATGCTGTCGAAAAATGGAAAAAAATTATACAACAGTTTACGAAAACTGAGATTAACAATATTTACACGATGATTTCTTTTATTTTCAGTATTCCTACTTCAAATTGTTGTGTCGAACGAGTATTTTGACCCTTAAATGGACTGATGTTCGTAATAAATCCACATCGAATTTGATTAAAGCCGAATTGTTGACCATGTTTAACTACGATTTTGACTGCGTTTCTTTTTATAATTATGTCAAAAGACAAAATTATATGTTATGTGCAGTAAAATCTGTAACAAAGTATAGTTTTAAGTCCAAATAAAACAAATTTTGACTAAAAACGCAATGATTTTTATTTCTCCCTCGTGAAAAAGTGAAATACCGTAGTGTTTTTTAAGATTTATGACCCTTAAGGCCGAAAAGAAAAATTTGGCAACCCTATCGGTACCCACCCACTAGATTCGGTACCAACCCGCACTGAGTCCGCGTGGTGGATTATGGCCCACTCCCTCTCATCGAGGAGGCCTGTGTCCCAGCAATGGGAACATTAGGCTGATTATGATGTGATTATGAGATTCGGTACCGACCTGTTTCATTGTTTCCATTAAATGTCTTTGGGATTTCTAATCAATTAAACAATAAAAAAAAAAATATTTTACCATTTATGTACACACATAAATATAGACAGACAAGAAAAAACAGAAAGAATAGGTACAGAGGTGATGCTTATTTCACAAGAAATCTCTTCCCTTTCAGCACACCCGAGACAGGACAATAGATACAGAGATGTAGACAGCGTGTGAAATAGTAAAGGAGACAAAAAAATAATAATACATAAAATCAAAACAATTCACTTAAAAAACTAAACAAAAATTACGAGGATATACTAACATACATACAAATAAACATATGTACATCTACATACATACTTCTAAAATAAATATCACTAGTATAATAATAATTATATCATACTCAAAATAATAAATACATACACAACTATGATGAAGTGGACAGATAGTGTTCTTTTACTCTTCTTTTAAAAACTGCAACAGTTTGGCAGTCCCTAATGTCAGGCGGTAGTGAATTCCACAAGCGCACCGCGTGCACTGTGAAGGAGTAGGAGTAGAAGTCGGTGGAGTGGGGAGGGGACTTGAGAAGGTTTTTAAGATACGACCAGCAAGGTGCATCAGAAGGACGGGCGTAGGAAAAACGCTCCCGCAGATAGGACGGTGTTTTAGGATTGAGAGGAATTATGATGAAACTTAGGTACACAAATTAATAGCAAGGTTCTAAGTAACTAGGCCGTATTTTTGTTTTTATCTATATTTCACACATCTCATATTTTTTCTCGAAATGACCGTATTTCGAGAAAAAATATGAGATGTGTTCATAAATTATTCTTAATCGACAGACGTCTTTAGCACAGGATAACCTTTTGACTTAACTTTTACGACGATTAAACTTTTTTTAAACATTTAAGTGAGGGTTTTCAATTAAGAGTGATACTAGCTATCTGAGAATGCTAATAATTTAGCGTAGGTATGGAATATGGATCTATTTGTTATTGTAGTGTTGTAGGTGTAGTGTTACAAGTAGGTAGGTAAGTACTTCAATTTCGTCACCTGGGCAAGTACAGTGAGGACATCTAGAAATAGTGTCGTATCCAATGTCAAGTGTTTGCTTGTAGGCACCTATATATTTGTAAACGTTTCAATAAATATTGAAAAAGTGCAAGCTATGATGAAATTATGATATCGCAGCATTACACATCGATATAATGGCGATCAATTTACACATACATTCTTACACATTCATTCATAATTCTGTTCTAATTAAATGCTGTTTGAATGTCCAAAATCTTTTCGATTGATTGTATTATATTCATCTTGGTTTAGTCTTTCAGTTGACTAGCAGTTGTTTTTTTAGCCCTGAATGTTCCACTGCTGGGCAAAGGCCTCCCCCTCCCTCTCTCTGTCCAGAGCTACCAAGGACCAATCTTTATCAGAGGAGTCTAGCTCATCAGTTCAGTTACTTTCTTATCCTTTAAAGATAAGAAAGTAACTGAACTGCTCTTATAGCTGATTAAAAGTTGGTAAAACCGCAAAAATATTTAGTCACGAAATTGACATTGAAATTGTGGACAAATCGTATAGGCACGGCGGCGAATTTAACGAGGTTTTTGACCCAGGTAACTTCTTTGTTGAAAACAGAAACGTTATAGATAACATAAACATAAAAATACTTTATCAATTCGCTCTTTGGAGATAACCTCAGATATTTGGAGGAGAGACGTTAGAACAAAACTAAAAAAAGTAATTAAACTCTTGGTTTTGTCAAGTGCCTAATTGACACTCAAATGTTCGAACTAAATATACCTATCTCTACTTCGTTAAGTTAATTTCTCATTTATAAGCAAATGGTTATGTTTCAGACACGCGAATAAAATACAAGGATAAGTTCATGTTATCTGTTTACTAAATACTCCATTTCCGCCACACCCGGATTATGTAGCAAGCGACGAGGAATTTACCAAAATATTTTGCTAAATACAAGGAAGTTTGTATTGCTGGCCCATCGATATGTTCACACAAAGATAAACGTTGGAAAATATTTCTATTTTTAGGGTTTTTAGTAGGTAGGTATATTATATTTCTCTACTAAGGTAGATATAGAAATGAAAGCTGGCAAAACGACGAAGACCAGCGAAAATAAAAACACAATTGAAGTTTTATGACCACCGTTTCGTAAAATATGAGTAGCTAAGTGCATAAGTATCCTGTTGGAATTTGTCTAAGCATAATAAATAATTATAGTTTATTTGAACTTGATACTAGGTGTCATCTCTATGTTAGAGCCTAGAGTCATTAAGCTCTCGCAGGCCTAGTCAATCACTACTACACAGACAGCATTGAGAAATAAATGACACGTTGAAATGAAACTTAATGATGACTTTGTGTTTGTCGATTCAATGAACATGTAATTGTTGATTCAATACCTGTTTCAGACCACCGGCGAGTCATTTACATTCACGGTACATAATCATAATTATTTTGACTACGATAAATTTTTATTACGCGTAGGTAGTTTTAAGGTAGGTTCAATACCTTGATTGACTAGCACGTTTCAACAATTGCAAGACTTTGGAAGTTGTGTAATTTGACTACGATATTGTTTCAAGTGACTTTGAACTTAAGAGTTCGGATGTCCTTGATCGTTTACGAATTTAGAGCACTCTGAGATGCAGAGATAGTAGACACAGGGAAAACACTGTTTATTTATTTGATTACTAACCGATTTATCTTATCTCATTTTGCATACGACGCGTAACCAAAAGGTGCGCTGACATTTTTGTTGAAACTCTGTCCTTCAACTTACATTAAGTTCATTCCACATCACTTCGCACCTGAGCGAACTGATTCGTATTATTCACATAAACCACTTTTTTGTAATTCAAATGCTATTTAGTGTATGCTCCAGTAAATCGATTAAGAAGCACTAGGTAATGCGATTAAGAACAGTCACTGTCTGGGGTTGTGTCTGTTTGTTACTCATTACTTTAATCACTTTTATTACTTTTTAGAGAGTGTATTTGTAGAGAAAGTGACGTAACAGGTACAAGATAAGCAAGCAGGCTATATTTTTTTCTATTCAAGTAAAAGGTCTGAGCTGTGATGCGGTTAGCGATCCGTAGGCGTGTTCTGGGCAACCTACATCTGCAGTGTACCTGATATATCTAATGCAATGGCGCAGAGGACCACGAGATCATTAAACCTGATGGTACATTTGCAAATATAAAAATAGACACCATGAGAACACCATGTTCTTCTCTTTATTATTTTGTACAGTCAAGATTTAGAACGATTCGTCTTTGCGTGAGTAATAAAAAGGTATCCAAATAAATGTTATTGACACGGGAAAGGTCAAAGAAATGGTTCAACATTGGTAAGTAGTTTGTTATACGGTGGTAAACATTTTTTTGACAACTATTTAACAAACAAGTACCTATAGATCAGTGGCGTAGCTAAGTGACTAGGGGACCCGGTGCAAAAAAAAATTTGGGGCCCTATCTAAACTGATTAGGTTTTATTTTTTCTAACCTAACCTCTAAATTCTTCTTTTTTTTGGCGGGGTGGAAAATCCTCGTAGTTGTCTTCAGTTCAGGGTCTGTCAGACTCTTACTCACTAAAAACCACTCCGGTGTTCCATCTCACACCTACGCCGGGGGTCGCGGGAACGTACGATCCTTCCGCAACCCCTGACTGGTTCCTCAGGTTAGAGTGAGGTGTTTAACTCCCCCCGCGACGGCAAAGGGGGCGCGCATGGAACACTACTCGGGTCCTGATGTGTGGGGTGCGACGGACGTCCCCGAGTCCATCGCCCCTGGCCGCCCCTGGGCCATTTAGAGCCAGGCGCGACAACGCCGGAAGAGGGCGTTGTCCACCCTCCGCCGACGCGCGGTGCGCCTGCTGTGGGCCGGGTGAGTGGACGAGATCTCCCTCTCCTCTTCTGCAGCCTCCTTCTGCAAGAAGACTGTTTCGCAGAAGGTAACCACCGCGTCCCAGGACTCTTCGCTGCCGACCATCGAGTCGACTACGGCCGGCTCCCGGGTACTACCCGGCTTCGGGTACTAACCGAAGCAACCATGCCCCGAGAGCACCTGTAACGCCCGAAACGTCAGGGAGCTGTGCCTTCTCCCGAGCCAGTCCGCCAGAACCTGCCGGATCGCCTTGATGGTGATGAGGCCGGCGCGGCGGTAGGGCGTGAGAGCCTGCCCCGCCATTCCGCCACCAGGGCCTCGCCAAGCTGCGACCGACGCTGCTCGAACTGGCGCTGCATGCTGGCCGCTCGCCTCGCGCCCGCGCTTCCTTGCGACACCGAAACAGCGACAGAGTCAGGTCAGAGGCCCACACCGGGGCCAACGATCGCACGATCCCCACGTGGGGATCGTGCGCCCAAGCACCGCCTATTTATTGCGGTATTGGCGGTAGGCCTCCCAGATTGAAAAGCAGCGTTGACAGCGCCCCAGCCGCGCCCAACAACTTAGGCGCCAGCCGCCGGAAGTGAGGGCCGAAGTCCCACCGGCTGTCGAGCACCAATCCCAGGTACTTCATGGTAGACTCGACAGCGATCCGAGCCCCCCCGATCACGATGTGTGAGCTGGGCGGCGGCGCCCGCCGGGGGCTATGAAACACCACCGACTTGCTGAGGGCCACCTCCAGGTCTAGGTGACGTATGCGGCTACCTGAGACCGCAGCCGTCGCCAGCAATGCTACCTCCCTGTGCGAGCTCCCCCGGGCAGTGACCGTCTCATCCGCTTAATACGTCAAGTCTAACCCCGGTCTGAGCTCGTCCCTCAGGACCCAGTCGTTCCACAGAAGCGGGCCTAGGACCGAGCCCTGTGGAACACCGCACGACATGCGGCGCTGGCTTCCGCCATCGCGTCCCATGTAGGTGACACACCTCTCCGACAGGTAAGCCCCAACGTTGTGGCGGAGGTAGGGAGGCACTCGATGATACCGCAGTGCCTCCCGAATACAACTCTAGGGCAGAGTGTTAAAGGCGTTGGAGATGTCCAAAGACAACGCAAACATCACCCCGCCCCGGGACACCGCTTCTTCCGCTAGGACTCTCACTCGCGACACAGCGTGTATGGTGGAGCCCCGAGAGCATCTGTGTCACCCGAAACGACAGGGAGCCGTGCCTCATCCCGAGTACCGGCCGGACCGCCTCGTTGGTGACGAGGCTGGCGGCGGTAGGGCGTGAAAGCCTGTCCCGCCATCAGGACCCCGCGAAGCTGAGACCAATGCAGCTCCATATGTGTTTGCATCGGTTGCTGGCTCTGCGCCCTTGTTTCCTGGCGCTACCGATACAATGAGTGAGGTTTGCTGGTCAGGGGTCGAGGGGCCCCCTGAGCTTGGGAGCCCCGGTGTACGGCACCGCCCAGCCCTCCGAGAGCTACGCCACTCCTATAGATACATACAATCTTGTTTGGGTGGCTTTTCAGAATAGTTACTAGTTTATACTATGAGGTTGTTAGCCTAAGGCCTAAAGAATGTTTAAAAACATTCACCAGCTGAAGCAAAGCAATCGATACACGCTTACTAACATTCTAAGCATTTTCTTGTATGTGGGCCACGTTAGCAGGCCCAGTGGTTCTATGTTCGACGCAAGGTATAATTAGCATTAAGTAGCGCTCGCTATGAAAAACATCCCCACGTCGACGCCGATGTTCAATTACAGACGATTTTGTATTAGCAAGCCTCGTGATTTTTTTTCTCATACCGATGATAGAGGTCTGCAATAAAAGACTAGTGGCGTGTATCAGCCGTCCTGTAAAGTTTCGGTTAACGAGCACGGACGGGCAGTCAGCTTAGAACCATAGAAGGCGTCCGGTGGTAGGAATTAGAATGCTAGATCGATGGAATAGATGATCTAAAGAAGTTAGCTAGATTGCACTGGGTGGAAGTGACGCTATAGGAAAACTATCGAGACCTATCTAAGTAAATCCAGCAGTGGACTGCCATAAATTAAATTATTCGAGTTTCTAGTGGTATCATCATGTTAGGCTAGAAAGGGTTTTTAAACAACTCGTTGTTTTTGCCGAACTATCGAGCTTTAGTTAAGAGAATGTCAACAACGTCATATCTATCTCATTTGTTGAGTCTCCGGTTCAAATTAGTCAATATCTTAATTTATCTTAGTTAACCATGAACTGGACAAACCTTTCATTAATTACTGCACTTAATACCTACAAAGGATAAGAGTGATTTTCAACGAGAGCGTAAACTGCACTTTAATATTATGTATTTATTTATGTTTGTATCTGTACTATAGCGGACTAGTTATGCAGGAACATACAGCAGCCATGCATGCACCTCATGCATATGAACGGTAATATATATATTACTTTGTAGTGAAAGGAAAATATTAAAGTTGTTTATTAAGTTTTGTTTGACTTTCATATTTTATGTGAATTAAAAAAATACAAGTTCGTAAATCTCGTACCTATTTGCAACTCTTGAACAAACGTTTTGCTACTGCTACAATTTGATGTACATAATTATGCTGCACGACGGCCGCGGTCTCCATGTTGAGGAGAATAGGATTGCGTTCGATACCAATTGTCGTAACTAGTGCCTTTTTTGTATTGCTCTGCAATATTACAAAGTCATTGACAATTCGCAACAGGTTTGCGAAAGTTGAACTCCCGTTAAATTCCAGTACCAGTTAAGAATTCCTGTGAAATGCGGAATCCGTTAAAACGCCAATAAAAACTTGTGCCACCAGCATCGCTCGATACTTGGAGAGATAATTTCTCATATATTAAGCTGTCACTGAGTGCAGTTAGGTAGTGAGTTGTGAGATGGTCGGCCATTGACGCCGTGTCCGGTGCCGGCGGCCGCGTAATGTTACGTAACGAGAGACAGTTACGCAAAGCCAATGTCAAGAGCGCTGCGTCAACGTTGTACCATCGCATCGGCGCGGGTGCCGGATCCGCACACCCGCCGCACGCGCCTCCCAACACGGCCGCACGCGGGGTCAACGTCCACGATACCAAACAAAATCTTGAAAGCCAGAACTTGAACTTGAACAAAGATTTGAGAAGCTGATATTGGCAAAAAGATTTAAAAGAATCGACGTAGGTACACAAATATTCGAGTGCGGTCAATAAACTTATGTGGACTGTTATTTTAGGTAGGTAGTACCAATCGTGTGGTTTATGGCAATTAATATAATTAATAGCAAACATAAGGAATGTAACATTTAGGATAACATCAATATACCTATAGCATGGCTGATGTAGCCATGTGCTAGTTCTTTACCATAAAATATTTTTTTCCAAGGTTGCAGATTAGGGCAACATCATTGGAGAGATCAGAAATCTATTGTGAACCGTGTTCACTGATATTGCATTATCCTTACTTACATGGTATTTTCTTTTGGTTGCAGAGCACGCCGCCGCCCCTGGTGGACTGGTCGTACGTGCCAACGCTGGTGCTGGCAGTGATCCTGGTATTAGTTGCGGCGACTGCGCTGGCTGCGCGCGCGGCGGATGGCAGGCAGTCCACGCGCCTGCCTGGCCCGCAGGCGCTACCCTTCCTGGGCACTCGATGGCTGTTTTGGAATAGATATAAGATGAACAAGCTACACGAAGCTTATGAAGGTAAGATTTTTATAGCAATGATGATTATTACTCTGCCATAGCAAATTTAAAGCTTACAAAGCAGTAAGTTGATCTTTTTATCAAGCGGAACTCAAGCAAAAAGACTTAATTTAGCATGCATTTGCTGTACACAATTAGGCTATTAGTTTTTATTTAGGTACTTTAATTAAAAATTGCAAATTTTTAGCTAGAGCTCTATTCAGTAAGCCAGCCTATTTGTAATTGAACTCAAGCAACAACACACAAGCAACTACAAACATTTTATATTGGGAAGCATTAGTTGCTGCTATTGCAAAAATGCTTAAATTAAATACAAGCACAAGTTATTTAGATTTCTAGGCCTCTCTAATCAGGGTATCTAATTAGATAGGGTACCTATAGGTTTTCCGCTAATATTCCTGCAGCGGTCCATTGAGATAGACGGAGAGCAAAACACACTCAACTGCTCAACAACGTAAGTATGCATGTAGTTGAACTGTCAAAATTAAACCCGTTGCTACTGATAGTGTGTAATTACACCGCTGGTTGAACTGCGAATGAAAATGTATCCAGAGATTACTGGCAGTGGCAATTGACAATGAATCCTTTCTAGACTTAGTACAATCTTAGATAATGGAACAAACTTAATTAGGTTTCGAGACTAATAAGTACCTAATTCCGATGACAGCTACGACTTGATCTAGTTTAAGAAGATTTATTTATAGTTCAGTGTTTGTGCTATTTCGATAAAATTATAATTAACACAATTAAAACGAGGAACCGAAAAAAACAGCGCAGAGATCTGAAAACAAATAACAAAAACAACTTCGTACCTAATTAATTATCACAACTCAGAGGAGTTATTAAATCTCGCGACTTTTTTGTTTCGCGTAGGCACGCAAAGTATATTTATGAAACACACACTTATATATAAACTCACGCTCTCTTCCGATGGAGGTAAGCAGAAACTACAGAATACAACTGGCCATACACGCATGCCGGTTGCCAGTTATGTCTTTCTAGGGCGTCACCTTCTGGTGATTCCACTCATATTGCCTGGTAAATAAATTTTGTTAGTTGCCTTTCTGAAAATATTTTAGTATAACTCCAAACAGACTCTACTCAGTGCTAGGATTTCAAGGGTTTGGCTTCTTAACCTGTCGCTGCCACTATAAGCATGAGATTTAAGATTTATAAGCATGGTACACATCGACAGCTAGTAGCGACATCAGCGAGAGATAAGCTAGCCCTTTTGAATACGTCTATTTTCAAAATGGCCGGCTGTTTTCAGATTTTCCAGAAACTTTTTAGACAAATCAATACATTAGCTATTTTTAACTGGTGTTTTATAATTATGTAAAAGCTAGTTTACGGTCACAATGAGAGATTTGCACACAGACATGTTCAGGCGTTACGGGCCGGTATTCGTGGAGACGACGCCTGGGGGTGCATCTGTGGTGTCCATCGCAGAGCGTGCAGCCTTAGAAGCCGTACTTCGGGCGCCGGCCAAGCGGCCCTACCGCCCCCCTACCGAGATCGTGCAGGTCTATCGAAGGAGCAGACCCGACAGATATGCCTCCACTGGACTTGTTAATGAGTAAGTAAAACCTCTCGTTCAATTATTTTGGATAGGAACCGCTTTTGGATTTAAACGGCTTGGAACTGTTCGACTTTTACAATGGGGTGAGGTCAAGTGAATCCTTAGCTGGCAGATGCGCTCCGACCGACTCTGAGTCTCTGACCTTATCAGTCACCCGGGAAATACCGGTATCTGTCCAAAAGCAATCCATTAATATTAATGTGATTACAGACCATAAGCGTGACTAGGATTTAATTGTATTAGTTTTTCTGTGGGCAATCATAACATTACGTTCGCATGACCACATCAACACGTGTCAGCGCCTGTCTCAGTATAAACCGCCTCTAATCTCAAGGTTTGTACTATACTGTGCCTTTATGCCTTATTTAGATGTCCGAGAAGGTTATAAATAAGTTGACAGCCCGATTATACGTAGATAACGCCAATCATCTCGTATTTCAAGTCGAGAGTAATTGACATAGATTCCTAGTTAGACTAGGTTATCTTTTAAGTAAGCATTCATTCACAGCGGGTGGCTTGACCTCGAGTCGGGGCTAAAATGAGTACCATTGTGTCCTGTGATCGTGATATTTTGGCAAGGCTTTGTACTTCTAGTCACGTAGACTTCGAAGATAATTGCGCAGTTACATTGGCACTATAGTTGGACGAAGTTGCAATGTTGCCATTTCCTGTAAAAGAAGTAGGTATATGTCGATAATATCGACAGTTTCATGTTTCATCATGATGTTCAACAATGCCTCATCAGTTTCGATTACAATCTACTTTGTTGTTCCTTTTGTAACTTTGAGTACCTACTTAGTACTTAATAGCAATAAATGATAGGATCTACGTCTTATAAAACAGATACTAGATCGTAAACCACTTTTAGAATAAGGTTACTAATAATGAAAACAAACGACAAAAAATACGATTGACACGATTTTTAACAAAAAAATTTAATAAAAAATTGTAATTTCGAAAGCGTACCTACTTGATATTTGTACGTCGTCGTTAACGGCAAAACACAGAGATCTCTGTACCTATTCTATTTCAAACACCTATTTTTACACCGAAGTGTAACAAATACAAAACTTTGACTGAAGATGGGTACTATCCTATTGATACTGCTTTCAAAATGGTGAAGGAAAACATCGTGAGGAAACCATGTCTTAGAACCAAAAAAATCGAAGACATGTAATATCTACCAACCCGCACTGGGCCCGCGTGGTGGATTACGGCCCACTTCCTCTCACAGAGAGAAGGCCTGTGGGCTGTTACCAAGCACATGACCCTGTCAATAGGACTTAAAACTTTGAAGAAGGTTACAATTTTATAAGAAGAAATAACTAAGTGTGCCTACCTAAGTATTATTGCCTAAATCACTAGCGTGCAATTTATAAAATGATCACGTTTATTCGGCAGGTAGAGCTTTCAAGGCCCAAGTGAAGTTATACATACATAGGTAGCAACAGTTAAAGATCTGGCTAGGATAAACGCAGCTAAAATGGTAATAATAGTCCAAAGACGATGCACGGTCAAGGTTGCAACTTTATAAAATTTCGTGAGTTTCGTAATAGGCGTAAAAGGTTGATATGAGCTCAGGTAGACAGCAATAATCCGTGACTTCCTCTATAAATGTGTGGGAAAGTTCTTATAAACCCTGCGTTTGACCTAAAATTAATCGCTTTTGTCGGCTTACTAACTAAAACTCTATGATGCATAGTATTTTTATCTCACACATTCCAGTTCTGTAAGGGGTTTATTCATAAACGATGACTAAAGTTAAGTAACGTTTAAACGTCAAAAATGTATGGTTAAACATTCGCTAATCACTGCTTAACTTTAAGCAACGTTTATGAATAAAGGGGTAGGTATGTGTACACTTAGTTACCACAAGCAAAGTGCACGTCGCTTCGTTAGATAAAACAACTATGCATCACAGAGTTTGGGATAAAAATACTTTACTTTACGCAAATTATCTACAACTAGCTTCCGCCGTCGGCTTCGCCGTGGTATTTCGATAAAAAGTTGTATATTTCCTTCCCCAGGATGCTATCTCCTTGCTAAATTTTATCGAAATCCGTTCAGTGGTTTAGGCGTGAAATGGTAACATACAGACAGACAGACAGAGTTACTTTCGAATTTATAATATTTAGTATGAATGTGGACAATGCTTTCAAATTCCGCTACACCATTGAATTATCTATTTCTTAATTAAAACATTGCAGGTGCTCATTCTGTCACATAATTTCTTCATTCCTTTCCAGACAAGGAGAAAAATGGCATCATCTTCGTCACCACTTGACCGCGGAGCTGACAAGTCCCAACACAATGCAGGGCTTCCTTCCCGAGCTGAACAACATTTGTGATGACTTCATCGTCCTTCTGGACTCTTGTCGCCGGAGCGACGGCACCGTCGCTGCTTTTGACCAACTGACTAACAGGATGGGACTGGAGTGTAAGTCTAAGTAAAATATTGTATAGTTGTTCAGAATTTGAGGGGCCGATGGCTAAATAATAACAGCCGCACAGACGATCGATCAGGTCAAGCTATGGTTGCCGCGGTTGGTCTGTGGGTGGGTGACCATCTTTACATACCGAGACCTCTCCGTGTCTCGGAAAGCACGTTCCCCGCTGTCATTCGTGGATCTTTGACAGTCGTTACGAGTAGTCAGAAGCCCGAAAGTCTGACAACCAGTCTTACCAAGGGGTATCGTATTACCCAGTAACTAGGTTGTGGAGGTCAGATAGACAGTCACTCCATGTGAAATACTGGTATTCCGACCCCAATATAGTTTGGAAACGGCTAGGCAGATGATGAGTTATTTGTACTTTGTTTACTCTCGATATCCTAATTTTATGATAAGACGTTATCAGATAGCGCAGGAACTTCCGTGATAGGTAGCTAGTTAAGGATACAGGAGGAAGCGGCTGATAAACAGATAAACACTTTCAAAGCAAACAACGTGGACGTTGGTGTAATCGAGATGCTCTACTATTCAAATTGAGTTGTGTTGAGAAAGAATCATAGTAAATTGGTATTGACCCTTCTAGATAATTTGATCGTCTGGCGTGTGATGTGTAGATATTGAGCAAGCGTGAGTCAGACATGCGTTGAAATTTAAGATAAAATAAAGTTGCGTTAGTGGCACTGGAGTAGGTGGCGAGAAATTGTGAGGCGAATTAAATCAGCTCCTAGGCAAGAAACTACATGAGGACCACGATCGCGGACAAGAGTGCGAAAAAGAAGAACGTTAACGAGACGCCACTGTCCAGTAGAGTAGGACGTCTTTCAGCTGAGAAGATGATCATCGTAAGCAATTTCAGGCAGCAAATGGTCCGTTATCATGCGATATTCGCCAAATACCACTCGAAATTATTGAACGCGTCATAGAAAATTGGAAGTTCAGAATGGACCATGTTAACCGCAGTTACGAAGATTATTTATTTCAAATGTCGGCTACATTTGAAAGAAATAATCTCTAAAAATAAATTTAATTTATGGTTCTTTTGTATGATAAATTGATAACCCGATAAAATTGATATTTTTATTTTGCTTTTCCATAAGTGACATGAGAAACATTGATTTCGATCGGATGTTTTTCGAAAAGAAGAAAGATAATAGAGGCTGACCCTTTCACCTTCACAATATGGGTGTAATAATTTTGAAGCCATAGATTGAGGCAGTAGAGTCTTATTACAAAAGTGCCCTTATTTAAATTATTTAGGTGCTTCCAGCCTTGTACTTTGAAATGTGTTTATCAAACAAATGCATCTAATTAATTAATATCTTGTGCTGTCGCGTGAAGCTCAAATGCTAAAGTCAGTGGGTCTTAAATAGATTCAGACAGAGAGTTGCGATAATAGTGACGAGAAAATTACGTCCGACGAGATAAGAATGTGGGTCATATGTGGAAGAAAATAGCGTTAGATGGCCAACGTACTCGCGTGCGTGCGTCGCGAGGAATGCAACAATCAACATCAGAAATGCATTATGAAATTGTACACTACACCGGATTATATAGAACCATTCTCTGCTGCGTTTAATGTTATCAGCTACCGACCGGAAGCTGTCGCGTATCTCAGTCCAAATGTTTTTTGTGGGCACATTCTTTCTTGGTATACAGGATGCAGGGTTAGCGATGCATTTTATTGAACTTTGTCGGTTTGAATTCTACAAAGTTTACAAGAGTTACAATGAATGTCCAAAGTAAAATATTTACAAGCGAGAGGGATGAATTCCATTATTTTTGTCGTATAGACGAATATGTGATTGTGTTTCAAACTTTATACGAACGGAGTAGGTACCTACCTAAGCTAATTAATTCTAATAGTATGCAAGGAGTTTCGTTGTTGTCTGAATAAAAAAAAACTCAGACGTCTTATCAACTTTCTCTTTATCAGACCAGTGTCTCGTTTCTGTTTGTTACATTTTTCTGTAAGCAGGTGGCATCATGTTTTCAGTGCAGCTGTTGAAGAATTTTGGTACCTAACTGTCTACGGTAAACACCCCTTTCGCTCGGCCGGAAGCATCCCGTATCGGGAACATTCTCCAAATACTATGAGGTGACGATCTAACGTTATCTCTTCAAACGCTACAGCGTTTGAAGAGATAACGTTAGATCGTCACCGTAGTCAAACTTGCCGAGAATTTTGGAAGTGACGTGTAATAATACTGTTACAGCGGTATGCGGCCTAATGCTGGGTTCAAGATTGGGTTTCCTGGAGCGTTGGATGTCGGGTCGCGCAGCTACCCTCGCAGCAGCCGTCAAGGCCCACTTCAGGGCTCAAAGGGACTCTTACTATGGCGCACCACTATGGAAGTTCGCGCCCACCACACTCTACAGAACCTTCGTCAAGAGCGAGGAGACCATTCATACGTGAGTTAGTTTCCCTATCTTAGTAATGAAGCAATGCGTAAATATAGTAGTTACGACTTACTTTATTGACTTTGTGATTGATGGGCTATTACTCACATACAAAGCGTAGTGTTTTTTATAAGATACAGGACTGTTATACATTGTGACATTGGACGATGTGTAACTACAGATAAGTATAATGTACACCACCTTATTGTTTACCGATCGTTCAAGTTCAAATTGAATAGGTATCATTACTGAGCACGTTCCATAATGATGGCTTTACGCAGTCAAGCTTTTGCGTCCTCTTTTATAATAATCAACCCTTTGAATAAACTGAACATGACGCATACGTTTGGATACCTTCTTTAAAACAGCGTTATTCATTTTATTCTGTGAATGAGTACCTATTTAGACTTTAAAAATACGCACTGGCACCTTACTAGGTATTATAATTTGAGAAATACTTGACATTTTAAATTTGTGGGGCTTGTTGCTAAGTAATAATAGCCGCACGGGTCGTTCGATCAGGTAAAGCAACGCTTGCCGCAGTTGGTCCATGGATGGGTGACCATCTTGACATACCAAGACCCCTCCGTGCCCCGGATGTCATTCGTGGATCTTTGACAGTCGTTACGGGTCGTCAGTAGCCCGAAAATCTGACAACCAGTCTTACCAAGGGGTATCGTATTACCCAGTAACTGGGTTGTGGAGGTCAGATAGGCAGTCGCTCGATGTTCAGCTGCATCTGGTTAGACTGGAAGCCGACCTCAACATAGTTAGGAAAAGGCTAGACAGATGATGATGACGCATACGTTTGGATACATTTATGTGTTGTATCCTTGAACTCAACCGAGCTTTAACGAGATAGGAGGAGGTAGGTAGGAGGGATACCTAAGTACCTACATGATTACTAAAAAAATAAAGGTTCTTCCTTAATCGAGCCTCTTAGCCTTGACCGATTTTTTGTTCAATAGACGAAGGTTAGGAACGTTTTTGTGTCTGTTACGCTTGCCAGACAGTGTGCATAGGTATGATGAATCAGCAACAAAAGCGCAACAATAAAATACAAAAAAGCTTCCAACCTTGTAATCTAGTTGAAGATAAGTCTGGGAATTTTTTGAGTTCCGTTTATCTAATAGCTTTTCCTTTTTTATTTATTTCTAAAACACTTTACTTACCTACCTATTTTACATTTTGATTTTAGCCACACGACGACGCGACCGTTCATGTTATTACCTACTTCTACTACAATGATACATAAAATACTTTTATAATGACGATAATAATTTACGATACATTAATACACACGTAAATTAGGAAAAATGTTGTTACAGGAAGCGTTTTGATTTGTACTTACAACATTTTGAACTCGTTTTGTATAACGTTTGCAGGTCTTTTGGAAGTTTATTAAGAAAAACAGCTAGCTTGGTACAATATAATTATATCGTATGGTATATTTGATACAATATCCTAATGGGTATTTCAATTGCAAATACCCAGATTTTGGTCTTAACCTCAAACCGCATAATTACACTTACAGTTAAGCAATAATAAAACCAAATTGTTGGCAGGATAGTATCGGAGCTGATGGAGGAAGCGAGGAACAGGAGACAAGGCACTGCCGAGGATGATGCCATGCAAGAGATCTTCCTGAAGATTCTGGAGAACCCCGCCCTTGATATGAGGGACAAGAAAGCTGCAGTCATTGACTTTATTACAGCTGGTATTGAGACGGTACGCTTTCTACATATACCGGCTTACTTTTTTACCGTCTGGAACTCTGGACAAAAACAGGGTATAACAGAAAAGGTGAACGAAGTTTTTATTTTTTTGAAAAAAAAAAGTAATTTCTGTGCCATAGCCTTCTACTCCGTTCACCTTTTATGACCTGTTTTTGTCCAGACGGTAAAAAAAGACAGCCGGTATTTTGAGGAAATTAATTTCTGAACGCAGTTCTCTACAAAGCTGTTGTCAACTTTTTTTACATAAATTTTTTAGGTAGGCATTCGGATAAATATTGTTGGGAATTATCGCACTGGCTTCCAAGCCTTATTGCTCGTCGCACAATAAATTAGACAGGTAACTACGCTAAAACACCGGTTCATACCGAGAAAATAATTTCTTTTGTTCTCGTCGAGCCCTGTGTGGTGACAAATGTTGAGATTTGGCCATAATAGTCCAGCATTGACTCAATGCTGGCAATCAAACTCACTATGACCAATTAACGATTGCTTACTTCGAAAACACGACATCTGCTAATAACGCATCCTCTAAGACACAATGAAACCGCGCGAAATGAACGCATTGGGGCCCTGAATGGAACGCGAAATTCGAACGACAAAATACAGCACCTAAAAAAATCTACCATTGATCGCTTCCTAGTTTAAAATAAAACGTTACGTTTAGTTTAAAACGATCCATCCAACTATATTTGTCTTTTTTTAACAGCTAGCAAACAGCCTCGTATTCCTATTATACTTGCTGAGTGGGCGGCCTGATTGGCAGCGCACTATTCGCTCCGAGTTGCCTTCATGCAGTACCCTAACTGCCGAGGACCTTGCAGCCGCCCCGTCCGTTCGGGCTGCTATCTATGAAGCCTTCCGGCTGTTACCAACTGCTCCTTTTTTGGCCAGGCTTCTGGATGCACCCATGACTATTGCTGGTCATAAATTGCCTGCTGGGGTGAGTTGATATTTTTCTTCTAAAATATCACTGTCCGCATTTCGTAATTTTGATCGCAGTTCCGGACGTTTTAGTGCCACTGCTCTCTAAACAAATTCAGCTCATAACTTTAGCTAAGTGTTACATGACTTTTTTTTGCCTTATCCTTTCACGAATACATATCTACTCAAGTGCGAGGCTTTGTCCTGTACCTCTTTAAGAAATACTTAATTTCGTTTTCGCAGACGTTTATTTTGGCCCACACGGGAGCGGCGTGTCGTCGTGAGGAGAACTTCTGGCGTGCGCGCGAGTTCATCCCAGAGCGTTGGGTCAAGCCAACAGCGCCCCATGCTGCAACTCTAGTCGCTCCATTCGGAAGAGGACGGCGTATGTGCCCGGGGAAACGCTTCGTGGACCTTGAGTTACATTTGCTGCTGGCTAAGGTATGACAGTCAACACTCTGGTAGCAGACCAGTGGCTGAAACTAGCGAAGTAACGAAGGCCATCTTAGGGGTGGTGGAGGCAGAAAACCTAAAGAAAAAAATCAACCTTTTGGTAATCAATATGCAGCAGGGGCCCATTGCATTAAAAAAAAAATAGTTTTGCAGCTTTGTCGTCTTCTAGGTGATTTCTTAGTTTCATAAATTAAACCGGCTTCACTAAACAGATGCTGAGTTGGTATTGAACTTGGTGGTTGTGTGATGACAGGGTAGCAAAAACTTAGAACTTCCGAGTTATTTCTCCACTACATTAAACTACACTACTTGCGGAGAAAGCAACCACAGCACCTCCCACTACTTCGGTCACTCCTTACAGACGAGAATCCTGCGCGGGTGTCGCTAAACGCTAGGTTTTAAATAGACCTTTTTATTTGCTTCCTAAGGTTCTCAAGCAATTCGGCCCGTCACAAAATACTTGTGAAGTGTTTGTAAGACTGTAGTTTTGCAATACTTCCCGGCTGAAACTCTAGAATGTTTTGGGAACAGCGTTTTGTGATTTTTGACGTTCAAAAAGTTCTGATTCTCAGCATATTATAATCAATGATTTTTGAGTTGTATATCCTGAATTTCTTCTTTTCTCTTAGACCTCTTTATCCTTTTGGGTGTCTTCGAGGAATGGTCATTTAGGTATGACTTTTTAGGTCAGATGAGATTGTCTTTCTCTAGGTACGGTACTCATTTTATTATTATTTTTGTTCACAGATAATGCAAAGATGGCGCGTGGAGTTTGATGGTGAGTTGGACATTCAGTTCGACTTCCTGCTGGCGCCCAAGTCGCCGGTTTCGCTGAGATTAGTCGAGTGGTAGTCGCACGCTCACTGTTAGCTACGTGCTATCGTTTTGTACTTCTGCTTCTTAGATCAATGTTGTCATTGGATAGATTATACTGATGTGATGAGAACTATTATCATGCGCCTTTGTTCAGAGATGGCATTTAAGACCTGTGTTAGTGTACCAAGCATTATTTATCGGGGGGTTTATTACCTTTTATTTCCTCATCATCTCTGAATATTGCGATTGTATAATCAAAGCTTTATAAAGACTAAAGATCGCCATTTACTTTAATATTTGCTGTTTAATCTTATATCTTGCTATTTAATGTTAAGCGAGAGCTCGAAATGTGTTGCTCTATGGTGGAAGACCGCTGCTCTATGAGAACCGTTGCTCTATGGTGTTGCTCTATGTCTTCCACTTGCTCAGTTAAGTTATTGACATTCGTCTAATTATATGCTTCTTTTTAAGTAAAAGTGTAAGTAAGTCTAGTGTGTTGATCCGGATGATTTACTTTTCCTCTAACTAATTGTAACTCAGTTGCCATGACAGCTCAGTGTAGGGTGCGTTACAGGGTATTGGCAAAATCTGCTCAAATCGCACACTTCTTTCTGATTTTGAAAGAACTGTTAACAAATTATTGTTTAAGAACGTAATGCACGTGTAATATTTACGTAGAATACTGATATAGTTTATAGCTACACAATATTATAAAAATATGGCTGTGTTAATATCAAAAACATATTTATATAAAATGTTATAACCGCAAATACCTCTTGTTATAAGACTGTGTACTGCCAGCACATGCATTTGTCAGGATTTTAATGCAATTTTTAATCTAAGTGTAAACATTTAAGTTTAGCATTACAATCATTCCATTTTAAAATAAGTTTTTGGTAATACCAGCTTCGATATTTATAATAAAATCATAAATAATTTAGAAGTGGCCATTTCTTACGATTATTTTATTATGTAATATTTTTATGTTGACATTAGTTGTATAGCAGAAACGTGGATGGTTCCATCCTTGTTAGCTTATATTGAAATGGATTACTTTGTTTATCATATATAGGAAACATACATGCATGAGGATATTGTTATAAAATATATTATTTTGAAATAATAAACTGAACCTAACATTATAATAAATAGAATATTAGTAAAGAGATTACAATGTAAACGTGTTTTAATTGGGCTTAATCTGTTTCTCTGAATAACCCTGGCTGGTTAGCTTCATATTAGTTCCATCATCTATCCAATCTTTTCTTCCAACTTCAGCGAACCACCTTGCTTCATCTTAGCTTGGTTTCGTCTTTTTAATTTTCGATTAGCAACCTTCCCTCACGGAATAGCTTGCTCTGTATAAGCTGTCAGGGCTTTGACAGTCATGCTGACTGGTCAGCCCCCTCCAACTTGGCTTCTTAGCCTTTCTCAGTTATCTTAGGTCTTAGGTACTAAAGCTCGTTAAGTTATTATAATTTTGTGATTCAGCGATATGTTAATAATTATGCAACTTTTAGGTGTAGATCTGGTAAACTAAGACTACTTTGGAATTTGCAAAACGTAGTTCATCAGGAATAAAGCATTTGTCAAAATTTTCTTTAAATTATACCAATAAGCTGAATAGTCCAAGATATCAAACGCCGCTACAAGTTCGTATCTCTAATATGTCATGCAGCATTTTCTCCAACTGCTCCTTAAGCGATAAACGACACAATGATGACCTCAAAAAGGAGATAGTAGGTACCAGTAATACATTTAAGGTAGATCTTCTAAGTGTGTCGATGGAATATTGTTTGAAACGAATTTATTTTTTTGTCTGGCCTAGTACTTAGCGACGCTAACACCATTCGCTAACGCAGACATTAAGTTTTTATGTGTACAGGCGACAGGACTTGGTAGATATAGTCTATCTTCTCAAGAATGCGAAAATGTGCTAGCCTTCAAACTGTTCAGTTAATCCTGGCGTTGAAAAAAGCAGGAAAAATTCCCGTTTTCTTTTAATTCCGGTGTTTTTTCAATGTTTCATTCGAAAGTTTCAAGAAAGCCAGTATATATTTTATGTTTTTTTTTTCAATAAAACCGAAGTATATTCCATGAAAGAAACGGGAAACATTTAACGTTTTTAGGGTTCCGTCGCCAAATGGCAAAAAACGGAACCCTTATGGATTCGTCATGTCTGTCTGTTTGTCTGTCCGTTCGTATGTCACAGCCACTTTTTTCCGAAACTATAAGAGCTAGGTATACTGTTGAAACTTGGTAAGTAGATGTATTCTGTGAACCGCATTAAGATTTTCACACAAAAATAGAAAAAAAAACAATAACTTTTGGGGGTTCCCCATACTTAGAACTGAAACTCAAATTTTTTTTTTCATCAAACCCATACTTGTGGGGTATCTATGGATAGGTCTTCAAGAATGATATTGAGGTTTCTAATATCATTTTTTTCTAAACTGTGTTCCCCCCCCCCCCCCCCCCTGTAACTTCTAAAATAAGAGAATGATAAAACTAAAAAAAAATATGATGTAGGTACATACATTACCATGTAAACTTCCACCGAAAATTGATTTGAACGAGATCTAGTAAGTAGTTTTTTTAATACGTCATAAATTGTAATTGTACGGAACCCTCAGTGCGCGAGTCCGACTAGCACCTGGCCGGTTTTTTTTTAAATACGTACTTAGTATGATATCTATGCTCTATCTCTTTCCATAATAAAACGTAGGTACTAATAAATGGAAAAAAATATTAGCGGCTATTCTAGTTGTCAGTTGCCTAGATAGTTTTATCAATTGACATAGTTCCGTTGCAGTTTGTTATCTTAAATCATCATCATTCTCCTGCCCTTATCCCAAATTATTTGGGGTCGGCGCAACATGTCTTTTTCTTCCATACTCCTCTATTAGCCGCCATCTCGACAGTCACCCCCTTTCTAACCATATCATCATTCACACAGTCCATCCATCGTTTCTTTGGTCGCCCCCTACTCTTATAGCCATCGACATTCATACTCAAAACTTTCCTCACGACATTTTCCTCATTCCTTCGTAATACATGCCCATACCATGACAACCGGTTTCCACACAACTTTTCAATTACCGGTGCCACTTTCAAACTTCCTCTTATATACTCATTTCTTATTCTATCCATTCGTGTAACACCACACATCCCTCTCAGCATTCTCATCTCAGCTGCATGCAATTGCCTTTCATTCATCCTTTTGTGGCCCAACATTCTGAACCATACAAGACAGCAGGTCTAACCATGGTTTTATATATCTTCCCCTTAAGTTTAAGGGGAATGCGGGAGTCGCAGATTGTTCCCGTGACCTGCCGCCATTTCATCCATCCAGTGTTAATTCTGTGCTTAACCGTCCGATCTACTTGTTATCTTAAATATTGAATCTAAATAGTGCATTTTTTCCAAAGGATTCTTTCTGAGGGTGGATGCCCCAAGGTAGCCCGCGAAATTCAAATTTTCTTACGTTTTTTGCAATTTGCTGGTCAGTACTAAGTTGTACGTTGATTTCGCGGCAGTAACAAATATGTATTTACAGAATTATAATCATTAGAATTAGTAATACAACTTGTTAAGTTAGCATAATCCTAAAATGTCAACATTTAATGAAATCTTCATTCAGTAGGATTACTTGATCTTAGAGAATTGTGTTGATGACTTTAGAAGAAGAAGCACATAGAGAAGAGCACATAGCAACCACTCACACGGGCGCGCGCAACTCACGCGCGCCCGACAGGCTTGCTAACACAACGAGGGGCCCGTAGTTACGGGCCACCGCAAAGCACTCCACGGCCGGGGGGCAAAGCTCCGGTACCGCTCGCCTCGCCCCGATCTCTATGTTCTGACAAACACTTCGCACCTTCTTGGCCAGTTTTGGTACACAACAAGTACTTACTTAGTAAACTGACAGAGTAGGTAGGTTAAAGTTGTCAGGTTCCCAAATATTTTATTGCGGTTTATTACGAATGTTATGGTTTTCTGACGATAAATACTTATATCTATTTACACAAACAAAAGATAACAAACTGAGGTTTCGCATCAACTTGCGGTGAGATAGGTTATCACTTATCAGTGTATTTGCTATTCTATACAAAACAATAACTAAACGCACATAATTACGTTATAGCTGTGTGTCGAGCAACATCTTGATCTAACCTCTAACTGGTGCCTCTAACTGAAGTTGTTTTGAAAGATGAAGTTCTGTGCAAACTTGGCTTTTATGTTTACGGAGGCATCCTCGATGCTGGAGAGATATGCTTTGGCTAAAGACGCTGGATTCAAGGCTGTGGAAAGTGGGTTCCCTTTTGGTTTGACGGTGGAACAAGTGAAGGATGCTAAGGAAAAAGCCGGCGTTGAACAAGTGTTGATCAATTTGATGACAGGTTTGTAAACAAGAAATTATCAGTTACTACTTTTATTTGATAAGAATATGTTAGCAGTCTGATTGAATATAATTTCCCTACATAATGACATAAAATAACGCATTTGCAGGAGATGTAACCAAGGGAGAGCTAGGAGTAACAGCAGTGCCAGGAAAAGAAAATGAATTCAAAGAGAACTTTGCTACCACAGTCAACTATGCCAAGGCCCTACATGCCAGGAAAATACACATAATGGCTGGAAAACTGCAGAATCCAACAGCACAGAACTGGGAAACTTATGAGAAGAATTTGAAGTATGCAGCTGATATACTGAAGAATGAGAACCTACTTGGTGTTATTGAGCCTATAAATCAATACTCCGTGCCTAATTACTTTTTAAGCGATTTTAACAAAGGTACACATATACTTTACTTTCTATATCTTATGAATTTTACAGTACCATACACAAACTTGATTATTAAGAACCAATTATAATTGACTTTACTGTTGATATTTTATCATCTTGATTGCAAACAGTTTTCAATATTTATTCAAGTAGCTTGTCTCTCGCCTATATTTTAATGTCATCATCTGTCAAGCCTTTTCCCAACTATGTTGGCCTCAGCTTCCAGTCTACCCGGATGCACCTGAACGTAGTGTACCTATTTATGTTTCAGCATTGGACATCATCAAACGCATCAACAGTCCCCACTTGAAGCTGATGCTGGATGTGTTCCACTTACAACAAATATGCGGTGATATATCTCATAGTATCACCAACTTTATACCCTATGTTGGTCATGTGCAGGTAATAATATGCGGTGATATATCTCATAGTATCACCAACTTTATACCCTATGTTGGTCATGTGCAGGTAATAATATGCGGTGATATATCTCATAGTATCACCAACTTTATACCCTATGTTGGTCATGTGCAGGTAATAAAAAAGCCCATAGAACCTAGTAATTGGTGCTTACTAGGACACAAAATAGTTGATACCTTATTTGATCAAAACAAAGGGAACATAGTTGGTTTAGCATTGATTGTGAGAAAGACTCTTTACATGATAATTAGACTTTTAAAATTAAATCAATGCAATGCCACTGCGTTGCACTGATTTGGTTTTAAAAGTTTACTATTGCATTACTTGTTGCATATTGAATTCTGTAACATAGAATGTCTAATACATATTATTATCTACTTGCAATTTATTGTGTTTGGTGTGTACCCTGAAATGTGACAACTTTCTATAGTTCTGCTAGCAAACATAAGTTAAATGTACCTATATTGAAGTGTACTGTGTATATCCTAACTAGTGTTTTGATTGCAGATAGCTCAAGTGCCAAACCGCAATGAACCAGACACTGAAGGAGAGATAAATTACAAGTATGTTCTCAATCAGTTGGAAAGCAATGGCTACACCGATTGGATCGGTCTTGAGTACAAACCACTGAAGAATTCCAAGGATGGACTCACATGGGTCAAGAATTATGGCTATAGTCTGTGATATGTACAAAATGGAGATAAATACTTTGTGTAAATATAGGGTGATACTGCAATGCTCAAACTGAAACCATGAATTCAGCACATGATGCTACCCCCTAGAGTGCATGGGTAGATATTTTTCATAGTGCAATACCTACGCGGTAAAAATGTATGGAACAGCTAATTTTATTTAATAACTGGCGAAAATTTTAAATGCGTAGTAGGTACCGAATGTTCGGCCGTTTCCTGCTACGAAGTTACTATTTGGTTCGGTTGGTCCCGATCCTACACTCTTTCGAATATTGACTATGGTCCCGACCCAACTGAGCCGATCCGAACTTTTTTCGCATTTTTCAATAATATTCGGTTCGGCCATGTGTCAGTCCGATCCGAACATTCGCACTTTGCACTTCAGAGTAGACCTCCAGAATCATGTACTGAATCCATAGTGACAGGTTGCGCGTCGATTACCCTGCCACCCTGTTAAATGTATGTGTGATAGATTTATGTAAATAAGGAATTTTCAGCTAATATAACTGAACAGTGTGTACACAGTACTCAAAGAGAATGAACCAATTTTGGTAAATAGAAGAGCAGACAAGTAAAAGTTCCTTTGCAAAAGCTCAAATAAAATTTAATTATGTATGTTAAAATAAATAAAATATTGTTGTTGATTATATAAAACGTTTATTGCTATGATTAAAATAATAATTAATGAATTAATACTAACTTAACAACCTTGTGAATACTATGCGCCGTTATTCTGGAACTGTTGCACCCAGTAATGTTTTTTCACAGCATCAAGTGATAACCTATCTTTGCTTGAATGTTTTAGGAGCTGCAAGAAATGAATACACATTTAATATTCCATCCATAGAGCAGAGTGAGCAGACTTTAACTAACATTTCATGTAAAATTGAAGCTATCAGTGAATGTCGTACAAGTATTGTTTTTTCTAAAAGTATCAGCATAACCGGGGTAATTGCGTAAAACACTAAGAGAAAGAGTAGCAATGGTTTTCATTTTGAACGTGTAACGTAATTAATGTTCATTGCAATATTAACATTATTGAATACTTAGACAATTTTTTAGGGTTCCAAAGTTCTGACAAGGAACCCTTATAGTTTCGTCATGTCCGTCTGTCTGTCTGTCAGAGGTTTTGCTAAGAGACCGTTAGTATTAGAAAGCTGTCATTTTGTAGGAGTGTGTATATCGTAAACTAAAATTTTGGAAAATATTTTTTTAGGGTAGCTCCCCTACATGGGTAAAGTGGGTAAATATTTTTTTCGTACGAAATTTTAACTTTAAAGTGCAAATTTTTGTTCCAGTAAGGCGTCCCCCCACCCCCTCTCTAAAAGCTAAACTGCTGGCTTGAAAAGTCTGGAAAAATTAATGATGATAGTGTATTTCATGAACTTTAAAGCGGTTATGATAACTTTATTAGTTTAGCAGTAATAGTTGTTGAACTTGGGTGTTGGATAATTTTGTACCAAATACAAAATTCTTAGCATTAATCCTTTAAAGTGACTAAGATGAAGTAGTTGCTTATTTATAACGGGTAAAGACTTGCATTGAAAAACCAAATATGAAATAAAAAAAACTAAAAAACCATAATAAATTATCATAAGTTTCACAATACTGCTGCTAGATGGCGCTGTACCAACGGGTTACGTTTTCATTCGAGTACGCACGGCTACACATCAAGCTGATGTAACCAATACAAGCTGATTTCTAATTGTACGAAAAACCTATACAATGCGAGGTCAGCTAAAACTGGAAATGTATAGCTTGATGTGTAGCCGTGTGTACATATAGAAGTCACAAACCATTGAGTTCCTCAACACTATTAACTCCTAATATCTTTACCATTACTTATATTCAGAATAAACAACAGAATCGTACTATAGTATTTTGATAACGGGCTACTACGGAACCCTACACTGTGCGTGGCCCGACACGCAGTTGGCCGGTTTTTTCGAACATAATGAAGAAATGGATTAAAAAATTATCCTTCAAAATGATTCAGATTGTGATTAAAAGTGCGTTACGCAATTAGGGTGCTGGACAGTGTGTGAAACCAACTCTACTCAAACAAGCTGTTTTTGATTAATATATTATAATAATAATATCCCTGGACATCTCACACAGCACCATTTGTCCCAAGCTAAGCAACCTAATGCTTGTGTTATGGTAACAAGATGGCTGATAAACTACTTATATACAATTTTTTTTTTGTAAATACATTCATATTATAGATAGAAAAACACCCAGACTCGGAACAAATACATGTAGGTCATACAAATATTTGTTCCGTGCGGGAATCGAACCCGCGAGACGCAGCGCAGCAGTCAATCGCTTAACCAGTGCGCCAACCGTGCCGTCAAATTAATTAATATTATGTATGTATAGTCAAAACTTTAAGTATGTTTTGTCAATATAATACACCTTTTCGTCATGTATCTGTATACCAACCTTAGAAATGAGATCCTTAGCTCCTTCAGGTACGTAACTGGGGTACACCATGTCCAAGGCAAGAATCCTGGCATAAGTCTTGTCCTGTCCTTCACTCTCAAAAGGAGGCTTGCCTACTAGGAACTCGTAAAGCAGCACTCCGATGCACCAGTGATCAACGGACACATCATAGACCTCACGCTTGATCATCTCAGGGGGCAGGTAGTCTAATGTGCCGCACATGGTTTTACGCCTATAACAAAGAATAGCAGTGTTCAAATATTGTAAGTATTTACAAAGTATAGACCTGTACGTGGCCACCACCGGGAAGTTAAGAAGCTCATGTGATTCTTAACTGACCAGTGGTTGGCAAAGTACTTTGGTAACCCAGGTACATCAATGCGTTGCTGGCCTTACTCGAGAAGCTGGGAAGGATCAAATAACTCATGATGAATTTTATTAGTAACTCTGACCCACAAAATATTATGTGGCCAGAGTATAGTAAACCATGTGTTTATATTATTATGATTGTTAATTGAATGCTGTTGAAAGGTCTGCTGGTGGATAATGAACATGGGCATTGTATTTAGTCCCAATTTTAAGCAAATAGGTTCTATAATTAAGCTTACCTCTCAGAAGGGGCATGCACAGACCAGCCAAAGTCAGCAAGTTTGAGGTCTCCACTGAATGCTACCAGTATGTTCTCAGGTTTGATGTCCCTGTGTATCACATGGTGCTGGTGGCAGTACTCCACAGCATCTGCAACCTGGAATAAGAGACAAACATAACTGTTCTGCTATATTTATAAGAGAATATTAACAAAACTAGCCTACTAGTCATTCTGTTGTGCTAGAGACAGCAGTAACCAATTGCATAAGTCAGCACAGTAAACTTTAACACTAGTGCATATTCAAAAAAAGACTACCTTAAAGGAGGGTGTACTTTGAGACTCCTAGTAGTTTATTATGATAACAATTAACTTCTTTTGGAATGTCCTTTATAATCTTACCTGGTATATGTATCTAGCAGCTTTGGGTTCAGGGAAGCGTCCTTTGGGGGAGTTAGTCAGATGTTTATACAGCTCTCCACCGGCTGCAAACTCTACCACTAAGTAAATACGACGCTCATCGTGGAACCAGGTCAGCAGGCGTAGTATGTTTGGATGTCTGAAGAGGGACAAGCGTAATAAAAGATTGGTCTCAAGTTGGAAAAAACAAGTATGTGAAAACTCAGGTCAGGTTATAAGTTAATGGGATAACAACTTGTTACTTACTTCAAATGTGACTGAATTTCAATTTCTCGCATTACTTGTCGTTCACATTTTGACCTCACAATCTGAGATTTGAAAAGTGTTTTAATGGCTACTAAATAACCAGTTTTCTTCTCTCTGGCGACGTGAACATGTCCAAATTTGCCTTGGCCAAGGGCTGAACCCAGCTCGAAGTCTCTGGGAGCCCATTTATACCTAAAATACGTGAAAGAATATGTAAACAAAATTCTAATTTCATAACACTTTTACTATTTGTAAGAATCACTTACGAAGTTCCGTATGCTTCGTGGTTTATTATTTTAGTCTCTAATTCTAACACGTCACTGTTCATTGTTATAAATTTTCTAAATATCTATCAAATTAATTTGAAGAAGAATACAAACAAAGCAAACGTTGGTCTGTCGTCCGTTACGTTTTCAAAACTTTGACAGTTAGATAAATCTTGAATCTCACAGACGCTCACAGAACACAGATGACAGTATAAATTTCATAAACACGAACAAAATTATAATGTTGCCACTGTAAATAGCCATTAGGACGTCACCGTCACACATTATATTTTGTTTGAAGAAAACTATGATGATTTCTAATAAATTATAGAAATAGTTACTACACACATCAACAGTGTGTCCGTCTATTCTATTCTTGTACAGACGCCAGCAGGTTAAGCTACCCGAAACTGTCAAATTTTCCCAATCAACCTTGAACCTTAATCCTATAAAGATAAAGTTGAAAATCTATTAAAGAAATTTGACAGATTGTAGTAGCTTGATGTGCTGGCGTCTGTACAAATGGTGATTAATACATAAATAATTTTGATTTTGATTTTTGAATTTTGTGATTTTGCATCTTAATCCTGATATACAATCCTGTGATAAAAATAAAACTTGTCAAAGGTTAAGACGTAAAATAAATAATTCGTAGTGTGACTAACGAGTATCTATAGGAAATTAAAATAATTTAATAAAAAAAAACCTTTTTTTTAACCAGCAAAAGCGTATGTCCAGTGCTGCCAAGAACCAATCTTTATGAAAGGAGTCCAGCTCCAGGAGGTTTGCGTATTATAATAACTCAAGTTATTCTAACTATTTTCGAGGTAACTATGGTCAACAGACCATTTGCTTTTTTTTTTCGGGGAGATAGTGCAGTAATATGGGAATTTAACCCACTAGAACTCCACGGTGTCCTCCTCTGCCGCTTACGGCGGGAACACGGGCACGCGTTAGCACTCATCCGTGAACCCGCCGCAACCTTACCGGCTTAAAATACCTGAAGATCGTTTCACAGATTTTTGTAATAATTAATGAACGAAATACATAAAGGGGAATAATTAACCTATGGTTTATTTAGCTACAATTAATAAACTTAAGGTTGATTGAACTAGAGATGACATCACGAACTGACGGGTTCCGCTAGGGCCGATACCTGTCAGGGCTGCGGGTTGTTCGAAAGAGATACTGTGGCCCCTGGCACATAGGTACAACTGAAGAAACACGGGTGGGTTTTGGTTAGTAAAAGTCTGACACGCCCTTCGTGTCGGCCGGGTTGATTGAACTAACGGATTCACCTACTGTTGGTTTTTTCTGACCTTGACCCTGATTTTGTCTGTTTTTGTGCTTTTGAACCAGAAGAAGACGTTCGACGTCAGGGGCACCCCGAGGCAAATAACTATTTAGTAATCTGTGCCCGAGGTTCGGTTTGGTTAGGTTCCTTTAAACCCTGCAGACAGAAATAGGGGCTCCGTTGATTACGTCTTAATATTATTGCTTGTAAATCAACTTAGACCACAACTACCTACCCACCACTTTAGAAATTAAACAAGCGCGCAGTATTAATAAACTGTAGGCGAGTCGTCCATTAGGTATTTCATACGTTGAAATATTCAATATTTTAAACAATCATTAGATTAATCGTTCGTTAGTGCAATTAATTTTAGTTTAATCAAAATTAAGTACCTAAGTAAAACAGTAGTTCAGTCGACCAATATGTGTTATGAAAATATGTGAATCAACCGTAGTTATATCGAAAATAGTTAGAATAACTTTAGATATTATAATACGTAACCGTAGGGTAGTCTTTGCACAGGAGTGGGACATTAACGGCTATTAAAAAAAAAAACGTGCGTGATCCTTAATTCCTTAGGCACTTTTGATGTGTGTAAAAATCAAGCTAATTAGGGCCGTATTACATTACTTAAAACTAGTTTCCACCAATCAAATGACTTTTAACAAGTTTTAAGTAATGCTTGAGTTTTGAGTAAGGTTCTATATTACGTGCTTAAGTGTGTTAAAAAAATGATGGCTTTGAAGCGAAAATTAACGATAAAAGAAGGAACATAGGTTGCACAGAGCATGTAACCTTAGGTTGTGTGTGAAGATGAAAACCTAAAAAAAGTTGTGCTGTAGGATTTTTTTTAATCAGCCTTGAAGGACTAGGTACGACGAATAATAAAATATGCAGATTGAACCTCGGCCTGGGCGTCCTCAGTTATAACTTTTCATAATTTTCAATGAATAGTGCGCTAGTGCAAAATCAATCCCAAGATCGTGTATGAGAAATTAGAGAACCCTTACAAGAAACAGGAACTACAATTTCTTAAACGACCATCAAACGACGAGCAAAATCAAATCTGCGAAAAATATGTTGGAAAAATCATCAATCTGCGAAAAATATGTTCAAAAAGGTTTTTTTTTTGATATTATATATTTAATCAATTTTTACCAGTGTTATCTATGCACTTTCGCCATTTTATAGGTAGTTCATAAATATTTGAGGGCAGGTTTGACTGCCTCATCGGAATTTAATTCTTTTTCTTGCAAGAAATTGTCCAAATTCTGGAAAAAGTGGCAATCTCTTGAAGGAAGGAATCATAGCTCCTCTAATTTAGCGACCGTCTGGTTGTGCAGTGTGTTACCCTGTTATCTATCGTTGTCCTGAAGCAGCAGTGGGCTAGAGCCAGTCACCAGTGAGTGACCAGTCTCGGTTGTTTAACGGCTAGCTATTCGATCGTGGTTTGCAATTGTCTGGCCAGATCTTAGGAAGCTGTAGGGGATGACACCGGCACTGGGGGCTTACCACCAGCTCTTATACCAGGGCAGAAGTTGAACTGCACTGCTTTTTTGTACTTAGGTAGTCATAGAACAAAAAAGCAGTGCAGTTCTACTTCTGCCCTGTTATAAGAGCTGGTGGTAAGCCCCCTGGTCCACCAGACATTTACCAGTACCTTTTTCTGAATCAACTTTCGCTTGGGGCAGAATTTGGCCGGTTCTCCTGGGTTCAACCATTGTGATGAGCGTTTTCGATTACCGTAAAGGATCCATATTTCATCACAAGTAACGATACGATTCAAAATCCTCTCGTTATTGTGAGGGTTGAGTAATGTAAAGCAGCACTCGACGCGTGTGTTGGTGTGCTTCAGTCAATTCATGTAGTACCCATTTTTCAAATTTTTTCACTCTTCCAATTTGTTTCAAGTCAATTAAAATTATTTTATCACTCACACCGAAGCCTGCCGATAAGTCTGACGTGGTGTGCGATGGATTTGCTTCCACAATCACTTTTAATTTTTCATTGTCAACTCCGGCCGTCTCCGTCACTGGGTTGGTTATGTAGGTCAAAATTTCCAGAACGAAAATGTTGGAACCGGAAACGTACCGTGTTTTCTTTTACAGTAGCTTCGCCATACACATCATTAATCATTCGAGCTGTTTCTGCAGCGCTGGTGCCACTGTGGAACTCGTATTCGTAAATAACGCGATATTTTAAGTTTTCCATATTGTGAACAGAATCGTTCTGTTCACAATATGGTGTCAAAGAAGTCACGGTATCAATATCATAGAAAGTTGAATTAGTCAATAAAAAAAGTTATAGTGTACAGTTCAAACATAAAAATATGAAACTAGGATTTTAAATCAAAATGTGACATTAGGTACAGCTGAAGTAGAAAAACTTCAATTAAATTTTGGAGGGCACTGCAGATAGTACCTACTTACATTTTACGTTTGCGAACAGTTTCTACGAGGAGGTAGGTACGTATCTATACCTCACAGATAGGTAGATACTTGCGAAAACTGTAGAGCTTGTTAATTTCAAGACGTGTCTGATCGTCGTGGAGTCCTTATCAATGAATCTCCCGCGATATAACCCAAACGTTTATAGGGGGAGGACTCGTATCATGATCGTAAATGCTTTGTCCTAGTAAATTGCCAAGATGGGTGCTCCTGGGTCTTTTACATGAAGTACTTGGTACCTACGTTAGCCTACGTACACAATGTTATATGGGTTGCTTAACGTTAAGTAATGATTAGCGACATTTTTTTATGCGTCATGTTGGCCGCATATAAATGTATTGTATTTTCTTTCTTCTTTCTTTCGACTGACCATACATTTTGGATGTTTAAACGTCACTTGGCTTTAAGCAACGTTTATAAATAAACCCCATTGTCTTGAAGTTTCTGACCTGTCATTTGCCATTTCAGATATTAATCAAGACGTTTTCTGCCACAAATCCTCGGGACTTTTAGAGGTAATACCTACTAGGTCGTTTCTATGTGTGTTGGATTAGATAAGCAGCTGTACCTACCTTTACTTATTACTATTTACTTGTTCCTAAAACTCATTTTTGTCCATAATATAAGTATCATCACCCATGGTTACGAGTCAGACACCATTCAAATTAAATGTTGCAGTGATCGAGGTATACTTTACTGCTAAGTTGACTTGAATAAAGTCAACTTCGCAGTAAAGTATAGGTACCTCATAAAAAAAAAATAACGATCACTTTGAAATAAAAATAAAAACTAACCACTGAAAAACCTCGACGCTGTAATTATGATGCTCAAGTGAAGTTAAAGGATGTACTTAGTTGCCAAGAGGAGGTTAGTGCAGCGTGGGTGCGTTGTTGTGAAAACACTCGTTGTTGGCAGGGGGACAGCGGGGCCCGCGGGGTGAGCGGGGGCAGGGAGTGCGGGGTGCGGCGCTCCCTAACCCACCCCAACGTTAACGAGCTCAACCCCCATTACTAGATCAGTTTATTTCCAGAGGCAACGATGCCTTACACATCAACAGATAGCAAATGGAATTAAGTTTTGATAACATTGTAAGAGACACTGTATTTTGTAAAGTCCTACCGCAACGGTCAGACCACACTGTATTTTGTATAGTACGGTCTCGAAAAAAATGAGCTGAGATTTTATTTACTTTCAGTTATTTAAATTCTCTTTGTAGGTTTTATTTATTTTTATTAAATCAATATTTTTATTTTTGGGGTTTACTTATTACATTTACGAGTAAATAAAACTATTTTTATGTAATTTAAGTAGATGGATGAAAACAGAAAATGGGTGAAATTGTAGTACCATTTCGTGTAGTAAATGTAATTTTATTTAAATTAATTTCAGTCCTCAGCATTTTTTCAGCCAGGATATTTGACTTATGTTTGCAGGATCGTAATATTCCGTAAAATACCTACCTACAACACTGACGAAAAAATTCTGTCTTAGGAGTGACATGAATCTATGTTAACAAACTTTATCATTTGATAAAATAGATTCATTCTACAATCTACAAGTGGGTACAATCTACGTGATTAATACCCAATTTCCTCTTGAAAACACGGTACAAAAAGCCTTTCAAAACTCATTCGTAATACAATACGATGTCCGTAAGATACACAATAAATGTAACAAGACCAGATGATGTTATAGGTTAATACGAGTATAAAACAAACAAAGTGCGCAGTACATCGCGCGGCGAGAGTTTTCAAACCACCCCGGTACAGCCGGTGGCGGGAAAGCGTGGAAAACGCGCGCATGGGGTGGCGGGCCGGGCTCATTCCGTGGTGAGGCGCCGCTCAATCGATACACCGCTTTTGTACGAGAAAATCAACAATTTTCACCTATAAAATATCATAAATTCACCCAAACAGTTCCTTATGATTTTTGTTAGATGTCTCATTTGTTGTGCTAGTGAATTCGTGAGTTTTCCACGATGTGTTCAGAACCATAAACAAGTGCGACGCAGAACCGCTTCAGTCTAGGTAAGTAATAATTATTGGCACGTTGAGATGACCTAGTTATCGCCCTCGTGTAGGACCTATGCCTGTGTCGTATTTTCATGTAAGTAGTGGTCAGTTTTTAGTATAAAGATTAAGTGAACTTTTGATTTCTACCCAGTACGCATCAGCATGTAAAAAATGCCTTCAAATATACTTAAATATTTTATTAAATTATCCGTGAATAAATTTAATTTAAATATGTAAGTGAAATAACTGACATAAAAAAATTGCACAAATTCGAAACGATTTTCTTTTCGTGAAAATTACGCTGCGAGCTTTTACAGTTACTGACTATTTGTTTTGGTGTCGCGCAATTTTCACGAGTCATCAAAATAATTCTGCAGTTAGCACGGTTTGGTGTTACCAAATAATATTATTAAAATTAAAGTATATCCTGGCAATACCTACCTCAACTCATTCCTCCTCCTCTCTCCTCTAGTCACCCTCCTTAAAATATTCTAATTAGATGAGTTAAATAAAAGTTTATGGAAATCGTAATTCCGCATCGCTCAATCAGCCATGCCGTATATATGTCCACCCCCTCGAAATAGGTTCTGAAATCGTGAGTGTCATTGACCGTGAGTCTGTGGCACGGTGCCACTGCCACCCTCGTCTCGGTGCGTGCCAAATCCGTCACCTCCGATTCTTAGGGGCTGGGGGAGCGCTGCCAAACGACTACAGTTTGGAGATTTACAATTGTCTCAAGTCTTCATTTCCTTGGCGACTGATTCTTGAAAATTGCAAGATTTTCTGCACATCTACGATAGGAGATCGTAGATGTGCAGAAAATCTTGCAATTTTCAATATCTCAATCTAAACATTCGGTGTATATGTGATACATCTCGCTGGGTACAGCGCGAGATATATCTGCACACTAGTTTTCTATAGATGAGCATTTACTTAGTGGTGTCAAAGTGCTTTCCGGAATATAAGAAAGTTTCTGCAAGCCCTTTTAGAGCATCTTATGCAAATTATTGAATATTAATTACTTATTAGCGCAGCAAACACGACGTAGGTACGCCCAAAGGTTTCTCAATTTCATCACACAGCGGTTCAGCGAGTTGATTTACTTTCGATCTGAAACAGTTTACTGATTAAAGCGCTTTCACTCTTGATAATTGTTCGTTTATTTTAACATTTTGGATTGGTCGTACCTCACGAATGGTCGAAAGTCAGCGGCCCTTCGCGAGGAAAGCTGTTTACCGTCGGACGACGGTAAGTCGGCAACCAGTCAAACATCGATAGACTCAAGTGTGACGACCATGAGAGAAAAGCTTGGCTAGGGTGACCATTTCGAACTGGTATAACCATTCGTATTACTAACGGATGAGTGAAAGGTTGGAATACAGAGATTTATTGATGTCAAGCGTTTTAATGGGCTGTAAAAGACAGTTTTACAACTACTGCGTACATTTGAATACTGTCATCATAGAATTTGGGTTTCCTTATGACGTTTACGATTATATAAATGGGTTGGGATGCTAATAGAACTAATGGAGCGACAGTGTAATGCTATGATAGGAATTTTATGAAGTTTTAGAATTGTTTAATTAGGTCAGTATCTACCTAATAAACATTTCTTCATTTCTATTAAATCATAGAATTGGCGTGGCATATTTTCTATAGTTCTTTAAATGCCAGCTTGTCAGCAATATTTTCGTATTCCGTTTATTCCAAGGAAACGTGTTTACTTCTACGCGCCTTGACATGACTCTTTATGCGCACTACTGCACTGATGCGTAATTTTTAATATTTAAACTTGTGCAGTATTCACCATGGACTGGCTCTGCAAACGCCTAGTGTATTTAAAGAACTTTGGGAGTGAAAATATGCCGCCATCCTGGAGAAATTTTGAAGGGTCATCTGCTAGTGTAGTAGTGTTATAATAAAAGTCGTATAGTTGTGTATGTTTGTAGATTAGTTATGCCTTACCAGGGGGCTTACTACCAGCTCTTATAGCAGGGCAGAAGTTGAACTGCACTGCTTTTTTGTACTCAGTCATAGAACCAAAATGCAGTGCAGTTCAACTTTTGCCCTGCTATAAGAGTGGTGGTAAGCCCCCTGGATTCTGTATCACTTTTTTATTAAATGCCTGTAAATCGAAACCTACAGCCAGCCATAAATCATGGAAGTCTCGGCACGAACTGAGAGGTGGTCCCTTCAACCTTAAGGTACTTAACCAAAGTACCGCTAAGCGTTCGGTAGGGACACTTTCACTGTCTGACTGCACGCCTCGAGCCCCGATCATCTGATAACTGTCAGTTTTGACACAAATACAACACGAACACTGTGTTTTTCTTCGCTTGTCTTATTTTGTAAACACATTTAAGGCGTACTGAAGAAAATCAATGCTTCAACCTTTGACGGTTCTTAATGCGAAAGGCTGCGTCGCCCAATTGTGAGACATGCAATACAATTGAAGATGTGCAACATTTGCTGATGGAATGTGTTAAGAACAAAGTTTAAAGGGAATCATTGGCTAGGGAGTTTAAACTAAACATGTGGGATGTTGGACTTATTCAAAATATTTTGGCATACCCTAAATCAGAGAGGACTAAACGTATAATTGGTGGATTAATGCAGAAATCTAGGCAATGATTCCCTTTCCTGGTTCATAGGATTAGTGATGCAAATAAGTACCTACAGAAATAGTTTTAGTTATGTTAAATAATTTTGTGTGTAAACTAAGTATAGGGTACAATGGGGTTGACGTATCCATGTGGATAAAGACCCCTTATAAATAAAGAAAAAAAAAACCTTTGACGGAAAAAGAGAGGTGTTATTAATTGTTTCATTGGATGCAATTTTTCATGTTGTTGAGTGCATACGTTCACGCTTATCTTAAATTGAGTGATTGATGCTATACTCGTGATTTTTGCGTATTTGTTTACCAAATATGACAAGTAAGGAAAATACACTGTAGTTAACTGCTTACGTTCCGGGTGTAATCGGCGTTACTAATCGGTCGAACGCGTTAATCCTGTAATGAACGATACTCACAAATTAATCTTGAGAGGTTTAGGAGAAGTGGTTTTCGAGCATTATGATGTAAGTATACATACCTAATAACCGATGGCCGCTGGAGCAGACGAGTCCTGGGGGTCTACTCCGAAGTAGTATCGGCCGAATGATTGGACGTTTCCTGCTACGAAGTTACTGTTTGGTTCGGTCGGTTCCGGTCCTACACTCCTACACTCTTTCGAATATTGACTATGGTCCCGACCCAACTGAGCCGATCCGATTTTTTTTCGCATTTTTCAATAATATTCGGGTCGGCCATTTGTCGGTACGATCCGAACATTCGCACTTTGCACTTCGGAGTTGACCAGGAGTGGAGACCGCGTATCGGCAAGTGTAGTGCGGGACGCCCCCCAGCTAGATGCACGGATGACCTTAAGAAGGTTGCTGGGACGGACTGGATGTTGAAGGCGGAGGACAGGGTGTTGTGGCGCAGCCTGGGAGAGGCTTATGTCCAGCAGTAGACTCCGATAGGCTGAGTTGATACATAATCAGCCTATAATATAGGCCTCCTCTCTGAGAGGAGTGGGCCGTAATCCACCACGCGGGCCCATAGATGTCTTCGAATTTTTGGCTCTATGATGTAAATATATTATAGGAATATTTGGTAAATTGTATACGAAATCCGAATATACAAAGATAATGTTCTGTCTTCCAGATGAATTTAAAAGTAGAATAAGATTTTATGAAATTATCTGTTGTAGGTACTTACAGGACTTATCAGAAGGGGGTTAAAAAATCTAAAATTGCATAAATTGCGATGTTTGATTGAAAGGAACATCATAAACTATTACTGTAAAAAAGTTGTTTTTACTCTCTCCCATTTTTTCATGTATACAGAAGATAGGGTATATGCTACAACTACACATTTCATAAAACACTTGCCTGAGGCGATGGTCCTCTCTATCCGTTTGCATCTAAATTCGCAAATTTTCCGAAGGGCGACACCCTACGAACGGATAGGGGTGCACTTTATTGGATACGGTTTACTTGTTAAGGGGACATTTCCATTTTATGGTGTTGCATGGTGATTGAAATATTTCGAAATTGGAATACCCAGCTTTTCTTTTTTCCGAGTCAATAGACAAACTCTTTTTATACGACTATTATGTAGCGAGGTAACTACTTCGACGGCACTATCGATATCGTGTACCTCGTTTAAATCCTGGAGGTTGAAGGTTACATGAAGGGCAGGAAGGAGGTGATACGTATCCTGAGCAGGTGCTCCACAGTCATCCTGCGTTTAGGAAGGGTCGATGATCCCCCATTTGACCAGATAGGATCTATAGTAGCCCTGAGCCCACAATCGGTTAGCAATTTCTTTAGGAGCTACAGTAACGGCAAAAATAGCTAAAGCTCTTGCTTAAAGTTCACAGATTGTAAAGTCCCATTCGCTAACAAAGCGTGGTGTCATATAAAGTTAAACACCACCATAAATTGTTAGATTTCAAGATTCCAATAACCTCTAAATACTTGCTGCCCACCTGTATTAAGTGTGTCGCACTAACCAGTTTTCATTAGTTTCCCTGCTAATGTTTATGTGGAATGTGAACAAGCTTAAATGTACAGTTTAACTATTTTTTCAGATCGGACTGAAATTATGTCCATGCTGACAGTTAGTGGTCAAACATTTTGTGTTCTTGGCTATGTCTATATTTTTTTAGCAAACATTATCCATCGTTTACAGCCCTTTTACCGAGAAACAAATAATCTACTACGCCATACATTTCTGATCCCATAAGTCGACAAAATCTAGGAAATGGGCGGCACTGATTTCAGGATTATTCCCACAGTCAAAGTTGTCCATAATGATGAAAACGTTGTTTCAATTACACCTTCTATGTATCGTTCAAGAAAATGGTTGCGACAACCAAAGGTTTAAGCGTCGACCCCTTTTCCATTCTTTGTCTACCGAGATGCTAACTTTCAGAATTTGTTCATGAATTTTTGAACAAGGTTTTTTACTTATTAAAATAATTTACAATGATACTGTACAAGGTACCTTGATGGCGGTCTATGGCTGAAATAGAGCAGATCCGCCGGTCGGCGACCGCTACACGGCTCATTGTGAATTATTAAGTGTTCCACTATCTCCGTGCTTGCTTGTCTATGGTACATGTTGTACCGCGGCATAGATTACATTGACTACGCGAACGGTAATATTATAATATGGAAATTATAGCATTTATTACAGAGGCTCTTTCAGGTAAGACCATTATTTAGATTGGTCTTTAGTGAATGTAGCGTTAAACCGCCCTGTGAAAAGACTTCTCGGTACTCGGATTAGGGTTATTTGGTTCGTATGACTTTATTTTTTTCAAGTAGGTATCCGCGAAGTGCCTTCGGATGTGCTAAACAGTTGATGGTATTTAAAGCAGTAATTCAGGTCTTGGGGCCGTAAATTGATAGACACTATGGCAGTGCTTGCACGACTGTTACTTGGTTAACGTGGACCCAATGCCTTCTGCAGGAGCCTCAACGCAGTACAGTACCATACATGACCCATGAGCATAATGTTCTGAAGCACCCAGATTTGTTCGGGAAAGCCCTCAAGTTGTGCAAACTGACAATTAGAAGAATAGCATTCATTCAACTGTCGTTAGTAATTTAAATGAAATGAATACTTATACGAATATTCAGCGAGTTAGAAACGTGTTTATGTGCACTAATGAATATTAACGACTACTGCAGGATTTAATTTCTTTGAAGCAAGTTTAGCCAGGGCTATTAATTCTGACCCAAATGCCACTGCAGGTATTGCACTTTTCTATAAAAGCTGCAACTCTCGAGTATTAATACCTACCTACTAGTATTTTGTTTTATGAATGAAATACCGTTATTTAGCCACAAATACCTGTTCGTTTCTGAGGTATTCTTGCGGTTGATCAAAATGTAGGAGCTTCCTGATGGAATGCTGTCCATGTAACAGACAACACTACTTGTGTTATAGGTTTCGACTTAGTATTTCTCAAACGAATCGTGGTTGCCAACAACTTGTCTAGAAATAATTAACATTGATGCCAAAAAACTGGATTCGTGGACTAACTTTTCGTCATATTTTCTGTAGTTAATGTCATGTCATTTGAGACATTTTAGCCAGTTATTTATTTAAAGCATTGTTAAATTAAATGGCCTGTTAAATTACATACAATTACCTACTCTTTTTTAGTTAACACTGTAATAAACAGCTGTAATCAAACATTATTAACATAATTAAGACACTTATTGAAAACTATTATTCTATTACTTAAAGGGCATTATTAACTATTCAACAAATACCTGCAATTTAAGTACCTGTTTATTTCGGTTATTTAAAAGTATATTGTCTATCTCTTACTTACCTACAACTGCTGGTCTATTCTGTAAAAATCTCACTGTGAGAAGCCAGTCCGCAGAGGTTACTGGGGTAACAAGATCGGCAAGCCCCACACTGTTCCCTGCAAGGTCACCGGAAAGTGTGGTTCCGTCACCGTGAGGTTGATCCCTGCTCCTCGTGGTACTGGTATTGTGTCGGCTCCAGTCCCCAAGAAGCTTCTTCAGATGGCTGGTGTCCAGGACTGCTACACTTCAGCTCGTGGCTCCACTGGCACCCTTGGAAACTTCGCAAAGGCCACTTATGCGGCTATTGCCAAGACCATGCCTACCTTACTCCTGACTTGTGGAGGGATATCACACTGACCAAGTCACCTTACTCAGAGTTCAAAACCTAAAGACAGTTGTATTAAACTGAAAAAAAACTTATGTGAAATTACTTCACCTTATGCCAGGGACTGACACTATTGGCAGCTCATTTCTCCTAAGTTTTCAGTGAGATTTTTACAGAATAGATTGGCTGCTAACGTTCAATACATGCATTTTAGAAATTAACGGTCGAATACTCAAACGAAACTCAATTTACAGATGTCATCAGGCTCCTCACCTTTAGGTCTATTGCAAAGACAGAGTATTTTTACGAGCGTCTAAAAATAAAGTATTATTGGAGTATTCGAGGCTATAGATATCAAATTACACTCACAAGTACTGTCACTACCAAAACATCTCACCAACCGCCTATAATTTCACTTTCATCTCATTTCATCACAATGTTCACGACCTTATCAAGTCTAATTGGCACTTTTCTCTTTCCAGAGATTACCTTCACAAAATTGCTAGGCGTCGGCACCGTCGGATTGTTTCGGTACTGACTTGTATGCAAGTAAAATTATAAATGAGAGGGTAGTTGGAGATTAGTGCTGAATTCAAGATGGCGACCGCGGCCCCGGCAGCGTCGTGCATGAGCACGGAACATGGCTGCGTCATGTTCGACTGTCTCGTGCATCTTTGGGAATGGTGAGTGTTAATTTTAAGATGTCTTTTTGTTTTTATTGTGGATGTTATTGTTATTTATAAACACAGGGGTGAAACTGTAAGTTGATAACAAAGTAGAATTTGAAGAATGATTCCATTTGAAGAATGATCTGTTTTGTAAACTACAGATTAGGAAAGCCATCAGCATATAATGTTTCCACTACTGGGACACTGACGTCCTCTCGGTGAGAGGGAGTGGGACGTAATTTAACACGCGGGTTGGTAAATAAGAAAAAAAAAATAGGTTCCTACGAGTATAAATTATGTACGTGTATACACACACAGTACCTACAATTAGAGTGATATTTGAATTTCAGAAATATTAATAAGATTCACGTGGATTTAGTATACGACGAGGAAGTAAGTAACCCTAACTTTATTGAGAAAAGGTCCTGAGGTTCCAAATATTTATGGAAATCAGCCCACGTGTTAATAATTGATATTGAATATTATGCTTAACTCATTATTAACAGAGATGAAAATATCATAACACTATTGTCATTAAGTACATACATATAATTGTGTCGTCTTATATGATTACTAGCTTCTGCCCGTGACCTCGCTCGCGTGAAATATCTCGTCGCATCGCATCGCCCGTCCGCACTATTACTTCGTTTTCGCGTAGCGTTCTTTCTATCATTTTTTTTTTCTCTTTTTCCTCGGCTTCTAGTGTGATATTAAATAGCATTTAGCCTTCCTCCGTAGTAGTTCCAGAGATAGCGCATCAAAACAAACAAACTCATCAGCTTTGCTATTAGTATAGATTGTATTGTATTAAAAATCGAGTCAAAATCATAATGTTTCTGTCTGACTCTATTATACATAAAAGTCGTAATTTTATAAACACTGTAAAAACCAAATAGATTAGCCTATTAGTCATTTTGTGTCATTAAGGAAATTGATCGAGCCTCCTAATTGACATTTAATCGTTCTTTACGTACAGTAGTAATTATTTGTTTTGTATTATTACCTAATGTTAAGTCACAACAAAAGTTTCCGCCTCTGCCGCAGTCATTTGGAGGCGTCACAAATTATAGCTGCACAAGTAGCGGCCAAGTTTTTAATACATGCTGTTAGTTTTCTACTGAAATGGCTATGAAATAGCTTTTCCCAGTTTAAACGTAGAGGTTGTATCATTAAAGACTCGCATCCGGTCGGTTTATGGCATAAATGATGTGGTTTTATAAAAAAACGTTATAAAAGTTTCCTATTTGATATCTCTATTACGTGGTACATCGACAACAAGATACGTCGAAAGCACATAAAGAAAGTTAAAGGTCTCGCGCATGTAAATATTTCATAAGCTTTTCCGTTACTTTCTATTTACATATTTCTTGTGCCGATATTTCCATATCGACGTAGACTGCTAAAATAAATGCTATCAGGAAGCGTATTGTATTTCACTGTTTCTCGTTTAGAGGCTGTTTTCGAAAGCTTAAAATACTCAGACGTAAATATCGATCGTTGTCTCAGTGAGTTATTTTCCAGCCAATGGAAAACAAAGTGACCGCCGTTGTCTCTTCGCCGTATGAAATATTAAAGTTGTTCCGGTTTCATTCTCTGTGGCTGTGAACTAGCAGTCGGTGACAGCTCTCTAGCGTACCCACTACTTGTGCTACGGAAAATGTCGCCTGTCGCGCGCTTCATCCACCACAAAGCCACGGCCCTCAGAACTGCGCAGCAAATAGAACTTCACATATCACAATACGTTTGTTTGGTTAGTTACGTGTTAGCTTCGTCTTAGGTTCTGCTAATTAATTTCTGTTTGTTGAGTAAACTTCAGTAATTGTATTTAACAATAGAACGCTTGATTGCTAAATGAACATATTGCTGATGTTTGTGTTTAAAACCAAATTGAAACAGCTTCGCGAGCTAATATCTTAACCTAGCTCTGGTACTCAGTCAATACTAACGTAGCGTAGTACTAGTAGTCTGAAGCTTGTCACTATTTTAGTGCAACGTAAAACAAAGTTTACGTCACCCATTTTCGAAGATTTCCCAAAATAAAACGTCCGTTTCCGATGTACTATTTCAGCATTTCCATTGTTCGGCCGTTAACTTCAGTTCCATGGTGTCGCGGCGTCTAGCATCAGTGCTACCGGTAATGAAAAGTCTAGACGTATTGTTGGAACATAGCAGACTTTGCGTAGGCTGTGTATTTGCGTGCTGTATGTAACGCCAAGTCTACATTTGTACCGGATGGCGGATATTAAAACAAATAGCGTTTCAGTGTTATTTATAGATTTTAACTGTGAAGGTATAAAATAATGGGTTCTAAAAGAAGTATTTTAGAACAGAAAAAGTAATAAACATGTTTCTTATTTTGGTGAATCCATAATTTACATTTTGCATTGAAATCGGAATTGGGTAAACTGCTGCTTTGAATTTAGTGAATCAGATCCGTAAATGGAAATAGCGTCATTGTGAGTTTGTTTGTATGCATATTTTTACCTCTGCGTTTATTTTTTTAAATAGATTAGGATGCATGGATAAATACAGCTATTATGTATGAGTTATGTTCATTTTTTTTTTGTAGGTGCATTTATGCTCGGTTCCTATAAACAAAAAACGATTTATGACGGGACATTAAATGACTAATAAAAAAAAATTGAAATAGGCCATTAGTGCTCATAAGTCAAAATAAAATGCAAAATCTAAATCCATTTCATTTTTAGGAGTTCCGTAGTCAACAAGGAACCCTTATAGTTCCGCCATGTCCGTCTGTCCGTCTGTCTGTCCGCGGTTCAGCTCAAAAACTATTGGTACTAGAAAGTTGTAATTTGGCATGAATATACACGTTAATGACGCCGAAAAAGCGGTAAAATAAAATTTTGAAAAAAAAAACAATTATTTAGGGTACCTCCCCTACATGTAAAGTGGGGATGATCATTTTTTTTTTCGTCCATCCCATAGTGTGGGATATCGTTGTATAGGTCTTTCAGAAATATTGTGGGTTTGGAAAGACCGTTTATTGATTAAGTAAACCGTTCGTGACTTATCAAGCTTTAAAGTACCAATTTTCGTTAGAGTCAAGTGTCCCCCCCCCCTCTACCAACTAAACGGTTGTAGTTAGAAATTCAAATGTCACGGCAGTAGTACCTATAATAACGAAGTTTAAAGGAAAACTATCACACTTAAGTGGGCTTTACAAGTTTACGAGTAATAGTCGACCAATTGTATTTGACTCGAAAATTTCGAACAACTCCATAGAAATGTCGATAGATGACGCTAAGCGTCAGTTGTATCGCGCTATTGTTTTATTCCTAAATAAGTTTTATAAAAAAAAAAAAAACAGTTGCTGTCGAATAAAGTTATAGTTAGTTGTGTCTAAGTAATTAAATTAGTTGAGGATTGTGAAGTCAAATTAGGTAGGTAGTCATGTTTGGCTTTTAGTTAGAGCATGGTACGAAACTATCAGTCAGCGAATACGACCCGTACTTGTCTGTTATAAAAACTACGGAACCCTACACTGTGCGTGGCCCGACACGCACTTGACATTTTTGTATCCAGCATTGTTTAACAGCAATACAAACTTGTATTGCTGTTAAACAATGCTGGATACAATCCAAGTGAAGTCATAAAATAAAAAGTTATTAAAATATGTCGTTAATACATTGCGCAAACCCATTAAACCTGATTCGTTTATTTCCACAGTTAATTGTGCAAAACAGGTCTATTTCTCCGTTAACAGCTTCTTTTAATCTTTTAATAGGCCCCGCAGTTACAGTGCAACAATCTGCGTCATCCATCTTATCGCAGATCAAACGGTGTTTTTGGCAGGGGAAGTAAATTATGGTTTGAAATCAATTCGGTCTCACAGCGCGCTCTACCAAAATGGAGGCTAGTGAAATTGAAATTTCATGTTCAATTTGAATTCTCATCTAATTGAGGTGCTATCCGTCTGTAATTGTATATTACACTGCAATGGGTTCCATATTTCCATGTTTGTTGTACCTTAGATTTATGTCAACATGTCTGTGACTAAATAAGCACAAGTAACAAAAGCTTGTAACGGTCTCTGAGATGCAATGTCTTCTTTTCCTTTATATATATTATCTACAGTACAAGTCCTGAGTGCTCCCATATCCCTAAAGGTCAAATTAAGCTTTCCAAGACTTTGTTCTACTTTGATAACAAAGGCTTTTTACATGTAGGTTTAACAAAGAAAAAAAGCCTTTTAAGCTAAATTGCTGGCACGAACTCCATCAATATGTCATTAGTTTACATTGTATTGTGTTGCTTTGATATGGTCCCACTATATATAAAACCGTACTGCGTACATTGTCTCACACGCTCAATACTACCATCTATTATTCATACAAGTATTTTCGGAAGGCTACTTTTCGGGTCTTGTCAGCGCTTTTAACACATAAGCACGTAGTTGGAAAATGTGAACACGACGCTAGCCGCAAACGGCAGCATAAATGACTCTCAATTAGGAGATTGGATCACGGCAAGCGAGTTAGACCCTTCATTACACACATATCTTGTCCTTAAGATACATGTACGCCTTATAAGAGACTCATTACGCGATAAAAAACGTATAATAAGTAAAGTGCACAGAAACAACGGCAAAGAATTCCGGTTTTAAGGTCAAAGGCTGTTGAAGATGGTAAATGTAAGTATATAGAGCTCCTCAGCCTTCATCGACGAAGCCTCTCGGCTCTCGTGTAACCGACGCTTTTGATCCAATTTATTATAAATTGGCTATATTAGGTTAATCAATTTATGGAGATAAAGAAATATGAGCACCTACATTGTGAGACTGTGAAGATCAATCAAATCAACATAAACAGATAGAACCTTTATAGTATTTAAATACGAAGGTTAACTAAAATGTCAGTAAGTGGTTGCTCAGCTGATAATAGCAATCGACTGGCTTAGAAAAATAATTAAAATGATTCATAATGAGGTCACCATAACTATATCCAAGGTTTGGGATGATGTGATTCGGAGTGCCATCATCAAGCTTGCAGATAAGTTGTAAGAACGTTGTTAGAGTTGTACATTATTCGAAACCATCAATATTAAACTTGGACACGTTTATGACGAATCTGGTGGCACGCCGCAACCCACAAAAGCTGGCTCTGATGCATATATAATCGATATGTTGGCATGAGTCGCACCGTGAACAATCCAAGTAGGGTCATTACTATTCATCAAGAGAAAGGGGTCAGTCGTCGGTTCGATTTCCATTGGCTCATAGCTCTTATACCATGCTGATCACGCAGTGACATCTGGCGAAAATTGGGACCTCGAAGCTGACGCACTCCCTTCACTTGGGTCATGTCCGTCATTAGCCGTGGAGCCACGCACAATGTGCCGGTTCTCGAGATCAATGGATTAAGATCGGAATATATTTGCCATATATTGTTATATCTATCTGGGTGAGCACAATAATATAATTTGGCCAAAGTAAAAAAGTCTGCACCACGACTTAGCACATGACAAGCGTCCCTTTTTACATTAGGGCTTAAACAGCGATATCTTCGTCGTCGACGTGACTGTTTTAACCTGCTTATTTTAAATTCCGCTTCTTTCTAATCCTCTCTTTGACCAATTTGAAGCAAACGTTGTAACTAGGCATTTTATGCACGTACAAATAATTTACGATAACACTGTTTTTCTTCAAGCTAATTTGCATTCTTGTAAAAAAGATGTAGAAATCGGAAAGTGATTTACTTTCTCTTTTCCCAATTTATGTCTTTAGTGTAAACAGACCATGTTTTCTTGGATTGTAAGGTCTAAAAAGAAACGCGAAAGTAATTAGTAGATACATGCTGTTCACAAGAAAATAACACAGATGGAAGTGAAAATTAGATAACATTCCCAGAGAAGGCAAGTTTTTCAATCAATCAACATTATCTTTATGTAGGTACTTATTACCCACTTACAAGGCAGATAATTAATGTTAATAATAACATGGCTGAGGTGAGAACAGAGCACTAGAAGGGACCATAAGATACAATGAAAGCTTACAGAATACGGATACAACACACCTGATGGCACACTTCATGCTTCTTAGACATAGTTCAATGTTTCCATTCGATTTGCATTCGGAATTTTAAATCCATCAAAAGTTTCATTCAAAAATCAACATTTTAAACCTTGACCTGAAAGATTAAACGATGGCAATTTCTAGAATGCCTGGATAGAAAACGGATTTTGACTATCGTATAGTAATACAAATTAAAACTGTTAAAATATTGAAAATTTTATTCGTTTTGAAACTCTTTTTAAAAATGTTGGGAGCTTTTTTATATAATCTTGTTCGAGTCATGAGATGATGAAACGACCATGTTACTATAAAAACTTCTTACGAATATTTCTTTTGCACCTATAATAATATATTTTTTTACTCCATAACTTTTTGTTTGCAAGAAGTGTCGTTTTTGTTAGCAGTTACTGCGTTAAAAGAACAATATTAAGAAGACAGTTTTTAAAAGTCGTTACACAATGGAAATTCGTAGCAGGTGTATCGAAAGTGTGTCGATTCGATATCGAGTAGATTTTCACTTGTTTTGGGAAACAAAGCCACGTCTGTCGACCGCTCATGCGCCGCCGAGCTAATTGGTAAAAGTGAAGCTTTTCTTTGTGCAATAGTAAGAAAGGCAAATAAAAGTAACCGCGTTCTTGTATTTTGAATCATGCTTAACACAGGCGTTGCATTGTTCTAAGGTTTGCACAACAAATTGGTGTTTATAGGCTTACCCCGTAACGCGATTATTGTATTAACGGATTTAGCGCTTATTTTGTTTCTAATTATGTTAGGAATATAGTGGTTAGAAAGTGCTCACACTCTTTTGTAGTGCGGTGAGAAAATTTTAGACTGCCAAATTAAGAATTGATGATAACCAAACATAGCCTAACCGGTTTGTTGTTATCAACACTAGAGGGTATTCAAATCTCTCGTATACGAGTCGTTGTGACCGTTAACGAACCCAGTATTCAAATTTAATTTATTAACATTTTCTTTCGAACTGTAACCCTTTACGACTTATATGTATAGAGCCTTCGACACAAATCTCCGTCTTTTTCACTCTACTGGAATTCAAATTACCTTATTGGCACGCCGTCGGACACAGGTAAAACCGGTATTATACGGTAAAAGTGGAGACCCTCGACTTTGTGAGTTATTTAATTTGTTTGCAGGACAGTTTTCATTAGTTGCTTTATAGATGTGCCAGTGATGACGTCTATGGTCGTCTCGCTCTAACATACGCATGGTCCGTAGCACTGTCTCATGGTCCTCCTCCCACTCAACGTGGTGGTTGCCGCGATGCTAGTACGTTACTACTTCAACAGTCGACGGCGGACGGCCGCGAGCGTTCTCCGATATAATCACTAATCGAAATTAATTTAATTGTAAATGCGGTAATACAAAATAATAAAAGTGATAATCATAAATGAAAAGTAGTCGACAAGTATGAAAAAGTTGTAACTGAGGTAACAAGAAACAAGTGAACTGCAGTAGAAGGAATAATCAATTAAATTTAAAAAGTTTTGTGTTTAGTGTAAAGTGTCAGTAGTGTTTCTATTCTCTAACTTAGTGTTATTTAAAAGATTGCAGTAAATGAAGAAATATATCCTCCGAGGCAGAAGAGTGTTAGATGCCGCCAGCGAATAAGGTACGGCAAACCGGATATCGTACTAGTTACTAGACAGTCGTTTGACTAGTTTAGTATAATAATTATAGTCGGTATTTATAAGAGGCTTTAGAAAAGGATTTTGAACTTTTTTATCTTTGTTAAGTCGTTAAGGAATTTTCACCGAGGCGGCTCGAATGCATCTCAAGTTCAGTCACGCAATGTTTAAATATTTGTAGATGAGATAAACATTGGTGGTCGAGTGCACGCCACTGCACCCCCGTGTGTGCCCGCGCCAGGTGTGGTGTCAACAGGTGGACTCGTTTTACTACACGTTTGTTTTTATCATTACACCTTAACATAAAGGAATTGAAAGATCCTCCACAGACCACAGGACTGCAGGTCTCAACGTTATCTGTTTGTTTCTTAATTTAACTTACAGCAGGCACGCACTAGAACAAAATTTAGTACAACTGATACGTTTTGAGAATGACCCACTTTTGTGTTAACTCAATATCAAAGGTTATCAACTTATGTATTTTGTTTCCAACGGTGTTAGGGGCACAACAAGTTAGAACATGACCGCAGCAGAAACAGAATTGAAGGGAGTAACAAAATCACCCACAATAATAAGATAATTCGTAATGGGAATTCATTGCTATAATCACCCTCAACTATGGAAATGGACAATAATTCGCGAGCACATGGCCAATTGGCTATAGAATCAGTTTTTGCCGCGAATTTCATGGTTCAGGCTCTTTGCATCGCCGGACACACACGTGAGGCTTCATTACCCGTATTCAAAAGAGATTCTTTATACCGCTCATGAGTCATTCTATGTGACAATTCAGCTGCTATCATTGTAGGTGAAATAATTTGCAAACATTTGGGCACATCATCATCAAATATGGTGGGGCCAGGGCGATGTGTCATCGACTGCAAAGTACGGTATTCATCACTTCTATAATGTTCAACCTCGGAGGGGCCTGACGTCGATTTGTCTTTGAAGCAGGTAGTTGAACGGACCTTTCGTAGCAAAGAGTTTTTTGTCTCCAGGCCTTTGTAGTGCGGTGTTGAATGGCAGATAAGACTTTGTTTGAGAAGCACTTGTTACTCAGAAACCTTCTCGAAATTTGCATTTATGACGTTATGGCTATTTCTGAGAAATAGTTAAAGGACAATGTCATTGGCGCTCTCAAATTATTATTTTTTTGTACTTTTGCAATCCCCGACCCATCGGATTCCTACTTTGAAAGTGAAAGATTTGTAGGTAGGCAATATGTATTATGAAACTGCTTTTCATTCTTTAGGATTGAGCGAACATAAGATAAGAACTCGTGTTAAAGGTTGCAAAATTGTGCAACTGATTGAAGAAGGTGCTCGCCAAATGCAACAGACACCCATGAGAATGGAACTAAGACTGTTAAAAACATCACCGATAAAATCGCTTAAAGAAATAACATGAAGTTATTTGTTTGGCGTAAAAATAACTTCGCTTGAACACAGGCGGCAAGAAAACAAATAACTGCAGAAAGGGTTGATGATATGAGATAAACATTGGTGGAGTAAAGCAAAACCAATTGTGTTTGAGGGTATCTGGAACCCAACAATCAAAGAGAAAAAGTAGTATCTATGATGAAACAACACAAAAACTGAAATAAGAAAGTTCTTGGAGCTTTTAACATAATTCAATTCCATAACAAGGACCCAAACATCCAGAAAAAAAGTTTGTCTGTTTGAAAGATCGTTTGGAATTTCTTCAAAACCCTCTAACGGATGAATCTGATAAAGGATTTATCAAAGACAGGCAATAGGAGGCACTTCCGTGGTTCACAGCTGAGGCAAGGTATGGGTTGTAGTGGCATTTCCCCCGCCCCTCATGTCCTACCCCGCAGGGTGAGTGGCCTGCGCGCGCGCCCGCACACCGTCCTCCACAACGATCAACTCAACAAAAAACCTTTCCTTTTCCAGTTTTGTTGCGTTTGTTCCAATAGTCATTTGAATATCTCCAGGGCTCCAATTTGGTTAATGATTTGAATTAGTTTTTGGTACAAATTGATTTGCCCTTGCCCGTTTGAAATCCTCATCTTTTTTGTTGTTCAGTTCTCTTTTTAGTGTTGTTGCTGTAAATGTTGGTTTGTTTTCCTTGACAAATATTGTTTGGTTATCCATATTTCGAGTAAAATTAATTATCAAGGATCAAGGTAGTGGCTAAAGACATTTCACATTCATACTCGTACATATTTATATGCACGACTATATACTGCCATCTCGACAATTTATTGGCTCGTTCCCATTGCGGATATTGAAAAAAGCTGCAGTGGTTGCTCGACTAGGGAATATGCCTACTTCCTTATACTGCAAGTGGTTCTTAATAATCTGGATGTTATATGCAGTCACAGCAAATATTCCGTTCCCTTATTGGCTGAGTTTGTGAGGTCGAGAGCAATCTGTTCTTCGACATTTAACCGATGGCACATTGCGCGGATTATTGCGAAGCAGTTCTAAGCGTGAAAGGACTGTTGGAATGCAGCGGACGTCTCCCTTCTATTGAACCTTTAGATATCTTTAAACGGAATCTCTTGCTGTTTCATTTATATCTGCGATCTTATAGTGACTATTAACTTCAATAGTGTTGTTGTAAGCTTTGTATGGAATGTTTTTATGCTTGACATATTGTTTGGAAGTCATCCTATATCTATAGTATACTAATTAATTATTTTAGTGACTTTTGCTTTTCAAATTGTTGCTTATTTCATTGAAGAATCTTTGTCTTTTTATTGGAAGCCATTAAAGAGTTTTTGTCCGATTAATTTTTCATTTCAAGGACTTTCTTTTCGGGGTATCTTAAAGTAAAGGCTTCGCTGTTATTATATTGTTTGGGGCGCTTTTACAAGAAACAATGAAAGTTTATCTTTTCCATAAATAAAGCATGACAATGGTCATTGTAAGAAATGTTTATGTATTAGCTTTTGCTTGGAAAACCGTCACTCGACTTGTTTCCTAGTAAAAGTTCAATATTTGAGGTCAACTGGTATCAGATATTTCCTATTTCTCAGCCGCAGGAGATTAGCTTCCTGCTTCAACGTTGGATTAAACACTTTATTTCTTAGAACGAAATGTGATCTCGACCCTTTTATAGCGTTTCGCTTGGCGAGGCAATAAACTGATAGAAGATACCACACATACAAGACTGTATAGGTATATAGCTATACAAATCTATTGTTAGTGCCCATAACATACAAAATAGTTTTATAGCACTGTTTACTCGTAGTACTACGGTTTTATATCTAAATTAAACATTGTCTACGACATTCTCCATTACGATCGTTTAATATTTTCTTAGAAAAGCGAGGAAATAGCCAGTAAATCGAAAGTTCCTAGAATAATTCTTGAGGACGAGTAAGGACATAAAAAAGGTCTGAGTGCACTTTAACTTTGAGAGCTTTTAAGGCTTCGTGTGGTTTAATAGCGCTATAATGTGGAAAACGCTTGATTTAATTTAATCAGCGTTAATGTAGGATGCTTGGATATCCAACAGTGTGTTTAAACTGAAGATAATCAATTTCTAAAAGTAAATTGGAAAGATAATGCAATCGAAACAAAACTACCTACGTAAATTCTCGATGACATGACTGACACACACTAGAAAGACGTAAGTACAGTCTTGCAGACAACATAAATGCTAGCTCTCTGACATAAAATATGAAAGATGAGACGAATCCTCTAGTACATCCCTAGGTATGCAGTTAGGTGACCGGTCGATAGGTACTGCAGGCTGCGGTACTTGTGTAACACCTGCGGCCGAGAGGGCACAGCCGGAGAGCCGTTTATCTCGGCAGTACAGTTACCAAGTTTGCCTTACACCCACTACACAAGGCTGTTTACATTATAAACTAGGCCCTAACATTAAACCTGCTAAAACACACACGTTTGATAGACGGTGGACGATAAGAGAATGTTGGAGGGATTCTGAACTTGCCTGTGTTACAAAATGTCAGACTATAATAAACATTGATTGACGTTTTAATGAAGGCGGTGATTTAAAGGTAAATATCTGCACTCTGTAGTGACCGCCAATGACGTAGAAGTTATTTTTTATGAATAAGGATGTTACTTTAAATATACTGCATCAAGGCATGACGTGAACTTGAATGGTTTCTTATTTACCTGCTTTGTTTGTGGAAGAAACCGACAAGGATAACAAAAGACGATTGAAAAAGTGGAGTTGGCGAAAATAAAAAGGGAATTTCACATAAGTATTTAAACCATTTAATCTAGTGTTTATTGGCGATTTAGTCGGAATTCTGCAACCTCAGCTTAATGCCTTTGCCTCTTCTAGGCTTACCTACTAATATTTTTGTTAACTAACTGCAGTTGGTACTAAATTGTAAAGGTTAAAGACTGGTACTTAGTAGTTAAGCACTATTGCCTGAGTAATCCTGACCTGAAATGGTCCGTTTAGCTAAAGCCACTTAAGAATTTAACGGTGTAGTGTTTCGTGGAAGAACCAAAGGGTTCCATTACTTATAATAATAAAGAGCAAGTTATGTTACCTAACACTGTTCGAGATATTTTGTTGTGATAACGCCACGAAACGTCGACGACGCTTAGGCACCTGTCCTACCGCTGCGCTGGTGAATAACGAGAAGAGACTACCTAGAGCTAGCTACTAGAAACCAGTTGACGAGCAACGATTACTTACGGCAACGAGCGATTACTTGCTGGTATGCGAGTACAGACGAGTTACTATAATCTGACAAATTTCTTTAATAGTTTTTCAACTTTATCGCTAAAGCATTAGGTTCAAGGTTGATTGGGAAAATTTGACAGTTTCGGGTAGCTTGATGTGCTGGCGTCTGTACTCACGGCTATCAAGCAAAACATAACCAGTAAGTACAAGCTGACTTCTGATTGTACGAAAAAGATTAAACAATGCGAGTTCAGCTAACACTGAAAACGTATAGCTTGATGTGTCGCTGTGTGTACCAAGCGTGAGTCTCTCAGCGAGTATTCTGTCCACCAAGAAAGCGGCTCTGAGCGAATTCTCTCTTTTATAGCTCTTGTCGCTGCGACAAACTAGCGGAGATAGAGTTATTGCCCAATGTAAACAGTCAGCGAACGACTATTAATATAAGTGTATCTCTCTTTTACTTACGATTACGGTCCACTGCCTCTCACAGAGAGGTCTGTGTCCTAGCCCCAGCAGTGGTAGCCTGATTATGTAGGTATCTTTTTTACTTACAAGGGACCTACACACTTTTGTACGTTTCTTAAGCTAGAAAATAGTTGATAGCTAGTCGCTTCTTTGTCGCCGGTGGGACCGGTGCTAAAGGACGTACCTAAAGTAAACTTTATGAGTTATTAAAATTAATTTGCATTGCATATGTTACGGCTTAGTGCTAATGCCGCAGTTCACACGGAGGCTAGAAATATCTCACTTTTTACGATCTATTACATTTTACATTGCATTGCTAACAGCTGCTTTAATAACAGCCACACGGGTCGATCGATCAGGTTAAGGGATCAGGATGGGTGACCATATTCATATACCAAGACCCCTTCGTGCCTCGGAAAGCATTTTAAGCCGTTGGTCTCGGCTGTCATTCGTAGATCTTTGACAGTCGTTACGTGTCTCCGAAAGTCTGACAACCAGTCTTACCAAGGGGTATCATATTACTCAGTTACCGAGTTGTGGAGGTCAGATAGGCAGTCGCTCCATGTAAAATACTGGTATTCAGCTGCATCCGGTTAGGCTGAGTTGGGAAAAAGCTAGGTCGATGATGAGCTGGATAGGTATTTGTTGGTATATTGGCGCGTGCTGGCCGACATATATGTATGGCAAAATAATCTATAATATAAAAATGAATCGTTGAATGTGTTGCTAAGCGCAAATCTCGAGAACAGCTGAACCGATTTCGCTAATTCGTTTTTTTTTAATATTCCTTGAAGTACGAGGATGGTTCTTACGGGAAAAAAAGAAATTTGCTTCACGCGGACGAAGTCGCGGGCAAAAGCTAGTTTAATTTAAATTTTTGTGTTTCGTAATGTCAATTATTTACTATTGTATAAAATCAAGTGCTTATAACTGAACAGACAGTGCTGCTGGGGAGTGTGTTGCGCCACTTCTTCCCAGCTATAGCATTAGTAAATAATGAAGGGCGGGCGTTTTTGGGGACTGTCTTATGTAACTTTGACATTGAAAAGTGCTGATTCTCAGCCTAGTTTGAATAAATGACTTTTAATTTAGATTTTATCAAAAGGTAGAGCTTAGACATACCTATTTCGTAAAAACGTTAAAATTTTTGATGATGACTCATGTTTTCGGAGTGTTCTGTTAACCACAAAATTGTTTATACGGATTTATTTATTTAAACGATAATTAAAGTTAAGTGTCGTTTAAAAATCGAAAATGTATGGTTAAACAGTCGCTAATCACTACTTAACTTTAAGCAACGTTTATGAATAAAGAGGTAAATGTTGACTTGACGTAAGACAACCTATAAAAAAAAAAAACAAAAAAAAACACTGGTTATTTTAAACCATCCTCATAAAAGGAAATTATTTGCCATAAAGCAGATGAAACACGAAAATTCACGAAATACCTTTAGTCAATTTTATTCCTCGAATAAAAGTTATCTGGCGATGGAAAAATCAGCACTCTGTCAAAGAATTTTTGTAATCAGTGCCACAGAGTACGAACTCCAGAAGGCTCATAAACAGAGCTCAGACATGTAGATAAAGCACATAATTTCTTCTTCTACCTATTACTATTATTACTTGGCGTACTGTGTGTGACAATGACTTTCATCTCTCACGATTCTGTGTCACTTCGCTCGGCTGACGTGACGATTTTATCTATGGGAGCACGTAGGCTACCGGCTATAAAAAATTAATTCAAATATTTAACGTGGGGTTTCACTATGATATTCATGTTGATTGATAAAAGACTAAAATAAAAAGTATCTGAAGGCCAATTCTCGTAAATTAAAACGTTCAGAATCTAGTCGCAGTCTCATGTCGAGCAAATGTCAAAAACTTGTTAAAAATGTGGGTAAATTAGAGGTATTTTTGACAGATTGGGACTGAGATCATACTGTGAACGTTCTTAAAATTACAAGAATTGCCCCTCTGAAGTTGTTTGGATATTTTATTACAAGATGGCCGCAAACTGTTACCATGGATTCAGTAAGTAAAACTTTCAACGCATGGTGCGTTGAAAGTTTTCGTCGTTTATTTAAAAAAGTTACCAGTATAGAACTGGTAATTTTTTAAAATAAACGACGAAAACATTTTGACCGCGAAAAATGTCTACGCAAGTCTACGGCGGTCTAGAATCATGTGCTGAATTCATGGTTACAAGTACAGTCACGAACACCAATATGTCAACACTTGGCGACTTTCGACTGCAATTTTTTCGTAAAATAACGAATGGAACCTTGAAATACGACACATTACATAAACGTATGGGTTCGAAAATACTATGTTCGTAACCACATAAAATTTAAATTAAAAATAAAGGAGTAAATCGCTTTTGAATAAAGCCGAGTGTACACATACTTTTGCTCGTGACTGTACGTCCCTGCCACCCTGTATTTTTGTGCCTGAGGTTGTATGTAATTAAAAGGTTTTTAGGTGAAAGAATTAATGGTGAAAATAGAAATTGGTAATTACATCTTTTTTTTTCATAAAATGTATTACTCGTACATTATTAATAGTAGCTGTTCCAACCAGGTAAAGCTTTTGTAACAGTAATTCATTTCAGGTCAGTCAAACTTAATTCATTTTTTGCTTTTTTATACAGATCTTACACAAGTTTATCAAATATTACGCCACTCCTGATTGCGTAAGGTTCCCGCTACATAATTACCTGCTTACAAGAAATGTAATGAAGGCAGTCGGTCTCGACTGTGTCAGTAAGGCTATAACTTTCTTCTCTCACGACTTTTGTCTCAATTCGCGGCATGCGTGTTGCTTAAATTAAGTACACAATTACATGCCTGCACGTAAAATAAATAACCTTAGCTAACGTATTGTAACTGTATTTCTGATAGGATCGAATACTAGAACCAAACTGTTTTATTTTGAAGGTATAGAACACTGAAAGGAAATTACAATTTATATGCATTCGAAACTAACTTAAATAAGCTTAGCTTTGGGTCACACATGGTCACCCTACAGGGTTTGACACAAAATTTCTGAAGTGCCAACACATTTACCAAAATTGCATACGTTTCATTATTTGTGGAAGGTCTCATCGTGGTAGCTGGAATATTCTCCGAATGCTTACTAGTTGTTCACGTATAGTTCCAATCGTCTAAATCTAATAACATGGCATTCTGTAAGTGAGCTTACTCAATACCTACTATGCTGTGGAATACATTGCAAATACGTGAATCTCTCGATGTAACAGGTGCTGTGGATTCTCTATAGAATACATACTATGTTCGTGTCCCTAATGTGATATTAAGTAGTGATAGTAGCATTTCCTCGTTGCTATAAAAATGGCAGTTAAGGTAATGTCTTCGGCACGTGAAGGTTGCCAATTTGAAGAGGTAGGGTCTGCAGCAAAAGTCAAGACTGTGCATTGTTCTTTAATGAAAACTTTGGTTTTTGTATAGATTACTTAAGATGAACTCTAGAATACTTGTAAAGGCCGATACCTACTGTGTTTGAGTTTAGACTTTGAGATGGAAATTCTCAAAAATGGCTTCTACTCTTTCAAATAGCAAAATAATTTTTACCTTATGATGCTAACCGTGATCCGGCCCATAGATAGTTATAAGATTTTTTACATTTCTATGCTCCAGCCACTTTAAATTGACGACGACAACGTTTTGTTCAAATTCTCAGTAACAACAATAGCTGTATACAGTATACTTATTACATAGTTAGAATTGTCATGAAAAATGAGGTACATAAAACTACCTTATTGCTTCGGAATGTCGGTTTTGTCACTCAACATTAGATTAGCGAGTTTCGTCAAGTGTTTTAGTCAAGAGGCCCCAACGGCGATAATCTTCAGGTCTTATGTACTATTGAATTATTACGAAATGGTGCTTAGGCTCAACGTGCCCCGAATACACATTACTATTCTTATCTCTGTTTACGTCAATTGGAGCCTTTGTTATTACCAACTCAGTTGTAGCATCCATTCATTGTACATTTATTTACCTGTGCAGCATATGATTAGGTATGATTAGTGTGTACCTATAGAATAGCCGCTTGTTCAACAACTAGGTTCGGCACATAGTCACGTTTTCGCAATTTATGACGACCGTGTTCGATGTTGAAGTCTATAGTTTAGGTTCCGAAAATATTGTTTTATTGCTGCGTCTCAAGTATTAATAAAATGTTTTTGAATTCTTTTGCACTATTGATATTGTATTGGCCAGGGATGGAGAAGCTATGGTAAAATGTGGAAAATACTGAGATGCATTGGTTTTTGTATGAAGTTGTACAACTTTCTTTTATTTTTCCTGTTCAGTTAAGTATATGTATTTACGTACATAAAATTATAAATCTGATTGCTTGTAATATTTTTGTTTTCGTACTTTGTATTATTAATAATAACCATCATCATTATCCACAGTCCCTCTTTTCCTGTGCCAATCCCCACGCTCCTGTGCCAACCTCATCTAGGTTTTGCTCGCGATGGCAACAATGTCGTCCTCTAGTCCTTGGTCGCCATTCTGTCACAGCCTGATTCACCTGCATTAGGTCAATAATAATATTGACCTAATGCAGGCCAAAGGCCTCTTCTCATACAGAGAAGGCACGAGCTTTAATCACCACGCTTGCTCAAGACAGGTTGGCATTAATGTCCTATAGCTTTAAATACCGATATTCCGTGGCTCGGAACGCACGTTAAGCAGTTGTGAATCTTTAACAGTCGTTACTGGTAGTCAGAAGCCCGAAATTCTGACAACAGTCTTAGCAAGGGCTATCGTATAACCCAGTAACTGGGTTGTGGAGGTCAGATAGGCAGTCGCTCCATGTAAAATACTGGTATTCAGCTGCATCCGGTTAAACTGGAAGCCGACCCCAACAAAGTTGAGAAAAGGCTAGGCAGATGATGATTGTTCAATTTACTTTAATTCTGTCTTGTGAAATTTGAAAAGGTTCACCATCTTCGGTACCTAAAGGCATTTGTTACAAGTTACAAGTTTCGCTAGCAAGACAAAGCCTGTCTACAAAGTTCCAATAGCCTATTAATATTAAATGGGCCCTAAAATTGTTATGACGTAACGCAGCTCACAAAACGTTCCAACATTATTAGCTTATTAATAGTGTGTGGCCTGAAATCTCCTTCAGTCATGAAAGTACTGCTGCAAATCAAACCACGATTAGAACTCGCGCGTTTGCCAAGTGGGTCATAACTGCATTTTGTCACAATGTAGGGTAAATCTGTTATATTTATTAACCGCAGGCTATTTGGCTGCAAAATGTAAACATGAACTGCTCATTGTTAAGTTAACTTCTATTATTTTGTTACGGTATATTCATATAATAGATGTATTGCTGTGATGAGATCATACATATAACCTTCTAAGTACCGATGAAGTTATGTTAGTATAGTACTGTTTATTTGTCCATGTAGGTAGGTACTTTGAAAACAAGGCACGCTTCTCACTCGTTTTTGAAAAGATGTGGGGAAAACTTAAAAGTTAATTTAAGTCAATCTGCCTAGCGTTTTCTCAACTATGTTGGGGTCGGCTTCCTGTCTAACCGGATGCAGCTGAATACCAGTATTTTACACGGACGGTGACTGCCTATCTGACCTCCAAAACCCAGTTACTGAATAAGACGATTTCCCTAGGTAAGACTGGTTGTCAGACTTTTGGACCAGTGACTACCTGTAACGACTGTCAAAGATTTACGAATGACAGCCGGGGCCAACGGCTTTAAGTGCTTTCAGAGGCACGGAGGGCGATATGTAATGGATGGTCACCCATCCACGAATAAACCGACAAGCGTAGACCCGTCCGGCTGCTATCGTTTAAATTAAGCAATATCGTCAAATGTACAAAACGGTCATATCTATCCGATGGAAGAAGGGCTGCGTGGGCGCATAGCAAAACGCTCAAATTCAAAGCTAGTAATACGATCCGCTACGTATTACGCTTCCGCTTTCCACCGAAAACGCGGTCTTAGGCATCAGATGGGGTGCGCTATACTTAGCCGGGGGACTGCAGACTGCAAGTTAAATTCATTAGTAATTTAAACCCCCTGTCCAGCTGTGGACTCTGACAGGCCAAATTGATTGATTGATTGAAACGTTACACGATAATAATAGACTATTTTACCAGCAACCGATAGTTATCGGCAATGTTCTCTTTAGGTAGGTACTTCAATCATTGTTGTTAAAAACCACGCACCGGTAGGCGCGTGTCAGAGCATTTTGTAATGAATTATGTATCACAGAGCATGGCCTAACTTGTCCTTGCATACCAGTCGGTAACGTTTGCTTAGTTAGTAGGCGAGAAATTAATATTTGCTACTGCGTCGATATAATGGAGTGCCTTGGTCTAATCTTAACGTAGGTATCGTGTTATAGTTTTTTTTATCTGGCATGTGTTAACATTGAATACAGGGTTATTTTGAATTGCCTAGCTAAACTGCGCAGACGCGATTGTTTTCAATATCTATACACGATAAAATAAAAAGATTTGATGTTTTTTTTTGGGAGGTCAGCGACCTATGTTAGTTTTGTTACTTGAAGTATGAATTGAGAAAAGCCGTTTGTACTATTATGGATTTTTAAACTGATATTTCAAGTTACTACAATAACTGCGATCGATAACCCCGCAAAAAAAATCATCAAAATTATTTATTTTTTGGTTTATCATGTTGATGTTCACCTATCGTGTCTGTGGAGTTTAGCTAGCTAATTTAAAATATCCTTATATAGTAACATAAATAACATTATGTACTAGTACCAAGTACCTATATCTGTAAAGTTAATAGTGTACTAGTGAGCCGCCCTTGGCACGGGAGCAATCTGCTAATGTGGCGACATTTCAAAACATTATGATGTCTGTGTTATATCTAGGTTAATATTTTATGCACATAAACTTCCGGAATAAATGCTCTTAAGTGCTGATGAAAACCGCATCAAAATCCATTGTGCAGATAGGAAGATTAAAGCGGTCGTATCTGTATGACCGCTTTAATCTTTTAAAACCGAATTACTGTGATACTTTATACTATGTATGTATGTAGAGGGGCTTGTGGCTAAGTAATTACAGCCGCACGGGTCGATCGATCAGGTTAAGCTACGCTTGTCGCGGTTGGTCCGTGGATGGGTGACCATCTTTACATACCAAGACCCCTCCGTGCCTCGGAAAGTACGTTAAGCCGGTGGTCCCGGTTGTCATTCGTGGATCTTTGATAGTCGTTACGGGTCGTCAGAAGCCCGAAAGTCTGACAACCAGATAGGCAGTCGCTTCATGTAAAATACTGGTATTCAGCGGCATCCGGTTACACTGGAAACCGACCCCAACATAGTTGGGAAAAAGCTAGGCAGATGGACTTCATACTATGTATAGTTATAGAAATCGATCATAATAACATGAACACAATTATCTACTGGTCGTCTTTGTGACTTTAAAAAAGCTTCCAGCGCAGCGTATAGAATTCTATAACTTTACGATCGTGCAACACCGTTTTATATCCCCTATAGTAAACATTGTTGATCTATTTAACTCCGATACTTCGATAGCAGTTAGCACGTTTGGCCCTAAAATACTCGTGACTGGCTCATTGCCACCTCGAACTGATCCCTTGACTGACCAGTGTTTGTGCCCCAGTACAAATAAACAATCAATCTTGTAATTAGCTATTTTTAAACAGAGTGCACTGTGGCATGTTTACGTTTATGTCCTAATGGATTGCATGTGCATATTATATGTTAGGAGATGTTTCCGTGTCAAATTAAGATAAGATGTTAGTAACACGTTGTTTTTGTAAAATTGTTGATACGGTACTGAACTAATATCCCATTCTAAAGGTTTGGTTTCCTAAGAGAGCGGTGAGCGATCACACAATAACAACTGTCCAAATACAGGGCGTTTTTGACACTTTAAAATGTCAAATACTATTGAAAATGTTAGATTTTCATGACGGCCATAGTTTATGATGGAACCGCTTTCCTATAAAACCAAGCTTAAGAAGTCCGATGGGTGAGTGGATGATGATGATGATGCAACTGACAAACAGACACTTTTATAGAATTCTTTAATTGTAGTGTTTATTGTAGTATGACTACTTAGTAAGTATATTGAGTAACAGCCCTAGATCACAAGCCAATAGGTACTAAGCAGAGTGCTAAATTATCTAACATACAATCACACACATGTGTCTAGTCCTATCATCATCATCTGCCGAGCCTTTTCCCAACTATGTTGGGGTCGGCTTCCAGTCTAACCGGATACAGCTGAATACTAATATTTTACATGAAGCGACTGCCTATCTGACCTCCACAACCCAGTTAATGGGTAATACGATACCCCTTGGTAAGACTGGTTGTCAGACTTTCGGGCTACTGACGACCCGTATGTGTCTAGACATATGTCTACACATATTAATCTTGATTAAACACCAGCATGGTTTCTAGATGATCAGCATAATCAGTCTATAATGTTGCCACTGTTGAGATATAGGCTTCCTTTCTTTTTAAGAGGGAGTGGGCCGTAATTTATTTATTAAAACTTTATGCACAATTAAAAAAATACTGTCCACCACACGGGCCCAATGCGGGTTGGTTAATGTCACATCTCTTCGATTTTTTTGTTCTAAGACCTGCCGGTTTCCTCGGTTATTCTAGATGATCGTAAGTCGTAAGCATTAATACACTTGTATTTTATTGAAAGACTCAAATGCAACGTCTAACAATAGTTTCTTATTCACAAAAGTAACAGGTGTGTTCGATGTAGTTTGTATCGTGACGTAAAGAGGTTCGTGCCTTTTATTATTCAATATCCTAACGGCGTTCAGTAATAAATATCTCGATTATCATATCTGTATATCTATCTATAATACTAATAATAAAGCTGAAGAGTTTGTTTGTTAGTACGCGCTAATCTCGGAAACTACCGGTCGGACGTGAAAAAATCTTTTTGCATATGATAGCCTAATTTTTGAGGAAGGCTATAGGCTATTTAACATCACGCTATGATCCTTAGGAACCGAGCAAAAAGAAAAAGTCAGAAAGAACGGTAAGCGAAAACGAAGTAATAGCGCAGGCGTAGGGTGCTGCGACGCGACGCGACGGGTTGGTTCGGGGAGCAAGAAATTTCACGTGAATCAAGTCGCGGGCAGAAGTTAGTATGTATATCATTGAACTACTTATATTTTATCGCAAAACTGTTGACACTTACTGACCTCCACTGTCATTACTTTACAACAAATTAATTGAGTTCTAGCAACTTTCAAATGTATTAAAATGTTGGCATATCTATATTATGTTCATCGATCATTGAATCAATCATGTTCGTTGACACCGAGGTGTGACATCATACAGGTGGGGTTGGCATGTGCTTGCATCGTGAGTATAAAAGCGCTGATCCCACGCAGATCTATTCAAATAAGATCCGACATACCAACATGCCAATACCTAATATTATACAATAGAGTTCACAGATCCGTCAAGATTCGTTCACTTTAATATAAAACAATAACATGACATAACATCGCGCCTGTAATCCCTGAAGAGTTAGGTAGGCTGCTGGGGAGTTTGTTGCGCCACTTCTTCCCAGCGATAGCACTAGGGAGTGGTGAAGGGCGGGCGTTTTTAGGGGACTGTCTTTGGTAATTGTTGCGTAAAACGTGCTGATTCTCAGCCTAATTTGAATAAATGACTGTTGATTTTTTTATGTTTTTTGTTGGTAGAGGTAAGCCTGTAGTACAGTCACGACCAAAAGTATGTATACACTCGGCTTTATTCCAAAGCGATTTACCTCCTTTATTTTTGAATGAAATTTTATGTTGTTACGAACATAGCATTTTCGAAGCCTTAGGTTTATGTAATGCCGTCGTATTTCAACGTTGCATTCGTTATTTCACGAAAAAATCGCAATTGAAAGTTGCCAAGTGTTGACATATATTGGTGCTCGTGACTGTGCACCTACATATCGCCAGTTATGTTCAAGTTCTATGTAAAAGAGGGTGAGTCAAGCCACCAACCGGGCAGAGATCTAGACTCCGGGCTTCTACTGAGAAATTCCTGTTGGAAAACCTAAATAACACTTTGTCCGACCCGTACCCTAATTGCGTAACACACTATCAATCTCAATCTGAATAATTTTGAAGGATATTACTAATCCATTGCTTCATATGATCGAAAAATCTGTCTGCTCAATAACGTAGATAACGCAATGAATATGGTTGAACTGTGAAAGTGAAACCTATTGCTACTGATAGCGTGTTACGCAATTACCCTGCTGGTAATCGAACCCAAGACCCCATGGTCGGCAGTACCGCTTGCGACCATTAGGCAAACGACGAAAAAAAATGTTACGTCCTATACAGCCTGCAGGATCTTTTTTATCATCTGCAAGATTGAACGCAATGAAGAGTTATCGAGCCCATTCTTTCTATTACAATTTTAATCAGGGCTTAGCACCGATTCCGTATATAGCTGTATCAAATTGTATGAGTGCTCTAACGACCAAGAAATATAAGTCAAAGCGGATACTTGAACCTTATTGGTGTCGTAAACCCTTTTGATATTGTGTACCCTTCTAGAGATTGATACGGTGCAAAATGTGTTTCATTTACGAATACACGATGTTGTCCCAAGAATGTTTTTATATGAACAAAAAAATGGCTGAACTGTCATCCATTTTAGCATAATGTGTTTTCTCTTTTATCTAGATTAGTTCTGGTTTTGTGTGTGCTATAATATGTACCTATGTATGGGTATATATAAAATGGTGTGGAATATGCCAAATTATACTATCTGTAATTTAAGATTATTCAGGGGAATAAGTGTTTTTGGGATCCGTACCCAAAGGGTGGACAAGGAACCCTATTACTAAGACTCCGATGTTTGTCTGTCTGTCAGCGGGCTGTATCTCATGAATCGTAATAGGTAGACAGTTGAAAATTTCACAAAATAAATTAAATAAAAATTAAAAGGAGACGTAAGAAAGAGAAACGTGTATTTTTCCGCGTTTCCGCGTCTCGAAAAGATTTTTCTTTGAGCATTCATATGACAACTTTTACGACTATGAAGCGAAATAGTTTCATTAAAAAAAACGCATTTTATTAAGAGAAAGCTAAAATAAAAAACAGTCACTATACCTAATATTTTACTGTTCTACGGAGTTGAAGAACATACGACTTAAATCTTGTGAACCAGTTTACCAAACGAAGCTAGTTCGGTATGTTAATGGGATTGATAAAACCCACTTCAACGTCAACGCATCCGTATCGATAGTGCTACGAAAGTTTTGTTTTCAGGCAAGCAACATAAGACAGTGTGGTACTGATTCGGGAATTATAATGACAGACATAAATGGCCGCAGGTTGTTCGAAAGAGATACCGTGGCCCCTGACACAGGCAACTGAAGGAACACGTGGGTTTTAGTCAGTAAAAGTCTGACACGGCCCTCCCGCTCTACCCAGAGCGGGAGAAGTCATTTGAGGAAATGCCACCCAAAAAAGAAAAACATCACCATATTTACAAACCGAGACCAACCCGTGACTCAGAAAAAAGAAATTGTCAATTAAAAAAAAAATTCGATACATGTTATTGGAGATCACCTTTTAAGCAAGGAATTGCTTGTGTTAGGAAGAGAAAGCACGTTAAGCCGTTGGTCCCGGCTGCCAATCTTGGATCTTTGACAGTCGTTACAAGTCTTCAGAAGCACGAAAGTCTGGCAACCAGTCTTACCAAGGGGTATCGCATTACCCAGTAACTAGGTTGTGGAGGTCATATAGGCAGTCGTTTCGTGTAAAATACTGGTATTCCGCTGCAACCGGTTAGACTGGAAGCCGACCCCAACGTAGTTGGGAAAAGGCCAGGCAGATGATGATTATACATACATGAACTCACACCTGCAAGACATAGTACGGATCTTAACTACTAGCAAATGAATAAGTAATACGGTATCAATACCTACGGTAAATATACTCGTTTTCAGGTACCCATGGCGCTTATGACAATAACCATGCTGGCGGTATATGCAAAGGTCCGTAGATTACAGAGGACAGTTTACAGAATTGTCATGGACACATTTTTTGGAACTTTTAACAGAATAGGATTGCGAAGTTTTTTTTACATTCTATCTAACATTTACTTGGAAATAATGCTACAAAATGGTTTATGTAAGATCTTTGTTGTTGCATTTTATGACTGAAGGTTTATTTTACGTGTGTCAGAACACTATCGTAATTTTCCGATCGTTTCGCTTTGCTTGAATGGTTTACTTTATGGTAAACATCTAGGTACTATCGTCAAAACCTATATCTGCACATTTTGAAAACAAAATTCCGTGCATAATATGCACGGAATTTTTACTAACGGACGCAGCTGTGGTCATCATATTATGATGACCACAGCTGCGTCCGTTAGTAAAATAAAAGAGGATCCTCTTAGGTCGACTAATAATATGCCCTGCAAGCAGGAATATAGTCCTTACAGTGGCCAGATATAGATTTTGGCGACAGTACTCAAATTAATAGGTAGTTGCTGCTCAAAGCACAAGAAATATAATGAATGTCAATGCTCGTTCATATAAAGTAGGATTGTATAAAATTATGATAAGGTCAGATAAAGTCATTCCAAAGTTTTGCAATGTGCCTGATGTTAAATAAGCTCAAGGTGGACTTGCACCTAATTAAACTGATTCAATGGCTGAATAATATCATTGTACGGAACTGATTATACGAAATATTATGAGTTGAGACAGTTGTGAAACGATTTTAGTTTCTTACGTAATTAGTCAATTACGTTTACTTAAAGTTGCTCATGGATTAGTTCCATATAGACACTTGAAAAGCAAAATTGACTAAAGCGACATCAGGCTAACTTTACAGGAGACGAGTTTGAAGTTAAACTTAAAAAAAAAAACCATAAATTATTTTTATGTTACAGGCGTAATTCTTACTGTTTTGGAAATCTTATTTTATAATCTGAATCAGAATTATATTTTTTTTTATTGACAATGGGCTCACTTTTGACCTCAATCCAGCCCAGAGGCAGGGATGAGATCTACGGTGGAACGAGCCATAAGAAGCCTATTCACTCTCGCCCTGAAGAGATTAGGATTGTATGAACTCGGGAATGCAGACGCAGGCAGACAATTGTTTTTTTTTATGTTTAAACTTTAAACTAGACTAAAGTAAGCCTACGTCGCTTAGTCAATTTTGTCTTTCAAACGTCAAATTTATATTGCTGAGAAGCCATAAAATCTATGTCCACTTGTTCAAAATTTTGAAGAGGTAATGCTTTTACTTTTACAACGGATGGCTCGTAAATCAATAATGAATAACGATACAGTATTATGAAAGCATATCATTTCAAATTACATAATTTGTTAATGTATAAGTAATAAACTTCATCTGAATCTTATCTCGAGTTTGTAATACGTCATGAACCTGGAATACCGTTAACCTCATTAAGTCTGTAATAAAGTTTCAATAGCAAAAAGGGTAAACAATGATTTAAAGTTAATATTGGGCAATTACAAAGAAATGGCACTTGTAACTTTCTTTTGTTTTCTTTAAAACAAATATTTACCGTTAATTTCTGGTTTGTCCCATTGTTTTTGGTTTAGTGAACTCGGTGGAGACAGACGTGCCTTTTTTGTTTGAAGTTCCGACCTGTAACGCAGTAACCCTACACTGGCGGCCGACAACGGGCGGCAGGCGGTTGGAGTACAATCGCGACAACAAAAACACAACTTATTGTGGGCACTCTCTTTGTCAAGTTTTCATGCTCTGCCGGTCGGTACAATGTTCTGTAAATGTTAACTCTTTAACGACTCTGAAACGTTTCTTAGTTTGGAAAGGAGGATAATTGCTTAATTACCACTTAGTGACGATGCCCTAATGGTACTTGAGCGACACTGTCTCGTGAATTTCACGGGGAACTCCTAACAGACATTTTCTCGTGTAACAGGGCGGGCGGAAACGCTTTCCTCAAATAGTTATATTATGCTGCTGAGACAGACTTTATTTTTACGTTCGAAACATGAACATTTATAACGACATAAACCAGCCAGCTTTGAAAAAAGAATTTGCAAAATGTTGCCATTAATTTTAGAATATTGCGAGTAGCACAGATTTCACGATGAGTTTTATTTTTACTTATAATATTTGAAGAATGGCTGACTTTTTCCACGCTGCCTGAATTCTTAGTAGAAAGTGGTTAGTGTGCTGTGAATATTAGCATAGAATTATAATTGTATAATCCGTTAAATTGCTTGTTTTAATAGACTGATTTATGGTTTCACATTTTTTTTGACGTGATTTGTATACTGTAATGACTTTAATGTTTACTTGTGAATTTGGTAGAGAGTTATGAATGTCTCAACATAATTTTGTACTCATTTAGCATGTCAAAGGTTTTAGAAACTTTAAATTCTTGGAAACATATTTTAACGGATACTTGGTAGCCATATTTTGGGATAAACTCGTTTCATACGAGTCTATCATAACAACATTTTTGTAGAAAATCCCAAATAATATGTAGGGCAAAATTTTTACACATTTCTGCGAAATTTCACGGATATTGTTTCGTCTCTGTGAGAAAATCTCGCACACTGCACGGTTGTACGCACAAAGACATCTCGTCTATGGTCACGGTACTCAGGTTACAGTTTACCACCGACATGTGAATTATCTAACCACGCTGGTCCAGCCACTGAGTAGGGTTGGCACTAGTTGTCATTTGACGCATTTGGTCAACAAATGTTTAAATTATTTGGCGCCAGCGGCTTTTGTAAAAGGGCTTTGAAGGTCCGTGGCATATCTACCTGTCCGCCATTTTTTTTTTCTTTAAAAGGCGGCTCTTTCAAAGGGGATTGAAGTTTTTTATATGGAGCATGATAGTATATAGGTATAAATAAATGTATAGCTGACATCAATGCAAATTGCAAACATAAAACATATGATGGTAGCTATCGATTTATATAGGTTTCATGCTTCAATCCCCTTGGAAAGAGGTTTATGTATCCACCTACAGTGTGGCTTTGAATAGAATGCACCTAATCAAAAGATATCAATGAGAAACTAAAAACATAGAGTAACATTATAAACAAGCCATATCTTCTCTATGATTAAAACAGTTTCCGTTATCACTATAAGTCGAGCGCGTTCACATATCTACAGTAATTACCATCGTTAATTGGAAGGAGCAGAACCGGACCCTATCCAGCGTCCAGTTCCAACGGAAATGTGGCAACCCTTGGTACGGGTTGATGGAGGCTGTGTAGAAAGGAGCACGCGGCTCCAAGGACGACGACGTGCGCGGCGGTTGTTCACCTCGGCGGCAAGAATGCGCGGGAACACCGCGGGAACCCAACGCGGTGCGGGACCGGCTCAGCCAATCGACACTGCCTTAGCATTCCACTGCGGTGAATCGTACAGCTTAATATCTCACATACTCCAAGTGTCAATGGAATTTCGCTGGTACTACTCAACTGTCGGCCGTTGTCGTCAATTGGAAACGGATGCGCAAGCGCCCCGGTGACACCTTTGATCTTCCCCACACCTTTTTTCTCGTTAGTTTTTTCTGTTTGGGTGGGTTGTTTGTTTCAAATACTGTATTCATGGGATGAAGTCATTCATAGAGTTTTATTTGTTTTTTTTTTTTACTAGCGTTGAAAGGCCGCGCAAGCCAAGTGCAACTTGCGATTATGAATGAATACTTAAGTGTCCTACCAGTTTCATAGAACTTGAACTAGTAATTTCATTTGAAGCATTTTATGATTTACGCTTAGTTATACCTACTGGTTATATGGTTTCAAAGAAATCTGATATGATTGCTTTTTCTTTAAAATTATATAGGAAGTGTAATTTGCAGGTCAGTCGTAAAATATTTCAATGATATCATTTTTCAGTGCTCTGTTTTATGATAACATAAATACATAAGCACGCTTAGCAAGCATACCTATACTACTACAGCTATTATGCATAGGTAGGTATATCATATTGAATCTCGTCAGACGAGATAAGTTTCAATCGGATGCTGAGATATTGATTTCATGCCGTGCATATTCTATAACCTATGGACCGTACCATAAAACTGTTGTTTGAAACTCAAGAACAATCTGTATGTATATTGTACATGTATGCACTTCACCTTAGTAATATTTATACCCAATAACCTGTGTTCAAATTGAAAAACAAAATGGCGCATCCGGTATTTGACATTTCCAATGTCAATAGGTCAACGCCCTTTATGAACGTTAGTAAACATAACACAAAACACAGTAAATTAATTTTACATAACTTATTAGGCATTATTTTGTAGATTTAATTAGATTAGTTTTATTTGTTATTTTTTATTGTATTTTATTTAATGTGTTTTATGGTCGTATGTTATGGATTTATGGTCAAAAGATAAAGATTTCTTATTATTATAGTGTAAATCGTAATTATGACTCAGATACGGAATCCGGATTCTTTCGACTGTTGTCAAACTTTTTCACAAGTAATTACAACTTTTATAAATGCTTCCAAAACAACGAAAATGTCACATGCAGCGAGTTGTCAAACTACAGCTTGTGCGAAACAAAAGTGTTCTTCTGGGGCGCTCACTTAGCACAATTGAAGTTTGAAGGGTTTTACTCTTGTAGCCAGTTTATTTGTTAACCAAGCTGTTTCACTTGTTAACAATTCAGCCAAATAGCAGATGATAGATGTAATGTTTTAGTTACTGTTAACTTCCCTAAGTTCAGTCCAGCACCCTAATTGCGTAACACACGATGAATCACAATCTGGAATAATTTTGAAGGATATTGCTAATCCATTGAATCATATGTTCGAAAAAAAATCTGCTTAATAATGCAAATAACGCAATGAATATTGTTGAACTGTCAAAGTGGATGCCATCTACTGTTAACGTGTTACGCAACAACCCCGCTGATAACGACTTCTCTTGTAATTTCCATCAATTTCGGAAAGTTTTTTAAAGGCTACTGAAGTCGTTAAAAAATCAAGAGTTACAGCACATATTAATGAATGTAACGATAAGTCTATCAACTAACATAGGCCCATTCAATCCACATTATGCAAAGCAAATAAACTAGTAATAACGAACGTGTCTAGATAACTAACAGGCAATCGTGTCTATATACAGACGTAATTTACATGCTAAGACAACCATTTAATTGCACTTGAATAAGTTCCCGACCACAAGTCTCCAGGATGCGGTTAATTTTAACTCTAAGGTTGTAGCTGCTAGCGATGGAAACATCACATTATATGCTCCAACTAACCAGGGGTAATGATTGTCCAGTTAATTGTTTCCTTTCGAGCGATAACAGTTGCATTCGAGGCATCGTTCCGTTTGTACGAGCTTATACCCTGTCCTTTAGGTAAACCGTTTTTTGACAGATGGAACTAGTGATTGCAGCAACAAACAATACATTGATTGATACACGTACGGTATTATAATGTATAAGAAGTCTTAAATAAGATAATTCAATAAGATTAGGCAATTCATATATTTATTTTATTAGTTTATTACGCATTTTAAAGTTAATTTTTACGTAATCTGGAATATGTATGTACAACCTAAAGCAGCTGTCAAAAAACGGTTAACATCAGTGTACAGGTGACGATTGCCTTATAAAATGATATGGCTTCATCAATGATGTCATTCGATACTGTTTTAGACAGAATCAATTTGATTTGCTGGCATTTAGATTAAAGTAGGTCATTTGAAGGTTTTGTGTTTCCAATTTATTTTGCTACAATTCTAATCTTTTATACCATACAGTAGAATGACACAGTCCACTTGAGATGAGAAGTTTTTGTTGATTATTGACGGTAAACTACCTCTTATAATACAGGTATACCCTAGCTTAAGAGGTATTTTCTAATTTTCTTTGCTGGGTATAATAGTGGCCTTTTTAGGCCCCCTGATCAGCCAATCTTTTCTGTAAATCTCACCTTGAAGACTTGGGTGAAGTGAGCTTGAAGAGAGATATCAATGGTGTCAGTACCAGCCGATCTATTCTGTAAAAATCTCACCGTGAAAACTAAGGTGAACTTGAAGTGAGCTGTCATTAGCGTCAATCCCAACCATTAGGTGGAATGACAACTCACTTCACCTAAGTTTTCACGGTTAGATTTTTACAGAATATACCGGCAGGTGAAATGATTTCTCACTCTCATTTCACCTTAGTTTTCACGGTGAAATATTTTACAGAATAGTATGATAGATACCGAGGTGTCTCATTGGGAAATTGGCAGTTAAATGTTGAAACCCGGATACTAGATGTAAAGTGAGTAAGACTAAGAACTGACTCAGAGATTTCTAAACTTTCAATCGGCAGTGCGTTGCGAATGAAAATGGCGGCAGTGCTAAACGAATAAACAAATGAACATGTTATTTGAAAATCGTGTTCCGACTGTGTTATTGGACTTGCGGTACCGCGAGTAGATACTTTCTGTGTTTGTGGTTTCATTTACATTACGTGTTCAATAACTTACTAGGGCATTGTATACAGGGTTATATTAAATTAACTAGCGAAACTCTGCGGACGTGAGACGTGATGGGTATCGCTAACTAAATACTCGTAAGTATGATAAAACAAAAAAAAAAATAACTTGATATTTTTTTTGTTGCGTCATCGACCGCTGTGAGTGTATTTACTTGAATTATGTATCAGTTTTTTTAAGAAAACAAATTTCCTCAACTTAAACAAAAAAACTACCAACGGTCGTTGACCCCCAAAAAAAACGTCAAATCATTTTATTGTATCGTGTTTAGACATCGACACCCATCACGTCTGCAGAGTCTCGCTAGCTAATTTAATTTGACCCGTATACTTACTGCTAATAACAGAAAACTTCTTAGAAACTTCAACACTAGGTACTCATTATCCCGATTTCTTGGAAAGTTCTGAGTTAGGATGTGCGTGTGTAAGCGACGCCTAACTTAGGCGCAGGTAGAGCGTTGATTGCCTAAGCATTTTATAACAACTATTAAAGTAGCATTAACATTTCATAGACTAGTGCTGTCATTAGGAAGACTGTCTAGTTTTGTTGCGAAAGGCACCTAATGAGGCAAACGACGAGGAGTCACAGAGTTAATAGCACGTTTGGTGATAAATAACTAATCAACAGTTACGTGTGAAGCACCTCCTGTTGATGACTAATGTAATAGGGGAAATGAAGAATGTTTTCTCGAAATTAATTTCGTATACCTGCTTATTTGTAATCAGGGTTCGCTGATATATATCACGATATATATCAATTGATATTTATGTGGATATTCAAAGTTTACCATAGCAACATTTGACAAAACACTACAATTTGCATAACTTTTCCCGAAGTGGCAATCTAATCATAAGTTTTTCTTTCTACTTTAGTTACTTTTATAATAAAAACGATAAATAACTAAACACAAACTTTTATTCTCTCTGTCCCAGTAGTGGGAACGTTACAGGCTGATTATGTAAACTTTTATTCTATAACTTAACTAATGAACCACTTACGGAATGAAAATTGCATCTTTTTAGGGTTCCGTAGCCAAATTGCAAAAAATAGAACCCTTGGATTGGTTCGTCATGTCTGTCTGTCTATCCGTCCGTATGTCACAGCCACTTTTTTCCGAAACTATAAGAACTATACTGTTGAAACTTGGTGAGTAGATGTATTCTGTGAACCGCATTAAGATTATCACAAAAAAAAAAAAAATAGAAAAAAAAAACAATAAATTTTGGGGCTTCCCCATACTTAGAACTGAAACTCAAAATTTTTTTCATCAAACCCATACGTGTGGGGTATCTATCTATGGATAGGTCTTCAAAAATGATATTGAGGTTTCTAATTTAATTTTTTTCTAAACTGAATGGTTTGCGCGAGAGACACTTCCAAAGCGTATGCGTATGTGTCCCCCCCTGGAACTTCTAAAATAAGAGAATGATAAAACTAAAAAAAATATATGATGTACACATTACCATGTAAACTTCCACTGAAAATTGGTTTGAAAGAGATCTAGTAAGTACGTCATAAATCGTAAATTGTAATTGTACGGAACCCTCGGTGCGCAAGTCCGACTCGCACTTGGCCGGTTTTTATACACGATATAAATATCCGATATGTGTCGGCTGTATATCGGATATTTACGAACCCTGTTTGCAAGAGGTATGGTTATGGCTTGGATACATACTTTACCAACAACGAATCATTTCTCTTAGCAACTTCATATTTTGGGCGCAGTGTAATTAATATTTAGTTATGGTGATGCGCGCACAATTAAAATTACCGCTTACATAAGCAATGTAAACAACTAATTAAGTAGTTAATTACATTAAAATTTCACTGCCTAGCTCAGGTTTTATTTATTGTACCTAATTGTTGTAAGCACATTAGATAATGGAGGTGTTACATTACATAAATGATGTTAACATATTCTTATAATATGGTGTAACATCGTTCAGTGCAAGTCAGTGACTGACAATTTCAATAGCCAGCTGTCACTCTGTCAGTCTGACTTGTCAGGGGAGTGATGAAGCTTGATGCTGTAAAGCTTTCTTTGGTAGGTGCTTCATTTTGACCGACAAAATGATGTGGTTGATTTTGATTGTGCTTATGAGTTAGCTATTAAGTTATTAACACGTTACTTGCGTAATAGTCGTAATACTGTAGAATATAAGGGGTTCACAGACGATGTTATGAGAACGTGTAAAGAAACTATATACCTATACAAGTTATACGATATCACAATCGTATCTCAAAATATCACCTTTGATCTATCAAAGAATCAGAGCATCGTACAGCGAATGTAGGTCAACCAAAGGTAGGATTGACATTGAACGGCAGATTAATCGCGGGTCGTCTCGTGGTGTAAACGGGCCCGCCGCATTGTTGGCTCGGAGCCAACTGGACCAGCTCTCGACCGAGCCGCCGCAGCAAACAATATCACCCATAATTACACTATTAATGACCTAACACTAAGCACCGTGGCTACCAGACTAATTCCTCGATATTAACACTTCGGAAACGACAAAAACTGAAAGGATCACTCAATTTAATATTTGGAACGTCTGGGTTATTTTCAGTGCGTGCGAAATTTGATGATTTGCCAAAGTTTATAATGTTTGTCTCGGTCAGTCTTGGTATTTAGATCGCGCGAAGTCTTGCTTTAGTTTAACGATAACAGATATCGCTGGAAAGAAAGATTCTATGCTATTAATTTATTCTCGTACTCCAAATATGGCAATAGACATCGCGGCCGAGTAAAAGAAACAATTCTTCTAAGAGATAGTTCTTTTTATGAGCAGAGAACATTTTTATAGGCATAATAAAATTCTAATAGTATTATAGCAATACGTCCGTTGTCACCCACTTTATGGCATAGCTGTAATATTAAGGCCGTAATATATTCCAACGCTTTTAATCAGGTTTATTATACATAACATCACGCCTGTATTCCCCGAAAGGTTAGGCAGAGGTGCACCTATAGTACACCCGCATTTCGCCACTTTTGTTAAAGCCCCATATAATAGGGGACGAGCCCATTGTCATCGACCGGCCACAAATCAAGACTTCTATTGAGAAATTCCAGATGGAAAACCCAATATAATTTTGCCCGATCCGGTAATCGAATTCAGGACCAGCAGTACCGTTTGCGACCACTAGACCAACGTGCCAGTAGTGCGATTCTGTAACCATCTCACCGTGAAAACTTAGGTGAAGTGAGCTTAGAGTGAGCTGTCAATAGTGTCAATCCCTAGCATTAGTTGGAATGACAGCTCACTCCGCGCTCACTTCACCTAAGTTTTCACGGTGAGATGGTTACAGAATCGCACTACTGGCACGTGAGATTTTTACAGAATCGATCGGCTGTTCAGACTTATTAATCCTTCGTAATATCCTGTTGCACGTTGGCACGATAAACTACGTGTTATTTACAGACTAGCAATAATATATTTGGGTCACTTGCGTCATTCATTACTTAAATAAGACCTGACTAATTAGCCGGAAATTAGAGAGCTTTGAAGAATGTGCAGAAAATCTGCATAGAATATAATTAGTGACATCTGATACATAATGCATGGGACAGTCGTTAGAATGTAGATACAACAGACTCGTAAGCAATACATAACGGAACCAAACGGAAATATTTCATATGTCTAGACGGTGACGATCTTCTAGTTTCCTTTTTTATATCTTTTATTAGCTTCGATAGTAACTTCCTCAGTAAAAATATCACCCATCTCTCCACTAGTCCAATGCTTACTCTAGGATGCCATATTCGATATGGCTTTTAAATACTTCCCTATCCTACGGATACGTCTTCTCTACCATTAAAGCGCCCCCGGTCTGCTACTTGATATGCAATGCTCGCTGTAGCACCATGAAACATGAGGCTACAGGGGCTACAGCTAGTCTTGGGGTTCATTCGATTAATCGAGTCTAGTTTAACCACGCTGGGATCGGTACATTTCATTCATTCATTCTGTAGTAACTTCCTCAGTAAAAGTCGACAATGTTTTTCAGAATATGATTCAGATATATTTTTCGCGCAAACTTTGATAAATGACATCCGTTGGTGCAATATGCATATGCACCAACGGATATGCATCTAATTACTCTCTGATATGCATATGTATCTAAATACTCTCTCTTCTCTCTCTATTCGAGAGAGAAGCTACTAAATATGGCAATTTATCATTGTACAACAGATAATACTTCTACTCTCCCTCTCTCTCTTAAAACATGCGTTTGAGAACTTCATTTACCGACTTCACGATCAAAGGCAATGATTGACATGACTCATTATCGTTACGTGGAGGAAGCGGTCGCACACAAGCAGATGAACACAACGACTGCCGACTTAGATGTTCGCGCATCTTCCGGTCATTAGAGAACACTAGTGGTCGCTTTCATGCCGGATGCTGCGCGTGAGTCGAATGATGGATCGAAGCTCATTATTGGTTGAGGATGAGAGTAACTTCTATATATGTAGCAAGTTATGGCATCGATGTAGCTGGCAGAAAGATGTTATTGTGCATTTCGTTAATGGATGGTTATTAGTTTTGTTTGGGATTTTGTGATGGTTAAATGATTGAAGAATGGAAAGGGATCTATAGATAAGATTGATATTAGAAGGGTTTCTCCAAGCAATTTTGTAAGTTTATTTTATTTTCTGGAATAGTTTCCCGAAGTCCCGTAATTAAAAACGATCCAAATGTAGTCGCAATCTCATCTCAGCGACAGCAAAATGTCAAATTCTTGTCAAAAAAGTAGGTAAATTAAAGATATTTTTGACAGATTGAGAATGAGATTAGAATGCTTACGTTCTTAAAAATGTGGGAATGTGTCGCCCCTCTGGTCTAATTCTGTTTGATTCATTTGTTTTGGCTTAGAAACTTATCTAGCCACGTGTAAAATTGCAACGAGGAATAATGTTCCTGATGACACAATATTGGAAACAATATTGTTATCTTTTCACTGCCTTGAAGGGATCTTGCAAAAATATTTATAAAGTGCGAGATGACGATTTAGATTGACAATTCCGGACCGGATGGCTACTTGTGAAATAACCTACCTACCTATTATAATTATGATCTCTACTTCATTTCTTGGGAACTCATGTTCATTCAGCGAGTAATAGTAAAAAGTTGTTTCTAAGGTTGTCATAAGAAACTAGAATATTAATAAATTCACAGACAGACAAGTTTTTCAGCGTTCCTTATATTTGCGTGGGAAGTGACTATAAACTATGAGTACATAGCTATATTTTGCGTCCTAACACTCCCATGAAAATAGACTTTTTACGTGTTTAACAATAAGGGTTGCATGATAACACCATGGCACGCAGACAGATACATAGATAGATTACGTGTAATAAGATTCCTATTTGTTGTTCATATAACACTAACCACCAATTTGTCCGTCTAATTGTAAATGAATGGGAATTTATTTGTATTGTTACTTCACTTTCTCAACTCCAACACTTACTTAATTAACCAACATTTTATAAATTAGGTACACCGTATCTAGTGTGACTTGACTTGCCATGATTATGAAAGTTTCACGTATTAAAATTCCATTGTATAAGAAATACATAATAAAAGTATTGGAGTCAGAATGCTTGGCATTTATTGTGTGGCACTCGGCCCAGGCGGGGCGGCGGCGGCTACAAAGCGTTACGTGATTGTAAGCAATGTGCTTCTTTAACGTATACAAAACTTCTTTAAACGCACGTTATCAAAGCTACGATGATAACATTTCGATTAAGCGGCTCAAATTGAATCGTTTCGGTTCATGTTATCGAGCACGCGACCACATTCTACATAACATTTTATTATGCCATACATGTCAACGGTGAATAACCCTTTTACAACATAATAGCTTCATTTACGTTTCTTTTTGTTTCAGGCTTGATCCACCCGCATCGCAGAGCCAATACCAAATGGAGAACAAGAAGATAGCGCCGGCGACGCAGCAGCCGCTCACCCAGCAACATCTCATGGCTCATCATGTCCACCCCGAGCAGATCTACTCGCAGCAGCACCCACAACTAACCCACCTAAGTTCTTCACAAACAGGCCAAATACAACCAAATGGCGTCATGCACCAATTACTGCAGAGTCAGTATCACTCGAACATGAATGCACGGTCTCCGCTCCTTGAAAACAGACACGATTTATATGGCACTGGACATAATCACGATTACGCCAGGCATTACGGAGCAAATGATAATTATAATTATCCGCAGTCACCTCCGAGGCACGAAAGGACAGAAGTGCACACAGATCAAAATGTAAATCATGAGCTACTCCACAACATCCCTAAGGGATACAATGCGGAAGTCTATCAAGATTATTTAAAACGCAACCCACCGAAAGATACCAACCAAATATACCAAAATCATCAACCTATGTATAGGCCTAATGTTAACCCTAATCAGTACGGATCAAAGCCATATCTACCATATTCCAATAGAACAGGACCACAGAGTAACACTGAGTTATTACGAAGACAGTACAGTGAAATTCAGCAAATGAAACTGCAACAGCAACTTCATTATCAAAATCAGGCACAGATGCATCAACAGCAGAAGTTTGCTGAACGTCAATTGTTACTTCAACAAATCCACGGAGTTCAACCACCACCGAACCTTCAAAACAGTATATACTCTGATGGTTCGTATAGAGACTTAGATCGATACAGTAGTAAAAACGACTTTAAAGAATACAGTAGCCCTGATATACAAAAAGACATCGACAGTTATGCTAAAAACAATGAGTATAAGGAATATGAAAAACAAAACAGGCAATATGAAACTCAATGGAATCAAAACCAGCAAGCAGAATACAGAGAGCAGGAACAACAATACAGAAGACAAATAGAAGCTGATAAAGGGAAAAGCCAGTCCCCTCCATCGGATTATAATAACCAAAGCCAAAAGAATAATATGAGTGTCGCATCGCCCATGAAGTCTAGCGAATCTAGTAGTCCCAGCGTGAAATCTCCGTCGTCTGATAGTAGGAGGAGTAGCGGTGGCAATCAAGCGCTGCGATCACCTATAGCGCAACGAATACCATCGGCTCCAGTTACTATGTCTGGCATACTTTACAAACAAGGTTCAGACGGATTGAAAGTCTGGAGAAAAAGATGGTTCGTGCTGTCGGAGTATTGCTTGTTCTACTACAAAAGTAAGTAAAAAAAAAACAACAATCAACGTCGATAAATACACAATGCCATATTGTTACTACGAGAGTTTATTCACTTGATGAAGCACAGTAAAAAGTTTGTTGTTTTTTTTTATCCGGATTGTATTGTATTAATGTACGTTTTTCTACGTTACAGGTCAAGACGAGGAGAAACTACTTGGCTCAGTACTCCTACCATCTTACAGAGTATCTGGCTGCACTTCGGAAGACAAAGTACTTCGGAAGTATGCTTTTAAACTAGAGCATGCAAACATGAGAACTTACATCCTCGCAGCACCCGATCAGGAGGCCATGATGAAATGGGTGAAGGCGTTGACCATGGCCGCACTAATGCAGAGCCACAAGTAAGATTACCTTCAAGATCAGATCAGTAGATAGCTACGCCTTGTTGATACCTTCAACAGATTAATGTTGACTTGATGATTGAGCTATTACGTTTTTGATAGTAGAATGTTTGAACAGTTGCTTTAAGTTCAAATTTGTTGATTCTAAAATCCATTAATTTCTATTTTCAGTGAACGGCCGCAAAAACAGAGCGATCGGACAGCTGCGAAGACAGAGGTGGGTAGTATTGTAAGCACGTATTTTGTACCGGTGCAGGTGATCGGCAATTAGTTTGCCAGAGCGGAACCAAGGACAGCCATTACGTGGTCGTTATAACTGCAGATAATAGTGCGGATGACGCCGCCGCAAATTGATTGTAGCATACAACCTGTTCAGAATGCTTTTAATAAATGTATCCCCATTGATGGTTAGGTGTCAATTAAAAAGGAGGAGCTATATGAATTACTATAGTAAATAACTTATTTTGCTTCAGGATGGCGATGAAATACCAACCTACGCCAACGCACCACCTAAGCCAAGACGCTCCAATGAAGGCTACAATTCACCAAGCCCTGACATGTAAGAACGGTTTTATAAAATTATATCCTATTATAATAAATACAAATAAAAAAAACAAACTTATACTATTCCATTTCAATGCATTACAGGTACGATCCAAACTATGACTTACTCAAAAAGCCAGCATCACACTACAGTCAAGGCACTAGTCACGCACGATATCAAGACCACGCAAATTATCCAGCCAGTCCCAACCAAGAGCCCACATACACTCGCAGTCCGCAATCTCCACCGCCAGTACAACAGCAACCACAGTATCAAACAAAACGACCACCATATGATACGCAACATCTCTCTCTGCCATTAACAAACACAGTCACCGACAAACTTGAGAACAACCAACCCAGTACATCATCCATGTATAAGTCTAATGCGCAATCGCCTTACTTTGATAGGAATCGAAGTCAGCAGCAAGTGGCACAGGAGAACAGAGAACAAATATACGAAAGGCAAGCGCAACGCAATCCTTTCCTTCAAGATATGACCCCTCAGGATGTTCCCTCTAAAGATGAACGAAACGAAATGCAGAATAAGAAATCTCGATCTAATACTAAGGAGGAAAGAGCTGAAATGATTCACAATGAGATCAATGCTGAAAATAGAAATAATGCCAAATCTAATCTTGATTTGAATGCTTATAACAGGGATGTGTATGGGGAGCTGAGTTCAAGGCCTGGGAGAGCGGGTACTGCTATCAACGAACGCTTGTTAGCTGAGAGACGAACACCAGATGCATATGGTAGATCTACGACCATTGCTGCTTATAATAAAGGAAAGATTGGAGACTATGAAGATGTATATTCACAATATGCCACCGAAAATGAATATGGTAAAACGTACGCCAAGTCGCCAAATCCATCTCAAGATCGGGATGGTGTTAGCATTTCTAGTCATCAACAACAGCAACACCAACAACAGCAACACCAGCAACAACAACAACAGCAACAACAACAACAGCAACAGCAGCAGCAGCAACAACAACAAAGAAACACGGGAAATTATGTAAGTATAACATCAACGTGGGTCATTTTATTTATTTTTATTTTCCTCTCTGTTCTGTTAGTTTTTGTCATGGTCTGGCAGTTTGAGTAATTTATGTGGCCTATAGACCAGGGTGGAAGCCTTTAAAAATAATAAAAAGTGAAAAAAAATAATAGTAGGATGAAACCCATTAGAAAAGGAGGGGAATATTATAAAAATGAAAGGAAAAATAATTTACGGGCGATCTGAGGTCGGGAAGGGGATGGGGGTGAGCTTTTAAGGGTAAAAAACGGTTTTTCTCGATTTCCGGCAAAACTAAAAGTCCTATCGAAAAAAGTCAAATGGCAAAGTTGTAGGTAATAAAAAGATCTAAAACTTTTGCATTAACACTTTTTTCACATAACCTCAAAATTTATATGAAAAATTATAAAAACCAAGTTTTTGGTTTTTTATTTTTATCTTTTACAAAAATCTTTTTTTTTTAACGAAATTTGGTGATAACTTACCTTTTTATGTCCCAAATACGCTGTAATTTATTTGATTAAAAATATTTATTATTTCACCTTATTTTGAATTAATATCGAAAAAGCACCCTAATTTTCAATCGAAAATTCACCCGTCAAAATATCAGCTTTTTTCAAAAAGTTGGTATGTTTTCTGTTCGTTGAAATCTCTATTTTCCGATGATGAAAAAAAAAAATATGTTACTATAGTAAATCTTCTCAGAAAATGCAAAAAATCGAAAAAAACTCGAATTCGAAAACTGATAATCTGAAAAGACAAAATGGAATTATTAATGCCTTCACTATTTTATCGTGAGTATACACCCCCATGAAAAAAAAATATTAAAGAAATAAATGTCAAAATGTATAAAAAATATATTAAAAATCTATAATAAATGTATAAATATATAAAAAATATTTATAGTAAATATATTTTTATTAACTAACTTTTGGCCGATTTTCATATACACTATGTAACAAAAACCCTGTTGTTCCAAGTAGGGACGTTTTCAGAATCGATATCCGATGGTAATTACGTAAGTCAATTAAAAAAATATTGAAAAAAAAAAAATCAAAATTAATATTTTATAATAAATATTTGAAAAGTAACACTGATTGCTCACCCCTGCAAAGAGAAATAGGTAGCAACCGGTCGCTTTGTCGCCGCCCGCCGCGCCGCACACTACCGTACTACACTAAGGTCATGAACTCGTCACGTGTCGTTCACATCACTCAGCTGTTTGACTGATAGATAACACTTTGGGAACGTTAGTTTGAATTTTTCAAAAAGTTGCCTTATCAAGTTTGACGATTGATAATTACAATAAACACATAACCAGGCCTCCGTCACTCCATGTACTTGCACGTTATAATTACCTACCGCCCGGCCGAGCGGTCCGGGCCGTTTGCGGCCCAAATTCAGTGCTGTGGGATCGCGCCAAAGAGTATAATAATAATACGGGAATCGCGCGGTGTGAAGCAATCACAACTGTACGTTTGAGTATTTAGGCACATTTTAGCATGCAGCGGTTGCTGACGAGACGGAGTAGGCTTTTATAGCAGTAGTTAATTTTCTACTAAGTGAAGTATCTGTTACGTAGTAACTATTTAGTCATTTGTGGACATAACTAACACTTTAAAATTAATTTGTTTACCCACAAAGCACGTACTTCCGTAGGGTCTTCTTCAAACATCACGAGGATTTCTTCCTCAATGTCATGGTCTCGAGTCCTCGGTTATCCTGCGATACGATGTTGGTCTCGACCGTGCACAGACCCAATGTTGAACGTCCGTATGTGGAGACGTTGGGAAGCCATAGTCGACGCAAAGTTATGTTCCTTGGAGTTGCGAAACGTTCTTGCTACACTACAATATTCCTCATTTGAATAAGACATTTTGGAAAAAACGCACACACAGAATTCACTCACAAAATCACAATAATTTGGTTCTTTTTCTGTCAACGTACGATACATCCGTCCGGACGTAAGTTGCGCGGGCGACTGAGGGACAGTGAGGGGGACAATCGGCTAGTGGCGGTCGTACTCAAAGGGAGTTTGTGCGTGCCGCCTGCTTTGTGTTTTGGCGGTTGGCGCCAACCTGTCTAGCTATCGCGAATCAAAGGGGCCGCCGCCGGCGGCGGCAATCTTTATCGACCGTAGGCATCCATTAGTACTTGTAAATTCAGATGTTATAAACATTTTGTAACAATGCATCGAATTTAAAAACTATCTGATTATGGACAATGTTCGGCCACCATTGTTTTTTTTTTTAATTATAACTTCAATAATGGTAAGCCTATAGGTATATATATACGCTCCTACAAGGAACAACAGGGTTTTTGTTACATAGTGTATATTTTATACATTTCAAATATATTCAAAATATTTTTTTTTTTATTTTTAGCTATGTTTTTTATGTCTTTTAAGATATATTTTGAATGTATCTAAAATATATGAAATATACATGAAAATCGGTCAAAAGTTAGTTATTAAAAATATATTTACTATACATATTTTTATATATTTATACATTTATTATAGATTTTTTATACATTTTGACATTTATTTCTTTAATATTTTTTTTCATGGGGGTGTATACTCACGATAAAATAGTGAAGGCATTAATAATTCCATTTTGTCTTTTCAGATTATCAGTTTTCGAATTCAAGTTTTTTTCGATTTTTTGCATTTTCTGAGAAGATTTACTATAGTAACATATTTTTTTTTTTTCACCATCGGAAAATAGAGATTTCAACGAACAGAAAACATACCAACTTTTTGAAAAAAACTGATATTTTGACGGGTGAATTTTCGATTGAAAATTAGGGTGCTTTTTCGATATTAATTCAAAATAAGGTGAAATAATAAATATTTTTAATCAAATAAATTACAGCGTATTTGGGACATAAAAAGGTAAGTTTTTACCAAATTTCGTTAAAAAAAAAAGATTTTTGTAAAAGATAAAAATAAAAAACCAAAAACTTGGTTTTTTTAATTTTTCATATAAATTTTGAGGTTATGTGAGAAAAGTGTTAATGCAAAAGTTTTAGATCTTTTTATTACCTACAACTTTTTCATTTGACTTTTTTCGATAGGACTTTCAGTTTTGCCGGAAATCGAGAAAAACCGTTTTTTACCCTTAAAAGCTCACCCCCATCCCCTTCCCGACCTCAGATCGCCCGTAAATTATTTTTCCTTTCATTTTTATAATATTCCCCTCCTTTTCTAATGGGTTTCATCCTACTATTATTTTTTTTAGTTTTAAAAATTATCGACCCTGGTCTACTACCCAAATGTCCTTTCTTCGGTATTGTTCGTCGAATCATTGAGCTCCTTAAGTTTTGAGTTGAGCTGCATGATTTCTGACAAATGCGTGCACTGACTGGACAAGTTCACTCAATCTGCGTGGTTCCTTCCCCAAAAGATCATCTCAGACATCGATCTACATGGTCTTCACATGATCTGACCAAGATTATGTCTGGACTTTAAAAGAGACTGTGACCCCTGAGTTGGCTTCGGCCTTTCTTCTCAGACTAGTCAGATAGGAAACGCCAACCTCATCTAGGTTTAAAATATGATTGACATGTAAAAGTGTTTATGCAAACCTACTTGCTGAAATAAAATCATTTTAAATCAATTAGTACGTTTAAATCCTTTGAGATTAATATAATACCTAGGTCTCTTAATATTTTCAGCCCCAGGAGAAAACATTCAGTGGGCCGTCTGTATTAAGAAGAAAGAAAATGCAATCAAGTGGAATTCAACCACCAATGCCAAGACCACATAGCGCTGATTTTCTTGAATACGAATCTAAAGCTGAAATGTTGAACAAAACTGTTCCCGCTCGCTCAGCGTATGACACATACAAGGAGCCACCACAACGACCTAAGTCTAGTCTGGATATCAATTCATATTACGATCCTAGCTCTGACAGGTATTACTCCGAAGAAAGCTATGCAGAAAAAATGCGGCAATCCGCACAGTACTTAACGCAGGGGCTGGTTCCGAGTGTGGCTCCTAGAAACATGGAGATTCCTTTAGCAAAGTATGCTAGTGGTTTAGCAAAGAAGCAACTCAGTACTGCGTATTCCCAAATGACAAATAATAATTATGAGGCTGAGTTTGCCACGCGAGATAATGTTAGTTATAATTCAAAATATGGGGATATAGAGGCTTTGAATTCTAATTGGACATTAAAAGAAAAGGAGATTCAGAAAGAATATCTAAACAGAAGTGGTAGTGTGATGAGCGATGGGTCTAATGTTAGTGGGTATGTCAAGGAGGCAGCTAAATACGATACTAATGCTGATGGCTTCATGAGGTCTGCAAGTGCAAGGTTGCCATCGACAGCCCCTGAAAAGGAGGGTGAAAAGAAAGTACAGCAGGTAAATAAAATCTGATGCCGGGTATCGTTATGTTTGTTAATGCTGTTGGCAATGTTCACATTGGTCTTATTGTCGGTTTAGTACACCTAATATGAAAATAGGCTATGAAAATACATATGGGTGCATTTCATTTTACAGCGTGAAGAATCAATGAAACGATTGTTGGAATGGAAGCAAAGGATGCTGCAATCACCTCTAACAAGGAAAAGTACTCCTGCAACGATATCTTTGGCTAGATCTCTTAACCACAGTCGTCAGTCTTTGAGATCTGATCAATATAAGCCAAAGACATACACGAATGCTTCCTACAATAGCTATTCTTCTGACGACGAAGGTATGTGATAGCAATTGTTTTTAAGATTTTATTTTATGTATATGACTATGATGTGTTCGTAGGTAGATATTTTGTAGCATGGTTTAAAAAATTGATGATTAGAGTGGTGAAAATATTGGTATCCCAAGCAAGTGTGAAAGGAGCATGAATCTGTTTATTTTATCATTTAATTTTTTATAATATTTTGCATGAACAGAAACAGCGAAAACTCTCCTTATAGTATATTTAAAAAAAAGTTAGGAAATGAAAAAAAAAAATGTCTTTCAAAAGAATATTGTATAGCATTAACATACTATTAAAAACATTATTTTACGCAAACATCCATCATGCCTTAATTTACAAAATTCTATTAAAATTCTAAGATCATTCATTTTCAATCATTTTTTACAAATAATTTGGGCGCGTACAGTACTGTTTTCCCTTATAAATCCTATTATTTAAAATAATGAAAATGCCATTTAATAAGAAAAGATTTACCTATTCATTATTTTTATGTGTATTATATTATCATATACATGGAACACCTGCAGTAGCATTATGATGACTTCGCTTTGCGGAGAGGTACCTTCCTGCCTGCGGGGTCATTGTGCCACTAACATAATCTTACTGGTCTATTATTCGGTGGTGGGTTACGAATCTTAGTTCTTCTTGGTTTTATTTTGAGTAGTTTGCGTCACTCTAACACCCAAAGCCAAATATACTAACATTGTGGTGACCATAAGGAACACTTTGAACCATTATTATGTATTGAATAATTACTATTGGTATAGTAATTATCGGTTTCACTTTTGCACCTCAGAGGGAACATCGGGCACTGATCTGCAAAAACCCAGAGAAATGCAGGCAGGAAGGTCTCAAAAAGTGAACCTAACAAGTCCTATCATTATGCGACCTATAACCCCGCACTCGCCCTCAATTGCACAAATTGATCCAGAGGAAAACTCTTCTACTGAAGAGATGAAAATTACGGATAGCAATGAAAATACTTACCAAAATATTCTTTGTACAATATCTATACCTAAAGTAGACTTGGAAGAAAACGGCAATGATTATGAAAAAACGACATTTCAATTGGAACAAGAAGAAGTACATGAAAATCCTCCACCAACTATGTCTGAAGATGGATACGAATCAGAAGACAGTGAAGCTGAGTCTGAAACGCAAATGGAATACACTGATAATGATTTAGACGAAGTATTGTTAGACTCTGAAGACGAAAATTCAAACGGACATCAAAATAGCGACGAAAAAGATAAAGAAAATAATGACGCAATTCAAGAAGATATTGAAGCAAAATCAGAAACACCTCCGGTTGGAATTTCTGGCGAGAACCATTATTTACCTATGAGTCCCAGAAAAATGTCTGTAAACGAACCCCCCCATAAAGCTATATTCGAAACATTTAGTGTATTTGATCAATCTATGCCACAAGGATATGAAGACAACCCATACGTAGAAATGAATTTAGGAAACGAAGACGATGATACTCAGACATATGAAGTAGTTTGTGTTAACAACGGAAAAGTAGAACCTGTTTATATGGAACTTAATAATTTATCCCCTAACGAAAGGAAATCGCAAGATGAAACTGCAAATACTAAACTATTGGATACTGCTTCAAATTTTGCTGACTCAAAAAATCACACTTTAAAAAGAGCTGCCAAAACAGATAAGAGCACAAAAGATAAATCTGAAAGCTCTGATGTTGACGACGAAACAAATAAAGATACTTCTCTCGATTCACCTTTCAGTAGATTTAGTATATCAGATACCTTTCGTCCAGCTTCGTATTATATAAGCAGTAGCAAAAGTACTTTAGATGTACATGATGGTTCTGACAGTGAGATCGCTTCACCTCCACCAGTTCCAAGCTCATCTCCTCCTTGTGATGATTTATCGGATGATGCTCTTTCCAAATATATCTTAGAGAAATTAGACAAATCAGATATGTCGTACGATAATTCCATTTTGAAAATGCTAACAAGTGAAAATCAGAAGATGAATACCGTTAAACGAAAAACTACATCTCTAATGATTTATGGAAGTCGAACATCTATTCATGACACTCTTTCTAGAGGAGAGAAAATTCGAAATAGTAGAGCAAGCCTTACTAACGACATTAATAAAATGAATGGAAGTTCTAGTAATTTACTTAACAGTACTTTACTTGATTACTATAATCACTCAAGCAGCATTGAAACAGATTCTTTGAGAAGTTATAGTGCAGACAGAGGTTCGTCTCGATTATCACTAGAATCAGATGTTAGTAGTAAGTTTGAATTAGTGCCGTCAAATATATCTTCTGAGGTTACTAGTTTGAATGAAAGCGAATCAGCTATAGATTATAGACATCCTATTGGATATCGAGATTTAGAAATGATGATAAAAAGAAGACCTCTTTCTGATGAATCACTATTTGAATTGGTAAAGGCAGAATTGCCATTTAATAATAATGTTCCTACTTACGTAGATTTAGATAGATATTTAGATAATTTACAAGCTGGTACAAGTGAAGCGCAAAATGTGAGTAGTCAAGGTAACTCTCATTTGAATTGTTCAGCTCCAGAAACATCGAATTATAAAGATAATGTAATACAAGCTGCTCTACAAACTGCAACACACACTCGTTCATCAAGTACTCCTATAAATCATAGTAATAGATTAAATAGCTTTGGGAGCAGGAATTCAATTGTACAACAATTCCAACATATAAGTGAACAAACGTCTAGCTACACAGATTCCCAAAGCTCCTGCAGTTCGTCTGGATTACCTAAGTCACCAATGTCCTATTATTGCAAAAACATGGACGAAGAAAAACTTTTAAGTAAAAACTTAAACAATGAAGATTTCTCTGATAAGGTAAAGGAATTTGAAAACGAAAAGATATCACTTCGCGCAGGAAATGAAACGAATGCCTCTTCAACTTCCACAGGATTTCATAGTAGAGAAAGCTCTACGGAACACAGTGCTCCTTATTACTACTCTGATCTTTCTTCACAAGAGCATATTAATGTTTTACCTACTTCTCATTATCTGAAAAATACTAACCTTCATCGGAAATTGAATAACCAACGGCGCAGGGGACCATTACATAAGAAAAATGATATCTCACATATTCATAACCCCATTCGAAATAATCAACTTATATTATCTGAACCATCTTTTGAATTAGCTGCTACAGCTAGAAGTGTGTCTGTTGAGTTTTTGAGCGCAGCTGATAAGGATCCTGAGATTGATATGAAGAATATATACGAGTCTACTGGTGGCAGAAATTCTAAAATTCCAGAATCAATGAATTTGTCAGGTCTTGGATGTAAAAGGAATTCGAGTAGCCATAGTAACCATGAAAACTCTTCGCCGGATTCCAATGGAAATTCTTTAATAAAACTCTCTAGCACAAGTATGTCATCCCACTGTAGTGGAAATTCATCAAACACCGTATATTATGACGCCGAAGCAGACGCAGGTGCCTATGAAAATGTTGTTTGCCAAGGAGATAAACACTGGGACGAGGATACCCTGTGGAGAGATAATTTAAGACGTGTATCTCATAGGCATGCTCGATCCATGGATGATTTAGATTCGATGCCAGCGGGAACATCACTATCTGCTAAAATAAATGAAGCCTGCGGCATGAGCAGCATCAAAAGAGTAAGGAAAGATGGTACAAACAAAATATGTAGAAATGTCACTTATGTAAATTGTGACATACAAGGCCGAGTTTTAAGAAATAGGGAAAGTAAATCTAGTTTTCTTTGCAACTTTTTAGAAGAAGAACAAAAATTGGACGAAAACGACGTTTATGTTAGCCTCGCTGAAAGCGCGGAAATGTCATTAAAACAATCAGATGAAGGTGTCTATGAACAATTAGCAGTCGAATCGAATAATCCGATCGTTCTCACAAATAAAAGAAGATCTTGTGAAGCTGAAGAAAGGAATAAGAAAAAGTTTGAAATTGATAGAGAGAAGCTTAGACAGTGGGATTTGATGTCAAGTGGTTTAATGAAAGGCAGGGTAGGACGCGTGCGGGGCTCAGGCGCTAGTGGGGGCGGGGGAGACGCTGCCTGTAGTACGGACACTGGAACTGATAGTGCAAGCAATGAAGGTATCCTCTAACATTCTATGGTCCTGTAAGGTACACTATGTAAGTTATATTTCTGTTACAATATTAAAGCAAAGCAAAGTCATTGTTTCTAATCATTATTGGAAATGTAAATAATTTGGCATTTTTATGTTTTTCATATCAATTTAATTTAAAGTTAGATTTGGTTCGAAGGAAGGGTTGAAACACGATAAGGTGTAAAGAAAAACCAAGCATGCGACTTTAACATGGATTGTGTTTTTTTTGTAAATAGTAATCAATATTTCTACTAATACTCGCACTGATACACACTTTATCATGTTTACTCCTCGAATTTTAAATGAAACAAATTGGATTTATCCATACAAGTATATTTTATGTAACTCCAATCTCACGAAACTAATTCTTGCAGCTTCTATGACAATGTCAGGCGCGCATACGGAATCTGGTACAAACAATAACACGACAAATCAGCAAGCATTGTCAAAGAAAGCTTTTCTCGGAAGTAACACGTCCATTGGAAGGACCAGCCGGGACGCCAACATACCGGTACGTGCAGTGAGCCCGAGGGTCAGATGGGTAGAAGATAAACAATCTAATGATCATTACGGCTCACAACAAATGTCAACGTCTCAGCAAAATGTAAGATCGTTTAGAAATTCATCATACCCTATAACATCACCTATCGATAACTTCATTTAGCAAACAAAACAGTGGGAGGCTTTAGACTTAACGTTAATGTGATTCCTTTACTTTACAGTTAAATGCATTGAGTACAACAGAGGACTCTTGGGCTTCAGCTAGATCTCCATCTAGAGCTTCTCAGCAACCTATCAGAGCTGTAAGCCCTAGAGTTCGAAGGAACACTGAAACTGACGATATGGTATGTGGTCATGGGCACTTAGCCATTAACGTTTTAGTAGTTGCGTTCATTATTTATGTGTTCTCATTTTTTGTTTTGTTTGTTAGTTAGCTTTCACATTATGTATTTATTTTTATTAGTTGTGCATTTTGCTTTATCATTTGTGTTACGTTTTGTATTATCATATTAGCAACGAGGGCAGCAGCAGCCGAATCAAAATGAACAGTTAGGTGAGATTCCTACTGCTGGTGAACTTCTTGGTCGAACTCATGAAGAATTGGTGTTGCTCTTGATTCAATTACGACGACGCCATGCGGCGACCCATCGGGCCATCGAGCAGTGCTGCGCACAAATCAGTAGCATTGAGGTGTTTGTTAATGCTTTTTATTATTCTTTGTTTAGTTGCATTATTTTTTGTTTTGATTGTCTTTTAAATAGTTTTGTAATATCTACATTGTGTAGTAAATTTGATAAACTTGAAGTTAAACAAGTAATAGCTAGTGTTCAAAGCCTTATAATGTTATTCTTTGCAGGATTGTCTCAGTTCTCTAAAAGCAATGGAACGCGAAGAAAGTCTTCAACGGCTCGAATTCCTCAAAAATCAATTAATGGAATTGGAACATCAGTACGAAAAGAGCAAACCTCTCGTACAGTTAGTGGACAATATGGTTAAGTTGGGATCTCTTTACAATAGACCTGGTTCTACCATCGAAAGGCTGGAAAGGAACCAGAGGCTACGACAGAAAGTCTTGGCTGAACACGCTCTTGAGCAGCAAAGGTACAACTTTTTCCACTATTCCTTTATTTTATAAACGAACCCACGCAATTAATTGGATAAATATGACAATAATTGAAGTTTCTAATATCAAACGGACGTATTTTTCAGATGGCTAGAAAGTGTTGCTGCAGGAAAATCTTTGGAAACAGAAGCATCTCGAGCTAGAGTGGCGGAACTATGGGCATTAGAGCAAGAACTCTCTGACGAAGCGGCCATTCTGCAAGGATTGAAAACTGATAAAGATGCTATAGAGAACTTACTTTCTGGTAGGATAGGCCTCATTATAAAAATATATATGAACAACTTACGTAAACTATAATATATGATACATACAGTTATAATAAGATTCAAAATGATTTAAATCAATATATGGTACATATATGTATACGGTTTATTTTTCCAGGTGTCCGCGGAAAGTTGGACAGTGTCCACAAAGGTGAACTTAATCTTGATGGCAACCCTGCCCCAACTCGAAGATCGGCTCCCACGAATAACCCTGTAGGAGCAGGTGGCCTTGAGGAGGAACTGGCGCGCGTGCAACAGATGTTGGCGCACAATTCTAAGGTTTATAAGGTTTTCGTCTATATCATGCACTTTTATTTTTTGTTTATTTATACGTTTACCTATATTACTCCTACTTACATAATATATGTAATTTTTTTATATTTTTAATATTGCACTAGTTTGAAGAAGTTTTCAAGAAAGATGTTGATAGCGATATTGATAAAGAACTGTAACAGAACTTTGTGTGTGTTATTGCAAATATTTATGTATATTTCAATATGTACATATACCTACTTGCATGTTTTACTATTGTTGTTATGTCTTTAAAACCGCATGAGAAAGAGAACGAAAAAGTGAATAAAAAGCGAAACCTAAACATAAAACATAATTTTAACAGAAATTAGAGCAGACCGTGGCAGACAACGCTCGTCTAGAGCGCGAGCTGCAGCAGCTGCGGCGCGCGCTGCAGGCGAGGCGTGCTGCCGGACATCAGCATCACGCTACCAACCCCACCGCCATGCTTGAGGATGGTCAGTATATTATTTATTATACATAGTGGCGAAAAACATAATAAGAGTAAAGTAGAGGAGAATAAAGTTCATCCTCCACTACATGTGGGATTAATAGTTACAAGGAGAGAAAGAGAGAGTGACAAAGACGATGCTTTACAAAGCTGAACTTTTTCTGAAACTCGATTTGTTATTTGTATGGCCTGTTTCCGTTTTGGAGCCATTTTGGACTAGTCGGTTAACAATAAAACTATTTGTCACTTTAAACGAAATAAAAGTCTATGTGCTGTAGGTACTAAATGCTTCATGTTTGATTGCAGAAGTGTCTCGAGTCCAGCAGTTGGTGACAGCGTTGCAGCGTCAGCGACAAGAGTTGAGCCGCGCCGTCAGGCACCTGACTCAACAGTCGCATGCGTTGCAGAATACTCACGACGCTATGCCTGGTCAGTGAAGTTATAATCTAGGAGACATTTATTTCTACTCTTAACCCAAGCTAGAAGAAAGTCTACGCTTATCAATCCATTGGCTCAGCTCCATCTTTCACTTTTGGTCCCGATCTAAAAACAGACTGTAGTGAGATATTACGTCTGGCCACTTGGCCAGCATTTCTGTTACTGATAAATATAACAATTCATAGTCTTCAAGAGATAAAACCATATTCTATTTATTTTTCTAGGCAAACGTCGCCCCATGTCATCCTGGCAGGAAACCAACCTAGATACGGGTCATACTATCGACCACGGTCACTCCGACTACGACTATGACGTAGGGCCGCTGATGCCACCGGGTCATTACGAACCATCCAACGTTGAGACGCCCTTGTATGTGGATACTAGGGGACCAGGTGCTGATGTTACATCGCCTCTTAACAGCGAGGACCTGCAACATGCAGGATTTAGTGAGTAGACTTTATATATATTTTTATCGTACGGAAAACTGTACATCTGCAAGCTATATCGCATATCGTATCGCTTTAGTCGCATAAGCCATCTCAATTGTTTTGAGGTCTAAATTAACCTCAAAAGCTTCCAAGTTACGAAGTACCGCGTGCACTTCGCAACTTTCTTGGGATTTTTGAATTCGTCAAGATGTTTTCGTTAAATAACCATGTTTATTTTTTTACAGGTAACCTCACAAATGTAGAAAAGCAAGAAATCAAAACGGTTCGCATCGTCAAGCGCGAGAGTGAACGCCGCCAGAGAGATCGGGAACGTTCTCTCCAGCCCATGTCCGACTGGCCCACAAACAACATCACTGCCAACTTAGACCAATTCCTGGAGGAAGAACTCGTACAATCTCTCAATTACTCTCGATCAACATCGTTACCAAGAAACGAGCAATACGAACAAGTATACGCCATAAGGCGTGATAATAATTACTTACAACCTAACATGGATCTCAGCCCCAAATATGTATCGAGTCCATCTCTCTCTAATTATGACTACTCTCAAAACATGTCTTCTCTTAGCAGTAGCTACAATAAAAGCTACGATAGGTCTGGATACGATCGTAACATGTCCTTGTCAACACAGTACTTGAATAGCCCCACGGATAGTTCTAGGACTTTGACGAATGATCCTTTGTCGAAGACTAGCAGTGTCGTCAGCCTGACGAGGTCGCACATGGAGTTGTCACCGATATTCAAGAGTGAGGCCGCTAAGCAGATAATTACAGAGATGTCTAGCGATGCTCCAAAGAACAGCTCTTTGCACAGACGACAAGTGCCGAAGGAGAAAAGGAGGCATTACACGGCACCACACCATCTTAGTGCTAAGACACTTAATGAAATGCCTAAAGACGCGTACAATCAAGATGTAAGTATTAGTTGTATGCACATACATATTTCAAATCATAATTTTCCAAACAGTCTTAAGCTACCTGAAAGGTGTAGCGGGATCGTCCGAAAGGGTTACCGCTGCCCTGGAACTGAAAGGTCTAAGGAAGGAACACGGGTGGGTTTTAGTCAGTAAGAGTCTGACACTCCCTTCCGCTCCACCCAGAGCGGGAGGGGTCATTTGATGATTTCCCATCCACAAAAAACATTATTACGTCGCTATGATGACAAATAAAATTAATAGAATCTAACATCAGTTAATATCATCATCATCTTCCTGCCCTTGTCCAATGATACTTGGGGTTGGCGCAACAAGTTCTTCTTCCATTCTTCTCGTTATCATTCACTCCCTTCTCTTTTTTAAATTATCTTGTATCTTCATAACCATAATCGACATTAAAATGAACATTTGTCCAGAAGATGGGTCGTTCAGTGGACGACGCAGACATGGAGCGTGCTTTACGTGGCGCAGCACCAGATGTGGTACGGTCTGCGCTACCACCACATGCACTCAGACTGGCTGATAACACCATCGATCAGCTCCTAGCTGCGCCACAGAAGATTCTGATTCCTGAGAGATATATACCGGAGAAGGTAAGTTTCATAATAAACGTAGTAAATAATAAATGTGTCAGGATTCAATGCATATAGTTTTGCCGGTTCGAAATGCATATTACTTGGTGCTCTCGTGTGTATAATTATTTAAGGCATAAATTATCGACAGTTAATCGGTTCAATGAAGCACGATTGTGTAATACACTTTCCACTGCATGTTTTTATTTTGGATTAGAAATTAGAGTGATTGTATTATTCCGGTACTAAAGATTCCGGAACCAACGGTAGCATTGTGTAACTACATCCAAGTATAAATTAATTGGAACTTGCTAATGAATTCAATTACACAAAATAATTTAATTAACCATCTTGGGGCTGATTTTTCGATCGGCAGATAACTTTTATTCGAGGAATAAAATTGACTTTTGACAGTTTTTGTATGAAATAACTGTCAAAATTTCAAAAATATTCCTCGAATAAAGTTATCATGATTGAAAAATCAGCCCTTACTTTAGTAGAAAATTCAAAGAGATCTACCTATATATTTATAGCTATTATACGAAATACCAATACAAATGGATATACGATTATAATAAGACATGAAGAACCATCATCAAGGTGACAAACTTATCGTATATTGTTTTCTCACAGCCTCCAGAACTGTCTCCAGAGGAGCAACAAAAGAGACAAGAGAAAGTGGAGTCGATAAAGAAAATGTTGACAGGCACATCGGCTGACCCCACCAAGGTATGCATAACACACCTGTTATATCACTCCAACTCACTTCCGAAGTAGATTTACGTTACGATGCGTAACTTCCTGAAGTTTTATGAATAACGAGGAATACATTCTATGAATGTATGAATTATTACTATTTCCGATTACTATTTGAACTGTTCTTACTTTAATGAGCTGAACTGATGCACATACCATGTGTATTTGCTATACACAAGATTTTTTCCGAAAATTTGAGCAACGCTTCTTCATAGTTTTCTTCATCACTCTTCGTTGGAAATAGTTCATTATCCACATTTTTATCTACTTCACATAGTTGATCCTGTACATTCTGTACATCTAATGCATTCAGTCCTCATCAACTTTCACTATATTAAACAATGCACCCTAAATTCGCTCGCTCTGCTTTCATTGTTGTTGGAATGAACTTTTTTATACTTTTTGCATGTTCATTCTACTCTTGACTGATTACTCTAGACCCTAGATTTAAGACCTGAAAATAATGTATAGACTATAAATAGTTTGGTGTTTGCAAATGGAATATTGTCAAAATTGTCGATATGATTGCTCATCATATTGATAAAAATGATCCATCTCCACTTTGGGTTCTAATTTTGTTCCATTGAAAAATTGTTTTCTTGCTCATATATGACAAACAAAATATTGTATTGATCAAAAGCATAATATATCAATATCAAATTCTGTCAGCAAACACCACAAGAGCTTGTATAGCCGCTTCGAATGTTGGCTGTAAATATGTAAACCGGCACAGTCCTACATGTGTGTGCTTGTATGATGACCGTTAGAGTCCGGACGCTGGCGAGAAGCGGCAACGGGAGCACTTGCTACAAATGAACCAGTTACTCGCCAAGCAGGTCACTGAGATGAGCAAAATCATCGCCGGTAAGGACGTTGCTTCATATTAGTTTTGCCTCAAACCGTACTACTTGCATACTTACAGTAATTTTTGTGAAGTTTGTTTAAATGTGTAAATGTTTTTATAAATCTGTTTCATTTTTATTTTTATAAATCTGTTTTCATAAATCTTTTTGTCTCCACGATTCTTTTAGCAAAATTAAGTTTCTTCTCAGTATATCTGGATAAATAAAATAATTCACAAGCTAAATGTAGAAAATAAGGATTTAAGAAACAGGTTTTTTTTTGGCACTAAATTGTCATATTTCGTTTTAATTATTCAATAATTGTATATACAGTTTTAAAGCTATATGAAAAATGTTTTCTACAACCTCACATATTCAAATATTTTTGGCAATCTAGTGTACAACCTTAAAATATTTGTACTTGTAACTGCAAATAAATATTTAATATCATCTTTTGCAAACAAGACATAAATGTTCATGTAGACTCCAACATAGTATGTCTCACATTTTGATTTTTTCTTAATTTTCTCACAGAATTGCCATTTTGAAGTATTTTCTCTTCTATTCAAAGTAGCAATTTTTGTGTGTTTGATGTGACTAACCCGAACACGTGTGTGTCACGCCTGTAATCGTTTGCTTGATGTTGTTTGTCCCATTTGTGCAGGAACCAACACTGAGCAAGGACCGTCCGCATCCAACTACTGATAGCCAGACACTTACATTTACACCTGCACATTTCACGTCTCCTCCACTTTTTCCACTCCCATTAACTCAACATTGGGTACAGTAGCATCTTTCGGCAAAAATATATCCATAAATGAAAAGAGCTATACAGTGACGACTGTTGTTACATAATGCTCTGTGCCCATTTCTATTAATACATAAATAGCTGCAATTCCCTCAAAAATATGTCATGTAAGTAAATTGGCTGACTCGGACGGTTCTTCGAAGATACCCACTACCCAGTGTGTTGCGGCATGGTTTCGTTTTTTGCATTTTGTTGTGAGTAGCTCACTTATATTTATTTTTAGTTCAATTTCATTAATAGTTGCATTGTTTTTGTTTGCATTTTGATGTGTGAATGGTGATTTGAATTAACAGACACTTTTTTTGTGAATCGTACTTAATAGAATTAACAGGCACTTTTTTGTGAATCGTACCTAATAGTTGTCTTTTATTTTATCAGTTAAAGCGTTAGAAGAATTGCCTCACAATGGCAATGCTGACGACTTGGACGATCGGTCACCAGACGTAGAGCTGCCCATCTACCAACAAAGAGACAACTTCTTTACCTAGATCTACGGGTAAACACGAAAATCTATGATTAAATAATAACCATCACTTTCAATAGAACCCAATTGAATTATATCTTACAGGGTTCTTTGATACATAAGATCACTTTAAAATAAAGAATCAACACTATTGACTATACTGGTATTTGGCTGTCTTTGGCTTAGTAAAAATAAAATGATACGTAGGTAATTAACAACTTTACTAAAACTTGAAACATATAACCAAGCTGGGCTTTAAATAAAATATAAGCGGTCAATGTAGAAAGTTCAATTAATAGAAACTAAAATATTATTGTAATCGTTTCTTCGTATGTTTATAATTATAAGAAAGATGATTATGAATCAAATATTAAAATCCTTTATAGAAAAATAGTGGTATATAATTGAAACTACTTTTTTATAATTAGTGAAATTATGTGGTGTTTACTCATATGCTTATACATTAATGTTTTTAGTAGCTTATTCGTGTGAAAATGAGAAAGGCTATCGTTTGACTGCTTACAAAAATGTATCATAATATTACAAAGAAAGATGTTTAGTATGTACCAGAACAGTTCGATATTTTGTGGATCACTATCTTTTTATGTGTAGGAACTAGATATTTTAATGTATTTCGTTGAAATAAATTCGACTTGCACTGTGCGTTCCACATATCTACCAAAATATCATTTACATGAATTTGTAATTAACTGCTAGGAGATAAATAGGAATTGGTATATTTTGTAGCACTTGCTCAATGTTGTGGACATTCCTTAGCGATGTTATATATTTTGTAGAAATACAAATGACACTATAAAAGATACTTTAAATATTATTTTGGCCAGTGAATGTTGGCATACCGCTAAACTCAATATTTTGAATGGCAACCCTTCCTGACACATCTAGATTCGACGATGACGTATTACCAAATTCAGATGTTCAAACAAATTCTCCTTACAGCCCTTCGATGTATTGAATATATCGGTATGCGGTTATTAAAGATTATTTTTGGTATATAATACAAGTCTTCTATGTAAAAGGCCTTGAATTGTTACTTTAGAGTTAAGATAAATAGCGAAATGTACCTAGATGACATTATAGTGTATAACGTTGCCATGTTTATTGAATAGAAAGTGCACATTTATATTAATTATTAAAATAACTTTAGATAACGAATGACAATGCGTTTTAGTATTATTTCGTTTAATTTTTTTGTACTTTAATGTAAATATTAATCATACATTAAGTTTTAATTATTTAACTTTCGTGTACTTACGTTTTCATTTAGTTTATTGTAGGTATGCACATTATGTAGCTCGTCAATTACTTTTGTACCTAGTATTGTATGAACTTATGTGAATTTTAAAGTTTATGTATCGAATATATTTAACCCTGCTTCGTTTTATTTTGTAGCTGAAGCATCGAATCGTTTTGTGATTCAAATATACGCGATTATAAAATTTGGATGAATGCTATTATAACTCATTCATAGGATTAATGTTTCATTAGAGGAAAATTTACGGTAGGATCGTTATAATTATACTTCGACTACATTTTGCAGATGATAACGAACAAATTGAGAAAGATAAGTGTATCGTTAATGGCGAGGGGACCTTTTGCATACAATTTTATTTCATAATTTACAGTTTATGGGCTATAATGTCGTCTTTTATTGATGGAAGTTTAGTAGGAAATGTTGAGGGGTACAATAGGTATTTACTGCAAAATGAAGTCATGCTGTGGGTAGGCAACCTTAGGTAGTAAATGTATCAATGTTCACAATGTCTTAAAAGCTTTAAATATTCCTGCCTACAATCGTTTCTCTAGGTACTTAGTTCAGTTCAAAGTTACAATTAGCTTTTACCATTTGAAGTAAATCTCAAATTATTTTTATGTATTTAGGAGAACAAAATTGCTTTTGTACAAAATAAAAAATATGTTGTAAAATTTAGTGCCATGGTTTAGCATTTTTAATTTGTTTAACGGTATTTTTGTAGTTCTTTAGACTGCCAGTAATAATTTGCCTATGACAATGTGTGTTAGAAATTATTATTCTTAAATTAAGGGCTCATGGAGCTATATGTACTTGTTAGGACACCTTGCCATTTTGCCCGTTTTAATTAGTTTTTGACGATTAAAATATCACTTCCCTGAAGCCCTAAAGACTGTATCTTATATATCGACATCAACATTGATTTGTTTTTTGCTGTCAATTATATCTACACCCCTAGATAACCTTCTTCTATGGTAAAACGCTATGAACTTCCAAAAATGTTTTTAACTAGTGGATTTTCAATAAAAACAATTTGATTTTGAAATACTGGAGTTTTCCGAATTATTGTATCGTAGTACATATTTATTATAATGAATTTGGTATGAAAAATATAGTTATTTCGTCACTCACCTACTTAGTAATATTTAAATTGTAACGGAATATAGATATTCCTACCCTCATCGACTCAAATTATATTTAAAAAAAACCTTAGATACGATTCCTGAATAAATAAACGTTATCGATTCCTAAAAAATCCTATACTAAAATAAACTTTCTAGGCGCATGAAGCCATTTAATAACAAAAGTAACATAAATATATATAATAAAGGGAACATTTATTAGTGTTTGCTATTCCCCCAATATAATGATATTTATCGCCTTATAATATGTAGACTGCCCGTATTCGAGAATGATTTCTATTTCAATATTATTAGAGATAGATAGTAGAACTGTAGCCTCTAATATTCAACGAATGATTCTGAGTATATACACTTTATAACTATATGTAACTATATGCTAAAGCTTATTAATTGACTGTTGAGAATTTTAATAGATCCTTTAGAAGCAAGTGGCGATACAATTAAAGTACATATACCTATCTAAAATCTGTATTTTTCTATTGAAAGACAACAATACAAACTGCAACTTCTGGTATTGTCCATGTCAGTGGCTATTTGAATATTCAGTGTTTCATTTCTATAAAAATTATATTGTTCATGGATTCATGGGCTCATGGCTACAAAGTACCAGCCACTCGGAAAGCACGTTAAGCCTTTCGTAGCTCTTTTACAGTCGTTACGGGTAGTCAGAAACCTTAATGCCTGACAAGTCTTACCAAGGGGTATCGTGTTGCCCGGTAACTGGGTTGTGGTCAGATAGGCAGACGACCTCAATATTGGTGGAAAAAGGCTCGGTAGATTGATGGTTCATGGATTTATGATCAACGATAAGCAGATTTATGATCTCTCATAGTTGTTGGTACTTTTATTTTAATTTAAGTAAAGCTGCTTGCTTTGAACGTAGCCTAACTGAAGCCCCCATATTAGAAGTACTATTTTGACTGCCTTAAAATGAGTTGTTGTGTAAATACCTACAGGGAATTGTGCATATTGTTTTATATTATTGACTCTATCCAACTTTACATCTATCCTTGTAATTATAGCGCGTATGTTGTTCACATCTGAAAATAAATAATATGCTGTATTACTTTGTTGGTTTTATTTGTCGTTTTGTATTTCAGAATCAGAAATCATTTATTTGCAAAGAATGTAGGTAACAAAACATAGTTTTGATGGCGTAAAAAAGCATGAAAATTGTTTGATGTGTTGATAGGCATCAAATTTGATTTGCTGGCAATTGAAAAGAACTGGGGGGTGACCACCACCTCTTACAGCAGTATTATTATAATCTTACTTTCGTGTGTGAAAGAGATGGAGCTATACATTCCGTATAGCTCCATCCTTTTCCCACACGAAGTAAGATTAAAATAATACTGCTGTAAGAGGTGGTGGTCACCCCCCTGAGGGCCAATTCTCGTAATTTAAAACGTTCAAAATCTAGTCACAGTCTCATCTCGGCGACAAACAAATGTCAAATACTTGTCAAAATGTAGGTACGGAATATAGAGGTATTTTTGACAAATTGAGACTGAGATCAGACTGTGAACGTTCTTAAAATTACGAGAATTGCCCCTCTGATGTCTAGCCGATTGATACTTGATAGATTTTCATATATTTGGTAGTTTTTGAATATAGCCGGGCCGTTCACTACCCAGCTCGTCTAATGATAAATTTGAAGTTTAAAAGTGCGAAAAGTTTAAATAAATATATTTATTTAAAAATAAATAAAATCATAATGTCACAGCTGAAGTGGAAAAATGTCAACTAACTTGGAGGCCACTGAATAAACAAATTCAAGGTGTTGAGTTCTCAGACAGAAATCCATACTACGTGTTACTACTGAGAAATTCCCTCTGGAAGTCCCTCTATGAAAATACACATGAACACAGTCTAGGGATATATTTTAGGAACTCATGTATTACCTAACACTACGCAAGGTGTTGAAACTTTAGGCTTCCCATCCAAACCCAGCCTCACTATCGTGTTAGTACGTTGGAAGACTAACAGATAGCGCCAGGATCAATAACGGTGTGCAGGACGGAAGTATTTATTTTTTGGGACTAAATGTTTCTCTGAAGGATCAATTGTTTGGACATTGTTTGCGAAAATATCATGTGGCGCAGAGAGAGAGAGTTAGGTACTATTTTTTCCTTTATAAAGTATCACAATTGGTAATACTTTATTCACATTACAATGTAGCCTATTAGCTAATAAGTAATTTAAATATAACTTTAACTGCTAAGTAACTATAAAATGAAGAAATCGCCAATAACATCTTTCTACGGGGGACACTTGATTTACGTGTTATTTATAAAAGTCAGCACTTGTACTATAGTTTAAGTTCACTTACACTGCACTAAACGAATTCAAAAGGTTTTATTTACACAACCATAGTTACACGTCATATCCATTTATCCATCCATTATCCATTTATTTGGTTTATCCATTTTATTCTTCCAACTTAGTGTTGTCAAGGAGTCGGATCGCCTCGACATTCACGTGATGATGAAGCCTGTCTCTGAATATAAATACAAAGGTAGGTACTGCGCAGAGTCGTGTAAGTCAACACTCCCAAAATCTAATTACATGTCTGAGAACAAAAACAATGTAAACCTATCTACTAGTTTGATCTGAAATCTGAAACTTGGGAGATGACTCTGACCAGCAGTTGACCGCGATAAGCGCAGTTTGACTGATGGATTGCAATGAAGAAGTTTGTTAATTAATGAAAGACTTTTCTGAGCTTCTTTTTAATTAGATATCTATTTTTGAAATATATTTAGCTCAGTCACATGTCTTTAAAGATAGCCTGAAGCCCTAGAAATGGTGTTTATGGCATGGTCAGTAACGTAACATAACGTACTTCATTACTACATAGTGTATTTCGTAATTGGCGCAATGTTTAGATTAATAATAACCTGCTTAGGGCATTAAGTCCACCTTTGTACCTTTTTGGTGTGCGAAAAAGTTTAAATAGATAATAATTAGATATGTTATACCTACTGTCAGCTGTAAAGCTACCTTATTTAAAACTAGCTGCGCCCCGCGGTTTCACCCGCGTAAGTTTCGATCCCGTGGGAATATCGGGATAAAAAGTATCCTATGTGTTAATCCTGGTTATAAACTATCTGTGTGCCAAATTTCATCCAAATCCGTTCAGTAGTTTTTGCGTGAAAGAGTAACAAACATCCATACATCCATACATACAAACTTTCGCATTTATAATATTAGTAGGATAAATAAGGAATCAAGAACATAATGGTTGACACTTCCCGTGACCCAAGGGCTGGCTTTTACCTTGGCCAGAGGCGAAGCATTGCCATACAACGTCAACGCAATGCCGCCAATCTCTTGGGTACATTACCAGTCGACAGCAACGCGAAGGAATATTTCGACGCAACATTTTGGTTGGTTTAGGATATTATATTTTAATTTTAATAATTTGTAGTTTATTTAGTATTAGAAGCTAGAGAACATAATAATGAGAATTCTATCTACCTGACAAGAAATTAAAGAAAAATACTAGTCGGGAAATAAGACTATTAGAAACAATGCAAAGAGATGCATCTCAAGGAATTAAACTTAATTATAAGTGGAAACTTTATGAAAGTGGCTAATCTTGGGTTGTGGCGAAACGGTATGAATTGCGGTGAACTGAGCTGATAAAAGTACAAGCTTGCTTATTTGTAGTGTTTTTATCTCACGAAGTGATGCTCGCTTTATTTGTGGTTGCCAAGTGTACAAACAAGCTGTGAATGTGTGTGTAAGTGCAGATGCTCTCGGTACCCCTTTAGGGAATATATGTTCTGTGCTCGGTACCGTCCGACACAATGGCGAAGTCAGAAGTGTGTGAGTTGTGTGTTATGTGCTGACATTACTCGTCTTTACGCACACATTCACAGTGTGTTTGTAAACTAGTTTACCACAAGTAAAGCGCTCTGTGTGATGAAAATACTGTACCCAGAAAAGTAATGTAGGCAAAGTCAAAGAAATTAATTGTTTAGCAAATTGTTTTACAAAACTGTTATTCTTTAACAGTTGTATGAAATTGCTAGATCACGGCATATTGACGTAGTGTGTCATTTTATTAAACAATTTATTTCTCTGACAGTAGGTACAGAATTATACCCAAAGGTTGACTGGTAGAAAATGCCTATATGGCATTAAGCCTAGTCCAACAATGCATTTGTGTGCTTAAAGTATTAAATAAATTAATTATTAGTATAAAATAATATATTATTCATTTTATGTAACATCAATGTTTAAGTTATCTATCATGAAAATTGATCGAAAGGAAACTGTAATCTTTACGTATTAGGTCACTAATGATCGTTAAGACGCCGTTAACACCGTTTATTGAATCGTGTGTGAACGTGATTGATTGCACATCGCAGAAAAACCCTCGGTCGTAAGCATCTCTATCTTTCTACTTGCAATTACTTGCACGATTCAGCGACATTGATTAATTTTAATCATCGTTATCTGCCTAGCCTTTTCCCAACTATGTTGGGGTCGGCTTCCAGTCTAACCGTATGCAGCTGACTATCTTACCGGTATCTTACATGGAGCGACTGCCTATCTGACCTCCACAACCCAGTTACTAGGTAATACGATACCCCTTGGTAAGACTCGTTGACAGATCTTCGGGCTTCTGACGACTCGTAACGACTGTCAAATATCCACGTATGACAGCCGGGACCAACGGCTTAATGTGCTTTCCAAAGCACGGAGGGGTCTTGATATGTAAAGATGGTCACATATCCACAGACGAACCGCGGCAAGCGTAGGTTAACCTGATCGATCGACCCGTGCGGCTGTTATTTCTTAGCTAATTAAAAAAACAACTCAAAGATTTGTTTAAAACAATTCACATTTCGGTGGTTTCTTTAAGTAGTTAAAAGTCATCCAATATAGTTTGTTTTAACTACTGGCTACGAAATATTCATGATCCTTTATCATATGTAAAAAAAAAATAGCAATATGATTTGACAGCTCATGAATCTCTCTAAAAAAAAAATCTTTTGTTTACGATGTCTACGATTCTGCGTTCATAATTTAGTTACAATTTTACTACCCATAGGTACTCGTATCTACAGTCACCAAAAGAGACAAGTAACCAGGGTCGTCGGATGTAGTTGATGTTTAGTAAGAATATGACGGATGTTTTCGAATGAAATTTAATTTGATAAATGAACTGATTGTTTTCCATTAATTAAATATATTTTTTTCGAAAATATCCACCGGTTTCTTACCAAACTTCAACTACATATATCCGACGACCCTGGTTACTTATCCCCTTTGGTGACCGTACATAAATCCAGGAGCGTAAAATTCTTCGATTATACCCGAGTCGCAATAGCATGGCAATGGCGGTCATTGCATTTTCCCTTACATCTCTCCGTAGGAACCCAAACAATAAAATGTATGGCTTTTCGTTATTGGATACCATGTTGAAGATCGCGATAGATATTGATTCAGAACGTTAACGGACTTTAGAATAGAATACTCTTTGATAAGTACACCATATAAATTACAGACATAAATATATAAATTGATGACACGGTTGGCGCAGTGGTTTGTTCGATTGCACGGTTGGTTCAATTCCCGCACGGAACAAACATTTGTATTGCCTACAGGTAGTTGTTCCGGGTCTGGCTGTTTGTGTATGTGAGTTTAAATGTTGTGTAAACGCACCCACGATACCGGAGTAATTCCTAGAGTGGGCGCAACGTTTAAAAAAAAATTACGAAGGGTGACTCAATGGGCTTTATTTCAGTTTTTGAAATAAAGAATGCTAGAAAATGTAGGTAGATCAACGTCCACTATTGCCACGTTAAAGCGACTCGGATAATAGTAAGTAGGTATGTTACATAAGTGATGTAGTGCATATAGGGCATTCTTTTTGGAATATTAGGTGTTTGGGAACATTGATACAGATTTTAGTTTCAAGGCAAGAAAGATATCGTTTCATCCAAAACTCAATTTATTACAATATTAAAATGATAAAAATCAAACCCAGGAACTTGTGCTTTATGTAACCAACCGCACTTGCGTTCACTAGACCCAAGATTTCTTTTTATGCTGTATAAGTCTTATTAAATAACCATACAAAGTATCTATTGCTATTTATATCCATACATAAAGCATTGATATTTTTACAACTAAACTACAAACTAGTTTATGTAATCTAAATGTGTTCAATCAGATGTAAAACTATAATAATTACTTCTTCCGATTGTAACCCTTCCCCCATTTACAGCACTTTACAGCACGCGGGCAGTTGCTAAGAATTTTTCGTCTAGTGCGAAAGTGCGTAAAGTTATGCTCTGACGTCGTCATTTATATTAGCTTTAACTAATCATAAATAATTTAAAATTATAACTAAAATAATAATATTCATAAGTTACCGTTAAATTGAAATTGGAATTTCCAAACAAAAATATTTGTAAATCGAACTTTCTAACAGTGAATTTAAAAACAATCGCCATTTGCAACCGTGAAAAAGTTCAGTTATATTAAAATTTCTGTCGATTTCCTGATAATTCCTCGAGGTAAGTACCAAGTAACACTGGGACTTCAACTCTTTGTCTCCACCGAAGTGATTGTGATTCCCTGCGCGTACGCAGAGAGGCGCACTACGTGGATGCAGTTCAATGCCGCGTGTCTTCCTTCCGTTATTTCTCGACTTCGGAGACAATCGACGCGTGCGACGATTCATCTCAAATGTCAATAGACCAATAGAATGCAAATTCAAATTGTCGTATGACCGATTGAGTGCCGAAGCCTTCGTACTAAGTATCGAACGGTACTACGGTACAGTTTTTTAATTATTTAGGACAGTATTAAATGACATCAACGTTTATTTAAATAACATTAGGTACTCGTTACTGCATTAGTTTCTTCACATCATTGTGATGATACTGGTGATAGATTTGTTATGGATATCCCTTATGTTTTATTAATAAATACATCAGAATGTTTTTCTCTTCGTATTCCTTTGAGTAAGCGCTATGAGAAAATGCAAACGAATATATTATTATGTATTAATTTCACTGAAGCTCGAATGATCCATTTTTTTTGTAAAAATATTATCAGAATACCAACCTAGGTATGTATTTATCATTTGTATGACCTACCTGATGTAGGTAAGTACAATGTCAGCTTTATTTGAACGATAAAATTATGTTACTTTGTAAATAAACTAACAAAAAATAGGAGAGTATCTAAGATTATTTAATTATCCTTGAAAAGTTATGGCAACTCTAATCAGAGTAGGTCAGAGGCGCATTAACTATTATTTGAATAACTATTTATTTGTACAGACATTACTAGGTTGACATTCAAAATATAACCTTTAAAATTATGTTTAATAAGTAAATATAATTTCCACGTAAAATTAACAAACGTTCTCCATAGTTCTGTACTGCTGCTCGTTTTAAACAAATGAGGTCTGCATGCAAAATAAAGTAGCAACAACAGTCGTTACGAATTTAACTAACCCTTTGAAAATACACCTAGCTGCCTACTTAGCCCCGTCTCCCGCTAAACAGGGTTTCATTAGGCACAAATTAGGATAAGCTTACGAAAGTAATTATTATAATTCATATCCTAATTTTACGGGCGGCGAGAGGCGTGTTGTTTCGGTCTGAGAGAAGGCAAAAACATAATAAATAGGAGTATTAGAATATCTCCAGCCACTAGGTCATTATAAGACTTGTTTTTCGCATAAATATTTTCACTTTGAGACTACTTTGTGGATGCAAGTAGGTAGAGTTGGCCGATATTAAGCTAAAAGGGAAAGCTTTGGCGAAGTTTTTAGTGCTTGTTTGGAGTTAGGCAAGTGTCGGTGAGTGGATGTTTTTCTAATGTCCTGCCCTTAAGTAACGCCAGTGCGTCACTTTATTACTTTATCTAGCGAGCTGCTGATGTGTTTCTGAGCTGTCTTTTACATTTACATACCACATAGGTTTGTATATATGTTGGAGGGTAAGAAACCTGTAAAGCCAGTACGTTGAACTTACATGTGTTTACCAACATAAAAAAATATTTTTTGGTACCAAAAAGCAATAAAATCGCAGCAAAATGGTAGTCATACAATTTCAATAACTGTTCAGTAACCAGTATGAAGTCCGTGGTATTAATTCTGCTTCATTAGTACCTACTCTCGAACCAAGGGACGATTAAATTCGGGAGTGTAGAGTGAACGGGACATTTTTATCATTGGCATAAATTAAATGTCATAAGGTATTTAGAGCCTTTCCCTTGGAGACTGGTTTGGGGACCGTTGGTCGACCTGAGCACCCACCATTGATCTCATTGTTTGATACATTGCACTTTTGGGGAGCGTCGCTTGCGCACCATCATCGATCAGCCACTATACAGGCTGTGGTTTGCAGTGTTTGATTATCTTGTGATATTATCTTATAAGTAACACGGGTTGGCCTCCGGGTTTATTAAGTTTATTTATTTATTCATATTATGAAGGATTATGAACTTAACACATACACAGCACACTCTAAGTCTTTGTCATAATATACATAGATCCCGCCTGTATCTAAGTTATAGGAAAGCAGGGCACTATGTATTAGCGTACTAGAACATTATACAAAATAAAAATATAATAACTGAATACTACGTTATAACTTACAAATGCGAAGATTTTTATAATAACACTACATTCTATTAAAGATATTTTTCTTACAAGTTATACATAAGTGCGATTAATCATTTATTTGAATACCTATTTATTATTTGTGTTACAATTATGACGTAAAATACACTGAAAATAATACTACAAACGGCACATTTAGAGTTGACAGGAATGATACTTCTACGCATCCAAATCCTTAAAATATACAGACGTCAGATGTCTCAAAGTGTTGTTGTGAATCAAACACATCCAATACCTACGTAAGTACCTACTTAGTAGCGTTTCTTTGTACTCCACATCAAAAACAAAGCAGCGCAAAACCCCGAAAGAATTTAGTCAACGTTAATATCAAATTCATTACACATACCGTTTTATGATTTTGTCGAAAATAAAAACGAAGGAGGAAAACATAAACATTTGTTTACACCCTGTGGAGGAGGCGTTGAGTCGCGTGTGCGCATATAACCGAGGTGCAGCGACGAACGACACACAATCACACGCCGGCCGCTCGCCGCAACACCGCAACTGTGAGTACCTAGCATTTCTACAAACGCAAGAACACGGCGATTTTAAGAGATGGCTACATATTTTCATAATTTAATATAAGAGTTGGTCATCTCTGAAATTTCAGCGAAGTTACGAATAGTTTAGTGCTAAAACTTCCAGAAAAATCATGTAGGTAAGCTTAAAAAAAAAGATATTTTCGAAACATGATAAAATATTTTTTTTGCCAAAAAAAAAAAAAAAATCTGTTGTGGTTATTCCGAAAACAATTATTTTGAATAAACTTTTTGAAAAAAATTTTGTCACACGCAAGTTAACGTGCGACTTTTACTGGCGCCTGCGCAGGCAGTTGGGTAACTTTTATCATGTTTGTTTATAAAATTAAGTATAATATATTTACAAATCACATAGATATTTATAGTAGCATCAGTTTCTTTTTAACTTGACTTCTGTTTAGTGAAAGTGTTAAATAAAATATTAATGTTTGTTTTATGATAATTTTATTGACTTTCGATAGTTCTTAAACGGTGTCACTAAAACCTACAAAATTATTTACTTATGATAAACATTTCGCTAATTTGCAAACGACTAAGTTAAAACTACTTACGATAAACGATAAACTACTTCTTCTTTGAAGTTACACTGCAGTTGGATAAAAATACAGATCCGTAAAAAAATTGTTCAGATATTAAAATTGTAAGTTCAGAAAAAACATTAAAATCGTAAGTTATTTAATTTGATAAATGAACCGATTGTTTTTTTATTAACTAAATTAAATTGTATTCGAAAACATACGCAATACTCAATACTTTTATTGCATTCCACATGTAGGTATTCTTAGGTGGTAAACTTACATCCCTCGGTTCTTTTTAAACTTCAACTATATCCGACGACGGTTGTCTATCTCCTTTGGTAACCACTTACTTTGGTACTTACCTAATTAATATTTAGCATGATGACTGAAATCTTTGCATAGTTCGTTGAAAAGCCGGTACAGTAATATCATCATAATCAACCTACAATGTTCCCACTGCTGGGATTTCATTTTTATTGAAGTTAGATTGCTACAGCCGTTTCGGAGATTAGCCATAACAAAAAGATAGACAGACCGAAAAAAAAAATGTTACAAGTATATTATGCGTTTAGTATAAAGCTGACACTTTAATTTTATTTATTTGTATATACAGGGTTATTTGTAAAACACCAGAAACCTCTAAGAGGTCATTGTACTCATCATTATGAACAACTTTTACTATGGGAACCAAACCCCTACATTTATGTTCGCATAGCTCGTCAAAATGTAGGGAGCAGCTGATTTTTTTTTCACGATTTCAGGTTTTGTCCTATACTAAAAGTTGTTCATAATGATGAGTACAATGACCTCTTAAGAGGTTGTTGGTGTTTTACAAATAACCCTGTATACTTTACTTCAGTTTTCACAGTTTTCATTTTTACTGGCTGCAGCTTTTCTAATTGTGTTTTTTGTTGTATGGAAAGGAAAACTACATTTTGTCAGAAAATTTAGTTTTCCTGTCTACCGATTTGCATTTTTATCAAAAATATTAATTTTGGGTTTAATGCTTCTTAGATCAAAGCTTTTATGCACGATAAAAGTTTATGTTTTAATAAAATTGAAGCTTAATAACACGTCACAGTAGTAAAGTTTTCAGAACAAACGATTTTATTACGTAAACGATTGAAATGAATTATATTTACGCGATAAGTCATTTCATTGTGCATAAACAAAACAAATGCTAGATACTTAGTCACTCATAACATAACAATAGTGTTGATATTATTTTGAAAAGCCAAATTAACCGACGTCTATATTTTTACTATTTCGTTTTTCTTTTTAACTTCTAAGTATGTATATATTATTACTTAAAATATTGTATCTATGAATAATTTTACTAAGCCCATTATTTCTAAAAAAATCTTGTAAATGAGATAAAGTTTTGAAGAAAGATAGCTTTAACGAATTGTGTAATAATTCATTTATTAAATTGCTTGACTATAAAACTATTCATAAAAATTATAGTCTCAGCTTCAAGCGTGAGATATAGCAGTCCTGTCTCACTATCGCTAATGACTACTGAATTTATGATTTAATTAATTAATTTATAATTTTAAAAAGTTCTAGAGACCCGTGGTATATGAAACGATTTTTAATCAAACAGAGAGTTTCGCTTGTTAAAATTCTAGCTGTATCGATCGTCGTATGTTTTGATAAGTATCTTCGTATAATCTTTCTACATTCATCGATGCTCAGCTCACGATACCTAACTCATTCGCACTCAGTATTCACATGTAATATTATGAAACGCGCCATAATCGCAGCTTAGGACTCCTGTCACGGACATGGGTTGTCTTTTAATGGGAGCGCAGGAGCCTTAGGCACCTGTCCCACCGCTGACGATGAAGTGACTAGCTATCAACGATTTTGTAGCTCAAGAACCGTACAAAAGATTGTTGGTCAGGACCAAAAATCTTTCTTTCTACCTCTATTACTCGGGAGTAATATTATTACTATTCCGTTTATCCACCCCAAAAAATCACAACGGAATAACCGCGTGTATGTAAAAGAGATAAACATATTAATAGTTGATCGCTGTCTGTTCACATCGCCAGCGAGTACCTACACGTTTATCGCAACGATAAGAACTATTAAAGAGAGTACTTGCTCAGCGACACTCGCTTGGCAGACAGAACATTCGCTAAGAGTCAGTCGTCGCCATCGCGCACTCGCCGCTCGTTACTCACCAGCTCGCTTTTATAGTTGCGAGCCGTACTCGCTTCTCGTTAATCGCCGCCTGTGGGACAGGTGCCATATATGGACAAAGGCTTTTCACTTTCGGCCGGTGACCTTAGCTGCAGGATAACGACACTACTGAACTCATCAGGTCCTTAGTATTCAGCGAGGGTGCCAGCGGTATCAATACGCGTAGGTACTCCTGGGTGATTCGCTGATGTGAAGTGACACACGGAATTGCGAGCAATATAAAGTTGATGCTATTGACATGAATGACGAATTGTTTGCGGTAGAACGATCGGGAAAAGGGCTTTTAAAACGTGACTAAAATGTTTGAGTTGACATTTTAAATGGAAACAAAATATTTGTAGTTTTATTTCAATGAATTTTGAAGCACATCGATTTAAGTGGATTTTTTATGAGTATAAAATGAACATTACTGTAAGTTTTGTACAAATATATCTGCATAAATACTTTTCGTGATTAAACTAAGCTCAATGTTCAATGAAATCTCTAAACGGCTGGCTTTTACCTTGGCCAGAGGCTAAGCATTGCCATACAACGTGGCAATGCCACCAGTCTCTTGGGTACATTACCAGTCGACAGCGATGCGGAGGAATATTTCGACGCAATATTTTAGTTTTTTAATAGTTTTAGTTAGGTTAGGTTATTATATTTTTATAATTTGTAGTTTATTTAGTATTAGAAATTTGTACATAGTTTGAGGCACAAACCTACCCAAACATTCGTGCAATAGTTACTTTCAATAAAATTATAATAACATGACGTTTGATAGGCCAATTATAATTATCTCAGACTTTGGGCGATTACCAGTATAATTAAATTAAACGAAGACGAACAAATTCCACAACAATGCAATAGGATCTATTCGAAGGGCTGAGACATTCCTGACATTTAGTACTCAAGCCTTTGGCAGTTTATTACTTCTGAGTAATTGAGCGTGGGGCTTCGATGCGACTGCCAATTGAGTACCGCCAACAAAACAGACAAGTAAGCTGGCACCTGACTTAAAAACCTTATAATCCTTGTTTTGTATCTGCTGATATCTTTGACGTCCTCATTTATTGATGTATCTATATGCAATCATAAAGGACATAATGAAGACAGTTTCATGCCTTTAGCATTATCCACCTGTGATCTAAATGGTGAAACAAAAAGAGAAAATATTGTAGATGAATTGGGTTAATTCGATGTGTCCTACGTTTCAAAAGGTATTTCAAAGTCAAATCATTTATTTCAAAAAAGGCACTTTTGAACGTCAAAATTATTCAACAAAAATAACTCATACGAAACGGCCTAGCCCGGGTTGGTAGATGTCACATGTCTTTGAATTTTTGGTTCTAGGACATGCCGGTTTCCTCACAATGTTTTCCTTGTTTTTTTCACCGTTTTCAGAGCAGTGCAACACCGATTACTATTGCCTCAATAATCCAACGATGTTTATTTCTTGCCAGCATGACGGACTTTTTTTGCTGACTGTACTAACGTAGTGATTATAGAGAAGGGAAGTGTGATGGTTCCGCTATAGATCCTTTTATTGTTATGAGGACTTTGTATTGTTTCGTGGTGAGAACAATGGCTGGCTAGAGTTTGTTATGGCACCAGGAATTTGAAAAATATAAAATCCTAGTTAGCTTCAAAGTGTAGGTAAATACACTGTTTTTTTTTTATCGATTCACAGATGTTTTGTTAAAGTTTTAGATCCTTACTCAAACATTCATGCTGTTCATAGTTTTAAATTATGTAACCCATTACTAAATCAAATACTAAAGTATGATTAAAAACATATATATAATCAGCCTATAATGTTCCCACTGCTGCGACAGAGGCCTTTTTTCTGTGAGAGGTAGTGAGCCATAACCCACACCAGCCATGTCACATGTCTTCGAATTTTTGGTTCTAGGACATGTCGGTTCCCTCACGATGATTTCCTTCACCGTTTTGAGAGCAGGGTCAGAGGTCTTTACTTTGTGTATTTAATTGAATTAAATACACAAAGTAAAGACAAACGACTCGTAAGTCGGTGACAATACTGCAGTGCGATTCTGTAACTATCTCACCGTGAAAACTTAGGTGAAGTGAGCGTGGAGTGAGCTGTCATTCCAATTTTGACGCTATTGACAGCTCACTCTAAGTTCACTTCACCTAACTTTTCACGGTGAGATTTTTACAGAATGTTTATCAAGCAAGGATTTCGAGTACATACGAGTAGGTATCATGGGACATAATGCAAGTATTACATACTCTTGGGTCACATAAGTAAACATAGTAAGGTGTTATGTCAATGTTTTGGCAAGGCTTTCCTTTTGGAACACAAACCGTGGGTTTTCCTGGATTTTATATAAATTATTCAAATATAAACAGAACAAACATTTCGATTCCCAGCAGATACCTGGCAATTGAATTTTGTCGTGTTTATATTTTGTTTTACAGGCAGGATAATGACAATACAATTCCGAATTGTTTTACGTACACATATATATTACCTTCGTATTTACAACAATGACATTCAAATGTAACTAAATTTTCCTTTAGTTTTTTTTAAATTACTAGCTACAACCAGCGCCTCCCTAGCTGTTTTCTGTCATTTTTCTCTTTGATGGGCTCCTAAGACTTGTACCGTGATACTCGACTCGTATATGAACATAACCCATAACCTTCCTCAAGAACAAGGCTATCAAATGCAACAAGATTTTTTTAAATCCGAATGTTAGTTCTAGAGATTAGCGCGTTCAAACAAACAAACTCTTCAGCTTTATTATTAGAATATAGATAAATCATAAATTGGTCATTTAGTATGAAATATTAACGGTCCCGTTTGTCGTCTTACTCACATTCTCAATTTCTCATATTCCACATCTAGTTAGATACGCTATGAACTAGCTGACTGGCGGATATTTAATATCCCATAGCATAGCATAACATGATGATGATGATGAGATTTGATTTGATAACATAATCAGCCTAATATTGCCATTGCTGGGACACAGGCCTCCTCTCGGTGAGAGGGAATGGGCCGTAATCCGCCACGTGAACCCAGTGCGGGTTGGTAGATGTCACATGCCTTCGATTTTTTTGTTCTAGGACATGCTTGAGCAATTTGTATAAGTACAGTTTGATTCGAAACAAAGAAATAATAACATAATTTAAGCTTTAATTCGGTGCTACCTAAACGTTTATCCTCTCAGCCCCTGATGCTCAATTTGCATTGCTGATGGACCACCAGATGTTGAACCGGTTTCTTATTGTTACGAGAATTAGCACCGGTGTTCGATGTCACCGAATTATAAATATTAATATGTGGTTTAACCTGACTAAATATAATAATGTAAACAGTGGACTACGATTTGAAATTTTAGCTGAGCTTTTAAGAAAAAGCAGTGAAAGTTAGTAAAATTTTAATATTATAATAGAAACGAATCTATGATGCACGATTAATTCAAGATGAATTTTAATATTATAATAGAAACGAATCTATGATGCACGATTAATTTAAGATGAATTACTCAGTGACAGCTCGGAGATTCATGCCTCGCTGATGTCAATAGGCTCGCCCTCTATTAGATGGGACTTAAACTTAACTGGTGAAAATTGGGTGTACTATGGTTACACCTCTGCCTAACCTTCGGGGATTACAGGCGTTACGATGTGTTATTCTACTTCTACGTGTTACTTAAACTTGTTGGCCTAATACTTCGCCAATTCCACGGCGGTTGTAGCGCAGAGGTCACTTTGGCTGAATGTTTTGGGGCACAAAGGGCAAGATAGGAGGTGGAGCAAGAGGTCACTTTGGCTGAATGTTTTGGGACACAAAGGGCAAGATAGGAGGTGGAGCAAGAGGTCACTTTGGCTGAATGTTTTGGGGCACAAAGGGCAAGATAGGAGGCGGAGCATGAGGTCACTTTGGCTGAATGTTTTGGGGCACAAAGGGCAAGATAGGAGGTGGAGCAAGAGATCACTTTGGCTGAATGTTTTGGGGCACAAAGGGCAAGATAGGAGGTGGAGCAAGAGGTCACTTTGGCTGAATGTTTTGGGGCACAAAGGGCAAGATAGGAGGTGGAGCAAGAGGTCACTTTGGCTGAATGTTTTGGGGCACAAAGGGCAAGATAGGAGGTGGAGCAAACTTTGTGACACAGCTCCACATCCACACCCTGCTGCCATTCCGCCGAGGTAGCCCCCCTTTACGAGGTTCATGATGTGTTAATACCTACATAATCCTTTTAAGGCTTTTCCCCTTTGGAAAGTATTCAATTGTCACAAGCTTCTGAATGATTTATAGTAATATGCACATGAAGACAATAAAACGCAATTGTTTATGGTTGTTTGGTCACTGCTTTATTAGGTTTATCTTACTTTATGGCGGAATAGAAGCCACACATGTCTGCACGACGGCTTTTAATGGCACCAGATGAGATCGTAATATTCTACTCAACAACTACGAAGATGCATTGAATACTAATTTGTCTACAATAATCTTAATCAAGTTCACAAGTTGTGTTTAAGGAAAGATGTAGCTCCGACATTCTAACTAATATTATAAATGCGAAAGTCACGCTAAAACGGCTAAACGGATTTGGATGTTATTTGGCATATGGGTAGACCTGTAGAAGGACGTAGGCCTGTTTTAATCTTGAATCGCAGACGAAGTCAGGGCAACATCTAGTTGTTTATAAACATTTAACTGAAGAATGTAACGCGACATTTTACATCAAATACCTAGGGCGAGGATCGAGAACGAGGAGTCAAATAATATCAAGGCTGAACGCCTTTTAGTTTATTGCAAAATAGCAAACGATGTTAGTAGCATTGTTTGGGAATTTTATGGTATACTAGACAAGTATAAGACATACCTACACAAAATGCATTGAAACTAGAATAAATGTTTAAATAAACTTATACACGGACAAAATTAAATCTCGACCAAAAAAAAAACTCGCAAAGTATTTTTTTTTTTTGGGTCGATAGTTTTTAGATATCGATGGGTACCCACCATGCCTGCGGAGTTTCGCTGACTTATTTTAATTTTATCCGTATACAGTGTGGCGATTAGATTATCACATGAATTGAAACCAAGTATTCTAATATACGTTATATTAAACATACACACAATTAAAAGAATTAATAACAATTAACATTTTAGTCGTGGGACCTTTTTTTCGTTTCAGTATTAACCTAAAAACATGAAACTTAATTTGTGTTTACTTAGTAACAACAACATAAAGTTTGTGTTGAATTCTTGATACCATTGCCTCACGCGAGTCTAGTGACTTATTATCAAGGATGGTTTATTTCACGACAATTTTTACGCTAAATATTTTATTTGTTTTTTTTTTCAATTTTTTGTAAAATTTAAATTTTATTATTTTAACAGACATTTAACAACTTTTAATGACCGCTGTATTATTTAATGTGATAACCTAATCGCCATCTGTATAATCTTAGAGGCGCCAGGGTAATCGAAATATAGAGTTATTTATAGGTAATATAAGTTCAAAACTATTTATTATTCCTCATAAAGTGATTTCAAAGGACGATCACATTAGTCTAGGCCCCCATTTAAAGCCAGTATGACGGCATCTAGGGAATTAAGTGGCGTTCTTCGGCTATTGTTACAAACGATCAAACAGATTTGAACTTAAGCGAGTGGGAAAAGCTATTTTCTGCCAACCCATTAGGGGTTTAGCTAGTCATTGTCTCACTTCTAATGGCTTGAAAGCTGTTTCAGAAAAGTGTGTTTTGTTTTAGTTTCTTGAGCTTTCGATTTCTGGTAGAGTAGTTGCGATTATTTCTACATGTTTTTCTCTTTTCGTTTTAATTAAAGTCACAAGTTTCTCCTAGGATTTTCCTAAATTAAGCATATCAAAGTTGAATATTTAATCATTTATAAAATAGATATGACAAATAGTCAAGATTTTGTATACGGAAAAGGTCTTAATTGTACACATACTTTTAGCTACATATATATACATAGCTGTTCGTATCATACATAGTCTGTATCGTGCCCTTGTTTCTGGAAAATTACTATACATGAACATCTTATTATCTCAATTTAATTCACCCTTGAATCAGCTGTTTCAACACATCAGAATTTTATCATAGTAGGTACATCATCAAAACAATTTTACAGCACAATTTACTGGTGCATAATCAGCCTATAGGTACTGTTCCCACGCAGGCCTCCTTTCTGGTGAGAGCGGGTCGAAATCCTAACCCTAGATGTTCCATGTCTTCGAATTTTTAGCTCTAGGACATGCCATTTATTGACTGATGCTCTAGATACCACTAATCACTTTACTAACGTACTTTTACTTTTTTAGAGATGACAATAAAGTGATAGTTCGTTGAAAAAGTAAGTAAGATAAGTTCAGCACGTTTTTTCGATGGCAATCTATTGTGAATGGTTAAGTAGGTATTAGAGGAAGCCTAGTTCATCACAATGAGAGGTTCGGGTCAGTGGGTGACGGTGACACATCTGGAGCGAGAGCGACGGTCCCGTTACTGCGCCGGCGCTTGTAACGCGGTTGCGCGTACGCAGCTCGAGTAATAACGTTGTTTATTACTTGATCATTATTGACGTTATTAGCGTCTTTGATCGTTGCTGTTTCTTTAAACTGTGTTGTTTGTAGAGCATACAATTTGAGTATTGGAGTACCTATTCGTCTTACTTATAAAATAATAGACGCAAGGATATCATTCTCCTGCTCTTATCCCAATTTGTTTGGGGTCGGCGCAACATGTCTTTTTCTTCCACACTTCCCTTACGGACCAGCCCGACTGACAGTGTCCACGGTTCGGCACCATAATTATGTCATAACCAGCAGGACTCACTAGTTGAAGACATGGCGAAGTAGTCGACGAGAAGACTTGATTTATTTTCCCAAATGCTACTTAACCTAACTGTATCTTATTTTATCCATAGAGCATGTTTATTTGTTCGTAATTTAAAAACGAGTTTTGTGTTTTGTGCCATAAACAAGGAGAACTGTAAAAGTCATTTATCTATTTTGTATCTGTCTTTTTATAAGACTTTTTTCTCAAATCATAAGCTAACGATCATGAGTGATTTTATTTTGATAATAAATTAGAATATTGTTTCGATGTAAATTTTAAGAAGGCAAATTATCTTACTAAAATGTTTCAACCGGTTTTTCTTTACATTTGCATATAATAATAGATATGTATGTGTTGCTAAATTATAAAGTGATTTACCTGCTATAGGTATACATTTTTGTACCAATACAATATTGAGGAGATCCGTTTGATCTACCTACCCGCAAATGAGTTCAATTCAATGAGAGAAATTAGAAACAAGTGAATGGGTACTATTGGAATACCAAAGCAATAAATTGGAAGATTTTATCGACGGATACCACAGGTAGCAAGTTCAGTACTATCTCCATAATATTCCTGATAAGTAGACTATTTTATAAGCCATGGAATGTGGAACCGTCGCCAGCCAATCGTGTCCGTTATACGTATACCGTACACACCCTGACACCCAAGTACCATGGGATATAGGTAACTGTACTGACTTACTAGCTAGTTAGTATTACAGCTAGATAATTAATTTTACTTTGTAGATATGTAATGAGGAAATGCCAGGTGATAGGAAAACTTGTTTTGAGGACCAGGTTCGTAGATGTGGAAACCTGTATCTGATGTCGTTTTATAATCTGTTTTAGACTTTTTATTTAGTTTTTTATCAGTGTAGTGAAGACGTCCACTGAATTAGTACCGGCTTTAATACATACGTTTTCTAAGAGATCTTTAAAAGTAAGATTTTTTGCTCCAAGTCGTTGGATTTGGGATTCAGCACCCTAATTGCGTAACACACTTTCAATCACAATCTGAATCATTTTGGAGGATATTGCTAGTCCATTGCTTCATATGTTCGGAAAAAATCCTGCTCATTATCGTAAATAACTCAATGAATGTTGTTGAACTGTCAAAAGGAAAGGCATTGCTACTGTGTGCTACGCAACTAACCCGCTGAACGTTATTGTCGAAATGCTGGTAGGTATACAAGTCTACTTCTTTGGGGAAAACGGGCGACATTTTAACACATAATTATGCGATGATTTTCTAAAAAAAATCATTTTTCCAAAAAAGAAACAACCGACTTCCATAAAAACACTACTTACAAAGTGAAAAATAACTTTAATTTCGGAAGTCGGTGACTAACGAAATTTGTATTTGTATTTTTCAGTTTTTTGTTGCGACAATTTCTTGTCCGATTTCGATAAAATTTTCATGGGGCCATTTGGGAAGTATACCCTTACCAACAAAAAAATAATTTTTCAAATCGGTTGGCAAGCGACGGCGTTATGCGCAAACAAAAATAAAAAATACAAACCTCCGAGTTGAGAACCTCCTCCTTTTTTTAGAAGTCAGTTAAAAATATGAACTATTTTAGAATTTATTGATGTTGTTTTCATGATAATAAACATTCGTGTTTCCATTGTCAACAGGTTCAAAATGAGAGCGATACTAGCGACGTTGGCCGTCCTCGCGGTCGCGACGACTGCTATTGAAGGTAAGAAAATATTAGATAAAGTAAACACCGGATACTAAATCCAACTGCTAAAGAACAGCAGGGAATATGATAGCAACAAACACTGAAAAAAAATAAAAAGAGGAGTGCCAAGTGTTGTGTGATATCTTGCAGTAAATCTGATAGCTAATAACACGAAAAAGAAAGAGTCTAACGTCTAAAGAGTTTGGAATGTTGTAGATAAACTTGAGAAAGAGCATTGCTACCAAAATCAATCGTCACCATTATCTGCCTGGCCTTTTCCCAACTATGTTCGGTTCAGCTTCCGGTCTAACTGGCTGCAGCTGACTACCGGTATTTTACAAGGAGCAACTGCGTATCTGACCTCCACAGCCCAGTTGCTGGGTACCCCAATACCCCTGGTAAGACTAGTTGTTAGCCGTTAGGGCTTCTGGGCTTCTGGCTACAGACGATCGACTTCCGTGACGACTAACAAAGATCTACAAATGACAACCGGACCAATGCCTTAGCGTGCTTTCCGTGGCATGGAGGTGTCTGGATATAATAATAATAATTTATTTATTTAATTTGACGACATTGGTCCAATGGTTAGTACAACAATAACTTATCAACTAAGGGTTAGTAATATTAATTAAATTATATTAAATTACATTATATCAAATCAAAATAAAACAATTCTATTCATCCTGCCGCACGAGCAACCTGACAGCGTGTCTAAGTATTGGTGAATCGTGTTTCTCGGCGAGGGTTTTCACTTTTCAGTATGCTGTTGGTGCTAGCCCTCATTCTGCTTATTAAGGTTGCGGTCTAACTCATATGAAATGGATGGACCGTGTCGTCACGGACCGACCTCAATCAATATTAGCAGTTAAATAAAACCATCAATATTAATCTTATCTATCAGAATAATTAATGTCTCTCCTCACGATTTGATCTGACTTATCTGGCACTAAAGCTTACCAATGGTAGCTCCGACCGATGGATTAACGGGCTCTTCATAACAAAGGGTAAGGCGACATAAATCAATCTCTCGGTTAACTGCCACTAAGTTGGGCTTAACCCCGCTTATCTCGTGTTGCAAGTATTATACAAAGTTAGTGTAGTTATATATCATTGTATTGACGGGAAACTTGTTTCTGTTGACGCGTCAAGTTGTGGTAGACTTATTGATTTAGTCCCAAAATTCTGACCTGGGATAATATCATATAATTTTTCGATTGATAATAATGCTGGTCTGCAATCTGTTTGTTGGCGTAACCTCTTTCAATATTATTATCGGCTGACATAGGCCTTCTCTGTTTGAGAGGGAAAGGGTCATTATCCACCACGCGTGCCCAGTTTGGGATGGTGGATGTCACATGTCTTTGAATTTTTGGTTCTAAGACATTCCGGTTTCCTCACGATGTTTCCTTGCAGCGTTTTGAGAGCAGTGGTAATGAAATTAAACATACAAAGTGATATGCCTGTCTGGGTTCGAACTCACGACCTACAATTCGTGAGTTGGGGCCGAACCACTGGGCCACCACGGCCCCTTAAAACGGAGGTACATATTGAAAGGGTTTCAATATGTGCCTCCGTTGTAAGGGGCCGTATGGGTTATTAAGGGTCAATAGTCTTGGGTAATGCAGTGTGTTACTATCTTTGGCACGTGGATTTAATCACAGTAGGTATGTACATGTTCTGAATTTAGATTCTTGCGTATTTACTCCTTGTCTCTTATGATGTCTATAGCAAGCAAAGACACATTCAATAGAATAGCTAGGTGAAACACCAGTCAGGTCAAATGGGTACCGTAAAAATATTGGTTCTATACAGGGTGGCAGGGACATCGACGCGCAAACTGTAACCATGGATTCAGCACATGAGTTTAGACCCCATAGCGTCGAAATTTTTCGTCGGTTATTTAAAAAATATATTGCTGTTCCATATATTTTGACCGCGTAGGTATTGCACTTTTCTATTAAACAGAAGATTTTTTTTTTGATAACCGATCAAAAATTTCTACGCTAGGAGGTCTCAACTCATGTGTTGAGTTCATGGTTACAGTTTGCGCGTCGATGTCCCTGCCACCCTGTATAAAGTCACTCACTTCAAACTTTATCTATACTAATAATAAAGCTGAAGAAGTTGTTTGTTTGTTAGAACGTGCTAATCTCGGATTTGAAAAATTCTTTTTGCGTTTGATAGCCCAATTCTTGAGGAAGGCTATAGGCTATTTAACATCAGGCTAGAAAAACCGAACCTAGCAAAAAGAAAAAAAGTCTGAAAGATGCTAAGCGAAAACGAAGTAACAGCGCGGACGGGCGATGCGATGCGACGGGGTGGGTCGGGAGAACAAGAAATTTCACGAGCGAGTTTGTCTTTTACAACATACATATATTGTTATTAACAGCTTGTAACATCTATTTTTTGTTGCTTCTACAGCGGACAGCAAAGCGCGCATAGTATGCTACTTCAGCAACTGGGCGGTGTACCGGCCTGGCGTGGGCCGCTACGGCATTGAAGATATCCCCGTGGACCTCTGCACCCACATCATCTACTCCTTCATTGGCGTCACCGAGAAGAGCAATGAGGTCCTCATTATTGATCCTGAGGTGAGGAACAAAGATTTTAAAGATATTCTTAAACTATATTGATGCCTTTCTTTCATTTTGATTAGTTTTAGAAATGCTCTTCCTTCCCAGTTCATACGTTTACTCTATATAAAAGGTTTCTAAAATTCTTTCGTTCAGGCATAACCACGATAATATTGTAATAAACCCGTCAGCCTTCAAAGCAAGAACAAATAGGCATTTTCCATGATAGACCTCATCCATCGCTCTCCACCAGGCGAGATCGAGGTCAACAGCTGGCCCATTTTGCAATAATAAACAAACAGGACCGTTTTCTGCAAAATAATGCTGGAAAACCTGCTACTTATTCAAAATAGGATTAGCAAGATGATAAATAATAATAATAAATATTTTATTCAATATTAAATTGGTAAAATATTTAATAATAAAATGAAGTTATTAGTTATTGTTGGTGTTTAGTAAAATGAAGTTGTTAGTTGTTGTTGGTTTTGTTTGAGTTATTTATTATTATTTTTTTAAATTATTAATTAATTAGTATCAATTTTTTATTTAAATTATTATTATTTTTTTTAGTTATTATATTTATTTAAATATTTAATATTTTGGTATGATATTTCTTATAAGCCTTTTATTTGTTTCCAATACTATCCTGTGGATACTGAAGATTATGGAGAGTTTCTTCCCACCTTCTCTTTTGGTCATTTCATTGACAGTTTATAATATCCTCTTTGCAGCTCGACATAGAGAAGAGTGGCTTCAGAAATTTCACGGCGCTCCGCAAGTCTCACCCCAATGTCAAATTCACGGTGGCCGTGGGAGGCTGGGCCGAGGGCGGCTCCAAGTACTCGCACATGGTCGGCCAGAAACAGACGAGGATGGCCTTCGTCAGGAGCGTTGTTGGTGAGTACGAAGCCGTACGAAGAAGAACGACTTCAAAGAGAGAGAATTCGGCAAACACTGTTATTTCCGAACTAGTGCGACTTATTGAAGTTTGAACGAACTCAGACAGATTATTGACAGAGTCTATAACGTATAATAAAATTGACTCGTGAGTGGAGCGAAACTAAGGGATTTGTACTACTAGTTTTGGTCGCAAAATTAATACGGTCATAAAGAAGTAGATCGATGGTACCTTCAAGTTATGTCGTATGTGCATCAACGTTTATTGTAGAAATTACCTATAATTTCAAACATAGGTCAGTTTTAACTTTATTATAAATTAGTCTACAATCCATGCATTTGTCACTCGCCTCTTGTTAGTCAGCAAAATGCATTATGGTAAAACCATTGTGGTATTTTGGGGAAAAGAAAATAATATTACCTATACCTAGGCTTCTTCCAAAACAAGGACGATTGGCAAATAAAATGTATCAAGTGTTGTGAGTCACAGTCTAACAGTAAATTATGCACTGTTGTGTGTTACGAAATATATTTCCTCATACGTTACCAAGATTCCTTATTTTATTGTTGACATAGTTTCGTGGAGCGACTCCCGCAAGGAAAATAAAAGAAATCACAAAAGGGTGGAATTTGTTTGCAGAATGGATATTTTCTCTGAATTGCAGCTAGCGAAATGTTTAAAGTATTACCTAAGCTATTATTTATTGAGACGTATTTCTCAAGAAACTGGGTAACTCGTTTCGTACTTTTCTATCTATATATATATAAAATAATAATAAAGCTAACAGGTTTGTTTGTTTGTTTGAACGCGCTAATCTCTGGAATTACCAGTCGAATTAGATTTGTTTTTGAATTTAGGAAAATAAAAGAAATCACAAAAGGGTGGAATTTGTTTGCAGAATGGATATTTTCTCTGAATTGCAGGTAGCGAAATGTTTAAAGTATTACCTAAGCTATTATTTATTGAGACGTATTTCTCAAGAAACTGGGTAACTCGTTTCGTACTTTTCTATCTATATATATAAACTAATAATACAGCTGAAGGGTTTGTTTGTTTGTTTGAACGCGCTAATCTCTGGAATTACCAGTAGGATTGGATTTTTTATTTAATTTGATAGCCGTAATCATGAGGAAGGCTATAGGCTACATCGCGCGAGACCCCTTAAAAGCCGAGCAAAACAAAAAAAAAACAGGAAGAACACTAAGCGAAAACCAAGTAATAGCATGGGCAGGCGATGCGATGCGACAGGGTGGATTGGGAAACAAGATATTTCACGCGGCCAAAGTCGCGTGAAATATCAAAGTCAAATAGCAAAGTCTAGAATAAAATCGAAAAGAAAACATACTAGCATTGCCCTCGGTTGTTTTTCTGGGTAATAGTGAGATACAATCGTAGACTATAATTCCCAATGGCGAAGAAACCCAGCTCACAAAACGATTCAAACAATTTTGTTTATCCAAATTCTTATTCGCCGAAGATTTATCGAGATTGTCTTATTAAATAGCAGAGAAGAAAATTGTATCAAGGGACTGGTATTCAATCTATTTTTCAATTTTCGCGTAACATCGACCAAAAGTAGGCAAACAAATATAATATCAATATTCGCGAACATCGACTGTGTAAATATAATATTTGTCGAAATATCCATATAGGTATACACTATGTAACAAAAACCCTGTTGTTCCTTGTAGGAGCGTATATATATACCTATAGGCTTACCATTATTGAAGTTATAATTAAAAAAAAAACAATGGTGGCCGAACATTGTCCATAATCAGATAGTTTTTAAATTCGATGCATTGTTACAAAATGTTTATAACATCTGAATTTACAAGTACTAATGGATGCCTACGGTCGATAAAGATTGCCGCCGCCGGCGGCGGCCCCTTTGATTCGCGATAGCTAGACAGGTTGGCGCCAACCGCCAAAACACAAAGCAGGCGGCACGCACAAACTCCCTTTGAGTACGACCGCCACTAGCCGATTGTCCCCCTCACTGTCCCTCAGTCGCCCGCGCAACTTACGTCCGGACGGATGTATCGTACGTTGACAGAAAAAGAACCAAATTATTGTGATTTTGTGAGTGAATTCTGTGTGTGCGTTTTTTCCAAAATGTCTTATTCAAATGAGGAATATTGTAGTGTAGCAAGAACGTTTCGCAACTCCAAGGAACATAACTTTGCGTCGACTATGGCTTCCCAACGTCTCCACATACGGACGTTCAACATTGGGTCTGTGCACGGTCGAGACCAACATCGTATCGCGGGATAACCGAGGACTCGAGACCATGACATTGAGGAAGAAATCCTCGTGATGTTTGAAGAAGACCCTACGGAAGTACGTGCTTTGTGGGTAAACAAATTAATTTTAAAGTGTTAGCTAAGTCCACAAATGACTAAATAGTTACTACGTAACAGATACTTCACTTAGTAGAAAATTAACTACTGCTATAAAAGCCTACTCCGTCTCGTCAGCAACCGCTGCATGCTAAAATGTGCCTAAATACTCAAACGTACAGTTGTGATTGCTTCACACCGCGCGATTCCCGTATTATTATTATACTCTTTGGCGCGATCCCACAGCACTGAATTTGGGCCGCAAACGGCCCGGACCGCTCGGCCGGGCGGTAGGTAATTATAACGTGCAAGTACATGGAGTGACGGAGGCCTGGTTATGTGTTTATTGTAATTATCAATCGTCAAACTTGATAAGGCAACTTTTTGAAAAATTCAAACTAACGTTCCCAAAGTGTTATCTATCAGTCAAACAGCTGAGTGATGTGAACGACACGTGACGAGTTCATGACCTTAGTGTAGTACGGTAGTGTGCGGCGCGGCGGCCGGCGACAAAGCGACCGGTTGCTACCTATTTCTCTTTGCAGGGGTGAGCAATCAGTGTTACTTTTCAAATATTTATTATAAAATATTAATTTTGTTTTTTTTTTTTTCAATATTTTTTTAATTGACTTACGTAATTACCATCGGATATCGATTCTGAAAACGTCCCTACTTGGAACAACAGGGTTTTTGTTACATAGTGTATATCATCATATATCCGTACGAGAAAACGTTATTCTATCTTGGAGCTAATATCGTATCGCTGTTTCCATAATATTACGTTACTCTTTTTCGTCTAGACGTCTTCGTTCCAAGTTTTGACTTCTTAATTAGTTAAGTGGGAGTTTCAAGGGTTATCTGGAAACCGAAGGACTTATTAGAGGTATTAAAACCGTTGTATAATGAAGGAGTATCTTGTAAAACCGCCGTAAAATGAAAGATCAATATCTTAGCGGGGACGACCCTAGCTTAACTATATAATACTTTAAGCCCCTGAGGGGAGGAGACGAGAAAAATAGTCATTTGTAACTTATGTCGCAGGCAGATTGCAAAATTCGTCATTATACATACGGCTCCGTCAGTTTACATACTGTCGGCGTTTTATGTATAATGCAAAATGTAAAACGCCTAGGTTTTATGCAAAAGTCCTTGAAACCCAAGTTCTTCTATTTTCTTTCCACAGACTTCTTAAACAAGTACAACTTCGACGGTTTGGACCTGGACTGGGAGTACCCTGGTGCTGCAGACCGCGGAGGCTCCTTTTCTGACAAGGATCGGTTCCTCTTCCTCGTGCAGGAGCTGAAGAGGGCCTTCATCAGGGAAAAGAAGGGATGGGAACTGACTGCTGCTGTGCCTCTGGCTAACTTTAGACTGATGGAGGGATACCATGTACCGGATTTATGCCAGTAAGTGACAGAGGCATTTTTAAAGTGAATATTGATGAGACGGCCTCTTTGGTCTAGTGGTCGCAAGCGCTACTGCTGAGCGTGGGGTCTTGGGTTCGATTCTCGGGTCGGGCAAAGCGTTATTGGCTATTTATATTTGGGATTCCTTAGTAGCAGTCTAGATTTGTCCCCGATAGATGGCAATAGGCTCGTCTCCTATTATAACTGGCGAACTGTGGGTGTTCTATAGGTGCACCTCTGCCCAACTCTTCGGGGAGATAAGGCTTGATGTTATGCTATTTTGGAACTGCATCCTTCAAAAAGAGTTTTTCGTTAATCAGTCTCCAACAAAACCTTCACTAGAACTACCCTGCTCAACCATGTTTCATAAGCAATTAACTCCATATTTTGCGACGACGAAAAAGTTTGTAACAGTTTAATAGTTTAAAACACTTTTATCGCTACAAAGTTACTGGCGCTACATAAATAACAGTGGAAGGAAGGCTGTAAAGAAACAAACATTGTTCTGAAGTGCTTTAAAACTTGTAGTTTGAGAGAGTGTGCTAAGATTTAGATTGCTTCGATGATCTTTTATGGACGCTGTTGATAAGCATTTGTGCAACAGTTTTGTGAAATGTATTGAAAAAACTGGCCAAGTGCGTGTCAGACCACGCACAATAAAAGGTTCCATAGTTGGGATGAATTTATCTTAAGAGAAAACTTAACTTTGTAGTTCAAAAAAATGTTCTCCCATTGCATTCCAACTGCAAATGTAAGTTTGTACGCACAATATTGAGAGTCCAACAAGATCAGTAGTCATTCGATAGATGTCACACGGTACTTATAGTTAACAATACTTTTTTTATATTTTCTTATTTGCCTCCCAAAAGTGACCTCAAATTCAAAATTCATTTATTTACGTTACCCGTCCGTGTTTGGGTCACATAAATTCATATGTGTACCAAATGTCAATTCAATCAGTCCAAATTGGCTGTGACAGACGGACAGACAGATACACACAGGGTGATCCTTTAGGGGTTCCGTTTTTTCATTTGGACGTACGGAACAATAAAATCAAGATGGCAGCGTTAGTTCCGATTTTGGCCGCACGCCAAAAGATCCTTGTGCAGCTATACGTGTGTTGCAGGGAGCTGGACGCTATTCACGTGATGTCGTACGATCTGAGAGGAAATTGGGCCGGTTTCGCTGATGTGCACTCGCCTTTGTACAAGCGTCCTCATGACCAGTGGGCTTATGAGAAACTTAATGTGGTTAGTACCTTCAAGATTATAATAGAAAAGTTCTTATGATTACTTGTCAAAACTAAATTACAATATGGATGTAATACAGGGTAAAAAGGTTTTATGTCAATCCGATTATGAATGAAAGAAATAAATTGATTATTATTTCTATTTTTCATTGACTTCTATTTCTTAGAAGGAGTAATGAAACGCCTACTGAGAACCTTGGTAAAGAAAATAGTAGAATTAGAAATGTTATGTTTGTACTCGAGGCTGTTTGAGAAAATTTTCTTTAGAAATAAACATTTTACATGTACCTATTCTTTTCAGAATGATGGCTTAGCACTCTGGGAAGAGAAGGGTTGTCCTAGCAACAAGCTGGTAGTGGGCATTCCGTTCTACGGTCGCTCGTTCACTCTGTCAGCTGGTAATAATAACTATGGTCTCGGTACCTACATCAACAAGGAGGCTGGAGGTGGAGACCCTGCTCCCTTCACTAATGCTACTGGATTCTGGGCTTACTATGAGGTAATTTATAAAAAAAAAAGTAGATTTTTGCATGATTGAATGGAGACTCGCCTGATACGAAGGGCTCCTTTGGAAATCTGGTACCTATACCACAAAACTTTACCAATTCTATACATAACATACATAATCAGCCTGTAATGCTCCCACTGCTGGGACACAGGCCTCCTCTCTTTGAGAGGGGATCTACCACGCGGGCCCAGTGCGGGTTGATAGATGTCACATGTTTTCGAATTTTTGGTTCTTGGGTTTCCTTACGATGCTTTCCTTTATCGTTTTGAACGCAGTGGTCCTGGGTTCGAACGCACGACCACTATAAAATTGTTAAATTGTAAAAAAAATGCGTAACACAGAAATTACAAATATGTATGAGTTACAAAATTTTAGACTTGTCACTACAATTTAAATATTTGTAAGGTTTTTCTGTTACAAGACTTAGAGATTTGTGGTATACGCACATGTAAGATTTACAAATTTGTAAATTGTAACTTGTAAATAAAAGCTTTCGTAGCAGAGTCTACGCAGCCTCCTCGAAAAATCGTATGTGCTTGTCATTACACCATACCCTATAAACTGGAACATAGCAATGTTGTTTTTCCTCGCGTGGACCAGCTACTTTTATTTTTCCTCAATTTAGCCCTATTCATTCAATCGTACCCTGTCAACACGTGTAACTGGTTGGAATTGTTAATTTGTTTGATCGTTAGTACGCAGAGATGTTTTGAACTTGGTTATCTACTAAAAAGTTATTTTCAAACCTACAGGAAATTGCCAAAATATCTATCAAGTTAGAAGTTATGAGTTATCTCACAGGTACGGAGGTATACCTATTTATATTCATACTACTTTATTCTGCCAGATCTGTACCGAAGTCGACAAGGAAGGCTCCGGCTGGACCAAGAAGTGGGATGAGAGTGGCAAGTGCCCCTACGCCTACAAGGGAACCCAGTGGGTCGGCTACGAAGACCCTAAAAGTGTGGAGATCAAGATGAACTGGATCAAGCAGAAGGGCTACCTCGGAGCCATGACCTGGGCTATTGACATGGATGACTTCAAGGGGCTTTGTGGACCTGAGAACCCTCTGATCAAGATTTTGCATAAGCATATGAGCAGTTATACCGTTCCGCCACCTCGTGCAGGAAATACTACACCTACGGTAAGGGTTTATTAATCATGCTATATTGTTTTGCATAGAGAGAAAAGTAAATGTGCCAAATCACATCGAGGTACTTCAGTTTACTCGCAAGTGAACAGATTTAATTAAAAAATACCCATGTCGGTATTACAAATACCCCGCACTAAAAACTCATTGTTCCCAATCAAATATTTGAAACCGATTCGTCATAATGAATAACGATTTTCATCCCTTTGCTTTTCCTAACTGGAAACCATAAATATACAGTTGACTAATAAACTTTCGCAACGTTTGAACGAAGTAGACACGCGCGATTAATCGCAACAGAAACAAATGGATGGCCCATTACTCATATTGATATAAATCTTAGCCTGAATGGGCGCGCCCGCCGTCGACGACGTCCGACCCGGCCGAGGGAGAGCCGATAGTCTCGACTGCAAGGCCGACCACTACTACTAGGACAACCACTGCCAGGCCTGCGACCACGGCGCGACCGACCACGACCAAGGCGCCTCAAGTTGTCCAAATTGAGGATGATGAGAACGATATCGCTGTGAGACCTCCTAAGGCCCCTGAGACTCCTGTGAAGCCTGCAGCTGATGTGCCTGTAACTCCTGAACCACCTATTGTAAGATATTCATATTTTTTATAAAAAAATGTTCGTTACTTGGTTCTTGGTGGAGTTTCTTGCTAATAAAACTGTTACTTTACAGGAGAACGAGATTGATAATCAGGATGTGTGCAACTCTGAAGACGACTATGTGCCGGACAAGAAGAAGTGCAATAAGGTAAGGTTTCGTGCATACGACAGCTAAAAGTTACTACGACTTTTTTTTTTCTATTTCTTTTATTTTCAATGGAATAATTAATAAGTAGATAATGTTTTTTTCACAGTACTGGCGCTGCGTCAACGGCGAAGGAATCCAATTCACTTGCCAACCAGGAACAGTATTCAACGTCAAGCTGAACGTTTGCGACTGGCCCGACAACGCCGACCGTGACGACTGCGAGCCCTAGACTAGTCGCACATGTAGAGGACGCCATACTGGTCATTGTAGAGATACCGTTTGATCGAAATCGTATTCGCCTTGCAAGACAGCTGATAAATTATGATGCTCCGTTGCGGGTTGCATTTCGGTTCAATCTGCAATGGACCGGGTATTCTGACCAAGATGCCTGTCAATAAAGGAGCAATTAGCGAATAAGAATTCTGAACTTGAACCCATTATTCAAATTCTAGGAAACATGTTCGAATTCTAGGGTGAATAGCAAGACTCATATCAATGGGGAGGTCTTGATTTTCCGCCTTTGTTAAATCCAATATGACATAAAAAATAGGTCATTTAGATGAATTTGTGGTCTGGCTGTTCGGTGCCTTGATTTTGATAAAATGGTGTCTCTCCTCTACGCAATGAATCATAATAATGGTCGTATTTACGAAGTTTTAGGTTACTGAACAATATTGTCGTATTTTGTTATCATGTCGGAACATAATACGCCAATGTTTTCTTGCGTATCTATATTATAAGTGGGTAGGCTTATTGTGATGTTTAGAATAGATATTTACTTATGTAAATATTGTTTCTTACTTAAGTACTGATGCGTTTAAATTGGGAAAACACATCTATTATCATTCCTAATTAAAGCATTATTTGGTAAGAAAGTAACAAAAGATAAAAAACATTGAGATTATAGTGTATCACTGCCTTAAAATCTTGTACAAGACTGGATCGATAAGAAATTATAATAAATTAAGAAACTATATAACTTTTAGCGTTGTATCAATGTCTTTGTGTTTCTGTCTTTAATAAATACAAACTACAGGAAAGATAAGTAGAGAGAACAGGAACACTTAATTTGCTCATTTTAGTTTGTTAAGAACCTGCAGTTTCCGCCTATAACTCTATTCAGCTGTTATAAAGTTATGGCAGAAAATTGTGTTTATTTTATAAATTTTGTTTCGACTTCGGAAGCCAATTAAGACTGCTCTCTGGGGATTTAAATGAATTTCCCGGTACTTGTCGCGGGTGGTCGCTTGCTTAACCATTCCTAGCTTAATTTATTTATTTTAATAATTTTAAGACAATAAATTATGGTAAAAATCTGGCGGGTTTTTGTTGTTTGTCCCCAAAGTTCTGGTGTTTAAATGAATGGATTAAATTAGTCTGCATTTGCATAATTGTGATTTCTTTGAGATTAGATTTTGTTTTGATTAGATTTTGTTTTTTTGACCGCACAAGGAAGTTGTTGGTGTTTGTTAATAGGTGCACATTAATGTTAATGTGCACCTATTAACAAACACCAACAACTTTCCTTGTGCGTTGTTGTGCGTACATGGACTTGGGCCACGGCATCGCGGCTCCTTGCCCACTACGGCTAGAATAGAAAATCAGCTTATGCTTGTTTACGATCGACTTATTGAGTCGCTGTATTTATTTCCTTGGAGTCGAGACATGATATTATATTGAGCTCCGGGACTGAAGTTAACCTGTGCCATATTAAAGTGTGGCCGGTAACTATTTTTTTGGATAAAAACAACAATATAAGTAAGACACAATGTAAGTACAATAGAATGAGCCTGCTCATATATTTTCCTTACGACGTTTCGTAGTGTATGATCCCAATCTTTCATGTCAATTTCAAAACAACAAGATTGAAACTCAAACGAGATCCACAGACATCGTAAACGAAATAACTTTGCTCCTCTATGATAAACTGATTCGAAAACAATTCCCCGATACAAAATAACTTTGTACTGTAACACATTGCTTGTTTAAAAAAATCAGGCACTTTTTCTCTTACTGAAAACGTGTTCGGAATCACGGAATAACACCCATGTTTAGTGGTTAAATCATGTGAAAATGTTTTTTTTTTCAAAGGGTTTGCGAAGGGTATTCTCGCCCGTTTAAATATGCGGTTACGTCCTGTTTAGGCGGCGCTTAGAATATTATTTTATTTGGAGGATTCGTGCCTAGTGGATCACCAATATATTTTTTTTGCCCTACGTGTAAAACTCAAAAGGAACACATTCGTTTCCTAAAAAGTAATAAATGTTTGACTGTTTCGTACTCAGTCACGCAAAAACGGATGAACGGATTTGTATAAAATTTGACTCACATATAGTTTACAACCTAAAGTAACACATAGGGTACTTTTTGTCCCGGTAGTACGTTCCCGTGGGAATTTTTTTTAAATTCCACGCGGGCGAAGCCACGGGCAAAAACTGAAATAAAGTGTGTGGTTAGTTGGAATCTGATGGTGCCACGCCACCATTTTATGCTGAACGTGATAAATGGTTGCCAAATATTTTTGTTTAATTAGCCGAAACTATTAATAACTTCATTCAAAGTTCTAACTTTGTCGACAGAATCTGTGCCGAGCAGCCTATTATAATAAGTAAATGAATTCGTTTAATCAACGTTTTGCTTTCTATTTGAATCTTATTATAGATACTCTTCCACAATCATTTACGTCGTATTTCTTCCTCCGTTTAATATTTTAGTACATAACTTAAGGCGCTTGCACATACCTAAGACACTGTAAAACGCTCAGTTTTTTGTCGCATAGTTAAGTGTATTGGTATATGTATAAGCCAGAAAAATATGAGCGTATTCTCAAATGTTCGAAGAAAATACTTGTTAAAAATATTTCATGAAAATTAAAAAAATATCCTGATAAAACAACCGTAAAACAGATACTTATAAAAAAAACATTTTTAGTCGCATATGCCTAAACAAATCTAATTAGTCCGTCTGTTAGATTATCCAAAAATATTGAACCCGTATTTTTTCTTTTGTCAATTATATAAAAAATGATGAAGCCGCTTTTATTTTTAAATTTAATTAAAACTGCAAAAATATTTTTTTTTGGTGTTCATTCGATTCAAAGAACATCAAACGCACCGCTGTTTTGAACCTTATATTTGTTGATGCACTATTGTCAATTTCCAAAAAAAATGTTCCTAACTGCGCCTTAAAAGATATCTTTCAGGCATCTTTCAGGGCATTATTTTCGTTCATTTGACTTCGTTTGTTTCTCTAATAAAAGTACCTATTCCAACAAAGGTTCTGCCATTAAGTCTGAAGTCAAAATCGTGATCAACCTTGACTGACTGATAGATGTTAATTAATCCCTACACAATGGTTATTGCAGTAAAAGGAACAGAGGGGTTTTAGTTGGTAGGAGTCCGACATCAACCTACGTTCTCCCCAGGTGGAGAGAATCGATGGGGATTTCGGTAGGTCCGTTAAAAGTTATTGAAATACGAGACAAAGATTAATTCAGTTTAAATTTAGGTGCACCCACGAGCACCTTAGTTGCCCACCACCTTTTTGTCTCCTCGCCGAGAATTGGACGATGCGCACACGGGAGCGACAGCAACGCAATTTTTCGTAAAATTTTGAACTGCCCGGCCACTTTTTTGTCGCCGTGCGCGCACTTTCATTACAACCTATAGGCGGGTGACAGTTGCGTCGCCGACCTGTCTCCAAACCCGTGGACAAAAAAGTGTACCAGTTGTCGCGTCGCTACATGCGCGCACTTTCATACAAACCCGTAGACTTGATGTGAGAGATAAATTAGTTGCGAAGATAAAGTTGCTCGTGGGCGCCCTCCCTTATGGGAGGGACAGTAGGCGTCAGATTTGGCTGACAAGCCAAGGGACAATTATATAAAAAAGGTTATTAGTTTATAGATCATAATAATTACACAATATATGTAAAAGTAAATTTTAATAGTATTTTATTTATTAATCCTGGTACAGTTAGCAACCCTGATGCCAACTGTACCTGTAGAGACGAAGGTTACACCATCAATTTGATATCAATTTGATGGTCAGATTAACGATACACGTTCTGATCGTGTGATGCGTAGATTGATAAATAAATGTTCCAGATTGATGGAGTTTTAAATGCTTATTTCAATAAAGAGGCAAATTGATAGATAACTACCGTTGTCTAGCTTACTGGGCACTATGGACCCTATTAGTTGTCATCTACTAAAGTATTATAGGTAATATTAGTACGTATTCCCTAGGATGCCTGCATGATCATTTTTAGGGTTCCATAAAGGATCACTCGTGTGTCTGTCTGTCGGTCTGTCTGTCGGTATGTAACAGCCAATTTGCTCCGAATCTACAGGTTTACCGGACCTTTTTATGTGGCGGAAATTGCCTTCATACTAAATTAATGTACTATGATTATTATGAATGAACGTGGGCGGTCTTGAAAGGTATGCTGCTCAGAAAAACTTGTTAGAAATAAACTTATAACTTAGTAATATTTTAATATAGTAATGTAACTAATACCTACCTACCAACTTTTTCCAGGAAAAGGCTGTCTATTCATTTATAATGGCGTTTTCAGTCAGAAATAGTTTACATAGAAATTAGAAGGAAGGTGTAGTTTTGTATTATGAAAAGTTGAAAGCTCGGTTTTACTAATACTAGGCATAAACTAAAGGAATCTATACTAATAATAAAGCTAAAGAGTTTGTTTGAACGCGCTAATCTCTGAAACTGCCATGTCGGATTTGAAAAATTCTGTTTGCATTTGTTAGCCCAATTCTTGAGTAAGGCTATTTAGGATCACGCTAGGACGCTAAGCGAAAACGAAGTAATAGCGCGAACGGGCGATGCGATGCGACGGGGTGGGTCGGGGGTACCAGATAATTCGCGTTCGTAGTCCCTGGAATGCCTGAATATCTACTTTTTACTTGACCTTTGTATGTGGAAGAAATTGCCTCCATACTTACTTAATGAATGCATTATGAATGAACGTCTTCGTCATGTTTTGAAAGGTAATTAAGTTGCCTAACCTAACTACCTACGTACTTTTCCCAGAATAAGGTTCTATGTTCTGTAATAATGGCGTATTCAGCTTATTTCAGTCAACAATAGGTATTATTATAGTATCTAAATATATACAAGACTAGGCGGTTTCACCTGCATAAGTTTAGATACCGTGGGAATATCGGGATCAAAGTATACTATGTGTTAATCCTGGTTATAAAGTAGCTGTGTGCCATATTTCATCCAAATCCGTTCAGTAGTTTTTGCGTGAGAGAGTAACAAACATCCATCTATCCATACAAGCTTTCGCATTTATAATATTAGTAGGATAATAATAATAATGTTTATTGTGTCCAAAAGTTATAGACAAACAATTTTGGGTTTAGAGTCCTCACTTAAGCAAATAATGCCTGTATGAGAGGATTCCGCTCCTTCACAACAGTAGGTACTTACTTAAAACACAATAAAAACGGTACATAGGTGTAGTAAGACAAAATATAATTACGTGGACGTGTGTGAGCGTGTGCATGGGTGTGAACGTGTGCATGAGTGTGAGCGTGTGCGTGAGTGTGCATGTGTTGTTGAGTGTACATGAGTGTTATGAATGTGTGGTTGTATGAGAAGAATGAGGAGAAGATGAAGAGGATGAAGCCCTATTTTATTGCCCGTTTTCACTAACAGTATGCGACAGCTAAATAAATGCCTAAATAAAACGCGCTGTTAGATTTTCAACTCTCGGCTCACCGCCAAAAATTGAAAATCAAACAGTACCTGTACCTAAATAAAACTGCGCTGTTGGATTTTCAACGCTCTGCTTAGCGACGGTAATTGAAATTCCAACAGCACACTTTTAGCGGGCTTTTTTTCAGTCTGTGATAAGATTTAGGTGTTAGAATAATATCTTCCTTTTCAAAAATTGGCGGGCACTACTATGTTCACCTAAGTTTAAAAATAAACTAGATAAGTATGTCAAAAATTCAAAATTCAGTATAAAAACAAGATAGTCATCATCTGCCTAGTCTTTTCCCAACTATGTTGGGGTCGGCTCCCAGTCAAACCGGATGCAGCTGGATACCAGGGGGTCAACTCCGAAGTAGTATCGGCCGAATGTTCGGCCGCTTCCTGCTACGAAGTTACTATTTGGTTCGGTCGGTTCCGATCCTGCACTCCTACACTCTTTCGAATATTGACTAAGGTCCCGACCCAACTGAGGCGATCCGAATTTTTTTCACATTTTTCAATAATATTCGGTTCGGCCATGTGTCGGTCCGAACCGAACATTCGCCCTTTGCACTTCGGAGTAGACCCCCAGTAGTTTACATGAAGCTAAATACTGCATATCTGACCACCACAACTCAGTTACTGGGTAATGCGATACCCCTTCGTAAGACTGGTTGTCAGACGTTCGGGCTTCTGATCGATGACACCACAAAAAAAAACCACCAAATTAATTTCAGTTTTGCTTTATCATATGTAGATATTGACACCCATCATCTGTATATTGGGACTAGCACATGAATATCACAAACTAAACTAAACACACTCTATAAACGCGTCTTTACCACACGCGGGGTGTTAAAAAATAGGGCGCGTGTTTAAGACGGCGAAAGACAGATGTCTGCCACACGATTACATCTTCGAACACAGCTTCAAAGTTTTTAGCAGCTCGTTAAAGCGAACCAGTGCTTAACAGCTCGTTAAGCATTAATTAATTCGTTACAAAGGCACGTTTCGTTATTTAATGTTATTTTAATCTCTGGTTAGTTAAAGAAGGTGTAAAGAAACTGATTGTTTAATTTACTCATCCCGGTACGGAGAGTTCGCAAGAACTCTCACAGTATTCTAAAAAATAATGCCATTATATTTTGTTAAGTGTAAGTTTTTCGTCTCACAAATATGTCAGGCTGTGTTTCAACCGCTCGGGAAAAGGGTTAGTTAAGTTTATTTGGTTATTCCATTAGTTTCTTACGTGGTTTCTTATAGCAGCCTAGTGTCTGAGACTGTGTCTAGTTGATGGCAATAGGCTTGCCTCGTATTCCACAGGCCTTATAAATAACTTAGAGCACTCAAGCCCAGCAGTGCTATATTTGGATGTAAAGGGAAAAAATCCGGGGAAATTACCCACTCATATTACTGGCTGTCAATTTTTTCTGTGACTGACGCGCGCAGAGCGCAATCCAATGACATAGACACGTGCTAGGTTGATGAGATGGGGACGTGACTTGCGTGGTATGTCAGATTTACCTTAATATCAGATGGGCTACCTGCCAGCTCTATCGCAAATGACCTTTCTCAAACAAAAACACTTAAACCAGTATTCACAAACATTACTATAAGGTCTCAAAGTGCGCGCGGATGCACAGGGTCCCAAAAACTATGCGTCCCTTAATATTTATGAGCTTAAAGGAACGGTTGAGAAATACCTTACTTCACATAGTATTGCTACTTTACTTAGACAAGTATTGTTTGTGAATACGGACGTTATTCTGGTACCAAACAAAAATAAACATAAATCCTGCCATAACCTTTCGGTGGATTCAATATCAAGTATGGATATTCCATACAATCAACTTTATCCAATAATTTAGATAACACGTACGAAAATATTTCCCGATACTATCTAATGCTTGTACCGACAAAACTCATTGACAAGGTTGATAAGGAGATAACATTCAAAACACACTGATAAATCGACCCTCGCTACATAAAATTAAAGGCGAAATTTCCGTGACATGATTAAGCATGATGGCCAGTTATCGTTTTGAATTTCGACCTCATTAAAATCTCTTTTATAAATAACCTGCTTTTGTACGTCAAAGTGTAAAGAAATGGACCATAAACCCAAATGTAGGTTCTATGAAGGTTCTATTCCTTTTTCAAATATTCATTGAATATTAATTTGGTACTCTATAGGGCTCGGTCGATTCTTGGCGATTCCTTTGACAGACCTAAGCCAAGCTCAAAGCCTTTTCCAATTAAAATCACGACCAGTGTGTGTAGGAAAATAATAAATTAAGTCACGTTAACTGCTAATTTGTACACGCAGATAGGTTGGAGCAGGTACGAGGGGCTTGTGTCTAAGTAATAACAGCCGCACGGGTCGATCGATCAGGTTAAGCTACGCTTGCCGCGGTTGGTTCGTGGATGGGTGACCATTTTCACATATCAAGTCCCCTCCGTGCCTCGGAAAGCACGTTAAGCCGTTGGTCCCGGCTGTCATTCGTGGATCTTTGACAGTCGTTACGGGTCGTCAGTAGCCCGAAAGTCTGACAACCAGTCTTACCAAGGGGTATCGTATTACCCAGTAACTGGGTTGTGGAGGTCAGATAGGCAGTCGCTTCATGTAAAATACTGGTATTCAGCTGCATCCGGTTAGACTGGAAGCCGACCCCAACATAGTTTGGAAAAGGCTAGGCAGATGATGAGGTAGGTACTCTAAAAGAGGGGCTTGTGTCTAAGTAATAACAGCCGCACGGGTCAATCGATCACGTTAAGCTACGCTTGCCGCGGTTGGTCCGTGGATGGGTGACCATCTTTACATACCAAGACCCCTCCGTGCCTCGGAAAGCACGTTAAGCCGTTGGTCCGGCTGTCATTCGTGGATCTTTGACAGTCAGAAGCCCAAAAGACTGATGACCAGTCTTACCAAGGGATATCGTATTACTCGGTCACTGGGTTGTGGAGGTCAGATAGGCAGTCGCTCCATGTAAAATACTGGTATTCAGCTCCATCCGGTTAGACTGGAAGCCGACCCCAACATATGTAGTTGGGAAGGGCAGAGATGAGGTAGGTACTCTAAATATATCCCCCCCGGTGGGTTCCCGCATTGTCGAGGCGGGGGGGCTCAGTAGCCGTGGTGAGCTGGACCACGGTGAAGCGAAGAGGAACCCCATGAGGGGCCGCTCGTCTAGGCTTTGCGGTTAAGCCGACGACGTAGCGGCCAGCGGGTAGGTAAGTTGCGGTGCCGTTTCGGCGACATCGCAGCCTACCTGAGGCGGGCCGCGTTGTCCCCCGTGAGGGAGACATCGCGGCTGACGATTGGAGGCCGCGGCGGGAGAGGAGTGTGGGTGATACGTTGCCGCTCCCCCTACCTTCCGCGGCCTTGACGGGGCCGCCACCGTTCGATGGCGGACGCGGTGGGGCCGCAGGGGAAGAGGAGTGTCGGTGTGTCGTTGCCGCTCTCCCTATCTTCTGCGGCCGTAGCCCCCCATCTTGGGGGGCATGCGGGGCCCGCCGTTCAGGCGGGCGTGGGGGCCAGCAGGCAACGGGTGCGGGGGCACCGTTGCCTGCATTGCACAGGCCTCCACCAGTGTTGGACGGGAATGGCTAGGTGCTCCCGGCCATTCCCGTAGCCCCCCTGTGTGGGGGGCATGCGGGGCCCGCCATACCATCTAGGCGAGCATGCGCCGGGAGGGCTATGGAGGTAAAGGCTATGCCTATTCCCGTGGCCCTCCCATCACGGCGAATGAGGGAACACCGCTGAGTTTTAGTGGGTATACTGTCATTCCGACAGGGAGTCCCACATACCCCGTCTCGTCCCCCGCGAGGCGGGCATGCATAAAGCATTTCTCAGCGACAAAAAAAAAAAAAAGGTACTCTAAATATAAGAATCTGGGTAGGTGACCAGTTTAATTAATCGACACAATTTTTTGATAGTTAAATTACCGATACAAAACAATTAGTAAACAACCCAGTTAAGTTATAGAAGTCTAGTCAGGCATTCAGGCTAGTCAAGCCAAACACTCCAATTCATTTTCGAATTCTTCAAGCCTTATACAGGGACAGGATACGAAAACAACACGTGGTGTGTGTGACGTCATCACCAATATACCTACCATAAAAATCCACATAATTTATCAAAGAGTAGAAAATGATTAAGAATCTACTATGTGTGATTTAATGTAGTGACGCAACGAATATTTTCCATTCTATGCGAGTTTTCCCTAATTAACACTTAATCCAGATATTAATTAAATTAAAACAAAAAAAAAATAATGTTAGAAAACGACGCTATTTAAGTGATAAAGTGCGTGATACGCATTCTTTCGACCGGCGCGCGATTTTATAACATCGCTGTTCCGGTATTGGACGATGGGTGCGGTAACCAGCCAATCACGTGTGGGCGTAGGTACCTTTCTCATTTACATGTTCAATGTTCACGTCTTATACAAACTGCTATTTCGACGCTTCCATCAGTTGGCTCGTTGGTCTAGGGGTATGATTTTCGCTTAGGGTGCGAGAGGTCCCGGGTTCAAATCCCGGACGAGCCCAAATCTTTTTGTTTTTATTTTCAACTTTTTGGTGTTATTTATCACCCCAAATTTTTTTGTTTTTATTTTCAACTTATTGGTGTTACTTTTCACCGTACTGTGTCTATTTTACATAAATTATTTGTTAAATTTTTACTTCGAAAAGATTTTTATTATTTTGTAATCTTCAAAGAGAACATAGTAATAGCTAGCTGTTGGTTTTCCATGAGATAAATAAATAAATAATCACTTTCCCCTTTATTCATAAACGTTGCTTAAAGTTAAGTAGCAATTAGCAACTGTTTCATAATTGTTTGAACGTCGCTTAACTTTAATCATCGTTTAAAAGTAAACCCCATTGTTCTATAAATAACACACTATAAAATACGGAACAAAATAGTGGTTTCAAAAAAATTCATCCTCTGATAACGCAAAGGAAAAACTGTTATAAAATACCATTCATAAGGTTGCTATTCTAACATAAACGGCAAAGTTATTTGACATTCTGTGTGTAGTGGTTATTTTATGTCCAGGTTAAATCACTGTCCATTCCAAGGTTGCCTGGAAGAGATCGCAGATAGTGATAAGGCCGCCCATTGTATATTTTGTAGTGGTCGATTTATTTTTTATCATGTAGCTATTTTTATGGTGTACGACAAACTATATACTATACATATATAAATAAATAAATAAGTAGTATAACTGAAAATTTATTTTAATTTAAGATTTCTATAAGAACAATCCGCCAACCCGCACAGGGCCCGCGTGGTGGATTACCGCCCACTCTCACAGAGAGGTCTGTGTCCCAGCAGTGGGATTATAGGCTGATTATTATGAGAACAATTATTATCAGACTTAGGTCTGGACGTCACACACACCACGTGTTGTTTTCGTATCCTGTCCCTGTATAAGGCTTGAAGAATTCGAAAATGAATTGGAGTGTTTGGCTTGACTAGCCTGAATGCCTGACTAGACTTCTATAACTTAACTGGGTTGTTTACTAATTGTTTTGTATCGGTAATTTAACTATCAAAAAATTGTGTCGATTAATTAAACTGGTCACCTACCCAGATTCTTATATTTAGAGTACCTTTTTTTTTTTTTTGTCGCTGAGAAATGCTTTATGCATGCCCGCCTCGCGGGGGACGAGACGGGGTATGTGGGACTCCCTGTCGGAATGACAGTATACCCACTAAAACTCAGCGGTGTTCCCTCATTCGCCGTGATGGGAGGGCCACGGGAATAGGCATAGCCTTTACCTCCATAGCCCTCCCGGCGCATGCTCGCCTAGATGGTATGGCGGGCCCCGCATGCCCCCCACACAGGGGGGCTACGGGAATGGCCGGGAGCACCTAGCCATTCCCGTCCAACACTGGTGGAGGCCTGTGCAATGCAGGCAACGGTGCCCCCGCACCCGTTGCCTGCTGGCCCCCACGCCCGCCTGAACGGCGGGCCCCGCATGCCCCCCAAGATGGGGGGCTACGGCCGCAGAAGATAGGGAGAGCGGCAACGACACACCGACACTCCTCTTCCCCTGCGGCCCCACCGCGTCCGCCATCGAACGGTGGCGGCCCCGTCAAGGCCGCGGAAGGTAGGGGGAGCGGCAACGTATCACCCACACTCCTCTCCCGCCGCGGCCTCCAATCGTCAGCCGCGATGTCTCCCTCACGGGGGACAACGCGGCCCGCCTCAGGTAGGCTGCGATGTCGCCGAAACGGCACCGCAACTTACCTACCCGCTGGCCGCTACGTCGTCGGCTTAACCGCAAAGCCTAGACGAGCGGCCCCTCATGGGGTTCCTCTTCGCTTCACCGTGGTCCAGCTCACCACGGCTACTGAGCCCCCCCGCCTCGACAATGCGGGAACCCACCGGGGGGGATATATTTAGAGTACCTACCTCATCTCTGCCCTTCCCAACTACATATGTTGGGGTCGGCTTCCAGTCTAACCGGATGGAGCTGAATACCAGTATTTTACATGGAGCGACTGCCTATCTGACCTCCACAACCCAGTGACCGAGTAATACGATATCCCTTGGTAAGACTGGTCATCAGTCTTTTGGGCTTCTGACTGTCAAAGATCCACGAATGACAGCCGGACCAACGGCTTAACGTGCTTTCCGAGGCACGGAGGGGTCTTGGTATGTAAAGATGGTCACCCATCCACGGACCAACCGCGGCAAGCGTAGCTTAACGTGATCGATTGACCCGTGCGGCTGTTATTACTTAGACACAAGCCCCTCTTTTAGAGTACCTACCTCATCATCTGCCTAGCCTTTTCCAAACTATGTTGGGGTCGGCTTCCAGTCTAACCGGATGCAGCTGAATACCAGTATTTTACATGAAGCGACTGCCTATCTGACCTCCACAACCCAGTTACTGGGTAATACGATACCCCTTGGTAAGACTGGTTGTCAGACTTTCGGGCTACTGACGACCCGTAACGACTGTCAAAGATCCACGAATGACAGCCGGGACCAACGGCTTAACGTGCTTTCCGAGGCACGGAGGGGACTTGGTATGTGAAAATGGTCACCCATCCACGAACCAACCGCGGCAAGCGTAGCTTAACCTGATCGATCGACCCGTGCGGCTGTTATTACTTAGACACAAGCCCCTCGTACCTGCTCCAACCTATCTGCGTGTACAAATTAGCAGTTAACGTGACTTAATTTATTATTTTCCTACACACACTGGTCGTGATTTTAATTGGAAAAGGCTTTGAGCTTGGCTTAGGTCTGTCAAAGGAATCGCCAAGAATCGACCGAGCCCTATAGAGTACCAAATTAATATTCAATGAATATTTGAAAAAGGAATAGAACCTTCATAGAACCTACATTTGGGTTTATGGTCCATTTCTTTACACTTTGACGTACAAAAGCAGGTTATTTATAAAAGAGATTTTAATGAGGTCGAAATTCAAAACGATAACTGGCCATCATGCTTAATCATGTCACGGAAATTTCGCCTTTAATTTTATGTAGCGAGGGTCGATTTATCAGTGTGTTTTGAATGTTATCTCCTTATCAACCTTGTCAATGAGTTTTGTCGGTACAAGCATTAGATAGTATCGGGAAATATTTTCGTACGTGTTATCTAAATTATTGGATAAAGTTGATTGTATGGAATATCCATACTTGATATTGAATCCACCGAAAGGTTATGGCAGGATTTATGTTTATTTTTGTTTGGTACCAGAATAACGTCCGTATTCACAAACAATACTTGTCTAAGTAAAGTAGCAATACTATGTGAAGTAAGGTATTTCTCAACCGTTCCTTTAAGCTCATAAATATTAAGGGACGCATAGTTTTTGGGACCCTGTGCATCCGCGCGCACTTTGAGACCTTATAGTAATGTTTGTGAATACTGGTTTAAGTGTTTTTGTTTGAGAAAGGTCATTTGCGATAGAGCTGGCAGGTAGCCCATCTGATATTAAGGTAAATCTGACATACCACGCAAGTCACGTCCCCATCTCATCAACCTAGCACGTGTCTATGTCATTGGATTGCGCTCTGCGCGCGTCAGTCACAGAAAAAATTGACAGCCAGTAATATGAGTGGGTAATTTCCCCGGATTTTTTCCCTTTACATCCAAATATAGCACTGCTGGGCTTGAGTGCTCTAAGTTATTTATAAGGCCTGTGGAATACGAGGCAAGCCTATTGCCATCAACTAGACACAGTCTCAGACACTAGGCTGCTATAAGAAACCACGTAAGAAACTAATGGAATAACCAAATAAACTTAACTAACCCTTTTCCCGAGCGGTTGAAACACAGCCTGACATATTTGTGAGACGAAAAACTTACACTTAACAAAATATAATGGCATTATTTTTTAGAATACTGTGAGAGTTCTTGCGAACTCTCCGTACCGGGATGAGTAAATTAAACAATCAGTTTCTTTACATCCAATACATTCATAATTATTCCTAGAATAAATTTACGTTTTTACATTTATTTAGATTTTTTCTGTCTTTCCGTTTGTCAGCTAACCAGACTTCTACTTGTTTTATATTCTAATCTTAAACTAAAGTAATGTTTGTCTCATTTTTCACTTTTAACGTACTCCCAGAGGTTGCAACTAAGCACCAAATAGGTATATAATATGTAGTCTGTACAGTACTCTAAAGCTGTCTGCTAAAGTCGACCTTATGTAGTGCAGGCCGGCAATAATTTAACTCTGCATTCGAACAGTCAAGCGAGTTTAGAATGAGATTTCAAATATTTTATACTAGCTGTGCCTCGCGGTTTTACCCGCATAAGTTTCGATCCCGTTAGAATATCGGGATAAAAAGTATCCTATGTGTCAATTCTGGTTATAAACTATCTGTTTGCCAGATTTTATCCAAATCCGTTCAGTAGTTTTTGCGTGAAAGAGTAACAAACATCCATCTATCCATCCATCCATCCATACCTACAAACTTTCGCATTTATAATTTAGTAGGATTAGGTTTTTTGTGTTTAGAGGAAAAGAGTGTCAAGTTAACCGGAGTAATGTAAAGATGTTCGCTAAAAATAAACGTAAATACTTATCAGTAAGTACTTATCAGTACTTTACAGTACTTACCTAGTTAATATTATTATGTCGCATAAAGGAATCCGCTCGCCATTACCTACTCTAGCCCAGTCATGAATACGTAGGACTTCTAAAAGCCGTTGTTACCAACTAAATTCCCTCGAATCACTGCTGAAGTTGGTGTTCCTCACAGCCACGACACCAATGTGGTCTGAGCTTGAGTGACGTGTGACGTCAGCATAATGGAGACTATTTGTCATCGAGTAAGTTCAGGCGAAATTATTATAATACTAGCTGCGCTCCGCGGTTTCACCCGCATAAGTTTCGATACCGTGGTAATATCGGGATAAAAATATCCTATAATATTAATCTTGGTTATAAACCATCTGTGTGCCAAATTTCATCCAAATCCGTTCAGTAGTTTTGGCGTGAAAGAGTAACAAACATCCATCCGTCCATACAAACTTTCGTGTTTATAATATTAGTAGGATTTTATAAGGCTGAAGTTGTGAGTATGACTAATATCCAACGATATCTATACCTCTATACTAGTATTATAAAGTGGTAAAAGTTTGTTTGTAAGTTTTTACATATGTAGGGGTAATCTCCGAAACTACCAGTCGGGTTTGAAAAATTGAATTTGCATTTCAGAGTCCACTTCTCGAGGAAGACTATATAAGCTATATAACACCTCGCTAGGATCCTAAGGAACCGAACAAAAAGAAAAAAAGTTAGAAGGAACGCTAATCGTATACGAAGTACTAGCGTGAGCAGGCGATGCAATGCGACGGGGTGGGAATGTCACGCAGATGAAGTGGCGGACAGAAGCTAGTTTTAAGTAAAAAGAGGTACTTAGACGGGTTATAGGCCTAACATTAGATCTTTAAAAACAGCACAATATCACCCTATTACATGACACGTGGAAGTAGGATGGCATGTCGTAATTATCGGGAGCGAGAAAGAGACAAGACGGTATGTAACTTGGCTAATTAACCAAGTTTTGAGGTGCCACTTGCGGAGCGCGTATACCTATCTACCTCTTATACAAGCTTTTATTTAACTTGCCTTGTTAGTTAGTGTGAATTGGTAAAATCTTGCAAGCTGAATTAAAACCATTTCACGGTTTCCGAACATCCTACTGAGTTGAAATTTTACATGTCAATTCCGTTTCGAAGACAAAGATTTTTTTTACTTTTCTAATATCATTGAATATAGCAAGACAATTGAAAACTTGACGCTTCCGTCCCTAAATCTTTTCAGAATGTCATTCTATCCATATGGATAGAATGACATTCTGAGTTCCCAGTTATTTGTAGGACTTTGTTTAATATATATTAAACAAAGTCCTACAAATAACTGGGATATTGAACGGACAGAAAATATTTTAATGTAGGCAGGTGCCAATACTGCGCCTTTATTATTACAATAAACCGTAGGTCCCATAATCAGCCCATAACGTTCCCACTGCTGGGACACAGGCCTCTCGTCGAGGCGGAGTGGGTTGTAATCCACCACGCGGGCGCAGCATGTTCTAAAGTACGAAGGTACGCAATACGCATATCAGCTGGCACTAAAATAACTGATAGTTTTTTATCTAGCTAAGCCATTCTACGTAATCACTTAAACTGAACATTATATTAACGCAGCACAGGGCTTTAACCCTTACACGATATTTAGGACCAGTGATGTTATTTTTTTAATAGGGACCCTTCCTCCCATGATCTTATTACATCATCCCGATTTAGGGAAAGGGTCCCTAAATATCGCTTAGCTGTCGTGTTACAGTCATTAACAGGAATTAGTTCTAAAGACAATACAACACTACCTTGACGGCCTACATTGTTTACGTGAAACTTGACAATTAAACAATCAACTCAGCTTATATCGCAGTCCATTGCTGGACATATGGGTCCCAGGCTGCGCCACAACACCCTGTCCTCCGCCTTTCGCATCTAGTTTGTCCCAGCCACCTTCTTTAGGTCGTCGGTTCATCTAGCATGGGGGCGTCCCACGCTACGCTTACGCAAGCTATGTCGGTAACTTCGGTTCTTGATTCAGTTCGGCTACAATTAAAGACTGATTTAATCACAGAAATAATAGAAATAAAACTCACATTTTTCTATAGAGCAATCTTATCAAATAATATTCTGTATAGTTTTAAATTAGAGAGAGCAGTGGTCCTGTGGTAACGGCCCCGACTTACGAGTTGTGTGTTGGTGGTCATAGGTTCGAACCCATGAAGGCGCTTAAAAAAAAAAAAAACTTACTTTGCTTTACTTTGTATGATTTATTTCATCACCCCTGCTCTCAAAATGAATAAAGGAAAACATCTTAGAAAGTAATTAATAAGTGTATAGACGACCGACTCTGGAATAAATACGCAACAAGTAACGTTGATTACATTATCATGCCAGTTTAGAAGCTCGGTAATTAAAAATAATTCAAATTTTGTCGCAATTTACGCCTGAGTTTTGATTTATGTTACTAAACTTTTCAACAGTTAATAAGTACTCGTAGTTTGCAATCTATACTAATACCATAGAGATTAAAGGAGTAGTGGCTCGGTGCTAACTGCGCTGACTTAGGTACGAGTTGTAGGCAGGCAGGCGTTTTACTGTGTGTCATTTATTTAATCACCATATAATAATGCAATGCTCTCAAAATCGGTGAAGGAAAACATCGTGAGGAACTGTGTCTTAGAAGCAACAATTCGAAGACAAGGGATATCTACCAACCCGCACTGGACCGCGTGTTGGATTACCTACTCCCTTTCACAGAGGAGAGGCCTGTGTCCCAGTGAGAACGTTTTACGCTGATTATGCTACTAATATTATAAAGAGGTAAAAATTGTCAGTTTGTAAGTAGAGGTAATCTTACATCGATGCGCAACCTGGAACCACGGATTCAGTACATTGGTTACAGTTTGCGCGTCGATGTCCCTGCCAACCTCTAAGTATTTTATGTCAAAACAAGAAATGTGTATGCAAAGAAAGAAAGAAAGAAAAGAAAGTGCATGATAAAACTGAAGAGATGCTTAGGGTCTTTGTTCTCGAGGACATGAACGAAATTGTTACAGTTTCAGTCTACCTACTTCGATAAGTTTTCCTGAATTTTCAACCAAGTAAACAATATTCTACTTGAATTTAATTAAAAATGTGCTATCTCAACGATTACTGTAGAACTTAAAAGAAAATTTCGAACTACGTTGTAAAATGTAGTAAAAGTGCAAATGTAATGTGAACCCGCGCATCGGGCCGCGCACAAGCGAAGCGGGTTGACTTCGCTCCGAACGCTAGTAGCCTCGGAGAAAGCGCGGGTGCTGTCCTCACGCTACCGTTTGCCGCCATTGCCAAGCTTTCCCGCGAAAAACTTATCATAGACTATACACGCATTATAAAATATAAACGCAGTAATTATTTCAAAAAAAGCATACAGAAAAATGCGTACTGGTTGAATATTTTTTTTTAGTTCGTTCTAAAACAGTTCGCAAGTATGGGTTGAGTTTTATTTGTGGAAAATAAAAAGTAATTGAGTAAAATTGACGTAAAAATTAAGTGAAAATTAAAAAAAAGATGATTTATGGTTTAGCAGTTTTTGTGTCACGAACTAGTGAAAGTTATGGAAGAAAGGAAAATTGCAACAAAATGCCGTAACAGGTAAGTTCGACGTAGTTTTTACTTTCCCTAATTATTTAAACTAATTAATGAAAAGTTACTAAATTGTACTTGAGTATGCATAGCGTAGAATTTCTTACTGTCATAATAATATCGATTTCATTTTATTTAAGAAATATGGAATTACATGTCATTTTAATTCCACGTTATTCCCTGTGAGCATATGATTATGTTTAATTAAGTATGATACACTGAAAAAGGTTTTGCAATGGCATTTGTGTGCCCTTGTATTAAAATGCCCATAAAGAATAAAACCACAATTACATTTTTAATGACATGAACGTGCATAAAAATAAATGATTGAAACGTATTATACATAAAACATATTTCAAAAGCAATTTCTATGTCAAATGGAATTGAGGAGACCATAATTGAAAATTATTTTCGTGATAAACTGAGATAATTAATTAAATTAAAATTAATTTCTGGAGCAATTAATCAATTAGGGAACCCGACAGATGAAGCCGTAAGGAACGGAAGAAAAAGTTTTACCTAAAACCGTTCAATTAAAAACCCGATGACGAAGCAATTTTGGACCTGAGTGAATTTACAGTTTGTAATTAGACGACCAATGGTTGCTGAAATGAAAACTAGAACAACGAAAACACGACTGAGTTATGGCGTTCTAATGGTTAAAGTTGGGGAGTTTGGGAGGGAGTTAAACGGGCAATTGTATTGCAGTTAGCTAACTATAATTTAGACGACGTCCATCCCGCCATCCCGTCAGCAGCGTCTCAAATTATTTCGAAGTGCGATTGCTTGACAAATTGCTTTAGTTGGACACCTGGGAGTTGCGCGGGGCTTTTGATCTGTATTGTAATTAATGTATTGTGCTAAATGAGACCAGATAAAATGAGCAGTTTTATTAAGCAATCTTGCACTATTACTTTTTTATATCTCGTGGTATCCAGATCTTTACTTCTGCATTTTAAAAAGGTTCGGACTCTCCACTTAAAGTATTGGAAAATATTTTCGTTCGAATTGAATTATTCGTGATCGGTTTTCAAAAAAGTTTGCTCTATTTTTAGATTATGTTCGTTTCGTTTGATGTCAGATTCGCACGATATATGTAAGGTTATTGAAAAAAAAAACTTCCCATTTTATTAGTGCAGCTTCTGTTTGTGATTTTATGTAACACCATTTTATTATATTATTAAGCAATTACTGCTTTTATTATATCGAAATTTCTGAAACACCGAAAATGAAACCACTTTTACTTCTAGTCTGGGCCATATCATTTACATTAAATTGTCTGGTAAGGTTCGAAAGTGGCTATAGAGTGACTCACAAAAATAAAAGGCGAACAAATGCGTTTTATGGCTCGAACTCCGGCTGTCAATGACCATCGTTATAACTAGGGGTAGGAGTTTTATGAACCTCGAAACATATCTAAAAACTGCCGGTATAATTTCTCAAATTCCCATAGAAATTCTCATGTTTCTGTTGTGATATTCTGTAAAAAACCCACCGTGAAAACTTAGGTAAAGTAAGCTGTCAATAGTGTCAATCCTTAGCATGAGGTGGAATGACAGCTTACTTCAAGTTCACTTCAACTAGTTTTCACGGCTCTTTAGTCAACTGAGGCCGCTCGAACTTATCCCGCGGGATGAGTTGACCTAATGAATGTTTTGAATCGCACGGTGAAATTTTTACAGAATAGATCGGCAGTAGTAGGATTTTTAAATGAAAACATGAAAAAGGTCCTATAGAGTAGGTAAAGTATCAGTAAACCCAGTGTTGCAGGTGGCGTGAATGGAACCATTCCCTCGTACCTTTGGGGCGTGTAACAATTTTACCTTTTTTACAAGCCTCAGTTAATTTTTCCTCTCATTTTCTTTCATCGAGAATATTTCCCTCGATTATGCATCGTATTCGTTGATCGTGGATTCGTGATCCAGCCATAAATTGGCGCAGATCAGAAATGAAAATTCACTTGAACCATAATTTGATGGTTAGGAGATATTTTTCCCAAAGGCCAAGAACTTTGGACGAGTAAATTTTAATAATGGAGGCTCTTTTCCTGCCTGCGGGAATATTATTTGGAGTCAGTCACGTAGTGGTAAGTCTGACCGTAAATCGAATTCAACGATGCATTGAATAGAAAAGTGTTCGGTTCTAGAAAAGGTACCTTCTGATATTGATCTTATTCGTTGGTCAGTAAGCAGGATATACAGAGTAACATTGAATATATCCTTGACATGGCGATATAATAATGATCCTTGACATAAAATGCTACACAAATCTGTACATAGAACTAATTTCTGCTAATCTTATCTACGAGTATATCCACAATAGATACTGGAGAAGGTCGTGGATGTAACGTCACTGGAAGATTTACTGTTCTTGATGTAGGCATGCGTGCCGCTTAACTGGCTCTAAGCCAAATTATTTTTTGCCAGATCTGCGAGAATCGTACTAACGAATAAATTCGACGAAGGTCGACGGTGCCCTTGTATAAAATTATAATTCTGTAATTTTACGCTGGTACTGCTTGTAAGGAGCCGGAAGAGGCTATTTTGTGGAGTTGTAAAATTGTAGGTAGGTAGAGCAATGTTCATTTGTGACACCCTTTACCCAGCTGTTTTTTTCATTAAAAATATCCTGCAATCAACCATTTATCTGACAAGCTTATGGTTATGGAAATTTTCTCTTCGGCCGTTCATTAATCGGTCAGAGGCCTACATTCGGCAATGGTAAACTTTTTGTCGACTACTCCTTAAAATACTCCTTTACTGAAAGAAAGATTGATGGTGCAGTCATTAGGAGGTCTATAATTAAAGACATTATGGTTTTATAGAATGCTAATGGTTTTATGAAACGACTGTCGCCTGACCTCCATAACTCGTTTAGTTCATTTCCAAGTTGTTAGGAGATTAAGCGAAATTGTTAAATTGTGGTTTCTTTTTGTTTTACATTTTGTTACGATACTATTTTGTGTTTTTTTTAATGTTTATAAAGAAACCGGGATTAAAAGAATCGGGACATACGTTCTTAATGGCTATGCTGGCCCAATTAATTAATTATTTATTAGGTACGAAATTTTTGATGACAAAAGTGTGCTTTTTTCTAAATTTTTTTTTCTTCCCGTATAGGTAATCTGCGAAATGGTACACCACAGACTACCTACTATATTTGTATCTCCTTAATTTTTTAATCCATCCAAAGGTTGTCTTTAAAAGATCGCTCTTAGCGATAAGACCGCCCATTGTGTCACCCTTTGTAAAAGTATTATATTTATGTTCTGTAACTTGTATGGTGTACAATAAAGGGTATTCTATTCTGCGTTCGCGAAATATTCGCTAAAAATGCAAACAAATATGAGTTTATGGAAAAATAACTTTAATTCCTACAAAATTTATTTTAAGTAATTTTTCCATAAAGTTACAAAAATTTTTGAAGTCGTAGCGTTTAGGTACGCTACAACTTCAAACATTTTTGTAACTTTTTCAATGGTACTAGTCACTCTGAAATCAACTTAATTGCTATTGCAATAAAGTTGACATTTGTTTAACTTGGAATAACGTCAATTTAAAACGTAAATAAAATTTGAATATAGATAGAATATGTACTTACACCGTAAAATATACAGATATAAAAATAGACATTTTACATAATACTGCAGGTAGTCAGTGGTGTATCATTGACATATGCAATAAATACATAAAACTACTTTTCTATATACATATACCGGCTGACATTTTTACCGTGTGGATGAAACAGTATAAAAGGTGAACGAAGTAGAATTTGTTTTAGTAAGACAAGTTTAATTCAGATAAATACTTAATAAAATAATACTTATTGATAGTTTAATTTCATTATAAGTTAAAAAAAAAATCTGATGGCACAGAATGTTTTTGTTTCTCAAAAACTTAAAACGAAATGAACCTATAAATCGACAAATCCTTAATTTAAAAATACCCTTAGGTACTCTACGCGCAGAAATTGTCAATGAATTCGTAGCGACATTCAATCCTTTGACTGAAGCCATCAGAAAGGATTCTATGTAAAAAAAAAGAGATTTCTGTGCCATAGGTTTCTATTCCGTTCAACTTTTGACCCACCCTGATTTGTCTAGACGATAAAAAAATTAGCCGGTATATACAATAATAAACAGACCTACCGTACCGTGACTTGTAAATTTTGCTATTGTTACCAATTCGTACTTATGTATTTATGAATCACATTAAGAACGTTATTTTTCCTGTATATTACAATAGAATTTAAATACATTAGCCAATGCAGTTTACAGAACAATGCTTTTGTTTCTAGACACCAAGAAATAAGTATGTATTCAGCTAAGTTGCTAACAGACATGGCCACATGTGTAGAACGAAGCAAGGATTATGTAAGGATTAAAGCACAGTACGTTACTTACGTTCTATAGTTTCTGCCTACCCCCATTCCCATGGGGCGATAATGGAGGGAGTTTATGCAAAAACCAAACATAATAAATTATACCAAATTTATTAATACAAATGACAATAAAACCTTACTTAACTAAAACTATTAGCATACTAAAGTATGGCGAAAATTCATATTTGTATTTCTGTTAGAAAAACATTTTGAAATGTTCAGGGAAAAAGTACTTAATACAAAAATCTCAAGTCGAATTTACTTTCGAAAATCAGATAAATTATCTACTTATCTTCAATATTTCTCCAATAGCGAAAAAAACTTTGTTTTTTCTTGACGGATGAAATTCAATGTCCTAAATAAATTATAAAAGTCTGAAGTACCTACCTTCGCACATTGTTTTGTTGTTACTGTGATTTTTTTTCCGGTATCTAATGTCAATATTTTTTCGTTCGTTTTTTCATGGTTTAGGTACTATATTCTGCCTGTGATTTCGTCCGCGTGAAATTTCTTCTTTTAACATAAAATATATCTTAAGACATACGACAATACTGTAGCTTCCCAACTCACTTTTACAGACTCACTTTTACCACCTTATAACATTAATATAGATTATTAAATGTGACAAAGTTCAGTTAATAATAGTCTACTAAGCGACCTAATTCATCAATATTTAACGATAATTAACCTAAGTTTGTAATCAATATCACTTATTGGTTAGATGTGGGTGTACAAAACTAGTCCTCGACACAACCCCTTTGAGAAATGGACGGGTGACGTTGAATCACTGAAGTTAATATTAAAAGGACATCATTTAAGTGTCGAACATTTTATACCCAAAAATTAAATTTATAAAAAAAAGCTAGAAATAAAGTACCTAGGTACTATATTCTTATGGGAAATAACATCTGGACCATTTTTACTACTACAGTGAAAGTTTAAATTACCCACCAGCTGCTATTCGAGATCCAAAAATCGTATTTTTAAAACAATAATTGTTTTAAGCGATTTTTGTCGCTTGTTCTAAGCATTACGAATTGAATGATGTCCTTTTATATTTACAGTAATTTAAATTCATAATTTCAAATCTTAAATACAATATACTATAATACTAAAATATATATTTATTATGTACTATTATAAAAAAGGGAAGAGCTATATAAGCTAAATAATAATAAAATAAAAAAAATCGTCCACATCGTTGTCAATGTGACAAGTGCCCAAAAGGCTGGCAGCATTGCCACATTGGATGTCAATGCTGCAATATTTAAACTATTAGGATAAACTTGTGATTTATTGTAATTGAAAACAAATTATGTAAGTCTTTCATATTACAATATAAAATAATATGCAGGTTTTGAATTCATTGGTTATCTTTCAGAGGGTATCTAAAAACTCTAATCCTCTTTTAATGTGGGACCAAACAGACGAAAAACATGTGGTACTTATTTAACTCTTGCAAAAATGCAATTTGAAATTGAAAATGTATGAACTAGCCAATATATTCTGTATAAGTGGCACCGTGCTCATTTAGGTGAAGTGAGCTTAAAGTGAGCTGTCAACATTGTCAATCCCTAGCATTAGAATGGAATGGAATGACAACTCACTTCACCCAAGTTTTCACGGTGATATTTTTGCAGAATAGACCAGCAGAGAGCATAGTTAAAGTGCCATTCTATATACATTTCCACCATCGTTGTCACTGGACAATGATGGTGTAAATGTCAAAAATATATTGGTTTGACATATTAGGTATGCTGCAGAAAAGCGTAGGTATCTCAATACTGTTATAGAAGTCGTTATAGAAATCCGGGATGGTTTGAAAGCGATTGCCACTTGTCTTGTCCCTCTGGTGCTTTTTTATCAATATTTAGGAATTCTTCTTTCTTTCTTTGTCTTTTATTTTTTTTTTTTTAAATCGTCGTAATTGGTCTCATAATAAAAGTAGATTAATAGAATATTCCCATATTGATTCAAAGTCAAATAATTTATTTCAAATAGGCACTTAAAAAGCACTTTTCAAAGTCAAAACAAAAAAGTAGAATTGATTCTAGTCGTCCCGGCCCTTCCAAAAGGTCGTTACGTATGGAGAAGAATAGGCAAGAAACTTCTTACTTATTCTTTTAAAATGTTAACAATATTTTGTATACATTCATTATATATAATATATGTGAAGACTATACAATACCTAATCCATATTCATGGCAATTTGCATCGCTTGAAAAATTTCTGTCACGATTTCAAAGGAGCCTGTGTACTCCCTTTTTTCCGTCCTAAAACCGTCTCAAACACACAATACTTTAATATTTTCTGTATCATAAAATATTTCTATCTCAAAATTCCACTCTTCCTATTTTACCTTCTTCCTTGTTTGTCTGACACAAGTATACCCAACCGCTTGACGAAATGGTGGCGGATAAATAGTTGGTCCTCGAGCAAATATTGTAAAGATCTGAGGATCTAAAGGTTCTCCGGGGACTTGGAGTGTGTACCTACATTTGCGCGGGTACAAATACAGGATCCCGCACACATACATATTTGTTTTAAATATTTGTTATTGTTATTTATTTGAATACAAATACACACTTGTACATATTTGTTGTTACATAGGTATGTTCGTATCATTTTAGACTCCGTTTTATTCAATGATCTTCTGGTACAGTGACTGTGAGAAAAGGATGGTGGGCAAACTCGGTAATATAATCACCCTATAATGTTCCCACTGCTAAGACACAGGGCTCCTCTCTTAGAGAGGGAGTGGGCTGTAATCTACCACGCGGGCCCAGGGCGGGTTGGTAGATATCACATGTTTTCCATTTTTTTTGGTTCTAGGACATGCCAGTTTCCTTACAATATAGGTATTGCTTCACGGTTTTGAGAGCAGTGGTGATGGAATTATTTACACAAAGTAAAGCGGCTTTTTTGGGTTCGAAACCACGACCTACAACAGACTCGAACGTCGGGGCTGTTACCACTGGGCCGCCATTGCTCCATAATAATGAGAGGATTTAACAACAAGTATAAACCGAGCACATAAATAGCTAACACCAACATCATATTCACTTGTTTATGCTTAGCCCTGCCAAACCATACAGGCTGATGCTAAAACGCAGATTATAAAAGGATAATAATTTAATATAGTTGATAAAGCAATCGTGGTTGTTTGGCGCCGGCCCAGCACTGTGGGCCTGACCAGCTCGCTTGCAACAGTATTGATTGAGTTATAAGCACTTGCGAACTTGTTAATCAAGTAACGAGATAGGTTAATGAAGATATAAGCTATATTTGAAGTGAATTAGCAAGAGTATTTGCAGTTTTTGAAATCACACACTGCTGGGGAGTTTGTTACGCCACTTCTTCTTCCCAGCTAAAGAACCAGGACGTGGTGAAGGGCGGGCGTTTTGGGGGACTGTCTTATGTAATTTTGACGTTCAAAAAGTTCTGGTTCTCAGCCTAGTTTCAATAAATGACTTTTGATTTGATTGATTTTGATAATATTTACCCAAATTATTGCATTATCTACGATCCAAGAGAAATCCTACCAAAGTTTTTGGTGGGTTTATAGTTAATATATTTTAGTTTTGTTGCAAAAACGCTCGTATTTTAATCTTCTATTTTATACAAAAATACAATACGTGGCCACTCAAAATGTATGAAACAGGTGCTTTATTGAATATGAACTACTTCACTGGTTCAGAATTAAGTTACTCATGTATCATTACAAGTACCCCTTAAATATATTACAAAATTTAATGTAAAGCGTATATTGTTAGGGGTTACATGCAATACACCCCGTATTGCATGTAAGGGATGTCTATGTGTTGCAAGCGCTATACTGCTGAGCATGGGGGCAAAATTTAATTGGGTTTTTCTACCAGGAATTTCTCAGAAGCAGCTTGGAGTCTGGATTCGTTCCCGGTGGATGACAGTAGGCTCATCCCCTATTACTCCCACGGGACTTAAACGTAACTGGCCAAATGTGGGTGTACTTCCCTACCCTTCGGGGAAATACAGGTGTGATGTTATTATGTAACATTTAAGCACTTTTTATTCTACATCCATTTTTTTGTGTAGCAAGTACCTAGTCAACTTTTATAATGGCACGGATGACAAGAGGCTTATAAAAACGTGCCTTCTATTTTTAGTCAATTTTGCGAATAACATGGATGACATGAGCGTATTAAAAAGGTACCTTCTCTCTTTTACCTACGAGATTAACGTGGATAAAGTAGCGTGTGTTAATCAGAATAGTTAATTACTCTTTAGGGACAGTTATATTTCGCTTTAAATAGTTCGGTAGCACGACACAAATGCGATTCTGTAACCATCTCACCGTGAAAGCTTAGGTGAAGTGAGCGTGGAGTGAGCTGCCATTCCAACTAATGCTAAGGGATTGACACTATTGCCAGCTCATTCTAAGCTCACTTCACCTAACTTTTCACGGTGAGATTTTTACAGAATCGATCGGCAGTTTGTACATAGTTACGTTATTATACTCCTTGTAGACATGATACATGCCTGCATTCCTATGTATAGTAGGTATAGCCGCATTTCGCCAGCATTATTAGTCACCTACAAAAAATACCAGAGCAATGGACGTCATTCATTCTTTAGACAAGATTTTACACTCCAAGCAAAAAAGATAGCAAACCATACAAAATGAAAATAAAACATTAAAAAATATGAAAACTTGAATTATGTTTGAAAAATTCAACACCCCGTCTGAATTTTATCTCGTTACTTTTTGGTGAGGAGTTGAGGACGCAATTGACACTACAAGTTTTCTGCAAAAAATATGAAAAAAAACACCAACAATGAGTCTTTTGAAAAGACACCCTGTAAGTTTGCTAAGTATGTTTTATTTCGGGTGGCCTGGGGTTCTGACACACAGGGTTGTATATTACGGATTTGAAAACTGGCCAAAGTGTGTAGAGCAGTCTTGGCGGGGAAAGGGGTCTAACCACTTACCACGCGGACGAATTTAGAAGCAAAACGTAGTTAAACATTAAAATAGCCAGGTACGAGTACATTATGAGTAAAAGGAAAGTTTTCAGTTTATCCGGTTTTAGATGTTACATAATGGGTGAAGGATTAACTAATTTACATCCTTTAATCGGATCAAGAGCGAACATTGATGAATTTTGCATTAAGTAAACCTAAGTTTTTAAAAAAGTTAACAAACTACTTTCAAGCATTGTCACCATTGTCACGCACTATCCATATTTACATTTTGTGATCGCAGTTTGCGCGAGATATCTTAACAACTTAACAAAGAATGTTAAAACTTGCAACGGAGCAATCTGTGAGATTAAACAGGAAACAAGGGAGTAGTAACGAACGTCGGGCTAAATGTAAAAGCTAATACCGGGAGTGTGCCATATGAAAATTAAAAAAAAAGGACTGTCACACTTAACCTTTCACACAGTGAGATTTGTCATTGCAGTTTGTTTCATCATTATCATTTTTCAGTTAATCCTTCAGAGATATAAAAATAAATCGATGTATAAACCCTTAATACTTATGATTAATAATTTGGACATGTTCGCATTATAAATGTCGTAGGAAGTCATAGCGATGGAGGCAGTTATTGTCTCTGATCTAAGTATAAAATAATCTAAGTATATCAAACTGTAATCACGAATTCAGCACATTATTCGGAATCCCCCTGTTTTAAAATTTTACGACAGTGGTTTAAAAAAAAAAGATGTTTCATAGATTTTGACCGCGCAAGTATTGCACTTTTCTGTGAAACAGTAGATAATTTTTTGGATCACCAACCAAAAGTTTTTGTCTAGAATCATAAGCTGAATTCATGGTTACAGTTTGCGCGGCGAAGTCCCTGTATAAAATAGCTAACAGTATGCATGTACGGCGTAGGTAATAACTTCTTGAATACAAAATTCTTCGACATTCGTCGTATCTAGTATGGACACGTTTGAGGTCCCAGGGCATTCGACGGATAAATTGCCAAGTATACCTTGTCCATTAGCTAAAACTTGCAACGGACTTATGACAAATGGAGCTAGTGATTGCAGTAACACACAATACATTGATTGATACACGTACGGTATTATAATGTCTGTAAGAAGCCATGAGATACTTCAATAAGATAAGGCAGTTTATATATTTATTTTATTACGCATTTTAAAGTTAACTTTTACGTAATCTGGAATATATACGTTTTAAGAAAGCTGTCCAAAAACGGTTAACCTAATGGACAGGGTATAGGAATTTATATTATTTATTTATATGTATACCTATTTTATACAAAATACTTTTTCGGTAATTTTTAGTGTTGTTCTAACTTCTAATATTAAGTACCAACATAATAACGTGTCCACATTCTCTTCAACAATAAACTATGACATAAATAAGTATTATATTAGAAAGAGTATTTTTTTTGACTTTATAGACCAAAATAAATCTCTATGACGTGTTTACGACTCACATTACCTTTTTACTGACCTATTATGATAGTTATTGTATTGTCGAATAGGCCACCTTTGAGAGATACAAAGTATATGAAGTCTTATTATACCTCTTTAATGGACATTCGTCTGGCATGTGTGGTTATTTTGTGCACAATAGAGCAGTATTTATAAAAATATGCCTATCAGTTTCAGGTCAACTCTTCGGCAAATAGGTATGTTAAGAAAAAAGTTAGTAGGATAACATTCGTTTACCACTTTGTAGTTTTGTGATAGAATATAATTTTTCTTTATTAAAGTAACCAAGAATCAACAAGATTGTTAGTAAAACTACACTACACTAGGTGTTATGATTGATCGTCAAAAAATTGTAAATGTCTAGAAATTCCTAAGCAGAACCGGTATTCGAAGCACCTATTATGTATTATTTTACTTAAAAAAATAAAATTTAAATACCTAGATTTGGAACCAGACACACTTTCACATTGATTGATTTTTCGACCGGCCTTCGACAGAGTTATTGATCTGCACTTATATTTATTTATGTTGCGTTTTATCACAAGAAATTGCTTTTTAATTTTAATCACACTTGGCCTTGAACATACATAGATATCTTTTTAATATTTTGATGGCCTTGAACCGTCGCTTGAGAGAATATTCTAGTTTATGCATAATCAGCCTATAATGTCCCCACGGTTGGGACACAGGCCTCCTCTCTGTGAGAGGGATTGGGCCGTTATCCACCACGCGGGCCCAGTGCGGGTTGGTAGCTGTCGCATGTCTTCGAATTTTTGGTTGTAGGACATGCTGGTTTCCTCACGATGTTTTCCTTGGCAGTTTTGAAACGCATGTCTTCGAACTTTTGGTTCGAGGACATGTCGGTTTCCTCACGAATATTTTCCTTCACCGTTTTGAGAGCAATGGTGATGAAATAAATTACGCAAATTAAAGCGCCTGCCTGGGTTCGAACCCATGACCTACAACTCGGATGTGGGGCTTTTACCATTAGGCCACGACTGTTCAATATATTCAAGTAAAAAAGTATTATTCAAGAAGATTAAGCGGGCCGTTGGAAATGATAAAATCGATCGGAGTCGCCGGGCGCCTGCAAGACTAATGGCGATACCGAGAATGTTCGCCTTTCGCTACTTTGCTATCGAAGCCCGCTTGTGGCTTTCCCATTGATATTTTGTTTTGAAATAACTAAGTTTGTAATACAATTGACCTTTACTTCTGAAAACTAGCCGAGTCGTTGTTCATTTGTTTACAGGACAGTTTTTCGTCACCAATTTTATATTAAACTTGTCACTGGCAGCCTTTTGGCCAATTTTCCCATTGACGGCGATGCGGACGAATTTTTTGATGCCCAATGAGCTCTACCCTTTTCTTGTATATTATGTACATAATATATTTATACCTACATGTATTAGTGTTAGTTTGTATGTCATATTTAAGATGGCCGGCTATTGATTGAAATAAATCTTGTCACTGACAAGTGGACATGACGACACGTATTTGACATGATACGACACGACACGACACGACACGACGACACACGACACGACACGACAAGACACGACATGATACGACATGTATTTGTTTTAGGTTGCATCTGGAATTACAAAGAAAAAAAATATACCTCTTTATTCATAAACGTTGCTTAAAGTTAAGCAGTGATTAGCGACTGTTTAACCATACATTTTTGACGTTTAAGCGTTACTTAACTTTAGTCATCGTTTATGAATAAACCCCATAAAGTTTAAATCGAAGTTTTAAGTTTTTCTTAGCAACAAATTGTCATATTCTAGAAGTCAGATGCTCGTGACTAAATAATAACAGCCGCAACAACGGGTAGTCAGACGCCCAAAAAGTTAGCCAGTCTTACCAAGGGGGATGGTTACCTCGGAACTGGGTTGTTGAGGTCGGATAGGCAGTAGCTTCATGTAAAATACTGGTGTTCAGCTGCATACGGCTAGACTAGAAGCCGACCTCAACACAGTCGGGAAAAGGCCAGGTAGATTGATGGATGTTTTAGAAGTATCTACATCACAATTTGTTGCTCCAATATTCCAAACGAGTCCAAGTCGATAATTATATGGAAAAATATGTCTGAGAATGTATATAGAAATTCACATAATCCGACATTGAACCAAAAGGGTGGGATTTCCAATATCGGGGTACAAAACACGCATTATTTATTATGCGGGAACATTTTTATGACGGCGTTGAATATGAATTAAGTTCCTGTAATGTGGAACACGACGTATCCTGACTTATGATCAACAAGCTTCGATGATGATGTCACTGCCTGTATCCTGGCTATAAACTAACTACTGCTTCTCACCAATAAATAGCTAAACAAAACTCAAAGGATTTATTTCAATAAAACCAATTAATTGAATTGTCAAGGAGTCGGTCAGTCAGAAAGATGAAGATTTTTTTACTTGATTAAGTACCTGTTACTTGTTGATAGGCCTACGCTGTCCTCCCATACCTATTAATTCTACAATTAGAAAACATTGTAAAAGCCAATTATTTTAAAAGAGTAACCGTGGACTTTCGTGCCGGCTCTTCTCCATAGGAAACGACCAATTGGAACCGTGCACCTAGCTTCTGACGTTTTATAAGTGGCCATGTAGGTATAGTGAAATCAAATATTTTGATTTTGATTTGGAAGCTACTTGCCGATTCCGAAGCCTAGTTACAGGTAAGAAACTCCATCGATACTGTTTTAGATCAAAATATTGTGCTACGTGTTGGTAAACGTAGCAGCTACACAAGAGATTAATCTCCTACGTCGTCAGTAGCGTTTTTGCGTTTTCCTGACAGAAAATCCTCAGTTTTTTGTCCGGAGATGAAAGGATCGCTTACTTTGTGTGACACAGGGATATGATCGCCCCATTACAAGGAACTATGTACTTACACAGGTACAGGAATCGAGGGCAAACTAATATGTGAGTACTAAAGTATCTTATCACTTCTTAGAACTTTTGCCACGGCGTTGTGAAGTATTTCTGTATGAAATACCTTCTGTTAGGTGTTTAATAGAGCCCTAGATATTTATTTATTTATTTATATATTTAAACTTTTCGCACAAAAAGATATACAGATAGATATTCTGCGTCAGCTGCTCCTTCTCATGGGTTAGGTTTGTTTAGGTGGTCGCCTAATGAACTGACAGTAAGCCTACCTACGGTTACGTCATAAATGTCTATTTAATAACGCTAATCCTTGACATTCTTGTCAAGGTTTTGCGTTATTCTATAAGTGTGGCATCTGTATTATTTATTTAACCAGAACGACGTAGAAACTGACTAGACACATAAAAAAATGTGTATCACACATTGGGCTGGTCCATAATATTACATAAATATTGGAATAGTTACCAGGAACAAAAATATTACGCAGCTCCTCATGCAAACTCGGAGCATCAATGGTTAAGTGTAAAATTTTGTAAGAAGTTACAAGTTGATCGACAGCTCATCTGAGCTGAAGCGAATCCTCAAAAACCCAACTAAAATCTGTAATGTGGAATGCTGCATAAGTGATCAGCTGTCAAAACTATTTTGACGCCAGCCGGTCCATTTTTACAGAAAAATCTGACTTTGGTAAAATCAGTTCTTAGTGGGTTTGTTTTGTTCATAGATTCGCTGAACAATTACCAAAATGATTATTTGATACCGACATTCAATTAAATTCTCTTTCAGTATCACTTAAGTATAGGTATCAATTGTTTTCAGACTTTTTAACGTATACGAGAAAAAAAAAAGATAATTTAAAGGCATATAAATGATGTGCAATAACTTACGGAAGCCACAGACAGAGGGCGTTGTCTATAAGTCTTCAAAATTAAAAGCCGGCTCTCAGTGGCAGTGCTGTGGTGCGATTTATAGCACGCATTAACTCCGCTCACAATACGCTCAAATGTTGAATAATACAGCCACTTCACTATTATAGAGGACTAGCTGAGCCCCGCGGTTTCACTCGCATAAGATTCGATCTCGTGGGAATATCGGGATAAAAAGTAACCTATAGGTTAATCTTGGTTATAAACCATATGTGTGCAAAATTTCATCCAAATCTGTTCAGTAGTTATTGAGTAAAAGAGTAACAAACATCTATCCATCCATCCATCCATACAAACTTTCACGTTTATAATATTAGTAGGATAGGATTAGTAGTATTATTCTCAGGTAGGGAACTGATATTAAGCTTTAGTGTGGGAAAGACGTGCTAATGTTAAGGATTTGGGAAAAAATAACTGAATAAGTTAAAGAGCAGTTAAGATAAAGAGCAGTTATTCAAAAATAATATACAGACATGCACCACGCCTGAAATCCCCGAAAGATTGGGTAGGGGTGTACCCATAGTTCACTCACATTCGTCTTCACATATTATTATATAATTAATGTATGCAAAATATTGTAAAACTTTTTAAAAGAGTAACGGTGGAGTTTCTTGCCCATTCTTCTCCATACGAAAACTACCTTTTGGAAGGGGCGAATAGAATCAATTCTTTTTTATTGTAATTTTTGATGTTCAAAAGTGCCTTTTATGGTGCCTAATTTAAGTAAATGCTTTGTCTTTGGCATTTAGGGCCCATTGCGTTCAACAGGGCACCAATCCAGACACCGGGCTACCCAAAAACACCTTGCCCGACCTTGAAATCGAACCCAGCAGGACAACAAGCTCAGCAAAAGAAAAAAAAGGAGGACCCATTCGCACTTAAAACTATTAAACTGAACAGAACCAGTCTAATACTCGGGTTTTAAGTCAATGGTCATAAAATTGAAATCCCTATTGCCTTGTGAAGATTTATCAGCACCCTTCCAAGAGGGTTTTCAATTTAAAATGGCCGTCTGATAAATAAATCTTGTTTCAAACACTAATCATTGGGCCCAACAGTAACTCTTGGGTAGGTACTTAACTGGATTTTTCCACAGCCATGATTTATTATAAAAAGCGCAACCGTTTTTGAATTTCCGTTTTGAGAGATAAATTTTTATCTCTATGGCAACACTGACGCAGTCGCCTTGGTCCCTTTACCGGATTTAACATATCCAATCATGTTGAAAGATTATGCAAAGGTCTAATGTATGCAGCGGTATCGCCATTTTTTTTAGACCGAATTTCGCTCTTTTGCTATGTGCTCGAGGAATGAACTAGGAAGAATGAAAGAACAGTACTTTATTAGGGACATGCACAGGAAATACAAATAATAAAAAAAACCGGTCAAGTGCGAGTCGGAAAGTTTGATTTTTTCACTGCTTCAAGGGATTGCAGCCCTGAGTATTTGATATTAATTTCAACTTGATAACTCCATGCATTCCTGATTAAAAGGGTCTTGAAAGACGGACAACGAAATGATCTTACAAGGTTTCCGTTTTTCCTTTTGAGGTACGGAAACCTAAGAAAGTTTTCTAACTAGATCATGAAAACAATAAAAAGAACATTAAAGCTTTTATGTTTACCTAAGATTAAAACTAACTAAATAGAGAAAACAAAAAGAAGTCCTGTGCAAGGCCAAAAAGGCTCCTGAATCTCAGCATGACGCTGCGGTATTAAAAAAAAAACAAATCCTCAGCGCTGGGCCCCCTTTAATGCCAAGGACACACCTACGGACATAAAATAAATCCCACTACAGGAATAACAAAAAAATAAAAAAATATAATCAAAGTAAAAAAGTAAATGAAAACCCTACCTATTGTTTACGATAATAATTAAACATAAAATATTACGACACTGAAAGCTTTCCTTGGTTTTATGTTGTACGAATATGATTGCGAAAAGTCTTCGATGGACACGCCGCTCTGTCACGTCCAGTCATGACATAAAACGTGACCAAAACGGATTATGATCAGAAAGTAGGCGGTAGAATCCTCCTTAAGTGTTGGGGTGTAATGCCGAACAGTGAAAACGTTATATACAGACGCCAGCACATCAAGCTACCCGAAACTGTCAAATTTTCCCAATTAACCTTGAACCTTATGTTTTAGCAATAAAGTTGAAAATCTATTAAAGAAATTTGACAGATTGTAGTAGCTTGATGTGCTGGCGTCTGTACTTGTTATGTAAACTTGTTAGGTATGTTATGTTATGTAAATGAGTAGATGAACGGTTTCCTTGATGGATTTATTGTAATTGTATAATGTAAATGGTACACCACAGACTACCTACTATGTTGGTTTCTCTTTAATTTTAATCCATCCAAAGGTTGTCTTTAAAAGATCGCTTTTAGCGATAAGACCGCCCATTGTGTCACACTTTTTTGACACGACACTTTGTAAAAAAAATTACATTTAAGTTCTGTAAACTTATATGTAATTTTTTTTACAAAGTGTTATTATTTTTTACAAATTTGTAAGTTCTGTACAATAAAGAGTATTCTATTCTATTCTTTATTGCTACTGAATTTAAGTAATAGGTAATACGGGCTGGTGTCCGCCACTCCACGACAATGCGCGTATTTTGCGTATAATAACACAATTGTTACACTTAAATGCTTTGTTAGAGAAATGCATAGCTAAATAATATGGATGTGCATAGATGAGTGTGACGTACAGACTACCACAAAGGTCAAAGTACAGTGCAGCTCGTACAGCTGTGCTGAAAGGATTCCCGCTTGGGATTTTTTTTTGTTGTTGGTATGGCAGAAACACAGAGGGCAGGAATTCCAGGAAATACTTATACTATAACATAATATCACGCCCGTATTCCCCGTGGGGTTGAGCAGAGGTGCCCCACATTTCGCCAGTTATGTTTAAGTGCCATGTAATAGATGGCGAGCCTGTTGCCGTTACCCGGGCACAAATCCAGAGTCCGGGCTGCCACTGAGAAAAATTAACTTACTAGTGAACTACTACTTTGAAGTGAAAATTCTTGTTCTTCAGGCAGGCGATGCGATGCGATGTGGTGGTTCGGCCATCGCATCGCATCGCCTGCCTGCACTATTATCTACTTCGTTTTCTTTCGGCATTTTTCGTTTTTGCTCGGCTCCTAAAGCTCTTAGCGTGATGTTAGCCTATAGCCTTCCTCGAAAATTGGGCTATCAAATGAAAAAGATTTTTTCAAATCCACTGGTAGATCCAGAGATTAGCGCGTCGAAACAAACAAACTGTTCAGCTTTATTATCTTATTATTGGTAGGTACAGATAGAAATATAGAGTATAGATATTATATAAACTTATAAATGGCATGTGGGTGAAACTGTTGGAGACAGTTTTATTGTTCACTTTCAATTCGCGGTGGCAGAACTGAACGTTGAATTTTTTAGTACTGCTCCATTATATTGACGAATAATGTAACAAGTTTAGTTTGTAAACCATTAAAAAGTTAAGATTTACAACGTTTACGTTTAAATAATAAAATTAAAACATGCTGGCAGGTAGCCACCTAAATTGCACCTGTGGACTGTGGAAGTTATCCATAATTTCTAAAACTGGTTCTGTTTTAAAACTAATAATGGTAATAATATATGTATATCTGATTTATATGGTGCATACAGGGATAATCGTCGATTGGTGCCTCCTCATCATTTTTAGTTGTGTAAAGGGCCTCTGCGAGTTGGTTTCGGCCCCTAGTACGCCTTTCAAAGGTCCGGGACCCCAGGGTCCCGAGATATGTCAAGGACAAATAATATCTGATTTAATTCAATAGTTCAAGAAACTGCTGCTCACCTTTGGATCAGCACCCTAATTGCGTAACCCACGATCAATCGGAATCGGTTTCATTTTGACAGTTCAACAACATTCATAATTGCGTTATTTACGTTATTGAGCAGACACAATCATGACACATTTTTTGAACATATGAAGCAATGGATTAGCAATATCCTTCAAAATGATTCTGATCGAGATTGATTGTGTGTTACGCAATTAGGGTGCAGTACCGATTAATTTATTGGACTGACAATTACATACAAACTCTGTTCTCGTTAAATTAATCTGAAGTCTAAATGCACGTGCTAATCTCTGCAATTCCTAGTCGAGTATGAAAAATGGTTTTTGAATTTGATAGCCAATTCTTGAGGAAGGCTACTTAACATCATGCTAGAATCCTTAGGAGACGAGCAGAAACCAGAAAAAATTAGGAAGCACGTTAAGCGAAAACGAAATATTAGCGCGGGCATGTGATGCGATGGGTTGTAGGAACCAGAAATTTCACGCGGACAAGCATTAATCGGTGGATATGTCGCAGCCAACTGGTTAAATTAGCAGTTTAGTCAACCGCCTGGCCTTTGGAAGTAGTGCTCACTTCGCTTCGCTCTCTCGGCTCGCACGCAGTTGATCACAGTTCTAACATACCCCATTTGGTCGGGGTGTTACTGCGACCAATTTGGCTTGCACGTGATTGATTACAGTTCCAACCTAAACTATAATTTATTGAATATCATTTGGCCGTTAGTTGAACGGCCGCCGTTTAGTTAAAAGGCTAGGCGGTTAACTAAACGGCTAATTAAACCAGTTGGGATATAGCCCAATACCTATCTCAAGACTGTGAAACATGTCCTCTTACTCTGATAGATAACCAGTAAATTGCATACTAAGCAACATGTTCTCGTAAAAGTAGAGGGGTGCTAAAGCCTACGTGTTCGCTCCCCAACTAATAATACGCCCATTAAAGGCGATCGCTCATCTAATAGTATATGTAACGAACTGCGAACATGTGCTTTGATATCCGATTATCAATATCATATAATTAATACACGAGTTTGTCGGAGTATTTGTTGGCGATTAACTTATTTTTGTTTTCTTAGCTCCTAGACGGAGTGACAAGATCTTCTTTACTGGAATATTGTTTTGTTAGTGTTAAATATGACGGAGCGATTTTCTGCTTACATAACCAGCCTATAATGTTCCCACTGCTGGGACACAGGCCTCCTCTCAGTAAGAGGGAGTGGGCCGTAATCCACCACGCGTGGCCAGTGCGGGGTGGTAGATGTCACATGTCTTCAAATTTTTGGTTCTAGGGCATGCCGGTTTCCTCACGATGTTTTCCTTCACCGTATTGATAGCAGTGGTGATGACATAATTTACACAAAGTAAAGCGCCTGTCTGGGTTCGAACCTACGACCTGCAACTCGTAAGTCGCGGCCATTACCACTGGGACACCACTGCTCTCTGATTTTCTGCTTATTTTTTTCAAAAAATCTATAATGCATGTAAAATTAGTCAGTTATTAGTCATTTGTTTTCTATTTTATTTTCTTTCCTTTCTATGATTTACGTCTTGTATGTTTTGATAATAATTAATATCGTTTTGTCAAACTTACTATATCTACCTAGATTATAAGAGAATGATGTGGTCTCCTGTAATTGGAAGCGCACACTAGTATTTGTCCCTGTTCTTGTAAACTTTCATGAAATTGTGTAGCCTCTGTTGGAGATCCAAATCAATAAATAAGTTTCTTCAAAATCGACGTCGTTGTTGCTTTCAGCGCCTTTCTCGGTTTAACAATAGTTTCTGTTTATATCATACAGCATTTTAATCCCAAAATACTTTGCATTTCTCAACACCTCATCATCATCTACCTAGCCTATTCCCTTTTTTACATGGAGCGACTGCCTATCTGACCACCACAACCCAGTTACTGGGTAATACGAAACCCCTTGGTAAGACTGGTTGTCAGACTTTCGGGTTTTTGAGACCCGTAACGACTGTCAAAGATCCACGAAAGACAGCCGGGACCAACGGCTTAACGTGCTATTCGAGACACGGAGGTGTCTTGGTATATAAAGATTAGTCACCCATCCACGGACCAACCGTGGCAAACGTAGCTTAACCTGATCGATTAACCCGTGCGGGTGCGGCGGTTTTACTTAGCCACAAGCCCCTCTTTTATTTCATTTTTCTTTTTTTAATTTATCAATACCTATTCCACCCCTAAGAGGGTGAAATGGGGGGATTTGGTTTGTATGAAAAATCTTATTCCTTGAGTTAATAAACTTGAAAATTGGCACGAATACTGATCTAAGTAAATTATGAAGTTGGTCATTTTTTGTTTTTATAAAGTACCCCCTAAAAGGAGATTGGGAGGGGGGGGGGGGTTTCAAAGTTTGTATGGAAGAATTTAAGCGCGCGGTCCGATTCACTCGAAACTCAGTATTTACACTTAAAATTGAAAGTAAAGAGTAATGTGTATCAGGGTTTGTCGAAAATCTACCCCTGACGGGCTGAAAAGGGGTAGTCGATTTTACAGGAGAGGATTTTACAGCGTGGCTTGATTAACTCAAAAATTGGTATAAATAATCTTTGAGTCAAGTTATGAACACATCTCAAACGATTTTTCAAAATTCCACCCCTGTGGGGGTGAAAAGCGGGGGTACAGTTTAAATGAAAAATCTTATTCGTTAGGTTAATAAACTTGAAAATTGGCAAGAATACTCGCAATGAAGGTTATCATTATAAGTTTTTCAAAATTACCCCTCAAAGGGGATATCGGGGTGTTGAAGTTTGTGTGGAAGTAATTGAATGCGCGGTCCAATTAACTCGAAACTCAGTAGGTATTAATACTTTTGACAGTATGTTGTCGAAAATTGACCCCCGACGGGGCAAAAAGGGATAATTCGATTTTTAGGGGAGGATTTGAACTTGAAACTGTATGTTACATTTTCAAACCTAAACCACTGAACTTCTGATTTGGCAAAGAGATAGATGGCATCCTGGGGAAGGACATACTTTTTATCCTGGTAGCACGTTCACGTGGGATAATTTCCGACCTCCACGCGGGCGAAGCCGCGGGCAGAAGCTAGTATCCTATAAAACATGAATACAATAAAATATGGTGAACTTGACCTTCATCGGAGTTACAATTAATGTACGCAGCAAGGTTGTCTGTGCACATAAAATTTTACAATTCTACCCGTTTTACAATTTTCAAGTTTATTAAGTACCTATTGGGCAACGCTATCAATTTTTGCATTTATAATTTACAGGCTGACGGTTTCACTTGCACCCTTAGGTAACTTGTACTCAAAATATGCTATATCCAGCAAGGTATTTCCGTAATACACGAACAATTGCAATGCCTTTCATTTTGGCAATTCGACAAGATTCATTTCGTTATTTACGTTGTCGAACAGATGATTTTTTTAATCATATGAACCAATGGGTGAGAGATAGTGTGTTCATAGGATGCTGGTCTTAATCCACCTGAAACATTAACAACAAGTACTTTATTTATTTCGCCTTAACAAAACTGGGAAACGGCAAATCAAAAGGCGATATTGAAAAGAGAGCGGTCTGCGGTGCGCGCGCGCTCCAACAGGCCGCCATCTTTGATTCGCCGCTTTGGCTGTGTGCACTACCCAAAGACTATAAAACCACGTGGTTATATTATCTATGGCGCTACCGAATAAGAGCCGATTCACACCGGAACGGAAGCGGCCGGCAGCGACGCCAGAATGCACCATAATTACCTTTATCATTATGGTGCATTCTGGCACGGCCGCGGGAGGACGCGCGTGGCTGCGCGAGCTTTTCAAGCGATACTGGTCTTTTAATTATGTAGATACAGTTTAAAATTATATGACACTGAAACTACTCGCCGCTATGCTGCCGGTCGCTGCCATCTCGGTGTGATTTGAGCCTAAGACGACTATTCCAATCCATCCAGCCGTTTAACTGTGACAGAGTTACGAACATACAATCTACTCTAATAAAGTAGAAGGAAATTAGGATGAAAGGCTTTACATTACATGATTACGGCAATGATGATTTAGTTAGATTAAACGCGAGCCCTCGAAGCCCTCATTAATTACCTCCTCTGTGAGTATTTCAGCCTTTGTTCTCTCCTGACGCCGCCCACAACTACTCTAAACCGCTTAATATCTTATTAAAACTTTGCGTAAATACTTTATTTTATTTCATTAGAAAAGCCGCATTCATTTTTATACTTCTACTTATGTTAAATACTTCATTGTGGGGTTTAATTTTCAATTTCATTATAATGAGGCTCAAAGTTTTTATGAAGAAAATTCGTGATTTCTCTTTTCGTCATTGTCTCAACGCTTAATCTATTGTGTCTGCAAAAAAACAATGACTTGCTATACAATACCTGTTAGTCTAAAGAATCATATTACTTCAAAAACTCGTTTATTTGAAATGGATGATAATGAAAACCTACCACCTACCTAGCCACATACTTACCTACCTATATAACTTTACCTTAGGTAAAGGATAATGAGCGGGTTTGTAATACTTGGTTACCTATGTCGCAAAACATGCTTCATACAGTACTAGGGTAAATATTTGGGACCTAACTCACATTATAGTGCCCATTGACTTTAGTATTAAACACTAGCACCGCCCCGCGGTTTGACCCGCATATGTTTCGAATCGGTGGGAATATTTGGATAAAAAGTATCCTATGTATTAATCCTAGTTATAAACTATCAATCTGTTCAGTAGCGTTTTGCGTGAAAGAGTAATAAACATCCTTCCTCCTTCCATCCTCAGTTTTCGCGTTTATAATATTAGTAGGAGTGGGATAATGAAATCGTATGTTTAGTTTGTTGTTTAGGTTGTTATTCTTTTTATTACATAAATCATAGTAGGTAACGTTTATCTCTATAAAAAATTACTGAGGTAATTATTTACACCTCGTACCTACGAAATTATGTAAATGATTAACAACATATACCTAGAAATAAGTCCAAAAAATCCTTTTTATTTTGGCATCGAAGTACTCGTCTGCATCACTGTCATCCGGAAACGTGCCCAGAAGACTAGCAGCATTGCCAAATTGAATGGCAATGTTAATTCTTTGGCCAAAGAACAAGCCAGCCCTCTCAGACACGGTCACGTGGGGTGTCAACCACTTAAAAAGGAGATGCGCACTCGGGCCCCATGACCCGAGCGTTTCGACCCCAAACGACTCAAAACTGTAGTTACCCATAAGGTTAGATAAAAGCTGTAAGAGTTTTGATGGTGTTTAGTCCTTCAATAATAAGATATTATGATTTTTCATGAGTGTTCTATCGATCGAGCTCGGAATTTTGTTTGATTGCACTTGCTATGCTGCCTGTCCCAGCGTAGCTAGTTGGTTCGCTGACAATTAATCAACACCCTCCTGTCGACAGATTGCTTGCGTGGCAGTCATAGTTTGAACTGCACGCAATTAGGAAACCTTATGTTCGTAGAACTAACATGCGGTAATAAACCTGTTGCTATTCTAAACTATTATTATTAAACTTAATTAATTCACGTTCATATTATTTGCTACCGTAAATTAACTTTGTTGCATCGCCATTCATTGTCGTCATCATCATCGGAATTCCCTTTGTGCCATGCTTCCCTGGTCTGTGCGAGTCTCATCCAGCACCCTAATTGCGTAACACACAACCAATCTCAATCTGAATCATTGTGAAGGATTTTTTCGACATGTGGATTAGCAATATAATCCATTGCTTCATATGTTCGAAAAATTTGTCTGCTGAACAAGGTATCTAACGCAATGAATGTTGTTGAATTAGCGATTCTTACTGGTAGTGTTTTGCACAATGCAGGTCTTCCCCGCGATCTTCTTTTGTCGTCCATCCAATCTGGCTGTTGTTCTGAAATAAAATAAAATGAATGTTTAGTAGAGTAAAAGTAGATCTATTAAGATACTTTTTCACGTAAATTCAATGCTAATACTCCTTCTGCCGTTTCTCGACCACCATACTGTAAGAGCTCTAGGTACTCCACTTGCCATCACCACGTCTATCCAAGTATTCTGCCCACCTCTTCATCACCATTGTCAATGTTTAATTTTCTTCTTGATATTTAGTTCTAAAACTTTTTCACAAAAGTTACTGAGTAAAAAATAATCAGTGTTTAACATAATTTAAAAATTCATTAAAAAGTTTCAGGTCGCACCGAAATTTTGGAGACTAAGCTCATTTTAAATTCATCTCTTTTTAGTAGATCACAGTTCTTAGCGCAAGCTCTAAATGGCTTACTATTAAAATTGAATTCTGTTAGCCAGAATAAAATGTTAGGGTGCCAAAGAGAAAAAAAAAAACTGTTTTTATGTACGTACAGACCGTAAACAGTTAAAGTTTTACTTACACGAGTAGGTACGTAATTAAACGATCATAAAGTCAACCAGGTGCTGGTAATGTTGTAATAAATAAATTACATTTACTTATGTGTACATAAACATGTGTTATTAGGTAGTCTGAACCGATTTGAAAAAATCTTCTTTAGTTTGAAAGGGTACCTATACTTATAGGGTGGTCACATATTTTAGTCAAGTTCTGGTGGTTTTAGTTTGGGTCTTCTTCAATAATACGTTTTTTTTAAGTGTATATTGAGGATGTTTTAATAACGTCCTGTCACTGTTATTTACTTAGCAAGTGAAGGTATGCGAATTTGTGTGGGGTGGGTACCGCAAGTAAAAAGTGTAAGTAAATTAAAAACTTTATTAAACTTAACTTAACTGACTTCCGAAATTAAAGTTATTTTTCCCTTTGTAGTGTTTTATTTTTTTTGTAATAAAGGTTTTTTCTCTCGACAGGTTACTGGTAACTTTATCAAAGCAATTGCGATGGTAATTTTGACAGCCCAGTTTTCGGGCGAAATAAAACGGAATACTGGGCTGAACAACATGAAACGTGTCATCGACACAATTGAAGTAGAAGAAGAATGGCAAGGGTACCTAATTATGATTGTATTCGCATTTCTCAAGGAAATGTTAGAACATTACCGTTACGTTTCGTTTGGAAATCAAATAATCCGCTCAAGGAAGCAAGTAAACGTTGAAAGATTACTAAACGATTTTTATGATAAAAAAATTCGCAGAAAATCCGCACGTTTTCTGTGTGTGGATTTCCTGCGAAAAGTGATAAGAGAAAAAATGATAAGGAAACATCTACGTTATTAATCTTGTAGGAAGAAAGTTTCACTTTATGTGATATAGCAAATATACAGCAAACAAGACACGAATCTCTCCTAATTTATTATGTTTTTACGGGATCTCTCGCCCGAGACCCTTTCTACATAGGTTGTATATATAATCCGGTCCTAGCCTCGTTAGTACGCAGGACGACATACCAAGATTACCAAGCTGTACATTTCCAGTATAAGCTGACTTCTCATTGTACGAAAAGCCTATACAATGCGAGATCAGCTAAAACTGGATATGTATAACTTGATGTGTAGTCGTTAGTACACATAGAAGCGCTCCGGTAACCCGTAGTATGCCCCAGGGGCCGTAAATCGGAACACATGTACTTAAGTACTAACTATATCAAATGACATGTTTTTTTTTACCAGCAACCTAATTGCGTCCGGGATCACAATCGCTTTGATAAAGGAACAAATCCCTTTCGAACATTCGTTTGATCAACAAGTAAATGTTACAGACTTGAGTGCAGGTTGAAAACTCCATTTTATTTTTTTGGAGCGAAGTTCTTTATTGCAGCTTAAGGCCGATTTTTTGATCCGTAGTTAAACTATTTTGATCAATTGTTAGTTTATCTAATGGTTATTTTTTTAACTAATAGTTAATTATTGGACCCTTACCAATGATATTATATCATGATATAAACGAAAAATTGATCAAAAAACATATTTTGCAAAAATTTAACCATTAGTTACTATTTTTAACAATTGTTTGAGTTTAACTACGGATAAAAAAATCGGGCCTTAGTGAGAACTGAATGAAAATCCAAGATGGCGCCTGCGATTTTTTTTAATTGTTTGATTTTTATTTTGAACTTCGTTCCTGCCGGTGGTTCTCATTTTTTTATTTGTATTATTATGTAAGTTTAATATTAATAAATGTATTATACTTATAAACCTTCTTTTTTTGTCGTATAACGTTACATTGTATAATATTTACATAATTTAAAAGCAAATTTTTATTTGGTTCTTTGCCGTTGTCACAAATTAACCTCTCAGGGACTGGCTATTAATATTATTCCATAAAATGATGTATGTTTAACCTCGAGTAAAAGGTTTAGGAAGAAGATTACCGAGGTCTGATTCGATGCGTAAGGTTCAAGGTTCAGATCGTATGTTCAACTACGGAGAGAGTTATGCCTCCTAAGGGATTGCTTTTATCTGAAACAACACGCATCGTAGCTACAAAAACCATGAAATGTATTACCAATATTAATATATTTCAGCGAAGAACCACCGCCACTAACTTTTTATGTTACCTTTTAATATTAAAAAGAGGTTTTACTTATTAAATAATATTATGTTGTAAATATTACGCTCAGGGGATTTGTTTGTTATTTTTTTCACAAATCCTATTTTGGCAGTTGTTGGTACCTATATGTTTGGAGTTTCGAACTTTCTAGATAGGATCGTTAAGGGTGCCTAAGTTTTGTTTTTTTATCTTAGGATTCGCAAACATAGCCTTGTTTGTTGGCAAAAATATGGCTCAAGTTTTCATAGAATTTACTTCTTGTTATTTACAAAATTATATCCAGTTATTTCTTGGTTTATATATTATCAAAAAGATAAACTGTATATTTGCAAGAACTTTTTTACAGTTCTACATGCAGAGATATTGGACATTTTGAATAACATAACATTACATCCCGCTTGTATGCCCCGAAGAGTTCGGCAGAGGTGTACTTACTAGTACCCCTAATTGTACATCCAAATATGTTGCTATGACATTGTGAAATATTTCATATTTAATCTATACTGTAGCGATATCTACAACGCCACATGCAAACAACGCGTCATACTGACGTCACGCAAATCCTGCATCTCGCAAGCAGAGTTAACCGCGCAATTAGCATATATACAAACTTCCCGACATCAGTCGTTGGGCAGTTGCCTGCCAGACACACCACCCGTCTGGTCGGAGGATCCTCCCTTTTCTATGGAGGATGAGTGAACTTTACACCCGGTTCCTCATACCTCCAAATTGGTGACCCCGACTATGAACGTCAGCGCAGCCTTCGTGCAAATACTTCAGCGTGACGTATCATCATCATCACTCCCGCAAGCTTTAACGGCGAGTCACCCAGCCGACTTCCCGACATCAGTCGTTGGGCAGTTGCCCGCCAGACACAACACCTGTCTGGTCGGAGGCTCCTCCCTTTTCTATGGAGGATGAGTAAACTTAACACCCGGTTCCTCATACCTTCAAAATACTAATGGTAATGCTGAAGAGTTGGTTTTTTTTGTTTGTACCAGTCACATTTTTTTTTTGCATTTGTTATCCCAATTTTTGAGGAAGACTACTTAATATCTCGCTAGGACTAACAAAACAAAGTCACAAAGAACGCTGGGCGATAACGAAGTAATAGCAGGCGATGCGATGCGATGTGTCGCGGGCAGAAGCTAGTTAAATTAATAAAAACCCTTGTCGTTAATCATAGCCCAAATAATAGGACATAACCCCATACCGTTACTGCGAGTAGGTGATTATGGTATAGTCACCGTAGTAGGTAACCTTAGGTTCTAACGTTTTAGTGTCCAAAACACAAAGTAATTGATTGATTTATGTTTTATCGAAGGTAAAGCGGGGTGTCTTCCACAAAAGTGGCTTGGCTAAGTGTTGTTTCATGTAATAAATAGATTATTGGCTTGTTTTATCGCTGAGATTTTTTCGACAATCTTTATGTTGTTTTATGCCAGTTATAATAAAGTGTAGGTACGAAAACTGATAAGTTATTTATCAAGACGTAGAGTACTGTGTTCATATTCCTCAGCCCAGCATTCCGTCGTACATAATCAGCCTATAATGTTCCCACGGCTGGGACACAGGCCTCCTTTTGTGAGAGGGAGTGGGCCGTAATCAATCACACTGGTCCAGTGAGGGTTGGTGGATGTCACATGTCTTAGAATTTATAGTTCTAGGACATGCTGGTTTCCTGATGGTGTTTTACTACCTGCGAGGTAATTGCGTAGGTAACACGCTATCAGCAACAATAGCTTTCATTTTGACAGCTCAACAGCATTCATTGCGTTATTTATGTTGCTGAGCAGACAATTTTTTCGAACATATAAAGCAATGGTTAGCAATATCCTTCAAAATGATTCAGATTGAGATTGATACTGTGTTACGCAATAGGGTGCTGTTTAGGAAGTAGAATAAAATCTTACACAAGTATTTTTGAAGTCTCATGCAGAAATCATCATCATTAGCCTTTAGCAGTCCACAGCTGGACAAAGGCCTCTCCTATTGCACGCCATTCAACTCGATACACAAATACTTCCACTGAAACTGGAAAAGTAGATATTTCGTTGGTTATATTACAGAAGACACAAATTTTCTGTGTCTGGGTCTCACAAATAGGCTCCGCTTGCGTACTTGTGCTAAGTCTAGATATTTACGTCTTGTTTAAGTAGTAACATTTGGGCCGAGCATTTGGGCTTGTAGTGAGATAAGTCTGTAAACTTTCTCTACGGATATGGATATGGCTACGAGAAATTTCATGCTGAACTAAGCCTATTTGGCGCAGCCGTGAGGCACACAGTACTGTTTGAAATTAGTTTTTCTATTACATATGTTTATATTGTGTGCCATAACCTGGGTGAAATAAAAAAATTATGTTTCTTTCTAGATTTATTTTATTTCTTTAACCCAGCGGTCCATAACCCAAGACGCGGATGTCGGACAAAAATCAGCCAAGCTGAGAAGGAAGTGGGCCAGACACGTCTCACGAATGTACCCGGAGAGATGGGCAAACTCAAACTCAAATCATTTATTTCAATTAAACCATTTACAGGCACTTTTGAATTGTCAAAATTAAATAGTCCTTCAGTTAGTCAGAAAGTTGAAGCTAGTTGCCTGTTCCAAAACGTAGATCTCTATGGAGAAGAACGGACAAGAAACTCCACCAAACATGGACGCCTGAGGGAGGAAATCGCCGTCCAAGTAGATCATGGCGAAGGTGGTGTAAGGATCTGATAACGTTTGCATCGCCAACATGGCCAGTGATCTCACAAGACAGAGAGAATAGGGAGGGAGGATAAAGGAAGGCCTTTGCTCAAAAGTGGGACACAAAATAGACTAAAAAAATATCTAGAGATGATTGAGACTTCATCATATCACCGTGTAGCGGTATCTACAACGCCACATGCGAACAACGCGTCATACTGACGTCACGCAAATCCTGCATCTCGCAAGCAGAGTTTACCGTGCAATTAGCATAGATACAATTTCCCAATATCAATCGTAGGGCAATTGCCCGCCAGGCACAACACCCGTCTGGCCGGAGGATCCTCCCTTTTCAATGGAGGTTGAGTGAACTTTACACCCTGTTCCTCATACCTCCAAACATCGTATAAATCTTCAAATGGTTTATATTATGAAGGATTTCTATAAAATTTAATATATGAAATTCTCGTGTCACAATGTTTGTTACCAAACTCCTCCGAAACGGCTGGACCGATTTGTATGAAATTTTGTGTGCATATCGGGTAGGTCTGAGAATCGGCCAACATCTATTTTTCAAAAAAAAAAATAATATTTCCTAGAAATAATGTATATGGCAAAACAACGTTTGCCGGGTCAGCTAGTATTAATCATATAAATATCATGTGAAGTGCCACCATCTGGGAAGTTAGTTCAAAATTAATTCCTAGGATCTTAATTTTATTTCTTACTAGCTGACCCGGCAAACGTTATTATGCCATTTAAATTATTTCTAGCTGCCCGGCGCTACTTCGTTCACGTGGTGTCCTACCCCCTACCCTACTCCTACCCTACTCCTACACTACTCCTACCCTACTCCTACCTTACTCCTACCCTACTCCTACACTACTCCTACCCTACTCCTACCTTACTCCTACCCTACTCCTACACAACTCCTACCGTACTCCTAACTTACTCCTACCCTACTTCTACCCTACTCCTACACTACCCCTACCCTACTCCTACACTACTCTACCCTACTCCTACACTACTCCTACCCTACTCCAACGCCACCTACCGGGTCAATTGTATACAAAAAAAAAAAAACCAAACCTTGTCCTAACAATGACGAATACATAAAACCAAGAATCATCCAATTTGGTGCAGTCGTTCGAAAGTTATGGGCGTATACATTTCGAAGATCCATTTTTATTTATATAGATTTTGATTGTCGTTTTTGATACTTTGGTTGGGGTTGACGTCATCACGTCAACGTCGGTTATCGCTGAAAGCCAGCGCTGGGGCTCTGACTCGCATATAGGCTCTTACTTTTATATTGAGCAATGGGCGTTTTGCGTGGATGTGACGCATATTTCCCCAACTTTTTTTTTTTTTGTGTTTTTGTTCTTTCTCTGCGTCATGTTTACCGCAAATAAACAAATTTTCTTTCTTTTTTTTCACTTAGACTCGTAGGTAATACATAGTTCCAGGTTTTCTTTCAAACTATTGTTGTTCAACCTTAAAAACTTTTGGCAAAACACATTCTACCAGGTAATAGCTACTTCTTCAGGGTCAACGTATAAAATCATGTCATTATTCAAAGTGGACTATGATCTATTCCAAAAGTATTTGACAAAACTGTAAACAAACCATGTTCAGGTTAAATTCTTATGCAGTCACTCACTAAAGGAAAGAACAAGGGCGAGGTAATTTTTGTTGGAATTATTGAGCGTACACTTATGTCACTGTGATAGATACCGACGAAATAATTTACTAAGTTTTATCAAATCAAGTTTATGGCTTATCGAAGTCTGGCAAAAGCATCATCATTAATGAAAATTTAATTGACTAGTTTATTGAAGATACGTGCAGCTACTTGATACTACTCTACAAGGACTTAGCACCCCAAGAATTACGTGGTATTAAAACGGATATATGTGTATGTTATTTTATACACCTACTCATAATTCACGGGGGTAAAGGCTGATAAATTATAATAATCATTAATTAATAATATTCATTCGGTTCGTGGAATCTGTGGAGCTTCGAGTTCCTGGTATACGTAATTATTATTAGCAGATTAATGGATCTACTCCACTCGTGACAAATCAACCTACCTACGAAGTGCTTCTTGATTATTTATGTAAAGGAGTATAGGTAACAACCGCTTGTATATATGTATGTGTGCCTTTATTTACAAGATATCAATTTATTTACAGGTTTTTTTTTTTTCCACAAAACGTTGTGTGAATAATATCATCACCACCTGCTCTCAAAACGGTGAAGGAAAACATCGTGGTGGGAACCGACATGTCCTCGAAAGAAAAATTCGAAGACATGTGATATCTACCAACCCTCACTGGACTGGTGGATTACGGCCCACTCCCTTTCACTGAGAGAAGGCCTGTATCCTAGCAGTGGGAACATTATAGGCTGTTTATGCAATTTATTTACAGTGCCATAGAGCGGTCGTTCTACATATAACTTCTCCAGATTTTGCTCAAATCCAGTTGCCAGTTCAATAAATTGCTTGCGAACCGCAAAACAATCTTTCTGTCCACCTCCCTTGTAAAATTGAGATTATAGCATCGCTACCAACAACCTATAAAGTCAGACAATATGATATATGGAACGTTCAACTGGACTTGGTTTACTTTAAAATAAGACATAACTTGTATGGCATATTTCACATTTATTTACGACTAGGTACGAGTGTAGTTGCGAAACTTTAAAACGAGTTTGGAAATAAAGGAAATTAATATTCGAACGTGACCGGCATAATGCTGGCAACTCTTACATTAAAATGGCTTCTAGCAGTGTATGACGAGAAAAACTACTGTTATCATTTCATGTAAAAAAAAGTCAAAGATAATCGGAAAAAAAATCATGTCCCGTTAAGAATTTAATTAAATAGAATGTACGAAACTATTTAGCACAACGCCCGAATAAAAGATTTCGATCCCGACAATGTTGCGTTTTAGTATTTTATGCTTTTACATGTAACTGTGTTGTATACTAGATGAAATTTTGTATTGTAGAGGAAAACTCGTTGTTTCGGGTCGGAATGCAACACAAAAACCCCATTACTGCGGAACGACACAGTTTTGCCAACGTACACGGATACTGAACGACTTTTGTCCTTTCTTTGATCAAGGTTAATGGCCTTAGCGAAAATACGCTCCATCCACTAACCCGGCACTGGATAAGAACTGAATCGATTCTATCGTGTCAAAGAACATAAAACCATAGCGTTTCAAATCTACTGATTGAATGGCTCGGTTTTTTTGTTATGTTAATACTAAAAGTAGTTGACAAACAAATGGAAGTGAGGTTTTGTTAAAACCTAAATAAAAGTGCTGAAACGAGAGAGTTTCAGTGTGAATAGATGAATAAACGACCGACGCGTGCGCGGTCATTTATTTTGATTTGTGATTTTTACTCTTGACTATTTTGTGCTGAGAGTTTGTAGTTGTTTCGGTCTAGCTACGCTACCGAATGGTTGTGAAAAGGTTTCATATGGGAGTTTTTGGCAAACATTGTGATAGAGATATGGAAAGAAAGAAAAGTTAGTTTATTTGACACAGAAACAAGTGCATACTCGAATCTATATACAAACAATCATGCTGCAGAGATTACATATTTTTTTGTTTGTTTGTTTAAAGTTTAAACGCGATAATCTCTAGAATAAACAGACGTATTAAAAAAAAAAATTATGTGCGGTCGGGGACCCCCAGCAGGAACGAAGTTCGAAATGAAAATGCGACATTGTGGGTCACGCGGACGAAGTCGCGGGCAGAAGCTAGTACCTAATTATAAAGAGAAAAAAACAAAAGGTGGGTTTACGAGCACAGAACAGAAATACCAAGTCCTAGATTTTCAGTGGTCACCCGAAAATGACGAAATTAATTAATCAATCAACTCAGTCTATTGCAGTCCACTGCTCGACATAGGCCTCTCCCAGGCTGCACCACAACACCCTGTCCTCCGCCTTCCGCATCCAGTCTGTCCAAGCTACCGTCTTTAGGTCGTCCGTCCGTCTAGCTGGGGGGCGTTCCACACTACGCTAGATTTTCAGTGATCACCCGAAAATGACGTACAGCAACCAAGTCAGGTTTTACGGATTCGAGGAACGAGGAGGAGGTCGTACCATAATTACCATCATAAACTGGGACGTAAAACTGGCTTCCACTGCATCTTCGAAATACATTACTAACTTTTATATAAGCAGTTATTTCTTCACCTCTAATGTGTTGGGTATCAAATGAACAATACCAGTAATAATGTTGCCAATAACAAACAGCTCGGCAGCCAATAAAGTGTTGCCATCTTATAACAACATTTGTGACATTTTATTGCGTATAAATATTACTTTATGGTGTATTTATTATGTGATATCTGATGGTTTTGACAGTTCATTAGATTTTTGGTAGCTTTGGATGGAACAATAGGGGAAGAGTATTCTTTGGAATTGGGAGTCTTTTTAAAGTATTCGTATTCCCTATTTTCTAGGTATTTAGCGGACGACCATCACCCCATGTTAGAAATGTACAGTATCTGGCAAAATTACCGAGTAATAAAAAAACATTTTAAAAAATCGATGTCGCAAAGAAATTGATTCAAAATTACGAAATAATATTTTTATATTACAACATATACATACACCTATAAAATTTTATACATTTGTTTGGAAGCCCTAATAGAAAGAAAGAAAATACATTTATTTAGCACAGACTACATATAAGACACACAGTACACCAGAGACATACTGCACGGACATTGACGGCACGGTTGGCGCAGTGGTTAAGCGATTGACTGCTGCGCTGCGTGTCGCGGGTTCGATTCCCGCACGGAACAAATATTTGTATGACCTACACGTATTCGTTCCGAGTCTGGGTGTTTTTCTATCTATAATATGTATGTATTTACAAAAAAAAAATTGTATATAAGTAGTTTATCAGCCATCTTGTTACCATAACACGAGCATTAGGTTGCTTAGCTTGGGACAAATGGTGCTGTGTGAAATGACCAGGGATTTATTTATTTATTATTATTTATTTATACATCAGATAAATAAAAAGGGTAACGTGCGTTGTAAGAAATTAGTAAAAAGGCCCAGTTCAGCAAAAATGCCAGCAAACTAGTGCCTGACGCTGATTTTCAACTGGACCTGATGTGTGAGGTACCGGCTGTAAATCAGTTTTATACTGCAACTGGATTATAATATGTGAATATATAGCAGTTCCAATAATATTACATACTTACATACGTGTCGAATTGATGATGAACCTCCTTCTTTTTTAAAGTCGGTGAAAATGAGCTTGACCTTATGGAATAACTATGTATGATATCTATAATTGAACGAAGATGATTCCTAAAAGAAAAAGGTATCAATACCTTCAAAACCCATACAACAGCTTTGTCAATATTATTATTATTAGGAATGAATATAGTATGCGTATTCACATTTTTACATTGCCTTTCATCATCAGCTGCCTAGCCTTTTCCCAACTATTTTATGGTCAGCTTCCAGTCTAACCGGATGCAGCTGAATACCAGTATTGTACATGGAGCGACTGCCTATCTGACCTCCACAACCCTTTTACTGAGTAATACGACACCCCTTGGTGAGACTGGTTGTCAGACTTTCGGGCTTCTGACGACCCATAACGACTGTCAAATATCCACGAATGACAGCCGGGACCAACGGCTTAAAGTGCTTTCCGAGGCACGGAGGAACCTTGGTATGTAAAGATGGTCACCAATCCACGGACTAACCACGGCAAGCGTAGCTTAACATGATCGATCGACCCGTGCGGCTATTATTACTTAGCCACCAGCCCCACACACATATTCATGCATACATTACACAACACCCATACATTGCCTTTCGTAAAGCTTTAATAGCAGACTCGGTTATCTCCAATACCTTGTTTATGTTGCTATATCATCTTTTTTCTTGTGTCACGAAGTTTCCTAACTGAAATTCTGTGGGAGGGACCTATTAATGGTCTCCTCCCAGTCCACTAAAAGTGTTCCAAGTTACCGTTTGCGCAACTTTCCTTGTTCCAACGACTTTTTCCATCATAATAAACTGACAAAGTTTCCAACTACCATTGCTTAGGACATGGCAGATAACCGCCTGAAATGCTGGGTCATTAATATTAATTATATTTGTGGTAAAGTACCTTAGCTAACTGATTTTATTAGTTAGATTACCGCCATCATCTGATAGTTGGATATAACTGGGTTATGGCCTTTCAAACAGCGGGAAGATATAGCGTAATGCTGGAGCTGTGATATAGTGTGAGTGCCAAAGTTTTTATTTGTTAGGTGTAAAAATAGGTGGAAATAGAATAGGTACAGAGATCTCTATGTTTTGCCGTTAACGACGTACAAATATTAAGTAGGTGCCTAGGCATACAAAATTACAATTCAGTATTAAAATTTTCTGGTAAAAAAATTAATGACAAGCTAGCAGAGTTAAACTATCCCGTGTCTGTGCTGTGTATGCTGGTCTTTTGGCCTCGTACAGGACCTTCCTTTTTTATTTTTTATGTTTTGAGTGTGTTTAGTTTAGTTTGTGATATTCCTGCGCGAGTCCCAATAAGTACTTTTTCTTTTTGTGACAATGATAGTCTTGAAGTGAAACTAATTTCTATGTTAGAACTTGGTAACGACCTAGTTAAAAGTAATATTCTTTCTATAGAAAATAATATTTAAAAATAACACATTGAAAATACTGAACGGGTATTCCACCCGGTCGGTATTTTCAAAAGAGTTCTTTTAAAGTTCATATAACTTCATTCTTGTCATAATGTGGTTTGTATATGGGTGTAAAATACTTTGTTTTTGTACCTACAAACTAAGTGAGTAAAGTTCGCTCGTTTTAATGCTCAACTGTAAAATGAAACTGCGACGACGCAGCTTCAAGATTTATGTAAGTATTTGTTTGACGCCTATAAAGTTTCACACTCAAGATACCTACTTGTCTTAAGATGGTAGGCATGCTTCGTTGCGTTAAATACTGTTTGAATATTGATCCTGTTAATCAAACTTTAACAGACGTGTGTTTATTTGGAATTATAGAAAAACCAAACAGTTTTGTTTAGCATAATTAGCCAGCATAATTGTTCCCACTGCTGGGACACAGGCCTCCTCTCTGTGAGAGGGAGTGGGCCGTTATCTACCCCGTGGGCCTAGTGCGGGTTGGTAGATGTCACATGTCTTCAAATTTTTGGTTCTAAAACATGCCGGTTTTCTCACGTGGTTTTCCTTCACCGTTTTAAGAGCAGTGGTGATGAAATAATTTACACGAAGTAAAGCACCTGGACAGTTTTGCTTAGTTTAATATAATTGCTGCAATCGATAAGGAATGGAGAGGGCTATGCTTAGAGTTTCTCTACGTGGTCGAATCAGAAATGAAGAGATCCGCAGGAGAACCAAGGTTACCGACATAGCCCGAAGAATTGCCGAACTTAAGTGGCAGTAAGCAGTTGGCATTGCTCGCAGAGTAGATGCCCGATAGGGACGAAAGGTTCTGGAGTGGTGAACGCGTACCGGAAGACGTAACGTTGAAAGGCTCCCAAAAGGTGGATCGACGAGCTTGTGCAGGCCGCAGGAATCCGCTGGGTGCGGGAAGCACAACCGGTCGAAGTGGTGGTACTTGGGGGAGGCCTATGTCCAGCAGTGGACGTCTTTCGGCTTAAATGATGATGATGAATCGATAAGAAAGTAAGAAATCTGAACAATCTTAGGCCCGTTTGACTTGGGTCTCCTCTAAATATTTCCTCGTCAAACGGTTTTGGGTACTGTAGCAGGTGTATGTGTTTTGTGTTATATTGTATAAAAATCATACAACGTTATATTTTCTGCGTTTATTTCAAGCGAACGTCTCTACATCACCGCGGCTATACTATCACTCTTTCTTCCAAACAAAAACCTAATACAAAAATTTCACATTCTAAAGGGGATTGAAGAATTTTATATGGAGCCTGGCATCTACCAGTTAGCCATTTTTTTTTTTTTTCAAAATGGCGGCCTGTAACCTATATCTCATGTAACCTATATAAATCGATAGCTGACACCAATGCCAACATAATAAAACCAAACCCTAACAAGTTGGTATGCCACGAACCTTCAAAGCTTGACTGTTCGAATGCAGTCAGAGTTATTTTATTGCCGGTCTGCACTACATAAGGTCGACTTTTGCAGACAACCTTCACAGTACGTCGCATTCAGAGTTAATCTTTGCCAGATCATTAATCCATGTAACGCCTAACTATAGTTAGTAGACAGTACTTTTGTTTACGTCCTTTTCCGAATGGAAGTACATTCCCTTACGGTAAGTAGGTTCCTACTTATTTACCACGCACAGCATAATTAGTACCCGAAAGTATTCTACCCGCAAGAGTTTGTAGCATCCAGGTATCTTGTTTATTCATGATGCCAGTTTATTCCTTATTTATGTGGGTAGTGCTAAATAATGTAGCAAATCTCCGATTATCTCCTGCAAAAAGTTATATTAACTTGTATTTTTGCGCTTGTAGGGCAGGATAGTATCGAAGTATATATTTTATGGCTTCTAAGATTCTTTGTGTAGCTGCGAGTCAAGGAATTTCTTTTTCAGTAACAGTTTTCCTAATATTTCCGTCAAAACTTGCCAAGACATTACAGTTAAATATTTATGTTCAATAAAGTACAAACTCGTGTGGATATTCTTTTTTTTTGGCGTCGTAAAACTGACTTACGATGTGACGTAACATATTCATAATCCTTTTTTTAGACGTGATAATACATGGTATACATACATAAACTCACACCTTGTTCCCATAGGGGTACGCAGAAAGTACGGAACGCCACCTAGCTGCTATGCTCCTGCTACAATCCGTTCACAGTTTTTTTACCTATGATTTTGCGTCACTGGCTAAATCACAGTGATCTTTATTTTCATTCTCATAAGGTTGTTGTTGGGTTACGGCCACTTACAAGCCTGTCAAAATAATTGTGATCTTTATTCTCGTTATTATAAGGTTGATATTAGGTTGCTGCTGTCAGTGGTAAAATAGCTGTGAACGGACTGTACGTAGTAATAATTTGCTGGATTATCAACCATGAGACCACGGCAATTATTTTTTTAACTGTTTAAATTTCTGCATAGAGTCGCTTAAAATATTATCAACGGGATAATTCCCGTAATTTTAAAGACGTTCACAGTCTGATCTCAATCTCAATGTATCAAAAATACCTCTAATTTTCAAAGTTTTCTGACAAGTTTTTGACGTTTTCGCTGAGATGAGATTGCGACTAGATTTTGAACGTTTTCAATCAATCAACCAAGCAACTCTGCAGCAACATTGCAGTCCACTGCTAGCCAGGTTGAAACAAAAAGCTGAAGGCAAACATTAATTACTGACACAGAGGTGTCACGTTGAACACAGAGAAGATAAGACGACCTCTTCACACTATGTTCGGCAGTTGATTGACAAACGTTCGCCTTGCACACAACTGCGATAGCAAATTCTTATTTAGGGTACCGTCCCCAAAGGGCGCCAACGGGATCCTATTAAAGGCTCCGCTGTCCGTTCCCCGTCAGTACCGTAATAGATGAACATTTGAAATTTTCACATAGTTTGTACTTCTGTGGCCGCTACAACAAATAACCAAAAATAAAATACAAATCATGAGGGGTTTCCTCACGATGTTTTCAGTAAAACGCCTGCCTGGGTTCGAACTCACAACCGCTCACAACTCGTAATTCGGGATCGTTACCGCCAGCCAGGCCAGCACTGGCCTACAAAATATCGTACGGCAGTACGGGACACTTTATGTGCGATTCTGGCTGACCTTGGCCGTTGTTTTTGGTCCTAATGTCTCTAGGCGTTCAAAAGCCATACCATAAATCAGTCTACGCTTGACTCAGCCGCGTAGACGTTGTCGGCATGTAAGCATTCCTGTTCGCCATCACACCAGCCAGTTATATTAGTTATAATAAAGAGAATACTCTGAATAGACATAATTTAACATTCCCTCTTTCCCGTAACAAATTACTCTATAAATGAAGCTATATAATAAAGCTGAAGAGTTTTTTTGAACGCGCTAATCTCAGAACTACCAGTCGGATTTGAAAAATTCTTTTTGGCGTTTTTTTTTCGCTTAGCTTGTATATTAAAATCTCGCTACGACTCTTCGGAGCCCAGCAATAGGAAATAATAGCGCGGGCCGGCGATGCGATGCGACGGGGTGGGTCAGGAAATTTCAAGCAGACGAAGTCGCGGGCAGAATCTAGTGCCTCTATAAAATATATAATACAGGTCTCAGTGTAACGGCAGTTTACCGTGACAAATACTCTAAGGATTTGCAACCCACACTCGTGTTCCCGCTTACGATGTTTTGTGCCCTCGTCCTTGGATGATACGGATTTGTGTGATAAATATTTAACTGTAAATCTTGAAGCTGCTTATATTTTATTGCTATGGGAATGGCTTGTCCTTGGGCTAACCACAGATTTGTTATGTAAACATATTTTGTTCATACGAAAGAAAATAATGTTTATAATTTATTGCATAGTAGTTTACCATTTACAAATAAATAAGACTGGGCCCGCGTGGTGGATTTATGGTCCACTCTCTCTAATAGAGTGGAGGCCTGTGTCCCAGCAGTGGGAACATTATAGGCTGATTGTGATTGTGATTGAATGGGTCTCCAGATTGTATTTCAGTCACGGCGGCCAATCTCACAGGAGATGAACCTTCGGGTGTGTGCACAAAAATCAGGCTTTCTCTTCCCTCACTCTCATAGCCCGATGGGACGGCACGTAATCTGACACGTTCGGACGCACGGGGGTATCACACCAAAAACTTTCAAACTCCGGGCAACAGCCCGGAATTCTTCCGAATTCGTCTTTGGTGTGATACATTCTTAGTAACAACTAAGAAATTCCCAATTGGAAAACCCATTGACACTATGCCTGACCTAAGGATCGAAGTCAGGATCCCATGCTCAGCAGTCGTGCTTTCGACCACGAGACCAATGGGGCAGACCAACAATATACAAACAATATGTCACCTAAAAATATCTGGTCCTTGGAGCCAGATTCACCGAAAAAATGAATAAAAGTGAACTGAAACTGGTCTCATGAATAAAGAATATTTCTATCATATTTTAACCCCACGTGTATGCCCCAGGACGTAGGTAGATTTCACATAATTTATTACCAAGAATGTTGAAAAGGTTGTAACAATTCCTGAAAGTTACGAAAATAATTCGTTTGATCCATGACCTTTATGGCTTACTCCAAAGGTTCTAACGAATTGTGGATATAATTTAAGACAATGAATTATAATAACAGGGTGGTGATGGGTATCCTCATACAAAAATGAATTGTTTCCACGCCACCTAAGGGGAGATTTAGATGTGAATACGTCTAAACAATCGTAATTCGAATCATTTTTTTTTTAATCTCCGGGAAGATATTGGCGCCGATTTCCTTGTTCACAAACTAAACTAAGTTTAAGTTCAGTGCATCTTTTTCTTTATATTTCATTAAGAAAAAGACAGAAGATAAATATTAGTTTAGTCCTGTGAAATTAGTCAGCGCCTGACGTAAATTAACGTATTTTTAGCAGCCATGTTTTTAATCACGTCTAAACTTGTCTATGGAGTGTCTTAATTTGACAGGACAAAACTAATATTTATCTTCTGTCTTTTTCTTAATGAAATAAAAAGAAAAAGATGCACTGAACATAAATTTAGTTTAGTTTGTGAACAAGGGAATCGGCGCCACTAAAATACTCACAATGTTCTTTACTTGTTATCTTTTTCATACTTCCGAAGTGAGCCAAATAATTATGATTTAGTAAAGAAAAGGCTCGAAGGTCCGTGGCATACATGCAAGTCCACCATTTTGTTTTTTTTTTTCAAAATGGCGGCCTCGCTTGTTACCTATATAAATCGATAGCTGTCATCAATGCAAACAGAAAACATATAATAAGACCAAACCCCGTAAAGGACACACCACTTTGAAAAAAAAATACAAAATGGTGCGACAATAGCTCTGACAGGCTCCATATAAAAATCTTCAATCCCCTTTGGAAATGGAAATTTGTTTTACGATGAACTAAACTAAATTCATCTGGACAAAGAAGTTAAGGCTAGGCGCAAATGAGCCACCGACTATACCACAACGGTGCCCCAGCAACAAGCAGTTCTCATGCTTTTTTACGTTTTGTATGGATTCACCGCACACTTGTGGTCGGTAGCTGCCATTCGTTATAGATAGCAGTGCTCGCCACCGCAGCTACCGGTAGTTGTGGCCGGTGGCTCGTCTGCGCTGACGCTAAGACGGATTATTTCACTAGCGCCGGAGGATTTTACAGTTTCATAAAGAGTGAAGGCACTGCAGTAGCAAGTTTATAGATTATAAGTTCTGAGGTTATTCCAGTTTAGGAAGGAAACCACTTTTTTGCGGAATATACTTGTACAACGTGAACATCATTATTCCACATTTGTTATTAGCAATTCAAACGTGGAGATATTATTATCATCATCTGCCTAGCCTTTTTCCAAGTATGTTGGGGTTGGCTTGCAGTCTACTCAGATGCACCTGATGCAGAATACTAGTAGTTTACATGGTGCGACTACCTATCTGGTCAGCCACGACCCCAAGGAGATATTATTAGTCTGTGATAATATAAATGATTTCATTAGTTGAAAAGTTTTAAAGCAAAAGCTAGATTTATTATATTGGTGATTCGATTAAGGCATCCAGAACTTTCCCAAATAACCATTTATTACTAGGATATAAATATACAGCGATGTTATAAAAAGTACTGGTACAAAAGGCCTAACACTGGGTGTTAGGTGGGCGATCGGCAGAGGTTGGTCCTTGGGCCCCCGGCCGGTTGAACCCCAACCCTTTAGGTGCCGCCAAGTTTTTACAGCGTCCCAACTTTTTCCGAACAAATGACTTTTATTTGTGAAAATGAAAGGGCTTAAAGTCAGTAATGAAAGAGCTAAGAACGAATGGGGTTTAAAAGTTATTGTTATGGGAACGAGTAAAAATAATTTAGGGAGACAAAGTGTTGGCATTGCAAACAAAAGTGAACTTTAGTCGTTTTCTGTTCGTAATATTATTATTCCATGAAAGTATAAGACTGTGATCGTTAATTTTAAAATTAGCTGTGCCCGCGACTTCGTTCGCGTGCATATATTATTAGATTTCATGGGTTTTATTTTTTTGCCCGAACCCTAATTATTTTTCATAAATTTATCTTATAACATCAGAAGGCCAATTCTCGTAATTTAAAACGTTCAAAATCTAGTTGCAGTCTCATCTCAGTGACAAACAAATGTCAAAAACTTATCAAAATGTAGGGAAATTTGAAGTATTTTTTGACAGATTGAGACTGAGATCAGACTGTGAACGGTCTTAAAATTACGAGGATTGCTCCTTTGATATTTGCCAGTAAAAGTCCCGTCAAAGTCGGTCTAGAGATTTCGGAGATTAACTCAGACAAACGTAGAGACGGACAGACAGACAAAAAAAAAAGTTGTTTTGGCTTTAAGTACCGTATATGTACTTTCATATTATGCATTTAGTAAAAAGCTTTTATTTTGTTATTACAAACAGACACTTCCATTTTGTTTATGTATATATCTACAGATATTATAGTCCAATTAGTGACGAGAAAATTCTAGTAGAAAACAATTTTGAGATTAATCATTGAGTACCTATATGTTTCTGTACACACCAATTCATAGATAAGCACAAATCCAATACAACATCTATCAGGCCTCAATCCCAATCTAACAGAGGGCGTTATCACTTGAGATATACGAATGGTCCCTCAGAAATACTCGCGATAAATTGGATGAGACGAGAGAAGGCGACAGAACAGCCTATAGTTTACTATAGTTGTATACATGGCTGGTTGAACGAGGGACATATCGACTCAAGGACGCTGTGGTCACAAGTTACGAAAAAAAAATATAAATAAAAAACAAGTAGTACTTCTGTAAAGTTCAGTAGAGCTATTCTGTAAAAATCTCACCGTGAAAACCTAGGTGAAGTGAGCTTAAAGTGAGCTGTCTATTTATAGTGTCAATCTTTAGTATCAGCCGATCGATTCTGTAAAAATCTCACCGTGAAAACTTATGTGAAGTGAGCTTAGAGTGAGCTGTCAATAGTGTCAATCCCTAGCATTAGTTGGAATGACAGCTCACTCCACGCTCACATCACCTAAGTTTTCACGGTGAGATGGTTACAGAATCGCACTGCTGTTTGAATGACAGCTCACTTCACCTAAGTTTTCACGGTGAGATTTTTACAGAATTCTACAGTTGGAACCTCACCCAAGTGATCACACACAATTCGAAAGCGAACTCATTTGTTTTTAAAGTAACTCGTCGCGGATTCACGACGAGAGACTCCGTTCGAATTGATGTTTAGAGAATAGTACTATAGTGAAATAATGAAATTATTGTGATATTAAATTCATGCATACGACTTGCAGGGTCGACTACTCCGGGAATAAAGGCAATGAGGTCTTCCAGTTTCCAGTATGAAGCGAAAACGGATCGTCGTTTTCGCTTCATCTGTCAAACTAATGTCAGATGTGCAAATGCGAGTATCCACAATAGTGATGTGTTTTTTGGATAATTAGGCAAAATATTAAATCCTATAAGAGGGTTGTTTCACATTATTTGAAACTAAAAAAATATTGATTATTTTATTGATATTCCAATATGTCTCTCGTTTAACCAGTCAGTGTGTATAGACTACGTTTACCTTCTACCTTATAGTAGAGCCGAGGGATTTCTTCTCAAAACACGATCGATTGGGAGCGGATAAGGAATCGCTCCCTCTTTTGATGTCAAGTTAAAGGGCGATGTTTTGTTTAATTGCTAATTACAGAAACAAAAGGACCGCTTTTTGTAAAACCGGACAATAGCCCACCTCCCATTTTGCGCCGCATGCCCTGCTGTGGACTTGATGACCTTATGAATGAGTTAGTGAGTGCAGTTCGCGTTGAATTTTCGCACAAACATACTACATAAATACTAAACGTTTTTCCGTCGATAGATACGCTAAGAACAAAAAGTAAAACACCGCCACCTCACTTTTGTGCGTATTTTTCTGTTCTTTTCTTCTTGGTTGGTAAATGCTGAAGTAAATCTATTGGTCATCATTCATCAATCTATTGGTACTATACCAATAATAAAACTGAAGAGTTTGTTTCTTCGAACGCTCTAATAATTAGAACTATCAGTTGGATTTGAAAAAATATTTTTGCATTTGATACCCAATTTTTGAGGAAGGCTATTAAAAGAAGGCTAAGGGGAAGGCCATTTAACTACACGCTAGGATAGGATAAAAGTTGAGCAAAAAGAAAAAAAGCAAGAAAGAACGCGAAATCGAATTAATAGCGCGTGCAGGCGATGCTATGCGATGGAGTGGGTCGGGGGAACAAAAAAATTAACGCGGACGAAGGTAGATAAATAAAATTCTTTCAAAATGTGATGTGTGAGGTGTAGTTTAACAAAGCCGAATATTCGAACTTACTAAGTCTCTTAGTGGTTTTAACAACATTATGTTTGCGAGTGTAATTTCCTTCGGAACCATTTCACTGCATCGGTTTTCTATACAGTCTTTGTTTACTGGGGTGCGGTGATGAAAATCTTAAAGCCTGAATGACGCCAAAGTTTCATTCAGGCTTTGTTTTTCCTTCACATTAAGATCTTACAATTGCCTGCTTATCTCATTCAGCCCGCAATGCAAACTCTGTTAATTTAAAAAAGAACATTCTGCAAGTCATTGTGTGAACTAAATGGGAACGGAAAGGAAAATATCTCGGACGCAATTGTGCATAGGACGTAGATAGCAACTGGAAGTTACAGGCGCTTTTAACAAACTCTCAACTTCTCAAGTACTAATTAAACTTTTAACTTAAACTGTCGTGTTAATTTATACTAATTTAATTTAAGTACAACCAAATATAAACTAGGAATTCTCGACTTCGATATTTATCTTGTTACGAAGTTTTTGATGGAAACAATCTTCGTGTCCCGACAGGAATCGGAAATCCACGACGTTTAGAGATGGTGGTTGAGTCTGTGCCATTTGTAAGTAACAACGCATCAGGAATCGATTTAGGTAGCATTCCCTTATATTGTAGGAACCTTCGGTAAAAACTTATTCGTTTTGTGAATGAAGAGCCATCAGTGTTTCTTACTTAGCTATACTTATATACTTGTATTATTAATAAAGCTGAAGAGTTTGTCGGTTTTTAGGATTCTGTACCCAAAGGATGCTATCAGGAGCCTATTACTAAGCATCTGCTGTCCGTCCATCCGCCCGTCCTTCCTCAGATAGAAAAGTGCATCATCATCGGTCATCTTGTTTGGTACAGGTGATTTTTTTTTACCGTCTTAAAATTTCAACCCAGGAGTGTTCAGATTCATCTACTGAATCCAAGGTAACAGGTTGTTCGTCGATGTCCCAGCCACACTGCAGATAGACCATTATGCCTATCCTACACATAGGTCACAGATTTTGATCAGGGTTCATTAGGAATTCACATTGGGCACGAGTGAACAACGGGCAACAGCTAGCAAATTATAGTTATTGTTATCAATATCTATATAGTAGAATCGAAACATTATCATATCTGATATTTACCACTAACATAATCCTCTAGCCGAGATAAATGATTAATATGTACATAAACATAATCGCCACGCTAGATAACAAAAACAAGGCAACCAAATTACTGTCGTAACGTGGCTAAAGTAATAACAGCCACACAGGTCCATCGATCAGGTTAAGCTACGCTTGCCGCGGTTGGTCTGTGGATGGGTGGCTATCTTTAAATACCGAGATCCCTTCGGGGCTTGGAAAGTACGTTAAGCCGTTGGTCCCGGCTGTTATTCGTGGATCTTTGACAGTCGTTACGGGTAGTCAGAAGCCCGAAAGTCGGACCACCAGTCTTATCAAGGGGTATCGTATCGTATTACCCAGTTACTGGGTTGTGGAGGTCAGATAGGCAGTCGGTCCATGTAAAATACTGGTATTCAGCTGCATCCTGATTATACTGGAAGCGGACCCCAACATAGTTGGGTATGTTGTATTTACAGAATGTCTACGGGCAAGTTTTATTGCCCAACTTGCGTATTTTGACAGTTTTAGTTAGAAAACTTGCAGCAGATTTTTCCGCAGTGCAAGTCCGTCCGCAGATATCAACTTGCGCAAACTTTGCTTGTGGAAAACGTGCATAAGAAGCATAGCGTAAGATGGAACTAAAGTACTTTTTTTCGTGATATCTGATACCCGTCAGTTGGCTGTTATTAATACGTCCCCAGCAAGAGATATATGTATATTACACTTTTATTATTTACTAGATACGACAAGATTCCTGTATTAAGTTTAAGTTTATTTCAGACAGCTCACTTCATCCTCACTTCACTTAAGTTTTCACGGTGAGATTTTTACAGAACAGCATTTGTGTGTTTAGTATTCCATGTGGGTACATGGAATACTAAAACCTCACACTGGAATCGCCATTTAAGCTTCTTGAGCGTAGTGTTGTGGTAGCAAAAGTATTTACTGATGACTACATCTGCAACATATAATAAACTGAAACTGCGTTAACACAATCAAAGTACGCTTGTACAAAGTAAAAGGGAATGAAGATTTTTATATGGAGCCTGGCATACCATCTGTCGCGCCATTTTTTTCAAAATGGCCGCCACGCATAAATCATATATGTATAAATCGATAGCTGACATCAATGCAAACAGAATACATAATACGACCAAACCCCGTAAAACGTCACGTTTCCGAGGTATTAACGTTGAGAGGTGATCACGTGACATTAATATTTTTTTGAACATGCGTAGGTACGTCTTGTTGCATAGATGTTAGACATAATCACTCTGAATGTTTAAAACATTTTCATCCATAATTTATGAACTTGCTTAAAGGGGATCTTTGATACTAACATGGTTCACTTGTACACACGGCTACACATCAAGCTATACATTTCCAGTTTTAGCTGACCTCGCATTGTATAGGTTTTTCGTTTAATAAATTAATTATTAATTATTATTATTAATAAATAAATTTACACTTAATAAATGATTTGATTTGATTCGTACAATCAGAAGTCAGCTTATACTGGTTATGTATAGCTTGATGTGTAGCAGTGTGTACCATTTTCAATATTTCTTACGATACACTCTCATGCGGCTTTTCTGTCATCCTTGCTTTTATAGTTTTTTTGCTTCATATCCCAAAAAGCAGCTTGCGCTTCCTATAATTCGACGAATTTGAGAGTATCCCGTTCACTCCATTTTCTTTCATTGCGAGGTGCCACTGTTTTTGCACTTGACGCCAGTTTGTTTTGTCAATTGACATCCAAGTATGTAGGCTTTAAAACGTTGAAGCCGTCATCCAAGTGCACTTTGATCAGGGTTTCTACGCTCAAAAGAACGTCTAAGTAGTCGTCAAATCTACGTTGTCCAAGCTTCTTTGATTGTGTCAACGCGGCTTTAGAAATTATTTGCTAGATACGTCACGCTAGCTACACGTAATTATAATCACTGCATACTGGAATCGCCATTCATGCTCGTGATCGTTGTGCCAAAGTTCGTTAGCAGTATCGTCCTTTCCACAATGCTCTATGGCATCTATATGGGTATTTATGTGTACAATATATTAGTAAATCGTGGGCCTGGCTCGGGGAAGCGAAACGTATTAATATGGTGTGTGTATGGGCTATTTGCTGTCAGCCTGTCGCTATCTATCCATTGTTACTGCTGTCTGTGGGTGGACAACACATTTGTACTTCCTGCTTTTTAGTAGGGAAAGTAAATATTTAATGTATATTTCAGACGACATTTTGTTTGTTTTTTTTATTTTGTAAAGTTCACGAGTGGCAAAAAAGATAGAAAGGAAAGAAAATTGCGTTGATTGGCATTACAGCAAAAAAAAAACCACCTTAAGACTATAAAAACTAGGGAAACAATTATTATAATGCCAAAACGGCCTCAGCTCAGCATAATGTGAGAACTAAACAAAGTGTACCTACCATCTTTTTTTCAGCTGCAACCCACGAGTGCCGTACGCTAGAATAGTAAACACATAGGAAAGTGTGTCCTTTTTAAATAATAAATTAAGAGACTAAATTAAAGGTGATAATATAAAAAAGCTCATATATGAGCTTTTTTTTTGTATTATCACATTACATTATTTGTACATTTAGATATTTGATTTTATAAAATCAAATATGTAAATGTTGTGACATACATGCGTGTGTGATGTGTTGTGATTAATGAAAAACTGAAATAAATGACCAATATGTATGTATTACTACCTACATTAAATAGGAAGTACGTATACGGTAAATTCGTAGTTTAGAAGAACAACGCAGTCACACGGACTACGAAACAGATTTTGGTTTTGGAAATCTCGGAAAAATCTAAAACCGACAATTCCAGTGTGACGTTTGCGTTGTATAATGGCCTATTCTTACAGGATATTTCCGGATACAATTTATATAGCTATGATGTGACCAGTGGGATTGACTGGAAAGGCTCCTCCTCCTCCTAGCTAAATACCGCCATACAATACATACAAGGGCTCAATCCGCCAATTTTCTTGTAAAATATCAAATGAGAAAAGTAGCCCCGAATGAATACGGACCATAGCCGACCCTCGTTACTTTTAACATACAACTCAATCGGTAGTCTACCATTGGGAATAGTGCTGTATTCCTCACAGCTTTCGCGAGCGAGTTGACTCTGAGCGCGAGTGAGTAAAGACCTTTTGTTGCTGTAGTACTTTTAGATTGAGATTGAATGAGAAAGTCATACATGTATACTTTGAAGCGGAGATAGCATTACATCCCCAAATTCAATGAAAATTGTTTCACAACAATAATGGTTTCAAAGGAAGACTCAAATAGCGACCATGACCCAATTACAAACGGCATGGAAATTAAATTCAGCAATGACATTTCGCATCTGCAAAAATTACTTGATAGGATGAAAAAGTTTCACAAACAACTTTCCTCTTAGTCCGCTTAAGGAAAATAGGTGAATAATCGATCACAAGATAATACCGCAAGACGGTTGTGACGTTGAATAAAATGATATTAAAATTTGTCCAATATTTGCACTTACATTTTTAGGTAGGTATAGTTAAACCTCAATCAATCTACCTAGCCTTTTGCCAGCTATCTTGGGGTCGGCTTCCAATCTAACCGTATTTTACATGGAGCGACTGCCTATCTGACCACAACCCAGCTACCGAGTAACACGATACCCCTTGGTAAGTCAGGTTCTCAAATTTTTGGGCTTCTGACGACATGTGACGACTGTCAAAGATTAATGGATGTAATGGATGGTCACACATCCACGAACGGTCCCTCCGTGCCTCATTAAACACGTTAAGCCGTTGGTCCCGGCTGTCATTCATAGATCTTTGACAGTCGCTACGTGTCGTCAGAAGCCCAAGAATTTGAGAACCTGACTTACCAAGGGGTATCGTGTTACTCGGTAGCTGGGTTGTGGTCAGATAGGCAGTCGCTCCATCCACGAACCGACAAGCGTAGCTTAACCTTCGATAAACCCATGCGGCTGTTATTATTATATTATTAGCCACGAGCCCCTCTAGATGTACCTTCAAAACGGCAAAGGAAAACATCGTGAGGAAACCGGCATGTTCTCGAACCGAAAAATTCGAAGACATGTGACATCCACCAACCCGCGCTGGGCCCACATAATGAATTACGGCACACTACCTCTCACCGAGAGGAGGCCTGTGTCTTAGCAGTGGGAACATAATAGGCTGATTATGATATTATGCCCTCGAGCTGAGGTATGGGTATAACCAAGAACAAAAAGGAATTAAGAAGAATAGTAAAAATTCCTAAAAATGTCATCGGCATCTATCATGGTGCGAGAGAAACATAATTATTTCACGCATTCCGATCTTAATCCAGAGAAATGGATTTCAGTTGGATTTGTTCATCCGAGGAGAGTCTACGTAGTTATGCGAACCGAATAAAACTTATTTTTAATCATGGAACATTTTAGAAGAATTTCCCTAATTACATTTTTATTAAATTAGGCGTAAAATGAGAATGTTCTACCAACTGTTATGCTGTCGAATTTTTTCATAAGCTACGAGGTTTCCAAGCTTTTATAAGCCTGGATTTATTTATATTACAAATTGAGTTTTTAGTAGGTAATAACATGCGGTATGGTCAATTTTTACAATATTAAGACACATTCTACATGAGAAATACGCCTGTACGGTCATATCTTGTTTATTCTGTAAAAATGTAGGGAAATTAGTGGTAACTTTCACAGATTGAGACTGAGATCAGCCGATCGATTCTGTGAAAATCTCACCGTGAAAAATTAGGTGAAGTGAGCTTAAAGTGAGCTGTCAATAGTGTCAATCCCTAGCATTAGTTGGAATGACAGCTCACTTCACGCTCACTACACCTAAGTTTTCACGGTAAGATCATTACAGAATCACACTGCAGATTGTGAACATTCTTAAAATTACGAGAATTGCCCCTCAGCTGTCATTCCACCTGATGCTAGCGATTGACACTCTAATTGACGGCTCACAATATAATAATAGCACCAAAATATTTCAATATATTTCCGAATACCTGAAGGTAAGATCACTCATTTAACACCCTTCTATAACTTTCAAAGACACCTCCATAATTGTCGTAATCTGTATAATGACAAAGTATCACAAAGTTCATAATGGTAAGTCCTCAGGAGCAGGCGTCGCCCGGGATTAGGGAAGCGCCGTTACTCCGCACTCCAACTTTTAATCCCACACATGAGGGTGACAGTACTTTCGTATCGATTTTTAGAGATGCGACGTCTGAGGATTTTTTGCTGGGTTCTGAACACTTTTGGGTTTTCGCGTAATGACTTTGAGGTCTTATACCATATGTGTTAATTTAATTTTAAACACAAATGCTAAACTATTTACAATAGGTAATAAATTAAATGACTAACTAACTAACTATTTACAAATAAATACAAAAAATCCTTTTGATTTTTGGTCACACACTTTTCGTCGTACTCGTCCGGTTCGCTGTTATTCGGAAACGTGTCCAGAAAACTGGCAGCACTGCCACGTTGAATCATCATCATCATCATCATCAGCCTATAGCAGTCCACTGCTGGCCAGAGGCCTCTCCTATTGCACGCCATTCAACTCGATTTTCGGTAACTCTCATCCAGCTGCTACCGCCCATCCGGCGAGTATCGTCGCTCCACCTAGCCTGAGGGCGTCCTACCTTACGTTTACCGATTCGCGGTCTCCACTCAAGAACACGTCAACGTTGGGGTTGATTGGCTATGCCAATTGTTTGGCCAACGAATGATCCAGCCCTCTGGTCACGTGAAGTGTTGATCAGTCGGCGAGATTTTTTTTTTAAAAGGAGAAGCGCACTTGGGCTCATGACCCGGGCGTTTCGACCCCAAAAGGCTCAAAGCTGTAGTTACCCATAAGGTACAGTATTTATATTTACAGTATTTGCACCACTTCAGGGTCTCAACAGTCGCAGCAGCGGTGCTAGGAACATGGGATGGCGATTGAGATTTTGAATTTAACATAGATGAACATCTTTGCATAGTGTATCTTTGCAATATTTAGGAGATTCCTTCGACAAAGTGATTATTAACAATAAAACTTTAAAGTTATTTTTTTTTTAATTGAGTTAAAAAAAATAGGACAGTTAAGAGAGCAGTGATTGCATTGACCTTTGCGAGATAAAAAAAAGCAAAACATCTATACTTATAATAAATCTGTAGAGAGGTCAATTCTGTACATGAAATATATTTCCAAAATAACTATCAGGGGGTGATTAGGGATCGATACTGATGCCAAAAATGCAATCAGTAAAATTTTTGTCTGTCTGTCTGTCTGTCTGTATAACCGTTATAGAAACAAAAACTACTCGACGGATTTTAATGAAACTTGGTACAATTATTTTTCATACTCCTGAGCTGGTTATAGTATACTTTTCATCACGCTACAATCAATAGGAGCAGAGCAGTGAAGGGAAATGTTGGGAAAACGGGAGAAGTTACTCCATTTTTTACGCTTCCGTCGCGTGTGCAACCTTAATGGTTAAAGCTACACAGAAATCATGTATGACGGAAATGTTCTCCTTAAAATTATATAAAAAATATCCCACGACAGCATATGTCTATCTTTTATGGTTGACTCACAATAACACGTGTAAGTCCCGATAGCTTAGCAGTTCGAAGCTTTCTGATTATATTTGTCTACTCTTACATTTATAACACTCTCAGTCATTCTTAATTAAAAAAGTTAACATTATTAACTATTCCATAAAAAAGAATCATAGAAATCGGTATAGAAACACCTAAATACATGAAATAGGTACGCTAATAATAAGCCATCGCGCGTGAATACTGAATCACGCTCGACGCGTCTCGCGCCTATAAAATTCAAAGTCCTGACTGACCGACTGAGACATCAACGCACAGCCTAAACCGCTGGTCCTAGAGACATGAAATTTGGAGAGTGTATTCTTCGTGAAGAGTAGGTGTCCACTAAGAAAGAATTTTTCGAAATTCCACCCCTGAGAGGGTGAAATGGGGGGATTTCGTTTGTATTAAAAATCTTATTCCTGCAGTTAATAAACTTGAAACTTGGCACGAATACTTATGTAAATAAATTATGAAGTTGGGCATTTTTTGTTTTTATAAACTACCCCCTAAAAGGGGATTGGGGGGTTTCAAAGTTTGTATGGAAGAATTTTAGCGCGCCGTCCGATTTAATCGAAACTCAGTGTTTATACCTAAAATTGAAAGGAAAGAATAATGTGTATCAGGGTTTTTCGAAAATGTACCCCTGACGGCCTGAAAAGGGGTAGTCAATTTTACAGGGGAGGATTTTACAGCGGGGCTTGATTAACTCGAAAATTGGTATAAATAATCTTTGAGTCAAGTTGTGAACACATCCCAAATGATTTTTCAAAATTCCACCCCTGTGGGGGTGAAAAGCGGGGTACAGTTTATATGAAAAATCTTATTCGTTAGATTAATAATCTTGAAAATTAGCATGAATACTCGCCTAAGTAAGCAATAAAATTTATCATTATTAGTTTTTCAAAACTACCCCCCCCCCCCCTACCCCTACTAAAGTTTGTGTGGAAGAATTTTACGCGCCGTCCGATTAACACGAAACTCAGTGTACTTAAGACAAAAATAAATAATAACACGTATGAGGGTTTTTCGAAAATCACCCCCTAACGGGGTGAAAAGGGGTAGTTAATTTTACAGGGGAGGATTATAATAAGTGGCTTGATTAATTATAAAATTGGTATAAATAAAATAATCTTTGAGTCAAGTAATGAATTTTTATGAATTTTTTATAATTCCACCCCTGTGGGGGGAAAAGCGGGGATATAGTTTATATGAAAAATCTTATTAATTTAGTTAATAAACATGAAACTTGGCAACAATACTTGCCTAAGTAAGTAATAAAGGTTATCATTATAAGTTTTTCAAACTACCCCTCAAAGGGGGATATAGGGGTGTTGAAGTTTGTGTGGAAGAAATTGAATGCGCGATCCGATTAACTCAAAACTCAGTATTGATACTTTCGACAGAAAATAATTAATATTAAGTATGTAAAGTTGTCGCAAATTGACCCCTGATGGGGCAAAAAGGGGTAATTCGGTTTTTAGGGGAGGATTTGAACTTGAAACTGTATGTTACATTTTCACGCCTAAACCACTGAACTTCTGATTTGGCAAAGAGATAGATGGCGTCCTGGGGAAGCACATACTTTTTATCCTGGTAGCACGTTCCCGTGGGATAACTTCCGACATACACGCGGGCGAAGCCGCGGGCAGAAGCTAGTACTCTAATAAGTAACAATATCATCAATCCGTTTGACATTGAATATACAGAGTTACGATAAATCTTATCCGTGTCACATCACTAATAACGTAAATTATTTGCAAAAATTACGTTGAAATCCGATTTGGAATCCCAGAAAGCGAGTGTCGAATTCGAATAAATTATATAACTTATGATATTCGTCACGTGTGACTGATATTATTTTAGCGGAGTTTTAAGAACAAAGGATTATATTTACCTATGTATTGGATTGGGAAATTTTATGTGTTTTAGAATGATAGGTGAAAACCGCGTTTAGTGATCACTATTATTTATGTCTGTGATCGTATTACTGGATTTACAATACATATAGTGGCCACCAAAAGTTAGTAGTTTCTTTTTCCACTTCAGCTGTGATGCCACATTATGGTTTCAAATTAAAAAAAAAATCAGGCTCAACTAAGAGATTACTCGATTATATGATTATATTTTTATGATAGGTATGTAAGGTAGTTGAATAAGTCAGTAAAAACGTTACAGCAGTTCAAACATTTGAATCACTACAATTTTAAATCATAATGTGATTGAGTGTGCAAGTCACCCCCTGCCATTTTATCCGTGTATATAAAACATGGACCAGGCAGGAGCCATAGTTCTTTCATAGTTCTAGAAAACCTTGTTCACTTCAGCCACCCAAATCCATAATCCAATATATTTGTTTCCATCCAACCAGGGATTGTCCTTGAGTGCACTTGCATAGTGCGTACAGGGATAATCGACGGTTGGTGCCTTATTTTATTAAAAACGTCTAGCGGGCCTCTGCGAGTTGACTTCGGCCCCTCGTAAGGCTTCCGAAGGTCTGGGACCCTCGGGTCCCGAGATATGTGAGACATTTTTAATATAATGTCATTTTTTGTGAAGAGAAAACAAATTATATTTTGAATTTCTCACAAGGCTTTGGTACAAAATTCACACTGTCGACAAGTATCAGAAACAAATGTTTCAAAGAAATCCTACTCTCGATCCTAAAAAACCGAGATTTATTTTCCTATTCCTCTTTTGTTTAGTTAAACTGACATTGATATATACTGTGGCTTCCAAAAGTTAGTTGACATTTTTCCACTTCAGCTGTGACATACCACATTATTAGTTTTATAAAATGTGACGGCTCCCACATTGAACTGCTTCAAGAATCGACTGGATAGATTAAGTATCTCCAAGCTATTTGATCACACGCTTCAGCTATTTAGCTGCTAGTGTGTAATAGATCAGAGATACAAACTTCGTCACGCAAGCAATTTAGCACATGGGTAGAACATGACCTGAATTAGAACATAGGATATGTATCCCGATTTGTATCCCGATATTCTCACGGAGTCGAGATTTATGCGGGTGAGACCGCGGGGCGCAGCGAGTAGTTAATATGTCTGAAATCGTCAATCCGTCTTGAGCAAGCGTGGTGATCATTCCACGTGGCTTGTCTGCCTGAGAAGAGGCCCTTGCCCTGCAGTGGGAAAAAAATGTGGGCCTAAAAAGGCCACTTTGGCAGAATCATAATAAGAGAACAATATGAATCATATTGTTTATTTATCATATTTTTTTTATCAGCCATCTTGTTACCATAACACAAGCATTAGGTTGCTTAGCTTGGGACAAATGGTGCTGTGTGAAATGTCCAGCGATATTATTATTATTATTATATTAAAAATCGTAAAATGGTCACAAACTACAATTCATTATAATTATGATCTGTGTGCAATTCATATCACGCAATTTACCTGTTTGACAGTTTTGTATGGAAATTCGTAAAATTGTCCACCAATGTTTACACCAAATATGATTGATATGAAATGAATTGTAGGTGCTTAAACTATTACGTGTAACCATTTAACGAACATTAGAGGAATTGCTAATGATCTGCTGGGAATTCAGGAAATGAAAAGCTTTTAGAGGTATTGCTTAAAGTGGCCTTTTTAGGCCCCTAGGTATTATTATTAAACTATGAGCCTTTATGAAGACAAGAATTAGTTACGAAGTTGTAAATTACAAGTCGTTCCTTTTAAGGCTAAGGGCAGACTGTCCTGACGTTTTAAGCCAATAAATGTGGTCTCGGGTCTAGTTCAAGTCATTAATCACAGGATACAAGTGTTTTTCAGTTCTCTAGTAACAAAAAAGAATAATGTACTTTTTGAAAAATGTATCCATTGTTTATTCAACACGGGATCGTTGGGTTTTTCTTATATTATATCAAGTGAAATGTTTGGAAATAAAACTTTTAAGTACATTTTCCAAATAAAACCACTTATTTAAAAATTTTCTTTTCATGTGTCTGTCTGAATGATTTATGGTATGTTTTTTTAAATATATAGGTACAGGATGGATGACATCGACGCGAAACTTGTTGCCATGGAATCTGTAACCAATATATGATTCTAACCCACCCCCGTTTGACGAAACTTTTGGTCGGCTATTTATAAAAAAATAGCCTTAGATAACCTTTTCTACACAAAGGGGTCTAGAATCATGCTGGTTTCAGTTTACGCGTCGGTGTACCTGCCCCCCTGTATACTCAGGCAATTTATTAGACAAATGTTAAATACATAAACACTACACATAGATTATATATTTTAATGTTAGTATAGTGTACTAACATTAAAATATATAATCTATGTACAATTACATAAAAAAGGAGAACATTAGGCCTCAAAACATTTTAGTCCGCCTTGCAACGTTGAATGACTAATGAATATGGTCACGTGAAGAGTCAGTCAACCGCTTGGCGATAACCGAAATACTCGATGAGCAATCGGACCCCACGGGCCCCACGGCCAAACGGCTCAAACATAGCTACCTAAAAAGTTGGTTGTATTTGAATATTAGTGTTAGAATTTGCAGCTAAACATACTTTTTTAAATCTTTGTTTTCTGTTTTTATAGTTTTAAGGTGTATTTATTTTGCTGTAATGCGAATAAAAGCATTTTTCTTTCTTTAAGGGCTGGTTTTTCCAATGCCAGAAAATTTTATCTGAGGAATAATTTTGTATTTTTGACAGTATACCATACAAAATCAGCCAGACCCCAGTTTTATTCCACGAATAAAAATTTATGTCGATTGAAAAATCAGCCTTAAGAAATCTGTTTCTAATTTAGGCAAATTATGCGGTACTGATTATTGCGGTATTGATATTGAGGTTACCATTTAAGCGGTATCGCGGGTCGTTGGAACGCTACAATTATCCAAAGGGCCACCAAGAATGTAATAAAATGGACAATATCCCCGAGAGTATCTCGACTATCCCTTGTAAGATAATAATATTATACAGTTATTGCGACGATATACGTTGAGATACTTTTATTATTATTCTATTTCGAGTTCCACCGTATAAAGTAAGTTGTGAATGAAGATTGCTTCGTAATCTCGAATAGACTGATTCGGAACAGTTTGGGAATAAGCATAAATATAGGTAGGTACACTATATTTGGGATAATTCTGCTGTATTACCTAGGAATTTAATAAGGTAGTAAACTATTTTTTTAATCATGAGCGTGGCAGATCTGCTTTCATCTGCCTCCTCGTCCCAACTATGTTGAGGTCGGCTTCCAGTCTAATCGGATGCAGCTGAATACCAGTATTTTACATGGAGCGACTGCGTATCTGACTCCACAACCCACTTGTTGGGTATTACGATACCCCTTGGTAAGACTGGTTGTTAGATTTTCGGGCTTCTGACAACCCGTAACGACTGTTAAATATCTACGAATAACAGCCGAGACCAACGGCTTAACGTGCTTTCCGAGCCACGGAGGGATCTTGGTATGTACTCATCCACGGACCAACCGCGGCAAGCCTGATCGATGGAGCCGTACGGCTGTTAGTTTTGAGCCACAAGCTCCTCCGTGACAGATTTGCTTTATCATCATAAATTCCTGGTCTGAGCCAATTGCTACGCTCGTAGATTACGAAAGTTTCACTAAAATCACTACGCTTGGCCAACATGATCGTGATCGTGGAATGATATGGTATCTAAAAGATGCTGCTGAATATTATCTGAACATTCATTATACGCTTTTAACTGCACCAACAGGAATCGCCAGAAAAAACGACAGAGCCATTTTCAAATTGCGACTAAAAATCGCAACATTCTAAACTACGTATCGGGTATGTGTTCACGTGAAGATAAATGATTGTGTATCCGAAGCTTTACAATGTAAGGGTCTGTTCCATACATCACTCTGTTTACTCTAAGCTTGGTTCCTACTACTGCATAGTTTTTCATAGCCAGGTTTCGCCGTTCTAAGACATTAATGGGCTATTATGTGCCATATTGCTGCTCTAAATTGACGGCATACGTGTAAAACGGCTCGACGAAGGCTTACTTACGTTTATCGCGCGTCTCCATTATTTCCTTGTCGAATAAACGCGAAGTCACCTGGCGGCCCCATTAAGATTTCCTTTCATGGTTTTGAGGACGCCCTGTAAGCGCTCAGTTTACGTGGTTCACTAATATTTGAGGAGCCTTCGTGAGTGTACTTTTAAAATTAATGTTACATGCGATAGAGGGATTCTTGAATAATTGAGGCATGTAAAAGCATGTTGTCATTAAACTCAACCTTAATTAATTGATACTTGCCACCGTTGGATAATAGATTGGTATGGGCAATTTGACTTGGCGCCATGTGCTTGGGACCCTTGTCATAAAATCACGTTTGATAATCATCTTCCTGTTGACAGTGGTTTATTTATTGCTAAATGGACATGCTCTAACCTCGACCACGCCTGATGGAAAGCGATGGATGAGGTCTACGATGGAACGAGCGTGCCCAGAAGATGCCTGTTCGCTCTTGCTTTGAAGGCAGACGGGCTTAATGTGGGGGTTATTGTTTTTTACTTTGAATAACCAACTTAATTTCTTATTGCCAAACTCCTAAATTGGAGAAGTGGCCCAGTGGCAATGGTCCTGACTTACGAGTTAAAGGTAGTAGGTTCGAACCCAGCCGGGCGCTTTACTTTCTGTAAATAATTTAATCACCATTGCTCTCAAAACGGTGAAGGAAAACATTGTGAGGAAGCCGGCATGTCCTAGAACCAAAAATCGAAGATATGTGACATCAACCAACCCGCACTGGGCCCACGTGGTAGATTAAAGCCCACTCCCTCTGGAAGATCGTAGGCCTATGTACCAACAGTGGGAACATTATAGACTGATTATGCTATTATGCTCACCATTTCTAGTCTGAAACCCTGGTAGATGTTTCATGAAACGGTAAGACCAATTCGCACTCACACTCACACATTTCACAGTCCCCAAAAACAAACCTAACATCGGCAAAAAAAAAACAGTGAAATAAAACACATGCATGATGGTAGACGTTTTTGCCGATTCTAGTTGCCGGTCGAGCGAACGAAATGGCGCATTTCATTTATCAGATTTCGCTTGTAGCCTGAGAGCGTGTGTTTTTCATCGGGCCCACACTGGCCCACAGCTCTCTATGAATTGCCAATAACGTGACAGAGGTACAGGCCCCGCCAAATGTCGCCTGCAGACGGTTCTAAAATTTTCAACCCCTATCTAATATCGGAAAATATTGGAGTTATGATTGTTGTGTCTGACTGTTATTGTATGGTTGTCCGGGAATTTTATGTTGTTTGGTTTTGATAAAACGTTTTGGCAAGTAGTTGGCGTTGAAAAAAAAAAATGTGGATAAATTGTAGCTAGTTTTAGGATTGGAATGGACACGGTGAAAAATGAATACAATTTTTTCAAAATATTCCATTTGTTAACTTTAACAAGCGTTACATGAGTAGTAAAAATTGATAGCACTCTTAAGATGGTAATCTGTTTTGGCCCGATACGGATTTTTAGAGTTGTATTAAGTTTAGTCAATTCTATGTAACATTTTTGTTACCAGTTTGATCTATATAAGACCAAAATGAACGCCTTGTTTTTTTCTCAACTTAACTGCAAAGCCTTACCCAAACTACATCATATTTGTGTAGGAATGAAACGTCAATGAATGCATATCAATGCATGATTGTGTGAAAGAGCAGAATGTAAGTGAGACAAATAACGTATGCCAAAGACGTATGCTTAGGATGACATGATTTTTTACTAATATGTGTTTTTATGTGTTTTACGGGTTTATACAAGAATAAACCAGGATATACTATATTGATTTTACTTATTCTCTGACCTCTTATTATCTGGTTTCAGCACAACATACAAAATTCGTGGTGCCGAAAAGTATCACCAACGGAATAATAATATTTCGTCCACATAAAGTGCTCTATTGCGAACAAGGCCTAGTTAGGGTACTCATAATAAGTCCACATTATCTTTTAATTTTCGTATAATATTTTCTTCCCCGACACGAGCGGCTTTCTCCCCGGAAGAATCCACAAACATAAATTAAACATGACACATAATAAATATTCACTTTCTATTCTATGCCATCCCTACTGGCTCGTGGTGTGAATGTTAACTCCCGCTCTCATAAACACGTATTTACTAATAAGACAAAATAAGCAATTTACTGTTGACTGAAGACATAACTGTTAATCTTTTATTGGCTTTGTTACAGCATATTATTATGATTAAGAATGAAGCTCACAATAAATTATGGTTTCATTAAAATACTAACATCAAAATTAATGGTTTAAACCTATAACGGGTGTTGAAACACCCTCAACGAAGCCGAGAGTCACTTGTTCTTCCTGTTATTTTTTTTTGTACTAACCCAACCTGGGAACCTTCTGGTTTCGGAGATGTTGAAAGTCAAAGTTCCAACTTTTGTTCAATGTTTTATCTACGAAAACCAGTTTTAAATGTTATAATTTATTACAATAAAAGTCGCTTTCTAGCAATTATTTTTGCACAAAGTTACTTACTAGTTTGATGTACAGAATGCGTAGATGACAGGGTATTGTTACACCCTGTGTATGTACATAATTGACCTTATTTCCATGCTTAATAATCTTTTAGATCAATTACAACCCTTCCAAGAACGTAGTCGTGCCTTTCTTTACCATCAAAGAACGCATGTTTCCTTGAACTACACGACATAGTAATAAATTGCAAATGAAACTCGTGGGCGTTAGAACTACATCACACAGAATATTAATAACTTTACAAATGATTGGATACACGTGTCGGGTTAAATGTTGCTAACTTACTTCTTATGTGAAAACCAAGAACAATGCTTTGAGTGACTAAGTGAATGGCAGACAATAAACAGCTCAAAGCACTGCAGATAGAAACATGAAAATTGGGAAATAAGTTGCTTTAATTTTGTTTTTTTTTTTGGAAAGTCAAGACCTAACGTCATGATTATAATGCGAACCCGCGAAGTCACATTCATTTTGTTCGGCGTTCCTAAACGCGTCACCGCGGCAACTGAGGTTTTCCGAACAAATGACTGCCAAATTACCACCAATGGCAAATTCGTGCGACCGATCGCTTTGGTCAAGTCACGGGGTAAAGAGGTTCAACATTGCGCAACGTTCATATGTCGTGTACCCGAAATAATGATAAGTTAGTTTATCTGGCAAAATATTATCAAGCTCGATTTGTATTTATCAATGCAGCGGGTCAACGATTAGAGATTATTTACATAATCTAACTGCGTAAATTTAACATCAGATTGTAGATTTTAGTTTTAAATTTTGGCTCTGTGTGTCATAACAAAAATAATCCATCCGAAACAGAAATAAATAAAACGAGTAATATAAATAAAAATGACCCAAACTCCAAGTGAAAACAGTGATTTTAAAGACAATTTTAATATAATGTTATCAGAGTTTTGTGACAGTCAGTCCAAAAAATACTAAATATCCAAGTAACTGAGACCAACTTGGAAGTAGCGGCAGCGCTCGCTACTTTCGCTCGATTCGCGCGCAGTTGTTCACAGTTTTCATCTAACCTAAACCAATTAACCAACCAACCAGTCGAGTTTGGGTGCCCTAGCTTAGTTACTGCGACCGATTTGGCATTAGAAGATACACCAAACGCTTATTGTGACCGCAAATTAGCTATTCTGCATTACGTCTAATCGTGGGTAGCAGTTTTATGTAACGAAACCCAATGACAATCCAGCTGTACCTACGTTGTCCAGTCGTTTTACATAACGGAGCTGTTAGCATGCAACCATATTTGTATGCCTCTTGGCATAACATAGCGACCTATGAACCTTAATATAAGAACTGTATTCACTACCTATGTTACACAAATAAAAAATGATTATGATTATTATTAGACAGCCAGCGGTTATGTTAAACAGCGAATTCAACAATCCATCTGCGACATATACGTTTTTTCCTAATACTGGGCAATTCTCAATTAAATTAAAAGCAAAAGATCCCTACAACGAAAACCAGCACATACCGCAAAGGTTACTATCGTATGTCAGCATTATAAACTGGTTTCTATTATAATATTATGTGATATTTCATGATATTTATGTGCAAATTACCTACATTAAAACCAAATAGGTTTTCACGGATCATTTGCCAGCTAATTTCTGTGAAGGGCGAGACCCACCGGGAGTCAAGTGCCCTGAACAAAAGTTAAATAAATCCTTAAACGTAGTGTGGGATGGTTAAAGGTCTCCCTAACCTATAAGACATGTAAAAGGTTAAGCTAAAAACTCATTATGTGATACGAAGATAAATATTATTATATTCTTCTCATATTCTACCTACCTACCTTCATAACAACGTTTGACGACACGGTTGGCGCAGTGGCTGAGCGATCGACTGTTGCGCTGCGTGTCGCGGGTTCGATTCCCGCACGGAACAAATATTTGTATTGCCTGCAGGTAGTTGTTCCGGGTCTGGCTGTTTGTGTATGTGAGTTTATTGTTTGTAAACGCACCCACGATACAGGAGTAATTCCTAGTGTGGGGCAACGTTCGATCGATCACGTTAAGCTACGCTTGCTTCGGTTGGTCCGGGGATGGGTGACAAACTTTACATACCAAGGCCCCTCCGCGTCTAGGACCCGGCTGTCATTCGTGCAACTTTGACAGTCGTTACAGGTGGTCAGAAGACCGAAAGTCTGACAACCACTCTTACCAAGGGGTATCGTATTACCCTGTCACTGGGTTGTGGAGGTCAGATAGTCGCTCCATGTAAAATACTGATATTTAGTTGCATCCAGTTGGACTGGAAGCCGACCCCAACATAGTTGGGACAGGCTAGGCAGATGATGACCTTCCTATGATAGATGATATTGTAAAATCTTTGTGGACATGAATAAGTCAAGTTCTTAAAACTGATACAACTTGATAGCAAGATAAACAAAAGCGATGCTCATTCTTTATTTAAACCCTCCATCGGCGGCAAAATATTCGAATTTCGATTATAATCCGATCTCGGAGCCGTCGCGTCAGCTTCGAGAAGGCGCAAAAATAAAAAAATATTATGTTTCGATCAGTTTATAACATTGACAGTCTACAGTAGCACGCCCATAAAACGCAAGTACTTAAAATCCGTCTAAAATTGGCTGGTCGTAAATTCCAGTTAATGTCTGTCGAAACGATCCAACACAATACAAGAGAGATGTTTTCGCTAGGCGGACAGCTTTTTCCTTCGTATAATGTTCAGAAAAGCGAAAAGTTTATGACGGGCTGAATGTTAACACCCCTTAAACTGGCAGTTCGGAGTGCCTTACGTCGGCTAACGAGCTTCCTTAGGCTTCATAGTTGTTGACAACGTCAACATGCTCATCCAGTTACTTTAAAAAAATATGTATATGGCCGTATTTTATTTTACACCATATAGTACTGAATATTATATGGCGTAAAATAAAATACGGCCCGTTTTTCCTGCTTATTAGTAAACTTACAGTAATAGGTAAGGGTTGGTTTGTAATTCCAAATCTCCTGGCTATTATTTGAATTACATAATTAAGATGAGCTTAAAGTAAATATATTAAATTAAAATTCTATCAATTTATTAATGTAGGTATCTAAAATTAATAAATTACTCTAACTGGACACAATAATCGGTATAAATTATCACCCGGTTCAACTTCAATTAACTTTTAAACATATTCGTTCATTTTCAGTTATCGTTCAGCTCTTATGAGGTTTCATAAAGAGGTATCTACGCGCAAAGAGCTGGTCTTGTGAAAACCTTTGTTCGAATAGAAAATTCTGTATTTCTTATTATTTATTCGATTTACCTAAGTAACCCACGCATCAAATCCTTCCTCACATTGTATTATGTCCAGACCATTTCATAGCTCTCTTGATCGCAAAGATCAGGACCAATCCAACAAAAGAAGATGATTTTCCAAATCTGGATTATTCTGCCAAATACCCACTTTCAATTTTAACCCTGATCAGACATTGTGGGTCCAACAGTCGTTACTTTCCAATTTGGGCAAGAGGGAATTCAATAGAAATCAAACAAAAACAACTCGGAAAAAGTAAATGACAATAGTGGATGAGATATTTCAATTAGACGACTCGAATACGGACAATGGAGGGTGGTGGAATAACGGTGGAAAGGAAGGCTTGTCGAGAAAATGCAGTTGTAAAGGAACTCGACTTGCCTCTTCTTTAGTTATAAAACTAAATTTGAAGGTTTTCAATGTGGGTTATTATAAGGTTTTCATCTCGTATTTTATGGTACTTTAGAGTTGGGTTTTTGTTAGAACCTAAGTATGTATAAGAGACAAAGAGGTTTTGAGGCATTGTGTGGATGTACGATTATGGGCATATAAAAGTGTAAGCCCTTTTGTTTTCCACGTTAAAGCAGATCAAACAATAGGCAGCTACGCTCGCTACGCTATTAGCTCGCTCGCTATGATTAGCTTACGCAATTGTCAACTGCCTAAAGATTTTATTTTATTTTAGAGTCCATTTATTACCGACTTCAAAAAAGAAGGAGGTTATCAATTCGACATGTATGTATTTGGTGTATTATTAGACCTGCTACTCACCATGTTCCGGTCCGGACGATATACATAAACTTCGACCAGATCTTCAGACCATGGAAATAAGCATTTTTCATTATGGAAACATTATTGAATCCTTATTTTTTGTTAATTTTCATACAAACTAAATACCTTGACGTAAATGATCGTCCTTCTTCGCTAACTCTCGGGTTCCTCTCGTACGTGCTAATGAAATGCAAATAGCATTTGATAGATTTATCATTTTAATTGCACTAAGCGGCAACATAGGCCAAATTAAGACCCTTTCTTACTGCATAGCTCAATTAAATTTCATTAAATGAAATTACAAATATCTTTGTAACGAAGCCTTTTTAAGTACTACTTCCTTTGTTAGATTTGATTTGTAAAAGCTATAGAAGCGTTTGCCAAAGTTTATGGATAACGTAAAGAACACGGTGTATATTCACATAAATGATAATCTACTCGTATTAAGATAACTTTTATAGGTTTGCAACGTTTGTATGACATTTACAACAAAATTACAAACTAATATTCCAGTATTTTTTTTTTTTTTTTTGTGGATGGGAAATCATCAAATGACCCCTCCCGCTCTGGGTGGAGCGGAAGGGAGTGTCAGACTTTTACTGACTAAAACCCACCCGTGTTCCGTCCTTAGCCCTTTCTGTTCCAGGGCAGCGGTTAACCTTTCGGAAAATCCCACCGCCCCGGCAGGCTTCGGCCCTGTGGGGCCCCGTCCTCTGCTGACATCTCTTTGAGGCGCGCGTGGAACACAACGCGCCGTCCGGCACGGGCCTGGTCCTGATCGGACGGTGAGCTACCCATTACTCACCGCCCGCAGGCCCGCGCCTACGGTGGCCGGGAGTCGTCACGCGGCTCCCGACGCCCGGAGCGTCTCCCGCGGCGGCTGAGGCGTGAGGTGTTCTCCCTCAGCCTCCCCGCCACCTCCTTCGCTAGCATGACTGCTTCGCAGAAGGAGGTGACTGCCTCCCATTCTCTCTCGCCCCGGACCATGGCTTGCACCAGGGCCGGGCGCGAGAGGTCGCCGCCGTTGCCGATCGCCTCCACGAGGACACGGCGGGTCTCCGCCCAAGCAGGGCAGACCTCCACCGTGTGCTCCACCGTGTCCTCTGGGCGATCCGGGCAGTGGTGACACCCGGGCGTCTCCTCCCGCCTGATGATGTGCAGGAACCTCCCGAAACATCCGTGTCCGGAGAGGACCTGCGTCAGGCGGTACGTGAGAGCGCCGTGACGCCTCTCTAGCCACTCCTCAAAGAGGGGTCTTATCGCCGCTATCGCGGCGTGCCCTGCGCTGGGTTGCGATAGTCGCGCCTTCCATTCCGCCATGAGATCGCGCCGGAGGTCCGTCCGCTCCGCAGCGATTTGCCGCGGGTGCAGAGTTTCCCCCCGGCGTAGTGCCTCCGCGCGCCAATCATGCAGGCGCGCGAGCACTATCGCCTCCAGATCCCATGGCGGCAGTCCGGCAAGGAGGCATGCCGCCTCGCGCGAGATCGTGCGGTAGCCCCGGATCAGCCTTACGGCTACCACCTTCTGGGGCGCGTTCAGATAGTGTGCGGCTCGAAGCCGCAGTGAACGCGCCCATACCGGGGCCCCATATAGGGCCATGGACCGCACGACCCCCGCGTAAAGCCTCCGGCAGGAGGCGTTTGGCCCCCTCAGGTTGGGCAGGAGCCGCTTTAAGGCGGCCCCGGCCCGTTCCAGTTTGGGGGCCAAACGTCGGAAATGCTCGACGAAGTTCCACCGGCTGTCGAGGACGAGACCCAGGTATCTCATCGTTGTCTCGACGCCGATGTGAACCCCTCCTACCATCAGTTGAGATCCCGAAGGTGGCCCGTACCGGGGCCCATGAAAGGACATGGCCTCGGACTTGTGCAATGCCACCTCGAGACCCAACTGCCGGATCCTATCCACGACTATCGCAACCCCGCGTGTCATTGCGTCGGCCGCCGCCTGATGCGACCTCCCCTGCGCCAGGACCAGCGTGTCGTCAGCGTAGCAAACTACACTGACGCCATCAGGGAGGTCTGCCCGCAGCACCCAGTCGTAATATTCCAGTATTTACTTAAAATATTTTTTTAACTTTATTTTCTCTTACAGGTAATATATATGAAAGTTACCAACTTATCTACTCAAATTGGATGCAGGGGTCCACCGCATTGTGGACTGTCGAGCGCTAACTTGTATGTGTAGTAAGTACTTAGAGTAGTTACATATTTAACTGGAACTTAATAACTACACATAGGATAAACTTCTAACACTAAAGGCTGATTTTTCAATCATCTGATAACTTTATTTCAGGAATAATTTTGAAATTTTGACAGTTATTTTATACAAAAACTGACAGACGTAATTTTATTCCACGAATAAAAAATATCTGTTGATTGAAAAATCAGTCCTTAAGTAACAAGTTATTTATTTGTTTATTTCGCCGCCAAAGTGTTCTTTTGTTTTTGTATAAATTATTGGTAAAGTTAGTCATTTAATTTAGTACCTAGTGTAAATAGTTAGTTGTGTTAAATCTTACACAATCTAGCTATTTAAAAAATATAAAAATTACAATCAAATATCCTAACTAAACCTATTAACAAACTAAAATATGGAACAAGCCCAACATTTTCATCAAAAATTATCCATTTCACTTTATGAAAACCTTTTTCTACCTCTTTGGAGGCTCAACTTCGGCTCTTGAAAAATACGTGAAGTGCCTCCTGCATTTGATGCGAAAGGCATTCATTGCATTGCTAATTAAGGAAAAATAATTAACGTTTCTAGTACATTCAGCGTTTGCTCAGGTTTTAACATGCTGAGGTGCAAATTATGCTAATTTTACGATTGAAGGTATGTAGTTTTCACATGGGTAATTTCTTCTTTAATAGTGTGTGAAACATGACATGTGCTTATACGACGACAGATGAATTATTTACATGGTGAGTATATAAAATATGAAGACATGTGACATCTTATGCATGTCAGACGATCAATGGGCCAAACTTAGGACTCAGTGGGTCCCGCTTAGTGGCAAACGACATCGCGGCAGGCCCAGACGGAGATGGCGGGATGAGCTGGACTCCTTTGATAAAGCTTGGTCCTTTGCAGCTCTGCACATAGAGAGGTCGAAACACAGTAGAGAGGCCTTTGCAGCAGTGGGAAATTTATATTATATTATTATTTATATTGTAGATTACAGCTCACTCCCTCTAAAAGAGAAGAGGCCTGTGTCCCAGCAGTGGGAACATTATACTTGATTATGCTATATAAAATATTCCAGCTTCGTACAACTTTGTTCCACTAACTTTACGTCATTTCTACCAATCACAAATTGTCTTCTGTCAATTTTGATTTCACAGTCACGAAAATGAAACAAAGAGAAAATCAACCCAATGAAAACTCTTTGATGTAACTTTATGAATAAAATATTGTTTCACATAACTGTAATAAATACTTATGTATTTATTATCGGGGCACAAAGGGGAACATTTTTCTACTTTCAATCGGATTGAAGTATTGGGGGTAGTTAATTATTTTTGAGGTAAAAATCGAAGGCAGAAGAGAGGAGAGCAGAGAGATGCAAGAATCATCAACTGAAAATCCTGAAACGATCGTTTTAGAGGCAGTCGACTTTTTGTTCCGTTTGTGACGTAACTGAATTGAACGGTTCCATTTGAACCAGTGACGCTAAAAAAGGTAGAAGAGTAGCATTTGTAGTCTTTTTAGTGCATGTGTGGAAACCAAGATTGCATTATAGAGGATGGTATCATTCAATTCAATTCATTTATTTCAGACAATGTCCAGTCCGTAACTATTAGAAATTAATCCATTAAAACATTAAAATAAATCAAGAAACAAAAATTAGACAGACATTACAATAACATAATTAAGAATATTTAAATAAAAATAATACACTTCAAACATAATCAATTACAAAATTAGACAATGTCAAATAATACGAGGAGGAGCGCTAACATGAAGCTGCATCCACCTCTGTATCAGGGACGTCCCACCGCTCGGACAGCACCCTCAGGAGACGGTTAGAGCTGCTTTGTAGGCGACATAATAGTGAAGCGCTCCGTTTCCTTATGATCGCGAAAAAATCATCCGTCCGTGCCTCAGCAAACATAGTCGAAGTACTATAAAACCGCGGAACCCCTAACAGTATCCTGAAAGCATTGTTGTACTGCACGCACAGTGCGCTGTACGTCCGCTGCGTAAAGTTGGTCCACAGATTGCACGTGTAAAACGACTGACAATATGCCTTTAATAATGTCACCTTTACACGTCTAGTACATCGCGCAAACCTGCGAGCCAACATATTACACCGGACAGACAGCGGCCTGCGCTCCTCCAAATTGTCACACGAGTCGTCAGAGACCCAGTGGCCCAAGTACTTGAATTGATGCACTCTTTTTAAAGGAATGACAGGAGGTACAGATGAGTAACATTTGGTACCGGCTTTGAAGATCATGAATTCACTCTTTTTAGCATTGTAACTGAGCCCATGAGCCTTCGAATATGACTCACAAATACGCAATAGCTTACGCACTGCCCCGATCGATGGGGTCAGCAACACCATATCATCCGCGTAACTTATATTGTTCATACACACTCCGTCTATGGATCATCCAATGTTAGTGCTGCTGAGCTCACCGATCAGGCGGTTTACATACAGGTTAAAAAGGCGAGGCGAGGATAAGCCCCCTTGTTTTACTCCGCACTCCAACCTGTACACGTCCGACCTCGCATCCATCCATCTAACGGTAATCTTCCAGCAACGTGCTTAGAGGATTCAAGGCTAAGCAGAACCAAAGCGGACGCAAACTGTCGCCCTGGAATATGCCTCGCTCGATCCTTATCGGCTCGCTATTCCTCTGGATATTTTGACATCCTGGATAGCGAAGGACAGTCCTCCATTGCCCCATACACGTCATTAGGAAGGTACAGCCTGCCGCGGTAGCAGGATCGTCCGAAAAGGTTACCGCTGCCCTGGAACATAAAGGGCTAAGGAAGGAACACGGGTGGGTTTTAGTCAGTAAGAGTCTGACACTCCCTTCCGCTCCACCCAGAGCGGGAGGGCTCATTTGATGATTTCCCATCCGCAAAAAAAAGCAATAGCGCGGGCGATGCGATGCGACGCGACGGGACAGGGAACAAGAAGTTTCACACAGACGAAGTCGCGGGCGCAAAATTAATCTTTTCATCTTATTTGTGAAAAGAATACCTCTTTATAAAACGTGGTTTAATGTAATCAAAAACCCTTTGTCCACATAGCCACGGTCCCTTATGAAGTTTAACCCTTTTTCACTCGAATTTCGTCATGCAACGTAGTGTAAAAATTGTGACGTCACATTACATGGGTCGATCGTGATTTACGACGCGTCTTAAGCAAGGACATAACATCACGCCTGTATTTCCCGAAGGGGCGGTAGTGGTGTATCAAAGTACACCCATGTTTTGCCAGTAATGGCAAACTAGCAGCGCCCCGCGCTTTCACCGGCATAAGTTTCGATCTCGTGGGAACATCGGGATAAAAAGTCTACTATCTATTAATCCTGGTTAAAAACTATCTGTGTGCCAAGTTTCATCCAAATCTGTTGAGTAGTTTTTGCGTGAAAAAGTAACAAACATCAATCATCCATCCTCACAAACTTTCGCGTTTATAATATTACTAGTAATATAACAGTTTTTATATAATACTTTGCCCTACCTGAGATCAAACCTAGTGGGACCAGCTCAGTAGTCTCGCTTGCAACCACTGGACTTACAATGTAGTCACGCAAGAAGACAAGAATTAAAAAAAAAAAAAAAACTTTTTCTAACAAATATTGATGAACAAGATAATGAGAAATGTCGAGAGCCCATCCTAATTAACGAGGTTTAAGTGAAGGATATTTACATCTTATTAAAAATGGCTGTGATATATTTATTTGATTAATCATGATTTTCGTTCAAATTATAGGTTAGTTAATTGAAGCTCCGTATTCATTCCAAATAATGATTACAATGGGCTGTGTCCTCAATAGCAGTACTGTAAATATAATTTTATTTAGCTACTAGCTGACGCGGTGAACTTCGTACCGCTTCAGAATCAATAAATGTTGTGTTAACTTTTGTTTATTTAGCTTACACTGTCCCATTACTAACCAAAGGCCCCCAAATCCTTCCAGGAACTTTTTTCTAGTGGCACCTCGATCCAACCCTTGCGGTACGCGTCTAGATCGTCGCGCCACCTCTTCCTGGGCCGGCCTTGGCGGCACCGTCCGTCCTCAGGCACCCATCGTGTGGAGACTGTTGCCTAGCGGTCACTGTGCATGCGGCTGATGTGACCCGCCCAAACCCATTTCACCTTGGCAGCCTCTAGCGTTTAGGATCCCTGTTTTGGAGCGCAGCGTGTGTTAACTCATTAGTTGAATTGTATTCAGTTATTTAATAAGATAAACCACCATTACCACATTATCGAAATCAGTCAATCCATTATCGAGATATATCATCAAAAATCCCATCAAAATATATGAAAAAATGAATTATCTTCATTAATTTTTTACGTGAATTTTTCTCACGTTTTAATAGATATTCTGCTATTTGGGACGGAGAAGAATCAGCGAATTAAATATCATAAAAATCGGTCCAGCTGTTCTTGACTTATAAATGGAGTCGTGTGTTGCATGTTATATAGATAAAATGTAAAAAAATGTTGTTTGTAAGTTTGTCACATTTTCAAGCTGAAACGACTGAAGGTATTTAGATGAAATTGGGCATGCAAGTAGCGAATACCCTGGAATAATGATAACTAGTGGGGATAACCGGGTAATACGATACCTGGGTATCGTATTACCCGGTTATCCCCACATTACCCGGTACCTGGGTTGTGGAGGTCAGATAGGCAGTCGCTCCATGTAAAATACTGGTATTCAGCTGCATCCGGTTCAAAAGTCATTTATTCAAATTAGGCTGAAAATCAGCACTTTTCGAACGTCAAAATTACAAAAGACAGTCCCTCAAAAACGCCCTCCCTTCACCACTTCCTAGTGCTATCGCTGGGATGAAGAAGTGGCGCCACAAACTCCCCAGCAGACTAGAAGCCGACCCCAATATAGTTGGCAAAAGGCTAGGCAGATGGCAGATTTGCCTAGCCCTTTGTAGTTACACCTAGTGTACCTACACTACCAAACCACTACCAAAGGTTTATGGATCCCAAAGGCAACGTGGTGGGTAGAAATTAGATTAATAAATAATTTCTGATGTTTTTCTCATAACAATAAGTTTGCATTACTCGTGTGCTGGCATTTTCTCGGGAAAGCAGTAAGTGTCAATTACATAAAGTAATTTACTAGTAGTGGTGTTATAAATGCACGCTACAACGCTACATTAAATTTTAAACAACATATTTGTCGTTGCAGTGGCGCGGTGCGGATATACATCCGATATTCGATTTTTATATCGGTGTAGCTATTAGAAAAATTAACAACATGTAGCATAAGCTTAATAAAGAAAATGTCTTTATTGCGACTCGTACAGGAAGATCATAAACTTAACTGAACACAGTCAAAAATAAAACAATAATAACAATCAGCCTATAATGTGCCCACTGCCGGGACACAGGCCACTGTAAGAGGGAGTGGGCCATAATCCACCACGCAGGGCCAGCACACGGCTTGGTAGATGTCACAAGTCTTCGAATTTTTGGTTCTAGGACATGCCGGTATCCTCACGATGTTTTCCTTCACCGTTTTGAGAGCAGTGGTGATGAAATAATTTACACAAAGCAAAATGCCCGCTTGGGTTCGAACCCCGACCTACAACTAGTAAGTCGCGGCCGTTACCACTGGGCAACCACGGTTTTTCATCTACGGATAAATGATTCAGTTATATATAATATACCTGCAAAGTTTGGCCTCCATACGAATATTCAGCTTTTTTTTTTTTGTAATATCGCTCTGAACTCATAAAAATAAAAAGTTTGTCCTCGGGTATTTGGTTTGATCTAAATAATTATGAAATTGCCAAATATTTTTGTAGCGAGACAGATTTTTATGAATTGAAATTCGTATTGTATTCAAATTACAATAATTACTAAGCTTTCTGATTTTTGTGATGAAATAATACTGAGATATTACGAATTTTTTAAGTGAATTAATTATTTTTTATCTTTTAAGAGATATCAATAAAAATGTTTCAAGTTCAAAGGTTAGGCTTTCAAAGTAAAATAAACTCTGGCTTTGACATTTGTAGGACTCGAGGAAATGAGCCAGAGCGTAGCAAATCAGTGATCTGCTACGACTTTATATAAAACTTAGTTGCGTAACCATGACGTCATAGCAGTTACGGCGTAGCCACTTCCTAGGCTACGAAAATGTATGAACGATTTTTGTAGCTGTAGATCATGCTCGAAGTATTGTTGCGCGCCACAATTAATGCCTGATACACGGTGACATTAGCTACCACTGGCGCCATCTATTATCAAATAGCAGAACTAAATTACCACTAGTGCCATCTAGTATCGAATAGTAGAACAAGTACATCCTTCTAGAAATTTCGATACTAGAACTATCGACAGAAGTCAGTCGGGGCCTGTATATACCCGAACATTCTAGATGTTTCTACAGTAGAAGGTACTAGAACAATCTGCTGGACTATATAAGGCCGGGAATAACCGCGATGCGACACAGTGTGTTGGAAGCGATACATGCGAATACATCTAAAGCGATCTTAAAGTGCGACTTAAGTGTAGTAATTGTGTTTATTTATTAGTGTGTTTGTGTTAATTAATTAAAGTGTCATTTTTGGTAATTTATATCGGCAGTTTTATTGTCACGAACCCGAAGCTCGTAACAATTGGTGTCAGAAGTGGGATAAAATTATGCCGATTTTACCTAAAGACGACGACACGGAGGGTATCCGTACCCGGAGTCAACGCCAACAGGAGACGGACCAGAGACGTTTTGGTGGAACTATGCCGCAGAGGTTGGAGGGCCAGCTACCAACCACGGAGGCCGACCCGTCCGCAGCCGCTTCAGCATCAGCAGCACCAGACTTTGCTGCCCTGATGATGATGCTGCAGGAGCAGTCCCGCCGTCAGGAGGAACAGGCTCGCCGACAGGAGGAACAGGCTCGCCGACAGGAGGAACAGGCTCGTCGGTTGGAAGAACAGCTCCAGCGGGACAAGGAAGAACAGGCTCGCCGACAGGAGGAACAGGCTCGTCGGTTGGAAGAACAGCTCCAGCGGGACAAGGAGGAACAGGCCCGTCGGTTGGAAGAGCAGCTGCTGCGTGACAGGGAGGAACAGGCCCGCCGACAGGAGGAACAGGCTCGCCGACAGGAGGAACAGGCTCGTCGGTTGGAAGAACAGCTCCAACGTGATAAGGAGGAGCAAGCACGCCGCCAGGAAGAGCAGATGCTCCTTATGAAGGACCTTCACGCTACCTTCGGGAAAGACATGAAGGAGGTGAAGGATAGGGTTGCTCAACACGACAACCGCCTGTCGGAAGCTGAAATCCGGATCGACAAAGTGAATAATCGGGTTGACAACGTGATGGCTGACGTGAAGACAACCGTGATGGCTGACGTAAAGAAAACGCTGGATTACCTTAAACTTGGGGATGGAATCGCAGCTCCCGTAGCTACAACACCTTCGCTACGTGGATTCAAAGTGCCACCGTTCGACGGAACTTCTTCCTGGTCGGCCTACAAAATCCAGTTTGAGGCTGTCATGAAGGCGAACGGTTGGAACAAAAGTCAGGCCATGACTGCCCTCACCCTAGGCCTGCGCGACCAGGCCTTAACTGTTCTGGAAGCTCTGGGTAAGTAAGTGACTTACGAGCAGCTCCTTGAGGCATTGGAGGCTCGGTATGGCGACGCTCACCTGGAACACGTGTTTCGTGCGCAGCTCAAGGATCGCGTGCAACGCAGTAACGAAAACCTGCAGCAGTGGGCCCTTGAAGTGGAGAAGCTGGTGCGTAAAGCTTACCAGTCCGTACCTGCGCTTATCGATGGGAACCTGGTGCAGGCATTCATCGACGGCATCCGTGACCTCGAAGTTAGAGCTGCTGTGAGGCTCGGGCACCATGGGACGCTTAAGGACGCCTTGGCCCATGCACTGGAGGTGGAAGCCGTGCGGCAGGATCATCGTTCCCATCGCGTCAAGGAGGTTGCAGCGGCTACAGTTCGCGACCGCAATAAAGGATACAGCCCTAGGTGCTACGGCTGTGGCGAAAGGGGCCACCTTCGATCCAGTTGCCCCAAGCGAACTGCAGAAAGAGAAGACGGCCGATCTCCAGAGGGCAGTGCAGCTAACAGCACCGCCCAGCACCAGCAGCAGGGAAACGAGTAATAGCCAGGACTGCGGGGCGGGTGCTGGCTGATGTTCAAAGAGCCCCAAGGGTTTCGATCACACAAACCCAAGACGGGAACAGCCTAATCATCAAGGGCGAGGTCAACGGAACGCCGTGTAAGCTGACCATAGACACTGGAGCCTCTCGCACGGTTGTCAGTTCCCAGCTCATAAGACGGTCCCTTGGGGACTCTGCATACAACCGAGAACACATTAATTTGGTAACAGCCACCGGTCAGCGCATACCCGTCCATGGAGAGAAGAAGATGGGGTTGAAGCTAGGCAACAGAATCTACCTACATAATGTCATCGTGGCTGATATAATGGACGATTGCATCCTGGGCCTCGACTTTATGAGGAATAACTGTTGTGAAATTGACGTCAAGCAAGGTGTTTTGAGGTGTGGACAGGAGGAACTTTTCGTGGAAGGGGCGTTACCAGGGAACGTGTACAGCCTTAAGAAGATTGTTCTTCCGCCGAGATCGGAAACGATGGTGCCGGTTATTCTTCCTCGCAATCCTGGGCAAACTCATCGTTGTGTACTCGTGGAAAGGGTAGACAATGACCTTCCATGGAAAGTGGGACGAACTTTGGTCAGAGCCACCGACATCTCTGGGGTACGTGTGCTGAACCTTTGTGATCAGGAACAGATTATAGAAAAAGTCACACTAGTTGGTACTTGCGAGGAAGTGGATTGGTTGCGTCGATGCCAACATCTATCGACTGGGACCCTCAGCAAGGATGCACAAACGAGAGTGACCACACTTTTAGAAGACTGCCGCGGCGCTCTGTCCCAAAATGAAATGGTCAAGGCAAAGAAAATGTTACTCAAGTATGCCGATGTTTTCTCGTCAAACGATGCTGACATCGGGAGGACTGGCGTAGTTCAACACAAAATAAATACAGGAGAAGAATTGCCTATCCGTCAGCGGCCAAGGAGATTGCCGGTAGCACGTGAAAAGGAAGTGGAAACCATGATTGAGGGAATGGTGAAGGATGGTGTTATTGAACCTTCATCTAGTCCATGGTGTTCACCTGTAGTGCTGGTAAGAAAGAAGGACGGCAGCATGAGGTTTTGTGTTGACTATCGTCGGCTGAACGACGTTACGAAGAAGGACAGCTATCCTTTGCCCAGAATTGATGACACGCTGGACATGCTTACTGGAGTAAAGTGGTTTAGCACGCTGGACCTGAAAAGTGGCTACTGGCAAGTTGAGATTGATCCTAAGGACAAGGAGAAAACTGCATTCTCGACAGGAAAGGGTCTGTGGCAATTTAAGGTCATGCCGTTTGGATTGTGCAATGCTCCGGCAACGTTTGAAAGGTTGATGGAACTTGTACTTACCGGGCTAATTGGCGATGCCTGCCTGGTCTACTTGGATGACATCATCATCGTAGGCCGTACGTTTGAAGAACATCTTCAAAACCTGGAACGCGTGCTCGTGAAGATCCAGAGTGCCAACCTCAAGTTAAGTCCGAAGAAGTGTTCACTATTCAAACGACAAGTTAGCTTTCTGGGATATGTAGTGTCTGAAGAAGGTATCCGCACGGATCCAGAGAAAATCGCCGCTGTCAAGGATTGGCCAATTCCAAAAGACAAGACGCAGGTCAGAGCATTTTTGGGCTTGTGCTCCTATTATCGGCGATTTGTCAAGAACTTTGCAGATATAGCCAAACCCCTGCATAAGCTAACCGAGGAGAAGCGACATTTCTGCTGGGATGAAAGTTGCGACATCGCATTCCAGGAGCTAAAGGACCGTCTGTGCAAAACACCTATTTTGGGGTACCCTGATGCGGGCAAGGAATTTATAGTTGACACAGACGCAAGCGACATAGGACTTGGCGGTGTGTTGTCCCAGCGGAATGGCGATCAAGAGGTTGTAATAGCGTACTTCAGCAAGTCATTGTCGAAACCTGAAAGGAACTATTGTGTTACGAGACGGGAACTGCTTGCTGTGGTAAAGTCATTGCAGCACTTTAGCAAATATCTTTTGGGAAGGAAATTCTACTTACGAACCGACCATGCTGCACTGAAATGGCTATTCATCATTCTCCTGCCCTTATCCCAAATTATTTGGGGTCGGCGCAACATGTCTTTTTCTTCCATACTCCTCTATTAGCCGCCATCTCGACGGTAACGACATAACGCTATTGCAGTTCAAAAATCCAGAAGGTCAAGTTGCGAGATGGATTGAACTACTGCAGGAATACGACTTCGTGGTCGAACATCGCAGCGGAAAATCTCATGGCAACGCGGATGCATTGTCAAGAAGACCTTGTCCTGAAGACTGCAAGCATTGTACTAGACAAGAAAGTAAAGAAGTCGTACCCGTGAGGATGCTCAAGACAGACCTCAGCAACGAGTGGAAGGAAAGCCTACAACGTGCACAGCAGGAAGATTCAGACACCAAGCCGATTCTGGAGTGGATAAAGGCCAGAGCTCCTAAGCCCAGGTGGAGCGACGTCTCAGCGATGAGTTTGATCACAAAAAGCTATTGGGCCCAATGGGACAGCTTGGTGATTCAGGATGGAGTACTGTGCCGTAAATGGGAAAATGCTCGGGGGGACAGCTGTCATTTGCAAATGGTTGTCCCTAAAACTCAAGTACCGGATGTTCTACAGCTGTACCATAATGGTTGTTCAGGAGGTCATCTGGGAGTAAAACGGACTCTACTGAAGATACGAGAACGGTTTTACTGGGTCCACTGTCGGGACGATGTCGAGGACTGGTGTCGCAAATGTACAAGTTGTGCAGCTGTAAAGGGACCTCAGACTCGTAGTAGAGGTGCATTGAAGTTGTACAATGTTGGTGCACCATGGGAGAGGATAGCCCTTGACGTTGCGGGGCCGTTTCCGGAAAGTGAAAGTGGTAACAAGTATTTCATGGTTGTGATGGATTACTTCACTAAGTGGCCGGAAGTCTTCGCCATTCCAAATCAAGAAGCTTCGACAGTTGCAGATAAATTAGTTTATGAAGTCTTCTGTCGTTTTGGAGTACCTTTAGAGATTCACAGTGATCAAGGAAGGAATTTTGAGTCCCAAATATTCCAGGAAACTTGTCGAGTTATGGGTACTCATAAAACAAGAACAACTTCTTACCACCCACAATCGGATGGAATGGTGGAACGATTTAATCAGACATTGGAGAGGTACCTAGCAAAAGTTGTGGAAAATCGGCAACGAGATTGGGACAAGCACATACAACCGTTTTTGTTGTCATATCGAAGCGCTGTTCACGAAAGTACATCGGTGACACCAGCTTTCGCAAACTTTGGAAGAGAATTACGGCTGCCTGCAGACCTGATCACCGGAATACCACCTGATGTCCCACGCAGTATAACCGATTATGCGAATGACTTGCGGAATAAAATGAATGACATTTATGAGCACGTCAGACAATCAGGCCAGCAAATGTCTGAAAAGATGAAAACCCGTTATGACCGCAAAATGAACAATAAAGGGTTCGACGAAGGTTCACTAGTGTGGTTGCACAATCCAGTCCGCAGCAAAGGGAAATCTCCTAAGCTTCAAGCTAGATGGGATGGACCGTACCGGATTGTGACAAAGATCAATGACGTAACCTACCGGATACAGAAAGGTACAAGAGGCACTCCTAAGATCGTCCATGTGGATCGACTGGCGCGTTATTATGGAGCTGATAATGCTCGGGACGAGCATGTCTTAGGAGGGGGCAGTGTTGCGCGCCACAATTAATGCCTGATACACGGTGACATTAGCTACCACTGGCGCCATCTATTATCAAATAGCAGAACTAAATTACCACTAGTGCCATCTAGTATCGAATAGTAGAACAAGTACATCCTTCTAGAAATTTCGATACTAGAACTATCGACAGAAGTCAGTCGGGGCCTGTATATACCCGAACATTCTAGATGTTTCTACAGTAGAAGGTACTAGAACAATCTGCTGGACTATATAAGGCCGGGAATAACCGCGATGCGACACAGTGTGTTGGAAGCGATACATGCGAATACATCTAAAGCGATCTTAAAGTGCGACTTAAGTGTAGTAATTGTGTTTATTTATTAGTGTGTTTGTGTTAATTAATTAAAGTGTCATTTTTGGTAATTTATATCGGCAGTTTTATTGTCACGAACCCGAAGCTCGTAACAGTATGTATGATTCATATTTTGGTGGTAACTATTGGTCATATGATAATGTTTTTACTTAAAACATTGTCTACCTACTCAATTTTTTTTTTTGTTTATATTTTTTGTTACTCTCAATCGTGCAAAAGTGTTTATCTGTAAGTTTTCCAACAACTGTAAAATAAAATAAATAAATAAAATATTGTTGTAACCACAATTTGTGGCGGTGTGGTGGAATCTTACATTTATCAGCTGATGATGGTTGCAATATGACGTAGACCATCCACGCGCTAGGATAATCAAAGTAAAGGGAATAAAAATAGAAGTTGGTAATAATGGATTAGGTAGGTATAAGGAAAACAAATAAACTCATCAATTTGAGTGTCTGCCACCAAGTCCCAACATGAATTTGCAGTACAGAAATAGAATCGCGGCTTAGTTTTCGACTGTCATGATGATATCGTGCCCAAGGTTTATGGGGCTTCAATCGTTTGTATAATATCGCCATTTTCTTATGAAGCTTTCTTACAGACGTACACACAGTAGCCAATATATTATTGAATGTATTGGAAGAGTCTATCAAACTTGCCTCATGGATTATCTAGCGTCTTGTGCCTGACACAATTGAAAATCAGTTTTATTTAATTTTTTTTTTATAGATTTCTCAAAGATCATAATTATTATTAAATTATTAAAAGCCTGTGATGTCCCACTGCAGAGCAAAGGCCCTCCCTACTCTCTTTCCAATTCTCTCTGCTTAAAGCTGTTAGGGACCAGTTCTTGTTGAAGGAGTCCAGCTCATCCCGCCATGTCCGTCTGGGCCTGCCGCGAGGTCGCTTGCCATTAAGAGGGACCGATGGGGTCGTTAGTTTGGCCCATTGGTCGTCTGACACGCGGCAGATGTTTCCAGCCCAATCCCATTTTAGCATGGCAGCTTTCCAAGTGACATCAGGTATTTTTGTTATGGAACGGATGGTCGTATTCCTAACCCGGTCTGTTAGTTTGATACCCAGAATACTCCGTTCCTTAGCCCTCTGGCAAACCTCGCGCGTGGACCTCTGCTGATTTGTCAAAGACCATGTTTGTCCACCATATGTGAGGGTGGGAAGTATGCACACGTCAATGAGTCTCCTCTTAAGGGACAAAGGAAGATCACCCTTCATTAGATGTTTCATGGTTCAATAGCTCTTCCAGGCATTTTCGGTGCGTCTTGCAACTTCTTTGTTTTGTCTTGCCTGGAAAGAGACTATTTAACCAAGATAGAGATACTCATCGACGTATTCAACCTCCCCACCCGCCACTGTGATCCTGCGATGCGGGCTGTTCGTCATTAACTTGGTCTTTATTGAACAAATAAAAACGCACTAAGGGCAAATTTTTCCATCGCCAGATAATTTTTATTCGAGGAAGAAAATTGACGTTTGACAGTTTTTGTATGAAATATATGTCAAAATTTCAAAATTATTCCTCGAATAAAGTTATCAGATGATTGAAAAATCAGCCCTTAGCAATTATTCAAAGTTATAGTTTTTAAGCTATTGCATAGCTTCTATCGCGGGCCTTGAGCGTGGGGACCGAATCCAGAAATTCCGTAACGAAAAAAACCTAACACCCAAAAAGAAAGACGGTCCAAAAACAAATGACGGTTAATAATTATAATTGCATAAGTTGATAAAAAATGCTATGCAATAGCTTTACCGCGGCAGTCTCCGAGAGCCACACGTCTTTTTTTTTTTGTTAGCCTCTGTTGCGTCCCAATGCTGGGCAAAGGCTTCCCCTTTTTCCTCCCAAACCTCCTTGACCTGTGCGATCTCTGTTGGCCATGTTGTCTGTTGACATGTTTGCCCTCCAAATGGTATCAGATTGTCACACCACCTTCGCCGTGGACTACTTCAACGGCGATGTTGTCCTTTAGGCGTCCAGTGAGTGACGATCTTTGCCCATCTCTCCGGGTGTATTCGTGAGACGTGTCCGGCCTACACCCACTTCAGCCTGGTAGTTATATAATGCAGAACATCCTACTAATATCCATACAAACGCGAAAGTTTGTATGGATGGATGTTTGTTACTCTTTCACGCAAAAACTCATGAACGGATTTGGATGAACTTTGGCACACACATAGTTTATAATCAGGATTAACATATAGGATAATTTTTATCCCGATATTCCTTCGGGATCCATGCTTATACAGGTGACACCGTGGGGCGCCTCTAGTAAAATAATTTCTACTCTGTGTAGTCACAAGTATAAATATACAATAACGCAAAATACAAAAGCGTTTTTCTCGTGAAATTCAAATTATTGTTACTTTGTGAAAACATCTATTTCACAGTAATATGGTTTTCGTTATACTACGTTCGTATCACCGTAAAATATCTATTAATATTTTCGGAGAAAATAAACCAGAGTATATCTATTATATGAGATTTAATAGCCCTTTTATATATGAAATGGTTGTTTGTTTCTATTCCTTACATTATTAATAATTCTCTCAATATAATTTTGGAGAGTTTGTCCTTTTTTTAGAAGCCCTAAAAGATGTGCCGAAAAGATATTTACTTAATATTAAATATTTACAGTGATCGGTTTTGTTGGTAAAGGTTAATTTAGAGAGGTTCTTATGACCTAAGACCTAATTAATGCATCGTCATGTAACATCAATATGATAGATTTAACGACTAACGAAGACGCGGGTACCAACCCACGTCTTCACCTACGTGGATGTAGGAAAGGAACGTGGTATCGGAACAATTTATGTTTGTAATGTCAAAATAATAGCTTTTTACTAAATGCATATGAAAGTATAGTATTTATGGTACTTATAACAAAAAAACCATTTATGTCTGTACGTCTGTTTGTTAATGTGCTAATCACTTTTATTTTAGAAAAAGAATTAGGTAAGAAAAAAAAGATTCTTCCTTTTTTTGGTACTCACGGTAACACATCAAGTTATACGACTCCAGTTTTGGTTGACCTCGCATAGTATAGATAGGTTTTACGTACAATGGCAAGTCAGCTTATACTGGAAATTAATAGCTTAATATGTCGCCGGGCGTACCTAAGAAGGAAAGAAAATAAAGAAAGAAAAGAAAATAAAGAAAGAAAGAGAAGCAAGAAAAGAAAATACGTTTATTTGCGGTAGTTACCTACACCTTCTATTTATGCGACACATTATTGATACTCGACATCCACGCAAACGAAGTCGCGGGTACAGCTAGTATTAAATAGTCTTAACATCGATAAACGCCCACAAATTAGAGCCATAAAATTGACTTGGGTTCAAGTTCAAGTGCCAATTCTAAAACCGACTGATATTGTTACGCAAGTAAGTACACACTTAGAATTTAATAGTCTGTCTGGCTGGCTTAGCGATGTTGACGAGGTGGTGTGTATATATATGTTTATGTTGTAATACTAATTAGTTATATCATACATGTTGAAAACGGTTATGATATAATTACTAAAGTATTATGATCCGAAAGTCAGACAACTAATGATACGGAGGGGTATTTGCGTTACCCAGTCAGTCAGATAGGTCCTGATATAAAATACTAGAAGGCAGCTGAATCTGGTTAGACTGGAAGCAGACGCTGTCAGAGTTGAGAAAAGGCTGGCAAATGATCTTTTAGAGATTTTTTTGGGTTTGTTATTTTGGCAAAAGCTTAAATTTTTTGTTAAAGAAAAAATAAGGAAGAAAATACGTTTATTTTCGGTAAACATGACGCAGAGAATGAAGAAAAAAGAACAAGTTGGGAGAAAATATGCGTCACATTTTAGCAAAATGGCCATCGCTTAGCATAATGCTAGGACCCTATACGAGACAGAGCCCCAGCGCGCCTTTGGTTTGGTTGTTCACGTCAATGTGAAAGGCAAGTTCAGATTCACCAACCCCAGTCTTCTATGGTCGCTGTTTTTTATTAAATATTGTCCCAATCCTAGAACAATGTTGTTGCTTCTGCAAATTATCTATCAACTTTGAAATCACATCTGTCATTCTTTGACAGTTTTATGACATGGCTATAACACAGCAAATTTAATTAAAGAGTCAATTTGATAAACAATAACTTCCCGTACTGTATAAATGCCTGACGTTTATTGGATGGTTAAATCAACGAACACTGACACATTTCTAAATCTCCATTTAATTCGGCCACTATTACTCCCAGGGTTCCTCTAAATTTGGCCTAAAATGTCCGACAGAAAGCTTACACATAGATTCTCATTATCAGCAACAACATATCATTTTAACTACCAATTTAATTCGAACAGCAATGCAGAAACATTAGATTCATTAACTAAAATTCCCTTTTAATGATGAGGTCGATGTGAAATAGTATCGCACTGGATTCTGAAAGTTTTGCGAGAATTTAATGCACTATTTAATGTGCACTGCGAATTAAAAGTTTTGTGCTAAATAGTTAAAGGCGGGTTGTGGAGATGTGGTTTGAAGTTAGACGTACAACTGAACGTATTAATAAGCTTATTAATAAAACTTACTGTACGCAGTATGGAGTAGCCTCATTATGAAGTTTTCAGTTGTAATATGTGTCTTTTAGTCTGTGCTAAATAAATAATTAATAATAATAAATAATAAATTTATTTCTCAAAAAACTTAATAATAGGTTACAGAAAAAAAGTTTGGCGGTATTCATTTCTAATAGGTGGATGTAGCTACTGCAACCGAACTAGGCAATGCCTGTATTTCGGTTTCCAGCGCCTTTTCCCTCGATGTTGCAACAATAAATGCCAACAAAAAGTATGGTTGGTATTAATTTTAAATGACTTAAAAAAAACTAACTTAAATGCTACATTGTATAAAATTTAAACTACCCATAATATAATAAGCAAATGGTCTATACGTGAGTGAGTAGTGTTTGTGAGTGTGTGTGACCTAGTAGGTGATATGTGGAGTTTGATTGATGTGGGTGTGTGTGTTGGTGTATGTGGGTATTGGCGGGTGAATGCGTGTAAGTGTGTGTGATTGAAGTGCATGATCATGGTTATTATCTAAGATTATTATTTTAACATTCTAATTACTGTACAACGCTTAGTAATAACTCAGTTTCTTCATAATTTAGTTGTTGCAAATATTCACTTACTTTTTGTTTACAGTTAGATTTAGTAAGCGGGTAAATATTTCATTCTTTATTGATTTTGCTGTAAAGGAACGGACCAAGAAATTCAATAAATCTTTCACTAAATTTGGTTTTACAAGTGATCCGTTCCATACATACTTTTTTATTTCTTCGATTTTGCGCGAGTGGGTCATAAGGTAGTTTTGTATGTTGTTTAAGGATAATGTTGAGGATGAAAAGTGGTCTTACGGTCAGAACCCCACAAATCTGATATAGAGAGACAGTAGGAAAAAGTATAGGTTTAAAAATACACACCTTTAGAATTGCGCGCTGAGCGAAATGTATTTTCTTTCTTTCTTCCTTTCTTTCTTCTTAATACCTACAACGCTGTTCTTTTTTCCTACTCTACATTCTACATTATATTTAGCTTGTAAAGTACTGCTGGGCAAAACCATCCCTTTCTCATTTTTACACACTTCGTTTGGTCTATACATCTATAAATACAGCATGGGCAAATAAGAGGTAATAACATAGGTACACTTTATTAAAAAAAAAAATTCTATGAAATATAAAAATGATTAAGTATTTTTTTTAAGGCCGGCAATTCAGTATGGATAATAATCTCAGACAAATGTCCACTCTAGCAGCATGGCAGATGTGAACCCTTTTCACTGCGATTTTCACACATTTCCTGTGTTATTTCAGTGACTGTGTTTTAGATACGTTGTTTTTAATTATTGAAGGTTCATTGGCCTGTTAGCATAAACACATCCCTTTAGATAGCCCCACAAAAAAAGTAGGAGCTGTTAAATCCGGGGATCTTAGGGGCCAATCAATGTCACCGTTTCTCGAAATTAATGGACCCGGAAACGTTCTTTTCAATGTCTCGATTGTGGCTTGTACTGTATGACATGTGGCCCCGTCTTGTTGGAACCATATGTTTCCTAAGCTCAACTGATTCACTTGATGTAAGAATACTGGTTTATCTGTTACAATGCTATTATGCTGCTCAAATTTAATCATTAAACGAGTTATTGTTATCCGCGAAGGTAATTGATTTCTACCAAAAATTTGCCGCAATTTTCTTAGAGTTTCCGCAATACATGATTGGGTTGAGTAAAATGTTTTAATAATTAAAACACTTTGTTTGTTCAGTCGTAAAACGCTCCATAACAAATTTGCCGTATCCACACAAAATAATTTTCATGAAACCTAAAGATACTTACCTATATTTGCCGCTAAAACAAAATGGCGGCAATTAAAAGTGGTATACCTCCAAGTTGCCCACCCTGTACAAATAAATAAAATTGAAGTGTTTGTTTGTAATGTAAAAACAGCAGCTTTTTACTAAATGTAAAAGTATATACTGTACTTATAATAAAATATATATTTTTTTAATTTTGTCTTTCTGTCTGTTTGTTTCGGCTAGTCTCCGAATCAGCTGGACCGATTATGTTTGTCCCGATAGCACGTTCCTGTGGGATTCAATGTTAGCGAAGCGGGCGCGGGCTAAAGCGTAAAACAACAACAAGGAAATAATAAAAGTAAAGTCAAATCTATAAAATAAATAAAATATCTCAACTTAGTTCTGAGTTAGGACTTTGTACAGGGTGATGAACTATGTGATGCCTGAATTGAGGCTGCAATCTTGCTGGATTGCTTTGTTTTGCCTATCTAGACAGACCTCACCATCATTACCTACATACACCAAACAAAGCTGGATGAAAAAAAAAAAGAATTTTGGACCAAGCAATAAGATACCCACCCGAATGTCGACCCATTGGGTATGTACTCATGTAGGGCCATTACTTTATGTACAAAGCTCCAGGGGGCGTGGGGCTATTTATTTCCATCCCCAATTAGTTCAACACCCCATGTCAATGGGTGAGCTATCTATCCGTTGTCTTTTACTGTAACAAATGGGGATGGGGCGACACCAGTTTATGAGAATGGCCTGACGAAGACCATAAGCACTGACCGTTTTGCCCTTAAAGACCATAGATTACGAAAAGTAAAAAATCACAGTAGATAACTTCATGTTTAAAAAAAAGTATGTGAATATATGTGTTTTGTTTGTCATGAAATAAGGTTTTTTTCTTTCTTTTTTTTCTTGTGTGGTATGAGGAAACGCTTTTAATGTCTGAGGAAATAATACTGATAAGTCTGAAAAATAAAAAAAGTGGAGCCTACCCGCCTTGAAACAATAATAATTATAATAGTTTAGCTTGGAGTAATAATTGATCTAAGATTTGTAAAAAAACCAACAGAGCGGAAAAAAATAATTTAAAAAAATTAATAATTTGTTTACCTATTCATTTAATTGGCTACGTGTAAAATGAACGGTGAATAAGATTTTTAATCAATTTACTGAAGCCACATGAAAGAGGTATTCTTAGCTGATTGAATTTGAACGTTGATAACTTATCATCTTCATCGTGTTTTTCCAAAAGAATTTAATTACAAGAGTACTCTACAATTTAAATTTCTCTTTTCAATTTAAATTTCTCTTTTCAATTTATTTTCTGTACTATGGTGGCCCTAGAAAAGGATGTCTGGAAGAATGTGAGGGAGGCCTTTGGTCATCAGTGGGTCAGTGTAGGATACGTAAAAAAAAAAAAAAAAATTGTCGAGATGCTTCGTAGGTTTTGTTCCCGCTAAAAAGGCACAGAAATTTAATAAAATGGCTACCAACTTATTTGTTCATTTTACGTTTGTAGGAGGTAATCTCTGCAAGTGCTGGTCGTGCTACTCACTATACACGATATCCGTAGTTTCATAAGTATTTATTTTCTACATCGTAGTACTTTTCCGACAAACTGTACCCATGCAGCTAATAGGCATAAAAAAGAGCGGGCGAGTTGGGACTACGGATCAGTATGGACGAAGCCGTAGTTTCGGCCGATGTGAGGGGTGTTTACTACTTCGTAACACCTATGCACGGATGTAAGATTAGTTTGGGGCTCGACCTAAGAATGAATGACAACACGATTTCACAGCTGTCCCTACTCCCGAAGTGTTATAGCCCGTCCGAAAAAGGTAATTAATCGGGAGTAGGGTTCAATCACAAGTTTCAAACTACTTTCGGACAGGACCCATATCTTCTTTGACGGATTTAAAGAATAGCCCTCCTGATCCTATTACAATTCACAAAATATAACACAATAATAAATAGATAGAAAACTACACGATTGCCGAGTGCCATAGGATATGTTTTATGTTTTAGATGACTGCCACGTGGACGAATTCGTGGTGAGAAGTCAGTTAACGATACAAAGCTAGTGACCATAGAAAACATCATTCTCTCACACTTTCACCCTCACAGACATTCACATAAACCTCTGACATTATAATATACAAGTACGCTGGACTTTATAATATTGATGATAAAACGAAGACATTTGATTTTCGCCATTTTGGCGCTGATAACAACGTGAGCGTCCGTAGAACTAATATTATTGATAGAGAATTTTACAAAATGCGCATGCTCTCATGATAAAAAATTTCTAAACATCTCGTAGTACACACAAAATAGTCTTATTTTGTGTATTTGTGCATAGTTTTAACATGAATGATGTAACCAATATTTTGTAACCATATTATTTTAATTTAAAAGAGTGTCCGTGGAGTTTCTTATGCGTTCTTCTCCATAGGTACCTACTACGCTTTGGAATGGGCAACTAGCTTCATCTTTCTGACTGAGCGACCCCTTGACACTTCAAAAGTGCCTGTAATTGATTCATTTGAAAAAAAAAATTGCTTTGAGGTTGAGTCCTTTTCGTTTCCCAATAAAACTTTTTATATTTTGTAGAAATAAAATAAAATGAGTGTCAATAAAGTTTTAAGAATAGTTTAGTTTCCCTGTTTTCCTGATCTACATTCAAAACTTTAGCTAATTGCCTAGGAATTTATCTTTCTGAACTGCCTAGATTTCTATATAAATCTATGCGTCATGTTCGTGAACGGGCGCCGTCAGTAGGGACTGGTCAACTCTTTGCTGCCATGGCTTATTTTTTATTTAATTTTGTATTTGAATTGTTTTTTTTATCAGTTCATTACGGACGCTTTTAATGTTCTGCATCGTTCTCACATGCATAATTTCTAACATGAATGATGTAACCAATACTTTGTAACCATATTATTCTGATTTAAAAGAGTGTCCATGGAGTTTCTTGCCCGTTCTTCTCCATAGGTACCTACGCTTTGGAATGGGCAACTAGCTTCATTTTTCTGACTGACCGACCCCTTGACAATTCAAAAGTACCTGTAATTGGTTTAATTGAAATAAATACTTTGAGTTTGAGTTTTGAGTTTGAGTTTGAGTTTCTATTTACTTAATCAAGTATTTAACATCGCGTCCATGCGGCATAAAGGCTCTCCCTCACTGGCGCGTTTTATCGGTCGATAATATCAGATGCGTTATTGCGATATCTGTTTTCAGTATATCTTGTATTAGAACGGCCACACTGCTGCAATAATAACGACGCAATAGAAGTAGAAAGATCCTGCAATATTCCGATATGAGTTTTTAGAACATTTTTTTTTTTAAAACGTTGCCCCACACTAGGAATTTCTCCTGTGCTGTGGGTGCGTTTACAGACATACCTATAAACTCACATACACAAACAGCCAGACCCGGAACAACTAATTGTTGGTCATACAAATATTTGTTCCGTGCGGGAATCGAACCCACGATACGCAGCGCAGCAGTCAATCGCTAAACCACTGCGCCAACCGTGTCGTCGTCAAATTTTGTATTAGGATGCATACGATCTTACACACACCGGCGTGAATAACGTAGTAACGTGTAGTACGGGCGGGAGGGCTGTAGTGCAGGTCCCATATACATATTTTTAACGTTATTAACGCTTGCGATTATTTTTAACGTGTGCGTGTGCACGTTGAAAATATCGGACGGTAAAAACGCAGCTGTGTGGCAAGGAAACGGAAAGCATGATCGCAATAATGCATCCGATATTATCAACGGATATTAACGTACCAGTAGGGAAGAGCCTTAATTTACAAGCTCCAATGCATTGCTTCATAACTTAAATAATATTTTGATAAGTTCACTTTGCCCCGTCTACGAAAGTCAACATACCCGGGACTTCGTATTTTCACAGCACTTTTCAAATATCGAATGATAAACAGCTGTCTATGCCAAACGAATACTTTTTCCAAGCAAATACGTAGGAAATTCATTCGGCTGATGTCCGATTCCTTATGACGCCTTCCTTGATTCCTTACTTGTTTTCGTTCTCGTGTTCAAACTCTTTGACTACTTATTTAGTGAAGCGTTGTTTTGAATTCCATTTTTATTCTTCATTGATTTTTTGCATAGACTTTTAGTAAGGTACCTATTTTACTTCAGGAATCAGGCGTAACTAAATAAATATGAAATGTCTTCGAGCTTTTGGTGGATAGTATGCACCATAAATATAGGGCCATTTAAAATCGCGCCCAGCATGTCCTGTTTAGAGTAGTGCTGGTCTATGGGTAAGAGCTGTGACTTACGAGTCGCAGGCCGTAGGTCGTAGTTTCGAACCCCGACAGGCGCTTTAGGTACTTTATGTAAATTATTTTATCACCACTGCGCTCAAAAACGGTGAAGAAAAAATGCCGTGAGGAAACCAGCATATCCTAGAACCAAAAAATCGAAGCCATTTGATATGTACCAACCCGCACTGGACCCGCGTGGTGGATTACTGCGCACTCCCTCTACCCTACGGAACATTCTAGGCTGACGACACGGTTCGCGCAGTGGCTGAGCGATCGACTGCTGCGCTGCGTGTCGCGGGTTTGATTCCCGCTCGGAACAAATATTTATATTGCCTACAGGTAGCTGTTCCGGGTCGGGCTGTTTGTGTATGTGAGTTATGTTTCTAAGCGCACCCACGATACAGGAGTAATTCCGCGTGTGTGGCAATGTTTAAAAAAAAAAAGTTTATACTATGTCCTGTTGCATGAACGTTACAGGAATTAATGGACGCTGCTGAAATAATATATAAACAATTTTAAGCCACCCTTCGCTTGATTGAAAGCAAAACAGATGTGGGCCCAGTTAACCATTATCAATTTTTAAAAGGAGTAACTGGTCCGCAGTCCCAGTTCCATAGTGGGCCGAATGACCCCTAAACCTAATTACCATCGACACGCTAAGAAGGAGATATCTGTATTATTCAGGTGACAGTTAACGGAATTTCGGAAGAAATTTAGAGATGGTATAAATAAAATACCTAACATAAACACAACCACTCCGCACTCCAAAAGTTTGCAGGAAACAAATCAATACCAATTGATATAAAGGATCTACTTTTACCGGCAATAAACGAAATGTTTCCACTACATTTGTTTTATGAAGGAAAACTGAGCTTACTGTAATGGCAAACAATTCTATTAACAATATTACAGTCAAGCTGTAAATTCATCAGTAAGTTAATATATTTGAAGTAGGGGAAAAAATATTCAAGGCATAAAAGCGTATTAAACATATTCCATGGTATTCAAACCCCTAATTGGAAAGAAACTGTTAGTGGGACTCGAAAAAACGACCGGATGAAAGAAAAAGTAGATATTCATACAGCCTTCCAACTTATTACTGTATAGGTACAGACGCCAGCAGGTCAAGCTACCCGAAACTGTCAAATTTTCCCAATCAACCTTGAACCTTAATGATTTAGCGATAAAGTTGAAAATCTATTAAAGAAATTTGACAGATTGTAGTAGCTTGATGTGCTGGCGTCTGTACTACAATCACCTAAAAACGATTTTCAAACCAATTTCTTTTAAGAACACGATAATTTAACAAAATATTACTACCAACCTAGCAACCTACTATTGTATAGAATCGAGTACTTTCTAACTGAACAAACAGCTGTGCTGCTGGGGAGTTTGTTACGCCACTTTTTTTTCCCAGCGAAAGCACTAGGAATTGGTGAAGGGCGGGCGTTTTGGGCGACTGTCTTATGTAATTTTGACGTTCGAAAATTGCTGATACTCAGCTTAATTTGAATTAATGGATAGCATCACTAAGAAATGTGTATTTCTTGTTAGTAACAACTCCCAAATAACATAATTCAACTTTAACAGGCATCATAAGCTTACCAACCAATAAATAGGTTATCTCTTCATGGCTTTTGAAACTGGAAAAACCGATAAAGCCAATAAATAAAGACAAGAAAAAAAGCCAGCAGTATATTCCTTTTACAAATTGCAGGAGTTCCTTTATAAATTCTTGGTCGGCTATAAATGATATTTCATAGCTAAAGTTGAAACGGGATTGCCAATCAAATCAACAGCGACTCATCGAATCTACTTTGTACAAAGTGGGGTCGGAATCGACGAACCGGAGTGAAATTTAAAGGGTCATAAATATAGTACGACCTTAACGCTCGGATCGATTTTATTACACTTATTTTTAGATTACAATCTGGGTATTTAACATTTAATAAACGGCAGATACGATAACGTGATTTGGAGGTTAATTTTGTGTTTGTACTTTGGTTTTAACACAGTCTATTGAATACTAGCTTCTAACCGTGACTTTGTCTGCGTGAAATTTCTTGTTCCCCTGAACCACCCGTCGTACCGCGTCGCCTGTCCGCGCTATCACCTTTTTATTTATTTAGGTTAGCCAACAATTGTATAAACAATACAAATGTATTGTGTATACAATTATTGTTGGCTGATTTTATTATTATTTATTAATGGTTACACTTATTTCAAAGCCAAAAAGGATATTTACAATTTTTTTTTGGTAATACATGTATAACAATAATAATAACAGCAATTACCTTCTAAACAATTAAAAACAAAAAACAAATTGGTAGTTAACATTAACATTAAAAAAAAAATTCAAATACATTGTAAAATACAATTACATTAATAGTGAGATCATTAATTGTGAGATTAATGCTCAATAATTATTTTATAAAATTTTCCGATTCTGTCATGGTGTATATCCGTAACATCGCTGCAAATGTTTACATTTTTACACATGCGTGAAATGGGTGAGTTAGCACCCAGGACCGCTCTGCGTAACGGTGGGTATAATGGTGTGATAGGATTTCGCGGATAACGGGCTGGGGCACGAAATTTTAGGAGACTCAGTAGGTTCGGGCAGTCAATTTTATTTCTAAGCAACTTATAGAGGAACAAGGCATCAACAACTTCTCTTCGTGTTGATAACGAGTGCATTTTAAAATATTTGAGACGAGTATTAGAGGAGATCAGCTGTTTACTTTTTCCTCTAGAAAATGCGAGCTGCCACAAAAACCGTTTTTGGACTCTTTCTAAAAGTACTCAATTCTCAAATCTTTATTGCATTCCATATGTGTTACATAGATGGTATATACAAGGTAAAATATCAATATGGACCCATCAAGTAACTTATGTGTGGCGTAGTGTGGTCTCCATACAACACTGCAATACTCCAAAATGCTTCGTACAGCATTATTTTAGTACCAACCTGTTTAAAGCCCCTGGTGTTTCTAAGCACAAACCCTAATATTTTTGATGCTTTCCTAATAATATGCTCGATAATGTGGGGGACGAAAGTATTTTTTTTTGTCGAACAGTACTCCCAGATCCTTAATTTGCTCACTTCTTGTATCTTTTTATTGCCTATGAAGTACTCCGAACTTATTGGTGCGACTTTCTTGAAAAAGATAAATGGTAACATTTTTTAAAATTAAGTTCCATTTTGTTAGTTTTACACCATTCAAAAACGCTGTTCAGATTCTCTTGAAGAAGCGCGATATCGCTCGATGATTCGATTCGGCGAGCAAACTTTAGGTCATCAGCGTAAAGAAATCACTCGGAAAAGTAAAAGCAGTGCGGAAGGTCATTTATGTATATGATAAACAATATAGGGTCTAGGTGTGACCCCTGAGAAGCTCCGGAAGTCATGCAATAATTGCTCGCAGATCGAAAACCGTTAACAACGACATAAAATTCGCGCTTCGATAGATATGATTTAAGCCATTTCAGCAAGGGACCGGTGATACCATACGCAGCTAGTTTGTGTATTAGTATGGAATGAGGAATTTTATCGAAGGCCTTGCTGAAATCTGTGTACAACACATCAAACTGTTTATTTGAGTCGATAGTTTCTATTAGGGAGGGGCTGGCTAAGTAACAACAGCCGCACGGGTCGATCAATCAGGTTAAGCTACGCTTGCCGCGGTTGGCCCGTGGATGGGTGACCATTTTCACATACCAAGACCCCTCCGTGCCTCGGAAAGCACGTTAAGCCGTTGGTCCCGGCTGTCATTCGTGGATCTTTGACAGTCGTTACGGGTCGTCAGTAGCCCGAAAGTCTGACAACCAGTCTTACCAAGGGGTGTCGTATTACCCAGTAACTGGGTTGTGGAGGTCAGATAGGCAGTCGCTTCATGTAAAATACTGATTTTCAGCTGCATCCGGTTAGACTGGAAGCCGACCCCAACATAGTTGGGAAAAGGCTAGGCAGATGATGATGATGAGTTTCTATTAGGGACTCCGAAAAGGACAGTAAGTTTGTGGCAGTAGACCATGAGGCAACAAAGCCGTGTTGGTGATCACTAAGATAAAGTCTGAAATGGCGTTGAATGTTGATCATCGACTCAAATATCTTGGCAAACGTTTTTTTTCATTTCTTCGTTTTTGTTGAGCGTTCTTTCTGTCTTTTTTCTTTTTCGTCGGCTCCAGGGTCCTAGCGTGATGTTATATAGCCTATAGCCTCCCTCAAGAATTGGGCTATGAAGTGGAAAAATATTTTTTCAAATCCGACTGGTGGTTCCAGAAATAGCGCGTTCAAACAAACTCTTCAGCTTTATTATTGGTATATAGATAGGTCGTGCTCAAAAGGGCCGTAGCGTTTTTGCAGTCATTATCTGGTGACCGGAACCCTTGTTGCCCCTTTGCAATATCGTTCCCACTGTTTTAATTAAAAAGGGACATATTAATTAAGCCTCTCATTGGCCCATTATCATAAATTCTCCCATCGGAGAAATGTTGTCAACGTCTGTCCATGAACGTATTTTTGTCTACTCCTGGGCCCCATCCGTACCACAAAACAGTACAATTACAAGTTACATTTTCTTTGTAAATATTAGAAGTGTCTGTAGCACAAAACTTTACAAGTTTGTTATAAAAAACCTTACAATTGTAGGGACAAGTCTACAATTTATGTATGCGCAATTCCTGTGTTACCAAATATTTTCTACTATGTAGCAACTTTGTAGAATTATAGACTTGTATAGTTTTGTCCCTGATAACCAAAACCCTGATTGTGTAACACAACCGGGATGACAGTCGCTTTCATTTTGATGACAATACAAGTAACATTGCTTCATTTGCTTGTAAAATACACCAGAGGGGCAACTCTCGTAATTTTAAGAACGTTCACAGTCTGATCTCAGTCTCAATCTGCCAAAAAATACTTCTAATTTCCCTACATTTTGACATTTGTTTGTCGCCGAGATGAGACTGCGACTAGATTTTGAACGTTTTAAATTACGAGAATATGCCTTCTGCTCTACCGGAAAAATAACGCATAAAACATTGTTGGATTGTCAAAATTAAAGGAATTGTCTTTCTGAATGTGCTTCCTACGTAATTAAAGTGGTAGGTAGATGATTGCCACGTTGGTCTAGTGGTCGCAAGGCCTACTGCTGAGCATGAGGTCCTGAGTTCGATTCCCGGGTCGGGCAAAGTTTACTGGGTTTGTCCACCTGGATTTTCTCAGTATCAGGCCGGAGTCTGGATTCGTGCCCTGTTGCTGGCAATATAGGCTCGTCCCACATGGGACATAAACATATATTACATGGGACTTAAATATAACTGGCGAAAAGTGGGTGTGCTATAGGTGCACCCCTACCAAAACCTCCGAGAAATACAAGCGTGATGTGATGTATGTAGGTGTCGTATTCAATATTAACACTCACTTAAAGTACTTAATACATATGTAAATAGCTTAAATCGCACTTCTAAACCACATCATTGTTGGGAGTCAAACGTTATAGTTTCTCTTTCGCGAGTTAAGTTTGAAATTTAAACTTTGCTTATTCAGACTTTAGTCCGATCAATGAGCTGTGGTAAGTGGTAAGTCAATTACTAACTTAACTCGAACTTGGTAACTTTTATGAAGAGGACGTTGACATAGCTTGAACAATCTATTGAAGAATTTAGTCAGTTATTGAAGTAAAATGATTTTTTGTAAAACAGCTATTTATTTTTTTAAGTTGAATGTTATAATTATAGTATTATGACTATCATACATAATAGTGACCTTATTGGTCTTGTTCCTCAGAGAGGTCAGATGCGTACGCAGTACTCGTATGCAGTACTGACGTGCGTGTTTGACCAGATCATCATCATTTCAGCTGTAAGACGTTCACTGCTGGTCTTGGCGTCCACCAAGCACCGCTTCTTCAACGGGTTCTGTACTTCCCGCATCCAGCGGATTCCTGCGGCCTTCACCAGGTCATCGGTCCACTTTTTAGGAGGCCTTCCAATGCTACACCTTCCTGGCGTGGCCTGGTTGTTATAACGAGATGTATGAACGTAAACGAAGCAAAATAATTTATATCTAAGGATCGTAGCGGATGGCGGTCTGTAGTTTTTGCCTATCACCATTGGAAGAAGGCTTGAGTTTATGAATGTAAGTAAAATCCTACTTCCTACTAATCATACTAATATTATAAATGCGAAAGTTTGTATGGATGGATGGATGGCTGGAGCAAAAACTACTTAACGGATTTGGATGAAAGGCACACATATGGTTTATAACCAGGATCAACATATAGGATACTTTTTGAAACTTATGCGGGTGAAGCCTCGGGGCGCAACTAGTAAATTATATGTATTTCTGTTATGCAAATAAATGATCGCATATTTGAATCGCCTACTTCATTGTCTTTTTTAACAGCCTACCTCAGCCCAACAAATACTGCCTGAACACGCTGAAGCTAAACACACACACAAACGTGCATAATAACGAGTTTTTTTTTTATGAATTAATTTGAGCGCGCGCCCTCTGCCTGATATTCATGATTTATACCGGCTCAAATTAATCGCGGTGAACCTCCCCTGGCTATCTGTGTCGTTCTATTGTCTCTCCCCTTTTGTTGCGTGACATATTTTAAAAAAATTATTACAAATGATACTGTTGGGACGAATTGAAATTAATCCGGTCACGTTTTGTTTTTGCTTCCATGCGATTTTTTATGTAAATGCTGCAGTTTTGCGTTTCATATGGTTCTGAATTCAGTCGTATTTTACTTTTGAATTTGTGATTTCGTCAATAGCCACTCAACCGTTATAGCTAACATAGAAGCCTAATCATTTTTCCGGTTGAGCGTTACAGCTTACAGCTACCAGGACAGCTCTAAGCTTGCCTATTTCATGAAACATAACTAAATGATAAATGATTTTATTTTATGATAAATGATTTGTTACCATAACACAAGCATTAGGTTGCTTAGCTTGGGACAAATGGTGCTGTGTGAAATGTCCAGGGATATTATTATTTTTTTTTTTTTTGTAAGTAGGTTTGTACAAACACTTTTACACGTCAATCATATTTTAAAACTAGATGAGGTCGACGTTTCCTATCTGACTAGTCTGAGAAGAAAGGCCGAAACAAACTCAGAGGTCACAGTCTCTTTTAAAGTCCAGACATAATCTTGGTCAGATCATATGAAGACCATGTAGATCGATGTCTGAGATGGTCTTTTGAGGAAAGAACCACACAGATTGAGAGGACCTGTCCAGCCAGTGCACGCATTTGTCAGAAATCGTGCAGCTCAACTCAAAACTTAAGGAGCTCGACGATTCGACGAACAATACCAAAGAAAGGACATTTGGGTAGGCCACATTAATTACTCAAACTGCCAAACCATGACAAAAACTAGCAGAACAGAGAGAAAAATTAAAAATAATATAAATAAAATGACCCACATAGTCTTCACATTCACAATAATTAAAATAATAGAATACTTTACAAAGTAAGTAAATGCTATAAAACATGCAGTAAAAATGAAGTCGCTATGGGTCAGTTATTTTGCCCGTGTAACAGACAATAGATGGACCACAACAACCACAAAACGGAAAGACGGATAGAGGAAAGTTGGTAGACCTATTAATAAACGATAAATAGACGATATCACCCAAATAGCAGGCAAAGGATGAATGGAAATAGGAAAAGACTAAACGAAATGAAAAATGCTAGGGAAGGCCTTCACTCTTAAAATGTCAAACTAATAATAACAACTAGATGTAAACAAACTACAAAACCGAAATGACGACGAAGTGTGGGTGCGTGATGTTATGTTGACCATTTTGTGTGTATTGTTAACCCTGTGTGGACAGTTTGGGCTGAAGGTTGCAGAGCTTGTAAATGGGAGGCTTCTTCTTCTTGCCCTAGTACCATGTAAGTTGGGGTCGGCGCAACACGTTTTTCTTTCCATTCTCCCCTGTCAACCGTCACACTATCATTCACTCCGTTCTCTTTCATATCATTCCACTCAATCCATCCATATTTTCTTTGGCCTTCCTATTCCTCTCCATCTCTTTGAGTCACATGCGTTTGCTCCCTCCACATCACATGCCCATACCAAGTCAAACGATTTCCTTTCAACTTTTTCTTGCACCTATAAAATAAAAATTCAATCGAGGCAATTCAATAATGCGGGCACTTTTCATAACATTTTATCACCATATTTTTGCAGCACTACCATTATCAAATGCATTCTCCGAGTGGCCACATTTAAGCGGCACAGCCATTAATCAAATCAATTCAAATGCAACTCCGACTATAAAAGCTACAAAACTAGTTAGGCACGCATGGTGCTCATACCGAACCGTTTTAGATACAGCATGCTCACAAAAGGGCAGATATAAATCTACTGAGCCAATGCTGCCGACATAAAAGCTTTACGATCAATGACAGGGATTGTACTTTTTATTTCCATGCATGTAGTCGCGACAACGCCATTGTACAGACTTAATAAACAAAGAAATGTCCTTGTATTTTTATTGCGACGCGACTTTTTACAATTTCGTATTTCGTGAGTGGAACTGTCGAAAGCGAATTACTTACGTGAAATGGTTTGATTTTAAAGCTTAATGCTCTGTCATGTTGTTATAAAAAAATTATGATCTTTATTTTGAATTAGCTTCTGCCCGCGGTTTCGCCCACGTGGATGTCGGAAATTATTCCACGGGACAGTGCAACCGGGATAAAGTAGTAGCCTATGTGTTACGCCATAGCATCAGCTATCTGCCAGTGAAAGTCCTGTCAAAATCGGTCTAGCCGTTTCGGAGATTAGCCTGAACCAACACATAGACAGACAAAATAAAAAATGAAATGTTTTTTTTTTATAACTAGCGTATCTATTTAGTAAAAAGCTGTTATTTTGATATTACAAACAGACACTTCAATTTTATTTATTTATTGTGAACGCATTTAATTTTAATTATAATCTAGCCAAATTGTTTTAATTTATTCGCACCAACGCAACGTCACTATAATTGTAATATTCTTCATTTACACATTATAAAATATTTTATTTGTCGAACTAACACTAATAATAATAAATATCTTTATTTCCCAAAAATACAGATAGAGAACATTTACATAAAACATTTAGATGCTAATGAAGTCTGTACACAATAGATTAATCTCCGTCTCTTAAACTAGGGTATCATGTATCTTAAGAGACAGTTTCGCAATGAGGTTCCAATTATTATGTATGAGTGGACTGTGTCAATTTACCTTCAGAAGGGAAAAAATAAAAATAAAAAGAATAGTTATACTTTACGCTACAGGTTTAAACTTTTTGTGAGATTAAGTGAGAGTGTGAGGATGTGGGTAAATGAAATTAAATGAATGTGATTATTGGTGTGTAGGAGTGTGTGAGTGGGGGAGATAAGAAGGTAATTTTTTTTTTGAGATTGTTTATTATTTATATATTATTATATGTATATGATTCAGTAATGTCTATATTATTGATTACTCCCTGTATTATTATATTTAGCTCTTATATAAATCATTTACACTTTTACCACCAAAATTAATGTTCTTTCGAAAGTATACATATAGAAACAAATGTAACCTTGACTAGAACTGCTTTACTCCGTTTACATTAAAACTACAATAACAGAAGATATACAACTAGACTCACTTCATAGTACTGAAACTTTTACCTCGCAGACCGAAGTTCTCACCGTTCCTCAAACAATTTCTTACATCTGTATTGTTTATCAAGGCAAGTAGTTAGGCAGAAAATTTACATAGCACAAATTTCTGAGATGGAAACTCAGAGGGAAAACAGAAACTATGCATGGTAAATAGAATTAAGTGGTCAAAGATACCATGAAGACTTTTGAAGTGAAAACTTCTTCAGGCGTACTTTGCGTTATTTCTGAACAGTGAACAAAATTGAACCGCTTGGGTTAGTAAGGCTGAATCGGGTATACTCGGCTGCAATCGGTCGGTGACGCTGAATCGCGTATACTCGGCGCTGAATAGCGTAGGTATACCTATGTACTCGGCTCCAGTCGCAAGTTTGCCCACGAGGGTGCGTTATCGCCCACATTGAGTAACTATGCTGTATACTCGTATAACCACCAGGAGCATTTAGCGAACTGTATAGTCGGCAAGTCAGAGATGTCCCACGAAAGGACGTGTTTCAATAGAGATACAAAATCTCGAATATTGTGTAGTTCTTTGTTCCACGGATTTCGACGACGACATTTTCTCGACGGTAAAAGCACTTTAGTTAAAATTGTGTATGGTGTAAAATATTTTTGAGATGGTTTCTACACGTGAATGTAGTATCCACTGGGGTTTTCTTTAGTTCTTGTTAGGATTGAGAATAAGTGGAGTGGGAGCTGACAATGCTCCTTATTATTGCATACAAGAAGACATGTTTAATTCTGCTGTGTTTTGTTAAGGGGGACGCGGTGGGTAGTCTGCGATATTCAAATTTTCTTACAATCTTTGCAATTTGTAGGTCAGTGTATATGTTGAACAACATATGAACTTAGATGGTTGCATTGATGATTATAATGTTTATAATTCTGTACTTACTTGTTACGATCGCGAATAACATTTTCTCTCTAGTTGTTCTAATATGCTCATTGTCCGTATTATGTTCCTACTCTACAGGTGCTGAATGCCCTTCTGCCTGCCAACCCTGAATGTGATTTGTTGACGGATAAATGGATTAAAATTATGCGTATACATCTGAGGGGCAATTCTCGTAATTTTAAGAACGTTCACAGCCTGATTTTAGTGTAAATCTGTCAAAAATACCTCTGATTTCCCTATATTTTTGAAAAGATTTTGACATTTGTTTGTCGCCGAGATGAGACTGCGACTAGATTTTGAACGTTTTAAATTACGAGAATTGGCCTTCTGGTGTTCTGTGAGAGAAAGTATGCAAGGGAGTCCACAGTGCCATGTTAGTTTTAAATTATATTGATTGTCAACGTAATTATTGTCTCTATGTTAATTAATGTAATTGGTGTTGTACCGTTTTGATTAACTATAAATAAATTATGTTCACAAACTATTCGATATTATTTCAATGCAATGAATGACGTTCAAAATCACTTTTATCTGTTGGGCTATAAATTAAGTTATTTACACATTTTATGTGTTTTTTTTAAATAACTTCTTCATATTTTTCTCATACATTTGAACCCTCCTACGATAGCTAAAACAAAGTGTTTTAAATACTACACATGGGGATAAAATTTATCTCCTGAATTCTGTTTTAAATTACATTTTGTAATAGCTAATTTATTTAACCAGTAATTAAGTTCTGGTCGGCCGCGCTTTGTTTAACGTTGTTAAGTAGGTGCCTACTTAATTTTCTAAATAATTATCATTACATATATAATCTGTTGTTAATTTATTCTAGAATAATGGTATGTAAGAGATCGGGAGGACGCGCGGGCTCGCGAAAGTTGGAAGGAGGTGCGGGAGGCCTTTGCCCAGTAGAAGGCCAGTTTAGGCTACTAAAAAAAACCGACCAAGTGCGAGTCGGACTCGCGCACCGAGGGTTCCGTACAATTTAAAATGATTAAAAATATTTTCTAAAAATTTACGGTTTTCGCAATTTTTCCTTTATCTGTGCTATAAGACGTTGCTTTGTACCAAATTTCAAGATTCTGAGTACCCTGTAGGTTTTGATTCCCTTGCGAGTGTCGAAATTTTGCGGAAATTTGCGGTTTGATTTTTTCACAGCTCAAAGGGTCAGTAGACCTGAGTATTTGATATAAATTCCAGCTTGATACCTCCACACGTTCCTGAGAAAAAGGGTCTTGACAGACAGACGGACGGACAACATTAGGGTTCCGTTTTTTCATTTCGAGGTACGGGACCCTAAAAAGAGACCGGGAGACTCTGAAGAGAAACCGGCCGACCGGAAGCGACATTACAGAAAATCGCGGGGAAGACCTGGATGAGACTCGCACGGACCAGGGCAACATGGCACAAAAGGAAGGAGGCCTTCACTCGGCAGTGGGTGAAACAAGGCTGCAATAATGACGAAGAGATCGCTTGACAGGGGGAGAATAGTAAAAAAAAAAGTGGTTGCGTCGACCCCAAGTAACTGGGGCAGTAATATGATGATGATGACGATGAAGACATCTTTTGTTATTTGTATCATCTCGCCGATGTTTTTTCTTAAACTTTCTTCAACTAAGTACCAACTGTGAATAAGCCAATTTAAAAGAACCATTATATAAACGAAATGAAGATAGAAAGTGCTTTAGATAAAAAAGTTCTTACCCTATCTTAGTAGCACATTGTTGTGCAACAGAATAGTGTAAGGTGATAGGGTATGTACGTGGTGGCCATTTCAATTCTTACTGCGTCGCGTTCCTATTTGCAGCACACGTACGACTTTTGGTTACCTCCCAAGTGTGGCGTTGAAGATGGCGTTAGGATTTAAAATTCATAAGACTTTTATTTGAATAAATTCTTTCGAAAGAAAATAGAAGTTGGTATGTGCAGGTTTACATATTACTATGTAGCTTCTGCCTTAGTTCGTGTGTTTTTTTTCTTTTTGCTCAGCTCCTATGAGTTGTAGCGTCATGTTAAATATACTATAAGCTTCCTAAGGCTTGCGCAATCAAATCCAACTGGTAGTTCCGAGAGATAGAGATTAGCGCGTTCAAACATAAAAACAAACCAACTCTTCAGCTTTGTTGTATTTTTATAATAATTAGTAACATGTATTCGCGTCTTTGAAAGGTTTATGTTTATATTTAAATAAATACTTTTTCATTTTCGGTATTGCATCTACCACTGTTTATCTCTGTACCACCCACAGGTCGACTGGTTCAAAATGCCTATGGCATCAAGTCCGTCTCTGTTCATTTGTGTGCTTGAAGTATTATATAAATATGTAAATAAGTAGGCACATTGAAAAAGCAACATTAACATTGCATAACCATAAGCAGCCTCTAATGTTCCCTCTGCTGGGACCCCTCGAGGCCTCATCTCTGAACATTAACATTGGCTGTACAAAAAATGATTTCTTAGCGTAGATTCTTTCACTAAACAAAAAAGTTTTTATGTAATTCTATCACCGCCATTCCATTCTAATTATAAATACCATTTTTAGATGTTTATGACTTACAGCTTGTTGTTTTTGTTTCGGCCTTTCTGCTCAGAGTAGTCAGTTAGGAAACGCCGATCTCATCTACCGTATTTTTTATTTTTTTATGATATGACGTGTGATTACGTGACGTGTGTATGGCGTGTATGTGTGTGTTTGTGTGTGATAATAACTATAATAGCCAGTATAATAACCAACTACATATAGTAACAAACTGTACAGTAATTTATAAACGTCTTACTGAGAGCAAACACTTTTTCATTTTATCACATTTGCACTCGTGCCACCTAAAATAACTTCACAAAGAAGTTCATAATTAATTTATTATTCTTAGTATGTTGTTATTATTGAGTTCAAATGTCAGGAGTTGCTAAAACGTTTTAGGCGTGGGATCTAATTAATATGCCAGTATCCAATTTGTTATGATAATGAAAGTAATATTACAAAGTTTGATGATAAATCTGTCGATATTATTCTAATAAAGGTTAATTTTGCTTAAATCTGGCTTAGGTATAATAATAATATTTTGATTTGCCGTTTTCAGTTGCAAAAATTAGAAAAAAAAATTTCAACATGTAAGTAAAGGCTTAAAGTGTCTTTTCTCTATCTACTAATAAAAAAGCTAAATAGTTTGTTTATTACCTCAGCATCTACCAGTCGGTTTTAAAACATTATTTTTGTATTTGGTAGCCCAATTTCGCTAGGACTAGGAAAGAACAGTAAGCAAAAACGAAGTAATAGCGCGAGCAGGCGACGCGATGCGACGGGGTGGGTCGGTCGAAAAATAAATTTCACGCGGAAGAAGTCGCAGACAGAAGCTACTTTTTAATACAATTTTAGTACACGAGGTATTTAGATGTTGATTTTAATTTATTTTTTTACAACGATACAGTTAAAAACAATGGCAAAGACCTACGCATTTTCTAAAGACATGCTTAACAAGTTATACTAAATTATTATTATCCGTACGTAAATTCACTTTAATTTTAATTCAGGCAACCGTAGTCAACCATATTTTTTAACACTTAAATAGAACTGCACCACCTCAAAAACTTCAGGTATACCCTAAACATCTTACTTTTCATCGTCATTCTAAATAAGCTAAGCCACTTTACTCACCGCTTCCCTCGTGGCTATAAACCAGTCGCAATGAGAACCTCTCTTGGGAGGCAAGCTGCAACAACTTGCCACTAGCACTGGCTACTAGTAGCTATTTTGTATTGACGCAGACACTCCGTGGTACACCAGAACTACTTTCGTACAATTGAATTTTTATCAAGTTATTGGCTCGGTTGCCAGTAATTTTATTTGTTCAAGAAATCTATACATTTTATACTAGTTTTATTTATGGACTGAAGTCAGTTTTTAACATTGAAGTTATTTTTATTCTGTCGTTGGTATTTTTTTTAGTTTATTAAGTTGAGATTATTAAGACTGCGGTCACCGGTGATCGCAAACAATAGATTAGAGATTCAGAGAGAGAGAGAGATTAGATTTTCTATTGTGTCTGTCGTCTGACAGTCAACATATTAAATAACTAGACCTGTGCTTGACCTTATAAAAGCCTACGGCCAATTTGAATTAAACATTTTTAACTTTACGTTGCCATAATAATTATTAATGTAATACCACAATTTTAAAACATATGTCTGTCGCAGGATGGCTGGTAGCAGTAGGATGAGAGTTGCTGAAAATCGAGTTGAATGGCGTGCAATAGCCCTATGTCCAGCAGTGGACTGTTGTAGGCTGATGATGTGATGTGATGACTGTTGTTATTGATATAATAATAGCAAAGATATTAACTTTTCTAGAGTATGTCAAAGGAAACAGAAAACCACTAAGTATTGACGTTGACATAAGACGGTAAAAGTGTCATTAGGATTAAAATATTACCAAAACAAAAACAACAAAATAAAAATAAACATCATGGCCTGAATTTCAATCCTTTCTTTTCCGAGACAGCCAAATACGGGCAAAGCTTTTAATCCTCTCAGAGGTTTTACACTCTATTATGGTCTTTATTTTATAGGATTAAAGTTCATTATAATTTGTTGCTTAGGATGAAACCAGTGCCGCGATTTCGTGTCCATTTAGACACTTTTATTATGATAATTATATTACTCAGTGGCATGCGATGCATAAAACAAATAATTACTTAATGTTCGTTTTGGAAATGATGACCTAATTTAGAGACCTGTATTGATGTTTTGAATGATTATAATTCAGTAAATAGGTACATATTTTTTACGGTCGCGAATAATATTTTTATCTGCGTACAAACATACTGGCCAGAAAATTGCAAAAAACGTAAGAAAATTTGAATTTTGCGGACTACCCTGGTGCTTTCATAAACTATGACATAATCTGGATAGAAAGAAAAATTGTAACAACAAAAAAAACATAAATAATACACACTTAGAAAGTAGCTAAAAGCCTCGTACTCAACAATTAAAAGCTTAAGGTTTGTCAATTTTGTCCATTGCTTGATAGAAGTCTTGAACACTGACCTATATTATAAAAGTACTCTGGACATCATACTATCGATGACAGAACGAAGACATTTTATTTTCGCCATTTTGTCGCAAACAACAACGTGAGCGTCCATGGAACTGATATTTTTGATAGTGATTTTAACGAAATGCGCATACTCTCATGATAAAAATGTTATAGATATCTCGTACTAAACACAAAATACACAAAAAAGTCTTACTCCACGATTTAGATCTAAATCATCAGAGACGTGCCAAAACAACAACAACGTGCCGTTTGCAAAAATGTGTCAATTTTAGTTCCTGAGACGCTCGAGCGTAGCGCTTTGAATTGGCACAAAAAACAACTGTCATTTCGTATAGTATATTTAGTCCAGCGTACTTGTTTATTAGAGGTCAGTGGACTTGATGTTTATTTGCACGTTTTACTAACATTCCAATGAATATTCTAAAGTGCTTCTGAGACAAGCAGTATATTGCCTTCATTTAAAAATAATGCTTTATTTATAGGATTCTAAATAAAGCAAGATTTGTCCATAAGTTATTTTTATGAGCATATATATCAACGCGACGTCTACATATTTAATGTGTATCGAGTGGCTATGACGTATGGCTCGGGGATCGAGGAAGTTAAAAATGTATTAAGGAACATGTCCATCAGTTGCTGTTAACGGATCCTTATAAATAGTTCTGAGCGTAATCCACCACGAGGGCTCAGTGCGGGTTGGTATATGTCGCATGCCTTTGAGTTTTTGGAGTGCTTAACATGTGCGATTTAAATAATTAGATCTGGGTGAAAATAAATATTACCTATTCATTTGTTTAAACAGTCCTTCGCGTGTCTAGGATCTAGTTTACTTTTGATATATTGTATTATATCAGAACACACCTGTAGCTTATTAACTTAGTTCATAATAACAGAAATTATGTACTTAGTTGCTTATACAGGGTGGCATGACATCGACTCACAAACTGTAACCATGAATTCAGCATATGGTTTAGACCCCCCCCCCTCCCCCTTCTAGCGTAGAAATGTTTCGTCAGTTATCTAAAAAAACATATGAGGGGCAATTCTCGTAATTTTAAGAACGTTCACAGTCTAATCTCAGTCTCAATCTGTCAAAAATACCTCTATTTCCCTGCATTTTTGACAAGTTTTTAACATTGATTGTCGCTGAGATGAGATTGCGACTAGATGTTGAACGTTTTTAATTACGGGAATTGGCCTACTATTGTTTCATAGAAAAGTGCAATACCGGCGCGGTCAAAATGTATGAAACAACTTATTTTTTTTTTAAATAATCGATCAAAGTTCCAACTCGGGGGTCAGAATCATGTACTGAATCCATGGTAACAGGTTGCGCGTCAATGTCGCCACCCTGTATAATAAAATAATTGCATGTGTCATAAATACTTAGAATTTCTAGAGGTCTTTAATAACTTACGCATATTTTATTCAGGTTCATAGAAAAGTATAATTACAAACCACTTTAGTAACAATCAGTTATAAAAGCGAAATTGGAAGGTCCGTGAGGCATAACATATATTATGGTTTCAATTTAATATGAATAAAGTCATGCAAGTTGTAATTACTCAGGAATTTGAACCTGCAAAGGAACTTGTAGATATTTATCTCAATTTTAATTATTCCTAGAGAAGCAAGTTTTTAGGCTTAATCAGTGAGACCATGAAGTTGACCTTGTGATGTGATGCTGACGAGATAGTCAACCTAATAAAAATGAGAAAAATTTTTTTGGCCGCTACAATATTTTCATAACATCAAGCCTTGTTTCAGAGGGATGGGCAGAGGTGTATATAAAATACACCCACATTTTGCCAGTTATGTTTTAAGTCCCCTGTAATGGAGGGCGAGCCTGTTCCTATCAACCGGACACAAATCCGGACTCCCCCTAAATTGGTTCAGCGATAATCAGTCTAACCCTAAAAAAAATAGAATGTGTTTTTGTATGCTAGAACTGTCAGACGTCAACTTCATTCCACAGATAAAATATATTCTTACCTAACCCTTTGAGGAAACAGGCGTAATGTTATGTTATAAGTTGATGGGTATTCAAAAACAGCCCGTTATATACAAAGGTCGGTATAATCGCGAAACAAAAATTTGGTGATCCCTACATTTTGACGAGTTATACGAACATAAATGTAGGAACAGCTGATTTTTTTTCACGCTTTCAGGTTTGTTCCCATAGTAAAAGTTGTTCATAATGATGAGTACAATAACCCCCTAAAGTTATGGGATATAAAAAAAAACACGTTGTATAGTTTCATCGTTCTCTCATCCCTTCCATCCCATTCCCACAGCCACATAGCGCCGCAAATACCTACCAGAAGCATTACAGAAGAATACGACTTTGGTGAAATCTGCCCTTTATGGTTTAATAATGGCTAATGAGCATGCATAATAAACGAACGAGAGCGTGATGCATTGTGGTGACCAGGCTAACAATCAATAGTGTTTGCTAATAGCGCGGCTCGCGCTCTCCAATTGGCTATACTTAGAGCTATGTGCAATTGTGCAATCGTTATTGGCATCTCGCATGCTCACTACAATTGGCAAATACGTGGAATAACTGTTTTTCTACTTATACCATAATGGGAAAATGTCATCACGAATGTATTTCTGGAATAATTATGCAGAACTACGGTTTTATGCAGTCGACTGTTTGTTAAACTTGATTGTTAATCGTTATCGAAGTGCAGCACTTCGAATGAGCCTGTAACTTTTTGCACAATCATGCAAAATTAACATCGTGCAAAAACGCCTTGCTTACCCAAAGGGTTGGGAAGAGTATAGCTACCTATAGTACAATGAGGGAATGGTGATATTGGCTAAGTAAATAGAAGTCACGCATGCATTCGATCCTAGATAAGGGGAAGATTAATTAATCATAGATTTATTAATCCATACATTTACTAAGTCAATATTAGACCACAAGTGATGTGTCATAGTAATTGTCACACCATTTAATTCCTTTTGCGGTGCAACTATGAAGTGTCACCTTGGCTTGCCCTGCACGACCGCTCTGCCCTGCTAATGATATGGTACCGCTCCTGAACTTAACTATAATTTGGCCAATTAAAAACCATTAACATTAACTTGGTTAAAAACAGTTTTCAAGTGTCAAGATTAGTAATTAAGTCTACCATTAGTACAATAGTGACATTGTCAAATGAGATAATTTACGTTACGTATGAGGGCAAGTTTGACATTCTAATTTACTTGTATTATCTTCAGGCTTTGTCTCCTATAAATTAATATTAAAGAGCAAGAGAGAATTTATTCTAGTAGTTAGTTTGTTAATGAGTCGGTATTTAACTTGAGTAAATAAGCTTGTAAATAATAGTGTGTCAATCTAACATAACATCATGGCTGTATTCCTTGAGATGGTAGGCAGCGTGGTGGTTGCGTACTTTATGTTGCGAGTTATATTGAATGAATTAGGCAAACCTATTGCATGAACTGAACACAAATCCAGACCCAGAGTTTGTGTGAAATTCCTGCTGAAAAAAAAACACTACTCGTCCTAGAAATCAAACACAGAACAGCATGCTTGGCAGTCGTGGAGCTTGAATACTTACTACTAGGCCAAGGGGGCTAGCAGACGTGACAACGTTTCCAAACATTTATCTAGAAAAAAAAAATTAGCATTCATGACAGGCATGCCAACCAAACATTTTTTACCTTTCAGTTCGAAAGGTTTGTTTGCATTTACCATTCTGTCTACAAAAAGAGAAAGGTTATTTGGACAAATGGCGTGACATTTTGAATAAGATAGTACTAACCGAAATAGTTTTCGGCAAGATAAAGTGGTCTATTATAACCTTTTGTATTGTCATCGACTTATTCTTGAACAAAAAGCTGGGATTTCATCTTGAAGTATTTCTTACTTAGGTGTGACAGCGGTTCAGGCCAACTTAAAAAAATAATCTTTTTTTACTGTTAGTAAGGCGGTTCGTTAAGCTATGTAAAATGGTATTCCTTTTACATTCAACCCTATAAAATTGCAAAAAATATAAATTGTTCCATTTATATCAGAATTTTGGTTGTTAACCATACTAGTTCCCACAACAGCCTCTAGACATCGAATGAATCACTACAGTCCGTTTACAGTTATTTTACCTCTGACAGCAGCAAGCCAACAGCAACCTTATTGTAACGAGAATAAAGATCACAGTGATTTTGACAGACTTTTCAGTGGTAACAACCCAAAAGCAACCGTATAAGAATGCAAATATGAATGTTGTTGAACTGTCAAAATGAAAGCCATGTAGTAGTAGTGTGTTACGCAATTCCGCAGTATAGAGTCGGGAGCAAGTCTGTGATAAGGCCTGTCGTACTTTATGGGTCTGAATGCTGGGCTGTGAAGAAGACGGATGAAAGAAGATTGCATGCAGCGGAGATGAGAATGTTGAGATGGATGTGTGGATTGATGAGAATGGATAAAGTAAGAAATGAGTATATAAGAGGAAGTTTGAAAGTGGCGCAAGTTACAGAAAAGTTGAAAGGAAATTGTTTAGCTTGGTATGTGATGAGAAGGGACGAAACGCATGTGACTAAAAGAGTGATGAATATACAAGTTGATGGATGGAGAGGGAGAGGAAGGCCGAAGAAAAGATGGATAGATTGTATGAGGAATGATATGAAAGAGAAGGGAGTGAATGATAGCGTGGCGGTTGACAGGGGAGAATGGAAGAAGAAAACGTGTTGCGCTGACCCCAAGTAACATGGGATAAGGGCAGGAAAATGATGATGAGAGTTGGGATGCAATAAAAGAGGCTCCACAAGTGACATTAGTAGCGTTCGACCGGCGCACACAGGGTAGTCAACCGCGGTAATCTTTTTACTACGGCATTAAGAATATTAATAGGGTTACTGGTAGAAAATGCCTCAGGTATTAAGTCTGCCTTTGTACCATTTACTTGTGCATAAACTTTTAATACATAAATATTCATGTAAAGCACGTGCTGATACTCTGTTCTCCAAAATCAACTTATTTGGTTTTCCACTCTGGTGCTTTTTATACATTGATATTAATGGGGTTCCGTTTTTGTTTTCTCTAAAAGGAGATGACTAAATAAGCCATTTTTTTTATATTGACCTTGATTTTAACCAATCTAGTTTAGAAACTGTTAATATCTGAAATTTTCATGACCACCGTGATTAAATTATATTTTTAAAAAAAGAACAATCTTACGATTACTTTTAGGAACAACACGTGTGTTCATTGGTATCAAGAGAAACTGTAATTTTAACAAAGCAGATACAGTCCTTGTCATCCTAAAAAAATCCATAAATTATTACTTGCTCAACTTATTTCTCCATTAATCTCAAGTCGCAATGAAACATAATACATAAGCTCCATCAATATATTATCGCAACGTAATAAGATTTTCTTTTCTATTTCTCAGTTATCGCTCGGAGTTTTGATATACGCCCGATGGCAGCTGTCAAATCATAGCGAATACAAAGGAGGGCTCGATAAAGCAATATCGATTATTCAGTAATACGAATATTCGGTTTATTTTACTCGAATTTGCATTTGAATTGTGTTATTTGTTCGTTTTTAGGGTTCACGTCTCGAAACCCTTATAGTTTCGTCATGTCCGTCCGTCCGTCCGTCCTCGGCTTACCTTTCAAACGGTTAGTGCTAGAAAGATGAAACTTTGCATGGATATATTATATAAGTATAGTATTTACCACGTCGACAAAGTGCTAAAATAAAATTACGAAAAAGATATTTTTTTTGGGGTACCTCCCCACACTCCTACTCCCTACACGTAAAATCATCCCCGATTTTTTTTCTCGCGTCTTCCCCATTAATGTGGGATGTCATTAGATAGGTCTTTTAGAAACATTGAGAGGTTCCTAAGACGCAATTTTTTGATTTAAGTATCCGTTTGCGAGATATTCAACTTTGAAGCGCATTTTTAAAAGCCCCGCCCTCTAAAAGCTAAACGGTTGGCTCGAAAAATCTGAAAAAAATCCTAATGGTAGTTCATGTGATGAAAACTATAACGGCTTAGATAACTTTGTTAGTTCAGGAGTTATAGAGGCCTAACTTGTAAAGTGCCATTATACCATAGAATAGGGTTACGTACCCACGTAACCCTATTCTATGCGTGGCCGGCCGTGTGTGTTTTTGAATAAGGTTTCCGTGCCCGAAGGGTGGCAATGGACCTTATTACTATGGCTCTGCTGTCCGTCCGTTTGTTACAGGGATTATCTTTTGAACCGTAATAGGCAGACACTTGAAATTTTCCCAGAGTATTTGCCTACTACCTACTCCTATGGCTGCTATACTGCTGCTACAACAAATAATAAAAATAAAATAAAGTAAAAAATAACTGTATTTTTTTTATTATACAAGAACGTGTTTATGTAAAAAATACAGTATTGAAAGAAAATATGTCGTGTTAAATATTGTGGAGTGGTTCAGAACCCTTCGTGAGCGAGTCCGACTCGCACATGTCCGCTTTTTTATGAATTTACAAAGAAAACCTTGATTTTAATATTCATAAATGTTGGTGTACGTACTAGAACGATGAATGAAAGATTTGCATGTTAATTTAGATTATCAGTTCTTTCTAGTGCGCGATATCATTGTATGAATGTAGGGTTAATTTTTCTATCGCCAGATAACTTTAATTCGAGGAATAAAATTGACGTTTGACCGTTTTTGTATGAAATACCTGTCAACATTTCAAAATTATTCCTCGAACAAAGTTATCAGATGATTGAAAAATCAGCCCTAAATCATTTTGTTTATTATTTGTAGGTTTACAACTTCATTCGTTGGCAATTTTGTAACACCAAGTGCTGATCGTTTAGTCCTCTCTCGGCCCCTCGACCCCCAATAAATATTGTTTCCACTGGACCCCTAACTATAGTTTATTCTCGACCCTTGGGGGTCGAGAGTGGTTTTTATTTTCCAGTCAAGTTTTAGTTTCCTCTCGACCCCCAAAGTACAGCTACGCGTTGATTGTGCCCGTTCTGTTACGTGATAGTTCGCTTAGTCTGCATATACACGAGCGACAAGCGTCGCAGCAGAGGCAACTACAACCGTCGACGCGTGTGAGGAAATAAAAAAGAAAATACGTTTATTTGAAGCACAAAAAGAACACAAACTCAAAAAAAAATAAGTTGGGGAAAACATGCGTGCCGTCGACAACATAGCTACTCGTGTATTTGAGCGCCGCGCCGTACTCAAATATACGAGCGACATGTTGCCGCAGAGGTTGCAGTTGCCTCTGTCGTCGACGCATGTCGCTCGTGTGTATGCACACTAAGCTACGGTTTCTGAGAAGAGTGGTAGCCGCCGCATAGTGTCTGCAATTTACCGGCGAATGACGTCACTGGAACGTTATTTATGAAAGAAAGTTGATGTTTTTGTAGAGATTGTTTTTTTCATCGTAAATTCAAACTCTACTGCCATTATGTTTATGACAGTCGTCACTGCGGCTGTTATGTGGCGGCACTGAGCTCTAATAAACAAATACGCCGGACTAAATATACTATACGAAATGACAGTTGTGTTTTGTGCTGATTCAAAGCGCCCCGCTCGAGCGTCTCAATAACTAAAATTGACACATTGTTGCAAATGGCCGTCGTGCTGTTTTGTTACGTCTTCGATGATTTCGGTCTAAATCGTGGAATAAGGCTTTTTTGTGTATTTTGTGTTTACTACGAGATATTTAGAACATTTTTGTCATGAAAGTATGCACATTTTGTAAAACTAGCTATCAAAAATATTAAGTCCACAGACGCTCACGTTGCTATCAGCGCCAAAATGGCGAAAATCAAATTTCTTAATTTTTCATCGATAATATGAATTCCAGCGTACCTACTTGTTTATTGTAGGTCAGTGTGTGGCGACCATTGCTGTTCTAGGAAACCATAGCTTTAGCCCGTAGCGTAGTGTATTGGCATAATATGTAAGTTGGGTGCCTATATATATGTTATATTGGGTGCATATGTATTTGCTTACTTTGTAAAGTATTCTATTATTTTAATTATTGTGAATGTGAAGACTATGTGGGTCATTTTATTTATATAATTTTACTCTCTGTTCTGTTAGTTTTTGTCATGGTCTGGCAGTTTGAGTAATTAATGTGGCCTACCCAAATGTCCTTTCTTTGGTATTGTTCGTCGAATCGTCGAGCTCCTTAAGTTTTGAGTTGAGCTGCACGATTTCTGACAAATGCGTGCACTGGCTGGACAGGTCCTCTCAATCTGTGTGGTTCTTTCCTCAAAAAACCATCTCAGACATCGATCTACATGGTCTTCATATGATCTGACCAAGATTATGTCTGGACTTTAAAAGAAACTGTGACCTCTGAGTTTGTTTCGGGCTTTCTTCTCAGACTAGTCAGATAGGAAACGCCGACCTCATCTAGTTTTAAAAATATGATTGACGTGTAAAAGTGTTTGTACAAATCTACTTACAAAAATAAAATCATTTATCATGTACCACCTACACTTTTCCCTTAACATTAACTGCATGCGAGATTAACTAGTAATAAATAATTAAATGAGAGCAGTGGTGGCGCAGTGGTACCGGCCCCGACTTACGTGTTGTAGGTCATAGCTTCGAACCCAGACTTCAGAATCAACTTTTTTTATGTAAATTATCTCATCACCACTGCTGTTCTCAAAACGGTGAAGGAAAACATCTTGAGGAAACCGACATGTCCTAGAACCAAAAATTCAAAGACACCAACCCGCACTGGACCTGCGTGGTGGATTATGGCCCACTCCCTCTCACCAAGAGAAGACCTGTGTCCCAGCAGTGGGGACGTTATGGTCTGATTATGTAAATAATGAAACCTCTATTCTTATCCTCCACATTTGCCAGATGATATAAATATTCGTATATAGAATATGAAATGAAGACGTGGATCCGCATAACAAAATAAAAGTCAATTTTCTTGTAAAGTTTCTTAAGTAATTAAAGTATTGAGAGGACAATGGCATCTTAATTTTACACAAAACTAAAATAACTTGTTCTATTTTGTGTTTGTGATTTTTCTTTGGGATTCAAATAAACGTATTTTCAGGGTTAATACCCAGTAACTGGGCTGTGGAGGACAGATAGGCAGTCGCATAATGTAAAACACTGGTATTCAGCTGCATCCGGTTAGACTGGAAGCCGACCCTGACATAGTTGGGGAAAGGCTAGGCAGATCGAAACGTATTTTCTTGATTTTTCTTAAGTAAACTGTAACGAAAACATTACAAGCAAATTCGATGTAAACGCGGTACCTACTCTAGCCACAATAACTGAGTTCTGCGTAGCAACGCTTTCAGCAATTGCTGCGAAGTGAACTCAGTCACTCTCAACACCCATCACCCTCAATATTAATATACTAGCTGCGCCCCGCGGTTTCACCAGCATAAGTTTCGATCCCGTGGGAATATCGGGATAAATATTGTGTATGTTAATCCTGGTTATAAACCATCTGTGTGCCAAATTTCATCGAAATACGTTCCGTAGTTTTTGAGTAAAAGAGTAAGAAACATCCATCCACCCTTACAAACTTTCCCATTTATAATATTAGTAGGAAGGATGAATACATGCAAAATACATTTTTCTATCTTCGTTCTTAGGGCATTGACATCGAGCCAACAAAGAAAGCTTAGTTCTTCAGACATTTTAGAGTCAACGTCTATTTTCACAAGAAAAGAAGGAAATAAACTAAAAACTTCTGATGTGTTTTCGTATTTAGGTGACTCAACGTTTTGGCTTGTGGTAGCGGTATTCGCTTGGATATAAGATTATTGCTTTATTTATGTCTAGTGTGATAAATTTACGATAAAAAACATAACTTTTTTTAACTTGAGATTGGGCAGACGTGCTCCTATAGAACACTCACATTTCGCCAGTTACTTTTAAACCCCATGTAATAGTGAGCGAGCCTATTGCCATCAACGGAGCACTAACACAAGCTCCAAGCTGTTATTGAGAAATTCCAGAAAAAAAACTCAATACTTTACCTTACTTTGCCCGACCTGAGAACCGAATCCAGGACCTCATGCCCAGCAGTAGCGACCACTAGACCAACGAGGCAGGTGCAGTAAGATAACTTTTTTATGTAATTATTCGCAACTTATGTACAGGAGCAACTCACTATTAAACTATTCCGTTCTCCATAGGTACCTACGCTTTGGAATGGGCAACTAGCTTCATCTTTCTGACTGACCGACCGTTTGACAATTCAAAAGTGCCTGTAATTGGTTTACTTGAAATAAATGATTCGAGTTTGAGTTTGAAAATCCATAGAATGAAATGTGGGTGTACCACCTCGACATACCTCTGTCTAACCCTTAGGAGAATACAGGCATGATCATTTTCTTAATTACATGTTAAATATATGATAAAGTAGACAACATAAGTCAAAATTGTCTTGTGAAAATATTCGAAGGCAACACCGTTCTTGAAGGACAAAGTTAGGTCTCAAAGTAGGAATTTTGAAATGAAAATTCTTATTTGTCGCTGTCTGTCCTTTCTTGTTAAGAATGTTACACTGTATAACATAACATCATGTTATATTTATGATATGTTATATTATCTGACAGGTACTGTAATGATATTTCATCCGCTTGAATTTCGCATGTAAACTAACCAGTTCATTTTCCTACGCAAATGTTTACCCCTCCTTATTTTTGCAAATTCCTTTTTATTGTATACTAACGAGCTGCTTCCTCGTACGGATTTTATGGCTTTTATAACATCGAGATTTCTTTTTATATTTAAGTTCAATATGGTCAGATCAGATCAGCATATTATAATGTTCCCACTGCTAAGACACAGGCCTCCTCTCTATGGGAGGAAGTGGGCCGTAATTCACCACGCGGGCCCCGTGCGAGTTGGTAGATGTGACATGTCTTGGAATTTTTGGTTCTAGGACATGCAGATTTCCCCACGATGTTTTCTTTCACCGTTTTGAGAGCAGTGGTAATGAAAATATTAACACAAAGTAAAGCGCCTGCCTGGGTTCGTACCCACGACCCGACCGGAGAGAGATCAGGCGAAGGACCAACGGCTTAACGTGGTTTCCGAGCCACGGGGGTATCACACGGCGGTGTGATACCCCCGTGGCTCGGAAACCACGTTAAGCCCGGAGTTTGGCAGTTGGCGAACTGCCAAACTCCGAGCTGTTACTAAGAAAATCCCAATGGGAAAACCCAATAACACTGCCCGACCCGGGAATCGAACCTAGGACCCCATGCTCAGCAGTCGCGCTTACAACCACGAGACCAAGGGGACAGTATATACCTAGTAGATAACATATCTCAACCACATTACCTATTCCATTCGGTTTAGTGGTCAATGAAACTGTAACGTACAGCTTTTTGACAGGAACTGGGGTTTATGAATAGTGGTCCCTTCACAAATGTTGTGTTTTCCCTTTTATAGGCACATGTGATTTGGGGTTATTATCTACTTTATATACGTAGTGGTTGTGTTGTTATTTTTACATAAAACCTTCTTAATTTTGTTGTGTTTACTGTACAGCAAGCTTATCATACGAGTACATCCCAGATCTGATCAATTTCCGATATCAGCGATTTTAAATCGCATTGTTAATTAGAGTTCATTTTACACGTACGTGTTTTTTATAATAATAAGTCGTGTTAACTTTTCTTGTCTTCTTTTATTTGAATCGAATATAATCCGATCTAAAATTCGAAGTCGACATTTACCGTGAATCTTGTTTATCGTGAATTATTTACTAATCTGTGATGATGACCTATTAAACGTTGTTCAAGTTTTTCTTCAGGAACAACGTAGTATTTACATAGCAACAATTTTTTTCTATAAGTACAATTTATGAAACTCCTTTTTGCGTAGGTAGCTCCAAACTTCATACTAAATACAAATTAAGTCAGTGACTTCATTCGAAGTTTCATTCATGATCTATGGCTCTAAAATAACTTTGTAAAACTGCACCCACGCAAAAACCATTCACATCGAACTATTTACATGTCTGACGTCAAAGGGCAATCGTAGGTCCTACGTAGCACGCCTACGCAGGCCTACGCAAGCCTACGCTACGACTGCTACGAGCCTACGGCGAACATTTATGATCCCACACATAAAATTAACGAGTCAAAACCAAGTTCAGGGTTTTGTTATTTGAACAAATAAATGTATAATTTATTTAAATTAATGGAATTGTTACTTGCCAGATTTTCCTTATCATTAGACTAATGTTATTCCGAGATCAAAGTCTAGAATATTTGAATGAAAGATAAGATCAAAGAATGAAACAATATTTTTTTTTATTTATCAACTTTGTACTATAAATACAGTATATGAAATCACTTTGACGGTTTCATTTTGCTTATGTTTGTATAATCGGCTATCGATATCTTTTGTGATGCAAATCTGAGTGAACTTCAATAAAATGCAAATGTTTTGCGATGTTATTACGGCCTGTGATTGGCTGGTTTAATATTTTAACAAATTCTTCAGTATATTTTGGTTTCATTTATTAATGTTATTTTGGTTTGTTATTATGAGACTTTCAGAGAAGTTATTCCATGGTACAATTTAACTAATAATTCTTTTCAAACTGACTGATCACGGTTCACTGATACACAGTCCTAAGTTTTTATCCAAAAAAATGTCGTGTTTCAAAAAGGTAAAACCTTTTTATTCGTATAGACAAAAGTGAAAACCCGTGTTCAAAAAGTTAAAAACGCTATTTTAAACTTAAAACTACATCCATCCGATAGGGATTTTAGACGGGTGAACGCGTCCACGTCGCCCTCACAAAATACCAATAAAATTGTTTATTGGCGCCGTCGAAACGTTACGAATGAAAAAAAGGGAAAATTCCGACACTGGCCTCCCAACGTTTCTTGTGAAAATAAGACAGACATAAAAATAAATTTATCACCCGAAGTAAATAAAGCGTAACATATTGCGCTTTCGAGCTGTAAAAGGTATCGCAGTGGGCAGATACAGTTGTTATCTGTTATCAATGCGAATCGTTTTAACCTACCTTGCCTAGCATATCGATGCGCTAAAAAGAAGGAATCTTTTTAGCGCATCGGTGGCAAGCTATACTCCGTGTTCTTCACGTTGTCCATAAACTTTGGCAAACGCTTCTATAGCTTTTACAAATCAAATCTAACAAAGGAAGTGTGTGTCGACACCCTCGCGCCATCCCATCTTCCTAGCACGGTGGGCTGTGCTGGGGCGGCTGCTGCTGGAGCAGAAAACCTCAAACGGCGCAAATATAACAACCTTATTAGCTATATGTTTGAGCCGTTTGGGGTTGAAACTCTAGGGCCTTGGGGTCCGAGTGTTCATCGAATTTTTCGGGACATCGTTAAGCGGTTGGTTGACTCTTCACGTGACCAGAAGGCTGGCCTATTTTTAGCCCAAAGAATCAGCATTGCCATCCAACGTGGTAATGCTGCCAGCCTTTTGGGCACCTATCCCATTGACAGTGATGCGGACGAATTTTTTGATGCCCAATGAGCTCCTGCCTTTTTCTATATTTTTTCGTATTATATACTTGTATATAATTGTATATAGTATATATTAGTGTTAGTTCGATGAAATGTAAATAAATAGTTTTGAAATTATTCATAATAAAGTATGTATAAACAAAGGAAGTAGTACTTAAAAAGGCTTCGCTACAAAGATATTTGTAATTTCATTTTATGAAATTTGATTGAGCTGTGCAGTAAGAAAGGGTCTTAATTTGGCCTATGTTGCCGCTTACATAATCAGCCTATAATGTTCCCACTGCTGGGACACAGGCCTCCTCTCTTTGAGAGGGACCCCGCTTAGTGCAATTAAATTGACAAATCTATCAAATGTTTCGGATAAAGAGATAAAGAGGCATGCATATCGGCTGATTTACGTCAAGTTATTTAGTTTGTATGAAAATTAACAAAAAATAAAAAATGAGAATTTATAAACGTGTCGATAATGAAAAATGCTTATTTCCATGGTCTGAATAGATGGTCGAAGTTTATGTATATTGTCCGGAACACGGTGTATACTCACACAACACATCCATGTTTTCTTGGGCCATGCAAGCATACGATGTCTTTTTACGAAATTTTTATCATCGAACGAGAATAGTTCCTTTTACACGATGCCCTCATTTCCCAGTACCCAAAATTTGGCTACGAGCTTTACACCTTCAGTAGCATCCATCAACTCCTGTAGCGTGCAGACAACAGGACACGATAGACACGATGTTAAGTGCCCCAGTAACATGCCTTCCTACCTTTTGCCTTTACTCATATCCTGAGTTTGTTTCGCCATTTCTTCTCAGGAGTAGTCAGTTATGAAATGTCGGCTCCATCGGGCGTATTATTTTTCAATACATAAACTTACGCCGTCTTCCCGTGGGGGTAGGGAGAATCTACAGAACGCTACCGGCTAGAATCCTTACATACTCCTTGTGCCTCGTTTACGTTCATAAATGTGAAGTCCAATTCTCGTAATTTAAATCGTTCAAAATCTAGTCGCAGTCTCATCTCGGAGTCAATCAAATGTCAAAAACTTATAAAAAATGTAAGGAAATTATAGGTATTTTTGCTCTCACCAGACTGTGTATGTTCTTATACACGTACGCCGGTTGCGAGTACTTGCAACGCACCTGACCTTTCCGAAGAACATCACAAATAAGGTCACTGTATGTCCTTATAGGGCTTTCCCTGCCGGCGTTTCCAGTCACATCTGCCTTGCAAAAATTAACGCTCATGTTGAGAGGATTAATGAAATGCGACTAATGTTATTAATCCTCTCAACGTGAGCATTAATTTTTAATATGACGTGTAAACGCGATTCCTTTAACCAATTAAAGAATAAACAACATTGTTTCATTTCATTTCACTGCGTGGGAGTTGTGGTGAAGTGAAACACAACAGTTCCGAGTAGCACCACTTGGACCACGAAGTTGCGGTAAATTAGACGTATGAATGTGAGCTACTGAAATAATAAAAATCGTAGGAACAATACAACACTTGAAAACGATGAAAGGTTGGTTTGTTATAACTGTCTATGTGTGATTTTTTGTTGTTTGAAAAAGCGCTGCTTTTTAATCCGTCCATACTAATGTTATATTGGGAAAATCCATACTAATATTATAATTTCAACCCCTGAAATACAGGATATCCTATTTCAGGGGTCAAAACCGCTTTCATTTTATGTGTACTAAAGTTTGAAAATAAATCACTATTATTAGCATAGTTTTTAAGTTACTTGTAATACTAACACGCAATGGGCCTACGATGCCTGCCAATGAAAGTTGTTTTTTTTTAAATTTAATATGTAACTTTTCACGGCTAAACGGATTTCGATGAAGACGAAAACAAGTTTAGAAATAATCTAAACTTCTGAGAGACCTAAAATATTGAGTTTTGTTTTGTCATGAAACATTAAAAACACTTCGGCACACAGGCCATGACCTGGGTAAGTATATAGGATACTTTTTATCCCGGTAGTACGTTCTCGTAGGTGTGGTAGCGCAGCCTGGGAGAGGCGTATGTCCAGCAATGGACTGCGATAGGCTGAGTTGATTGATTGACGTTCTTGTGGTATAATTTTCGATCAACACGCGGGCGAAACCGTGGGCAAAAACTAGTTCTGAATAAACGAGTTAAAATTTCGATAGCTTTTCGATTTCACAAAGAACAGAAAATGTAATAGTCATGGCCATATAACTAATTTTAAATTCTGTTGCAAAGCAAAATTGCTGATCACCTGAAGTAAGAAGATTCAGTAAATCGCCTCGGCCTGAAAACATTCAAGTTGCAAACGCTTACCTGTGCATTAAAATGAAAAAGTTTCATTGGATTTTTTGGAGTTTAAGCAATCTCTAATTAGCCTTAGGGGCTCTTATTTATTTTTTTTCTTCTATTTTTTTCTTTGAACAGGCAAAGGTACAATACAACAGCTATACTTAAACAATTTGTCAGTTATGAGACTACCTCTTTGTTTATTGGTCACAAGTGTTACTGGTGAGCTTGAAAACCTGAATTCGATTCCCAAGTCAGGCAAAGTGTTTTTAGGGTTTTCCATCAGGAATTTGCCTAGAGTTTGAATTTGTGTTAATTGTCATTAGGCTCGTTTTTTTATTAAATGAAACTTAAAAATAATTCGCGGAAGTGAGTGTACACCTCTGCCCAACCCTTCGGGGAAAACAGGCTCGATAATGTTCTTAATTACATGTTAAGTTTATGATAAAGTACACAACATAAGTCAAAATTGCCTTATGAAAATATTCGAAGGCAACACCGTTCTTGAAGGACAAAGTTAGGTCTAAAAGTCTAGGAATTTTGCAATGAAAATTCTTTTTTGTCGCCGTCTGTCCTTTCTACTTAAGAATGTTACACTGTCGATGAGACTGTAAAGTATTACGATCTATGGAATGAGTCTTTGAAAATCTGTGACAGCTAAATTGTTGTTTCTTTTTTCAACAATTTGCACCAAGTGTACACAATATGTGTAGTTGCACTGGACACTTCCCTTTTAGGAACTACTTTGCACGATCAGCCTATAACGTTCCCACTGCTGGGACACAGGCCTCCTCTCGCTAGATTTCACATTTCTATTTGGCTCTAGAACTTGCTGGTTTCCTCAAGAGGTTTTCCTTCACCGTTTTGTGAGCAGTGGTGATGAAATAAATTACAGAAAGTAAAGCGGCTGCCTGGGTTCGAACCAACGACCTACAACTCGTAACTCGGGGTCGCTACCACTAGGCCACCACTGCTCCCTAGGAACTACTTACGTGTAGTTTAATTGTACTTGAATGTCTTTAAATGTATTTCGTTCAGCAAATCTTTTTTTTTAAGTTTTCTTCAATTACGGATTCATTTCGCAGTTTAAAAGTCGCTCTGTACCTATGCCAAATCTCTATGGATCAATTTAGAAGAATGTTTGTAACGAAATGTACTGTAACTTTATGTCAATTGTGTAACGTACAGACAAGATAAGAGCCAACACAAGGTCGCGCGTCTTCTGAAGAATTCTCGAGCATTATCGGGAATTCCCTCAGCTACAAATCCCTCGTGCCTTGCAAATTGACGCTTCCGTTCGATTGAAAATTGAGCCTTTGAAACCCACTCCACCTTATCAGTGAATGGCGCTGTCCACCACAACTGTCAATAGTTTATTTCATTCACAAATTCCGATACGAATGAGTATACGTGCATGTACGTAAGTGTACGTACATCCAGGAAACCGCAGAACATTTACAGCCCGCACATCAGAACGAAACGGACAGAAATATGTCAATTTACGATCGACTCGGACGCGGCATTGTTAGGCCGGCTTTTGTTAAACGTCACAGATGACTACCCCAGCCTCCGTTGGTTATCAGCATCGGTACGTTTTCCACAGAAATGGAGTGCTTTGAATTTTTTGACGTTGATTAGGACACGACTGCTTTTTTCGTGGTGAAGTAAGGAAAACAAATGAATTGATATGGTGTTTTCAAATATGTGTTACGGAACAAAATACTCCCACAGTTTTCAAGGATTCCTCTCGACCCGTTTTCACCTACAGGGCCCTTATTCACTATGTCCACTTAACGATTCCTTACTTCGAAACCACGTCGATTCCTTACCTCATCACGACATTTGCTAATAACGTATTCTCTATGGCACAATAGCATGGTTTGAACTGTCAAAATGTTGTCCCTACATGATTTCCGTACGGTTGACTTTACGATTCCTTGCCGTGATCAAGACACGATATTGACGTGGGTTGGACGTGGTAAGATTCCCTGTGGAATAATACAGAATTGTCTTCCTGGTATATTCCACGTTTTAGAGGATTCCAGTGAAAACGGTTTAACAAAAACAATGGCTCCCGAAAACTTATTTCCATTTATACATTAACAGTGGTGATTTTCCGGTAACAGTCCCGAAACAGATTTCTGCCAGCTGCAGAAATAAATAATTACATATTTATAATATTTGAGGCCGCACAAAGCTTCATTGGTGAGCTTATACAGGGTGACACGGACATGTTACAATGGATTTAGTACACGATTCTGAACCACAAGTTGAAATTGAAAAATTGGAAGTCGGAAAATTTAATGATTCGTTTTTAATAGACGTCCGATTCGAATTAAAAAAAAATTGTAGTTCTATACATTTTGACCGCGTAGGTATTGCACTTTTCTATGAAACAGTAGATATTTTGTTTGCTAACCGGCAAAAAATTCTAGAAAAGATTTCTTTTGTTTAGAGTCATTTACTGAGTTCATGGATACAGTTTGCGCGTCGATGTTCCTGCCACCCTGTATATTTCATTCCGGAAATTATATTCCATTACTGAAATAACGGCACAGTACGACATTACTTAAATAGGTAGCTTTAAAAGTAGCGATTTCAATAGATAGGAGTTGCTTTTTAAATATTCAAGTGACACCAATCCAGAATATTACGGCACGGCACGGTTGGCGCAGTGGTTAAGCGATTGACTGCTGCGCTGCGTGTCGCGGGTTCGATTCCCGCACGGAACAAATATTTGTATGACCTACATGTATTTGTTCCGAGTCTGGGTGTTTTTCTATCTATAATATGTATGTATTTACAAAAAAAAAAAAATGTATATAACTAGTTTATCAGCCATCTTGTTACCATAACACAAGCATTAGGTTGCTTAGCTTGGGACAAATGGTGCTGTGTGAAATGTCCAGGGATATTATTATTATTATTATATAAAAATTGCCCATTTATTGCTTTTTCGGAGTAATTTATGTATACCTACCTACGTGATCATTTTGGTAACACCCTCCTACCTCGAAAGCGCTGGTCTTTAATCTTTTTTGGAACTGGTATTTGTATCATATGAGTTGTACAGACGTCAGCACATAAAGCTACTACAATCTATCAAATTTCTTTAATCAATTTTCAACTTTATGGCTAAAGCATTACGGTTCAGGTTGATTGGGAAAATTTGACATTTTCGGGTAGCTTGACCTGTTGGCGTCTGCGATGGAAAAATCTGCTCTAATTAACATAATTAATAAATTTTAGAACATAGACTTTTTCGATGTTTTGGTTTTATGTATTGTTTTTTGTAAATATTGTTAAATAAACAAGGCAAAACAAAGTCTTGGCTTTATTTATGTTGAGTGCTTGATTGTACAGACGCCAGCAGGTCAAGCTACCCGAAACTGTCAAATTTTCCCAATCAACCTTGAACCTTAATGCTTTAACGATAAAGTTGAAAATCTATTAAATAATTTTGACAGATTGTAGTAGCTTGATGTGCTGGCGTTTGTACTTCGGCTATTTTGAGAATATAATATTTAGCGAATCTAATATTTTGAGAATCTGCTATTTTGAGAATCTATTATTATAATATAGTTTGATAAAATGCAATCAGCGTGTGGGCTCAAGTCTTCAAGTAGTAACATCAAATGTGTGTAATGCAGACACAATTGGTCGAAGTGGGGGATTACTGACCCATCCAACACCCAGTACGAGTGTGGTGCGTCTGGTCAGACCATACCCCACTTGCTGGAGTGTCCTAAGTAGCCGTTCACCTGCACCTTGAATTACCTAAAAAATGCCACTGATGCCGAAATTAACGTGGCCACGTTTTTGGATCAAACTAAACAAGTATATTATAAAAACATCGGTTCAACTTATAACACCCGGAAATTAAAAAAAAAACAACAAGGAAGTGTACCATTGACACAAGAAGACGAAGAAGAACATCAAATGTTAGGTTCCCTTCATCTTCTATCATCCTATCCTCTTCGAAATGTTTCGCTCGACCTCCAAACCGAATATCGACTGTAGCGGTATCTACAACGCCACATGCGATCAACGCGTCATACTGACATCACGCAAATCCTGCATCTCGCAAGCAGAGTTTACCGCACAATTGGACAAAGAAACGATACAGTTATGACAAACAATAACAATTTACCGGTGAATAGCCACAGATATTTATTTTTATTATTATTATTAACAATAGGTGCACAAATACATAAATAGGTTATAAACCTATAATACACATGCATACTATTTACTATAATATATCCTACTATATCCTATCCTAGTGATATTATAAACGTGAAAGTTTGTATGAATGGATGGATGGATGGATGTTTGTTACTCTTTCACGCAAAAACTACTGAACGGATTTGGATGAAATTTTGCACACAGATGGTTTATAGCCAGGATTAACATATAGGATACTTTTTATCCCAATATTCCTAGGGAATCGAAACTTATGCCGGTGAAACCGCGGGGCGCAGCTAGTACTTATATACAAATTCAAGGTTGCAAATGCAAGGTGTTGAGACGACTAAGTTATTTTTAATAACTCTTTTTAATAACTTTTTTTTTAATAACTCTGTTATTGCCGGTTAAATGCATACCTACTAGTCTATCTATCTTATCTGTGGATACAGATGCGCTTATTCCAGCCTTAAAGCCCAATTGACATTCCAATTATCGAAAAAGCGGCACCGACCGCATTTGACTGCCATCGGCACAATCACATTTTCCGGAAACATTTATAGAGATGACCGAGATATTTTTAGCTTCACGTTTTAATATTAGTAACTACATAAGTTTATTTTTTTTAAATTTGTTTAAGGGCTGATTTCTCAATTGACAGATATTTTTTGTTCGTGAAATAAAATTGACGTCTGACAGATTTTGTATGGAAGAACTGTCAAAAATTCAAAATTATTCCTCCGATAAAATTATCTGGCGTCGGAAAAATCAGCCCTTAGCATTGGAAAAGCTGATTTTTCCAACGCCAGATAATTTCCGTTTTTTGACAGCTGTCTTAGTTATAACGCACATATTCCAGAGTACGTAAACGTTGACTTGAAAATGCCTAATAAATATATAAACTGTCTTATCTTATTGAATTATCTTATTTATGGCTTCATAAAGACATTATAAAACCGTATGTGTATCAATTAATGTATTGTGTGCTGTTGCAATTACTACTTTCATCTGTCAAAAATCGGTTTACATAATGGACATGGTATAACTAACAAAAAATTTACAACTAAGAAGAATATAATAGACGCAAATGTTAAAAATAAAAATATGAATTAATTATAAGTGCGCTTCATGCTTACTGAAGTTAATTTAATTATTTTTAAAAATGTTGTGCGTGCAAAAGCGTGTTTTTTAGTTTTTTCAAACTAAGTTTTTTTAAACTACATATTTTGAGTTATTTATGACATGTTTTTTTTTTCTAAAAATAGGCCGCCTTTACTAATTCCGTTGCGTAGCTGAACCATATTTTTTCGTCTCGGAAAAGGTCTCTTTTTCCAAGCTACGCAGACTACGGTGCGATCTGCGAAGATAAAAGAATCTTATACATACTTTTACTCAATACTGATGGTAGAAGAAGACAAGCCGGTATGCTTAAAAACTAACTTTATCATCACTATTTTTAATTAAAATATTCTGAGGTAAGTTTCCCTCTATCTCGATTTTACTAAATAAAAGTTTCTTTTTTCATGACTTCTGTTACTCAAACATTTATTCGCATTTTAGAGCCTATCGCAGTTATTATAAAGTCCACATTACATCACCAACAAACAAAAGAAGTGCGTTCAAAGGCATGATCTTGACCTAACCTAACACTGGAAGTGGCAACTCAAATCAATACATCGATACACTAGCAATTTAGTCCCAATCACTTCAAGCCAAACACTGCACTTTCCATAAACCTCAGTATATCTACGTAGTGTGACGGCGAATCTGATTGTCAATACTGGTGATTATGGCATGTCGCCAACAATTTGTTATGTTGGTCTATATGGGAGGATCGTGGGTCGCGTTAATCAAACCCTAATGATGATGATAATGACGTCAGCTAGGTTATAGACAAGCTGAATTTTGTATTTTACGGGAACGACTTTATTTAAGTGTGCAGTGTGTGTGTGTGTGTGTGTGTGTTAGTGTGTGCATGCCTGGTGGTCTTAAAGTAGGTATGTTACCAATTCTAGAATTTATTAAAGAGAAGATAAGAAGAAAGCATAATACTGTTTATTTCACCGCCTGCAAAACTCTAGCTTAGTTCATCTAGCTTTTTAGGGTTCCGTAACCAAAGGGTGTTAACGGGACCCTATTACTAAGGGTGCACTGTTCGTCCGTCCGTCCGTCATAGGGCTGTATCTTTTGAACCGTAAGTAAACATTTGAAAATTTCACAGAGTGTGTGACACACGCCCACGGCCACTATAAGAACAAATAATAAAAATATAATACAGTAAAACATTAAACATACAAGAAATGTGTTTTTTTCGGTGTTATTTACTGAAGTATTTAAAAAATAAAAATCTAGTATTAAGTATTGTACGGTACGAAACTCTTCGCGTGCGAGTCGGACTTGCAATTGGTCGCTTTTTTTAGGTTATCTAATTTGAAAAATAACAAATGCGAGTGAAGTAACGGTTACAGTATGATCTATATTTTATCTGGCAGTTAGCCAGATAACATTTATAAACATAACTACCTGCACCCCGTGGTTTCACCCGCATAAGTTTCGATCACGTGGGAATATCGAGATAAAAAGTATCCTTTATGTTAATCCTGCTTATAAAACTATATATGTGTGGCAAATTTCATTCAAATCCGTTCAGTAGTTTTTGCGTGAAAGAGTAACAAACTTTCACGTTTATAATATTAGTAGGATTAATTAACAATTCGCGATTCATTTTACAATACATTAATTTAATGACAATCTTATTTAAATAGAAACCCATCGTTTTCTCACACGATTAATTTTACTTGAAAATTCTGCTACTGACAGATGTCAAAAAGATTGATTGCAGATCTAAAAACAGTTGGTCTATCCTATATTAGGCACAATTCTAGCATTTCGGGTTCGGCTTAAGTACGTAATTTAGGTCTAGCTTTTCAATATGGAAAGGGATTCAATATGTATATTGGAAATGGACAAAACAGCTGTGACACAACAATGTTGTGTCCCCTTTTTGTGTTTCTGACATTACGAACTTAATGCTTATTTTATTCAATCTCAAGACCTCTTCCTGATTGGTAGTACATATTTTTCCATCTCTTAAATAAATTGAAAACTCAAAGAAATCTCTTCAATAATAGTTTTGTGTAATTTAGAAGCATTTTTAAAATTTTGTAAATGTAAGAACCATGGATCCGTTTATTATGATATTTTGATGTTGACTTGAAAGAGCGGCAGTTGAGAATATGTCATGCTCACTGTAATGTATCACTGGTGGTGGCGCGTGTGTTGGATCATTCGGTTCCCTACAAATTGGTTGAGCTGGGTTAATTGTGCTGATCCACGCGTCATGTTCGTGAACGGGCGCCGTCGGTTGAGACTGGCCAATGGCCATCTCTTAACTGCCAGGGCTTATTTTTTATTTTATATTTGAAATTGTTCCTTTATTTGTTTTTTTTTTTACATTGTTCTCACAATAGAAGCAATAAGAATAATGTACCCAGGATTTTGTAACAATATCTTGATTTAAAAGAGTGTCCTTGGATGGATGAGAGATGGCGCTAGCTGTCTGTAAACATTGTGCTCCCGTATAAAAATTCCTTAAAATAATTTAATGAACTGGATCTTCTTAATTTAATAGTAAAAGTGTTAAATTCAATACGATACATTTATGATAATGTTATCTTAACAAATTACTCACGTGAACTATGTAAATGTGACTTTTATAATGTGAACAACTTTTTGTGACAAGACAGATTTTGCGCGTGATAATAATAACTTATTGACGATGTACAGTGTTTCAGACTAAGTGTCGAATTGTGTGTAATACGTAAATACATAAAACATAACGGAAAACAAATCTAATCACAAAGAGATACTTAGTGGAAAAAATTCAAAAAATAAATTAACTACAACCGTCCTTTTAACAAACGCTTTCTCCGGAAGAGCCTAGTAATCAACAAATTCGATCACTCATGTAACTGTCGCGGTGGCGTACATGTTATTACGCCTACCTGACCGCACGCACCGTGTGGCCCGAGTTCGTATCCCGCGCATGGTTTGTCTTTTTGTATTTAATATCAACATTTAAAAACTCGCAACATGAACTTCCTCGAAAACATTACTTTCCGTCGTACGCGAACTGTATCTGACTCCAATGTTGAGGTGTTGAACGAAACACTAGATGAAACAACCAATAGTCTACCCGATGTTTCTGTCAACAGTAGTGATGAAGAAACGCTAAAACTTAAAGAACAGATAAATAAACTAGAATTGGAATTAAATAGTGCCCATCAAGAAATCGAGTCTCTTTCCTTAGAAAATAATAATCTTAAAAAACAAAATGAGGATTTGTCAAAGAAAAATGATATGTATAAAAAAATCACCTGCAGCCCGGTATCCACAAAGAGAACTAAAGATTACACGCCAAAGAAAATAAATCAAAAGAAAGATAAAGAAAGTCAAACTGAGGTTTCATTACACATGCCTAAAACGACTATCATTGAGTGCGACGAAGTTGATGCCAAGCGCAAAATTGAAAACCAAAAACAAATCAACTGTATTACTGCGTTCAAAAGTCAAAGAAAGCGAAAGCTACGCATAATCAGTAACTGTAACTATTTTGGTGCACTAGAAAACATAGAAGCTACTTTCAGCAAGCACTTTGAGTACTGCCATTACGTGACACCAGGTAGTGGATTAGCTGAAATTTTGTCCAATATTACTGAGAAAGTCAAAAGTCTTTCCAGTGACGACTACTGCTTATTTATGATCGGAGAAAAGGACTTTAAAAGCGCTGTAAACAACGTCGAATTGATCAAGCGAATCCAGGAATCACTAAAGCTAATCACCCACACGAATGTAATTGTATGCTGTCCCACTTACGTAAGAGGAGCTCTTATTCATAATTATAGAGTAGAAATATTTAATAATTTACTACACTTGGACATACAGAATAATAACTATGCATACTTTTTTGACACAAATCGTGATCTCACCTTAGACATGTTTTCCTATCGAACAGGAAAACTAAACAGAATGGGCACAAAACGCATTTTTGAAAGTATCTTTGACCGCCTGATTATTGACATAAAAAACTATCCCATAGAAACTTCTACCGGTAATTCGTCTGACAACAGTGATTTTTTTCGTTTATAATAATATAAACCTCCTACATCAGAACATTGCTGGCCTGTTAAATAAGTCTGACTTATTCGCTGTTCACCTTCAAGAATTATCGCAGAAAAACAGGGAAATAGATGTTATCTGTATCACAGAACACTTTATTATGAATGGACATGAGAAACTACTGAATTTAACAAACTACAAGTTAGCGGCAATTTATACAAGACGCTCTCAGAAACGTGGAGGAGCATGTATTCTAGTCAAGAACTACCTTGAATACAAACCACTTCCAGACATATCTCGGCATTCTATAGCTAACGTCATCGAATGCTGTGGCATAGAATTGACGAAGCTAAATTTAATTATTATGTGTATTTATAGGCCCCCAAAGATAAATAATTTAAATTTGTTTTATGAGAAACTAGAGACTATTCTAAAAACAGTATGTACGAAACCCGAAAAAAAAATAGTAATATGTGGGGACTTCAATATAGATACTTTAAAAAGAAATAGCATGACCTTGGACTTTGAAACCTTTCTTTTGGGCTATAATCTTAAATTGGAATTGCGGCAACCCACCAGGCTATGTAGCAATTCTTGTATAGATAACTTTGCTCGCAGTTCTAAACTAAACTGTAAATCAGAAGTTTTAGACCTAGCAATGTCTGACCACACAGCACAGCTTTTGCAAGTTAAAGTGCGGAAATCGAGTAGAATAAGTTTTTGGCGGATCAAAAAGCGTGACCTATCTAGTGAAAATGTAACTAAATTCAAAAATTATTTAAAATGTTTTGCATTTTCTGATATATATAAAACCGAAAACGCTAATGAAGCATTTGATTATTTCTTAGAACACTTTCGTCTCTTATACGATCTTTGTTTCCCTTGCAAACTGATAACCGTTAACTTAAACAAAAATATTAAATGGTTGTCTCGCGGCATTCGAAAATGCAGTAGAAAACAAAGGCATTTACTTTGGAAATATAGGCGAGAACCTTCAATCTTTAATAAAAGTAACTTTAAAAACTACTCGCAAAGGCTTCGGAAAATTATTAAATTAACGCAAAAAGCGCAAAATAACTATTTTATTAACACGTCAAACAATAAATCTAAAGCATCTTGGCAAGTCATAAACAAAAATAAATCATTTACTGAACCTATTTCTCAAATAAAAATTCATGACACCACAATCACTGATCCAACAAAGATTGCAAACGCTTTTAATAATTATTTTATTGACCAGACAAAAAATATTATGACCTCAACACCCGAAACAAGTAATTTGAAAAGTAACCCTCACTCGATGTTTATGCATCCAGTATTACCTCAAGATGTTATGAGAGCGATACATTCTCTAAAAAATAAACTTAGTACCGGCTACGATGGCATTTCAACTAAGGTCGTTAAATTTGTGTCGAGTGACATTGCTTTACATATTAGTCACATACTAAATTTGAGTATCAGTTCCGGGGTATTTCCAAACGAGTTAAAAACCGTTATTGTTAAGCCACTTTTTAAGAAAAACTCTAAAGAAGACTTGGCAAATTATAGGCCTATCGCTTTAATCACAATTTTTTCAAAGGTTATGGAAAAAATAATTTATGACGCGATAAATAATTTTTTAACGAAATATAATATTTTAAGTGTAGAACAAATGGGATTTAGGAAAAATAAAGGTATAAATACGGCCGTTTATGATGTAATGAATATTATAGTGCGAAACGTCGATAGAAAAGTACCAGTTTGTGCAATTTTAACTGATATGACGAGGGCCTTCGACTGTGTTGACCATGAAACTCTGTTACACAAATTGCACATCATAGGTATCAGAGGAAATATGCATAATCTCTTAAGATCATATCTCAGCAACCGAAAACAGTACACAGAAATTTCAAAAATATGTTTAAAAACTAAGCATGAGAAAAAATACTTATCGGAACATAGACTTATTAGGTATGGCGTACCACAGGGCACTGTGTTGGGCCCTTTATTGTTCTTAATTTATATTAATGACTTGCCACGACGCATAAAACATCCTATGGTTTTATTCGCTGACGATAGTACTGCCTTGATTAAATGTACAGACCTAAAAACTTATGAACATGACGTAAATAATACTTTATCGGACATTATACACTGGCTTGACCAAAATAATTTGACGATTAATATAAATAAAACTAATGTTATGCCTTTTTATCAACGGATAACACCGCAAACTTTAAATTTAACTCACAATGGGCAAAAAATAAACCAAGTGCAAGTTGCAAAATTTTTGGGTATAATGATAGATAGCCAACTAACCTGGAAACCGCACGCAGAAGAAGTATGCAAAAAATTAAGTACAGCAGCGTATGTGCTGTTTAATCTATCCCGGAAAGTGAATATGCCCACTAGATTAATTGCTTACCATGGTTTGGTGGCGTCAATTCTGAGATTCGGGCTAATATTTTGGGGAAATTGTAGTCTAAGAGAACAGGTATTCAAGGCTCAAAAACGATGCATAAGAGCAATGTGTAACATGAAAGTAACAGATAGTTGCGTATCTGTATTCAAGTCACTAAATTTGCTAACATTGCCATCACTATACATTTTCGAAATAGCTGTTTTTGTAAAATCAAATATGCATCTTTTTAATAAATCGTCTGACAATAGAACACGACCACTTAGAAGGCAGTATACAAACATGCTACATGTTAGTGGACATAAAACTGCATTATTAAGGAAAAGTGTTATATGTATGTGCCCAATTATCTTTAACAAAATACCCGATGGAATAAAAAACGAGTCCATTCCACTTTTTAAAAAGAAATTGTCAGTCTTACTAATTGACAAATGTTATTACTCCATTTGTGAATTTCTAAATGACAAAACTGTATAGTTACATAACTAATCCTGACATTTTTTTAGTTCTTTATTTTATTTTATTGACCATATTGTTAGAATTTTTCATATTGACAGTGTTTTAGTCTAATTACACATGCAACCTTTATAATATTTGACAATTTTGTAGTAATATGACACATTGTAACTGTAATTTAAGCGATTTGACATTTTTTTGTATTAGTCCTATATATATTTTTTCTTTTGTGTATTTCAAACGATTTGACATCTATTGTAATTTAAACGATTCCACATTTCTGAATAATTATGACATTTTTTACTGTATTTCAGACGATTTGACATTTGTACTATCATCGTTTCTTAATATTGTTACCTACTTAAAATTATAATACGATTTGCATGCCCATGTGACGGTAGAACATGGAGCACTATTATAAAAATAAAACATCTATATGTATACTAATTACCCATGTTTGCAAACTAATAAATGATTTGATTTGATTTTTGATTTGGAGTTTCTTGTCCGTTCTTCTCCATAGAGATCTAGGTTTTGGACTGGTCAACTAGCTTCAAGTTTCTGCCTAACTGATCGACTATTTAATTTTGACAATTCAAAAGTGCCTGTAAATGGTTTAATTGAAATAAATTATTTGAGTTTGAGTTGATCTAGGTTTACAATAGGAGAAAATGTTTAGAAATAGTCAATGTATTAGTTAATAGTAATAGTATACAGGATGGCAGGGACATTGACGCACTACCTTATTAAAAAAATCTGCCGTTTCCTTTTAAAGTGCAATACCTACGCGGTCAAAATGTATGGAACAGATATATTTTTCTACTTAAACGACGTAAAATTTAAACGTAGGGTGGTCCAGAATCATGTAATGAATCCATGGTAACAGGTAATGCGTCGATGTACAGACGTCACACAGCACATCAAGCTACTACAATCTGTCAAATTTCTTTAATAGATTTTCAACTTTATCCCTAAAGTATTAAGGTTCAAGGTTTATTGGGAAAATTTGACAGTTTAGGGTAGCTTCACCTGCTGGCGTCTGTACCTGCCACCCTGAATAATAAAGAGTATACCCAGTTCTTGACAATGGTTAGATCGCTCTTCAAGGTCAGAAAGCTAATCGTAACCAAAAAAATTTTTAACAAAAAAAAAATAAACCGCCGAAAAAACTGAAAAGCAAATTTAGGTATACTTACATTAGTTTAAGAACTTAGTTAATAAGGTTAAATAAAAAAGGTTTATTATTTTTTGCTTTTCAGTTTTTTCGGCGGTTTATTTTTTTTGTTAAAAAGTTTTTATTTTATAATTTTTTGTGGCTATAATCTACTAATTGTTTGCCAAAGGGCAGGCATATGTGGCACTGAGCGGAGTAATAAATTCAAATGAATATGGGACCAACTTTGGGGTATACCTACCATTTCTAATAAAAAAAGAATTATCAAAATCGGACTACTCTGTAAAAAGTTATGCGTGGTCATACATAAAAAAAATATATATATAAACGCGTCGGCTTGAGAACCTCCTCAGTTCTTTTTCGTCGGTTAAAAATACGATAACATTCAAGTAGCAATCTCATCTCAGCGACAATCAATCTAAAACTTGTCGGTCAGAACTGCAGTACCATGCATAATCAGCCTATACTGTTCCCACTCCTGGGACACAGGCCTCGTAACAATGAGAAGGAGTAGGCCATAATCTACCATGTGGGCCCAGTGCGGGTTGGTAGATGTCACGTCTTCGAATTTTTGTTTCTAGGACATGCCGGTTTCCTCACGATGTTTTCCTTCACCGTTTTTGAGAGCAGTGTTAATGAAATAATTTACACAAAGTAAAGCGCCTATGTGGGTTCGAACCTATGACCTAAAACTCGTAAGTCGCGGCTGTTACCACTGGGCCACCACTGCTCTCAAAAAAGGAAGAATTGTAGGTAATTAGGTAAATTAAAGGTTTTTTGACACTGAGATTAAAATGTGAACGTTCTTAAAAATACGGGAACTTATTCAGATGCTCATCTACGAAAAATAGGTAAAATAAAATACAGCTTTTCCAAATCAAAGTTAAGTCAAAACCAATTCAGCCATCTGTTAAGGTTTCCTGAAGCCTTGCATTAGTGTGGAGGTTACATAACTATTTATCAATCAATCTATACAGACCCGACCTCGCCTGTAGACGCCAACACGCGCCTTGATTTGAAAATAATTTGACACAAATAATCTATACCTATTTGTTCTATTCATACAAATATGTACATACAATTGAACTGTCCGTTTGTAATGTCAAAATAACAGCTTTATACTAAATGCATGTATATGTCGCATAATATGGATTGTAGAATCCACTGTTTTACAAAACCGCTAGTTGTTTTACAAAACAGCTCCGTTATGTAAATCAACTGAACAACGTTCAGCTGAATTGTGATTGCGCTACGTTTTACAAAACTGCTACCGACGTTAAGACGTAGTGCAGAATAGCCTATCTGCACTACGTCTTAACACTCACTTTTCATAAAACTCTGATAACTTTTAATTAATATCGTCCTTAATATCCTTTGAATTAAGGTATTTTTTGCTCGTATTACTTGTTTTATTTATTTATGTTTCGGACACCATTATTGTTGTTAGGACACACAGAGCCACGAGCGACAAAATTTCGAACTAAAATCTATAATCTGACGTTTCATTTTACAAAACCGCTAATCGTTGACCCGCTGCATTGATAAAATGCAAAACGTTTATGCAATTCTGCTTTTTCAAGTTCAGTAATTATGGAAAATCACTGAACGTAGCTAGTAACAAATAAATTATAATCCACCTATTTCTATTTTACTTATACCTATATCCGTCAGCGAAGTACATGGGTAGGTATTTACTTATAATTGTAGCCGTGCTTTGTACAATATAATTTATCCAATAAAATTATGTAATTATACAAAGAGAGGCGCTGCAAGTAACAACTTCATTGATGGATAAATAAAACTTTCAATAAAAGCACCACACAAAGTTATCGCTGTTCGGTTATACTGACTATCGGTCAAAGCTGGCTTCGGCTATCGGAAATGTTACTGCGAAGCTCAGCCGGGTATTAATACTGCTGTAGATAAGTGATAGCCGAGTCAATGTTTGTTCAAACAGGTGTTCAGAAATTGAACCCTAAGAAAACGGAACCCTATTACTAAGCCTCCGCTATCCGTCCTTTCGTCTGTCCATCCGTCCGTCCGTCCGTCTATCTATCAGCGGGTTGTATCTCATGAACCGAATATGTATTCCTTTTGCCACTATAACAACAAATAATAAAATAAAGTTTAAAATGAAAGGGAGAACCCCTTTAATTTTTAACTTTATTTTATTTTTAGGTATATGAGAAACGTGTTTTTTTTCGGCGTTTTTTGCGTTGTGGTACGGAACCCTTCGTGTGCGAGTCCGACTCGCACGTAACCGGTTTCGTTAGGGAAATGTCGACCATGAACATGTTTGGTTATGAATCGGAATGATGTAATGGGAAGCGTTGAAAGTTCCTCCACGAGTGTGAAAAAAAAACTAGTCAGCTAAGTCAATATCATATATTAGCTAGTTTTTTTCTTTATTACGCCATTAACTATTCTCACGTAGCTCCGTACCCACTCGGAGGCAACAGAATTCTGAATTAACGGTCTTCACGAATCGTACCGGATTTCGAATAAAAAATGTACAAGCAATCCTCCATTTTGGAGCAACACTAAACACGACTGTCTAGTTATTGTCGGATGGTAATGACTCGTGAAACTTTTATGAAATTCCTATACATATATACGGCGTGTAGAAATTTCGTAAGAAGTGCGTGTAAAGATCGTGTGTGCCTTAACAAAATCGCTTGGATACCTACTCTGGAAGTTACATGACCATATAAAGGAGCGGGCTTTACAGTATGTAGGTATCAGTAAATAATAATCAGCCGTCTCATACATTTGGGTCGAGTAGGTATTGAAGTACTCATTATTTAGTAACCATTTGTTATTGTTTTTTCTTTATTTGTTTTTATGTTCTTTATTGCGTCATGTTTACCGCAAATAAACGTATTTTCTTTTATTTCTTTAAATATATCATAATCAGCCTATAGTGTTCCCACTGCTGGTACACAGGCCTCCTCTCGGTGAGGAGTGGGCCGCAATTCACCACGCGGGTCCAGTGCGGGTAAATGGAGTTTTGTATGGGACTGCTTATATTTTTTTCGCGATTACGATTTCGGTCACATGGAGAAAGTTGTTCAGTTTGATGATCTGTACCACATCGTTAAATATAACACACCTTTCTGATACTTGCTGTAAACAAAACGCAATCAAACAGATTGTTTGTTACGCAATGATGGCAACCACGCCAGTTGTACAACTGGCACAAAAATGTAGGTTATTCAGTGTCAGACAAAAACACTGAAATGACATCCCACTACGCATTCAAAAAGTAATCTAAAAACGTACAGAGACTGAACATTCCCATCTGTCATTCTGTGCTGAGATGACACAACTAAAATAAGCTTGCTATAACGGATTATATCTCGGCTTGGGTTTATTTTTAGGATGTACGAGAAAAAGTAAGGAATAAATATTGTAATCGTATCCACGTGAAGGTAATTCAAATACTTAGCACACGGTATGATCTTACAAAGCCAGATAATTTCATCCGAGGAATAATTTTGAATTTTTGACAGTCATTCCATACAAAAACTGTCAGACGTCAATTTTATTCTACGAATAAAAAATATCACGAATAAATACTCATTTACAGAATAGAATTATTTTTCTATAAGCCATTTGAATAACGTTTTAACGTTGGTTTCTTGCATGCCATATATGTGTTTATACTCGGATATCTATCGTGTACTCCTGTTTTGGACAAACAAATGATCTTATCTCAACTTGTCCAATCTTCTCCCTTGGAACCTACCTTTTGATGATGTTCTGATAAATGTTGATGTTCGGAAGATAAGGACCTTTCTAAGTTAATTGCCTTCTTAAAATAAATGATTTACTTTGACTTTGAACTTGCCTGGATAAATAAGCTGATAATGTTCAGCAGCTTTAGTGCAAAAGAGTTGGTTCTATAATCGCCCAGTCTGTTGTCAACATTATCTGACCCACCCTAAAAACAAACGAATTTGGACCCTCTACCTGTAGCATTAAGGTTTATTCAATTTATAATGAGCTTAGTAGACAAGTGCTCGATAGGACTCGATGAATAAATACAATAACAATACAGACACGCAAAGGAGACGGGGATTTCTGGGCCTGATTGTAATAAGTTGAGGTATGGCTTAAAAAAAAGGTTATATTTTTCTATTTCAAAATGTGAAAAATCAACTCAATTTACAATCTGGAAAATGAGAAATCCAATAATTAAGTTAGGGTTCCGAAGTAATTGGAATATCGATTCAATTATAATCGATTAACGTTACAGAGTTCATACTATTTACGAAAATACTTTCACCAGATGATTAATTCAATTAAAATAATTAAATCTGTTAGAATTAAAGTACCTATTGAGAGTTTAAACGAATTAAATATCTACATAATTATTAATTAAGTTATATCAATTCACGTTTACTAATCGATTATTGTATTTTTAACCTGTGGTACTCTGTGGTAACTCTGACTTGACATGAATGACATGACATCGACACTCGACTCGTTCGTATCGTAGGCGTGTGCGTTTTGAGTGTTTCCTCCCATACTTTTAATGATATTTCCTCGACCCCTGCTTCCCTACGGACTTCTGATCTTCCTTGTTGTACGACCCTTGCCTTGCTTCCATACCGGACACGGAGAACCCCGCTTAAACGTTGAACTTGGACTTGTTATTTTGGATTCTACGAACGACCTACCGATTGGATATTGATTGACATCATGGATCGTTGTGTAATTGTGGCATAGTGACTAGTCGCTGTAATACACTAGGTCTTCGCGTTTTGGATGACGAAATGATATTAGCAATGATTCGACAATGGCGTGCACCACAATTTGTAAGTACATACTTACTCACTTCTTGTTTATTAGCTCACCAGTGTCTACTACGCTAGCTTCCAATCTTTAATGTTATAAGTAAATGTATGTTTTCCTTCGCCATTACACTAACAAAATAATAAAGTATAGATAGGTATCTAAACATTTAAAAGCCACATAAAGATACATTACATTGAACTAAGTAACTATCGGCCAGAGTAAATCAAATCAAATCATTTACTCGCATAGAACATAGGTATTGTACATTAAAGTTGTTATACCAAAAATATAGTGAGCCGGGTACATTCTGCCTGAGTAGGTAGATTTTTTAAAAAGCAATCATCTTATCTGTTATTAAAAACTTTTTGCGTCTTTCAGGTAAGCAGCAGTGACCATGTTTGCCACGCTTGCTGGGACTTGGCTCAAAGATCACTTCTTGGTGAACCTAGACATCTTGGCCACCATAGTGTTTGTCTCCGATGTGGACGTTCTCTTGCGTCTAGAGTCAGCCATTTACTTCACACTGGCTCACCTCGTGAATTGAGAATTTATAATGTTATTCAAGAGTGGATTATGCCTAAAGCTGTAAGTTGAATCACACGCTGAGTTTACATTGTTTTAGAAATGCTTTGGTTGTAATTCAAATAGATTTTTTTAATACTTAAATGATCACGTATCGTTTGTTGCAGATAGAAGTAACCAGTCGCATATGCTTCTTGGGTGGCTGTAGACAGAGCTGCTGTCCATATGACCTCTCGCCCATCAACATCTTCCCAAGCAAGCCAAATTGAAGAAATACAGCCACCAGTACAAGTTCTTGCTGCTGACGTAGGGAACGTGACTGTAGGGAAGCAATATTAAAATATTATTGTAACTGCATCATAGGCAAACGGACTGTAGGCTGCTGAGCCCATGTTATGTCAATAATATGGTACCTTAGTTGGGCTAGGTACCAAGAAAATATAGTACCACCTGCACATTTTCTAGATGACGTTCTTGTTATAATTGAAGATGAATAAAAAATATTAATAAAAAACGATTTTAATTTTTAAACACCATCTCCTTCCCACTCTACAAAATATATTTAAGTACTTAACATCCTATCTAAATTATAAAAAAATAATTCATTCAAGAAATCAAAAACCCGACTGCTAAGCCAACTAAAAAGACGTAAACGAGAAGAAAATCATGCTGTGTAATCGAAGGATACATCTGGTTTATATTGGTTTTATATATTTTTAAATGACCTCTTAAAACCCTTTATTTTGATACCGCACACGATCAGTTTGGAAGAAAAAAAAAAATGGCCCCCCCACAATCCTATGGCTCCCAAAAGCCGCCATTTTTTCAATTTTTATCTAGCCAGTGACACTCGCAAGGATAAGGAATCGATTGACGTAAGAATCACCAAAATCGGCTTACGCGTTTGGTCTCTAGAACGCTACAGAGGAACAAACATAAATACATACAAATATACATACATATACTGATAAACCTATTACCTACCCTCCTTCGGCAGTCGGGTAAGAAATGACAATCGCACTTCAAAAATCGACTGTTAAGTACAGATTGTTACGTAACCTCACTTTTCCTAAATCTCTTTTATCTCGGCTTCCAGATTGCCAAAATCTGCAAAATTTTCAGTGATTGTTTGTTAATATAGTAGCTATCAATTGACACCAATTTCATCTTTTTACATCCAGGCCCAAAATTGTATGAAAGCGTATCCGTCTCCTTTGATCTTTAACACGTGACGTTAAGGTAAACCCACCTAACATTGTCGGTGCCACCGGCATTAGGTATATATCATTTTGTTAAGCTATTTTAATCATTATCTCGTTCACGTTAAAGTTGAAAAGCTTATAAGTCACACTACATAATTACAACGGAATCTTTAATTTCGCGTATCTCCAACAAGTTCTTGTGGCTTAGCGGTTTGATGCTGGATTGGCGACGAACAACATGTGGGTTCGAAAACACAGTCCACCTATTATCAGTTTCTTTTTTAATTTGTTTTCATTTCTACAATATATCTTACATTATTAACGAACGAACAATATGATTTACGCCTAATAACTTATCTTGTAAACAGGTGGGTAAATTAAAAAAACTTTAAGTTCACAGAATTTATATTTACCAAGAATGGTTGGATACGAAGTAAAACATGTATTTGCTCCGTGAGGTAGATAATAAATTCATCTAAGTGACAAAAGTTACACTACGCCTAATAGCAGTGACTGCGCACACACATTTGTAAATCGTTTCACACAACTCGTTAAGTATTTTTAAGCAATTTGGTGTAAAAAGCATCATGTCGCAACTTAATGATTATACCAAACATAAAATCATATTTTTACATGAGCAGAATATTGGAATTAGAGAGATTGGTCGTCGACTTAATAATAGCAGTAAGTGTTTTTTTTATTTCTATTTTATTTGATTGATTGTGATTAATGAACGCGTAGTTGACTATTTTAGCATTAGTACATCCACTCCTTACAAGTTACATACACGGTTACAAAAATGTATTTTTTTGTTTTAGAGAAATACGGTCAGACTATGGCTAAGACGTTATGGAGACAATGGCAATATTCGGCGGATTCGTCCAGGAGCAAAAGCCATCAAGTATAGTCCTGAGTTCGAACGCCACCGGGCCATTGTTTCAAGCCTATGGGGTCAAATGGTTTTAAATTGGGACACAACGGAAGTCCGTAACAAACACAACTTGGTTGAGATTGTGACTTCGACTTGGGAGCACATGAGAGGCAAAGATTTGTGTTGGAATATGGTGCGCGGTATGCGTAGCCGCTTACAGCAAGTTATAGCAGGGGACGGTGCGCCACTCCGCTACCAATTAATCTACTTAGTAGGTATTTTTAAACACACCATGTAAGTAAATGCTCAATGGATTGATTGTTGAACCATTAAAAGGCTGCAGATTATGTGGTGATGTTATTGTTATAAATAGATTTTTTCTATTTAAATAACATGTTTATTCACTACATATAGGCAGCTATAAATCTGTAAAGCATTTCACTGATGAATTCATTTTCTCGATAGCAAACTTTTAAGCATTATAAGCATGCCTTTTTTAATGTTTATAAATTAAGATTTGATTATGGCATACTAATATAAAATGTATATTAATTTGGAAATATGTATATGAGCATTTACTTACTTTATCTTACCTAAGTGTTTTAATGAAATAATAAACATTTTAAAATTGCAATTTTTTAGTTTGATTTATTTACAAACTGCCCGTTTAAAAAGACAAGACCCTACGTCATCCATTAAATAAATGTAAAAAAAGTGTAATAAAATAATTAAAAAAAAAAACAGCAGAGTAAAAAGCTATATTTAGGTCAAACTTGGTTTCGAACGTAGACAACGATGAACACCGCACTACCTTAGTGACCACAAGACCAACTCAACTCTTATAAGCAGTATTGAAATTTGATCTTAGTTGTAATGTTACACGCAATATTCTAAAGAATTTGAACCATATAGTTTACTATCATAAAGTTTATTTTTGCACAGCACAAGTAGCCAACCTTCTCCTCGTGCAAATAGATTATTTTTTATTTTAAATAATCACTCCATTGAGACATGATAATAAATAAAACTACCTTTAAAATAGAAAATAAAAAATTGTAAAGAGACGTTGTTTTTCCAATTTTATAAGGCAAGGTAAAATATGTTTGCGCGTAGTCACTGCATACCTTAGTAGCATTTGAATACCAGTTTTATACTGAATACGAATATTTATTTTTCAACTACCCACTTATTACAAGCTATGCGAAAATATTACCATTTTAGAAAGTTTATATTTGAAGATTATCCATCTATAGTTCTTTACAATAATACAAGAAATACTTTTGGAATAAATTCTAAATTGAAAGCAAAACAATAGGTATCTTCGTCGCAGGATTCGATCTCGCAACTTGTTTTTCTCAGTCTAATACACAGACCACAAGACCAGAATTACTTGAACGTAGTAATTAAAATAAGCTATTACACTAATTATATTATAACAAGTAGTTATAACATATAACTTAACGCTAACGTTATAAAGATCAAATTTGCGTGTCTGTATTATTATTGTATTTGTTCATCGAGTCCTCGAGCACTTGTCTACTAAGCTCATATAAATTGAATAAACCTTAATGCTACTGGTAGAGGGTCCAAATTCGTTTGTTTTTAGGGTGGGTCAGATAATGTTGACAACAGACTGTACCAGTATCATTCTGTTTTTTATATTTATATTTATCATTTACTGTTAGTATCTAGAATTGAAAACAGATATAGTAATAAAAATATTAGGACTTATCTGGTCCAGAGAAACTGATGAATTTGAATACTCGGTGACACTGCCTCCCTTGAAGATAGGTACCTGTAACTAAAAGAAGTGTTATCTGGTAGTGTGAACTGGTAGCACCTGCAATCATAAAAGCCAAGATATTAATTAAAAAATTGTAAATTGTAATATTTACTTACTATACTACCTACTATAATAAGTAACAGCGCGAGCGTTCGCCTAGTACAAGTTTTGTTTACGTACGCACGACTACAACTTTCACACGAGAGGGGTTCCGCCTTGACTTATTACCTATCAAAAGATAACACGAAAACTTTACCAACTCTAGCTAGTCAACACATTTGCAACTAGCAGATATATTTGGCAGCTTTTTATCGACACACAATACAACAACATGTCCTGGAATTATCGCACACTACCAAACACCCCAATTCGGATATTTTTACACAGAATTTTTACTATTATGAATAAAAAATTGTTTATTTATTACTATCCCATCACAAGTATCTTCGGATTACTTTCTGGGAAGCCCCGGCAACTAAAGTGTAATATTTAAGATAATAAACACATTTTTTTTATTTTTTTTTATTAAATTAGTTGTAAAGATTGTGGGAGAAAATTGTGGCCACATTACAAATTTACGCACGCACAGTCGCTACCAAAAATAAAGAATCTTACAGCCTGGATTTATGTACGGTTTATTTTAGCTGCATGTACAGCGGAAGTGTAACTGCAATTTATGTAGTTTTCATTATTTTTGGGATAAAAATACCTCTGAACAAACTACTTTCACATTTTAGATAATCATGAAGTACTTATAAAAAGATAAACAAGATCAAACAAGTCTTCCTAACTGTACAGTCTACATAGTTAAGTATATGGAAGCATCGATACTTCCCGAAGCCACGACGATGTTTTAACGAGTCAACTTAATGTTAGCGTCGCAAATCGGCTCTCAAATAAGGCGCCGTTCCACAGAGCGGCCCACGGCTAAGCTACGCAAGAGCATAAAAATATACTTTAGCATAATCAACCTACAACGTTCCTACTGCTGGAATAGCCTCCACACGGGCCCAGTACCGATTGGTGTTACATGTTTTCGATTTTTTAACGTCAATATTACTATGTTTGACGTGTGTATCACCATACAATATATGTATTATCAATACTTTAGAAGAAAATCAGTTTTGAATCTTGCGTAAGTGTAAGGTATTTATCCTCGTGACTGTACTTAGCTTCGTTTTGTATGAAAATGTGGCGGGATCGTCCACAGCGGCATACGGCCACAAAATGCACGAATGTATGGCTAGTAAACAAATGAACCACGCAGCTAAGGACTCGCTCACATGGACCACAACCACACCACATCGGTAACGTGTGAATAGTTTCGCTGCAACTTCGTCAGTTTCGTTGTCGCTAGTAGTGGCATGTGGTTACGTTGTGGCTATAGTTTGCAAACATACAGATCGTTGCGGTTGCGTTGTGTCTGCGACATCGCCTTGATGTGGCCAGTATCGCACGTTTGATTTTGGCGGCCAAATGTGGTCCGGGTGAAAGACTATTCATTTTCATACTAATTAGCGCCCGTCCACGTGGTGTCTTTGTGGCGTGTGTGGGTGGGATGGCTGTGGTACGTGTGATCGGGCCCTTACGTGGCCAACCTCTCCGTGCACATCATACATAGCTGTGGACGGTCGACTTTACGAAGTACTTGACTTGAGGAAACAAATGAGATCTTTTACTACATGTGGAGTTGGCTTGGAGTTTGGTGTTTCGTAATGATGAACGAAAAACTGAAACTGTTGGCAATCATTTATAGTACTTGATATTCGATATTTGAGTGTTTTTAATATCAATGACTGAAGTTTCCACTCTACACATCAACACCTATTTCTGTGGTCTCATTTTTCTACTTTTCAACTTTTTACCTTTCTCTGCACTGAATTCTATAGCTATTTAAAAGTGCTATCCTGTAGGAGAGCTTTACTAGCTCTCAGTGTACCAGGAGGAACCAATTAAACCACGGTGGAAGCCACTGAAATCAAGCAATGAACAAAATTGACAACATTTTTTTTTAATGGTATAAGCTTCACTGTGATCCCGCCTGATGGAAAGCAGTGATGCAATCGTTGATGGTAAAGCGCACTAATTTATTATAAGCCTATTCACTCTAACCTTGAAGAAACTTAAATTATAATCGAACGCGAAGGCCGCTGCAGGCAAATTGTTCTAGTCCTTTGATGTACCTACGCGGTATAAAAAACGACGAGGCGAAACGCTTCGTCCAGATCGCGATGCTTGAGTACGAGACTACGTTGTATGTGTAATTGTGTATATATTATGTCTTTTTTTATTTGTAATTAACTTTTGCCCGCGAAATCGTCCGCGTGAAGCAACTTTCTTACATTTTTTTTTTCGTAAGAACCATCCTCGTACTTCAAGGAATATTCTTAAAAAAGAATTCGCGAAATCGGTTCAGCTGTTCTCGAGATTTGCATTTTTTTAGCAACACATTCAGCGATTCATTTTTATATTATAGATAGATGTGCGTTTTGTTTGTGCAGAATAAACAATTTTTCTTTCTTTTCTTTTAATTATACATACCTAGAAATTCTACGTGCTTTTTACGTGATTACATTTTTTTCCTTGTCTTGCTTCTCAGCCAAATCTGACGCCTGTTTTTCTGCCTTCTCAATTCGTATTGGCGTTTATCTTATAAGCTGCGCTTGCGTTGCATAGATGCCGTAAGTATCACATACAAATGAATGTATTGAAACTAAGTTTGTGTTGACGCCACGTCACGCAGGCACGTTTGACGAACGCCTACGAGCATTACGGGCTCTTTAGTCAACTGAGGCCGCTCGAACTTATCCCACGGGATGAGTTGACTAAATGATTTTTTTTTTTATTGTAGGTCAGTTTCGTGTTATTTTATTAACAGCAGTCATTTTTCTCTTTTGTAAATAAAGGCTCGCGACTGTAGTAGAACAATATCCATAAAGATTTCATAGAAATGGTTCTACTGCAGTCACACCGCGGCTTTGAAGCCTCTCAAACCGTTCAGTGGTAACTTTACCGTCCCAAAAATTCCTAATTATGTGGGCCGAAGTTATCAACTAGCCTTCCAGAGAAGTTATAAAAATCTCATTCATAATTAAAATCAAAAGTCATTTATTCAAATTAGGCTGAGAATTAGCACTTTTCGAACGTCAAAATTACAACAGACAGTCCCCCAAAAACGCCCTTCATCACTTCCTAGTGCTATCGCTGGGAAGAAGGGGCGCAACAAACTCCCCAGCAGCACAGCAGTCTGTTCATTACATTAAATACACAAAAAAAAAAAATATCATTTTACTCTCAACTTCTAACTATAAATTATATCGTAGATGTGCGTCTTGTTCAGATCAGGAGACCATACGTAATTAAATAATAATGTACATAATAGTAACGAAGAATTTTTGTCTGTTGGTCTGGATTTACTCGTAGCTTCCAGATTGGCTCAAAAATGGCTGAACGGATTTAGATGAAATTTGGCACACATATAGTTTTTAACCTGGATTAACGCATAGGATTTTTAATCACGATAATACGTTCCCGTCAGATGTTTTTCGACATCCACGCGGGCGATGCCACAGGCAAGAGCTAGTTTGTGTTAAGGAAAAAAGAACTTCTGAAATATTATCACACTGAAAGCATTTAGCGTGAAATAGGATATACGGTCCAGTTGCTTCGTGGTTTCGCAGTTAATGTGAAAGTAATTTCTACCGTCCAGCGTGAGCCTGTTTAATGTCTACTGATAATGAGTATCTCTTAATTATCTTTACCGTCGTAATAAAATATCTTGTCCTTATTAAAACATGCTTGGCAGGTTAATAACTGTATACCATGTCGAGAGCAGTTGTGGCTCAGTGGTAACGGCCGCGAGTTACGAGTTGTAGGTCGTAGGTTTGAACCCTGACAAGTGCTTTACTTTTAATAAATTATTTCATCATCACTGCTCTCAAAACGGTGAAGGAAAACATCGTAAGGAAACCGGCATGTCTTAGAACCAAAAAATCGAAGACATATGACATCTACCAACGCGTACTGGACCCGCGTGGTGGATTACGGCCTGCTCCGTCTCACAGAGAGGAGGCCTGTGTCCCAGTAGTGGGAACATTATAGGCTGATCAAAACATGCTTTGGCAGATTAATAATCGCATACCATCATCATCTGCCTAGCCTTTTCCCAACTATGTTGGGGTCGGCTTCCAGTCTAACCGGATGCAGCTGAATACCAGTATTTTACATGGAGCGACTGCCTATCTGACCTCCACAACCCAGTTACTGGGTAATACGATACCCCTTGGTAAGACTGGTTGTCAGACTTTCGGGCTACTGAAGGCCCGTAACGACTGTCAAAGATCCACGAATGACGGCCGGGACCAACGGCTCAACGTGCTTTCCGAGGCACGGAGGGGTCTTGGTATGTGAAAATGGTCACCCATCCACGGACCAACCGCGGCAAGCGTAGCTTAACCTGATTGATTGACCCGTGCGGCTGTTATTACTTAGCCACAAGCCCCTCTAATAATCGCATACCATGTCAGGAATATTTGAAATATATATGTCGATCGTGGCTTAATAATTACAGCCGCATGGGTCGAAGCTAAGCTACGCTTACCGCGATCGGTTCGTGGATGGGTGACCCCATTACATATCGAGATCCCGTCCGTGCCTCGAAAAGCACGTTTATCCGTTGGTACCGGCTGTCATTCGTAGATCTTTGACAGTCGTTACGGATAGTCAGAAATCCAGACGTCAGCCAGGTTTACCAAGGGGTATCGTGTTAACAAAAACTAATCGAACCAAACTAAATGAAATTAAAGTTCATTTCTACTTCCATCACCTGTCCATGTAGTGACGTGGTTATGTTATCGATCGGCAACCACGGCGTTCGCAGAAACACTGTAACAAAATTATTTACTAGGAATTTCTATAATAGCCCCATATTTATGTTCCTTTTTATAACTAACGTGGAATTGAAAGCTTCCTTTGTTATAAATATTGTGTTATCTATAATTGAGGTTTAATTCTATAGCCCAATCTAGTTGAGACATGTGTGTACTCTCCGTCACTTTTCCCTAAGGGTTCATTAGAAAACCAGCGTCAGACAGCATCTGTCTGGCATTAATGCTGAAATGAACCTTTTTGGCGCAGCCGTGAGGCACACACTATTGTTGTCTGAAACATTATTTGTTATTTTATTAATTTTGTATTTTGTGTTTCACGAACTGTGTCCAAATAAACGTTTTTCATTCTTTCTTTCTTTCTTTCACAATCAGCCTATAATGTCCCCAATGCGCGCTGGGACACAGGCCTCCTCTCTTCGAGAGAGAGTGGGCTGTAATCTACATCGCGGGCCCCTTGCGGGTTGGTAGATGTCACATGTCTTCGATTTTTTTAGTTCTAGAACTTACCGATGTTTACCTTCGCCATTTTGAGTTCAAAATGATTGTCTAATTCTATAATTGACTTTAATCTTTCTGTCTAACCGATTATGTCGACCTAAATGAGTAAATTCTTGAGTGTTTCAGGTATCGCTATACCTGTCAGTGATAATTACTTTTACTAATAATTCATGTTTCATTCCATTTTCCTACAACGCCCTTTTGGTCTTAGTCATAACCGATTGTTCCCTCTGAAAGAACCTAATGTCTTTCCGATTTCCTTACCTCAAACACTAATGGTCTTAAACATTAACATTAAACCCTTATCTAAACATACAAGGCGGCATGACATCGACGCGCAAACTGTAACCATTAATTCAGCAAATGATTCTAGACTTAGCGTAGAAATATTTCTTCGGATATCAAAAATAAATAAATTTGCTGTTTCATAGAATACCTACGTACTCGGTTAAAATGTATGTAAAAGCAATTTTTTTTTCAATAACCGCTGAATAATTTTAACGCAGACGGGTTCAGAATCATATACTGAATCCATGGTAACCGGCTGCTCGCCGGTGTCCCTGCCACCCTGTAGACAAAGGTACAAAAAATTTTGTCGGTCAGTCGGTTTGACATTCGCCGCATTACTCCGGATTCCGGATTTGAAGAATTTTGTACCAACGTTTTTCCTTTTTTTGTGTTTTGTCAGCGACACTGAATATGATTTATGATAGTCACTGCGGAAATGCTAAGGTTCTTATCATTTGGCTTAGATTTATCAGAATTTAGCTTTTTTTGTTTTGGTTTTAGGTTGTGGAGGTCAAATAGGCAGTCATTCCATGTAATATACTGGTATTCAGCTACATCCGGGTAGACTGCAAATCAACCCCAACATAGTTGGGAAAAGGCTAGGCAGATGTGAGTGGAAACGCCAGGAGGGGACGCCCCAAGAGGACATATATGGTGACCTTATTGGTGATGTTCTTCAGAAAGGTCAGGTCAATAGGAGTATGTAAGGATTGTTGTACGTGGCGTTCTGTAGTTTCTACTACCCCCATGGAAAAAAGGCGTAAGTTTATGTATGTGAACGTATCTGTCTGGCTGAACAGATCTCAATGAAATTTGGCACACACTACACAGGCACCATGGTCCGGGTTACGACATAGGATTTTTTAATCCCGGTAGTACGTTTCCGTGGGATAATTTCCGACCTATACGCGGGTGAAACTGTGGGCAAATGCGTAACATAATTAGTATATGTCTTACATATGGGAAATTTGTTGCAACTTCATTGTACCTATTTTTCTGTTCTGTTTTTTTTCTTTTCTTTTCATACTTGTACACCGTTAAATTTTGATCGTTTTAATCCTTAAAAGGGGTCATTGTACTCATCATTATGAACAACTTTCACTACGGGACGAACCCTGAAATCGTGAAAAAAAAATCTGTTGATCCATAGATTTATAATCGCGCGCGTATAACTCAACATAATGTATGGACCAACTGATTTTTTTTTTCACGATTCTAATAATAATTCGTTCGTCATAGCATCTTCCTACGCTACTAAACTACCTTTTCTCATTCAATAACGTTTTCGCCACTACAAAAAAATCTGCACAATGTTTTTCCATTTATATATTGTCAGCAGCACCGGGTGAGGTCCCGCTGATGAATGATTCGACTTTGATCGATGTCTCGTTCACACGTTTCACAGGAACCGAAACAACAGTTATGAACTTCCACGTATCTGATTGATTGCTTCCGGAATTTCGTGGTCGCCGCGCCTTAACAAAATTTCTTGGAAGCAGGTATCCATAGAAGCTACTTGAGCATGTAAAAACCATGTATCAGTAAATACATTTATATATACTTTATTGACAACCTGAAAATACATAACAAAAAAAAACCAGTCAAGTGTGAGTCGGACTCCTACACCGAGGGATCCGTGCAAATTTGTAGGTACAAATTTACGTATTTGTAACAAAAAATTTACGGTTTCCGGATTTTTCCGTTTACGCTTGTGCTACATGAAATTGTTTCTTGCCAAATATCATGATTCTAGGTCATCGGGAAGTACCCTATAGGTTTTGATTCCCTTGCGAGTGTCTAAATATGCGGCATAAACAGAACATAAACGCCCGTATCTTTTGATTACATTGACTTAGAAGTTTGATTTTTTATTGCTTCAAGGAATTGCAGCTTGGAGTATTTGATATTAATTTCAATTTGATAACTTCACGCGTTCTTGAGAAAAAGGGTCTTGACAGATGGACTACGAAGTGATTTTGTACGGGTTCCGTTTTTCCTTTTGAGGTACGGAACCCTAAAAATACATTTAACACTACAAAACATACAATGGGCGGTCTTATTGCTGTCTGCGATAAATAATCAGCCGTCCCAAACATTTGGGTCGAGTAGGTATTGAAATTTTGTATGGGACAGCTGATAATTTTTTCGTGATTGATGTTGGTCACATGGAGAAAGTTGTTCAGTTTGACGGTCTGTACAACACCGTTAAATATAACCACACATTTCTGATAGATGCGAGCTACGTGTCTTTTAGTTTGTGCCAAATAAATGTATTTTCTTTCTTTCTTTCTTCTTTCTACATGTCAAGATAAGGGGGTGACCACCACCTCTTACAGCAGTATTATTTTAATCTGACTTCAGCTATACTTCCGTATAACTCCATCTCTTTCACACACTGAAGTAAGATTAAAATAATACTGCTGTAAGAGTCACAGTCGGATCTGTCTAAATTCCCTACATTTTTGACATAGATTGTCGCTGAGTCATCTCAACGAACGTTTGAACGTTTTTAATTACGGGATTTGGCCTTCTGTACGCACCCGTCATTATGCTGGTCAGGATGTCAGGCACTTGGCCATATTACATCCTTTTTTGCTTTAAATCTACGCTCATATTATTGCAGCATCTACCAGCAAGATCTTTTAATGCCTAGCTTAAGCTTGAGCTTCCTGTAGAGTCCTCCGCGTCCAGTTCAATAACGCGTTCAGGGCGGTGTTGAGGCTGCCTCGCCACTGCAGCGCCTCGGGTATATTCGCGGAGGCGCGCATCGACTGCTTTCACGCGACGATGCGCAAGCGGTTCACGTCTTTTGTGCGCAGCGTGTGGGGCAGCGCCAACTCCGTCCTGGCGATGATCGCCAACAGACTGGATTATATAGGGCAATGCTGCAGCAGACATATTGCTACCTTGTGAGTGTTCGTTTTTGTCTGTGCTTGTTATCCTGTCTGTATCCTTTTATGTACCTGTTTGTATATGAGTCTTGTTACTTGAGTTAAACTAATTTTATTTATACTTATGTCGCGACCTTTACTTTAATATTACATGTATCTGATGCAACATATAACATCACTATTAATGTCAAAGTACTCTCGTATTTGTGACATTTAATGAGGACTTTGATTATCCGACCACGAGATGCGGGTGACGGGTGCCGCGCGGGCTTCACTGCCATGTCAAAGGCGGACCATTCAAATTTGGACGAGACTGTGGGTGCTTTAATACCGTCCGTGGTTGCAATAACGATGTATCATCTGTGTAGCAAGACATTGTGACGTTCCTTGCTTGCGAATGTTGTCCTATTATAATGTAGTTAGTTAACACAAACCACTGTTAAAGCTTAAAGTTATGTTTGTTTAGTTAGCGGAGCCGCACTTAATATAACGTAAACGTACTTTTGCTCGTTCGTACGAGTATATCCTAAACACAATGACAACTCGTACGTACTAGTCAAGGTTTTTGTAATTTAAATGGGGTATATTAGGTAGTTTAAAATGTTCATTATTGATTTTAGGGTTCAATATGAATAACTAATGCAAGCGATTAAATAATAAGCGTTTATTAAGTTAAATTAGGAGAACCCAGTGGTAGGTCGTGGGTTCGTACCCCGCAGGCGCTTTACTTTATGTAAATTATTTCATCACCACTCCTCTCAAAACGGTGAAGGGAAACATCGTGAGGAAACCAGCATGTCCCAGAACGAACAATTCGAAGACATGTGACATCTACCAACCCGCACTGGGCCCGCGTGGTAGATTACTGCCCACTCCTTCTCGAAGAGAGGAGGCCTGTGTCCCAGCAGTGGGAACATTAAAGGCTGATTATGTGAGTTAAATTATAATCTAATATTTTTTTCTGAAAAGCACGAATCTATGTGTAAAAAATAACGTAGGTATGTTTTGTTGATGATTTTACTTTTTACACCTTTTCACTTTTTCTTTTTACAAAGAAAAACGGAAAGGCTCGAGGAACACTTGGAAATAGGGAAACAGAATCGAAACAAAAGCGTTGTTTCTTTGGCCGCCTAACTTTAAAATACCATCGCAACACCGCCAGCACCCAGTCGGTATTTAATCCGATTTCTACGGAACTTCCCTTCGACTTTCTCTACATAAAATTTATTTTTCTTGCTCTTTTAATGAGTAGGTAATAGAGAACATTGGTAAAGTATTTTGTACTGTTTTGTGTTGATTTGGTATCGCGTTTTAGTGATCTCTTTTGATGCCATAGTATTTAGATATGGCAAATAAAACGGTATGTTTTTTTTTTTAATGAATGGAACGACAATATTTTTATGTAATAAGTTAGTATGTATACCCGGCCCGTGGCTAAATAATAACAGCCGCACAGGTCGATCGATCAGGTTAAGTTACGCTTGCCACGGTTGGTTTTTGGATGGGTGACCATTTTTACAAACCGAGACCCCTCCGTGTCTCGGAAAGCACGTTAAGCCGTTGGTCCCGGCTGTCATTTGTACATCTTTGACAGTCGTTACGGGTAGTCACAATCTCGAAAGTGACAACCAGTCTTACCAAGGGGTATATCTTATTACCTAGTAATGGGTTGTGGAGGTCAGGTAGGCAGTCGCTCCATGTCAAATACTGGTATTTAGCTGAATCCGCTATAGTTGGGAAAAGGCTAGACAGATGATGAAGTTAGTATGTATACGGGGTGGCCTGGAAACTGTAACCATGAATTCAACACATGATTCTAAACGCCCTATCGTAGAAATGATCGGTTATCCAAAAAAATCTGATTTTTCATAGAATAGAGCAGTACCCACGTGGTGAAAATGTATAGAACAGCAATTTTTTTTCCCCGCGCAAAAATTTATACGTAGGGTTAAATTATGTACTGAATCCATGGCCACAGGTTGCGCGTCGCTGTTCCTGCCACCCTGTATAGAAAGATTGTAATTACAAACAGCCTATCGATTCTGTAAAAATCTCACCGTGAAAACTCAAGTGAAGTGAGCATTATTTGGAATGACAGCTCACTTCACGCTCACTTCACCTAAGTTTTCACGGTGAGATGGTTACAGAATCGCACTGCAGAATAATATTTCTTAGTGAAAAACTTCTTCTTTAAACTCCAAAAATTAATAGAAAACACCTGTTCTGAAAATAGGGAACACGAAAGTAAAATGACTGTAGGTAACCTACGCAGTTTACATCTAAATTATTTATAGATCACCCTGAACACAGCGTTCAACGCAGTCACTGATCACATCGGCTAATTACAGCGGTTTACCAACGCACACTTGAATTAAAAGCTTATTTGTGGCACATTAGGCGAGGACCCATCACCGGCACAATATTGCAAATGAGACTATGATTTAGATTCTACACTCAATACCTATTCAAACCACAATTTATAACGTTTGTAGTGAGAATCTATAGGGGTGTCTTTAGGGGTGAATCTTATGGTCAACAGTCGAAATATGCCCAGCCTTTTCCCAAGTATGTTTGTCTAACAGTATATCCGGATGCAGCTAAATACCAGTATATTACATAGACCGACTGTCCATCTGACCTCCACAACCCAGTTAGTGGGTAATACGATACCCTTTGGTAAGACTGGTTGTCAGACTTTCGGGTTTCTGACGACCCGAAACGATTGTCAAATATCCGCGAATGACAGCCGGGACCAACGGTTTGACGTACTTTCCGAGGCACGGAGGTATTTGATATGAAAAGATGGTCACCCATCCACGGACAAACCGCGGCAAGCATAGTTAAACCTGATCGATCGTCCCGTGTGGCTATTATTACTTAGCAACAAGACCCTACAAATTAATAACGAGTGCCTTTATAAATGGTCTGTAAACTAGAACAATGCTCAATTTTGAATCTCGAATTCGAACTGACAGATGTCGTAATAATCATTACTCAAATCTAAATTTACATCAAACCTTATGAGCCAGTATTATTCTAGAATAGTTACTGGCCTCAAATATAGCTTAAAGGCAATGATTTTTATGAAAAACGAACACGTACCTATTTGAAAAAGTTTGATTGATGACTGGCCAGCCATGTTTACGTAATGATCATGAATTTTCATACCGAGATCCAGCTGGATCCAGTCACGCAAAAACAATATTTTATGTGAAACCTATTGCCCGAATAGAATTGAATAGGTACTATTTATTATGTACACCATAAATATTACAGATTTAAATGTTACAAGGGGTGATACAATGGGTGGTCTTATCGTTAAAAGAGATCTTTTAAAGACAACCTTTGGATGGATTAAGGGAGAAAGTAGAGACAATACTGCAGGTAGTCTGTGGTGCACCATTTACATAATATATAAGTATGCAATAAATATATACATACATACATAAAACATATTTTTATTACATTTTTAGGGTTCCGTAGTCAACTAGGAACCCTTATAGTTTCGCCATGTCCATCTTGTAACATAATGTACATACTCACAGTTACTTTAATTCATTCTTCCAGGTCAGAATAAGCATTCCTTTACCGTTAGGTGCTGATCTGATTATTTCTCACGACACCAGGACACGTTTTTATCCACATTTAGTACACAGACAAACTTTAACATATAATAACATACACGACAATCTGTCTGTCTGTCCGCGGCTTAGCTCAAAAACTATTGGTACTAGAAAGTTGTAATTTGGCATGAGTATACACGTTAATGACGCCGAAAAAGTGTTAAAATAAAATTTTGAAAAAAAAAAACAATTATTTAGGGTACCTCCCCTACATGTAAAGTGGGGATGATCATTTTTTTTTCGTCCTTCCCATAGTGTGGGATATCGTTGCATAGGTCTTTCAAAAATATTAGGAGGAGTTTATGAAGGCCGTTTTTTGTTTAAGTAAGCCGTTCGTGACTTATCAAGCTTTAAAGTACTAATTTTCTTTAGAGTCAAGTGTGCCCCCCCTCTAACAACTTAACGGTTGTAGTTAGGAATTCAAATGTCAGTAGTACCTATATATAACGAAGTTTAAAGGAAAACTATCACACTTATGTGGGCTGTACAAGTTTACGAGTAATAGTCGATTGTATTTGACTCGAACAACTCCATAAAATTCCTCAATTTTATTTTTTTGTGACGAGTGAGTAGTGTAGCTCTGTGTTCTGTATTTGAATTCAAAACACCGGCTATGACAAGTCTTATCCAAATCTCAAAAAAAAAAATTAAAACTTTCTGTGCAAAATTGTCGGACCAGGTGAGGATTTGTATAGGACAAATTAGCGGAAATTAGGTAGGTAGTCATGTTTGGCTTTTAGTTAGAGCATGGTACGAAACTTTCAGTCAGCGAATACGACCCGCACTTGGCTGTTACAAAAACTACGGAACCCTACACTGCGCGTGGCCCGACACGCTCTTGACCGGTTTTTTTTATTTTTATTTACCAGAGGAATACCTTTGCTAAAATATAACAGCTTTTTCTACCACACCTTAATGGCCGCGATGTCATTTAGATAACACAAACAATAAAAACAAAAGTGTCACTGATATCTTATAACGAACGTTAATTTATTTCGCGTAGTAGGTAGGTATAATTTCCACTTTTAGAACGAGTCTGTCACACCAGTCATCATCTGCCTAGCTTTTCCCAACTACGTTGGGGTTGGCTTCCAGTCTAACCGAATGCAGTATTTTACATAAAGCGACTACCTATCTGACCTCCACAACCCAGTTACTTGGTAATACAATACCCTTGGTCTTACCCTTGGTAAGACTGGTTGTCTGAATTACGGGCTTCCGACGACCCGTGAATTCTGCCAAAGATCCACGAATGACAACCCTGACCAACGGCTTAACGTACATTCCTAAGCTCACGACAGTGTGCTTAGGAATGCTATACTAGTGTGTGAAAAATACTATACTAGTGTGACAATACTAGTATAGTATTTTTATCTCACGAAGCGACGCACGCTTTATTTGTGGTTACCAAGTGTACAAACACGCTGTGTATGTCCGAGACAATGGCGAAGTCGGAAGTATGTTTGTGTGTTCGTGTGCGTATTATGTGCTGACGCTACTCGCCTTCACGCACACATTCACAGAGTGTTCGTGAGATAAAAATACTTTTTATAAAGATAGAGAGGATGCTCTGCTATACTTTTTTTTAATAGTTCCATGTGCCATAGTTAGGTATACAAACAGTCAGGTTCGTCACAAAGTATGCCAAAAAACTTGTTCTTCATTCACTCTCCTGCTTCACTCTCCCATATCATCTTTCACACATTCCATCCATCGTTTCTTTGGTCTTCCCTTACTCCTAAAGCCATCCACTTTCATACTCAAAAATTTCCTCACAACATTTTTCTCGTTCTTCCGCATCACAAGCCCGTACAATCGATGCCCACAAAACTTTTCAGTCATCGGTGCCACTTTCAGACTTCCTTTTATGATGATGACGTGATGTTAGCGTGGTGTTAGCGTGTTGTGATAGCCTATAGCCTTCACCAAGAATTGGTCTATCAGATTCAAAAAGAAATTTTCAAATCCGACTAACGCGCGCGTTAATATCCGGAACGGCACTCAAACAAAGAAACAAACTCGTCAGCTTTTTTATTATTATTAGTGCAAAAATGTTCGTTGTTTCAGCCGAAAATAATCCACGCACTGTCGTGGAAATAATGATTGTTCAATAAACAGGCAATAAAACTGTAACACTCATAATTTAATCACAAATATTTGTAACATTCGAAAGTACTCCGACACGTTATAAAATTACGGCAAACAATAAACAGTGTTACAAAAGCAATTCATTATACTTTAACGACGTTCATTAATAAAACAAGTTATTAACTGCTTGTCATAATGCAAGTTTTGAGTATCAACTCAAACTTTGTGATTAAGTATTGTATTATTACATTGGGCCAATAAAGCGCGCCTGAAATATACTAATTTCATTTCATTTTCGACTGAGATTTTTCAAAATTACTTAGCCACTTCATCCATCTGGTTCTGAAAAGGAGCAGTAGATTTTTTCTTTTTTCTTATAATTTATGACGTTCAAAAGTGCTTTTAATGGTCTAGTTGAAATATACGATTTGGCTTAAACTTTGACTATAAATTTGTCCAGGTTTCGAGACACAACTACTCACCTTCGCTATCCAATTAAAGTAAAATAGAAAATATTTCCTCACGACCGGTCACCTCCTGCTTAAATCCCTATCAGGTGCATTTTTAATTAAGATCTCAAACCTTTCGCTGCAAGTGATTTAATCGAAGATGTTGAAAGAGATCACGATAGCCAAGTTAATATTTAACTAGATCGTTTTTTTAAGATATACACAATTATAGAGTTTGTTTGTTTGTTTGAATGCGCTAATCTCTGAAAGTACCAGTTGGATTTAAAAAAATATTTTTGTATTTGATAGCCCAATTCTTGAGAAAGGCTATATGCTAACTAACATCACGAGGACTTATAGGAGCCGAGCAAAAAGAAAAAAAAGTCAGAAAGAACGCTAAGGGAAAACAAAGTAAATGCGCGGGCTGCCGATACGATGAGGGAACGCGCCCGCGGACGAAGACACAGGCAGTAGATAGTCCTCAAATAAGAACCTCAAGTAGCGTCAACCTTCAAGTTTTTCTTGTACCTACTCGGCTAAAAATAGTTTTTCTTTCTTCGAGTTTTTCTCTCACTGCCATCCCTTCACGTACAACATTTCAGAGGGGTAATTCTCGTAATTTTAAGAACGTTCACAGTCTGATCTCAGTCTCAATCTGTCAAAAATACCTCTAATTTCCCTACATTTTTGACAAGTTTTTGACATTTGCTTGTCGCCGAGATGAGACTGCGACTAGATTTTGAACGTTTTAAATTACGAGAATTGGCCTTCTGGTCTTCGTATACTAATTTCCTAACACTCAAATAGACAATAGAAGATCGTGTAACATCTGATGGGATCGTTATACCATATTTGATGAGAAAACAATGATTCAGCAAGCAGTAATCAATACTGCCTGCTTCTAATGAAGTTCCTTGTCTAACGAGCGACGTCGACGTCATGCACCGACACACAACATGTACCATAGTGTTGCCACTGAGAAAATTAATTGCCTGCGTACAGCGCCGTGCCGTGGAAATGGGACATAATTACTCGGCACATTCGTATGTAGTAATTATTATTGCCTATTATTTATGTGGTTATTTGTGTGGTGGAAATTTCAGGATCGCCAATTAATGGGATTGGCAATCCTGAAATTTATTGACTTATTTTTGATGACTAGCTGTGCGCACGATTTCGTTCACGTGCATGGCGGATGGAGGATTCACATATTATTATATAATTAATGTATGCAAAATATTGTAAAACATTTTAAAAGAGTAACGGTGGAGTTTCTTGCCCATTCACCATACGAAAACTACCTTTTGAAAAGGGTGACTAGAATATATTTCATTGTAATTTTTGACGTTCCCAAGTGCCTTAAAGGTGCCTATTTGAAGTAAGTAAATGCTTTGACTTTGATGGAGATTTTTTTTTGCGCGGAACCCTGATTATTTTTTTAATAAAAGTAGCTACATAAGTTACTTCTTATAATATCAGCTATCTGCCAGTAAAAGTTCTGTCTAAATCGGTCCAGCCGTTTCGGAGATTAGCCGGAACAAACAGACAGACAAAAAATAAAAAAAATATTTTTTTGTTATAAGTACCATATATGTATACTTTGCATTTAGTAAAAAGCTGTTATTTTGACATTACAAACAGACACTTCAATTTGTTTTATCTATCTATTGGCAAGAAATACGAATATTTTCTTTTTTCCTTTTTTATTTCTTTGGATTCTTAAATGTTAACCTTATTGTAAATAAATATCTTTATATATCCTACGGAAACAAATATTCTATTTTATACTATTCAATACTAGCTGACCAATAAGTGTTGAAATTAATTATCTTTTTAAATTATTTTTTTCGCGAAATTTTCCTATTTTTTATTAGTTATTCTGCTATTCAGAGCGGAGAAAAATCCAACCAATCAAAGATCATAAAAATCCGTCCAGCCGTTCTTAAGTTATAAATGATGTAACTTTGTTTTATTTATAAAGATTTTTTTTATAACAGAACCACAGTGCATGATGTCACGGCTTTTATTTTAAAGTTATCTTAGTTTTTACCCCCTTAACTTTGCCCTAACACATCATTTCTTAAGCTCTTGTCTGTGTTAACTTAGGTTATTTAGATAAAAGTTCAACTAGGTTCAACAAGAAACCACTGTGCCATAGTAATTAATATCATTTTACGTTAGACAAAACTGAAGGAGTTGCCATAGTTCGGAAGTGGGGACAGTTGAGCGACCCAGTTCCTTGATGCAAGTAGTTGTCAACTATATCCCCTAACTTTGTGTTTGTCCACCGCGGAACTTGTGTCCTCCAGTGTCAGTCTTTTGTTTCCACCTCTTTACAACTTCGGATGTATTAATTGATATTGTTGTTGACGAATTGAGTTTCGTTTGTTTTTGTGATGTTGTTATAGGGAGAGATAGTTCCGAAAACCAACTTGTTGCCCTCTTCTGTGGGCCTAGCATGAACGAAAACTGTACACTGCATGATTTTGAAAAAGTTTTTGCTGCGAGGTGTCTGATGCCAAAATATAGTTCTTAGAATTTTCGTTTGCTTGTCTGTTTGTCTGGATGTATATTTCGGATTGGCTCAAAAACCTGCTAAACGGATTTGGATGAATTTTGACACGCAGATATTTTTAACCTGGATTAACACATAAGGTACCTTAAATACCGACAGTCGGTTTCCGTGGGATATTTTCCGACATCCACGCGCTTATAAATAAAGTCCTCAAACAAATATGCGCGAAACGAGTATTTCCAATTCAAAAACCAATCGTTTCTACGTTACGTTTAAATATTCCGTTCGCGTTCGTGCTGGGGCTAATGTTTTCTCAATTTGGAGGGCTCACTGAATGATACAGTTATTCGTGTTTCCGAGAAGATTTTAAAGCGAAGCAAATGTGTTAGTTTTATCTTCTACAGTCTGCCCGTCAAGGGAATGCGTTCCAGTCCAGACACCTGTCAGTGCGACAATTCTAGTAGCCAATAAAGATCAAATTTACACAACACGTATTCATTTGTATGAAACCGGCAGGTGCACAGAACCCATTCTCCCGTCGGCCGTACACTGTAGACTTATCAACCCACGATGACAAATTTTGACAAAGACAATTTTTCATAAAAAATATCCGCCTTTCATTATTTTACGAGGATGTACTTCAGTGTGTTACCAACATCGTCTGTACAGTAGATAGTGATACGATCGAGTCATTAGTCGTTTCCCCCGAGACGTATCACAAAGGCAAGGCACATAAAAGGTACCTCGTCCCACCGGTAATCCTTAAACCATTTTTATGTTCTCGAGATGGCTGCCTTTTAGAGCATTCTATGTGTTATGACATACACGTGTATAAAATAAGTATACCGTCAAACAGTTAAAAAAAAAATAGTTATCATCTGCCTAGCCTTTTCCCAACTATGTTGGGGTCAGCTTCCAGTCTAACCAGATGCAGTTGAATACCAGTATTTTACATGGAGTGACTGCCTATCTGACCTCCACAACCCTGTTACTGGATAACACGATGCCCCTTGGTAAGACTGGCTGTCAGACTCTGGCTTCTGACTATCCGCAACTACTGTCTAAGATATGGATCTTTCGCCGTTGAGCTTGAGCCGTTGGTCCCGGCTGTAATAAATAATATGCTGATCAGGCACGGGCCATTCCATAGTTCTTGGTTGGTAACCAGTTCACTTTAGCCACCCAAACCCAACGGGGGTTGTCCTTGGGTGCTCTTGCATAGTGCGAACCGGGATAATCGTTGGGTGGTGCCTCATTTAATTAAAATCATCTTACAGGCCTCTGCAAATTGGCTACGGCCTCTCGTACGCCTTTTTTTTGGGTGGGAAACTGGGAAATCATCAAATGACCTTTCCCGCTCTGGGCTGAGCGGAAGGGCGCGTCAAACTTTTACTGACTAAAACCCACCCCTGTTCCTTCAGTTGCCTGTGCTAGGGGCCACGGTATCTCTTTCGAACAACCCGCAGCCCCGGCGGCGCCTCTCGTACGCCTTAGTTGACATTTTTCCACTTCAGTTGTGATGCCACATTATGATTTGAAAAAAATAATAATCAGGTCCTAAGGGCTTGCTTGATTATTTTTTTATGATACGTCAAAGGTTGTTGTATTAGTCAATAACAACAGTAGAGCAGTTCAAACATTTGGATCACTAGAAAATTAAAAAATCATAATGTGGCGTGTCACTGTCACAGCTGAAGTGAAAAAATGACAATTTACTTTTGGATGCCACTGTATATCCCAATACCTACATACATAGGTATATAACTTTTTACTAGGACTAACTAACTAACTAACTATATAAATAAATACAACAACAAAAGGATATTTAGGCGTCGAAGTACTCGTCTGCATCTCTGTCATCCGAAAACGTGCCCAGCAGACTGGCAGCATTGCCACGTTGAATGGCAATGCTAATTCTTTGACCAAAAAACGACCCAACCTTCATAAAAATAAATCATATTTTTATTATACGGTTTATTATCAAAACGAACAAATATAACTGTATTGTTGCGTAGAGAGATGATTGTAGTTAGAATGGAAGCATTCCATGAATTGTGCTTTGTGAAACTTTCTCACTGAACTACAAACAGTATTTACGTTATAAAAGCTTTTGTTTTACGATTATTTTACTCTTCGTTTTTACCGCCGGGAAGTTAAATACGTTACGGTTCAGTTTATGGAGTTTATATCATTGTTACAAGTACTTAAGTCTTATGGTAGACATTTTAACTGACTTCAGTCCTAAGGAAGTGTTAAGGTGATAAAGGCTTGATATACCTATATTATCGATTATAAATGTTACGAAAAGTCTTTCTTTTGACCAACTACATGTATTGCATTTATGAAAATTATATTTTGAACACCCTCAATTAAAAGAAAATAATAGCCATTCGTAAGCTTGACTCCTTTGATAAAGATTGGTCGCTGGCAGCTCTGGACAGAGAGAGGTGGAAAGAGAGTAGGGTGTCCTTTGCCCAGCAGTGGGAAATTAACTGCTAAAAATAAAATCTAATAGCCATTGAAAACCATGGAATTAGATTGCTTACTAGCTCTTATATGTTCAATTATTTACCTACTACAGTGACCGATACGCTTTCTTGGATAGACAGAATAACATATTTTCATTGTATTTAACTACAAGCAGCGCCCCACGGTTTCACCGGCATAAGTATCGATCCTGTGGGAATATCGGGATAAAAAGTATTATATGTGTTAATCCTGGTTATAATCTATCTGTGTGCCAAATTTTATCCAAATCCGTTCAGTAGTTTTGCCGTGAAAGAGTAACAAACATCCATCCATCCTCACAAACTTTCGCATTTATTATAATACTAGCTGCGCCCCGCGGTTTCACCCGCATAAGTTTCGATCCCGTGGGAATATCGGGATAAAAAGTATCCTATATGTTAATCCTGGTTATAAACCATCTGTGTGCCAAAATTCATCCAAATCCGTTCAGTAGTTTTTGCGTGAAAGAGTAACAAACATCCATACATCCATACAAACTTTCACGTTTATAATATTAGTAGGATTAGTAGGAAGAAGGATAGGAAGTAATATAGTAGGATAAGTACATACAAACGATGTGGGGTCTCGTTAACAACGCGGAAGATACATCTCAAGACCAAGACCCGCCATAAACGTAGTTGTAAAAACGACTATCAATTGTTAATACAATTTAATTGAAAAAAAAAACCTTTTGTTTTCATTAACTTTAGACGCCTATAAAGCTTCAAATAAACAAGAACATTAATGTTATGACAAACGCATATTCCTTTACATATTTATTTACCGTTACAATTAGGTATCAAAATGCACTTACCCTGGGCTACAAAACTGAGGCACTTTATGAGGCTACCAATACGCCTTTCAGAGCTTATGAGAGATAGTTTGAACATTATATAAAAACATAAAAAAATAATAATAATAATAATTATGGGTACACTATGACAATAACGCAAATTATTTAGAAAGTCATAAATTTTTATTAAAAAAATATAATTATTATGTAGGTATAACCGCTAAAAATTATTTAAGTTATTAGCTGATCGCACGGTGTACAAATTTAAATACTGGCAACCGTCTGACCAGCCCACAGACCAGCATACTAATTTCATAACACACCATGAATCACAATCTGAATCATTTTGAAGGATATTGTAATCCCTTGCTTCATATATTTGAAGAATGTCTGCACAACAACGTAAATAACGCAATGAATGTTGATGAACTGTGATTCCGTCCAATGTCGTTCCGGATTTACTAAGTCCTAAGCGGTCGTCTTTATAATAGGGTACATCGGTTAATTGATATTTACACGTTGACCAGGTTTACACTGAAAGCAAATCTTACTAATCGGTTGCAGAATTTGTCTTACGACTACACAGAAAATATTTTAACGATCACCTCATGAATACCTTGAGATACGAGTATCGTTTTACTTAGTTCAGGAGCCAGCTGTTCAACCTGCCTTCGCGCACTGCTTGTACAGACGCCAACTCATCAAACTACTACAATCTGTCAAATTTTTTTAAATAGATTTTCAACATTAGCTTCAAGGTTGATTGGGATGACCGTTTCGGGTAGCTTGATCTGCTGGCGTCTGTACAATCATGCTTAGTGTATCTCTAATCTTATGTGTTCTTCTTTGTACAATAAACTTATTATTTATTTATTTTATTTTAACTGTAAAAATGAAAGCCCTTGGTTACTGTTACGCAATTATCCCGCAGTCCAGAACTCCAGACCAGCACATTCTTACTGAACGCTTTCACGTAGCTCATCAATATTCCAGTTTTTGATAAGGGAGCAGTGATCAATCATGTCTTGAGCGCTAGAACATGGTTTCATTAGTGAGATTGTCTTGTAATGACACGGCATGCATTCTCACAACCGTTTATCTTTCGTAATATGAAGTGGATAAAAGAAAAGTAGAACGTAGTTTTGCCCATTATAATACCACGTTCGATCAAGTTTGCGCGTATTTCCATATGTATGAATGCATTTTGCTGATGTATTCCCCCATATCTGGTGCATTGTGGGGTAATGGTCCATAATGAGCAGTCTTGCATCACTTTAAAATATTCAACTAAGAAATACGTCTGGCACAAGTATCGGAATATTTTCACTTGTGAATGGAATACAACAATTTGCATTTGTTTCTACAGAAAAGTACGGAGCATATCCCTATTTATGTAGAACACAATCCTCTAGTCAATTTATGCATGCTCGTCCCACAAAGAACTCTGTTTTTCATTAACACGGGACTAATTCGTCCTGCGCTGTAATTCCCTTGAAATTTGCATCTTAATTACTCTCATTCCCAAAACACTTTTTATTTCTGAAGAGAGCTCGTCATTGCCCTCAAAATTTTAGCATTCTATGCGGCAGAACATTATTCAAATTCTTCTCCAATTTTAAATATTTTAAACTCCAACATAATTAATATGCAATTAACTTTGGAAATGATAACTTGGGAAAACAAACATTTGCCGTTTCCAAGTAAGAGATGATGTAAATAGGTATTGTAATAGACCGTAGATTTAATGAGTTATATCACATTAAAGGCATCTTAAATAGTGCCAATTAAATTAAAAGTCGTAATTTATTCACCAGTTGCGGTGCTCCTGACACTTTACAGACAGTCTCCTTGGAAAAAAAACTTGTTTGAGGAACTCATTTAAGTTATGGATTTATTTAACGATCCCGACTGGAGTCGCTTGCAGAGCACGCCACGTCAATTATTATGATCTCTTGGTAAATATCAAGAATTTTTAATAGAATTTCTGCTTAATCCAGTACGCTCGGAATTGTAAATGCCTAATTGTAATACCTACTTCATATGAGTACTCAATTTTTGTCAAAATTATTATCCAATATTTTATGGAGAAAACGAATCTTACATTCTAATTTAATCTTGAGGCATAGAATCCGGAATGAGGTGATCCGGCAGAAACCCCAAGCTATCAATATAGCCACAGAATAAGCAATATTAGCCGTAGAACCGACGACCGTTTGGTAGACGTGTTCTTGGGTGGAGACCGTGAATTAGTAAACGTAAGGTAGGACGCGCTCAGGCTAGGTGGAGCGACGATCTTCGCTGGGTGTCTGGTATCAGCTGGATGAGAATTGTTGAGTTGAGAATCGAGCTAAATGTTGTGCAGTTGGAGAGGCAGCAGTGGACTGCTGGAGGCTGATGATAATAATGTTATACAATGGTATTAATTCGCTTGTATTTTGAAGAGTACGAAGCAACAATGGACATGTTTTCCGCCCACATTACAATAAATCACAGAACTTTCACTCGAAGACGAATTGACGAATCTAGTTTTATGACAGGATGAAAATATTTAATCGAAACCTAAAGAAAAAGCTGAAAGGAATAACTAGAATCAAATATTTTGATGGCACTTTTTGAATATTTAGTAATCAGCAAACGCGAAGGAATGGCGTTCCATTAATTTTGATAGGTCTTCTCAATGACTCGGCACAATCGGATTTCAATTAAATGAGTTAACGAAGAAAGAACTTCAAATTAGAACAAGCTCCTTCAGCAATGCCAGTTTTATCAGGCAGTAACTCTCAAATTAAATCAGAGAGCTATGTAACTAAGGGTAGAGTTATTCAATGACCCAATGCCTTGCCCCGACCTCGATAAACCAATGTTTTATGTCACAACTTTGCGAACACTCAGCACAATTTGGCAAGGAACGATCGCTAATCTTTTTATAGTGTTTCTTTACTCCCAGCATCTATTATTTTCACTTAAAAGAAAAGCAGTAAAATCCCAGTAGCAGTATGTTACACGCAAACAAAAGTGAAATTTCTCTGAGATTTTAGGAAAAAAATGGGTGGTGTAAAAAGAAAATCATTGTATCGAGGGGAACGAATTCACTTTCCGTTTTATAAACAAGTCTATTACGTTGTTTCAGACCTTTGGCGTGAGGCGACACGGTGGCACACGTGGTAAATGGGATTTTCTACTTTGCATAATGTTTGCTACCCTCTCGTAACGGGGTAGGTGCCGCGGTACGTACCTGCGTGCCGTTTATTGCTGTTTTATTTCATTCACGAGAAAACCAACATTTTACGGCTGTTTTATGGCGGTTGTGACTCGAATTCTATACAGAGTAACAGTGTTTGAGTTGCGTTTTTTTTTTCATTATAATTACGGCTATTCATATCGCGGTCGGCACTGGCACCTTCACCACTTACCGCGAAATTAACGCGCGGCTATTTGGTATCTTTATTATTCATTTTCCTTGCAAAAATGTGCTAAAAAGTTCATATAACTTGTTATTTGCGTTAACGTTATTTATAACTCTCCAAGGCATTCGGTTGTTTACCCATATATGTCTCTTATTTGTTCTATCTCCTGAGATCAGGTTCTCATACACGTATATCTATCTGTCTCGCTATATCTTTGAATATCCGTTAATTGCATTATGCAAAGCACCTTCGAAATTAGTTAGAATCATGAGAAGCGTCCTTAATTAGACTCAAGAAACGTACATTTGTGTACAGAAACGTTCATTGATTGTAATTTGGTGATAGTCAGCCATTTGTAATGTACTCGTATATACATATATTTTGACTTGTAATTCTACGAATTATTTCCAGGACGTGATAGGGTGACCTATTTGCAACAATTAAGCATAAAGCGAACATTCATGGAATTGGTGAAAACCCATTTTTCATGTACTTTTGAATATTTCCCATAATTCCTCACTAAATATCACTTTTCTCTGAACTCTCAAATTGAATGGCCTTCATTGCTATGTATATACATAGTACTTTAACATACCCTTCGATGTAACCAAATTTTCTAAAACATCAAACAGTTAAAAGTTAATTTGAAACTCACGCAATTTTGAAACATTTAAAAAATTTGCAAATTCTACCTTTGCCAGCATTATCTAATATACATTTTTTTTATACTTGTACCTCGTTACATAGCTGATTAAATAAATATATTTTCCCCGTAATATGTACGCTTAATGACGTACTAAAATTTGGAGATAACTGGTGTCAAAGTTCATCTATGTCAATCAGTTTTGAAAATGGTCAGCAAACTTCTTCAGATAACTTTTAACTGTTTGATGTTTTAAAAAAATAAGTTACATCACAGGGTATGATAAAATATTAGGTTATACTAATAATAAAGCTGAAGAGTATGTTTTTTTTGGTTTGTTTGTACGTGCTAATCTCTGGAACTGCCAGTCAGATTCGAAAAAATATTTTTGCATTTTTTTTTTTTTTTTTAAAACGTTGCCCCACACTAGGAATTTCTCCTGTGTCGTGGGTGCGTTTACAGACATATAAACTCACATACACAAACAGCCAGACCCGGAACAACTAATTGTAGGTCATACAAATATTTGTTCCGTGCGGGATTCGAACCCGCGACACGCAGCGTCTGCTACGCTGCGTGTCAATCGTTTAACCACTGCGCCAACCGTGCCGTCAAATTGCATTGAGAGCTCAATTCTTGAGGAAGGCTATTTAACATCTCGCTACGACCCTTAGGAGCCGAGCAAAATAGATAAAGTCAAAAAGAATGCTAAACAAAAATGATGTAATAACACGGGCGATGCAATGCGACGGTGTGGGATGGGGGAGCAAGAAATTTCACGCGGACGAAGTCATGGGCAGAAGCCAGTAGGTATATAAAATGAGAACCTTACAAACTCCAAATATAACCAGGTATAACTCTAATGCTACCGTTATAAGTTACCTTTTTAATTGATTTCATGAAAGAGGGGGTTTATAAGGGATTTTGTTTTGAATTGAAGGTTTTTGTTTGGAATTTGCTAAACAGATATCTGATTTAAAATAAATTATACCCCACTTTTGTGACCGTAGCGGTATCTACAACGCCACATGCGAACTACACGTCATACCGACGTCTCGTAAAATCCTGCATCTCGCAAGCAGAGTTTACCGCGCAACTAGCATATATACAACGGCCCCACATGAATCATCGGACAGTTGCCCGCCAGACTGTCTGGCCGGAGGATCCGCCCTTTTCTATGAACGAGAGTATGAGTGAGCTTTACACCCTGTTCCTCATACCTCTATATGACATACAAATAGGCGGTTTCCCTTAGGCCTTCCCCTAGCAGCCTCGTAGTTCACAATTGCGAATAGCAATTAGTAAGATACACGTTATAAACGTCTGCAGCTTTGTTTTATAGATTTAAAGTCAATATAGAAAACTAAAGTGCTGATCTTTATAGGCGTCTAGTGCCTAGATTCCATTACAGTTAGTGCCCGAACTACTGCGTGTCGAATAAAGGTTTATTTACACGAGGGAGGTTCTTCCGAGAATGTCCATGCGTTCAGTTCCGTAGCGAGACTCTTCGGGTGATTATCACACTCAAACGAGATATCATAAGAGACTCATCAGGTGATTTTCTCGAACAGTGATTTCATCATCTGCCTACCCATTTTCCAAATATGTTGTGGTCGGCTTCCAGTCTAAACAAACGCAGATGATACCAGTATTTTACATAGAGCGACTGCCTATCTGACCTCCACAACCCAGTAACTGGGTAACACGTTACCCCTTAGTAAGTCTGATTGTCAGATTTTTGAACTTCTGACTACCCGTAACTACTGTCAAAGATCTACGAATGACAGCCGAAACCAACGGTTTGACATGCTCTCCTTCTCTCTAAAAACATTTACAGTCAGGGGGGCAATTCTCGTAATGTTAAGAACGTTCACAGTCTGATCTCAGTCTCAATCTGTCAAAAATACATCTAATTTCAAGAAGTTTTTGACATTTATTGTCGCTGAGATGAGTTTGCGACTAGATTTTGAACATTTTCAATTAAAGGAATTTGCCTTCTAGTCATAAACGCACGTCCGTTGCGACTATTAGGCACTTGACCTTTCTGAAGAACATCACCAAAACGGTCCCTATAATTATGACCTTCTAAGGTCTGTCTACGCGTTACCACTCACATCTGTCTTAGTAAATATCTTTGATTAATCGCCTTTCATTCATCCTCTGAACATCAATCTCTCTCTGAAATCAATATTTGACTCTTGAGGCAAGAAACTGTTATCGTACAAATTATCCATAACAACGGTGACAATAGATCGTCTTAATATCAGTTATTATCCGCGAAACTAACGTTCCAGTAATAATAGGGACGGGTCTATTAAGGTGCCATTATACGAGAGCGCTGGTGTATTTATTAGGCACTTGACGTCAATGTATTGTGACTAAAACCTACTTTATTTGGGAATTATAGGTGTTATTAGTTAGGCTAGGAGTCGAGATAAGGTGTGTTTTACAGGTCTATTATTTTAGAACATAGAAAATAATTGCGACATAGAAAATGTTTTTTGGTTTCAAATTATAGGTTTTGGCAAATGTCTCGTAAGTAAAGCTAAGTATAAAAATTCATTCTGTAGATTATGTAAATAAAATATTGAAATGGTGTTCTAAAGGAAGACCTCTGCCGAACCATTTGGGGAAAACATGCGTGATGTTATGTAATAAAAAAATAATGTGATTGAGGCGAAAAAAATCCTATTAATTAAGTGGTACAAATAAACACAGTAAATATAAACGGTAAAACATTGCGAATACAATTATTTCATGAGGTTACATAAGTGTCCTGTTTCTTACAAACTTGTGTTACAGAAGCCTGAAAATGAGGGTATAATAATTACTTTTCTATTAAAAACATTTCAGCAAGCTAGAAAATATTAATTAGTATACAAACTTTATTTTCCAGCTGGCCAGTAATTTCTTCGTGGTAAACACTGAGGCTACTTCTATAATAATAATTAGAGCTTGGAATATTAATCACGCGAGCGACTGTACCTACCTACTGTTGTTATTTGATTATGGGAACACAATACACGGGGAACATTAATTTTACACGTGTAGATCATTTTGGTTATAAAGGCGAGACTTTGTTTTTGGAACGAAGTTCCATAACGCGGCTTGCGGTAGGATTTGATTACCTAGTAAAAAAGAAAAGAAAGAAAGAACAATTTTTAGAAATCGCCACTCGTAAGGAAAAGCATTAGGTATACACGGTACGGTTTCATTTTGGCACGGCGTATAAACCGCGCCAAAAATCTATCTGCTACGGCGGCTATCTGTATGCCAAATTTCATCCAAATTAGTTCTGTAGTTTTTGCGTGAAAGAGTAACAAACATCCATCCATCCGTCCATCCATCTAGCCTCACAAACTTCCACGTTTATAATATTAGTAGGAAGTAGGATTCAGTGGTTTGTTTATGAAATATATAATATTATATATTTCATAAACAAACGTAAATACATTTGTGTCGAAACATACTTAGTTACAAAATACATACAAATACAACCGACTATTTAACAGTTGCAAAACATGGTGACTGTGATGGATGAAGCATATCAGACAAAGGAATGAATATAAATTAGAACAAGACGAAGCTCATGGTGTTTGAAAGAGAAGAGGATGTATCGGTGTGTGATGTGAAAACAAATAATAAGTGTGTGGAGCAAGTAAATGAATTCGTATATTTGGGGAGTCAATTTACAAGGGATGGAAAGATTGATGAAGGTGTGGACAGAAAGAAAGAAAATACGTTTATTTGCGGTAAATATGACGCATAAAAAGCACACAAATCCAAAAAACAAAATAACAAGTTGGGAGAAAACATACGTCACATCCACGAAAAACGGCCATCGCGCCCCAGCTCTGGTTTTTAACGACATGCGACAGCCAGCGTTGACAGGATGACGTCAACCGGTGCAGCATACGATTAGAGAGGGAATGGAGAGGAGAAGGAGAGTTAATGTGGGAAATAAAGTGAATGGTGGAGTACGCTTACATGATTTGGTCATATTGAGAGGATGAATGAAAAGCAGATATTAATGAAAACGCCGGGCCCCGGACTTACGAGTTGTGTCCTGGAACCCAGCCAGGAACTTTAACTTGGTGTATTCAATTTTATCATCACACTGGTCTCAAATGGATAAAGAAAAACATCGTGAGGAAACCGGCATGTCTTAGTCAGTCTATAATGATTTCACTGCTGGGACACAGACCCACTCTCACCGAGGGGCGGCCTGTATCCCGTCAGTGGGAACAAAATAGGCTGATAACGCTAGGTGTCTCTGAGTCATTTCTGAAGGTTTGGTACAAATATAAGGATAGGTAAGGTATACCAAAACAATTTTTTTAGGATAAAACCACTAGTTCAACTATAAGCTAGCTCATCATCTGCCTAGTCTTTTCCCAACTATGTTGGGGTCGGAATGATGCAGCTGAATACCAGTGTTTTACATGGAGCGACTGCCTATCTGACCTCCACAACCCAGTTACTGGGTAATACGATACCCTTTGGTAAGACTGGTGGTCAAACTTTCGTAACGATTGTCAAAGATCCACAAATGCCAGTCGGTTAATAAAACTAACGGTTTAACGTGCTTTCCGAGGCACGGAGTACAAGCTAGCTAAAAGTAACAAAAACAATCCACAAATTTCACGGTGATCCTCAATTAAGAAGCAGAGTTCTTAAAATGCATTATTTTTGCACAAAAACAGAAGTTCAACTAATTACATATATAACTAAGATACTCGGAATTACAGTCAATTTACTGACGGTTCCTCTGGTTTAAATGCCAAATGAAATCGATTTCGGTAACCTTTAGTGTAGTTACACAACCACGTTGTTGTATCGACTACGTCATTGGTTACGACACCCTGACTTTACTAAGAAATACAAAGTTATTTTCTTACAAGCTGACCCGGAGAACTTTGATACCGCCTGTAGAATCAATAAATGTTGTTTTAAACGGCTATTTTTATGATATCTCGAGAACGGATTGACTGTATCCGTTCTCGCGATATCATAAAAATAGCCATTCCATACAAATATGTATGAGAAAATGAATTAAAGAAAGAAAAAAGTATTTATTGCAACTCGTACAGAAAGGAGAAGGAGAATTAGGTGTCTTTATTGTTTTTTTTTTGTCGTGATTTTTTTCCCATTTTTAGGGTTCCGTAGTCAACTAGGAACCCTAAAAATAGCGTAGCTTAACCTGATCGATCGACCCGTGCGGCTGTTATTACTTAGCCACAAGCCCCCGAATCCTAATGATTGTGGATATAGACTAATCATGTGCAACATAATAGGAACCTACTAAACCAGATTACACATCTTACCCTTCTTTTTCCCGCCAGGAAATATCAAACGAATTCTCTATCACCATCATTAACATAATACGTACTGGCAACTGGCTTTGGCCTCATTCCTAATTAATCCTTCTTCAATCACTCCCAAATCCCGTTATTCGTCCCGTTCATTACAAAAAAGGCGGGATTCAAAGCGGATGATTAGTTCACCGTAATTAGACCGGGTTTCTGAGAAATAGGTTACCCAAACAGGTGGGGTAACGGATTGGCAAGCAAGGGGTTAGGGTCATTAATCATAATATTCAAAGTTAGCTCCAACTATGTGCTGCTACGTAGGTTAATTTCCACCTTTTGTGTTTTCAAGTGCATAATGTGACTAACGAGAAGAAAATGGGATTATTTTACTAGAACTTTAATTTATGTGTACCTAGATATGTAGAAACGAGTGGGAAAATCTAGGTAGGTAGGTTCTATTATTATGGGTATGCGTTTTTAGGAAAAATATTAGACATTAGCTGAGCTCCGCGGTCGCATAAGTCTCGATCCCATAAGAGTATTAGTATAAAAGGTATCTCCTGATCCAGGTAATGGTCTACGCATGTGCCAAATTTCATTCAAATCCCTTCAGGCGTTTAAGCATGAAAGCGTAACTTATAAAAACATAGAAAAAATGAAATATCTAATTGAAGTTTCGATTGTGTTTAAAAATTAACACTACTGTGAATCTTTATTTACCTAATTACAGAGCTTTCACTGTCAGTGCAAACACAAAACCAAGTGTAAAAATACAATCCCTTAAAGCATATCATTTGGGCATTAAGACCACACGAGGTCACAAAACAAAAATGCTGTAACCAAAAACACTAGATAAACAATGCTCTCAATTTAAGAAGAATGACAGCATTTGATGTAACTGCCTTGTTAGTCCTTGTTCCTACGGGTTCCTATATAAATCATGGCAAGGCCTCCCCTTGCCAAAACTGACAGATTTGTTACTGTCGCGCCCAAAATGAGTGGACTCGGACAAAAGACTCGCTGAACGGGAAAAGAAATGTTCACAATAATTCACGACAAACTAGTTTGTGCTGGTTATTGTTGAGATTTAATCAAGTAAACAGTATTGTTATTGATTTAGTTTACACTGTTTGTTGACTTTGGTGTCGAAGTTTTGGAGTCAGGGCAACCATTGTTTGTCCCATTTACATCCGATTATACGCGTAAATCAGTTTCAATCTGCGTGGGACGAGTGTCGGGTCCGCTCATGTAGCCAACGTAAATAGCTATGTAAAGACATTTGATTAATTTTGAAGAGATTGTCCTAATAACGGCTGTTCACAGAGGCAGTATAAAATTAGAATGTTTAATTTTATCAATTATTCTCTTTTTATTTATATCCTGTTTACACCATTTATATCTCAATTTTGACATGTTAATTTTAATTATATTTACTCAAATTTTATGATTTATATTCATCATTCATAATTTATTTTCCCTATTTTTATTTTTATCGTGTTTACGCCTCCTCAATCTCACCTCCTTATCGTGTTCAATCCTGTAACTAAAGGAGCACACGTAAAATACCATTTTTTATTTATTACTTTACTTACTTCATTATCTGTAATCGAGAACAATAAAATGAATGGTAATATTGCATATCGGACGAGGCACAGAATAGATTACATTACTGACAAAGGAGATGTTTTAGCAATGTATGGACCTGGGCCAGCACTATCTACACTAAATGTAAATATTGCTTTATCAGTAACAGCTTTTTAACGTTAATTTTCTATAATTTGAATTCGTTTTTATGTAATTTCAAATTAACTTAGTCAAGAAAAGCAACACAAAATAAACATGATCAGCAATATGCGAAATGTCACTATGACAGTGACATTTGATTCTACTAGTTGCGAAAAAAAATTAAACAAGAGTTTCAAAAATATTTGGGGTTTCTCAAACTAAATATACTATAATAAAATAGGACAACAAAATATTCTACTCGATTATGGCAGTGCATCATAGGAAAGAAAACAGACAAAGTTCAAATCAAACTGTCAAAGTCGCCAAACGTCATGTCAAACAACTGTCATGGCGACCATAAAGTAGGTTGTCTTATTAAAAAAACCTCACAAATAATCATTTCTGTACGCCTGTACTTTTATTCTAATTAATTTATTTTCATTTTTATGAAAATCCTCTATTTCTTCCGTATTTAGTACATGGTGCTGGCCCAATATAAAACATCTCCTTTACAGCTGCTCTGTAACTAACCATGATTATTAAACAACAATTTACTAAAGATAATTTAAAGCCCAAGTACCCTTGAATCTCCTTCAGCCCACAAACGAGGCTATAAACCGTAAATTTCCAACTCTATTACCAATTAACAGCATGACGGATTTATTTTCTCGTGAAAGCTGGGAGTATGCGTGACCCGTCGTCTCAATAATTGCTGGCTTGCCTCTCGGAGTGAGGGGACACTCAAGATCGACTGAAGTGCACACGAATTAGCGCTAAATACAACCAAGCTCCGACGGGATAAGATAGGGTTGAGATGGATCTAATTGAAAGAGTTATTATTGAAGACACGTTTCAACATTTTCTACAAACACTAGAGTCTGTATCAATATAGTTCGTATAGATTAAGTGTAATGGTATTATTTTTAATGAAAACCAGAAAATATATAACGACAAAAATATATTTAACACTGTGTCAAATTTATTTTTATTATTATGTATCATACAAGCCTTTATACCTTATTGTGTGCTAAAAGTTTAACTCGTTTATAATTGTATGTTTTGTAGTGTTTGTTTATTTATTTAAACTTTTCGCACACAATAAGGTATAAAGGCTTATATAATACCATGTAGGTATTATATAAGCCTTTATACCTTATTGTAATAATAAAAATAAATTTGACACAATAGTGTTAAATTTTTTATTTTTTTTGTTATGTATTTTCTGGTGTACAATAAAGTATAAATATATATAAATACATAAAATTGAGCTACATTTAAGCACTCCGTCATATCATACAATAATGCTTAGACTATAATTAAAATTTAATTTTAAATTAACATTTAATCCTTCAATCGAATAAACAGTATCGATACCAATCATCGAATAAACAATCGCATATTATACTTTTCAAACAACCCTAGTCATAACTAGGTAGTGGTATCTTATTACTTCACGTTAGCAGAACGCTCATGAATGCCGCTCGCTTTCAACTTTTTGAGTTTTTAACTCGACTTTCATTGCGAGCACTCTTTGATGGCTGAAGCAGTTAAGAAATTGAATGAAGTGAGCGATAAACGTATGATCATATCTCACGTCTGTATTATGTTGGTATAAACTGTTCGTTTTAGTGGGTAATTGCTTCTTTTAGTACCACTAATGGAGTAGTCAAAATATTGCTTTTAGTGATAATACCACTCGCAATTTAAAATTGAGGTAAAGAATATGCTTTATAACACCTACACCTAAGGCCATTTGTATACGACACGGTTCTATGGTATACGGTGGGGGTGCTATGCCGTAGTGCCGCAGTGCCGCCAGCCGTGTCGTCAACAAATTTCCACAGCGATCCATACAACACTGACGAGCGTGCCTACATACGTCGAATAAACCGTAGTTTTTCACGGCCAGAAAAATGTGTGTGTACGAAGGGCCTAAGAGTAATTACGCAATTATGTTTGACGCACACGGAAAACACGTTAAGCCGTTGGTCCCGGCTGTCATTCGTGGATCTTTGACAGTCGTTACGGGTCGTCAGTAGCCCGAAAGTCTGACAACCAGTCTTACCAAGGGGTATCGTATTACCCAGTAACTGGGTTGTGGAGGTCAGATAGGCAGTCGCTTCATGTAAAATACTGGTATTCAGCTGCATCCGGTTAGACTGGAAGCCGACCCCAACATAGTTGGGAAAAGGCTAGGCAGATGATGATGATGATGATGCACACCTTGGAATGTTACAAAAATATCTGACGAAAATATAAACTTGTAACTTTAGGTGCCAATTTGTGGTGCTACTTACAAATTGTGATTTAATCATTTATATTTGAACCCGAAATTCTAATTTTAAATCACCCTGAAGATGTTTTTCTTTCGATAAGTACGATTGACAATTGAGGTTAATTTTGTAATCTTCATTTTCGTCGATGATTAGTAGATTACGAATAGGAACGTCAATGACCTCGAACTGTCAATTGTAACTAGAAAAGTACGGCTTGCAAAGAAAATTTGTTGTTATGCGTTTAAATATATATATATATATGACGGCGCGAGCGTGGGCGTAGCGATAACAGGGCCATCATCATCATTTCTTGGTACGGGTTCCATGAGGAAGGTGGGTACTCGGGCAAACCAGTAAAACGTAGGTTGAAGCACAAATCACAATCACGTTTTATTTGATAATTTACAATGAGTCAATGACTTTATGAATAATGAATAATGAGAAACAAAGGCTTGTACGGTGAACGTGACAGTTTCAATCGTATGCTCTCAACTATAAGGCGTCAGCTACCGCAAATCGAATGCCGCCCTTTTTCAAATCGACTCTGTCCACGTATAGAAAATGGCGCGAAATTATAGCGCCCCCTAACGGCGTTTACTGTACTAACCGATCAACCAATGAGAATTAAGTTTGACCAATATTACGAAATCAACGGGTAGTAGTATTTTGAATATTTTGATAATGTTGTCGTCTTGTAATTGCTTGCGACGACACGGCCAAACTGACGATCCACACGTCCTCGTGTGTATCTGTAACAACATATATATATATATTTATTGACATAAAACAATTTGTACACCAGAGTATGGAATTCTCTGGCTCCTGCCCTAGTTAAAACTGTGTTGCAGGAGCCAGAATTCAAATCCAGTTTAATCTGTTGTTGTTTGTTTTGTTATATCTCACTGACTTAGCTCTAAAATGAGTCGCACCGTTTTTCTAAAATGTCTCAATATGGCGTTATTCAAGCAATATTTGTAAGTGAAAGTGGTGCAATATAAAGTTGAAACCTTCTAAATACGATGAATGTGTTACTTATTCCCCTAAGTGAGTGTTTGCGCAAGAATTTAACCTAAACCGGGTTTGTTTACACTTTCATCAAATACTTTTGAAACATACTATACCTACAGTACATAATTGCGATACAACTTACATAGTTACCGTCGTTTTCCAGATCTAACCAAAACCATTACTAGAAATCGCTTATTTTCGCTCCACTTGTAAGTTATTAAACGCTCTAGGGTTTGTTTGGTTTTCCGCTCGATTTCGTATTCGCTAGGTGAACAAGTTGGCAGTGTTTGTGTTTGACGCATTTTGTATATTATGTTGAAAATAAAATCATAAAATTCCTCAGTTTGATGTAACCTTATAATATTATAATAAAAAATGTTGAAGGTAGTACGGTGAAGAGCTTAGAGTCATATCGTAAACAGATATCAGACGCGTCACTTTTTGTTCATTTTTGTCTTTCATTCGGAAGTTTTCACTAGAGGTGAAATGTCAGAACACAAAATGAATCAAAAGTGAAAAATGCCGAATGAAAGACAAAAATGAACAAAAATTGACGCGTCTTATATCTGTGTATCTAAAAAATAAATCGACACTCGACATGTTAAGACCGCCTGTTTTTGAAAAATGAAATTAATTGAGCAGATGAACGTCCTTTCCTGTGTAATTTTATCGGTTCCGTATGAAAGCGGAATAAAACAAAAATGAACAGCCACTAGAGTGACCCGTTCACCAGAATGAAGCTATACACAACGAAACGGAACGGCACTCGCTTATAAAAACAAAAGAAGAACGCTTTAACCTAATCATGGCATTGCATCCTACCTACGTGAAAGACACTGACAGTAATGAATGGCAGGCATACCCTCTTTCAAATTAGGACGTCCTAGCGCCGCCGTATCGGTGTCGACCACATTGTCTTCCACCACCACAAGAATGTAGGACCATCAATCAGTTGGGACACTACCACGAAGGGGAAACTCGGTGGTGTCTCACGTGTGGGGGCTTTTTGTTGCTGTTATGGCCTGCAAAATAATCTAAAATTAGTTTATGTACAGACGTCGATATAGACGTTTTGAATACTTACTGCTTTATTTATAAACGTTGCATATAGTTAAATGATTGGCAACTGTTCAACCATACATTTTGAAGTTTAAAGGTCTCTTAACTTTAAGCGACGTTTATAAATAAACCCCTTAGCTTGAAAAATTATACAAGTTTCAAACATTAAATCCCATTTTACAGTAAGTAAGAAATGAACCACCAATGGCACTAAAAAAACGGAACACTAAATTGTGGAAAAGTAAACATGCATAAAATAAATAGCACAATCAATTTACTATTACAATATATTATGCCGACGTCACGCTTCCTGGAGATGGGCGGTAATGGCTGCAACACAGTTTTATAAACTAGTGTATCTGTTAACGAACACAAAAAAAATGTGAACCTGTTTTTGTTCCAATAAAATATTTGGTTTGATTTGATACTATGAGTATCTATAGATTAATTACATTATATATAGATAATAATCAAAGAATACAATAATTTCAAAATAATAATAACGGTGGACTGGGGAACTGAATTTGAAAATTCGGGATTGCAAACCCTACATTCGGGTCTGCAAGCCCTAAAACAGTTCTATATGTATCTATTAAATAATTACTAGGTAGTCACACTAACTAGTTACTAAAAGAGGTGTTTTTTTATAGATTGGTCCGTATTGGCTCAGGATCGAGTTGAGTGGAAAAAGGAAAGGCCTTCCTTCCTTTATACCAACATACAAACAATAACACATAAAAATACACATACACAAAAATAATATAATACGCCAGCATCAATCGATATAAGACATCATCTGTCGTGCTCTCACCGGGTGCCAGCTGTTTTAGAACCCAACGGCCTGCCATGCGAAGATGGGAAGAGACCAGACGGAATGACCATAATGCCCTGGAAGTTAGGCGGACCTTTGGTGTGGGATGCAACATGTGTCGACACCATAGATATCCGTCTGTGGTCACGTGACACCCTTTCGTCATCCCATCTTCCTAATACGGTGGGCTGTGCTGCGGCGGCTGCTGCAGGTGCAGAACACCTCAAACGGCGGGAATATTTTCGCCGTTTGAGGTGTTCCTGATTAGGAGTTATATGTTCGAACCGTTTGGGGTTGAAGCACTAGGGCCATGGGCCCACTTGGTTTTTCGAGATATCACCAAGCGGTTAGTCGACTCCGGCTGGCCTACTTTTTGGCCAAAGAACTAGCATCGCCATACAACGTGGCAATGCTGCCTGCCTTTTGGGCACGGTTCCTGTTGACAGCGATGCGGACGAATTTTTTGATGCCCTATGATTCCTTTGCTTCTTTTTTCATATACATGTACACATTATTAATTTAAATGTTAGCTTATATTATGTAAATATTAACCTGATTAATATAAATAAATTATTTGATTTACTAAAGAACGGTAGTCGGTAGAACGAAACTCTCAATAAAATGAATATTTTTATGACAGTCTGTGTGAAATAAAATATTGGTATTCGACGTCTTGCCCAAAACAAATATAAATCATGATGACTATCAATATAAATCATGGAAAAAAATCAGCACTATTTGATTAAACCGACGAATCCAAAAACTCCGAAATCACATTAAACTTTGCAGAACGAATATAAGAAACGAATAAACCAAATCGTAGTTGGGTATTCCGTGATTGATAGCTTGTTCGCGTGTCGTCTGTAATCGTGCCTCACTCGGGCGCATTCGGAGAACTTCGTGCAATGTCGGGTAACGTCGGGAGCAGTCGGGTGCACAGCGCTGTGTTGGATTAATGGTCCAGACGCTTGCAATCCCTGGTCAAAGTGAATTTTGATGTTCTCTTTCGTGTAATGTGGTATTTTGATGTTTGTAGAATAGACCGTTCCTGTATAGAAGCGACAGATGTGTGATGCTAAATTTTACAGCGATTTTGCTGGAGAAATATGAGTTATTTCATGTCAACCACAAAGTCGATTAAAGTTCAACTCCATGATATTGTGTTTGATAAAGACAATATACAATAATATCCTTTAGTTCCATAAATTATATATTATGATTGAAACTAGAAAATACATAAAAACTAGAGACTAACAAATCTAAATAAGACTAGCCTAACCTAAGAAATAACCTGGGAATCATTTTAGGGATAATCAAGAAGTAAGAATAAAAGGTGAAGTAACCACTTCAAAAAAAAAAAATATATATATATTTATATACAGGGTTATTGGTAAAACATTAACAAACTCTCAGCACTATAATTACTAACATCAGAAACAACAACTTTTGTTCTATGACTTTTATTAATTCATCAGACAATCATACAAAAATGAAAAAAAAAAACAATTCAACGAATTGAAATATTCGATTTTTAACTCTATGCGAAGCAAAAGAAAGCGCTAGGTATGTAAACAAACTGCCGTATCTAGTACCAAATGCAGCGGAGGGGAGCGGGGGTTAAAGCAAACAACGAAATCTTAAAGGTTTGTTTTTGGTAAATGTATTATGTTTTTTTTTAGTCATAGAACAAAAGTTGTTGTTTATGATGTCAGTGATCTAGTTCCGCAAGGTTGTTAGTATTTTACCAATAACCTGGTATAAATTATATTTTTAAATATTAGAATACAACAAATAGTAACGCACCGGTATCGGGAACAGGGTCCAAACTACCAGTGGTCAGAGCTCCAGAGAGAGGAACCTCCTGACAATGCGAACCGTGTCGTTTATTACTGTTATTATTAGCCAATAATGTCCCACTGCAGGGAAAAGCCCCCCCACCACCCACTCGACCCACAAACCCACCTACTCTCATTCCACCTCTCTCTGTCCAGAGTCCAGAGATTCAAGCTCATCCCGCCATTTCCATCTGGGCCTGCCGGGATGTCGTTTGCCATTAAGCGGGACCCATAATGACATAGCTCCATTACATAGTAGTTACATAGTGGCGGTTAGTAAGAAAGTAGTCTCTTATACTGACTACGCTATAATAATTATAAGCCAACAAAATGTAACTGCAAGTTATCATATGAGCCAACAAAGTCTTATACAAACATATGTGATAGCTACGACGATTATTAGAAAATACATTGTTATCGTTGTCACCACGGTAGACAAACACTTTCCGGGAACGCCGCGTTAATGACGTTGAAAACGGGTACAATTTCACATCAACATCTTAACTTTTTTGAACAGTCAAGCCACGAACGCTGTATCTACATTCACACTCTGATCCAAATAAAACTAAGTATATGTTTAAATAGGGTGGCAGGGACATCGACGCGCAAGTTGTAACCATGAATTCAGTACATGAGTTTAGACCCCCTGCCACCATGTATACAGCGTGGCGCTTTAATGGAGACATTAATTTAACACACGTATACGGTTACGCGTTTTAGTTTTATGAACACATTTTAATTTAATTAAACATTAATATTTATTTATTTACTAACAATTTTCTAAAATAGCATCTTAGAGCAACCTGACTTAAAGAACTGAAACGCAGGGGTCATTTGCCGGGGTAATGGATCATAACATCGCATCAATGTAATTAAAACAACTAACGTGGAAAGAGAAGGCGAATTGAAGGAAAGAGAGAGAGCCCTATGTCGGCGAGCGGCCCAGGTGGAAGTTTTAAAGTTACGTTTTTTTGTATGTTGTTATAATTTTTATCATTACTGGCCACTAGCCCTACCCGTGTGTTAAATTAATGTCGTCATTGTAGCGCCACATTGTATATACACTAGATTCTGCCCACGACTTCGTCCGCATAAAATGTCTTGTTCTCCGTCCCACCCGGTCGCGTCAAATCGCCCCTCCGCGCTTTTACTTCGTTTTCGCTTAGAGTTCTTACTGACTTTTTTTTTTCTTTTTGCTCGGTTCCTGAGGGTTCTAACGTAATGTTACCTTCCTCAAGATTTGGGCTATAAAATACAAAAAGAATTTCTTAAATCCGACTGGTATTTTCAGTTATTAGCGAGTTCAAACAAATGAACTCTTTCCCCCTTATTACAAAACAAGGTTTTTATTTCGATCAGAAGGCCAATTTTCGTAATTTAAAACGTTCAAAATCTAGTCGCAATCTCATCTCAGCGACAAACAAATGTCAAAAACTTGTCAAAATGTAGGGAAATTAGAGGCATTTTTGCCAGATTCAGACTGAGATCAGACTGTGAACGTTCTTGAAATTACGAGGAAAATTGGTTTAAACCACTGACCCGGTTATTGAATTAAGAACCCAACTGATAGAGAAATGCAGTTCTTTGTACAAAAATGACAGAAGAAGAAAGAAGAAGAAAGAAAGAAGAAAGAAGTTAGGTTTCGTTTTGTAATAAGACGGTTTAGGTTTAGTATAAATATATATGAAGGCTTTGGATGACGTCTGAATATTTGGCACTTCCTGTTCAGGTATCGATATATTTTTTTTTAAAGCATTCAGTTTCTTTGTTGATTGAACAATATACAAATGTGTATTCAACTATATACAAACATGATAACCAAATCATCATCTTATTACTAGACAAAATGTCAACTGCTGACCATGACCGGTCTTCCTAACACAACACATAGTGAAGCAGCTGGCTTCACAATCAGCTGTTAAGTCATTGATAGCTTCGATTAGAACAAAGCAATTATGCTTATTGAGTCTCACATGAATGTTGTATCAACTTCATTCGAGTTGTTGTTGTATCGAGTCAACTACTCGATTGCTTGACTGATTTGATCGAGTGTATAATTAATGTCGGATACATTGTTCGTTATTGTCTTAGTAAATCAAATATGTTTGGGTCGGATACTAGTCTTATTTGGAAGGCTCGGCTGGTAAGCTGAGTGAATATTTTTCTCGCACTAAAAAAAAGACTTGCTTATATAAGATTAGAAGTTTTGGAACTAGATTTTTGTGTATATTTTAAAACATAAACTTTAGCGGTTTAAGCGGGGTGTAAGGGGGAGCGCACAACAACCAGACTCCCCAAACGTCAACCTCACCTGCACGCGGTGCACCCTGCTGCTAACCAACGAGGCTCTGACGACCGATAAATGGAGGGATATCCATTTAATTCCGCGCGGTGGCGGGTAAACCACCAACAAAAGCATTCCCAAGGAGGGTTGGTGTCAGGCTGGCGGCCGACTGTTAAACTTTGCCAAAACCTATAGCAACATGATTGGAAAAGATATGATGCGCGATAGGGCTAGGGCGTACCCCACAGGCGACGCGCAGGGGCAGCACCCGGCTTCTGTGGGAAATGGACAAGGGTTGTTGCACCAGAACGGGCGGGTGCGACGTAAGACGCAAGCTCGGAGTGTGAGAGAAGTTAGATTGAGGTGTGCGAGCTGGAATGTAGGTACTATGACTGGAAGAGGAAGGGAACTAGCAGATGTTTTAAAAAGACGACGACTGAACATTGCGTGCCTGCAGGAGACGAAGTGGAAGGGTGCGAAGGCTAGAGAGATAGGAGAAGGATATAAGTTTTATTACTGTGGAAGCGATGGCAAGCGGAATGGTGTAGGTATAGTTTTGGATAGTCAGTTGAAAGAATGTGTAGTGGATGTTAAAAGAGTGAGTGATAGAGTGATAGCTGTTAAAGTGATTGTGGAGAGTTTAGTGGTTAATATAGTTAGTGTGTATGCACCCCAGTCAGGGTGTGAGGATTGTGTAAAAGAGAAGTTCTGGAAGGACTTCGACTGTGTGATGATGGATGTGCAAGATAGTGAAGAAGTGTATGTTGGGGGTGATTTTAACGGGCATGTAGGAAGACAGAAGGATGGGTATGAGAGAGCGCATGGCGGTTGGGGGTATGGAGACCGTAACACTGATGGCGAGGCACTTCTGCAAGCTGCCTCGGCCTTCGACCTGGCAATAACAAATACGTGGTTCGAGAAACGAAATGAGCATCTAATAAGTTATAAAAGTGGCCGCCACGCAACTCAAATCGACTACCTCCTAGTAAGACGAAACAGCCTTAAAACTGTAAAAAATTGTAAAGTGCTCCCAGGTGAGGACCTAGTTTCACAACATAGACTAATGATAATGGAGGTTAAAGTCAATGTCTCGTTCAGTAGAAACAAGGAACGGCCCCCACCCAAAACTAGATGGCGTATGATAGAAAAAGAGGAATGCGCCAGTATGTTTAAGAATCAAGTGGTAGAGAAAATGATTGACATGAAGGATATGGAAGGAAAATCTGTGAATGAATGTTGGAAAGAGATGGCGGATTGTATAAGGAGAGTAGCAAAAGATACGTTTGGAGAATCGAAAGGGAAAGGTATGATAGAAAAGGATACATGGTGGTGGAACGAAGACGTGCAAAAGATGCTAAAAGAAAAGAAAATTGCGTTTAAAGAATGGCAGGGTGTAGAAAACGGGAATGATAGTTTGAAAGAAGATAAGAAGGAGATTTATAAAGAATGGAAGAGAAAGGCAAAAAAGGCGGTAGCAGTTTCGAGGGCTAAGGCGCAGGAGAAGTTGTATGACTCACTGGACAGCCCTAGAGGCCAGAAGGAGCTCTACCGGATTACAAAAGCAAGAGAAAGGAGAACGAGAGATATTCTTCACATTAAATGTATGAAAGACGACGTCGGTAAGGTTCTGTATAAAGATGACGAAATAAAAGAACGATGGAAGGTTTATTTTGAAAAGCTAATGAACGAAGAGAATAAATGGGATGGTGTGCTTAAAGAGGTACAAGTAAATATGGGTTTGGTGAGGAAAATTAGCATGGATGAAGTAAGAAAGGCAGTTCAAGGTATGAAGAATGGGAAGGCTATGGGCCCAGATGATATACCAGTAGAAGTATGGAAGTGTTTAAAAGAAGATGGATGTATGTGGCTGACTTTATTCTTCAATAAGTTGTTGCATGAAGGTGGGATCCCACAAGAATGGTGCAATAGTTCGCTAGTGCCCATCTTCAAGAATAAAGGTGATGTACAGGACTGCAACAACTATCGAGGGATAAAGCTCATGTCACATAGTATGAAGGTATGGGAGAAAGTAATAGAGAAAAGACTGCGAGAGGAGAGTGAGATTACCCCAAACCAGTTTGGGTTTATGCCAGGTCGAGGAACAATGGACGCCACTTTTGCACTCCGCCAGTTGTGCGAGAAGTACAGACGTGCACATAAGAACTTGCAGATGGTGTTCATTGATCTGGAGAAAGCGTATGATAGGGTACCTCGGGATGTTCTGTGGTGGGCCTTGAAAGAGAAAGGTTTGCCCGGGAAGTATGTAGAGTTAATTCGTGCTATGTACAATCGATCTCGTACCTACGTCCGATCGGCTGCTGGCAATACCGACGAGTTCAGTGTGGCTGTAGGCTTGCACCAGGGATCGGCTTTAAGTCCTTACCTCTTCCTGTTGATTATGGACGCTCTGACGGCGGACATACAGGAAGAGGCCCCCTGGTGCATGCTGTTTGCCGATGACATTGTTCTTGTCGGTGAAGATGGATCCGAGATCCAGAGCAGATTGGAGAAATGGCAACAGAAGCTGGAGGATGTTGGCTTGAAAATCAGCAGAACCAAAACTGAACATATGTTCTGCGATTTCGGCGGTCTCTCCAACTCTAGAGCCATAGCGCTTGATGGCGCGCTTCTCCCAGTCTGCTCCGATTTTCGGTATCTCGGTTCACTCGTGCAAAGCGATGGCGAAGTAGATCGGACGGTTAAGCACAGAATTAACACTGGATGGATGAAATGGCGGCAGGTCACGGGAACAATCTGCGACTCCCGCATTCCCCTTAAACTTAAGGGGAAGATATACAAAACCATGGTTAGACCTGCTGTCTTGTATGGATCAGAATGTTGGGCCACAAAAGGGATGAATGAAAGGCAATTGCATGCAGCTGAGATGAGAATGCTGAGAGGGATGTGTGGTGTTACACGAATGGATAGAATAAGAAATGAGTATATAAGAGGAAGTTTGAAAGTGGCACCGGTAATTGAAAAGTTATGTGGAAACCGGTTGTCATGGTATGGGCATGTATTACGGAGGAATGAGGAAAATGTCGTGAGGAAAGTTTTGAGTATGAATGTCGATGGCTATAAGAGTAGAGGACGACCAAAGAAACGATGGATGGACTGTGTGAATGATGATATGGTTAGAAAGGGGGTGACTGTCGAGATGGCGGCTAATAGAGGAGTATGGAAGAAAAAGACATGTTGCGCCGACCCCAAATAATTTGGGATAAGGGCAGGAGAATGATGATGAAACTTTAGCGGTTTACTCCATTCATTCTCGTGATGAATGTGATACTAGACATTTTGTTGATTGAACATCGTCGGCCTTTTTCCAACTATTTTTGTGGTCAGCTTCCATTCTAACCGCATGCAGCTAAATACCAGTATTTAACATGGAGTGACTGCCTAGACCTTCGCTACCCAGTTACTGGGTAACACGATACCCATTGGAAAAACTTGTAATGACTATCACAGCGAATCCACAAATGATAGCCCTTCGTGCCTTGGATCTTTACAAATGGTTAACTATCCACCGACCGATCACGGCAAGCGTAGGCAACCTGATCGATCGATCCCTGCGACTGTTATTAGCCAGGAGCCACAAATTGCAGCTAATTCTAGTGCTTCAACACTGCCCCACAAATATTCATGTTTCACTCAAGGTCCCAGCAGCCGTCAACTTGGAAGTTACAAAAGCTATTACGTTGGTAGGTAGTTAGCTATACGTGTGTCCTCAAGTCGAAACTAATCTAAAGGGGACTAGCGGCCATTTAACAGCTGTCAGTAGTTAGCTCGAGGCATCCAAACAGGATTTCCGTTCGTTATGGGTCGGTAGTCAACGGTTACAATATTTAAACTCTATTTGCGGTAGGCCTAGCAAGAAAGGTCGGCTATATTTCTTAGATCCTTTGGCAAATAGTATATTAGGGAAATACAACCCGACATATTCGGAAATACAAGTCGACATATTCGAGGATAGTCTCCAAAATATACTAAAAATACCAGCCTATTATTGTCCCACTGCAGTGCAAAGGCCTCTTGTTATGTAGATAATGCATGAGCATTGATCACCATGTTTGTTCAAGACGGGTTGGCCATTTCAGACTTATATTAACTATGAGTCCAGGTTCCTCACGAATTTTTTCCCTTACCGAGGTCAGTTATATTCAAGATATACTTAAAAAGTACACTATGTATTAAAAAACTCACTTTGGTACCTCATGCTTTAGGTTGTAAAAACTGGCACGACATAATTATAACAAAAATATAAGAAAACACAATAAAATGTCAACTTAGCAAGCCGCGTAGCAACTGACGTAGCGCGCCGTAGCAATCAGCTACGCGATCGTAGGAACCACGTAGCGTGTACTGTATATCTCGAATTTTGTTTATAAACAATAGTTCATTAATGTTATCTCGTGTTAATAATAATGCTTAAACTTAAATAATGTTGTTTATATCTTAGTTAAATAAACAAAAACTGTTTACTTTCGACAAACTTAATAAGTGAACTTTAATTGCTTTGAATAATTAATGCATGCTATTATTTTTGGATTTAACTTAGCTCTATTTACAAGTTCGTTGTTTAAGAGTTCAGTTTAAATTGACAATTATTATGTATCATGAATAAGTTATTTACTAAAGAGTTTAAAAGTAGATCAAACGACTACTTTTAAAGTATGGTTGTTTTCCCTAGTGAAATCGTTTTCAAACTCAAACTCAAAGCATTTATTTCAATTTCAAACTGGGAGAGGAAAGTACCTGTAAATGGTAAACCATTTACAGGTACTTTCCTCTCCCAGTCTCTTTTAAAGTCCAGACTTAATCTTAGTCAGATCATAAATGATTAGTGACTGAAAGAACCACATGTATTTGAGTGGATCTGTCCAGTCAGCAAGCAGCTCAATGACCAAGGAATATATTCGTTTTTCAACTAACTTGATCTATGTACTACCATACAAAGTATTTTGTTCGTTAAATACCAATGACGATGTAAATGGTATCGTGTCAGTAATATTATCATTAATTTGTTAAAAAATAAACTTTAACTCATTAAATACATCCTCATAAGACCGAGCAAAAAAAAAAAAAAAAACCAGAGCCGTCCCTGTAAAAATATTGAGTTAAGGATTTAATAATATTTTCTGAAGTCCCTCTAACTCATAAATTGTCAATTAGAAGTTTATGACGACGACGTTTGCGTTTTCGACAACTTTTTCCGAAATCGGAGAACTCCTATTAAAACATGCATATTTACGAGAAATTTCAAATGTCCTGTTTAAAACAAAATGTTGGAGAGGTAGGTTTAGAGTTGATGGAAATAGAAATATACGGGTAGTTGTTTTTCGGGTTGACTTTTACACATAGCCTTAGCGCAAAGTCTTCTCTCGCTGTCGTTCTCAAAGATCATAATCAAAATATTAATACTAAACAGCTCATCATCATCTGCCTACCCTTTTCCCAACTATGTTCGGGTCGGGTTCCAGTCTAACCGGATGCAGCTGAATACAAGATTTTACATGGAGCGACTGCCTATCTGACCTCCACAACCCAATTACTGAGTAATACGATACCCCTTGGTAAGACTGGTACTGATACTAAACAGCTATTAATATTAAAAGGTTTGAACGTAACACACCCATTGAGCACCGAAACCGGTCAGGCTGTAATCAATCGAGTCTCTTTCAGCTCCCACAAGTGTTCCCATGCCTTAATTGCGTAACTGAAACCCACCTGTTTATTTACATTACACGTAGGATGACTCAAGCTACGATTTAACGTAAAGTTCGGGAGGTAAGGGGGTGGGAAGGTCGAGGGGAGGCCGGGGAGCGGTTCAGGCGCCCTCATGTGGACGGACCCGTCACGGCCCACGGCACACAATTCGTTTGATCTCGTCAGTTGCTCTGAGCGCTATTTATGTCCCGCAAGGCCACCTGTCGATGATGACGCTATACAAGTGACGATCACCCCCGTGACAATGACACAGCCAACACACAGACTTACTTCAACTGTTGACATCATTAAACTTCGCAAAAGTTTAAAAGCGATAAAATTAACTGATTCCAATTTAATTTTCTCTTGTAACGTTTTATACAGTACATTTTAATCCTATTTTCATGAGGCAATCTAAAATTCTAATAAAAACTCCGTGTAGATTCTAATTTCATTTCTTTTTTTGTTACAGAACGTGGCTAAGCATATCTGCGGGCTACATAAAATATGCCAACCAAACATGGGCCAGAAATTGGAATGCTGGAATACAATGCCTGCCAAGAACGTAATCTCGAAATGGCTGCGGGCGAAACAAGGGAAACATAAACACTCACCATGGCGCTAGTGAGCAAGTGACTATCGGAAAAATATGAACGCGACGGATCCGGATGTACTAGTGGCAAGAGGCCAACTGGACGTCCTGTACCGCGGCGTGGAGTACACCCTGGACACCGGCCGTGCCGCAGTTGAAGGCCTCAACGGCATTAACGGCATCGACTTCAACATCTCCTTCGATAACACCTCCGCCTACAACGTGACCGGTGACCCCGAAGAGCCGTGGAACGACTACATTAAGCTCCTCCAGGACAGAGCCCTCCTCGTCACGTTCCTCCTACTGTTCTCTCTAACAACAGTCTTCGGCAACATGCTCGTTATCCTCGCCGTGGTACGAGAGCGGTACCTCCACACATCCACCAACTACTTCGTGACGTCTCTCGCGGTTGCCGACTGCCTGGTCGGTCTAGTGGTGATGCCGTTCTCTGCGCTATATGAAGTGTTAGAACACACGTGGTTCTTCGGTGTAGACTGGTGTGACGTGTGGCGGTCTCTAGACGTGTTGTTCAGTACGGCCTCTATATTGAATCTGTGCGTGATCTCGTTAGACCGGTACTGGGCCATTACGGACCCCATTACATATCCCATGCGTATGAGTGGACGGAAGGCCGCCTTCCTTATCGCGGCCGTGTGGGTGTGTTCTGGCGCCATATCGTTCCCCGCCATCGCGTGGTGGCGCGCTGTGCGTGTGGAGGAAGTGCCAGACTACAAGTGTCCGTTCACGGAAAACTTAGAGTACATAATATTTTCGTCGACAATATCTTTTTATTTGCCTCTGTTTGTGATGGTGTTCACTTATTATCGTATATATCGTGCAGCGACTATTCAGACGCGGTCTCTTAAAATTGGTACGAAGCAAGTGATGAGACCTAGTGGTGAATTAGAGTTGACGTTGCGTATACATAGAGGTGGGACAGTGCGGCAGCGGAGTGACGCGTGTCACGGGGTGTGTACGCCGGAGGAGGCTGATCAAGAACCTCTAACCGCGTTACAAAACAATGGGTTATCGCGTTCGTCGACACGTCTGACGAACGTGACTCACGGCAAGCATCTGCCGAAAAACTTTTCGCTATCTCGTAAGTTAGCGAAGTTTGCGAAAGAGAAGAAGGCGGCGAAGACGTTGGGTATAGTGATGGGTGTGTTCATAGTGTGTTGGTTGCCGTTCTTCGTGGTGAACCTGCTGTCGGGCATCTGCTCTGCGTGCATCGCGCACGAGGAGATTGTGAACGTGGTGGTGACGTGGCTGGGCTGGGTCAACTCCTCCATGAACCCCGTTATCTACGCGTGTTGGAGCAGAGATTTTAGAAGGTACGTAAAACCGTGATTTCTTCACTTTTTAATTGATGTAGATGCCAGCACATCAAGCTACTACAATCTGTCAAATTTCTTTAGTAGATTTTCAACGTTAGCGCTAAAGCATTGGAGTCCAGGTTGATTGAGAAAATTGGACAGTTTCGGGTAGCTTGATGTGCTGGCGTCTGGACTTGTTTATAACGTGAGAATTTAACGTCACCATTTTCATCGAACTATTTCTATTATAAATGTACATATAATAGATAGAGAATTTACAATTATTAGGAACGTGTCAGTTTACATACTAGATTATAACAATTGAGCTATGATCGTCTGTTAGTGATTCATAACCTAGTTAGCCTACAAATAATGCCATTCAACTGTCATGTCTAAACCGAATGACTGTATGCAAATATTTCATAACGGGCGACATACAAGGTAAAACAGAAAAGCTTGTAAACTGGACTATACCATGTCCATTAGGTAAACCCGTTTTTTGACAGATGGAACAATACATTGATTCATATACGTACGGTATTATAATGTCTGTAAGAAGATATATATAAGATAATTCAATAAGATAAGGTAGTTTCTATATTTATTTTATTACGCGTTTTTATGTTAACTTTTACGTAATCTGGAACTAAATAGTTCGTTCTAAGACAGCTGACAAAAAACGGTTAACCTAATGGAGAAGGTATAGTTGCAAAATTTTTAAACTCTAACTGATATTAAATTGAAACATTTCACTTAAGTTACTGAGGATAACGTTTCTTGTCCCGAGTTTTTATTGACCACTTTGTTTTATAGCCACTTCAAACTGACGGATTCGCTTAGAAACATTTTTAAAGGAATTTTACGTTGTTGTTTTATTAATTTTGACTTACAATATTCTTTGAAAAGGAGACACAGTTTGCCAAGTTTTACAGTAAAGACATCGAATTAGGCTATAACTTCAATATAATATAACAAAAAAATTACCTTGAACGCTCGAACCTACGAAATTATCTGGATTATCCGAAGATGTTTTAGCTATACATCAAACAACTAATCCGCCCAGACTATGATATATAATGCGTACCTACCTTATAGACAAGAGTTCGATTAATATTGCTTAGCTATAATATACTTCTCGCCCGAGAACTGGACAATAATAAATGGACCCGACGCTTACAGAGTCGGAAAACCTCTGCGATCACATTTCTTTGTTATGTTCAAAATGGATGACAAAATATAAAAGTCAGGTCAGTCAGTAAAAAATAGGTCTTTTAATTTAATTAACTGGTTTTTTGAAACTACAAGGGTCAAGACATCTTCGTCGACTTTTCTTGACAATATATTTAGTGATTGTGATGCCAAAAATAAATTTGTGTTAAGGGATAGGGAAGCTTGCTAACAATCCACAGTGGTCAGACCACTGTGGATTGTTAGCAAGTTTCCCTTTGCCATTACATAAAAAGCCAGATAAAAAATAATGTAGGCATTCTACTGTAACCGAATGGTGACCAAGGTTATGCCAAAGAATCCAGGAGGTCTACTCCGAAGTGCAAAGTGCGAATGTTCGGATCGGATACATTGCCGAACTGAATATTATTGAAAAATGCGAAAAAAGTTCGGATCGGCTCAATTGGGTTGGGACCATAGTCAATATTCGAAAGATGTGTATAGGAGTGTAGGATCGGAACCGACCGAACCAAATAGTTACTTCGTAGCAGGAAACGGCCGAACATTCGGCCGATACTACTTCGGAATAGACCCCCAGGGCCGTCCAAAAGCGCGTTGGGTTGATGATATCGTGAAAGTCGCAGGAATTACCTGGAGGAGAGATGCACAGAACAGGGAAGTATGGCAGAAGAAAGGGGAGGCCTGTAACCAGCAGTGGGTGATTCCGAGCTGAAATGATAATAATAATAATTTTATTTAATAAAAACGTTTACAAAAGGTGTACATGGTGGTGGTGTGGCGATGATGATGATGAGGCCTTCTACAGCTAGTCGTTGCAACAAGTTTAAAAATAATATATCTCATAGCATTACCCCATCTATAGTAGACGTACACAAGAATGAAAATGAAATATATGGAGCACAAACTAGAAACGACAAACTATAAAAGAGCGTAGTTTTTGTGTCTTGGGATTTATGTTACTTGATCGACCCGTGAGGCTGTTCTTACTTAGCCACATACCAGCATTCTACTGGTCTATCCAGACACATATTGCTGGAAAACTGAATATTAAAAAAAAAACGTAAAATTGGTTCTTAATAATTCACAAAGATTAAAGAAGAATACCTACACTCTCTCCACTCACTCGATCTTACTAGATATCGCGTTACATACACACAAAAAGGCCGAACGAAACCCTCTTCCTTTTTCGAACTCCGTGTAAAAGGCTTTTAAATTCGGCCATAAACGATAGGTGCAAGTTCAAAGTTCAACTCACACTTGACCGGTTTTAATTTAAGCTGTGGCAACATTTCACGAGGAAGGTTGTTAACTGTACACGGGGCCCGACGGTGTAGTTACAGAGAACACGCTTCGTGTGCTTCATTAAGCCTTTTCTGGGGGCTGCTACTGGGGGATATCAAACGCAAAACCATGTTCCGACGATTTAGAACGAACTTTTGTTATATATCACAGGTTTGTGTAAGTACAGTAAAGAAAATACGTTTATTTGCTGTAAACATTACGCAAAAAAGAACAGAAAACACAAAAAAAAAGAAATGATTGGTAAGGAGTATTCTATCCATCTTCGTTCGTCTTGCGTGGATGTAACGCATGCTTCCCGCGTTACATCCACGCAAGACGAACGAAGATGGATAGAATACTCCTTAAAATTTTCAAATAAGAACCCTATTTTATCTACTTGGAAACTTTTCCACTCGTTCCTCTAAGGTCCCTCGTCTAGATTCTAAGAACACGGTAAAATTCCACTTCGAAGGATACAACTTCAACGAAAACGGTTATGAACCAATGTCATCGCCACATAAATGGGTGGCTGTTTCTAGTTTGTTCGATAGATGCAGCATGCAGCTAGCCTACCTTCTCATATAATCCTTTGACCAAACCTACAAGAATAAAGGGAATAGTCTAATACAAGTTCTTGCACGGCTTCGCGTGCTGCAAAGGCGTGCGAGAACTTGGGTTGAGTAGCATGCTTATTATAGTGATAAAATATAAAAAAAACCTAGAGGAGTTTTGTTAAATCCACGTATAATGTTTACGACATAATATTATATTTTCCTTATTCCCATTACAAAATTATTTCCGTTTGTATGTGCTATTTTCTTTTGTTTAAGTATTCAAATAATCAAATCAAAGCACTCTTTTGCAAGTGGCACTACAAGTGTGCACCCACAGATACGTTTTCTGATCCATTTGTTTAAATTTTTATCAGATACTTTTCGAACGGATGTTATGTAGCTAATTTTGCACAACTTCATCTTGTCAACGTAAATTACAAAGTCCCACTTGAAAAACACATTGCCATATCGCTACTTTACACCCATATAAATATCCATACTAGAAGCGCCTCCATAATCCACGTAACGTTAAAATGACAGCACAGACCGCACGGTGTCAATTACGTGAGATTTCCAGGGATCACGTGACGTGTGGCTGATCGTGCGCGGAATAACAATCCAGCGATAAATCATGCGCCCCTGATTACGATATGGATGAGACCCCGTTAAATCATTTGCACTGACGAGTTTTTGTCGCAGCTGAGATGTGTAAGCAGAATGAATTGGTTTTATGTCGGAATGCTTGGAGGGGAAAATAATCTCTGTACTGTGGGGATTATGTTTGTTACTAAGCGTTTGTGGTGTCACGTATTGTGCATTTGTGAACGCGCCTTAGAATACGTGGCGTCGTCGCCTGTATTATGTTTCTTTAAGTATTTATAAGTTAGTCAGGAACGCACCCTTGTTAAGTGGCAACACGAAGCTACGATCCAGGGCGCTACCCTTAGCGTTCCTTCTCTTGCTTGCCAACCGTCGCGGGACACGAACTAGATTTAAGTCATTAGTTTATTTTGTTCCTACTAATTTTAATGCTAAATTGTGAGTACGTGTATGGCAATTACCATATTATTAAATGCAAGTTGGACTTTCACTTCCTTTCTTCAAACAACTTCACCTCCAATACGCGTAAGAAAAGACAGATAGAATACCTTCCACTTATGTCTCCAAACGTCTACATCAAGGTATAAAACATGTTCTTCCGTTCACTGTATACCGAACACTTTTGCAAAATTTCAAGTTTCTAGACCCAGTGTTTTAGGCGGTGCGCTGTCTGTGAGTGAATTAATGAATGATTGATTGAATTTGAGATTTTTTCTTTTCTTTTTGATGGAAACAAATGAACGCCAACTGTACTTCAATACCTCCAAAGGATTTACAGACACATTGCCAACTTTATTACTTTAGAAATAATCTCCCACACAGAGAGGAGGCCTGTGTCCCAGCAGTGGGAACAGTATAGGCTGTATCAAGGCAATAATCCCAACACTTCCATAAACATTTACTTCCCATAATCACACAAACAAATCATAGTTAAAAGCAAAACATAACAGTGAATAAATTAGTGTAACTGATTATACGAGTAATGAACCCATTAGCAGGTTGACAGTGTACCGTTGACCCAGTTAATAGCGCCAGTCACTGGCAGCTAGTAGCAAGGGGAACGCACTCGATACCATAACACACTGAGCAACTTACAGGAAAACGTCGTAACCTACTTTTGTGCTTTACAAAATACAACTCGGAATACAGTGCGATAAGGTTTAAAGTCGGTTTCCCGGGGCTTACAATATTATTTTTCAAATGGTGGATATTAGTATTACAGCCCAGTCGTAAGTTTGTTATATGGATTACTAGTAATGAAAACGTACAGCTGATTGGAAAGCAAATTGTAAGTATGGAGTTCGATAAAGGGGGAAAAGCTCTGCCTTTATTTTACTGACATCATAGAAAGGTAATCAAACTAATACGATAACTGCATACTAAACCATTTTGTTAAGATATACCAACGTCAATTTCTATCTCGTAAAAGATGTTAACATGGTCAAGTAAATGCTATATACTTATTAGTCTAATAGGTAAATATATCGTTTATTGTGTCTACTCTAAGTACTTGCGAAATCAGTCTGTGGGCATAAAAAGAAAACTTTATTACTCGAACACTACTTTACAACGAATTTTCATTAACGTTGAACGCAACGTTAATGAGAACTCGTTCAAAAGTGGCCTACTACCTAATTACATAACTGATTGTTTTGTTGAAACAAATCATTTTGAAGGCCTAGACAAGCGCCAAATAAGCAAAACTCGCTCAAAATATACACATATATACATACAATGATGCTGATCAGCTCTTCTGTGCACGGTGTAAACGGGTTTTGGAGCCCAAATTTGGTTTTGCAAGTCATTAGAGAGCTCACGAAAGGAATGAAGATTAGTCTGCGTCGCTGTCGCCGGATTCGGTGAAGTGTACTTTACTTACATAACCATGTAAGTAGGTAGGCAGTAGGTCTAATAAAACTTATTTTATGCCAGATAATAGGAATTCTAGATTTAATGCCGAAATATGCCTAAAATAACATTGCAATAAAATCGGGTCATGAAAGCGACTGTCATAATAATAGTATATTCTATTTCAAGTTCAAGTTTTATTTTTTATGAAATAAGAATTCAAATGAAACCTCAAGCTAATGATGGTTGATGGCTTAACTTATTCCAAAGTATGAAAATGTAATTATAAGCTTATGCCCTTGACTTCGTCCGCGTGGAGGGTGGATACCTATTATCCTACTTGAACGCCGGGATAAAAAAGTGTGTGTCTACCTGTCTGCCAAATTTCATTGAAATCCAATCAGCCGTTGAAACAGGCAGACGGAAAGACAGAGTTACATTCGCATTTAGAATATTAGTATGGAATAACTGTCCACCCACTGCCACTTCGTTCACGTGGATGTCTGAAAACAATGCGTCTATTTACTAATTATTTTTCTAAAATAGCGCCTAAGTTACTCTTTATAACATCAGCTATCTGCCAGTGAAAGTCCCGTCAAAATCTCGTCCAGCCGTTTCTAAGATTAGCCGGAACAAACAGACAGACAGACAACAATAATAAATCATTATTCACTTAATTATTATTTATGTTATAGGTATTTTGTACTGACTTTGTAAGTGCAAAATAAATAAAATGCATATTGTTTTAGAACACTATTTATTAACGGTAAGTTTCCCGAATAAAATAAAATAAATAAAACAATTAAAAAAATTGTGTTGTTGTTATAAGTATAATATATAGCATACTAGCTGCGCCCCGCTGTTTCACCCGTATAAGTGTCGATCCCATGGGAATATCGGGATAAAAAGTATCCTATGTGTTAATCCTGGTTATAAACTATCTGTGTGCTAAATTTCATCCAAATCCGTTCAGCAGTTTTTGCGTGAAGAAGTAACAAGCATACAAACACACACTCACAAACTTTCGCCTTTATAATATGAGTGTGATATGCATTTAGTAACGAGCTTATTATATCGTCATAACAAACAGACACTTCAATACTATTTATTTGCAGTATAGACTAGATAGTGTGGAATACATCAGAATTTTACTAGAAAGAAAGAAAGAAAATCGTATTATTATTATAAACGTGAAAGTTTGTATGGAAGGATGGATGTTTGTTACTCTTTCACGCAAAAACTACTGCACACTGCTTTTTTATAAATGAAATTTATCCAAAAATTTCATCAGTTAATGCAAGCTTAAATTATTAAATGCCTCATGCTGTAATAAGTTTGTAACCATCACTATTATATACTTATAAAGGTGATCCTAGCCTGTAAAAGTGTTGTTGTAATATTATTAGTGTAACTGTTACTTTATTTTTAAGTACTACAGGTTTGTAAATGTTTTATGTTAATAAAGATTTTTTCTAAACAAAACAACTGCACACTGCTACAGCATAATGCTAAGACCCTATGCGAGGCAGAGCTTCAGCGCTGGTTTTCAGCCGACAGCCGGCCTTGACGTGATGACGTCAACCAGTGCAGCATACGATATTAAGATTCCAACAATCAAAATAAGAAATAAAATAAATCAACGTTACCGAGTTCTAAACTACCGAAACCAATATAAAAGTTTGGCCATTAGTTCTAGTTCCCGCAGAAATTGAAACTTGATAAGGTGACTAAACTCAATCTCTATTGAAAAATCTTCATAAAAATATTATAGATACTCAAACTTTATTGCACATTCCTCATATTAGTCTGAATGTTTTGTCGATTTTAAAGGAATATTGCCGGAGGTTTTCTGTGCTATACGCTGCCAACCGTGACGCCATAATTCACGAACGTGGTCTCGGTTTTGACAGTTGAAACCCCTATTATAAAAACCTGAAACTCCTATTATAAAACGCGAACCTTGTTAATAAACTATAGAAATATATGTTTCGTACTGAAAATAAACGACTTAAGATTTTATTATCTTCATCATGCTAGGCTATGCTCATCTATAATATATGTATATATTATTATATATGTCTATACTAATAATAAAGCTTTATTATTTATTTAATTTCCAAGCTAACACTAATATATACTATATACAAGTATATAATACGAAAAAATTTAGAAAAAGGCAGGAGCTCATTGGGCATCAAAAAATTCGTCCGCATCACTGTCAATGGGAAAAGCTGAAGAGTTTTTTTTAACGCGTTTTAATCTCTATGAAACTCTTTTTGCATTTGGTAGCCTAATTCTTGAGGAAGGTATCAAGAGAATAGAATGCTCATCTATATTTGTTTATAGAGCTTGTTTGTTTGAACGCGCTAATTTGTGGAGTAGCTCCACAAATTAGCGCGTTTTGTTCGGTTGGATTAGTATTTTTTTTTCATTTGATACCCCAATTCCTGAGGAGGGCTATAGGCTATATAACATCACGCTATCACCTTCAGGAACGTAGCAAAAAGAAAATAAGTAAGTATAGCGCGGGCAAGTGATGCGATGCGACCGGGTGGGTCGTGGTAATAAGAAATTTCACGCAGACGAAGTCGCGGGCAGAAGCTAGTTGAATGTAAATGATGTAAAGTTCTATTCTCTTCATGCTAGGCTAAGCTCATATAGGTATATGAGTTAAGTTTCAAGACAGTGTTTAGCAGGTTTCTGAGCTAATACTTAAGCAAAGTAAGTCAAAGTCACATCGTTCTCAGATATAGAACGCCTAGACTACCATATCGTATGAGTAATGGTTAAGATTAGGCAAAGATCTAAATGTCCTGATATTAATAATAGTCTTAGCGCTTCAAGATTCACGCTTAGACTCAACAAAACCAACATAAAACAATGTTAAACATTTGTCAACAACAATAAAAAAACCTTAGTTAAAACTTTCAGCATAACCCAAACAGAAAACGTGTTTAGTTTAGATTTAAACTACGCTAAACACGGGTTTTGTGGGATCGAAAGTTAAACAAGGATTTATCTAGTATCAGAAACTTTGTCACTTTAGATAAACAAGCGTTGGAACATTGTCTAATGTACCTTTTGAAGGACAACGCTTTGGTTTTAGAATATAATTTATTTCATCAATTCACCTTCATCATCATGAATTCAGCCTGGAATCACCCTGCTCCACTACTGGTATTTTTTTTTTAAATATATAATATATTTATAACAAACTCGTGCTTGGAGGAAGGAAGTATTCCAGTAAGATGTTGGTATGGATTGACCGTACTTCCGGGATTATCCTGATAGCCGTGGAAAACCTCTCCAATGCTCATAAGCACTTCAGTACATGTTGCCTCCTTATCGCTACGTCACTATGTGCTAGCTACAGTTTTCGGGGGACCTTTATTGAGTGTGCAAGTCACCCCCTGCCATAAAACATTGGTCAGGCAGGGGCTATATCTTTTCATAATTGTGGTCCACTTTAACTAACCATAGTTTATTATCTTTTTTTTCCATATCCTGCAATAGTCCTGCACCAACGTGTTGTCCTTGGGTGCACTTGCATAGTGCATACAGCAATAAACGTCGACTGGTGCCTCATCATTTAAAATTGTCTATGGGGCCTCTGCGAGTTGGCTTCGGCCCATCGTACGCCGCCAAAGGTCCGGGGACCCGAGAGTCCCACGATGTGAAAGACATTTTTTAAATAATTAATAATAAATGGTTTATTGACATCAAAAAGGTGAAGTGATGGTAACCTGTGTTATAGAAGTCAGTATCTTTACACATAAAAGACAACGTATCTCAGCCCGCTATACTCAAAATTGATTAACATTTTAATTCATAGACAATATTCTCTGGCTGGATCTCAATATACAGGTTGGAAAAAATCAATAGGCCCTGAGGGGAAACCACTTTAAATTGTTTCACTTATAGGAAACATTCCTTTATTTTTAAAACGAAACAAAACTGCATTCACAGATTTCTCGATAAGCTTACCTAAACCGGGAATCGAACCAGCTAAAAATTTAAAAAAATAAACACTCGCTATTTTATATCAATAGTCGCTTGTCGAGAAATATGTGAATACCGTTTTGTTTCTTTTTAAAAATAAAGGAATGCTTCCTTTAAGGAACATAATCTATCTTAAGGATTTAAAGTGGTTTCTCTTCAGAGCCCATTGATTTTTTCAGCCTGTATAGTTATTAGCTCAAGCCAGTAGAGCGGGCGGAGTTATTTAATAAAGAATGTCTCATTCAAGAAGTGGTCTTGTCTCAAAATTAAGTGGGTACTTAATCTAGAGATACAATCCGTCTCTCACATTATCATAAGGTTTCTTCTTTTATTGTATAAATTAATGTCACGCAAAGCAAAATAAGTGTAGCAGTAATTTGTATTTTTTTAAGATTTTTTTTTTTAGTTAAGTTAGTTACTTCCAGGGGTTACTACTGTTATCAGACTGGAGCTGCTTAGCTACATTAAACTATCACAGATTTATGTATGTTAAATACCACCCAATCATGCACTGATTACGGCTCACTCCCTCACACAGAGAATAGGCCTGTGTCCCAGCAGTGGGGACATTATAGGCTGATTATGCTATGCACTGACTTTGGTAAGCTCAGCTTAACCATCCTCACTTACCAGCCATCTTCGTCGTAAATGGGCCCGCGGTTCTACTACGTGCCCATTGGGCCCAGACTAAGTAAATTCAATCATCATCTGCCTAGCCTCTTCCCAACTTTTCTTTTTTTTGCCAACTGTTGGGGTCGGTAGTTACTGGCTAACACGATACCCCTTGGTAAGACTGGTAGTCAGATTATCTGACCTCTGACTACCCGTAACGACTGTCAAAGATCTACAAATGACAGCCAGTACCGACGGCTTAATGTGCCTACGGCATGATAAGTAAATTAATATTATGAAATATCTCGAGTTCGCAGCAATATTCAACCTGCCCTCGAACGTGGAGGTGTTAGACTGTTGACACGGTCGTTATCGCCGTGGTGGCGTAGCTGGAGCTGCTTACGGCTTAATACGGATTTGTTCAGCTTTGTATAAAGTTAACCTATATTATTCGTTGGTTTATTAGGTTAGTCTAAGCAAAGTAAACAGCCGAACTTGTTTTATAGACGTACTTAAAAAAATCTTGAATCTCATAAATAAACTTTGAAACTGTTTTTCAAGAGACAGTGCCCGTTTTTATAGTAGCTATTTGTGTTGACTATAAACTCAGAAATATACGCGTTGACTTGGAAACCTCCTCCTTTTTTTTGTCGGTTAAAAATAAGTCTATTCGCCACCGCATTGCATAATCAGTCTATAATGTTCCCATTGTTGGGACACAGGCCTCCTCTCTGTGAGAGGGTGTGGGCCATTATCCAACACGCGGGCCCAGTGCGGGTTGGCGGATTGACTTATGCCTAATTTGGCATAAGTTTTTGTCGCTAATCGTCAAGTTTGAGTCCTGCTGATGTATTCTGTAAGAATCTCACCTTGAAAAATGAGGTGAAGTGAGCTGTCAAGAGTGTCAATCCCTAACAACAGGTGGAATGACAGCTTAGAAACTCTGTACTTAAAAAAATGCTTAAACATTTTATCCAATCACAATTAGGAGATTTAACAGCCCTGTTTACTCCACTAGATCACAGGGCCATTTACATTTTGTATTACTGTTTTATCGAAGATACTTCTGAGATTTGCCTCCACAATTTTATTGGTACTCACTGACCGCTCTTAGTACTTATTTTTATGTTGGTACTTTACTGAGCAATATCTGGCAGCAAGCCAGCATTTATTAAATAAACAAATAACACTATTTTGTGTTGACCATTCATCGGGGCATTTGTATGAAAATATCCTGAGGCGGAAACCTACGGAGGTCTCCTTTGTATATTGGGTAAAATATGTGGGTATAAAAACACGTCTGCGTGAACAAAAACAGTTTTTTTTAATAAACGTCGCCGATCCATTAGTTTTGTTTACCGTCAATAGGATTTTGGGACTACATTATACGTGACTAATGGCAGGCGGATTCTGAAAAACCCGCGTTTTCCAGGATCATTAATAACAAAATAGGTTGGCCAACGTGCAATGGAGTACAGTATTCTAGGCGTCAAATTGACAGACCATATTCGCAACAACCAAAGACATTAAATTATTTACCATAAACCTCTCTTAAATCTCTTTGGCCACAACACGTTGATTTGACACGATTAAGAAAGTATTAATAGAACTATTGACATACCAAGAAGTCTCATAAAAGTAAGTAATCAACGCAAAAAAAAAACTTCCAGTAAATAAATATAATTACTTAACCACTTGGAACCTATTCTCAGTACTTTTCCACTTTCATTTCAATTTCTTGGAAACCAACCTATCAAGCCGGCTCTTTCAAAGCCATACTTTGCGAAGCATTACCTATATCCAAATTAATTTAAGCTAAATTCCCTAACTGTGCGGGAGGGGATCGTAAATCCCGGATTTATTGCGCGCCACGTTACATTTCTGAAGGTTTATTAATTCACCAGATTTCACGTCACCCGACGCAGACGGTTTAGTTAGATAGATTATCAACCCTAAAATCTAGAAATACCTACACATTATTTGAATCTGAATTTATTTGAAAAAAAAAACAAATAAATTGTCAATACAAATAATACAGCTGAAGAGTTTGTTTGTTTGTTTAAACGCGCTAATCTCTGAAACTACTGGTCGGATTTGAAAAATGCTTCTTCTATTTAATAGCCCAATTCTCGTGAAAGGCTTTAAGCCATAACATAACGCTTTAACCGTTAGGAGTAGAGCAAAAAGAAAAAAAAGTCAGAGAGAAGCGAAAACGAAATAATAGCGCGGGCAAGAAATTTCACACAAATCGCGGGCATAAGTTAGCTCTTTAGTTAAATAACTAAAGATTCAAATCAAAAAATCAAATCACTTGATTGACTGAAGACTCTCTCTTTAGTCATTCTTTTGTCACCCAAACTTTTTGAAAGAAATAAAATACATTTATTTAGCACAGACTAAGATACACACAATACACCAGCTATTTTGCACAATACACTATATTTAAAGATGTGGAACAACTCTCTTACGTTTTTATTTTACATAAAAAACTGTCTCAGGCTAAGGCTTTGATATTTTTTCATCCATTTGTCTCGTCGTTCTCCGAAATATTTTCTCCACCTTTCACAAACAAAATACACGAACAACACTTTTTGTGTAGGTAAGTACAAAAAGGGATTCAAGTTGAATTCTTCAGTAGATCTCTTCCTCGCAGTTTGTGGCTCAATATCTTGTTTGTACTATGTGACGTCATGATCAATGGATTCTTGGAACAAAAATAGACTGGATACAAGTCCAGGAAATACCTATTTAAAAATACAACAACAAACACGAAAAGAGTGGTCACGCTTGCAGCGTTTTCGGTTACGAATAAATTATTCACCAATGGAGCAACCTTCGACATCTCATGAAAAACAAAGGGTAATACGAGTATAAAACTACTATATGTAAAAATGTTTACATCGTTTTTACGAGACAATAAACTACTTACATCATAAATGTAGCTACGACGTAGCGGTATCGTAGCAGCCGCATCTACGATGTCGTTAAACTAATTCCAATAACTATTGTTTTCTTCAAAAGGGTCTATATTCAAATTTTATTTATGTTTTAAATTGACGTTATTTCAAATATCGACTAGCACTATTGAAAAAGTTATAAAAATGTTTGAAGTTGTAGCGTAAACTGAACTTTATTGTGTAGGAATTAAACTTATTTTTCCATAAACTCATATTTGTTTTCATTTTTAGTAGTAGTGGATACAACTCCATCTAAACTAAAGTCTAACGTTTTACAATACTTGACGCCAAAAATATACCTAACAACACAAACTCATTATCGCCATTTCAATATCATCGCGTCACAAACAGCTATAGCAGTGAAATTGACATTGTTTTCCTGATTAATTTAACAAGCGAATTCTATTAATCATAATCATCTTTCGCTAGTTGGAAAGCGGCCGAGCCTCCAGCGATTTTCAACGCCTGTATAATCTACTTAAAGTTACAGACGCCGATCGGTCGACCACAGAATATTACAGTCTAGTACAGAAGGTCGGCTGTGTACAACGAGCGAACACAGGCGGCACTCAGTAAGGCCCTTTGTACTCGGCACGGTATCTTTACGATCCATGGTATAAACCGTGCCGTAGAAAAAAAGTGTCTCTCAACAAACTTACATAGTGAACCATACAAAACTGACGCCCATAACTACAGACGGCGAATAAACGTAGTTTTGTACGGCAAGAAAAATATATATATGTGTGTAGAAAGGGCCTGATGGATAATATGTATAATTGAACAAGCTATTTGGTATACAGGCAGCTAACTTACAACTATGTATTATAGCTCGTAAAGGAACATTACTTATCGTTGTGATCTTGTTCTCGTAACTGTAAATATATATAGACTTCATTTGTTTTCGATGCTCATATATTTAGTGTGTATGTATTTTTCATATATCTACTATTTACGATATGTACGAGTATCTGTGTATCTATTTTAGCATATAGTATACTTATTATTTTTGCACCAACAATAACAGCCCTATTTTATGTCCAGGCAAATCACTGCCCATTCCAAGGTTGCGATAAGGCCGCCTATTGTATGTTTTGTTGTGTTTGATTTATGTTTTGTTTTGTATTTTTGTAGTGTACAATAACGTTCATATATATAAATAAATAAATAATGTTTTGAGTGTACGGAATATCAATTCTTTTATTTACATCACATTCTTAAGTATGCCATAAACAAAAAGAACTTATAACGCATGCAATACAAATAAATATTGGTAGACTCCGGACCCAGGTTGGCCGAAGCAAGGATAACCCGTTCAGATGGAGATTTATAGACGACTACGCCTTGGTGTCCAAATGCAATGCTGTTCCACAACCGTGGGAACACTTATATCGTGTCCTGCGTGTTCTGTCGTCTGCACATTACAGGAACTGATCGACGCTAGTAATGGCACCAAACACGTAGCCGAATTCTGGGCCAAGCCCATTTAGATTGCTCGACATACTAAGTAGAATAACATTGGTAGTGTAGTTAAAAGACGAATATGTTTACCTTTATAACAAGTAGCTTGTTCTACTATACATTCGGAGATCTCAGACGATCGGACGACTGTCGGAAGTGCACTTGCACTCGCTGTATGTGAAGCGTGTCTATGTGTGCGTGCGTTTTCGCTCAGTGTTTGAAGCCAACCTTCTGTTTTTTTTTCTGCTGTCGGTTTTCTTCTTAAAGAACTATTAAAGTAACATAAATAATCGCCCCGTACTTAGTGCACTTAACGGCTGAGAAATTAAGTAGTGAAAGCTAAGTTTTAGTTTGTCTTAACTTAGCCTGTTTTCTCAGCGAGCTGTTTATATTTAAGAGCTCTTAGATGGCTGTCGGATTTTTGTGTCAATATGAATTCATCTAAATGATTTAAATTTTGACGTTCAAAAGTGCCTATTTGAAATAAATGTTTTGACACCGACATTGACATCATTTAAAAAAAAATCTGATGACCTCTTTCCATCCCAAGCCATCAAATGAGAGAAAAACCTTTATGTAAATAATAATTACTTATAACAAAATAAGAAAGTTTGTGAAGATGTTTTTTACACAATCACGAATAAAAACTGACCCAATTCAGAACGCAAGAAACTATTTCCTGTACTGACACGAAAATTGGTACTTTTTATTCGAGTACATGAATAAGTTGCCAAGGGATACCAGTGAAGTGAACCCAAGGCTAAGAACTAGTAACGTCTAGTGTTGAGGCGTCTACTTGGAATAGTTGGAATTTTTAAATAAAAGGAAACCAGATATTTTCTCATGCGTTTATCCAAGGACTCAAAAAGATCGAATGAACAAAAAAAACCCGACATTCATAAACGAACATTTTTCGGTCGCGACGCGGTTGCGCGCGCATGTCGTTGTGCGTTTTATCGCCTCGAGATGTCGCCACTGTTGCTCGCCGTCTACACCGAGTATTGAGCAGCCCGCGAGTTGTCGTGAGGTTACGGTAGATGGCGTTGCGGGTAGCGAACATGCCGGCCGCCTTGAAATCCTCTGGTTTCGAAACTAAATTGCTGCGTCGCCGGCGGCCTCGACTCCGCCGTTATCCTGGCCACCACTCGTCGTCGATGGCACCGGAAGTGGGCAGATCTTAGAGAAAGCTCGCTGCACAGAGCCCGTCGCTGTTTGGAGTTCAGCTACACGGCTCACACCATCGGTTCCTGTGAACACCTTTACAATTCTGCCCATGCGCCATTTCAGAGGTGGTAAATTGTCCTCCTTGATGACGGCAAGGGTGTTAAGAGCTAAGTTCTGAGTGTGAGTCTTCCACTTAGTCCTGGTCTGAAGCTCCGAAATATAGTCGGTTGACCACCGCTTCCAGAACTGCTGCCTCATTTGCTCCACCCTCTGGAATCGCGTCAGGCGATTAATTGGCTCTTCCGTCAGGTCTTTGCAGGCTGGTGAGAGGAGCGGCCGGCCGATCAGAAAGTGTGCCGGGCTAAGTGGAAGAAGGTCATGTGGGTCTGAGGAAAGAGGAAACATTGGACGGGAATTCAGGACGGCTTCGATCTGTGCCAATACCGTGCTGAATTCCTCGTACGTTAGATTAGCGGTACCCATGACCCGCCTCAGGTGGTGTTTACAGGATTTAACTCCTGCCTCCCATAATCCCCCAAAATGAGGAGCGTACGGCGGTATAAATTTAAACTCTATATCATCATTACTTAAGTCATCAATAATTTGAGGTGAATGCTCAGTAAACATTAATTTAACTTCTTTCATGGCTCCAATAAAATTTGTCCCGTTATCCGAGAAAATTTGAGCCGGCTTACCACGACGGGATATAAACCTTTTCAATGCTAATAGGTAGTCTTGTGCAGAAAGGGTACTGACTAATTCAAGGTGTATGGCTCGCGTTATAAAACAAACAAATAGGCAGATGTACCCCTTTTCAAGCTTAGCCCCCCTACCTTTACGGTTCAGTACTGATATGGGTCCAGCATAGTCGACCCCACAGCGAATAAAAGGAAAACCCGGTTCCAACCGCTCCGCAGGCAAGTTGCCCATGATTGGGGAAACGGTCTTTCCCCTAAGTCGCGTGCAGCGGACGCAATGATGAACCACCTTTCTGGCCAGATTTCTCCCCCCTAATGGCCACCAACTCTCACGCACAGTAGCAAGTAGCAGTTGGGGCCCAGCATGGAGAAGTTTATCATGGAAATGCTGAAACAATAATAATGTAAAACGATGCTTACAGCATAATAAACTAGGGTGTTTTTTATCATACCCGAAGTTAGGCGAGTTAGTTAAGCGTCCGCCTACTCTTATTATATCATGGTTATCTAAGAATATATTAAGGCTAGAAATTGCACTTGTAGTTTGTAATGGTAAGCTACCCTTCAATTTAGTATATTCACTAGGAAAAGATTCCCGCTGTGCGAGTCGCGTTAACAGTTGCGTTGACGACCGCAACTCATTCACTGATAGCGGCCCTATAATGCGCTCCTGTCGTTGTGTGCGTGAATTGTAGATGAAACGCAATACATATGCCCCGGTACGCCTTATGCGATTATACGAAGAAAACCGTTCAAAAGTGATAACTGTATTTTGTGTGACGTCACAGACCATTGCTGTAGTATGTGGTTTTAGTTCCGGTAGGTCAGCAGAGTAGTCAGAACGCGGGACTGTGCCCTGCGACTCCATCAATTCATGACACTGCAAGAATGGTGGACCGTTCCACCACAGCCTACATTCACCGAGTGTGTCCAAGCTGACCCCGCGTGAGACTAAGTCCGCTGGATTATTTTTAGTACCTACATGCGACCATATAGCATTACTTGTAAGCTCATTTATTTCTACTACTCTATTTTGAACGAAGGTTTTCAATAAGTGAGGCGACATTCGAAGCCACCCAAGGACAATGGTTGAATCTGTCCAAAAGAAAGTTTTATAAAAGGTCAACCGTAATGAACTAATTATTTTTCTATATAAACGTGCGCCGATCAACGCCCCGCATAATTCTAGACGAGGTATACTAGTTGGTTTTAAAGGCGCGACCTTACTTTTGGCACAGAGTAACTGACAACTAACAGCTGAGTTATCTGAGTATGTACGTACGTACGTGCATGCGCCGTATGCACACTGAGAAGCGTCACTAAAAATATGTAATTCTATGTATTGTGAGTGCGAACTCATTACACAACGCGGAATGCGTAATGTACGTAAACATTGTAGGGTACTAATGAATTTATCCCAAGATAACACAACATCATTAGGAACTGGGTCGTCCCAATTTATTTTACACAACCATAACTTTTGCATAACAATTTTTGCTATTATTACTGCCGGTGCTAACATACCTAACGGATCGTACACCTGCGCTATCACTGACAACATGCTACGTTTAGTTAGTGGGTACGTGTTATTATTATTTACTCGTGATGTGAAATGTAATTCATCCTTTTTATTGAACCATCCCATACCTAAAGTTTTATTTTGAGATTGATCTCCTAATGCCAATCTTTTTGATATGTCATGGGCAGTGATGTCCAAATTAAATATCCATTTCCGTAATGGAAGACACGCCGATTTTAACGTATTAGTGACCTTAGCACACATGTCAAATAAACTATTTAAGTCATCACTACCCATCAACACATCATCCACGTAAAAGTCATCCCTAATCACCGTAGCTACCTGTTCATCCTCACATTCACGCGCCAGTTGGTTCAGACACCTCATGCTCAGATAAGGCGCTGATGCCGTGCCGTACGTCACGGTGTTAAGGCGATATATACCTATTGAGTCAGACGGATTTTTACGCCACAGAATCAGTTGTAAGTCACGTTGATCTGGCTGTACTAAAATTTGACGGTACATTTTTTCCACGTCGGCACATGCTACGTATTGATACTGCCTAAAGCGTAATAATATGGAAAAAATGTCGTTTTGAAGCGGTGGCCCAATAAACTGTATACTGTTCAACGACTTGCCTGTAGATGTCACTGCGCTAGCGTCGAACACCGTGCGCAATTTAGTGGTACTACTATTCTCATTTATTACACCGTGATGTGGTAAGAAATAGTGAGGTGACCCGTATGTATCTACGCGACTCATGTGACCGAGACTTTCGTATTCACTCATGAAATTAATATATTTTTCCCTAAATTCGGGGAAACGAGTGAACTTACGTTCAAGCGACAACAAACGCTTTTTAGCCGCACTGTAACTTTCTCCGAGAACTGCAGGCGATTCCTTAAAAGGAATACACACAGAGAATTTACCTTCTTGAGTACGTGTTGTCGTTTCAACGAAAATATTCTCGCATTTTTGCTCGTCGGCACTAAGGATATTCCCAGCGTTGGGAATCTCTTCGAGTTCCCAAAATTGTTTTAATTGTGTATCTAATGTTTGCGAATAGTTACACTGAACCTGATTAATGCGCAGGCCGTTGTTATTATTATACAAAGGTCCAGACATTATCCACCCTAGCTTAGAGTTTTGCAAATAAGGCCCATTTTTCAACCTAATTTTACCATCAATCAACAAATCCCAAAACTTATCTGCACCTATCAGGATATCAATATCCGACGGCGAATGAAAGGTGGGGTCAGCCAGTTGAATATTGTCTGGGATACTAATATTATTTACATCTATAGAAAATGCCGGTAACCTATTAGTAATACACGGCAACACTAAACATTCAATATTAGTATGATAACGCTTATCTTTCGAACGTAAGAATATTTTACAAGTGTGGGTAGACTTCGCGATCGAATGACCTACACCCGTAACTTGACAAGTGGACTGTATTAAACTTGCATTTAGCTTATCGCATAAATATTTTCTTATAAAGCACTGTTGGCTACCATTATCCAGAAGAACGCGTGCGGTGTGATAGTCATTATTATTAACTGTAATATCCACCAGCGCTGTGGAAAGCAGTACGGTAGGTAACACGGAATAAGTTTGTTCACCAAGCGAGTCGGTACTATCAGCTGATGAATGTAACGAAGTTGAGACATTGTTAAGAATGTTAGCGGTAATCGGCTGCGACTGCGTATTATTCGCACCTACCACGTTCACGTTGTCTGTGCTATCGACATGAATCAAACTATTATGCTTTTCAAGGTGACACAGCCTACACGGGCCGAATGTACACTCTTGTACCGCATGACCTGAACGTAAACAATTCTTACAGATATTTGTTGTGTTTGCCAAGTTAATCCTATCTTGAACAGGTAAATTAATAAACTTGGAACACGTATAAAGTGAATGATTACCTTTGCACATCACACACACGCGCGGACCACGCTTGTTCGTTTTCGAAGTGTTATTATTATTGTTATTTTTATTACCAGCGTTCGTAGCGACGTAACTATGAGTAGATTGTTTTTTGTTTTGTGTTTGTTCACTACTTTTGTTGTCGTGTGGATGTTTACTGTGGTTTACCTTAATAATATCCAACATGTCCGCCCTGTCTTTTAGAAACTTAAGTAAATCGTCTAACTTTACAAATGGCGGCTTAGTGTTCGTATTATAAAGTGTACCTTGATACTGTTCCCATTCACGTTCAGTACTGGGATCCAACTTCGAAACAACCAAATAAATTATTAACGTGTCCCACGTATGCGTTTGTTCCCCTAGTGAGGAAAGCGCACGTAGGTTTCTTAGCACAGTGTCTATAAGCTTCCTTATTTGTGAAGCCGATTCTTTATGTAAAGAAGGAATCGCATAAAGGGACTTGACGTGGTTATGTTGCAATAGCCGTAGGTTGTTGTAACGATTCACTAGTAGCTCCCATGCGTGAGAGTAATTGTCGGCCGTAAACTCCAATGCGCCAATAACTTGCGATGCACTATTCGATAACGACGATCGTAAATAATGGAATTTTTGTATACTGTCTAAATCCTCCCGCTCATGGATCATAGTACAATAAGAATTCTTAAACTCCAACCAGCTATCGTATGAACCGTCAAAGGTAGGTAACTTTATGTCCGGTAATTTTACACACATTTTACTTTTCATGACTACATTATTATTATTTACAGGTACCTCCTTCTGCAGCAAGAGTTTGGCAGAAGCTACTGTCCTATAGTACTGATCTTCGAAACGGTCTCGGTCTTCCAACTGTTTTGGAAGATCGAGCTCGTCCGTGCTTTCTTCAATTAAACTTTGTAACTCGGTGTAATTAACTAATAAACTCGAACTGTTATCTACGCGTAACTGTAACTCTAATATTTGTTGGTCATCTAGTGGGCATTTACATCTTTTAACATAATTTTCTAATAAAGTTAACCGACCTTTGGTTACTGCTCTTTTCTTAACAAGTTCCGACATCTTAGCTTCACTCATTTTAAGGGAAAATAAGAACACAAGAGTACTCACTGTAATCCTTCCTGTATGATGTGGACTTGCGCCCCGTACCACCCGCTCAAACCCGCGAGATTACAACTCACGGCGTCGTCGGGTTATCACACCGGTTGGGCACCGCCGCTCAACAACTAGGAACACAAAACGAATATTAAACACAGACCGAGATAGGATGGGTAATTGGTAGGAAAATCAGACCTGCCACTCCTCTAATCCACTCGAAGTCCTGAAGGCAGGTAGGTACTCGTTGCACGTGTTCTTGTAATGGCGGGTGAACTTCTTCTTCGTAATAATGCGACGAATGCTTGAAACTTCACCACGTATAGAACTCCTCTTCGTTGTTCTTCATTAATTTGGCTCAAAAGGACCATATGTTGAGGCGTCTACTTGGAATAGTTGGAATTTTTAAATAAAAGGAAACCAGATATTTTCTCATGCGTTTATCCAAGGACTCAAAAAGATCGAATGAACAAAAAAAACCCGACATTCATAAACGAACATTTTTCGGTCGCGACGCGGTTGCGCGCGCATGTCGTTGTGCGTTTTATCGCCTCGAGATGTCGCCACTGTTGCTCGCCGTCTACACCGAGTATTGAGCAGCCCGCGAGTTGTCGTGAGGTTACGGTAGATGGCGTTGCGGGTAGCGAACATCTAGTATGTTACTAGTTCTAAAGATGACATGGTATCTGTTCGAGACTTCTTTGTGTTTGGTACATCAGCAACTCTTTTGTTCTTTGATAAAAGAGACAATATAAGATGGAGACAACGGTTTATGCGTATCATGTTATCTTTTGTTATTCCTACATTATAAGCATGGTTGCTTCACCCTGAAATTATAAGTAAACTGGGTCAAATTAAATTAGCTAGCGAAACTCTGTAGACGTGATGGACAGAAAGAAAATACGTTTATTTGCGATAAACATGACGCAAAAAGAACACAAAACACAAAAAAAATAAATAAGAAAGGATTGGGGGAAATCGATATCTAAACATGATAAGTTAAAAACAAAAAAGTGTGTTTTTTGGGGTTCCATGACCGGTGAGTTAAGAAAATCTGTTTTCTTTCGTTTTGTCGTGTTGAAATATCGATTACCTATCACGTCTGCGGAGTTTCACTAGCTAATTCAATTTATGGGTCATTGACTTTTCCCGACAATAATGGGTAAACAAGTTTTGGTGGGTTTTCCTAGAATTTTCTTTTCTAAGTATACCTTATTTTTTCTTTAGTACATTGTATGGTGGCTTTGGCGATAAACCTTGTTTTGATTCGGTGTTTTTTCCGGTTTTTGACATTATAAATCTTTACGTACAAAAGAAAAAATACTTTCATCGGCAGAGTTGATAAAAATACAGGCAATTCTTGATATATCAGGTGTAAAAAGAGGCATAACGCGTGACTTACTGTCGCTGAGAGTCACTTGTACTCTTCCCGGCATTGTGTTTTTTTTTGTGCTGGACCATACCTGGGAACCTTCTGGTTACGAAGAAATTGAAGGTTAAAGTTTTAGTTTTTTTTTCTCTTTTTCAGTAAAACAAGTTTCAAATATAATAACTTAACTACCTTCACAACTTCTGTAGATACCGTTGCATGCATCCATAAGCGCAATGTTTAGAGTGCATTAAGGCTCCTACAGACAGGCGCGACTCGACTCTAGTAGGACAATTTATATAATGAAAACTTCATGGAAATTGTTCTACCAGAATCGCGTCGCACCGTAAATAGCGAATTTTCAAACCAAAAATAAAAGTTGTTTCCCAGTACCTAGTAATTTCTGGTCAATATTACTTAGTTTTATGTACAGAATGCGTATAACGGCTATGTGAGGGTCTATTTATAACCTGCAGGTCGCTAATCTTTCAAACTAAGAAATTCTTCTTTACAAAGTCCACCTAGTGGTTAATTCACAAAAAGCTATCATTATACCCCAACTTTTTTTTGTGTGTTTGTTCTTTTTTTTATGCGTCATGTTTGCCGCAAATAAATGTATTTTCTTTCTTTCTATCTATTATGCGAAATGATTTTTGTACAGTCAACAACATCAGTGTTAAAAAATTGATATACTACGCTCTTATGGTCGTAGCAGTAAGGGTGATTTTCGTAGTGACTACGTTACCACAGGTGAGCGGTTGAGCACCTGTCAGTCGTATTTCCTATCCATCTATTATTTTTTCTCCTTATTTTTAATCAGTTCATCACTGAGACATTCAGCAATAGACAGATGATGGTTCCTAATCTTGCACGGTATGAAGCCACTGTCGCATCCGATCGATACTACAGCTCATTCCATCCACTAATAAAGTTACCTAAGATTACTCAAACAATGAATTACCAAAAGTTAACGCTTAAATACCATACAAACAATTGGACAAACATAACGAGTCTATCAAACAAAGGGACTTCACTAACAGCGTTCTTGATATAGACACATTTTGGATGCAAATCAAAATAGCGGTGAATAAGCCGCGTCAAAACACGGGTTTATCCAGCCATCGATCTGTTTTTGGCGTGAATACCGGGTTAAGCTCATAGTTATACGATCAGCGGACAGTTGGTGATTGGCTGCCTTTTGTATTATTTGGGGGCAAGGACATTAATAGCTAGGTATCACGAGAATGGAAGTTTCAGTTTTTAGAGGCTCGTGGCTAAATAAGCCGCACGGGTCAAAGGTTAAGCTACGTTTGCCGCAGTCGGTTCGTGGATGGGTGAGCTTCCATTATATATCGAAACCCCTCCGTGCCTCGGTAAACGTTTGACGGCACGGTTGGCGCAGTGGTTAAGCGATTGACTGCTGCGCTGCGTGTCGCGGGTTCGATTCCCGCATGGAACAAATATTTGTATGACCTACATGTATTTGTTCCGAGTCTGGGTGTTTTTCTATCTATAATATGTATGTATTTACAAAAAAAAAAAATGTATATACGTAGTTTATCAGCCATCTTGTTACCATAACACAAGCATTAGGTTGCTTAGCTTGGGACAAATGGTGCTGTGTGAAAGGTCCAGGGATATTATATTATATTATAAACACGGTAAGCCGTTGGTCCCGGTTGTCATTCGTAGATCTTTGACAGTTGTTACGAGGTAATCCACTCAGGGCACTGGTTTCAACAGCACTTGACCGAACCGCACCTGAGAACTTCCACTAACAGCAATGAAACAAATTTTTTATAAGTGCGGTCCAGGTAGTCAGAAGTACGAAACTTTGACAAGGGTAAGGGTACCGTGTTACGAGCAGTGGTGGCCCAGTGGTAACGGCCGCGACTTACGAAATGTGGGTCGTAGGTTCGAACCCAGACAGGCGCTTTACTTTGTGAAAATTATTTAAACACCACTGCTCTCAAAAAAGCGAAGGAAAACAGCGTGAGGAAACCGGCATGTCCTAGAACCAAACATTCGAAGACATGTGACATCTGCCAACCCGCACTGGGCACGTGTGGTGGATTACAACCCACTCACTGAGAGGAGGCATGTGTCCCAGCAGTGGGAACATTATAGGCTGATTGTGCTTAAATGCTATGTACAGAATGGCAAATAAATATATAGCATTTAGTTGACCATGTTAACGTCTTTTACGAGATAGAAATTGACGTGGGTATATCTTACCAAAACGGTTTAGTATGCAACTGTCGTATTAGTTTGATTGCATTTTTATGATGTCAGTAAAATAAAGCTAGAGCTTTCTTCCTTTATAGAACTACTTACAATTTGCTTTCCAATCAGCTGCATGTTTTCACAACCCGCTAACACGGCATCATGCATGATGCCGTGGGACCCAGTAAAAGGGTTGTGGAGGTCAGATAGGTAGTCGCTCCATGTGAAAATATACTGGTATTCAGCCGCATCCAGTTAGACTGAATGCCTACCCCAACGTAGCTGGGAAAAGGCTAGGCAAATTTATTTTACGAGAATGACAGTTTGGTATTGGTATCAGTAATGATGTTTTGGGCTGATGACTTGCAATAATGAAGATGATTCTGCAATTGACATTCAAAATATAGATACCTACGATGGATGATAATTAATTATAATTTATTCAGGATCACTACAATACACGTTGAATACTAATTAACACCAATTTGACATAGCTTTGTAGAAATTAATTAATAATGCAATTGGTAAAACGATGATTTATTGCTTCGTTACCGAATATTAGACCCGATTAGCAGAGGGCCAATTCTCGTAATTAAAAACGTTCAAAATCTAGTCGTAATCTCATCTCAACAACAATCAATGTCAAAAAATTAACAAAAAGGGAAATTAGACGTATGCTTGAAACATTGAGACTGAGATCAGACAGTGGACGTTCTTAAAATTAAGAGAATTGCCCCTCAGGTATTAGAAAAAATGAGGAATTTAAAGAGACAACTGAAAAAAGTTATAGTACCTACGTTTTGGACATTCCCTAGTTTATGCTAAACTGCTTATTCCTTCATATTTGAATTCAGAATTTGAGATAATTTTCAAGTTAAGGAACAACAAACTGAATGTCATACTTAACAAAGTTCAAATTCCATTGCAATCAAAAACTTATTTGGACCTTTTGTTACAAATGGTCACTCAAAACTCAACTTAGAATACATTTCATTAAAGTAGATAACTGATTAATTGTCGATGAAATGTAAATTATTTGATCTTATGGACACTGATAAAGATATTCTCCTATAGTTCGAGCCAATACTAGAACAAAAGACGACACAAAACGAATGCAAATTCAACCGGCTGTAACATTCCTCTTTTGTTTCATTCTCAGTCCAACGGGAAAGCAAAAGTGCATAACTTTATTCAATTTATGAACATATTGACGATATGGAATCAGATAAGCGATGCACTCAATTATCGGCCAGTCCTTGGACAATCCATTCACAGTCCGCTGATCGCTTTTCGCTTACAAATTGAATCAGTTCAAAAATATTCTCAAGTGGATGCGTGTGATAGTGAAATCACGTCACATGCGAGTAAGGGACTTTGTACACAAACGTTTTTCTTACCGTGTAAAGCTACGGTTTATTCACCGTGTGTAAGCACGGTCGTCAGTGTTGTATGGATCACTATGGAAGCTTGTTGACAGTTACGTTTTTTCTATGGCGCGGTTTATACAGCGTACCGTAAAGAAATCGTGCCGTGTACAAAGGGCACAAGGGCTTAGTTACATCATACCATACCATATATACCATACAATACCTGCTTATATTTTTTACTAGCTGCGCCCCGCGGTTTTACCTGCATAAGTTTCGATCCCGTGGGAATATCGGGATAAAAAGTATCTTATGTGTTAATCTTGGTTATACACTATCGGTTTGCCGAATTTGATCCAAATCCGTTAAGTAGTTTTGGCGTGAAAGAGTAACAAACATCAATCCATCCATGCATCCATACACTCTTTCGCGTTTATAATATGCTTGCAAGCGCTACTGCTGAGCATGAGGTCATTGGCTCGATTCCCGAGTCGGGCAAAGTGTTATTGGGTTGTTCCGTCTGAAATGTCTCAGTAGCAGTCTGGAGTCTGAAATTATGCCCGGTAGTTGGCAATAGGCTCACCTTCCAAGGGTCTTCAAATAACTGGCGAAATCTGGGTGTACTATTGGTAAACCTCTGCCTAACACTTAAAAAATTACAGGCGTGATATTGTGTTACGTACTTTTTGTATTTGTTTTCAAGTATACAGGGTGGAATTTTGTAATGCCACCTGAAGGGAAAGTACTCTTAATACTGTAGATAGAAGATTTTACTCAAAGAAAATATTCCTTTATTTTTTAACAGAAAGAAAACTGCATTCAAAGATTTTCGAAAATTTGCTTGCCACACCCGGGAATCGAACCGACTAAAATCTGTAAAAATTACACCCTGTACTTTTATTGCATTGATTGTTAGGATCAATTATAAGGATGAAATCTCTCTAACAAACTTGATAAATAAAATGATAGGAAAACTATAAAATCTTAAATTATTTGCACGAAATGGGCTCCATTTTCTTGGATACACAAAATGTATTCTTCTAACGAATTCATTTCTAGTAACCTTTAATGACGTGTTGTGGTGGTGTTATAAATCGCATTCTGAACTTCAACTCTCAACTCGTTTACATTCGCATAAGATTTAATGTAAATTTGATTTTTCACATATCCCCAAAAAAAAAAAATCTAAAGGGGTGACATCTGGTGATCTCGCAGGCCATCTGATTGTGCCGTTTGTACCAATCCAGGTATTAAAATGGTTATTAATGTAGGCAGTAATGATTCTGCTGTAATGGGCTGGAGCACCATCTTGCTGTAGAATTATTTGGTTTCGCTCTTGCTCGGGGAAACCATTTAACTCATTTCTTAAGAGATCCAATATTTCAAGATACTTGACAGTGTTTAAATGACCATGACATGCTAATTTACAATTTTTTGTAAATAATTAAAATAATTTAAGATTTTATAATTTTCCTATCATTTTATTTATCAAGTTTGTTAGAGAGATTTCATCCTTATAATTGATCCTAACGATCAAAGC